>JASJOG010000012.1:1187500-3684126 GCA_030142905.1 Heliopora coerulea | reverse complement strand
ATGTGGTTAAAACAAACTAACTAAAAAACAAAACTACTGAAATACTATAATTTCTTATTTACATATTCATGTATTACATAAAATTGTAAAGAACAAAAGTGTAATGCATTATTTTGTTAAGCATTTATAGTATTTAAGTAGCTTTATTGTTAAGTTAGCTCGTTTTAACCATATAAGACCCTGAAGATGGATGCTTAGGTTCGAAAGCTTGATGGTTTTTTGTTTTTTTTTATTTGTATATTGCTAGTTGAACGAAAATTAAACTATTATGAAAGTACCCAGCAACATAACTGTTTTGGATAGTTTGATATATGGCTAATTTTGATGTCAAACTTTTGAGTTGACATCTCGTTAGACTGGAGACGAGGCAAGCAAGTTGTTGGCTGGCACGTGGCCATGTAGCCAACCATTTGCAGAGGTACAACTAGAGTGAGGGATGGCGGGATTGCGACCCTGCCCTTTTTGCTGAGAATCTTATATTTTCCCTTTTAGTTACAGCTTTTTGCCTTCTTTTCCCCAAGCCACGTAGATCTACTTCACTCGAAATTATCCAAATCGCCCCGACGGTGCCTTAATACTACCATCCGATCCCTGCCCTTCGAAAATCCTGGTTGCGCCCCTGGTTTTGCAACTTAGCAGCCAAGCAGAGACTCAGGTAGATAGCTTGGTAGCCAATTAACCAGGCATACAGGAAGGTAGCAAACCTACCCAACAATGATGTTTCCATCCGTCGATCTGGGCGTATTTACACCGTCACCTACCGAAAAAAATCCCTTCCTGAAATATTTTTTGCAAAATAAGCCAGTCATGTCTTCGGCCACCGCATATCTTATGGTTGTCGTTTTTTTCATCCGGCTTTTAGTGCCGTATCACAGCTGAGCAAGATGAGAAATTTCGTCCCGTGGTTGGTGATATTCTGGCAGGTTTTGAACAATCCAGGTACATCAATGGCTAAAAAAGGTATTTATGGCTTATTAAGATTACAATTTGTCTCTATTTAAATAACAAATAACGAAACACATGAACAAGAGTTTTATCTTCTCAATTTTTTTGAAGATTTCATCAAAAAATAAAAGATTACTTCATTGTTGGTGAGCGCATGCGATTTTTATTTACGAGTTGTGATGAATCACAAACGAACGAGCGGGTGAGTTCGATTCATAACAACAAGTGAATAAAAATCGAACAAGCAAACTGATCATAAAGCAACTTGTTTATTATCTGCGTACTCTGATAAATCTACTAATTATATACGTACTGTGAGAAATGCAATGGAGTGATGAGGGAAACACTTCTTCGAGCTCCAGTCCGCGACAAGTTGTATAAAGATGACATAAAAATTTTAAAATGTATTTATTTTTGACGATTTTCTTAAAATTTCAAGTTTTACAAGATAAGTATAAATACAAGGAAATAAAGATGATTTTTGAGAGCTAACACAAAGTTCATAATGTAAGGGTTCGCATGAGCTGTCGCAGAAAAATCCATTCGTTTTTCTCCCTGTTGGAGAACAATCGACAATCGTATGGGGCCTGTGATTTGTTCACAGGAGTGTACTCACTTGTGGGAAAAATCGTCTGACCAATCAGGATTGAACTTCAGCTGAAAGAGACGACTTTTATCGTTGTACTTGTTGAGGAGTTTATCACAGTGCGTATATAATAATGGTACATTCGATCGAGCCACGAGACGAAAGCATACGGCCTTCGAGAACCCTATCGGTTCAAGACTAGGTGATTGGTTCGAGTGCAGGTTCAAGTATGTGATGGGCTGAACTTTTTGCAACCATACATGAATCATGAAATAGGAATATCCCAGATTTATATTCAAATTTCATTTCAGAATCATCCTCAGGGCAACATGAAGAAAGAAATTCATGATTAACATCCAGTGCCAAAGTCAGCAAGAAAAATTTGAGTAGGATTCGAATTCACTTATTCGTGTTTCAGCATTGCTGCAAAATTAGCTTGGCTATCGAGTCAATTGGGAATAGTATGCTCGTGTAATTCACTTTAAGAGTACGAGAGATTGCCGCGACAACTGAACACGCATCTGTGAGGATTATTCTGAAGTAGAGTTGAAACACCGCTCATCCTCACGAATAAACGTTAAGTTGTCGCGAAAATTTCTCATGTTTTTAAAATGGATTAAACGAGGATACTGTTCCCAGTTGATTCGAGAGCACAACTGGTAGAGTAGAGGTCCGGAAAGCCGAAGGTGCGAGATCGAATCCCTCTCCAATCAACTTTTCTAGTTGACTTTAGCCACGTAGATTAATCTTGAATTTCTCTTTTATCTTCATACATCACTTTCAAAGTTCAACCTATCACAAGTGACAGATCAGGAAGAATATGAGAATATCCTCTCAAAATAATGCCTGGAGTTGAATGGTTGTATATCATACAATCCGTAGCATTCTAACCGAAAGAATGTGAAAAAAAAAATAGTGCAAGACGAACTAATTAAAAGTCATTGATATAAAGTAACTAGTAAAATTGTTGCCGACATTATGGTGTCAGAACTAAATTCTCATGTCATGTGGGATACAAGTTTCAGTCGTGCGATCTTCACAGTGTAGGGTTTCTGGGAATTGAATGGCACTTGTTAAAAAGAGAGACTGGATGTAAAACTGAAGAAATGGAAAATATAGATCAACCATGCAGTTAAAAAGATCAAGATGCAATGTGACCTGTCATGTCTAAGATTGGGTGTGCATTAAAGCTCGGTACTTGACTTTTTTCCTTTCTTTTCTTTCTTTTTTTACAGAGATTTTACGGGATGGAACTATGCAAAGATGGTTTCACACGTCGTACCAAATACGTGGAATAGGTCTACTGGTAAGTCATGTGCGCATGTTATTTTTTTATGTTCCTGCTACACCAGAGTACAACATGGGTGCATTTTGTCTGCGCATGTCCCATGTCTTCATCTCGACCCACGCTTTTTCCCAAAAACAATATGGTGGCAGGAAATCTAACTTTATGGGAAAGATAATTATTAGCTCTGCAGTTCTGGTACTTTTATTTCCGCACTGTACAGCTATTTTTCGAAGTGAAAATGTCTGCTGTATGTGCAAAAAAAAAAGATTGTCAAAAAGCGAAGTTGTTTTTATCTTCTAGGTACAATGAGTTATTTTTCTTGGCGATATTTAATGTTTGTCTGCAAGACCTTCGGAATGTAGAACTCTGCGGGGCATTTTTCTGGCTAAATGAAAATTGAAAACCTCTGGACGTCTCACACCAAGTAAGGTCAAAATTTACAATTTTTCAAAAAACATTGGTCAAAAACGCAGTAAACAAAGAAGCTACTGTTCAGCATTATACTGTTTATCCAAAACAATTTTTATGTCCACGAAGATCCACCAAAACAGGACATTGAAAGATATCAGTTCAAGTCAGTTGGGAGGCCAAAAGAAGGAAAAATACACAGAATTAAAACAAAGGTTGGCAAAGGATGGGAGGATACAATGTAAAATAAGACAAATAACACATTTATTGATGAAAATTTCATTGCGGCCTTACCAATTGGTTTGCAAAGACCTGAGGAAAAGTTATTACTTCATCAGAAACTCTGTGAGGTCTCTAACATATAGGACCCCGACAACTTGTTCCCTGTTACCCTTTTAGGCCTGGTTATACCAAAGATAAGTAATTGCAAAGTCTTCAAACAAACTTTTCAGGAAGTTAATTATCTTTTCACAGGAACCAGTTTAAAAGTAGAAATAAATTGCTTAAGCCGAACAATGCACCTAAAACTTTGAGTGAACAAGCAGCCATGTAGTTATGATACAGACACATTCAGGGAATTTTGCATTTCTTTAGGTGCTCCAACAATTTTTGATAATATTCTTGCATCTGTCATAACACCAAGGAAATCTGAAAAGAGAATGAGACAAAAAAAAAATAACAGTTAATAAATTATATATGATGTGCTTTGCTGTCAACCAGCTAAATAATTTCTTTCAGTAAGATTAATGTTGATATTTTATGTTAAAAAACCTAAATAAAGAGGCTCTGGACTCCAAATGATGCTTGTGAAATTCATGCAACACTGCAGCTGTAGCAAAGCTTACAATCTTCAACAAAATGTTGAGCAGGTTCATAATAAACACATAAATAATGATACTTGCCAGTGATGCTTATGACATAGACATTATAAAATATGGCACAACAATTGAGTTCATCGTTCCAAGCAATTTTTCCATTGCCAACTCAACACAGCCCAAATCTTTCAGTTGAGGGAATTCTTACTTCAATTGAATTTCCTCTAGTTGAAGCACTATTTATCGATGCATGCTTCTTAAACAGCACTTTTGTAAATTTTTTCAAAATAAATGAAGTTATACACAAAGTTCCTGAAAAACTGAAGTATAACATATTGCAAAATGGGAATGGTACTAGGAACAGATTTCAATGAAAACAGGATTAATGAGAATTACTTTATTATTTAGCCCTACCATTTAATGTGTAATGATAGGTTACACATACAGCATTCTGGAATTTTAGCACAGAGCCAAATGTTTGGGAATGAACCAGCTTTAATTTTAAACTACAACATCTTCTACATGATTTTATTTCAAATGACTCATAAAATTCCCTAAGATACCTTTGAAAATTTAAATTTTATAACTTTATAAGGAGTAGTATTATGAGGAAGCAGGATTCTGAAGTGGTCAGTATTCCTCTTTATCAAAATACTACTGCAAATTTTTACAATATCATAAGTATATCCAAACTGAAGTTCGTTAAAAATACAAGCCACTGCATGATAATCAAAACGGTAATAGGAGCCGATTTCATAAATTTGAGATTTTTTATATAATGGGCACTTCGACACACAGTTAAAAATTAAAGCAAGGCAAACAAACAACAGCGGTTATAAATTAAACATCTGGTCGACCTGAGCATTTGTCGACCTCTAACAGAGGACAGTTAAATTTGAAAGTATCATTACGTAAACCTGAAGTCACAATATTAAACCAATTTTGACAAAAAAAATAAATAAAACCATGCAGATAGTCTATTTGGAGTTCACGAGTGTGGTCAAAGAATGTGTACTACAAAACATCAAAAAAACGAAGACGGATAAGGCTACTTACTTACACTTTCTTTTCCAAATCAGTACAATCGTATTCTCCTTTAAAGAAATCATCATACTAGCGGTTAAAATGACACAGAAAGTCAATAGATTAGTTCAGTAGAATTAAACAAACCGAACTGGCAAACACGGACGAAAAATCAAGCAGCAACTTTACCGCAAATTTCGCAAATTTAATCGTAAATTAAAATACGTGTCACCGCCACGATCTTACCTGACCGTCATACTAATCTACCAGGAGAGATCAGAACTATACTCAAGATGCTCTAAGCATTTGAATCACTTTCTGGATCACTTGCTGCTAAATCTGCCATTGCAACGCACCCTTTGAGTCTTCAACCCTTCTACAGATTGCCTTCCCTCATGCGCAGACAAAATGCACCCTTGTTGAGTACAACCAGCTAGTTACGATGCCAGTTTAGGAAAGAGGTCAAACATCAAAAATCCATACCATGAAGAAGTTTGAAAAAATATTTCTGGCCAATTCATATCAATGTTTTTAAACTTTAAAGTTGAAAGGTTCCTTTTTCAAGTTACATAAATATATTTCTAAAATTCATTAAGAATTCATGAAGAAAACACAAAGGAAAATCATAGCCGTGTTGTGTCTTAATATGTGATAAAGACACATGACTTTATATGCGAAGAAGTTAAAATTTTTCGGTTTAGAAAACATAAACTTCCAAACTTTCTTCGCGAATTAGCGTATTAGGAGGTTCATTTTAGAAGGCATCAAAAAGCTCGCAGTTCGTGCTTTCTCATATCTAAAACACTCGGCTATCGCCTCGTGTTTTAGATCCCAATAAAGCACTCCTGCTCAGTTTTTAAATATTAAATATATATAAGTTTTAATTCCTGCTAATTAATTACTTGTCCATTGACTTGTAGACTGGTTTCAATGAAAATGGATATCACAACGTGATCCTGCCAATAGCTTTCCTCACAGCCACTCTTAGTGTCGTCACGGATTGATGCTTTCTTAAGTGCAACATTTCTTTCCCTAGATCACCCAATCACTAATCTGTTCCGAAAATTCTAGAACCTCTTCAATTACTTCTACAATCGTAAATTACTGCTAAATTTAAGAAACCGAGTTAATGTGAATAAAGAGACTACATTGCTAATGGTGATATTTGAATGGGAAAGCAGGGGAAACAGTCATTGCAAATTTTATTTCGTTCGTCCGGATTAATTGAAATTAAAAAAAAAAGCTGTATATCTGTCTAATGTTTCAGCTTCCTACCTGGAAACCATCGCATGAGATGTTGAAACACCATGGGTGAGAGCGTCAAGTTAGCGTGAGCATGCTGTTGGTGTGACTTTACTTTAGTCTACTATCTTTGTGCTACAATGCGTCCAAAATACTTTGTTCCGAAGGCGAAAAAGGTTGTATTGTCCTAATCTATCCTCTTGCCCTGTTTTCATATGATGGACAGCTACGCCAAACCACCACCATTTTGGTTTCCGTTGTGTAGACAACACCTTGGCAAGCTCGCCACAACATCTGAAAAGAACAACCGACGCCATTGACAATGAACTCCACTGTTTGGAACAGATGTTCAGAATCGACATCTACATGAAATGAAGCAATTGTGGAGAAACAACGCACTACGCCACCCAATCTTTTTAAGTCAACAGCAAACGAGAAAGAGGACGATGAAAAAACAATCATGACAATCCCTTAAATGACAGTCCTTTAAGAAACGAGATTGCGGGTTCTACGACCATATGCCATCAAAGTTGCTCACTGACCAATGACAACTTTGGTATTTTCCTGACGAAACTGACGCAATTCCCAGTGAGTGTAGGAGAGAAGCCATTTGCAAGATAACTTATTCTGAATGCTATGCCATTTACATAAGTGAAGCAAGCCCAGATCTGTGTACCTGAGTATAAGAACACGAAAGATGCATAATTTCTTGGGACAGAGCTAACAACATAGCTCTCCATGATATGCAAACCGAACACAAGACAAATTGGGACACTGCAAACCTGCTTGACCTTCAGAGCAAATTATTTTGGATACATTTTTCTAGTAAGGATGAGATCTAATGTGCAACAAAGAATCATCAATATTTACCGCGATGGAATGTGGTTGCTGAGACAGGAAGACTGCGCAAAGAGTACACCAACAGGATGCACACAATAACTTGATGCTCGGGTCACATGATTTTTCAACGTCTCTGAAAATGGTTACCGTGTCAGAACCCGAAACATCAGACAGACGAAAGGTTTTTAAATTTCAATTAATGCAAAGAAACGAGCTAAAATGCGTAACTGACAATATTGATCTCAACAACTTACCTTTAATTCTTTATTTTCTTCCTTTGCAATTTCACAGTGGACTGACCCGGTGAGAAACAGCAATGACTATACCGAAACGTGTGGAACTGGTCAAGTTGCTGACTTCTGGCTTATAACAAAGCATCTTGACTTAAGTAGGACATTTGCTGACTGCATATTTGTTGAGATGGAGATTGAACTGAACTTGTGCGGTGGAAAGCCATGCAACTCCACTCACTTCCAAGTTTACATTTACCGTGGAGAAGGTCAACCAAACTTCCCAGCCGATGCAAAAAATACATATAGTGACTTGCTGCTGAATAGGTTTACTCCTGTTTACAACATAACTAACAGTCAAATATCACGAGCGATTAATGAAAGGGTGAACCAAACTTTCACTTTTTACCAGAATGGGACGCAAGGAGTGACATTTGGGATCAGGTCTAGAGGAGCATGTGGAAAGATATACCGAATGAAACTGTACTATTATTATTGTGAAGAAAGATTGATTTACAATGCCAAGTTTGCTAAAACTGTTTCTCCTGCAAACATATCTAAAGTAGTGACCGCCAACTGCTCAGCAAACTCTTTACCTTCAAACAATGAAACAAGTCTCAAAGGATATTGTCAAAGCAATGGAACTTGGATTATAAATAACAAAACGCGATGTCTCTGTGTTAAAGGATTTGAACCTTACTCATCACTTGGATGTTTACGTAAGTAACTCTACACCAAGATTTGCTTAGTCGCTTTAACAGGGTAATCTTTTTCTTTTTCTCGCCTTGGATTAGGTTATTCTGAAAACAAAGCAATGCCTTTTTCGTGGTGGCATATTTAATTCCTTTCTGTCTGGATAGGCCATAATTTACTTTGACCAACAGAAGACTACTTCACTTTGTCTAACGCCAGACGAATTTACTTGCACAAGAGAGCACTTTGAATACTAGGAAAGGGTGAAACCCCTTTCCATTGACTCTTTTCTGTCACGATAGGTTTTGTATTACTTCATAAGAAATGCCATGGTATGAGCGAAATTAATGATTAAATGTCCCGAAACTCGACAATTGATTTGTGGAAGTTTCAAGGACTACAGGCCCCTCGGAGTTCTACAAAATCTCCCAAGGTTTGAGGAGAAATTTGATCAGCAATTTTCCAACATTTGGTGGAATTAGAACGTACTATTATGATAACGGTGGAAGACGTGTAGAGTAAGATGCGTAAGACACCGAGTAAGATGTGGGATACCGAAGCAAGAAAGTTCTGCCAATCTTTTACTATAGTGAGAACAGGAGGTAATTAGATATTGATATACGCCTAAAGGAAGCTTGACAAAGTAAGTTGATATAATAAAGGTTGCCGAATTCACGTTTGCTACTAGAGAATTTGAAACACTAGGTTTTAAAGGGAAATGAGTGATAATTGAGTCATTCTCCTTTAAGATAGACAAATGTCGATAACTAAAACAAAAATTCAAAACTCATAAATAAATCTGTCTGTTGAATTCCGCTAGTGAGCGACATAAACATTTTTGATGTTCAGTAAATTCCAGAAATCACAAGGGAATGAAGTACTTTTTTGTTCCTCACGATGAAGAAGTGCTCAAGAGTTTTATCCCAGAGTTCCTAAAGTGGTCTTCAGACGACTTTAAATCTTGTTAACCCTTTTAACAATCTTAAGTTTTGGCTTAGTAATATCTTACTACCCATAAAACCTGCTGCAACATTTTCCCATGTAATTAATGGCGCATGATGTTCAAAGTGTGTTACTATTTTTCACATTGCACTTCATTTTGTCCAAAAAGTTATTTTTGTTTATACTCTCGCCCACCGCTCGAAGTGCAGTGCGAGGGTACTAATAGTACTAATACTGCGTATAGTTCATTTACACGTGTGGTAATTAGGAGATCACAATTCTGCAGCAAGTATCTATGTTTGTATGTAGGTTTATAAAATAACAGGTGACCTACTCACGCTCTGATTGGACAAGCTTCATTTTCTCTCAGAGTACAGAGACACAGCTGACGTCATTTTCATTTCGTATTAAAGTACAGAGACATGGATGATGTCACGAAAACTCGGAAAATCCTTGGTTATTTTATAAAACAAACACGAGAAAACACTTGGCTATGCCTCGTATTTTCACTAGGCATTTTTCCGGTTGAAATGACGCCATTCATTTTACTATGACAGCACAGAGACACTCAAGCAATTTTCTATTTGTTAAGTATATCCGTGAGTTCTGGTCACTTCAGTGTACCGTGCGTAAAATCGGGGAACTGAAGTCCGGATTAAAAGATTAATTGTCTTGTTTTGTTTTTTTGTTTGTTTTTTTAAGAAGGTGTTTACAACATTTGAATTAATGATTTAATACCGTTACCTATTCATTGGGTAAATGCGAAAGCAAGAACGAAATAGCTTCCTTTAAAAAAAGTAAAGCCCTGAACAAACAAATGCAACATCACGATTCAACATCGTTCAACATTGCTGAATGCAACATATTGAACTCGTTTGGCCACCATTTCACATCATGTTGTATCGTGTTGTTTGATGTTGAACGAAGTTTGATTTCCATCAGGCATTTCATGCAACATCGTTCAACATTTCTTTTGTTCTCATGTGTGAACAACCAAGTTGCACTCTTGACCGCGCACTTCAACATTGTTGCACTCGCGCACGCGCAGCAAGTCATCTTTCAGGCAACAGCAACAAGTAGTTTCGCCTAAAATTCGGGATCATCATTCGTCTCAGATCTCTAATCTCCGGAATTCGTGTCAGCACCGCACAGCATGTTGCATTCGTTTGGCCACGCAGTCCAACACCATCGAACAAAGTCGAATTCAATGATGTTCAATAATGTTCCATTCGTTTGGCCAGGTCTTAAGTGCTTATGGCTGGTTTTACTTCTCGAGGCCATCTTAGTTACTGGACAATTCACGATTTGGATGTTGAAAGAGGAGTTTTTAAACTTAGCTCCAAAGAATTTGCCCGACTGGTCACTTTTTGTAGCAAAGCTTTGAATTGGTTCTTCCTGATGAATTTCGACAGACGGTTTAATGGCGGAAAGAGTACGTCCTGTATTTTACCCTGCTCTTTCTTCTTTCCACAAAAGTTGTACTAGGCTTGCACATAGTATTTTGTTTTCTGTTTTGTATTTTCCTGTTTGTGGTCGCCACTAAAATTTCAAAACTCGTTCCAGTTTTTTTGCTTATTTCGTTCGTTTTGTAGATCGTCTCATCTTTGTCACAAAAGCCCAAAATATTTGTATTAATAGTATAAATCTTTATAACAGCACCTCTTAGGAATTTGTAATATATTGTGAGATAATGTAGAATTGTTCAATTATTTTATGACAAACTGTCACAGACGTTTTCAGTGATAAGCAGTCCGTAGTGCTGTTCTCCGACCGGTAGCCTATGAGAATGGTCCGTTTTTAATACGGAAGATCTCGCCATGTTAAAAAAAAAAAAATAATAAATAAATAAAATTAAAAAATTTAAAAAATCTAACTCTACGGCAAATTGAGTGAGAAAAGGTAAGTGGAAAATCACTTGAAATACCACAAGTCCGCAACTGATACAACGTCTTGATTCGAACATTCTTTGTTTGAATTGTGAGAGTAAATCTGTCAAGCATGGTTTACACTAAGGAAAATAACGACACAAAGGGGTGACGCGAAACCAAAAGACACTCAGTTTCTACTAATATGCAGGTATTATAAACTAGGTAACATAATTAAAGTAAAGTAGCATGACAGCATGGAAATAACGGAATGAGGAGAGCCCCTGACCTTTTTGTGCTGTAATGTTCTTATCCTTTGTGAGGATTTGTTGCAGGCACGTATTTCTGTATAGTTAAATGACTGAATTCCCTATGCGGTCTTAGCGCAAAATGACGTTAAATCATGATGAACTGATATAATAAAACACGAAATAATTCGCAAAGACAAGCAAGTAAACCTGAGCCGCTCACTCACGAACTAAAGTGTGTGCTAAAAGCGACGAAGGAAGGAACCAAGAGTTATTTAATAAATTCATACTTTTTCTACACAGACCTCGTTCCTTCGTCGCTCGGTCTTGACGAAAACCTCAGGCAAATACTTCCCGTACAGACCTCACGATCAGTTGATAAGTAATATTTTTGACGTTAAAATTTAAGCATGTGACTTTTCAATAAACTTTAACAATAATGCCGCCTTAATTTCTGTCCAACAAGTTGTCAAGCTGCTGGAAACGCCCTGACGTTCAGTCGTGGGTTCGATTCCTACCGAATGTCCTACGACAAGTAGCTTTCTTGCTACAACGTCCCTTTGTGACTTATGTTTCTCGTCTATTATGCAAGCCCGATCGGAAGTAGGAGATTTAAGGGCTTCTGCCCCTCCAAATAGTTTGTTAAAAATGGCATTTAGTAGCATTCTCTGTTCAAATTATATCTTATCTTTTATTTTTAAAACATAATATGTGTCATTAATTTTAATTTTTCTTCCATAATATCAGCTTGTCGTGAAAATCATTTCAAGCAGACTTCCTCAAATCAGAATTGCATTTCCTGTCCTTCAAACAGTGTTGATACCTCAAACAAAACCCGATGTGAGTGTAAGGAGGGTTTCTACAGATCAAAGAAACGAGACAATGCAATCTTTTCACCTTGTTATGGTAAGTTCTGCATTTTGCATCTTTTCTTCATAACTTCAGAATTTAAAGTCGTTTGATCGACTTAATGATAGTCATTCAGGGGCAGCGATTATGTAGATGGGCTGTGGGGCAAAGAACAATAGTACGCGTTTCCACCCGTCTTTTATGCCGTAAATACTGGTAATATTTGACCAGTCCCAAGCCATGAGCAACCCCAGAGACTATCTTGCACTTCTCTCGGCCAAATAAACCAAAAAGAAAAGCAAGTAAAAGTGTCAATTATTAATGAATTTAGGAAATATAGTGGGATTAACTCACAGGAATTAGTTCATTTGAAATGGAACTTGGCCACAGAATTTAGTTCGTTTTGGCGCAATGAATCAGCACGCCGGAACTACATCCACTTTGGTCAATGGATCGAAAACTAAGAACCACTATCATTTGTCAAGGAACTTTTACAACACTATCTGTACCAGTCCATTGATTCGTTCGGATTTTTGTATGTTATATGAGAGATTTTTGTATGTCCATGACGTGATCACTTTTTACCACTAAGCCACAGGATAAGTAATCAACCGCAAGTCAAGTCGGCCATATTTTTTCCCCTCGTTTTCTTTTCCTGACCCCCATATTCCAATCTTCGTCTAACAATCTTTGAATGGACAGTTGACTTCTCACAAAGCTTTTAGGACTGTTGGCCAAGCCGATAGTTGTCAAATGAGCTTTTATTTTCATAATAAAATTGAATAACGTTTACACCAGGGGTGGCGCCAGAGGGGTAGCAGAGGGGGCTACAACCCCTCCGTCGGGGAACCTTAGCACCCCTGTCCAAGAAAAATGAACACTCCATACGGAAATTCTCAATGATAAACATATATTGCACAAACTATGAGCAGTTATTGGTTTAGCCAAGAAAGATAATAGACTCTTACCTTCTTGTGAAATATAAAAGTAAACTGTTTCTAGTCAGTTGTTGCCATTATTCTTGCAAAAAAATAACATGATGTTTTCGACTTTCAAATAACGGAATTATAAAAGGGGGCGTGGTCATGGTCCCTAAGGTTTAGTCCCCTGTCGGGGACGTTAGCCCCTGCATCGAGGAATTCCTGGCGCCGCCACTGATTTACACCACCGCTTGAATACTTCCTGCAATGAGTTTACCAAGAAGATGTTGGCGGATATATGAGGACACAAACATTGAAGGCATCGACACAGAGTTTTCTGGTTCATTATTTATTCTGTATTCATACGATGAATTATTCCCGGAAATAATTCGTGTAAAAACGAGCCAAATTTGATGCATATTCTGTCTTCCAAAATGAAGAAATAAAGAAATAGAAATGTCGTCGGGTGCCATAATGATAAAGAAATAGAATGTCCAATGATTTTTGAATGGGAGCCAGAAAGGTTGGTTGGAAACCATAATTTTTTTAAATTAAACACGTTTGCCACATTTCTAGCCGTTTTACGTGACTGTTTTCAACGCGATCCTACTTCATTGCAAGCGCGCTTCAGGGGCGCAACTAGGCATTTGAATTGACAAAACTGCGATGGTGGTATATATAAAGGTAGCGCGGGGTTATTTTGATATCGGTCAAGGACGGTATATTTACGTGGCTTTGGGAAATGAGGGCGAAAAGCTGTCAATAAGAGGGCACATATAAAATCTACCACAAAAAGGGCAGGGATAGCGACCCCTCCAACCCCCTCTAGTTGCGCCCCTGGCCCTTTCACGCTAGCCAAAATTTAATTATACTTGACAGGTACTGTAACTGATCTAATTTTTTCTTGTTCGTTATTTTTTTTTTCTAATCACATCATATGTAAAAGAAAAAAGAAAATGTCCTCTTTTGTTGGTTGAGTTACGTCTTCGAGGTAGAGGGAGACAATATTTGGCATTTTATAACTTCGATAAGCTAAAACTGAGTAGATGATATTCTTGATGACAACGCGTAGGAGGTTAAAACTGACAGTCAAAATGTGAAATGTATGCCAGTTTTCTATTCGATTTCACTGCAATCAACCTTCCAGTCATGAAATAATTCAGTGGCTATTTTCCTCATACTTCTTCCTGAAAAACCTGTTATTTTTTCTTTTAATAGGTCTGGTTAAAGTGAAACTGGATTTAAATATCCGCCAGATTGGTGGTGATACTGTCAACGTAACGTGGATTGCGCCAAATGGAGTAGGGTTTTTGACAGAAGCTTTCAAATACGATATCAAGTGCTATTTGTGCACTGATAACGCGTGCAATGAGACTTGTAACAACGTAAAGTATACCCCCAAGCAAAATAACTTGACGCAGACATTTGTAAAGGTTTCTAACTTACAGCCTGGATCGAAATATGTGTTCCGAGTCTACCCAAAAAATAGTCTAAATCAAGTCGTTGGCAGAGAAAAATGGAATTTCACACAATCTGAACCTTATGATGTTGACTCAACAAGTAAGGTTTCAATAGTTTTGGTTAGGCCATTTAAGCCATGTCATGCCTCCATCATGCTGCTCCCAGCACATATATTATTGCGAATTAAAATCTATCTTTGTTTACCCTTTATGTGGCGCTGCCCTTATGAAAATTCCACATGTTATTTCACATGTGAAAAACATATGGAATTGGAACAGTTTTCACTAATGAAATTTTCATTTCACACACGAAGTCGCAACATTTTCTCATATGAAATACCTAATTTTGTGTGTGAAATGAACTGGTTAAAAATTTCACATGTGACATCCTGTAGGAAATATGAATTTTGAACATGAAATGGAACATTCACGTATAAAAATTAATGTCACATATGAAATTTTTACTTCACATATGGAATTGAAACAATTGACATATCAAATGTTATTTTCATAAGGGCATTGTAAGAGTATTGTAAGGGTGTAAGAGTATTGTAAGGGCGATTCTAGAACTTATTTTACTTTACTCTGTCTAACGCCGGATGATTGTACTCGTCAAGCAGAGACCTCCAGGAAAATTGCCATGTAAAGGGTCTACACCTATTCTCCATAGTCATATTTTACTCAAAACGAGTTCACCTGACGTCACACGATCAAACGCTGTCAAATTGAAAGAGGAATTACAATAGATTCGCGGGACGATCCTGGAGTCGAAAAACAATAGCCAAATTTCAGAGTAATCTTCTGCCGATTGACAAAGGGAAGATGTAGCTCCAGAAGTGGCAAGTACACACATCATGGGTCTGTCAAGACTGGTATTATTTACTTTTAAAATCAGTAAAAGAGATTTCACCGGTATTATTGACGATTTTCATTATCTATTTAAGATTTTTGTGAGCAGACGATTACCACCGTTGTAAAAAGACCTACAAAATAAGACATCGTTTCGCAGCCCCAAATATGAAAACTCAACTGCTTACACCTTTCTAAGTGTTTTTCTGTTATTTGTGTCAAAAGTCTTTCCGGTTTTTCTTTATTTCTCCTTTTTATTTTATCTTAATGGCTTCTAAGTCGAAAACTTTGAAAAGTTTTATAGTTACAAGCTAATATCTAATAAATTTGCCGAAAATTTTATGGAAAAATCTTTGAGCATTCTTTGAAAGAAAACCATTGAAAGAGTATGCAATTTCAAGACATTATTTTTGTTATACTTTTTAGCTTAACAAAGGCAACCAGTGGCTCTCAAAATCAATTTTAATTTGACTAGTGTTATCAATGTTGTTTTCTGAAAACACCATGTCTTTTTATTGAGAAGATCAGATTTGATCTTGTCACCTCAGTACTTCAACATAACTGTTGGTTTTGGTTTTAGTATTCCTGTTGCCTTTAGTTTTCGATTCGGTTTTGGTTTTGCTTTTGTTTAAGAAATACCAAATCGATTCCCGTGTTTGGATACTTTGATCAAAACACGCGAAATGTTGCTAGACTTTGGAAAAGCGTACAAAGACACGAGCCGCTAGGCGAGTGTTTTTAGTTTTTCGTAAGTCGAGCAACATCCCAAGTGGTTAGATCACAGTATCCAAACACGGGGATCCATTTGGTATTTCTTTTATAAAATAACAACAGATGAAAAGCAGTCAACTTAATAAACACAATGATGAAGTAATCAATTCTCCCGAAAATCATCAACTACCAATCGTAACCAGGCTTATAAAGATCAAAACTACAGTGTTAAAAACTGCTGTGACTGATCTCAAAGAATTCCAACTTTTCGAACAAAGGCCCTTCGTTAGAGAAGTGCCACTGTCTCCGCAGTATTCTATTTTAATATTATGAAGATCGAACCCTGGTCAACAAAGCGAACCCACCTCAACGCAGTTGCAAACTGGGAAAACAAGCTTGTTTTTAAGCTCTTTGAAAGTCCATCAGCATACAAAGTGTTTGAATCACAGTATTGAAATACATAAAAGCCGTTACGTGTTTCTTTCATAATATAATAAGACAGAACGTACACATATATTTTTATAATTAAATATATTTTTATAATTAGTTTGGTTTTGATTTGTTTTATTTGGAAGCTGAGACAAAGAAAGTTTTGATTTGGAATGATTATACAAATAGTGTAAGTTGTTGACTTATGCTAAAACTGACGTCACAATACCGATGGCACCATGAAGCTTGTACCCTCACTGCAAAAAAATATGATTTAGTTTCACAAAATAAACTAAATTTTTCCTTGTTGACTGAAGAGGCTGATCCTCCAGATGTATTGTTGTTGGGAAGGGGAGCTATAGCTCATACGTCAACCTTTCTTGAAAACTTGGTAATAGTTGAACCTCAGTATTTGTCTTGCCTTCTGTTACTAGAACACGATGAATCCAAGGACGGCACTGCTTTGTCATATTATATATTCCTAGCTGGAGTTGCTTCTGCTTTAATTCTGGTTATTGTTGTCCTCCTGGTCATTTTTATACTGCGAAGGTAAGATTGATTTTCTCTCATCATATCACAATTAGATTAAAAAGGATTACATTAAATGACATTGAGTTACGTTAATTACATATCACGTTCAGTGGCGTAATCAGGTCCACACTGTTGGATTAGAGGGGAGGAGACACAAAATCGAAGATGTACTGACAAATTATGTAAAACATGCTCTTGTAGTCGACGTCACTGCTGCGTCCATTAACTTCATTGACACAATGGTGATGTAGACTTTTTACACGATATGCATCCATGTACCATTTTCTTTTCTCTTCCTTTTTTCCAAATTGCAACAAAAGCGAGAGAATATAAAGATAAGCTCAAAACAACTACTTTAATAATGTATGTCGGTCGAAGTAAATCTGTAAGTAACTCGAAAAACTCAAGTAGAAATCGGCGGAATCTTTTTAAGTAGTTCGAGGGAGTTTCGTATAAAAATGTTTGTTACTGAACAATGAAGAAGGAAGAATATCCCTTCATCCCTTTGGAATGATCATGGCTAGTGGAAGGGGAAGTACTGCCCCCCGGTCCCCCACTGGGTACACCATTTGTTAGACTTCATTATGTTAAATTACGTTACGATCATTTCATGCTGATATTACGCTACGTTTCGTTATATCTTCCTATGACATTGCTTTGTGTTATGCTAAATTACCTTCCGTTTTGTCACACTGAGTTACATTACGTTGCATTGGGTTGCATTGCGTTAGTTTTATTTGCTTTGCATCCCTTTACGTTACGTTGTGTAACATTCCATTATGTTATATAAAGTTACATGTCATTTCGTAAATTAACGTTCAGTTATATCATTTGAAAAATTTAGAAACACAAGAGAAGTTTATCGTTGATTTTACTCTGCAACATATAATTACCTACAAATATTTGGAAGGAAACACTTTACCAAATCGAGTCATCTGCGTCAACTGTGCAGTTCATTCAAATAAATATTCATGAAAAATAAATAATTGTCCGTACACTTCTGATGTATCTCATGCCAATAAGGTGCGTGAGTTTCACGTACAGAACAGTGTTAATCAATAATTTCACCCATTCGGTGAAATATTTCATCGCATAAACCAACCAATATCTTGGACGAAAATAGAGTGAGAAGACTCATCACAAAGATCACTCTGTTTTTTGTTTTTCGTTTGTTTAGTTTTTTTTTTCTTTCTGTTGTTGTGAACTGTTGCAGAGAACGAATGCCCCTTGCATGCGTGTGTAAGAACTTAAGTGCTTGCATGTTTGTGTGCGTGTACAGGTATGCGGATGAATGTTGATGTGTGTGGAGGGTGTTGGTGAGCTTGTTTGTGGTGGTGTTGTGTAAATATGATGAATTTTGGCCTTTGTTAATGATGTTGACATATGGGATAGAATTATGCATCCACATTATGTTGTCAGTACGCAGGGTCTCAAGCTATTTTGCTTTTCATGTAACCACAGCTCACCGTCTGAATAGGTGTTGCCCAATGGTTAGGTTATATTTCCGGTCATTTGAAGATTACAGTTTCTGTATCCATCAGGGATTTAGAAACGTTTTTCTGAGTAAATAATTTTTCTTTGTCATTTTGTGTTTTTCAGAAGAAGCAATAACAAGCGGGAACTGGTCATAGGAAACCCAAATCAAGGTTTGTGTTATTTATTGTCATACTTTTGACGTTTTACGTAGGGCGGAAGTGGTCATTGAACATGGTCTCCGTATCTTCCAGTTGAATTACCAAGAGTTGGTCAGCGAATGTACGTTGATCCGACCAATTATGACAGCCCTGAAGATGCATTATCTGAATTTGCAAGCGAACTTGATCCATCTGTACTTTTTCTGGAAATGTTGATTGGAGGAGGTAGGAAAACTAATTTTCTTTCGTTCGTGACGTGAAAATTCTTGAATAAGGATAAAAAGCGTCCACTTATGGAGATCATTGTGGCAAAGCTTGTAATAAATCCACATAATGATGATGACGACGATGATGATGACATCGACATAGTTGATAATAGCGATGATCATGGTCATGATAGACATATCAAACAACATAAATAATAGCAATCATAATATTAATATTATCCTGGATATTATTATTTCAATTATTAATGTATTATCTGTATTAATGTTAATATCAATATTGATATCAATATTAATAATATATAATGTATAATATATATAATATTTAACCTATATAATATTATAATACTACAATATATTAATATTAATACTAATGCCGATGATAAAATAATAATAATAATAATAATAATAATAACAATACTACTACTACTACTGTTGCTACTACTTTTTTTAATAAATCAACTTTATTGAGAATCTATCAGTTAATCATACAATTATAAAGTTGTTTCAATTCAAGAGATGATTAAAATGTACCGACTTAAAAACTGTTCATTTACATTTCATTATATTAAAAATTTATATATATTAATCATAATTATGTATACATAAAATTTAAAAACTCCTAAGCGGCTTTCTGTATAGCCCAGTTCAATGTTTGCATCTAGATCCCGGTTTGAAACCGAGCGAGTACCTCTTATTGCCTGTACTGCTACTACTACTATTAATAACAACAATAATAATAACAATAATAATAATATTAACAACAACAATAATAGTAAATGTCGTAGATGGATTCAACCCAAATTTATCGCTATCGCCTGTGAAATGAATTAATTTAGTCACTTTTTGTACGCGTGTTTGTCAAGTAATTTGAATGGATACAACGAACGCACGAACATACTTGAGGCTTATACTGTAAAGGCAAGCAATTTGTTCAAGACTATGGGCCATTTTGAGTTGAAGATGTATTGAGCCAACATGTGTCTGACATGGGAGAGAGAATAAAATGAAGCAATTCATTAAAACTGTCAAACACTTTGAACTCACATCTGTTTGCTTTTGTTCTCCTCCAGGCGAATTTGGTGACGTGTATAAAGGGAAAATGACCTGTCCGAATAGTAAAAAGATCCCTGTTGCAGTAAAAACCTTAAAGGTACAAGCAACTATTCAAAAAATTTACTAAGTATGTACATTCCTTGAGATTTTGTTTCTTTTGTCTCAAAATTATTTATAGACTTATTAAGAAATTTTGATTGGAACATGTATAGCTCTTAACTGTCGACCATTTCTTGGATGTTTTCTGAAAGATAAACAAAAATTCGTAGAATAATATTCGAATATTTGCACAATAAGATCCTCCTTCGCTTAAACTGAACTTATAATACTTTTAACTGTGTCAACAAAAGAACTTCAACATCTGCCCTTACTTTTGATATGTGTTGTTTTGTACGGCGGTTATTTTTATTTATTTATTTGCTTATTTATTTATTAATTTGTCTATTTGTTTATTTATTTGTTATTCATCTATCTTTTTATTTATTTTGAATTCTAGCACGATGCAACACCCAAAAGCGAAAAGGACTTTATGCTGGAAGCTTCTGTAATGGGTCAGTTCACTGACCCAAATGTTATTCGACTTGAAGGTGTTGTCACAAAATGTAAGATTTAGTTTCATAAAAATAGGAATATACATGTGAAGGAACAATGAATCTTTTGCCAACGGTGTGAAGGTCTCATGCGGTCATTTAGGAATATCATAAAATGTATATCAATGCCAAGTAAGGAACTGGATGTAGACTTCAGAACACTAAGCATATTAACAAACTTCATAAGATGGTAACAAAGCTTGAAATAAGTCGATTCATATCTGGCTAAATGTCATTACTAGGTAACATGAAGTTTGAGGAGTATAAGGGGTTTAAATTACTTCTAAAGTCTCCTCTTACGAGAAAATTATATGAATTGGTCACCGCGAAGAAATGGTAGGATCTGCATTCTGGCAACCAAATTACATCGCGATCCAGAGATTTTTTAAGAAGGAAGGGGATAAATTAACTGAAACGTTAAGCTACGTTTATATTTAAGACCCAAAGAAATAAAACTAGCATGAAAATTGTTAAGTTACACTCGCTTTTTAGTATAACACTTTTCGATAATCTAACAACGACATTGACTCTTTTTAAATGTAAAAGTATTCAAACTATGTCTAATGTTTTCTTTCCATTCTAATCGAAAATTAAGTTGTTTACAAAACTAATCACTTAAACTTTTCCGTAAACCCTTTTAACTTTGTTAAAAATTTTCATGATTTCTGGTTTTCATTTTGTTTTGTTTATTTTTTTAAAGCAACACCACTAATGATCGCAATTGAGTACATGTCAAACGGATCCTTGGATCATTTCCTTCAGGTGCGATGGTATTTAAGATTTAAATCATATAACTCTATATAGCTTCAAAGCACCTGTATTCACTTTCCATACTCAATGTTACGAAAGTGTGAATCGATATCACTGTGAACGCTTTGTGATTGTACATTCAAAGATGATAGAAATACTGGTGAAAGTCTGTTTCATCGAATAAGGTCAAATAAGTGATGTCATAATGACGTCGCACAATATTGAAATGTGATTCTTCAATATTCTGAAACTTATTTTACACTGCTAAAAAATGTATTTGATTTTACAATGAAAACTACAGGTAGGTTGTACGCCAGAAAAAGTACCATAAATGTACGAAACAAAAGTAAACATAAAGTAAAAAGGATTTGAAAATGAAATGTGTAAGAGCAGTTTGTGAGGTTAAAACACGGTAATTTTCAAATATCAGTACATTATAAACTAGCTTTACAACATACTTACCTCAAAATATTGCAGTAGATTCTTATGTTAAAAAATATAAACTTTCAACAGTACATAAATTAAATATGCAAGGTGGGTTTCTTAGCATGGCACTTCAAGATAAAATTGTGTAATCCATCACTGATTAATATTAGAAAGTGCTTATGAAAGCGGACTAAAAGTATCCTGAATATTTATATTGTTTTCACAACGAAGACGAGGATAGTGATGATACATGATGTCTGATGATGATTCAATGTTTCTCCTGTTACAGCACAATGATGGAAGTCTATCAAAATTGCAACTGCTTGGTATGGCAAGAGGCGTGGCATCTGGAATGAAGTATCTCACAGGGATAAACTTCGTTCATCGAGTAAAGTAGTAACTAATATATTTATACACTAAAAAGTTCTATATTTGCTACCCTACCTTCCGCTCCTTTGCAGCCACTTTTTCTATACCGATTTGATAAGTTTGTAATTTGTAATTTTTATGGAATTGTTCATAAAACATCATGTAAATACTAGCAAATATAGTTCAAATTTGAAAGCTAGTAATAATCATTAGAATTTAACTTTTCAATAGTTAGTAAAATCTGAAAGATTTACTACCTTGCAATGTTGCACTGTTGTTTGATTTCTTAATTTCCTTTCTTCCTTCCTCCCTCCCTTTAATCCGTCTTTTCCCCCTTCCCTCCTGTCTTTCCCAACTTTATGTACTTTCTGGATTTGTTTTCAGGATCTCGCTGCTCGTAACATCTTAGTCAACGAGGGGCTTATCTGTAAAATTTCTGATTTTGGCCTTTCTCGAGAACTAGAAACTGCTGACTCATCACGTGGAGAATATCTTACCACCGTAAGTACATTTTTTTCTCCTTGTCAAAATAATAATTGCGTTGAAGTCTTCTCGTTATGAACTGTAAAGCGTTATCCTGAAGGGAATATAAGTCGCTGCCAGGGAAATTTTGTCAAACTGGATTAAGTTACCTTTAACGCTATGGTTTTGGGAAGCAGAATAGAGAACAAAGGAAATGAAAGATACTTTCTGTAGGATCAAAATCTTGGAAGGTAAACTTTATCAAATGACAAATAATAATAAAATAATCTACCCCAATGAGTGACACGAACTTTAAACAATTGAGTGAACACCAAAATGGCGATTTCTAAAAGTCTGAGAATGGCCACATTTGTCCTGATTTAGAAAGAGGATACCCTGTAACTGTTGAAAAATAAAGAAAAATTCTGAAAAATAACATCTTGTAAACCCGATATTTCAGTTGTATGTCAAGACGAACAGTGACGTAACCATCTGAGTCTCGGTAGCTCAATGGTTAGAGCGTCTAACCGGTCATCAGAAGGTTGCGGGTTCGATCCCCGTCTGGGGCTCAGAAATCATTTTCTGAGTATCGAGCTTGAAGATCGTTCATGTACTTTAAGATTGATTATCCTTGGATCATTATTATCTATTGTCTTCAACCTCTACGATGTTATTTGTAATATTTCACAAACAAGGGTAAATGTTTTACAAGGGGTTTTACAAACACGAGAGAACAATAAAAATCACGTCGCCGTAGACCGAGTGATTTTTATTGTTCTCGAGTGTTTTACAAACGCTAGAGAACAATAAAAATGATGAGGAGGTAGGCAGAGTAGTTTCTATTGTTCTCGAATATTTGTAAACCCTGGTAAAAGACGAGACATGCGTTTATGAAATAGCCTCTCAATCGTCTAGTTTTGAATTTACAATTAAGAAATGTGATAATGAACAGTTCTTTGTGTGGGCCGTTAATTATCTGATTTCTTAACTATGAATTCGTATTATCCATTCGTATTATGATTTTTTAAACGATTAAACGAGTTGATCAAGTTAAACTCCCAAAGTTCTCTCGATTGCAACGTGTTTGGTATCTCAGAAGTGAGACCTATCACTCGCGCATTGTAAACAAATCAACACGGTCAGCGTACTGCTTCATTCTGCTTTGCACAAAAAGAGCACGCAGCTGAGCCGTCTGGCTCACAAAATCCGACGAAAGGCAATTCGATTTAGTTCAGTCTTTAAAATATAATTAAGGTATATCGCTTTGAATACCGACACCGTGAGTAATATAAATAATTTGTTGAAAAGAGCTTCTATAGAACCTAGCTATTCCCAACAGAACAAATTTTTCCGACGGAATTTTCGGGAGAGGAGCAAATTCCCCCTACCCCCACCAGTTATGCTACTGAACACGAAAGACAAATAAAGATGATATTTCGCGTTCATTGCAAACTCGTTGTCAAACCTAAAAGAATAAGGAAAAGAAATATCACCTGTATTTGTCTTTCGTCTTGATATGTCGGAGACTGGACTAATAGTAGTTGTGAGTGAGATGGTTTTAGTTTACTTTATCCGTAGCGTCGTTGAAGCATTGTTAACTTAGGCGACGATTGATTTGGGAACACGCGCCCTCATGAACTGGTTAACTGAATTAATTAGATTGTAGCATATAGCCAATCGGATAAAAGCAAGAGGGAGTGTGATATGTGGACTGTGAGCAAGTTGAGGTCTAGTTTTTTTCAGTGAGACGGTGAGTGAGAGAGTGAGACATCCATTGTGAAAGTAAAATAAAAATCTTAAAACTCAAAACTCTGTGATCTGGCGCGAAGTACGGCTTAGGAGGCAAGCATTCGCGACAGATGTACAACTCAAATCTTGGGTTTACAAGATGTTATTTTTCGGACTTTGCTTTATTTTTTACTTCTTGAAATTGTCGGCTTGTAATGGCTGTAACTTATCTAGACGTTATACAATATGGACTTTTCTTTCAAACTTAATTTTTGTGAGGATGATAGATGTTCGTTCTTAAAAATCGAACTTCAGAGAAACGATTTCAGAGTCCCAGACGAGGATCAAACCCCGCAACTTTCTGATGACTAGTGAGACACTCTAACCATTGAGCTACCAAGACTCAGATGGCAAGCTAGGATTGCAGTTCGACCTATGTATCGCCTATGCAGTTGCAAACCGATGTTAATAATGATGTCTAATTAACACTTAGGTTATTCGCTCTCGATTTCTATGAGGTGATAGTTGACGAGGTCGAAGCTCGAGTCAACTATCACCTCATAGAAATCGAGAGCGAATAATCTAATTGTTTTAGTAGAAACACTTTGCAAAAAACATTTTTCGTCTGCTCTGGGATAGCACTTTCAAGTAAGCATTCTATTTCGTCTTCAGAAACTTCACAAAAACGAGAGGCGGAAGCCACTTTCGCTACTCGCTATCTATCGACGAATAGATAGCGAGTAGCGTAGGCAATCAGAATCCAGCACTTGCAATAGTACTCGACTAAGTTTCTACTAATGATGTACATTTTTGCGTAGAAAGATTTCGTAGCCCCAGCCGGACGGAAATCTAACTTAATATCAATAAAGTGCATCATCTGGAAAACTTTAAAGAACATGTTTAAATAATAGATACAATGAGCGGCCGATGTGTATGCGATTTACAAGGCGAGCCGTACTAAACCACATTCAGATGGGACGCAAATATTGTATCATTCTTAAAATACGAATACATATAAATGGCCATGTTTATCGGTTATTTTGAATTTTCGGTAGATTTTAACGAAGAAAATCGAAGGGAAAAGTTCATAATTCTAATTAGTATTCTCTATCCGATCTACAGAATACTAATTCGGAGCCCATATCGTTTGTGTTTCCTTCATAAATTAATAATGAGTTTTTAAATAAATTTAAATGCTGGCTTAGAAAAAAACCCAAAAATTGAAAATCCTTATAAAAAACGATTGGCATATTAAAGTGAGTCATATATTGATCAGCGTTTTGCGTCATGCAGCACATAACACTACCTCACTATTTATCTTATTCCACATTTTACTTCAGTTGTATTTTTTTAACCTTTCAGGGAGGTAAAATTCCTGTCCGTTGGACTGCTCCAGAAGCCATCAAATACCGAAAATTCTCCTCAGCCAGTGATGTTTGGAGTTATGGTATATTATTATGGGAAATCATGTCCTTTGCTCAAAGACCGTACTGGGAATGGGATAATTTTAAAGTGAGTGTCAAAAGTAATTACGTATCCTGAATGAATCTAAGCGATCCATGAAATTGTGGTTACGTATAGTAAAGAAATATTCCCTTCAAAATTCAAATGCAACATTTGTTCTTTTTGGGACAAAAACTATTTGAATTTGAATTTTTGAAGTTGCACTCCTAATTTATTTGGCTTTGGATCAGTGTCCAATACAATGTCCGAAATTGGTGATGTTGTACAGAGTGAACCTTGCTTTACTATTGAGAACACTTTAAGCACTAGTGGCGTAGACAGGATTTACTTTATGGGGGGCATCGCCATACCAAGTTGGGCCAAAAGCCAACCGCAAATAGCTAAAAGGCAAGTTAATTCGCTCCAACATAGCCTGGGTTGATTTTTGTGAGTAATTTATCATAATAGGTACATGAATCGAACATATGAGTAAATTTCTTTTGCAACTCAATACATGAAGGGGGACATGGCACCATGTCCCCCATCTAAATATGCCAGTTTTAAAAACTCAGGGGTTTTTTTATCATGTATTGCACTTCTGTGTTGTAAAATGAGCAGATACTTTGAGCGTTGTCTATGAAAACTGCAATTTTCAATCTCACAAGGTAAGATTTACCAATACCTAACTAGATATAACGTCACAAATTTAATATTTATTATTCCAATATCTCCAAAATGAAAAGATGTTGAAATATCAAACAGTAGCGCAGCTAGCCTTGGCTTTCCGAAAAGGGCAAAAATATTTTCCTGTCCGTGTAACGCTTGGACCATAGCTGGCACCAATGGTTAATATAAGTCAATATTTAGCTTCCCTGGTTTATACGTACAGGCTAAGTTACCTAATTTATGTTAGTTCCGGGAATCATCCAGCCGGTCGGCAGGATCTTGGTGGTGCAAGAAAAAGAGGGAATGTATTTTGACTGAACAGACTCCGTCTTATCTGACGTCGGCTTCTCATGTCCAACACAGCACAGACATAGCTGGTAGCCCAGTGAATGCAATGATTGAATGCCTTGCCAAGCATTTTACCGTTTACATGTTTCTCACTCTCTTTTTTTCTTCGCTATTAATTTCCTCGACATTCTCCTTTTTGTCCCGATTTTCCTCTTCTGCCCCAACTGGCTACGCCGCTTATATCAAATGATCCATACGTTTTATGTTTCTTTGGTAAGATCAACAGCAAATCGAAGTTCCGAAAATTATTGCATTTTCCTTTTGATTCTTTTCATGCTTTTCTCTTGTATTCAGGTCATCAGCGAAGTCGAGGACGGTTTCAGACTTCCTGCTCCAACAGTTCGTATCTTTGTTTGAATATTTTTGATATCAGTATACCAAATAATTTACCAAATGAACCCATAAGGGGGAGTGTTTGTGCTTCCTCTCCGCATAGAGAAATTTAACTGTAGTTTGAATTATCACAGTTTTTTTAAAAAGAAAAACACCGCCTTTCGTGTAATTTTGCAATAATTACATGCAATGTGTGCTGTTATACGACTTTATAATTTTGTTTCCTGGTTTTGAAAATTAAAACATGCAAGTTTTCTAATGAAGCAAACTAATTTTAGGGGTAAATGTCCCTCCTACCCCCACTGAAGAAAAGTTGGTTAATGATACCCCATTTCAAGCAAATTGCATCTAGAAAGATGCCTGTAATTTTATAGTTGTCTTACTTAAAAGTCGTTTGTATTCAAATATCCTAAATACTTTCCTGGTTGGATTTATGGTATAGGTTGCTATAAATCCAACTAGGAAATATATGGGATAATAATCATATGCTGGAGTTTGGAGAAAAAAATATCTAATAATAAAACATAAACGTAAACGAGTAATGAAAGAATTTATTCGTAGTCTCTAAAAAATTTCCCTGTAAAACATTCTCTTACAAAATTTAAAAAACTGGAGATGCCATAAACAAGTAAGGCGTTACTCTTACAACAGAAAACCAACCATTTTGACCCTAACGGAAATTTCTGTCATTTCATATGTGAAAAACGTTTGGAATTGGAACATTTTCACATATGCTTCAAAATTTCACATGCGAAAAGTGTGTATACGGATTATGGTATTTCGTATGTGAAGATAGATTCGCATATGAAAATTAATTTCACATATGGAATTGAAGCATTTTCTTATATGATGCACTATTTTCATTATATAAAATGGCATGTGAGATTTTCGTTCGGGGAAAAAGGTACGCACGAACTTGGTCTGGACGGGTTTTTTTGTCAGCTGTATATACCTGTATTATAAAATTTAAAAACATTCCTTCTGCCGCAGAATTGTCCCAAAATGATTCACGATCTGATGTTGCAATGTTGGAAGAAAACTCGCAGCGAGCGACCAAGTTTTGGCGACATAATCTCGGCGATAGACGAGTGGATTAGATCTCCAGAGACTCTTCAGGATGACGTGGACTTTTCGGAAGGTCTGAGCGAGTGGCTCCAGTCAATAAAAATGGGGAACTATGTATCGCACTTTCTTGCTGCAGGGTACTTAAATCCTTCTCAGTTGTCAGGTTTAAAGGATGAAGATTTGAGAGAAATGGGAATTAAACTAATTGGCCATCGGAATAAAATCTTAAAAGGAATCAGGGCTTTGGAAAATGAGAAAAACGGCCATATTCAACTCGGCAGGGTAACATCAATAGTTGTCTAACTAAGGATAACTTTCAAGATATAGGATGTCTGCAGAGGCGAGATTAAACTTCGTTTCTTGGATCCCTGGAAAGAGTGTCGATTGCAACCTCCTCATCCAGTCTCATTCTTGACATTTTTGAGTCACCAGTGGCCGACTATTCTTATTTCGCCTACTGAATCCAACCCTGGTACTGCGAACATACGATTCATCATTCAAATATAAATATTTGGCACAAAGATTTCTTCTAGATGTATTTAGTGGACGGATTAAGAGTAAATGGCACTTCTAGTGTTTGCGTAATAGTTTGCAGAAGTTAAATGACTACAAGATAATAAGAAAAACAGTTATGTTGTAGCAATGATAATAGCAGTGGCAATGAAAATTATGATGAAGATAATGATGATGATGACGATGGTGATGATGATACTGATGCTGATGATGATACTGATGCTGATGCTGATGGTAATGATAATAATGTTAGTTGTAATGATAATGATGATATGATGATAATCATGATAAAGATAGAATGATCATGATAAAGTGATAATGATAAAGTGATAATGATAAAGTGATAATGGCAAACTGATAATGAAAATAATAATAGTAATAATAACAATAATAATAATAGTATATTTTATTATTACAGTAGCATTATATATTATTAATAAATAATCCAACATGTAAAGTTATTGTATTCAAGTTGAAAGTTATTAGTTAATATATTAATTTACGGCAATTATTGTCATCATCATTATTATTATTATTATTATTATTATAATTTTTACCATCATCATTTTCATTATTATTAAAAAGTATTATTGCTGTTCATACCCTTTAGCTAAGTCTAAGACATGTCTCGACACAAAACGTTGAGATAAACTATCATATTAAGAAACTGCATGTCAAAACATGTAATAACGTTCTGCAAATTTCTGGTTTATAATCATACTGTTGTACATTCGTTCACTTACGTACACCATTTGAGATTGTCTTTTTGTCGTTAGTTTGATAAACTGTGGTTTTAACAGTACCTAATACAGGTGCGTACGATAACTGTTCAAAGCATACTCAACCCGAACAAAACAAGGAAAGACTAATGTTGACGAGGTTTACTTGCGTTCTTGTTCCTTCATTTTTTTTACTTTTTTGACAATACAAACGCCAAAACTCACTGGTAACAACCACAAATGCCTCAATGATCTCATTCCATGGTTGAACGCATGAAAAAACTCGTAAATGCCTCTACTAACTAGTCTTACAGTACTTTGTACCAACTTAAAGGGTGACAGGCAAATACTGACATTGGTGACTTTCATTCTTGCCACACGTCCATTGAATACATTTACTAACTAGCCACTTGTTTTCTAGTTTTGTTTTGTTTTGGGTTTTTTTACCAACAAAATGATTGACGACAGTCAAATACTGATTGGTACGTGACTTTCATCCTTGCCACACGTCGATTGGATACGTTTACTAACTAGTAACTGAGTATTTATACAAACAAAATGACAACAGTCAAAGGCTGACATTGGTACGTGACATTCATCTTTGCCATACGTCCATTGTATTTGCCCGTGTGTGGCAAATATCAGACTTTCGAATTCTGCGCTGTGATTGGTCCAATTTGAGTACTCATGAAAGCCAGATAAAAGCAAGTACAATAATACAATGTTTGTTCAATTCATGCAAAATCGTGTTTCTCAGGCTTTCTCTGGTGAGGTGCTGGATGAATAAATTAAGCGTCGAGACTCACTCTTGATCGATTCAATGTGATTCTCATGGCCGAAATGCACCGCAGGCTCATCTTATGAGGCACTTTCTCGAAATAGTTCCCAGTTGCGGTTCGTTATAAGGCCGTCATTCATTTTCTCTGTGTATGCTATAGCGAAAACGTTGTCTTTGGCCTCATAATATGCCTTACACCCTGTGGTAAAACTTTGGGATTTTATTCGGTCTAAATTATCGACATTCTGATGGATTTCATGTTAGATTTGAGTACCAAATGTTTTTATTCAAAGTTGTCGTTAGTATTTGATGATTTGATATCGTGGTTTTTGTATGAATAATTTATAGCATTTTCCTCTTCATTCCTACTTCTTTATTTGTGTGACAGCAGTTCATTTAATTTACTGGATTTTCGCTTTCTGCAGTCCGTTATATTTGCGTTTAGGTGACATAACTACATTCAAAATCAAGTTGTGGAATTGTTTTAATTATCTGAAGTGACAATGCAGTGCATTCAGTAGCAGGAGACCAGGACTGAATTGTTTGTCATAGGCTAGATTTACCTTTTTGACAATGTCAACCTTAAAAGTTGAGGAAATAGCTGAATTATATCAATTGTCGTTTTATTTCGAACGTCTTGTGTAACATGTGGTCTAATAATAATTTTCCACGATCTAACCGTTAATTAACCGTTGTGCGACCGTTTGTTCCTATACGACCCGAAGTCTGTCCATACGTTATTACTCCCAAACAAGTCAACGAACAAACCAACAAAGCACACGTTAAAATTTGCTTTCAATGACATCGTTAAAAAAAATAAAATATTAAGCAATGAAAAATACCCGAAGTCTCAAGTCCTACCGGCAGTTATCCACCCGTATAAGACCTCTTTGATGCTGTTACACGTTATTGGACCCATATGTTTGCCAAAGAGTCTAGTTTCATTCTGTAAGAGTGAAACTTTTTGTGTCTTTAAGTAAGAAATCGTGCGGAATATCACATCAAACGTGTCAACAAAATATTCTAAAATATTCTACTGAGAAAGGATGGCGACATAACTAAATAAACGATAAGTGGGCGTTCGTCAAGCTCGTTGACTCAAAAAGCCTAAATGCTGAGCCGTTTAACAGGTATCCGACATGGAGTCGTCTGTCGCAATTGCGTGGCCTATTTTTTATTTTTTTTTAAATCTAATTAGTAACACAGGGTTACCACGGACTGTTCTGGAAATGAATTTTTTTGGGGGTTACTTTCGGAGCAAATCCCGAAATAGGGGCGTTAAGAATCACGTACAGGGAATATAGAAATTTTTAGCTATTTTATTTATTATTATTTTCTAGTACCATGCATCGATGCTTTGCGAAAAGAACAAGCAAATATAATTAATCAAGTGCTTGAGACTTTTCGAGGATTTACAGTGTTTTCTGACATCGTGCAGTTTAGAATAGGTTTGAAACGAAACTTCCGACAGGTATTCGAAACAAATTAGCAGTATCGCATCGTTTAATCTTTTCTGGAATCTCCCACCACTACTATTTGACTGGAAAAAGACCCTTTTCTTTGTGAATGCTGATAACGCTGTAAAAGTGTATTTTGGATAGTAATTCAACATGCTGTAGCACCCTCTTGAGTGCTTACAGCTGGTCCAATATCAGTTTTGCAGTCAATTGCAGATCCAATTCGAATGACATAATTTTTGTTTGACATCAGGGAAGATATATGAATCATGTAACGTTATATTGGAAAAACCTTGATAATTTCACAAAAACAAATGAAAAGTAGCTTTTGCAACTCCGCTTTGTGACACATGCTAAACGACTTCATCTCAACCGGAAACATTCCTGGGATTTTTCCCGGTCATCATGACGTTACACGTCGTTACCGTCGTAGACCGACACGCAAACTATTTACTGTTTGTTAAGTGGATAATGGCATTCTGAATTAATTTCTTGACATCTGTTGAAGCCTGGTATACATTTAGAACTACCCTGAAGTTTTATAGGAAAAATAAAGCTTTAGATTACGTCGAGTTTATTACAGCCTACATCACCATCTATTTCAGGAGCTTGCTCCTAAAAGTTATAATCATAGATTCAACTTTGATGTCGGCTGAGAAATTTGGTACACGAGTGAGGCTGCACGATGGAGAGGGCTTATGGGAGAAAATGTACCAACCTTTGACGCATACTCCACTTGTAAAAAGTAGTTCTTATTTCTTTCTTGCTTCTAGTGATTACCTTTCACACTCAAATTTACAATTCAAATTCAAAGGTGAAACATCGTTTCTAAAACAAACTAGACCTTCGTTTACACAGGAACGCTTCCTCGGCTTAATCGTATATGTTTGCACGATCTTGGTATTTAGTATCTTGGACACTCTTCCACAACACACCCACGAAAATCTATTTTCGTCTGTATCTCAAGTTGTGGCATAATCATGTCATTTTTCACTCCTCATAACTAACAGCCCAGCTGACGTTTCCATCCGAAAATACATCTTGTTCAAAATTCTTTCTAGTTTCGTAGCTAGGGTCCTGTTAAACCAACTAGCCAAATTTGGATTTATCGTTTTTTATGCTAAGGAAATAGAGACGTACGTGCCGAGGAAAAAGCTCTTCGTTAGCTGGCATGGAGTGAAGCTTAGTTTCCTTTCAAGCATGCGAATTCAGCAGTTTCTAAGTTTACGTTCAGTATCACTTCCTAAACTGATATGTAGTGAACCGGCTCTAACAATATATTTATCCTTGCGATTTCCGTTCACACAGATCCCACTCTCACCATTCTCTACCTTCTTGGAGGTTTCATTTCCGCAAGCCAAAAAGCGTAAGGAGTGATGCCTGTTGAAACAGGTTGTGAAATGGATAAAGAAACTGCTGATGGTTTGAATGCTTCTATATATGAAAATGTGTAGTCCCGGCATCTCGTTTTCTTTAAGTTTACCCCACAGGCAAACTAGACTTGAGTCAGCGTTCTATAAATAAAGTGCAACTTACGAGTCACGAAACAAATATATAAACAGCCGTTTACCCCTGCACTTCAATTGGAGGCACTTGATGTCCGGGGGTCTGAATTTTTTCTCAGGAACATGATATTGATCACTTACGGTGATTACGTTTCGGATAGTACGATTACCAGCTTGTCCTGCCAGTGGAGTTAATTTTAACACTAACAACTTAGGATTTGAGTCGTGAAGTTTTGTGTGAAAACAGTTTACAGGCATCTGTTGTTAAATATCTTGTCTTGTCGGTTCTAACTACAAATAAACATCGAAAGCATTTGAATCATTCGCCGGGGGATGTTTCCAAGTCAACAAAAGAGGAATTTGGGTTTTTAGTAAGTGTTGCGTTTAACTACAAGAAGACAGTTATATTTCGCGTCCAGCTGGTCTGATTTTTACACCATTACTGGGGAACCAGGTATAGTTGATTTTGCTTCTAACCACAAATAACATCAAAAGTAGTCGAATCCTTGAGAGGGAATAAATCAACTGATTTATAATTAGAGTTTCAATGGTAGGTGATCGTTGACCGCACGAAGATTGTTCTATTTCATGTATGTACTGCTGGTTTAAATGTTACACCTGTGTTAGAAAGCTAGGTGAAATCCTACACGATTCGTTACGTAGTAAGTTAAATAAACATCAAAATGGTCACAAATTGTTTCCTGGCTTCGCTAGACCTGCTGGTTAATGCTCGGACTGTTTGGTCGCTTCTGGTTATATAAAAATTTTCGCTCCATTAAACATTAACCTTTTTGGTGGTGTTATTGGCATCAAGTAGACCAAAACGATGGCGATTGACTTACTCACATGTACCCACGACTGAAATGCAACTAAAAAGCGCTCTGTAACTAAGGATTTTTCCATGTATACTCTCGTAATTCTGCCCTACATGTATGTTTATTTGTGGACGCCGAAAGTAGTCGCCGTTCGTTTGCTGTTAAGCAGTTAGACTTAGGGGATTAATTCTAGTGTAAACCTTCCCATCGTTTCTTCGTTCTTTAAAAATCCCGAAAATGGGTATAAAGCCAAGCGAAGATTTACTACAATGTGGCAAAAAATTTCTTTCCACATTTGAGGGGTTCATTCACATTTTCGGGGTTTTTAAAGAACTAAACAGATGAAGGGAGGCGCATATTAGTATTGATCCGAGTTTGGCCTTCGCATTCGTTATAGCGCGATTGCGACAGAATTTTAAGCTTAGATCGGAAAGCTGGAGATATCTTTTAGCGACAGGCACCCTTAAGTCACATTAACAACCGCTAATGATGCCGTAAAATTTGTACAAAATACGAGCTGTATTTGTTAAAAGTAAGTATGAAATATTGTTTAATATTTAACATGACGTAACCTGGCGACCGTCTCAGACGTTCAGGCACTGGTGATTCGAAGTCTAGATATCTTATCTGCAGGATAGGACCTGATTAAATTTACCACGTGGTTGAAAGGTTGTCTCGGTGGAAATAGCGGGCAAACAGTTTTGTCCCTAATCTTGAGCAAATGAACGTGTACATTTGATGAATTTTATTTGCCACATAGAAGTTCTCCACGGGATAAGAATTTAACCAAGACCATGAACAATAACTTAACTATGAAATTTCTACTTTGGAGCCTCAATGCAGTCTTAGTAAATTTTTTGAGGGCAGCCATTATTTGGCACCAATTACTGAACTCTATAAATAACTGTTATAAAGATCTGTTGTACAGATGTTATGGGGTACATCCTGAAGACATAAATATGTCATCTTTTCCACCTGCTACTGAGAAAATGTCAAAATTGATAGTGCTTAAAGATTAGGTTCAGTAAATCAAGAATCTCACCACTATCTGGGGTGGTTTTGAATATATTATGAGGAGCAGGTGCCCCTCAGGCCACCCTAGCAGCTAACAGCCACCAGCTTTAAACAGTGAATGTATGTGATTGTTATTAAAGGAACACAACCAGGAAGTAAATCTTATTTTATTTGCTAAATTGATTGGAAAAACAAAGTCAGTTGAGAAAATGTAAATTTGTTTGTAAAATTCTGTAGAAAAGTATTTTTACAGTTAGCAAAACTGGTTAGTTTGGTTGGAAACCAACAGTATAGTTGGGCCCATATCCTTAAAATTGTCATATGGCATTTGGTACATGTGGTCATATTGATGAAAATTGCAGTTCCATAAACTAAGTAACTTTTATAATACTTGTTGTTTTACCTCAAATTGAAGCAATTATAAAGGAGTAAAACTGAAAACCATGGCCAACCAACAATTTCAAGAAATATAATTCAAAACAATGGACACCTTGCAAACTGAAGATTTTGATAACACACCAGAAGAAAACAATATTTGTCAAGGCTTTGAAATGCTATTGTTTTGATCTTGTGTTTTTAGTTTGACAATGGCTTAGAAATAAGGTTGAAATATTGCCATTATTGTTTTTATCTTACAGTGCTTTACTCAAATCTCAGGTTAACCCAATGTTTATTTTTACAGTAAAGCCATTTAATTTTAATCTAAGAATGCTGGATTATTTGATACTATGGTATTTGTGAAAGGCAATGGGCATTCCAGATGACATCCAACAAACATAAACTGGGTTAGCCTAGAACTACCCAACTTTATGAATAGCATTAAAGGGCTTTTAATTTAAGACTTATCACTGGATACATATTAAGAAAACTTATTAAAAGATTTTGACCACTCTTAGGCCTTTCTCAACTGTATTCAAAGATAGGGGTACAGTTGTGGCATCTTTGGCTGTAGCCTGCATAGATTGAGGCCTGTGTAGGCTTAAAATTTCAGAAAAATCATGTAGATTAGATCAGCTGAAAATTATAGTATTGCTCAAATCCAATAGAACTGACAGAATTAGAATTCTGGGAAGTTAACTGGTGTTACCAACCTCAAAGGAAATGTCTCTACTTTAGGCTGATGGCCTTAAAATATAGGACAACTTACACTATACATTTCTTTAGCAAGAAAGTGTCATTTTTTTTACATTTTGCTGTCATTGTAAAGGCTGAACTGTGCCTGATCTAAAGTAAATTTGTTTTCAAGATTAGGTTTACCAACATTTGTCCTGGCCTACCAGCACATCTCAGGGTACAAGTATTATCATAAAATGTATCAGAGTACTACCAGTCCCCTTTAATTGATACTCTGATACCTTCTCAGAGTTTAGTTGACTATGATTTTTAGTTGTCCTCTCAATGTGCAGTTGAAAGCTTCCATTAACCTGGCTGGATGTATATACATGTAATTATTCAGTGACAAGTGTGATGTATAGTTGTTTCTTGATTTTATGCAGAAATAAATGAATCTGCATTTATTTGGTAATCTCTAAATCATATTTAAGCAACATGTCAGTTGCATAATATCATTAGTGGGGATGTTCATTGTGTTCTTTTTGCTGGCTTAATGAGGTTCTGAAAGACTACTGTATGCATGAAAATCAAGACTGCTTGTATGTAACAAGCTCAGTGATGCTTTGTTATGACACACGTTGCAATCTCAATATATCAGAATGTATTCAAATGGCTTGACTGTGTTTGTTGTGATTAGTCTTTAATAGTTGATTGCAAGTTTTCATAAAGTACTTGTGTAACTGCTGAGAATTGGCATGTTACAGATGTTGCAGATTGTTTCAACAAATGTGCTCTAGTTCAGTATAGGGGATTGTTTCAGGCTGTTGGCAGCAGCTGATGCTGCTTTTCAGCAACTTCTTGCAATTAGTCTATGTCAAATTTTTGGCTAAGTGTGCGTACAGTACGTATTTCATAGATCAACCTCTTAGCCTCCAAGTTATTTGTGGTGCTCTCTAACAGTTTAAATGAACTGTATCAAACTTTTGCGGGAAGATGAAAATGAAGATAATGAAAACTTGATATTAAGCTGCAACGTTGAGTGCACAAACGTGTTTGGCCCTGTCAACACAGACTACAGCTTAAATGTTTTTAACCAATATTTGAAGCAACTCACGACATGCTTGTAGTTATTAATTTATGATGATCAACTTGGCTGGTCTCCCTACGTTGACGAGATTCTTAGGAGGAATCCAGTGAATCGTAAGATTTATGCCAATAATTTAGGCCTTTTGTTGCAAGGGCAATTATTTTCAGTATTGGGCAATCATTTTCAGTATTGGTCAATGTGGGTAAGTGTGGCAAGGTGCTTAACGATGAAATTCCAATAATGTAAAATCAAGCAGCAATAACTATGACTTTGGAAATATAGATTAATGTACATTTTTCTCATCAAGGCTTAACTTGTTTTGAGTGAACGTGGTTTGTAGGCATCCCTTGGAGAAAGGTCACTTAAAACACCAGACAATTGTCATGTATTTCAGAATCATCCTCAGGGTATTATGAAACGAAAACTTCACAATTAACCTACACTGCCGAAGTCAACTGAAAAAGTTGACTCGAGCGGGATTTGAACTCGCACCTTCGGGATACCGGTCCGCCGCTCTACCTGTTGAGCTATCGAGTCCACAGGGATTGGATAAAACTTGCCTCCAATCGCTGTGGACTCGATAGCTCAACAGGTAGAGCGGCAGACCGGTATCCCGAAGGTGCGAGTTCATATCCCGCTCGAGTCAACTTTTCAGTTGAGTTCGGCAGTATAGGTTAATTGTGAAGTTTTCGTTTCGTAATACCCTGAGGATGATTCTGAAATAGAATTGAAATACTGTACATCCATCCTCATCGATAGCGTTAAGTTGTCGCTAGAATATCTCGTGCACTTTTACCGGATAAAACTTGCCTCCAATCCCTGTGGGCTCGATAGCTCAACAGGTAGAGCGGCGGACCGGTATCCCGAAGGTACGAATTCAAATTTCGTCCGAGTCAACTTTTTCATTTGACTTCGGCAATGTAGGTTAATTGTGAAGTTTTCGTTAGTTTTCATGTACAAAGTCAAAGATCAACTGCAATTTATCCTTCACTCCTTTTTAAGAGACCCTCTTGTGACAGTATTAATGTTGTTTCCCCCCAACTGCAGTCATTTCTCGACTGGTCGTTTTGCCTAAACCTAAGTCACTTTGCCCCACAGTTGTTTCGCCCCTAAGTGATGACGCCCTACAGTCGTTTGGCGCGAAATTACATCATGCAAAATTGTATTGCCCAAACACTTGCTCTCGAAAACTCTTCCGATCTACTGATCACGTATTTCACACAATCGTTCATTTGGTAGTTGTATTGATAATATTGCTCGTCCTCTTCTTTAAAAAGAGCTGGGTAAAAGGACACTTTTTAAGGGACAAATCTGTGAAACTATGTGAAGTGTTATTTAAATAAACAGAAGTTTTACTTTACTCTTTTATTTGTAAGGTCTGAAATTTGGAGTCCGCCATTAGAGTAGCAAAGCTTAGCAGGAATGTTTAAAATGTAGAATTTGATATTGTACATATCAGACTCTAGGACGCCAAACTGTGCATTTTAATTATTCATTTTAATCATTTTTAATCATTCTTTTTCTTCAGTTCTGGCGTGTGTACATGATGGCTGATGTCGTTCCCTATCTTCTATGTTTTTCTTATTTTATTATTTTTGCGCAACACGGCAGTTCTAAAGAAGGTAGGGTTCTATTAGTTTCCAGGTTTTTTTTTTCAATTATTATTATTAGTAGTAGTAGTAGTAGATGTTTTTAGTTCAGGTGTACAATTATTTTATAATTCTTGAGCGATTTTTTGTATTCTTTTACATAAGGCTTCTCTGGAAGGGTTGAAGAGAGCAAGCGAAGAACTAAGGAAAGAGAAAAAGAAGGGCAAAGAGGAACAGGGACCGGGAGGGAGAATGATGGGGGGGGGGGGGGACAGAGATCAAATTTGTTACTGGGACCCGACTCGAGACCAAGACACAAGCACGGGGAGATAGACAACTACACAGACAGGCGTAGACGAACAGACAGAGGGGCTTGAAGAGGGAAATGTATTAGGAGGCAGAAAGATAAAGAAATTGGAGGTGGTAAGGAGATGAACAAGGAGAGGCCACACATGGGAAGATGGAGAAGAGGAGAAAGAAGAAAACGAATATATGGATGGAGACAGGAAAAGAGAAAGGAACATATTGGTAGGCAGAAGGATGGAGAGAAAGGGAGGGATTGGCTCACTGCCGTCGGATATTTGAGCGTAACATCCGACCAGTGTTGAAAAGAAAATGTCAACCAGTTATACTGAAGAAAAATTGGAAGATTCGAATGATAATTTGTCACCTGATCAGCTGAGATCTTGTACTGTCGATGTATTTCATTTCTTGAGATATTTGTTTAGTATGGTCGTGCGAGATTTATTCGTTTCTTATTTGTCACAATGAAGGGTAATTCGGACGTTCGTCACTCTAAAGACAACCTAAACTTACTCTCTAGGAAGCCAAGTTACATGGCTAGATGGATATGTTATTTTAAGAATTGTTTGAAATTTTAAATTAGAAGTAGAAAATCCACAAAGAAATCAGCGTGATGAACCACAATGCATTTCTACTGACAATTATACGTCTGGTTGTTTGAATTTGAAATAAATCCAATTTTACAGTTCAGTAGAAGTTTAAGTACCTGTAAAGTTGAAGAAAAAGGTAGCTAAAAAATGGCATATTTTGTACACTTCGTAAAAGTTTACGCTATTCTTGTTTTCTTCGTGATGCCATGTCGGTGAAACTTTGATGAAAGACTCATTAGCTGCTGTCATGTGGGGACTCAGCACTGATGCGGTACCTCCCCTTTTGAAGCTTAGGGGAATCATTGTTGACCATCAGTGGCAGATCTTTGTAACTTATGGTGTAGTTTCTCGATTTTTTTGATATAAGACGTACAGCTTTTTTATTCGATTTTTGAATCCTTTTCCCCTTTAATTACTATTAGATATTTTGAAAGATGCTAACATGGACAAGTGGTTTCTTGCTTCATATCTATTTGAGGGTTCAGCTGAACAGGTAAGTCCGTTTTCGTTTTTAGCTTGAAAATATTGCTGAAACAGATGCTTCATTAAGGAGTATCGAGATGAATTAACTAGTCTCTCTGGTTTTAATGATAATGTTGAGATGCTTTATTATACACTGTATTTCACAACCTTTAAAGAGTACTGTACGTTGCCATGACACCGCAATGACCGCTTGTAATATGGTTATTCCTGTTTTTCACTGGTGGTGAATTAAGCACTTACGACTTAAGAGTTTAGACACAAAACTTAAGAAAATAAATTTTATTTTCTTAAATTTTGAAGCTTAAACTTTCTCGCTAGTCCTTTGACTCCTTGCGATCCGTACCCAACTTATAATCCCTAACTAGTGAACATAAAGTGCCTTTATTTATACTGGATAACCCTATGAGCTAAATCAGCTGTTCTCCCAAGAGATCCAGTAAGGGCCACCCCTCATGGGTCCAGTGTTACTACAGGAGAAAACCTGCGATGCTTGGTAGAGACAAACTGAACAACACTCTTCTCACATGTGACCGACGTAATTTTAATCAGATAACCGAACTGAGCCGGAATCGAACCCTAGTCACAATGGTGAGAGACACGTGCACTACCACTGTGCAACCAGCATCCCGCTTTGCTTTTGTCAAGCATGGGCAGATAAAAACTTTAGCTTGTGCCCTTTTTTTTCGCTTGTTTTTTTTCGTTTGGTTTTTCCTTTTTCACCAATGACACGTCGCTCATTCCTTGCAAGTTAATGTTTTTGTCTAGTATGAGCGAATAAAAACATTACCTTGTGCACTTATTCTTCTTTTGTTTTTTGTTTCACCTCCTATATACCGCAATTCCCCTCAGTCCCCTACCACATTCCTTTCCTGCCGCTTTGCTTATTGACGGTTAAAATAGCAAATGTCTTACCTTAGTTAAGTCTCATTAGTTATTTAGTGATGGATATTTGCAGTTGATTGGCTATTTTTTGTCACATGATTACACTACACCTGAAAACTTCGTTTAGTTTTGATTTCACTTTTACGTTTCACGCCGACGAAGAGCCTACGCTCGAAACATCAGTTTCCCGCTTTTATATCTTTTTGGTAGTACACAACCCTTTGGTTGTTTCTATTTGATAAACAACTGCTTACGCAGCACTCCTTTTATATTATTGATTTTATTATGGCTAACGACAGACGATTTTGCTCGTTAAGGGGAGACGTTTCGTACCGGAAAGGATTAAACCTGGCATCAGTTATAGGAAGAAATAGAATTATATGCTGTAAAAAGTTAATAACAATAAGTCGCCATATGTACGGCCGTAAAAACTATGCCAAGTTATGGAATGATGTAAAACCCAAAATGCCATGGTAAATTATAAGTAGTTATTTAAGAAGGAACCTAAAAAATTTGCTCGAAAAACTACCACACAAATGTCACGAAGTTAGTTTAGTTTAATTGTGCATCGTCTTGGAAAATAATAGTTTTATTGTTCTTATGTTATCATTGTTATACTTAACCAGGCGCGTGGCGAAATTAGGGGCTAAATAGTTGGTGGACTTCCCACTTGGGGGTAGGGTATACAACCGTATCACTTTAAGACCTTACATTCCGTTCGAAAATGCTTTCAAAATAAGAGAAATGCCCCCACAGAGACCCAGGAATTTCAAAATTTCCCAGTGGAATATGGCCTCCAGCCCTTCAAAAGCTCGTGCCCTTGTCGCTTGATGGTGCACCTTCGCCATACCCATGGAAATTATGGCATCGCCCCTTTATTATGAAATTCCTCGTTTTGCTTGTGCACTTAATAGTTCATTCGAAATGTTTCATGTTTAAATCGACTAATGTTATGATATATGCGAAAGACTTTCACTCAAAAATGGTTTGTGTGTCTACAAAACGAAATCAAATCTTTGTGACACAGAAAATACATGGTCGCTGAACAATTTTATTTCTCATTTGAAATCGGTAATTTGTTTCTAAATTCCTCTAGTGGACCAACCCAGTCGGAACTGGTGATAATTTTACTGAAACATGTGGTCAAGGAGATTATGCAGATAGCTGGCTCGTTACCAAGCACGTTGATCTCAACAAACCATTCGCTAACTCGAATGTGCGTGTTGATGTGGAGGCTGAACTAACCTCGTGTGGAAGAACATGCTACTCCAACTACTTCCAAGTTTACGTTTACCGCGGAAATAGTAAACTAAATATTCCGTCCAACGATAAAGATGCCGCTAAAGATATACTGGTTGCCTCACTATTCTCCTATTTACAACATAACAAACGATACAACTTCAAAGAACGCGAGCAACAAAATAATCCAAACTTTTGGATTTTATCAAAATGGATCAAAAATTATGATGTTTGCTGTTAGATCACAGGGAGCATGTGGGAAAATATACCGCATGAAAATGTATTATTATTATTGTGAGGAGACATTCATTAACAGCATAAAGTTTCCTGAGACTATTTCTCCTGCAAGTCGATCCAGAGAAGTATCTGGCAACTGCTCGGTTAACTCTGAAGCTCCCAAAAGTGAAGCAAATCTCAAAGGATTCTGCCAAAGTAATGGAACATGGAGTATTAATTATGAAACCATGTGCCGTTTGCCTGGAAGGATATGAACCCACTCCTTCAAATGGATGTTCACGTAAGTTTATTACATGTAATTTTTTAAATATGTCCGACAAATGAGACCGTATTAGTTTACTCCAGCCCGATTGTGTTATTAACAGTAAATCAACGTAGAAACCGCTTCTAAGAATATTACTTGGATTTAAAATGTAATTACATTGTAAATAGTTTTCAGAATGCGACATATAACACAAAAGACCTCTTCAGCTTTGTATGTACAGTGAAACGCCGTTAATACGACCACTGACAAACGATGGAAATCTGGTCGTATTAACCCTTTAAAGGTTGAATTCGATTTCTTTTGTTCATTGTTCTTTCACTTGTTCTTTTGTTCTTGTATGTTCAGTATACAGGACTCTGACTCTTAAAGGGTTAACGGGGTGGTCGCATTAACAGGATAAAGCGAAATGACGTCATAACTGTCCAACGGGAACGAGTTGCGAAAAATGCAACTCTCAGCCCTTCGGGAGGAAATACAGTGGAACCCCTGCGATTGATGAGCCAGGCGGAAATCTTAGGCGAAGTATAAATTAATAGCCCAACAAAAAACTCGTAAAATTGGCATTGTAAAAGGTTTAATAGTTCTCACGTTTCGTTGCTCCGCGCAACATCATCAGAGAAGTAATAAGTTGATACGTAGGCGATATGTTTATATTATATTACACAGGTGATATTAGCGTGATTGGCGTTTGAGAAGTAGTTCCCCACGCCTTTGTCTTCCCTACCACCTCTCACACGCCAATCATACTACAGTATTATCGACTGTGTAATATAACATAAATATATCGCCTATGAATCAACGTATTATTTCTCTAATGATGTTGCGCGGAGCAATGAAACATAAGAACTATTAAACCTTTTACAATGACAATTTTCCGAGTTTTTAGTTGAGCTATTTTATTTATACATTGGGACCCCGTTAACACGCCCACCATCTCGACAAAGATCTGGCCGTATTTACGGGATAGAGTCAAGTTTTGTAACTTGTCTCTTTCAAGTTATGAAATTACAGGTACTGTATCAAATTATCTGTAGTTGTTAATTCGAGGAAAATTCTGAAAAGAACCAAAGTGTTTTGTTGACTTTCGCTTCGCGGAATAATTATAAAAATTTTATAGTTTTAGTTTGTTTAATTTAATCGGGTTTTAAGGGCATTTTGCTTTTTATATTTCATTTATGTTGCTCTAACGGCTAGGGCGTCTCATGATTAATCCCGTTTTTACTGGTCTAATTTATAGTTTGTCTGTCAGACTACTTCAAGCGAACTGTTTCGAATGATAAATGTAGTCGGTGTCCCTCAAATAGTGTGAGCTTCACAAACAGATCCGGATGTTTTGGTAAGTTCAGTATTAATTTTTAAGAAAAGCTGCAATTCTTCATCTCTAAACCTGTGAGAAGATAGGTTGGTGACAATTTCTTGGTGAGTAACGGTAGTGCACTTCTACTTTTGCTAGCTTTTTAGCTTTTTGTGGCGCGTCTGTGGCACTTCATTTACTTTTTTTTCTACATTCTTTCTGAGCATTTTTTCAGCTTGGACTGGCTGATACTAAACTTGGCACACAAAGAACGTGGGTTAACAAGTAAATAAAATTTCGCTGACTCATTGCAAAAAGCATAAAAAGTTTATAAAAACAGTGCGCTACTTATTATCCATAAAGAAAATTTAGAAAAATAATTAAAGCTACAACTTTTTAATATAAGAAATACAAATGTACGTAAAGTTATCGTTAATCCTTTTGGTGAAGGATAGTTTGATGAATTCTTTTCCCGCCGTGAATTCTTACCTTTGGAATTTTGGAAAGTATATACAGCTAGAAATACCTTGAGAGTCTGAAGAAAACCTCCTGCCCAGGGACATTTATGAAGGGCTGGGCGAAGACAGCTGGAAATTGAAATTTGGGGGAGCAAACGCATCTTGCAAAAGGCTAAAGCTGGCGGTATTTTGCTCGTTTAGTAATTGGACTAAGAAAATTTAAGATGTCTCTCACGTTAAATTTAGTCTACTCCAGATATTTAAATAGCTACAACTTGCATGTCCTGTGTCCGTATTAAAAATTGCACAAAATACTAATACTTTGCCAGAGTTATTTATTCCCGTCACTTTGAATTTTCTGACACCCTGACCCAGACACTTACAAACACAGCCCGGACAAGAGGTTGGCGTGAAGTGTAGAGAATACACACGTGAATATCAAAATTTTGAATACAGGAGTTTATTTAAAATCACATGAGTTTATTCAACCTTTAAAACGAATGGAATTCCCGACCTCATCACACGTGAAATGCTTTAATTATCAAGTTAATACATGTATATGGACTAAAATGATTACGTGTGAACATTCCGTAACTGTCTGATGGCCAGAGAGTCAATCTAACCGTACAACTACGAAGAATTTTTGGCTAGAAGAAGTTACAAACGTGTGCGCTGGTTTGTTTGAAGGACATTGATGTCTTGCTTCATTGCTCGGCTCAAATTCTATTACATGCCAGTGATTGTAAATGAACGTCTGATCTGATGTTAGTGTAAGCTGGAGTCAGTAATTGTACCGATGTCAATCATTTAGGTTTTTATTCATTTTGGATGACTTGACTTTCGTGTTGAATATTACGCCTTCAGTTAACGAACTTATTGCATCATTCGACTACAGCTCATTGCACTCACCTAATAGATAGGTTTGGTCTATCAATGGATCATGGTAAGTGGTTGCTTTCGTTTTCTTCAAGCTGGAGGACCACTTGAAAGTTTTGGTTTTCCGCAGGTCGCGTAATTAATGGGAATTGTTTATGTATATAAGGATTTGGTTACGAACTAGTGAGTGATTGGTAATGACGAACTAGGACAAAATTCGAAGGAAGTTCTGAATCCTTGGTGGTTGTGGATCTAGTTATCCTTTGTTGTCTCTCCTGACTCCCCATGATTCATTCCTATGGCTGAGTTCGTCTACCAATTAGATATATTCGTCATTATTTTGTAAGAGAAATATTTCATGTTATATTTACTTCTTTTTGCTTAACCTAGTTTGTCCTGCCAACCATTTGAAACCAACTCTTTCAAACGTGGAGTGCACTCCATGTCCTGCGAACACCGTCACCTCCAATGGCAACACGACCTGTAAATGTAAAGATGGTTATTACAGAAAGGCTACGGACCCAGAGAATTCAACATCGTCACCTTGTTATGGTAGGTTTTTGGTACCAAATATCAGGAACCCGTATTGATAAACTTTTTGCAGTATATGCCATTTAATGTCGTACTAGAAATTTGTTTTATTAAAACAAAAAGTTCGGTGAGAATAACGTTCAACGGCTTAACAAATGGTAAGATATCAATCCTTACAATTAAATTATTAAACAATGAATGATAGGATCATTACCTTGAATTAGTTGCGGACTTATCGTAATTCGTGTCGTTTTCCAATTAGGCTTCTAACTCATTTTGCTTTAAAGAAAGATTTTTTATTAGATTACTAGACTTTCCGTCTTAAAAGGGGAGCATTATCAAAGCTTATCAAACGGATACCACCATTACGGACAGCTCATGATTGAATTTTTTTTTTGACATTTTTTTGACTTAAATAGTTGATAAATTATACGTTATCTCAAAGATGGTTATAAATGTCTTTAAGATGTGCTGTGATAAGAATTTATGCTAAGTATTCATCCGGAGGTGCAAGACTTTGGTGACGAAGGTGAAACGAGTTACCAAACCGACGAAATAAACAAAGAAAACATGAACGAATTTTGCATTTTTATCGCTGACCACAAATCGGAAAATACAAAACATAAAACAAAATACGACAAGCAAATCTTGTACAAGTTTTGTCGACAGAAGAACAAAAAGAGGGAAGTAAAAGACGTACTTTTTCCACTGTAAAACATCAATAAAAAAGAAAAATGGCGTACAAACCTGTAACTCTTGCGTATTTTCAACTAAGCATTCAGTGGCATCTCAACACAAAGGGTTCAACGGTAAATTTACGCAAACACGAATTTAAACTTTCTTAAGAGGTTTTAAATAATGATGAAAGCATTACTAGTCGAACACAGTAAAGGTCATCATGCACAAATCACTCTTGAAGTGAGAAAGACTGAAGCGGACAACAGTTTTGCCGAAGGATAATTTTGTGACCAAAAACAAGTAGCTTTGCAACGAGTTACCTGGTAGCTGTTTACCTAGCATTTTTGTTTCGAGCCAAAAATACATCCTAACGTCTTCAGTATGGCGACATTTCACAGGGAAAAAACTCCCGATTGAGGCAATGAAATATTTGTGTGGAAAGCGGAGAAAGCGTCCAAAGACTGTCATGGCCTGGACAAGTTTTCTGGACGATGAGTGTGCTATCCCACTTCTCAAGCAATTGACCATGAACGCTGTCCGATTAAATACTGCAAAATATTCAAAAGTAATCGTCCTACATGAATGAACCAGAATATTCATTCTACTTTATCATTAAACACCAGCAAAATCCAGGCGATAATATTTGGTACGAGAAGTCTCCCTTAGGGAAGAGTGAAGTCGGGAAGCTACTTTTGAAAGCTACTCAAAACAATTCCGTTCGCGGAACTTGTATTTCAAAGCTACTCGATTCAGACGTACCTGTGATTGTGTAGCTCAGGTAAGTGGTTACCAGAACATGAAAAGTCCCAAGATGTATACAAATCGCCATCTATTAAACTTCAGCGAAGAATGTCGTTTTAATACACTTGGTCGCTTAGGAAATGTCCTGACAGCAAGCGAGTTCCCTTACGTCTTTTGTTCATTTATATCAGAAAAAACCAAGACAAAGCGTTGCTGCAAAAAGTGAACAGTTGGCAAATGCATATTCCAAGGAGCTAACTTTGACAACTGCTCTTTCAAGTCATAAAATGTCCAGTTACTGAAGTGGCCCTCAAAAGCGAAACCAGCCGCAGGCACCAAGAAAGCCATTTCGTTTGTCGGTATTAAATCATTTACTGGCTTCAGTGTTCAAATAATGTAAACAACTTGCGAGAGATCCATACAAGGGAAAAAAGAACGAGACCAAATCGATTTGCTTCAATACGGTACCTAAGTAAGATTTGGTCAACAACATACCAGTCCCCGAGCTTGCACACGGCATTTTTGAGTGACAGGAATCCATGGGCACACGCCATTTTTGAGTGACCGGAATCCATGGATATATACCTATATATATATATATATATATATATATACACACACATATATATATAGAAACATAGATACACAAAGCGAAAATTTTTCTCCTTAGTCATCACGCATGTAACAGGACTCCCCGGACGTCGAGATTAGTACCCTCGCACCACGCTTCGCGTGGTGGGTGAGGGGATAATATTGTTGCCATAATCGAGAAGACAAGCTAGTCAACAACCCTGCTTAATTGCTTTCAATATTAACGGCAAATTCGTTCACATTTATTTAAACTTCGAGATATCTCAGAAAACACGTTGAGTGGGAAAGGGATGGTACAGAGTTACCTTCATGTGATGGTATGAAAGTGAAATGCTCAAAGCTATTGCCTAACGAAGATTAAAAAGTTAAAAGGTTAACGAATTGGCGAAATTGAAGTGAGAAAAGACTAACGTTTGGAGCCGAGTCCACCGTCAGAGATGTGACATAAATTCGGAACTACAGTTGGCAAGACTTTTATATTTAAAAATTCATCGTTTATTAGATATTTTATGAGTAGTTGACTGTCCAAAATATAAATCGTCTCCAAGTTTTTGTTTGACTGCACGTTTTTCTGTCTATATTTGCGAAAATTTTACATGTCACTTCGCTTGTGAAAAACATGGAGTTGGAACATTTTCACACATAAAATTTTCATTCCACTTATGAGATGGGAACGTTTTCTTGTATGAGATACGTAGTTCACGTGTGAAATGAACTAATCCAAAATTTTACGTGTGAAATGTTAATGTTCAAGACATGTATTTCACATAAAAATTCTGGAATTTTTGTAAGGGTAACGTTGGGTCGCAGCCCGATTCGCTTGGAATTTTTTTGTCCTCATCTAGGTTTCCGATATTCGTCGACCTTCAGCTTCATATTCAATCTTTATGTTAGCGTTGTTGTTGTTGTTCGTGATAAGTCATTAAAAAGTCATTTGCATATGCGTTTACATTACTTGTCGCCACTGATCTGTTACCGATTGTGATCTTATTTTTAGTTTGGAAAGAACTTGTAAAAATACTTGATCAAAATTTTTCATTGGAAAAACTCCGTTTGCTGCAAATTCTCAAAATTATTCTGATTGATTGATTGATTGATTGATTGATTGATTGATTGACTCGTTGATTGAAACATTAATTGTCGATGTATTTAATTATATTAAGCTAAATTGGGACACTATTTAAAATACAGGTAAAACAGAAATCGTCCAAATAATATTCTCTAAATTTTCCTAATTAAAGAATCATTAAAAAAAATGTTGATAATCCTATTTTCAAATAAATTTTAAAATACTCGGAAGAACAGAAAAACCATTCTCTACAATTATTGTCTGCCAGATTTTCAAGATCCTTATTTCTAATGTTTCTCTTGAAGACTCAAGACTTGGTTTTTCTTGGTCTTCTACATCCAATTTGGACCATATATATGGTCCATAATATCTTACAGAGTGTTTGCCATATTTTACTATATTATATCTTGGTATGACTACATCAGCATTTAGCAGTTCATAACGATTATTTGGTCGTCTAAAGAGTTCAGTTATGCGCGAAGAACTTAAATTATTCTTCATTTTGTACATCAACACCGCTATATCCTACAACCACCTATTGTACAAACTTGGTAGGTTTGCTTTATGACGATGTTCCTTGTGAGTGAATTTGAATTAACTACTACTCTTAATGCCCTGTCCTGAATTCGCTCTAATTCTCTTTTACCTGGTCCCTGACAAAAATGCCACACCAATTGGCGGTACGAAACATGTGGTAGAATTGCTGACTTATATAGTTGTAACTTCGCAACAGTCGGAATAAGTTTACGTAATCGTAATAGCACGCCTACTTTCTGATCACTCTTTCTACGCACTATAGTGATGTGTTTATGAAAATTAAATTTATCATTTATATTCACTCCAAGGATTTTAAGTTTTGAGCAATGGCCAACCAAGTAAATGAGTGGCCAATATACAGTCTACTTGCACTCACAAGTAACGAGACCTCATCCCTTTTAAAGTAACAGCCAAAAGCCGAATGTAATTTTACTCTGGTGAAGCTTCGTAATCTTCGTTACTTCTTCATAAAACTGGGTAATAACAAGATTAAAACCACTTTTTCCAGTTGAGTGCAGACAATGCTTTTGAAAGAGATTTTTGGATGGGTAGTATAATTCTTTCTGGTTACGCGAGCAGCGCATTATTACTCATTTGTTTAAGCCAATTCAAATTCTGAAGATCCAAACTCCAAAATGTTACTTGAAATTGTTTAATTTCATACCTGTTGAAATATGTTAGCAATATTGACGTTAATTCTGTAGGTCTTCTTAAAATGGAAGCAAAGCCAATTGTGAAAGTTGATCGTGGGTCTGTAACAGTAAATTGGGAAGAACCGGAAGAAAATGGAGGATTAAACGAAAGTATATTCTACGACGTGGAATGCTACTCCTGTAAGAAAGATGTGTGTTCCGAAAAATATCTTGCAGCAAACTTCCGTCCTGGTCAATTTAATCTAGCTCAGACATCTGTCGTGGTTTCTAACTTTCAATCTGGAGCTAACTATTCGTTACGCGTCTATCCCAAGAATAGTCTCAACAGTAAGGAAAATAAAAACCAATGGAACTTCACTGAAACAGAGCCATTCCAAGTTGAATCATCAGGTAAGACTTTGTGACTGTGTTTATGTATTAGAGTCGAATAATAAGTCGAAACGAATCGTCCGTCTTGTAGTCAATGCGTCTTGTATAAATACGGAACTAATGATGATCAGTTTCATGGTTTGTTTCGTACTTATTTTGTCTAACGAAGTGTTGCTTTCTTTAATGTCAGTTGTTTAAATAAACTAAATAAAAACTAGAAAAAATAAACTTGAAAAAATATACTAGAAACAGTCTGTTTTTAGATTTGACTTTGAACTGACAGTCAATTTATATACATGTAGTTTGTACTAAATATAAATGTATTACCATCAGTGACAATTCTTCGACACATTGTTAATTTTTTCCCGAGAGGAGGCTGTAGCCCCTTCAACCCCCACTCCCCCCTCTGGCGTCACCTCTGGTTGAAGTTCGTCCAGACTGGTTATCGAACTCTAGTTTGAATTAAACTAGTCAGTGTAATATTTTAGGTGAAGTACTAAAGTTTGTGACTTCTCGTGATAAATCAATATGATATTTCCTTGGTTAAATTAGCTAGTAATTTAGACGAGAGGCCAAAGACAACAAGTGAAATTGTTAGGTGTAAAAAAGAAGAAAAGAAACCAAAACAAAACAGGACATCTTCTCATGGGGTTAGTTCTCTAAGTGAACATACACCTGAAATCGAAATGAAAGTTTCCCAGCTTAACTCTTTCCCGGTGGCATAAGGCTTCTATCATTTTACTCTGGCTAACGCCAGACGATTTTACTCGTCAAGGGGAGAGTTCCGCCTTGAAAAAGTTAAGGACCCACCATGCATAGTTTTTATCTAAAATTAAGAAGCTTTGCTTGTCTGTCCTCTTAAGGGTGTTCAGACGTATAATTTTACAGCTCATTTTACCCGCCATTACATTAGGGAAGAGATTACAGATTTAAGGAATAACCAAGATGCTGTTTGTTTAGCGTGGCTTGGAGTTTATTCTTTATTCTTCCAGTTTTACTCTTTGGTGAAGTAATATGATGACGTCACTCTTACATCGTCAAAAATCACAAAAAGTTTATAATTTTCGCCTTTATTAACGTTACGGTGTATTTTAGAAACTCATTTGAACCAGTTCTGCTATCCTCTCGCATTTTTCATTTAAAAAAAGTTGATATCTCAGATATTTTTAAACAGTGGTAAAATCCATGCGTTCCTCTTCGGTAAAGTCAGTCAAGATTCCAATTCTTATTCAAGAAATAACTTGTGCCACACCGTTGCATCTGTCAAACATAAGGCTCGCAGATGCATCGGATTAATGCAGAACATTCTGCATGTAATTCACGTTAGGTCCCTGCAAATAAGAAAATTATTTCTGCCTTTTTTTAATAAATTGGCCGGCTGAGAAACTTTCGGCAACTCGCTTCCAAAAAACAAAAAAAAATTTGCCTAGGAGAAATATTTGCCGCAAAATATAATGATAAGCTAAATTACCAAAAAAGCGCGTCTTATGGTGCTGGTACAACTGTATCAACTATCATCTGATAAAAATGAAGAGCGAATGTAATTGTTTCAGCAGAAACTAACTGATATTGGTCAGCTTTTCAAATTTATGATGAAAAACTAAGTGTACGAATCGGGGTTTTTTGTCAAAAAATGTCGGTCTTATTGTGTTTCTTTGATTTACCTGATGTCTATCTGTTGTTTTACCTGAATCTATTGCTTTATATCATAAACCCGTTAATTTTATTGACTATCATAATATTTACATGCATGATCCAATTCACATTTAATTAAAATGCAATGAGCAAATTAAAGTTTCCCTACTTGTGCTTTCCCACAATAAAGATGACTCAGACACCAACATAAAAAGTGTTCTGTCAAATTTAACCGCAGCTGGGGAATTGACGTCTCCGTCTCAACCGTCTTCACCGAACTCGATGTGCTTAAGAATATTCTCTCAACCTCACTCACTTGTTGTTCTATCTTTTCCAATCAGTTGTATCAAGAAATTCCCTGCCTATTTGTTAAAAATTAGTCCAGAGTTTTCCTTCAAATAAACATGTATTGGGAAAAGTTTAAAACGGGAATAAAACGATGTTTTCGTAGTATTATTCTTCGAGGAACATATTCATCTTGAATTCTTGTACAAACAAGGAAAGAGGTATGAAGTTCGTTTCGAAACTAAGACATTTTCTCCGACATGCAAGTATCCTTAACATGATAATTTGGCCTTATATCTTTTTAGACGAAAACGGTGGTTTTCCATTGTACGTTATCATTGTTGTCGCTGCTTGTGTCTTGCTTCTGGTACTTATAGCTTTATTGATAATTTTAAATTCAAGAAGGTAAGTGGGATCACTGTTATATACACGTTCACTTTGTTGGCCTTAGTTCGTCAAATGTGCATATGTTTTAGCTTCATCACGCTGTTTTGAAAAAGGATGTGTTGAAAAAGCTGAAAGAGTTTTTTCTCGCACGATTTCTTAAAGAAAGCCGTCATGTCGTATATCTTATGCTTACACCTTAATTATTTTTTGAAATTTTTGCGATCTAAATTATGTTTTGGGATGTATTTCATATCTTTACTTCGCATATACCTCGAAGGTGAATTGTGTTTTTGGCGTCATGTCATTGATTCCTCTATCTTTGGAATATCCTGCAGTATTCACATCCAAGCAAAACAAGATGGTTTCTCGTTTTCCCTAAGTTACGGATGCAGAAAATTGTTTTAAATTAACAAACCACCGTGCCAGAGAACACCAAAAAAAGTAACGAAATTTGGCAACAAATTATTCGAAGATATGTATCTTTTTACCTGTGGTGATAAATGCACTCAGGATGTGTTCAAGATATTTTGTTTAAAATGAGGAGCGGCTGCAAAGCTGACGTCCCGTAAAATTGCTTTAAAAATTTAAAAACTATAATTGAAAACAATTATGCGAGGTATATGCTAACACAGTTGTTCACCTCAATGTCAGTGGAAAGTGGTGGATATTTACTGAGCCGCGAAGCAGTAAATATCCACAACTATTTACCTCCACTTCGGTGGATATTGTTTAGTATATATTTATTTGTATGAGTTTAGTGGGATCAACTGATTCCCGTTGTTTCAGAGCTGGTAAGCTTAAATCTGGATAGGACAAAATTGTTGTGGATGACATTCAACGTAAAATCACGAGCAAACATTTTTCACTTTCATTTTAATGATTATGTTTATGAATTCAGAAAGGATTCATCCGGTGAAGCTTGATTTGAGTAGCGAACTAGAAAAAGTGTAGCTCAGACGGAAGATTTATTCCTAATCCTGGATCATTTTTGATCTCACATTTAAAATCAGACTTAGGTCAAGAGAAAATACCAATAAAAGATGCCCTACCGTTGCTACAACCTGTATTGATGCGTTTTCTCCAAACGTTTCAGTGAAATCGTTTAGATAGTTTCACATAATCGTAAGATTTACGTAGCTTGCATCATTTCAGTCAACTTATTTTGCTGGTTTTTCCCATTTAGAAGAAAACAAGAAAAGAAGATTCCAACCACAGGAAATTCAAATCATGTTGGTCAGTACAGCTTTTGACTTTTTTGACCGTTTATTTCCTTTCCATTTCATTTCATCTCTTTTCACCTCTCCGATGCTTCTAGCTATTATATACTTTAAAAGCTTTAAAGTTGTAAACAGTTTTAAAGCCGAAAAACAAATACCGCCATTCTGTCCTTAACGCTGTCTTAAAAGTCATTTATAACCCAGTTCCATCAATATTTCTCTTTCAATTTGTCCAATGAAAGGCCAAAAATGCTCTCAGAATGACCTCGGAAGTAAAGCGTGCGATGAAAACTAAGTTTTAAGTGTGAATTTTTGGAATCCAAATAGCCGACTTTCCAAGGAAAGCAGGATGTTTGCACTGGTCGATCATGTAATTTGGACTACTCGAGATGATATTGGATCATCAATATTTATTTGTACAAATGATGTAAAACTGAGAAACACTTCTTTGATTTTCTAGTTGAATTACCGAGAGTTGGTCAAAGAATGTACATTGACCCTTCGAATTATGACACCACTGAAGATGCCGTGCGTGAATTTGCAAGTGAACTCGATCCATCCACACTGTTCCTAGAAATCTTGATTGGTGGAGGTAGGACAACACACTGTTGCTATTCATTTGTACGAAGACAGCGTGCTAAGGAGTACTGAAATTACAAAGTTGAAAATAGTGTAAAGAATAACCCCCCAAAAAGGAAACTGAGAAAAGTTTTCATGGATTGTTGACAGGCAAAGTGTCCGAAACACCTGACGAACAATATAAACATCACATGTAGTTAGAACATTCACGATGAGGTCCGTTCGGGAATAGAAATGTAGTCCACCTGCGGCTTATCCACAACATTTGTTTCTAGTTTGCTCAGTGATTTGTATAAAACATTTCATTTTTATTGTTTTTTCAGTGATGGGAAATATTATCGTTATCTTTAATATCTATATTTTGTATTGTTATTTAGATTAGATAAATGACTTAGCTATCCAATCACAACCGTATATTGATTAAACAACATTTCGAGGCCACACTTGGATGAATAACATCGGATGGCGTTTGCCTCAGTAAAATTATAGAATACCTAACCGACCTAAAGTGATTTAGCTATGTTATAGCATAGTATATGTACATTGATTTTATGACAGGTTTTTATATGACGACGTACCTTAGGGAAGAAGAAAGAATTCCACATTAAAAGATCTTAAAGTCATTTTAATTCAAAAAGTGTTGTTCTCTTTCAAGGTGAATTCGGTGATGTTTATAAAGGAAGAATGACATGCAAAGGTGGAAAAATAGTTCCTGTTGCAGTAAAAGTTTTAAAGGTACCTACGTTTCTAAATCAACCAGTAACATATAAGTGACTCTCCTTAACGTTCACCATGCACTGTAAAGAGATGCCAAGTTGACGCGTTTTTAGAGATTCCACTGTCTATGCTATGATTCGTTTCAGGAGATATTTCTTTGCTTGCGCCTTTATCAAAAGCACGGATATTATTAGCATTAGTATTACGCCATAAGAAGTACGAGAAATCACGTCTGGATCCCTGAAGGAGTGATTTGAAGAAATACTTATCGCTTCATTGAAAAAGTGGAGATACTATTATGATTCTTAACCAGAGACCTGTATCCATCTCAAATCAAATTTCAAAATACCCAGAGTTTTGGTGTTCCTCAGGGAACATTTTTCAAAATGACAGCTTCGTAGATTGGTGATTCATTAAATAACTTGTGCACAAGTTTTATACCTGGGTACAGTTATCCTTTCTTAGCTGGAGAAACATTCTACAATTTTTATTAGTGTCCTGCTTATGGGAAATTAAAAATAAACGATGATTCTGAAGAAAGATTAAAAAGTAATACACCCGCGTACCTTTGACCTATTGGATGAATGAAATTTGTTTATCCGTTTCAGTGCCTCTATGTAATCTATAATTGTCTTACAATTTAGGACGATGCAACGCCAAAGAGTGAGAAAGACTTTCTGCTAGAAGCTTCCGTTATGGGTCAGTTCGACAATCCAAATGTTGTACGACTTGAAGGCGTTGTCACAAAATGTAAGGGTTGTTTTTCATATTCACTTCATATATCAATGAAAGATGAAACCGTCTACATGTGTTACAATCTTTAAACAAAACGCAGAAGTAACCGGTTCTACCTTCACGAACAGGAACTGTGATATTAAGTGAAGGCGACATTCTAAACAAGTAATGTCAAATATGAAATGATAATGCGACCACAAAACAGTCTGACAAACATGAGTAATAGGTAAATTCTCCAAAATGTCCAACTTTGTTTGACGGCACTAAATTAACCTTAACGTAAATTGACTTGCAACTACCTAGTCTTGTTGGGGCAACACATACTGATTCACGAAATTGCATAAAAGTCTACCATGTTGTCCATATCCGTGAAACTGTAATCATGCAACGGTTTCACTATGTGAGATAACTGCGCAGTTTGTTGTAGATCTCTCCGTCTTTTTAGCAAAGGAGAAACCCAGTTGGTTCAAAACGGGATTCTAGTGGCACAGCAGTGGTGTACGTTCCTTTCACCTTTGTGATGATGGTTTGATACCAACTCCATGCAGTTGCCTGATTAAAGTTACTTTGGTCACATATGAAAAGACTTGTCTAGTTCTACTGTTTCAAGCATCGGAGCTTTTCTCTGAATACTTCAGTTTCCTGTAGCAAGTAATTCCTAACGTTTCCCTATGACTTTTTCTTTTCCTTTTTTTAGCCAAACCACGAATGATTGTTATTGAGCTTATGTCGAACGGTTCTTTGGACAACTTCCTTAAGGTATTTTTAACATCTCAAAACAAGCCACTAATTTCTCGATGTTTATTTCGAAAACGGCGTTTTAATACAATCTGATCAATGTAATGCATTTCAAAAAAAGTTCCACTTAAACATTTTTTACTTGTAGGTCAATGATGGCATGTTGTCGCAATTACAGTTGGTTGGTATGGCAAGAGGAGTTGCCGCAGGGATGAAGTATTTGGCAGGGATAAACTTTATTCACAGGGTGAGCTTATCTCAGGAATATTAGATATCTACACTTGATTACATTAAATTGAGTCAACATCAAGTGAAAGTAAATGAGCAAATATCAACAAAGACTTGTGAAAAAAGCAACTCTTTGGCCTCTAACTGGGAGTCGAACCTGCAACCTGGACCCATACAAGATTCAGGTTGCGGGTCCTGTTTTTATAGCGGGGCGTAATTCGGATGAAGTGGTAGGAATATTATAGGAATGTGGGGCATTGATCGCATAAAATGGAGTCTATATTAAGTATAAGTAGATTCTTGAGCGTCACAATCTAACATTAGTAACAAGCTGTTTACATGAGACCGGATCGAAATTCGAATTTGTCGAAATCAGACTTGACTTTGAAATGTTAATTAATTTCCGATCCATTCCAGTTTAATGTCACTATTGTTCACATCAAGTGGATTGACTTAAGTGAAGTGGGTTGAAAAGTCAGTGGGATCGAGATGCACAATTGAGTTGACATCTGGAAAAAATAGAAATCGATATGATTTTTCGAACAGGTCGAGATTTTCAATCGGCTTGAGATTTCATGTAAACAACCCCTAAAAATTGAATATAATCATGTAAGCCAGAGTAAACATATTGTTCAAAGGACGGGGAAATGGATGGATTTTTTGCTGGATGGAAGACTGACTGATAAGTACATTACTATGTAGGTTGTTGGGTGATTTGGTGAATAGACGGCAGAAAGAAAAGGAAAGAAAAGGAGAAGGGGATCGTGGTAAGAAGGAAACGAAGTGAAGGGAAAGAGGGTAAAAACTGCGGGCGTTGGTCGAATGGATGGATTTGTTGCGTTAATTTGCCAACCTTTCCATTAACTAGGTAGTAAATTTTTCAATTAATGGATAATAACCTCTCTTTCCAGGATTTAGCAGCCCGTAACATTTTGGTGAATGACACAATGCTTTGTAAAGTTTCTGACTTTGGCCTTTCCCGAGAACTGGAAACTGCTGACTCATCATGTGGAGAGTACGCTACTTCGGTAAGTGTGTCTGGTTGAAATATTGATGCCCGCCCCTCCCTCGACTATATAATATTTCCCATTTTTTGAAGCCATGACTTGTAAATATTACAAAGGATTGTTTTGTATTGTTATGGATGATTGCCTTGTGTTCAGGTATTATAACTAGTCGAACAACAAAGAGAGCTATTTGGATAAAGTTTGTCGTCGTTATTTGCAACGATATCTTTTTTTGGAACGCTGACGCTTCCAAAGTCATATTCGTTTTATTGCCAACGAGTAAAGTACTACCCAACTAATAACCTGACGGACCTCATAATTCCGGCCAGCGGTGTAGTTTATGTGGGCGTTAGGGAGTGTGACACCCGCCCCCCAGAAGTCTGAGAAAAAATAGAAAATTCAGACAAAAAAATAAGAGAGTAACTCGGGCAAAATCTGGTAAGGTAAAGTAGGTCAAAATCCCATTTGGTTACTAGTTTATATTTCATTAAGTATTGGGGCTGAAGAAGCGAGGGTACACTGTACATGGCCTGAATGCCATGGAAAATTAAGTTGGACACTTCCTCCACAATCAGGAGTTAACTTCACCCCTAGTACCGGCTATATGAAGATTCTTTCATGAAGATGTAAATTAATCTCACCACGTATTGGTATTGTAATTCAAACAAAAAAGTCCTTCCAAACGAGGCTAGTTAGGCTACTAAAGGAGCGCATGAAAAGAATTCAACCTGGCGGCTGTCATGTGTACCATCCATTACTTCTCAATTTCCTACTAATTTTTCTTTAATTATCATTTAGGGCGGGAAAATTCCAGTCCGTTGGACTGCCCCAGAGGCTATCAAATACCGAAAATTTTCATCAGCCAGTGATGTGTGGAGTTATGGCATCTTACTGTGGGAGATCATGTCCTTTGCTGAGAGGCCATATTGGGAATGGGATAATTTTGAAGTGAGTAGTAAAAAATATAGTTTGTCGATAGCCTTTATTACAGTACCTCCAAACAAAAAAAAGGCTTTAGTTTCGTGATCTTTTAAAGTTTAATCTTCAAAGTCTTAAAGTCGAAGGTTTTAACTGTAAATTGGTATAAACTTTTTCTGCATTTAGTTTTTTGCTGAATTTTTTCTTCTTACTCAGGTTGTTGAGCGAGTGGACGAAGGTTTTAGACTTCCAGCTCCAATGGTTTGTAAACTTACTTGTTCTTCATATTCTTTTAATTTCTTTTGAAATTTCCGAAAACTTTATCATAAAAATTTGCCCGTTGTATTCAAATTTGAACTATTTATTTATCGTTTGTTGGTAATGGACTAAACAATCGGCCAAATCTTGTTCCTTGGGTAATGTTCTTCGAAAATTTCTTGATGTAGAATTGTCCCAAGGGTGTACATAGTCTGATGCTACATTGCTGGAAGAAGGATCGACACGAACGACCAAGCTTTTCTGAGATAACCTTGGTTATCGGTGGATGGATCCGGTCCCCAGAAACCATGCAAAATGACGTCGACTTCTCATCGGTTATAGGGGAATGGCTACAATCGATAAAAATGGGGAATTATGTGTCGCATTTCATTGCTGCTGGATATGAGAACCCATCTCAGCTATCAGGTTTAAAGGATGAAGATTTGAGAGGATTGGGAATAACTCTAATAGGACATCGTAATAAAATCTTGAAAGGTATCAAGGCCATACAATCGAAAGGTCATGAAATTAATGCATTGAAGGAAGATGGTACTTTAGAAGTCTGAGATATCTCATGTGGTAGTGTGTCTCAATGATTATTTATTAGCTAATTTATATATCTATGATGTTAAAATCCAAACTTTTAATTTAAATATTCATTGCGAATCGTGCTGTGCACTAATGTTTGATAGTGAACGAAGATCGTCTTTCAATGCTATTGTGGCACTTTAAATAAAAGTAGAAGTTAACTCATATCCAACAATCAGTACGCTGGTTACAACCACCCCATAGGAAAGCCAGTCACTAATAAATGCGTGCATCTGCTCATACAAATCTTCATGCATGAACGTCGCTTCCATTTGTCCGCTGCTTCGTTTAGCCAAGAACTTCATCTCTGTTTTGGTAGGATGGTTAGTGTATATCGTATGGAAAAAAATCAAGGAAACTAACTTAGACTTTGATATATTTAATGACCGATGCTCGGTAATTTTAAAGTTATCTTTTGAAGGAACACTCATTAATCTAATAAAGATATAATATTGTAAGTATTTATTCTTAAAACCATATATGTGGCTGGAAAAATTGTATAGATTTGACTTGAAAATAAAAACATCTTGAAATAAACATACACACTTAGTATTGTTGTCGTTCATGTCCCTCAATACTAGAGGTTTTTCCTTACTGACCTTATTTATGCTTAAGATATTAATTGCGGGAAAATGTTCTCTGACATCACTCTTAACCCTTAAGACTCATACAAATTGATGTAAATCTAACGAATAATATACAGAAAGAAGTGTCCTACAGTTGAACCTGGATTAAGCGGCTGGTTATTAAAGTCCCCGATATTTACTCAATAACATGCTGTAAACTCTACCTCTTTTAATCGGACATCTCTATTAATCGGCCGCGACTACTTGCGCGTTGTCCTGTTGAATTATTACCTGTCAGTTTGACCAGTATTAAACGGCCAGCCTAAATTTTCATGGTACTTTTTTAATATCTCACATGGTACTTATGACTGGAAAAAAACCTGCGAATTTATCAATTACAGATAAATGAGAATAAAGTGCAGTTTAATAAATATAATACTATATATATATATATATATATATATATATATATGTATGTATGTATTATAAATCTTAGTATATATGCTTCATGTATGGGCTGGTGAGGGTCACGTTGAGAGAAAAAGGAACGATGATATCATGAAGGAACTGAAAGTATGTGTCATCACAGGAAAGGTAAGGGAATGCAGGTTAAGATGGTTTGGGCACCTGCAGAAAACGGAAGATGGAACCCCCCAGTAAAAGACATCATGTCGAGAGTGATAATCGGTAAACGATGACGAGGAAGGCCAAGAACAAGATGGAAAGACAACATCATGAAAGACTTGCAGGAAGGAAATTTAACAGAAAATGATGCAAGGGATAGACAACTATGGAGAAGCAAGATTCGGGCGACCGACCCTGGCTAGCTGGGATTAGGTCTAAGGCAAAGAAGAAGAAGTATGAGCTGGTTTGCTCCTGACGTACCTGTTTTCGACAGGCAAAATTTTTTTGGCAGTTAATTGCATTTCTCGGATTTAAGCTGACCATTTCAGAAAAATATTAAGTTTATTTCATTAAATTTAATTCAGCTAGAATTGAAGTGTGATCTTCCTCTCGTTAAATAAGCTTGAACCTTCTTGAAAGTTCTTTTTAATTGTAGATCAACCCTGTTCCCAGGCCAATTTTCTTCCACGATTTGGACCAGTTTCAAAACTTGATTCATTTGCCTGGAGTACAATCCAGTCATCTAAATACAGTCATACTGTATCGAGTACAATCCAGTCATCTGAATCGAAAACATGGCTCTTGTTAAAGTCGAGGTTAATTAGGCGCATACAAGATTTGGACAAACATTTCGAAATCGGCAATGCTGACATCTATACCCATTGCTATACAGGGGTGGATCCAGACCGGTTCACTGGGTTTCGGGAAACCCATCAAATTTTCCTAAAAACTGAGCGTGCACAATGTATTTGCTTTTGTATTTATTATCGCTTCTCCCCGCTGGCACCACCGGGCGCCAAATTTGGCGGAATTCACTTCAAAATCGAACCGAATGAGCGTAGAGGATTCGCGTATGGCGTGAGCCATCGCGTGGAAACTCGGAAACCAGTGCTTCTTGCGTGAAGCCGACGGAAACCTATCGAAACTTTATATTATTGGCTAGAACCTCACACGAAATTAAAGTGAACCCATCGAAACTGTATTTTATTGGTCAAGCACCTTGAATTAAGGTGAACCCATCGCAAACCCATCATTGATTAGTGCTACAATGTGGCTGCGCGTGGGCAATCCGTGTGTCCCAAATAAAATTGTTCCCTTTTTGATATTGGGCTAGTTTACGTGACCATTGGCCGGTTCTCTCCGGCAGAAAAATTGCGCTTTATTCAGAATGCCTGGAAACCTGACCAGCTCTTTCTCTTTCCGCCGACTTCTGAGAGTGGTGGAAAACATCGACGGTTCAGGTATGAATGGCTAGTGCGGTTCCCATGGCTATCAAATGATTTCAAACTATTTGGCCATCCTACCTGCAATTCTTCAGCTCTGTCAAGTTAATTTTGAACAACATGTATTTAGCCTTCCTCCCTGCCATTCTGCTGTTGTATGAAGATAATTTTGAACTATTTAGCCTTCCTACTTGCGATTCTGCTGTTGTGTGAAGATAATTTTGAACATTTAACCTTCCTTCCTGCCATTCTGCTGTTGTATGAAGATAATTTTGAACATTTAGTCTTCCTACCTACCATTCTGCAGTGGTATCAAGATAATTTTGAAGTAATCAGCCTTCCTTCCTGCCATTCTGCAGTGGTATCATAATAATTTTGAACTATTTAACCTTCCTACCTACCATTCTGCTATTGTATGAAGATAATTTTGAACATTTAGCCTTCCTACCTACCATTCTGCTGTGGTATCAAGATAATTTTGAACTATTCATATTTCCTACTTGCCATTCTGCAGTTGTATCAAACCATTGAGGTCAATTTTGAATTAGTTCAAGATCTTGAAGTACTGGTATGCACCTCTTGCTAAGCTTGGGTATGAGATCCACCTGAACCTAGCTGTATGGTACAGCTATTTGTGATAAAACTGTTGGGGAGGTACTCCATAAATCAGTTTTGCAGCCTTTGTGCTACAAAAATGATTTGTGAAACACTATCCTTTGAAAATTGTGGCCTCCAAGGTTTGTACAGTATATCTTTTGGAAGACGTAACTGGTGCTAAAATGGTACAATTTGAGGAATAAATTAAAGGTACCTGCATGTTTTCATGAAACGTCTTCTGAAAATGCAGGAAATTGCATTTCTGAGCATCTAAAATTTCAAAATTTTCGGGGGGAGCATGCCCCCGGACCCCCTAGTATTCTCGCGCTTGCGGCGCTCGGAAACCCCTGACTAAATTTGCTCCATCCATCCCTGCTATAGTGGTGCCTGATAGCTCTTGACTTTTTTGACAACTATTTTACATCATCAAGCATGTAGAATGTAGAATATTTCTTAATTTTATGAAGTCAACAAAAATGCAATGACAAACGAAAGGAAACTACATAAATTTCATATAAAAACTCTCAAAAATCCTGGGTATCCTCAATGCAGCCCAGTTTAGGAAGTAAAAAGTCGTGGGGATAATGTTGGGTCTAGACTCTGCCAGAAACTGACTTTTCTCAAGACGGCAACCGCAAAAGACAAAGCTATCTTTACTAAAGAGTAATGTCTTTTCCAGGAAACAATTCCTTAACGAATTCAGGAAATATTACAAGGAATGTAAATAGAATATTAGGAGAACGTTATCGGAGAGATCAGATTCGTACCGTACCTAGATTTGTGGTGTCCTTGTATCAAAGGTACCCAACGCCATATGCATATAATCGTATAGAAGTCAAAAATTGAAAATCAATTTTTGTTTGTTTTTTTGTTGTTGTGTTTTTCGTTTTTATCGTAACGCTATTTGTGGAAAGACTATTATTTTAACTTTATTAATCATTTTATATACAGGGTGTTTGGACTTACAAGGTGAACCAAAGGTAAAACTGTGTGCACATAACATCCCAGAACATATTTTAGTGTTAACTAACAAGTTCCGTCTTGAAAGTTATGATCAAATTTTCTGAATTTCGTTTTCATTTTTCTTCCACTTAAGTACGCTGGTATCTTTATCTTTAAATGAGGCCAGTTAGCACCAGATGAAACTGATCAGAATCCTGACGGCTTTTCTTACCTACTTTTGCAAGTAAATTTTAAAATGCGTCGATTCTTCTCCACCATTGAGAAGACTGCATTCACTAGGAAAATTAGGATAGGAATTTTTGGATCAGAATTCTAAGTGGTTTGTTTATGATGAGCTCTTAGATGAATTGTCCGAACTTGAGAGCTGAGCTTAATAATCACAGATTAACAAAATGGCGAATCTATTGCTTGTCGTGTCTATACCAAAACAGAGGTTGGGTCGGTGGGTTGTCGAGCTGTTACTGGTAATTGAAATATTGAATGTCCAGGTAAATTTGTCCGTAGATTTCAACAACTATATATTCACGTAGCGACCCAAGAATATTAAAATTGTATTAAACTTCACAATGCAGAGGTTCAACATAGTGGTAAGTTAATTATCATTAGTAGAAACTTAGTCGAGTACTATTGCAAATGCTGCATTCTGATTGGCTACGCTACTCGCTATCTCTTCGTCGATAGATTGCGAGTAGCGAAAATGGCTTCCGCCTCTCGTTATTGCGAAGTTTCTGAAGACGAAATGGATTGCCTACTTGAAAGTGCAATCCCAGAGAAGACGAAAAATGTTCTTTCTTAAGTGTTTCTACTAAAACAATTAGATTATTCGCTCTCGATTTCTTTGAGATGATAGAGAGCGAAGCCCTCGTCAACTATCACCTCATAGAAATCGAGAGCGAATAATCTAATTGTTGAATATAACATACAGTATCGACGGAACGTTTTGAGTTGATGTCATATAGCCACCGTACTGGGATTCCTGAACGACATGTTTTCGGTCACCATTAGTTGGGTACACATACACTGCCGTCATGCTCTTTTTAGTCGAATATCTAGGGAATCAGGGAAAACGCTCTATCGTCGATTTTGTTTTCAGCCCGCATTGATTTGCAATTTTCGTTCTCATAGATCTCTCTTGTAGGCTCCACCTCCTAAGAATAAAGCCGTTAAACTTGTGTTCAGGAATTTGTATAATGCACAATTGCTGACAAAGAGCTTTGCATTTTATTATGTGTCCCGATGTCAAAAGGCTTACGTGTTCTGAACCAGAAACCACGTAGGTCCGTCTTTGAGAAAATAAACTTGCTAATGTCACAAAAGATATGCAGAATAGCAGATTGTTCCTCGTGGATTTGACCTACAGGGGATTTTTCTCCGGGATAAAGGTTCTAAATTCTTTCTGAAAATTCCATTAATTAATTAATTGACAGTTTGTTATGGCTCCAAGTTAATATTAACAGCAACAATTTGGAACCGTTAACTTGGGAAAACATTGGTTGTCAAATATCTCCTATATCCGACTCTTGCAGCAAGTAAACAGTGAAAGTCGACGGATCTTTCAAAGGAAATATTTTACTGTTTTCAACAGAGGAATTCGAGTATCTGATGTGGGTCGTCTTTGACTTTGTTAAGATTGGTCACTTGGTGTACTTGCTGGTTGAAATTTGACTCCAGACTTAAGAAGACAGGTAAAGTTGGCCGCAGTAAGATGAGTAATAAATAACAGGTCTAGTGAACAGCTAACATCGCCTGAGTTTATTTATGGTTTCCTGCCAAACTTTGCTCGCTTATTAAGTGTCATAAATTCTGTATACAAACACTTCTCCGTCTTCGACTTCCCGCATACTATAGACCGCGGAAATAACGTAGTTGTTAACGTTACACGTCTAAAGGAACGAAACATTCATTTGCCAGGAAACTCTAGAGAGAAAGTGCAGGGATCACTTAGTTCTAGTGAGCAGTTGACCGACGAGTCGATCTCACAACAGCGCCATTTCAACCGGCTCTTGAACTGAGTTTTTGATAGCCAATGAACCTTGACCCTATAATACTGAACACTGATAATTCTTCAAAGTATTATCCAAAATGTTAGTTTCGTTTGTAGTGAAGTAACATCTAATATTAACTGATTGCGTAACTCGATAAGTCTGTTATAGTAGAGGACCAAATACGAGTAACACTTTGTCCTATGTTGAACTAAGCAATTGAAAACCGAAGCAATTATTCGGCGACTTTTGGGCAGTTAGGCACTGTAGATGATTAACGAGAGGAAATCATGTTATACAATAATTTGATGAACTAACATGCCAACTGTAACGATTTGCCGATGCCACAGCATCAAGTATCGGTGAATCATTTGAACATTCAGCTGATCTGACGATATCATCTTTCTATACAGTCCCATAATTTTGTTACTGTTTATACATAGTCAATGGAAGCATGGTCTGGAAAGCCGACAAACAAATTTCGAAGTGCCTGAGAAATAAAAATGTTGAAGCTGCGACTTACGTAGCAAAAGTTCTCACGGGCCACAACTCTTTTGTTTTATGGCAATCAGCAGTTAAACATTCAAACTGCACGGTTGAGAGACTGAACTCGAACGCTACCACTGGCTGATCATACTTTGCAAGTGAGGCAAAATTGAGGCACTCTCCCCATATTCTCGGCTCCAAGACTACTGTCGGATTTGGGTTAAATATGACAGATGTCTTGCGGGGAGGAAATCTACTTTGCTCATCATTTCGAATGATTTATCATATATTTATTTAAAATCTGTTCAACATAGAAATATAGCTGTTATCACTTCTATGATTTTATCCACTCTGAAGATGTTACAGGTAGCAACGAAATGTTGATAAATTAATTTTTAAACTTACCATTGGCCTAATTTATTCACAGATCTCCACCTTTAGATATTGGGCGGGGCTTTTTTTTTTCCAGTAAGACAACGTTTTCGAAAATTCATAGCTATTGTTCTCGATTTTATTTTAACATCTTAAATAATTTATTGCTCCAAAAATCAAGAAAGTTAGCCGACATAGATTTTTGTGTGTTTAGCTAATTTCTGCTCCATCCAGAGGGCTATAGCCCCCCCTTTCCAACTATAACGTAGAAACAGCTATGTTTTAGAACACCTGTTGCAAAATTTTTTGGGGAAGCATGCAAAATACTGTACTTTTAACTTACCTCTAACTGGAAATTCTGTTGCGCTGTCCATGTGATTATACTGAATACCCATCCACCGTTATTATTTGTTGGCAATTGTTCAGCATTGTCGGCTTATCTAAATCCAACAACTAGGAAATAGGAAAGATTTTGCATATTTCCGTTGAGTTGTAGAAACAGTAATGGAAGTTTGAGAATAATACTAAAAAATAGTGATCATGGATACATGAGGCCAGTCGGTACTGAATTTTTCCTGTACAATTTCAAGTTCTTACAAACGTTTATTAGTGCTTCTGTAGCTTTTTGGCAACACGAAATATGTTCTCCATTTCCTCTATTAAATTACATACAACCGACAACCCACCTCTTGGCAACTACGAAAGTATATATTCTCTTCAAAGCTCAGGATAGTGTATGTGTTGGTGCGAACCTTTAAATTTCCATTTTTCTATCAAGTGATAGGAATATCACTTTCAACCAGTCACCATTATTTTTGTAATACTTTTTTAGAAATTCAATTCCTCTGCTCTTTCAAATTAGTCGTCCAAATCAATAATTGATTAATTTATGTAACTACAACTTTTACTATATATTTAAGAACGTCTTAATGCATGGATCCTTGGTCAATGTTAAAGTTGCTGGAAATCCCAGTTCACAAGTGGATGGTTATTCAGCAATTGCTTGATTTCTGAAATAGCATATGATTTTTCACTTCCCAAATTTAGCTTGATTAATAACAGCCACCAATAAGTGAAAGCTCCTTTCGAAAGGTGCCTCCTCTGTATCAAAAAAGCACTTAATGAACACAATTCTTCCATAAACGCTCTTGTCCTGGATAAATACTGGTCTACCTGAAGTCAATAACACTCTCCAGCAAATCCCACCACTGTTGACAAATATGCTGTACCGGAATGAGTCTCGTTGCTTTGGAATTTATTTTATGAGCCTTGCAGATTTGATCTCATAATCATTGACCCGTAAATTTGAGTCGATGCAGTAATTACTCTCGAAGGCCCAAAGTTCATACGTTTATTTTAATCATTACTTTCTGTTCATTTGAAATGGCACTTAATAAACTGGAACTTGAACTTCGTAACTTTCTCCAGCATATAGATACTTGTTTCATGTCTTCTCCAAGTTTATAGGTCTGCCTACTTTGATACCTAATTAGACATCTTAAACTTATCAGTTCTATCCTTCCGCTTGCCTTCTTTCTTTTCATTTCTCATCCTAAAGCAGCGTTTAGATGTTATTCTCTTAGAAGGCCGGTGATATAACCAGCTCCATTTAGAGAAATATTACCAGGCTGACTTTAGCTACTATCCCCTTCACTTCCAAGTTGTGCATGGCTGCCTTTTAGCTCCTGTCTAAATCTCAAAATCTTTCTTGCAACATCAACACACGGCATCTTGATGCTCTCAACTTAAATGCTAATGTATACTCGATGGGGATCAGCTGGGTGGGGCAAGGAAAGGTATTAGCTTTCCCCAAGTGTAGATTATATTGTATTATATATGTCACTCAGTAAGGTGAACCGTAGCACCCTTAAGAGCAGAGATAAATAAACCTATGCTCTGGTCAGCCACTGCAGCAATCAAGATGTCAGCATGTCTCGGCCAGTCCCTGGCCGCTGGAACACGTCTTGATTTGCCGACAGAGTGATTCTAGTAATGCAAAAGCTAGTCTCACTTCAAACCCGCAACTGCCTTGGCAGTTTTTGCGCGCAGTTTCTATGGTTTATGGTCACAGAAAGAGAATCTCATTCCGGCTCGAACGTCGCCCGGCCAAACAATGTTCGCGCTGGTCACCTCCCGCTCAGGGGACCAGTAAAAAGTAAGCTAGGACGCAGAAGGAAACTGAATGTCGCCGAATGGAATGTTAGGACATTACTGGACCGAGCTGGCTCTGGTGGGCCAGAACGCCAGACGGCTCTGGTGGCAAAGGAATTGTGCAGATACAACATCGATATCTCAGCACTGAGCGAAACCCGTTTGCCTTGTTATGACAGTATGGTTGACTGTCTATATATATTCTTTTGGAGTGGTAAGGAAGAGAAGGATCGTAGAGAGGCCGGAGATGGCTTTGCTATAAGGAACTCTGTTGCCAAACTACTGGACCAAGACCCGACACCAATTAGTGACCGGATAATGACTATGCGACAGCCACTGGAGAAGGATGTGTATGCCACAATTATAAGTGTGTATGCACCAACAATGACCAACCCTGAGGAAAATAAAGAGGAGTTCTAGAGCCAGCTCAGAGGTGTTCTTTCAAAGGTTCCACCCAAAGATAAACTGATACTAACTGGTGATTTCAATGCAAGAGTTGGAAAAGACTCGGACAAATGGCCAGGTGTTCTTGGCCCTCATGAAATCGGGAAATGCAACTCTAATGGCGAACTACTGCTAGGCCTGTGCTCTGAAAATGGCCTTGTCATTACCAATACGTTATTCAAACACAAAGAGCAACACAAGACCACATGGATACACCCACGCTCAAAGCATTGGCACCTCCTAGGCTATGTAATCACGAAAAGAAAAGATCTGAACGATGTACTGAATACCAGAGTGATGAGAAGTGCAGACTGCTCAACAGACCATCAGATGCTCAGATCTACCATTACCTTCTGCATAAGGAAGAAACACCAGAAGACAGGCGCCAAGCCATTGAATAGACTTAACACCTCCAAGCTGAGAAACAATCAGATCAAAGAGAAACTAGCAGTTGAAATGGAACAGGCTTTGAAGAACTGGGAACATCACGAGACAGATGGAATAGAGGAGCAGTGGCAGACGCTCAAGACGTTGATAAATGATACCGCCCAGCGGATCCTTGATAAGCCTCAAACAAAACGTCAGGATTGGTTTGATGAAGGAGATGAGGAACTCAAGACGCTATTGGATAATCGAAATTGTGCAAGGGCCAAACAGCTGCAGAGCAACACGAGATCGAACAAGGCGAAATACGTGGGAGCAAGGATGAAACTACAGCAGTACACTAGAAAGCTGAAATTCAACTGGTGGAAGGCTAAAGCAGAGTAATTACAGCATGCAGCAGACATCAATGATATGAAGGCATTCTACACCGGTTTACGAGAAGTTTATGGACTAACAAAGAGAGGTACGACACAGCTCACTTCAACTGATGGAAAAACAGTGCTGCAGGAGAAGAGTGACATCCTGGATAGATTCGCAGACCACTTTGACCACCTTCTCAACATACCAGGTAACGTTGAGCCTACAACCCTCAGTGCAATAAAGCAGCGGCCTGAGATAAGATCACTGACAGAACCAGCAGGTATGAAAGAACTGACGGATGCCATCAACGCAACACAAGACGGAAAAGCACCAGAGCGGTGTGGTATACCTGCAGAGATCTGGAAACACGGAGGGCTGGAACTCATGTTACGTCTGCACAAACTTATCCTGCAAATCTGGAACCATGAGGAAGTGCTACAAGACTGGAAGGATGAAAGTATCGTCCCAATTTTCAAGTAGGGTAGCCGCAAGGAATGCGGAAACTACAGAGGTATATCGCTCCTTTCCATCGCTGGAAAGATACTCTCACGCATATTGCTGAACCGTATGGATTAACATATCTCTCCTGCCGTCCTCCCTGAGTCTCAGTGTGGGTTCCGCAGTGGTAGAGGCATCATGGACATGATATTCTGCCTGCGTCAAACACAAGAGAAATGTATAGAGCAAAACATGCCACTATATGTGTAAAATATCGTCCTCCTTCCACCGAGTGCAAGTCACCACTCACTTTTCTTTTTATTAACATAAGACACCCCTAATTGTGTCATTCTTCTATAAATATCTAAAATGCATACACTACATCCTTCCCCCACTTAGAATACACGACAGTCCAGATTTGCCAATCGTACAGTTCTTAACTTTCTTGTTTCTTCTTAGAGTTCTTCAATCACTCGATACCAACTTCAAACAAAATTGAAAACATCAACTATTACTACAAATTATACAAATATAACTTAGACTATTTAGAACAAGCTGTCCATTCCTTACTATTTACGGTTTGATGAACCTTTCTACTTATCGAGTTTATCGGTAATAATCTGGAGGTTTTCTGTTTTGACGTGGTCTTGCTTGAATCTGCAATTATGCTTGTTGATCTTTTTGCTTTCTTTCACTTCCTTTCTCTCCTCTGGGAATAAGTTTGAAATGTGACGCATTTCGAGTAACAGTGCTTCCTCCAGGACGCCTTGCTGTAATCATGCTTCCTTTCTTTTCAACAACTTTGAGTAGTTCTGTTTCATATTTCGTACTGAACTTGTTTTTCTTTTGCTGTAACACAATAACTTGGTCTCCGGGGCGGATAGTAGAGAATTGTGCATTTCGTTTTTTGTCAGCATATTTCTTCATTTTATCCTTCTTCAAGCTGTCTGTGATTCTAAGGTGTTGAAATTTGGCTTGATGTTTCCCATTGCTAATTGGAACTTCTGGTAATTTTGTCCGGATACTCCTATTAAAAAGAAGTTCAGCTGGAGCTTTGTTGGTTGTTGTATGTGGCGTGGCACGATAGTTCAATAGGAAATGATTTAACACAACATGCCAATCACGTCCTTCGGCGTGTGCTGCTTGAACCGCTTTTTTTAGGGTTTCATAAATGCTTCTGCCTCGCCATTGGCTTGGGACCACAAAGGAGTGATCTTATGATGTAAGATACCGTTGTTCTCCATGTATGCTTTGAATTCTGCACTCTGAAACGGTGGGCCATTATCAGAAGTAACTTTCTCTGGAAGTCCATGTGTTGCAAATATACGCTCCAGTCTCTTGATTGTTGCTGTTGCTGTGATTGTTTTCATTAGTTCCACTTCCGGAAACCTTGAATAACCATCAATGACAACAAGGGCAGACTCACCGGTGGGAAAAGGACCACAAAAATCCATATAAAGGGACTCCCAAGAACCTTGACCAGCCGACAACTTCAAAAAATATCAGAGAAGGCAAATTCCGAAAACGAAGGCCATCTTTCAACTTAAGATTTAAGTTAACAAAAGATGAAAACTGTGAAATGGTAATATTTCGATTTTATTGCAAAATCATCTTCAGACCAAGGGACTCCCAAGGTCTCTCGGGAAGTGATGTCATACGCAGTGGCTCCGGATTCATCGCTCTGGTTGTTGCTTGACAAAGAATGCAGGATTTTACTAACGTTTCCACGTCATTATCAATACCTGGCCACCAGACTTTAGTGCGGAGTAACTGTTTAGTTTTAACTATTCCTTGGTGACCGGTGTGGGCAATACTTAACACTCTTTCACTAAGAGTCGTGGGTATGACCAGCCTGGAACCTCGAAGAACAATACCGTTTAAATTTGACAATTCACCTTGGAGTGGGTAATAAGATTTTAATGCATGATCTTGTGCTCTCCATGATTCATTTTGAATGGTGTTATGAAGAGGTTGCATTGTTGGATCTTTCTTGGCTTCGCTTTGGATTTGTTCCAGAGTCATTGATTTAGGCACAGAATGGCTTCCAACAAAATCGATGTATTGTTCAGAGCGATCGTTAGCTGTCGTTTCTGGCAATGGTTGTCTGGAAAGGATATCTGCTGGGTTACCATTGCCTGCACGGTGCTTAATTCGGAATCTGTACTGTTGAAGTCGTAATATCCACCTTTCAATTCGCGGCGGGGGTTTAGATGCTCTATTGTATATGATTTCTAACGGCTTATGATCGGTCTGTAACTCGAATTCTGTTCCGATGAGGTACATATGATGACGTTCACATCCCCAGATGACTGCTAACGCCTCACGTTCTGTCTGTGAATATCTTCTTTCGACCGGAGTTAGTGACCGGCTTGCATAGGATACTACAAGTTCAGTTCCGTCAGGTTGAACCTGTGCTAGTATTGCTCCTAGTCCTACCGGACTGGCATCGACTGGGAGGATGGTGGATTTGCTAGGGTCATAATATGCCTTGCAAAAATCTCTGGCAATTTCTTCCTTAATTTGGTCGAATGCCGCTTGATGTCTCATCTCCCACTTCCACTTGGTACCTTTCTTTGTTAACTTGCGTATAGGGTCGGTGATGGTTACAAAATTGGGCACGTATCGGGAACAGTAAGTGGCTTGTCCCAAAAACTTCTAAGCTGACTCACGTCTTGTGGAATACCTGCGTGCTGAATTGCTTGAACTTTAGCCGGGTCGACTGATAAACCTGCACCTGATAAGGTATAACCATAGAACTGGAGACTGCGTTGATTGTATGAACACCTCCTTGCATTCAGTGTTAGGCCTTTCTCTCCTAATCTCTGAAACACCTTTAGCAAAGCTTGATCATGGGATTCTTGGTTGCGGCCAAAGACAATGATGTCATCTGCAATACTCTTCGTTCCTTGGATTCCTTCCAGCACTTGTTGAATGGTATGTTGGAATACCTCAGGAGCTGATGACAAACCAAAAGGTAATCTTTTATACTGATACAAGCCTTTTTGGGTACGAAAAGTAGTGATGTGACGTGATTCTTTCTCAAACTTGATTTGATGGTATCCAGACCGTAGATCTAGCTTAGAAAATATGTTTGCGCCTGCCATCTCTGCCATTAATTCTTCAACTGTCGGTATGTTGCGGTGTTCTCTTTTCACTGCTTGGTTGACCATTCGCAAATCGACGCAAAGACGAATTTCCGAAGGATTTTGAGGTTTTAGTGCAGCTACCAATGGACTCACCCATGGTGTTGGACCTTTAGCTGGCTCAATATTGTCCAATTTCTCCAGTTCATCGATTTTCGCTTCAATTTGCTGGCGAAGGTGAAACGGCGTTCTACGGCAAGGTTGGACAACAGGCTTGACTTCAGAATCGAGATGAATTTTCTGCTGGTAGTCTTTTAATTTACCGACTCCTTGAAAAATATCGCGGTATTCGGCGAATAAATCTCATAATTTCGATGACGATGGTACTCCTGACTGGCTATGCGGTTTAGTTAGTTTTGGATTGCTGGCGTTAAGATAGATGTTTTGGTTTAAATGGTTAACATGGAAAGTTAATAATCCTAACTGTGTAGCAGTCGTTACCTCTAGCAACGATCCACATATACCTTTGGCAACGTAAAATTTGGCAGAAACTGTCCTCGACGAGTTTCGTATTTTAGCCTGAAAAACACCCACTAGTTGAAGAGGTATACGCGCAGCATACGGAAAAATTTTGGCTTCTGACTTTGTGATTCAGCTTTCAGACTTGATTGTTGTTGCATCAGAGATTCAAATACTCGCTCATCTAAAATGTTTACACTCGCTCCGCTGTCGATAGTCACAGGTATCGGAGTCTTAACATCAGCAATATGCACGTAAACTTGTTTAAGTTTACCTTGATCCTCTCCATTGTTCACAGTAAAAATAAATTCGTCGTCGCTAGGATCAGATAACAATGTTTCTCTGTTGACTTGATTGACAGGGATGCACTTGTCACGGTTGAATGGACGTATTGAATTTCTTTCGCGTTGATTTCCCGACCGACACACTCTTGCGAAGTGATTCAGTTTTGAACAATTTCGGCAAATTTTTCCTTGTGCAGGACACTTTTGTTTATGGTTTTTGCTCCACTCATTACCACAATTGCGACACGGATTTAACTTTCGTTGTTGAGGCGGTGGTGTATTTTGACGGCATCTGTTGTTTTGGGAAAAGTACTGACGACACTTGGAACTTTCGTGACGATCTTGTTCGTTAGTGTTATTTCGACGTCTATTACTGAGTGCGTTGACTTTGCCGTCGGTTTGATCTGCATTGGACATGATGTTTGCTTGTATCTGGGAAGTTTCGAACGCTCTAGCGATTTCTTGTAATTTGTCTAAAGTCAAACTTTGTTCAGTCAATAGTCGACGTTTTAACTTTAATGAAAGACAAGAGGTAATGAAATGATCTTTGATTTCTTCGTCGACATTCGAATACTCACACGACTCAGCTACTTGGCGCATTCTGGTGAGGTACATCGCTGCGGTCTCTCCACGCTGCTGGATTAATTGTTTAAACTTGTAACACTCAAAAGTGACATTTTTCTTCGGTTTAAAATATCGATCCAAGGCATCGCACGCATTCTGAAAAGATGTACCAGTGTCACTAAGAGTTTCAAAAATTTGTTGAACCCTTTCATTTGTCATATGAAGAAGAGTGGCTCTCCTTTGAGCATCCTGCGTAATCCCAGACGCCAAAATAAAATAATCTAATTTCTTACGGCATTTCGTCCAGCGCTGATCCAAAGTACGTTGATCCTCGTCTACAATGAAATTAGGAATCGCCGGCATGTGCATTGCTTTCGCCATACCGTAATACACTTTTGATTTGATTGTTCTGTTTGTCGCTCTGTCTTTACTTATCTTTTGAATTAATCCTCGTTGCCATTGTAAAATATCGTCCTCCTTCCACCGAGTGCAAGTCACCACTCACTTTTCTTTTTATTAACATGACACACCCCTAATTGTGTCATTCTTCTATAAATATCTAAAATACATACACTACAATATGTAGTCTTTATAGATTTCACAAAGGCTTTTGACACGGTTTCTCGAGATGGATTATGGGAAGTTCTTAAGAAGTTTGGATGCCCAGACAAATTCATCAATATTATTCAGGCTATGCACTCTGGTATGCAAGCACACGTTTCACAAGGAAACATGCAATCCGAGGAGTTCGCGGTGACAAATGGGGTTAAGCAAGGATGTGTGCTGGCACCAACGCTCTTCTCTCTCTACTTGGCGGCAATGCTTGAGGTGGTCTTTGCTGATGTGGATGAAGGGATTTACATACAAACCCGCCATGATGCTGATCTATTCAATGTTGCCCATTTCAAAGCCAAGACCAAGACGAGTCAGATAGTTGTACGAGAAATGTTATTTGCTGATGACAGTGCCATTGTTGCTCACGATGCACAGGACATGCAACAACTGGTAGATAGGTTTGCCCAGGCTGTTTAACAGTTTAGTTTGAAGATAAACATCAAAAAGACCGAATGTCGATACCAGCCAGTGAAAAACATCAGTGTTCCTCCAATACCAACAGAAATAAAGATAAAGTACGAGAGCTTGGTACAATGTAAAGACTTTGTATACCTCGGCAGCACCATCTCTGAAAATGCAAGGTTGGAAAGTGAACTGGCCTACAGAATCGGGAAAGCAAGCACTGCTTTTGGTAAACTGCAGGATAGACTCTGGAAAAATTACCATGTGTCAATCCGAGTCAAGGGCAAAGTATATCATTCTATTGTAATATCATCCCTCTTGTATGGTACAAAAATATGGACTATCTATCGGGCACAAGTGAAGAGGCTACATGCTTACATGATGAGGCACCTGCGGCAGATAATGGCAATCCAATGGGAGGATAAAGTCATCAACATTGATGTGCTGAAACGTGCAGCACTACCTTCAATGGCAGATATCCTAATAGAGAAAAACCTGCGGTGGCTAGGCCATGTACATAGAATGGACAGGAACAGACTCCCTAGACAGCTGCTCTACTCCCAACTGTGCAACGGAAAGAGGAATCAAGGAAGGTCTCGTCTGAGATTCAAGGACACGGTGAAGAGAAACATGAAATGTCGAGACATCAACGTAGAAATATGGCCGCCGCTTGCACAGTACCGGCTAGCTTGGAGGAGAATTATTAGGATGAAACCAAATCCATAGAACAGTCATCGTCGACCCACCGACGGACAGCAATGATGATGATAATGATACTGTGCTAGTCGTAAGTGGGCAAAAAAACTATGGTTACTCTTGGTCATTCCATAAAATATAAACAGTAGTTTCATTTACCTTAAAAGTTAATAATGTAACAAATAAACTTAGTACTGAATAGAAGTATAGTCCAATCAATCATTAATTAAATTAAGAGTGACAGGTTCATTTCCCCTTGCCCCTTGAGAACATCCTACCAGCTTCTATGAGCATTTTCCTTCCCATAGGATAGAAAAAGTACGAGAACAAGATTATCACTGTTCGAAAGTATATGCAAAAGAAGCGTTGGCACTTGTCAGTCTATGCTAAGAACGAAACTACCAAGAAAGGTAATTGGCTCAAAACCCACTGTCTTCACTGCTTCCTATTATCACGTAGATGAACCTGGTACACTTTATGCAATCTCTTATCTAATCTTCACTCCATTTATATGATTCTTCAATTTGTAGCATGAAATAATTATTCTGTATGGGGCAGCTAAACAGTTTCCTTCAACAATTATTAGAATAAAAAGAAATTATGTAAGGGCTATATAGACAACCAAATTCAAATTCCACCCTTTCCCTGCCCATTTCTGATCGTTATGGACTTGGAATTTTGTTTTTCCTAATATCATTAGGAATATATGTTTTGCTATTTAAAACTGCCCATAACAGAGCAGCATATGAATGGGCAGGAATGTGGTAAACCTTGTTACTGACGTGATAGCAATTCTTTTAAAGACCTTTTCGGGAATTTTATCAAGATCTAATTCTTTAATTTTATGCTATGTCTTTTGCTAAGAAAAGTCAATGGAAACAAATTGTACGAAGAATATGAACAAAAATTACCTCGTTTAATACCTTCAAAAATTTATTGCAGTTTATCTATTCCTTATCATTGTTTTTTCCTTAACAGTTCCGAACATTAAACAAAATGGACCATGTAACCTGGTATCTTGGGTGTTTCTGGTATTTTCTTATTTACTTTCAGTTAGGATGTTCAAAAGAAGGTAATGTTATAACGGTCCTTCTTTTTTATTTTAGTCGTGGTTAGATGTTATTATCGATGAAAAACTACTCTTAGATGGATTTATGACGTTCAGTTGTTTAAAGATGCTTAAACAAACATACAACCAAACAAACAAATATACAAACAAATAAATAAGTAAGTAAGTAAATAAATAAATAAGTAAGTAAGTATATAGATAAATAAATAAGTAAATAAATAAATAAATAAGTTGAAAAAGGGTTAAGATCTGTTGACAAAATTAGAGCTAAAGAAAGAAGAATATTCCTCTTTATTTATGTATCCATATGGAGCCCGGGCTTATGTTAACTTACGGACTAAGTTTATTAATAGGTAAGCTTTACCTAACAAAAAGACCTACCGTTGAGTGACTTAAAAATAAATTTAAAAATCATCAAGCCTGATAGAATGTTCAACTTCAAAGTGTTGTGAAAGTATGCTGGGAATGTGTAAAAGCTAATTTGTTTGACCGACTCTACGATGGGAAACAACATCGTCACTTGAAATGATAAAATAGGGGAGATCTTAGACCCTTACCAGTTAACCGAAAAGAAGAATAAATAACTTTTTAGGTGCTAAAAGAAAAGGTGCTGAAGAAGTGGCAACCATGTTCATCATTATCAGTTTCCTTCACAGATTTGCAGCTTTTGCTTCGCTGCCGTTTTGCATATTAACTTGCAGTTTATTTCTCGCCTCACCTTCAGATTATTGCACTTCTCGGCCTTTAAGGACTGGATACCAAAGGGTCAGGGATTTCGTGTAGGTTTACCGTTTCAAGGGCATAGACTGTAGCGCATCATTGTGTGTCCGTCAAACGGGCTGGCTCTGACGCACTAAAATTTCAGATTAATTGGGAATCTTCCCTCTATTTAATAAAAGTGTGTTAGTCCTACTCCTTCCATTATATTTTCACCCCATAATGGTGTTAGAAATATTAATACCAATTTTAGTCAATTGAAAGATATCGAAAGATATAGAAAAAATTTTAGTCAATTGAAAGATATCGACAGAGCGTTTGAACGGGCACATAAGTTCAAGAAGACAGTAGGTGATGACGGGGATACATCTTTTAAAACACCAAAGAAACAATGATCAGAACATACAATACCAAACGAAGCCGATTTTCCGTCTTGCTTATTCAGTTGAGCCCATCATGGTGGAAAGGAGTTGTTTATCGGTAGCTCTCGCAATTTTGCTTTTTACGGTTCTCCAATTGGTGACTATTTGTCGTGACGGGACTCAAAAGTATTATAGACACACGCTTTTCAAGATACATCCTTTTGAAGATGTCAAGGAACCCAGACAGAACTTCTGGATGCCTTTCTCTGGACTGGTGGCGGAACGTTGTGGCAGCCATTGTTGTCGCCTTCACCTCCGCGGCAAAGGCTATTTTGCTTCCCGTATCAACCGCTACACGAATTCTACTTCAAGTTTTCAACTTGTAAGACTTGTTATAAGCGGATCTATATGCCCAAACCCGGGACCAAACAAGACATCTATCTCTACTAAATCTGACAAACGGAATCGTCGCTGTCAATCCGATCCTTTACACAACATCAAGATTGCACATCTGAACATCCGTTCTTTAAAGAACCGCGAACACTACATACTTGCTAAAGAAGCTGTACGTGCAAACAAGCTAGACATTTTCACTGTTAGTGAAACATGGCTTGACAGCACAGTCTCAGATATAGAAGTGGAATTTCCTGGCTTTCATTTTCATCGCCTCGACAGAAACATCCAAACTGGTGGAGGTGTTTGCATTTTCACAAAACAAGGCTTCAAAGTGGAACGCTTACACGAACTATCTTACATTGCTGCTTCTGGTCTGCATATGTTGTGGGTGAAAATTCAGATCAGAAATTCGAGGTCTTTCTTAGTGTGTACTGTCTACAAGCCGCCAGACACAAGTACCTTATGCTTTGATACAGATTTCAGCGAAACTCTTGTTCAAGCACTTTCACTGGGCAAACCAATTTTCATTTTAGGGGACTAAAACTGTAATATGTTGAAAGACAATGATCCGGCTTGTCAAGCTCTTACGAGCTTCTGTTCTTCTTTCAACCTATTACAGCTGATTACTCATCCAACAAGAATAACCAAAAATTCAGAAACCTTAATTGACTTCCTACTTGCCACAAACGGAAATCTTGTAATGGAAACGAAAGTCGTTCCCCTCTCCATAAGTGATCATGAATTAATTTGTGCCACAATAAAGCTGAAGAAAGAACGAACTGTGCCTGTTTATGTAACTACAAGAAGCTTCAAACATTACAATCATCATGAATTTCTTAGCGACATGTCAAGTGTGCCCTGGTCTGTTGTCGACTGTTTTGACGACGTGGAAGACCGACTCGATGCTTTCAATCTGTTGTTCAATGAAGTATTGGATCGACACGCACCCATTAGAAAGATGAAAGTCAGGGATAAGTGGCGCAAACAAGCGAGGAAAACTAAAGACCCTCTTGCCTGGGCCGCATATAAATCCCTCAGGCAAGAAGTAAAGAGAGAACTGAAAATAGCAGAACGAGAGTATGTTGCAGAACAAATTAACAAGAATCCAAATAACACCCGTTGTATCTGGAACACTATTCGATCTTGTATTCCAAAGAAGTCGAGGAATCAAAGAACTTTCAGTAAAGATGACAAATCAGTTGCAAATGAATTTAATATTTTCTTCTCCTCAGTTGGCCAAGCGACCGTCGATGAAATAAATTCTCTAGCAGATGAATGTAAATACAACCTCGCTAAACCACGTTTCAAGCCAAGAGCGCATGATGAATCAGAACAATTTGCATTTCATACTGTGGAATGTAAACAAATCCAAGATATCGTTTCAGCAATGCCGGCAAATAAAGCCCCTGGGATCGATAAAATCCCAATGAGAGTCGTTAAAGATAGCCTTCCTGTTATCTTACCAACATTCACGTCAATTATCAATGCATCCTTTGTTACAGGAACATTTCCTTCGCTTTGGAAAATGGCTGAAGTCACACCTATTCCAAAGGAAGGCGATCATGAAAAACCAAACAACAACAGACCTGTTTCACTTTTGCCTACTCTCTCAAAAGTGTGCGAAAAAGTGGCTTTGAACCAATTTATGGCATTTTTAGAATCAAAACAATGGCTTTCTACTGAGCAAAGTGGAAACAAACGATTTCATTCAACAGAAACGTCTCTCATAGAAACGACTGACGTCATTCTGGATATGAGAAAGGCTTTCGACAGTCTTAATCACGAAATCCTTTTGTTAAAGCTGCAAGATATCGGCCTGTCCTCCGCGGCTCTTAACTGGTTTTCAAGCTATTTGTCCAATAGATTTCAAGCCGTTCGTATAAATTCCGAACTCTCTGACAAACTTCCCATTCAAAGTGGAGTGCCACAAGGGAGTATCCTTGGGCCCATCCTGTTCAATATTTATGTCAACGACTTGCCCTCTGTCCCTCAGTGCTGCAAATCCAAGACATACGTTGATGACAACAAACTTTACATAACTTTTCCCGTTCAACAGAGCGTATCTATTGCGGCAGACATGAACAAAGACCTTACTAAGATCAGGAACTGGTGCTTTGATAATCGGCTCCTCCTTAACGCATCAAAAACCAAACTAATACTGTTCGGTAGTCGTCAAATGATCGCCAAAATCCCAAATTTCAACCTGTCCTTGCTTGGTAAAGATCTGGTCCCTACCCGTTGTGCTAGGGACCTAGGGGTGATTTTCGACAATCAGCTTACTTTCAGCGATCATACTGTTACGACCGTGTCATCTTGTATGTCAAGCTTGACCCAAATAAATCGCGTCAAGCACGTATTCGACAAAGACTTGCTTATAACCATAATTAAGGGTTTAGTTTTCAGTAAAATGTTCTATTGTTCAAGCGTATGGTCAAATACTTCTGCTACTAACATCAACAAGTTACAGGCTATTCAGAACTTTGCTGCCCGCATAGTGACCAGATCAAGAAAATTCGACCATATCACACCGATCCTTAAACAGCTTCGTTGGATACCAGTTAAAGACCATTTATATTATCGTGATGCCTTATTGACATTTAAGTGCATGAACGGTATGGCACCGACCAACCTTAGTTCTAGATTCAGCAAGAGGGTCACGATTAGTGGCCGCTCGACTCGCAACGCAAACAAACTGGACATACCGCGCTATAAAACCGCTACAGGCTAGCGAAGTTTTTTATACCGCGTAGTAACCATTTGGAACAACTTGCCCAGTGATATAAAATTGAGCTCCTCGATGAACATATTTAAACGCAAGTTGAAAAATCATCTTCTAATGAGTCGATTTTAATTTTTAACTTGTCGTTTTAACTTATTTTGTAAACTTTTGCCTAGTAACTTTGATACATTAATATTCTTAACTTATTGTATATTTTTATTCTATATTTTAAATTATATCGTAATCACTAAGATAGATTTTTTTAGATGGATACTTAAGCTCTGAAAAGCCCCTTTGGGGAGAGTTTAATAAATTATTGTATTGTATTGTATTGTATTGTATTGTATTGTATTGTATTGTATTGTATTGTATTGTATTGTAACAAATGGAGAAAATTAGTATCGAAATATATTACTGACGTTTTATTCAGAGCTTACAACATCTTCAGAGTAATCGAAATCCTGTAACATTAATCCCAGATGTTATAAGCTTTACTACAAAACGTCAGTCAATGAAATATATAACCAAAAGCGCGTCAACCCTTCTACGAAGTAGCATTTTCACGCATCAACACGATACTGGTCGCCCTATTTCATCTGATAATTTCACTATTTCTCTCTTCTTTTCCTCTTCTTCCAGATGTTACCTTCTCATAAGAGAAAGCTTCCTTATAAGAAGCACAATCCTATCTCATGACATCCTTATAACTCCTCGTCTCTTCTGACATATTTTCACTACCCACTCTGTCTCAAACGCCAAATTACGTTTGTTGACCTGTAACAGTAACCTTATAATTTGCCTTTATCACATTTTATTTCATTCTCTAATTATGTTGTTCTATGCAACGAATCCTTAAATCTTAACAAACTGTTTCATAGTTATGCGTTTTCTTCGTGTTTTTAGCTGCACTTTAATTTTCATACATGGGCTTCATTCCTTTTTCATTGTTCTGATTTGGTTATTAGGTTTAAATCCTTTTCTAAGTTATTTATTTTCACGACCACGGATCTACATCACTGTAATTGATGTAAACAGTAAAGCTAGCTTACAATATTTGTCTGTCAATTGTACAATTTATCAATCCTCCGACGATGTTGGCATTAGCAACAAAAGCTTACATCCAGTATATTATGTTTCAAAATCTTTATTGTAATTGTGACTTTTCTTCGATTAGACTTTGATTTTTGTCATTCGAATGCAACCCGTTATTTCTTTACAACATTTTTAACTTTGCCCCTCAGGTCTTAACTTCCCCCAAAAAGTTGTTTACTTTTGCTTTCCTTTCACCGGCCTTCACACAGCTCAAAGTCTCCAAATTGGAACTCTAATCCAAAAGTTCTGTTCGTCCGCCTTTCCTCATATTGAAGTCGGGACCGTCTTAGATCTACCAATAGAGTTTCATATTTTTTTTTCTCATTCCAATATTGAATTTTAAAATTTCTGAAACCTTGTATAGTTTATTCATTCACCTGTCAAAGCTGTGACACTGTATGTGGGCCGAACACCTCGCCATTTACATAGAACTCCGATGACTTGCATGCCCTTTCTTTGACGGCAACAAAGTGAACTAATCCTTCTCTTTGAAGCATTCTTTCGCAGCTCTCCAAAATAGGTTGCACCGCTTCTTTAAAATTTAAACGTCTTCAGTGTCTTTTTTTATCGGCCTCTCGTTCCGAACTCCTTGTCAAAGAAAGCTGACTTATCTGTAAAGTTAATACTTCAATAACAGAAGTCTTCGGTCTATCCCTTTGTCTTGGTTTTATTTGACATATACCTTCTATTTCATTATTGATTTATCTCCTTTAATTTTCCAATTTTTTGCCGCTTTTTCATTCCTCGTCTTATTTACGTCACTCCTACGGCTCATTGATTGTAACATACCTTTAAGGTCCGTTTACACGTGCGATTTTGTGTGTCGCGATAGTCATCATGGTGTATGCAATAAGCCCATGACAGTTTACGCAGCAAGAAATTCGATAATGATTCTCTCTAGTTTGACCCTTTGAACTCGATTTCCATATCTGGAATGCTAACTGGCCAATGAAAAGTGAAGCCAAAATGGCTGCCCATGGAGGGCAATTTTGTTTGTCAATTTCAGTCCCCTACACGGGCTTGTACGTCAACGGCTATCTTGGCTTTACTTTTTGCCCGAGCAAATGACTGGGAGTTAGCATTTCAGATATGGAAATTGAGTTCACTGGTTTGTCCTCGATATTCTCGTACGCCAAGATGTCTATTGTGAAGTACAAAATCACAAGTGTAAACTAGGCTTTAGTTACCCATATATTTCGATGTAAACCTAATAATCTCGTTCAGATATTTGCGTGTGGCAAGGAAACATAAGTCTCTAGTCTTGAAAAAGAAAATTTCTTTAGAATTACCTATTTGTCTTTTCATTATTCCTTCTAATACGCCGTGCGCAAACACACGAAGAGACACTGGCAGTAATTCAGACAGATTGACTGACAGCGGAGCATGGAGAGAGCGAAAGATGAGGAGGCAGAGAGAAAAAAAAAGAGGGGACATAAGATAGGAGATGGCAGATGAAGATAGAGTGGGAGTAGGAGAAAGACGGAAAGTGATGTGGAAGGAGATGGTAGTGGAGATGTAGAAAAGACGAAGAAGAGACGACGTATGGGGAGATGGAGAAGAAGAAAATGGATATATTGATGGAATAGGGGAAAAAACAAAAAAGGAAAGGGGCATTGCCAGGGAGATGGAAGGGAAGAAAGAAATTGGGTTGCTACCATGGAATCGTTGGACATGACCCTCCACTAGAGTTTGAAAGGAAATGCTTACGTTCTACGGACGAAAAGCTACAAGATTCAAATGAAAATTTTCCACCTGATCTGGGGAGCTGGTCTTGTAGATGAATTGAATTTCTTGAGATAATGGTTTACTTTGTTGGTTGGTGAAGTTTTCTTCGGAAGTTTGTCTCATCGAACAAAAACCTTAATTTATGCTCAGGGAAGCAAACTTACTGCTTAGGTGGATGTGTAATGGACTGTTATTTTAATATCTGTTTGAAATTTTACCTGAAATGACAAAATTAAAAAAGAAATCAGCTTTCTGAAGCACGATGAGTTTCTCCTGTCAATTCTACGCCTCGTTGATTTGAACGTAAACAAACAGAATGTATTTACTGTGCTGCTGACATTTTCTATAGAGTTTGGGAGATTCTGTAAAGTACTTATAGGCTATTTCCAAAACCCCCATTTGCCTTTACTTCAATGCATTTTTTTTTCGGTTTTAGAGTAGGTAATTGGAACCACACGTAAAAATTCATTTAAAAATGAGATTTCCATAGTTTTCATGCAACAAATTTAGCCCCAGATCGCATTTTAAAGTAAAGTAGAACGGAAAGGTATCTCGGAAATGGCCTAATTTGCACATGTCGTAAATGTTTTCGTTATTCCTGATTGGTTCGTGACGCCATCTCAGTGAAAATTTGAAGAATGAATGTCATTCTCTTCCGTAGTGTGGGAATCAGGCAATCAGCGTTCCTGCGATAACTCGCCTTCTGATTCTCAAGCGGTTGAGTGTAGACCATCTGTTCAGATCATCGTAACTTAGGGCGTGAAATCTCTATTTTTTTACATGTTCTGAATATGCGGAATAAAAGAATGTACAGTTTTTGATTCGATTTTTGAATCTTGTATTGAAACTTTTGATTCCTTTTTGGCTTTAATTTCTATTAGAAATTTTGAAGGATGCTTACATGAGAGAGTGGTTTCTTAAATCACATCTATTAGATGGTTCTGCTGATCAGGTAAGTCCTTTTGTTTTTTAACTTGAAACTACTATTGAAATAGACGTTTCGTTAACTCTTAGGCGGCCAACATGACCGTATACGACCCTAAGTTTTTGTTTCGGGTTTTCATCCGACAAATCAAACGACCAAGCACAAACTTAAAATTTGTAGTTATAAAATTGTTAAAAAATTACTACTTTATTCAAGACAGCAAATATTGTCCCCGTTTCTGTTCCTCCCCTCTTAGTATGCCATCTCAAGGGCGCAATCAATTCAGGGGAGCAGTCTCACAAGGATCCCACCCACACCGGCTCTCCCGCACGTCTGGCTCTTAGATTGCGGATGCATTAATTTTTGGTGTATAGTCGTAGAATAGTCCAGTTGCCTTATATGCGGAAGATTTCTCCCAGTCTTCATTGAAGATATCACAGAGAATCGTATACTACATGGAATCCAAAAAACGTGGCCGCTAATAGTTTGAGCAGTAACAAATAAATAACAGAATCTTCCTGATTTTGATCATGATCTTCCGATGCTATCTGATATCTTTAAAACATTTTATGAGTACTCGGTGTTCCCATGACAATGTGACGACTGCTTCTGATATGGTTATTCCGGATTTTCACCGGTAATGAATTTGGCATTTTAAGCCTATAGAATGAAACTTAAGAAAATAATATTTTTATTTTTTTTTCTGAAATCTTAAAGCTTAAGCTTAGGCACTAGTTCCTTAACCATGAAGAAAATTGTTAAGATCATTTAAGTAATTTTGAAACTTAGTGCTAAAGGCTCTTAAAATCACATTTCAAACCTTGAAAACATCAATGGGAAAGAGATTAGGAAGCAGCTGTTGTTAGTCACATATTTTCTTTATCTGGTATCTGCCACAAATAGCTCTACCGTCACAGATGGCGACTGGAAAACGGAACGCTTTGCTGAACGGGAAGGATTGCCAAAATTTATCAGGAACTTCAATTGTCAATCATTTAACAAAATAACGAGCCACAGATTGCCTGTGCAAAATCCTCCTCGTCTGATCTTTAAATGAATATTGCAATAAGTAATTGATAGTTATTTCGGACAACATCTGGCAGTTCTTCACCACCCAGTCCTTTTGCTGCTTGGTATCAAAGACTGAAGCTCAAATACTTCTTCGTAAGTGTTACCTCCAAATTAAGACGCTGCCACTTCTCACTACCCTTACGTAATGGGGCCACGCTTGCTAATTATATATAACTCAGAATAATGTTCGTGTGCTATATTCTCTATTAGCATATACCTCGCAGGTGAAAAGTGTTTTTTGCGTAATTTTGTTGATTTCTGTATGTCAGAATATCCTGCACTGCTCACCTCCGAGAAAAACAAGATGGCGTCCAGTTTTGTTCAAATTGCGGAAGAAGTAACGTTTGTTAAGTAAACAAAGTCGCCGTGCCATACAATACCAAAAAAGTAACGAAATTTGGTAATTAAGTAAAGATATGTATTTCTTTTACTTTTTAACGATAAATGCACTCAGGATGAGTTCAAAATGTTTTGTTTACAAATGATGAATGGGCAAGAAGCCGACTGAGTTAAATTCGGTAAAATTGTTTTAAATATTTGAAAAATAAATATGTGAATAAAATTTCGCGAAGTATATGCTAAAACAATTATTCACCTCAGTGTCGGTAAATAGTGTAGATATTTGCCTTGCCGACCTCATCTTAGGTCAATAATTGTTAACCACTCGTTTATTCTGGCTTTATCTGCCGATTGTTGTTCAGTGTCGAAATTGCAACATTAGAAGATACAAATATTGGCGCAAATTGATTGGAAAATCGTGACTCTGTTCCCACGCTAATACTCTGAGAGAAAAGATTCATACAAAATTTGATAAGTCGGCCTCGAACAAAATTTTAAGATAATTGATATGAACTTGTAAATGGCTTCAGTTTCATTCTATAAGGGTTTTGAATTGTAAATCACTGAAATATATTTATGTACTGAAAAATGTTGATAAAGAGAGGTCACCATATATACAGTCAAATAAACTATTCCTGTTAATATCATAACTTAACACCCTTAATTAAATGTCTAATTACTATTAGTTTTTAAAAAGGAGCTAAGTCAAAATTGCATTAAAAACTGCAAATAAAACAGATAAATTCTTTGAGTTAATTCATGACTGTTAAACTACTAAAAATGGAAAATATGTAAATATATCAACATATTTATTTATTTCCACACTTATAGTAAAAATCTAAGAGCTTCATACAAGTTTATTTTGCTATCTTTCAACTACAGTGTTATAATTTAGTGATAAATCATAAGCGTCTGATTCATTTAATGCTTGCAGAATTTGTGCAATATTGGTCACGCAAAGAAAATTACGAAAGTAGTTAAGCAAGATTGTGCATCGTCGTGAAATATAATTACTTGTTTTTATCAGGCGCGAAGCGTTGAGTGGCCCAAGGTGGCGGTCGCCTTCCCTTTTAGGTGTAGGGTAAACAAAAGTTTTATCTTTTAGATCTTACGTTTCGTTCAATTATGCTCTCAAAATACGGAAAATGCAGAAAGAATTTCAGAATTGAGACCCCGAGGAACATACTCCTCAGCCGTTTAAAAGCTTCTGCATTCGATACTTGACGGCGCGCCGTCTGCACACCAGTAAAAAATTACGACATCACCCCTTTTATTATCAAAATTTCTAGTTTTGCCAGTGCATATAATCACATTAATCATATAATTCATTAGCAATATTTCATGTTTGTATCAACATAGGCATGGAGAAACAGACTTGATGTTATGACTTATGTAATAGGCTTTCACTTAAAAAGGGTTTGTGTAGCTACAAATAAAACGAAGTCAAAATATCCTAGCGCAGAAAATGGTGGCTGAACAATTTTATTTTTCAGTTTTAATCGGTAGATTACGCAGATAGCTGGCTTATTAAAAAGCACGTTGATGTCAAGAAGACATTCACCGAATGTCTTCTTGACATCAATATGGCCACCAGCCCTTCAAAAGCTCGTGCCCTTGTCGCTTGATGGTGCACCTTCGCCATACCCATGGAAATTATGGCATCACCCCTTTATTATGAAATTCTTCGTTTTGCTTGTGCACTTAATAGTTCATTCGAAATGTTTCATGTTTAAATCGATTAATGTTATGATTTATGCGAAAGACTTTCACTCAAAAATGGTTTGTGTGGCTACAAAACGAAATCAAATCTTTGTGACACAGAAAATACATGGTCGCTGAACAATTTTATTTTTCATTTCAAATCGGTAATTTGTTTCTAAATTCCTCTAGTGGACCGACCCAGTCAGGACTGGTGATAATTTTACTAAAACATGTGCTGAAGGAAATTATGCAGATAGCTGGCTCGTTACCAAGCACGTTGATGTCAACAAAACATTCACTAACTTGTATGTGCATGTTGATGTGGAGGCTGAACTAACCTCGTGTGGAAGAACATGCTACTCCAACTACTTCCAAGTTTACGTTTACCGCGGAAATAGTAAACTAAACATTCCATCTGATCAAAACAATAAAAAAGGCACAAAAGACTTTCTCATAACTAATTTTACTCCTGTCTACAACATAACAAACGATACAACTTCAAAGACAACGAACAAAAAAGAGCATCAAACCTTTGGATTTTATCAAAATGGATCAAAAGTTCTGATATTTGCTATAAGATCAACGGGAGCATGTGGGAAAATATACCGCATGAAAATGTATTATTATTATTGTGAGGAGACATTTATTAACAGCATAAAGTTTACTCAGACCATATCTTCTGCAAATGGATCCAAAGAAGTGTCTGGCAAATGCTCAATAAACTCTGAAGCTCCCAAAAATGAAACAAATCTCAAAGGATTCTGCCACAGCAATGGGACTTGGAGTATAAATCATGATACCATGTGTCGTTGCCTGGAAGGATATGAGCCCTCTCCTTCATATGGATGTTCACGTAGGTATATTTGGTGTAATTTTGTAGACTTGTTCGATAAATGAGACCAGTTAAGCTGTTGAAAACGACATAACAGCTTTCAATTTCACACACATGTTGTTCATGCTTCATGTTACGGCTGGAAGTTATGTAGCGTACGTATTAAAATACATAAATTAGAGCCATGCATAGGTTTTGATGAAAGTTTTAGAATATTTGAAATTCTTGGTTAGACATATAAAGAACCTTCCCCTGTATAAGAAACCTACCCCTAGCAAACATGAGGTTCCGTCAGTGGTATCAACATATCCATCTCAAAAATCTTGGTCGACGCTTTCTTAGGCCTCCTCTTTTCGCAAATCCTTGGTACGCCACTGTTTACTCTGACTAACGCTATACGATTTTACTCGTATCGGACAAGGGGATATCCGGCTAGGAAAGGGTTATCACTGTCTCAATTGACTCTTTGCAGTCTGGGTCATACAAAAATTTTACTCTAGATAATGTCACACAATTTTAATTGTCAAAAGGATAGTCCGGCTGGGAAGTGTCAATGGACTGGCGTTGATTCTTTGACTTCATCCCCTCACCCACCGCACCAATCTCGACGTGGGTGGAGCCTGTTGCATTTGGGGTGCTAGGGAGAAAAGATTTCGTTTTGTGTATCAATGCTTATATATATCTATATTTATATTTATATCTTTATCTCCATCTCTATATCTATCTATATCAATATCTATCAATATGTATATGTATATCTATATCTATCTATCTATCTATCTATCTATCTATCTATCTATCTATCTATCTATCTATCTACCTATCTATCTATCTATCTATCTATCTATCTATCTATCTATCTATCTATCTATCTATCTATCTATCTATCTATCTATCTATCTATCTATCTATCTATCTATCTATCTATCTATCTTTCTATCTTTATATATATATATATATATATATATATATATATAAAGCTGTTGAAAACGACATAACAGCTGTCAATAACAGCTGCACATAACACGCGCAAAGACTCATGGATCAAGCTGATAGAAACAAACCACGTGCAAACACCTCACCATAACCTGACGAAGACTTGAAGGACCAAGTCGAAAGCTCGACTCACCAAAACACAAATCTGGAGAACAAAATCATAACATTACTATGCCTGGATTACAAGTATTCAATTCATATAGATAGATAGATAGATAGATAGATAGATAGATAGATAGATAGATAGATAGATAGATAGATAGATAGATAGATAGATAGATAGATAGATAGATAGATAGATAGGTAGATAGATAGATAGATACAAAAAGATATATATAAAAAGATATATAATCAAAACAAAAATCAAAATTTTGTGAATCAAAGCCATCAGAGAACCAAGGAGGAAACAGGTCCAATAGTGACTGGCAATCACTCCCCCAAGACAAAGATGACAATAAAGAACTAAATGAAACCGTCTTAGTGATAGGTGATTCCATGGTGAAACATTAATAATAACAAAATTCAGAGGGCGGCCGGTTGCAAAGTTGTTTGTCACTCATATAGTGGAGCAACTATCGATCAAATAGAGGATAAATTGCAAAGTAAAGCTCAAGGATATAGCTCAATTATTACTCATGCTGGAACGAATGACCTGGTTAATCATGAGCCCAAGGATGTTGCTGTGAGGATGGAAAACCTGATTACCACAGTATCCAAGGTAACTAAGAGATTGGCCATATCAAGCATTATTAGAAGACATGATGGTAAGGTCTCAAACAGAAAAATAGATAAGTATAATAATCTATTGCATGATCTTTGTGACAAATATAGAGTCACATTTATTAATAACGATAACATAAATTGTAATTTATTAAATCGCTCAAAGTTACACCTTAATGGTGAAGGTGACAGGGTCGTTGGAAGTGCTTTCTGCACTTACCTTAAGGCTTACAGAAACTCACTGCAAAGAAGAGGCAACAATTATAACCAAATAAACCACAAAAATTTTTTTATGTTTACAACAGCCGAAGGAAAGACTGGTTAGAACATTTACAGTATGTAAATTATATGACCAGGAAGTAGATAATGGTACAAATTATGACAATGCATGTGGCGATTTTCTCACAAGCCTTCACTCTATTCCTCATGGCAGAGGTTTTAAAATGGCATTTCTGAATATAGTAAGCCTACCAAAAAAGATTGATGAGATACGGTTTTCAATGTCAAACCAAAATATTGATCTTATTGCTTTTAATGAAACTCGATTGGATTCCACTATTAGTGACAGCATGATCAAAATTCCAAATTATGACCTTATTAGAAAAGACAGATCAAGAAATGGGGGTGGAGTTTGCATCTATCTTTGAAATACTATTAACTATAATTTGAGAAATGACCTCATCCCATCAGAGCTAGAGGCAGTCTGTATTGAAATCTCAAAACCACATAGTAAACCATCTTTTGCTGCCACAGTATATAGGCCACCCAATGCTAATGCTGATTTTTTTGAACACTTTGAAAAATTCATCAAAGCCATTGATAATGAAAATCAAGAAATGTATTTGCTTGGTGATTTAAACTGCAATTTATTAAAAACAGACTCGAATGACTCGAATGCACCAACAAAGAAAATTAAGTCACTATATGAATTGTACCAATTGTCTCAAATAATTAACCAGGCAACCAGAGTCACTGTGACAACCAGTACCCTGATTGACCATATTGTGACAAATACACCTGAGAAAATATCTGATTCTGGTGTTGTACACACAGGTATCAGCGACCATAGTCTTATCTATGCAATCAGAAAAATTTCAGTTCTAAAAAACATGAGAATATCATTGAAGTTAGAAATATGAGACATTTTGATGAACAAAAATTTATCAGGGAACTGCAGAATCAGCATTGGGAGTACGTATATTTCCTTCCTACAGACCCAAATTCTATGTGGGAAGTTTGGAAGGAATTGTTCCTAGAAATCCTAGATAAAAATGCATCAATTCAAAATAAAAGAGTTAAATCAAAACAGATACCTTGGATAACTGGTGAAATAAAAAACCTCATGTTTGAAAGGGACAGATTAAAAAGGAAGGCTATCTTATCTAACCTTAAGATTGATTGGTGTCATTATTGGCAAATAAGAAATAAAGTGAATGTTGAACTAAGAAATGCAAAAAAACTTTATTATTCCACAAAACTTACCAACCAAAAAAATAATCCTAAGCAAGCTTGGAAAACAATAAATGGTTTACTAGGAAGGCGTAAACAACAAACTACAATAAATGAACTTCATGTGGATGGTGAAATCTTAACAAACATTGAAGACATTGCTGAGGGCTTTAATGATTATTTTTCAAAGATCGGTCCACAATTGGCAAATAAGATTGAGTCATCAAATTATAAATTTGAAGAGCAAATGCCAAACAACATCAAATCTCAATTTGCGACATTCCAGCCTACAATTGTGTCTACTGTATACAAGCTCTTGTCTAAACTTTCAAGCAATAAGGCCACAGGTATTGATAAAATCTCAAGTAAAATTCTCAAAATAGCTGCACCAATCATTTCTGATTCATTAACTCATATTGTCAATCAATGTATTACTTTATCTGTCTTCCCTGATGAATGGAAAATGGCTAAAGTAATACCTTTATTCAAAGCAGGGCAAAGAAAGCTGGCTGAAAATTACAGACCTATTTCAGTTCTACCAGTTATTAGTAAAATCATGGAAAGAATCCTTTTTCAGCAACTTCACGAGTATTTAACAAATTCTGGAATTTTAAGTGATCAACAATTCGGTTTTCGGAAATATCACTCCACGACTACAGCATTAATTGATTGTACTAACGACTGGTACATAAATATAGATAAGAAAATGTTCAACATGGTAGTGTTCATAGATCTGAAAAAAGCATTTGACACTGTGGACCATGAAATACTAATTAAAAAGTTAGAGCTCTATGGGATCAAGGGTCAAGCACTTTCTCTACTTAAATCGTATCTCACAAATCGAAATCAGAAGTGCCAATTTAAGGGCACTGTATCATCAGAGAAAATAGTTAGATGTGGCATTCCGCAAGGGTCTATATTAGGGCCACTGTTCTTTCTCTTATACATTAATGATTTATCGCATTGCTTAGAAAGCACAAAACCAAGGTTATTTGCTGACGACGCTAATATAACAGCTTCAGCGCAGTCAATAGATGAGCTTGAAGCTGCAGTAAATTCAGACTTAAAAAATCTCAAGGAGTGGCTAATTAACAATAAACTTAGCTTAAATGTTTCTAAGACTGAATTTATTGTGATTGGCTCAAAACCAATGATATGCAGGATTTCTGACCGTACAATTAATTTAAAAATTGATGACAAAGAAATCAAGCAAGTTCAAGAAAGCAAAAGTTTAGGGGTATTGTTAGATCAACATTTGTCTTGGAATAGTAACACTGATGTCACTTGTAAAAAGATATCAGCAGGAATTTCAGCTCTTCGACAATTGAAAAATTTGGCAGATAAAAAAACACTTCTTTCAGTTTATAATTCCCTTGTGTCTCCATACTTTCAATATTGTTGTGAAGTATGGGACGTATTTAATGAAACACATTCAAACCGACTTCAGAAACTTCAAAACAGAGCAGCAAGAATAATCACAAATTCCAGTAATGATGCTGATCAATCCATTGTATTGAGCGAGTTAGGCTGGGAACCACTTAAAACTAATAGGAAAAGAGCTAAGTCTATAATGATGTACAAAATCTTAAATGGCATGGCTCCCACTTCGCTCGCGAACCTCTTCAAATTTAGAAGTGAAGTAACAAAGTATGACTTTCGGGAAACTTCAAGTACTGTTTGCCTGCCAAAGCCACGCACTCATAGTATGAAGAAAAGTTTTATCTATGATGGAGGAATAATTTGGAACTCCATTCCCAAAGAAATTAGAGAGAGTAGATCTTTCACTTCATTTCAGACGAAAATCGCAACATGCATTGACATATAAAATTATATATCTTGTATCTTTGTAATTAATTAATTGAATATTTAATATTTAGGCAAACTGATTTTGAACTTCTTTGCTACTTTTTGTAACAGTCCTGTAAATAGTTTCTACCTAATTTGATCCTTGTATATTTTAATTCTATACACGCCTCTCGTGGAAATCAACTTTCAGTTGACGAGGCAAGCGTGTCAAAATAAAGTCTATCATCATCATCATCATCATCACCATACAATCCCCTCGCCCACCACGCGAAGCGCGGTGCGAGGGTACTATTGGCGTGTGTGGAGTCCTGTTACACGCGTGGTAACTAGGGAGAAAAATATTTGCCTTTTGTATTTGTTTCCATATATGTATATATATATATATATATGTATGTATGTATGTATGTATGTATGTATGTATGTATGTATGTATATATGTATGTATGTATGTATGTATGTATGTAATATTTAAAAACCGAGCAGGGGCACTTTATCAGGATTTAAAACACGAGGCGATAGCTGAGTGTTTTAGACCCGATAAAACACGTACTGCGAGTTTTCTAAGTAACTTACGAAATTCAACACTTAATCCCCTCGCCCACCACGCGAAGCTCGATGCGAGGGTACTAATCTCCACGTGCGTGGAGTCCTTTTACACGCGTGGTGACTAGGGAGAAAAATTTTCGCAGTTTTTGAATAATTTATGTTTGTATATATATATATATAGGATTATATCGCTTACCTCAAAAAGTCACTACAGCCTGTTTCATCTTGGGAAAGAATCTTCAGGTGACTGACGAACTTCGAAACCAGGAAGCTTTTTATGCGTAGGCCGGAATGTGGGCGTTAGGGCGTGGAACAATAGGGGGATTTTGTTTTTGTTTTAGGTTGTTTATGCGGAATTTGACCTTGTGTGGGCAGGCCGAAACTATTTCCGATCTTTTGTTTAGCAAGTTATTTTTATCTTTTACGTTCAAAATAGAAAATTTTTCCTCTAGACATAAATTACATCGTTTTGATCCTCCTGAATATGAAATAGCGTGTTTTAAAATAGACCATTTTATGGTGAAATCTTGTTTGTTGTTTTTCAAATTCCAAATGTGTTTAGAAAGCTCCGTTTCATTAGAATATTTTATGTGTTGAAAAGACTTAGTGTGGTTACGATATCGCTCTTTGAATGTCTTAGATGTCATCCCTATGTAGTGTTTTGTGGTGTTCGTGTTGCATGTTGTGACTGTTGCTTTGTATACTATGTCCTTGGTTAAGCATTCTTTCTGAAGTGGGCATGCGTCCTTGTTCCTACAGTTGCAGTTTTCAGTGGCCTTATTTTGTGGTTTGTTTTTCCTAATTATGCGTGAGTTGTGTCGTGTGATAAAAGATTTAATGTTGTTCATGCAGCTATAACTAACCTTGACTGTGTTCCTATTGAAAATCTTATGAAGTTTATGGTGTGGAGGAAAGTGTTTATCGATGAGGTCTAAGAAATCGCGCCCGATGATTCTTTGCGTTATTGAGCCCTCTTTGCATTTCGTAAAGCTAAACGTTCACGTATATATATATATATTTCCCTCGCCCACCACGCGAAGCGCAGTGCGAGGGCACTAATCTCGACGCGCGTGGAGTCCTGTTATACGCGTGGTGACTAGGGAGAAAAAATTTTTGCATTGTGTATCTGTTTCTACCTATGTACATATATATATATATATATATATATATATATATAGGTATATATCCATAGATTCCCGTCACTCAAAAAAGTTGCGTGCAAGTTCGGGGACTGGTATGTTGTTAGCCAAATCTTGGGTGTCTTAGGTCCGTATTCAAGCAAAACGATTTGGCCTCGTTCTTTTTTCCGCTGTATGAATCTCTCAGACGTTGTTTACATCGTTCAACACTGAAACCAGTAAATGATTCAAGACCGGCAAACGAAATGACTTTCTTGGTGCTTGCGGCTGGTTTCACTTTTGAGGGTAGACTTGCTCCAAGCCTCTCTCTCTGTCGTCACACAATGTCCATGGTCTGCGGTATCACACGGAAAAGCGCAAGCGGTAAGGGGTAGGTAGGTAGGTAGGTAGGTAGGTAGGTAGGTAGGTAAAACACGCTAGCCTCGACCAACATAATACGCTGTTTTCCACGTGGGGCGTCACACATTAACTATATGCGAACTGAACTACATACAAAAGAGAAGGGAGAAAGGGACTTGTCACATACAAACACCGGAAGTATGAACTTCTGCCCAAATCTCGACAGTAGCGGCACCTCTTTATGATCAGACGTGGCCAATGAAAAGTAATTGCTTATAATGCATCACATGGCCGCATTTAATACCAAAGGGAGAGTGCATCTAGGTTTTTCGCATTGAACTGTTACCGCAGTTCAGTGATTTTAATTCAAATACTTCTCCGAGACTATCGACACAGAACAGCCGTTACGGCGAACAGAAGCACTCCTGTTAAGGTGACGGACTATCTGTTCCCTTCATCAAACGATATTTTTATAATATGTTACGAAGACTTGAAAAAAAGTATTGGGAAAATGTTGAGAAGCATGGACACAGAATCTGTCAGTGGAGATCAGACAAGAAAACGGATATGTGTACAATTGTCGAAGAATTACTGCAATGTACTTTAGATCAAAGGAAAGATATATGAGGCAGCAAGTAAAACGTGGACAGTCACTGAGAGATGAATCTCAAAACAAAACAGCTTCAAAAGCTCGACGATCGATACCTACTGAGAAAGCGAATGTCTCTTTTGGCAATAGTCCATTAAAGAAAGTGAGACTTGTCTAACTTAAATTAAGAAATCTTTCAGTACGTAGGCTATTCATCGCAAGCTTTGAAAGTATTTAACGTCAGCTGTATGTATACGCTTCTTTTCCTGTTTTGAAGTAGCTTTGGTTGTCTTTATATTTATTATAATTTTATTTTATTATCTATGTCAGACACATTGTCGGTCACTTATACGCACACAAGCAAACAAAACTTGTGGACAGGATGTATTTTATACTATCGTATCCCGTTCATATATTTTGCTTTTTTTGGTGATGAGTTTGTTTTGTTTTTGGTTTTTTTGTTGTTGAGGCTGAAAGCCATACTTACTGAATCCTTAAGTAGACTTGTAGCAAGTCTGGACTGAATCAGATCGGAACAATATTTTCAAATTCGGTCAAAATTACGTTGACTAAAACCGGATCAAGAGATGATCCCATCGAAACACCATCAATTTGCTCGTTTAGTTGATTGTTCGAAGGAAAAGGTGGTTTTCTTACGGGAATCGATGTGTTTTTTACGAGCGTTTGTTAAGCGAAGTTAGAATTAGGTTTCCGTTGTAGACACGTTTCAAAATAACATTTACAGTTTTCTTCTATTGAAAATTGGTAAACAGAGATTCAACGTCAAACAAGACATATCTGAAACCAGCCAAAAATAGCTCATTCGAAATTGTTTTGATGGCTTCAACGGCTTCGAAAGTGTCGCGGAGAGTAAAATCATTCAATGTTAAAGGATCAAGTGAGTTAGAAAGGAATTTACTTACGTTATAGCGCGAAGTATTGGTAGCATCGATAATTGGTCGAAATGTGGAAATAGAAACAAAAGGTTTGTGAGTTTTAGGTAGGCCATGCGCTAGGTCAAAATGTGCAGCTTTAGGTTAATAGCGTCATTAAGTAATAATAAAAGTTTTATTCAAAGTACATTCGCTACACGAGACAACTGCACAAAAGCAAGAGAGATCTGAATAAGGACAAAAATGAAACCAGGAAGTTCTATTGTTAACACAACACAAGTCACACCCATCATTATATTCCTAACACTTCCACTTGACGAATTTTGCAATTCTACATCGTAAAATGTATCGTGACTCTAATTAACGTAACTGTTGTACATCCATCGTGTGACGTAATTCATCGAACATCGGTTTCAGCAGCACTTTAGTTAAAATGTCTGCCACCATCTTCTCCGTTGGGCAACAGACAAGACGAACATCTTTCTTTTCGACAGCTTCTCGTACAAAATGATATTTAATATCAATATGTTTCGTTCGTGAGTGATTCTTCGGATTCTTCGTCAGAGCTATTGTCCTTTGATTATCCTCATGCAGTACAGTTGTATCTTTCTGCTTGAATCTAATGCTGGCAAGCAAATGCCGTAGCCAAACAGTTTCTTGAGCTACGGAACATAATGCCACGTACTCAGCTTCAGTTGAAGATAGAGCAACAACTGTCTGTCTTTTTAATTTCCAGGAGGTTGTAGCATTTCCCAGCTGAAAGACATGCCCAGTTGTAGACTTTCTTGACGTCATATCACCAGCTCAATCAGCATCTGCATAGCCACAGAGCTTAACTTCTTCATCACTAGACGCTTCGAATTTTAGACCATAGTCCAATGTTCCCTTGATGTATCGGAAAATTCTTTTTATTCTGATCCAGTGCTCTTGGCCAGGATTTCACATAAAGTCACTCAGTACTCCGACTGCAGATGACAAATCTCGTCTTGTCGTAATCGCAGCGTAGGTGAGGGATCCAATTGCTGCCTGATATTCTCTTGTCTTCATGGGAGTTTCTCCATCTGCCAGTTTTTCATATTTCTATTCAGTTTCCATTGGAGTTGATATCTGTTTGCAGTCGTACATTCCAAATCTTTTTAACACACTTTCACGATAGGTTTTCTGGCTAATGTTGAGTTCCTTTGCTGCTATGTCTCGTCTGACTGACATACTGAGGTAATGATAAATTTCGCCCAAATCTTCCATCTCGAATCGTTCTTTCAACTTAGCCTTTTCCACTTTTAACATCTGGACATCGTTGGAAGCTAACACGACGTCATCGACATGCAAGGCAATGGTCATCAAACATTTTTTTTCCATCTTTAATATCCGGTTTTGAGTAGACACATGGATCAGCACTACTTTGAATATATCCTAATGCTTTCAAGAATTGATCCATAGCGACATTCCAGCATCTGGCTGATTGGTCCAGACCATAGAGACTCTTTTGCAACTTACACACCATACCCGGTCGCTCTTTATCGACATAGCCTTCTGGTTGTTTCATGTAAATTTCATTTTCGAGATCACCACTTAAATATGCAGTTTTAACATCTATTTGATGAACCTTTAGATCAAACTGGTTGCAATTGCCAGAACAGTTCGGATAGAATTGTATCTTGCAACAGGGGCGAATACCTCATCATAATCTTCTCCAGGTTCTTGGGAATATCCTCGAGCTACAAAACGAGCCTTGCCGCGACTAACTGTCCCGGTTGCGTGCCTTTCTATTTTAAAAACCCACTTACATCCAACGAGATTCTTGCCTTCAAGTAACTCTACCAAATCCCAGGTGTTGTTATTCAACAATGATTCATATTCAAGGGCAGTTGCTTCTTTCCGCTGCTTTGCATTCTTTCCATTGAGAGCTTCATCGATGCTCTTTGATTCTTCGGTATCTGTAATAGCAATAGATGCATAATTCAGATAATTCCACCATTCACCTCTAATCCTACCAAGTCGGTCAGGAGCTACTCTGTTTCTTTGAGGTCGTTGCGGTTCAGCTTCGGGTGCATTGCGCTTTTCCCTAACACCTTCTACATGACTTTGATTGTGTTCATCATTGGTAATGGCATTATCATCTTCAAAATACACAAAGTCAAACTCTGAATTTTCCAAATTAATCAACAGTTTTGATGACTGTGTTTCACGATCCGTCAGTTCACTGGTAAAAGTATTCCAGGACTATTACGTCTCGACTTCTAAGCATCTTCTTAGTTTCAGGATTATAGAGCTGGAAACCTTTACTGTTGTTTGGGTAACCAACGAAAATGCATCGTGAAGACTTCTTGTCTAGCTTCTTTCTCTTGACATTCGGTATATGGACATATGCACTGCATCCAAATACTTTTAAGTGTCTAATGTTCGGTTTCGTATTGTACCAAAGTTCGTAAGGTGTTACGTCCTTCAGAAAAAGATATTGGACTTCTATTGCGTCAATAAACAGCTAAAGATACGGCCACCGCCCAAAAACTCAAGGAGAGTTTTGCTTGATACAGCATAGATCTAACAGTCTCCATAATTGTACGATTCATGTGTTCTGAGACACCATTTTGTTGAGGAGTGAAAGGAATGGTATTTTCTTTCCTTATCCCACCAGCTCTTACAATACTGAATAAACTTTTCGGAGTTGTATTCTTTTCCATTATCTGATCTTAGAATCTTTACACGTTTTCCAGTGTGATTTTCAGCCAACTCAACAAATTCTTTGAACTTGTCCAATACTTCACTCTTGTGCTTTATCATGTATACAGTTGTATACCTTGAATAATCATCGATGTATGTGACAAAGTATCTGGGACCTCCCATTGAATTAATACTCATTGGGTCACATACATCACTGTGAAAAATTTTTAGTGGCTGGCTGCTTTTATGCTGGCTTTTCTTCGGAAAGGAGTTACGGTGTTGCTTCCCTAGGGTGTAGCCTTCACAATTCTGATCAAATTTACCCTTTGGATTAAGACTTAAACCATTCACCATGGATCTATCATTCAGCAACTTCAGATTTTCATAACCCAGATGGCCATAACGGTAATGCCACAATGACGGGGAGCTATCTTTGTCTCCAGAAGATCCAAAGCAACATGGTTCTATAGGGTCTGAATTCAACTTATACAATTTCCCATGCATGTGTCCAATGTTGTGCATTTTATCGTTAATCATCACCTTACAAAATTGGCCCTTAAACTGAACTTCAGCATCTTTCTCTATCATTGAGAGGAGTGACATTAACTTATTTCGTATTTTCGGTACATAAAGTACGTCATGGAGTACTAAATTCACTTTCCCGATATGTTTACAGTACCTTTTCCACAAGCATACAATGCACGATTGTCTCCGAGTTTAACTTGTACTGGGTTTCTGAATGTGATGTAACTTGTCATTCCTTTTTTATCTGGAGTCATGTGCTGCGAAGCTCCAGAATCAATCCCCCATTCGTTTGGTGTTGCTGCAGAGTAACTTGATAAGACAACTTCCGGACTTTTAAACTTTGATTCTTGCATACTTTCAACCCCATTCGCAGATTCGCTGTGCGATGACTTCTTCGCATCCGCTTTCCTTTTAGAGCGATCTTTTACAAAATGGCCTTTCTTCTTACAGCAGTGGCATCTAAACATCTTTGTGTTAGCCTTCTTTTGTTCTTCGGATTTATTGCTAAGTAAAGCATCTTGACGCGTGTCGCTAATTGGGATTTTGGAACTTGCGCCATGCATTTTGTCGAATTCATGAATTAATCTGTCACTTACGTAGTCCCACTTTAGTTTATCTTCTGCAATAGTATCCAATACCATTATCAAAGACTTGTATTCCTCAGGAAGACTACAAATCAAAATGATGACCAAGTCTTTCTCGGCCACTGCATCATCTACTGCTTCCAAGTGTTCAGACGACTTTTGATGTAATTGACATGAACGATCATACTTGTACGATCCATACGAGCAGAATAAAGTTTTCTCCGATAAAATATTTTGCGAGATAGAGACTTTTTTTCTGAAAATAACTTTAAAGGTTTTGCCATGCTTCCTTCGGGTTGCCGGCTGAGCGTACATAAATTTGTAAACTTGTTGCAACAGATAAGCATACCGACGCGAACGCCAAATTTTCTCTATTCTTAAATTTTCTTTGCTCTTCCGCTGTTGCATTATCTGCGAGTGTCTCAGTTCCCGTAGTAATATCCCACAGATCTTTTCCAATAAGATACATTTTCATCTGAAACTTCCAGCTATGATAATTTTGTCCATTTAATTTTTCAACTTTCAAGACGTTGTCTTCCGCCACCATTTCGATAAGTGACAAAACCAAGTTTCCTTGTCGCGAACTAAGACTTCATGTGTTATTCGAAGAAAAAATCGTAACATAGCAACATTTCGATAAAAATTTCTTTAGTGATCTGGGTCCACAACCTGATAAAAGTTTTATTCAAAGTACATTTACTGCACGAGACAACTACACAACCGTTAGAGAGATTTGAAGAAGGACAGAAACAAAAACAGGAAGTTTTATTGTTAATACAACACGAGTCACACCTATCATTATATTCCTAACAAGTAATAGGTGATGATAACAATCTTGCTTTTTCTTTTTCATTCTTCTGAGTGAATCCTTAATTATGGCTTTCAGCCTTAAGAAAAAAATAACAAAACAAATCACCACCAAAAAAAGCAAAATATATGAACGGGATACGATAGTATAAAATACATCCTGTCCACAAGTTTTGTTTGCTTGTGTGCGTATAAGTGACCGACAATGTGTCTGACATAGATAATAAAATAAAATTATAATAAATATAAAGACAACCAAAGCTACTTCAAAACAGGAAAAGAAGCGTATACATACAGCTGACGTTAAATACTTTCAAAGCTTGCGATGAATAGCCTACGTACTGAAAGATTTCTTAATTTAAGTTAGACAAGTCTCACTTTCTTTAATGGACTATTGCCAAAAGAGACATTCGCTTTCTCAGTAGGTATCGATCGTCGAGCTTTTGAAGCTGTTTTGTTTTGAGATTCATCTCTCAGTGACTGTCCACGTTTTACTTGCTGCCTCATATATCTTTCCTTTGATCTAAAGTACATTGCAGTAATTCTTCGACAATTGTACACATATCCGTTTTCTTGTCTGATCTCCACTGACAGATTCTGTGTCCATGCTTCTCAACATTTTCCCAATACTTTTTTTCAAGTCTTCGTAACATATTATAAAAATATCGTTTGATGAAGGGAACAGATAGTCCGTCACCTTAACAGGAGTGCTTCTGTTCGCCGTAACGGCTGTTCTGTGTCGATAGTCTCGGAGAAGTATTTGAATTAAAATCACTGAACTGCGGTAACAGTTCAATGCGAAAAACCTAGATGCACTCTCCCTTTGGTATTAAATGCGGCCATGTGATGCATTATAAGCAATTACTTTTCATTGGCCACGTCTGATCATAAAGAGGTGCCGCTACTGTCGAGATTTGGGCAGAAGTTCATACTTCCGGTGTTTGTATGTGACAAGTCTTTCCATTGAACTCTAAAAAGACTGGAACGATACCTGCAAACTGTATTTTGAAGCCATCATGCAGGCTGACATGTGGGTCAATTTGCAGGTTATCCCAGTCCCCTACGCGACAAAACACGTAACCAATTGTGAGAAACTTCACCCAAAATTCGGATTTTTTGACAATTTTCTTTTTTGTCCTTAGTAAAGTAGAAGACAATGTCGTTAGGACTGCATATTTGTTATAACTAACTGTCCATGAACGGAATTGCTTTGAGCAGCCTTCAAAAGTAGCTTCCCGGCTTAATTCCTCCCTAAGAGATACTTTTTGTACTAAATATTATCACCTGGATTTTGTTGGTGTTTTTGGTAAAGTAGATTGAAGATTCTGGTTCGTGAATCTTTGCAGAATGATGGCTTTTGAATATTCATGTTCATGGTCAATTGTTTGAGAAGTGAGACAAAACACTCATCGTCTAGAAGACTTGTCCTGGCCGTGAGAGACTTTGGATGCTCTCTCTTCGTTCCACACAAGAATTTCATTGCCTCATTCAGGAACGTACTCCATAGGAACAGGGACCGCGGAAGCGGGGAGAGGGGGACTGGGGGGCTTTAGCCTCCCCTTTTTGGAAAGAAATTGAATATTTCAGTATCGCTTCGAAAAACGTCTTAACCATGGTGAATGGTTACACAAGACAGTTCTGAAAAGAACTAGAGGAACCGACACACACAGAGAAAGTAAATACTAAAAAGAAGCACTATCCATTTCGGCACACCACTCTTCAGGTGCAAACGTCTGCTAACTGTTGAGAAATGAGTTATCAGCTTATATTTATACCTGATGTAAAGGCAATGATGTCATCTCTCGTAGGAGGGATTAAACATCAAAATAACGCTAATATACATGGATTCCATAATCTTTAGAAAGAATGCTGTGCGACACTTTGCCAGGATACTAAATTTGGAGTCTGAATAGTTACTGGCACAACGTCTGTTTGATAATAATTGTCGACCGATTGCCGAGTCACAATTAATCGTTTGAGCAGAGTTACATTGTCTTTTCGGTTGATTTCTTACTGGTACGGTCTTGTTTCATATAACACTTGGCACATGTTGCTTGATCCTTTCACTTAACCGTTGAGTTGTTCTACCTACATAGAGAGAACTACACTCGCATTTTAGTTTATGATTTTAAATATCTGATCAACATATCCGATATTTGAGTGACCAGCTGATAGTATTTGAATTGTTCCTGTTAATATAACCAGTGTTTTGTGATTTCTGAGTAATCATTAAAATAAGAAGTGTTCACGACGGTCTCAGAAATATTGATTTTAATTTTTTCAGGTGGGTCATGCTATCGCCCTCTGTCAGCCCCCCACCCTCAAAATAATGTTCCGCGTTCCCTGAGGAAATGTCGCCCCACCGAAGACGTCCGGATGTATTTCTGGCTCGAAACAACAATGCAAGGCAAACAGCCAGCAGATAACACGCTACAAAGCTACTTATTTTTGATCACCAAACTATGCTTCGGCGAAACAGTTGTCCACTTCAGTCTTTCTCACTTCTTGGGTGGCTTGTAGATGATGAACTTTAACGTATTCGAGCAGTAATGCTTTAATCAGGATTTAAAAAACCTCTCAAGAAGTTTAAAAGTTTAAAACAGTCTTCTTTTCGCAAATTCACCGTTGAATCCTTTGGGTTGAGGTGCCGCTGAATGCTTTATTGAAACGTAAGAGTTGAAGGTTTGTACGCTACGCCTTTTTTCTTTTTTACGAAAGTTTTGCAGAGGAAAAAAGTACGTATTTTACTTTTCTCTACTCGTTCTTCTTTCGACCAAAACTTGCAGAAAGTTTGCTTGTCATATTTTGTTGTATGTTATGTATTTTTCTGATTTTTGGTCAGCAATAAAAATTCAGAACTCTTTCATGTTTTCTTTGTTTATTTCGTCGGTTTCGTAATTCGTTTCATCTTCGTCGCCAAAGTTTTGTTCCTCCGCATGAACACTTAGCATAAATCTTCATCATAGTACTTCTACAGGGTGTCCCAAAAAAATATATGTACACTTTGAATGATTATAACTCACTCAAACTTTTATTTCGAATGCCACGCATTCATGAGCAATTTGGAGATGAGGAGTTTTATTTCCAGCAAGATGGAGCACCTCCCCGCTACCATCGTGACGTGAGAGCCTGTCTTGACGAAAATCTGCCGAACAGATGGATTGGGCGAAGAGGTAGCATTGAATTCCCCCCACATTCACCAGATCTCACACCTCTGGACTTTTTTTATGGGGATACGTCAAAGATAAGGTTTATAGCACAAAACCTGCAATAATCAATAAGTTGAGAACAGCAATTGAAAGAGAATGCACCTAAATACCAAATGAAATGATTATGATTCGTAATATTTGCAATTCCATCTGTCCGCATTATCAGCAGTGCCTGGACCAGAACGGTCATTAGTTCGAACACCTGCGATTCACTTCAACACTTGTCTTCTTTAACTTGGATTATAAAACATAGATATATCTTAATAAACATATTTATAATCATTCAAACTGTGTATACATTTTTTTGGGACACCCTGTATTAGACATTTGCAACCAATTTTGAGATAATGTAGAATTTACCAGTTTTTTAAGACAAAAAATATCAAGAAAAATTTTTCACTCATGAGCTGTCCGTAACGCTGGTAACCGCCCCGTAACCTTTGAGGATGCTCCAATTTTAAGACGGAAAGCCTGGACACCTAATGAAAAATCTTTCTTTAAAGCAACATGAGTGAAAAGTTTGACTGGAAAATGACTCGAAATACCTCAAGATGGCAACTAATTCAGGGGATTGATATGAACATCCATTGTTTAGCAGTAGAATTGTCAGAACGGATCTCATATCATTCATTAAACCATTTAAGATTATTCTCACCAAACGTTTTGTTTTAATAAAATTTAATCGAAATTTTAATCATAAATATGACGACCAGCAGTTTAAATATAAGCTTGCTAGGTTGGTAATTTGAGGCCGAATTGTGCAAGTTTTTTGTTCGTTTTTTTTTTTTTTTTTTTGGGGGGGGGGGGGTATTATGATTATGATTATTATCATTATTATTATTATTATTATTATTATTTCAATCGTCTTCGAATTATAGTAAGGACGATTTTTCTCACAAATTAGAAAATTATCAATCTTACTCGAATTTTCGAGTGATATTTTGGAAGGGTAGGCGAGGGTTTGTTGCGTACACGAATTTCTAGTTCTAGTCCCCTCGCCCACCACGCGAAGCGCGGTGCAAGGGGGACTAATCTCGACGTGCGTGGAGTCCTGTTACATGCGTGGTGACTAGGGAAAAATATTTTCGCTTTGTGTATCTATGTTTATGTATATATATATATATATATATATATATATATATATATATAGGTATATGTGCATGGATTCCGTTCACTCAAGAATCTCGTGTGCAAGTTCGAGGGCTGGTATGTTGTTGACCAAACCTCACTTAGGTTATTCGTATCCGTACTGAAGCAAATCGATTTGGTCTCTTTCATTTTTCCCTTGTATGGATCTCTTGCAAGTTGTTTACATCATTTGAACACTGAAGCAAGTAAAGGATTTTAGATCGACGAACGAAATGGCTTTGTTGGTGGTTGTGGCTGGTTTCACTTTTGCAGGATATCTTAGTTGCTGGACAATTGATGACTTGAAAGAACAGGTCTAACACTCAGACCTTTGGAATATGCATTGGCCAACTGTTCACATTCTGTAACAACACTTTGACTTGGCTCTTTTTCAGCGCCCCGAAGACTTGTACTGGGGTGACAGTCTTCGGGTCCTTTCTCCGCTTTCCACACAAGGCGAACAAGAATTCAATTTAAAATAATTTCCAGTTTGGGTTGTTAATATTTGTGGCTAAATGTTGCGTTTTTCTTATATTGCATTCATTCTTGTTATAGGAAGTACGATTTGATTTTTTTTAAAATTTTGAAAAATCCTCAATGTTACTTGGAAGACTCGATAGGGTGGGCGAGGGTTTGTTTCGTCCACTTATTTCTAGTGTAATATTATTTATAATAGAATAACATGGTATCCGTCCTATGACTCGAAGGAAATTACAATATAAGAGAAAGGAAGTTCAGATTGCAGTACAAAGTAGCTTTGTTGAGTTCATGCTTTGGTGTGTACTGTAATCACCAGAATGAAGGTTTGAAAAAAATCCCTTCAAAAGTCATTTTGAAGGAATTTAACTCTTTGCTAATTTATGGGGTGGTTTTAGCCCATATTTCTATAAAGCAATTGTACCCTATTGTTTTTAGTCATAACTTTGTGTTTGATACGATTCGTATCCATTAAATCATTACCAATTCGAATCCAAAAATGCATTAAAAACAATCAGAAAAGGAAGCGTAACAATATGCAGAATGAAGTTGATGAAAGAATGCTGTATGAAATGACGACAGAATTGTTGGTTTTTATTTGATGTTCTGTACCTTTGCACTCGTAAATTATTTTTCAGTAAAGCCACGTAATAAACTATACTTACTGACCTCGCTTGTTCGGTCTGTACTAGTGAAATATCGGACCTTTGTTTCTGCACGGACATCGACTTGCTGCGCTCGTCTCGGTCCGACTTTATAGACGTTGGTCCGATATTTCATAAGGACGGACCTCACGCACAGTCAATTACTAAATAGAAATTATTAGCCTTTATTGCAAGTCAAATTGGTAATAATGTTATTTCGAAGGTATCTTTAAGCTAAATTAAACCTTGAATATCTAATAAAATGTAAAATTGAAAACTTCGCATGTTATCATGATGTATTTCCATTTTGGAATGTTCTTCTTCTTGCGATGGCTAACCTTTTGGATTGTAGCCATTTGCCATGGACTTACAAACACAGTAGCATTCTCTGACCATCTCTTATGAATGACATCAAAGCCTTCTCGCTCCCAGCCTCCACATTTTCGTGGAAGTCCAGGATAGGTACGAACTTTGGAGAGACGATAAATCGGACCGAATTGAGCATTTTGGAGGTATTTTTATGGAGACAGGAGACTGAAATGACTGTTTCCGTACTTAATTGTGATTTATGTCAGGAGTACATGCGTGAACCTTCGGATGTAAAATTGTGTCGTGAATGTGTTTGAGACGCTTATTAATGTAGTTGTTTGAAAAAATGTTCGATGTGTGATGATATGTAAATAACTCATTGACCTTATGATTAACCATGTTTCATTTTATTTCTTTCAGCTTGTCCAGCAAACCACTTTAGACAAGATGTTTCGTGGTTGGAATGTAGTCCTTGTCCTAACAACAGTGTTAGCAACGCTAATAATACAAGTTGTCAGTGTAAAGATGGTTATTATTCACGTCTTATGAAAGCAGCTACTTCAATGCCATTGCCTTGTTATGGTAGGTTTATCACAGATCTCATGTAGGTTAAGTCTTTATTCATCGAAAAAAATAGTTCTATTAATCGTCCTTTACAAATGCAACTTTCATACCTCAATCGTATATTGAAATGTTATATTCTAGAACCACACCAAGCAGACGACTTGAAGAAATATAATACAAAACAGATTCTGAATATTTCAACATATTAACATGTTGTTTTTCCGAATCTGCTTTGTTTTATGTTATATTCTGTTCGGTTATTGAGGAATCGTGAGTTGGATATTCCTCTGCGACTGGAAAGGAAGTGGGTTTTTTGTGGTTTCCTTCGGGGTTTTTTTTAATTAAAGGCAATCAAGAGCATACTCAACGTCCAGCATAGCCTCATTTAAAAAAAATACAATGATATTATCCCCTCGCCCACCGCGAGGGGATAATATCATTGTATCAGTGCGAGGACCAAAGGCCCGACCGGGCAAGGAAACTAATCTCGACGTGCGTGGAGTTCTTTTAAACGCTTGGTGACTAGGGAGAAAAATTTTCGCAGTGTCTATGTTTGTATATATATATAACTGCAGACGGAAACGTTTCGGCCTATATATATATATATATATATATATATATATATATATAATTATATCGCTTACCTCAAAAAGTCACTACAGCCTGTTTCATCTTGAGAAAGAATCTTCAGGTGAAACAGGCTGTAGTGACTTTTTGAGGTAAGCAATGTAATTCTATTTGCTCTATCTGTGCGATATTGAGCTGTCTTTGTATTTCGTAAACCAAAACGTTCACTTCTATATATATATATATATATATATAAATCAAATAGCCGATACAATTCCTGAGTTTAAACTTCATTTAAAATAACCATAAAAAACTCAGTTAAAAAATTTTTATTTCATCTCCTGCGTTTCGGGGCAAGCCCCTTTCTCAAGGTCGTAATACAGAAGTCAGTAATCCACTTAAATATAAATTAAGCAACTAATTGAAATTCATAATTAAGTAAAATCCCTAAGATTGAGTCCATTTGGAATGAACGTATTCAGTTTATACGCCCCAAACCCCTCCCTCTCCTCAGGCTTACTTCCATCCGTTCTATCAATAATCATTAATCTAATCTCCTCCAATCCCTGATGTCCCTGCTGAAAAATAAGTACATATAAATGTTCCCCAGCTATTCCCCTCTGACCCTTTCCATATCTTACTAACGAGTTCTTGTGATTGTTAAACCTCTTTCTAAACGATGTGATTGTGCTTCCAACGTACAGTTTTAAACACTTTTTACATTTAATCAAGTAAACCACTCCATTGGAGTCACAATCAAAATCGTAATTGACATAATATTGCCGATTTCCAGAACTGCTAGTATCCAACCGAAAACCTATGAGAAAGCTCCGTATTTAAGACGGAAAGTCTTGCCATCTAATAAAAAATCTTTTTTAAAACGAAGAAAAGTGATACGTTTGATCCGAAAAAGTCACGAAATACCTCGAGATTTGCAATTAATGCAGGGTCTTCACACGAACATCCATAGTTTAGCAGTAGAATTGTCAGAATGGATCTCATAATCTGTGAAACCTTTAAGTTATTCTCACGAAACGTTTTGTTTTAATAAAACAGAATCGAAATTTTAAACGTAAATATGACGACGAGCAGTTTAAATATAAAATAGTTTTGAGTTTGGGTTGTTAATAATCATGGCCAAATTTTGTGTTTTTCTTATATTGCATTCCCTCTTCTAGTTATAGTAAGGACGATTTGTCTTTTTGACAATTTTGAAAAATTATCAATGTTACTTGGATTCTTGATAGATATATTGGAAGGATGGGCAAGGGTTTGTTGATTACACATATTTCTAGCTACTTTAAGTAACTTTCTATCCAATCTTTCCAACAATATCAATGAATGACGATCTGCTACGGTGACGAGTTGCCCGGGCACCCAAGCTTTCAATCAGGCAGGTGGAATGTGTCGTTCTCATCATTTATCACCTAATTGGTCATCCCAGTTGTATAGACTCGCTTTTTTCTGCTAGAATATAAGGTCTGTATATTATTTTTGAGTTTTCTTTTTTATTACTTATAAGTCATGTGCACAATTTTGGCACATACGCTGTTAATACGATCATATCCCGTTTTGTCGACCCATCCACGAAGCAATGTTTATACAATGCAGAATTTCATATCGCGTGGAAAATTGACACTAACACGTAACTCTGAACCGAAGTCAAAAATATGTGGCACTAAGACAAAGCGTTTTTCTTTTGCCACCAAACACTTTCCACCGGTTTTCCAAGTGACCTTACAGAATTTGCTAGCACCATATGTATAAATATATTTATAAAATTCATTAAAAATTCATGAAGAAAGTACAAAAGAAAATCATAACCGTGTCTGATCTAAATATGTGATAGACACATCTGCCTCTATACGTGAAGAAGTTCAATTTTTTCGACTTACCAAAGATAAATTACCAAACTTTCTTCACAAATTAGCGTATTATGAGGTGAATTTCACAAGACATTTAAAAAACTTTCAAGTTCGGTCTCAGAAATATTGAATTTAATTTTTTCAGGGGATTATACTACCGCCCCACTCAAAATATCGTTCCGCGGTCCCTAATGCTCTAGATGCATCTCAGTTTTTATCTGCGGAGCTGTCTTACTTCGATCCATCTTGCTTTTGCGGACTATGGTACGGTCCTCTCTCTCAGTCGTCTTTCGTTTACGCCCAGGGATCTTGCGGTCATTAACGCTGCCATTAATTCGGTGCCTTTTAAGGATTTCATTGACGCTTTTTTTACTGCAGCTAACTCAAGCAGCAATTCTCTGTTGTGAATAACTTTCTTCTAACAGCGCCAGCACCTTTCCTCGATTCTCCAGGCTCATCCTCGGCTTTGGCCCCATGGTCCTTATTCTGGTCTTGAAATGACTCCACACCAAGCTTACACAATGTACTTCTGCCGAATGTAGAGTACATGGTGATTATCCTGTGTAACCACAATAAAAATAGTTCCAACTCCTTCAATTGACGTGGGAGAATCTCTCAATTTTCTTTTCATTGTGTGCCTCAGAATACAAAGAGGACAGGCTATTGTTTTAAGCCCCAAAATCTCACCAGCTTCAAACAATCAGGTAATTTGTGCTTGAGGAATTCTTTTTGACTGCCACTGTATGTACATATATATATATATATATATATATATATTTATACGTGAACGTTTAGGTTTACGAAATGCAAAGAGGGCTCAATAACGCAAAGAAAGAGCAAATGGGATCATATCGCTTACCTCAAAAAGTCACTACAGCCTGTTTCATCTTGGGAAAGAATCTTCAGGTGACTGACGAACTTCGAAACCAGGAAGCTTTTTATGCGTAGGCCGGAATGTGGGCGTTAGGGCGTGGAACAATAAGGGGATTTTGTTTTTGTTTTAGGTTGTTTATGCGGAATTTGACCTTGTGTGGGCAGGCCGAAACTATTTCCGATCTTTTGTTTAGCAAGTTATTTTTATCTTTTACGTTCAAAATAGAAAATTTTTCCTCTAGACATAAATTACATCGTTTTGATCCTCCTGAATATGAAATAGCGTGTTTTAAAATAGACCATTTTATGGTGAAATCTTGTTTGTTGTTTTTCAAATTCCAAATGTGTTTAGAAAGCGGAGCTTTCTAAACACATTTCATATTCAGGAGGATCAAAACGATGTAATTTATGTCTAGAGGAAAAATTTTCTATTTTGAACGTAAAAGATAAAAATAACTTGCTAAACAAAAGATCGGAAATAGTTTCGGCCTGCCCACACAAGGTCAAATTCCGCATAAACAACCTAAAACAAAAACAAAATCCCCCTATTGTTCCACGCCCTAACGCCCACATTCCGGCCTACGCATAAAAAGCTTCCTGGTTTCGAAGTTCGTCAGTCACCTGAAGATTCTTTCCCAAGATGAAACAGGCTGTAGTGACTTTTTGAAATATATATATATATATATATATACACACATATATACACACCAATGATGAGTACCACGAAGGTTACAGCGTTGGTATGAAAATATAGAGCTCTCAGTACTATTACTGGTAAAGCGAATAAGCAAATACAAAAGACAAAATTTTGCTGTCGCTACTCTGAGTTTCACGCGCTCATGCGATCATCAGGCAACTGACAGATATGATATAATTATTCACATATATACCGGCAACAAAAGTTTAAAGGAAGTGTTTGGTTATATGTCGGCATTTGCTAAATAGTTCGGACCGTCTGTTGCTTATCCTAAAGAGACAAGGGAAAAACATTTTGAACAGACGGTCCGAACTATTTAGCAAATGCCGACATGTAACAAGACACTTCCTTTAAACTTTTGTTGCCTGTATATATGTGAATGATTAAATCATATCTGTCAGTTGCCTGATGATCGCTTGAGCGCGTGAAACTCAGAGTAGCGACAGCAAAATTTTGTATTTTGTGTATGTATATATATATATATTTATATATACAAAGATGAGTTGAAGGTCAACACAAGTAAATGTTATGCAGAAAATTTGTTGTGTGACATCAAAAATGATAACTTACCAAAAACCAATTCATTAAAAAAGGAAGTGGTTTTTCATAAGTTATCATCGTTGTCACACAGCAAATTTTCATTATATATATATATATATATATATATATATATATGTAATATTTAAAAACTGACCAGGAGTGCTTTATCAGGATTTAAAACACGAGGCGATAGCCAAGTGTTTTAGACCCGATAAAGCACGAACTGCGAGTTTTATAAATGTCTTATGAAATTCACCTCTTAATACGCTAATTTGTGAAGAAAGTTTGGAAATTTATTGTTCGTAAGCTGAAAAAATTGAACTTCTTCACACATAAAGGCACATGTATCTTTATCACATATATAGATCCAACACGCTTATGATTTTCTTTTGTCTTTTCCTCATGAAATTTTAATGAATTTTATAAATATATATATAAATATATATCAATGCCATGTTTTAGTTAACGTCATATATTTTCATTCTTATCCAAAATTATAAGGTGGCACCAGTTTTACGAAATTCCTGTTTCTATTCGCGAGTTCTTAATAAGAAGAGTTTTCCGCTCCTTGCGTATCAATCGTCAGCTGTGCAAGTGATATAATCTTATACCCACCAAGAATTCAACTTTGCAATTAACTCAATTGGCGCTGGTGTGGTGACCTGAAATTGTCATTGTGGTGAGATTGAATACTCACCAAACTTCATTCCGGCATCGCGCAAAGGAAAAAATTAAATTGGAGATGGAGGTGTGAATCGGATTAACTTTTTTGTGTCTGTTTACTGAAATTTTAGAAGCACTTCCAGCATTCCTGAAGGGTTTGCAGGGTTGTGAGCTTGGGGCAAACTAATTTACCGAAGAGATGATGGAGGGTAATGAAACATTACAGGAGGTTAGCCAGATTGGTTCAGTCAAGCCGTCCAAATCAGAATGGAATGCCATTTCACCAACCATTTCATCAGATTTAGTACTCTACTCACTTTTCTGGTATATTTTTGTTTCTTCTATGGTAGCAAAACTACCATTCGACGTAACGTGTTTCTACGACTGCACAAATTTTCTCGACTGGTAATACCTCAGCTGTGTATGTATAACTTGTTGCAGTTTCAAAGAGTTCGTCTTCTGCAAGAAGGTTGACTTCATTTTGGATCCTGTTCCCGGACAATTGTATCATATTTATCTTCGGGGTGTTTATTTATTGACTAGTTTAAGTACGACGTGCTCTTGAGTTGCCAAACAACAAAGGTCTGAACTAGGGCAACTGTAAACATGTTTTCATCTCTTGGGTGAGGCGTCGATGAGACGTTGCAAAATACAATGCATGAGAGAGATGACGCAACTTGTGCGTTAAATAATTCAAAGATATTTTTTGAACAAATCTTGTACCTAATTGAACGAAGGAAAAATTATACGTATTTTCGGGTTTATTTTCTTTTCTGTTCTTTTTCTCTACATTTTTCCTCTTTATCTCCTTTCCCTTTATTCTGTTTCCTTTTCTTTTCTCAATTTTTCTTTTTCCTTTCCTTTCCTTTTGTTTTCTTTTCTTTTCTCGTCTTTTCATCTCTTTCCTTTCCTTTTCAGAAACTCGCAACCCACATAGAATTACCACCCGGGACGACCTGCCCTTTTTTCCACTTGCTGCCCGCATTGATACCAGACACTTGAAAAGCGTTGAAAAAGACTCAGCTTCGGATTGTTTTAATACGCTCGACTCGGTGTTTGATCTCGGGGTCAAACGCACGCCAGAGTGCTTGATATACTTTCTCTAACAATGCAGTATTTTAGGAGAAAATTGAGGTAAAAGTGTTATAAACGAAAGAATTATGAACTGTAAAGGATTAAGCCTTTGTCAACTAGGTAAAAAACTACATGTGAGCTTCAGCGAGAAATCTTGCGAAATCCCTAAGCAACGAAGATTGACCGAAGGCATCTGTACAAACAGTGTCACGGATGCAATCTGAAAATTCAACCAAAAAGCCAACTGCGAGTCATACATAGCAGCAGCATTTCCACAAGTGAAAGTAGTTTACAATGATTTATATATCTTTACGTAAATATTAATGCTTCTTCATAATACTGTTTGTACAGGCAGATTTCGATTTATATTCATGTTTCATAACAATAAGAAGCCGTAGAGGCATCACTGTAGGATGGTACTGAGATTGTGCCATGCTGAGATTGTTTTGGTATTACTCACGGACTGTCACAAATAGAACTTAGTTGTATTTCTAAACAAGAAACACGAGATAAGCAATAAAGTTTAAGAAGTATCATGGTTGTACGTTTCCTGTTGATCTTTGATGGTTGAATTTAGTAACGTTGAATGCTCAAGATTTTCCTCAAACATTCTGCTGCTGCAAATGCTGTATTTAAATCATCAAACTTTATGATGAAGTACGTTTTCGTGGGACACTAATGACGTTGGGCACTCTTGCGAAATTGTTGATGATTAATGTGGAAAAAGATAAAGGAAAACGATAATTGATGTTTTGATATCATGATGAAATCCTACCAGTCTGCCGCTCTACCTGTTGAGCTATCGAGCCCACAGGGATTGGAGGTGAGTTTTTACCGGTTCAGCGGTGGACAGGTATCCTGAAGGTGCGAGTTCAAATCCCGCTCTAGTCAACATTTTTCAGTTGACTTCGGCAGTGTCAGATTATCATGAAAACCTCTCTGTTCATGTTATATCTCTGTGGATGACTCTGAAAAAAAAAGTTTTACTTCATTTCGTTGACCGGATTGTGAAGATCCTGTTCTACTTTGCTTCGAGCTAATCATACCCCAGTCTAACATTATATTAAACTTCTAAGTTTGGGTTATTTTGTTGTTCCATAGGTCTGGTTAAAATCAACGAAAAGCCAAGCATTGCTATAATTGGTCCTGGTAAAGTAAATATAACGTGGAGTGAACCAAGTGAAACTTCTGGGACAGGCGAAGTTACCATGTATGACGTAACATGCAATTCCTGTGAGAATGGTCAATGCAATAGGCCTTGTATGAATGAAAAATATCACCCCAGCCAATATAATTTGACACAAACCTTTGTTGTAGTTTCAAACTTACAACCAGGTGTCACCTTTGCGTTCAGAGTTTATCCCAAAAACAGCCTAAATAGTAAAATTGGCGTGGAGAAATGGAATTTTGCTACAACAGAAAGATTAACTGTTCCAAGAACTGGTAAGATATGTACATAAGCAAGCAATGTTTCCTTGTATAAAACTTTCTCATGTTGTTTCAAATCAGAATGTCTTTTTTCTTGTGGAAGCAGAAAATTTTCTCGTACATGGTCTTTTCATCTGGCGTCATAGCCGCCAAGTTAATGCCCTTTAACAAAAGATTTTGGGTCATTATCTTTTATTAGTTACCCTAACCTGGCAGCCATGCCCTTTGTCATTTGAATTTCCGGGAACTGAGTGGAAATGCTTTATAAGGTTATAAACCGAACACCGAGCGCCAAAACTCCGCACTTACAATCTACAAAATTTTTAACTTCCATTTCTTCCAGAGCTCTGGAATAGCGAATTTGCTTGTTTGCCTGAAGTGGTGGATTTGCTTTGTTAGAAAAATTTACTCCTTCACTGAAAGCCGCCTATTTTTCCTCAAACGATCTAGAGTGGATCTCGTATTAGGAAAGTCGTTCTTGCGCACTTTTCTTTTCCTCCTTGGATAAGCCAAGTATAAAGTGAACAAAATATTCCTCGTGTTTAAGTACCGCTAGGATTCGAACAGCGATCCTCGTACGTGTCATCAATCCCACGCTTCATCAGTGAGTTGGCCGTGACAAAATGGTACTAACACTTTGAAACCCAGGTAGAGGCTTATGAGCTAATTCTGCTGTCACTGAAGGAACTCCATATTAATTTGAAAATAATAGTTCTATAATCCTATGTTATACTCCCAAACTTTGCTCCAGTCCTAGTCACAATCTATAATAGAGTTTTCTCTTCATGTCTTGTAAGGATTGGTTACTCTTCAGAATAGCACTTTACTGTTTTCGGTCAGTACCCGACTTTTTGATTTTACTCTGGCTGACACCGGCTAACTTTAGTCGTCAAAAGGAGACGTTCCGCAAATAAAAGGGCTGATGATCTTATTCTTCAACCACTATTACTGTCCCAAATTTGTCACATGCCATGGTAGATTAAACCTCACTTGGGTCGAAGAGGAACGAATATTTGAGAGTCGATCACACCATATAGCACGGTGACTAAAAACGTTAGTTTTCTTGGTGGGGTCGAACTTCAAAGTGATAACTTGCGTCACTAATCTCCTGTCTTAGCTTCATTTAGACATTGACCTACAGGAGTAAATATACTTAGATAAAAAAAATTTCTTGTATTATTATTCTCACTAATTTAATTAATGACCTGTGGTTAAGTTTATTAAACACAAATAAAATCATGAACTAACCGATTTCGAAAAGAACAGTACAGGACTTCAAAATAACGCTGTTACAATTTATAATGTGTATTGAGCCAAGTCCTGCTATGAAATCTAAAAAGAGGGTCACGTGATGTGTTCATCTCCAGCCTCACCAATGGTGGGGGTTACTGGGACAACTACCCTGACTCTGGCATGAGTATGGCTTCGGCTGGGGCCACACAAGGCCTAAATTAAAGGGTCGGAAAAGATATCGGCAGTTGATTCACCAGGCGGAAATCGCAATCGTAAAAGGAATAGTAATGCTCAGCATAATATTCTGAGAACAGCTATAACCACAAGTACAAAGTTAAAAAAATTTCATACAGTCTGACATTTCGTTGCCGAACGTGCAACAACTTCAGAGAATATTTACACAGTTAGACAAATCATAATATATAATCACAAACAAAATGCTAATTACTTAAGTTAACCAATTAAAGTAAAGAAGTAAGATTCAATAATACGGGAGATGTGTCAGTAGTTCGACCAGGTGTAACAGAGAAAGTATGACGGAGGACATTAAAATAAATAAAGAGGTGTTGAACCAACATTGACACCTATGTATTCATTTTAATGTCCTTCGTCATATTATCACTTTTACACCTGGTCGGTCTACTGACACATCCCCCATATTATTGTATCTTACCTCTCTACTCTAATTGGTTAACTTAAGTAATTAGCATTTTGTTTGTCATTATATATGACGATTCAATCTCACTGTGTAAATATTCTCTGAAGATGTTGCGAGTTTGGCAACGAAACATCAAACTGTATTAAATCTTCTTAACTTTATACTTGTGGTTGTGACTGTTCTTAGAATATTATCCTAGGCATTGGTATTTCTTTTATGATTGGTCAGGAAAGGTCATATAATAGCCCATGATCCTTTGTTCCAGGGCCTATTATTACTGTCGGTTACCCTGTTCACCTCTACTCTAATTGAGGGATGAATCTGCAAACAGAAACGCCGGACAATTGTATACACCCAAACTACAGTAGACAGAAACTGTTGAAAGAACATATTTTAACGTTTTTTGGTCCTGGTAATCGCATGAAACCTTATATCATTCGGATATCGGTAATTTTGGATATAGGCTAAGACTTCTTATAAGGTTTTTCTCAGGCTTTAAATTTTTTTTCAGGAGGAATGGTGTTTAGGGTAAACTGCTTCCCATTTTCCTGTATAATTCACAATTATATGCTTCACGTATGCGAAATGAAGTGTTTCCAAAATTTAACATGTAAAATTTGTTTCTTGCATATAAAACTGAAACTTCACATACGAAAAATAATTTCACATATGAAATATTTCATTGCGTGTAGTTTGAGCCAATCGAACATATTATTCTCATCTCTTTTCAGAGGATGACAACTCAGTGAAATATTTGATGATATACATTGGTGCAGCTTGTGTCTTCTTGCTAATATTCACGATTTTCTTGATCGTTTTCATTACAAAAAGGTAAAATAAATTTTAGTAATATTTTTCTGTCAATTACTCAAACTCAAACGTTCGTCGGATGATGACCTTTTAGCTTGTTTTCACCAACAAGTCCTCCATCTTTTTGGCAAGATTTCTATATAATTTGTATTTATTGATTTTATTTATGAATGTACGAATGTGTATACGTACATAGGTATGCATACACGCATACATGTTTGTATAGTACGTATGTATGCATATGTGTTTATGTGTGTGTGTATGTTTGTATGTATGTACGCATATAATGTATGTATGTATGTTGCTTGGTTGGTTGGTTGGTAAATAGGTAGGTAAGTAGGCAGGCAGGCAGTAGGTATTTATTTTCGATCTAGTATACTACAAACTAGTCAAGTAATATTAGTAACCTTGTATTAATAGCTGTGCTTGAGCTTCAAGTTTGAACTACCTTAGGAAGATGTTATTAACTTTCTGAGAACTGGGTAATCCATTGCATGTCTTGGATCACAATACTAGTGTCAGTGATCTCTTGTATTAGCTGAATTGGGATTCTCTCTCTACGTCGAAAAAGGCCTAAGGCAGTCTTGCTGTTTAAATCACCAGAATGGTACTCCGCCATTCTAGTAAACTTTATTCTACTTTCAAGCTTTATTTATTTTCTCCAACACTGACTTGAACATCAGAAACGCTGAGAAGAACTTGAGCTTATCCAAGCAACGCACAAACTGTTTGAAAAGAAGTTTTAATAGCTATTGTGGGGCATTGTTTTGGAACAATCTGCCCTATGGTTTACGTCCAATTAAAGGGAGTCTCTTCGGCAGTTCAAAAGGGTCATCAACCGACATTAAAATCATTGTTTATTGTAATATCATCAGACTCCCATATGGCAATCTTGTAAAACATTATATTACAATTTAGCGTATAACTCGCAGGTAAATAGTGTTTTTGTTGCGCAATCGGATTGGTTACTCTATCTTGGAATATCTTGCACTATTCACCTCCGAGCAAAACAAGATGACGTCCCGTTTTGTTTTAAGTTTCGGAAGAGGAAGATTTTTTAAGTGAGCGAAGTCACCGTGCCATACTGATACGAAAAAAGAAACGAAATTTTCCAATAAAGTATTCAACGATGTGTATTTCTCTTACTTTTAAGCGATAAATGCCCGCAAAGATGAGTTCAAAATGTCTTGTTTAGAAGCGATGAATGGGCGACAAGCCGACTGGGCTCGGTAAAATTGTTTTAAAAATTTGAAAAATAAATATATGAAAACAATTATTTGAGGTATATTCTAAAACAATTATTCATCTCAATGTCGGTGAATCGTGTAGATAGTTACCACTATTCACCTCTACATTGGTGAATAATTGTTAAATAACTTGGTGCAGTTACGGTCATTGCATCTTTACTGATTGAAGATCTTTCCAACTTTAAATAAATTATAAATGATTAAGTGAATGAATGATTGATTGAGTGAATAAATAAATGAGCGAACGAATGAACGAACGAGCAAACGAACGAATGAACGTTGATCACATTTAGAATGACGTCAAAATTACCTTGTTGGCAACTAAAATGGATGTTTAAAAAGGTCCCAAGCCCGCCATTCCATTTATAATAGAGTTCAGTGCTCATGCTTTTTATTTATTGATGTGGTGTAGACGAAGCCCAGGTATAGTCTTCCATAAAGTTCACATCTGCAAATGTTAAAAATAAAGGTTTACAAATCTTAACGCTTTTTTAAGAATGAGAAGAAGGAGGACGGAAAAGAGGATACCGAATGAAGGACTTTTAAATCATGGAAGTACGTTTGAAACCAACTTGAAATATTATCCCTTATTACGATTTCTAGGCAGTTTTAGCCTGCGTTCAGACGTCTTCGCCTGGTAAAATCGTCTCGAAATAGCGACAGAATGTTCTGGAATTTCAAAGAAATACCCAATTTTGTGTCACTAGATTGTGATTGGTGATCTCTAAAGATTAATTTTTAATTGTTCTTGATTAGATATTGACTCACCTTATTCCCTTGTAAGACTATTTTATTACGATTTATCTTTTTATAATTTGATAGACAAAGTAACTTTTGCAGTACGATTGTCTTAAAATATAAAAGTCGTTATGCAGACTAGATTTTTTCAGTAGCTAGACTTAATTTTCACTGTCTGTGAGAATCATTTTTCTGGAGATGTTTAACACTTACTTGTCATAGGATATCAATAATATTTACAATATGTCAGATTCAGACTGTAAGACGTCTGCTGTGGATAGTTGTTTTAGCTTTAGTTTGGAAGTCGCGAGTGCCATCGAACTTCAAACGTTCCGTATTTTGATGAATGTTAAGTCAGGCTGTCAGAAAAGTAAAGTTCGCTTGCTTCAAACATTTCAATCCAGTACAATCCCTCAATTTGATCAACTCATGGCAGTTATTTCATGTGCCAGAAATCTTTTCCATGCAAACCAACCATTTACGTTTCTTCGGGCTAATAAGTGTAACGGTTAGTTAGAAATGTCAGAATGGCTTTTCTCAGTATTCTATGCTGGGCATTAATATTTTTGACAAGGTTACGATTTCCGCCTAGTAAATCTATTGATGTTATTAAGTGTAACGGTTATTTTAACTGAAGGAGCATCAAACTAAATAAAATCATTCCGTTTTCTAGTTGAATTACCAACTGTTGGGCAACGAATGTACATCGACCCATCTAACTACGACAGCCCAGAAGATGCCGTGAATGAATTTGCAAGTGAACTGGATCCATCCGTGCTTTTTCTGGCATCGGTTATCGGTGGAGGTATGGCAAATTATAAGTCGTGTTCGTTTATAATCCTTACAAAAATTTCACTTGCAATTTCACATATAAAAATAATATTTCATACGTGAATTATTTCAATTCCATATGTGAAATGAAAATTTTGTACGTGAAATTAATTTCCGTATATGAAGGTTCCATTTGATATGTATATGAAATACATGTTTTGTATATCTAGATTTCACATGTGAAATTTCGAAGCAGTTCATTTCCCTTGTAAATTGAGTATTTCACTTATGAATAAGTTTCCATTTCATATGCGAAATGAGAATTTCATATGTGAAAATTTCCCAATTCTATAAGTTTTTCACACCTGAAATGACATGTGAAATTTTCATAAGGGAGCAACAAACATAGAGTAAAGTGGCGTGGTTACGGGTGGGGCCAGGGATAGCTTCTTTCTGTTATTTTTTTTTATATCGATTTGGGTATTTCTCAGATGTGAAATATAGAGACGTAAATTCGAACAATTATAGTTATTTAGTATAATTATACAGATGATTATCGAAAATCCTGCGAGGTAATTGGTTGGAAATCACGCCAACAGTGAAGACACAAAAGCAAAATGGCGGCGACCTTTGGAAATGTTACCTATGAATTTTTAAAACACTTCGTTTATTACGTTCTTTCAAATAATCATCTGTGTAATTATATTTAAATAATTATTTGCCGAAGGCGAAGTGAATATTATCAAATAATCCCCTCGACTTCGCTCAGGGGATAATTCAACAATATTTACTTCACCTTGGACGAATAATTTTTAAATGGGATTTTCCTACAGTTGAAGTCTTTTCGTCGAAATATTTGCATTCGTTGTACCTCCTATTATATAGATTCCAGCTCCTGGCTAACTTAATCGGAATGCATTTTTACTGGTCTTTGCAAAACTGTACGAGAAACTTAAGGGGAAACAAAATTAAAAAACTATCAAACAGGAGAAAAGCAAACGTTGTTGTTTGTTTCGCTTCTTGTTCATTTGTTTCCAACTACCCCTGAAGCAAAGGCTATGCCAGCAAGCTTCAAATCAAAATACAAGCTTTCATGCGATTAATCCTTATTGCCATTGAATATTAAAAAGTCCTGCAAGTGAATAGCTTCTAATAAGTGATTTCTACTCAAAGACTCTAGCTCAAAAACGTTCGCTCGGATCATTAGTACAGAAAACTAATCTTTTAAAAAAATAATAAATTTTAAAAATTAACCAGCAAACCATTGTAATTTTTTTTCTAAGGTGAATTTGGTGATGTATACAAAGGACTGATGACAACTTCTGACGGAAAAAAGATTGATGTTGCAGTAAAAACCTTGAAGGTATATGAGAGGTCAACAAGTTATCAAAAGATTTGCCATTTTATACTTTGTCATAAACTATTACAGACTAATGGAACCATTGTAATTATCCAAGTTGGTTATTATATGTTTACAACATTCGAAAACAGTTCTGCAACAGCAATTTTAGGATATATATTGGCTGACTAGGCAGCAACACCCCTCGAACCTTTTTTCATTGTTTTTATCCATGTTCTTCAATTTCTGTTACGTTATAGCATGATGCAACAACAAAAGACGAGAAGAACTTTCTTTTAGAAGCTTCGGTAATGGGACAGTTTCATGACCCAAATGTTGTCAGATTTGAAGGCGTTGTCACAAGATGTAAGTGCTAATTTGTTTTATACGTATTACTGTTAAAAGAGAGTCCATAAACATGTTACTGTCTTTTAAATGAGAAGCTGTTGGCATCATTATTGGCGTCGGATCGATAGGAATACTTGGCTTCAAAAACTACTCCTGTAGTATTAGGACATAAAATAAGATAAAAGATTAAAAAATTACTCACATTAAACTCACAAAAATTACAGAAGTAAGAAAATGAATTCTTGAAAAACATTTACACAGTAACAGCTATAAACCAACTATCATGATTCATGAGCTGTTCTTAGTAGCCAGTGGCAATCTGTTTAAGCATCACATAATTATCTAGGTAGAGCTTCGATCTGTTGGTTTAGCCTTCATCATTGGTCTTTGTGTAAAAAAATTTTAAGATTAAGGAAATGTGTGTTTTAATGCCTGATAGCTGTCCAGGTAATCATTCTTTTGCCCAGGAATAGATCCACATGAAGCGTTTTACGCTTGCGAGATGCATTCTGAAGTATTACTTATTTTAGGCTGTGCTTTTTCATCACCGTTATCATAGAAAGTTGGACAATTTAACGATTTCCTGAAATACAGTAAATTTGGACAGAAATGTAGTGGGTGGCAATAATAAATTATGTCTCACTGATAATTTATGAGACTTTCAAATCAATTAGATTTTAAGATAAGTAGACGAAATTAATTTCATCCAAATTCAATAATCATCCCTTAACAATTCATAAACTGCTTTAATCAAATCTTAATTTTCTCAGTAATTTTTTCAATAACGCTTTCCTTTGTTTTTCTTTAGCAAAACCTCGTATGATTGTAACTGAATTCATGTCCAACGGATCTTTGGACAACTTCCTCAAGGTAGTGATCTGTTAAGCTGGCAATAAATTTCTAAACATTTTTACAAATGTATAGAATGATGTTTTATATTTCATCTTATTTTATTATATAGCTGAGCTCGCTATCCGGTCCGAACGCAAAATGACGCACGCTGATTGGCTGCCTAGCTGTGCAATAACTTTTTCGTACAGACCGGTTAGTTTTCGCGGGTAAACGTCCAAGCAGATCGATTTGATTACAAGCAAACCAGATTTAGATACGTTTAACAAAAGATTTATTATAACAAACTACGAAAAAAGTTGTTAAATCTTCTCAACAGTAATTTCAAGCTGAAAAGTGGATGAATATATGTAAAATGCATGGAGTAATAACTAAAAACAAGCAAGTAAACCTAAGTCGCTCACTCATGCACAAAACTTCGTTAAAAGCGATCCACCAAGGAACCAAATGCCATATAATAAACTCCTTATTAACTTCGTTTGTTTGATCTGTACTGGAAAGTATTTGCCCTCAATTTTTTCTGCACAGACCTCGCTCCTTCGTCGTTCAGTTTGAGGTACAAAAACATCATTCAACTATTACTTTCCTGTACAAACATCACATTCGGTTAATAATTAATCAATATTATTAAGACGTCCAAGAAAGTTCAAGCGCACTATTTTACTTTCAGGTGAACGATGCCAAGTTAACACATTTACAACTGATTGGTATGGCCAGAGGAGTTGCTGCTGGAATGGAGTATTTGGCAGGGATAAACTTCGTTCACAGGGTAAAAGGTTTATCTGGTTATATAAATGTGTGGTAGTTGCATGAAACGGTGAGTACGTGGACTAGTGCGTTCGTGTGTGTAGTGGTATAACCGAACAACTGGAGATTCTTAAGAGATTTTCGTTCGGGGGCCCCAGTCACCCCCCTTAGTATAGACATATATTTCAAGAATTTAAATTTCAATTGTCTTTACAGATTCGTCGGGGGGCCCTTAGCGGTTTGGAGCCCTTAGGAGTTGCTCTAACCTTGACCATAGTCCGTTACGTCACTGTGTGTGTGGGTGGTTATATAAGTCATAGATAGACTAATCGTGTTGAATGATGGATAAGTGCATTGAAGGATGGATCAAAGGAGAAGGTGGGTCGATGGATTAGAGAACAAACTGATACGAGGAAAGGTGGCTAGAACGACGAAAAGGAGGGCAGAAGGGTGTATGGGTGTATGGTTGGTTTAATATAGGGAGTATGATTTACGGCATGAGGATGGATGAAGTGGATGGAAATTACATGAATAACATGGAATGAATGACATGAGAGAGATCAAAAGCGACGGAACTAATACTGGACCTGAAGGCGTATAGCATGGGAAAAGATAGCACGGCACTTGTCAAGGCGATATGACCTTGGATAGGATGGTTTGGATAAGATGGTACGGCATGGCATGGCATGCCAACCAACTGCACGGGATATTATTCTATGGAATATAACGGAATAGTACAGTGTTTTGCGCTTTTGAACGGACGATTGTTGGTATGGATGATCTTACAAGTAGTGGGTTATTTCTTGGGTTTGGTCGGTTAATATGAAGTTGAATGGACAGGTGAATAAAAGGAAATACTTTCAATACTTTGTTTTGCGTACACTTTTACTCGATTGTGCGATCAGTCGAACGGTTTGTTGGATAATTCATTCAGTTATTACCTACCTCTTATATTGATAGACTTGTGATGGTTTATTACACTGATAACGACTGGTCCATTTTAAAATAGGATTACTATTTGATCAGTAAATGGGGTGACTGGTGTATAAATAAGTTGATAAACCAAATTTGTTTTCAATTTACGAATTTATAAGTTGAAAACTAATTCAACGTTTTTCGAAGGATCTGGCTGCTCGTAATATTTTGGTGAACGACGCAATGTTATGTAAAGTTTCTGATTTTGGACTTTCCCGAGAACTGGAAACTGATGACTCATCTCGTGGAGAGTACGCTGCTACAGTAAGTTTGTCTAACAAAAATTTTGATACAAACTTCCCAGCTAACTGGTGATTGTGGTAGTGATGATCATAGTGATGATGATTATACAGGTGATAATGGTGATGTTCATCCAGGTGATGGTGCATGGAGATAGTGAAGGTAAAGATGATGGTAGTAGTAGTGCTAATAGCAATCGTAATTTTGGTAGTTGTAGTAGTTTTAATACCGTAATGGTAGTGGTTGTGGTGAAAGCAACAGGAATTGTAATAAGTAATAGATAAAATATGAGCGGCCAATCTGTATGGGATTTACTACGACTTGCATTGTAGTAAATCCCATACAGATCGGACGCCAATATCGTATCTTTCTTACAATACGAATACATTTAACTGGCCATGTTTACCTGCTATTTCGAAGTTTCAGTAAATTTTAACGAGGAAAATTGAACGGAAAAGTTCATAATTCTAATTAGTATTTTGTATCCAACTTACAGCATACTAATTAGGAACCAGTTTCTTTTGTGTTTTCCTCGTGAATTAATGATTTTTTTTTAATAATGGTTATAGTTCTGGTAATGGCAATGGCAACTGCAGTTGTAATATCATTATATTGTCAATGGTAATGGCAGTAGTAGGGGTAATCGTAATGGTCGTAGAAATTCTAAAGTCAATTGTAATTGTAGTGATAACAGTAAGAGTAATGGTAGTTCATGGTGGTTACTGTAACGGTAATGATATTTACAGTGGTAATGGTAATGGCAATCATAATAATAATGGCTATCCAATGGTAATGTTAATGGTACTAGCAATGATAATGGTTGTGGTGATGATAATGATAATGGTATTCGTAAAAGTAATGGGAATGATTATCATAGCGGTTATAGTAATCGTCACGGTAATGGCAGTGGTCATGGTCTTCTTTGTTTATCCTAAAGAGTGGTAAAATCCCAGTCCGTTGGACTGCTCCCGAAGCCATCAAATATCGAAAGTTTTCATCAGCAAGCGATGTGTGGAGTTATGGTATTTTACTCTGGGAGATTATGTCCTTTGCTCAAAGACCTTATTGGGAGTGGGACAATTTTAAGGTGAGTTGCTAGAAGTTGTGTTGTTGGATGACATGCTATAACACCACCTCTGATATTGAAAAGTTTATCCCCTTAACCTTGTCTTTCTTCCAGACGTTCTCCTCTATTATACTCTAGCTAACACTATATTATTTTACTGTGGTGAACACCAGGTTTTACTCATCAGGTCAACACCTTTTATAGTCCAAGGGGTAACCAGAGGTTAATCACAGGTTTTTCTCTATTCGGTACACAACTTTTTTCTTATTCCACGTTTTGTATTCCAGTTTTTTCTCAGATTATCATTGAGACCTATGGTAGTGAAATGGTTAACCAAAGGTTTATCACAAGCTTTCCTGTTTTCGCACATCTTGTATGTTTTTCGTTATTCCAAGGTTTGTTTTCATATTTTTGTCTCCAGGTTATCGAGAATGTCGACGAAGGCTATAGACTTCCTGCTCCCTTGGTTCGTACGCTGTTACTTCTTTACAATACCATGTAAAAATTGTCCTATTTAAACCAGAAAAATAGCAGTAATTGTTTAATTTTTGAATCAATTTTTTAATTTTAACCTTTTCAGTTTGATATTATGAAACAACCATACAAACGTGTAGACTTTTATCAAGTTTTTCGATTTTTCTTCAACTTAGAATTGTCCCAAAGGTGTACACGATCTAATGCTTCAATGTTGGGCGGAAAATCGTGGCGATCGACCAAGTTTTTCTCACATAACTCAAATTATTGATGGATGGATTCGGTCACCAGAAACCATGCAAGAGGAAAATGATACTTCGTTGGTTATAGGTGAATGGTTACAGTCGATAAAAATGGGGAATTATGTGTCGCACTTCATTGCTGCTGGATATGAAAACCTGTCTCAGTTATCCAATTTAAAGGATGAAGATTTGAAAGCGCTTGGAATTAATCTCATTGGCCATCGTAATAAAATCTTAAAGGCGATCTATGCCCTTCCGGCAGAAAACAAAAGATAAAAATCCAAGTGAACAAGTTCGTTGATGGTTTAAAACTTTCTCTTCGATAGAGTTCTTTGTTGATTCTATAATCTAATCCTTTTTTAATTAGGCCTTTTTATTCATTTGTTGCGATAATCCTTTTGACTGCTATAATTTTTCAAATAACTTTTGATGTTTGAGTTTGGAAGAATTTTATCACTGGAAACGTGTCCCTTGAAGGCAAATCAAATTAATGCAAATTAAGTTTTCTTTTTCCAATTTGAAATTACCTAGAAACTGATGGAGAACGGCTTTTAGAGTTCTAATTTGCTTATCACCCCTTGCTTTTGAGGTGTTTCGATTTGTTTGATTAATCATTGAGAGCCCGTGACAATATTTAATGAATACGGCATTGTGACTTATTAGGAAATAGTGAATAGTTTTGAGGTAATTCAAAGAAATAATCTGAAACTTTGGATGTAAAAGCATCTCATATGACCAAAAAAATGAACTTATCAAAAACATCCTAGCTTCTGTAACACTTAAGTCCTCAGACTCGTCAACCGTTAAGTGAGAATTGCTCTTTTCCTTCCCGTTCAGCAAAGTATTTTGTTTTGCTTGCTTCATATGATGCGTCATAGCAAGTTTCTGATGAATGTCTGTCATTGATTTCTATGAAGTTAGAGTGCATGCTTTCTGCTAGAACTTTACGGTATCACCGGTGCTGATATTTTTGAACTCGACCATCACTTTTTTACTTCAAGGCAGTACAAAAGTTAATTTTTTCACGTCAAGGCTGACTTTTTAACTTTAAGGATGTATATTGTTGTATGTCTGTTTAAAAATACCCCATTGTAATCATGAATAACTAAATCTGACCAACACTAAATAAAAATCCGATAAAGAAACTTTTCACGATTGTTTTAAAATATTTCTTAGCTACATTTCATGACATTACCTTTCACAATGTTTAAGTAAAAGTATTTTTGCTTAATCATTTTTCTGTTTGCACTTACTCATGCAGATTGTTAGCAGTGACCCTTCTTCAATTATGTCTCTTCCTGGCCGCGCTTTATCAATATTTTTATATTATATTGTGTAATTTGAAAATAATATCTTCCTTGCTACTTCACCAAATCACTGGAAACTTTGTACGTTAACTTAGTTCATGAAAATAGACTACTCCACATTGTTCTCTTGGAAACATGTTAGTCACCAGACATTTTTCTTCCCAAATCCCTTCTCATTTTAACCCTGTTATGGCAAAGCAAGTTGGTGGATTATTTTCTTTTGTAAGATACATAAAATCCTGAAAGTAACATATCTAAATTGTCGTTATAATAAAATTGTATGAAATCAGGAAACTTATGAAGTGTAAACGTTCAATGTTTCGCGCGAACAAAATACAACTTAACTGGATGTATCAGAGGGCTCATTCCTCATTTGAGGCCTTAACAACTGTGAACTGCTAATTGTATTTTTTCGCTTTCGGTTCTCCCTTATACACTCACTGCTTACAAACTTTTGGGCATTGTTTATGGTTATTTTCAGAGTTGGCACATAGGCAACGTTTAGGTTTGTGGATATTATTTGGAGGAGAACTTGGCTTGAACTTTTAATCAGGATCAGCTCAAATTTTGTTTCTGAAGACAGAGGCCAGTTTTACGGAATACTTGGAGTAAGCTTTACATATGACAGGGACCCCGAGTGATCCCTTTAAGTGCATACCTGTAAACAAAGATGGCGGATGACAGCGACGATGATTCTTGGGACAATTTTTTTGAGAATAACCGTCTTATACTACTTCATCCAAGGCGTAGAGGAAGGGAGGATAGAGAAAGTGTCCCGTATCGCTTAAACTTGAAGCACGTTGAAGGAATTCCCATTCCGAGATTTGTGGTGAGTGTGGAACGCGGATATCATTAATTGGAATATTTTGTGCCGTTTTGTTTGAAATACGTTTACTGGTTTTAAATATATATTTGTCCTGGCAATTGAATCTCCTTTAGTATTTCTTTACGCTCCCTGTTCTATGCCTGTCCATCATCGAGCTGCATGTTACTTCTGCCTATAATTCTTTACATGTACACAATCCAACAGAGTCAAGATTCTGTGGAGTTTCAAGTTCGCGTAACTCTGTATGATGCCGCCAATAAACACTTCTTTGGAAGCACTTGGCTTGGAGCATATTTACCCTGGAGAAAAACGGATGAAAGTCATGCAAAAATAGCTTGCAATGAGGTAATCAACTAGTCTTTAGTGTAATCTATCTGGCAAGTGTTTATAAAGTAATACAACACATTTCTTAGCACAAGCTATGCTACAGTAGTCAGTTACATTTGATTAATTTGTTTGTTTGTCAATAGGCGTTGTATTTTCACTCATCCCTTACTGATGTAACATGCATTGGAGCAGTCGAAGTGATTGCTTTAGGTGAGTTAGATACAAAATAAATGTAATATCAGATTATTACAGAACAGAGTCCTATTTGTCCCCAGTTGCTTTCAATTAATACTTTCTTTCCTGCAGACATTGAATATCTCCAAGAATTAACCCATCTCAGGATGGGAGGGAGGGTGGTAGACCCCCCTAAACTCCCTCCTATATACAGGAGCTGTGTCACCAAGTGAACATAATTATTCTATAATTTCCCTTGAAAGATTAGTGTTGATGATGACATCTGAATGTTGTGTCAAAACTTTAGGTTAATTGCTTGAATAACTCAGTCAGTTAGTCAAGTCCTATTAGTTGTTCACAATTTGATCGACATACTTATCATATTTTCTCAAATTTTAATTTAAAATGTATTTTTATTTCTGACCATTTTTAAGCTTCATTATAATATTCTTATGGGCAGTGTAAATAGGACATCAATGCATGCAAATGTCACAACAAAACCTGATGCCTGAGTTCCCCTGTTGGGAAATTCACAGTTACTATTGTCCTTTTAACTTAAATTTTTATATTTTACCCATAAGAATTAGTCAATTAAAGACAAAAGATGAACATGGGCCTACTGTATGAAATTTGCAATTGGGCAACTACCTATCTGACTCCTGTAGTTACAATAGCATTACTCTTATCTCACATTATTTAACTTTTCTTTTCTACTTCTCAACCTGCCCCTGCCCTCAATTCTTATCAAAAATTAATTGTCTCTCCCAGCTCTTTTTGATTATTCCTTTGACCTCACCAAGTCCTTATTGTGCATTCCAGCCCATTCTGTAATCATTTTCAATAGTCTTCCTTTCTTCCCACCCTTCCTTATCCCCCAATCCTAGCCTTGCTCTACCACCTTGCTCCCACACTGCATATGACTTCCTTCCAATCACCTATCCTTCCAATCACTTATCCTTCCAATCATTACTTGCCACTCTTTGCATTGGCTATGACAAATGTTTATGGGGCAAAATTAAGATGGAGGGGTAGGGGTTGTGGGGGTCACTCATCCAGTCTCTGCCCAATATTCTTTACCTGCTTTTTCCACCTTGCTGCTAATTCATTCTTCAATGTTGTAGTTAGTTGTATGTAGAGTAATTATCACATTTTATTTTGCCCTTTGTATTTCAGATGAGATAAAGCGTATCACCTGCTCCTGTGGTTGGGGCATACTCAGGATTTTTGATCCAAGTGTTGATCTTAAAGATTCATCCTCAAAAAGCGAGATTACTGCACAAAGGTACATGTTGGTACATTTCCCACTTCAAAAGTTGTTTTCTGATGCACAACAAACTGTGTTAAATATGAAAGTAGAGTTGTCTGTGAGCAGTGTTCCCTGTACCATTTCTAGGTAGTAGCTCACGGAGGGCAAATCCTGTTGAAGGTGCCCCCTCACCCCACTCTCACACATCCCAAGTTCCTTATAATACAGTAAAACCTGTATATAATGGTTACCCTTGGGACTTTAGGAACTGGCTGCTTAATACAGCTGGTCGCTTAACACAGGATCACTAAAAATCCTCACTGGGCATGGTCAAATGTCAATTTTAATAACATGTTGTACTGTTGTATGATACTTTATTATTCGTTATACTCATTTGTTATGCTCACGTTATACTGTTATATGACACTTCATTCAAGCAAACAATAAATTTACCTTCAACAAAGTTGCTACAGGGTAATCCCACATAAAAGTGGGACAGCCATGACACCCACCCACTCAGATTTTCTTGAAATTTACACCATTTGTACATACTATCAAGACTAGCAAAAGTGCAAAATTTCAGCCCATAACTCCAAACAGTTCCAATGATACAACATTTTGAAATTTGGGCAAAAATACCCTAATTTTCACCTACGTCAGCCATTATGGATTTTTGCATTTTACAAATCATTCAATATTTCAGGTCCAGATTGACCAAAAAGGCTGAAAAAAGTGGTATCTGAGTATTTTTGAGGGTGTTGAATCCAAAAATGAGAAGAAAACAGACTATTTCTAAAGTTAAAGAGGTGATGTTTTGAATTTATAATTGACACAGCTAATTAATTGGTCTTGTTACCATGGTGAACTTCTGATAGGATTGCCAAAGGTGCCCAACTCAGACAGCTTGCAAACTTTCTGGGGATGAACTAGACATAATAGACTACTTGTGTGTCAAAAATCTTTTTGGTATCTCAAAGACATCAAAAGTTATAGTTATGTACATTTGGACATATTCTTGCAGTATATTGAGTACCAATTCTGTGCTTGCTAGCTGTACACACTCCTTTTAATGGTTAGAACAGCAGTATAAGTTGCTATATTTAACATCTGTACAGTTTTTAACTTTAAAGAAACTTTGAAGAACCATTTCAACCTATCTGTTGATAAGTTTTCCAAGAAAATGGAAGTCATGAGAACATTAACTTGAATTAAGTCTTAAGCTAAAAAACCTGTTATGTGCAGGAATGCCTTAGATTTGTTTTATGCTTGTAAATTCTCTTATCAGAATGAGATTTGAAATATATTGTGAAGCACAGAACTGTCTTTGTCTTTGGTTGGGAAAAGTCTGTGAAGTATCTAGTTGAAAGAAGTTAATTTGTACCATCTTAGACCTTGAAAAGTATGGGAAAAGTTCTCACTAAAAGACTATTTTTAGAATTGAGTTTGAAGAAAGTTGCAATGTATTGTCTTCTTTGTGTGAGAAAATTCTAATCTTAAACGTTCATTTAGAATGTCAAGTTCAAGCAGTTTCTAATACATTGTCTTCTTTTTAAGAGAAAATGTATTCAAAATCTATTCAGGATGTAACTTTGAAGAAGATCTCATAATGTCTTGTCTTCAGCATATTTTATTTAGTTCTTATGTGAGTGTAGGAAAAAATCAACACATGTCAAAGAAATTGATCTTGTGCAGTCTGGAAGAACTTTATGCTGCATACAAACTAAAGTTCCCAGAGCATAAAATTGGATTTTCAAAATTTGCCAGTCTATGTCCAAAATGGTGTATCCTTGCAGGACCAAAATGAACACATTCTGTCAGTGTCTGCACAATACACCAGAATGTTAAATTGATGTTAAGTGCTATTGGGCTTGATAAGTCTTATCATGATCTCATAGAAATGATAGTGTACCGCAGAGAGGCAAAAATATGCATGATCCATAGATGTGACAATTGTCCAGGTATTGAACCAGTGACACATTTCCTTCAGCATTACATGAAAAATGCCCCCAACTCAGAAGAGGATGAAGACAGTGACGAATTCCAGGAGATGGAGATGGAGATTGAGTTTAAGCAGTGGACAACAACAGATAGAACGGAACTCTCGTCAATGAAACTTCCCTTCAATGACTTCATTGAACTTCTTTGTGAAAAGCTTGATAAAATTACATCACGCTCATTTATTGCTAAGTCACAGTCGCATTACCTCAAACATCTGAAAGAAACAATTGGCCCTCATGAAGCAATTGTATTGGGGGACTTTGCTGAGAAGTCCTCTTTTGTGGAACAGGATGAGATCCAGTGTTATCACTGGAATAAGAGTCAGTGTTCTCTCCATCCTGTCATAGTGTACTTTTGTTGAAATAATGTTCTTGCAGAATCTTCCCTTGTGTACTGTCTAATGATCTGGAGCATGATGTTTGTTTTATTCATAAGGTACTTCATGATACAGTTACCCACATTAAGAAGGATCTAAGTCTTCCTGTAACAAAAATTCACTATTTTTCAGATGGTTGTGCTGCTCAATATAAAAATTGTAAACATTTCATTAACTTGTGCTATCATGCAAACGACTTTTCCATTGACTGGGTTTGCAACTCTTTTGCAACCAGCCATGGCAAATTACTGTACCATGTGATGGGATAGAGGGCACAGTGAAGAGGCTAACAGCAACAGCAAGCTTGCAGCAGCCAGTTCACAACCAAATACTTTCAACAGAGGAAATGTTCAACCTTTGTCAAGAATCAATTCGTGGTATCAAGTTTGTTTATGCAAATTATGATGAGATGGAGAGTATTAGAAGCACACTTGCCAGTAGATTCTCATTAGCAAAAACTATACCAGGAACCAGGGGATATCATCAATTTAAACATTCTTCTGAGTCTGCTATCAGAATGAAGCGAGCATCTGATGATGACGATTTTGATCTTGAGTTTGACTTTCTGGGCAACAAAAGTCATTGTAGCAAAAAGGAGGTCGAGAACATTAAAGTTTTGCAATACCTTTTGTGCAAATATGGTGATCTCTATTGGATTGGCATGGCTTCTGAAATTGATACAGCTGGAAATGACATTAAGGTCAAGTTCATGCACCCTCATTATCCCAATCGTTCCTACCAATGGCCACTTTGAGATGATATTTGTTGGATACCACACACACATGTGGTTACCACCATTCAAACCCCATCACTCTCTTCTGTCTCTGGCCGACATTACCATCTTTGCTCAGATGATATTCTAGCCATCAAAAGCATTATTTGAAGACTCCATTTGGTGGCATTCATAATATATTTCATAGTTTCTATTGTGTTAATGTTAATTGTGTGATCTCAGGAAGGTGAAGTTATTTATTTACATTAGTTCCTTATTTATATTAACATATATTCTAAAACAGGTTATTGACAATGGATGTTTGGACTTTCAATCTAGAATTTAAAATACCAATCAATTCAAAAAATTCTTTCCGCTGTTGAGCCTACCTCTTCATAATTATCATCATATTTGTTAACATTTAGAATAGAAACATTACAGGTTATACTTCTTTTGAAAGTTTTTGTAGAACTTTGAATGAGTAGATTTCAAATTTATATAAATTATGGTCATGACACTGAAATTCTAACATTTCAGAATTTAATCACAGGACGCAAACACAGGATTGGTGCTACCTATCTGCATTGAATATGCTTGAATGTATATCGCTATAACTTTTAATGTCTTTGAGATACCAAAAAGATTTTCGACACACAAGTAGTCTATTATGTCTAGTTTATTCCCAGAAGGTTTGCAAGCTGTCTGAGTTGGGCATCTTCGGCAATCTCATCAGAAGTTCACCTTGGTAACGAGACCAATTAATTAGCTGCGTCAATTTTAAATTCAAAAAATCACCTCTTTAACTGTAGAAATAGTCTGTTTTCTTCTCAATTTTGGATTCAGCACCCTCAAAAATACCCAGATACCACTTTTCAGCCTTTTTGGTCAATCTGGACCTGAAATATTGAATGATTTGTAAAACGCAAAAATCCATAATGGCCGACATAGGTGCAAATTAGGATATTTTGGCCCAAATTTCAAAACGTCATATCTTTGGAGCCGTTTGGAGTTATGGGCTGAAATTTTGCACTTTTGCTAGTCTCAATAGTATGCACAAATGGTGTAAATTGCAAGAAATTCTGAGAGGGTGGGTGTCAAATATGGAATTACCCTACAGTAACTTGTAAAGTTGCTAACTGTAGCGGTGCAATAAACGTAAAGTTATGTAAAGGTACAATCAGTTTTCCTCTGCTCTATTATGCATTATTTCTATGACTTACAGTTACGACTCCCCGAAAGTAACGTCAAATTTGTGACACCTCTAAAATTTTCCGGAAGTAGCGCCCCCTTTGAATGTTGTACTTTTATGTTCCAAACACATGTTTATCCAACAAAAAGTAATGTTTGTATTCAAAGTTAATCAACTAAAAGGTACTAATACATGTCTTTTAAGAAAGTACGTGTTCATCGTTAATTTTCCAATTTTAGTTTTCCAGTCATTTCTATAGCTGTTTCTTCCTAACGTATTTGGACTATCCGAAAGTAGCGACCCCCCGAAAGCAGCAATCCACCGAAAGTAGCGGCCCCAAACGCCTGCTAAATCCGAAAGTAACGAGGGCCGTTACTTTTGGAATTCTACGGTAACCATAATGAACGGTTAATTATAAACATTAGCTTTGTCATTTCTGTAGTGATGATGGATCGTTTCTTAAACACAATCAATCACAATAAAATACCGCGTGAAATAACACGTGGCTTTATGTTTCCGTTCAAAGGTGGCCGCTTAATACAGGTAAAAAGAACAAAGAAAGACAAACATGGGACTGCTAAAATCAGGCCGCAACCGTTTAATAGAGGTGGCTGCTTAATACGGGTAACAGTTACAGCGTTTGTATGGGCAAAAATTTGAGACTTTGAAAACTGGTCGCTTAATGGAGGGTGGCCGCTTAAGACAGGGCCGTTATATACAGGTTCCACTGTAATTACAGTACATACCAGCATCACCGGTATACAACTATACGAGGTACTTTTGTAGAAAGTGTTTTTTGCGCTTTTTTTAATTAATCAAAATGCAATTGTGAATTTAAAACATGCGCTTCCAAGCCTTTACAGCTGCAAAGTCGTCAATTAATGATGAGAACTCAAGACATTGATTTAACATTTTGTTCAGCTTTGCAAAATATTTTTGAAACTAGGAAAATAGATTGAAAAAGATTAATTTTAGCATCATTAAAATTAGCATTATTTAGTTAGGCAATGAGCAACATTTTGACGGGTTACATGCATCATTTTACCCGTCCTGTTGGCTAAATCTCGCGATTCTTTGAAATTTCTCAAATGGCGACTTCTCATTTTGGAAACCGGTTGACGGGAAAGCTTAATCTCCTCTGTGTATCGAATTTCCCTGATAGAACGTTTAAACGGAATTAAGCTTCAACATTCGTAACATAATTCATAATTCTGTGTCTGATTTTCTTAGGATGAACTTTATGAAAGGGGCAGTGGAAGCCTTGCTTTATATGTCGGAGCCACTGGAAGGTAAGTCTAAACGAGCGTGGTATGAAGGTTACAGGTAAGTATTGCATGCTTCGGCAACCCATTCTTCTAAAGAGCGTCGCTTTTTAGAATTTTTGGCTGAGTGTTTTTTCCTGGTCAAAGCTCTGTTTAAATTTTTACGACAGTTTAGATTAAATTCATTGCGTTGTCGAATTAAGAAAATAGAAAATTGCTTGAGTGTCTTGGCGGTGGGGTAGAAACACGAATGACGTCATTTCAAGCGGAAAAATCACCATTGTTGTCGCTGTACTGCCTCTTTTTCTATCGTAAAAGTCATTTCGGAGCTCATTTGAGTAAAATGTGAGAGGTCGTAAAGTGTACAAAAAAAAAAGCAGCCTCCCTCTTCATTGACTCAGAAATTGTTTTTTAAAGGTTTACGCTTGGCAAACGTATGCAGTCGTGTTGGGGATTTTTTTCTGCTGTGAAGTGGAAAAGAAACTCCCGAAAAATAGCATCTTGTAAACTGTAAGCTTGGCGTTCAGAAAAATAAGCCGTATGTAAATTAGTAATAAATCGAGGTTATAAAACAGTAATATTTTAGGTTTGAGAATTACTTTGAAACATAGAGGATATATTACCGTTTTATATTCGTCTTGCTTTTCAGAACTGCAGTCTTGAGTTTACAAGGTATTGTTTTTCGAAGCATGTTTCTAACTTTATTCTTTAAAGTTGTTGGCTCGGAAACCTTAATTTTGACCCGTTCAATTTATGAGCAATCCCTGACCATATTATTCAGCCACTTTGCCACTTTTAGTTCTGTTATTTCCTGATTCATAGATTTTCCAGGCTTGCAAAACATACCTGGTTTCCAGTTGACCTACCAACTGACGAGGCATTCAGCCTTGGAAAAAGTTGTCCATTTATTCCCAGAGAATGCGTTGATAGGTGGAGATGATATCGTACCTGGTGTGCGTGAAGGACCGCCAGATGGTAGGTCGTTGTGTAGTGCTCTTGATTAACTTGATTCAAGGGTGTGAAACTCAAATCACTTATCGTAGGTGGTGATAATTTTGTACCTGGTGTGCGTGAAGGACTACCAGATGGTTGGTAATGGTGTTATGCTCTTCATTAACTTAAATCGGTGGTATCGAATTCAAATCACTCATAGACCAGAGTCAATCATCATCCAAGACCGATAACGTGGGTTTAGTTAGCGCATTTTGGTTGAAGGGGTGTCTAGCTTACTGGCCCGTTCACCTTATTACGTCAACTGAATACAAGTACCAGAATACCCCAGGACGTTTACTTTTTCATGCAAGTATTGAACACCCAAAGGGAGTGGAAAGACAGTTGCTTACGTTAGCATAACAACGATGATTTCGAAAAGCCTTCCGGTAGTTGTATTCAGTAGATAAATAAGGGGAACTGGCTATTTACCAGATATTGTATCCTTTCAAAAATTGCCTGAATGTTATTTGACACGCATTCGGACGAGTAATATAACATCAAGAACGGAAAAATTCAGTCTAAGACGTGTTTTCTGGGAGGATGATATTGAGATTATTGTTGGGATGATGATGTATGACTAGTCTTAAGTTTTAATGGGACGTTGTACTGTCGTAATGGCTCGTGTCGGTCACAGAAACGAGCAAGGTCGTTTTTGCTACTTCATCGTATTTTTAAGACTCCGATTCTCGACGCGCATAAAATTCTTACTTAAATATTACCGCTTGGTTAAAGAAATTGTTAGCGTTGGCAGATGCTTTGTTTCACAAAAACAAATGTAATTTTTATTTAACATTCAAACTTTTTTCATTCTTCCTGTTTTCAGCAAACGGTATAATTGATATTTTATACAAACCACGATTAGAGAAAACCTCTTTGTCATTCATCGATAAGGTAAAGTGTGTCTTGATAAATCACCACAGTTGAGACGCTCATTTGAATTGTGTTGAATTCGTTTGTTTTCTTGTAACATCCTTAACCTGGTACCTTACTAAACTTTCCGCATCCTTTACTTCAAATTCCATGTTTTCGACGTTTTCATTTACCTGCAACTCATCCCACCTCCCCACCTCTTTCCTCACTTAATCTTATTTCTTGTCACCCCACGTCACTTCACGCCACCTCAATTCAAGTTAAGTCACTTCGTGTTACCACGTGACCCGTTTGTCACTTCATCTTACGCCATGTCATCCTGCCGCTTGTTATCTTTCGTTATAAGACGTCACTCTATACCAGCTCACCTGAAGACGACAGAAGTCACGTCGCGTGACCTTCCGACAAATTACCCAAGTGAACATTACCTGTCAATTGCCTGATATTTTTTTTTGGCCAAAGGCCAAGTCGGAAATTGGTCAGCAGGTTCTGCTGGGGTATTTTCTCTTGCTTCGAAGAAAATTCCTGGACACTTGGCGTTTCGCGAAGAACCATTCGATGCTTTACTCTGTAAGGCAATGTTTATACGTCCAATTTTGTGCCATGCGATTGTCATCCTGGTTTATGCAATTTCCACATAGCAGTTAATGAAGCATGACATTTACATATGATTCGCGCCAGTTCGTCCTCGATGTTCCTGTGAGTTTAACACATACCCCAGGATGGCAATCGCAAGACACTAAACCCTCGCGTGTAAACGAGCCCTAACGAAGGGTTTCTGCTCTAACCGTTTACACAATGTATTTGTCACTTTGATTTCGAAAATTCTTCAATATTTTTGCTTTTTACAAGTTGTTTGCCCTTCTCAGCTTTAGACTTTCACATCATTGTGTATGGTGATTTGCATGATCAAATTCATTTTTTTCTTGTTGCTTTATTGCATGCAGTCTCTGGTGTTACGAATAAACATGCTACATTAACTTTTAGCTCAAAGTAAACTTCTTCCCATCGGTCGAAGATTTTGAGAAGCAGCTGATCGAGGATCTGAATGCTGATCGCTTAATCAAAGTAAGGTCTAGTCTTTACCATTGAAAATTGATTTACAATATGATTAAAAAATCGTAGGCAATTCAACCGGTTAAAGCTGCAATCAAAGACATAGTTCTTTCCTCACGTCCTCCTAATCAATACTATATTGCAAGACAAGGGTGTTCGCCGCCTCTCTTCTTTTCTCAGCCTTATCATGTTAATCCATATGGAAACAAAATTGAGAGGGGGGAATGGGGGTTAAATTCACCATACTCATCTTTCATGCAATTAAACGAAAAATTTTTAAACTGTTCCTGCTAAATTTGTCAGTTATTGAAGTAAATGAGCTGCAGACGTGCGTCTTTATTAAAGTCAGATTGCGATTATTCAACTCTCATTAAAAGAACACCAATTAGTGAAAATACAACAAGCTGCTTTTACTGGAATTGGATATATAAGTAGCGACGTCGAGGTAGAGAAAACCGTTTAACCAGAAACAAATTCTAGGCAGATATTCTTCTGTAGAAATCTGGCGATATGACACGGTGGTATGCTGATGGCACAGGGGTAGTGCACGTGTCTCACCACTGTGACTAGGGCTCGATTCCAGCTCCGTGCAGTTATCCGATTAAAGTTACCTTGGGCCCATGTGTGTCCAGTTTGACTCTACCAAGCACCGCAGGTTTTCTCCGGGTACTCCGGTTTCCTCCTCTAGTAACACTGGACCCATGAAGGGTGTCCCTTGCTGGATCCCAAGGGAGAACAGGGTATGTAGCTGATAGGGTTATCCAGTATAAATAAAGTCGCTTTACTTTATGGTGCAAAGCTCAACAAAATGTTAAATCAATGTCTCGACCTCTCACCATCAATATACGATTTTGTAACTGTGTGCAAGGCTCGGAAACGCCTGTTTCAAATTTTCAATCACGGTGTAGTAGTAAAATACAAAAACCACAAAAACCACTTGTTTCTGCTGATGTGCCTCGTTTAGGTGTATACCGGTAGTGCCGGTATACAATTATTATAACATAAGCTTAGGGTGAGTTAGGACCGAGGGGTGCCTTCAACAGAATTTGGCCTGGGCGAATTACCCTTTCACTACGGCAATGTAAACGAGTTACGTTTTGAACCTATGCTAACCATTTGTTCCTTTTCCGTATAGACTCCTGTGAGTTAGGGATTCTAGATTCATCCTCATCACATTTAATAAATAATACGATAAAATAGGGTAACAAATGCATCTAAACGAAATATGCTCCTGCCATACTCCATTCAAAGGATTTTATAGCATTATTACATATACTTATTTACCCATACATATAGCAAATTACATATACTTATTTCAAGTATATGTAATTTGTATTTACCACCATGTATTTTTGTCTTTAATCTGCAGAGCTTTCGTCCCGTTTGCCAGGACGTCTTCAGACCATATCTAATGGTATTTGACAATGTCGATAAATTCCGTTAACGATACGCACATGTGGTACGCGATCTGATACTATTAGTTATGCTCTGAAGACGTCCCGGCGAACGGGGCGAAAGCTCAGCAGATTAAAGACAAAAATACATGGAGGTAAATACAAATTACTGGTAAATAGTCTATCATTTCATGCAAAACTTCAAAGAACACATACCAAGAGACTGTTTCTGAATAAGACCAGTTCTCTTTTAGTATATAGCATTTCTCTCACAGTTCTAAAGCACTTCTTGCCGCAAGAAATTCTTTTTCTCTCCCCTTCTTTCCCTCACTTGTTTCCCCTCTCCCTTTCCCTTACCGTAGAACCTCGCTAACTTTACTTCCTTGAGGTTTGTTTTCATCGTACTAAATTTCTTCTTGATGTTTATATAGAGTAATATACAAGACGATGGTAACAGCATGAAAATAGTCGAAAGAAAGTTACAGGTTGGGATAGAGCTCTTAGCTTTTCCTACATTTTATCACGATTACATTTTGATTAGTAGAAAATTACATGAGAACGTTACTCTGGAGTGCTCCCCGATTTTTGATGTGCCTTTCTATCACTTATTCAAGGTTGGAATTCACAATGGATGGACTTTTGTCAGCAAACCACACGTGGTTGTTCTTGAACCAGAGTACGCAGGTCAAGTGAAAACTAGCAAGAGAGCCAGTTCAATGTCTTCCTTGAAAGGTATGTTGAATCTGCATTATGGGGGCACCCATTTGGTAAATATGAAAGAAAACCCAGTCAAAAATTATATTGGTTTATTAATCAATTCTCTACTAAAATAAGTTCACTTTTTTGGGGAGTCAGTAATATAAAACAGAGCAGACGACATGTATAACCAGTAAAGACTTTTCGGTGACTTGTTCTGATGAATCTGCTTGTCGTTGAAATTAAACCAAATTACATGCTGATACAACTCTTACCATAAGTTTATACGCCAGCGAACATTTACTGGAAAATCGATTAGCTTACTCCTGGATAAATGAAAATTTCGTTGACAAAATCTGAGAGTCCATAACCAGCCGACAATTTTAAAAAGTAAAGAATAAAACATAATCCAAAAAATGTCATCTTGTTAGCTTGATATTCAAGATGACATTTTTCGGATTACGTTTTATTCTTTAAATCTGAGGGTGCTGCCGAAGAATGACGATATTACTCGGACCATATCTTTACACACACGCAACCAGTTACTCGAAAATCGATTAGCTTGCTTCTGGATTAGTGAAAATTTCGTAGATAAAACCTGCGAATGCTTCGGTTTCTTTGACAAATTCTTACAGGATTCAGAAAGCTTTAATGCTGAATGATTAGAACTTGACATATGTTGATAAACGAAAATATATCGAATAAACGACAGATTAGCTGGTCATTCTGGTTTAGCTCTAATCGTTCTTTGAATAACCGGCCGCAGCCAATGTTTATCGTTACCATAAAATTGTTTGAAACCTGAAGATCGTTTTCCGATGTATATATGAAAACCCAAAAACAAACTAGAAGCCATTTTTTTTTCCACCGAAACTAAATGTCTGAAGTAATTTTCAATTTTTTCATGTTTTTAATGGTTATGAATGTATGAACGTCATCCCTTTAACGGAACTGTACATCAATTGTTACCCAGATCTCCTCAGGAGCGTTTACACGATACTAAGCTGGGTGCACCTTATAAAGGCAGACGTGCATGTAAGACACGTAAACGGCACATGCAAGTTGTCTAAAAGCTACGCAGCCTAGGTTAATGACTTACACAAGTCGTGAGAGTGGTAGTGGAATAAATGGTTCGGTTCATACTTCATGTTAGACTAGCATGTTCTACATAAGCGGCGTCTTAATTCTGACTCGATGCCTCAGCAAAAACGGTTGAAGGAACCGCTGTTGAAAATTCTGTTAAGAACTGAAGCGCTCAATTCAAACTTTTTAGAAGCCTGAAAGACTTTTCTTTCTATCCAGGAAATATCGCAAGTCTAATTCTTCCCAGTCGACTTAATTTGTCAGAACTCGTCCCAAGTAAGCTGTTCGCTATTGTCTTCCAACTCAACTACGTCATTTCTGAGGAGTTTTCTAAACCAGTTGTGGTTGGTAACGCTGCTGACACCAGTATCAGGAAGAAGAGGGTAAGTGCATTTTGTCAACCATATGTTTCAGCGAGTAAGGAAACGAACGCATGGAGAAATGAAAGAAATATGTCAAGAAATGAACTGAATGGTTTAAAGATTAGGGTATAAACTGTTTGACGACGTGTTGTTGGGTCTACCGATTGTACCAGCATGCACGGGTTAGTAGAAGGTTGTGAGGAAGGCAGGCAATCAGACAGACATACCTAGGTCTGACCAGTCCGCAGGGGCCAGAAAGGCTCTGATTCTTATTTTAAGTTTTGTTCGTCTTCTGGATCAGTTTTTTATTAGTCGTTGGTTAAATCACTGTAAATTGCTTCGAACGATTACCCATTTCATTTTAATGCCATTTTTTTTAAACCTTCAACTGATGAATTTCGTTTTTCAATTTAATGACGATCATATATTTGTATTCAACAAATAGAAAATTGCTTGAGTGTCTCTGTACTGTGATAGAAACATGAATGACGTCATTTCAACCGATTTTCAATTCCTAGTAGCCGAGTGTTTTCCGGTATTTTTCCAGTTTAAATGGCGCCATTCTTGTTTCTGTCACACTACAGAGACACGAAAGCTATTTTCTATTTGTTTTATAAAATAACGTTTGTTTTTCCGACTTTTCGTGACATCATCTATGTCTGTATTCTGAGAGAAAATGAGGCTTGTCCAATCAGAGCGTGTGTAGGACGCATGTTAGTTTATAAATATATATATATATATATATATATATATATATAATTCATTGAGAATTCATGAGTAAAATACATATATGTACACTTAATATCTATCATTCGTTTGTTCACTCAGTTCTACTCTTCCCGGCTCTTTGATATTATTTCACCTTGAATCAGGAAACGAAGGTAATAGAAAACTACATATGAGAGAAAATTCGACTGAGTTAGAGTCAACAGTAGAGAATAATTTGGCGCCATTAGTTGATAAACAAGCGTAATTTCGTTTATAATTAAAATGGTATTTCGTTCAACTATGGCTTATGGTATTTGCTGTATATTTCCATGTTTGCTATTTTTTGTTTTTTCAACACCAACCAATTAGTCTTGCTTTTTTGAACTAGAGCACCTGGCGTAGTGCTGGAAGCTCCCCAACAGGAAGCCTGGTTCGCTCAAAAACCTTTAACGTTTGCGTACGACGTGGTGTTTGGGAACCATTTGATGAAGGTATCATCAATGACAAAAACGTTACCTTGGACTTGTATGGCGGAAGTCGGTATCACCCAGGAAACGTGTTGACCTGGAGGCAATTGCGTCAAGGTCGAAAGGAGGTACTTTTGTTTTTCACGCCATCGTATTGTTTACCTGCCTTGCTTTGTTTGGTCAAAATAATGTATTTGTACAGCTTACAGTATCAATAAAACGGATCAGTCGTACGACTAAATTTTCGAAAAGCTCCTCGTAATTTGCAGTAAATGTGCGAGTTCTGTGTGAAAACAGGTTTTGAGGTGGCTACCTACAATTTCTATTTTTGCCAGCTGTAATAATTTGTAAGGTCTTCATTTAAGGGCATGGCTGTCTTTAATATACGTATACGTTCTGTATGAAGTATAACTAACCATAGATAGTCTATCGCAAATCCATGTTCTATGACAAATTTTGCAATGATCGATTGTTACCATGGTAACAATAGCATGGACATGTTAGCAAATGTCTCCAATTATCGTGAGTAAGACACATCTTTGGTTTGTTCGGTGAATTTTCTGTAAATTGGAATCAAGACTGAAAAATGTTAGGGGAGGTTTACCAGACAGATTTTTTCGTTAAAGATTGCGAAATATTAAAAAATTCTGTCTTTCAAAACACTTTGAAAATTTGATCTGTTGTTAAAATTACTTTGTTTGCTTTATTTGTCAAGTGAAAGTCTATCAAAAGTCTATCGTTTGTATTGACGCGACCGGTGCTGTCGTGATAGAATAACATCTCGACAAGATCACGTCGCCTTCGACACATGCGTAACAGTGAAGTCTAGTTTCCAATTCTCTGTTGAAAATTACCCTGGGGAACTATCTTAAAATGGAGTACATTCAGCTCTATGTGTAATAGAACGTAAAATTTGTTTTCGTTTACGCGAGAGGAGGGCCAGTCATCCTAAATGAAATGTCAAGATTGACTACCTGAGATCTTGCCTAGGAGGGCTGGAAATTTCCCATGTAAACCCACTCAGAAGGGCTGGCCCTCCTAGAAGGCTGGGAAAATTTATGAAAGCATGCGCGCTAGATCTTGCTTTGCTGCTTGTGGGGCCAGTAAATTCCCATGTAAAAGTAAGGTGAAACTCAGCCCTCGTAAACTAGAGCTAGCTCTACCAAGAGGGCCAGCTCGCCTCCGTATAAGCCCTCCCCTAATCATAAAGTTAAGACAGTGAAATTCTAACGTATCGCAATTCGTTTTGTATCCTTTCCGGCTATGAAACACACGCAATTCAATGTACTGGGACCTTCCTCGCCTCTACTCCAGGGTTATAGTATCCCGCAGTGCAGACTGCGGAAAATTTCAATCCTTATAAATGACGCCGTTTTTTACGATTTTGCCAAACTTAGGCGGGGCAGAACGATCATTTTGATTTCATAATGTGAATAAAAAAATAACAAAGCCAGTCAGAAATGGAAGTGGTAAAATGCCTGTCACGTTGACGAAAAAAAGGCTATGAAGGGTTCTTCTGGTAAATCGACCAATCTGCGTATAAAAATTCTAAAAACAGAACATTCATTTTGGTAAATGTAAAAAAGGATATTTTTGCCCTGGTGATAACCAGTTGAGTGAACCATTAGTATTTCGTTTGTTTTCTCTAAGGCTGCTCAAGACGCCATTCGATTTCGATTTACCTCAAAACGGAAGACCGATCAAAAGAGACCTGGGTCGCAAGCTTCCAGTCAGTTCCGAGTTCCATCCGCGCAAGAATCATTGGCCACAGCTGATTCCCACAGTTTTGTAGGAGACCAGGGAATCGTCAAAGAGGTCAAACCCGAGAAAACGGAAGATATGAAAGTTGTGCATGAGATTCCAAAGCCTTATTCGTCAGATTTTCCGCCACACCGACAAACTGTGGTAGGTTTTTGAACATAAATTTCAGTTATTTGTATTTTCTACTGTGGCATTTACTTTCAATGTGAACGATTGAAAACTTTCCATCGAAAAACAGTGACAGAACGCATAAAATGAACTAAAAATTGGATTTTAACGATTTTGAAATGACATCCTGGGATATCTGTGATCCGCCTGTGATCCGTGGGCTATTTTCTTGGTAGCCTGGTACCCAGTCCAGCACCTTTTACGCTGCGTATTAAAATTCTCCTTTTTGGACCACGTGGTTTTCACGCTATTTGTTATTTTATTCAAAGTGATTTCGTGCGTACTTATCTAAATATGTTCACGATTTGAAAGAAACAGCCCTCTGGAATAACATTACGGATCTGTCACCGACAAATTAAAAAAAGAAAAATATATGCTCTCAAGAAAGGATGAGCAAAATCCGTACATTCATCACAATTTTTCAAAGTGGGTATACAAATTGTGGGTGAGTAAATTTAGAGTACTTTGGACTGACGTAAATGTAATCAAATGCGAATTATTATCAACACTATGATGTAATAGGTGATTGCCGTGTTGGCAAGTCGTCCAAAATGAAATTATTGATAGTAGTTTTCTGATGAGGAACCCCGCTGCCATTTTGTTTTTATAATCTTAGAGGTATCACCTTAACTGACTGACATAAAGGTTAGAATTCTTCTACGTGCAAAATTTTAATTTTGGGTGCCGGCACTGAGGTAACACAACTTAGCAAGGCCGATTGAACATTAGGTTTTGAAGCCATAGCCTGAGCAAGAACAAATCAAGACCAAGCTTACTGAGGCTACAACGTCAAGCTAAAACGCGGGCTAACTTGACAGCGTTGAATAGCATCTCCGAATGTCTTGCTGCGCAATTCTTTACCGAGTCAGACCAGCCTATAAAAGATATAACATTTCAATAAACTTTCCCATGAGGAGGAAGTACACATATATTGATGAAATAATATCCTGACTACTGTCTCGGCCCAAGCTCAATACCCTCTTAGTACCCTTTCAAATGTTGTTGCCTGTGCTCTGGGAAAGAAAGCTGCGTTCACAGCGATGCCAAGGCCGGGACTCAATCGCAGGACGCCTAGTCTGAACAAGTCCTTACATAACGTGAAAGGTTTCTCATGTACGACAGTTCAGAACCTTAAAAATCAAGTAGTAGATCGTTACTCAGTGATTGGTCATGACCACGGTAATATCCATTTTTTCCGTTCCAAAGCCTTAATTTAATTCCCTCTGTTATCAAACATTCCTTTACCATTATCCTTCTGTTTGTTTTGTTCATTAACGACCTCGTTCTCAGGGTCCGGCTGTGGATCTCCGTGCTGTACGCACTGCTCCTCAACATCGCCCGTTGATGACGTCAGCAGCTGTTGTGAACAGGTAAACTTTGTTATTGAGATTTCTCGGCTTCTCGGGTGTCAATGTTTCTTTAGTAGTATTAAGGGTCATAAACATACAAAACACCCCGCTTGTTATTATAATATAGCAAACCAGTCCATCTTAAAATCTGGCTTCCTCATTGGTCCCTCGGCCTTTAGGAACCTGCTTCGTGGATCACTCTTGGATTTTCCCTTAGTTGCTGAAGGATGATGGGTAAAATTCTTCAAATTTCGGCTCAAAAAAAAATGCAGGGACATAAAAATTTTAGCGGTCAACTGCTAGGTAATGCTAAACATGATTAAAAATTGCTACGAAAATATCTTTTGGTGGATAGGCTTTTTCTTGATCTCTGAATATCGTAGATAATCTTAAATTTGCATAGCAAGTTGCTGTGCTGGGATAGTTCGAAATTGGCATAGCGTGAACTGTTGGGAAAATTTCATGATTAACCTACTCTGCTAGTGTCAACGAGAGAAGTTGACTTGAGCACGATTCGAGCTCGTATTTTCGGATTCTTGGACTGCTGTTCTACCAGTTGAGCTATGAAATTTTCACTTCGTGTTACCCCGAGGATGATTCTGAAATAAAATCGAAACACTGCATATGCATCCACACGGAGAAGCGTTAAGTATTCGTGAGAGTCTTGCGTGCTCTTTAAATGGATAAAACGAGCATACTGTTCAGAGTTTTCACAGGTTAATCAGGAAATGTTCTCTTCATGACCTTCTGCGATGATTAACCTCGTCACTGGGTTTTAGGTTCCTTTTAAGGCTAACCTATCAATAATACGTCATTAGTACCCGCGAAATTCGAAGGTCAGGTAACGGATCATGCGACCAAATTCTAGCACTTTCTAGTTGTTGCCTCTGTTGATGAAGTCATGAAATACTAACACCAACGCAAAAATATTTCTTACCAGAGGTGCATCCTCGCTAACACGTGCTGGCCACGCCCGTTTAACAAACGCTCAGTTCCCAACGATTCTCGATCGACACGGAAATCCACCTATCGCTGTTGATCCGACTATTGAGCGTAAATATGATCTGCAACATGAACAGACAGACATCCGTCATTGTAACGAGATTGTACTGCAGTTTCTTGCCTTGTCAGGGTAAGTTCTAGTCACACATGAGATAAATTAAATTGTTTTCAACTGCCGTAAAGAAGGAAACCCCGTATATAGTCTGCAAGAAGTCTTCCTTCCTTCCTTCCTTCCTTCCTTCCTTCCTTCCTTCCTTCCTTCCTTCCTTCCTCTCCTTCTTACCTTCTTTCTTTCTTCCTTTCTTTCTTTCTTCCTTTCTTTCTTCCTTTCTTTCTTTCTTCCTTTCTTTCTTTCTTCCGTTCTTTCTTCCGTTCTTTCTTCCTTTCTTCCTTTCTTCCGTTCTTTCTTCCTTTCTTCCTTTCTTCCGTTCTTTCTTCCTTTCTTCCGTTCTTTCTTCCTTTCTTCCGTTCTTTCTTCCTTTCTTCCGTTCTTTCTTCCTTTCTTCCGTTCTTTCTTTCTTTCTTCCGTTCTTTCTTTCTTCCCTTCTTTCTTTCTTTCGTTCTTTCTTTCTTCCCTTCTTTCTTTCTTCCGTTCTTTCTTTATTTCTTCCGTTCTTTCTTTCTTTCTTCCGTCCTTCCGTTCTTTCTTTCTTCCCTTCTTTCTTTCTTCCGTTCTTTCTTTCTTTCTTTCTTTGTTACTTTCATTCTTTCTTTCTTCCGTTCTTTCTTTGTTACTTTCATTCTTTCTTTCTTCCGTTCTTTCTTTCTTCCGTTCTTTCTTTCTTTGTTACTTTCTTTCTTTCCTTCTTGTTTTCCTTCTTCCTTTCTTTCTTTCTTTCTTTCTTTCTTTCTTTCTTTCTATCTTTCTTTCTATCTTTCTTTCTATCTTTCTTTCTATCTTTCTTTCTTTCCTTCTTTAATTCTTCTTTCTTTCTTTCTTTAGTTGTTTCCACAGAACAATCTTCTTCACTTTTCAATTTTATCGATCACCAGAAGTAACGACCGAGCGGTAATGTAACTCGATTAGCCATTTTTGTCGTTTCAATAAGAGAATCAACCAGTTTGATCCAAATCATTTTAGATTTAGTGATTTTATAATAGTCTTCCGTTGGCCTAGATCCACGCTGTCTTCTTTCCTCTCGACGACAGTCTTTTCTCTCGCATGTTAGAATGACCTTGGTAGGTTTCGTTGAGTAGTAGTCCCAAGGGGTTGATCATACGCAGCAACTCAGCCCGGTAAGCCGGGCTGGCATTTTCTGTGCGATCTTATGAAAAAATTATCACGGTTAACCGGGGTGTAGCACGCCTTCCTCATTTACGGTGGGTGAGCAGTGTAATCGTAGCCGAGCTAGGCCGACCCAGAGTGATCATATGGGAAAAAAGTCAACCTAGTGAAGCGGGATCCTGGTCAATACCAGCCGGGATCTAAGTAAAGTCGCCTGGCTTGCTTACTATATGGTCGCAGAAACTTTTTACAGCCTACCTCAGAACTAAAATGAGATCTCGGCGAAACAAGCCAGCCCGGTTAACCGGACTGGCTTGCTCCATATGATCAGATCCTAAGCTGTCAGGTGGAATCGTTTCAGCTCGCTTAAGTCGATATCAATTAAGAAAAAAGTTTATTGGTTGATTGTTCTAGCGATGTTGTAAACAACTGTAATGTTATATTAACCTACTCAGTTCTTGTTCTGTCTGTACAGGTTAGCTTTGCGTGATGTTGATCGACAGGCGGCATCAAACAGTTTTCTGCCTTGCTTGCTACAAAAATTCAACAAAGACGGGACCCTCGACAATCAGCCTGGTTTGCACGTGAGTTATTTGCATATCGTATATAAGGCGGTTAGATCAATTACTTTTTCGGCATGTGAATGCTAATTTCAGTTCCAATACACAGCTTATTTAGATTTAGATGACTGGTCAGAGCAACCAGAATGTCTTTCCATATTAAAGAGCACAAAATAAGGTTTCAGGCCCTGTCGGACTTGTTACCCCGGGTAATGGTGGCACATTTGTTGGGTGGTTGCAGGATGTGATTTGATAATAATAATAATAATTTAAACTTATTTACACACGGTGGCCTTTCAGTTTCCTGTTTTTCAAAGGGCCGTGTTAAGTTATGAACAACTATATACGATACTAATTACAAACTGTCAATATATAAACAACTATATAAAGAACTATATAAACAACATTTGAGATCTCAAAGCACAAGTGTTCACGCCGTCTGTTGATTGCCACCTCAAAGATTAACTTTAGTTCAGGCAAAACCACATTCCACCTTATTTTTAGTGTACTATTAGTTAGTGCTACGCAAAAACAAAAAACAAAACAAAAAAACATGCAAAGAAAACACACCGATCTATGCGAAGTTCACACATTGCACTTTACGAGTACAACATTTTACGTCTCGTCATCCGGCCAAGCATAAATGAGCGACGAAAGTCTTTTGTTGCTGGTAAGATTGGGTGTTCTTTAATTCCGACTGAGCTGTTGTCCGATTTCAGACGGTTATTATAAGGCCTACCCCTACGCCTACATATACACACATTGTCCCACAGTTACATACTTATGCGTGCATATTCATACATTCAGATACGTTAACAAGTAGGCACACACAGGCGTTCGTGTAGATGCAGATGCAACTTCAACATCACTGCCTGACAAATATCGACCCTGCTGCTAACACTGGTACTGACTTTAACCCTGGCAAACATATAGGGAATGCCGAACACATAGACATGGACATGCTTTCATTTGTTTAGTGTTTTACTTGTTCACTAAAATGTTGAATGCATACACACAGACGCTGGCTTAGGGGCTGATGCAACCTCAGCATCATTGCCTCTGACGCCAAAACCGACCCTAACCAAAAAAAAGATTTGTCGCAAACCCATAAATGTGGACGCATGGTCGGTAATTTGTTGTTTTAGTTTTTCGATGGAAATCCTCATTTACGAATTCGTTGAAATGTTTTAGCTCAAGTATTCCTACGATCCATCCCACATGAAGCCTGGTGAAATGCGTCAACTTTGGAAGTACCTCATTAACCAGTCTCTTCACATCGATATGTGGGATGGAGACTCACTCTTGCTCATTGGATCTACCTCAGTCGAGTTAAAAGTAAGTTCTCTGCCGGATAATGTAATTCGAAAAATCATACGATATAATTATATGATATTATCATATCATGTGAATGGGACTTTAGGTGTATAGTCGAACTGAAGCTGTGCGCTTTTCAATGGTTGTCATGGGTCTCATCATTGTATTATTCCATATACAAGACATTTCCCTCAAATTTTGTTCCAGCATTTGCTGCGACAAGGCCAAGAAGCTGTACAAGTGGTTCATGAGCTGGACGTTATGTCCACAGAATATCTGAATGATTCACCAGCCGTCAGCGGAGATATGGTAAGCCGTCCTTATACGAAAAAGATAGGGGTTAATAATATTTTGGGAAATGTTGCCGTGTTGGTTAACCTCTGAGTCTTTAACTTTAAAATAATTTTCTTAGGTCCGAAACGTAAGTGTTAAACCGGTTGGATCAGTAATAACGTTTGAAGGAAAGTTGCACCTCAGGATGGCTAATATTGGTCACCCGAGCGAAAATACATCAGGAAAACCTTGTGAGTATCGTGCAATATTACAGACTCACTGGAAAGATTTAGCAACGCGTTTACGATGATCGCTTTCCTTGAAATTACCTCGTCACCAAAGTCTTTTTCAGCGTTTGTTGTTCGTTGTTCGCCGTTGCTAATTTCGAATCCGTAGACGATCGGTCATATCTTCAATGGTCGGTCACATTATTAGTCCAGATTCAATGGCCTAAAAGGAGGTCATTGCCTCCGCAGGGTTATTACTAGTTTTTGTACGGTAACTTGCAGGTCGATAGCGTGGTCTAGTGGATAACTCAATGTCATACAGTGCTGGAGAGTGTGGATTGAGCCGCGTGTAGAACAGTTCGTCTTTGTTTACGTTTTTCTGTTGTAATTTTTTCTTCAGTTTCTATAGAGCGTCAGGTTTAGGTTTCTTATTATTTCTATGATTAATTTTGTTTTTGAACGTTAGAATTTGCTGTTGGTTAGGGTTAGGGTAAGGGTTAGGATTGGTGGTTTAATATCAAATGAACTTTGCTTTGATCGCAACCTTTCCACGCGCTTGTCTCGGGAATTTGACCCTGACAATACTGAAGGACCTTGACCACGGAGACTGAAGAAATGATTCCACAGAAGAAACGAAGATGCTACCGACGTAGTCTGGCGATGTTGTAGACTATCACTGAGATTGTCGACCATCTACGATTTCGAAACTTGCTTCGCCGTTCCCACGCGAAATTAAACAATTTTGCGTGTGCCATCAATGAAAGAATTGCTTTCCTTTTCCTTTGAGTTATTTGATGCTTCGAACAGAATTTTCACCATTGCGCTATATACGACAAAGGTATACGTTTTAATGGTTCTAACCATGACGAAACGGATCAATTCAAACACATGTGGAGGAATGAATATTCGAAAGGTTTAGCATTTTAGAACTGGTCTAGTTTGAATAGTCTGTCAGTGTGCAAAGGGGTGTTTCCAAGTTTTCTTTGTTGTTTCAAAATTTCCAGATGCTTAAAATTTCAGATATTCACAACAAACGTCAAAAGGGAATCTGATATTATCTATCTGTCGTAAACGCTGAAAGTAATCTTACTTAGTAATCTTCACGTTCTGGAGCTCCATCCAATGACATGGTTGGATTTTTCACTTAGGTTCCTGGCCATGTGTCTCATTAGGTTTGACTTTTAATCAACTTGGTGATTTAAAAACTTACATTCTTCTCTAGTTCTTTCAAATGACAAGTTCTTGTTTGTACAATTCAAACAAGTTGCGATTTTGCGTGTCGATGCATCTTTTAATAGGTATTGTTCCCCGGAAACAACGTCACATTGTGAAGCCAGATAGCAGTGAAGGACAGTATGGTGAGACCCTGTTCTTATGCTCTCCAACATTTCTTAAATACCTGGAGAAATAACAGATGAAACATAAGTCTCGTTTTTTCCAAGGAATTTTGAAAAGGTCTAAGGCCAAGCTGATGTGCGAATGTGACCAAGAGCTCGCTACTGTGTTATTTACCCGAGGAAAGGATAAGAATAAAACGGCGGACAATAAACCGACCAAAGAAACTGATACGATCAGAAAAAGGCAAGTATTTACTATATGAAAAATATTATTTCGAATTCTGTTGTCTTGCAGCGATAATTTTCCAGAAGAGTCTGGTATCGGGACTCTCAAGAACTCGAATGTATAATTGAGGAGACTCATGAAGGCGCTAAGATGCTCGGCAATTTGTCTTACGTCGGAGAAATTGGCTGTGGTAATATACCCCGCAGAAACGTTGCAAATTTCAAGAGAATTTTTAGACCGTATATAAAACTACGTCTATCATATAATTCTTTGCGCAGCAAGGTTTCTGCTCAGCCAATGAAAATACGCCTTATGGACATTAAAAGTCTCTGGGGGAAAACATGTTGAGTGGAACGCATGCTCTCCTGCGACTACAACGCAATTTTTTAATAGATAATTACTGAGGCACGCAGCATTATTGGACATAATGCAGCTAGCTAAGGCCGCAGGCCAAAGGTTCCTGCATTATATCCAATAATAATGTGTGCCGAAATAATTATCTATTATAATTACTGACCTTCTTCGAAATATATTATATTTTCTCTGCATTATAACAGCGACTACAGCGAGCACTATTTTGCAAACTCGACTTGCATATTTTTGCTTTCTGCGTTATTAGATATAATGCCAAGTGAAAACAATAGGTTTCGATGCGGGTCAGTAAAATTATTTAAAATTACCTCGTGTGATGCCGTCCATTCATGCACGATCAAACATTTAGCATCGCTAATGAATTGTTACTCTTGGAGACACGTTTTTTGGACATAAGTCTACCTGTCTTGTTCATTTAATGTATCATGATTTGTGTGTCATGAGCATAGAAAAAACGCACGCAAAAATAAACAGATAGACAAACTCACTCACTCACTTACTGCATCACGCTTACCACAATTCAGTCATCCACCCATTCATCAATTCATCGACGGATTGATCGGCTGTATGATGGAACGTAATCGGTGCTTTGTATTCTTAGAAAACTTGAGCGTATGCAAGCGATACGGAAAGCTCAGAAGGGTGAAACCTTGACGACCAGTTACGTAAGACGATCAAATTGCTTTTCGATGACTTATCTTATATTTTCATTCTTTACATTCGTACCTTCTTGAATTCTGAGGTTCAAAGATTATTTTAAAAAAATATGATCGATACAGCATTTTTGTCTTTTTTCCGTAATTTTGTCGCAGTTAATCAAAGAAGAGAAAATACAACGTGCACGTGACTTGAAGACCGTTCAAATGTACAGGTAACGAGGAAGTTTTGATCCCTAAATTCCCGCAAAGGAGGGGAAATTACTATCTTTCCTTCATTAGCATTCATGCTTGGACATCATTTTACTTGTTTCTCAGACTTTCGAATTTTTTTTTTATTGATTTTTTTTTTATTCTTTTTTATTTACATTTATCTCTGAAATCAAAACATGGTTTTCTTTGGATCTGAAACAAGTTTCTGAAACATTTGACTAGTTTGTTTTCAAGACATCGTTGCCATTCCACAAGTTTTGGAGTACTCATCTTGTACCTCCAATTTAATTCTATGAGCTGAAGAATGTTAGTGATCAAATGTCTCCTTATGTATTGGGAAGATTTGTGGAAGTCTCACGGACCTGTGGCCTTGGGACTTCCGCAAACTCGTTCTCATCTTTCGGGAAATTTAATCACTGTTATCCATCATATCATGATATTAATTTTTATAAGGTACTGCTTTTTCGTTTTGAATGTCAGGCAACAGTACAAAAGAGAAGGAATTATGGAGCTGTTGTCAAGAAGTATCACGACGTCGCATACTATTTATCCTTCTTTTGGGCATGCCGAGTTCTTTGAGTTTGTTTTAAAGAATCCTTTCGCAACCGAAGCAACAGTTATGGTGCAGTATGATGACAACGAACTAATGTAAGTTTATTCAAACCATTATATGAAAGTAGAATGCTGCGTATAAGGAGTATAAAGGACTTGTAAAAATGTTGATGAACTGCCGAAATTGATACCAGTAAATAAAATTAACGTTTTGAGCGAAGACCCGGAGGCCCTTTGTCAAAAAGTGGAACTAGGACCTTCGCTCGAAACGTTAGTTATGAGTATTTTACATTTTAATCTTGGCTGCTCGTCAGCCACTAAGGGTGTTCACTTATTTCGGTCAACAGATTGTGGCCATTTTTGATTGGCTTCTCGGTTCTTTTGAGATTGAATGAAGACTAACCCTTCGTTTTAAGTCCAACTCGAGGAAGTAAGTGCCATAGTTTCGGAACTAACGTGGAACTTTATGAAGTAACTCACTGTTCTACTCTGGGTATCTTGATCAGCGGTGCCAGAAATATGGCAAGAAAATCTAATCCAGATTTTACACTTCAGCCTCCTTGCAAAGAATATTTTTTCCCCGCCAAAAAAGGCAGTACCAATCGTCATTTATATAAGACAAAACGTAATTCGAAAATAAACATCTTGTAAAGACCTCAAGATTTCATTTTCGGATTATATTTTGTCTTAAATTTTTTACAATTGTCGCGAGAATTTTTTCGCATTTTGCCAGAAGTTTTCTGCGTACAAATGGGCTATAATTTCAACACTGCTTGCTTGTTTTCCAAGCCAAATTTAAATTTTGCAATGCACTGAACAAGTGCTGTCGCTTTATATGCATGATACCTCTTTCTTTGACAACGCTGTCATACGGCATCGGGCAAGTAAACCAAAGGTCGCAGGTTTTAGTCCCTGATTTTGGCTTCCTCGCTAGAGCGTCTTCGTAACTTGTTATCAGGGACTTAGGAAACACGTTTAAGTTTGAGAGGCATCGGCTTTCGGGTGTAGAGTTCATATAAAACTAGAAGGTGCAGAGTAGCAGAGGAGGTATGAAGGCCGAAAATTGGGGTCAAATTAAATTGAATGCCACCATATTGAATAAACTGGAGGGCAAATTGTTCTTCTCCAGGCCCTCTTCCGTCTGTGCGAGAATTTCGAGGTCGAACAACTGAACTTTTGGGAATTGTTACGTGTTGGTTTCCGGTAGCTGTAGAGCAGAAAACAGCTTCTTAAAAAAAGAAAAAAAACCCAAAAAAACCAACAACAACAACTGCAACAACGGTCACAAAAATGAGGTGGCATTTGACCAACACCTTCAACTTTTCATCCGGGCGTGTTCCCCCCCTTCCAATTGATCTCATATTGCAGTCTTCAGTTCGTTGCCTGCCGTTGCGTGACATTTACCTCCAATCCCCCCTCTAGTCAATATATGATCTCGGCACTTTCAGGGCCTCTTGGTGTTCGTAATGGGCCCCCGTACCCTTATCCTCCCCATTCCCTCAGCCCTGATTGGTGTAATGAACGTATCAATCTCACAAGCCATTCTGGGGTGTTAGTTAAGTACGTTTTAGCTGTGAATCCCTGAATTTTTTCTTCATCCTAAAAATATGACCTTTTTAAACTTTTTATTTCATTTATTTATTTATTTATTTGTTTGTTTGTTAGTTTATTTATTTATTTCTGTGTTTTTTTTTTTGTTTTGTTTTCTTTTAACTATTCTTATTTCTTGTTTTCTAATTGGGTTTTGGTTGGCGATTTAGGGTTGTCGCAGACACAAGAGAGTGGAAACATTTTAAGAAACTCACTCAGACACTTACAAGTAAGCTTTTGTAATGGAAGAAACTGCTTTAGATGATCGATAAGTATTATGAAACGAAACTTCACAATTAACCTAATTGTGAAGTTTCGTTTCATAATACCCTGAGGATGATTCTGAAGTAGAATTGAAACACTGCACATCCATCCTCATGGATAGCGTTAAGTTGTCGCGAGAATATCTCGTGCACTCAAGTTGGATAAAAACTCGCGTCCAATCCCTGTGGACTCGATAGTTCAACAGGTAGAGCAGCGGACCGGTATCCCGAAGGTGCGAGTTCAAATCCCGCTTGAGTCAACATTTTTCAGTTGACTTCAGCAATGATCGATAAGCATTCGTCAAACCCTAACCACAGACAACAATTTCTGAGCTCCAGACAAGGATGGAACCGGCATGCTTTCTAATGACCGGTTAGATGCTCTAACCATTCAGCTACCGCGACTTAGATGGTGGACATATACCGAACTTGTGCCTGAGCTCACCATGCATCTGGTCTCGGTAGCTCAATGGTTAGAGCGTCTCACTGGTCGTCAGAAGGTTGCGGGTTCAAATCCCGTCTTAAGCTCAGAAATCGATCACCTAGAATATTTCCAAGTTCCCACATCTACAACCTATAAACTGCTTTAGTATCGGTAATCCAAAAACTTGTGTTTTATTCACATTAGTTGTCGCATGAAACAGGAAACCAAAGCATTCTGTCTGTGTGCTTGCTCTTATCTTCCACTTGATCTCAGCTCTCACCGTCCATTACATTACTTGGCCTGATGAATATTTCCTGCTTAGCAGCTTTCGTACATAAAATAAAATTGTGCTCGATTTCGCGACGGGTTCCTCTTTGTGATGCGATGCGAAAACTAACTTGTTTTGTTATTATGTAAACTAACATGTTTTGTTATTTGTTCCGATTTATCCCGTCATGGCTATTCATATTAGAATCTTGAGCTTGGCCTTAATATCCATCTTAAAACTGCGATGCGATGCAATGCAATTTACAAAATAATGTGCATCGTACATGAGCTAAGATTCAAAAATACCCACGTACGCTTCAGAGTATCCAAACAAGGAAAATTTGCCGCCAAAATTTTTTGTGGCACGGTTCAGTCTTAAAATATAGATGAAGCGCGGCCAGAAAGAGACATAATTGAATACAAGACGTTCTCTGCCCTGAGATTTTCTACTGACGAGCTTTCGCTTACCTGAACTGTAGCCTTTATTTTGTAGGAAAAATACGAAAATAATGGGGTTTTGTGTTAGGATATCCTGTGATTCAAACACTTCTTCTTTTTCTTGACTTCTGAAGAGCGAAAATACGTTCGCTATTTTTTCTTTTTTCACCTCGTTAAAGTAGCTTGACTTTGTTGACCAGGTTTCCATCTTCTTAAGCTTACCTCTGATTGGAAGTTGATGATTTTGGGAGAATTGCTCACTTCATCTTTGTGTTTATTAAGTTAACTGCTTTTCATCTGTCGTTATTATATGAAAGAAATACTGGATGAATTTCCGTGTTCGGATACTGTGATCCAAATACTTGAGATGTTCCCTGACTTTCGAAAAGCTTTAAACATTTGCCCAGCGGCTCTTGTTTCATCGGACTGTTCTCACGTCTCGCAATATCCCGCCTGTTTCGATCAAAATACCCAACATGGAAATCTATTTGGTGTTTGATACATAATATGAGGTTTTGGATGCCAACTTAAGCTTGGATGCCAACTTAGCGTTCGAAGCATTGAACGTTTGGCTGTTGCTGGGATAGAGAACTTCCCATGGATCCTTTACATGAACTGATCACATGGTACAAAAACGGTGAACTTGGATGAAAAACCACTTTTAAAGTGGATGAAAAGCAAAAGAAAAACCTCATTGGTTGGAATATTTTTGTCTTCAACCCTATTTACGTTTTATTGCCTTTCCAACAAGGCAGATGTTGTACCGTATGATCAGTTTGTCAAAAGGGCATATGAAGATGATACTATCCAGGCAACTTTGACTAATCATGCAACATATGTTGTCAAGGAACTTCAATTGTCCACCAATGATAAGCTGTTGAGATTATCTTTAGAAATGATTTTAACCACCGATTCACTCTTCACGTTTACAATGTAAGAAGACCGATTCGCTTGTCTTATTTTACCAATTATTTTACGAAAATATTTTACCAATATTTTACCAATGTTGCCTGTTAGAGCAGCGAAAGTCTACCTTAAAAATTGCTCATTTATTCTCGCCTTTTGATTTTGTTTAGATATTGAGGAGGAATTGTTCAACCTTTCAAGTGACAGTGGTTACCCTGAAATTTTCCTCCGAGCTCGAGAGTCCCTTAATATCCCCTTCAAATATCAAAGTTTCCGGGCAACATACCAGCAGGTGCGTTTGGTTCATTATTGTATAATGAGCAGGAGCTTAGTTAACCCATTTTGATTGGGAGGGGGGTGTCCAGCTTAATTTGCCCAAATGTTGTATCCTATAAAAAATTGCCCGAATTTAATTTGACGCCCATTCAGGCCATGTGTGCTGTACCCTCGCTTCCTCAGCCCTGATACTTAAATTATTAGATATAAACTAGTAACCAAAAGAGATTATGGCTTACCTTATCAAACCAAATTTTGCCCAAGTTTTCTATTTCTTGACAAACTTTGGATGGTATCACATCCCCCACACACCCCTATTAACTACGCCTCTGATTATGAAATCATTGTTGTTTTGGAGCCTATATTCGTTTGTCTTCGCAATTTATCCAAGTCGTGCTGTGTTTTCGCGATTTTCTCCACTTTCTTTTAATTTTCCTTTTCCGGCTGAGAGATCCTTGAGACTGATGAACCTTGGGTTTTCCCCGATTTCTGGGGGAGGTGTTCCAGTATCGTCGTTAGGGACCTTAATATCTACGACGTCCTTTAAAATATCGGCATTTAAAGAAACCACGGTTTATTGATGACCGTCCTTGATACTCGTGGCTTATTTCATGACTCCTAAAACGCTCCAGTTCTCCTCAAACGTCAATAGGCTCGGACTGAATTCAATTTTAAGCAACAGCTTTCTTCACTCCGCAAGCTGACGTCTTTCTTAAGACGTGAAAATAGTCTGGGTGACGTTGTAGGCACAACTACGATGGTGTTGAGAATGCTCTGGAGAATAATAATTATCCATTATCTTTATTTTGAACGAAGAATTCTTTGGTTTAAAGGACGTCGTCGTTGAAGTTGGCGTCGTAGATCTCAAGGTCCCTAATTACACTCGTAATCCAGTGTCGTATGTCAATGCTAGTGTAAATTTTAAATTTGGCTTTGTCATAGTTAAAAACTTTAATTTAAAGCGCGATTGAAACTCTGAGCTGGTCTGAGCACTGTAGACGCATGCGCACTTTCCGTACCTATTTTTGCGGTAATCTACTTCTTTATTAAACATAAGATATAATAATAAGTAAATTAGACAAAATAATTCCGAGAATGGTGTGCATTATAATTGATTTTTCGATTAATGAAGCCTAATTGTGCTTTATTAATCGAAAAACTGATTATAATGCACACCTTTTCCGGAATTGTTTTCATCATATTTACTACTGACGAAATCGCGTGGGAAAAGCTACTGCTTTATTCCAGTTCCCTTGGAAATAATCGCTCTCCATTGGTCCACACTTTGTGAATTTTTTAGTTGTTGATAACTGATTGCTTATTTTTTTTCTTGGTGGGAAGATATAGAACTTTAGGGGGAGCTTCCTTCCTGTCCCTACCCCCCGTGATACGCTTTTTCCCTTGACGTCATAACTGCGATGTTGGAGCTCGTCAACAAAAAAGTTTGACTATCATCTTTTCTTACGAGCAGCAATATGGCTCCCATGCCCTATGTTACACAAAGATCAGATAAAATTGGAGGCGGCGTAAGGGCCGGTAATCTGGGTGAAATTGAACTGCGCCATTTGGAGTAAATTGGGGGCAAATTGTTCTTCTCCAGTCCCTTTTTCGCATCTTTCAGATCCTCGAGGTCGAACAAATGTTGCTTAGGGAACTGTTTCGTATTTTCCCGCGGTTGAGTGAGATTTAGCCAGAATGCCTCGTCTCGTTAATATATGATTTCTATGCTTTATTACATGTATTGGAGTCCCTGCGGACTGGGCGAAAACGCTTTATAAAGTGGATAAAAAGTTAAAAAGTTGATAACTGGCGTGACTGACCTCAAAGAATTCCAACGTTCGAGCAAAGGCCCTTCGTCAGAGCCTTTGCTCGAAACGTTAGAATTCTTGAGATCAGTGACGGCAGTTATCAACCTTTTAACTTTTTTACCTTATTTATCACTGTCTACGCAGTATTCTATTCCTATAAATTGGATAGATAGTTCAAGATTCGTCAGATAAAATATGACTTGGGTTGTTCAAAGCAATAGTAGCACTGTTCAGTTGTTGCGACTTGTGCGCTGCAGCTATCCGCGCTTAGAACAACTGACCTTGGAGTATATAAAAAATCTTCTCGTGTCTTTGCTGTTTCGACTTTTGTTTAGGATTCATCAAATCCTTTGGGAACAAAGATAAACGAAGTAGTGCCAAAAACAGCAAGTAAACGTGATGGAGTACACCATCACGCTTTGAAGGTAGATCGCACTGGCGAAACAGTCTTTGCACCTTGCCATTTCGAGATTTCTCTGTTGAGCTGGGTGAATGATGTTTGTCTTATTAGCTGTGATGAAGAATCAATAATTTAAGTATCTATTTTGTTTTACATCCATACAGACATTTCTACAACCAAACAATTTGTTGATGAGATAAATCTTTCGAATTACTTTCTTCGTTAAATGTTATATTTCAAATTTCTATAATTTTTAAGGTGGTTTTTGAAACATCCCAACAGCAACGTGTGGCAATTCTTTCGCTCAACGTTGAACTTCAGCCCGTAGCTGTTGACCAGACGTTTCGATTTTACAGTCCAGAACAGTCTTTCTTTAAGAAAGCTATCAGACTACCTCCATGGCATACTTTAACAGGTACTTTTGTCCAGAACAAACACAAGCGATGTTTGTATGTTGAGTCTTGGCCTATAAAACGACAATGAAATTAGGTGGATCGAAAGACAAATAAACGAGCTTACACACAAATGAACAGACAAAGACGATGATCTGAGAGACAAATAAAGAAGAATGACCAACAAAACAGACTGAGTGGGCGAGGTGAAGCGAATGGAATGAGGTGCCTAATGGAGTAAGAGTGAGGTGAGATGGGTAAGGTGAGTTGGATGAGATGAGTCAGGTGTGGCTAGTGGGGTGAGTGAGGCAATTGACTCTGGTGAGTCAGTGAGTGCGACAAAACGACCAACTAACCGAACGGCCGACCGACTAACGAAGCGGCCAACAAACAAACATTAATTGAAACGAGGGTAATTTAACAAGTAAACTGACAGTCGGTGTAGAGTGGGCGAACGAGCCAGTAAACAGGCAGACAAACAGGCAGACAGACAGACAGAAGCTCATATGCACAGGCAGACTGACCGACAAGTCGACCGACCCAGCAAGCAAGCTGATGGCAGTTGGCGTAGAACGATACAAATTAAATTTTCTTATTGATTGAAACCATGCACAACTAACGACTCGATTGATTTTGATCTAGATCAACCATTAAATGATGGACATATTCCGTTCGAAATCTATGTACGTTGCAGTGACTGCAATGTAATTTGTAGTACCACGCCTGTGGTAAGTATAAACAAATTTACTGGATAAGGCTGTTATATGTATATTGCTTATATATTGTGTTAGTGCTCTTTGTTGCTGCTTAAGTCCCATTGCCTACTGAATAACAAAGCGTTAAAATCAGTGACTCGACGTTTTTTCAAATTAATTTGTTGTTAATTCATATACCTGTATCATCAAGATGGGGTTCTTATTTCAAGTAGATATTATAGAGAATCTGAGTTACTCTCGATGTGTGTGTTTTAGAGTGTCGAAGAACCGCAAGATATTTTACTGAAAGTTCCCTGTGGAGCATCACCTTCTGTTCGGAGATTTTTCTTGTTTTTATACACGTAAGTATGGCAATGTGGATAGTGTGGATGACCAATGCGGTAGACCAATCTGCTAAAGTAAAATCACATCAAGAATGATTTTAGATCTCTACAGCTGTTTTCAAACATTTCTTTCCTTTTCCATTTCAAATTGTTTTTTCCCCTAGTTTACCGAATTATATCCGAATTTTTTTTATATTTCAAAGTTTCATATTGACTAAACTAAACTCTCGCTTTTTCTCCTCGATTTTTATAGCGATCCTTTTCTATCTACACCAAGACAAACTTGGCAAGTGTACGTTCATTCGATGCATAGGTAAGTTGATACGCTTTGATTTTTCGTTGTCAATGTTTCGTAGAAATCTTCTTTCTCAGGAACCCAATAAAGTTGTCCCTGAATTTCATTTTGCTAAACAACATTCTGCCTAAACTTTACAGTGTTTGAAATTTATCATCACTTATTGCTTTTCTCACTTCTAATACATGTACAAACAGTCCGTGCACCTCACACAAACCCTGTACACATTCAGGCTGAACCATTCCTAAGTTAAAGGTTGGTTTTCGTATTGGAATGTGCTCTGTGTCATGCATCCCTCAAAGTGTTGTTCTTCTAATGCATCTGGTCACTAATGCAGTCCCCTTGTTGTTTATCCAGGTTGGACATGAGTGCCGTGGAAGGTCAAATTAGTCGAGTATCGTGTATTATTCGTGGGACACAGACATCAAGACTCGTCCAGTGCTATTCTTCGCATCCTGATGAGCTGCAGGTTATTTCGTACTGTTTTTTTGTTTATATATTTTTCCTTTGCTCAACAGTGATAAGTACAAATCATGAACAACAGAATCAACCTGCATGATCTACTACAGAATATATAAGCCCGTGTTAAGTCCCACCAAGGCAAAATTATTACAATGATAATGAAAACAACAAATACATAAATAATAGTGTTTGTTTGTTTGTTTGTATTTTGAAGCTCGTGAGTGCCTCGGCGATACGTTTAAAAGCATGAAAAGAAAAGTTAAAAAGGTGGAAGGTTGACTAGATTGTGATGATTTTCCCGCCAATCAATCAGTCTGAGTACCAAATTAGTCGGTTGATAGGCGGATTGGTGGTTGGTTGCTAAAGTTAATGGTTGATTGCTCGATTAGATGGTTGCTTCCATGCATTATGCATTAGTTGAGGCGGTGGAAGGCTGGTTGTTTTAATGCTATGTTCTCTACATGGTTTGCATTTGTTGGCTTTCAAGTTTGTTGACTGTGAAGCATTTTTCCATAGGTTGAACCGTGTGATCCCTTTATGCTGATGGCTAATTCTGTACAAGAAGTCACATTTATCCTAACACCCACGGCTCCTGGCTCAAGACAGATTTATGTCAACGTCGTCGGTATCCTTTCAAAAATCTCCCGTGCTGTTTAACTGAATATAAATTAAATTTTTTTATCAACATGATCCTCCTTACCTAGGAGGAGGACTTGCCTGTTTCGTTGTCATAAGTGACACTATACTGTTTATTCACTTCCTTGGTTTGCCAATATTTTGTAATAGTTCAATTACCTATTTTGAGCAGATCAATTTGTTTGGATTCCTATCATAACAACGCAACGCGACTATAGTCTCCTATTACAGCTTAATATACATTTTAAAACGTTTCTGAATTGATAGTTAGCTCTTAAAGATTTAGATAACAGTGTACCACAAGTTTCATATCGTCAAATACTTCAGAAATTAAGGACATTTTTCATTGCAGAAGAAAAACCAGTGAAGCAGCCCTGATACATATCTGCGGTAATTTTCTTCTCAGTTCAAGCCTTTCAAAAAAGGGAACCATTAAAAACTCCTTGACTTCTTCAACGATACTGAGTTCCACCAACTGGTTCGTTCTTGGTTAGTTTGTGCTACTAGTCGGCCCCCTCTCATTTCGAAAACGTTCGACGTAAATGTTGAAATTGGTGGAGGGAAGGGATCACACAAGGTAATGTTGTGTCAGTATGTGATAACTAATTCTTCGATTAATAAAACACAGGTATTGATTGAGGTTGAACTGGAGACTATTGGCTGTTTAAAACGAATCGAGTGTTAGAGAAAACTTATGAAAGTTGAGTTTGGACCAAAAAGAGTTAAGAAGTGGTTCGTGCTTAGGCGTGCTTAGGCGAGTTATGGGTAGACGATGGAAATTGTGAAAGCACGAAGAACGCGTCAGAGTTACGCGAGACTAGGCGAGAGCAACTCTAATTCTAACTGAGTGAAAGGAAAACATAAACCATTTATTTTACCATAGCAGACGATACGACAATAAGTTTTGATTTAAAATCCAGTGCCAGCAGACAGAATGCCAAAAATAGTGAGATCTTGAGAACCCAAGATTTGACAATACAACTAGACGCTGAAATAACCACGATGATGTTTAGACTTTATTTTAAAATCATTGTCAAGTTGCAACATTATATTTGTATAGATCAAAAACGTGTTTCTTCTTTCAAAATGCAAACATTTAGAATGCTTCCGATTGGTGACTTGACATTTAGATCGAATTGAGAAAATGAGCCAACGGTGACGCAAAAGAGCACTGGCACATCTGTTCAAATTTGGTTCTGGACTCCTGATCAAATTCATGTTAAATGTTTAATGGCTTTAATTACGGATAAGCTGAAAACTGCTCAGCTAGACACGATCTGAAAAGCAACAGGATCCGCTGTATTGTCCTTTTCTATCGTTTTGAAATCCTAGTCGTTGATTTGGTTCATAGGAACCTATTTTCCTATCTCAATCTGATCTTTACTGGGAACTCGTTCTGTAGCCAATTGTTATTGGCTCAATGAATGATAATGTCGTTAGTCTTACACTGTTTGTAATTCCTTTTTCATTCGCAGCGAATACATTTTCAAAATCCTTACCCTGTTGGTAAAACGTTTTACCTGAAGTCCAACCGAGAAGACGTTCTTCAGTTTGGAAACACTACATTGAATGTACGATGCTCTCATTTCTGTTGATAATTTTCAGTAAATTTGGGTGGTCTTATTGATTTAACATGTGTATTCGTAGAACCGGGTGCGTTTCGTGTATTTGCAGAATAGAAGCGTTGACTTTGATTTCGTTTCTTATACTTTTATTTCATTTAATTTCTCTCTCCGTTTAGTTTATCTTATTTTACTTTACTTTACTTTAATTTAATATACTTTATCTCACCTCACTTCATCTCACCTTCCCTTCCCTCCCCTCCCCTCCCCTCACGTCACGTCACGTCACCTCACTTTACCTTACCTTTACTTTACTTTACTCTAATCGACGTTACTAAATAAACAAATACGACCATGGATGTGATTGCTGGAGACCTAAGTCATATACTGGTCCCATACGGATTAAACGATTCTAACCAGCTCCTTCATACAACATTAACAACTACATTAACGACAACGACAACAACAACAACAACCACAACAAAAAGAACAACTGGAACGACGATGCAAACAACTACAACAACAGTGATAACAACTGTGGCAGGAGCGACAACAACGACAGCGACAGAAACAATCATAACGAACAAGAAAACGACTTCAAAATATTGACGATATTTGGTGCAATGTAGACAGTGCTCTTGAACTGCATTTTTGCCTTAACAAAGGATTGCGTACAGTACAATGTATTCGAGGACTTACTCAATCCATCAGGCTTCAAGATTTGTATCTTGCATGTTAATTTTTTATTTATTTATAGTTTCTCGTTCATTACTTTATATCAGTTCCTTCCTTCCTTTCCTACCTTCCTTCCTTCCTTTCCTCCTTTCTTCCTTTTTTTAATTCCTTTTGTCCATTTATATTAGTCCTTTTCCTGACTTAACATTACTGACGTTCAATTAAACTTTTTCGTAGCTTCGACCTGGAGAGTCTCAAAGTATCAGCCTGCGTTTTCAACCTCGTCAGGCAGCTGGTCAGATCCAAGTATTGATGTTTGTTTACGATCAGGATGGAAAAAATGAGGAGACGTTCCTTCTTAACGTACTTTACCAGTAACACAAGGTCTTGCCTCCTGTAACTCGATTCGGATTGAAAGTCACGCTTTCTGAAAACAGTGTGAACGTCGCCTGACATCAGTTCCAGTTTCGAGGTGGGTCTTCTACTTGGTCCATGTATGTCCGATGAGAAGTTGCGATCTGTGGATAATGCTTGAAGCTGTGAGCTTTTCCAGAGGATGATGGTTTGATCGTCTTTGGAATGGTCTGTATCTACTGTTCATGTAGCCGGTAAGTGGTTAAGAGCGCAAAATGTGTTGTCAAGGCCAAGTGAGGTTGTTCAGTTATCGTATTAGCTTCTACTTGCGTGACACTCAATAATAATGTACACGAGCAACGACATGACGCTGCGAGGAAAGAACACAACCGAAACAAGGCGAATTTCAAGCCAATATCAAGTGGCGAGATGGCTGAAATAGGTAGATTGCTTCGGCAAAAGCTCGACTGATGCTAACGGTTTGCTAACATTCTGAAGCATCCACAGGACCGGTTATTGGTCAGCTGTGAATGTTGATCTATATCCACAAATATCGCCAAAGCTTTGACAACATCGATTGTTCAACGATGCTACGACAGCACGGATATGAAAGCTTGACTAAATTAAGCCAACTGTATTTTTCATCAATTGTTACGACAATGTTGCTTGCCTATGGTGGACTTGCTCAAGCCGGTTTGAACAGACGAGGAATTTCTTATGCCTGGTCGACAATTGTTAAAGCCTGTTCGAAACGGAAAAACTGCCCGAATTCAGCAGTACTAAAACCTGTTTCAACATAGTGTTAAGAAATGGTGATCCGTTGGACCTAGGTATTTCTTACCTGTAACAATGTCGACGGCACATTGACCATCGACCATCAACGGTGTAACTATATCAAAAGCTGTGACAGCATTGATATATTAATAACGCTGTAACATTGTCGTTAATAAAGCTTAACTGTGTTAAAGCAACTGTATTGTTCGTCATTGTTCCAACAGTGTTGCTTGTCATTGATGTTCTATTCTCAAAGCGGGTTTTAGTGCCTGACCCTGGTATCAAGACTTGGGAAAGCTAATGAATCTGGAATGGAGTATCCCCGACAGATTTCTTTATATCAAGTTTTCTTGAGAGTTTGATGCTTTATCAAATTCTTGTCGTTTGATCTAGTAAGCCGAAAAAAATAACTTCATCTTCACATATAAAATCACATGTGTCTTTGTCACATATAATGTCACGGCTCGGTGATGATTTTCCTTTGTATTTTCTTCATGAATTCTTAATCAATTTTATAAATATATATCTGTGTAATATTTAAAAACCGAGGAGTGCTTTATCGGATATGAAACAAGAGGCGATAGCCGAGTGTTTTTGATCCGATGAAGCACATACTTCGAGTTTTTTAGATGTCTTCTAAACTGAGCTTCCTAATACCCTAATTTGCGAAAAAAGTTTGAAAATTTGTTTTCTAAGCCGAGAAAATTAACTTTTTTTCACATATAAAGTCACATGTGTCTTTATCAGATATAAAGACACGACACAGTTATGATTTTCTTTTGTATGTTCCTCACGAATTATTAACGAGTTTTAGAAACATACATATATATATATATATATATATATAGGTTAATCAAGAAGACCACAAATATACGTTTCGACATATATATATATATATATATATACAGGGTGTCCCAAAAAAATGTATACACACTTTGAATGATTATAAATACAATGTTTATCAAGACATATCTAAGTTTTATTACCCAAGTTAAAGAAGACAAGTGTAGAATTTTTTGAGTTATCGCAGGTGTTAGAACTGATGACCGTTCTGGTCCAGGCACTGCTGATAACACGGACAGATGGAATTGCAAACATTACGAATTATAGTCATTTCATTTGGTATTTGGGTGTGTTCTCTTTCAATTGCTGCTCTCAACTCGTTGATTGTTACAGGTTTTGTACTACAAGCCTTATCTTTGACGTATCCCCATAAAAAAAGTCCACAGGCGTGAGGTCTGGTGAACGTGGAAAGAATTCAATGCTATATCTTCACCCAATCCATCTGTTCGGCAGATTTTTGTAAGCTAGGCTCTCGTATCACGATGGTAGTGGGAAGGTGCTCCATCTTGCTGGAAATAAAACTCCTCATCTCCAAATTGCTCATGAATGCGTGGCATTCGAAAGAAAGTTTGTTATAGTGAGTTATCATCATTCAAAGTGTGCATACATTTTTTTTGGGATACCCTGTATATATATATATATGTATATCTATATATGTATATCTATATCTATATCTATATATCTATATGTATATCTATATATCTATATCTATCTGTCTGTCTATCTATCTATCTATATATATATATATATATATATATATATATATATATATACAGCGAATTGCAAAAATTATGGGACAAAACATATCAACATATAAACATATCAAGATCATTGCATCTTCATTTTATTCTCACTTCTACGGTCAGTGAAGATACGCTATTTGTTTTTTTGGTACATTCTTTGGCCAGTCTAATGTATTAAAGTAGATTTAAGTATTCATAGTTGCAGATTTACCTATACATTCTTTTTTACGATATGTTTAGGTTTGCCAAAATTTATGCAATTTGCTGTATATGTATATATCAATATATATATATATATATATATATATATATACAGGGAGTGAGCAAAAAAAAAGTGGCCATCCTAAATAATTATGGTTAACGTAACATAATCATCAGAAGATGAACAGACGTGGTTAAGAATGATCGTTTTAGGATGCATGCGTCTAAATAATTTCAAATATCATCTCAAATCTTAATTTTAATAACCGATTTTTGAAATTCACAAACGTTACGCAGTTTTTAATTATATTATAGTTTACAAATTCCTGGTACATCTCTGATGTCCTTCATTTTGACTCTAACGAATTTGTTCGCACAACCGCCAATAAAGTTTATTTACAAACTACTACAGGCAACAACAGTAACTCAAGTACATACCTACTGTATGTACCATTCAATACCTAGCTGGCACTCTTTAATTTGATCACAGCTTTGCATAAACGAGGCATGCTTTCAATAAGCTGATGCAAGTATTCTTTGGTGATTGATTGTAATCCATTTTTGATTACTGCAAAACGTTCGTTTTCATTTTCCAACTTTTGGTCTTTTGTTAATCAGTCCAACTCAGCCCATAGATTCTCAATGGGATTTAGGAGAATCCATCCCCATTCATCAATATTCCCACTAATGTGCTCACGAGCAGATGATAATCGCGGTAAACGATTCTCCTCACTCCCAAATGGTTTCTCAGATTTTTTTCTCCATTTGAATTCTCTCTCTTTCAAGAGGTGATTTATAGTTTTGGCGGAGTATTTGACCCCTGTCTGAGCTTCTAATTTATCAACTAGCTGATGTTTGGTTGGGGTGCCTGATTAGGAAGTTTTAATAATTAAACGGTCACTTCAATCGGTAGTTTCTATCCAGAACCAGGATCTCGACTGCAGTCTCCACTCAATTTACGTTAATGCAAAGTTCTTTTTCTGTTTTTTTTTTCTCCCAGAATAGGTCAATGTGAATTTTTTTTGAAACTGTACATGTGGTAACTCCAACTCAAAGCAATCCAAGAATTTCATGATTCCTTCGAATTTTCATCTCAGATTTCTCGGTGCCGACTTTTTTAAGTCCCTTACTAGCCACATCACTTTCACATAAAACCTCAACGAAAACGTTTAAAATTGCACATGTAACTGGTTTTTTGGCTAATAATGTTTTGTACTTAAGTTATCAACTAGATATTGTGGGATGCACAATATTTTGATAATTTTATGGACAAGTTCATATCATCCAATTTGTAAGAAATAGGAGAAAATGCACTATGTTTAGCAGAAGACATTATCATAAAATGTATTAAGAATTGACGTGTGTTCCATGCCAGCACTTAAAATTAGTATGTCAAAAGCTTTTTAATCAGATCTCCAAGAAAACATTCTAAAAATATACGGTTTTCTTTCATTTCTGTTCTTCCAGTGACAGTTATACCAAATTGACTATATTTTTGACGATGGCCACTTTTTTTTTGAACACCCCCTCTATCTATCTATATATATATATATATATATAACTGCAGACGGAACCGTTTCGGCCTATTGGGCCTCATCAGTGCAGTGCTGACAAGCAGGATGGGGAAGCCTACATTATATAGGCAACTCAAATGTGCCACGCATGTGGTACATCTAAGCCATGCCAGAGCGCTCTAACTAGAGACTAGTGAGCGTGCGCAAATATATATAAATATATATTGTTATATATATATATATATATATATATATATATAACAAACTTTAGTTTCAAACGTATTAATAAAGTTTATTGATGATACACTGGCGGTCAAACAGAATTGCTTAAGCTCCATTTCTTGGGTCATGAAGGGTTGCAGCAATGGTTTTAGCTCACATCTATGGCTAAACAGTCAATTTTAGCTAAATTTAACGTATCTTCCACAACTTTTGATAGAGTTCCAGTCATTTTGAGGAATTTTTTATGGGAAAGTCAAGATGTTTCCTGGCTCCCCAGGAGATTACTTTTAATTGTCGGTAAAACAAGAATTTCAAGCAACATACAAAATGATGGGTCTAAGGCCAAGGATCAACCCTGAAAATGGAGGGAAAGTTACTCATAACGGGAGACTGCTGATCAAGTGGGCTGTAGCCAAAGTGTCAGCAATATTTTGGAGAAGCCGAGATTTACTGTAAGTGTTAAAGATTTGAAGATCCCTGGACAAAAAAAAGGAAAACTGCGAAGAGAAAGAACAAAATGATGGTGAGAAAAACATGTCCAATCGCTCTAAGACTGCACCGGAATATGAAGCAGAGATGCAAATTGAACATGGTGAGTGTCTCTACTTCCACTACCCGACGATGACTGAGAGAGGCTGGTCCCAAAGGCCGCAAACCAAGGTACTATCTGCGCCATAAGTGAGCAATTCTTTTTGACCGCCAGTGTATAAGATTTTTAAACTTTATGTTGAGCGGGCTTTTGATGATTATATATATATATATATATATATATATATAATATATTATATATATTATATATATTATATATATATATAATATATTATATTATATATATATATATATATATATATATATATATATATATATGTGTGTGTGTGTGTATGTTCAATCTGCAGACGTACGTTTCGCTGTACTACAGCTCATCAGTGCAGCTCGGAACGAACTTGGATTGATAAGGGGCCACAGTACTCAAACCGCTACTTGAGCGGTGGGCATTGCTTAACGCTATTGGTTATCCTTATATATCCGTAGAGTGCTCAACAACATCGAAATGTAGGAGCGTATATATGTTCAATCTGCAATATATATATATATATATATATATATATATATATATATGTGTGTGTGTGTGTGTGTGTGTAAGTAAATTTCATCTTACTAAGTTTAGATGTTTGTAAGCTTGGATATATGTATGCCGTCTGAGACCCTATAGTGTAGTGGTAAAACAACCGTACCGGCAATCGGGAGACACGGGTTCGATTCCCGTTGGGGAGCTCAGAAGTTTTCTGAGGTAAAAGCTTGAGAACAAACTTTTCATCATACATATATATATATATATATATATATATATATATACACATATGTATATACATATATATACACATTTATACATACATATATACATACATACATACATACATACATACATACATACATACATACATACGTAAACGTATATGCATATTATGTAGTGGAAGCACAGGGGCGAAAATGAGTGCAATTGTTCACTCTCCTAACAGCGAAAATGAAAAGAAAATCCCGAAAAATTCGGGGATTTTTTTTCTAGTCAAAACGGTTTTAATATATAAAACTGTAAAGCTAATAAGTTGGTTTATTATCATTAATTTTATTTTTTTCACTAGAAATTCTTTCATGTCGATATTTCTATTCAGGATTACAGCAAATGTGGAATAGCTAAAAGTTCTTGAGAACAGATCGTTCCTAAACGTCTACATCTTATTCACAATAATTGCCATAGAAATCATTATTACGGTCAAAAAAGAGAAACAAAATTGCTTACAAAATTAGAAACGCTTTCAACTTACAAAATTAATGCTTTATATTTGAATTACAATAAAGGTCCTTGGATGGTTATTGAAACGTAAATTACTGCAGGTACGCAAGACATATTAGTGGATTCAACGGGGCAATACGGCATGAAATTTAAACTCGACTAATCAACCAAATTATACGAAACTTAAGTAAAATATCAGCTGATAATCCTTGATTAGCGCTAGTCATCCTTTTTACTACCGACCCCAGGGATGTGATGGTGGATCAGTTGGTCACTCAAGCCAACCTTCATTCTGAGTTTCCGTGGATCAAATCTCAAGTTCCGTCTAGAGTCAAGCCTCAATTTTTAATTCTGGTTAGTGCCAGGAATGTAGAAACCAGTTTATGAAATTCGATGATTTTTCTCGTTCGTATGATGTGCTTTGTCTATGCATGCGTCTTTACAATGGCCGTGACTTGGGATGTTTATGCAAGTAATATTTACTTCGTTCGTACAAACCCAACGAGTGACTGTGTATGCACTATAGTGAATTGCAAACAGCACCATAAGTTTGAGAAATGTCTGTGCGATCCTGTGCCGGCCATCGACAGAAGATCTCATGTCATAATGCAAAGTATTGTTAAATGTTTAGTTAGTTGATTCCAGACGTTGTTAACAAGACTAAACACGAAGACCCACGTCAAGTATTCAGATTTGACTGGAAAATATTGCGACTCGACTCCGTAATCTTGATATAGCTAACATTCCTGACATTTCTTCTACATGATTAAATTGGTTTAGAAAGCGTGCAAATTACTTGATAGCATGTACAGAAGGCGCTAGTTGAGTGTACAGCTTTGAAAAATTGATAATTTATTTGCAGATCGAAGTAACGTCTTTCTAGCTGTGTTAGTACAACCACATCAGACCGTACTTTCATTTTATCTTTTTGCAACTAATCCTGATTCTATCGAACAGAGGACCTTCCCTCTGCAATTCATAAGAGCAGTGAAAATTTCCCTTTGCTTTGCCACCGTGAGGTCTTTGAGTCAGTATTCATACCTTGGGTTGAACATGCTTGATCTACGAAATAATGTTTTTACTTCCAGATTGTTTGATAAGTGTTGGTAAATTGTTCTTAATATATGAATGTTAAAGATAGATGTCTGTGATCGTTGTTTCAGAAAGTTGTTTCATCGCTTGGCCCTGTTTATTCGCATGTGGTACAACTCTCCAGCGCTAGTTTTACAGGTGGGTGGGACGGAGTTATCTCCAGTACGGCGGTGTATATCTCAGCTGCTTTTCTCTTATTTCCAATCTGCTGGTAGGTGTATCCCAAGGCGGAAAGGATGAGAGGAAAATGTGGACTAGATCTGAAATGAGAAACGTGCTCCTCCATTCGGACAACTGTTTCTCGAACGTTATCTTCTTTACCCAGTCTCCAGTAAGTTAATGCCGCCTGATTATACACGTAGATTTTTAATGGTAACTGGAGTGGACTTCTTGCTTCAATTTCATGCTGTAGGTACTCGCTTAGCAGAGGCTTGTCTTCATTTGCAAAGGAGATCAACGTATTTTCCGTCCCGCCGAGGACGTGTTCAAAGTGAAAAACGGCTTTTTCTAGTTGTTCTGTTCGGAAAAGGAATGATGCGAAGGTTTCCTCTACAAATGGCGTAAGTTCCGTATTCCTGCGAATTAACTCGTCAAAACATTGTTGGGCTTTCTTCATCCACCTCAGATGCGTCACCTTATCATCTTTGCCCGTCGTGAAGGCTTTCGTTTGGTAAAGTTCTGCTAGAGTACCGACCAAATTCTGATCGCAGTTATAGCCCCGATCAAGGTCTAGGCAATATTCATAACATGAAATTGCCCCATCAATGTTTCCTCGGCCTACGAGAAGCATTCCTAACGATCGGTACACGTAATATCGATTTGCAAAAAAGAACTGCCCAAGAATGGCATGCTGCTCTTCAAACTGTAAATCCAAAATGCTTGTTTGGTACTGAAGGAGTTTAAGGAAAGTATTAAAATAGTGATAAGATTCGTTTTTCCTCTCCAGCATCAACACGGCATTCCCTGCAAGACGGAGTAACAAAAGCTGACGTTGAACCCAATCTAGTTGCTCGGATTCTTTACTTGATATTGATCCTGTGGTCATCATGGCTTTGTTGCAATACTCCAGCGTCAGCTCGAACTCACTGAGTTCGTAATACATTCTTGCAAGATTTTCCACCGAAAGTGGGTATTCAGAATCGTCCAGCTGCAAGGGGAACCCATCTCCGATGAGAGATTGCAAGCTTTTCTGACAAACGCTAAGCAGGTATGGGAGACTCGGAGGTCTGCTGTCAAAAAGAGGTCGCACATCTTTACCATTGGTGGAAAACTTTTCAAACGCCCTGACGGCTTTTTTCTTCATTCCCATTGCCACGTACGCGCGTACGAGGAGACTGTACGCTAAGTTGCCAATTGGTGCTAACAGTTGCCCATTGGATTCGATGTATTTTTGCACACCAGGGCCAAAAAGTCTGCTTTTATGATACGAAATAATGATCTGTTCATCCCATAATCTTTCGCCTTCTTCAGTCATTTGCTCAAGCACGTGAATGGCATTCTCGAGTCGCCCTTGTTCAAAGAGAAAGTAAGCATAAATGAGGTCTGTTGCGAAACTGCCGTCTTTAATCATTTGTGCAGTCAGGTAATATGATTCAGCCAGACGGCGTTCATCTGCTGCAACTTTTCCAGTGCTTTTCATGGATTGCAATCTGTAGGCTCCGGCAATGTATAAGAGAAATTGTTGACGACTGTTTTTTTCATTAGTGTTTTCCATGCATTCGGCCACTCCTAACCCAGCTTCATAGACAACGATTGCGTCGTTCGTTCGCCCACAGTCTACAAATAGATTTCCCAGACTTCCGAAGAAATTCTGGAGTTTTATGAAAGGGATATCTTGCTCTAGGAGTAGTTGTTTACAAAGATCGAGGGTCTGACGAAATGGGCAGCATTCCTTGGAAGCGACAGCGGCCTTTGTTGCGGTGATGGCATCCAATAATTCGAAGACCTCTTCTTGAGGAGGTACTATATCCATGAAAAAACCGATCAAGAACGCAGCCAGAGATTTCCTCAACGGGTCTGCAGCGAGATTTGATTCTCCAGACATTACCAACGTCTGCCCAATCCAGGAAAACAAACGACGTCGAATGTTAAGGAAATTTATTTCGCCACCTGGCCACGTGTTTTGTGAGAACGTTTCGAAGACAACAGCAATATTTTCGAGAAATTCCTTCATCTCTCTCACGATCTTTACAGCTTCGTCTAATTTCTTGAGCCTTATGAATGATGAGGCCAACATCAGTCTTATTTCACATTTCATTGCGAAGAACTGTCCTCTTTCAGGTCCACCAACTTCCTCTATAAGATTACTAGAACCCATGCGGTCGTCTTCTTCTTTGCTTGTAGAAAGGGCTAGTTGGCAAAATGACACCGCTTTTCGAAGATCTTGCAGTTCAGTTGGCAATTGCGTACTCAGTTTAATCGTGCACTTTGCAGCTAAATAGAGCAACTGTACGAGGAGTCTATTCTTTGACAGTCCAGGCTCCATGGAAGACGTTAATGCTATCCCTTCTTGGCAAGCACACAAAGCATCATGCAGGTTATTACAATACATGTGACTTTTGGTTAAGCCAATTAAGTTCTCGGTGTACTCTGCCTCATCGAAAGGTTCCGAGGCCTTGCTGGAAGCCACCGCTTCCGTAAAGCTAATCGCGGCCATTCTGTATTGGTGAACATGAAGGTAGCCTTGCCCTGATAGCTTCGAGATTTCTGCTTTTCTTTTTGGATTAGATTGATACTTTGCCGCTAGATGTAACTTGGCCAACATCAAACTGATATCGTTTTTCTCCCTCGCTATCAGCGCTTCATTCAAGAGAAATTGGCCGAGATCCAGAGCAACGTTGTCGAACGCTGACATCACCAAAGGAAATAAATGGTCCTCTAAGCACTTTCCAGCTTCTTGCACGTTACCTTGGCTTAGGTCATATTTGACAGAATCCGCCACCGAAGTCAAACTATCCATCTCTGATTTAAAGATTTCGTTTTTGTCCAGCTTTTTTGCACTCTCATCTAAAGCCGCTATTTCAGGAGCTCTGGCTTTCTTGCCGTCTGTATACCTCATTACATCTTTATTAAAATCTCGCATTGTATCAAATCCGGGTGGCTTTATTCCAGGAGAGGAGTCTTTATCATTCTTTTTTTCATGACTCGAACGGACTTCATTCAGTTCATCGTTTTTGCCGATGGTCTCCTCTTGCCGCTGTGCCGGAGAGTTTGAAGTCGTGTTACTATCTAGTTTGCTATTCCATGTTGATGCTGATGTAATAGACTTGTCTGGTACAGCATTCGAAACTGTAGTTCTTTCGGATTTTTCTTGCGGAATTTTTGCTGATTTCGTCAGATGACGTGACAGGTTACTCGACATGTTACTCTTAGGGGAGAGATCTGGTAATCCTGTTGCTCTTGAGCTGGTGACATTCGAGACTTCGTTTGTTGGACCTGTTTTAGCTTGTGGTGATATCTCATCCTCTGCCAAGTCTTTACTGCTCTCAATCGAGCACGTTGAAACCTCGTAAACGCTCGAATCACCCGTCGCTGATTTGCTACATCTGGATGTCTTCCCGTCGCTTACGGGAGTATCTACGTCGCAAGTTAGCGTCTTAATGTCTCTGTTACTCGGGTCAGACGACTGTCCTTCAGCAACGGTTGTCGTCATTTTATTCTCAAAGAATTTACCAATACAAATCGCTTTATTTGACGAAGCACTTGCTGCTTCAGACGTCTTGCATTGAAAAAAAGACGCGAGAAGTCCCGAGGAAAGTATCTTCTTGAAGAGTGGCCCACAATCAGAGGTTGCTTTTAAGAGTTCTAAAAACTTCCTCATTAAATGACAAATTTCTGTGTTTAATAATGTACCCTTTGGAACATCATTTTCATTAATTGTCGCGAAAATGTCACTCGCTGCTTGGTTCAACTTCTCAGCTTTTTCAAAGTCTCCTAAACAGACAAACAAGAAAGCCATTCCCACGAAAATGTTTGCTTTATTCGCATGGTTGATCGACCCTTCCACCTTTTCCTCGCATTCAAGGAACTTGACAGTGGAAAGTATAGCATCAAGCAATTGTTTACTACAAGGATACACCAAGTAAAGGCTGAAAAGATTTGAAATTTGATACCAGATATGGGAGTGATACGGGTCTGATGAATGTATTTCCATTTCCATTTTCAGGGACCGATCTAAATAGTTAAAGGCGCTTTCATAATCCTCTTTTTGCGAACAAACATCGGATAGACTAATTAAAATGGACGCGACATTCTCACAGACGTGTCCAGGCGTGTAGATTTCTTCGCTCATTTTGAGGGCTTCGAGCAGAAGTTTTTCTTGTTGTAGTAGATCAATGGAATGATACTTCGAGGCCAGGTAGGTAAACAGAAAAAGGGTCGTCGAGTTAAAGTTACCCGAAGCTGAATGCCGTCGCAAAACTTTAGCAGCTTGGTCATAGTGAAATCGTTTGGCTTTCCTAATTTGTTCTGTTGATACAGAGACCTCTCCATGGCTTGACTTCGCGGTATTGACGTTCTCTGCCAGGTCACCCAGCTTAACGTGAAGACCAAGTTCAGTCAGCGGAACCTTTGAAGTCACCACTGAGTCCTTGCATATGTCGAGCGCTTCCTCCAAACAATTTCGTGCTTGGTAAACCTCGCCAAGCTTTTCCCAGCAATCTGCAATCTTTTTAAGGAAGGTGCACTTCTCATGATTAGCCTTCATCGTTGAAATATATTTCCTGGCGTCATCTACGTAGCTAATTGCCTCAGAGGATTTATCGTTTTCCAATAAGATATTTGAAATGTTCAGCAGGCATTCCACGATGTACAATATGTATTCTTTCCTAGTTCCGAGAATCTCCAAAGCCTTCTTGTAATAATGTTCAGCATCTTCTGAGAAGCCTTGCTTCATGCAAATTTGTCCGAGAGAGTTCAGGTACTGGACTTCGACTACGGAGTCGGACTGCGAATCAAGCTCTTCAAGCTCCTGTTTCATCAGTTTTATTGCTTCCTCATTTTTACCCACCTCCAGATAGGTCTCTGCGACGGAACAGGTCAGCCTTGCTCTTGTGGTTACGTCGACGATGTTTTTAAGACATTCTTCTGCGTCGATAACGGACTGCCAAGCCTTCTCGTGTGCATCTAAGACGTACCAAGATTTGGCCATCGCACAATACATGAAGCAATCTAAACAGAAATCCCAGTTTGTTGCACGGGCCTTCACAGCTAAGCCTTTCTGAAGATTAGATATAGCTTCTTCATGCTGATTTGTGTTTGCACAGATGACTGCCAAGAGGCGGTAGACTTCTTTGAAGATGATGAGCCAAGCTTTCCCGTTTGGCGATGGCATCAATTGTAAAAACTGTTCCAAATAGAATTTGCCTTCCTCCAGCAAGGATAAACCTATGGAAACTTTGCCAAGCATCACTAAAGTGTAGGCGACGTTGAAGTTGGGATTAACGCCGAAGAGAGTACGCCCCATTGTCAATGTTCGTTGTAAACATCGGTAGGCTTCATCATCTTTCCCCTGATATAAGAGAAATTCACTGAGCTTGTTTAGCCAGACGAAACCTTTGACACTTACCCCTTCGCTTTCTATCAACGAAGTTAATTGAAAAATAATTGCCTGGGACTGCTCCTCTTTAACCTGCTGCCCACCAGATGCCATTACCAATTGTAGAAGAGATAATTGGATCGTCAATATTTGCAAGCTATTGTGATCGAAACCAAGCCTGTGCTCCATCTCCATGCACTGATCAAGAATCCCTCGCGCTGTTTTAAAATCCCCTTGGAATTGGTAGAAAGAAGAAATGAAAACGAGGATCTCAACTAACTGCCGGTTGTCGAATACCGTCTGCTCACATTCGGCCAAATCACCGCAATAGTAGAATTCAGCAACGTCCGGGTTCCTCTGTTCTCTGGTCGCCTCTGGAAGATTGTACCTCTTGCGTATTTTCTGTAGTAGGGCATCCAGTTTTTCTTTTATCAATATTATAGCATCCTCGCCATCCGTCTCTATGAACTTCACTCTGATTTCACGAAGCGCTAAGTCGATGTTCTCTGGGTCGGCTTCAAGCGCTCGTTCGTAGCACTCTAGGGCTTTAGAGTAGTTCAGGACGCGACAGTACGTGTGTCCTTTGGTAGCGTCGGAGTGGTCGAAGAACACTTCATCGAAAAAGGAGTCCGAATGGTTCTTGTCATCGCTGCAAAATCGGTACAGTTCCTCATAGAGAGGAATTGCAACGTAGAAAAAATGGAACAGTTCCTTTTCTCTTGGCATGCGGTGAGTGAATGTACTGCCACTGGTAATCGAACCTTCTTTAGACCTTGGTCTTATTTCTTCCTCCTGCTTTCCGGCATCAAGGTACGTATTCAATCTCAGTTTCAGTGCAATTCCCACTGCACTAGCAAGGTTATCCCTGGCAATAGGCCTAATTACTCCCCTCTTGCTCAACTCATCAAGAACGTCAAAAGCTCCATTTCCTTCAATCCCAAAACGTTTGGCGAGTCCTGCCGCCACACGGTCTGTCAACCGATAAATTTCCTTCTTGACATCGTACAACTTCCCGTCGTTTACTTGCTCGCTCCCCGACATCATTTGTCCATAGCGACAAACATCTTGTCTGAGAGTGCTTAATCCTCGGCAAGCTCCACGGGTAAAGGACTTACCACTTGATACATTGTGATGGCAATCCTCCAGATCACAGGGACTACCCACGAATTTCTCCAACTCTGTTCGATATTTCTCTACCAAAAGGTGTTTGTCCTCTTCCAATGGTGCGACAGTCAAAAGAATCTCGCCCAAACCGGGGTTCTTCTTGTACCAGTAGCTGCTCTGAAAATCGGCCATCTTCGCAGGACTGTGAATGAGCTCAAAATCTTTCATATTTCCCAGAGGAGTCTTGCATGCCTGCGGAAGAAATCCGTCGAACGATATCCCTCGTGGGGTTACGTCATCATAAAACCATTCTCCATTCAATGCTTTGATATCCATGCAGGGTAGAATGGTTTCCCCGAGGTTGATTATCTGTAAACGGACAACGTCGATTAAATTATGGAAGAAAGTTTGGCAGCTTTGTTTATCTATGCCACACAGTTATACACACCTCATACACACCTCATACCCACCCGCCCACACACCATCTCACACACGCACTCACGCACAAACACACGCACGCACACATGACACCACCAAAACTTCAGAGTAACGTTAGTTGTTTATAAAGCAAGTAGGAAATGGAGATGTGCACAAGGTTCTCATTTCAACGTATAATGTAAGACTCCGACTCGCTATTTTACATTCGAGATGTTTTCATTTATTTATTGAAAAGTTGTTGAAGTTCAGGAGTACCGACTTCACAGACAAGTTACAAGATGAAATTTTCTAAGGGTCGGCGTAGAAGCGATATAAATCGGGGAAGAGGGTGAGCGAAGTTGCAAATTATTTTTATTACAAAAGTGTGAAAATTTTTGGATTTTAATTTCTGTCAATTTTTGCATTTTAATATCTGTTTAAAGACATAAAACATGATTTTTCTCGTAAAAAGATTCGAAGACACAGAATTTTTCAAAAAATATGCCGAAATTTTTTCGAAAATTTGGTAATTTGTTTAAGGCGCTGTTACGCTAAACATCTTGTCTTCCAATTTGCGTCAGGAAGGCTGAATCTGTCGCGCTGCCATTCCGCGATAAAGGTTGTTACATTAGGCAATATTTTGTATAAAATGTCGAGGAACGGCGACCGTAAAGGACTAGGAATGAACCGATTATTGATTTTCATTGACTGATCACGATTACCGTTGCAAGACAAGTTGCACAAAGGATGTTACACTGTGGAACGCCTCAAAAATCCTTTGCAGCATTGCCGCAATCGTTGCGAAAAGTAGAACTTAGTTCAACTTTGTGCGACACACGCGACAACAAAAATGTATCGCGGCTTGACGATTGCAGACTGTTATGTAACTTGTCTTACAACAAAATTGCGAGATGAGTTGCAAGAGAAGTTGCATAGCGTAAAAGATCCTTAATGGAAAAAATAGTCACAGTGCTCTTTTACAAATCAAATCGTATTAATTGGCAATTAGGAGCTATTTAGTAACTTCAGTGCTGCCCTTAGCAATAGGTAGATCGTTTTTCTTGGTGAAGTTTTTTTATGCTAAAAATGCTTTTTCACATATTATATAATCGTCATGATGTCTCAATTTTATGCAAAATATTCATCAACCAGTTTTTACGTCCAACTTGGATTCTTTAACTGTTAAAGAATTGTGTCGAATCACCTAACAAGTAATCGTTACAATATTCACGTCCGATCTGTATGCGATTTACAAGGCGAGCCGTAGTAAATCGCATATTGTTTGTATTGTATCTTTCTTAAAATACGAATACATTCAAATGGCCATGTTTGCCGGTTATTTTGAAGTTTCGGTAAATTTTAACGCAGAAAATCGAAGGGAAAATTTCATAATTCTAATTAGTATTCTGTATGCGATTTAAAGAATACTAATTAGGCGCCAAAATCTTTTGTGTTTTCTTCGTGAATTATTCGTAAGTATTTTTTAATAATAGTTAATCCCTACAAACCTCACTCAATTATGGGGCACTAGTAGTAGTGTTCGTTAAGAGAAGGATGATTTTCATAGGCATGAAATTACACCTCATGAGACTATGCCCCTGCGATGCGGATGTAAATGAAGATTTAGGGGTATGTATATATATATATATATATATTCCCACCATACAAAGCTATAAAAAATTAATGCGTGGTTCTGTTCTTGCGACTTTCTCCAACTTGGTATTAATTCTTACAATTCTTACCTGCAAATGGACAAGGTTTGTTAAGTTACGGAAGAAAATTTTGCACTTTTCTTCTTCTGAGCTAGTCAGTATTGCCCATTCTAGATCAGAATAAGGCGTCATCTCTTCTCGGGCTAAGGATCCAAGGACTATTATTTCGTAGTGGCACGGCGGTTTGCCTAGGACGTCCAAACACTCCTGAATGATTCCAGCAAAAAGCTGTTTGATTTCCGATGCTATTGTTTTGAACAAGGATTTTATCTTGCTTGCTTGCTCGACAAACATGTCGCGAAGATCTTCTTCATTACCTGTTTGGTTCAGTTGAGCGCCTTCTATCGTTCTCACACAACATCTGGCCTCTTCTCGCAACTTTTCCAGAACTTTTTTCTTACTCTGTATATCAAATTTACAGTTACTGGGGTTCCCGCCCACTGAAAGGACTAGGTTATCTTGGATACTTTGAATTTTCTGAGAAACAGTGTTCGTCATTTTTGTTAAGAAATCAGTTTCAACGGGACTTTTTGTTGCACAGTTTTCGACGAAGTTATACAGTGCTGCGGCCTGAAGTAAAAGTTTTTCCTTCTGGACTAATTCGACGTCATCTCTTGCTGCTGTCCTCTCTAGTACCTCTGCCAAATAATAATAAGACTCGGAATTCCTTCCATTTGCCCCACTCTCCAACTTCTGTCTTCGTATTGCTTTCCCAAGACTTTTTTCTGCGATCGCTAAATCCCCATTTTTTAAAGCTTGTTTAGCGATTTCGATCAGTTTCTGTGATGGAAGCTGTAAAGTAAGGTTAAATTCATCTAGTAAGCCTGTCTATGCAGCACCATAAAACATGGTTTAAAGTCTCGTACCGAAGAATATCATTTTCCCTCAGCTACCGCTCGAGTTGTGGTAGGAGGGCCGAAGGTTCGAGCGGGCGAAGGCATTAACCTCGGCATACTTCTGTTACGTTAACCTGGGAGATAATCGCTTTGTGTTTACATGTAATTGTACGTATGTATATATGTGTGCTGATGTATATGTATATTTATATGTATATTTATTTATAAATCATAACCGGGCCAACCCGACCACGTCACAAGTTCAAGTCGGACAGTCATTGGTCTTCCACTTCAAAATTTTTAAACCGACGACATTTGTTATGACGAAATCGTTTCAAAGGCCCTTTTCTTAAAAAATATTACTTTCTGTTTTAGGCACTTTTAGGAACGCAGTTAGAAAGAGGGAAAGGGCATGCGACCAGGCTTCGTTGAATTAACTTTCAGGAATTTTTTTTACCGTGACCAAGTTTAAGGTCCGAGTGTGATGGTAAAGTTTCTAAGCATCTTAGTTTTTTGTCGAACAACTTTACGAACTGCCGAACTTGTGTTCCTTGGAAGTACTTTTGCAAACATTTTCAACAACGTCAAGGGACCAGTGAATTTGGGACAGCGGAGCCAGGAGGCTGGAGGTGGGGGAGGACTATAGCCGCCCACTTTTTTTCCTAATATGACGTTGACGTGGTCACATGGATACGCACAGCTAAGCTGAAAATCGTGGTTGAAGTTATATTGTCGCCATGATTACTTTATTTGCGCATTTCAAAAATATTATTTTCTGCAGAACAAAAATAAGTGTTGAAGAACTTTTAACATTATGCTATATAATTTTAAGTGACGTTATGAAATAACCAAGGTTAACAAGGGAACCGCGCGTGGCATGGCCCTGGGTGTGAGCATAGATCGAGGATGATAACTTGAGGCACGAACGCGGCTCAACGAGCATCACTTGTACCCAAGTTCGATTCCCGTCAGGGACTCCGAAAGTTTTTCTGAGTAGAATAGCTTGAGAACGCGCGTATAGAATATCATATATCTACCAAGCTATCACATGTAATAACTAGTTGTACCCAACTTACTCGTTGTGAGCAGTAACTGCTCGGGCACAGTGCCCATCATGATCATAGTGAGCTTGACTTCGTGGGTTGGTACCCAGCTTACTTACGGTAAGTAATAACTGCTCGGGCACAGTGCCCATCATGCTCTCAGTGAGCTCGGCTTCGTGGGTTGGTACCCAAATTACTCATTGTGAGTACTAACTTCTCGGGTACAGTGCCCATTATGCTCATAGTGAGCTTGGCTTCGTGGGTTGGTGCCCAACGTACGATAAGTACTAACTGCTCGGACACAGTGTCCTTCACGCTCAATGTGAGCTCGGCTTCGTGGGTTAGTACCCAAGTCACTCGTGTAGAATGCCCACCGTGCTTTTTGTGAGCACGATTATGTAGGTGGGTTACCTCTTCGCATAAGGTGAGTAATCATCCTGCGGGCACAGGGCCCATCATAAGCGTTGTGAGCGCAGATGACATGGTTAGTGCTCAAGCTTCTTATTGCAACTGCTGCTCAGGTACGCAGTCCATCATGTTGGCCGTTTCACTCCAGAAGACGCCCTGTATGCATGAGAACATATTGCGCGCTAAGCACCCTGCCACCGACGTGGGACATTGTTGCTGGTTGCTAGCGTATCATCCTGATGGTTTGTGGTATTTGGATAGGTGGTCCTGGTGCATCACTTTGGTGGTCAGTTCAAGATACCTTCAGGCCTGATCTGAACCTAAATCCAAATACCACTATTTATGCCGGGGTCCCTCGGTCTACAGCTTGCACCTCGCCATCCAATCGGGTAAGTAAGGTGAACGTAAGTGTCAACTGTATTATTCCACAAATCAAGATTGTGTTTGGGGTTAGGCACACTTCATACATAGAAAGACAATCAGATTTCAAGTGACCTTTAATTTTAAGCGATTGGCAAAAGTATTTTTTGGTTCAATACCCATAGTAGTGCAGTCCTAAAATCTGAGGAAGGGTATCGCTGTGCACAATGACTTATCCTAGCGTTTCAACCCAACAAATGTAGCATTTCAACCTAATAAAATCATGTCTACCATCAACACGTATATCAATACGTATATCAATACATTAATACGCTCAGGTGTTAGACCAGAAAGCACCTTTAACAGATTATTAGAAAATTTAAGACTATCAGACTTAAGAGTCCCATCGGTTTCTAAAAGTTAATCAACCACTTTAGTGACTGCGATCTCATGCAAAGCCAGATCAATTGAATCACGCAATTTGCATGTGCTCTTGTTTAGTTAACTGCGTTCTGTATTGTGCAGAAAAAGACTTTTTTTATTTTCGCAAGCATATCGCTTGTCATTCAAAAATTTTAGGAACTATAATGCTTGTCGTTCAATATTTTTGATAGGGTAACCCTGTTATCCCACGTTACCCTAAGACTACCCCCTAAATACCCATTCAGGGAAAGTAGAAAAGAAAATCGAACTATGTTCTGCACATTAATATGTTGTTCATTGTTATTCAGTACCTCCACAACAGGTTCTCTTTGTTTGCTATTTTCCACATCAAACAGAGTTTGAAACTCTAAAAATCAGAAAAATAAAAGGATTTCAATATTGCTATTATTAAAGTCATCATCATCACACCATCATCACAACGTCATCATCATCATCAGTTTCGATGTCACCGTTATTAGAATTATTCATCGCAGCTCTGGGTTGTGGGTACGTTTTTCTGCGGATTGCAATTAAATGCGTGTTGTTAACGGCTATCTTTTTTGACACTTCTGTACCAGTAAATTTATCCATATTTAGGCTGCTTTTTTCCGAATTTTCTGGACTACATGGGGAAGGAAGGTGCCTGTGCCCAATATATAACAAACTATTTAACGGAATACCATGAATATCTCGCCTACATTTTTAAGAGGGGCGAACATTTAATCTCTAAATTCCCTTATCAACATATTGATGAGGGAAATTTTGACTAATTTTCCCTGTTTACTGTGAAAATTTCTAAATTTTCCCTCATTAAAATGTATGAGAGAAAGTTAAAATTGCATGCGAATGTGCTCAAAGGTATGTTTGGATGCGCCAAACGCATCGGATTTGGAGAAGACGGGTTAGGCTTTAGGGAAAACTTGTCAAACCTTGTTGATGTTGGTGTTCAAGTTTTGTTTTTGTTTTTTGGGTTTTTTTTCTTAACAAGGTGTGAGGTTTCTAGTTGTTCTGCTTGCGTATTTCGACACAATTCCTTTTTCTGGTACCACCCCCGCTACAGCCACTGCCACCCACGTCAACACCTGCTACTTTCTTCACCACCAGTATCTTAATCATTACCTTCATCACCCCAACCTACATCGCAGCCACCTTCACCAACAGTAGAACCATCATAACCACCTCTTTATCATTATTATTTTCATCACCACTGCTATGATTACGACAGGTTCGCTAATTATTGTCACTAAAACCATTGATACAACTGCTTCTAATGCTATCCGTTTAATCGCTATAAACAATGCCATGACTGCCAGAACTGCCACCTTTCTTACCACTGCAATCACCACCACCACCAATGTCATCACAGTATCCATTCTCATTACTAATGCCACCATCATCACTACCACCTTTGTCGCTACTATTACCACTGTCATTACTGCTACCACTGTCACTATTAACGCCACTGTCATCACTTCCACTTTAATCAAAATTCCTAACAATGTCATCACTACTACCTTTGTCATCACTACCCCTTCTACTATCAAAACTAATGCCAATGTAATTCCAACTTGTCACTACTACTACAATGGTATTTATTGCTATCTCTGTCATCACTCATTGTCGCGTCCCCCGAGTGGGAGCGAAGTTTCGACCGGCATTTGTCTGGCGAGATGTCGTCTCCCCAAATGAGGTTATAGTTTTAGCGTTCTCTTTGAGCATCCCTAAGCACTTTGCAAGCTTGTTCGTTTCAAGGACCGAGATAACACCGGTAAAAAGTCTGTTGTGTGTGTTCGTTGAGTTCTACTGCAGTCAAGAACAAATAATGTTACCCCAATGCCAGCAATCGTATCTACTTATATGTTCGGCATCAGAATATTTACGTATCTTAACAAATTTACATATACTAACACAACACTCATGCCATTGTCATCACTTTACCGCTGCAAAATCTTCTACCACTACCATCACTACTCCCACTGCCATCACTACTCCCACTGCCATCACAACTACCACTGCCATCACTACTACCACTGCCATCACTACTACCATTACCATCACTACTACCACTGCCATCACTACTGTCACTGCCATCAGATCTTCCAAAATATTCATTTTTACCACTGTAATCACGGCTGCAACTGTCACCACCAACACTTCTAGAATTGCCAACACTGCTACCACTGCCACCACTACTTCCCTGCCATCATTAGTACAAATATTACCAGTTTTACCAGTCATTACCACCATTACAACATTTTCGCCACTACTTACGCTACCAATGTCAACACTGCCATGACGATTAGGGTGGTGATTACCACTTACGAACGTAGTGCTGGTGGAGGGTGGGATAAAGAAGATAGTACTGATGAAGATGATGGTGATCAAATAGTAGTGAGGGCATTGGTAATAATGGTAGTAGTAATACCATGAACAGTGCGTGGTAGAAGGGGACGAGGTAGCCGAGAGTTATATTAACTTAATAAGTCCATCGTTTATCAAAAGTAGTGGTTAATGAAGTCATTTACCTTTATGACTAGCTTGCAAATAGTACCTGTCTCCATGGGTCCAATGCAGTAATTTTTCGAAATCTATAAGATAGCACGCACAGTATTACACACAAAGTTACATTATTTGCTGGGCAATTAAATAAGTTATGGTAGTACTGAAATCCTCGGAAATGTATACGTGAAGCACGTGATGACATTTGAACATGGCGCCCAAGTTTTACCACGACACATTTATTTAGAGTCTATATCCGCACGTTCATTTATCTTAATTGCCGAGATTGTATGTTTACCCTACAATTCCGTCATTAACAAAGATTAATGATGTAGGGAGAGGGGTTTGTTCCAGAGGCGTAGTTAGGATAAAAATTTGGGGGGAGACATGGAAAATTTGGGGGCGCACTCCCTGAAACGACCTACGGCTCAAATTCGTCAAACCCAGTGTTCTTAGAATAGTTTCGTAATTTCGCCTTTCACTGAGGCCAATTTTCCTCAGTACATGCGAGGAGGATAAGGATTTAGAAATTGAACTTAAAAAAAGAATAATTTTCTCAGTTTAGTGACGTGTAGTTGATGTTACTTATAGATGCAGGAATATTGCAGCTGCCAGCTAAAATCATTGCTAAAAAAGTAAAGCGTACCAAAAATATTCATGTGTGAATTGGTTTCACTTAATTAGCCCGAACAGCAACAAGTTTAGCACCAGAGCTCACTTAAAATTTTAAAAAAAATTCAAAGCAGCAGCCTAAAGTTCTTAGTTGTGTAACGTGGTTCAAAAACAAGGTTTATAAGATATATCTAACAAGTAAAAGAGTCTTTACAACAATGTCACACTCCTTAAGTTAAAGTTCTCCGTTGCTCCCGCATACCCCAAAACTCAAGGACTTGCTCACGTAATTGATAACGTGCATGTCTGTCTACGCGACACGTGAATTAGCTGGTCATAAATCGAAAACAAACGTTAAACTAGCCAACCGGCAAAATGAATAACAGTGTTTACAAACGAAACGCTACAGTTGAATCGAACATCAGATATTCTGAGGGGCCAAAACTCTAGACGGGGTAGCCCGGGCCTCCCTAGCCCCTCCCCTTCTTTTTGTCTACGCCTCTGGTTTATTGAAATGCAAAGAACGAGCATGCAGTACAAAGTCTTGAACATATTTTGGGTAAGTTAAGATGATGAAGAACAGAAAAAATCTTTGAAGAACTCGGTACGTTTCTTTTTCTCGTTTCAGGAGGTCAGCATTGTTCCCAGTTTTCTGCCAACGAATGAACGATTATGCTTTCGTTGGACAGTTGAGTTATTTTCTAAACGATTTTTGTTGGCATATTAGGTGTAAACCGTATTTTGCGAATGTGTTTTCTCGAGCTTCTAAAAATGACACTTATTTTGTTTATTTTTCAACGAGAAATACATGTTTTTAGATTCCAAAGCGTCGGCGTGCTCGCGTATTTTATTGCTCTCATCTACTTGGATGGCCCCTTATTCAGAAAAAGAACAACTTGGAGAAGGATAAAAGTGTCATAAACTAGGGATTCCTTCATTGAACCCTCAGATAATAGGCACAGAGAAACTATCCGCGATTTAACCGTAGGAAGACGAACATTGTTTTTATTAATACGAAAATAAGTTTAGTCATGAAACTGGTTTATAGAAAACGTATGGTTTGTTGGTGACGATGTTAGTTAATTCATGTTTTGTGGAATAAAACACTGATTACCTTCAAATAGTTAAGTTTGCGACTTCTAATCCTCTTTGGGCTTGTATATTTTAGGAAAGAACTAGTTTGAAATAAGAACAAATGGGTTTTCGTCCCTTGGTCGGTAGGTATTTTATGAGCACAGGTCATTGACCGCATCGAATCTATTTGCTGCTTGCAAGAAGGTCGAAGCTCCTAAGCACGTAAGAGAGCTTCTAACCAGCCAAGTCGGGTTAAATAACATTCGTGGAGGCGAATGAAAGAGGTTCTCCGATGGGACTTGATTGTGACGTCAACAGTTGAGGTTTAAGTGAAGACTTAACAGTGAGCAAATTTTTAACTGCTTAATCTGCCATATAATTTATTCAAAGACGTTGAACTGCCTTTGAATAAGCATGCTGAAGGTTATCCCTTCCTGTTCAGCATTCTTCATTTGGCGAGTAAAATCGTTTCGCGTTCTCAGCCAGAGTAAAGTAATAGAAGACCTATCCCGATGGAAAGAAGTCGAGTAACGTTGAACTTGTGTTTTTCGGAATACAGCTGATCAGGGCAATTTTAAAACAAAATAATCGTTTCTGAAGAAGCGACACGGCTATTCGGAAGTGAATGGTCAAAGGGAATGCGAATTCAGATCACCATACCTACAACAAAGAAATGGGAGTCAAAGTACACGGGTCAGGCGACCATGGGATGAAGAAAAGATGGCTCTACATCTTCAGGTAGAATTACAGCCATGTTTTGCAGAAGAGTAGAATATTGGAATGCAGTGAGGCTTTGCATATATAATATGTATGTATGCAACAGTTCTTGCCACATTCCTAGTGATTTAATTGATGAGTTTTTAAATGGTTGGGTTTTGACGTGATTCTGCCGTCATTGAATGCATCATGTACCATAAATCTTCTGAACAAATCATTTTTAAGCTTAATACCATTCACTGTCCGGTTTTGGTATGGTTATATGTGCTTTATTAAGTCTCATTCATAGTATGATGTTGGCGCAGTTTTTATAGATGTAGACTACTGCACTGTGCTATAGACATTGATATCTCAAGGAACCGCTGATAAACCCTTCAGATGGTAATTAATAAGATGCTTTGGCCAAAGCTCCACCAACATTGCCGCCATGGTATCACATGCAAATCACCCATACTGGCTAATGGACTGGTCATCTGAGTGAATTTCCGTCCGCCTAACCAAATTGAAAATTCAGTAGCAGAGCTTGGATTTCAATTTTTGTCATATAATCGCAAGATAATAAGGGAAATTCTTCGTAAGCCCAAGTGCAAATACTCTCAAAGTCTCAAAGTCAATGATTATCACAGAAATGTGAAATATGTAATGACAATAGCTATTCTAAAACGTGTAAGCCAACGAAATTTTACGCTAATTTGTAGTGTTTGTAGGTCACTTTGTCTATAGGCTAGCTCACTATAGTCGTAAGGTGTTGTAAAGAGTCCCAAGGATTGCACGATTAAAGTCGTACGACTGCTGGCGAAAGCCCGCACCTCCCGGTTCACAATGATTCCAGGAGTTAATATGAGTCGCAAGAAAAAAGCTGTGCAACTGCTTGCGATAGTGGTGCACAATGACGTTGCAGTTGCGAGTAGATGACTCAAAATTTGAGGGACAAAAAATCTAGCCAGATTTAGCGCGTTTCACTAGCTTTTTACGCTTCTTGGGTGGAAAATTTTTTGACACCTATTTGTCTGCTGCCGTATGAACATGGTCGCATTCAATTCTAAATGCGTCGTAGAGCAACGTACAACACGGTGCACATTGCAATCTTTTGTCGCAAGAAGTCGCAAACAGTTGTAACGAGTTGCGATCGCATCGCAAAAGTTTGACCAAGCCAAACTCTTGCAACTGCGACTGCAACTGTTGAGCGACTACTGCGACCGCCGCAATTCCATGGTGCACAATCGTATCTAGTCGTACGACCGTTGTATCGCGAGCTGTCTTGCAACCATTGTGAACCGGGCTTATTGGTCATTGAGTTTAGCTTGCGCCTCTAGATCTCTGTGTTGCCAGATCTTTGGTCCGCTGGGTGGTTGGATTTGGGGGTGCAGAGTCTCTGAGTAGATTGGTGTCTGAGTTTCTCGGTCATTGGGTCGTTTTTATAATAATTGTTGTAATTATCGTTTGACGTCATCCGTAATTTCCTATAAGTCCCATCAACCACGAGATGGCGAAAATAGCAGAGGGTCGAAAATGAAAATCAGTGCCATCCCATGGTTCCACCGTACCGTCAACATAAAGTTAGATGCACTCTACCGTATTGTGGCGCTGCATATCCATCATAAGAACGTTTAGTTTTATTCATCTTTGAAGCCATAACTTTTACAGGTGGTTCTGATAAATACTTCCCAGAACGTAACGAAGGCAAATCCTTAATTAGAAAAAAGTAAAATTAGGAATGGGATCTCAATACTGTGAACAATTGTATCGGGAATCAACTAAATTTGACTCAAGCTGTCTACTATCTTTTCGTCTTTGCTGTACAAAGTACGGTGATCTTATTATGTGGGCTGTCAAAAATAGGCTTCCGGAAGATAATAGAGCAAAGAAGATGATTTTGAAAACAACACTTAACGTGGCACGCATTTCTGACATCCCCTTGGATTCGTTTCGTAATGTTCAACTTAGAGCATATTTAAGTGGCCAAGCAAACATGCAAATGCTGCTTCAGAATTAATGTGAACGTTGGCTATGTCATGGTATACTCTTTTGACTCTGAAGATGACCGCCGCCAAGGCTGTCGAAACGTCAGGCACTTCCACCAACAGTCTTTCTCAAGACTACACTAACCTGGACGATCAACTTCCACAAACATGTCATGGTATACTCTATAGCCTGCTTGGCCGGCCAAATTAAAAAAAGTAAAAAATTGTGTTAAAATAATTTTGTAAACATTTTATTAATAAGAAATGAATTGTAGACTGGTTATGATTTTAACTTTTAAAACTTGAAATTGCAAATATTCGAACAGTTACTGGTTGTAGTAAAAATCACCGTGCTCCTTTATAAAGTAAATGGTTTGAACCTGGGAGAATCGTGACATGTTTGAGGAAGTTGATCGTCCAGGTTAGTGTAGAATATCGACCGAAATACCAACAGAAACTTGAACGATTACAACGCAGCAGAACACGTAAACGACAAAAGCATGACGATAACTGGGTCAAGAATATTTCCTCGCGCCCTTTAGACGAAACTGAAACTCGATTACTATCCTACGGACTAAAACACTCTATAACACCCAAACATATACCGACTGAGGCGATTGTATCGAGTGTCGAGGCTGTCTTAGCTTCTCAAAGAGATTTGGCAGAGACAACAAAAGACGAGATCAGGAGTAGGGTCGCCTCCACCGTACAATCGGCCTCTATACGTGATACTAACTTGACGACAGTCGAAAAACAAGCACTCAAACGACTAAAACATGACGAAAACATTGTCATACTACCAGCAGACAAAGGACGCGTTACTGTTGTTATGGACAAGACCGATTACTACGACAAAACGGACGAATTAGTTAACGACAAACAAACCTACGAACTACTTAAACGAGACCCTGCACCATCACTTCAACGAAAACTTAACAACAAAATTTTCTCAATGAGAAAAACTAACACGATCACTCAACAAACTTACTATCGACTCAGGTGTTCGGTACCGCGATCACCAAAGCTGTACGGACTACCGAAACTTCACAAGCCACAAATACCCATGCGACCTATAGTTTCGTTCTGTGGGTCGCCTACTTACGAACTTTCCAAATACTTAACAACCATACTGCAACCACTAACCAACAAGTCACAACATAGACTACGATGGACTGAAAACTTCATCAACAATCTCAAAACAGTACAAATACCACACAACCACAAGCTAGTGTCTTTTGACGTGAAATCACTGTTTACCAGTATTCCGCTTCAACTGGCGCTAGAATGCACCAAAACTGCCATCAACGAATATACTGACGCACTTCCTTTACCTACAGGGGACATCGTGGAACTACTGGAACTTTGCCTCACATCAACTTACTTTCAATACAACGGTAAACACTACAAACAGTTACATGGCACAGCAATGGGCTCACCCGTTTCTGTTGTGGTTGCTGAAATTGTAATGCAATCCATAGAGGAACGAGCTCTTGCAACTTACAAACACACGTTACCTTTTTGGTTTCGTTACGTTGACGACACGATTACTGCACTACCCGAAGACGAGATTGACGAGTTTCACAAACACATTAACGAACAGGACAGTCACATACAATTTACCAAAGAGATTGAAGAAGACGGAGCTATTCCGTTCCTAGACTGTTTGGTAAGTCGTGACAATAACAAACTACAGACCACTGTCTACAGGAAACCAACGCATACTGACAGACTACTGGACCAATGATCGTACAGTCCAACCTCACACAAAGCTACCACCATCAAAACATTGACGAGACGCGCACAACTCATTTGCAACTCACCCGACGCTCTACGCCAAGAAAATGCCTACTTACAATGCGTTTTCCACAAAAACATCTATAACTCTGACTTCATCAAACTTAACACTTACAAAGACAATGAACGCGACGAAAACAACAGTCCGACAACAACTACAGCAACGATACCCTACATAAAAGGTACGTCTGAGATTATCTCGCGTATCTTACGACCATAAAACATACGAGTAGCGCACAAACCGATCACAACTTTACGACGTGTACTAACGTTAAGGACAGAGAACAACCGCACGAAAGACAAGGTGCAGTTTACAAAATTAATTGCTCCGACTGCCAAGCCACTTATATAGGTGAGACTAGCAGAAACTTAAATATACGACTCACAGAACACAAACGAGCGACAAAAAACGGAGACAAAACCAACCACATTGCCGAACACCACCGACAAACCAAACACAACATTGACTGGGAATCGGCAAAATGCATTACGTACAGCACCAACTACAAACAGCGACTCACACTAGAAAGCTGGTATACAAACTTAGAACAAAATCCATTAAACCGATCACAACAATTACCGGGACCTTACAAACGACTAATTCACAAAGTCAAACGTGCGAGCAGCCAATAGACTTATACTTCGACAAACTGATAATTAACGCCTACACAACCACACCCATTGCTTCTCGCCAAATATCACACCTCCATGACTAATACGACCGCCCACTTATCACGCACGAGCCAGATACAAATACAGGCGAACTTGACATTTACTCTCCTTTTGACTCTGAAGATGACCGCCGCTAAGGCTGTCGAAACGTCAGTCACTTCAACCAACAGTCTTTCTCAAGACTACACTAACCTGGACGATCAACTTCCTCAAACATGTCACGTGCTCCTTTATCATAGGGAATTAAACCAAGCGGGCCTCAAATTACCATAACAAAAACTCAATCCGCTCGAGAAATCACGTTGATTTCCATTTTTTCCTGAAGTTAAGTGAATCCTGCACCTCAATCCGTTTCATGTAAGCGATAAAAGGACATTTAACTGTAATGGATTGAAAATTAATAAATATTTCAAGTCGAGTTCACATTTCGGTGAATTCAAACTTCGATCTTGCCTCGTGTAAACGGCTCTTAATCCGACGGCTCGGACAAACATTGCGAAATAAACAATGCTGACGACCTTACTGCGCCGTGCTACTATAAACCAGTTCCTACCGCTTTTTAGGTTTCTTTAATTGTTCAGTAACTCATGCAGCAAATTAATCATTTTAAAAAAAGATTTCTGGATTCTGAAGGGTGCGAGAAGTTTTACTGAGAGAGAACCCAAATGAACCGAATAGAGTCGGATTTCTGTTGATCTCACGAAAAGAAAGCAAACTCTAAGTTCTATTATTTGTGTATCTTGTAAAGGATAAAGCTGATGAGGTCATACGTAACCCCATCTACAAGAAATCTGTGTACAAGGAGATGGACGTTTTATGAAGCCTCGACAGCTTTCTAAAAGAAACAGATATTCTTGCGTTATGTGCCCTTCTAGGGATTAATACTTCCCTTCGGTTTGGCATAGTTCACATTAGCGACATAACGATATAAGGATATGAACGTAACTACATAAAGAAAAGATCAGGGTTCATCCTAGTGTCGAAATTTCCATTTCATTAATTTATGCTCTATTTTGTCGGTATGTTGCTTTGCACACACTATCGAAATGTGAAGATGAGTGTACATGTCTTTGGCTTTTCCCTGTCGTTTTATAGTTATGTTGCTTTGCGCGAACCAAGCTTAAAACATGGCTTCTTACAGAAGATCAGAAGCCGCCGAAAGGCCGGACTAAAACATTTCGAGTCAATAATTGATGTGACGCGGGTGAAGCGAATGAGAAGCTGACCGTAACTGTTGCTACTCAACACTACTCTAGATCATCTCACAAACTCAATGACGACAAACTCAATGACGACAAGTATACAGGCGTATCAACATGTAAACAAGTAACGAAATTCAGGTTCTTTCGAGATCCAGAAGTTAACTAACGTCTATTGATAATGAAAACGATCGTATACTAGAATAGTTAACAACCATAACATGACATATTCATTGATTTTCATGAGTATCTTCCATATTAATGACAAATCTGGCTACAGTTGTTGAGCTGTGATGATTCGAACCTGAAACAATTATACGCACAGCTAACTTATTATTGGCTTCAGTGGATGTGGTTCAACGTTATTGCTTCCATGATGAATAAACTAGTTACTCACCCTTGATTTTCAGGTTTCAATCCCCTCTCATTTCACGCATCATGTTCTTCTGAGTCCGGATAGATCTTTCATATCTGACACAACACAACCGTACTACGACAGAAACCGCAACTGGAAGTCAAGCCGTGCAAGAATTCCTTTATAATTTTTAAAGATACATGAATGTCTCACCAAGTGATCATCGTGCATATTATCACATGTGCGTACTTCCGATGGAACATCCTTATTGTTTTGGACACACCGCACATAAAAGTTACAATTAGCTCGACTCTCTTAACTTGACGAATCGTTTGAAATTATTTTTCAGTTGTCATGCTATGAAAAACCGAATGCATCCAAACAGATGGCTTGGAAACGCAATATATCCACAAAAATTTTTTAAAAGACCCATAATAACGGAGACTTTAATAAAAATAGAAATTTATTTAACTGACGTTTCGTCGCTAGTCTTGCGACATCTTCAGAGTGAGGAATATATACAGGTGTTTGGAATATATGCTAACTATTAACAATGACAGGAAGTAATTAAGTGTAAGAAAGGATTAAGGTGTTAATGAGATGGACGATGAGATAGCGAGTGGGTAGTGAGTTAGTAAGAGGATAAGGTACGAGGATGCAGCTAACATGAGAACAGGAGATTAGAATAATGTTTAAGGTACAGATGTAATTTTTGCGTTGAGAGAAGGGTAATGTCTGCTAATAAAGACGTTTAATATATGACAAACGTATGTTTCCTGTGAGTCGAATTTTTACTTGTTGTATCTCCGATCTTCACCCTTGTCATTAACACCTAACTCACAAGTTAACACATTCAAAGAACATTGACACAAATAAGGCTAATTTCATTTTTATTGGGCATTTATGCCAGCAATATTCCAGTCTCAGGGTTACAACATTCGAAGGCACTTAATCGCAACAATATATTTCTTACGAGTTACGTTGACTGCCTCATGTTCTCAAGTGTTATACAAACTTGTTAGAATTTTAAAATGATATGAAAAATTTTCAACTGTATTTTAAAGTGGACGAAACTGCTTTAACCCTTACGTGTATGAAAGTTGCAAACACGAAACACGGGCACGTGTTCTTTGTACTAATTACATGCAATTGAAGGTACTATTTACTAATACTAAATATTTCATACGGCCAGGATTTAATAGGGGAAACATGTTCTTGTCCTCACTCGCGTCCCCTTAGGTCAGTAAGTGGTGACGTTTGTAATATTAATTATACAGTTTAAAAGCTGCATCGCTCGGAGATAACATAATCTGAAATCAGCCATCAGGATTAAATAAGGCGATTAACGTAAGCAATGGTCACTCAGCTCCAGCGTTTCTAACGCGAAAGAAAGGTACTGAGGTTTCGAGCGAAGGTCCTTTAATGCATGTCGGCTAGTTAAACATACGACAAAAATTTGTTAATTTTCGGAACGAAAGTGGTCTTCGTTATTGTGATAAATTCAAATTCCATTATCGGAATCTATTGATAAACCGTTACCGGTCCACTCTGGGAGATATCTTGAACCTATTTCCACCTGGGAAGTGTCCGTTGTACGTCTTGGAGAGAGTTTTGTTAGAGTGAAATAATGGATAAATTGCCGGGACCAAAATGTGATCTTGGTCTAAGGGGGGCGTCCGTCAAGTGTAAACGCTTTTGACGTGCAGACAGCGATTGAGATACGAGTGTTTCCGTTTTTGTCACTGTAGAGACTAATGCGATGGGCGGGGCAGTACACGCAATGACGCAAATGTGCTGAAGAAACGATCACACCTTTCAAGATTTCCCGTTAATTTGTGTTCTCTGGCCATTGATCGCTTGATGTTACATTCTTTACTTTACTTTTTCGAATTGGTCAATTCGACGAAAAGGGGGAATTAAAGAATTCGAAAGCAATCTTTTCCTGACAGAATGTGCCAAAAAAATCTGCAGTTTAATACTAGTGTATAGAGGGTTGCCAAGGATCGCACCAAACGATCCATCTTCTCCTGAAAGGCTTATACAGGAAAGATTCCGATTATGAATTAATAAACATGGCATCTTATCATGCTGTTAAATTCTCTAAGAGAACTGTAGTATAAAGATGAGAGCCCAGCTCAGGATTTTTATATGGAGAGCCATAACAACATATAAAAGACAAAGTATTTAAAACAACTTTACTAACGCTATGTTGCGGATGTGCAATATCTTCAGAGTGACTATTTACAAGTGTGACAAAACCTATATATCTATTTACACGTGATGATAAGCAACATGAGAACTAACCAATAGGATTAAAGTAACAAGATGTAAGGTGACAAGAAAGTAGAGCTCAAAGTTGGAGTTCGAACGACAAGAAGAGATGATAGTGAAATCATCAGGAGAGATATGGTGAAGAGATTGATGTGAGTGGGCAAGAGAGCTTGAAAGAGAATTCGTTGCAAGTTTCTTTCCCGTCAAAGGCGAAACCCCCATATGCTCTGAGGTTCGCGTATGAAAATGTCGGCGCGTTTGGCCGAAATACAACGCTCTGCAGCATTGACACGAGTATTTGTAAATAATACGCGATCTCATCAACTTGGGAATTCGGTCTTTGAAGGAAAAGAAATCTGACAGTCATCTGCCTGACTGGAAGATGAAACGTACAGTAACGTGTGGGAAAGCAGAGGAACATAATTTCGCAATTTGAGTTCGGATTTGTAAAGAGTGTAAACCTGTGAAGGGGAGAGAAAAGTTGAGAACAGTTTTATCAAGCATGCTAGAATTTCGCGTGGGCGGACTGAACAGTTTATCGAGAAAAAACTGTTAGTTTTAATTTTGCGGGCCCCGACCACCTAAAATGATTCGCGGTGCCTTAAAGAGCCATACTATCTGATTCTGTAATGCAATCTTCCAGCGCTGTCAAAGTAGGCATTTTCTCAACTGCAGGAAGATACAGTCATGAAGACGTATTATAGTCTTTGAGACGCAATCCCTTAAATTTGTACAATTAAACTGTATAACATTCTCAAACCCAGAAGAATTCATGAAAACACAATCGAAATTTAATATTTATCGGTGTCTGTAAATATGATACATGCAGAAGTGATCAATCAAACATCGGTTCTGTATCACATTTTATTATATGGCTGAGCTCGTTTCTAGGTAAGTACGCAAAATTATGTACTCTGATTGGTTGTTGAACGGTTTGATACTTTACGGTATTGAACCAGTCCAATACGGTATTTACACGGAATCGGTTGAGTAAGTTTTCGCGGAAAAATCTGTGGGTTGATTTTAATGAAATTTAAGGAGAATTGACAATCTATTATGAAAAATTCAGAATAAAAGTCCGGTAGGACAATATTACTACTCTTGTTTAATAATAATTGAACAAAAGTACTATAAATGGATGTTTAACTCGTGTAATCAAGAAGCCAAAGGAGCAAATCACAAAGAAAGGTAAACAGGAACATTCGGCGACGTAAACCCGGCTAAATATGGGAAGGAAAACGAACCAAAAGCCGTATAATAAATTTCTTATTAACCTCATTTGCTCGGTCCGAACTGGAAAGTATTTGCCTTCGGGTTTTTTCGCACAGACGTCGCTCCTTCGTCACTCAGTCTGCACGAAAACCTCAGGCAAACAATTTCTCGTAAGGACCAGACCTCGCTTTCGGTTAATAAGTATTTACACAAACACCGATGTTTGATTAATTAGCTCTGTTTCACATTTGCAGACACTGCTGCCTTCTGCATTGCGGTTCAATGGATCGGTGGTCTATTGCCGGAAGCCTATTTTTGCATCCTACTAGATAACGTCGTCAGCGGTTCTGTGAGGATATTTAAGAACCTTGTCCTCAGAACGACTGCCTCTGATGAAAACACTAGATCAGTGTGTCGAGACGTTGTGACTAATATACGGTAGTTCTGCAAACTTCGTTCAAAACCTTTAGAGCCGGAGTAGCATCAAAGCATGTACGTATAATGCTTGTTTTTGCTGACGTAACAAGTCCAATTTTTCGACAAATGATTATTGTCTATTTCAAACTATACCTCAAGACATGCTGGTGTTATAGAGAGCATTACGTTCGCAACTTTTATGGTTCGAAACCACTTTCAACACTTTCTTGGCCGAGGGCAAATACTTTCCCAAACAGACTGAGCAAACGAGGTTAATACGAAATTTATTATATGGCTCTTGGTTCCATCCTTCATCGCTTTTAACGAAGTCTTTATTTGGTCAGTGAGCGGCTTAGGTTTACTTCCTTGTTTTTTCCTATTCGTGTTTTTGCATCTGTTCATCTACTTTTGAGTTTAAAATTATCATTGAGAAGATTTGACATCTTTTTGGTAACTTGTTATCTCACATCTTTTTGTAAAACGTACCTGAATCGATCTGGTTGGTATTTAAATCAGCTCGGAAATTTTCCCGCCAAAACATGCCGGTCTGTACGAAAAACTTATTATTGCACAGCTAGGCAGCCAATCAGCTTGCGTCATTTTGCGTACAGACCAGAGAACGAGCTCAACTATATCATAATATCGATTATTATTATTATACATTCAAACTTCATTCTTGTTTCTTATTGGTCGACATTCACCGGTAAATTCTCAATGTCCGGAAGTCGTGCCACCATTTCCGCCGAATATCGTTATTCGACGGAGCTGTCCAAAAATAAATTATTGGACGCCGATGACGTAACCAGCTCAAGGCCGCGAAAATTACAAAACAGCAAAAATGGCCTGCAGCAGTTTGGAAAATTAATCGCACGAGTCTTTTTACTGTAAAACTTTTCTTGCATCTATCGCTGTTTTGAATGTATAATAAAACAATTATGGGATTCGCCTTACGCATAATATAAAGAATTATCCGGACCTCGGTCTGGATAATTCTTGATATCATGCTCAGCCTCATCCTATAAGTGTTTATTATCACGACGTTTTCGGGACCTACTGAAAGTGCAAAGAGGGCTAATTGGACTGAGGCTGATCCTAAGGCCTTCCAAAACGTTTTATCCACCGTTTTTAGCGATACCTTGATAAGCCTTGGATTTTTGGGGGGTAAGACAGTGGGACACAGGCTTCACTGTGGCCATGTCACTGAGGATATTCTTGAGTGGAATTATGACTAAGGTTTGTCAATTATTTAAATAAAGATTGTCGTTTACTAAAATTAGTTGTAGAACAATCTAGATTCTAAACCGGACGTGCTGATTAATGCAGCCAGCCACAGTCATGACTCAGCTAATTAAGACAATGATGTGACTACAGGGGCGGATCTAGGGTTTTGGAAGGGGGTTGTCCAGGCAATTCGTAAGGGCACAATAATGTGGGCAGACTATGTAAGGACGTATTTTCAGTAAATTACAAAAATGTTGATAAGTAGCAATATATCAGGTTAATCCTAATGACAAGAAGCCATTGGACTTGTTAAATTTTATGTACATAGGCTCCACATTTTGTCACTTTTTTGTTAGGAATTCAGCTTCACAACATCAAATCTACATACAGGCACTATTTTCACAACACAAAATGTGATCTAAAAAGTTTGGGATGACTTTTTAGAGGGGCACTTTGAAAATTAAGGGGGGGTCCGGACCTCCTGGACACCCCGCTAGATCCGCCACTGGACTAAGCTTTTTATAACTAATCATAGAAAAACAAAACTTAACTACATATGACAAAAAGTTACTAACATACTATATAGTACAGTTTAAAAGGGCAATCCCACTTTCAAAACTGCAAGGTTCTTCGGAGTAGTTTGCCCTTGATTGTCCTAGTGGTCTCATTTGCTGTTCAAAAAATTGTGGGAGGAGTTCTGTAGTTTCAAGCTTTATTATCCGACGAGAGATTTAATTGGATTTCTACGATTCTTTTAAGTACAACTATGAAGTGGACTTATGGTCCCAGACAGATAAGTTCTTGTCCTTTGAAATACATCGTTGAACATTTTATGTATTTATTTATTATATCGATATCTCTTTTTTTTTTCTTGTAAATAAATATCTTTTGAAAGTAAATAGCTTAATTCATGTTTTCTTGTTACAAGGTGCGTAACAATTGAGTGATCAGCATGTTCGACTAAGCTTCGCAACATGATGGGTTTTTCTGAACAATCACCTCTCCCTTTACTCCATACTTGAAATTCTCCCAAGATTTTACGTTTCCTTTCAGGTTAGATTGGCAACTTGACGAAAACTCAATAATTTCTTTTTCTGAGAGAACGTCTTTCCAAATGTTAACCTCGGTCATTTCTCCTTGCATCGCGTCTCCAATTTGAAATCCTCCTCCAACGCTATCTTGATCTTGTCCTAAGACCCAGGTTCCATTACCTTCGATTTTGTAATTACGCCTGAAATCATCTTTCTGGTAAACCATTTTCCCATCTTTGTAAATTTTGCACTCGCCTTTCTGGTTCGACCACGCTATACAGATCGAGTGCCATTGTCCATCATTTACCTGAGCTTCACCGCTATACGAGAAACGTCAATAAGAAAGCGAGTATATGGATTGAGACTAAATTTAGAATCGCTAAATCGCGGGTACAAGTAAATATAGTCAAGCTACAAGTTCTACGATATATTTCTTCAATTTTTAATATGAAGAACTTATGAAAAATATAACCATTTTGCCCTACCCAAGTAGTTTCAGGCAAGAGAGCCTTAATATCAAGACACGTTTATACTTCGAAGATGCATAGCAAAAAGCATATGTAGAGTTTCATATCTTTTTCATCTCTTCATTTGGGGTTAGACCACGTAAAACGGAACGGTTGCCATTCCCTATCATTTCCTTCAATAGCCTTCTGCTACTCGAGAAACATGCAATTATGGATTGAGATTATATTTAATGTTGTTAAATCGCAAATTTCATTGAGGATAACGAGGATATAAGTTTTCTCACGATACCTTTCTTCTATTTTTGATATGGGGGAAAATATAAACCTGCTTTACTAATACGTTGTTTTCAAATGCTTATTACTTCAGAGCGAAGTCCGTACGGGAAAGTATTCGCTTAAGGTTTTCCTTCGGACCAAGTGACGAAGAAGCAAGGTCTGTATGTGCGGGAAAACCGAAAATACCTTCCAGTGCAGGCCGAGTAAACGAGGTTAATCATGAATTTATTATATGGCTTTTGGTGTTTCTTCTTTCTCATTTTTAAAAAGACTTTCCTTGTCAAATGCTGTTGTTTACCTTACTTCATGACTTGTTCGTTTTGCTTCTTGTTTCCACCAGTCAAACATTTATTTATCGTACTTTATACAAATAGCTTCAAACAAGCGTAGTAATATTTTTCTAGTACAATTCATGATTCTGACAGTTAGAACATTACAGGTAATTAATTTAGAACATTATCGATCCTTAATTGTCCTTAAATTTCATTAAAATTTGCCCGGAGATTTTTCTGTCAAAACTTACTGTACGAGTACGGAATAAAAGGCGTATTTGACCGGTCCAATACCGTAAAATATTGGATGTTCAGCAACCAATCAGCTCGGATAAGTTTGCCTACGGACTTGGCCATAATGCTCAGCCATATATTAAGACACATCCGCTCAGGTGGTGCATCTTAAAATATATCTGAAGTGTAATTTTAATGAAATAGCTCGGAATGTAACTCCAAAGCAGAAAAGTTTAGAGAAAATGTAAAGTGTGCTATAATTCTGCAAGGGTTATAATAGGAGATTCATATAACGTACGTTCTAAGCAAATCCTAATTAAATTGGGACGGAAAAATTTAAACGATCGTAGAAATTCACAAATCACGTCATATGTAGCTAAAGCTCCGAGAAAAAAAGGCCCAGAAAACATTTGCAATATGTTCAAAATTTTACATAATGAAAACTGCAACTTAACAAATAACAACCTAATGTTGATGCTGTCAAAGCCTAGATCAAAGGCAATGAAAAGAGCTTTTAGTTATGAAGATGCCAAAATCTGGAAAAATCAATCAATTGAAAACAAGAGAATAATTTTAAATAGTTTAATAACTTAGATATTTCATTGTGCATATTCAGACGTTAATATTTTAGGTAGATAATAGTTTTAGTTGTAATGGTAGCGTATGTTAGTATCGATTTGTAAGTATTTTAAGTATACACGGCCTTGTGAAAAACAACCTTTTTATTTCATTTTATACTTGCATTTATGGTTGACAAGCTACCGTGTTAAAAGATGATTAAATAATAAATAAAATAATAATTCTTCGGAATTTTCATTACCTCTTGATTTCACTGGTTTCATGCATCCAAAGAATGAGGTCTGTTCCTTTATTGAATATAATAAATTCGTTGTCTTCGTCTTGTACTGCGTAGGATATGTAAGTATCTTCAAAATCCCCATCTTCAGTTTCATTTGTTTTTATCCAGAAGCACGCAGTAATGGCAGTCATTGACGGTGCACCAGTAGAAATAACATAATCCGTAGTATTTCTTCTATTAAATACTACAGAATATTCCGAACCTTGGATAAAAGGAAGAGAGAAAAAAACCCCTTAACCTTGTCCGGTCCGTACTCGGCTGTTTAATTTGACTCAGGCTAACGCCAGACAATTTTACTCGTCAAGGGGAGACGTCTCGGACAGGAAAGGGTCAAGTGGACGAGAGATTCTCACTACCATGTCAACTTTATTCAGGATGGTATGTTATGTAGGTTAATCGTGAAACTTCCTATTCATGCAGCCCTCCCGTGCGAAAATCGCACATGTCATTTCACATGAATGAAACATGGAATTGTAACATTTTCACATGAAATTTTTATTCCAAATATGAAATGGGAGCGTTTTCACATAGGAAATACCTAATTTACATGTGAAATAAACTGATTCAAAATTTAACATGTGAAATCTTACAGTACAAAACATGTATTTCACACATGAAATGGAAATTGACGTTTGAAAATTAATTTCAGTCATGAAATTTTCATTTCACATATGGAATTCAAACAATTCATGTGCTGCAACATTATGAACGACTTGCACTCGAAACAAACTAGAGTTTACTTAATTATATTCCAGAATCATCCTCAGAGGTATACATGAAGAGAAACTTTTCAAGATTAATCTGACTCTGCCGAAGTTAACTGAAAAATGTTGACTCGAGCGGGATTTGAACTGTCAGATTATCATGAAAAGTTTCCCTTCATGCATATCTTTGAGGATGATTCTGAAATAGAATTGAAAACCCTGCGCATCCTCTCATGGATAGCGTTAAGTTGTCGCGAGAATATCTCGTGCACCTAAATTGTATAAAACGCGCCTCCAGTCCCTGTGGACTCGATAGCTCGAGGTGCGAGTTCAAATCCCGCTCGAGTCAACATTTTTCAGTTGACTCCGGAAGTGTCAGATTATCACAAAAAGTTTCTCTTTACTTAATTATTTTGTTGAATTTACTTTCGACGACTTCCATTCCAATAAGATAGTTGGTATATGTTAAAGTACTGTAATAGAGTAATCAAATCATATCCATAAATTGAGAAAAAGTTCAAATAACTTTTAGACTTTCACTAGTTCGTTTACAAAATACAAACCGGTCTCTTTAGGATCATGTGTAACTGTGCGTTTCAGACCTCATGATGTAATATTTCAAGTACGAGTTGGTGTTCTTCCTCCGATTTCTAGATACCGAGAAACAAGTTGAAAAACGAGGCGAAGCCGAGATTTTTTAACGAGTTTCGAGGTATCTAGAAATCGGATGAGGAACCCTAAACTAGTGTTTGAAATTACTTCTCAAACGAACCATTATTCTAGGCGAAAATCCAGCCGAAAGTTGGAAAAATTCAGCTGTAATCTTCCTCCGATTTCTAAATACTGATTAATTATGTATTTCTTTTGTTTTTGCTTTATGAGTTTTTAATGAGTTTGAGAACTTTAGTTCTTTATCAATCTAACCGCAATGTTTTGATACACAGTCGAATATCGTTAGACTACAAAGAAGCACTTAACCAAAACAGTATATATCATTTGAACTTGATAAACACACATCGAAGCTAGAGAGGTCTCTGTCAAACATTTTCAAGTTGAATTTCATAGGTACACCTATCATGGAGAAGATCAGGACATATAATTGTACTTAGCTCATCTTAACAAAAAAAAAACCCCCAAAAAAAACATTCATGATGATGCAGCTGTGCGATGTGTCTTACGTAACTATCTGTATCATCGTGGATCACATTATGTGATATTACTGTACTAATTTTTCGTTAAAAAACGCAAAAATTTGCATTATGTGAAAAGCAGGATGCAACTATGCGACGAATGTTACTCAACAGTACCTTGTATCAAAAACCAATACCAGCCAACAATTTCAAAAAAATATAAAACAAAACATAATGCGAAGATCAGCATCTTGAGAAATCCAAGATATGGATTGAAGCAAGACGAGAAATGAGTTTGTGATATTTCGATTTTATTACAAAATCATCATCAGACTAACTAATTACATCAAATACGCAGTGTCTTATTTAAGGTCTATAGTGACATCATACGAAAGGAATTCACATCCGAGCAGACAGCAATTGACAAGGAGTGATTTATGTGGAAGCGTGTGGGTGTTGCGACAAAAAGAAAGACGACCAACTGAGAACATTAAAGAAAAAGCATAAGTTCTTTGCTGGCTTTGAGACCTGTATTCAGCGCAGGCGACTTATGTTTACTATAAAGGGCTTCATAAAATAAAAGAAAGTTAGATGTTCGAGAATTGGGAGGGTGAACAATTCGAGAGTTATTGATGATAAGATTAGAAATAAAGATAGAAACATCGTCTGAGTCAGTTGTTTTGTCGTTAAGGCGGTCAAAAAGATGATCCATGCCGACAACATGCCGAACGTTTTCGCAGTTATAAAAACGATGTCCGACAGCACTTTTAGTTGGATCGGAATGCTCGGAAAGTCTGCTCTTTAAACATCCCTCGGTCTTTTCTATGTATGAATTTGAGCAACTAGGACATGTAATCTGATAAATAACTTTCGACTTTGATAGTTTTGGGATTTTGTCTTTATTCAGAAGAAAGTAAGCAATCTTTTTGTTTTCATAAATGACAGTAATGTTCACAGATTGTGTCAGGTTACGCCGGATTTTCTTTATGCATTTTTTGGCAAGAGTTTCTCCTCGTTTACCAAAGTATGGAATACGCATCCAAATTTTGGGCCTGTCATCGTTTTCATAGCCAAATGGGCTTAGCTGTTCTCGTTGGTTTAAATGCTTGTCTCTGAGTTTGACTATAAGTAAGGATCTGATGGCGCGGGGAAATCCATTAAAAGACATGAATGCTTTAAGCTTGGTTATCTGATTTTCAAATAATTGATTGTTGCTGCAAATCATAAAGGCGTGGTGAAATAGTGATTTAACCCAGGCAGTTTTGCGTGAAAATGGTTCGAAACTCATAAAATTGGCGTATTGACCAGTGAGTGTGCTCTTATGGTAGACGTCAGTGTTTTCAGTAGAGATCAAAATGTCTAAAAAGTGAATTACGCCATCAGAAGAAGGATCGACTGTAAATTGGAGATTTTCATCGAAACTGTTAAACTTTTCTAGAACTGAAGAAATGTCGGAATTTTTAATTAATGCTAGAGTGTCATCGACATAGTGGCGACATAATTTAATATCTATCGCCACTATGTCGATATCACAAACTCATTTCTCGTCTTGCTTCAATCCATATCTTGGATTTCTCAAGATGCTGATCTTCGCATTATGTTTTGTTTTATAGTCCCTTCTATACCTCGTGATGTTTTAGGTCTTTGTCATTCTAATCACAGTATTTTGATGTATTCCTGAATATTATTAAATTACTAAGAAACAATTCTCCGGAGCAACATATTATTGTTCTTAATATACCTTAAAAAATACAGAAGAAAGAATTTCCTTTGGTTTGAAAAAGTATGCAACTATGCCATCTCGTGAAATTCAAGATGTTGGGGCTTAAGAAATTTAATACCACGTGGCTTAAGTTGCGTTACTTACAAGCGTTAGTTTTTGTTCCCGACTGAGACTTTGTCTGGTTATCTGAAGAAAAATAAAAAGATATTTGGTCATGACAAAAAGATTGTTATTTCATAATTATAATCATAATCATAATCACAAGTAATATTTAAAAACCGAGCAGGAGTGCTTTATCGCGAGATTTAAAGCACGAGGTGATAGCCGCTTGTTTTAGATCCTATAAAGCACGAGCTGCGAGGTCTTTAAATGTCTTCTAAAATGAACTTCTAAATGCACTAATTCAAGAGGAAAGTTTGGAAATCTATGTTTTCAAAGTCAAAAAAATTAACTTCTTCTTATCTTATATCTAATACCCTTCAATGGAACCATCATATTGCTGAAGTTGTAAAAAAGCCAAATAAACGTTTGTACTTCTTGGTTTTATTAAAGAGAGCGAACGTTCCATCAGCGGATATTATCAGTTTCTATTGCACCTGTATTAGGCCCGCACTTGAGTACTGTGCGTCAGTTTTCCATCATAGACTTCCTGCATATTTGAGTGATGATTTAGAGAATATCCAGAGACGTGCGTTTTCTATTATATCTCCAGGTGTATTGCACTGTCATGATTTACAGTTATTTGATGTAGGTACACGAAAGGACAGGCGCCAATAATTTTGTAAAGTTATTTGACTCGGTAGTACACAATACTGATCCTAAATTTTATCATCTTTTACCACCAAAGCATGTCCGTAGGCACAATTTTAGGAGGCAGGGATTATTTAATCCTCCAATTTGCAGAACTATTCGCTATAAGAATACTTTTATTCCCGCAATGGTATGTAAGTAGTTCGTAACAAATCCTTTTTTAGGATTTCCATATTATTTTATCAATTTATTTTTAATGTAAATTATTAATTTTGTAAATTTAGACACATACGCAATTCAGCGCTAGTGGGCTGCGATGTAAATGTTTTTTAATAAACTATTAAACTAAACTATTAAACTAAACACATATAAAGTCACATGTGTCTTAATCACATATAAAGGTACGAAACGGTTATGATTTTCCTTTGTATTTTCTTACGAATTTTTAATGAATTTTATAATTGTTTATAATTACAATTAATAATAATAATTATTAGCCATTTCTTACAGAAAGTGAATGCTGCGAGATAGTCATATCCAAGTTAAGAGACGTCTCTACGTCTGGGGTGAGTTTGTTTTCAAGAGCCTTTAAGTACATCAGGTCTCCATGTGTGAAGATCTGGTCGACTGTGTGGGTCGTCTACGGGCGAACTGTCACTAATTAAGTAAACAACAAGGCCGAAAAACTCATAAAAGAACACTGTCTTCCTTATGAAATATCATTAAAACGTTAGTGACCTTGATGAATACTTCCATTTACGAATAAAGTTGAGTTGTACATTACGAGACACTTACCTAACACTGACGAACAAACTGAGTTTCTGCATGCAATGAGGCCACGTATTGCCTGCCGCTGACCATACGATTACAAGAGCTCAAAATTATTCCGACATATCGAAATACTCAAATCGAGAATTTTGCTGGTATTCAAACACACAGATAGCCTAGCCTCGATTGCATGATTAGTGTTGCTACTCGCCTAATGGCTCGCAGCAATAACTATTATAATTATTTTCATTAATATAGCACATTTGACACCAGTCAATATGCGCGTGACTTCGGCCCTAAAAACCACGTGCAGTTATCACGTGGTCACACATAAACAAACCACGAAATGCCGACAACCAGATGATAAGCTAAAGATCAAACATGGATGCAACGAAGCGATGCGATCTCAAAAAGTAAATGGTTCTCCTATTCGTTTCTATCGTTTCTCTGCCCCGGAGTGATAGAAAGAATCGGCCGAGAGAATAAAGAGGGGGGTCGTTGCATGTCATCGTGGACGAGGGTATACTACTCCCAGAAAACGTATGAGATGTTTTTGGATTGAAAAATCTTGATTATTTCTTGCTGAATTTTTCTGATTTTTTTTCTCAAGGTTTCAGTATTTTTCGGATTTCTCAACTTTTTTAATATTGCAGCAGGAATTCAACAGTGTTGTGACTAGTGTTCGCTGGAGTTAGGATGTGGTCGAGCCTTGTTGATACCTGGTAGTATTAATTCGAAATGTAGCCACTTGGCTCTATTTTTTGACCTTAGGAAGGCTATCACTGCATGGTCGGGCAATCATCTAAACAATCTTAATACACCAGACGACACAAATGCTTCTCCAAGCGAAAGTAGCTCAATGGCAGGCAAAATCGACCTGCAACATCTGGTTACTAACCGTCGGTTTGTATTAATTGTAAAAACTTCATTGATTGAATGGAATGAAAACTGTTTAATCATGCTGGACGTTTTATTTTCTTACCACCTGTTATTGTCATATTGTTAAATACCCTAACTGGGCCATTTTTGACTTTTAGAATCCAATATTCTTCATACCATATATCCCATTATTGTTTGTAAGTTGCTTGAAAATATACTAACCTGAGAGACCTGGATTTTTGTTTGAGCCAATCTGAAGTGACAGATATGAAATATTGATGAACATGAATATCTTGATAATTACAGTAACATTATATCACTCTCGCCGTTAAGCCGGATTTCCACTTGCGAATAAATTCGCGCGAATCAAAATTTTCTTTGCACAAATTGAATAGGTTTCTCAGTTACAGACAACAGCCAACAAGACAAAAGAAAAATTCGATTCGTGCAAATTTATTCGCAAGTGGAAAACCGGCTTTACCGTCGCAGTCAATCCTATGCAAAAATGATTTTTATTTACATGGTCGTCGTCGCCTTCGCTTTAACGTATCCATTCTGTTAGCCGACACCTTTATGTCGGCTGAAGGACTAGGTACGTTACTTCATGGACAAATTCCAAGGTTTATCCATGTCCCAAGTAACCCATTGTTGGATAATTTTCATCCCTTGAATAGCGATTTGCCCCACGGATTGCAACTTATCCCAGCTTTGAGTGACCGACCTTAGATCTTGCGTGTTTTACTGTCGTCTTGAATAGAGTTATCCTGGGGTGTATTGTCAATGGATTTATAATAGGTGAGATTACATTTTCGTTTTCGTTGAGATTTACTGCATTTTCTTCCTGATCTCAAATGCAAGCTCGCCTGTTTGTTATATATCCCTATGATAACGACAGCCAAGATTTGGTGTTGGACATTGGCATCCCGAAGAATGAATAAAAAAATCTATAAGATATTCAAATTACAATTTTTCCTTGTGAGCTTTTATTTGTCGATTTTTGTTTTGTTTATTTTTTTGCTGTGTTCTAACTGTTTTTTATCATTCCCAAACATTTTGATCAGGGCATCTCTATAGCTCAAAATGTTGTCGGCAACCCGTATACGTTAAAAATTTGTTCGCAAACAAGAATTTGTTCATAGATTAGTCTGCAACAACACGATTTATTTGTAAACGACTATTCGTATATTAATTAGTTTGTGAATTAAGTTTGGTAGTCATACGCACAACAGATTTGGAGTTTTCTCCACACAATTTACGTTTCCCGTTTTAAAAGACCGGCCAAATGCGTCCGGTTTAAATACGTTTATTAACTTACCACTGTTTGGTTGACATATTCTTCTTCATAATAACCAAATCCGTATCCTGGGGTCATAAAATGCTCATTGTTTTTGCGTGTGATATTATTCAGTTCACATCTTTTCGTTTCTTCCATCTCACCATATTCGTAGTTGTAGGATTTACAATGTTTGTTGTCAACGCATTCTTTGAAGCACTCTCCATTATCTTTCACGTTATATGTCGCGATAATATGACGAGATAGTCTCCAATCTAAAAAATTTAGACGTAGTTGTAACAGGAATAAGAAAAAGGAATCTAAGGTTCCTCTAAACTTCGAGGTCGCTTGTTCAGGTAGATGACGTGTCTACTCAACTGAGTTGAAGTTCATCATTCACTCTGCAAAGCAACCACAAAGCTCATGCCCAGTTACCCTCAGCGCCATAGCGTGGTCGATACAGTGTCTTCAAAAGTTCAAGAATCAGTGGTAGCGTTAATGGAAGGCACGAGGGCGTTTACGTTCTCCTCTGAGAAAATTTTGCTTCTTAATTTGACCCCCAAACTCGTAATTAAAGTGCAAGACTTGTATTAGTTAATCACTATTTATAAAGAGAAAATTCATTTTGAATGAAAAATGAGGGATACTTTACAGTTTCTTAATATTTAATATGGGTCATTAAAAGTGAATATTCTCTATATTCCATTTTTTTCTCTTTTTTTTTCTATAAAATTTAGCATATTTATCAGGAGGTTTTGTCCTTCCATAAAGATTCCTTTGACCCTTCATTCCCCCCGAATTAGAACGTCTCGCGCCGCCATAGAGACGAATCCAAGTTTATCACCCGAAAAAAGTTGTCAATAAATGTTTTTGAAGTGAATGAAAAAACGAAATAGGCGTCAAATCAATTTAGCAATTAAAAATGTTACTAAAAAACAGTGGCATTGTGAGACCTAATATTTTGTTGTTGTTTTACGGACAGCTGCTTGAGCCTTAATGCGTGACCAGTTAAATATTTAACAGCTTTGTGTTCGTTTTACTTCATCTTATTCCCCATCGCTCTATCATTCTAAATATTTCTTTTTGTTCTCTACATTTTGACCCTTTGACAAAAGCAACATCATGAACGTTTGCAAGTCTATAGCCTGCATCTTAAAATCCTTATCGTATTTTGTTTTCAGTTTCTAATCTTGCAACTCTATCTTTTTGAATATTTCAGTTACTTATTTAAAAATTGCATCATCTGCTGCAATCGCTAATTTAATCATTTGTAGTCGTATAGCTTAATATTTGAGATTTCAATGGCACGCTTTTGATCTCACTCTGATAATGTTGAGAGAAGAAACGAAACATTAGCAACATTGTGCATGAAGTATTTTAAACTTGTCTTGTTCTGAAGGCACTTCAGTAAAAGGCTTTCAATTGTGCTTGTATTGTTATCTTATGCACATGATTAATCCACAACATTCACAACGTAGATTCATAGTTACTGTCATGACATCAACCCAATAAGCTGGTTTTTTCAACTTTCGCTATGTACTTGAGTCTCGTTAGCTAAATGGTTTCAGGTCTCATCGGCTATCACTTGTTCACGGGATCGATTCCCGTCCAAGGATAAAGCGTTTCTGAAGATTTGGGATTGACGTATACGTTTGTGTCGTTTCCATTACCCCGAGCTCACTAATGCATAAGTTTGACGCAAAGTGTTTATATTGAAAATTGACGAAATTGTGATATTGAAGCTGATGCCAAGGCAGCAGGTATTTCCATGCATCAGTCGAGCTACCACACGTTGCAACTTTCGCTCTCGAACTGACTCTCGGTTACTGAACGGTTCAAGGATCTTACGTTCATAAGAACTCAGAAATTATCAATTTGGTTCCCATCATGAGCTCAGAAAAATTTTCAGAAAAATGTCTTCAAAGAAACAACTTAATTTCAAACGGTCTAGTATTCGAGATCAGTCTTTTCGAGGGAGTTGCTTCTATTCGTCCCAAAAGATTGCACGGAGTTATACAGAGCTGAAGGCAGAAGACACTACATGAAACGATCCTCTTTTGGTAACGAAACAGTTTTTCCGAACTCTTGGGGTGAGATGCGTTCCGTCAAAAAGCTGTAGTTGATCTGTTACCAGCATTTATCTTATAATGCATTTACGTTTGTGGCTTGCTAATTTTGAAGTGTTTTTAATAAGGTATAAGTAGTTGGAAAATAAGCAAGTATTTTATATATCTAAAGCTGTATTAAAATTTCTACATTAAAGCATAGGTGTTCACCATACATTGACTGAAAAAATACTTGCCACCGATAATCCGTCGGAATGATCTCCAAGGAACACACTTTCCTTTTAAAGCCACAGCACTGAAGTTTAATACAATATCTAAGCCAAGAAGAAACAAAATCCACCGTTTGGCGTCATTCATCGTTTAAAAGAATCCTTCATACGACCAAAGACCAATATAGGTAAGCGTACAAAGACTCTTAAAGGACTGAAAAGTGAATAACTTTCTCAGTTCGTGACGAATATACACCTACGTATCATCACTAGTATCCTATTGGTGGAGAACGTACATTAGAGTGAGGCTATGATGTTAGCTGACAGGCGAGCGTTCGTCAAGTTCATTGACCCTTAGAAAATGTGTCCGAGCCCTAAACGGGACAAGCCCTAAATGCTGTGGATACTAATGAGACCCTATCACGGTTGAGCTACTAAAACACAGATGGAGAACGAAAGATACAAATCTGTGTTGTTTTGACGGACGGACGGACGGACGGACGTACTGCTACGCGGTATCCTGAATATGTATAGGTAATTTTGAGGCAACGTGGGGATATTCCACATGGACGGGGTTGATTTGAGAGACAACTGCAAAGAGATGCTTTTGTTCTGAGGATCATTCGGAATGCGTATCTATAGCGCTGAAATAATACAATAGTGGTACGAACATCCGTAGTAAAATTTCGAAGAGATACATTTAAATTGCAGAGTGATTAGTTAGGTTGGTTTAAAAACCACAACCAGAGGACAATTTGAAAAAGTAAAGAATAAAATACAGACCGAAAATTGTCATCTTGTGACTTGATATTCAAGTTGGAACAAGAAACAGACAAGTTATTTCTTGTTCCAACTTGAATATCAAGTCACAAGATGACAATTTTCGGTCTGTGTTTTATTCTTTAGGTTGGTTTAATGTGCTAGAACTTCAATCGGGTGCAAAATGGTTAAGACATTTATGAACTCCCTAGTATTAATTTGCTTTCAGACATGAAAATGATGCGAAAAGGCTGTCTTTCTCCCTCACTTCCCCTCTCCCCTATATCAATGTTGATCTCCTGTTATGGCAGAGTACCGGACATACCAAATTTATCTGCTTGACTCAACATTGCAAGGGAGGGGGAGGGAGGGAATATCAGAGAAAGCATTCTAGGTTTAATGATACAGTTCACCTTCCGTATAATCGATTGTCTCAACACATTTTGCTCCTGATTGTTCGTAAACATGAATGGTGAGTCGGAGGAGATTTTTGAACACAAAATTAGTGTCGAATCGAATCCGACTGAACACGAAGTATATAAGTTCTCTTCACACCTGTCAAAGGGTTAGTTGAAAAGATATAGAGTCTGTTTCAGACGTTTTTTCAAACGTTTTACAAACAAGGAAGGACTGCTTCATAAATGGCTAGTAGTAGAAAAATTTAAGGTAGACGATAGCGTTTCCCAAGCTAAGTCATGTGCTTTCAATGTAAGTAACTGCTCAGTTGTGTTTAAAATGTGTGCTGTTAAGGAGTACTTGGCTTTCCTTATTTTTTTTAAATTAGAAGGAAGATAAAGAGTGTTCGGGGAATATGAATTCATTGTTATACCATTGTTTTCCTTCCTTGTTTATGGCCCTGCATTCCCCGTTTACTGAAAGAAAGTGGTACCAGCCGTTTAGACAGCTAATTGACAGGAGCTATTGAATATATTAGTCCTCAAAAGAATAAAGGAAACCGAGCCATCGGAAATATAAAAAAAGAAAAAAATTTAACCCAACGTTAATACACAAGTCCATCACTTTAGCACACTTTGCAGCCTATAATACCACTGGCAATCCTTCAGGTTCTCTTCTATCAGTATTTAATTATTTTTTGTAAACATGACCTCAAAGATGCATTGTAATTCCTGTCATCAGCGTGACCAGTCATATCTTGTCATTTTAATTGGCATATCGCAGACGTATATCGAATGTAAATTAGTAATTCAAAACGCGTACTGAAGATGGCACAAGTTTGCTGAAACATGCCTACAATAAAAAGAATTGTCGTATACCATAAATATGTGTATATATATATTATATGTTAAGATGACAGATGAACGTTCGTCAAGCTCTATCTTCAGAAAAATGATTTCTGAGCCCCAGACAGAGATCGAACCCGCAAACTTCTGATGACCGGTGAGACGCTCGAACCATTGAGCTACCGAGATTTAGATGGTGAGCTAAGGTGCAAGATCGACATATGTGCGACCACACTTCTAAAATATATCTCATTAATATCATTATTAACATACAGTGGCTTCCGCTAAGGTCGCACATATGTCGATCTTGCACCTTAGCTCACCATTTGAGTCTTGCTAGCTCAATGGTTAGAGCGTCTTACCGGTCATCAGAAGGTTGCGGGTTCGATCCCTGTCTGGGGCTCAGAAATCGCTTTTCTGAGGATAGAGTTTGACAAACGTTCATCTATCACCTCAAGATGTCCAAGCTCCCACACTTCTAAAATACATCTCATATATACTGTACATATATACACATACAGTATCGTCCACGTCTATCTTAACATTTTTTTGCGTCTATTTTCGTCTATCGCCCCTCGTTTCCGAGTCTTTCGTCCCTTGTTTCTGCGTCTCTCGTCTCTCGTCTCTGCGTCCATCGTCTCTAATCTCTGAGTCTATCGTCTCTTGTCTCTGCGTCTCTCGTCTCAGGGCTCGAAATTAACTTTTTCAGTTAGTCGCCAGCAGGACCGGCCAGCTGGCTACTAAATCTGAAAATGTAGTCGCCAAGTCGTCATTTCAAGTCGCCAAGTTTTTTACTCATTGGGGTTGTTTGTGGTATTATGATATTAATACGTAAATTTCCATTGCGAAAGTTAGTTCTGTTTATCCGTATGGCAGTCGTATTTTTTGAAATTTCCTGGGTTGTTGCAAGAAGTAAAGGGCATTTGATTATCAGTGATTATTTGAAACATTAGATTTTACACTTATATAGGGTTTTCCACTTAGTCATCTTACTTAGTGTTATCCACTGTACAAGTCGCAAGATCACGTCTAAATGTGAATACTTTTATTACAGTATGCGACTTTTTGACACAGCCCTACTAACAGGGAATTCGGATACACAATTCACATAGAAACCAGTTTAGTTTAGACTGGAAGCACTTGTTAAAAACACCTGCCCAGGATCACAACAAACTGCTGAGTAGATAGAACCCACGATACATTTTTGTGACAAACCACAAAAACAACATGCATGATGCCCTCAAAACGGGATTGCGAGGATTACGAATACTTTCCCGGAAAACCATCAAAAGTTGTCGCATTAGGTAAGTACTAAAGTAAAAACAAATCCCGAAAAACAATGACATCTTGAAAACCCAAGATATGGGTGAATAACAATACGACAAATGATTGCGATGATATTTCGACTTTATTGCAAAGTCACTGTCAAATCGAAATGAATTGGTTTTTCAAGATGTCATTGTTTTTCGGGATTTGTTTTTAACTTTATTAAATAAAAATTGTCTGCTGGCATCGGATTTTAGATAAGTACTGACATCAGAATTACGGTCGGTTACATCTGAATGAAAAGATCTTCTAAATTTAACGTCAAAGTTCGTGAAATCGGTAAGACGTGATTGGTCCAGGGTGCATTTGTGACAATGACTAATTCATTAACAACGTATGGAAAGAAAAGGTGCTACGTCTCCAAGCCAGCCATTAACATTTGAAGCTGGGATAAAACATTTTTTTTTATCAGCGGTTTTTCCACATAGACGATATTTTCAGCGTCGAATTTGGAAAAGTTTGTCACCAGCTGGCGACCAAATTTGAATTTTTAGTCGCCAGGACAAAAATCTTAGTCGCATTGGCAACCAATTAGTCGCAATTTTGAGTCCTGCGTCTCCGCGTCTATCGTCTCTCATCTAGCAGTCTATTGTCTTTCGTCTTCCCGTCTTTCCTTCGAACGCTTGCTGTTATTGACAGATGTTTCTGCCTTAATAATAATAAAAACAATAATAACTTTATTTCTACAGCAGTATATGCAAAAGCTCTATATCGCTTTACAATCAAAATTAAAAACTACACAAAAGAAAAAATTAACCTAAATACATGAAAAAAAAGACAATACACAAATAATTATAAGTAGCTCTAAAAAGATGCGCCTTTAATCTATTCTTAAAAACAGAAACCGACGGACTAAGCTTAATGCCCATGGGTAAAACATTCCATAACCTGGGGGCAGCAACCGAAAAGGCCCTGTCTCCATAAGTTTTAAGGCGAGTCTTAGGTATTTGTAAAAGATATTAATCGGTTGACCTTAGATTCCTTGATGGTTCATATCGCACAAGTAAACTACTGATATACACAGGTGCTAAGTTATTTCATGCTTTATAAGTAATTAACAGAACCTTAAATATAACCCTCTGGTCGACAGGCAGCCAATGTAATTCCTGGAGAACAGGACTAGTACGCGTAGCCCTTGGCAATTGAGCTACAAGGCGCGCAGCACAATTTTGAATGCGCTGAAGTTTTTGAATTAAGTACTTTGGTGAGCCTACTAGCAGAGAATTACAATTGTCCAAACGACAGATCACAAAAGCGTGAACAAGGATCTTTGTGTTCTCGACCGTAAGATACTCGCGAATCTTAGCAATATTTCTTAGATGGAACAGGGCAGACTTACAAACAGAGACTACACGTTTCTCTAGAGATAACGTTTGATCAAAAACGACTCCTATGTTCCTGGCCGTAATCGAAGAACACACACGATAATCACCGACTACTATACTGTCTAAAGATGGACGGGGCAGGTACCTAGAGCTTATGATAAGCAATTCAGTCTTGTCCCTATTTAGCTTAAGTTTGTTACGGGTCATCCAGTTGTCAATTTCTCTCATACAAAATTCAACCCGGGCGACGGAGCTCGCCTGATCATCGCCACTTAGGGAATTGAAAGAGAGATACAACTGGGTATCATCAGCATAAAAATGAAAACCAATGTTGCATCGCCTCACAATATCCCCAAGCGGCGAGACATAGAGTAAGTACAGCCATTGGTCCCAGCACGGAACCCTGAGGCACACCGCACGACAAGGAACGCGTAGCTGACCCAACACCTCGAATACAGACAAAGTGAGATCTGTAGCTCAGGTATGATTCAAACCAAGCCAATGCTGTACCACGTAAACCAAAACGATAAGCTAAGCGGTTTAAAAATATTGAGTGATCGACCGTATCAAAGGCAGCAGATAAATCTAATAATAACAAGATAACAGCCCTGTTACTATCAATGTCAATTGCTATATCATTAAAGACTTTAACCAGTGCAGTTTCAGTACTGTGAAATTGTTTGTAAGCTGACTGCATGATCTCGTCGAGACAACTGTTGGTGACATGCTCGATCAACTGAGACGCTACCACCCTTTCAGTGAGTTTAGACATAAACGTCAGATTTGAAATAGGACGAAAATTAGCATAAACTTCAGAGTCAAGGTGGGGCTTCTTCAGTAGAGGATTCAGCAATGCAAGTTTGAAAGAGTCTGGTACCACAGCGGAGTATATAGACTGATTAATTATCCTAGTCAATACTGGCAAGAGCACTATTATGCATTGTTTCAGAACTGCAGCAAGGACAGGATCTAGAGGACACGAATTAATAGTCGACCTGCCGATTATCTGCAAAATACCAGTTGACGTTACAGGTCGAAAACTAGACAGAGCAAATTGATCAGAAATAGCTACATTATCCTCAGGGTCCAAATTACTGTCAGATAATTCATCAAGTGCATTGCGAATGACTGCTATCTTATCACCCAAGAAGTCAATAAACTTATTAGCCAAATCGGTGTCAGATTCACAAGTTGTGGGATAATCCGCAGGCGTACTCTTGTGGAGCAGTTTACTTACTGTACCAAAAAGAGTCCGCGAATTGCCGCAATCCTGCAATCTTCCGTTACCCAAGTTGTTTTGCCACATAATCCACATTGTGTTAAAATTCACTTTTAACGCACTGTAATTAACGTCATTGAAATCGTAGTATTTTGTTTGCTAACATTATATTGGTAAGCAAAATACTGCGATCCCAACGGAGATCGAACTCGCAAGAAAGTTGTGAGTTCGATCCCCGTCTGGGGCTCAGAAATCGATTTTCTGAGGATAGAGTTTGACGATCGTTCATCTGTCATCCCAAAATATTTCCAAGCTCTCATACTTCTAGAAAACAAATTTCATCGGGAAATAAACTCAATTAAATTTATAGAAGGAAAACCCTGAGATTAAACAAATTCAATGGAAACAAAGCAATGCGAGTCTCAGGTTGTATTTTCTTTATTGCCATATACGTCTATGTTTCGACAGTTATTTTTAGACCTTATCATTATTCTAAATCTTTCATTTGTTCATGTCGAGAATATGACGCCAATCTGCCTATTTCCGATTGAAGATGAGACCATTTGTGTTCAAGTACACAAAGAATATCGTTCTGTAAAACATGAAAGACTATCAAGCCAGGCTAAACATATATAAACATACACGTATAACATCACTCGAAAATTCTTTCCCAGGGAGGCAAGATGTTCCAGCTATTTTTGACAAATATTTTGGCCTGCCATTAATTTATATGCAACTCACAATAATATAAAAGGAGTGCTGCGTAGGCATTTGTTTATCAAAAAGAAACAGCAAAAGGGTTGTGTACCGCCAAAGTAATATAAAAAGCGGGAAATCGACGTTTCGAGTGAAGGCTCTTCGTCGGAGTGCAACGTAAAGAACCCGACGAAGGGCCTTCACTCGAAGCGTCAGTTTTCCGCTTTTATATATTTTTTATCCGTACACAACCCTTTGGCTTTTTCCACTGATTTAAATAGTCTACTGTATTGTTTCAGTAAAAAGCAGATGTGTTGTGAAGAGGCGGGTCTGGGGTATCAAATGACCCTCCCCTCCCAGGAAAACTTGTCTCACATATTTACATTGAAAGTTGAAAATTCCAAACCCTTATCCACATTCTGTAAACTATTCCACTGTCTATCCAGTTGTGTCAACATCAACAAGGCAGGCTGCAGTGTATACCAAAACAAATCTAGGGCTGTACCAACCATATTTCTGTGGGTTTCCTGAGTGACACCTCTCCCATTGCAAATTCAGGCTATATATATATACATATATATATAGGGTTGTCGCCAGGATTTTGAGGATGGGCATAGTTGCCCCAAGATAATTTAAAATGGTGGTGTGCACCCCAAAAATGCTCCAAATAGTCTGGTCTCTCCCCTGGAGTGTTTGTTAGGACCTGTTCAGATCCATTTTCATAGTATATCATAGTTGAATTGCTGTCAGAAACCTGACAACCAACAAATAATCCCTCAAGCAACTGTAACAGCATTAACACAATAAAACAGGGTGATGTGCTTTTGGGTGATATCTCACTGTTGAAAATTTTTTGGCATATTAATCCCCTTCCCCCTAGGTGGAACCTCTGTAGGTGGTTTTCATATGGCATCACACTCTGGGCATCGATCAGAGAATAAAATATTAGCACTTCTAAAATTCCACAGCAGAAAGGAGCACACAAAAGTGTACCTTTGGACTATACTTTTAAAACTGAAGTTCTGGTCCATAACAAGAATTAATTAGACTGGCATCAGATGACCAGCAAAGGCTGTCCATCAAGGGAAATACACTTCACATTTAATATAAGATTTAGTATCTTTAATATTTGGCTGTTGCTTTATTTTATAATCAAGATATCATCACAGTATACCTAAGTTGACAAGTCTTGGTCTTTATTTCTGACATAGATGTATGTCAAGATTTTAGAATAATTTTACTTAGTTAGTCACAGCTTGTGGCTAACTTTTCAAATTACTAGTGCAATGGCTACTGACATGTTTGATTTCACTAGCCAAAATAAATTTTTGCTAGGCAGACCTGCACTGGGGGGCTCAATAAAATAGCAAGGGCATGATAATAAAACCTTATCAAATGCAGTTTGATCAGTTTTTTATGTCCTCAACAAATTCCATTGCTTTCAGTTAGCTCTGATTATTAATTTATCACAGGATATCCATATACTTGGTCTGCACTGTAGTTGGGTTCTCTGAATTTACTTTTGCGATTCATTGATCAGAAAATATTGAATTGTCATTTGGTTTTTTCTGGTACACCAGTGCAGCAGTACGCCACAATTTGCAATAGACAAAATGGCTAGTTAAAACTGAAATCTACAAGCCAAAAATGAATTTTTAGTAGACTTTGGCTAGTTGGCTTCCTTTAGTCTCAAGCCCTGTTAGTGACAAAAGTGAAAAACATCCTATACTGTTGCATTGCAAAAATATCACGTTGATTTGTGAGACAGCAAAGCTCTAATAAACTTGACCAATGACTTCCTCACAGCAATACTCATATCCTGTGATAAGGTCTAAGTCAAGGGTCTGAAGCATAGGGATCTCCAAAAGTTACACAGTATTTCTGCCACTCTTAAACACTCTTACTGCCACTCTTACTGCTAAAACAAGAATTTGATGGAATAAGAGACAGGTATGACACATACAAAATACATGGATGATCATTGAACATTATCAAGCTCAAACTTCATGATGCAGGTTCAATCCCCACTTAGAAATTGTTTCTCTGACATTTCAACTCAACAAATGTCCAATGATCACCCATGATGCATATCTCCCAAACAAACCAACACATTAGCCAAAAATGCAAATCATTCCAGTTACACAAGTTAAAAGCTTGGCAGTATTCCTCAAGCTATGGACCCAATCCACCAAAAAGTGGGTGTTGGAATTAACCTTTTGACAAAGTACTTTAAAAGTGTACCAGGGGAAAATAATTTAAGTATTTTTTTTTTCGCCTATGATTTGGTACCAAAATGCTTAAAAATTCATATACAGCCAACAATATTGACTGGATGACCAAATATTGTTTTCCTTTTTCCCCATACCTTGATTAACAATTTACCAGGCAATTCAGGCCAACATAAATCAGCTGCACAAACTATGAAAAACACATTTACTGCACCTGAAATCAAGTTGATAAACTGGAACTGTGAGAGTAGAAACACAATGGATCTCAGTATGTTTTTCTAGTATCCTGAGGTGCATCAGCTCTCTAAAAGAAAAGGGAAATGAAATTGTCCTTGCTGAATAAAAAAAGATCACAATTAACCCTTTTAATGTCTGGAGCTAATCCTTGTGATGGGTAACATTGTGTAGTATTGGCCAGACTAAAGTACCAAGGCACATCTCTGCCCATTGATGGGTTAAGAGATAGTGTTTAACCCTTTAATGCACAGGACTCATCCCTGTGATGAGAACATATAAAATCAACTGATATTAGCCAATGTAAAATAGTAGAGCATCTGCAAATTGGATGCATGAACAGATTTCAACAGATTTTCAAAAGAATTTTGAATAGGTTGTATAGGCCTACTGTAATTTAAAACTTCTTTTGAAAAATTTAGGAGTGAAAGGGTTAAATCTTGGCTACCAATGCTTACAAGGATTTAAGTTTCATTTCTGTCATCAGTTTCCCATAATCATTGATTCCCATCATCCTTTTTATAAGGGAAAGTACTCTTCTTTTAATAAACATGTTGTCAGAAAGGATATGGTTAACAATTATTCATGAAAGGCAAAGTGAATGTTGTTGATAAATCCCCAAGACAAAGTCGAGGGGATTATTCAGTAATATTTACTGAGCCTGAGGCATAATTAATACAAGTATCATTAGAAGGTAATTATTGAGAGAATGTAGTGAATGAGCAGTTTTAAAAACTTCTCACTGACAGCAAAATTTACAAAAGTAGCTTGTTGTACTCATCTGTAAGTGAATATCAAGAATTACAATGCAATTTTCTGGCCAGTCACCATATGGGATTTTTGATAATCATGTGTAATTACACTAAAGATAAATACAGTTTATTTGTGGATCCCCTTCATGCTTGAATGTGTTCCACCAGCTAATTTAAACTCACATCCATTTTCCTGAAAACACCATAAGGAACCCTGAAATGAATTTTCTTGTCCTGAGTATTGGAAAAACAGACATATTTTCTAAGGGAAAAAACATCTCCAACTTTTTTTCAAAGATATTCTTACCAGCCAGTAAGGAGGATTTAAATCACCTCCATTGCTTCCTTTGGTTGTGCCACAGATGGTGACAGCCCAAATAAGACTTTTTAGAGGTGTAAAGGGTTTAAGAATGAGGAATATGGATTTTGCTTTTTGAATAGGAGTGTTGGGGAGGGGTTGGGAGCTAATGTGAGTCTTTGGAGTCTTGGGGATTGGCAATCTGGCTTAGTGATGGGGATGCAGTGTTAAGAATAGGGTTCATAGTTGGGGTTTGGGTGATTATTCTTTAATACACAAAAAACCTCTTTAGGTGAGTAATTTTCCAGTAATAAAAGTGTGGAAAATATAATTTACCTTAAATGCTTTTTGTATATACTTTTGTTACTGCTGGTGAAGTGATCACGAAGATACTACCAATTGCACAACTTGTGACCATAGTAATATATAGCTTTTTAACTTGAAAAGTATTCAGTGCAAATCATTCTTGTAGAAATGTAAAGAAAGGACCTTGGGAAATATAAAATAATAGGTAAAAATTAATGTGCATCATATCAAGCAATGATTTGCATTCAGTGCACCCAACTTAAACTTTCACCACGTCATTCCTAGCACCTGAATCAAGGGTACGTTATGACTCATACCTTTGTTTTTTTAGTACATAAAAGATACAAATCATGCCATTTCTCTAACTTCCATGTAGTAAACGTGCTGCAGCACGGTGATACCTCAGTATTTATTGCAATGCTTCACCAACTTTTCAGCCAAGATAACTTTGATAACGCCATACCCTAATAACTGAAGAGCGGAAAATATGGTGCGAAAGGTTTTACCAGAAGAAAAGTTCGTGGGTAAACATGCCTGAAAAAAATCAAACAAAAAAAAGGAAAAAAGGAAGGGAATGAAATAACAAAAAACAAATAAACTACCAAGATTGAATAAATACTGGTACCACAAGTTGATACCAATATTCCCAATTTACATTTTCTCGTTTGGTTTTGTATTACAAATTGTTTGCAATTACCTTTCTGTATGGTTAAAAATTTATTGACTTATTAATTTATTAACACAAATCAGAATTGTCAAAACTTACTTGGTTACTTAGAACAAAACACAATGCGTGAAGAAGTATCTTGATAAAGGCAAAAATGCGACAACCAGTAGAAAGTTTTTACTCAAAATTCAAGCTTTCGGTCTAAACGACTTTCAACACGATATTACAGTCAGCAAATTTTCACAAATTACTTAACCACAGTAAATTTTAATGGTTGCTCCTCAAAAGAGCACAATAAAAAATGGCAACTTACAGAGTTACCGACTTACATACCTACCTGCATACATACATACATACATACATACATACATACATACATACATACATACACACCATATAATTACAAAATTCATTAAGAATACATGAGGAAAATACAAAGGAAAATCATAACCGTATCGAGTCTTTATATGTGATAAAGACACATGTGATTTTATCTGTGAACAATAAGTTAATTTTTTTGGCTAAGAAAACGTAAACGTCCAAATTTTCTTCGCGAATTAGCATCTTACGAGGTTCATTTTATAAGATGTACAAAGAACCTCGTGGTTGGTGATTTATCGGATCTAAAACACTTGGCTATCGCCTCGTGTTTTAAATCCCAACAAAGCATCCCTGCTCGGTTGTTAAATATTACATGCATACGTACTGTACATATACACATACGTACTCGCATACCGTGTTTATTCGAATAAATGACGCACTCAAATAAGTGCCGCACCCCAATAATTGCCGCACTCAAGAAGAATGCGGCGCTTATTCACAATGATGTGGAAGAAGCCAGACCCCCGATGCAGGTGCTTGACCTCGATCTGGTTTAAATCCAACCGTAAATTTATTAATAGTGACGATAGTTTAGCGTGCGTTTCGTTTTTCTTGTTCTGGTTGTTTTCGTTGTTAGAAAAACAAAGAAAAGACAAGTAGTTATGTTTTAACCAGAATCGTTTCTTTCAATTAGTTTTAACTAGCGTCGCCTTCGAATAGGTTTTGCATCATCTTACTTACTTACTTACTTACTTACTTACTTACTTACTTACTTACTTACTTACTTACTTACTTACTCACTCACTCACTTACTTACTTACTTACTTACTTACTCACTTACTTACTTACTTACTTACTTACTTATTTACTTACTTACTTACTTACTTACTCACTTACTTACTTACTTACTTACTTACTTACTTACTCACTTACTTACTTACTTACTTACTTACTCACTTACTTACTTACTCACTTACTTACTTACTTACTTACTTACTTACTTACTTACTTACTTACTTACTTACTTACTTACTTACTCACTCACTTACTTACTTACCTACTCATCCACATACGTACCAAGCTACGTAAATACATAGTTACTTACTTACATAACTAACTTACTTAAGTTACTTACATACATATTTACTTACTTGCCTACTCACTTACTTACCTACTTACTTACTTACTAACTTACTTACCTACTCATCCACATGCGTACCAACCTACGCAAATACATAGTTACTTACGTTCTTACGTCCTTTACTTATTTTACTTGTTTTACTTACTTTAATTACTTTTCTCACTTCACCAGCTTTACTTATACTTTACTGTTTTAACTTACTTTACTTACTGTACTTTCATCATTTACAGTTCTAACTTTCCTTTCTGTTCAAACTTTGCTTACTGTGCTTACTTTGCCTTCTTTGCCTTCTTTGGTGATTTTGCTTGCCTTTTTTCCTTACTTTGGTTATTTAACTGACTTTAATAACCTAACTTACTTGATTGACTCGTCCTACTTGACGGACTTAATTTACTTGACTTCCCTAAATTCGTTGTTTTCCTTGACGAACATAACTTACTAACTTATTTTACGGAATACGCTTTGGTACACGACGATGGTAACTTCGAAGAGTGTCAAAATTTTTGCGCATTCCGGATTATGACTAAGGCCAAATCGAAACGTAGAATTCTCAACTGAAAAAATGTTTACGCTTTTCGGAGTCACCATTCCGAGTCAAAGTCTTACCTCTCTACCTAGGCAACATAAACACACAATATTGTTACGACAAACATTTCAAGTTTTCGACTATAGATCTAAGAGAAATTGTGTAGGCAGTTTCCCTCAATGCTGTTTCCGTGTTTTTTTATCAATGAAGACATTCGATCAGACATAATATTATAACCTCAATCCTCAAACTTTTCCCATCCAAATTGTCTGCTGTTATGCATGCATTCATTTCTTTGTACGGATCTGTATTCAAAGTGATCATCTCAATACATGTAGTTTCTAGTCTTCAATCTTTAAATCGTTTGATGCATAACATGCCTGGTGTTATACACCTGCGCAAGCTCTTGTCCATGTCCAGATCTTTTTATAATCTTGCATAGTAAAGTAATCTTCAGGAGACTGCTTTTATAACGTGAACGAAGTGTCTTATCCCCAAGTCCATATATAATAGGATTTAGTGAGCACGAACCCAAAAAATACACTGGTAGGCTCCAACCAAAATGGATACTTGTCTCTTCGGTGTCCTTTACAAATGGTAGATTCAAAATCAAGTTAGGTAGAATGGCTATAGAATACTGCACCACAATTATAATGCCAACAAGTACAATCTGTGTATTTCTTGCTAGTCTTGGCATAAGAAGGCGTGTGAATTCTCGATTATTGTTTTGTAGATCGTTTCTTGCAGTAGAAGTAAGGGTTTCTTTTAAATGCCTTTGATGAAGAAATAGAGAACGACTCATCTTTGCATAAAGAACGACAAGTAACGCCATCGGAAGGAAATACAACAACATTTGCCGAGTCCAAAAATATATTTGGTAATATCTGTTAACAAAAAAGCTTTCGACGCATCTAGTTCTTCCAAATTTCATGGACAGAAAATGTGGAATTTCAAACAGCAGTATGAACGTGTAGACACCGAATATGATATGGGTAACTTTCCGTCTGCTTAACTGTGGACGGAGTGGCTGTGTGACGACTTGATGGCGAAGGAATGCAATAATCGACATGAAGCCGATTTCACAAGAGAAAAGCCACGAGAAAAAAGGCATTAGAAATCTACATGAATATTTTTGTAAAGTTAGTGAGCTTACATCAAGCCATGGAAACATAGTGAACAAAACGCTCCCTCCAGAAAGTAGAATCACGTCACAAAGGGCAAGGTGAAAGACCAGACGGTAATAGTTTGTCTTAAGACGGCGTCCGTTGTCGATGGCTGCAATAACGAGAATATTACCAAACACTCCAAAGACTCCAGTGATTCCACAGAGAAGCGAAACGAGCAGTGCTTGTGAAAACCACGGGATAATATCAGAATTCAAGGTTTCTGTAACATTGTCTTTCCAGAATCTCGTGGTGTTGTTATCCATAACAACAGTTTTTTATTCTACAGTATAATTCAAATGTTCAAACATTCAATGTTTTCCCCTTATTAATTGAGATGAGTTTCAAAAAGACATGTAAGCAGTCAACTTTTTCAAAATTAGGACAACATTTCATTAAAATTTTAATTAGAGAACAATACCGACAGCTGGACTCGGATAATACATTTCAATAAAATTTGTAAAATACTATATTCAGCAGCTATGTAGGTGGTGAAGAACAGTATATTAATTCCGTATAGCGTTAACAGCTGAAATATACTTTTGAGCAAATCCTAAGCTTTAAAGATATCGATAAAGGACGATAATAATTTTATTTGGACTATAACGTTTCATTACCACTCGCTCGTTTCCAGGTTAATCAGAACTGTGAATTCTTTCGAACTTTTTGAAAATTCGAAAGAATTCATCAGACTGTCGAACAAAGTTGGATGACCTGCCATATTGATGGAAAAGCTGTCCACCATTGTTGCCGAACTGGGCTGGAAAACGCAGTTAAGCTTCATCCAACAATCAAACAAACAGAAGGCGTTAGCTAAAACTGGGTCCAACACAAAATTTCGGATATTACGTTGTCAGCGTAGACTTACAATTGAACAGCAAAAAATACACCTTAAAACTTACTCGATCGCAGATGGATTTTCTCTAGTGCTAAAAAATTTGCATAAAAAACGCCTCAAGTTTCTTCGTCAAACCTAGGTTGAAAATTGCACCACGAAGATTGGTCAAGTATGCGACAAGAATGTGAAGTTGTCCCGGTGCTGTTTTAAAATCGGTTTCTTCTGCAACCGTGGATTTCCTGTATTAAAGCAATATTAAAGCTTTAAATTAAGTTCTAAATGAGATCGACTAAATATTTTATCAAAACGTCTTTTTAAATCTTAATTATCAAAGGGACACATCCAAGGAGACAGCGAACAACAGACGTCAATAGTACATCCTTACAAATCAGGGGCAGATCTAGGATTTTAGAAACGGGGGGAGTGAAGACGAGCAGCAAAGACACGAGAAAATTCTGGGGATGATCCGGGGATATGCTGTCCAGGGAAATTTTAAATTCCCGGGTATCTGAAATGTTATTTCTAACACTTTGGGGATAGTTTTAAGCGAGATTTGAAGAAAATACCTATTCATAAATAACACAATTCTTGTGGAAAAATAAAGCACAAGTCAATATCTTTATAGTATATCTTTGAGCCGAATGTTATTTTGGCCACAGACAATAATCATCAATGCATCACGAGAATCATCTTTATATTTTTGGCAATTCTCGTTGATCTGCCTTTACCTGTCTCCCTTTACTTGCCGGAGAGCGTTCCCAGTTGCGATTGCACAAAAACGTGTTTTATTAACTGAGGTTAGGTAACTATTTCCATTGTCATTACGGAAAATTGTCTCTGCGTAGAGTATGTAAACTGGCACGTATGCAAAACTGGCACGTATGGCAAAACGGAGGGGTGTACGCCCCTTACGCCCACTAGATCTGCATCTGCGCATAATCAGGCCATTAATTCTAGAAAATGCAATTCCTACTAAACTTGTTACCTGGTGTCAAGCTCAACAGTTGGAAATTCGCTTAAACGTTGCTGGACACGACAAAAAACGTTAAATGTTTGATCTTTAAAGGCTTTCCAAAATCCCAAAAGCTGCTAAAAGTTGGCTGAGCATAACCATGAAAGGCCTAGAGGGAGCCCGTAAGAAACCCAGGATATTCGATTGACAGTTCGTAAGCTCTTCCTAGACGCGATCAAATTTCTGATAATGCAACAGGAGCTGGATTCCAACTCGTGCTTCAAGTGGTGAGAAGTTGTGGCTATGACCACCAAGCCTCCAAATCCCCAGGTCCGATTAATTCGGGTCATACACTAGGAAATCTTTCCTGATTGCTCTCGAGAAACATTGTGATATAAATTTGTTCAACTCCCGACTTCACGTTACCACTTGTATTGCTACAACATGCTGCAGCATATTCTTCGGCATTGCTTTTGGTGGTCAGTTATCGTAAATGTTATCACAATGTTTACTCGACTCGTCAAAGCGGAAAGCAGATACAACGATAATTGACCAGGGACTTGATTGAGGTCTCCTACTCTGCTCAATTAAAAGGTAGCAATAAATCATTCTGGATCGACGCGAAACATGAGATACAATAAAAACACTTGACTGTGCATTTGCTTGAACAAATAAAAGAGACGCGACCGATAAGCCGCCATGATAAATTTTGAGGAAGGCGACTAAAACTGAAATAGAAGTAGTATCCTCGTACGGTGCGCTGTCACTTTTTTCAACAAGCTCAATATGTCACCCTTCTCGCGGCCTGATTAAAAGATTTAAGCGGATTAACCTGCACTTCAAATCCTAATATCACCATTAAAATGTCAAAAGCTTATTGACCTATTTTTTTTCCATCCAGTCAGGCGACCACACTAGGCGATTGTTGTGCCTAACGTTGATTACTTTTGGAACAGGACTCCATGAATTTTAAGTCGTGGCCAATTCTCAAGAAACAGCTATGACGAGTTTAGCTTTATCAGCTCTTGGTTTTATCTTCATAACATTCTTAGTAATGTTATCAGAGGTGCCTCTTTTAATTGCACTCGAAATTACTACACGTATATTGTATTGTAATGTTTTCGATTTATGGCAGCGCACATTAGATGGTAAATCCAAAATTGTCGAGACTATATTAATAGTCACTGGGTCGTGGCTGCAACACGAGGAATATCAATTTTTTGTTCAATGTTGAACCCTCAATGTTGAACGATCTTCATCTTGGCTTTCATTCAAAAACCACTGCTTATCAGATCATGGCAAGAAGTTCGTTGGTCTTCTAATCAAATGTTTTTCCCCACGGTTCTGGGCTAATACATTTAGTCGCAAATATTTAGCGTCAGTTTCAGAAAAGCATCAAATCTGCAGCAAGTATAACAACTATTCCGTATCTGGTGATAATAAATTGGCATAAGAATTTAAGAAATAACATAACGCCTTTAGTCACGTTTTTATTTACAACATGTTTTCGGAGAACCGTTCTCCTTCCTCAAGCTGTTCTAATATTATGGCAGTTGGTGTACGGTTGGATGTATCTTGGTGCTGGTGTTTGGATATTCCATATCTATCATCACAATCCAAACTAAGCTTTTCATTTATTGCATGAAGGGCCACAGCCAAAGTAAGCAAGTTAGTCGCCATTTGCACGAGTTTGTGCAAATTTAAAACCACGCAGTCCCCGGGCAAAAAGAAGTAAATTATAGAAAAACGATTTGGTAATTTAATAAGACAAATAGTTTGATTAAATAAAATAGATCGTATGCTATATGAAAGAAAAATCTGGTTGCTAAGCGGGCTTTATTTCAATTTGAAACAGCAGCTCACGTTATAAAACGGAAATTAAACGTATACTTGTCGTCGTGGTCGTAATTGACAACTAAAGTAAGAAATGAGTGGGAACGACATTGACCATGAGTTCCCTGCTGCGGTTTAAACTTTCCAGTAGTAACTCAGCTCGAAGTTCAGTCCAAACAGCCCTAATTCGTGCGATTTCATCTCTAATATAATACGAGTTTTATGAAAGACGCATTGAATTCTAGACGTATGTTTTCAACCGAAAAAAGCTTGAAAGTTTCTGAAAGGATTTTGATGAATGGGGTGACACCAAATTCAACAAATATGCCGCTTTCAATTTTCTGTGAGCGTCGATATGACAACCTGAAGATTCTCGGAATTACATGAATTTGAAAACGAGGACAGTAATGGAGTTTCTTTTGGGACAAAAATCTTTAATTCTTTTCTATATGGATATAAATTTCTTTCTATAAAGTATATCGGCCATTGGTGCTTGCTCCGTGTTTGCTCAAGTTCATCGATCTGCGTGAAGTCTCGCATGAAAATAACCCCTTTCAAAGCCCTGATAAACAGAAATGTTGTCCAATTTTCCTTTTTTATAGGCACGGTAAATAACAACAGTGATTTGATAATTTGGGAGAATTCTGAAAGTAAAACCAAGCTGATGACTGGTTAGTCATCAGCTTGGTTCTACTTTTAGAACTCTTCCAAATTATCAAATTGCTCTTGTGAATCATTTTCATCAAATCATTTTAGAATTTTAAAGGGATAACATGGGTGCGGTGTGGTAACATGCACACGTTAGAACACAAAGTTGAAACATTTTTACCAAGCAAAAGAAATAAACAGGATGGGAGTTCCTAGCAGTTCTCGCCATGATCTACCAAAGTAGTCAAATCTTCAAAATATAAGATACACATGGTCGATCAAAAGTTATTCAACACTGAGCTATTTACGAATTGATTGTTTGGTTTAAGTTTGTGGATGATAACTTCAAGTCATCTTGACGCCGATTTTAAAAGGCCTCGGGTCAAGTACTCATTGAAGGAAAATCTGAGACGCTGTGATTGACTAACATATTGGAGCTTTGTTAATTTAATAACGTTTTATTCCGTCTACATACGTGCGAAACAATATTGCTTACAACACAAGTCAGTTCTAGCCGGCCATTGTATTGGCTTCGATTACTACTGGAATGCTGCAAGGCATCCACTCGATGTGCTTGATTGGCTAACTTCTCAGTTTTGGAGAGGTGTAAAAATTTACTGAATCTTCGTGTACAGGTCTTTGACACTAAAGGCAAGAAATTGCTCAGACACGCAAGTTTTGCATTGAAAAACTGGAAAGGATAGTCAAAGGTAACACATTTATCTACCATTACATCCTGTCACACAAAACGGTGCTCTTTAATCATGTGAAGTAGAGGTGGCAGACAGGCCAATGTTTCTGTGCCAACAACTCGTCGGAACATAAACGTATGAAAAAACTGGATTTTTCAAAGTAATAAGAACGATTTGCACCGTTCCGCAACACCGTTCCGAATCACCAGACTTAAATCCTTTGGAAAACACCTGAGTACGATTAAACGAACACTTCTTGGCATGCATTTCCCCTCATGTGCTAACGACGTAGAAACAAAGACTAAGCATGTTTTGTACAACTATCCCCAACTGAAGGATGAGCTCACTAAATACATCTAAACGATGCCCAGCTGCTTTCATGCTTTTGTACAAGTAGGTGGGATGGCACATCAAGCATAACTGTTATCGGTTTACTTTGGCGAACGCCAGAAGTAAAAGAAGAAGAGAAAAGTCGTTTCGAATCGGAAAGGGTTAAGTTAATCTTTTGCTGATACCAACATTGTCGCATATGTACATATGAGAAAAGGAAAGAAATAAACCTACGTCAACCAACTGACCAAGCTCACCAAGCTTTATTACATTAGAAATTCTTTGAACTCGAGCTGAATTGGATGCATTTTAAATTCTGCACTCAGGTGAGATAAACTTATCATTCTAAACCCAAATCATACAATCATTGCATGAAAAAAATGCCCAATAATTTATAAGCGCTCCTGTAAGGTGACACAAAACAAACACACCTTAGAACCAGTGACCTGTTGCGTCTTTATCTGGTATCAAAAGCCGAATTACGAGAAACTGAAATAACAAAAACGCGGCGTTGCAACATTGATTTGGTGCAAAGTCACAGGATGACCTTTTAGGTGCATGCGACGATTAGTCTGGTTTAATGTTTGCATATACAAGGAAGTCTGTTTTTTGGATTGGGGTTTGTGATAGTCAATATCTAATAAGCCGCTCGGCAGGTTTCTCAGAGGCATTTAAGAGGTCTAATTTATCTTATTTATTTAGAACCACAGCTAAACAACAAAAGCCAGATTAGAGTTGCTGATTCACCAGGATTTCTTCAAGTGAGGTTTGAAGTTGTGGAATAATGAACTATTGTGTGCCGGACGTAACGGGCATTTCGAAAATGATTCTGCACTGAATGGTTGATAACGTCACTTCCATGACAATTTCATAGTGATGATGATTAAGCAGTTTGTTTTCTTTGGAAAAGGATTTGTAATGACGAATAGCTGTTAGGTCACTCAGTTTGTTTTAGCATTAAGTGGTTCAAGTAGCTCAAAACTGTACAGCTCTTTTGTGCGAGGATGCGCACGTCGAAAATGGATCTGCAGATCGGTGTGTTTTGACATGAAAGACTGATAGCGTAATGGACGATGATGAGGCAGGCTATCCCAAAATACTTAAGAGAGTGCCGAACTTTTAGATCATTTCAGAAACGTTGAAGTATCGACGCAATTCACGCGGAACATTTCCGTGAAAATCTATTAAATGCTGACATCCGAAAGTCATGAATCCAGGAAAGTTTGAAGACAACACTCAGATGATGAGGTTACCCAATGGGGATAGCGAAGAAACGCAAACAAAAGTGTTGCTGAAAAGGAAGCGGATTGTTGCCAACAGATGCGAACGGCAAAGAATAAGACGATTAAACGAGGCGTTTGCATTGCTGAAACAGCGCATCCCTTTTTGCGACGGTAAGCGCATTCGAACGAAGCTTGACGTTCTTACATATGCAATCGAGTATATCCGACTCTTGAAAATTATGGCACGGGTGGGGGATAATCCAGGAAAAAGTACAAGGTTATAATATGCGTGGCGTAATCCAGTTCCAATGGAATAGTCCCATTATGAATAAAGTCAAGGAGACATGAAGACATGGACCCTGAGAAAGAAGTTTTACGTGCTTTAAGGACGAATTTTGTACAGGTGATCAATAATAAAATAAATCAAAATGACACTATTGATCTTTTCAAAGGATATTCACAACGCATTGGTTACAGCTGCTTGTGCAGTTCACTCATCCACGTATAGGCAACGTTTACACTACAGCGATAGTCTTCGCATTCAACTGAACAAAAAAACATACTCGGATTCGTTGGCCGTCTACACGGGAAAGAAGTATCTGGATTAGTTGCATGCTCATGTGAACGCAAACAGTGCTTCCTTATCAAAGAATGGAAGTGAATAATTATAAAATTCTACTGATAGTAATCTTGGACAACCGAAAAATTTACTTTCATTTTTTTTTTAACTATACAGCCCCTGATCAAAAAAAAAATTGTCCTAGCACTTATTTATATTTATCCGGATTCGTGTGCAATGCGAAGACTTTTTTACCAAATTCATTACTTCAGTGTAGATGGCTGCTTTGAATCCGACGAAAAAGTCTCCGGATTGCCTACGAATCCTGAGAAATTTGATCTAGTGTAAATGTAGCCATAATCTTTCCAGTTAAAGCTGGCGCATTCGAATTTGACTGAAAGCAATTAATTCGCATCGGCTTTATCCTCCTAAAGAGAAATAATATACCAGACATGTTTCTTATGAAACTAAAATTTGATGTAATTCGTACAATTACAGTACAAACTCTTTGCTTTTCTAGCTTCGTAGGGTGATATTTGAAATTAAACTTATAGCATTGCCACAGGCATTTTCTCGAATACTCACCGAATTATGACATTATGAATAAAATTATTTATGGTTTGGCTCAAAGTTAGGACATACGAGGCGTCAAGTCCCTGAGACCTGTCACAGCGAAATCCCCTCGTGCGCACCAAGCAAAACCTTTGCCGCGGGGAGAAAATTTTGTCACTGGGACTTCTTGTTTGAATTCAAATTACTTTGAATTCCTGCAACATGCTGCAGGGACAGAATTGTGTCCCTTCTACAGGGTGTCCCAAAAAAACCGAAAACTATTGAAATCACCAATAACAATATAATTGTTAGAATTTGAATGCCTTAGCATTCTGTTGGTCCCCACGAGTGCATAAATGATTGATATAAGTAATTTTATACATAATGAAGCTGTCTAAAACAGTAAAATTTAAATTCCCACGGGCAAAAAATCTCGCACTTTACAAGGCGATTTTCTTACATAAATTTTAATACATGCACCTTGTCAATATTTTACGCATCACTACGTTCAGCTTTTTCGTAGGGCATTCAAATTTTAACAATAAGTGATTTCAATAGTTTTCGGTTTTTTTGGGACACCCTGTACATGTCCCTTCGTGTGAACACTTTGTGCAACAAGTTTCACTGTCAAAGTCCAAGGACAACCAATCTCAGAACGTTCTTTAATTCTAACAATACCTCGACTCACTTGGCCTTCCTCCCACGGGTAATTACTAATTAAAACTAGTCAATCAAGTAGAACCAATCCCCGCGACAAAGTCTAGTCACGTGCCTGAGAAAAGAGATATGTCCCTGCAACTTCAAGCCTCATCTGTCCCGACTTTAAATTCCAGCTGTAAGATGATACCGAGATAGATGATAACGAAATGGGCATGAGTCCGTGGAATCTCAAAACATATGGCTACAATATTTGGGCTACGAAAAATCAAGGACTTCAATATTGTAAAAAAAAATAGTGAGAAACGTATGACTTTGATAACTTTTTGGATGATGTGCCCGTAAACTTGAATGGTCTTTCGCAATTTTCTATGGGGTATTGTTCAGTATTCCTAATCCAATATGGAATTAATGTATTTTCGAACATGATGCTGTAGAGACACCGCAAATACCTTTCTTCAACAAATGTTCCCAGAGGTAATTATAAAAGCAAAGCTGTCGAATTCAACTCGATTGAAACAACCTTGCTATCGAACGAAATAGTAATAATGATAATAATGTGAATGACACAATAATCATTACATCGCGATGTACAACATTGTGTTATTCATTCACATTGTCATCATTATTACTGTTACCAATCTTTGAACTTCTTACGTTGATCATAATGTAACCTTTTCAATTAATTTTATCTAGGTGGTTCAGTTACGATGAAGCAGGTGCGGCTATCTAGGCTTCAAGACATTCGTAGGCCTACAGTATTGTCATCATTATTTCAATAATGATGGTTATAAACAATATTGTTACTGCCTGTTGGTACATAATACATTAAATCAATACAATATGCAATACAATTAAGCTCTCTTTTGGAGTGGTCACCCAATCTTCTTATTTCGTTTGAGATGTTTGGGATCTGGTTTACTAGCAGGAAAACCAGTTTGCTATAGCGCATTCTATCACGCATTATTGGGGGAGGAATTCGTTCGTATGCATCCAACTTATCCAGGACATTTTTCACCAAAAATCTTGCATCCTCCTTGACTAACTCTATCGGTCCTAGCTTTTCCCTTAAAATTTGAGGCAGAAGGCAATTATTTACGTTCTTTCGTTCGTAGTTATAATTTAGGCAACCGAACTTAATTCGCTTAACTTTTTCGTAGAGGGATAAGACTTCTATTATTTTAATCTGGCTAACGCCAGACAGTTTTACTGTCAAAGTAAGAGCTCCCATCTGCACAGAGTTATAACCATCAAATTTAACTCTTTTCTAGTGGGATAAGACTTCTACTATTTTACTCTGGCTAACGCCAGACTATTTTACTCATTAAACTAAGAGCTCCCGCCTGCAAGGAGTTAAAACATTTATCCTGCTTGAACGAACAAAGGGAAAAATCGTTTTCTTTTCCTAATTGAATATCTGGAAGAGTTTGCACTTCAGTATAGTCTCGTACTACGGTCATTACTACTAGAGGTGGGTAAGATGGCGCAGATTTTAACGTCCGAAACCAGAAGTTTAGCATGATTGAAATGTTTTGAAACAGGCTTGCAAACACACGACAATAAACATTATAATCTCTTTATTTTTCGCAAACTCGCTATTTTTCGTAACTCTAGGCTTTGTACTTAACCAACCGTCACATTGCCGCGTTTATGCTTTTGTATATCCATAATTTTAAAGCCACATTTCCATTCAATAAATTTTCTCTGGGAATGATACTCAAGAAAACGTTCCGCCAGAACGTCTGCGAAGTAAATGAAGAATTGAAAGTATTTCAACCTGCGAGCAATTAGAAATTTTTTTGCGATATAAATAAATAAAACAAACGAATAAATAAATAAATAAATAAAATATATAAATAAAATAAATAACGTAAATTAATAAAAAATAAATAAATAATAGATGAATAAATAATAAATAAATGAGTGGAGGAATGAATGAATTAATTAATTAAATAAGTGAATAAACAAAAATTAGGATGCGCATGCACGAAAGTCACTTCGAGAGAGATCTTTTTCTTTTCGCCAGAAATTTACTCAGAAGTAATTTTATTAGGTTTTCTCCGAGAAGTGATGCGTAATATTATCATTTACTCGATTTCCAGGACAGCCATGCATAAAACGCCTTATCAGATTTTGAGCTGATTTTCGACAACGGTTCAATCATGCTTCACATCACCGAAATCGGCGCAAAGTAACTTCCGGAAATTCAAGTAGATGTGCTAAGTTAGTTGTTAGCTGCGCATGCTTACATGTCAAAGAAAATTAGTTTCTAGGATTTATCAGATAATCGACGCAGTTCATCCGGTATGAAAACAACGACGTGTTTACACTGTCTGGGATATGCATTTGTATGTGTCGCTGGCGTTTCAAAAACCTGTTCAGTACATTTAGCCAGTGGCTTTGGGAACGCATAACAAGGTGTCTTAGTTAGGGGTCTTTTTTATTAGCCAAATCACCAAAATTTTCTAGTTTTGATTTCCTTTTAACTGTTGTCGTAAAGCTCGACCTTCGAGAAGACAAAAACACCTGTCTAGTAGCTCGTGCTGTTTTACGCTTTACTCAAGTCTCGCAACATCTCGAGAGTCTAGATCACAGTTCCCAACCACTCAAATCTATTTTTTAAATCTTCAGCCACAAACTTACCCACAAATCGGCTTTTAAACGAACACGCGCCAAAATAGCTAATATGATCTTATCTTAGTAAGTCCTTAAAAAAATTTTACATGCCATTTCCAACATGTCCTTTCACCGAAGATTCAGGATAATCCTGGAATGTCAATGGTCCTAAGATTCAAGATAATACTGAATTTCAAGACAGCGAGGGTCCCAGATGCGACAGGATGATTTTTACGTTATAAATCTGAGAATCTTGTAGGGGTGGAACTTTTTGAAAAAAATTGGTTGGGTTTAGGTTAAAATGTCACCAGGGGGTGATACGTCAACGGTTAGGATTAGGCTTAGGTTCAGGGCTCGGGTTAGGATTAGAACTAATCTTAACCCTAAGATTCAGGATAACCCTGAATCTTAAGACCATTGACATTTCAGGATAATCCTGAATCTTAGGTCAGAGAATATGTTGCCATTTCACACGAGAATCAATTCTCGTCCCCAGATCTCGTCCCTTTTCTTAGCGCATCTGCACGAAAAGTTCTCGTGCTGACAACACATCCCAACAACAGTCATCTGGTAATGGAAGTAGCGTTAGTCACGCGGCCTGGTGAAAAATAACCTTCCTTGTCAAAATAAGTTTAAATAAATATCCTAAATATCAGGACATCGTGTATTTGCTAATCAAAGGGTACGCATGTAACTCCTCTTCAGTTTACTACATTCACATTATCCCGTAATTGAGGCTTCAGACAATCACGGGATTATGTGATTGAATGTAATAAATTGAATAGGGGCTACAAAAATACCCTTTGATTAGCTAATACCGATGGTTTTAGAACGTTTCGCCAACGTGAAGTTAATTTGAAAAATGCGAAATGCATAATTGCAATAAAAATGTTATATTTGAAATTAATTTTTAAAAGCGAAATCAATATGTGAAATTAATTCTCGTGTGAAATTAATTTTCATACGTGAAGTTGATATGTGAAATCAATTCAAATGTGGAACATATGTCCAGTACACCAAAGTTTCACGTATGAAATTTTGAAGATGGCCATTTCACACGTGCATCAAATATTTCATATGTGAAAATTTTCCAATTGTTTACCTTTTTCACAAGTGAAAAAGTATACGAAATTCTCGTAGGAGTTTACTGAGCGTGGTCCAAATATTACAATAACCAAGAAAACCGTTGACAGTTTGAAAACCGATATTGGTTGGTTACCAAAGCTATAGGAAAGGCTGGATTGACTCTTTTCTCCTTTATTTACAACGATAAAAATCTGTCACTTTACTTTACGATAGAAAATGGAAGCCGACGCAACAATTTCAAACTAATTCATATCAATTAGTTTTTCTAATTTATAACGAATAACTATGCATAAGCATTATTTTTGGGCGAGAAACTCGACCTTATAGCGTAGCTCGATCTTTCTCGATATCACTGAAAATCTATTGACTATAACATATCACGTGGCATAGCTAGTCAGGTTGAGAGATTTTTGTATTTGACAACGAGTAATATTATCAATACCAAACAATAATTTACATCAACCGAGTTACAATAGCTTTATATTAAATTTATAGCAAAACAAAAACTATGCAATATTTCAATACTCTAATTCAAAGTTATCATCATGTCTAATGATTAGTCAGAAACACTTGTGAACTGTTTGTGGTTAATCAATCGGTACGAAGAGGACAAAATCTGTGCCCAAATGGCATGAATCCCGACAGAAAAATTATTTAAAAGTCATTGATAAATGTATTTACATCAACCAAGGTTACAATATGCAAAAAAACTAAGATTACAACTGAGAAACTAAGCGTCCCTATAACTGCACAGTATTATTAATGTTGGCTGAAATAAATTCGACTAATCTTAATGTTTAATAGAAATAAAACTGTCTTTCGTGATATCAAGAGTAAATTAATACGCAGAAATTACAAGAAAGTTCGGAAAAGAAGTCGTGACACAACAGAATAGCATGTTCTAAATTTTGGAGATCTTGTGGAAAGCAAAACATCGAATGGGTACGGTAGTAGTAATGATACATTAGTGGGAGTCTTCAGATCAATATTGGTGTGTATACAACGCATTTGATATCGTGAAAAAGAATGTTGCAGTAACCAAGATATTTAGCCTAACTGCAATTACACGACGTCAAGGGAGATCAATCATTGTCGTCAGATTAGGCATATGGACTTTAGTTTTGGACAGTTTAATTGTTTATTACGCACACATATTACTACTCTAATTCTAGGAATATGGTTGGAATACATCATGTAGTAAGGATATTATAATGGTCGATTATTTAGAAACTTAAGGAAGAGTATTGAAAAATAAAAACGTGAATGTTGTTTCAATTAGTGTTTTACAGCCTAAACCTGGGCCAAATATGCACTGTAAAAAGGAATTGAGAGAATATGCAGCAAAAAATATTCATAGCTTATTATTTATGGTTTAGAGTTTATAGTTTGGTAATATTTAATTGGCATAACGACGCCAGCAGTATATTTGTTGTTATCAGAGCGTTTGTCACACATCCTTGTCTCAACAAACTGTTTCGTGATTTTAGTACTTTTACTTTTGAAGGAGCTTTATTGGCAAAGCATCCAAAACCGTAAGAACCCCCCAACCAAAAAAAAAAAAAAAACCGACAGGTGATACTATACCACAAGGGATCTCCATGAATCTTATTTAATATAATTTCGACTGTTTTGTACGATACCTGCTTTTGGTTATCAACAAATTCAACTTTCCTTTTTCGCTTGACAGATAAAATGCCATACATACAGGTTTTTTCTTTAAAATTTCTGACTCGCTAAAAAAACGAAATCAACCATCCATCTGAAAATTCGAACGAATACCCCACCGTGCTTTACTTTATGCAATACAAGAGAAAAAAAAATTCATAATCCACGTTAGCTAAAAATATTAAAATTACAGCAGGATTTGTTGAGAACAAAATCAGATATTGTAACGTTATTAACATTTGAGAAACGATGCACGGTCTTCGTAGACCATTTACATCTAAACCATTTCTTTTCCAAGCGTGATCCTTCTGAGAATCTTCAATCCTGATTGTCCATTTCAGCAAGTTCAATAACAAAAAGCATTCTCCAACAACATTTTCCAAAATCTGAGTCGTTTCGCTCGGAAAAACCAATATGTCACCTATGAGATCACCTTCAGGATGTACAAAACCCCAACGTTATCGACTGTTATGAACGTAGTGAAATCGGAGGAACATTTTACGTGACGTAAGTAGCTTCCTTTGATGCTAAATCGTTGAAGTAACGTTCCGTCCACTTTGTGCCACTGAAACAGAAAATTGTTCATTATTTTAACTTTAATAAGTCAGTGTTTCAGTTTTTAAGCAAACAAGTGAATTTTAGAAAAAAATTCATTTTGAAGTAACCTAAAAAGAAGCAAATATTTAGGTGACGGCCTTGACTAGTGATACAAATGTAAATAAATCTTACGTCGCGACGAGAGTTACGGAAAAGTAAATTGAAAGTCAGATTTTCAACCGCACTCTGCAACGTTCCTCTGCAGAAGAAAGTCAAAGATACGATCTGGGCAACGTGGAAGGAAAATACGACAAGGACAGGGACAGGGACGGGGACTGAGAGACAGACTTTAATTGTATCAGGGGCAAGAACATGGACAGAAACAGGAACATGGGTAGGGAAATCGAATAGGGGCATGAACTGGGACAGGGATATGGAATAGGAACAGAGGCAGGGACAGGGACAGAGACAGGGACAGAAACAGAAGTGACAAGAAGAGTTAACGTTACAACAAAGGACAGGGAAGGCGACGGTCGGGTGACATGGACAGCGATGGCAACTGGACAGCTACGGGTACAGAATAGGAGACATCGACATGGACGATGATAACGTCTGGGATCGTTTCATCGTCAAGAACAAATATGGGGAGAGTGACAGGGACAGGGAACGGACAGGAACAATGTTAGGGTAAGTACATCCAGAGACAGAAAGAGGCATTTACCGGGAGGTGGATGACGACAGGATCATGGACAATTCTGTGAAGGGAGGCAGACAAATAAACAGGTTCATGAAAGAACAAGGCCGAAAAGGAACTAAGGAAAAAGAGGAAAAGAAAAGGTAGAAGATGAGGACCTCGAGGAAAAAGTAAACAAAACAACACTAAAAGGATGAAAGGTGACAAGGATTAGAACTGTAATAGTAATCGCAACCGTAAGATTCAAAAAGAAAGATCAGGTTTAAGACTACGATGATTGGTGAGAATTAGATAAATTGGAATTGACCATGTAAAGTATTGGCCATGACGAAACTGAGAACCAACCAATACTCTGGATCGGTGTATTAAACCAGGCGTTATACAAACGTCTACCTGAATATTGTTACTGACAGTAACCAGCTGGCAAACGTTCTTGGAAAAAATCATGTCAGTGACCCAAGCCCCAACATGGGACGTGCAAGGCGCTATCTCTTTACCGTCATCCAGACTTGAAATCTGACAAGAGAGATAAAGAAAGGGCATTTTAAATTAAGCTCTAAAGATTAAGCAGCGGTAACCCTAACCCATACTTTCCTAGCCCAACCCTACTTAACTCTACTTAACCCCAGTTTAATCCTCTCTATTCCTGGCTACCCCATTCCATTACTCGACTTTACTCTTACTCTCGCTCTTATTCTACTCTTACACTTATTCTACCCTTACTGTTACTGTTACTCTTATTATAACGTTTACTGCTATTCTTACAGTAACTGTTACTCTTACTATTACTGTAACTCTTACTTTTACTGTAACCCTTAATCTTACGGTAACTCTTACTCTTACTGTAACTCTTACCCTTACTCTTACTCTTACTCTTACTGTAACTTTTACTCTTACTCTTAATTTTAGTCTTACGATTACTCTTACAATAACTTTCATTCTTACTCTTACAGTAACTTTTACTCTTACGCTTAATCTTACCATTATTCTTACTCTCTCTCTCTACCCAACTCTAATCTAATCAACTCTACACTACACATCTTCCCTCCCCTTTCTTTCCCTTCCCTTCCCTATCGTTTCCTTTCTCTTTCTCTTCCTTTCCTTTCTTTTCCCACCTACCCATGCTACCTATCCCATCCCACTCTATTCGATCCGACCCTACCCTACCCAATCCTACTATATGATAACATACAACCCCTCCACCTCCGATCCCTATCCTTCATCGCTCTTCCCTACTCCTGTCTCATGGCCTTCTCTCCTTCTTTCTAAAGTAAGCTTCTCTACCTTTCTACTCTTTTCCTACCTCTTCTCCTCACTCCTTTCTCTTTCCCTTCCCGTCTTTTCTCTCCCTTTTTTTCCTATTTACATTCCTATATATTTTCATTTATTTCTCTATTTTCTTCAGTTCTCTTGTTTTCTTTTCTATCATCAGTGCGAATGTCTACACATTAAATTATTGGACTCGTACCACAACAGTTCCATCGTCACTTCCAGTTGCAAATACTCGATTGTCGTCACAAATGGACAAAGACCGAATGCAATCAGCGTGGGAAGAAATTTTGAAAAGTTGTTCCCCTGACACAGCATCCCATACCTAAGAAGCAAAAAAACCCAAAAAAACCGTACGAAATGGGTGATTAATTATTCTTCTCATCATCGTATTCATTTGACTTAAACCGGTTTAAACTTGCTTGAAATATCAAAGCAATTTCAGAATCATCCTCAGAGTAACATTTTGGTTAATCATGACATTTTCTCTTTATATTAACTCTTTCTAAGTGTGGTTGGTCTCCCATTATTTTATTCTGATTAACGTGAGATGATATTATTTGTCAAGGGGAGACACCTTTCAGGGAAAGGGTTAAATCTCTATTTTACACTACAATTTACGACTTCAAGCGATTTGTTTCGGAAAAATATTTAACTTTTTGGTGAGAAATATAGTACTTCCACATTCGTCAAGTACTCTCACTCACCCAACAGACTGGTATGATCATATCCTAAAGCCTGGTACACATGTTTGACATAGTCATAATTTGCATGATGTATGCTAACGTAGTAACTACTTCACGGTTGTGGGGTGCTGGTGGAACGGTGATAGTGCACCTGTCTCTCACTACTGAGTCTAGGGTTCAATTCCAAATCCGCGAAGTTATCTGATTAAAGTTACCTTGAGAGAAGAGTGTTGTCCAGTTTGACTGTACCGAGCATCACAGTTTTTCTCCTGGTATTCACATTCACATTTCCTCCAGCAGAAACACTGGACCAATGAGGGGGTGGCCCTTACTGGACCTCTGGAGAGAACAGCCTACCTAGCTGACAGGGTTACCAGTATACATAAAAAGACAATTTATTTCACTTTACTTTACTCTACATTACATTACTTTACTTTATCTTATTTTACTTTACTTTATTTTACTTTATGTTATTTCACTTCACTTCACTCATTTGTACTTGGGGAGTACACCGTACAAAGAGTTCAGTTGACCATGAAGTACTAATTGGGCTTGCGCATCTCGTTCAGATTATGATTATGTCCAAACGTGTGAACGAGGCTTTAGCTATACCAGGTGTTAAAGACATTGTTTAGATCTGTTCCCGTGCACTTCTTGCTCCACTATTCTACATTCTTACCAATTTCCCTACCTTCACTTCACTGTCAACAGATCCGGTGATCAACTTCTTGTTATCTGGTGAAACGGCACATGTCAGAACCCACTCGTTGCTGTGATGGTCGCATGTAAACAGGAGTTGGCCAGATGCTGAATCCCAGACCTGCACAGGGAAATCAAAGGGTCCTTGAGGGTGGCTACCAGACACAAAGAGGATGACAGATATAGTTTACTAGCTAGAAAGGCAGTGTTGCTATGAGAAATTTCTTTCTTAGCGGCTAAATCTGTGGCTCGCCTCCTGGTTCTTTGTAGAGTGTTAAAAGCCATTAGCAGTAACAGAACAAAGTTTCCGACTAATCATATGAACAATAATTGACAATTACTCGTCGAAGTGGAGATGAATAATGGTAGATATTTACCAAACCGCGAAGCTACGAGGTAAATATCTGCACTATTCACCGACACTGAGGTGAATAATTGTTTTAGCATATACCTCGCAAAATTGTTTTCACATATTTTTGTTTCAAATTTTTAAAATAATTTTACCGAACTCAGTCGGCTTGTCGCCCACTCATCATTTGTAAACAAAATATTTTGAACCCATCCGAAGTGCATTAATCGATAAGAAGTAAAAGATATACAAAGGTTTGGATACTTTTGCCTTATTTTGTGGCTTTTTTGGTACTGTCTAGCACGGCGACTTCGTTTATCATAAAAAAGTTCGTCTTTCATAACTTAAACAAAACTGGACGCCATCTTGTTTTGCTCGGAGGTGAATAGTCCAGGATATTCCAAGATAGAGGAAGTAATCAGGTTGCGCGAAAACCACTATTCACCTGCGAGATATATGCTAACAGAGGATATTACTGATTTGAATAAGAAGTGTAAAGAATAATAACGGCATCATTCAAAGCAAACAAACATACACATAAAAAATAGGATACTGCGTAAGCGAAAAATAAGGTTGAATAAAAAGAGTTATCTCTAGAAACTTTATACTTTCCTAACTTTGAAAATTTCTTCAGTACCTTAGCAGTTCCGTCTTTCGACGATGTGGCGATGCGTTTATCCTGGTCAAAAAAAAGTCCCACAGTTACAGCATCCGAATGTCTGGCTTCTTTTGGTAATAATGGTTGTCCAGACTCAGCATCCCACGTCTAAAAATAAAAAATGACAGGGTAAAACTGTGAGCAGTTTTGAACAAACTCAGTTACTTGACACTAACTACCTGCTGATGAGAAGAGAATCAAGTATAATCCTTAACAGTGCATCTGCACAATAGTAAACTCCTCCGCAAATTTGTGTAAAATTGCATAAAAATCGATATAATTCGGACTACCCCTCAGTCCACTAACTCATTCACTCCACTCACCTACTCTTTCGCATCTCATTTTAACGAAATTCGCCGCAATTTTTTGCCACAGAAATATCATTAAATTGTATTATTTACCATGAAAGACTTGTCTTCAGAACAAGACAACAACGCTGTGCCTGATTTGTTGTAAGTTAGTGAATAAACTTTTGCCTCATGGCCATCAAGCTTTACAACCGGTTGACAAGTTTCAACTGCAAGAACCTGCAAAATAGAACAAATCCAATCAATCAATTAATCAATCAAGCAGTCAGCTGACTAACTAACCAACTATCCAGCTAACTTACCAACTAACAAACTATCCAAACATCAACCAACCAACAAACCAACCAACCAACAAACCAACCAACCAACAAACCAACCAACCAACCAAATCATACGTAACTAATCCATTCAATTGGTTAATCAAACAACTAAAGGACCAACTGACCAATCAACCCAATTCACACACCCAACAACCAACGAGCCAATCCTGAGACCAGCAGACCAACCGATTAACCCACCATCCAACCTTCCAACCCCCCATTCATCATTCAACCAAACCAACCCAGAAACCCGACCACCAGCCAATCAACGGCAAGTCATCGCGACCAATCTCACCTTGACTTCACCTGATTCCAGACCGATACCAACGCAGCTTCCATTTAGTGAAAAGATACAACACGTTAACTTGCTTGGTTGTGGTTCACTCGCACTCATTTCTCTACCACTAAGTCCTTTGAATATCTGCATTATAAAATCATCAAACAAAAATAATGTTTTTTCTCTACAACTAAGAGAACAGAACATAACAAAACAGACCTGACCAGAGGCTAGAGCAGAATAGATATAAAATAGAGTCGAATGACGCGAGCAAAGTGGAGAGAAGTTGAATTGAGTAGGATGGAGTAACGCTAAGGAAAGCGAAATAAAGCGACGTAAAGCAAAGTAAAGAGAAATAAAATGAAGTTGAGTGACGTAAAGGAACGTGAACTGAAGGACAGCAAATGAACTGTAAGAAAGGGGAAGTAACGTCTAGCGAAGTGTAGTGAAGTGAAGTGAAACAAAAAATAAAAAATGAAATAAAAAATAAAATAATAATACAAACTTCCTATTGCTAAAGTTATGATCAATAATTAAGCAAAATTGCGAAAGTAGCACAACAAAGGCCAATAAACAAATGTATCAATAAACAAAGGGAACACCTTTAGTCGATTCTGACTGTCAGCAATCGCAATAGTTATGTCTTTGTCCCCAAAGAACGCATCAAACAACTTCTTCAGTTTCACTCTTTTGGCATATGCAGTCGTGTCGACAGGCCAAACCTAAGATAAAGGGGCGTAAGGGTTGAATACTGACAGGCAGCAGAGATATATTAACCTAGATAATGCACATGTGGAACAAATTCGTGTCAAAAATCGTCATGCAAGTTACTTATGCAAGGCAGTTCTGGGTTGGTTCATTTCATCGTTGTTATGAATATGATAGCTCAGTTAATAATTTTTAAGAAACCCATGATGGAGACATACTACTTTAAAATTTTCAATATTGAAGTTTCGTTATTGAACAAGCAACCTCTTTAGGATAGGATGAATTATTTACAAATAGCAACGAGATAGCAATATTAGAACATATTGTGTCCCCATTATGGTTTTGTTAAGAGTTATTTACCGGGTTATCATTATTATAACAAGATTATGTTTTCCGCCTGACTCGGCTGGCTGATATCATTTGGCAAAATAATGGACATTACCTTTACAGTCTCATCGGCAGAACCACTGACAAGTTGGGAGGCATCTGGCGAAAAATCCACAGCATGAACCCAGCTCTTATGGCCGTTATAAGTATTGATGCATTTTTTGTTCGTGATATCCCACAACTGGAAGAATAATAAGCAAGGTATCAAGTGATTTACAAGTGTCAGTAGAGGAGCATGCTGGCTGGACGGCTCAGATATTCCGTAAAAACGTCTAAAAATCGCCATTAACTTGAAAGACTCTTCTTTGTGTAAAACTCCTCGCCTTTGGTAAATACAGTGTTATCTCAAAATATTCGACACTTCAATAACACAAAGATTAACCTACCTGCATCTACCGTGTAAATCTGGTGCAGTGTATCTCAGTGTTGCATTTTTTCCGACTGGTTGCAGTTGGATCTAAAAATATACTATTCTGGCACTCGAAATTTCCCTTCGACAATTATAAACTTTGTTACCTGGATGGTTGCATCCGATAGAGCTGCGGCAATTTTATCTCCGACCAATGATACAGCGAATGACAACACAGCAGTGTTGATCTCTAGGGATCCGTGAGGTTCTCCAGTAACACTATTCCATATCTAACGGAATAAAAGCTACGGTTAGACAAGCAAATGTGATAGAATATTTTGTGCTAACTTGTAGTGTTGTAGGAGTGACCTTACACTGTAGTATACAACTAGTGTAGTAGGAGTGATCTTATACAGGGATGCAATTGACGTAAAAGCGTCGAGGAAATCAGCACCATTTGAGCACCATCGTAAGGGTATGTTCTATGGCTATTACAGTGTGCCAGTCTAACTAACCTTTGTATTTTACGCCAGTAAGTAAGCCAAGTGAAGAAAGAAAAAGAAAACAATTGAAAAAACAAGCTCTTATGCTAACGACGTTTGCCAGGGGAATACAGCTGCCCAGCCCTAGGGTTGTTTCACGACCACGATCGTTCGAACTAACCTCTATTTTACGCCAGTGAATTAGCTATTCGAGAAAAAACTAAACAATCAAGTGCCGTTGACTAATGAAACCCATTTTCAACATGTTACGAAAAGTACAATTTAGCACCAGTCGTACACAGCCGTGTACTGTAGATGAAATTTAATATACAAGGTTTTCATTTATTCCCATCAATGACTGCACCAAAGTGGTTTATCAATACCACAAGGCAAAGAAAACTCCAAACACAGGTTTTAAACAACAGCCTCACAACTCTGACGGAAATCTTCACTCGAGGTGGCTCATGGGTAACTACCCAAGAAAATTCCTTCTCTTAACCGTATAACAACTTACAATCTCGGATGAAATTTTACATCATCTTACCCGAATACAAGTCGCTGAATTAGCATACACGAGGTTCCCGTTTCGACTGAAACAGCAATAAGAGACAAACGCGTCGTGCTTTGGTGTAGTCACAAGGCAGTCTCCTGATTTAACGTTCCATATCTGCAATAAAAAATGCGGCTAAAGTACGTTACCTCGAGAAATTATCAAGCATCAAAGGCAGTGGAACTCCAAGCAAGTTAGCAATTAGAATATCCCGAATCACCTAGTAGAAACGTTTTCAGCGTGTTTTATCGCGCAATGTGAAGAGACGCCATTTTTCAAACTAAAACTCTGACAAACAAACTGAAATGGACTCCAAAGAGTTTCCACCTTAACCTCCTCTTCAACTAGTTTCGAACTCCTCCTGAGAGAAAGCCTCCTCATTAGTAAACTAAAACCATCCCTTAACGCTACCATAACTTCCTACCCACTTTCCTTGTTTTGAATTACTAATTACGGTTATTTTAATTTTAAACCACTTGCAATTTTATACGGTAATTTACTCTTACGTCATTTGTAATTTTATAGCTTATCTAATTTGCATGTAATATATAATGCTTGTCATAAAAATTTTCCAGTCTGACGATGATGCGAAACCCAACAAAACGTTAGAATCAAACATGTTTTAAACACTTCAACTTATGGCTGTCATACGTATTCTGTGCTGGGCCTTAATTTTTATTATTAAGCTACGTTTTTAGCCTGGTTTATCAGTAGCCGATGTCTGAAATCTTATTTAATAAACCTGAATACAAGCTGCGAATAAGACATTCAAGCGTTTCCTAGGATCCAGAATTATCAAAGAGTTTCATGCATGCCCAAAAACTTACTAACCCAGTAAAAATGAAATCAGCCACACCGTAGCAAAATTTTCAATAAACAACGGAGCCCCTTTACCTTCACTGTCAGGTCATGAGAACCAGATGCTATCCTTTCTCCGTCAGGTGAAAAACTGCACCAACGAACAACGTCGGTGTGGCCTTTGCAAACCACCATTGTGAGCCCAGTTTCACAGTCCCAAACCTAAAACGATGAATATTCGAACAATATTAGGCATTTACAACGAACAATTGAGTTTGTATTAAGTTAAATATAAATTCTTGAGTGTCAGAATTGTACGTTTAAAAGGTCGGAATCCGGGAACTGCACATTGAGCTGATTGCAGTTCTCCCGGGTGACTACGACGTCTTACTGAGATTACAACCATAGGGATCATATAAAACTAAAGGGGGCATGGGGGCCGAAAATTGAGGTGAAATTGAACGCCACCATTTTGAGTTGATTGGGGGGCAAATTGTATTTCACTAGGCTCTTTTCCGTCGGTTCGAGAACCTTGAGGTCAAACAACTAATCTTTAGGAAATTGTTTTGTGTTTATTTTTATTAACTGTAAAGCAGAAAAACGTACTGCTTTTCTTAGCATTAGTGGGCTATCACTATTGTTTTAATTGTTTTACGTTCTTTTTTTTTTTTTTTTAATAAAAAAAAAAACCAAAAGTGAAGTGACCTTTGACCCTGAAGTCGAAATTATCGTTCGGGCATATTTGTTTTGCCCCTAAATTTATCCAACATGGCGGTAATCAGTATTTCCTCCTCGGTTGAGTGACATTTAGCTACAGTGCCCTCTCTAGTTCACATATGATCTCTACGCTTACAGCAGCCAGAGCGGCTGCCATCCTCAGAGTGACCGTTGATTATTCATGATTTTGTTCGTTGTCATCACTTCGTTATGGCGTGACGATGTGCAACCGCTTTCCTTTTGCGTTCGTGAACTCGCGTTGACTGGTTTCAGATGCGCGTGCTTGTCGATTTTTCCATTCAATAAATAGCAGTGTGTTATAAGCCACAGGAATGTTCGTAGTTCTGTTTCATGGACTTTGTTTGACAGCTTTATACCAGCCTTCCGAAAACATTCTTCGAGTATAATAGTAGTTGTAATCTACATAGCATGCCTAACTCCACTTGATCTCGAGCTCTGCCTCAATGCGATGCTTTGCCACAAAGAACGTTTTTGTTTATTCATATTTCAAACTGTTGGTCATCATGTTTACGAAGTACAGTACCTGCCGAATAACTCTCAAGTAAGTAGATGGAATTCAAAAGCAACAGAGAAATAATAGTTGACAGAAAATACGGACGGGATGTTCCCAACAAATGCAGAACACAGGAGTGTCTGGATTTTCTTTACATTATCGTTCGATCAAAATTATTTATCCACGTTTCATTCTTGCAACCTACCCTGATAGTGTTATCCCCAGAGCAAGAAATGACTTCTTTGCCAGTGGCTGTCGGCGAAAATGCTGCACAATACACGTCTTGTGTGTGATCGCTGTAAGTAAGGTTCAAGAAATGCTCCTGTCCAAGCTTCCAAATCTAAATAATATCAACAGGGCCATGGCCGCAAGAAAGATAACAGTTCAACAACGTTCGTCCATTTGGCTGATTAAACTAAATCTTAGTTAGACGCGGCCTCTGTTGTCTGCGTATAACACGCATTTTTACGTGTAATCGTGATCCCTTACCAAGGTTATCCTTTTGCTATTGATCATGTTTGGTCAAAAGGTTACGAAATTTGATATAAAATAGTTTTTTGTATATTCATGCGCATCTACTGAGTAGTAAGTTTAAGATTCGATGACCGGGGTTGCGTTTTGGATGTTAAGAGGCGTTCCAAAATGCGAACGCAAACCGGATTTGGGTAGTTTTCGAACTAAATGCTAACCAGTGTATGCGCAATCCGACTATATTAGGATTGGATTGGGACCATTGGACTCTAAAAAGACTGGAACGATACCTGCGAACTGTATTTTGAAGCCAACATGGAGGCTGACATTTAGGTCAATTTGCAGGTCATCCCCGTCCCCTACGCAATAAAACACGCAACCTATTGCGAAAAACTTAACCTCAATTTCGGATTTTTTGACAGTTTTCTTTTTTATCCTCAGTAAATCGAGGACAATGTCGGTAGGACTGCATATTTGTCAGAATTAACTGTCAACGAAAAGTAAAGATTTTTCCCATGCGTGGAAAGTAAAACTTTTTCCCTTCCGTGTTTCCCACCTACATGGCTGTCCCCATGTCGGCTTCATTCAATCGTGAGGCCTAGTACTATTAGGTATCGTTCCAGTCTTTTTAGAGTTCAATGATTGGGACTGGTTTCAAGTTCATCCAGTTGAGGCGGGCTGAGAAAGGACTGAAATTGAATTTCAAGATGTATAAATGCAGTTGGACTGATATTGAACTTGAAATGGGCAGGTCGTATCCGGTGCGAGTACGCTGTAAACGTACCTTTAGTTGGCTGGAATGAACGCAATTGGGATCTTGAGTTTGCAAAGACGATGCAGGAGCACAATCTGCGGGATTTCAAAAATTTAGGAGTGCAATTCTATGATTTTCAAAAGTGTAACATCTCAGAAAATGTCAACTCTGAGGCGCGTTGTTTGATCGCCTAAATCTCGCTGCTACCGTTATGGACTTTCCAAGTAACAATGCATAACAAAAATGTTTACCTTAACACTTTTATCGTGAGACGTGGTTAATACTTTGGTGTCATCGTAGTTAAATGCACAGCAGTTCACCACATCCTCATGGCCTTCAAGCGTATGAAGAATTTGACCGGACATGGCTTCCCAAATCTTATAATGAAAATTAGTTAAAATAATCAAAATTGGCTCATCGTATGAAAAGGGTCCTCTACACACTTCTGAACGGCTGAGTTGTCCGTTTTTCTGCTAGGGCAAAGTTGGTTCACCAGAATGCAGGTAAAAATTCACGAGTTAACACGTGAGTATGGTTGCGAAAATAGTATCTCTGTGTTGATTTCGGAATTGTGTGCAGTTTTAATCGCAACGACAAGTCAATATAAAATAATAAAAGCAATAAACAGATAAACAAGCAAGCTGAAAAGGCAAGCAAATAAATGAAGTAAATAAATGACAACAGTCATCTAACAAATCCATGAATAAATAAATAAATAAATAAATAAATAAAACGAATAAAGTAACCATACTGCATCAATGGAAAATGTTGAAATTGCAGCCAGGATTGTACATATTTCAAAAGTTTTAATGGTTGACACTGGCTAGTTAAAACGTTGAAAACACGTTCATCAAAACTTTAAGACGTTTCGAATAACTTAGGTCTTCGTTTAGCTGGCGAAGACCGAATTTGTTGGTCGAAACGTCTTATAAAGTTTTTATCAACGTGTTTTTAACTTTTTAACTAGCCAGTGTCAACCATACAACTTTTTAAATATACAGTAGAACCTGTATATAACGGCCACCCTCGGGACTTTAGAAACCGGCCGCTTTATACAGGTGACCGCTTAATGCAGGATCACCAAAAATACTCACTGGACGTGGTCAAATATCAATTTTATTTGCGAATCTAACAACACTTCATTCAAGCGAACAATAAGACCACAATGCTGTTTTTGGCAATCTTTACTTTCAACAAAGTTGCTAACTTGTAAATGTAGTGGTGTAATAAACGTAAAATTATGTAAAGGTACAATCAGTTGTCCTCTGCTCTACCATACAGTATTTCTGACTTGCGGTTCACTAGGAAATACATCTCATTCCGTCATTTTGATAGTTCTTACGATCAACGTGCGGTTAAAACGGAAATTTTTCTAATTTAGCACTGCAGGCAATAAAATTCAAACCAACAAACAACGGGAAAGTCACTGTAAAGGTCGAGCGTTTTAACAGTGGTGGAGGTTATGGCCTGAAAATCCCGTGCAAGTATACGTTTGAAGGCGATTCCTTCTCAATCACATGGCTCAAGAACAAGCTAACTAAAGAGGAATTTCAAGTAAAGCTAGACGGAAGTAGATTCGAGACGAACAATATTATTATTGTTTGCGTCCCATGATTTTGTACTACAGCTCATTGCAGACATCTGGGAAGGATTAACCATAATGAACGGTTAATTATTAGCATTAGCTTTGTCGTTTCTGTAGTGATGATGGATCGCTTCTTAAACACAATCAGACAAAATGAAAAACTGCGTGAAATGACATGTGGTTTTAAGTTTCCGGTCAAGGGTGACCGCTTAATACAGGTAAAAACAACAAAGAAAAACCAACATGGGACTGCCAAAGGGTGGCCGCAACCGCTTAATAGAGGTGGCCGTTTAATACAGGGAGTAATTAATGCGTTTGTATGGGCGAAAATTCGGGACTTTGAAAACTGTCCGCTTAATAGACGGTGGCCGCTTAATACAGGGCCATTATATACAGGTTCCACTGTACTATATAAGTACCTAAAATAATTATCTATACCTTTGCGGTTCCATCTGAAGAAGATGAAACAACAGTTTTTCCATCTGAAGAAAAGGCACAGCAATGAATGGGACCGTTGTGAGGCTTTAAGGTCATCTCAAGTGAATACGCTTTCTGTTCGTGTTTGTTACTATATAGATGCAAAAGAGAGTCTGTTAATTTTCTACGGACATTACTATCAACGGCGATCTTGCAGATGGCGAATTTGCCCATATAAAGAACAAGCAATGTCAGTTAAATATGGATAATCTAAGCTTCAAGATCATAGAGTTAAATTAAATTGTTTGCTGTTCGTGTAGTTGCTGTTGCTAATGTTGTTGTTGTTGTTGTTGTTACGGTTGATATGGTAGTTGTCGTCTTTGTTTTTAGATGGTAGTTGTCGTCTAGTTGTAGTAATTGCTACTCTTGCAATTATTGCTGATGTTGTGTTTCTTGCTGTGGTTGCTTGGGCTTGAAACCTTATTCAAAGGTGCCATCAATCAATTTGCAGTACCGAGCCAAATTTATGTATTTTCTGATTGATGAGGAAAAGATGAGTTTGCCGCGACGAAGAGCTTTCGCTCAAACCTAGTTCCAATCTGACTTTTTAGCACGATTTTTTTTTCGTCAGCTGTTTGATGCCGTACATATCCATAGCACCCACACAAGACATATGGGATCAAATGAAGAAGAAGTACTGTATATCCCCAATTATATAGTTTTCAACTTACCACCAGTCAACGAAGAGTTTCCCGTTTTTGGACGTTTTGATGGCTTCTTCCTTCGCTTGTTTATAAACATCGTTGTTTGATGGTTCACTCAGAGCAATCTGAACAACATCCGGGACAGGCCGGCTCATAAATACGTGAGCATTTGTTCTCACAAAATGGTAGAAGTCATCAAGGTTTTTAAACTCGTTTTTCTAAATTACAAAAGAAAACTTATTTAAAGTTGAAAATGAACACAATATTTTACAGACAGTGAGTCTACTGGTAAAAAGGAAAGCTGGACGACATTTCAGTGTGACGATATTATAACTAATGATATTATAACTATATGACTAATACGCTTTCAACTCCGGACCGGTAAGGTTTGGTGGGAGAATCTCCAAGCTGATATTAATGAAATTTAAGGAGGATTAAACATCTACAATGAAAAAATTCGAATAATAAAATATGCTGGGACACTATTACAGCTTTTGTTCAAAGCTAATTGTACGAAAGTACGACAAACGAATCTTTAACTAGTGGAAACGATTAAGAAGCAAGACGAACAAGTAACGAGGTAAGGTAAATAGCAACATCCTACAACAAAAATCCAGTTAAGAATAGGAAGGAAAACCAACCAAGGGCCATATAACAAAGTCCTTATTAACCTCGTTAGCTCGGTCCGTAGTGAAGTATTTGGTTTCGGTTTTTGTAGCTATCGCTGACCCAAAGCCCCGGGAGCCATATAGTCATCATGCACGCTGATTGACTGATTGAGCGTTTTAGACAAATTACAACCGCGAACGTCGACTACAAGAGTTCTACGAATGTTCATCACGCCATGATTTCTGCTGAATTGAAAAGAGGTCGAAGCATTCTTTGTTAGCATCATTGGTATTCAGTTCGTCCGTATTTTTTTTGGCACAGACCTCGTTCCTTCGTCGCTTGGTCTGTACGAAAATCTCAGGCAAATGTTTTTCCGTATGGACCTCAACTAAGTAAGTATTTACACCTTTTGCTGTTCATTACCAGAAAATATACTATCATTAACGCCAAACTCAAACTCATTAACGCAAAAATACATTCATTTTATTCAATCAACATTCACTAGCGTAGATACGCAACCATTTGCATCAAAGGGCATTCTATAGTGCCAACAGACGATCATTAACACCATTCTACTATACATTAGGGATAATAAAATTTCAATTAGGCAAGATATTTCTCTCACGTAATTGAAATTTTATTATCCCTGATGTACAGTAGGATGGTGTTAATGGTCGTCTGTTGGCACTATGGAATGCCCTTTGATGCAAATGATTCCGTATCTACGCTAATGAATGTCGACTGAATAAAATGAATGCATTTTTGCGCTAATAAACTTGATGTTGGCGTTAATGATCGTATATTTTCTGGTAATGAACAGCAAAAGGTGTATATGTCTAAACTACAGAGAAGCTATCACAAAAACTTTCACATTATTAACTTCACATTTCAAGGTCTTTGATTTATAACTAATTTGTTTTTTGACAGTAATTCTCCTTTAAAGAGTCATCACAACGGTTTTATAACAAAAAAGCAGATCAAAACAGATGCATGTAGCATTCGAAATATTTTCAACCAATTTTTTTCTTTCCAAATTCGTTGCGCGCACATAAAATCTTGTGACAAGTGTCACAAGATCTTGACTCACCTCTTCTTCTTCAAGTAGTTTATTCACTTTAATGTAGTCATTGATGATGTCTGCAGGGCCGGCCACTTCAAGTTTCCTTCTCACCCAAGTGAGGTCTGTCAGAAGACCTATGGCTTTACTTTCCAGTTTAGCTTCGAGCATGTGGTTTATGAGATTCCAGTAAACGTATCCGTCATCCTCAAGGTTCGAGAACTTTCCTAAAGATTTCCAATTCGGTATTTTGGGAGTGATACAAGATTGTCATGACCTACTCGAAACATTATTAATATTATATGCCAGCTCTTTTAAAGTTTCTGTTAAACAGGAATGTAGCCTGAAGAAAATGAGTGCCGGGTAAAAATATCCTAATTTAATTTTCATCATGTCTCACCATGGTTTCATTATGATGTCCCTCCCCAAGAAATTTTTGTAAAATTGGGACCCTAATAAGGCGAAATTCCTGGCACTTTTAGTAAGGTTCAATTAAGCGTACTACTACTATTCCGCCTCTTTAGGCAAACGGTTGTCATCTGGCCACGTGATTTGGTGTACGCCTTTGCGCGAAAATTTGGACAAATTTCGTCTTTACAGCGGTTAAGACACTGACCACTTAACATTAGCTATTTGTGAGGAATGGCATTTGAGAATCTTGCCAAATTTTGCTTGTTTACGCTAATTTGGGTTCTTATCTCCGAGTTTGATGAATGATAGACCTAATTACAACAGCATCTGCACGGAAACAGTATATTTCATTAAGTTTGGGCAAAAGGTGTCCCAGGCGGAATTCATAAAATTACCGCGAGTGCCGGGCGCTTAGAATTCGTGTCGTCTGGCACCGCTCGGCGTGGCTACATCCCCGTTCGAAATTATAGTGCTTGAACTTTTCGCATAACCCCCGATTCCTTCCTTGTCAATCAGCACTAAATAATACGGGCAAGATTAATTTGGTCAAAAGGATCTTCTACTCATTTGGTAAGTAAATACATCTTTTGCTTTTCATTACCAGAAAATATACTATCATTAACGCCAACCTCGAACTCAATAATGCAAAAATACATTCATTTTATCAAATGGACATACATTAGGGTAGATACGCAACCATTTGCATTAATGGGTACTCTATAGTGCCAACTGACGACCATTAACACCGTTCTACTGTACATTAGAAATGATAAAATTTCAATTAAGCAAGATATTTCTTTTGCGTAATTGAAATGTTGTTATCTATAATGTATAGTAGAATGGTGTTAATGGTCGTCTGTTGGCGCGATGGAATGCCCTTTGACGTAAGTGGTTACGTGCCTACGTTAGTGAATGTCGAATACACCTTTTGCTGTTCATTACCAGAAAATATACTATCATTAACCCCAACCTCAAACTCATTAATGCAAAAATACATTCATTTTATTTAATCGACATTCATTAGCGTAGATACGCAACTATTTGCATCGAAGGGCATTCCATAGCGCCAACAGACGACCATTAACACCATTCTAAAATACATTAGGGATAATAAAATTTCAATAAGGCGAGATATTTCTCTTGCGTAATTGAAATTTTATTATCCCTTATGTATACTAGAATGGTGTTAATTGTCGTCTGGTGGCGCTATGGAATGCCCTTCGATGCAAATGGTTGCGTATCTACGCTAATGAATGTCAACTGAATAAAATGAATGTATTTTTGCGTTAATGAGTTTGAGTTTGGCGTTAATGATAGTATATTCTCTGGTAATGAAGAGCAAAAGGTGTAAAATGAATGTATTTTTGGGTTAATGAGTTTGAGGTTGGCGATAATTATGGTATATTTTCTGGTAATGAACAGCAAAAGGTGTTGTAACACACAGCAACCGCCTTCGTGTTTTTGACTTTCACTGTGCGTCAAGTTATTCACCTCTTGACTACTTACTTTCACCTGGTGTGAGGAGTGCATGTACTGACTATGATAGTTAATATCTCTAAAAGTATTTCAGGTACAACTTTGCAATTTTAGGACGTTTTTGCTAACTTTTTTGGCTCTATCGCTACAGAAAAGCGGAAATGCTACGCCACGAAAGACCTTAAAGGCAACTACGTAACTCCTAATGAAGTGAAAATTTGTCGGGAAAATTTATGAAATGCTCTTCTTTTTTTTTCAAATTTTGAGTAAACAATCACTTCTTATATTTTAACCCTTTAAAGGTTGAATTCGTTTTCTTTTGTTCATTGTTCATTTATTGTTTTCGTTTTGTTCACCAAAAATTTCTTTTGTTTTTAGTGTCCTGTATACAGGAGAATGACCCTTAAAGGGTTAAGGAAGTTGTATTACGATAGGACAGAGTTTAAACTATGAAAAAACATCAGTAAATTTAACTTTAGCACGTGATATTTCAGAACTGCTAAATATTTGAACACCTCAGAACCACGACGTTTTAACTAAGTCAATTCTTATTGTTTGGGAACTTGTCATGTTAGCCCAATCCAAATTGGACATTGTATGTTCTGACAAAATATGAACGTTTTCTGTATAAATATCTCCTGGGATATTGATCGCGGGCACTTTCCACCCCTCTCCAACCTACAAAACTCCAAAGAAAACCAATTTGAAAGGGTTAAATAACGACGAACCTTTGCAAGCTTTCTTGTATGTCTCCACCAACCGTTTATGCCGTGCCTCGATGTCTTCACAGTTTTCTAACATATAATTCAGCTGCAGATTGTGAATGGCGTAGCATGAAAATTCCTGTGGAACATTAGACGTGCCAGCGCTTTTCACCAACGATTTACTCACCAAATCGTCCATGAGATCTTCGACTTCCTCTTTCTATGTAATAAAAATTAAGTTTTAAAAGTTCATCAATTTTCAGTTTAAGTACGTTGATAGCATAAAATTCTCCCTTCTTTGTGTTATAAATCACGTTGTGTTGTGTAGTGAAGTAGATCAGCTTTAAGCTAGCAATGAGACGAAGGTTTAATTTTGACTTTCGAACTTTCGTACCAGGCATCTCGCACCTCCCCCAAGTATTTTTCTGATTTACAATATAAATTTTTTTAAAAAAATTGCACTTCCCCCTGTCTCAAAAAACTTTGAGCGCTTTAAAAAATACCATTTCCATTTATATGCTATATTTCTTTCCATTTACATGCTATAAACTACACATGACTACAACGAACAGGAAGTAGTTTATTTCGTGTCGCCCTTGGGTCTATCGAACTTAATCAGAAACCTGTCACATCGATCGGGAAAACAAATCAAAATATTTAAGTGTACTGGCATGATTGACTGTGTTTACACCCACGGTATTTGAGAAAAAAAGAATGTGGTGCGAAGGTTCGAGGAGCTAAATAAGCCGTCGATGGCTCGAAGGTTCGAACCTTTTTCCCACTATTGGTTTAAGCGTAAATTTACTTCCATGAAATATCAATATATTCTGCTGAAAGAAAACTTTGCGCAGAAAGTGGTTTACCGAGATAGTTTACATAAATTTTTCCGAGAAATTGTTAAATTTTTAACTCAGGATTTTGGCATTTTTCGTCAACTGGTTGAAAAACCATACTGTCTATAGGTGTCCATAACTTTAATGGGAGAATTCTCTAGATACATGTATCAGGGTTTTTTTTTTCATTTTCCCCCATAAAAGCAAAGGTATTATGGGAAACAAAACCTCATGGATGAGAATGAACTATTTAGGCAAGAGAAGTTCGTTCCACCTAGTTTACTAGCTTGATAATATGCTAATCTTAATCGCATGAAATCTTACCTATAGAAAATGAAAAACTATAAAATAATCAAATAAATAGATAGATAAATAAATAAATAGATAAATAAACAAATTAATAAATAAATAAATAAATAAATAAATAAAATAAGCAACAACAAAAAAAAGAGCCCGTAACAACGGCTTTACCTCCATGTCCCAGAGCAAACAGAATACTGAAATCGGCACCTTAATTGATGCGTCAAACAATACAAAGTCCATATACTTGTCCCTCAAATTGTCTTCCAAATTTTCAATACTCATAGCAATCGCTTCTCCCAAGCTTGGGTAATGAAAGTTAAAGTTCGACTTCACTCGGCTCAATTTGTGGTTCTTGAGTTGCGAGACGTAATAGTCCCATCTCGCGGGGTGATCCCGCAGCAAAGCTCCGATCATGCTTATCGCGAGTGGATGGCCGTTGCATTCCTCGATGATATCTTCAGCTACCCTAGGAAGTTCGGTCACATTCTTTTTCGTCCACTGAGAAAGTATATCGAAACACTGTTGGTTAGTTAGCTTTTCTGTTACGTGTACCCGGCATTTGATCCCTTCTATGCAATTCGCAATGCTGACGTCACGGGTAGTCACTAGAACTCTCGCTCGTATATCAAAATACCGGGCATCGTGGGCGCTCCAAAGGTCGTCAAGGACGAGGAGAGCGCGCGGGTGCTGGTGCGCAAATATTGACTTAAGTCGGTCCCGGGCTTCTTCAAGGTTGTGCGCCAGCGGTCGCAATTTATCCTGATCCAGTCGACTGCAAAGGTTTTGCATTTTCATCAAAAGTTTTGCTCGGTCCACCGGTCCGACCTTGAGCCAGAATACACCACCAGGAAAGCAATTCTCAAGCAACGAAGCACTTCTTAAGGCTTCTGCGGCAAGTACTGTTTTTCCACAGCCAGCCATACCGTGTAGAATTACCCACGCATCACGTTCCGTCAACGATCGTAAAGCCGTTCGTAGAAAATGCAGTTCCCGAGGACGATTTGTGAAGATTCTAGAACGCTGTGGAACTCCGCCGTCCAGAAGTTTGGATTCAACTGCAAATAGGAGAAAATTTCACTGAGAAGTTGACAAGGTAGTACTTACAGTAACGAATTTGCGGTATATCTGCATATCAACCTCTCTGTTCCTGAAGATGATGAGGAATCGGATGTTGGCACATTTCCACAAACAACCCTCCACTTACTTACAAATTTCTTGCTTTGGTGCAATATTATAATCCTGAGCTTAAAGTCCCAGCTTGCTTCGAAAGTATCCTCTATTTACCTTGCTTTAGACTAGGGCTGTCACGGTTGAACGGTTAAACGTTTCGCAATATCAATATCCGTTTAGTAAATGACTACGCGTTTAACCGTTTACCGTTAATTTACCATCCAAGAGAGTGTTTTCGACGGCAGGTAATACTGTAAGACATAAGAGAAGTTGGCTGCTTCCAGACAACGTCAACATGTTGATTTTTTGAATAAAAATATCAAATTCTGAAGCTATATAATGTTCATTGTGTTTTGAAAAGAAGCAGAATAATTTGGAATTTTGGAGCTTTATTTCCCAACGTTTAAGCGTTTAAACGTTCATGAAGTGTCCGTTTAAACGTATACCAAATTAAACGTAAACTGACAGCCTCACTTTAGACTATTTCTAGAGTCAAGACTATTTCTTGAGGTAAATCATATTAAGTGTTTTTATCTATACTGGACAACCCTATCCACTAAATTAGCTATTCTCCCCAGATGTCCAGTTAGGATAGCCCTTCACAGGTCCCACGTTATTACAGGAGAAAACCGGAGTACCCGGAGTAAAGTTGCGATGCTTGACAGAGTCAAACTAGACAACATTATTCTCGCATGTGACCAAGCTAACTTTAATCGGAATCTTATCCCAGTCACAGTGGTGATGAATACAAATACAATACTTCCACAAATACAATACCTTGGTCACTCCTTAAATCTCTAACTGAAATAAGTGAGCGGCAAGAATGAACTAGCTTTAGCAACTTTAGAGTCGCAACGGAATACGTCCAAACATTCTTAATGCAGATTATTCATTAAAGGAAATCCGTTTGTGCCATGGTCATACATGTCAGACTTACCAATGTCTTGTACGTCTCCCACAAATGACATTTTCCTCACATTTTCCGAGTCCGAGCTCAAGAGTTCTACAAGATGTGGGTACGGATTTCTCAGTGCCTCCACGAAATGTCCAAATGCACGATCCCCTTTTGTAACTAGCATATCCAGAAGCTTTTCGGCCTGGCGTTTGGAGGATTTCTCCGCACGAATCAGTTCAGTGTCGTCGTCGTCGAGCACCAGATTTGAAAGGAGGTCGGTTATGACATCGTCGACGAGTAAATCATTTACAATGTCCACGCGGTTTTCTGTGAGCAATTCCCGATGGAAGGCAGTCATTGGACCTGATGCTGCGAAAAAAGTGTCACGTGTTAAATAATTATTGGCATTTATAAAATAAGTTTCTTATTACGCACGCAATGATTTATTAATTTATATTTGTTTGTATTCGATATTTTGGGGTTATCCACTAGATTAGCTTTATGCTATTAGGATGATCCGTACTCAAATTTACTAAATACCTTTTTGTATAACTTATTGTATGAATGTATGAATATCTATTTGTATTTATTTGTAAAATTATTTGTATTTGTAATCTAATGTATGTATTTAAGTCAAGTTATTATTAAAATCCTTAAAATCCTATTAGTCTATACAAACAAGGTCATGACATCACAGGCGCCGTTTGACTCCAGAATTTGCTCTTGGCACAAATGGGAAGCTCTGATTGTTTTACTGACGCCAGAATTTGTTCTTGACACGAATGGGAAGCTCTGATTGGTTTACTGACGCCAGAATTTGTTCTTGGCGCGAATGGGAAGCTCTAATTGTTTTACGAACTAATATGGAGAACTTATCATTTGATACTGAAAATATAGTTCGTTATTCACAATTATGATTGCTTAATTCTTCGCTTACTTCATAAGAGAAATAGAAACTGCTTTGTTTTGTTTATATAGAGTGATGGAAACACTCGGAGAGGTTGGGAGAACTCTCAAGCAAACCCTCTGTGTAAACCCTCTACCTTCGGTCTCGGGCGTACACAGCAACTTTCCTGTTTCCCCAACCTTCTCGTGTTTGCATCAGGCTACATAAACATAGCAAAACAGTTTTTAGTTCTTAAATATGGCTAAAATGTGTAACCATGGGCGAACGTCTGGGTAAAAAGTGGCCAGACTCGGACATTGTGTCGAGCATAAAATCAGTTCATATCCAGGAAAACACAGCTTGTATCAGGACATTTTGTCAGAAACCTTGTCGCCGTGTAGAGTTTAAACTATCGCTAAGAATATGGTGTTAAATGTCAAGACCTTTGTTTTTGAACGATATCAAGGGTCTCCAGATTTTTATATTTGTTTTTTTCTCTCCTAACTGGACCACATGGTTAAAAATCCATGCGTGCGTGAGCAAAATTTGCTTCCAGGGACACATTTGTTTTCTTCTCGGTCTCAATTTTTATTTCGGAGTCATTAACCTGTTTACACTGTTAACACTTTTGGCACGCCACGGCTGAAATTTCGGCACCGATGCCGCTATTTTTGGGCACGGTTACGGACGATTTTCACAGTGTAAACAGTGAGGACTTCTTAAAATTTAGCCGTGCCTAGCCCAAAACATGCCGCACCGTGCCCAAAATGTTACAGTGGAAACGGAGTTGTTTCTTTGTCTGCCCACCAGAAAAACAGTGTTGCCAGGTGCCCATAGGGTTTGGAGGTGCTGGTGGCGCAGTGGTAGTGCACGTGTTTCTCACCACTGTGACTAGGGTTCGATTCCGGCCCGTGCAGTTATCTGATTAAAGTTACCTTGGTCACATGGGAACAAAGTGTTGTTCAGTTTGTCTCTACCAAGCATCGAAGGTTTTCTCTTGGTACTCCGGTTTCTTCCTGCAGTAACACTAGACCCGTGAGGGGTTACCCTCACTGGACCTCTAGGGAGAACAGCTTAGGTAGCAGATAGGGTTATCCAGTATAAATAAAAGCACTATTAACAATTAACTGCGCTGTTTATACCGATTTGCACCGCTAGTGGATGTTCCTCACAAAATGTTTCCGAGTTTAGTCATGTTCGGGATATATTGCAGGGATACAATGTTTCCTCGTTTCCCCTTGGATAAAGGCCGCGCCATCTTTGACCTCTCGGTTGAGTTTTCGTCAACTCCCAGATGTTAGGGACAGAACACCAAATCACTTTAAACACAAATTGCGTTAGCACGATGCATTTTGCAATGTATGAACCCATGTGGCAGCTACACTGCTGGGCCATGTGATGGTTGAAGAATTAACTGTGAAGTTTGACTGGCGCAGCCCCTTTTCCCTGAAAAGCCAATTTCCTTAAAAGGTCCGACAAATACAACTGCAACAAGAATTCTCGGGGGTATTTTGTTTCCTATACAAATCTTTGATTCAAAATGACAATAGAAATATGAATACTGAGATTAGCATCACAAAGAGATTTCATAAAGCATTCTGATAGTTGATTTACAGTAGTAAAATTAAGGGGAACCAGCCATCATCTTTGACTTCATCCATAATACTTTAATTTAATGTCTCACTTTCCTGAATACAGAAATATCTATAGGCATTTGCATGAATAAATTTTGATGTGGTCACCATCTGAAGAGTCACCTCTTCGGAGAATGGGTTAACCAATTACACACTATTTCTCAAGTTTCTTGGTAATGAACTGGAAATGATATTTAATCAACATACAACAGTAAACGAAGGCTAATGGAGTCTTGCGCTTTATAGATACAACCTCACACAAATAAATTATTCACCAGATGAAGAGAAATTTGGAAATCACTATCAAGATCAATGTTTCGAGTAAATAATCAAGAGATTTGAATAAGTACAAAGTTACGTCAACTCGCAAGCGGTCTTTTTTCGTTGGAAAAAGAAGTTTGCTACAGAGACTACTGTACATCGAACGATGAGATCAACAATGAAGGCTATTTAATTGAAGTGACAGTGTCTTTATTATTTTATACTGCATAACCTATCATCTAGCTAAAAAGTTCTCCCCAGAGGTCCAGTTAGGACCTCTTAACGGGTCTGGGTGTTACTACAGGAGGAGACCGGATAGCCTGTGTTGCAGATCATCTAAACCCTGATTACAGTAGATGGTCTGCAGTGCAGGCTGGAGAAAAACTTGTTAGGGTCAAACTGGATGACATTCTTCTCACATGTAATGAAGGTTACTTTAATCAGATAACAGCATGGAGCCGGAATTGATTCTTGGTCACAGTGGTGAGAGATACATGCACTACCTCTGTGCTACCAGTATCCCATTTAATCCATCCTCTACAGTACATTCAAATGCTTCTGAGTCACTTCAAAAACTCTAAGTTTCATCTTGCTTACTTTATTGGGATATCAGATAAAAGACTTTTGATCTGTTTAACACGACTAATAACTGAACACTAGTTGAATAATTGCTCAATTGGCATCTGTTTAACCCTTTATGGTCATGTAAAATGATCTATTGTTAGCAAGAATAAAATTATGATACAATTCAGATTTATATTGCAAAAGTGTTAAGACAGCACAGGATTCAACTGAAGCTGAATGTTTGATATTATCTTTAAGCCTATACACCTAACTGCATAAGATACCTTCCATAATTCCTTCAGCTAATGACCACTGCCAAAGATTTTTTTTTTTTTTTTTTAATCTCAAAATTCTTCACTCACAAATATTTATGATGGCAAATGGCTAAAATTAATATATAATTGGACTATCAGATATAGCAACACCCCTTACAGTTGAATTAATTTTGCTACATTATTGGAACAAATATCACCCAGATCAGTTCCTGAAGTTGGGTTGGTACTTGACTTGCACACAATGTTCTTGTGAATGTTTATGAGCTGTCTCCATTAAGGAAATCAATATCTAAATTGTCTAAAATTATAATGTAGTATCCTTACTTTCCAAGAAAACATTTCCAACACATATAATAATAATAATAATAATAATAATAATAAATGCCCATAAGCAACACCAGGCAGTGGCTCTCATGGCTTCTGATCTTAACTGATTGGGAGTGCTAACATGTACATGTTTTGTCTCAGTGCAATAAATGGGCTACATCAAATATCCTGTCCAGTACCACAGATTTGCTTGCCAGTTGTTTGACCTTAACCGGTTGAGCATGTTCCTTTTGGGCTGGCACTCAGTGCATCTCTGATCATGGATGGGAGTAGTGGGGGAGCATCACGGCTAGGTGTTGGGAGGGAAGTTTGTGGTTGATATCTTCATACTGGGATACTAGTGTGGATTGATCAAACATAGACTTCTTTCATCCAGGGACCATTTTAGCAGAATGGGCTACCCAACCTGGAGGTAATCCTGATAGGGCCTCACCTGCAAGGACATGCATTGTTTCCTTTTAGTTACACCATATCATGCACATTTAGCAGTGATGCATGTGCCTGGTGTACTCTTATCAGACTGGTTGTCATGATGGGCATATTGGGCTTCGTATATTTGTACCCCAGCATCACTTTGATGGCATGTTGCTCCTCTCACTCAATAGTAATAATAATAATAATAGCGGAGGGGTTCCAGTATTTGGACAAGTATAAATACAGTGAAATATATGATAATAATAATAATAATAATAACAATAATAATAATAATAATAATAATTAGACCCCTTCCACTGTCCTTAGTTGGGTGGTGTGTGAGTTGTAATAATAATAATAATAAATCAATAACCACATGTCTGGCTGATGTTTTTAGATGTAAACATACAAATTCAATCAATATTTTTTTTTCTCTTTTTTTTTAACGGGTCTTTTAGCTGCTGGATGAAATCAAACATGACAACTGTCTCCAGCCTTAGGTCTCTGGGTGAGATCCAGTTGGATGATATGTAAACACAGACATCAAAGGAAATAAAAATAATAATAATAATAATAATAATAATGGGGTAGAACAAGCATTGCCTTCAGCCTACAATGGGAATGTTGATGCTTCCACAATAATATAATATTTCACAATAATAATAATAATATTACAATAATAATATTATAATAATAATATTATAATAATAATATAACAATATATTAATAGTAATAATATTAATATATTAATATATATTATATTGATATTATTCGATAATAATAATAATATTGATAATATTAAGTTATTAGGGCACTGGAGTAGGACAAGCATTGGCTTCAGCCTAACATGGGAATGTGGACACTTCTGCCCCCCAGAGTCTGGAGTGGCACCTTTGGCAAGTGACAGCAACACCAAAGCCACCCCTGTTAGGGTTACAACAATGGGTTGGTGGGACTCAATAGTCTTGGTTAACAGCCCACCTAGGAGATGGAAAACTCCAAATTTAAACCCAGTTGCATGGGGCCTGTTAGCCTCAGCTGGCAGCCCACCTGGTGCAGGAATCACAAATAAAAGTACCATATGGGTGGTGGGGACTCATGAGTCTTCGCTGATAACCCCCCTAATGTTGGTGGAACAAATAAAACACTGGTGGTAGTGATATCTGAAACCACTAACATCTCATGAGTGAATGGAAAAATTAATTGAAGCTAGGAATTCCATGGCCCAGTAGTGTGGAACTGCTAGTAATCATGCTACTGTTAGGAGGAAATGGAGTAAGGAAGAGAATAGATTGGTAATGTACTGTAAATTCAAAAGTAATCCAATTGTGAGAGGTTATCATAAGAGAATGATGATGATCTGGGAAGATGGAAGAACAACAATTAGTCAACCAAACTAGAATGATTATGGTGAATGAATGGTTGACAAAAGTGGAACTTGAGGAAATTATGAGACAGATTGAGCTCGAAGGGATGAAAGAAAGTTCAGAGGATAGGGAAGAACATGGAGAAAGCAACCAGGGAGAGGAAACTGTAGTGACTGGTGGGCAAGAGTTTGACAACCAATCTGAGGTTGAACTGAATACACAAGAAGAAAGCATGCAAGATGGCACCCAATGTGCAAGTGAGAATAATGACAAAAATGATCCCAAAAGGAATGACCTATGTCATGAAGAGTCTGTTATATATGATAGAATTATGGAGTTGATAAGGGAAAAATCTAAACCACCAAATAAAAATTTTAAAAGGATTAACAAAAGGACAATAAAGGAAAGGATATGGAAGATAGAGAAGATAATTGATCATGTTGTCATGAATAATATATGTGAGACAAAACAACTTATGGTAGCAATAACATGGTACACTGCAGAAAATTTGGATTTAAGAGAAAGAAAAGCAAGACAGATAAAAGAGCCCTGGTGAAAGAGGAGAATAGAATGAGACATCAAAGAGGCAACAAAAGTAATTAACAAGCTTGAAAGAAAAATGATAATAAAATTAGAAGGTATATATGATAAAGAAATCAATTAAAGGCATATCTCACAAGAAAGTATAAAGTGAATGAAAAAGGGACTATAATGGTGACTGAGGAGTTGAAACAAAGGGTAATGGCAAGGGCAGCAAAAATAATGCAATATGAAAATTGAACAAAGCAGTTCAGACAGAACAGGTTATTTGAAGAAAATCAACAGAGATTATATAGCAAGATAGAAATACAAATTGCACAGCAGCTGTTCCTGATGCAACAGAGACACAAAAATTTTGGGAATCAATATGGGCAAACCCAGTGGAACATAACAAAGATGCTGAATGGTTAGAAGGAATGAAGAATCAGTTGAAAGTTCAATATCATGACCAACAAGATATCACGATCGACAAAAGAATGCTTAAGCAACAGCTAAGTAAAACATCCAACTGGAAGACTCCATGTCCAGATGGGATACAGGGTTTCTGGATTAAGAACTTGACTGCCCTTAACACCAGGATTGCTGTACAACTCAATGACATAGCGAGCTCTGGGGAAATGCCTGAATGGATGGCAATCAGATGGACTGTTTTACAGTATGTGTCAAAGATGAGTATTGTGGTAATGTAGTTGACAATTATAGACCAACTACATGTTTACCTATTGTGTAGAAAGTGCATACTGGAATGATTGGAGATGAAATGTACCAACATGTGGAAGAACAAGCAACATTCCTACATGAACAAAAGGGTTGTAAAAAAAATCTTGTAGCACAAAAGATCAGCTGATAGATAAGGTCTTCCTGAAGAACTGCAAAAGAAGACATACTAACCTTGTAGTAGCATGGATTGGCTAGTGCAAGGCTAATTATGATATGAGTACACATTTGTGGATTACTGAATGCTTGGAAATGATTGGAACTGCCAGTAATATTCAGTTAATTGTCCAAAAAACCATGCATCAAGGGAGTCAGGAGTGGTAAACCAAGAGTCAGGGGGAGGTAAAAATCAAGGTAATTATTCCAGGGTGATGGTCTGTCACCATTATTGTTTCTTATTTCCATGATACCTATGACTTTGCTGTTAAGAAGCTGTAAAACTGGATATTATACTGGACCAGGTAAAGAAAACCCAAAGGTGAATCATATACTTTTCATGGATGACCTCAAACTCTTTGGAAAATCTAGTAAGGAAATTGACTCTCCGGTCAGGATGGTATTTGTATTTAGCCAAGATATACAAATGGAGTTTGGAGTAGATATGTGGGGTGGTGGTAATAAAAAGAGGGAAAGTAGTAACATCTGACAGTATACAGTGGCCTGATGGGGAAAGTATAAAAACTGTTGATGACAAAGGATACAGATAACTGGGTATCCTAGATGTCCCTAACCTTAGTTGAGATGAACCAGCTTTAACTGCTAAAACAAATCTGCACTATTCTAAGAATAAAACAATACTCAGACTTAACCCTTGCAGTGGCACGCCTAAACTGACCTTAGCTGGTTGGAAGTGTAAGAGTGTACTGTTAAGGTCACACTGGATATATACATTGGGAGTACTTTCAGGGACTTCAAAGGGCTGTACATCCCTTACTCCCTCCTGACTGGATAAGTTGGGTGAGGAAGGGCTGGCCTTGTGGGTGTTTCCTAAAATCCATATTAATGGTAAGATTTCCTTTCCCCACAAGTTCCCTGAAATGTGCAATGTCTGTTGCAGCCTTACCTGGCAGGATGCTAGGAGCCAATAGCAGGCTGAGACCCTTTCCACTGTCCTTACTTGGGTGGTACGAGAGTTGTAATAATAATAATAATTATAATACCAAACTGTGACCATAGTACAGTACTGAAGACCAGATTAACAATTGAATATCAAGATGAGAAAAGGATTATTCTAGTTGACATAGGATGTCCAAGAGAGAATGTAGAAGCTACAGAGCAAGAGAAGAAGATGAAGTATCAACAATTATATGACAACTTACAAATGCAGTCATCAGGTTGGCAAGTGGAAATTGTGCCTCTAGTGATTGACTGTCTTGTGAACATGCCAAAACTGCACAATATGGTGGGGCAATATATAAAGAGTAAAAGAGTACTTTGGGTGGCAACTGAAATGCATCGCGTTGTAGTGCATTGAACTGAGCCAATAGTACAACAGATAAAGAGCGGATTGGTAACTATGTAGTCTATAATAACTATTGTGACTTACGAATCGACACATTGCAACTATTTGACATGTCGCTCGTTTTAGAGGACTATTTTGGTCCCTATTCAAACATTGAGCTGAGCAACACATAATAATAATAATTTTATATAGGGATCTACTTGCTACAGTGGTTTTCAGAAGAGCCCTGCAACAATCAAATAATATAACCATTTCATGGTTGAAAGTTATGTATAAACTCCATCCATGGGTAAGGAACTCTTGGAAATTAAAAGGACTAATATTGAACGGTTCCACAGCAACTACTCATGTTGTGTATCAATTAACATCAAGCACCGTTTTAAAAGCACTTAAAGTTTAGGGTGGACCAAATCAATTACTGGATCATGTGCCAAATACTCCTCTGCTTGACCCACTGGACGAATGTTAGATCTTCTCATCAGAAAAACCGGCAAGAACAATACACATTAAGATTCGCCCAGCTACAACAACAACAGCAATATACTTACAAGAATAACAACCAAGCGAACACTAATAATTTTCCCAACTTGACCAACTGTTTATATAATGTGCAATCGCATGTCATATTTTACCAACAGATCTGATCAAATGTTAACCTTATTGATCCAGTAGTCGAACTAACCTGTTTCATTTCGAGAAACATTTCCGTGTATCAAGCAGTGACAAGATTCTTACCTTGGCCATTCACGTTTTCAAATGGTATACCTCCGTTTATATCACTTCCAAGCTGGTTTCCACTCATTCCTTTGGCTAACAGCTGAGCTAAGTGAGCATATTTTTCTTCTAAACTTTCATAAAAATACTGAAACGCTTGGTAGCCCTTGTCGGGTAAAATATCAAGTAATTTCTCTGCCCTTCTGCGAGAGGTCTGTGCGCCTGTTATCAAATCGCTGTCATCTTGATCAATGATGAACTTGCTTCTCAAGTAAGTCAGAACGTCTTCCACAAGTAAGTCTTCCACAATCGCAGCTCGATTAGCAATTAGCAAATGCCTGTGTGTCTCTAGCATCCTATTTCTGAAGACAAGTACGCCAAAACTTTTGGAAAAGACAAGACTAGACACATCATTTAAGTTCTTTCGAAAACAAAAACAATTACAGGAAAAGGGACTTTCCACCGGAAGCCGGGCAGAGCTAATTGAGATACGATTTAGGGACCAGTCTTCTGAACATTCGAATGCGCAAAGTCAGACAAATCCGAGGTAACCACGTCATTTTATTTTGTATTTTCGCTGAATTCTTGCCTACAGTTGGTCAAAAAAAATATTGAGAGAATTCTCCATCTTTGCAGTTCTGTTCGTAGTGTAAATTGGTTTGAACCCAATTCTATTAGTTGGAATTGGTAGTTGATCTTATAAATTATAGTAGACTTGAGAAAGATTGTCGTTGGCGAGCGAAGTTCTAATGCCCGTTGGAACGTCAGTCACCAACAACAGTCCTTGTCAAGACTGTAGCAACACCCGGACGATCTGCAACCTAACTCATACTTTTGCCAAACCCCACAGCAATTTGCGTGAAAGTAGTCTGACAACTGACGGAAGAAAATTGAGGAGATTAAAAACATGAATGAGATTTATAATGGGCGAAAATAGATCCCATTGCCGCCCACCTCACCATTGATCCTTCTGTACTGGCCTGTAACAGAGTCCACGACGCCCATTTTACCCTTTTTTTTATTTATTCTTTATTTTTTTTTTGCATTTTCTGTGTAAATAACGCGACGTCAACCGTGTACTGAAAAAATACCACTGATCACCTGTCATTTTTGTGCAAGACAAGATCCTCGCCCGCAAACTGAAATTAGTACAAGATCAAACAGCATTATAAATCTTTGACCTTGATCATTCGTGACAAGTATTATGAAGGTTGAAGTCTAATTTATGCTAAGTATTATCAGTTCGTTATATTTTGGTTGACTGGTTGAGTTCAAGCTTCAAAGAACAATCGTCCCTAAATTAACGCAAACACGTTAAAGAAGCTCCAACATTGTTCAACAAAATAAATAGAATTTGTCGAGAATATTTTTACTTTTTAATATATTTTAGTTTATGAAAAACTCGCGGACAATGAATAATTTAACAAAGATTTGGGTTCGTATTCCATATCTTGGCAGAAAATTGTACTTCGAAAATTCAATCGTTATCTTAAGCATCCTGTCAAATTTATTGTCAGGGAGGGCGGAGCCGGGGGGGCTGCAGGGGCTGTAGCCCCCCACTTTTTTCTAAATGTAATGTTGAAACAACTACGCTTTAAAAACACTTGTTGTGCAATTTCCAAGAGAAGCATACAAAATGTTGTATTTTTATCTCAAGCCTCCCCACTCGTAATTCCGCTCCGCCGTCCCTGATTGTTATTTACAACTCTAAGAAAATATCTTACTTTATCTCTCTAACAAAAATAAAATTCAGGAGTCTTCTCGCAGTAATGTTTTACACCAAATTACCTGTCCCGGTTGTAGCAAGACAGATATAGGGAAAACCGATAGGTGCCTTTATAAGCGTCTCCTAGAACATGCTACTCAGCAAGTGCGATCGCCCCAAATTTTTTAGAATGTGAACATGCACAGTTCTTTTCCGACTTACATAACATATATGAACGTCTTAATAACCTTTCTTTTTCTTCTAATCTAACTTCATGCATAAAAAAAATCCTATCTTTAACAACTTTCAAATTCCTTACTCCAGCAAATCCACTAACTCTAATCAATTTTTGATTTTAGAAGCACTGAACATTAAATTCAATAAACCTGAACTTAATTCCAGCTTAAAGGTCAGAAAAGACCTGGCACTTTTTACTTAGTTTCTTTCCTTTCCTGTTTTCTGATCTTCACCACATGGCTTGTCGACATAATGGCCAGCGATGAGATGCAAGTACTGTCGGGCCAGGTAGTGATAATTAATTCTATCATGTATATACAGTATAGTTCTCTTCTGGTGATGTCACCATCATATTGTATATATACAGACCTAGGCGTGTTTTCGTATTCCTTCCGTCTGATGATGACTTTGCAATAAAGTCGAAATATTACAGTTACGCTTTTGTCTTGCTCTAACTCGAATTTTCAGTTCACAAGATTTCATTTTTCGGAATATGGTTTGTATTATGTTTCATAAAACGATTTAATGATCGTTTTCCTTAAACTAGGTTCTTAATGCAGGGTCTTTCATTTGTACCGAGTTACTGTAAATATACTCGCTTAGTTCCACAAGTTTTTCTTGGAGTGATGAAAATGATAGAAATTAGGTAGACGTAGCCGCTCTACCTCGAGACCTGTGGAGAGAATTCTATCCAGTAGTTCCCAGTCCTCACCTCCCCAACCGCGACTATACTTCTTGGAACTCATCCCACCGATGCGATCCCAATCTGATTTGTATATCCCTAATGAGAAACGAGGGAAACATGACCGAAATAGATATATACATACACGTATACATTAAAAGATGCATATACATATACATGTACATGAGGATGTATATATGTGCACATACCAATATATTTGATATAGGAATGGATATCATACATATCTTATGCCCTTTTAAACATAAAGGACATAAACTGCTAAATAGTATTGTTCTTACATTATATCAAAAGCAAAAAAATAAAGATGGCCTCTCTCAGTCTGTCTGTCTCTCCGTCAGTTTGTGCGTCTGTTTGTCTGTCCGTCTTTATCCCTCTACTTACCTCTGCTTCTCTCCTCCACCCCCCTCTCTCTCTCTCTCTCTCACTTTTTCTCTGTCTCTGTCTCGTTTTCTTCCCCGATCTCTTTACATAAGTTTAAGTTGTTTTTTTTTATGTAGTAAAGAAATAATCTACCTATGATGCCATATCCGAAAGTTTCCCAGAATCCTTGAGGAGCTTTTCTTGAAGATGCTGGACTACCACAATGTGATAAACGGAATAAAACTGGATTGAAGACCATTTTCCCTTTTATGGTGTGCTACATTAGATCGAAATGAATTCGAATAAATAAGCAATTCAAAATAATTTCAGTAAAATGGGGCTTCAAATCAAGTTCGATGAAATAGGGAAAACAAGAAGAGACAAATTACCAAGAAATCAAATAAATTTAAATGTTAGGAGAAATAAAATTTTTATATCAAGCAGTTAAAACCCTTTCACTTGTACTTCTGTAGTGTACAACCTTGTAGAACTGTAGAGCCTTTACACTTGCAGGGTTGGAAATAACGACCGGTGATCAATAATTACCGATCAAATTTACCATCAAGTTCTTTTTCCTTCAGTTCCTCCGTTGAATAATGGCTTTAATCTCCGATAAAATTCAGAATCTCACGCTTACGATCCAAAATGGCGTCTCCAAATGTTTCACACTCAAAAATAACCGCTGTACAATGTGTACTGCAGACACAAGCGTCACAACAGAAAATTGTACTTTTATTGGGATTTCCAAAAATAAATGTTGAAAATTGTGGTGATGTCGTTGTGGTCATAGAGTGAGGTGGAGAGGACGGGAGGGGGGTAATGATTTCCACCTTCAAAAAAAATCACCGATCAATCTGTTTTTACTTATTTCCAACCCTGCACTTGTATTTTCTTACTGCTGTAGTGGAGCACTGAAATGGCTCATCGATAACATTTAAATAAGCTTCAATAAGATGCAACCATTCTCTTTCAAAATAAATATACAAGATTACTACAACTCAGTTCTTTAATAGATAATTACTGAGGTACGCAGTATTGTTAGATTTCATTCAGGCAGCTGAGAGCGCGGGCCTCAACTGCCTGAACTATATCCAATAATGTTGTGTGCCGAAGTAATTATCTATTATAATTACTGACCTTCATCGAAACCCATTATATTTTCTCTGCATTATATCAGCAAATGCAGCGAGTAAAATTTTACAAACTTGACTTGCATAATTTTGATCTCTGCATTTGCTGATATAATGCCGATACGTTGACTCGCATGTAACTTGCCATCTTACCTTTCTCACAAGTGATATCATTGTGTTCGGAACAAGGATATGAAGATCCATCAGAAATATTATACTGTTTTCATCATGAATGGCATCCACAGCAGACTGGATTGCTTTTGTTTTATGAAACCTTCCAAACTGCCTCACTGTGCGAATACTTGGTAAGCGACTCCTGGAGGTTTTGGCATGAAAATTAATACGTTTCATCATCTAGCTTTTTACTTTAATTTCTAAAAATACATCAGTAATTCATCAGGAGGTCATAATTGAGGACTAATTAACAACAATTGAGGAAAATCATAAGCGACTCATGTTTTGATACTTAGGCCAAACACTTGTTAACATTAACTTGTTTTGCCCTGTTTTTTTCCAAAGATATTTTGATTTGTTTCAGAAGATGTACCCAACAGTAAACCACTCTTTGTCCAACACTCTATTAAAAACTCTTTTTTCTTTTTTCTCGAGTTAACCCACCTCTTTCAAGCGACCCACTTGGTTTTTCAATTTAGAATCAAGCAGTCACGAGTAAGTTATACACTGCATCATAATTATAATGACAAGGCAGTAACATATGCAGCTATAAGATCACCTCGTATACGTAAATACAAAATAGTAAAACGTATGCATTGAAGCAAAATCTTATTTAATGATTAAGTATAATTTCAAATGTGAATATGAAGAGTGTCGCATTCTGATGATTGGTCCATAGTATTTTCACATTTAACTAAATTTGAATAAAATCCAAACATTAATATGAAGTAAAACTAAGAAAGAATAACGTTACTGTTTAAAAAATTTCAGGAAAATATATCATAATATTCCACGGAAAAAAATTAGTTGGATATTAAACGAGATTGAAGGAAGTAAGAGAACATCTTCAACATTAATCTGGACCGTCTAGATAGGTAAAAGCGCTAATTTAGTACACGTTTCTATCATTTTTACGTTGATATACTGCAATGGCGTAGTCATGGAACATCAACTAGAGGGGTCAAACCGAAGGACTAGTAGAGAAACCTCTTAGAGGTAACATTTTTCGCTTATATTTCAAGTTTATATAATTTTTACAACAGAGTTTGCAAATATTAAGCGTACACTTGGTTCATTTACTTAAAAGAAGAATTCAGTCCATAAAAATAACATCATTTGTACTGCGATGGCTTGTATCAGCGGCTGATATACGAATGGAAAAAGTACATAGTGGTCTGTCATACTGACTGCATGTCAGTATTTAAATTGCACATAAGAGCAAAACACGATGAAGATGCTGCAATCTGTGGTGATATGAGGTCTTTTTTTTCTTCATAGAATATATTGAGAGAGGCTCGGTCCTCATAACTGATACAAAGTTTTAACAAACGGCGATAATCCACCATAATCCCTAGAGCGCCCTGATCCCCTTCAACTACATCACTGATATAACGGTTAACGTTTGATCATTTTTGATTAGATCTTTTGATTTGATGTGAAATTTTTATACAACTTACCGTCTATATTCATCTTTAAGATCTCCATCGTCCTTTCCATATTTAGCAATGATAATTTTTAAATGCTGATCGTCGGTGTTGATAAATATCCTTTCCATGTTAGCCAAGAAATGCCGAAGCCACCTTGGCTGTCTTTTGGCCACCACAAGAACATAAACTGTCACGTGAAAATTAATAACGAATCCTCTTGGAGAACAAAGTGACTCGCTGTCTTTGTGCATGTAAAGGTATTCAGATTGGAAGAACGTTAAATTCGATCGAACATCTGCCAGGACGACGTCAAGCAAGAACCTTGTCCCTTTCAATGGATCTTTCTTCTCCCGGACGCTTACCAAGCTGCTGACTTTTAGTCCAGTATCTGCTTGCAAAGATATGTCATTCCCCTTTTTTGCATTCCTAATGATCATAATAAATTGCATAAAAAACAATAGATTACAAAACAGGCTCAGGGCCAGTTCAGACGTCGAACACTTCATGTGCCGAATATAATGTTCATGAGCAAAATCCTATATTCAAACTGATTTGCATTTGATTCGGCACATGGAAAGTTCGAAGTTTGAACTGGACCTTAGGTATGAAAATGTATCTGGTCATTGATCCGTTAACTCCTAACCACGTACATAGGCTCGCTTAAATGTATACAAACTGGATTCATGAAAAGATTTCAATAGATTTTCAAAAAAGCTTTGACTAGACTGAACAATTTATAATTTCTTTTGAAAAAGTTTAGGTGAAAGGGCTTATTGCACAATGTTTACATGTAATTATACTCACAAAATTTATGCAGCATATTCAAAATGCATAATTTATGCACCAAACATTCGACAGTTAACTAAGTCATCCAAGCCTTCCCTAGAGTAAGTAAAGAAGCTAAGAGAAGGTAAAAATTGGCACTTGTGGTTCAGCTTATATTGAGATAAAGTTCATTGGAAGATTTAGCAGCTTTTACTACTTTCCTTTTAAAGAACTTCCATCACTATAATCATTTTCGCCTTATATATTTCCTTCACGTCCCTTGTGACCATTACCTATTCGGTCAGGTGTCACGATAGAGAGGATGATGACGTTATCAAACTCAAGAACATGATATCTTATCAATGTTATCGTCGAGAAGCGCTGATAGGACCCCAAGGGCTTGTCCTTTCGTATTTCGTAAACGCTTTTGATAATGTAGCTCAAAGAATAATTAGTGCAGTTTCAGATTTTAGAAATGTGTAAGCTTGGATATATCTTAAGACAGATGAACGATCGTCAAGCTCTAGATCTGAGTATATAATCGTTTTTCTGAGTATAGAGCTTGACGATCGTTCATCTATCTCAAGAATAATTAGTGTGACTTTATCTAGATTTTATGGGCAGTCCTGCAGGGTTGAACCTCTTAGTCGACATTTACCACATTACGATCTCTGAAATCTCTCGTATCATTGAATTTAAATATGGTAGAAAACAGCTTTGCAAATGTTTTCCTACTCAAATAAATTTTCCAGACCACTTCTACGATAGATTGACATTATAATAATAATAGATTTTGTGTGTTTTAATGGATTTGTCAAATTTTGTTAGCGTTCTGCGAGATTTGACGTCATTGTTTTGATCACATCATAAAATGCATGAATTGATTCAGCGGAACATAATTAAGCCAACAAAATGCCATTTTATATTTATTGCCTATAAACAAACTTCGTTTTGTCACGAAGTTGATTAAAGGCTCCGTTGTTCTAAAAAGAAAATATTGAACGTTATGAATTCCATCGTTTTTGTCTTTTATGACATCCATTACAATGTCATCTTCTGAAAGTTGTCGTTCCGTGTTTCATTACTGGAATAAAGTGTTCGAGCCAAGACTCGTAACTGGACTGACATTTAACCTGCCGCTTGAATAAAGATTGCCTTAAGTTCAACGGTACGAATATCACGTTGAATATTAGAACATATGATGTCATGATAATGTCATAAACAATAAGCACACTGACACACCAATATTAAGGACAACTTGTTGTGGCTGATCAGAGGACCAACTTTCATAACGTTACGCTTAACAATAAGGAACTTACGTCGTGGGGGTCTAACACGTCCCCTACGGTATTAAGGGTTATTTGGTATTGGACCTGGTAACACAATTATATTTTTTAGTGCAAAGCTTTTGTGCTCATGATTTAATCAAACTTGAAATCCTAATTGTTGTAATTACGAATCAAACTGATAAACGTGAAAAGGGGGAATTTATTTACGTTTTCATAACGTGACGTTGGATACTATCCGAAGTTTATAAAATAAGAGATATTTTTCTCTACTTACTGGATATTGTGTTTGCTTAATGCATCAGTATACAGAGTTAGCAGTCTCTGGATGGTTTTATGCGGTATTACCTTGTTACCCTGACAGTCCACAGGGTAACGATTTCCGATACACATCATATGTCCTGTATTATCATTTGGAAACACGGATGAAAACAATGTCTTCCAAACTCCTCCATACATTGGCAAAGAACTATCAACTAGATAAGATGGTCTGTAATCACAACTTTTGAACATTCGTCCACTTGGTGACCCATGTTTTATTGGAGATAAAAACTCCCATTGATAAAAACTTGCATTAAGAGGGACAATCATTCCACGCTTGTCAAGAAGCTGAACTTCACTCGGTAGTTCGACTCCAGCTTGAAAATCTTCATCGTCCTCTCCTTGTTCTTCAATTGCTGCCAAAAAAGGCGTCAGGTGAACGCCTGGCGCACTTGAGAAAAGTTTCAGTCTAGTTTTTAGAGATTGATGTTTTTTGGAAAAACCTGCAAAGAATTGTTCCGTGATTAAAGTGTAGTTGTCATTGTTGGGTAATTTCCACAAGATCTCTAAAGGATGGGCCAATGGTCTGTAGACAGCGTAGAGAATGTCTATGAAGTACGTTTTATTAGAATAAAGTTCGGTATCGAAAGATTGCTGGTGTTCACTTATGTTCATAGCCAAACCATGCACAACTTTTATAAAAAGCTTACTGGTTCGATGATACTCGCCTTCACTAAGCCACAGCTCGCATGTTGCCATGCACTTTACCCAAAAGCTGTGGATTCCAGACGTAGCTGGAGACAAGCGTCCAAATATTCTCTGTCCGAATAATCTTTCTGTATTTAAAACACTCAAGTTTCGTAGATAACTTGTACTGCTTGGCAGCAGTGGAAATAGCGGATATTTTCTCAAGCAGTTCACACTCTGACAACACAAGTGGTCCCATTTCATTGCCAATATCCGGCCGTTCTTTGAAGAATCTTTTCGCGCAATAGATGATATCCTAGATTTGTTGCTTTTAAAAGCTTTCATTTTTCTGTTGATTTTGTATTTGCCATAGTCATCGATATGTTTGTTATTGCTCTTGGCGTTCATTTCCTTCCTCTCAGCATATTTTGATGTTGAGGAGCGAGTACTGGAAATAACGACATCAACCCATTTCTCGTGTTCATGAAGGAACTTCTGCCCATAATACGCGAACCACAAAGGTAGGACGATGCCGTACACAAGAAAAACAAAAAATACAAGAAACTTGAAATTATTTAGTTCTTTTGACGTAAGCCTTTGTTGCCTAATTCTTTTCTGAAAAGGCATGTTACACCTGATAAAAATGAAAAAGCAGAGTTTAGGTATTATGCAGTAAATTTCACTTTGAAATGTCAAACTTTTCAAGATTTAAATAAGAAAAATTTGGTCATGAGTAAAAATGACTCTTTCAAGAGTATGGACCAGTGGATATGGTATTAAACGTTTCACAGAAATTTTTTTAAGTGCAAAGCAAGATGTTCATGAGTAATGGTATATGTTTGAAGAATTTCGTAGTTATTTAAGTTACTGTTATGAGATTTCGAACGACGGTCATTGTGCCATCGTCCACTGTCAAAATGTCCAGTCAATGTCAGCAATTACTAACCCCAATATCCAACTATTTGCAGTATCAGGTTCCGCTTTGCATGGTGGTGTCTTAATCAAAGTCTGTTTTTACATTCAAATGCAATAAGTCCTAATTAGATAAAGTAACATTTAGAAACATGAGCAGTGATTGGAAGAAAGCTATGGTTCTACTATTCAATTGAAACATGGAAACGCATACGTCATCACATACGCAATTATGATTAGTAAGGAGAATTAATACATTGATGACAGGAACAAGAAGAGCTATTTCTGCTTATATATTATAAAGGAAACGGGAAATATTTTCCCTGCGTTCCCACTGCCATTTCTGGTTCTATCAAACTGCCGCTCACGCAAACAGGGAAAATGTTTTCTATTCCCTCAATGGGATATTTTAAAGAAAGTGGCGACAGATGTTGAATTTATTAAAGTTGCATAAAGTTGATTGAAGCCATATGCTTGTCCATATTCTTTCAGATACTTTTTAATGGCTTTTACTTAGCACCACAATAGACATGAAATCAAATAAATTAAGTTTGTGTAGCGATATAAGTTACTTACCATCACTTCAAACTGTTTAGCCACCTCTTAGTGGATTGTAATAACTTTGTCTAGTACAAAATCCCAGCAGGTACATATGCACTCAAAAAAATGGCACAAACTCTTCAATATTACCAACATGGAATTAATCAGCCTATCTTAACTGAACAAATGCCTCGGATAAAAGGCTTACCATTAATTCAATTGAATGAATTTTAGAGGTATCCCTTCAATGGCAACTTGCGATAAAGTTATATCCGTTGCTACAGTTCCCTTAACAGGTGGTAGCACAATAAAACGTGGACACCCGACACCTTCGACAGTAAATGTTTCATTTAAATTTTGGCAATCAGCTAACAATGAATTATTTGAGTGTCCAGATCTAAAACAACCCGGTATTTATACATTACTCATTCACGAATGTGAATCATTTTATACACTATTTAACAATGTCACTGTGTTTGAGGTGTTATTTTCAATCAAAATTACTCATTGTGCAATATTTCAAGCTCTATGGAAATATATTATTGAAATGGTAATCTAGGACAATAGAACTCAATGGGGGAAAAAAATGTAATTCTCTTGTTTTGTCGATTAAGAAACATTGTTTAGTGTGACTAGAGCTCTTTGATTGTCTACGCTCTTAAATTGTAATTCGGTTAGTAGTATCTGCTTCATGTATGTCAATAATCAGTGCTAGCAGCTTCCTGTCTGGAACAAAATTTTGAATCAAGTGGTAGTCATTAATCAGTTATAGTAAGGGATGGGGACTCTATGAATTTGCTTACTTTGACAATGTGGAAGAACGTTCGTGAAAGTAGTTTCGAAATTTATTCAGCCTTTAGTGAAAAATCCGATATACGACCTGCAATAACATTTGATGAGACTTGTAAAATATTTAGGTCAGGTAAAGGAAAAATACATTTCCGCACACGAAGTTACCTAAGTAGTTCATTAGCCTCCAAGAATTCCGCAAAGAGGTCAATGTTCTCTTAAGCAGTACATGCATGAAAGGCCATGGGAGGCTGGATCGTGGTGTCTACGCACGTGAACTTAAAGGTGTTCGGATGTAAATAGTTAAGCAGATATTCACGCTTTTCTAAGGAAGGTAGGATCAACATACGTACTGATAGCACTTCATAGATTGGAGAACCAAGTACGATAGCTTAAGCGTCGAATTTGTCCCTAAATGTTCAACTTTTCAGTTATGTACTGTTGTCATCATGAAGTCGTCGAATAAGAAAAAAATCTATGGGGAAAAAAATAAGCCGTATATGAAACGCGTCTTAAATGTACACTTAGCATGCAATAATTTCGTCAAAATGTGATTACTGAATAATCTCGTGCATGTATATTTTTGCACAGAAAGCAGCTTTAGTTCAAAAAACTTTCAATTGTAACATTAATCAAGGCGGAAAATATAGAGTTTCACGTTTTTAGATGACGTTTGTGTAACGTCACCATGTTACATCACAGAGCGAATAAATATCCCACACGTACATGATCTTGGTTATTTTTAAATCAATAATTCCTATTAGAACTAGTAGCTGTTACAATGGGATAGGCATAACATTGTAGTCCAACAACGAAATAAGTCTTAATATATTTAAAATAACCCCATTAGTTTTAATTGTAAGAGGAACGAGCTCGATATACGTAGCAACAGCTTCGTCAACTGAATTCCAGCAGTACAGCAACCCGCTGTCTCAGGTACAAATATCAAGGTTGACGGAGTGGAATTTCTAATGGAGGGATGGGTTTTTCATAAGAATACAGCATTATTGCATGCTTCCCTGAAAAAGATCACAAAAAGTGTTCCAAAACGTCGTTGTTTAAACGTTATAATTATTTGGAAAAAAGTGGGGTGGCTACAGCCTCTCAGTCCCCTGGCTCCCCATCGCTGGATATAGCGTCAAAACGTTGTTAGACCGAAAGCGTGGCCAACAACCTGCAATGGAGAAAATGGAATGTTGTTTCCACATTCTGAAATAGGCATAAAAGTTTCGTTTATTAACGACTTCTCCCTTTTTCTAATAATCAGCAATGCAATTATCCAAGTACGCTTTGCAACTTCATGTTGCTTCTTATAATACGCAGATTTGCTAACTCAGCATTTATGCTTAGCGTACATTATACGTCCGCACTCTGAAGTCTCTTTTAATTAAGAAAAAATTGCAAGAGACTGTTGCAGAATAAATTCTAAACACTACAACAGGATTCTGGCAAAAATTCCGTCAAAAACTTCCTGGAAAATCTCGAATTTTCTCATGTGTACAACAGTATCCAGGAATACTTTTATAAGTTACAAAGTTAATGAGCTATAACGTGAACGAAGCAACATCGCACATCAACAAACGATTATAAAATATCATACAAAGATTTCCGTTAAATATAATCATGTACCCAGAACCTGGCGACAACTTTAGGAGATAAAGGAAGAAACAAACTCCGAACAATAATGCTATCTTGATAATTCAAGATATGAGTTAAAATCAAGAGAATTACAAAGAAATTGTAATTAAAGAAATTGTAAATGGCATTATTGTTCGGAGTTTGTTTGCTTTTTTATAGTCATATACCTTGAACTATTATATGCCTTTTAGCTAAATGAGAATCAAAAAAGCATTAAAAGCGTTTGCAATTTCAGGGGCACTTCGAGCTTAAATACGGATATACATTACTCTTAATAAAATATTCAGGACTTGATGACAGTAAGTTCAGCTGTGGCTTTGCTTGCTCCAAAGCTATTTCTTGCTAGGCATATGTATGTGCCTTGGTCGTCTTTTTTAATGTTACGGATTACAAGTACATTTCGTCTCGTCGAATGATTTTCATCCAAAGGAGATTTATCGGCACGACTCCACGAGATTGTCACAGGCAACTGGGAAGATGTCTTGCAAATCAAAGTCACTTCTGCTCCTTGCCGGACAGAAATGTTGTTTGGTTCAACTTGAACTCGAGGAAGAATATTGTTCCCTAAGGCAAATAATAAAACAGCAGTGTAAAGATATTGAGGACCACGAGCGACAATAAGGTATGTGGAAAGCGAACAAAATTGATTGGCTTCGTAAATTGCAAAGTTGTGTTTGTTGATTAAATACAATATGATGTCGAACTATGAATTTAAGACGAAATAAAAATTTAAAAAACAACATAAACAAAGATGTCGAAAAATGCTTCAGAACAAAAGCAATACTAAAAGCAATAAAGGCGACAGTCATTACAACAACAACGACAACAACAGAAACCACTGACCAATATTAACACTAATAACAATATCAAAACCAAACAAATATTTATACCATTGTTGTATAGCACAATGGCACAACGAGCATTCCGAACTTGGAAAAAAGATCAGGTAAAAAATTAAACACACAAGTTGAACAGTCAAAGCTTGGTTTTCAGTCACAATTTAGACTAACAATCCCAGCTTACTTTTCACAACCACTGATACAGATGCCATTTTTTCGCCTTCTTCTGTTTCCGCTACGCAAACATATATACCAGTGTCGCCCAACTTCAAATTCTTCAGATTGAGGTTTGTGCCATTAGCAATATATCCTTCCTTGGACAAGCGTTTCCACCGAAGGAAAGGCTTGGAGATCCCGGTAACGTGACATTCAAGATTGAGGGAGTGTCCTTCCATCACAGAAATAACAGTAGCATCAGGTTTTATAACAACTTTAGGTGGCTTTGAAATATCTATTAGCGGAGAAAAAATTCAGGATATAAAACAAACAGGACTAAAATGAACTTGAAGCTATGAATATATAAAAAATGCCATAACATCTGAAACTATGGTGGCGCACGTTGTAGTTGTTCAAAATATATCTGCAAGGACATCCTATGAATCATTAAGACGAACAGATGTTTGGTAGACACGAAATGATCCGTTTAAATACAAATAAGAAGTGTCATTGAGTGTTCATTTTTCCATGAAACTGTGTCTTGTTACGACCTATCGAAACTAATAAGTCAAAATCTTATATTTAAACAACGGATATCGATTTCGAATTGAAAAGCTTAACGAGATCTTCTTTAGTTTATATTCAAAACTGGGCTATACTTTCGAAATAATAATGAACGGAAATTTGATTTCCAGGACGTAGTATCACGTTAGGAATCGGACATTTTATCCAACCTTTATTTACAAAGAGCCTTGCATTTGCCTCTGCTCGACCATATCTATTTGTCACAGTGCAGGTATAAAAATCACTGTCATATGAAGTAGTCTCTTCTATTTCAAGAATATTTCTTCTAATAGAAGCAGACTCCGGAAGTAGGCCACGTCTTCGGCTCCATTTGACATCCAATTTTTCATCTCCAGAAACTTCACATCGGAGCACTGCACGATTTCCTTCGTCAACTGTTAGGATTGTTGGCGTTACTGAAGCTTTGGGTAAGCTATTAGGACCTGAAAAGTAAGAAAACGCGTTTAAATTTAGTGTTGAATTACTCTGAACCAGAGATTTTTTAGCAAATTTTAGAACTGCACAGTCTTTATTGCCAAAACTGATGAACGGCGGCATTTTGTGGGAAAAGTAGGAAATAAATGACTCCAAACATTGAATTGTACTTCAACTCATCCCAAAAAGAGGTCGTTTCTATCGTTTCGGTATCATCAAATTTGATTTCGTGAGACCGGTAATAGATAAAAAAACAACATATAGTTGACTTAGCTGTTACTTGTAAGGCATAGGCTATATGAGGGTCAATGTTGAATTACTCCAATACTGAATTGTTGCAAAATTGAATTACTCTAATTAATTTAAATTATTCTATCGAATTAAACCCGCATCCTCAATGGACAAGGAATTCATTTCAGTAGGAACAGACCGCCAACTTTTCTTTCAACCATAATATGGCCAATTGGTGAGGGTTATTCTTCCAACCGAAAAAAAAGAATAAATAAAAAGAACTAGTGAAAGCAATGCGTGTGACTCGCTTTTCACGTACGAAAAAGTCGTTAAGGCCGTTAATCTCAACAGAGATTCCTACAGCTGGATAGATTTTGCCAGAATCGTATTAGTTAGATATCGACAGGATCTCATAAACGGCATTTTTTTTAATGAGCCAAACCATGGTTTCATGCTGACTAGAAAAAAATGGTTATGCCTGTATAAAGATATTCAATGTTTGATAAATTTTTATCAACTTTTTTTCTTAACTGAGAACCATTCAAAAATCAAATTTTAAAAAAGTTATTGTTTGAATGTCACCTTTGCTGTTCCTACCTTTGACGAGTAGTTTTACTTTCATGATGGAGTCTCCACCCTGGTTACTTGCGATGCACATGTATTCGCCTTCGTCTCGTCTAGAAGCAGCAAGGATTTTGAATAAACCAACTCTTTCGACGAACTTTGAAAACCGCGGGAGCTGTCTGCCGTCTCCCCGTTCCCACCGAAGGGTTGCCGCTGGAAAACCCGCAGACGCAGAGCAACGGAAAGTGACTCTTTGAGCAATGTCCACTATTTGTTTCTGAGGACTTACAGAGACTTGAGGTTTGACTACAACTGTAATTTTTGAAAGGGAAAAGAAAAAAAAATAGAAGAAAGTATTAGCAAAGATAAATATCATGAGTGCTCTTAAACCAGACTTTAGTTCTTAGTTTGGAGATAAAGAATTATAAGTATTCCTTCTAAGATCATTAATAATTCATGAGGAAAATACAAAAGAAAATCATAACCGTGCCGGGTCTTTGTATGTGATAAAGACACATGTGCCTTTATATGTGAGGAAGAAGTTCATTTTTTCGGCTTACAAAAGATAAATTTCCCAACTTTCTTCGCGAATTAGCTGTTCGGAGGTTCATTTTAGAAGACATCTAAAAAACTCGCAGTTTGTACTTTATCAGATCTAAAACACTAGGTTATCGCCTCGTGTTTTAAATCCAGATAAGGTACTCCAACTTGGTTTTTAAATATTAAATAAAGACTGTCAAACCCGGGCGCATTTGCCCTACAGATCAATACCATTACTGATCTTAACTATCATTGATTAACACGTTTACAAAACGGTATCAATTAACTTCAAGATTACTGAAACCCAACAACTTCAACTCTGTCACTAATAAAAACTCAAACTCCAATACAAACTATAACCCAAACTGCTCTTCAAACAAAACTCAAACTCAAATTCCCGTACCCACTCCTTCGCTCATTCTAGCTCCCAGTTCTGCTTGTCCTCCCAGTCCCTCACCAACTTGTACTCCTGCTTCACTTCCTACTCGTACTCCCATTTCATTCCATGTTCTAATTCCCATTCTATCTCAATTTATATTTATATTTCAATTTCAATTCATGTCTCCATTGAATCCCCACTCCGGCCCCCATTTTAATTATGATGGTGTTAATATTGAGTTTCTTTTGACAGAATTTTTGAGTTATGAATTTGGACTTTTGTATTTACATTCACTAAAATTATTTTCTTTTAGTTTGACGTAGCTATCAAGCAATCTACACTGGCGGTCAAAAAGAGCTGCTCAAGCTCTATTTCTTGGGTAACGAAGGGTTGGAGCAATGGCTTTTGCTCACTCCTATGGCCAAAACAGTCAATTTTAGGTAATTTTAACGTATCTCCCACAATTTATGATAGAGCTTCAGAGATTTAAAGAAATTTTTTATGGGAAAGTTAAAATTTTTTCCTGGTTCCCCAGTAGATTACTTTTAATTGTTGGTAAAACAAGAACTTCAAGCAACATGCAGAATCATGGGTCTAAGTCCAAGGATCAGCCTTGAAAATGGAGGGAAAGTTAATCGCAACGGGAGACTGCTGGCCAAGTGAGCTGTAGCCAGAGAAGTGTCAGCAATATTTTGAACAAGCCGAGACTTACTGGAAGCGTTAAAGATTTGAAGATCCCTGGACGAAAAAAGGAAAAGTACGAAGAGAGAGGACAGAGTCATGGTGAGGAAAGCAAGTCAGATCGCTCTAAGACTGCACCGGAAAATTAAGTAGAGATGCAGACTGAACACGGTGAGATTGGCTCTACTTCCACTACTCGACGAAGACTGAGAGAGACTGGTCTCAATGGCCGCAAACCAAGTTACTATCTGCACCACAAGTGAGCAGTTCTTTTTGACCGCCAGTGTATAATGGCCATGCCTCGGTGCAAGTCTCACCTCCAACATGAAGGGACACAATGGCTCTGTCTATATTCAAAGCATTTTTTCCTGTACAAATGTACGTTCCACCATCTCCCAGTTTTGCATCATTTACAAACAATGTACCATCTTGAACATACGTTGTTGGTGACATTGGGAGGTCATTTTCTCTTGTCCATTTTATAGAATATCTTGAAGCTGTTCTGGAAGTACACGAAAATCTGGCAGTTCCTCCAACAGGTATATAACGAGATTTCGGTGATACAGACACGATAACCGCACTAATCTGTTGTTCTGAAATTTAAAATAAAAAAATCAGACAGAAGTGAATCCATTCGATTAAATGTTACTGAACTCTGATGTCTGATGTAACGTTCACTGCTTCTTTTTCCAGTTAAACAAAAGGTATTGTTTTCGGCACAAAATATTTACAACTGTATCATATTCGAAACTAATGTTCAGTGGTATATCAGTGATATCGGTATCTCTGAGATCTAGTTATCATCAGTACCTCAATAAATCGATAAAACTGAAAAAAGCGTATCCGTAAACCGATATAGAATTTATAATCAATGGATCATTTGTACGTCGTTTATTCCGACAATTACTAACGCAACGTTTAGCAAGAACCGATTTGTTCACGTTCTAAGCAAAAAGACGTCTTAAAAAAATTCAAATAAAAGTCTTGACTCTTCTTGATATTTCAAACTGAATAAGTCGCGCATATTCATAATTACTTACCTTTGACAACCAGTTCAGTTTTTGCCAGCCTCAAAGCAATATCGTTACTAGCAGTACAGACGTAAACACCTGCGTCAGATTTCTTCAAAGACTTGAAGCTCAGGATATTCCCATTAACTTTTCCTCTGGATGAGAACGACTGTCCATCCTCGCGAGACCATAACACTTGTGCTGGACGAATGGTTTTCACGTTGCATACAAAGCGAGCACTGTCGCCTTCTTGCAATGTTATTCTCTCTGGTGTTATTTTAACTTTGGGATTCAGCTCCACTAAAAGCAATAAGTAAAAAGAATGACTGGTTGTTCTTTAATAGGAATGGAATTGATCAATCAAGTCAGTAAACAAACAAATAAATAAATAAATAAATAAATAAATAAACAAGCAAACGAACGAACAAACGAATGAAACAATGAATAAATAAATAAATAAATAATATATAGCTACACAACATTCCACTTTGTTTAATGTTGTTAATTAATCACTTTGTTACAACACAAAATGAAATCTTGACTACATGCCTAAACATATGTTTTCCCAAAACCCGAAAAACTCACATTTCTGTGTACGCAAGCAAAAAACCTACCAAGTTGTTGCAGCATTGTCAAGTTAACAACGTTGTTATCATGGATGATTCCCACCTACCGCTCAGAAATTGTTTTTCTGAACGTTCGAGTCTGATGAACGTCCACATATCGTCCGATATATTACAAAGTTCCCAAATTAATTTTATGTGTTATTTTCATTACAATATTTTTCATCATTGTTTCAGCAATATTGTTCAGCGTTGACAAAGCAGCCAGGGTTCTTCTTGGTTGTCGGAATGCGGAAACATGGCGTTGTTGCAACAACCATGTTTACTATTATTAATATGATTGTACGACGTTGTTAAGACGTTTAAATCACTGATGGATGAACAGTGACTTACAAATCAGGAGACTACTTGTAAAACAATTTAAATAAAAGTTCATGCAAAAGTACGTTTACTGTACCTCGAACCTTGAAGCATTTCCCTCCTGGAGTCAGCGGATTCCCTGTATAATTAAGCGAACACCTACCATAGAGACAAAAGACGACGAAGAATTAACCAACTCTTTCATGTAAAAGTAAGAAGTCGTTTTAGGGAGGTTAAGATAATGTTTTCTAACACGAAAACGTGTTATATAGTTAAGGGAAAGATAAAAATAAAGATAAAGTGCAAAATGTAAGCCAGTAGAACTTAAATCACATTTTGGACTAATTGAGTGTCACACAAAAACGTTATACTTGTTGGAACTTGGTGTTATTGAAGGCGCTAAATGGACGTTACGTTTATCGTGCTCATTTTCACTGAAAATGCATCACATTTGTGTATATCATACCTGTCGATCGTCAACATTATTACTGCGGGCAGCCGCACAAGAAGCCCACTTGTATCGAAATTAAATCTTAGCTTTTCAGTTTCGGGAAGCTGAATAGCTTAAGCTTCTTATCAGTCTTGAGAAGATTGAGGATTTGTTTTTCCTGAGGAAGTGAGCAAGACGAGCGCTTACGTATAATCTACATTTTGGACTGGCTATCAGAAATACGTGAGAAATCAATGGATAGCACGAAGAAGAATCGCTAAACGTCGACTGGATGTTATTAAATAAATTCGAATTCAGCACTATAGTGACATTCATGAGCCTCTTACTTTTCACAACGTCTTCCAGAATATCCTTCTTGACATGAATCACACGTCGGCTGACCATCTTTATCCATGAAACATGTTTCACTAAAACTAAAATATGAAAAAAAGAACATTGTGAATGATGGAAATGAAAGGCAAAATAAAAGGAAAACGAAATAGGTGAAACGATTATCGCTTCGACAAATGGAAAACTGGTGCCAGTCCGATAACTATCACCGATAAGCTTAAGTGAACCCTTCACGTTTAATTTTGTTTTCGAATTAAAGATGAACGGATATTGTAGACAAATTATTTGTTAAAAATTGACCATAAAATGTTTTTATTATGTACGTCTTATTGCTTTCAGTACTCACCGATTTGAACTGCCAGGAAGGGGACAAGGACACTGTTTGCAGTCCTCAGGTGTCCCCTTAGTAGCATCTCCGTAAAATCCACGGGGGCATAACTCGCAATTATTGCCAGTTGTGTCATCTCTACAATTCTTGGAAAACAAAGCAAAGTAAATCAAAACATTTATAACATGATAATTGACAATATTGTAACAAACATGAACACATATGTTTCATGCACAGGGTTATGATTCGAAAGCCTGTTGAGCTTTTCATTCGCAAGGAGCACGAATATCAGCTTAAGCTCTACTGTGACACAATGACATGACCTGCCAAAAAGTACAAAATAAATTCCAGGTAGGTTTTTAAAACACTGTCAGGAGATTTCTTGAATTGATGTGACGGTACTATCGCAAACATCATAGTGCCTCAAGTAATCTTCAAATTAAGAAATGTGTCTAGATTTGGCGTGCTCTATTGAGTCATGACCTAATGCAGGAAGTTGGGGGAGAATGAAAAAATGCCTAAGAGTTGCTTCATGCGTTAAGCCTCGAGCAGCTCCAGATTTTGAGTGACTACCCAACTTTTCAAGTTAACTGATGACGATTCGCATGATCATGACGATGAATCAGTGTTAATGATCGTAAAAATTACCTTACAAATCCCTGTCCGTTCATCGCACTCATACGAGTGAGAATTACACTGACAAGGAACGCACTGGCCAAATGTTCGTTCCAACCTTGTGTAACTTGCGGAACATCTCTGAAATAAAAAGGAAGGATTCCAAAAAAAGACAAAAATACTCCTGACCCTTCAACCAAGCGATATAAAAGTTTGTATTTATAAACTTTATATAAATAATACGCGAGCTCTCATTGGACGAGACTCATTTTCTTTCGGAGTGCAGGCACACGTTGACGTTATTTTCATTAGTATTAGGGTTAAAGAAGACAAGGTTGAGGTCACGAAAACTCGTAAGAGTCTTGGTTATTTTATAGAACAAATACAAACAAATAGAAAATAGCTTTCGTGTCTCTTCACCGTGGTAGAAACATTCATGATGTCATTTCAATCGGAGAAATACCAGAAATCGCTCGGCTACGTTTCTTGTTTCACTAGGCATTTTCCCTTTCAAATGACATCATTCATGCTTCTATTACAACACTGAGGCACTCAAGCAATTTTCTGTTTAGGTTAAGTACTAATGACCTCATGAAATTAATCCACTGAAATACGTTGTGATATTTAGAAGCCTGTAATTCGAAGCGATAACAACTATGAAACAAGGCCAAGCAGGGAGCAGGCCATAAGATGATAGTATATGTATTTGATACTTCGAAACTAACTAGTCTCTTCCATATCAGCACAGAAGTAATAGCATTGATATCTTTATCTTTTCACTCAAGTACATACTTCCATACAATTACTTAACTTTAGAAGCAATGCAGTAGTCTGGGCTGATATGGAGGAAACTAGTTAGTTTCGAAATATCAAATAGAAATACGATCATCCCACGGCCTTCTCCCGGCTTGGCCTGGTAAGGCAGCTGGTAGAGCGTCGGACAAGTGAACCGAAGGTCGCGGGTTCGAATCCCAGCCCCGGTCAAGCAGAGTTTTTCTCTATTTGCCCAGTATGGGTTCGTTTTACGTGGAGTAGCATTGATATCCTGACAATTCTTTTGTTCCAAGATTACATGTGCGCATTTTAAGTTCACGATAGATCAATATGATGCCTTCACAACTTATACACCAGGTAAACACAAAAAGAAAATGAAACCCACGCTTTATCGTAGCGAAATAGAAACAATTGTGTTTTTAGGGATAGAGATGTTTAGGAACTAATAGATTACTCTGATGAAAACATTCTGACATGGAGCTTTCCATTATCAAGAAAAAAATCTTGGAATAATCTTGGCGGTAGAATTTATTTTGAAAGCAGTCAAATGCTATGTCAATATACTGAAGTTGCACACATTGTCTCGTGCATATGTCGAAAAAATTGAAATATCTCAATAACGAAGTGTGGTACTGAGAAACTGTAGAAGATGTTCCTTGAACATCTCAAATAAGCTAAACATAATTTACGTTTCGCCGTCGCTTTAGCGTTTTCGGGGAAGTTTTTGTACACTTGTGCATGACGAGCTTTACTTACTTACCGATCCCCTGTTAAAAGTTACGGTGGGGACCCACTTTCAATACCAATCAAAACCTGCAGCGACTCACATCGTCTTTCAGTTATGGCCTCAATTATTAAATTGATTAATTTTCAGGTTTTAGTGAGAATTAAATTCACTGTTTTAACTTTAATCCTTCACAAATATCGCATAATTTTTAGATACACTGGCCGTAATGAATGACAAAGAAGGCCGACTTAGCCAGGAAATGAATAACAATAAGTCGGTTACCTCACAAGAAGAACCGTAATAGGTCCGAGGGCAATCGCATCTCTCCACTTCTATGGCTTTAGTGATCACAACTTTCTGGTCAGGATAGATATTCATCCTGATATCAGCAATGCTAAATGGTAAAACGTGGAGTAAGCACTGTCTATAATCTCTTAACAAAATAATGAATAAATAATAACATCAGTGTACCTGCTTTCAACACTTCCCTTCGAGTAACTTGCTCGGATCATAATTGCGTCAACATATACAAGAACTCTCATTAGGTCAAAACGTGAGACGACGCTTCCATCTGGTTTTTCCCAGTGTTTCTAAAGACAGGGAATAAACACAAAAAACAGACTGTACTGAAACATGCAAACAAATTAACCAAAGAGCAAACGACAGAGGCGAATCCCGGACTTTGAAAAGGGGGCTTCAGGACAGTAAATAGGTGGTTTGAGGGTTGAACATTGGCGTAGTATGTATGCTATTCTAGGAGGTGTCTGGGTACATACTCCCAAGGAAAAGTTTTGAAAATTGGACGTTGTGAGATCGCTTTTGGCAGCCTTTAAGGGTTATAGAAAGACAAACTTATACTTATTGTATTAACGGGATTGCAGGGCATTTAAGATGGCTAGCTATGTACTTAGTCTGACAAATGTAAAAGCTTGCAATCAGTAAATTTTCAGAGAGTTGTACATGGAAACTCCTCTGGACCCACCACTAAACAAGGAAACGAAAGAAGGAACGAGCGAACAAACGAACGAGGGAACCAACAAAACGAAGATGAAGAACAACCTTCGAAATCTATTTTTCCGTTAAATCTTGATTGGGTGCATTGGAACAGATACTTGTTGCGTCCTCGTTACTTTAATGACGCATTATAAAACAAGAACTAAAAAATATTTTAAATCCTTTTTTCTTCATATTACCTCTAAAAAGACAATCTTTATATCTCTCACAACGTCAGACGGGATACGTTTAATGTCTCGGTAATGAAGAGTCATACCACTCCCCTAATAAAAAAGAAGTGAAAAGATAAAAAAGATGTCGGATATTTGAATAATCATTATGTCCGCTAAATGAGGGGTCCTTATAGAACATTCACGATATGATTTCAAATGAGAGAACTTTAAAAGTTAAATACATCACACATAAGGAGTTGGGCTGTCATAACAGTGTCCCTTTTATTTTATACGTTAAATCGGAAATATATAGCCACAAACTAAATACATTTATGAAATGCAATTGCTACAACTTCGCCTATGAAGTTCTGACGTGTGGAGTACTTAAGTATAATATATTTCACATAAGAAGGGTAAACAAAATTTTTGTACATGTGCCGAGACAATTTCAAATACTGGAATGAAAGACTTACGTATGAGATATATTTGAGAAATGTGGGAGCTTGGAGATATCTTGAATGACAAATGAACATTCGTCAAGCTCCATCCTCAGGAAAACGATTTCTAAGCCCCAGATGGGGACGAACCTGTAGCCTTCTGATGACCGCAACCTTTTTCTGAGGATAAAGCTTGACTAACGCTCATCTATAATTCAAGATATCTCTAAGCTCCCACATTTCCAAAATATATCTCATCAATAACATTGTTAACATAAAGTGGTTTCCGCTTTAAGTCGCACATACTGTTTGTCAAACTTGCACCTTAGCTTACCATTTGAGTTATGGTATCTCAATGGTTTGAGCGTCTCACAGGTCATCAGAAGTCAGAAGGTTGCTGGTTTGATCCCCTTCTGAGGCTCAGAAATTGTTTTCCTGAGGATAGAGCTTCACGAACGTTCATCTATCATTCAACTTATGCACGAATGTTATGTGAAATATTTTTGAGAGTCCTCGCGTGCGTGTTTGTAACCTGAATAATGGTTCTACTTGAGCTGAGCTGGAGGTTGTGCTAGTCCTGATCTAGCTATTGCAGTTTATTGTCATTAAAAGCAGTCTTGAAAAACATATTTTCGTAAATAAGGTAAGTTACCAGGATATCGTTTGCTGCAACTCGAACACAATAAAACGTAACCATGACAACATACCTTAATTTTTACAACACTTCCATAAGTTGGAACAGTATTTCCAGAGGCAATATAGGAGTAGGAAAACTTTAGAGCTCCACCATACAGCATCACCTTAGTATGAGTTGAGAATTGAAAAAGAGCTACAGATTTCTTCCACAATCATTATTTATTCATTTGTTCATTTATATACCAGTTATTTAATAGATAATTAATGAGGCACGACGCATTATTGAATATAATGCAGCTTCCTGCATCATATCCAATAAAGCTGCGTGCCGAAGTAATTATCTATTATAATTACTGACCTTCATCGAAACACATTATATTTTTTCTATATAATGTCGGCGAATACAGCGAGCAAAATTTTGCAAACTCGACTTGCATATTTTTGCTCTCTGCATTATTAGATATAGTGTCGGGTGAAAACAATAGGTTTTGACGCGGGTCAGTAAGTATTTGGCCATTAGGAACTTTCCAATGCCGATAACTTTTCAGTAAGCAGTATAATTATATACACGAGCATAGAGTAAGGATACTGGGGCGTATAATTCCCTACAAGCAGAAACTCAACAGTAATACATAAATTTATTTATATACATATACAGTATATATAATATATACATATATATATATGTATGTATGTATAGTATACATCCTCGTTAAATGTCAAGCTTATTAAAGAATCTGAATAAGTTGAGAAATGTCAAAACTAGGGATTATTATTTATTGGTTTCAATATACTCTCAAAACTAGGTTGCCTTTACCTTGTTTCCCAAAAATTTTGGAGGTAGTAACCAATAAATATTGGGCTGTTGTAGCCATGCACTGTTAAGAAAACGGATTCGCTTTGTAACCACATCAACAACAAAACTAGAGATATTATGCGATAGATCCTCAGTTGAAATGCTGAAACCAGTAGGTAAAGTCGAGGAATAAACAGAGAAATCAATCTAGAAAGTTAAATGGATATACATAAAGACGCAATTAGCTCGATTTAGTCACATCTTATCGCTAGTTTGCTCAAAGCCCGCTGAAGCCAGAGATGCCATGCATTAAGCACAAAGATCCAGCATTCTTCCTCAGTTTTAAGACGAAAACAAATTCAATGTCAATAAATTACTACACTTAATAAGCAAGCAAAAACTCATTGGTAAAACCTGAGCAAATCAGCTCAAGAATAAGTAAAGATATGTTAAATATCTGCAACAGTTTGTAACAACCAAAATACAAGCTATTTATCCCCGTCAAATCCACTCACACATATTTACAAAGACCATTTGATGAAATGTTTTCAACTCACTTCATCCCTAAAGTAATCACCGAGGCGACAAGTAGTATTGAATCCCATGCAAAAACATTTAGTGCAACCATCTTCGTTGTCTCCTTGAAGGTTATAAAATCCGCTTTTGCACTCGTTGCATGTCTCTCCTTGCACATTTTTCTAGACAAAAATATAATTAATGAAATACGATTAAAAAATGGAAATAAAGAAAGGAAAACAATAGTTTCTGGAAAACCAATAAAAGATTAGCTCCGGCAAAAAGTACGTTACTGTCTGTGTTAGCCAGATTTAATTATTGGGAGACCTAACTGGAAAGAAGGGTGTTAAATGAGAAAGTCAGAGAGGAAAAGAACATTCCTACAATCTAAGATACAAACCTTGCACAAACACTTTTTAGTTTTCAAATCGCATTTTGTGCTTCTACTTCCACGAGGGTCGCAGCCACATGAAGTAACTTTAACAAACACAAAAAGAAAAGAATATATGATACAATAGTTCCAACTATGACACCTCCTAGGAAAGAATTCTACAAAAAATTAGTTATATTTAAGCAACATTGACCAAGTGTCAAGCAGTGGCATACTCAGTGGGGGGCCAGGAGGGCCTGTGCCCCCCCCTAGATATGGTCGGTACATCATTGGAGATATAGCAAAGTGATATTCTTCCTTCTCTATAGTTCAGTGACAAACATTTTTTTATACAAAATTCCCTCTAATTTCTTAAAGAGATTCCAACGATTTCTACTTGAGTTTTTCGAGTTCCTTACTGATTTACTTCAAACGATATGAATTATTAAAGTTATTTTAAACTTATCCTAATATACTCCCGCTTTTATTGAAATGTTTTTGTATGAACTGTAGACTTCATGATTTGAGAAAAAAAGGAAGACAAAAGGAAATACAAGAATGCAATCCATGAAACAAGTCTATGTCACCACCGTGTCCATGAACTTAACGGACACAGTAGTTACGTGAACAATAAGAGTATATTTTATATAATTTGTCGGTACATCTTCGATTATGTGTCCCCCAACAGCGCGGACACTGGTATTAAGCTTAAATTATTACCAGCTCGATGATGTACTTTAGCTTTCGAGCAATATTTCAAATTCATGTGTTGTGCATCATAGAACCTATCAATTTGGATATTACTTGAGGATTTATAAGCAATGAACTACCGATTTCGTTTTGAATTTTGAGGTTACGTGCTTTCTTTTGCGCGTCTGATAGAATAACACAGATTTTTTGCGCTTTTATAGCGAGGAGAATGCAAAATGCAATGTCCATGAAGTGAGTACAGAAATCAAAACGAAAATATTAGCTTCAAAAAAAATGCAAAAAGATAGCATGAAAATGTTGGTTATTTTAAACATAAACTTAAATATTTTAATTAAATCAATTTTAGTTTTTGAAAACAATACACCTTTTACTGGCGTTAATTAATCAGAAGCATTCTTATGCATTACCTGGCTTGCAAAATTCGCCAAGAACTTCAGGATTGCCAGTATACGAGTCCTTGCATCTGAATTGAAGAAAATGTTGTCGATAAAGTTTAACGAGAACAAAACAAATTTCGAATTCTTATGCTTACAGGACTAATCCGAAACAAAACTTCATGGAATGATCGAATGGTTCCACATTTTGGGTCCTTTGGTAAAGCATGGATAGAGTACTGCTTTTCTTATCCCACTTAGAAGTAAAGAAAGTGAAGTGCCTTTATTTGTACTGGATAATCCTATCAGTTATCTGAGCTGTTCTCTCTAGAGGTCCATTAAATGCCATCCTTCATGGGTCCAGTGTTACTACAGGAGAAAACCGGGGTACCCGTAGAAAACCTGCGATGCTTGGTAGAGTCAAACTGGACAACACTCCTCTCACGTGTGACCAAGATAACTTTAATCAGATAACTGCACGAAGCCGCAATCGAAACCTAGTCAGTGGCGAGAGACACTTGCTCTACCACTGTGGCACCATCACCCCAATATATTATATTATCTTAAGATTCAATAGAAAATTATTGAATCTCATGAAATTGATTGGAAATTATTAATGGGCATTTACGCTAAACAGTCCTTTTAAAAGCTATTCCTTACTGTCACCGATCACTGTAGCGTATTATGTAAACTTTAATAAGCAGTTTGTCGGATTATCCAGGTTAGAAAAATTTAAAATAAAACAATAACCAGGTCATTTTCCCACTACCATTGCTTGTTGAGCAATAATAGCTCGTATGGAAATCACCTCATCAAAATTAGCAAATCAGAGCCATGAATTGTTTCTCGATGTTAGATTATTTTAGAACTACCTTAGAATAACATAAGGATAAAATTTCATGATTATCCAGTGATATACAAATTTTTTATCTTAATATGCATTTATCGGATGGATGATTATTCGCGATGACTGGATGACGTTAGACGTTTTGCCTTTTCGATAAATTTCAGTGTTATTTTAATTCAGACTTCTATACTAGTTGCAAAGCTTTGTCATACAGCTTGTCGTCTAGCATCTGCCAAGTGGTAACGAAATTTTCGTTTTGACATTGATTGGTTTAGAAATTAATGCTTGCAAACCCGATTTCAAAAGGAATATAGTGAGCCATCAGGAATACGAGTAATAATGGTTATGAAAGCAACCCCTTCCTTCCATGTAAGACACAAACTCGTGATACCCTATCATTATCTGACCTTTCACAGCGCCTGCCCTCGTATCCATCTCTGCATCGATCACAGACTGGGAGGCCATCGTCACCCAAATAACATGTTGGACTGAACCTAAAAAATAATTTTGATATTTTCAATGTTCAATTTTGGTCTGTTAGTGAGTTTTGATGCACCCCATATCGTTAACGTTCGCCCAAAGCAAGAAAAAATCAAGACAAAATAAATGGAACCATCTTAAAAGTTGTCATACCCATTTACATGCGTGGTAACTTGGGGAAAAAATTCTAGGTTCATTTGCTTTTAGGTATGTATCCATGGGTTCCATGTCAAGTTTGCCGTTAGCAAACTTAGGGGACTGGAATGTTGTTGACGAGACAAGAGGCCGAATTGAAGGATATTGCTCTCGTTCTTTTTTCTCTTTTATGGACCACTGCAAAGTTGTTTACATCATTTGAACATTGAAGCCAGTAAATGATTGAATATCAGCTCACGAAATGGCTGTCTTTAAAAAGAGTCGGAGCTGGTGGCTGATTTGAGTTTTTGAGGCTGTCTGAGAGTAACAGAACCATTTATGGCGTAGATAATGAAAGAGCAGTTTTCAAACTTAGCTCCATTGAATGTGCCCAAAATATTACTTTTCAGAGGGAGGTTTTGACTTTGCTCTTTCTGATGAATATTTACAAAACTCGTAGAGGAACTCGAGCTCGCGCTTGTTGCCTGGACTTTTGCTGAGTAAGTACAAACGACAGTCTTCGCTTACGTTGAACAGGAGGTAATTTGTATGAATCGACAATTCTCAAGTTTTGGCTATCACTAAGTTGAGCTGTATAATTCACAAGTAAGTCAAAGTTGAGAAGCCTTGAAATACAAGTTTTGAGAACGGAATAGTAGGCTAATCGTCCTTGAAGACCAATGTTTTGAGCCGTTTTCGAAATTTGCTTCCGATTTTCATTCTTCCTAAAGAGAGACTACACGTACCAAATATTATCTTCGTTTCCATATAACACCAGCATTCACTGTGTTCTAGATTTTAAAACATTCCGGGAAACCTTAAACTTGTCTTATTTCAGCAAATCTGCCGTTGAACCTTTTTCGTTAAAGAACCGGTGAATATTTCGTTGAAAAGCCGTAATGGATTGGTGGGTTTGTACACTTCCGCATTTTTTTTGACACCTTCGAACATGAACAAACCAGATAGTTTAACAACGTAAAAGGTGCGTCTTCTCCTTCTGTCAACTTGTTTTCTTACCACAAAAGTTGCACCAGGTTTGGTTGTCGTATTTTGTTTTCCGTGTTTTGTATTTGCCGGTTTTTGGTGAGCAATAAGATTGCAGAATTCGTTCATGTTTTCTCTGTTTATTTTATCGGTTTCGTAATTCGTTTCATCTTAGTCAGAAAGATCTTGTACTGTCTGTCTTGTAAAAGTTCGGCTGAATACTTGGTAAAAATAGTAATCACAGCATCTCTTTAGAAATTTGTAGGGAATTTTTAAGACCAAAAATGTTAAAAAAAAGTCTTAAAACCTATCTCCAGTGCTGCATTACGACCGGTAACCTATGAGAATGCTTGACTTTTAAGTCGGACAATCTGGCCATCTAATAAAAAATCTTACTTTAAGGGGAACTAAGTGACAAGTGTAGAGGATAACCACACGAAATACCACAAGTCTACAACTGATGCAGGGTCTTGATCCGAGCATTCTTGTCGTCATTGTGGGAGTGGGTCTTTTAACATTTGTGAAGCCGTTAAAAGTTATTCTCAACAACGATCAGAGGTTTAAATATGAAAGTTTCCAGTTGGAGTTTCTGTTGATTAATGGCCGAGTTGTATAAGTTTCAGACGTTTTTCCTTTCTTTCCTTTTTTTTTCTGTTTTCTCTTATCTTTTTTCTTTTTTCTTTTTCTTTTTCTTTTTTCTTTTCCCTTTTCATTTACCTTTTTTTTAAAGGTAGATTCAGTTCTCGAAACCGTCCAGTGACACAGCCTCCTTCTCCCATCTTGCTAACGATGGTTGGTCAATCGAAAGTTGAATTTCAGGCTTTTTGTCACATTTGAAAAATTGACAATCTCTATCGAATTCTCGAGGGATGCAGTGAAAGGGTAGGCAAGGGGTTGTTGCGTACGCGTATTTCTAGCACGAAGAATTATCACCATCAAATGCCAGTGATTGGCAATAATCGTCATATTGTGGAAAGACTTCTCAAAATATAAATATGAGGAGGTCATATATTGATTCTAGCCCAGTACTGGTTTGCATGCGACGTTATGGCGACAATGGCCGTGGAATATTCGGACATGTGACATGAACATGGCCTACGTATTTTTGTCTTCTACATCGCAAGATATCAATGGTAGTTGTAAAATGTATTGCTGGCTTAAAACATATTTTTGGTTTATAGGTAATGATTAGAAAAATTCGTTTAAATGTGATATTTTCAATGTTGACTGTCCTAAAAGAATTTCCAAAAAGATAAATTAAAACCAAGTAAAGAATCGATCTTCTTTGAGCATTTACCCACTTCATAAAGCTTAGACTACACTTTTGCATGTAACAGATATTTGGTTAAGTCGGTATACTTGGGTCTAAAAAGATCTTTATATAACGTTACCGTGATTCTTTTGTCATGCAGATTGTTTCAAACTCTGCAAGCTTTTTGCTTGTTGAGTACACGAGAGTGAATACTAGATAAATGGTGATAACTTTGGAGAAAGATCTCTAGAACTCATTGTTTTAAAGTGGTTGATAGGGTTGATCAGTTTAACGAAAATCAACATGATCGTTCAGGAGCCGCGACACGATTTGAAAAGTGGGGAGGCCAGAATTTATCTCTAAATATGCATTTTCGCGGGATTTTCCTTGTAAAATATGAAAAAAATTAAGGGGAAAAATGACCAGATTTTATGTGTAAAAAGTGATGTATCAATTTAAACGTTTATCAAATATACAGACACCCTGAAAATACAAAGGCCACTAAAGCTACTACTTTTTTACTCGTGTTGATATCATTCCTGTCTGTCGTAGAAGAAAACTACTTTCAGATATTCTGCATGGGAAACGAAAATGATTCTATTAACTGTATACAAACAATAACCTAGTTTCTATCTTGCTACACTTCTTAATCCTTGCTACACACGTAGCACGTGGAAACCAAATTGGCTTTGAGAAACAGCTGGCTGTTTATGTAAGTGAAAATGTCTATTGTTTTGTTCTTTTTCGTGACGTTTCCAAACAATAGAATCATCAGAGCTATAATTATCTCTTTTACACTGCTGTTCATTTTCGATAATTGTTAAGCTACTGAAAGTTAAAATTAATTATATAAAAACAAAACATTTCTCAGCAAAAAAGTGGGGGGAATTGGCCCCCGCGGCCCCCCGAATTGCGCGGCCCCTGTCGTTACATATCAGTTTGATATCTGAAGCAGTCACAAAAAATGCATGTCATACCTGTTCGGAGGGTTCACATATGGACAAGGACAAGGGCGACAAGCCGCTTCAGATCTAGTTGTTGCATTACCATAAAAACCTGGATTGCATTTCTCGCAATGTTTCCCGCCTGTGTTGTGTTGACAATCCTAGGAAATAAACTACATTATCAACGAGTATTTAAATTTGCATTACTATTCCCCATCCTATTGTTTTGTTCAAATTGCTATGCCGGTTTCAATAACTTTGATCTTATTTAGAAATTTTATGTTCCATTAAAAGGAGTTGAGCTATTTGAATTATTGCGAAGAAAAATGTTTGATTAGCAAAATTAAGAAACAGCGGAATATGGTAAGAATTAAACGAGAATATGTAGACATGTTCGTGGAAAGGTATCAACGGGTGCGCTATATACAGGCACTGACGTCTGTATGTGCAAGAGCAATTCACACACGTAGATACGGGTTGTCTGTATACGAATTGACATTTTACCGTATCCTTATTGTACTGTAATTAAGACATATGTAGTAAATATATGATGTGGACTTAAGCAGGGATTTTGAAAGTTGATTAATTAGCCTAGCGTTGACGTCCATCCACCACTGACAACGTTGACTAAGTAATTTACAGACATCTGCTGTCATGTATCCTGGGATAGTCCCACGCATCTCTTCAATTGCTTTCCATAGCTTTTCGAGAGGTGCAAGTTTTCCACCATAGACCTAATTCTTTAGGTAATTCCGAAAATAAAATAGAGCAAAGTATGGTGAACTTGGGAATAAATTGGAGCTGATTAAAGCGTGCCTAAATTTTTTTGAGACACCAGGTATATACAAGAATGTTATTCAGTAGATAATCCACACAGCAATACTAACCTTACACTCCCCAGTTTTTGGATCACATGACGATGAGTGCCCATTACATTTGCATTTGATACAACGAGCAAGAAGTCCTGGGCCAGCTCGAGTGAACCCACTGGCACAAGTCTGAAAAGATAAAACACACTTACTTTCCTTTACAAACTTTCTGTATGTCTAATTTGCATTTGAAAATGCAAAAATATCTGTTCTAATTTCAAGATTTCGGGTATTTGAATGAACTAGTTTATTTCTGTTTATTTTCTTTAGGTTTTCTTTGTAAAAGCGAGGCGAATGAATGCCTCTTGTGCGTCAAAAAGTATCGACATGAACCAGGCCAAAAGAAACTAGAACAGCAACCTTCCAAGACAAACAAACCAATAAAAAAAAAATAGTCAACTCAGGTAGCGAGCCATTTCTTGGGTCAACTTAGGTATCAATTCCTTGTGTCCTGTTCTATATAAATTCATCAGTTAGACATAAACCTATCTTTTACCTACTTCACAAGAATATCCTATGTAGCCCTCAGGACAGGAACATCGCTCCACTCGATAAACTGGTTTCCCGACATCCTTCGTGTTTTCAACAGCAATCACCATTTTAACGTCGTGTAACCTGGAAAGATTTTATTTTCAAAATTATAAAAATGGAGGTGAAAATGTTAAGTATTAATTGCTATTGTTAAATTACCGACAAAGACAAAAATGATAATATGATGATTCATCTATTCAATCATTCATTCATTCAATCGTCTGTTCGTTCTCTCGTTCATTCATCTGTTTTGCTTCGTTCGTTCGTTCATTCCTCCGCTTGTTCAACGGCCTTTTCGGTGTCTTGTTTATTTGTTTGTTTGTTTTTTAATTTATTTTTTAGGACAATAAGTATGACAAAAAGAAATACGATAAGGAAGACAAGAACGATTAAGAAGACAAAGACAATAACACGCAATGAGAACGATAGCAAGAGAGAGCGGGGACGATGGGAGGATGACGACGAGGGCGATAAGGATGACAAGGGAAACAAGAACGATGACGACGACATTAATGACAATGACATAAGTTAGCCAAGTGAAAACTTTCCTCATTTCAGTTCCTCCTTACCTTGTCTCTTTCATTTGAACCATGGGAGTTGCTAGGATCATAATTCTGTCGAGCCTTGCCAGACGCAACAAGAACAAAGTCCTCGACACTAGATGTCTGCCAGGGAGCCGCCAAAATTTCTAAAGACGAATTTTCAAGGTATTAACAGTTACATTTGATGGAATAATTCAAAGTAGGTAATTCAAAATGGCAGCACTTAAGGAATGTAGAATATTTTTAGTTATGGAGATGTCTCGATTATAATAGCAGTGCCAAATGAACATAGCGACCACGAAAGTCAATTTGAGTCAATTTCATGATGTTTTGAAATCTTTGCTTCATGGAAACACATGGGTAAAATTGGATGATTCAATAGAAGTTTTTCATTCAATTACAATGGTAACATTAAAAAAATAGGAACGTCTTGGTGAAGAGAAACCAACGTATTAATATGATAATTTCTCCTTGTTAAAAGAAAAGTGAGAAATAATCCTGACAAAACTTTTTGAAATTCTTAAATTTTGAGGTTTTTACAACTGATAATTATAATAATTATTATAATAATAATGATGATGATGATGATGACGACGACGATGATGATAATAATAGTAATGATAGTAATCCAAGACAAAATGTTTAGGTGACTGTCATTTGACACCTTTTAGGATGCGGACAAGGGGTGATTTTTAAATATGCACGTGCAATGAAATCTTTCAAATCTTATTTTTGCAACTTCTTTTTGTTAAATTACTCAAGCTTAAGGAGACTTCAGGAATGTCTCTACATAAAGTAAACTTAAAAATTCCAACCATCAGAAATCGTGTACCACATAACCTGTCTTCTGTCCACTCCATGTAATTTGTCTAGATCAATTGTTCAAGATTTACCTCATCAAGTGGCACTCTGAAAGTTTGAATGCCGTTGTTAACATACGGTTTGCTTCTTCCATAATAGATTAATGCATATCTCTTACCCTATAGATAGAAGACAAGCTTTAGAGTTAAGTATGTTGTCATAAGAATTCAGTTCCTCATAAGAAAACTCTTCCGTTTCTTAGGGTACATTATTTTGAGCCTATTCTTAGCATTTTTATCTCACCTGATAGAAATTAAAATCCTGTTTATTTTGAGCAAACCAACCAATTTTTCAATCAGTGAGTTTTGCAATCCAAAACAGGATACAAAAGAAAAATCTTATACTTTAACTGGAGTGTAGGTTACAAAAATGGACAATTATTCATTTTGGTAACCACATTGACGAAATTTCACAAATAGGATGGGGGAGTGAACGGCATAAACGAAATCCTTTTTTCTCTCAATGTAAAAGTATTAATTAAAGTAACATTACTTACGAGAAGCAATACGTCATATGCGTTACGAGGTTTCTTAGTTTCATTCCAACTGTACGTTACAGTGTACTCCATGTAACCACCATATGATTCAACCTTTAAAACAAATATTTTTATATAAGGTGAATTAGAAGTAAGATCGAATAAAATAAATAAATCTGTGAAATTTTCTGCTGTCCTTCCTTACTGTAAAATGGTATAGGGAATGAAGTCACCTACTAAGCGACCGAATATTGATGACAGTGCTTCCTCTAGTATCCACTTATGTACTGTTTCCGAGTTAGCAATGCGTTTTTCAGCCTTTCGACCGCTGCTAGTATCACAGGCTTCGTCTTGGGTAACATGCGCGTCTAGGGGCCACAAAGCACACTGTATCTCCGAGGTGCCTGTAAATTGGTGTTTGTAATATACTAGTGTGAAATGACGAAAGAAAATGTTGTCCAATTTCTTCGGACAGTCTTTAAAATGACCAAAAATTAGAAAATTTGGCCAGAAAATCTGCTTGTGGGTATTCATATTTTTCCAACAATACAACAGAAATAAAGTTTGTGTATGATCCTCTGGGCATTATGACCTCTTCCTCATCACGTAACCATGAAACTACCCACCTTACTTCCTACAAATTCGATTGGAAGGTCCCAGTACAACGTTCTCTTTATCTTATGACCAACAGGGAAAACCTTGCGTAAGTATTCCTCGCCATTTTCACTTTCGATCACATGAGGGGTCACGACAGTTGCACGAATTGTTGTCAGTAGAAAGCGCCCGTTTGTAAATGTAGCGTTAATCTTTAACAAAATAAAACAAAAAGTAGGATATAAGATATGAGAAACCAACTGGACTTTGTCTCTGATGTAAGGAGACATATGTCAACGATTTACAAAAGGAGAAACAGCTTTCAGCCTAAAACCCTCGCGGCCCCAAGGTAAGATCTTTACACCCGGTACACGAGAACTACGAATATGAAGCACTACCAACCAAATTAGTACTAGTAAACATCTTTATAATACTACAGTATTGCGACTTCTGAACCACTAATGACAATATTAAAACTCGCAATTTTCAAGTTTATTGGATCTTGTTGGCCATTCGAAACTTTTTTCCGTGGGTGATACGAATTCTTTCCCCTGGTGAAAAAATCGGACCGGCATTCTGATTGGCAAGTGGTTTTCCCGCCGAAACACTGTCTTTGGCAAACTTGCTTTGACATGAACAGGTTTTATGGTTTTCAACTGTAAAAGTTCTCATGTAACAAGGCAAGAAAAATATATATAAACAAGGACATCATTGTGAACAACCTAGAGAAGAACTAGATGGTAAGAGACATTAATCCAGTGTATTATCTTATCAGCAAACAGTGTTTTATCTTAACGAAGAAGGCACGTTTTGTATTGTAGTAAAGCCAGTGCAGTAATTTGGCCGACTCCGTTCGCTAGTTCGGCAAAAATTTCTCTTTAAGATTTCAATATTACATTGTGGTAAATGCTGTGTATCGTTTTATGTACTCATTATGATAAATCGTTAAACGTAGCCTTTGTTTGTTTGTCAGGTTGGTCAAGCATAATTTTTTTCAGGTCGTACATCAAGGACTGCCTGTACAAACAGAAGGCAAACCACACAATCAGTTCCAGTTGGGTAGATTCAAAAGAATGTTTTTTGGCTTTGGCAGTCTTGTATTGACTATTACGTTATAAAGTTTGTCTTATAATTCTACAGATACAACTGTACAGCTGCTTGCCAGCTATAGTGTCTTGACACATGTTGATACTTCGTTAGTTCGCTTTTTTTTTTCTCATGGCATGCATTTTTTCCCAACGCATTTACTCGCACTTGCCCTGTTTACTAAGTTAATCCGGAGGAACTTGATACCAGCTGACAAGATTACGGGTAACTGGGTTTGTCCCCTAGCAAATACAAGTTTATTTTCCTTTTTCGCACCATCTCTACCTAAAAGAAAATGATATATTAGCTGGGGAAGTCGGTCAACCAAGCTAAACCTTGTGGTTGGGCTGCTGTAAATCACGTACCTCCCTCGCTTGTTTTAAAAAATCACGACTTTTAAATAAATACGCATAACCGAATTTATCGTGAAATTATTAGCATTATTATTATTTCCTCTTTTACACAGGGTTGTCCCTGTGTAAAAGTCCTGAGGCTTCAGACTCCCAACATCTTTCTCAAAATATGAGCCGATCCAAGGAGAGCAGACTTTTGGAGTGTTTTCCTATCTGGAATCCCAATTTGTTCCAGGTGACACCCCAGTTGATTGGATATTGAACCCAGTGCCCCAGCTACCACCGGCACAACCTTTGTCCTTGTTTTCCATAAGTTCCCAATCTCTCTTGCCAGATCTTGATACTTCTCTCGCTTTTCTATCCCTTTCTGAACAACATTACAGTCACTAGGGACAGCAATGTCCAATTATTATTATTATTTAAAATTATTTAGACATGGTAGCCTTTAAATGTAGCACTGGTTTTCGAAGTGTCGTGTTTTACAAATAAATAGCCTATTTAATCTACAAACAATATTTACACGGAAGAAATTTACATTCATCCGAAAATTTAAGAACTAAGTCTGTTTGAAAGATTTATAAGATTATGAATTATATGAAATCAAGGACTCCAATCTTACTGTTCAACATTGAGTTTTTTCATTTTGTTCTTGAAAGTGGTGATTGAGTAGTGAAAGTTATCTTGAAATACAAAATTTGGTAATAAGTTCCATCGCACAGCTCCTCAATATGAAAAGCTTTTCCTTAGGAAGTTCGTATTGGGCTTTACCAAAGAATACTTCAGTTTATTGTTCCGTTAGCTATAACGAAGATTGTTACCCAAATCGAAGAGTTCTAGTACATAGATGGGCGATTCTTAACTTTATTCACTCCGAACACTTACTGTCTTCGTTGATCCGATAAGACTTGAACAGACCTTGGACACCCTAGTGCAAAAACATTTCTCACATCCTGAGGGACTAAAAGCTTGGAGATTGAATGTTCCTGGGCGACACTGGCTGCAGTTTGAACCCACAACGTTTGCCTAAATGAAAGAAGATATCAGAAACCTAAATTATCGCAAAAATACTGGGATAGCAGTTGATAACTGACCACATGAGTGTCATGGCCAGGAATATTTAAATATTGTTTGAAACTTTGGCAAGCATTGCATAACATTTTTATCAATGGAAAAGGGTCATTACATGTGCATAAAAAGACCGCACTAGGGCAAACACACAGGAAATAAGCCATGTGCTGTTGTAACCGTTTCCGGTTTCCAGTGAAACAGTATTTGGAAAAAAAGAAATCTGCCTTTGACGACTCCTTGGTAACTTTACGTGATCTTCACAAAATACGATTTTGCGAGCAAACGGGTTTACCAACTTTCGCATCTTAAGTGAACCTGTTTCAGTGACAGAATCGACACCGTCTTTCCAAATGCTATTTTTTCCCAAGGTTTCATCGAACCTATCCTAACCTGTCTTCGTATTAAACCAATTGGTGCATGGTTAAAATATTAAATTCAAGTCCTGTAGAATGTAACTAAGTTTGCATTTTGAAGCAGATAAACCAAAATGATATCCTCCGAATGTTTTTATAAGGGATTTTCATTCGATTCTGAATATCATTTAGGGAACAACTGCCTGCTTTCTCAACCGATTCCAGGGTCGCCACTAGACCAACATCAACTGAGGGCTGAGACGTGATTTTTCCCAGTGATTTTGACAATAAGATGCAAACGCAATTTGGGGGGACATATCCAGCCTTCACATTTCAACATTAGAAATATCTTGGCAGCCATTTTCAGCATTCTAAAATCAAAAATATGAATGACTTTGACAATTGTCGAGCCGAAAAAAAAAGCTGACAGCTGACTTGTTTTTGAACTACTGGTTTTCTCGGTAATTTTCATTTTCACTTCCTCAAATTAGTTCATATTCATGTTCCTCGATTTACCACCTGGAACGTCCACTTGGGAACTAAACTCGGATTGCTCGATTCCCCACACCTTCCTTTGGCGCTGGCCATTTCTGGTTCTAATCAGTGAAGAATTGTAAGAAAAGGTTGCTTTCATTTTGGTATCCATGTCATATCCAAATGACTTCTGCATACATGTTACGCCAGTACCTCTCATTAACAAATATAACGATCTCTTCCCCAATTGTCGTGCTCACATTTTCAAATATCGTCTTTGCATTGTCAAGTATTGCGTTCTCATTGGAGAACTACATGTTTTCATTGGAAAATGACGTTTTCCAGAGCCATTCATTATATTCACATTAGCAAAAGTCAAATTTGGATTTCTGTTTGTCGCAACATTATTAGCTAAATTAATTCTACTGGTTAATTCTCCTAACAATAACCTTTGTATCCCTAATACTTAGCATTACTACTTCTAATCCGGCGACAAAATTACGACGATCCTTAAACCTGGAATAATCGAACGTTAGGTTCTTAGGTCTGGTACGACGCCTACAGTTCCCTTTTGTCTTTCAGACTTACCTTACAGATACATTTCACTTCTCCACTGGATGTAACATTTTGTGAAACACTACCCCGAATATCGCACTGTGAAAAACTCCCTATAACAGAATAACATTTACAATTCATTTTTTGTCTTCGAATTTTCTTTTTAATATCCGGTTACTATAAAGTCAGCTTAATACCAAGATACTTTACATCATCATTTACCGAAAAATTGAAATACAAGCACAATGTAGAGAAATCAACTTCTAAAACCATCCTGGTATAATTGCAATGATTTAACGTAACAATTGTCACAGCAAGTTGTGTTAGGTTAAATGAGGAGTAACTGTAAGAATACCATATAGTACTACAACAATGTAACGACGAATGTTCAGAAAATGGTTGGTATGTTGTCCAGCACTCCATTCACCGCAATTTCACAGCGCTTCCTTTCAACTGTGTCTCGGCATCTGGTATTTTATGGTATGGTATGATATGGAATGTTATCACATGGTATGATATTATGTGGTGCTGTATGGTGTTGTGTGGTGCTGTGTAGTATGATTTGGTACTTGGTATGGCATGGCATTGCATATGTGCCATGGCGTGACACCGTAGGTCAGGTTGAGGTAGGTCAGGGTACAGTACGTTATAAGACAATATGCCATTATATTGTATTGCATGGCAAGGTAAGGTCCTTTAAAAATATCGAAAATATTTGTTTACAGAAAGTGAGGCTTCAAATATTGTAAATAAAGCGACTTGAATGTTCATTACCAATTTTGTAGCAACTTGCGCCAAGGACCATGGGGTTTCCTTGATAACCTTGGGCACATCTGAAAAATGCGGAACAGTGGTGTTTAACCTTATTAAAATCTTAATAGCCTTTATTCATTTACATACATTTATCCTCATACATACTCCATCTATACGAACTGAAGATACTCACATGATTACATAATTAATATAATTTGGCCCAAAAACCTTGACCAGCCGACAACTTCAAAAAATATAAGAGAAAGCAAATTCCGAAAACGAAAGCCATCTTTCAACTTAAGATTTAAGTTAACAAAAGATGAAAACTGTGAAATGGTGATATTTCGATTTTATTGCAAAATCATCTTCCGAAGATGATTTTGCAATAAAATTTTGAAAAATGGCTTTCGTTTTCGGAATTTGCTTTCTCTTATAATATAATTTGGCTCGTGCTTGTATATTCCATAAAACACTGATGCGAATGTGGACAGTACTGATGAAACGAATATATGTAAACATTTATGTTCTTCAAAAACGGTAAAGGTTCCAATGACTTAAGTCGAGAAAATATCACAAAAAGAATACGTAAATCAGTGGTTGTATCACGTGATGCAACACGTTTGGGTGCATCACATTTACAACAACTGATAAAACTTTTAAATGCTTTTGTTTTTCCTTATACTCATTTCCTCGTACTCATTTCCTTATAGTCATTAAATTCTTATACTCATTAATAGATACTCATTATATATACAGGAGTATCTATTCAGAACAAATAGGGAAAACAAAGCCATTAAATTTAAGGAAGAAAAAATTCCAACAAGCCAACCAATCAAACAAACAAACAAACAAAATCTATTACCTGTACAAAAAATTAACGTATTATTCACCTTTCACAGTTCCTTCCAGTATAGCCATTTTGGCATTGAGAACAAGTCTGGTTACCATCAGAATCAAGGTAACATGATTTACTAAACCTGAAATAATATAAAATGAATTTCATTCTAATATAGAAAACGTAAGATGGAGCAATTGCTTTTGATTTGCAATTTTCTCCCTCTTCCTTTGTTGGATCATCTTGTCAAGGGACGTGCGGCTTTCGGTAACACTGATTTAAGTAAGAGAAATAAAAGACAACATCAAACAATTATTGGATGATTGTTGATATTCTGCGTAAGCCGAATACAATAACTGTTTTATTATACATTCAAAACAGCGATAGATGCAAGAAAAGATTTGCAGCAAAAGGACTCGTACGATTAACTTTCCAAACTGCTACAGGACATTTTTACTGTTTTGTAATTTTCGTAGCCTCGAGGAGGTTTCTTCATAAGCGTCCTATAATATTTTTTTGGACAGCTCTGTCAAATGATTCACAATATTCGGCGGAAATGATGTCACGGCATACGGACATTGAGAATTAACTGGTGAATGTATAATAATTACATTTGTTAATGTTTTAAAGTAAAACTTACTGATTTGTTTCGACGGCTAGAGGACATGCGCACGCTTTGCAGTCATTTGAAGTTCCAATTGTTGCATCACCATAGAAACTAGCTTTGCAGTATTGGCAATTGCGACCTACAGTATTATGTGCACAATTCTAAAAAAATAAAATTAAAAGGATCCATGTTTGAAAGGCATCTGTGTTAGAGTGTCATACGTAGCTGTAGATCACCTTGCTAATGCCAAATTCCTTGTGTATCACGGGTAGATCAAGTTCAACGAGGCGCTTAACGGACAAAATGGCAATTTCAAGATTATGCGCTAAAATACGTTTTTTTCAGTCTTAAGGGACCAAATCCACCCGTCATGCGCGAGGAACTCAGGATTAGAAAACTCGAAGAGTTCCCGAAGACTGTTGCCATCCTTTGAGCTATTCAATTGAATTTTCCTTTAATAGCCATGCTTAAAAGTTACTAAATTTGAAGTGTTACAGAGTAGATTATTTTTTTAAAGTACTGCACTGGAGAATCTCTGAAAGAGCCGGGGAAACCTTTTCATGACAGATTAAAGTCTTTTAAATATACTTACAGAAACTGACGAAAGCTGGCAGTTTGAAGCCAAAAATTCCCAGTTTTTTGTCAGAACAGATTTTTATTAAATGAATATTTTAAGTATATACACCAAATCCTTTTGGCCTATTTATTTCCAGCCACTCTCTTCCAATCGGATTATTTCATGATTGCTTACCACAGACTAGAACGAGTTGTTTGTTTTTGAATTAAAAGTAAAGGTAAAGTGTCTTTACTTGTTCTGGATAGCTCTATCACCTAACTAAGCTGTTCTTCACTGAGGTCCAGTAATGGCTACCTCTCATGTGACCAGTGTTACAACATGGGTAAAGCGGAGCACCCGAAGAACACCTGCGATGTTTAGTATAGTCCAATTGGACAACACCCTTCTCACATGCGACCAACTGCATAGAGTCAGAATCGCACCTAAGTCACAGCGGTGACTTAGGTGCATGGCCATGAGAATTACCAACGTGCCACCAGTACCCCTTCCTTTTTCTCTCTCTCTAAATGTTTCTCTCCCTTTTTTCACTTTACATGGATTCTGTAATGTTTCAGCGGAACTGAATTTTCAACGATTCAATCCAGTTGGTCGACAAGTTTTTCACATGCTGTTAAAACACTCGCAATAAGCTTTCTTGTCAAGAATTGCTCGACACAAAATTACTCCTGTAGTTGATTAGCGAGCGATTCTTACACTACGTGAAAAAGATAGTGTAAGCAAAACATACCTCGCATTTTCCTGTTCTTGGATTGCATGTATTGGAGTGGTTAAAACAAGTACATTTAATACACCTGTTGGACCATTTTGATCTAAAATAGCCCACTGTGCATTCCTAAAAGAAGATTCATACGAAGGTGGATCAAGTATGCGACAACTAAACGTCGTTAAGCTAGTCTTCTATGTATATTTAACAAATAGAGAATTACTTAAGTGTCTCTGTGCTGTAATAGAAACGTGAATGACGTCATTTAAACCAGAAAAATGCCTAATGAAATGCCTAATGAAAAATGCCTATTTTACCTGTTCAAATGACGTCATTCACGTTTCTATCACAGTATAGAGAAACGAAACCTATTTTCCATTTGTTTTATAAAATAACCAAGGTTTCTCGAGTTTCGTGACGTCATCCATTTCTCTGTACTCTAATACAAAATAAAAATGACGTCAGCAGTGCCTCTGTACTCTGAAAGTAAATGAGTCCCGTCCAATCAGAGCGTGCGTAGGACGTGCGTCATTTTATAAATGCGTTTGCAAAATAAATGAATAGTAAAATGTAGGGAAAAACGTTAGATGTGTCACCTTTTCTCCTGGCGATGAGCCTTAAAGTTATTAGACACACACATTGTCTTTGCCAAAGATCTTATTGTTTCCTCCGAAATAGTTGGCTTTATTTCAAAATAGGATACAAATTATCTGAGTATTCTTTTGAAGTAGTAAAGCATGCTGAGGTCATAAGGGCTAATCAACAAGCACTCGAAAAACGCCTAAATCGGCCTCCGCATTTCAATAAGATCCACGAGGAGAAAGAATATAAATTTCTCATGATTTCATCTTCCAAGACAACATTCGATGCAATTTCAATCTAAATGCCATACATTCATGTCGGAAAATAAAATACTACATATACGACATTTTATAGGGGTACCGCATATATACAATCAAAAAACCATCTGATATATTACATTCTCAAACTCCTTAATTACTCATTATATTACACTTTTTGCTGTGCATTACCAGACAATATACTATCATTAACGCCAACCTCAAACTCATTAACGCAAAACTACATTCATTTTGTTCAATCGACATTCTTTAGCGTAGATACGCAACCATTAGGACCAAAGGACATTCTATAGCGCCAACAGGCGATCATTAACACCATTCTACTATACATTAGGGATAATAAAATTTCAATTAGACAAGATATTTCTCTTGCTTAATTGAAATTTATTATCCCTAATATATGTTAGAATGGTGTCAAGGGTCCCCTGTTGCCGCTATGGTTGCCCTTCGATGCAAATGGTTACGTATCTACGCTAGTGAATGTCGATTGAATAAAATGAATATATTTTTGCAATGAGTTTTGCAAATGACAGTATACTTTCTGGTAATGAACAGCAAAAGGTGTAAAATTATCGTTGACAGGAATAAAGGTTTATTATATTGGCTCTACAGCTTACTTTCGCAGAATAATCATAAAAATACAAATATTTAGGCCTATGACTACTTTTTTGAGAACTTCTTTGATATATATCCTGTTCTTGTTCAACGTTACCTCACATGAAAGACCTTGATATCCTATTGGGCATGCACAACGTTCTACAGTCACGACTTCTTCTTCCCCAGTTTCCTCTGGGACTGCCGTGTCAAGGGAAAATGAGAAAAGCCTGTAAATACAATACACAGTCATGGGCTACGTTTGAAGTAACTTTTCAAATACGAAATGGAGTACTTCAGCAGGATCTCCAAAATCTGAGTGGACTGCAAATAGGTAATTCATATGTAGTAATAATTGTAGTTTGAGCACCCAATAAACAATAAACATTCTTTTTCACAGCGGCAAGCAGTAATGGCAGTAAAAATTCCAAGGGGAGAACCCCTCCGCACATTCTTTCATTTCTTTTCCGAAACTAGTCGCGGGACACGACAGAGCTAAAGAGAAATGAAACGTGGCTATATGAAACATAAAAAAGAAATCGCTAAAAAGTCTCAATTGACGATACGACTTAATAAATCGACCTACAAAACCTTCAACATATTTAACTAATCTTACCTTGAGATGAATCCTTCCGAAGCTCTGGCATTGACAAATATGTATTTGACATCCGTCAAAACTCGTAAAAGAGTCTTTCTTGATACGGGTTTGTATTTTTTTCTTTCACTCCAGCTTTCCTTCACACAAAATGTGGGAAACATTGAACATTTAACAATTTTGTTTTTTCAATCAAGCAAATAAACAAAGTACTTAATAAACTATAACATAGAACAAGAGTCCTGCGATGACAGTGTAAAATTAGCAGCAGAAACTTGAAAAGTTATTGAATTGCCGAAATTTTAAATCAGAAAAAAATCAACATTTCTAGCTACGACCATTAGAGCGTAAAATGTGAAATAAAATGTGTATCCTAATTAGGTGAAAAAATTTTTATTTTAATAGTTCAAAATCTGGCACTGATATTATGCTGACAAACTAGAGGTATTCTATATATAAAACAATCAAAATAAAACCTATTAATGTAATTATGAAAGATACAACATTTAAACCTGGATAGACTAACCACAATAAAGGTAATTGTATAATGCTACAAAATGATATTTTTTGAAGTTCTGAGATTGACCTAAAAAGATTTTTCCGAAACATTTAATATTTGCAGTCTTTTTTCGACAAGATCCTAAAATATTCTAAGTCTAAATCACCTTCAGAAACCGCTTTTTTGGACATTAAGAAAAATAGATTTAAACATGAATATCCAATATATCCTGATTGAAAAACAGAATTTGTTTTTAAAAATAATAGTTCGCTCAATCTTTTAGATTTCAGGAATTGCACTAACCTTTAAGCAAAACAATTAATACGGAAATAGGGACTTTCAAATCAATACAGCAACAATCGTGTTCTTTCTAACAGCGAAGATCACCAATTGTTGTATTAGCGCCTCGTATATTCTTACTAGATTGCACGAAAATTGGTTCAAATTTTCAAAATGAGAGAATGAAAAGACTTTTTCTAGTCATCATGGGTTGATGCGTCTCCTCAATAGTTTATCTAATTTGGGCTGACATGTTCTTCAACTTCAACAGCATAACTAATGTCGCAAGCGACTAAAAACGCAGTAAGATTTCAACCAACTGATCAGTGTTCCTTCCAGTAGGTATAGTTCCCTAGATTTCAGGGACAAGTTGACAGAATTTCCAAATTCTCTAGAACTGCCCGATATAGAACCTACGTCAAGCTTATCCAACTTTTGGAAATCAGCAACTGTATAGCTGTCTTAGTACATTTTACACTGCTGATAATTATTCTGCTCATTTATAAGAACTTACTTCAATTATCTTTATTTCAACCGAACTCTCGTCCACATATAGTGGTTTCTTAGAAACCAAAAGAGTTCCGTCCTTACCCTACATATGAATGAAAAAGCGAATTGTATTGTAGTACAAAGAGTGATAATAAGTTAATGTACATAAAGGGACTTGGATATTAATTTTAAATGTAATGATTATTTTCATTGTTCTTCCTTCCTCCTTCCCTTCCTCAATTCCTTCCTGCTTTCCTTTCTTATTTTCATCCTTCCTTGCTTCCCTCCCTTCCATTCCTTCCATCTTCCAACCCTCCTTCATTTCTTCTTACCTGTCTTTATTGCTTATTTCATTCTTTGCTTAAGTCTTCCTCTCTTTCTTTCTCCCTTTTGTCTTTCTTCCAATCTTTCTGTTTTCTTTTCTTTCATATTTTTTTCTTCCTATCTCCCTTTCCTCCTTCCTCTCTTTCTTTCTTTTTTTTCTCTTCCTTCCTTCCTTTCTTTCTTTTTTCTTTCTGTCTTTCTTATTTTTCTTTCTTTCTCTCTCACTATCTCGCTTCCTTTTTTCGTACTTCTTCTCACACTCCATCCATCACTCGATTTGCCTAGTCTTTCATTGATCCATGCATCCATCCACACATTCATGCATCCGTACAATCATTCATCACTACTCTAAGTGTCCAGGACAAAGATGTTGTACCAAGTCACATGTACATGTCTACAATTTTGTAACGGCGTAATTTGCACTACCAGCAAGCTAGTCTCGACATAGAAAAAATTTAAGTGGTCATAGTTTGTTGAGGCCAGTGAAATGCCTTAAAGTCAATATTGGAGGATAACAAGCAAAGGTTAAATATAACATCAGGCTGTTATACCTTTGATATAAAGTTCGAAGATTTCCCTGTATCTTTCAAAAAGGACTAATGAACGTTCCAACCTTGGTATCAAGCTGTGAATCCAGAAGCAACTGTAACAGTTCTCTCAAACCTGAATCAGAGGAAACTTACCACAATTATAGCAACGTATTGTCCCGTCAAATTTAAACTCCGAGGTCCGGACGCCGATTTATCCCCACCAAATATGTCTTGATTTGAATGTAGCCGATTGATTAAAGGAACGTCGTTGACATGATCTTTCTTCCCTGGATTGTTAAACCAAGAGCTATCATAATGAGTCTCTTTTACGTAATTCCATAACGTTGAATTTGCTTGTTTTCTTTCGCGTTCTTTGCGTTTAGGAACACCAGCGTTACGCCTGATTCGTGAAGGCCAATTTTGTAAAAAGTCCGAATCACGGGTAAATCTTAAGCTGCCACCATAACTTGTTAGCTATCATGAATGAGGACAAAAAGCATTACTAATCATACAAGATATCTTTACGTTTACAGCAAATCAGAAAGCTAGATGCAAGGTTGAAAAATACTGTACATAGTATAATCCAAGCACAATACCGCTGGTGAAAAAAAAACCGGACCTCGGTCTGATATTTTCCTGTAATGACCGCGCTCTCGGTTAAATTAGTATATGATCTCGTCTCCATGATATCCATTTCAGGATAAAGTTTTGTTTCAGAGAAAATAATTTTCACGTACAGATACAATAACAGAATAGATAGATACTTTGCTCGTGTGTGGCTTTGGGCCTTTGTTTGAACTCCTTGTATATTTGTTACTACATTTTCATCAATAACAATTGCCGTTTGAATCGCATTTTACTAATTGTTTCTACTAATGAAAATATTTACGTGTTAGAACGAGTAATTCTCAGTGATAACTACTCCAACTATCCGAGTCGAAATTTTCTAAAACCAGATAAAATAAGTAAAATAATAAGAAAAGAATCGGTTTGTTTTTCAATATAAGAAGCTTTTAATCTTCGCATGAAAATGTAACTTTTTCATTGACGAAATTCCCCATTCAAATGCGAAATGACATATGGAATTCCTATGAGGGAAAAAATAAATGATTAAATATTTTGAAGACACTCAAGACGAATTCCGAAATAAGAATTCGTTTAGTTTGGACGTAGTAACTAATCAAGTTGTCTTTTGCACCTGAGGAAAGGTTTTCATGACTCGTTTCAGTTAGGTTACCAAGCGTCGTTGGGCTGTTGGTTTATATGGACAGACTCTAAAGCGAACAACTGGTAGAAAATTTTTTCTTCAAATGACGCATTATGCAGTACATATCGCGCATCGCGTTCTACCTTCACTCATCAACCATCGCATGTATCATATATTTAATAAGGTGTCATGGTCTTAAAGTCATAATCATTAAAGAGTTTAGTGTACCTTGTTTCCTACATACATATTTGGAAGCTTCCAATAATAAGAATCTGATTCAGGAATTTCTGCTCCTAAAAGGCTTTGCAGCTCGGATGTACTGATTGTGTGACCATGAACGTTGACCAGAGTCAGTTTCTCGTCCGTACAGTTGGTACAACCCCATTGAGAAACAAGCTACAATACAAGATTAATCCGATAAACAGAGAACTTAAAAATTATTTGTACACTTAATAAATTAGTAAAATAAAGCCTCAGAGTGAGTACTTTGCTTTATCTCGTGACTTCATTTGTCTTGTGAAGACATGGACGAGCTGCATGGACGGCCTACAGACTGTTCCACCTTTACTTCCTATGCTCAATACATTTCAAAAAATGATAGATTTTGTTTACTAGGAAGCTCTCCATCAGGCATTTCCTGTTTATTCCAAACCACATTACCCTTTTAAGATGGAGAGAACTCAAAGATATAACTTGTATCCAGCAAAATGTTTTCATTAAGAACAATGATGTAGAAGTACAATGTTGCCCAGGCAATTTTGAGCGACATGTTAAAAGCCAAAATGGTCAGGGAACTGCTAAAACCTAGGATAAGAAATAATGACTTTGATAGCAAAGACCATTCGTTTGAATAATCTTCGCTAGAAAATTCAGTACTTTCTTCCCTGCGTTTTGGCTTTTCCCTGACCCTTTTGTTTTTATTAAGTATAGTATTCCAATTAGGAGAACAATGAAGGAATTAACGTATAAATAAGCACACACATACATTCATAAACAAACAAACAAACAAATAATCAAATTAATAAATAAATAAGAAAACGAACGTACCCATGACAAAGCAAACATGAAAGTGACCAGGCAAGGAATGTTTAGACTTGTGGACGGTACGTAATATATAACATTTAGTATGGACAATTTTAATATCTATTTTAACAATGTCAGCCTATTCAGCTTTCTCCGAATCTGTAATTTAAACTTAAGTTCATGTAGGACAAAAGTTTTCCAGAGAAAGGAATAGATTTTTGTAAGATTCATTCTATCGAAGTAATTCAGCTTACCTTAGACCTGAACAACCGTGCACTTCTACAGTTACTGGTCCTTAGATGACAAAAACATTGTAGACATTCACTGCTTCTTTGCGCCATCGAATTGAAATTTGGCGGACTGCAGACTTTTCCAAAAGCTATAATAAGATGAACGCGTCTCATTGGTAAATAAGGCTGTTGTGCCCCGACTGCGTCGTCATCCTCTTTTAACAAAGTTCATCTCACTGAAGGTTGAATATCTGATAAGCTAATTGCTATTGTTTACTTTAGAATCAACACACAAGCAAACAAAATCCAATGGCCTTTTCTAGAGCACAAACGTAAATATAAGTTTAGATACAAAGGAAGCAGAATGACCTCTCGAACTTAACCAGGAAACCAAGTGCAAGCGCATACACGAACATTGGCAAGAACGAAAACAATCAATGTAAATGCGAATACAAGCACGAACACGAATATTAAAAACATCTCAAGCGATAAATTACTTAGTGGAAATAGTGGGGCTTTGCTGCTGAACCATGTGTCTGGTTAAAATTTTGTCAGGAAGACAGATGAATATAGCTCAATTTTTGTGAGGTAGATACAAAACGATGGCTTTTGTTGTAGACAGTGTCGGATTAACGTAACGAGCTTATTCCCCAGACCCCTAATACATGAAACTTTGTATTCATGTTGAGATAAAATAGTGTATGTCTGACTTATATTTTGCAAGATATCTTGGATTCATTTGATCTCATCGAGGATAATACTTGCTAGGGCACAAACCTAAGTTTCTAAGGGAACTGCCCCAGCGTGCTCTAGGGTAGCAACCATACTGCTTCCTTTGACAAGAACTTTAGACATCTGGTATCAATAAGCTTATGTGTTTTCACCCTTTTAAGGTACACCTATAAGGATGAAAATACGTAAGCTTATTGTAATGGAGGCAAATCGAGACAATACCGACTGCAAAGCATATACTTAATGTTTATACTAAGAACTGCTTCTTGTATCCTGTTCACGTTCGATTCCTAGATTTATTAAAAACCGATACCACAAGGAAGGACCGGCGGAAGAGGGAGGGCTATGGGGTTTTACTCCCCTCAATATTAATACTGTCAAAATATTTAATAAAGGTGTTCAGTTGTGTGCTGCTCAAGCTGTGTTAGATATAAGTACTCTGAACAAACTCTGAGGTCTAAGCAGGTTTTCCTGACTAGTTACAAGTAAACTGACACAGCTTGCACATCATACAACCGAACACCTTTACTAGCATGAAACTACAACTTACCAACTTAACTCAAAATTTAATAATTTAAGAAGTAGACCTGGTATTGTATGAAAATATAGATGAGTAGTTCAAGTAATTTTATGGTCAAACTGCATTCTCTCTCGTTGAAATAGATCTTACCAATATATATTGTTCATTTGTTGTTGCAATTTCTTTGGCCAATTAGATAAGGTGGGATTAACCAGAAAATTTTTACTATTCGTACCCACCCCCAATGCTAATTTGCTTCCGCCGTACCTGCTAGGTCAGAAAGCTTCTAATGACTTACCGCGAACTTGAATCGTACAGCTTGGAGCAACAACTTTCCTTACTCTGTTATTTCTCATTTTACAAATGTAATCACCACTGTCAACTTGCTCGGCATTGAAAATTGTTAGCGTTCCATGGCCTGACAACGAATTTACAAGTATTTTGCCTTCCCTCGAAGAAACTGTTCTTCCTTTATAATGCCAACTCACTTTGGGAGCTGGCACTCCAGTGGCTACACAAGTACATGTAGCTGATTCACCTTCAGCAACAACGATTAAAGATATTGGCGCTGTAATCAACTTTGGTGGAGCTAGGAAAAGAACAAAAACAAACTTTTGTGTCTTCTTAGTACATGTTCGTATGAGAACAAGTTTAAACTTTAAGCTTAAACATGTTCTAAAGCAATAAATGCTTGGTGTTTTCGCTTGTCCTTAAAACTGGTATCATTTTAAGACCATTTACTTAATTTACTTGATGATAATCAAGGAACTTAAAATTACATTAACTACAAAGCATCAGCCAACTACGCATACAAAGTTCAAAATTAAATTTCTATCATTTGTAGAGATATATTCACTGAAATTTCTCTCTTACCACAACCCTGCTCATCAGAATCATCTATACAGTCCAGTTGACCGTCACACCGATAACTGGCGCTAATACAGTCACTGATTTCCAGAATTCTTGACTTGTTGCATAGATATTCTCCTTTGTCACAATCCATGTCAATGGTAGAAGCTGCGATGAAATGACACATATTGAATTCTTTTTTCGCATATTGTATCGTTTAGTCACAAAACTGTGATAACTTGTGCGTTCTTTTATGCTACTACATGTTGTGCCATGTCACGTCATGTGGTACTATGTCAAGTCACTTCACGCAGTTACTGGTAAACACTTCAGTTAAACTTTATTAAGGTTAATAAATGGTACCCCCAAGTGAGTTGACTTAATTTAGATTTCAACCATCTTTTGATTTATTATTTTTATCCTTTAGTAATTCATCAATCCTTTCATTCGTGCATTCATTCATTCATTAGTTCGTTCGTTTATTCATTCATTCATTCATTCATTCATTCATTCATTCACTCAGTCAGTCAGTTAGTCAGTCATTTTTTGATTTGTTCGTTCTTTACGTTTTTCCTTCATTCTTTCTTTCCCTCTTTATTTCCTTCTTTTCTTCCTTTTTTCCATCTTCCCTGTCTTCCTTCCTTCATCAGTCCATTTATCGATTTGTTTGTCTGTCCATTTTTTTCTTGTAAAGAGCCAAAAAGATGAAATAGAAATATTGAGATTTTGAGCATAGGTTCCTTACTTGAATGAAATGTGAAGACCGTCTGCTTGTTTCCAATTATTGGTTCGCTAGTTTTGGTCATTCGCTCGTTCGCTTCTTTGCTTGTTCGCTTGTTTGTGTGCTCGCTTGTTCATTATTTGACTTTTTCACTTTTTGACTTGTGCTCTAACTTACTCATTCGACAGTTCATCTGCTTGCCGATTTATCTATTTAGTCACTTGCCTAATATTTAGAATAATATTGAGTTTTATGATAACTTACCACAACCTATTTCATCACTCCCATCCTCACAGTTTATCTCACCATCGCATTTCCATAAGTTGTTGATACATTTTCCATCATTGCACTTCATCTCACCCGACCGACAAACGCCGCTACCTGTTAAAGAAATCATTTCAAAGAATGGGATACTATAAAGATTTGTCACCCACTGTTAACATCAAGCAGTTCTATGAAGCACAGACTGAAAGTAATTCATTTAAGTAAACACAAATTGAACACACTGGACAATCCTACCAATTGAATCTACCTTGTATTCAAAAGTTAGCCGTCTGCGAACTTTTATTGGTTACTCAACCGTATAAGCATATCAAAATGTTACCAAAATGGTCTAAGAAGTGGAAAAACGTACCAGAGACTGGCAAGAAAGATACGTCGTTAGAAGCGAGAAGTACCCCTGCAATACTTCCAGCTGTAACTGGTGGCTGAAGAATGGCTTCCAAGTACCTTGTGTCACTGTTCCCTATACTTTGAAGCGAATAATCCACCATGATTGCATCCACAGCCACCGGTCTAAAAACAATAAACCTTCACTGTAAAAGCTGACTCCTCAAAACAACTAGAAAAAATAGTCACTTGGATGCAACTGAGAGAACCAGTTTAAAACATTTTTTTTTTTTTTTTTTGGTAAAATCAACCAGAAGAAATTGGTCAAAATCACCGTGGTTTTACACGTTGAAACAACCAATTTAATTTGGCCATTTTAATCAGTATCTATTGGTCAAAATGGCTAGTATTTAATTAGTCAAAATAACAATAAACATTGATCGTTTTGCCGCATAAAAATTGGTCAAGTACATACGTCTAAAATCGCCATGGTTGTTGGAACTTATGATGGGCTTCGTCATAGCTTTATTACACTCACGTTGGTCAATGCCACTAAAGTTTGATCTCGTTTACTCATTTAGTCCTCCTTCAATTTACCATTCAACGAAAATTCAGATGTTTCTTTATGTTTGGCAATAAATATAGTTAATATGAATAAAATTGGGGAACGAATTTGCGTAGCTGGAGCTTACGGTTTATAAGAATGGTTTGACAAAGCAAGTCTGCCATTTCTGCACGATCTTTGTTAAGAAAATCACTTTCTTTATACATTCCGACGACCAAACCTCAGTTTGCCGGACAAGCAGTTTGAGCAGGACACTACAAACGTTGGCCAGAAAGCCGAAAATTGGATATCCTGTATTTTTGTCTCGTGAATAGGAATATTACAGCCACATCGAAAAGATTTGACATGGAAACGAAGAAGTTAATGCTTAAAATCTTGTTGTTGATGCTAAAGTCAAGAGTACCATGGCCAAACCACTTGTCATCTATCCTTATTTAAATACACGACAAGGACACATCTTTTCCCTGAATCAGTCGATGTCTCGAAATTAATGAACATGTTTGATTCCAGAATAAGATTGAAGTCTGATTTACAACGGCGCAGTGAGCAAGCTTGACGAATTTTCAACTTTCATCCCTCGGAATAAGATTTAATCTAGTCAATGTCACTGCAATTTACTTAAATGTTAATGTGAACCTTCCGTAAGAAGAGTCTATCGATAACATAATAAGCGATGGAATATATTTTTGAAAGACAGTTACCTATAGCCTATTGTTTGTACTTGCTGCTGCCCGGAGGTTTCGTGAAACATTTCTTCAATCTATATAATTCAAAGTTCAAGGACTTAACACCAATAAAAATGGCACTCAGACCAACATAAATTCCTTTTACATTGTATTTTAAGAGAAAATATCAAGACGTCATTTTGAAGAATGCGACGTCTTCTGTTGTTGGAGTTCTCGAAAGATGTTTCGTGTGTGAAGCATTTAATCTTACCCCAATTTCTACTTTCTTGGTTATTTTATCCTTCATTGAGCGCGAGTCATTCTTTGAGACCAACTTTATTCTTATCAGATACTCGTCTAAATGACATATGAAAAAAAGAATCCAAACACAGCGAGATGAATGTTACCTACCAAGGAAACAGTTTTTGGTGAACCCCCATATCAGATGGAGGAACTAATATTGCTAATTCATTTTAAGATGGAAAATTTCCAAGTTTCACCAATGAAATGATTGCTGGGTTGCAACAATCCTTCGCTGATCTAATGACAAAGTCATGGTGGCCATGTTGGAGATCACTTATGACAACAGCTCATTTGATTCTCCAGTGAAAAGACGACTAATACATAGTTACCATAAATAGAATATTTCGTGAATTGACCTACTCTACTAAAGTCAACGTAAAAAGTTTACTAGAACGGGATTCGAACTCGCATCTGCGGGTAACCACACTAACCGGACCGCCAACTGAGCTAACGCGTGAGTAGGGAACAGCATGCTCGTTTTATCCAATTTAAATGCACGAGAGATCCTCGCGACAACCTAACGCTCGATATCCGTGAGGATGTGCAGTGTTTCGACTCTATTTCAGAATCATCCTCAGGATAACATGAACAGTATATTTCATGAATTGACTTATACTGCTAACCAACTTTTCTGGTTGATACTACTCACTTTTCCCCCTGGGTGCACATCTCTCTTCACTTCCACAATTTCTTTTGATATTCTCAATGATGTTTTTCCCGAGAACACAATCATAGATATACAAATCATCCAAGAATCCTTCAGAAGACTTCAGGCCAAATGTAAGCCAAGATGTGAACCGCCAGTCGACCAAGTCCTTTCGCACTATGCTCTGACTTGCCAATTTTGCATCAATATACAGCTTAGCTATCGTTGAATAAGGGTCGTAAAGGCCAACAATATGAGTCCAACGTCGTGGCCGTAAAAGACGCTTATGTCGCAAGGTAAATGCAGTGGTTTCATCCCGTGTGATATAGCGCCATTTCACGAAACCTCGGTCAAGGGAAAGCTCGATAACAGCACCTTTGTAATAGCCTCTTAAAATTACCGAATTACTTCGTTGATTTAATAATTTAATCCAAAACATCACGGCTATAGAATTAGTTCCCACGTTTTTAGTTCCTTTGAAGTTTCTTAATGAAACGTATGCACTTATGAACTTAGCTGCTCTTCCACATTTTCCTCGATTGGTGATGTTGATTCTTCCATTTATCACTCCATTATTGTCAAATCCTGAGTCGTCGTAAATTGTACCAGGGCTCAGGCTGTCGAAGGAGTAATGCACTTTAGGTTGACAGCATACTAAAGGAAAACAGTTGATAGAGAAACATCTAGCAAAGATTTTGACTTATGATTTATAAACTGTGGATTGGGAGCTATTGGATAGTGGATTGTAGATTGGTTGATTGTCAGTTTTCAGGCATATATCATCAATCACTGGAGACCAATTGAGAATTGTCATTTTATATTTGTCGATTCTCAATTTCTACCTGTCGATCCAGGAGTAAGATTGGATTACTGATAAAGCAAACCGTTTGTGTGTCGACTTATCTGCATTTAATAATAATATGATTTCTCTGGTTTAACTTAAATAGAAAGGAAAATAATAAGGAAACCATTTTTGTATGATACCTAGCTTACCTCCATATGATTCAAATATCGCCATTTTTCTGTCCACATCATAGTTGATGAACCTTCCAGGAATCTTAATTTTCTTGTCAATTACTTCTTTGAATTCACTGGCATTTCCATTCCCAGTGCTGTCAAAATCCATAACCAATACCAGCGTTCCCAATCGTCCGCGTCTAAGATCAAATGATGTCTGAAAAAAATTTGCCTAGCCACCCGTCAAACTTTACCTCCTCATTCACTCACTCCATCCGACACCATATAAACCAATTCATCCATCTTTCCATCGATCCGTACAACCATTGAATTATTCACGAATGTAACCTTATTTGTTCAGTTATATAAAAGTAGCTTACAACGTAGGCAGTGTTGAACGATGTGTAAAAAATCCGAGGGAATGAGGGAACTCCCCAATCGTATGAAACGAGATAATGACATTTCAAGAAAAGGCCCTTTGTCGGCCTTCATCGTTTCCTTGTTCTTTTTTTCGTTCGTTCTTTCATTTTTTGTTTCTTGGTTTTGTTAAGTATTTACAGGTTGATTAACTGATTGATTGATTGATTGTCTGATTGAATTATTGACTGATTGATTATTTTGATTGGTTAATTGATTGACAGACTGATTAACTGATTAATTATTTTGATTGATTGATTGACTGACTGACTGAATGATTGGTGAACCGAAAGACCAACGGACCGAAACACGAACCGTAGGACGGACTGAGAAATAACAGGTAGATATAAAAGGCAGCTAAGCATCTTTCTGCCATTGATTTGACAAAATTTAACCTTCCAATTACAAAAGAATCTAGTTTAAAAGACAAGCACACTATGACGCCGGAAATGAAAAGAAAATCCCCTATGTTTTAAGTCCGTACACGAACCCGACTTTTAAATTTTACTGTTGCTAACGCCAAACGATTTTACTTGTCAAGGATTGACATACCAAACCACAAAGGTTTAAAATTCGACAAATATCACGTTGTTCCTCGAATATAATGGGGAATATTTCCGAAATTCTACCATTCCTTAACTCCATACCTAAAGTTATTTTATTTAAACATAATTTTTTTAATGGTAATTTCTTTTTAAGACCTCAATCAGGGGCGGATCCAGAATTTTGAGAAATGGGTGGTGCAAAATTTGTTTACGAATTCATGCAACTAATGTGGTGTTTTAGCGCAAGTGTTTTTATACTATTGACGTTCCCGGTGTTTTTGACATCCGATTTCTCCTACTCAACTTTTGTTTTCTTTTGTTTTCAGAAAATAATCATCAATCTTCTACGGGGTGGTCATGTTTATGCTGGTGTTTTGTTATCGAGGAAAAAGTCACATGACAACTAATAAAAAAAGGAATTCGCGCGTCCGATGCGCCCCAGCCTAAATCCGCCCATGTTAAAGACTTCGAAAAGATGCACATTGGTATCAGTACTCTCTATATATACCTGAAAGATTCTATCTTTACGGTTTGTTTTCCCTTGACGAACTGAAACAGCTTGGTCATCTAAAAAGCAAGAACAACGAGATCCATTATTAGTGAAAATGAAAAGAACATGCCAGACATCATTTCCAATAAGGGAAGCAAAACGTAATTAGAAAAAAAGTTAAGAGATAGTATATAATGCACAAAAGGTATTTAAAATGTTTTTGAACATTTTGGCTTATGCACAGTAATGAATTCATTAGTCTTCTTGAACAGCTTAGAATATTCAACGAATGCCAGGTTTTCCGTTGCATCTGGTTTTACTGAGGACAAACAGAGTAATTTACAGGATATAACAATATTTAGAAAATTTAGTCATAGAATGTTGGAGAAAGTTTGAGGAGCTGCATTTCCTCTTCCTTTAACAAACATCTGATTGAAAAATTTTAGAAAAAAAATATCAAAGTTCAATTTAAAAAAAAAACAATAAAAAAAAAACCCCTCAAGGCACTTACCTCTTTTTCACACAACGCCACAAGCCTCTTTGTGAGATTACGTTCCGGGTAAGATAATTCTCGTATGTAAGACACTGTTTTAATCTTCACGATGATCATTCCTTTTAGGAAAATATCTACGAACACGTAATGATTATACATGAATATTTTGAAGAGAAAAAAATTCTGTTGCAGCATCACCACCCAAAAGCCTCTTTGTAATCGTCTTCACTATCTCTACTTTTAATAAGCCTTACGGAGTTCGTAACATGCACAGTCCAGAAGTTATTATATCAGATAGAAAACTATTTGATAATTTGAGACATGTTTACGTGTCGCGGATTAACTGTTTTTAAGATTCTAATATATGAATCAAAATGTAAGTTCAGAAGTAGAAAGATACGTCGATATAAACGCGCTCTCTCTCTAAACGTTCTGTCTCTGTCTCTGTCTCTGTCTCTCTGTCCTTCTCTCTCTGTCTTTCCAGTAAAAGCAGAACTATATTTATGCATGATATTTTTTAATTCATCGTTGGCTTGTAAGAACACAGTACCTGGTACAGGATGCAACTTTTTTTGATCGCTTTGAATAGACCGTTTATGAATAAATGTTGTAGATAAAAATATGCACATGCAAGCTGAGTTATGACAGACGGCATACAAACGTTTGTTTCTCACCAGTTCTGAGAAAATATTTCAAAGACCTAGACGAACATGGAGAGCATCGATTTGTGTAGCCGGTGAGACATTCAAAACATTTATACTGCCCAGATTCAGCCTTAAAGATACCGTTAGTATGATGTGGTCTGGTTCGCTTTGGTAGACATAATTCCTTATTCTTCCTGCGCCGGCAGTAGCTGTAATATGCTTCATATTCTGGATCAATGTAATGAATGTTGCGCATTAAAATGATACATGTGTGGAATTAGTTTTATGTCAGACTATATGGATAAGTTCGCCAACTTATTTCCCAGGAAAATCAATATTAACCTCACTAAACTCGTATGTGTGTTGGTTACGTTTTTTGCCCACGCAAAGAACTATGAGGGATTAAGGTTACGTATTAGCGTGAAACCTTGATTAAGCTGCTATTCGTGACTCATAAGTGGGAAACTATTCAACGTAGGTGATCGTTTAACAACTGTTCGACTCAATAAGATTCGAAATCCACGATTGATATCAAGGAAGAGGGATTCAGATCCGTCTCTAGAATATGATTGTGCCCTTCCAACAGCAAACATCTATGTCGAATAAACAAAAAATCGAAATTGGTATCACGACTAAAACCTAGTCGAAATGTGGAATCTCTAATAAAATGATTTCGCTACCCGGAGTTACCATTACTAGTATTCACACTATCAACCTAGGCCTGTCCGAGGCCTGGCCTAGGCCAGGCCTTGGTAAAAGTGGATCCATTCACACTATATTTTGAGGCCATAGAAACTGAACAGCTCAATTTAACCTAGAAATAGAGCAAGCATCAAATTCCGAAAAACGTCTTGAAGACTTAAGAGTTAATTAAAAACAAGACGAATGAAAACGTTAAAGCCTAATTTCCATATAGTTGTAATTGTTGTAATTCCATCGGCGATAATTGGCGATGAGCCCTTACAACAATTACAACTATATGGAAACGTGTGTTGTAATTGTTGTAATCCAATCGGAGATGAATCGGGGACTGTTGTAGAAGTTGAATAGAGTTCAAATTCTACAACAATTACAACAGTCGCCGATGCGGTCAAATTTAATGGAAACGCTTTCTACAACAGTCGCCGACAGTCGCTGATGAAAAGACGGCACGTGACATGAGTAGCCAATCATAGCACATCTTCTGTTGCCATAGTAAAGTATCGCAATCACGAGACTCGCGTGGATTGATTCCATTTCCAAAGAGAAACCTTAAACTAGAATTTCGTGCAGAAGGCTGACAATCACTGTCCTCGGCGGTATTTCCGACCATATGGAAAAAGGGAAAGATAGTTCAAATTTTTAAATCTGGTGACAGGACTAGTGCAAGTAATTACAGACCAGTAACAGTTTTACCAATTCTAAGTAAGATCATCGAGAAAGCCGTTCACGTTCAGCTGTATACTTTCTTGAAAGAGAACAACTTGCTAGCTGCCGAACAGTTTGGCTTTCATCCAAACCTTTCAACTGAGCTGGCTTTGGCTCATTTGACTGATAACATCTTAGATAATATGGATAATGGAGTCATTACAGGTGCTGCGTTTCTCGATCTCAGCAAGGCTTTCGACACAGTCGACCACCACCTACTGCTCAAGAAACTGCATTCTCTGGGTTTAGATAATAATTCTATGAATTGGTTTAAGTCTTATCTCTTTGCTCGCGAACAGGTTACCTTAATTGGAACTTGTCTCTCAAGTCCAAAGCCTATCACAGTTGGGCTACCCCAAGGTAGTATACTTGGGCCTCTATTATTCGTTATCTACGTCAACGACTTACGTCAATGTCTTAGGTACTGTAAAATCATCCTTTATGCTGATGATACTTTAATTTATTATTCTGCTAAATCGGCCCAGGACGTCGAGACCTACCTCAATAAGGATATAACATCTGTTTCGCATTGGTTACAGCTAAATCTGCTTACCCTGAATTGCTCTAAATCGAAATTCCTTCTATTTGGAAGCAAGTGTCGTCTAAAGTCGATAGGTCCTGTCTCTATTCTAGTTAATGAACAGTCCCTTGAAGGAGCTAGTTCATTCAAATACTTGGGTGTAACACTTTGTGAAAACTTGTCGTGGGGTGATCACATTAAAAATATCATGAGCAAGACAAACCAGCGACTTGGACTTCTTCGAAGAATAAAGACTCTTCTGCCATTACACGCTCGGTTGACATTTTATCACTCCATGATTCTCCCAATTTTTGACTATGGTGACAATATTTGGGGTGATAAAAATAATGCTAAATTAATGAACGATCTTCAAGTCCAACAAAACAAGGCAGCGAAAATCATTTTGGATAAAGAAAAATATTCTTCGGCTACAGCAGCCCTTGAGACATTAAAATGGAAACGTTTAGATCAAAGACGACTTTTGCACCGATGTGTTTTTATCTTCAAATGCTTGAATCAAATTGTTGATTTTAGTCTTGATCTTAAACATAATACTGATATTCATAGTTATAATACTCGTCAGCGTGATAATCTGCATCTTCCCGCTGCCAAAACAAATTGGGGAAAACAGAAATAATCATACCATGCAGCAAATGATTTTAATAATCTTACTTCTGATACACAGAAAACTAAATCGATTTTATTATTTAAAAAGAAAGTTGATCTTTCCTTATAATATTCTGTATATTCGGTTGATATAGCGTTTTTGATATTTATTGTATTTTTATTCTAGTTTTATTCAAGTCTTATTCTGTATTTTATCTCTGGTGTTTTATTTTCCTTGTTACTTTATTTTGTAGTTTTTATTTTTATTTCTTTACAGGGCCGTTCTGAAAACCACTATTGTGATGAACGTACCCTGTTAAAAGATTATTATTATTATTATTATTAAAAGACGATCTAAACGACTCGAGATAAAAATGGGCGACTCAAACATCAGTGACGAAGAGTTCATGGACATTGTTAGAAACTATCCTGCTGTATATAAGCGGTCTTCAGTTGATTTCCGCGACAAAAACAAGGCCAATTCTTGGCGAGCCATTGCCGAGTCTTCAAAAATGGATGTTTCGAAAGTCATGGCGAGATATAATAGTATCCGCACCCAGTTTTCAAGGTAATTGCTCTAAATGTTTGTTGTGTAAATGTAGCGTGGTTGAAACAAATGCCTGGTTATTGCCCTCTGTTTGTTATAGAAATGGACTTACTACAGAACTGCCTTTCCAGACGCCATGTAAACTGTACATCCGCATGCGCAGTTTCGACAGAAATCGGCGATTGTTCGACCGAGAAGTCCTGTGAACTAACGGGAAATCGGCGACGAATTACAACAATTACAACGATATGGAAACTAAAATGTTGTAATTCCGTCGCCGATTATCGCCGATGGAATTACAACAATTACAACTATATGGAAACTAGGCTTTATATTTCGACCTTATTTCAATTAGAAAAATTAGCAATTAGACGAACAACCGAATCTAAAGAAGTTTTGATAAATTTTCACCAGGTTTTAACTATTGTTGTTGTGGTTTAATGAAGTCACAACATGCAATAAATTTCCCTCAATATATCATTACCTTAAAAGCTTATTACTGTTTAGCTTTAGCGCGTATTGTTACTGTAATTTGAGGGTGGCCAAGCAAGGACCAGATGAAATCCGTTCACGCTATCAAAGCTCTTCGCCCAGGTCAGGGTCAGGCCAGGCCCAGGCCGCTAGTGTGATTAACGGGGGCTGTTTGTTGTGTATTTCAAAAACATCAAGCCTGTCGCAAGATATCTCACACCTGGTAAACTGCTAATGACCTAACATTGTTTTAATTCATTACCAGCTCATTAAATCATTTGAATCTTTCATTGATATAATTTAATAAGTTCACAAAAGATCTTTAATGCAAGATTTATTCGGGATAAATCATGAAACGGTTCAACAAACACGTTAACTTTCGGTGTTATCTTCACGTGAAATCTGAATTGTATGAAAAATTATTTCATTTTCAAATGCTTGTTGCACTCTCCATTAATAGCACCTTGATCAATTGGTCTATATAAAACTCAATAAATAGTCTTTTTTGCATTGGATATATTAGATGAATAGGTTGTTTCCATGTACGAGTTTGGAGTTCTGAGAGACGAAGATGTTCACCTCGCTCAAATTATCAGAAAATGTTTACGAGTCCTTCAGTTTGTAAAGCCGCAACATATGCATGTCTGGATAAACACGGGACACTTCTGGTAATCAACGCTCCATGCTAAAGAGCTATCAGCTTAAGATAATTTTTGAAAACTTGATGAGATGCATATGCACACGATGTCTACTCCGGACGAGGTTAATCAAATTTAGATTGTCTACTGATGGGTGTTTGTCTTGCATATGGTCATTCATTTTATAAAGAACAATGGCCCAAGACGGAACAAGCTACCGGACATGTCATTTTGTTCCCAGCGATGAAACATTGAATAACAGACAAAACAAAACACTCTGTTTTTAAATACAATCTTCCGGACATCACGCAGGTGTACATGTATTTGGCACCTGCGATTCCTGATAAAACTTACGGCAGGTCCCCAACAACTCGATTATTCTTAAGCTGTTCTCAACGTTTTAATTCAAATGATTAATCTGGCGACACAACAAAGGAGACCTCGTCATATGTGATGTTCTCATCAAATCGACCTCGGATTTCATGTTGATCGTCACTCTCGGAACTTTTAAATAGTAAGACGAATCACATATTTTTGTACTATTTTTAAGGGTTTTTTTATTTACAATGCTGTACCTACCGTTCTTATCGATCCTGTTAATCGTATCATAACTAAATATATTTCAAATTTGGTTGAATATGGCTGAACAGCCCACGATTTTAAAGCAAAACTATGTATATTTCAGATAGACGTTTACACACATGCCCTAACTTTGTGGAATTCTACTAAAATTGGACAATTTTTCTGCAGTACACGAAGGTTCCACGGAAGTAAAGCGAAGGCAATGTAGCTACTGCCGCTGAACGGGCTCAGTAGCAACATCGAAACGAAACACGCATTTTATTTGCAGGAGAAGCTGCAGACGCCTGTATTTGTTCAAATGATTGCTTTAGAAAAGATTCGGTTTCGCAGTTCTTTAAGTGATTTGGATATTCATTTCAAATTGTTTTGTCTAGCACTTCATTCAACTTAAGCTGTCGAGAAATTAAGACAATTCGTTTATCCAAAAATGCTCATAATTACTTTCCTTTAATTGTGAATACTTTTTCATCAAATAGCACTTTTTATGGAGACACTGTTTGAATGGATTCATCTAAACTACTGGAAGGAAATTCCCCTGCTATGCATAATTCCGCGACAATGTGCAATGATATTCCGAAAAAATGCGAAATTCCACTATAGCTTCAGCAAAGATTCCCCATCCCTACTTTTCCATTAGAATCGTGTTTGCCTCACCAGAATCTCAAATGTCTCGATGAAATGAAAACGGGAGAGTGTAAAAGTTAGAAAAGAAAATATAACCAGATTTGAAAACAATATTTATCAATGAATAAAAGAAAGAAATGTTGCGTCAAAGATTTCTCTTGATGTCCCCAAGCATCTTTTAACCAGCATTGCAGAAAATCAAAAGTCAATTAAAAGTTTTTTTAAGCTAAAACTTGAATCGACCCCATAGTGTTCAGTTTCCTGAACTGCTGTTCTGGGAATGAATAAACGATTGGCGTTCGTTCTGACATCGTGTATGAACACGGTCCAAGCGTTTTGCGTGAATTTGTGCGAGTTAGATAAACAATCGAACCGGATATATTGAATGTCAAAATTTAACTTATTCAGCGGGTACTCGTAATGGACAGATGCAGTGTTTTTAAATGACACAGAGACATTTAAACGAGACAGATTTAAAACTCTATGAGATTAATAGCAGGTCCAATTCTGATCTTCCCCTTTCATGCTTAAATGAAAATGATAATACTCTGAAAACTCTTCAAACATGAGGAAAAAAAGATTAAATATTGGGTGGGCTCTTCTTATCTCAATTCAACGAGTAATATCTTGAGCAAAGTAATCCTCTTGAGAAGGTTTGGACAGTTGGTGCTATTCATTATTCTTCCGATTTAAACACGAACTGTGGGCTGTATTCAATTACACGAAAGCATGGTCTTTTGCTCTCTAAAATGTTCAAATATGGGAGCGAAAGAACTCAAATCATATGCCTCATGCGACTAGAGTACTGTAAGAGGCCTATTACATGGTGGGGTATTCTCGCTGAACTTGTAAACGGTGATTCAAAAACAAAGTCGGATGTTAAACCCTTACAGTCGTACAATTTGTCAAAAATAAGTCGCAGTTGTATAGAACTTAATTCAACGTCTGCTCCACCTTTCAATTTTTAAAAGCGAGTTGCATTATGGCTGTTACATGCTGTAATTCTTCGTACAACTTAAAACAAATGCGTTCTTATCCGCGACAAAAATTTGCCAGGGTGTAAGCCCTGATCTTTAGTACTTCGGTTCTATTGTCGCATGTAATGCAGTTGATTCAGTCTCCAGAGTCTTCACTCGAAATTGTGATATTCACAAGTGAATACACCTTTTGCCCATCATTAAAGCAAAATCGGTGTTCATTAGAGCGAATTGCATTTTCAATACCGCGTTTCAAACTTCAATAACGTCAATCAAAAATCATTTACAGTTTTGGCACATCATTACCGTAGATCGAAATTCAATAAGAAAAATGGTACAATGAACAAAACAAACTGATAAGTCAATTAGAGATTACGTCTACGAGAAAACGTTGCAAAAACAAGATTGGTAAAAATGTCCACCGGGAATTGTAGTACATCATACAGCTATATGCTTAAAAGTTGTTTTCAGATCATTGTAGCGCTCACGCTGCATGGCTGCACATAGAAGGACGCAGAGAATATCAAAAGAAGACGGAGAAGATTAATACGAGCTTTTGAAGACCTAGAACTGGACTAAAAGTTAAAATAAATATTAATAACTTTCAAACGATGTAATTAAAGTTTGAAACGAGCTACTGAAGATGCGATTTGCTGCAATGTACGCTGATTTCTCTTTGATGATGGACAAAACGTGAAGTAAGTTGGTCCTGTGCTCTTGGAAATTAATTTCGTACACCAAGGTGACCGATGGTATTGAGTATACGGAGCCTAACAGTGTCCTCTACCACAACCGGCGAGCGTCTTAGTAAGTCGGGTTAAGTTATCATATCGCCACGATGACATCTTCCTCCACTTTTCAAATGAAAACTTAGGGTAGATTCAAAAGAAAACATATCAGTTTCCTAGTTTCTGGTAAAGAAAGTCTGGTTGCATTTCTCACAAAAAGCTGACGGGGAAATCGGCTTTCACTAAGAAACTTCAATTGTTCATCAGTCACCACCCGTATTCTGTCTCATGGTTTGAACTCAGGCATGTTCCAAGTCTTATCATAATCGCCCTGATTAAAACGGCAGATTTACTGGCTCACAAAATTAATTCTACGAGACAGATCAATTAAATCTGTCTCATGGCTTACCAGGGACGGTGCTACTAAAACCAATTAGCTCAATTCCAGGACTAAAAGCTAATCCGTCGTTCAACGTGTCGTATTATTTGGTTGATCACCTTAGGTCAAACCTCAAAGCATAAAACCTTTTTAAATCTGTACAAAATCCTATCGCGCAACTACTGGGGGGCCGCCCCCCTGAAAAAATTACTGGGCCACGCTCAGGAGTCATCCAAACTTGTAGAGTAATGTAATGTTCAAACTCATTAAAATTAGACATATCCATATTTGCAAATGAACAAGATGACATTTATAGATTTGAGTGGCATTCCCTCAAACCTGGAGTGAAAGTCAGCCCTTAAAATTTACCGAGGCCACATCAATTGCCCTCACTAGAAACATTCTAGTTGTGCCACTGACGATATCCATTAAAGAAAAATTCAGCATTCCATAGTAATATATGCTCGGAATTTTGTCTCCCATCTTCACCAATCTAGGATTAACGTAATTGGCTCTTCAGCATTCGGGCCTTGGCCGAAGTATTGAAAACATGAACTCGGCAGTTTATCATAGTTATCAAGAAATAGCGGACTGTGCTTCAGAAAGTCCCAAATTCTGTTCGCTTTCTGTCGGAAAGCCATCTATTTTAAAGATGGAACCTCTCTCCCAAAAACGAAGCAAGACGAAACCCAGCATTAGCAACTGACGAGTACTCTACAATAGGTTAGGTAACATAAGTTCTTTTTCCATAATCAAATCCCTTTGAAAGCATGATCTTTGTAAGTCTAGGCATGTTATGATGGTATAGAGGTAGATTGTCATTAAACTTGGACCTCAAGACGACTTTCAGGAGGCCACGGCTATCCATTAAGGCCATTTTTCGTATCTTAAGTATTGACTACCCCAAATATTGACTAATTAGTACAAATAACATATAATTTAATAGTTAATAATAAATAATATATTCAATATTTTGGAGGTTGACAGTTGGCAAATCTTTTTTCCCATACCAAACTCGGACTGTAAAATGGTTTCACGAAAACATATCTGAGTAGATGAACAGAAACTTATCATGAAAAGTTTATCATGAAAAGTTTCTGTTCATGTATATTTCTGAGGATGATTCTGAAATATCTGAGCAGAGTTCAAGTTTTCTTCTCATAATGTGGCAATTTAGAGAGCTTTCGTCCTTTACATTTTATTTCCCATTTGTTTCATTTATCCTCCACATCGGATACACCTACCCGCAACTTTTACTGAGGAACAGCGTGGAAAATTTTTGCTTCCTTGTTATGGTGTTTTTACTCCAGTTGACCTCCAATCAATGGTCGCCAAAAAAATCTGATCAGCATCGAAATATGTAAAAAGCATCCCCCCTCCACAATACCACAATTTAAGTTAAATGTCCATGAAACTCAGATTTTCAAATACCCTTGGTGCAGCAGGGTCTTGGTGAACGAAGGGAAGCGAAAGGGAGAGTCTGGAGCCAATTTGGTTAGTAATCTCAGATTGATGATCGAATTGCTACAGAATATTGGCCTCACAAGTGATTGGAACTGTACTTGATATATAAACCAATTGAACTGGCGTTTTATCGAGCGCCAATGTAATACACAGTCAGAATTTTCTAATAGTACAACAATCCAATGATAAGTGAGGTATAAAAATTCTGTACGTAATAATAGAACATTAAAGGGAGATTTTCAACCAAATATACCAGTGACTATCAGCCTTTCATCTTTCTTTTATCAAGACACAGTCTCTGGCACCCATGGTAATCTTCATTAAACTTCAATCAGTGCTACTCAATTGTAATGTCAGGATTACAGAATTACTTGCACTGAGAGCAACCTACGTACGTACTTTCATGACGCTAATGTATGACGGTTGTTGTACCGAGGTGCAAATCTGCTTATCATAGTGGGAGCCCATTCATAACTCTGAGGGTTTCAAATCTGTAATTTACCATCAGTCGGGAGCGTGAGAACTGCAGCTTTAATCCTAACACAGGATCACAGATCCTAATCCTAGTGGAAATTAGAGAACGACTGAGTTCTAAAATAGCCTTTTTTAGTAATATTTAGGCTTGTTTTTCTTGTGGCTGGTAGGAAACTGAGAGTGTGTGGTCTAATGCAATAGCGTACATAGCTGGGTCCAGGGGGTACAATCTCCTTCGGAAATGTGTGATAGAAAAAAATCGGGACGGATATGAAAGGATATGAATCGAAAAAAGGGAAAGTAAACTTTTACGGCTGCGCTGTTAATTGTTATCATGTATTTTTCATGTGTTTAAACTCCTGTTACCAACATCCAATGTTGGGTATCGGCTATTGACAACAACAACGGAGTCCAGTGTAAGTAGAACAGAAATAAGATTCCCCCCGAAATAATTAGATTGACCACGGCACTGATCCTATATCAAAACACGAATAAGAGAGCTTAAAACTCGACTGCGATACCCTTCATCTTTCCTCTTTCGCGTGATGTATTATACAAGCAAACCATTTCCGATTACTTTTCATTTCGAGCTCAAAATCCGATCACGTTCCAGTCAAAACATTTTCCGAAAAGCTTTCGTAGTATCAGATAATCACGAAGTATTCATTTGTCTAACTTGTTGTCTCGCCTTTAAAATCCTCTGGAGTTAGCAAGAGTAAAACAACAAAAGACGGACGCTGTTGGAAAAGGTATAACCTTTTATGGCAGGATATCTCTCCTTGACAGGTAAAATTGCCGGGCGTTAGCTGGAGTATAATTACAGAAAAATCATGGTGGCCGACAAGAGTAATCGTCTGTTGATGCACGACATAATCCAGTCATCACTGAAGTCACTCTTCAGCGTTTTGATTCAGAAATAGATTTTTCTTTTCACTTATATGTGAGGACATAAGGACTATGAAGGTGGTCGAAAATTGCGATGCTCATAATATATCGATAAAGTGCGAACATTTGACATAAATTATTCGCATTTATGTTTTTTGTGTCATTATCACAAAAAACAACACAACTAATCACAACTCTAGAGAAATAACAAAACAAATGCCAATCATCTGCTTAAAGCGCTGAGCGTAATCATAATCACCTATGGCGGCAAAACAGAAGCTTAGTTAAGACATCTTATTGACATACCTGGGAAAGTTTCAGCTGATTGTCTCCTAGCAGCCGCGCCGGTACCCGTAACAGACGAAACGGAGCCAAAGTTATTTTCTAATGCCTATGCAACATCAAGATACTAAATTATAAGAGTGAAGCGACTTGCGCGTCTACTTATTACCCAAATTACGACGCAAAGGTCATTATAAAGGTCGACCTAAATGACATCGAGGAAGCGGCGTAAAGTTGTATCAACTGGTTATCATTTACCCTTGTGCTCCAAGTGCAATACTTCGATGTTGAGCCCTCTTAGAAAAAGAAACCGTCCATAGATTAATTTAGCTTGTATGTGGTACAAGACAAAGTGATTTGCTTTGGTTTGTCTGGTTCGACACAACACTTACAAACGATCAACATAAAATTACATCTGTCAAACATGAGTCAAAGAATAAACATATAAATAATGAGAAACCTTGTTTCCTTGCAAAAATACATGGATATGTATGACCTTTTGTACGAAGTTCTTATGCGGTGACAGGCTAGTTGTTTGGAAAAGAGAGTAAGTTAATTACGTTTAAAATAATCAGTTTGAACGTGCAGATGTGATGATGTGTTGCTACGTGCACGTCAAACCTATTATTGTCGCAAATGCGCTATTCGCAAGGATTCGTCCGTTCAGAGTGAATTTCACGCAGCAAAGGAACAAGGAACAGAATTTTTGTATTTAGCTTCATAAGCACGAAACACCAGGAATTCCCCCAACTGACAAGAAAAATCTTTATTGATGTAATACCACCATTTTTACGGTGAAATTTGCTCAAGAAAACAACCATACGCAATTTAATATATAAGACTTGATATAGTTAGGAGTCCGATGAATGCATTAGGAGAAGGCGTGTTAACACCTTTTGACAATGCAGTTCACTCATCTTTGTTTCTATCGTATTTACCTTGATCGTCGACGCGGAATACATTATCAATCCCATCCAAAGGATCTTTGCGTAGTGCTTATACATTGCTCCTTCTTCCTGCCACTCTTGTACATCCACCAAGCAAGACACGGCCGTCTCTGCTCTCTTTTAAGAGTCAAGCGCAGAGTTCTCCTGCATTCGTTGTCAAAAGCACTTGAGACCGCTTACTAGCAAGGCATTCATACGGACTCTTATTTTGATATTAACCGGAAGCGGGAAACGAAATATTATACCGTATGTGAAATACGATAGTAAGGAGAAGCCGGTCATACTACGCAAATAAGGCAAATCAGTTAGGATTTGCACACGCGCGATCTTTTTAAAAAAGAAAAAGTAGTATAAAATGTGTCTCAACTTGTCATAAATCCAAGAAAAATCATGTCAATTTCTTTTACCTTCCTAATTGCTCACATTTTAAGGTATAACATTCATAAGGCGCGGAGGTCCAGTGTAGATAGCTTCGATAAAACAGCGGCGTTCTAGAGGTTATACACTATCTAAAATATATAAAATGAGCTTCTCGAACGTCGAGAAGCTTATTTTCTATATTTTAGATAGTGTATAACCTCTAGAACGCCGCTGTTTTATAACATTCATAACCCCGATTGTTAATCCTCCTTGCGTATTTGATGGTCGTTAGCACTTGTCCGAGATTGATTTTTATTGTTCCTGCGTTTGTCTTGTGAGTTAATGTTTTGTTCTTACGCAAATGATGAGAAAATAAGAACTGCGGAAGAGCCTTCTGCGTCCTTGACGGACAGTATATGTACATTTATTTCGCGATATTTGCATCCACCTTCGTCAAGCAGTCCAACTTTGAAATATTATGCCCTATATGCGACAATCCTGCGTCCATCACTGCAAATTGTACTCATTAAAGATTTACTGAAGTGGGAAAAGTTGGCGCAGACTCAAGTCCATCCGAAAGCGCTAGACTAGGTGTGGGTCCCGGTACAAGGGCTTACGTAAGCATAAATATAGCCTAACTGCCTAAGGTATAAACATAGAACTAAAGACGGACACCAATAACAGAAGAGCGCAAGCTTAAAGATGACCGTGTGCTGAAGTACGTGTACTAGTATAATCACGAAAGTGACCACGAACATGGCCATGGTCAAGAGTATCGGAACGATTACGTGTGTGAGAGCTCGCACTTGCACAGAAACGGGTAAAGCACGGATATGGTAACGGCTTGACTAATGGGCACTAGAACGAGTGCGAACCCGACCGCGAACGATTCCCCTACGAAACAAAAGGGTCTCTTGCACAAACATGAGGCATAAATACGTGTAAAAATTGGACTTCAACCACACAAACTGACAAGGACATTCGGAGCGTTCTTTTTAGGATGCTAGTCGGCAACCCAGGCCATTACCGGTACCCTAACTCTAAGTCTAAACGTAACTCTAATAAGCCTTTTGCAGAAATGGATCACTTGATAGAAAAATCCGCCATGCTTGAGAGAAAAGGAGCCAAACATGATCCAAACCAGACGAATGAAAATCACTGTTTTTCATCCATTTTCTTTTGTCTTGGATTCTCCCTTGGATGGCTCAACATCCAGTATTCCGAATTTCGTATCTCTTACAAAAAGCCCATTTAGCTGATGAGGTGAATAACATAGTGGTTGATTTGCATAGTTGTAGTTAAGTTTTTGATCACCGCAATACCTGCAAGCATAGGTATCGTTTCGGTTCCCTTTGTAGTTTTCTCAGCTTAGCCGCTTGCCCTCCCAACTTTGTTCATCTTTCCCTGCCATTTGCCAATGAAATGGCATTTGTCTTTGCTTCACTGGTGAGGGCAAATTTAAACTGAGCAGATTTAACAATTATATCGCCAATAGCGCGAGCATGAGAGGGGAAACGGTCAAATGTCACCCTCACTTTTCGTACAGACCAAACGTGTCCATACTGATCCACTACAATAATACATTTGTCGGTACATTAACGCTAGTCCTTTGGGGATTCAGTTCGAGTTTGATATATCAAAATACAAACGGCTTTTAAGTTTAAGTACATAAATGGAGTTCAATGCAAAATGTTTGCGAGGAATCCTATACCAATGAAAGAAAATAAGATGGTGCGTTGATACCGGCGAATCTGGCCAGCCCTCAGGAAAAAAGTGGCTGTGGCAGTGGTGATGGCTGAAATAAAAGGAGATATGATGGTATGAGTCACACCTCGTGTGATTCGACGAGCCCTTACGTAAAATCGTTTCGAGCGAGCGCCGATTTTTAAAACTATGCTGGCTATATATAAATTATTCAATCATTTGTTAAATCTCGCTGACAGTATTATTTTTACCGTCAGGGAAGTCCCTTGGTTGGTTTTTGCTTAATTGTATTTGTCGGTACGTTTGTTTCTAATTTCTTCCGCTTCGTCTCCCACTTGCAAATTTCTGGCTACACAACGCTTTATCTGCCTGGTTTCTGGGGGTCCCTCTTTGACAAGTAAAATAGTCTGGCGTTAGCTAGAGTATGTTGCCAAATGGCAACAGTACTTAAATCCTGACGAGACATGTGGTCTAACATCCCAACCTAATTTTCCATTTCGTGAAATGCCAAGTCGGTTAATTGTGTGTTCCGTAACGCCCATTGTTTCATGGGTCCCACACAAATGCCGGAGATGAAAAAATGTTATGGATCCAAATATTAACTAGGCAGGCATCCAAATCAAATTCACATAACCAAAATGAGAGCTTCCGTAGCTGCTAAATTCACACATGCAACCTTAGATTCTCATTAGCCATATGCCTTGCATTTCCTACACGTTTTGTTGACGGATTATGTGCTATTGATAGCTCAACGTCAATTCATTGTCAGATAAAGAAGCATTCCACACCATGAAGTTGGTTAGTTTCTTTTCTTTAATGACATGGTGAACTGATAGCCACAGAATTATAGCTTTAAATGTGTTGTAACACAAACAACGTAGAAGAAATAACCGGTATACTACCAGGACGAATGTTTCATCCGATTCAATTCCAAATACCACGACGTTTATTGTTAGAATCCCCCCTCCAGAATAAGCTGCTTCTCACAGTAACACCAACTGTGACTGGCCTGAAGCAGTATTTATATAAGGGCATATAAACACGGAATATTCGCGCTCTTTTTTGGTGTACTTGTCATAATTAATTACATTAATATGCTGCTCTACAAATGCTTGAAGATGCTGTGAGACTTGAAGGAAAAGCTTGAAAACACTTACCTATGGCTGGTGTTTTTATCATGCGCATGCATCTCAAGTTGCACAACACCCCGCATGTTTATGTTTATATTACAGTATATGCACACTGAAAGTCTATTTTAGTTTCCTTGGAAGCTAACTTCGAACTTCGAAGTACTCACACAGAGGATTAAATACTGCTGACAAATTGTGTTTGGGAGGCAATCAAGTTGAATCATGTCCAAACCATATACTAATTAAAGTCCTTAGGCCGAGCTTCCCGTGAGAATGGTTATTCTTGTTTTCATCTTTCATATCTGAGCTCTGGCCAGACTGTCAGACAATGTTGAATAAAACATTTCTAAGTGATTAGATCCGACATTATTCGACTGCTTGCCATACCTTGCTTGACCAGGCTCGTCCAACCATTGTTCCAAATCGGACATTGGAAGAAATTTGACATTTGTAATCTCAAATCATGATTAATTCATGAGGAAAACTCGAAGAAAAACTTATGTGATGAATTTGATGTAGTGATCCAATATTTCCTCAATATAACCAAACTTTTGCCCTAATTTTCTCCTAAATTACATACTCGTTTCTGAGAAGATATAAAAGAGTACCCAGATATTATCCAAACACCTCGTAAAGAGTTTAAGAAATTCGAGTTCGCCTAGTTTTGCAAACTCTGCACTAGGTGTTTGATCTCATTTATGAAATATTTATTATACTTGATATCATGCTTGACATATTACTTATATCTTTATCTCAATTTCTATTGTTCTTAGGAGGTCTAGTCCCAATCTTATTAAGGTATTCATCAACTTTATGACAAAATTTCTCCAGTTCAATATGTTTGATATATGTAAGTTATATAGCTTGACCTCGGTGTTTAGTGAAGCGATATATCAAACTTTTCTCAGGTTGATACAACGCTTTGGTACCTAGATGGTTTACGAGCTTTAGTTACCACCACTTTCCAAAAACATTAAGTTGTATCTTTTCTTCCAGCAATGTTTGACAGCACATCTAAGTTTAATCACGTGGAGGCGGATTTACGCTGTTCGGTAAAATCCATATTCATTGGAGCCCGAGGGCCATTTTCCCATCACATTTTCGAATGCTTACCAGCTTTACTGCACTACACTTATAACCCACATTAACCCAGATTAACTTTGGATTTTACGCACAGACACTCTTTTTACACCGGAATTCGAGCACCAAAGGATTGGGACTGGATACTCTTCGATCGCAGCTGGTACAGTGTGAATGTCAATGTAGCTGAACTGGATTTAGACGAACAAGTGTAGAAGACGTACAGCCTGAACCTATGAGTTATGTCATTTCTGCATTTGTACTTTAAGGGAAACACTTCTATGATGAGTCAAAAATTGAAGTAAAACGTCTTTTCTTTAGTGTTCAATCACTCTTGTTTAATCTCCAGATGTCTGTATACTATTTACCCGCCCAGTAACTCTAATTTCTAGTCTTCGGCAATGTAAGCAGCTCGCAGTGCGCTGTGCCGTTTGATATAAATATTTTAATGTCTCTTAGCATTTGCTTCGGCGGTTTTATTGGCTGGTGAGATAATTTGATCTTTATTTGAGACCGGTACGGATAGATTATAAAAGCTGATCTCATTTCAATGTCTTTATTTAAAAATCTTTGACCCGAAAGCGGCTTTCATAAAAGATGGTTATGATTACTGTTGGATATCAAATTAGCATTTTAATATAAAGTTCAAAGCCAGCGCACTTAATAGTAAACGTTGTAAAATAGTTTGACGTGAAGTCAAACGAAGTGGGGGCACTAAAGTGGGCGTGTGGGAGGTATATGCCTCCTCAGAGATAATGTTTGCTTTCACATTATGCCCCTCTCCTCCAAGACTCAATAAAACAAGTGCAAGATTTGTATTGTTGAAAACTTAATGAGTCAAATTTTTACTCAACGTGAAATTTTGTTTTAATTATGCAAGCTGAAAGTTATATCATACAAGTAATTTCCATTTTTCGCTTCGAATTCGGCACATTTTCCAAGCGGGGATCGCCTCTTTGAAAATTCATTTTTCTTTCAGTCCCCACGGATCAGGTCTGAGGTCCGAATGATTAAAAAAACAAAACCTTTCACCACTCGTTCATACAGAAAATTAAGTAAAGCGTGGGTGAATAACAATACAATTTGCCATTTTATCACTATACAAATTGGTAATGACCTAAGAATTGATGAAAAGCCATGCAGTAATCAGTTAAAACTTTGTACTGTGCCAAGAAAATATTTAACATCTTAGCTACAAACTTAATAGAAGCCACGGAATCAAATCATTTGCTAAGCTTATAAACTTATTCGGTTAAAATTTCCTGAAGAAATTGTCGACACGCAAGGAAAAATTCGCCTCGTTAAAAACCAGATCATCTCTTATTACAGTATTCCCCAATCTGTGAGCCTGTCAATATTTGATATTTTTTGTTGAAAGACTTTAAAAGGAAAAATATTGAATTTTACGGAGTATTCAATTTAATTCTGATTTTCGACTTCTCAGAGTTTGAAGCATAATAATAATAATAATAATAATAATAATAATAATAATAAAAAGACAAAAACAAAAAACGAGAGGCTTGGAAATGATCTAAACATTTGGAAACAGAAAATTTCTACCCACTAGAAGCACATAAAAACCAATATTTCATGTCAAAAGACATTGTTTGTTATTTAACACTTTGAAACTGAATCCAGTACGAGCTTTTGTGCAGATATTGCCTTCCTTAGGAACTGTTGAAAACGAACACAAATGGAGATTATAAACCACAAAGAACTACCCATATGGATCGGTCGCCGGGGTAATCAACCCGAGGTCCGGGTCATTCAAGAGGCCAAACTGGATGATGCGGCCTGATTTGCAGAGTATCACTGGAGGATGGTACCAAACGGAGGGTGCAATGATGAGTTCGAGGCCCTAATCCCTTTTTTTGTCCAGGAACCATCCATGATACTTCAAGGCATTCATTCCAAACTTTCTCCCAGTCTTCCCTGCTTTGTTACAGTGAAAGACAGACTCCGGTAAAATCGATTCTTTTTTCAATTATTCATTGGTTGTCTTCAGAAAAACATTGATTTCTGGGAATAATTGGATCCTCAATCAAACTCAATGGTAAAATTCGAAACGTGACAATTATTTTAATTATTGCAAAGATTTTTCATTGAATTTGCTTCCAGATTATAAAGAAGTAAACTAACCCAAACTTTTCTTTGCTGTCAGAGCAATTTTTTTCTTTCTTTTGATGTTAAAGAATTGTTTTTCAGATTGAAAGCATGATCGCCAAACATAGACCCGAGAGTGAATGATGACGTTAGTCAAGGTCAACGCCAATTCACAATTCATAGATCGTTGGAAACGTACGGATAACCTACCCATGCACATCTCAGCAGAGAAGTCTTCAAGACCAAACACATAAATTAGATATAAATGATCAGTATAGTTCTCTTCTTCTACGTTTGAATAGTGGCGTGGCCAGCGTACAACAAGTAGATGGTCCCGGGGGGGCTATTGTTGGTAAAAGACATATAGATAATTCGAGGCATGGAAATATTATTTCTAGTCTTACACTTTTTAATTTGCATCTAACGTTTCTCCAGAGAGCTGTACGTAATACTTCATAAACGAGTGGGAGTGTTTTACCAGGGGTTACAAAAACGAGAGAACAATGAAAATCACGAGGCCGTAAACCGAGTGACTTTCATTGTTCTCGAGTGTTTGTAAAACACGAGAGGATTATGCAAGATAGATGAATGATCATCAAGCCCTATACTCAGAAAAACGATTTCTGAGCCCCATACGGGGATCGAACCCGCAGCCTTCTGATGACCGGTGAGACGCTCTAACCATTGAGCTACAAGGACTCAGATGGTGAGCTAAGGTGCAAGTTCATCTATCTTAAGATATATCCAAGTTCTCATGTTTCTAAAAACATAAAACTGCAAGATTATGAAAATTACGAGGCCGTAGACTGAGTGATTTTTGTAGTTCTCGAATGTCTTACAAACGCGAGAGAACAGTGAAAATCACGAGGCGGTAGGTCGAGTGTGTTTTATTGTTATCGAGTGTTTGTAACCCGTGGCAAAACACGAGACACGAGTTTATGAAATAGCTTCTCAATCCTCCATCTTGAATTCATTATTAAGAGATGTGATAATAAACGGTTGTATGTATGGGCCGTCTATTATCTGATATCTTAATTATGAATTCGGTTTACGTGGCTTTTACCGGGTTTTGAAAGGCATGCATATGACCAAATATTTTTGTCTGGTGGGTTAATTAGGTCATGAATCATTAACGAGTTTGAGAATATCATTTCCAGAACTAGTGGTAGAATTCTACCGTTTCAAGGAAGATTGCAATCCCCTCACCTGGACATATTCTCTTCATGTGTGAATAAATCTAGTCGATAATATTTCTGAAAAGTGGGTGCCCAATCCCCTCCATTCCCCCTATGACTTCTTCACTGCGTTTCAGTGATGGATGATTTTTTGATGGATGAAATTGCTGTATATTGCCGTCAAAACCGAAGTAGTTATTTGTCTACACGATTCCTGTTGTTAACCGACTTGCATCTGCTCACTGAAAGCACGATTTCAAAAGTTCGGAGTAATGCATAACGTAGAGACTGTCAACGAAATTTAGGTTGACAAAGTCAAAGTAAGTTCAACAGTGGCTAAAGTGAACAGCGTAGAAAAACGTTGCCACAAGCCTCGAAGGTTTCTTTCATCCGGGCGCACACATGCAGAGCATGCCCATACGTAACTCGAATATCAAAAATCAGATATCGAAAATACGATTTTCTCAGCCTCCTTTCCATTCCCTTTTCCAATTTTTTTTCGCAAACGAACGGCCAGAATTGGACAAGAATTAGAATTATTGATTTTTATATTTTTAAGTTTCATTAAAGCTGCTAAGGTGGTAAACATTCAAAGTGCCAAAGGTACTTTTACTGGTACAGTGGAAAAACGTGAGCTAAAGTATTCAAGAATGGCAACTCCAGGTAGCAATAGCATCTTAATAATAATTCGTTGTTCAACTGCTAACTTTTAGTAATCTAAGGTGAAACTAAAACTTGGTCGAAATGTCGAATATAATACGATAACCCTTACTGGTATAGTATATTTAATTAACTCTTTCGGGTCCATACCCGACGTTGGTATTTTACTCCGCCTAACGCCAGACGATTTTACTCGTCGAGTGGAGGGGGACCTCTTGGACAGAAAAGGATTAAAACATTCAGTGATTGTAGTAACTGACTCAGAAGTGTTAAATGACTACCAAACTATACTTAACCTTGAAAAGTAGTTGGTCGGGATAAAGCCCTTTTATGGCTCGAATTCCGGCTCGCGGGCCTTATGTTTGACAGCCCTAGTAGAGACAATACGTTTGAACGGTAAAACACTATAATGCAGCACAAATAACAAGAGAAAAGTGAAGTTAAATAACCAGATAAGGATAAATGTGACTGACGTTTGAGCACTGTGCTTCACACTGATGCATGGACTGACAAATCAAATAGTTTCAAAACTTCAGTTAGGTGTGCATAGTGGTTGCGAAACTTAGATTTATAGTATGCTTTTATTAGCTAAATTAATTTTCAAATCATAAGGATAAGGAAGCTGCTGTTTTTTTGTTATGGAACGACAAAGGATAATAGTATTGAGTGTTATCCGTCTACCATCAGCCAATACAGTGATCTTTTATCTATATAATTTAAGAATAAAATCCAAGAGCAGGAAAATGCTCTCCAATTTGCCCAGCCTTGCCATCGTCCAAGCTCTAACGAAGGGCTAACGCCAGCTTCTTTTCTTCCCATTTCGGGTTGTTGCTAATTACACGTTTCAGTCGTCATAAGGTTCTCAAAATATATTAAAATGTTGACAGAATCTTACTTAGAGCTGTTACTTTGATTTCAAAGAAATTTATCTTAATATGTAAAACATCATAGTTGGACAATTAAAGAATTGTAATTTTGGTCACCGTAAACAAGCCAGAGCATGAGAAGTTTTAATTACGTGACTTGTAGCACTGTTTTGGTCCTCTGGTGTCTCTTTTTCTAACCAAAACTGCACGGGTCCCAGAAGTAACTCTCATCCATTTATTATTGTGGTGTGAGTTGTGTCTTCGACAGAGATTCACAATATAAGGCTTCTCGACCACTCCTTTGATTTTGACATGAGACCCCACAGTATCTTTCTCAGTACACCGAAAGACTTGGCATTTGTCTGCTGGCCTATTACCTGTATTTTTAGCTTTGAAGCTATTCCATGACCCGCTACGACGACATTTGCTGGTTCTTGAAATGTTTTTGATCATGTCGCCTGGCTTTAGTTTGATTATTCCAGCCCTTAGAATATATAAATAACCGTATAATTTAAAAAAATATTGGACAAGTAAATGACAGAAACATAAGGACAAGTTATCTCAACTGTAGAAATAAAATAACAGACTCAGTAACCTTTCCAGCAAAAAATTTAACACATAAATGGAATATCTTTCATTAAATTCGAATAAAATATCAGGTTCAAAAATACTAGATTCGATGAATTGATCACGTTTATGCGGTAAACGTTCAGCAATTTTATTTTATCCACTTCCAACTTTAAGACTGATAAGAGGGATTTTTAAAGGATTTTTATAACAACAAAGCCAACCGGGCTTCCTTGTCACATACAAACTTACAAATCTTTGTTTTGTTATTTGAAAATTATTAATTCCTTTAAGATCGTAAACTAGTTCAGTATCCAGGGACCGCAGAGCTAAGATGCAGGGGGCAATTGCTTCCCACGTTCTTGGCAACGTTATTTCTCTTTCCATTAAGCAGTTAGTGGTTATCAAAAAGATGAACAAAATGTCTCTATTGTACGAAGAGAAATCTAAACGACTTTTCCCCTGGAAGTTTTCCTTCTCCCTAACCACCACTTTGAAAAACAATCCGCGGTCCCTAGTTATTTGTCTTTTACCTACTTAATTTTTAAAACGTCAAGGGAGTGATTTTGAATGAAAGGCAGTGGTGCTGTTGAAGTGAAGCTCCCAATAGCATTTTTGATTAAGCATTTTAGAATTTTCAACATATTGTTGTCAAATTCGGAATTTAATTACTCGTGTAACTATGGAAGCAATGAATTACAATTCTTAACCAAAACTTCATGACAGCGTCTGGTGAATTGTTTAACTACATCATCTAGTGCCGGTAATTCCGACAAACTTCTAGTCAACTTTAACCAGAACTGATAAAAATGTGACAGAATAGCAACTGTGGAATAATCACCCTTGCATCCATTCATGACAAGTAATATGCCGTGATTAGTCCTAGTGAAACACTTTTACGAAAAAAGGTGTTCTAGGCGCTCCGATGATGATGATGACGACAATGATGACGATGATGTCAATAATTATAAATTACTATTATTACATGTCATGTACGTTGGTCAAAAATAGGTTAAAATTAAAAAAAAAAGTACACACTTACCTCTTCTGTGAAGCAGTCTTTGATGTAGTCTTTTTGCGTCCCGATGTTTTCCCCATTCCCACACTTGTAAGAAACGATGGCTGTGGCAGAATAACTCTACAAATGATACCACTTGAATTTAGCGGTGTTAGGATGGGAGGCTGAGCGGGGACGGTTGCATTTCATGATTTTTCAAGACCCAAAATCTGCTTGCTCCAAAGGGTTTGGGAAACGTTTAGAAGCAGAAATTTACCTAATTTTGGACTGATCTTCGACTAAAACGTCTTTAAGTAAGTTAAATATTTGTTAAAAAATACATATCATAAACGACAATTCTTGGACGTCATGCTTGTTTACTTGACCTGTCATATGTTAATTGAAAGACATAAATCATATCCAAACCCGGATATCTCCCTTTTGACAATAATTTATTGACGTTTTTTTTGTTTTGTTTTTTTGGGGGTTTTTTTAGGAGAGCTTATGTTCCACTTTTTAAAAAACGCCGGAACCTTGTCATCTTAAAGCTCTTTTGAAGAATATCTTTTACTTGCGACTGGAAAACTGTTTTAGCTTTTAACTGCTGCAAAACTTTCCATAAACAAGATTCTGTGAAAATTTCAAGTGAAAAGTCCATTTACTTTTTTGATATATGCCCTCTTTCAAAGTTTCAGACGTATAATTTAACAGGAATTTTCATTCTTTAGTTTCAGGCGATTTTTGCGCGTGTGGAGAAGATCATCTAATTTAATTGTGTTACCAAAAAACAGCTGGAAGTACTATTTTTCTTGATGTCCAGACCGAGTAAAATGTGCCTATCTATAATTAGCATTTTAAATGACGCTCTCTAAAATGCTTTTGGGGGCCTATTTTGGCAGTTGATCATTTTTAATCCTTTATATATTGCAAAATTTACCATTTTTGCACAACATATTAACTTTTAATGTTTTCGTCCCAAACAGTGAATCATGGGAAATCAGGAAAGACACAATAGAAAAACGTGATCGCATAAACGTCAGATCAAATACTTCTCTTCAAATTTTGATTCATTACTAGGGAAGACTCAGAACTCGTCCATGTAGTCTCTAGCAACATTTGGTGGCTGAACTGGTTTTGTCTGACAATAGAAAGTGATTGTTGAAATAAGACAAGTTCGTGAGACGGCCTTGTGAGCTCGCAGTGCCTTGATTCGTTTATTCTTGATTTCATGACATAGATTTTGAGAATCATTTCTTAGGCATTTTTAAGAACAGCACACCACTACCCACTGAAAGTTTATGAATATCAAATTTGCGTACTAATGGCAGGACCCTTAAAAACAGCACACAGCTGTCCACTAAAAGTCTATGAATGTTAATTTTACTTACTAATGGCGGCATCCCTAAAAACAGCACTTAGCTGTGCGCAAAAAGTATATTAGTACTACAGTGGAACTTCGATTATCCGAATTCAACGAGACTTACCTGTAAGTTGAAGTTGGATTTGGATTCTACTAGTCGCCAGCCAGGGAGTGAAGAAGTTGTACGCCCAACCAATGAAGAGAACGTGTAACTATCGCCTTACCCTCAGCTCCTTCACTCTGCGCATAGAGCTAAAACAATTGCTACGAAGTTTGGTATTTCGGTGAGTAGCCGGCGCTCTCTCATACAACTCTTTCACTCCCTGGTTGATGACTAGTAGAATCCAAATCCAACTTCAACTTCAACTTACAGATAAGTCTCGTTGAATTTTTAAATTCTATCGTCTAACGTCAAACTCGCGGAGTCATAGCCATGGAAAACGTTCATAAAATTGAATTACTATTTCATATGTGCCATATTGAAGTTAGCTTTAAGTTCTAGCTGTCTAAGAGATGACTTCATCTGAAACAGATCGAGCGGCAATCGACAACTCAACTCACCTCTAATTTATAATATCTGTACTTTTTGTTGTTTCTTCTCGCAGACACCGGATTCGACGTAGTCACCGTCTCGAGAAGATCGATATCTTGACTGTACAAGCGACCTACGAAGGAGGATCTGTTCTGAATAACAAAGGTTGTCTATTTTGGCGGGAGCTAATGGACCCCTTCAATATAAATTACAAAGAAAATAGCTGAATCAGCAGACAATATTTGAACCCTCCAATGACTGCCCAGAGTTCTATAGTTCTCAAACTTTAATGGCTGGTTAAAAATAAAATGTATGTCAGCAGGAAGTGTTTGGCGAACGTCGCCTATTTTCTCGCTTTCGTTTTCCAAGAAATTGGCTAATTTTCCAAGAAATGCGCGCTAAAGTTATGTCCACATATGCTGGTTTTAAACAAGACGTTTTTACTTTTTGCGAGATCGTCAGAAATGACTTGGGAATTTCCCTTACGTAATCCATAGGAAAGGCCCCCTCTTTTGAACAAACGTTACTGAAGAAGTCTGTTTGTATTAATCTTTTCTAAGCGAAGTTGAACAGCTTGAATTCAACACTGTTGGAGACTTTTAGCACCTCAGACGACTGAAGTATGGGTTGAGCTTGCGCAAAAATCTGTACCTCTCAATACTAAATTCTTTTTCGTGAAGGATCGTAAAACTGTACTGATATCAGTAAACGAAGTCTTGCGTTTTACGTCCTCTCTTTATAAATGCATCCTTGTAGTGTCGATTTCAACAGAGCTCGGAGCTTTGGTGCGCGTTACATATGTGTTCTTGTATCGACCGTCATTACCATTGATGAAGCCATGTTTTATCTTAGTGCGAGGGCTCAACACTCAAATAAATTTCTCATCGGATTTTGCTGACTTAGGAGAATGGTCTTAAGACCATGGATGTGGGCAATTGCACTAGATGTACCCCCCCCTGTTACATCAGTGATTATAACAGACCTATCTTGGTATATTGTCTTCAGCTTCTTTTACAGCGTTGTTCTCGTATGTTACTAACGTTTCAAAAAAATTTGCCGGGTTTTTGAAGAAACATTCATGATATAATAATTATATCAACTCCATATATGGATGGATTATTCATATGTGGAGTCAATAATTAGAAATTAATGCGAAGGGAATATCCCATCCATAATTCAGAGGGGAATTCCCTGAGGGAATTTCCCTCCATGTTGAAATAAGCACAATGGAAAGGATCGCAGTTAGTATTTGCATTTATTCATCTTCCTTATGCGAAGGCATCAGTTTGAGCCAACGTTTGGAAATTAGTAGTCGACTAAGACGAAGCACAAACTGTTGGAACAGGTCAAGTACACAATGTTCACAATTTCACACGATAAGTCAAGTATGATATGTCACTCAAACGTTCAGTCTGCATCTTATGGATACTCAACTGATGAATCACACAGTTTTAACAAAACAATGTTCCATGACCGCGGGAAAATCAACTCCTGCTCTCCACAAGATTTTTCTCTTATCTCTTGGCAATATTTTTCATGTCCCAGGGTGGTTACTGCTACATCTAGTGTTATAATTTTCCTGATTTCTCTTCAAACAGTTCAAATTTTTGTATTGTATTGTTTACTTTCGCTTTCCAATTTTAAAATTGAGAGTATTATTTACATATTCCATTAAGATATAATTCAAATGCTTCATACTATATTACCATAGGAAGCAAGTTAAATTTACCTTGTGTGGAAATAGGTATACGTAACCAAATGACAGAAATTCAAATTGAATTTTTCTGTTGTACAAGGATATAACTGTGCCTTGTTATCCTGTGCATGATTATCAAAGTGTGTTGTCATCATTTCACAATGTAGCTTTCATACAGCAAACTATGTTTAGGTTAGAAGACAAGGAAAATGTGTGTAATCACCAATATCAAAATTGGGTATGTTTTTTCCTTAGTTTCGATTTTGTCTTTTTTACTTGATTTTATTTTATCTTATTTAATTTCGCCTTATATTATATTATTTATTCCATTCTATTCTACTCTGTCCTATTCAACCCTCCTTAACTTTATTCGATCCTATTCTATCCAGTTAGACCCTATTCGATCCTAATATATTTCATCCTATCCTATTCTACCCTATTTTACCCGACCCTAAATTCTGCTCCACTCCATTCCATTGTATTCTACTCTATTTTACGTTATGTTGTGTTTATGTTATATGATGTGACGTGATGTAATGTAATGTGATGTTGTGTTGGAATTGTGTGCGATGCATGTGATGTGGTGTGGTGTGGCCAGGTGTGATGTGGTGAGGTGTCATATGATGTGATATAATGTGGTGTGGTGTGATGTAATGTAGTATGGTATTGTGTCATGTCATGTCATGTTGGGTCTTGTAGGGTCTTGTGATGTGATGCAATCTGATGAGGTGTGATGTGATGTAATGTGATGTAATGTGATGTTATCTGATATAGTGTGATGTGGTGGGGTGTGATGTAATGTGGCGTAATGTGATGTTGTTTGGTATGATATGATGTGATGTGCTTTGATGTGTTGAGATGTCATTTTATGTGACGTTACGTTTCGTTATGGTGTGATACGTTTTGCTGTGCTGTGTTGTGTTGTGTTGTGTTGTGTTGTACTGTGCTATGCTGTACTGTACTGTGTTGTGTTGTGTCGTGTTGCGTTGTGCTGGGCTGGGCTGGGCTGGGCTGGGCTGTGCTGTGCTGTGCTGTGCTGTGTTGCGTTGTGCTGTGTTGTGTGTTGTGTTGTGTTACGTTGTGTGGTGTTGTGTGGTGTGGTGTTGTGTGGTGTGATGTTGTGTGGTGTGGTGTTGTGTTGTTGTGCTGTGCTGTGTTGTGTTGTGTTTCGCTGTGTCGTGCTGTGTTGTGTTGTGTACTGGTATGTTATAGTTTGGTTTTAATGTTATCAGTTGCTCTAAAAATGAGTTCGTAATAAAGTTAAAAGCTCACAATTTCAATCCCACCCTTTTTTTTTAGCCTATGTCTCGATTTTTTTAAGACGCATGTTTCTTTTCGTTGGATTTGGATTTATTTTATGTTTTTAAATTTTTTGGCTAGTTCTGGATTATTATTGCCTACCCAAATGATTATTCTCGATAATTTTTTTATTTTTTTAAGTTAGGTTGGTGAAGATTAGATCATTCATTTTTTTTGAAACACCCATGGTTATTTTCTACTATTTTCCTGAAAAAAATCAAGTTCACAAAAAAGAAATGCGTTCTGTGCTAATTTTTAACAGTCAAAGCCAAAGGCTTGATATGACACAAAGAGTGATTAGTGGTATTGTAGTGATTGTGGTAGCTTGGTAATTATATTCTTAATACGCACGCTCTCAAGCTGTTCTCTCAGAAAAACTTTCTGAGTCCCTGACGGGAATCGAACCCGTAACCTTCTGATCGCCGGTGAGATGCTCTAACCATTGAGCTACAAAGACTCAGATGGTGAGCGAAGGTCAAATTTATGTACTGGTTCGTATAGATGGTTAGAGCATCTCACCGGCGATCAGAAGGTTACGGGTTCGATTCCCTTCAGGGACTCAGAAAGTTTTTCTGAGAGAACAGCTTGAGGTGTTCTTCAATTTACGCTTTAACTTTCGAAACAAAATTAAAACAGAACACACTTGATTAATAATTCCATATATGGTAGTTTAAGTGCTCTTCAGTTTTTGAAAGATCATCAAAAAAATTGAAATGGGAATTTCCCTTATGTAATCCAGAGGGAAGTTCCCTGACTTTAATAAATACTATATAAAAGATCTTTGCCCATCACATTATCTAGTCTCTTTTCCCAAGCGACAGCAGCAGTTCGAACTGAACTTTTCCTGATTTCGTACATCATTGCAAATTAAGGTAAGTGTGGATCTTGTTAATGAAATGTATTCCAGTCGATCGATAAATTTTTGTTCGAAAATGGTATTGTCTTGATGTGTTGATGTGTTCTGAGGCGAAGTTTTCGTATCTTGTTTACTCCTGCACTATTTTAGTTTCGATTTCAGTAATTCAAGTTTGAAACTTGAATGTGTGCTTTCTTTGTGTGTCTAATTTTGCTGGATTCGCTTGTTTGATGATTTAACATGTTCAGATGTTCATATATGCCTATGTTATACGAATAATTGTAAATTAAAGAGATGCTTTCGTTTTTAGGTTGTTTTTAGGTGCCAGGGCCCATTATATCCCAAGCATAATTGTTAATCTAAAATAATAAATCTCCAGGCCAGTTACGTAGCAAGAGATTTTGATACTCTCTGGCCAGATTAGCTCGAACAAATGAGTAACCAACGTTTGCGAAACTACAATACCACAATTGTGTCTCCGGTCTATCTCGGAATAATCAACAAGAAGCAGTTGTGTTGTTAAAAGCTACAACTTCCTAAAAAATCATCGAAACTGGTCCCATGCGCTTACACGAGATTGACAAATCGCCCAAACTTTTAACGTCATGGATATCCAAACTAACACGACTGCATGTTTTCACAGAACAAGTCACTTGTAATTTCTCGACGAATAGAATTCTGCTCATGACAATATTGTTCTCTTGTATTATGAAGTTATTTTTCATGTGACAAAAGGGTCACGGCTTTGCCTGGTTTACTATTTTGTTTTCATTTTTCTTGAAACATTCCCATTGAAAAATTTGATACCAATTCTAATTTCTGTTGGGTATCATTCACTTTCACTTTCCATTTTGAATCCAGTAACGATATCGTTTAACTTGTTTTATATCGTCATAGAAACCTAATAAAATTAAACTTTTGTGAAGGTAATACAGGTAATGCATTAACGAATTGAAATCCAGCTTGGACCATTCTTTCATAATCTACCTGCTCATATCAACTATTTTCTAATATATACTTCTCTAACAGTTGGGACCGTGTTGGTTCGTAAATTTGCTTCTTTGGACGAGCTCGTCATTTGCAACAGTTTGGATTTATTTCATCCAAATTATCCCATGTGATCATTCGTTATGAAGGATAGAAAAGGGACAAATTCTTATAAAATAAAGGTTCTGGATTCGCTTCACAACATCGCTTTCATGCAGTATTTTGATGCTTAGTTTTAAACTAGAACGTCCTTAAAATTATGTCACATAATTTATGTCCTATTTTTATAATTAACTTGAAATTTCAGTTTAACGTAATTAACTATGGCCATGTTTTGTGGTTTTTTTCGTGGCTTTATTTATGTCTTTCGTTGTCAGCTAATTAGGTTCAGCAACGCTTCTCCTGGATTTTTACTTTCTTTTGCTCTTTAAACACTGTTATCATACTCTCGATTATCTCCATATTCTCCATTTTTCGTCACTGTAGGGGAATGGAACTGAATAGTTGAGAAGTCTCACAAAGAAATACAAATAAGTTATTTTTTTCATTACATCTTTATTTGGTTTAATTTCAGAATAATTTCAACATGGATAAGGAGCAAAAAAAAACCTATATGACTCAAGAAGACAAAAGTCGTATTATGAGCTCTCAATCAAAACACTACGAAAGTGGTAACATCCCTAAGGGTTCGTTTGGTTCCCGAAGTCAGAGTGCAGCAGATAAGAACACGAATGAGGGACGAACCAACAAATGATGCTGAGCCATCCAGTACGTTATAAGGGAGCATCTTTATATCATTATATATGTTTAGTGCATGTCAATTTCTTTGTAAATGTAAGTCGTTTTATTCGGACTTGTGCGAACGCCATTATGAATTGATGGGACAGTGGTATACGATAAACTAGTTTTTGTTTGCAATAAAGCTCCTTTTTACATCATTCAAAAACATTGAATTTATTATGTTTATTAATCTGTAGCAAATGAGATATCTAACAAACCTCTTGTTTATTTTGCTTAACGCAAAGGGTTTGTTTTGAAGTCTTCTATCGAGATTTTTTAATTGTATCCACCAGGAAAGGCAAGGCCGACAACAGTTTTCACGCGCATCGTTTTGGGTTTTAGCCTAAGCCTGCTAACGTTTGTTTTTAGTGATCATGCCCAATGCAAGTGATTGCTTTTATTTTTTGATTTTTCTTTGAGATAGGAACAAGTAGATTGTATAATCGGGCAAGCAAATGAATATTTAAATAAAAGTTGACAAACATAAATACATCGTACTGAAACATCGCTCTACTGAAGATTTTAAGCAAACACAAAGGCTAAACAACGACAAAATGTTAATAAAATAAAAGCTCCTGCCAAGATTTCATCTTATAATTTTGTTTCCCTGTTCACCAAACTTTGAATGAACAGTAGAATTAGGAACATAAAACTTTCTCTACTGATTCTGTTGCATGAGTACCACATGTATATTCCATTCTATTCTACGTTGTAATGTGGTGTAATTTAATGCAATATTGTGTTGGAGTTGTGTGATGTGAGTGATATGGTGTCGTGTCTTGTGGTGTCGTGTGACGTGATGCAATCTGATGAGGTGTGGTGTGATGTAATCTGATATGGTGTGCTGTGGTTTAAAGTGATCTTCTATGGCGTGACGTGATGTGATGTGATTTCATGTGAGATGTCATTTTATGTGACATTGTCGGAAATTGTACGATAACACGTTAGTGATTAGCTATATTCCGTAATTTGATCGCATGTTGTTTGTAAATTTACCGTATCGTATATCAGTGGTGAGTTGCGATAGTGAAATCGTAAGTGGTAATTAAAGGGGACGTAAGTCGATTGTTTGGCAAGTTATTGAACTTTAGCGGAGAATTCATTCAGGAAACGTATTCTACCACGTTTTCGATAACATTACTATACGTTATGTTGTGTTGTGTTTGTGTGTTGTGTGTTGCGCTGTATTCGTGATGTGTTGTGTTGTGTTGCGTATTGTGTTATATTGTGTTGTGTGTTACCCGGTGTTGTGTCATGTGTTGTGTTATGTTGCGCTGTGTTGTGTTTGTGCTTTGTTGTGTTGTGTAGTGTTGTGTTGCGTCATAAGGCGTCGTGTAATAGCATGTTATGGTCTGGTTTTAGTGTTATCAGTGGCTCTAAAAGTGACTTCGTAATAAAGTTAAAAGCTTACCATTTCAATCCTACCCCTTTTTGCAACCTATTTCTTGAATTTTTGAAGATTTGGATCATTTTATGCTTTTAAATTTTTTGACTTGTGCTGGATTATGATTACGTGCTCAAATGATTATTCTCTCAGCGTTTTTTCCCTTTTTTCAGTTAGGTTAGGGAAGATTAGAGCATTTAATTTTGTTTTTGAAAACACCATGGTTATGCTCTAACGTTTGAATAAATTGATATCTGACACAGAATATAAAAAGTTCTATTTTCTTGAATAAATCAATTTCACAAAAAAGAAATGGATTCAGTACTAATTTTTAACAGTCAAAGCCAAAAGCTTGTTTATACAAAGAGTTCATTGTGCATTGGAGCTGTTTTTTGAAACTAAGTTTAATAGATTGCATTTCCTTAATTATTTTCTAGATTAGTACTTTTTCTTATTCATTCCAATTTAAACAGACCAGTCGTCATGTTATCCTATTAGTGTTATAATTGAATGTATAAAAATAGGAAATGAAAATAGGATCGTGCGTAGACATTGTTAAATAAGGTAAAAAGTTCAAAGGTTTGTAACTGCCCTGACTGATTGCAAAGAGTTATAACGTTTCAAGCGAAGGCCCTTCGTCAGAGAGTGAAACTGGTTCTGTTCAGAACAGGGACTTTGCTCGAAATGTTAGAATTATTTCTGATCAGGTACGGCAGTAACCAACCTTACAACTTTTTTACATTATGGTTGAAGTTATGGCAGTATATTTGTCCATGCTCGTATTGCTATAATATTCATGAAATTACTACAATATCATTAGTTCTTTATTATAAAATTTCTATCAGTTTCCAAGCTATGAAAAAAAGTAGATCAGCTTTCGATTCAATTGTTTTCAAAAATGCTTTTAGCTCTTTTTTATGATAGTCGTTTATGTTGAAAAATTTTCCAAAGAAAATTTCACTTTCAGAATCCACTCATCTTTTCGTGTGCGCGAATATTCAATTCAAACACACACACACACAAAAAAAAAAATCAAAAAAAACAAAACAAAAACACAAGGGTTCTTTCAATTGAATAACCTAACTATTTTTACTTCCTCTTCGTCGTACATTAATGTTACCCACAATATTGAGCATATAGGACCTGGGAAGCAACATATATTGAACAACCATCGTAGCTCTAATCTGAGTCTTGGCAGATCAATGGTTCACAAAAGGGTTGGGAATTCGATCTCCATCAGGGGACCAGAACACATTTTTCTGAGTACAGGAGCTCGATGAACGTCCACTCATCGTTGGCAATAACACTTTCACATGTATGTAAAGCATCATATCGAGCAAGGTATTCATGTCGATCGTTGGCATTATTACAATATCTCGTGAAGAGAAGGATTTGGATATAATATCATCAAAATCTTTACTTAGTTGAGTCACATCTACAGATGCATTGGAACAACAAAGCGGATAACTGAAGTATTTTTCCCTGTTAATAAATCTTTAATAAGGCTACATGTGGAGTACTGGGTTTAGGTTTGGGTCTAAGTCCCAGACATAGATATTTTGATTGGCATTGGATAATAAAGCTTGAAAAATGTCGGCGCAAATTCACAAAATTAATGACTGGATGTAGAGCTAACATAACGAAAGGTTCAGTAACTTGGATTATCAATATCATTGTAACAAAGAGCACGAGGTGACCATATTGACATCTTCAAAATTTGATGTGGAATTGTTTTGAAGTCTGAAAGTCTGAAAGTCTGGACTGGAATTATTGAGGCAAATTCGCCAATAGTTTAAATAGGTTTAAATAAATAAAATATTGGAACAGATTATTGTTTGAAGCCATGCAGGAACGTTTCGCCAACAAATAATTTTAAAGTTATGTCGAAAATTATAAACAAGACTCAATTGGGTGTGGCGTTAATAATGGCTTTTGGAAGCTTGTCGAAAACATTTTAAGAAAATGTGGTAGTTTTAAATAACATTTTATTTGCATATGTTTTGCTGGGTACACTTATTATTGCATGTTTGTGAAACTCGTATTTCTTCATTGAGATTCTGCTTTGGCCTAATTATTAAACTTGAGCTTTAATTTAATATTGAGGCTACTGCATAGGTAGCACACATGTCGAACGGACACCTCAGCTCTCCATATCAGTCACGTAGTTCAATGACTTGAGCGTCATACCAAGCGTTTCTCAAAAGGATCTGCACCATCCTCCAGTAGGCGTTCAAAGGATGTCTGGGGAATCGAAGCAATGCAGCTGGGAGAAAGATGTTAGGATGTGAATAGTGGGCGTTCGTCAGTCATTCACCACAACAGCACTTCTAAGTTTCTAGTTGTCTAGTATTGACAACTTCTACGAGGTTTCAGTATAAGGCAGTGTGAGTTCAACTATAAAAGTTTGAGAACCACTGCTCTCACAGTCGTCAAAAGACTGAGGGCTTGGATCCCTATCAAGCGCTTATGATGCACTTTTTTGAGTAAATGAGCTTAACAAACGTTCACATATCTTCTGCAATAACACCAACCTCCCACACAACGAAATATTGTGCATAATATTCTTGTCAATCATTAGTATTATCATATCGTAGCTACACAGAGACAGCACATATGTGAATGTCGTACGACACCTTAGCTCTCCTTCTGAGTCTTGGTAGCTCACTGGTGAGTGTCTCACCTGTCATCAGAAGGTTGCGAGTTCGATCTTTGTCTTTGGCTCAGAAATCGTTTTCCTGAGGTTAGAAATTGGCGAGCGTTCATCATTCATCTAAGATATCCCCAAGATCTCACATCTGCAACTTATATCCACTTAATATAATTACCAACATATCGAGACAGCCGTTTAGGTCGCGCATATCTCAAACTTGCACCTTAGCTTGCCATCTGAGTCTCGGTAGCTCAATGGTTAGAGCGTCTCACCGGTCATCAGGAGGCTACAATTTCGATAACCGTCTGGGACTCAGAATACTTTTTCTTGGGTAAATGAGGATGAGGAACGTCCACTTATCGTCTGTGATAACGCGAAGGTCCTATATGAACAACATTGAGTACAACATTCACACTGGTCAGGTTCGCCTGACATTTACTCCCCTTTTGACTCTGAAGATGACCGCCGCTAAGGCTGTCGAAACGTCAGTCACTTCAACCAACAGTCTTTCTCAAGACTACACTAACCTGGACGATCAACTTCCTCAAATATGTCATTCACACAGGTCATTACCATTATTATCATATCATGGCTACTGGATGACTATCGAACCAAAGCCTCGGATCCCCATATGAGTTTTGGTAGTTCAGTCGATTAGGGCAGCCAATCGAGAATTAGAAAGTTCATGATTCGATTCCCGTGTGGGGCTCAGTAGTGTTTGACAAACGTCCGCTCATAAAATACAATGCAAACCAAACTCCCACATGCACAATAATTTGTAGAACATTCATCTCCGTCATATTCTACCTATTCCTAAAGCGGAATGCTGTAAAAATTAGAATAAGCACTCACCCGCGAATAAGTGCACGCCCCCCTTCGAATAAGTACCCACCTCTGAAATGGGATTCACTTGAAATAAGCGCCCACACAAATATTTTCAATAGTTTTTTCAACCAGACAGAGACTGCCCACACATGTAATAAGAGGGACAATTCGGGCTAATGTCGCTTTTAAACCTTAACTGTTCTACCGGAAGATGTTTGTACTGATATGTCCAACTGCGCACAAAGTTTTCAATCGCCGTCATTCCTCCACAAAGAGCTTGGTAATGGTTCAACTATTCTGTTTTGTTTAGTTAAAGAGAAATAAACTCCTTATCTTTTGTTTCGAACAAGAGCCCACCATCGAGTAAACGGCTACCATAAACGTAGCAAAATCAAATAAACGTTCGGGAGGGCTTATTCGAATTTTCGCGGTAGATGCAATATTCTTGTGCATTATTTATCCCGGAATAGTCCCAAGAGAACGAACCTCGAGTACAAGTGGATGATTCAATTGTTTAACCTTTTTGTTCTGTTACTTAATAGAAGTTTTCATTCAGTGTTATAGCTACCAGAATACCTTGAACAAAAGAAAGCAGAGGTTAGCGCACGCAATGGAAGAGCAAACAAAAGAAAATACTGGGCAACGGAACAAATTAAAGCCACACAGCGATCTGTTATTTGAATACTCAGATTTCTCCAACTTAAATGAAACTGAAAATACTATATTTTTTCCGAACAATATTAAGAAATCATCCACTAAAAGATAAAACTGCTCGTTAAAGCTAGCGTTTTACAAAAATTATCCGTACATCTGTCCCAGGTGGGTTGCTTCAGTAAAACGCGGAGTCTCTGCATAACATGACTAGTTTAAGGTGGCGGCCACAATCCGATGTGTATCTCGTCTCTGTAAAGCATTCTGATAATTTGGTGAATGCTACATCATGTGAACAGAGATGAGGGGGGAGGGCAAAAGGGGTAGAGGGGCTACAGTCCCTCGTCGGGGAAAAGTAAACAATTCGTCAGGGAATTTTGTCATTGATTTAGCGAAAAAAGATAATAGACTCTCTTCGTCACGTCAAATCTAAAAGTAAACTGTTTCTATAGTCAGTTGTTGCGATTGTTTTGGCGAAAAATAACACGATGTTTTCGACCTTCACATAAGGAAATTATAAAGTGGGAGTGATCCTGACCCCCTGGTTTAGCCCTTCTGTTAGGGACGTTATCCCCCTGGCCTGCATCGGGGGTTTCCTGGTGCCACTCGTGCATGTGAGAGGAATGGATCCTGGATTTTCCTGGTTAATGCTTACTCGTTATAAATGTCAGGTTTTTCTTTCGATGAGCCTACTGAAGCGGAAAGTCTACTTGCGAGTTAATTCACGCACGTTCTGGCGAGCACACGGGTGGAATTCATGAATAATAAATTGAGTATATACGAAAAAAGATATCTGTTTGCAGTCGTAATATAAAAATAAGAGCCCAGCTCAAAATTCTCACAGAAAGAGACATTGGTTAAAAATATATTTTACTGACGTTTCGTCGCTAGACGCGCGACATCTTCAGAGCAGAAATGAATGATAAGAGTTAGCATATTAAATTATATTTACATAGTATAGGATGACACAAAGCCAATTTAATATGCTAACTCTCATCATTCATTTCTGCTCTGAAGATGTCGCGCGTCTAGCGACGAAACGTCAGTAAAATATATTTTTAACCAATGTCTCTTTCTGTGAGAATTTTGAGCTGGGCTCTTATTTTTATATTACGACTTCGCTTTCCGCCCGGTAAATCGCTGGTAACTATATCTGTTTGCACCAAAAAAAAGTCAATGGAGAAAATCCGGCTTGGTGATATGAGGCTCCACAGTACAAGAGCTTTCGCCCCCTAAATACAGACAAAATAGAGCTAAAAGCAATGAAAAATTTACAACAAGACGCTAGTCTTCTGAAAATTGATCATTCAAATAACCAAAACTTTCGCATGTAATTCAATATTTTAACTTGAGCCATGTTTACGCAAAAAGCCTGGCCTCTCAGATTGATTAGCAATGCCAATATCTCATTTTCGTGAATATTTCTTCTTAAATTTTGTCCCGGTTGTCCAGCTCGACGAGGTGAGATCTCACTTTTCACAGCAGGAACAACGCTGGCTGTTTTTCCGCTATAAACAATTGAAAGGACTCGCCCCGCCTCCCACAGTTCCGGGGACGGACATTCATGTCAAGGGCATAAACCTACGATGTCCCTAATCATTCGCTGGATTACGATATTTCATGGAAATCAAGCTGGTAAAGAAGATTTCTTGATTATTTGTACCAAGTTCCCACATTCAGATTAAGTTTCGAGGCAGGATCCAGTGAAGCAATCAGTCCCAAACGACTTATTGTCCTAGACTTATACGTGCAGTTTCTTGTTCGGTTCCATTCATGATATTCTGACCCTCCTGAAAGACATTGATACACTTCAATTGCCCCTCCTGTGAAACAATTACAGACGAGGTTCGTGTTATCTTGGGTCACTTCCGTTGCCTAAATGACGAAAGTTAATCAAAGGATATTTGTCAAGGAGGCTGGTTTTCTCAATGAAATCGTACGCGGTAAGTTTACGAGGAAGTTTATCTTATTTAAAGCATCCTTCGAGTCACCTTTTAAGGTAAGACTTCTGGCTGAAAGTTCTTCTCTCGCTTATCAGTGAGGAACGATTCCTCGCTAATCTGCTAGAACGTCACGTCTATTCGATTAGCCCTTGAGAGCTGTCTACGTAGACTCTTTGACTGCTGTACGTTCAACCATTTAATTGTTTTACGATCTTGCAAACTTATTTACGCTTGTTTGTCTCTTCGCGATTCAAGATCTGCAGCTCCCATACTTCAAGTAGGTAGTATGTCGTGCTACGACACGTATAAATGATTTGGTTTAGTTGACAGTGTCGATCTTCTGGGCCAAAGATTAACTGTCGGATTAACTTTTGTTTGGGTAGACTCTGTCCTGTGTGTTTGCTTTCTTAATTCGCTTCATGTGATCTTTTATTTGGAATAAAGGGGAGAGTCGGTTCATCGTTTCTGTGTGTTACATATCATATCGCAGCCCAAAATCAAAATTGTGGTTGACCATACGCCGATCGGAACATCTTGAAAGCGACATCTGGAATCTGAACCAGTTCAGGTTTTTGCGTTAAAGCACTTTCTTAATTAGGATTTATCCTTAAAATTCTCTGACGATATGTTGCATAACGATCAGACCACTATTGACAAATGTGTTTGTATCATTAATAAGTTATCTATTCCCTGTTAATTAAAATAATTTGGAAACCTTTTTTCAGTATTATAATCTCTGCTTTTCTCACTCGTTTATTGGCCGGACAGTTGGGAGTATTCAAATTCTTACTGTCATATTATATTCTGTATTACATCATCCGGTTAGAATGATATTCCATCACTTCCTCTTTAATCTTAGTAAAATAAAGGATTAAGTGTATGGATTTTAAAAAGCTTATCAATAAATACCTTGCTAAAGTATAATATTGGACCAGAGTTGTTGTGGACAGGGAGCATAATCAATTTTGGCAGTAAAGTTATCTAGTCCAAAGATAGCATTTTGCTACTTATATTCCAAAAAATTCAAGTACTGTAGCTTCTTTTTCATTTTTAATAACTTAGTAGAGCAGATTATCAAGTAAAGCAAAACAGGACAATCAAATGCAGTTTAACTGATAAACATATTTGTCTGTAGACCTTTTCACTGATAGGTAATCTTGAAAATTTTATGCATATTGCTTTTTTAGAGGTGGGCAGCTCAGGTCTGTGACTTAGATAATATGAGTTCAACTTTGTCTTGGTATTAACGACAGACTTGCAGCTTGACTTGAGACTTGAGTGGAAATAATTTAAGCTTGAGTTGCTTTGAATTATTGAAATTCAACTCACTTGTGGACAAACATGACAGTCATACCTCATATTGTATAAAAATAGTACTGGAAACTAATAATCTATATGTATTAGTTGTATCAGTTTGCCAATTATATTGTTCTGGCAAACGATAAGGCTCAGGGTATGTCTTGGATGACTGAAGTCAGATGTTATGCCTTTTCTTTTTTGGGCAGTGACCTATGAGTTGTGACTCCTCTTGAGACTTGGCTGTTCAATTTTATACAAGCTAAAATTTTAATAAAATGAGATTCTTTAATGAAAATTACTGCCCAGCAGATCATTTTTAAGAGTTGCATAATGAGAATTCTTTAATGCAGCTAACAGTTCATCACTTTATACATAACATGATGATGATGTTACATGTAAAACAATGAAATGTTAGCTACATTAAAGAATTCTTGTTATGTCTGTTTTAGAATTTACCTGCTTGGCAATAATTTTTATTACAAGACTTAAATGAAATCCTTTATCCAAAGTATTTTTTTTGTTGACATAGAGAGTGCTACTACTTCCCCTGCCCACAGCCCCTAGCCCCCATGCAAAAGGCAGGAAGTTGAGTTGCACCCTGGTGCTCTTCTGGTCAAGTTTCATTCTTTCATGTCTGAAATCAGATGATCAAGTTTACATTATATAGGGTAACCCTTCTTGCATGGGCAACTTCACAAGTAGGGTTCCCTACCTCTACCTGGTCACTAAGAATTTTATAAGCAACAACATGACGTCATCACTTGATGTTGAATTTGACAATTTTTTTTTTTGTGAGATATTAAGGTTGACACAATCATAGCATCAACAATGGCCATTGCAGTTTTCTCCACATCACAGATGCCATTTTTTTTGTATTTTTCTAAATTTGTTTATTGAGTAGGATGGTTTGTGGCTGAGGTACAGTAGTTCTTTCTTCATTCATTACATCATTGTTTAGCTAATATCTTTGAAAGATCTTGCCTGATGTATAAGTACATGAAGCCATTGCTGACAATGCAGTGGACTGCATTTTACAGGCTTTTACAATAAAACATGACACTTCTGGAAGGTTACCCTACCTGATGTGTTTACATGACTTAAATATAGCTGCTGGGGTTACCCAAGTTCTAAACAAAATGTGGAAAGAAACTGAGTTAACTAAGGAAACCCTCCTAATTAACTAGGGGGTTACCCTGCCACTGTGTAAATAGGCCTTTAAATTAATCATGCTAAACATCTAGTGGGCTGTTGTGTCTTGCCAACTGCTTGACGTCATAAGAATTGTTGACTAGCTCCTGCAGTTCTTTTCCACTTTTGTGGTAATTCATGTGCCATTGACTTGAGGAAAGCATTCTCATCATGGCCAAAAACTGCCTCAGTCTACTACAAGTAAAGTGCCCTTTCATAATCCTGGGGGAAATACTGCTATCAATTTACCAATCTAATCAGTGTATTTATCATTATACCACAAAATCTGGCCTTGAGAATTTTATTCTTACTGGCTTAAGCTGTATGATTTCGTTCAGCCAGGAAAGCTGATGTTTAAGGGTTGATTGATTAACTGACTGGACAAGGGTGCACTCCAGAATTTTCTTCTGGCTGCCAGACAATTTTAGTGAGTAGGGTGGTTACTTTTTTAAGTATTCATGTTCAGGATTATTTATTAGATGTAATTATGGAAGTTAACAATCCATCACATGTGTGAATACTGTATGGACCAGAAAATCTTCCAAATCTTGTAAAATTGATACATGCATAACATTAGATTTCTTAGTAATTATTAGTATTTTAATTAAGGGATGCACAGACAGTAGTTCCTTAGAAAGGAATAATTTATGCAACAAGGGGCAATAGCTTTGGAACAAACTGTTCAATAAAAAATTAATACTGTAACTGGAAAATGACCCTCCCTGATATGAATCTTATTAACTTTTACAAACAGTGTAGTAAATTCTTACATACAGGAAATAAAAACATCACAAATTATTAAAAGTTTACTACAGATCTCCCTTGATGAGTAAGTTCATCTGGCTGTAGCCAAAGTAAAACTGCAGAGTACTTGTTATCAGTCAGAGAACAGTCACAATAATAGTTTTTAACACTTTCATGACTTGAGATCTCCTTTGATAAGTAAAATTGTCTGGTGGTAGCCAGAGTAAAATACCAGAGTACTGTGCTCATTGATCGGGAAAGGGTTAAAGGCATTCCACAAAAAATACATGGGAAAAATCCCCCAAACATTAGTACTCAGTTTCCCTCTCAACTTGAGGGATCTGCTTGTAATAGCCAAAGCAATGAATCGTCATGGACATACACGTACACATTAGCACATTTATTTATTGAGTTCAATAATCATATGAATTATTCAGCAAATTAGTCAAGAACTTAGATTTATCTTTAGTTGCACTCCAGTATTTTCCCCAAGGTTTAGAAAGGGCATCCTACATGAGACAGACAGAAATGGCTTTTTGGCAATGTTAATAAGATTTCAAAATGGCAACAAGAAACTTAGAAAGATTATTAGAGCTTGTACCAATAACTGAAAGGGTAGGTTGAAAAGGAAGATTGGTCTTGTGTACCTTAAGTAAACTACACAAGATTCCTGGTCTGTTAGTTAGCTCCATCAGGTTCCAGACCAGGAATCTTGTATGGTTTACTTGAGATACATAAGACCAATCTTAATGGGATGTTGGCCTATTCAGGATCATTGACAAGCTACAAGTCTGTCACAAGCTACAAGGCTATAATTGATTGCAAAAACTTGTGCTGTAAGTAAAATCACAAGTTAAGAATGACACTTTAGAATCTGTTTTATTTTGTATTCGCTTGAACTGTTGACTGGTTATGGTTTTTACTGTGATTGATTTATGGCATAATGGCACACGAGGATTCTTAAAGGAAGGTATGGGAAGTTGCTACTCTGAAATTGCCTCGTTGGACAGCTGCACTCACCACCAGCCTTTCCTTATTACTGGTGATTGCTTCTTTCTTTTCTTTTTTAATTTTATTTTTTAATTTTGTTTTGCAGAAAAATAAATTTTATGCAGGAAAATTTTTAACAAGAAATCAATCTGGAACACTATTTTTATTGTAGCTGCAAATATTTTCCAAGTTTTCTCTTAAATCAATCATGACTGCTGTCCAGGAATGGACTTGGTAAGATTTTAATAACATGTCATAATGCACATGATTACTTAATATCAGGATAGTGGTGTGACTAGCTTTAAAGATCTGATTGGGCAAACTTCTAAAAATTTCCTTAGTCTTCCTGTGTAGCTTTCTTTTCAGAATTGTCCTAAATCCCTTCCTATACTTCTAAATTTCTTCCTTAATTCTTCAATCCCATTCTAGTTCCCATTCTAAATCCTCCTTATGTTTTGAAATGTCCTCCTTGCTTCATCCTTTTTCTTGTAATTCCTACCCTTTTCAAATGACATGCTAGACCCTCCCTCGAAAAATTTTGCGATCCTTCCAAACTCATTTTCTTCCTAAATTACTTTCTCTCCACAAATAACTTACTTCCAGTGTTCTTTCCTTCCACCATCCCGTCTAAATCTCTTCCATTCTTCCTAAAATGCTTTGAATCTTTCTTTAGCCCTTTACCATGTTCCTAAATTGGTTAGTCATTTTCTTTGAAAATTCCTCTGATAATTCTCTCTCTATCCCTTCCTTCTTTCCCTCTTTTTTTCCTTCCAATTTTTCCTGAATCATTTTCTCCATTGGGCAAGCCTCCCCACCCTGCCCACCCTCTGACTACGGTACTGTATCAGAACTAGTCACTTGATTCAGCTGCAACTTTGCCTTCTTTGTCATTCGGCATATTATCTGAAACAGTAAAATGCCAACAAAGTGAAAATTAATTATTTTAACAAGTTGCTAATTCATTAAGCTGTAATGTTTAGGATAAGACTGTTTAACCAACCTTGCTTTTATATCTTGCCTCTAAAGCCCAAAATGTGTTCTTATTTTGCCTAACCAAAAGTCCAAAACGTGGAAAATGGCCTTGTATGATTACAAGACTTCCCAATTTCAAAATTGTTAGCTAGTACAGTAGACCTAGCTTTTACACATCTTGTTGACAGTTGATTTCTGTTTTTGTGTATTTTGTTTAAACTTTTAGCAGTTCTGATAATATATACAAATGTTAGTTAAGGAGTAATACAGTTTCTTTATTCGATTGTGATTATCATTGTATTGATTTCTTCAGTACCATTAATTCACACTGATTAACCATTTGATTCTGCCATTAATTCTCACTAGTTCGCTACCATACATTGCACGTACTAAAGTAGTTACATATATGTATTGCAGCTCTTTAGTAAAGGTGCCGGTAAAGACTTACTCAGAACTTGCGACAAACTGCAAAACAATAGACTTGGTCTAAAAGTGCTGACTACCTACGCAGACTACACCCACATACGCCAACATACAATGCTGACTTCAACCACGCACATCAATCAACCGCAGACCTCCCGTAAACTATTGTACCACATACACACCTGACGGAATGAACCAGTTATATAAACAAACTAGCCTGTCCTCACCGTTCTTCTTTTTCGAATCTGAAGATGACCGTCGCTGAGGCCGTCGATACGTCAGTCACCAAGGGTCTTTCGAGATTTCGACAACCTGGACGATCTACCGTCACCAACTTGTACCCATTCTCCCGGGTTCAAAACATTTACTTTGTTGTAGATTTAAATCGGATTAAATAAACTTAAGTATATCAGAATCATCCTCAAAGATGCACATGAACAGAAACTTTTCATGATAATCTGACCCTGCCAAAGTCAACTGAAAAATCCCACTCAAGTCAATATTTTTCAGTTGACTTCAGCAGTGTCAGATTATCATGAAAAGTTTCTGTTCAAACATAGGTATATATAAACACATTTCATATTTTCAGAACGGTAAAAATGTACAAAAGCATGACTGGAAGTAGTGCCTTTGATTTCTATTTAGTTTTAAGTATTGACGTGACGTAACGGACAAACGTTTTAGACCCCTGATTCAGCCAATGTGGGGGCGACCCCACATAACGGCTGGAATCAAGCTTACGTGGCGATATATTTGGATTTATTTTTGCGCCCAAAAAAGTCGATCACCTTTGAACATTTTGATTACTGAAATGTTTTGCTTTCTGTGATAGAAAGATGAAGAATTTTTTAATTATCTTTGTAGACTACAGGTAAGGCATTATTTTTGTAGCTCGTATAATTGTATACTGTAGGTCTAAGTTAAACAGCAAATTGTGCTCAATTAAAGTGCAGACAGTTAATGTCATCCATGAATCTTAGGGTTTATTTGCAAAACTCAGTGATATCGTGCTTGTGATCCGTTAGTAAATCAATCGTTGTATCGGTTGTCTGGCCGATCGGTCCGTTGAACCCGTGGTTATATCGTCTGTCCATCCCTCCATCGGTTTGTGAAAGTGTGTCCGTCCGCCGATCGCGTCAGTCAGTCGGTGCATCGTTTGTTCGTCGGTTCCTCCGTCCCATCGATGGATTCCTCGGTCACTCCGTCTGTCGGTCACTCGGTCGATTCTTTGTACCGTCAGTCCATATGTCGGTCAGTTCCTCCCTCTGTCGTACCGCGGATAAATCGTTCCGCCAGTCAGTCCACTCATCCTCAGGTTACTCCGTCGTTTTCCATTGGCTCGGACCGGTGGTCCACCCGTTATCCCGTCCATTAAACCAAAAGGTTGTCGATCGGTTTGAAGGGCCAATTAAGTAATCCCTTGGTCGCTCCGTTGGTCAGTCCGTTTTTCTGTCCGTTAGGCTGTCGGTTGATTCATCGCTAGTTTACGTGTTCTGCAGTCCATCCGCTCGCCCGCCAGTCGGTTTGTCCGTCCATCAATCAGTCATTCAATTGGGAATACCACGAGTCGTTCAGTCACTCGTCCAACCAGTCAATCAGGCAACCAGCTGATCAATCTACTAACCAATCAGTCAATCAGTCGATCAATAAGTCAATTAATCAATCAATCAATCAATCGATCAATAAATCAGCCAGTAAATCATGGGGGGAACCAGTGTTCTGATGTGTAATTTTGCATGTAAATATTTGTAGATACTTGTATTTTATATTTATAAATTAACATCTCGAAAATGTGCATGGTAGTTGTCAATGGTGATAGTGATAAATATAATAACGGTAAAATAGTAATAATAAAAAGATCATATATCTTTAAGAGAACTGGTTGATTTTAGCTAATGGAAATTGAGAAATGTCAAGACCTATGAAGAAAACTTTAGTAATTTTAAGACTAAACAGCAGTTTTGATTCTTCCCATCATTACAACTGGTGTTTTACTAACATTTAATTCAAAACTTTGATGGTTATGAAAAAGATTTCATCATTTTGTTACTCCTTTTGCTGAAAGGTTCAATTAGCCAAACATTCTTTAGAGAATAACTTACAGCTACGAAAAAGTTACACCGCACTTAGGTTGTATTATGATCGTTTCCACGTAATTTATATGGATTAAAACTCTGGCTGTTTAGGTAAGGTATACATTGAAATTGCAGTGAAGTTTTCTTGCTTTCAGTCTGATCGGTTAGATGAACAGCGATGCCCCTTACCTTTATCAATGGAACAGGTAAAAAGAATAATGTCTTAATTTGTTGTAATGATAATCATGGCAGTGACTGTGATACCGACAGCGATAGTCATAATGATGATGATATTGACAGTGATAATGATTATGGTAATGGTCACGGTCATGGTTATGATAATAGTGATGATGTTGGTAAAGTAATGGTAACGATAACGGTATAAATATCATGGTAATGATAACGACAATGGTGATGGTAATGAGAATGGTAATGATGATGGTTTACTGGTATTGATAATGGTCATGCTCATGCTCATGCTGATGATAGTGGTAATGATTTTGATAATGATAATGATTTTGATGATGATAATAATAATGATAATCTCTATTTATCCATACTATCGTAAGTTAACAGGACAATAGACGAGCTTTTCATAATAGTTCCAATGAGGAACTCCAAGACAAGGAAAACGCCATCACATATATTTTTCTGTCCTTGCAGTCTCGCAATCATATTAGGGTTTTGATGACGGTGATCGTGGTGACGATAATAACGATGTCTGGATAATAAACATGAACAGGGCTCGAACTTAACTTTTCTTTCCAGTAGGTTTATGGCTAGCAAAATAGTGATTTTCACTAGTTAAATGGCTCTTTCTGTTAGGCAAAAATTTTTCAGCTCAAGTACTATTTTACCGTATTTTTATTTGATTACCGTAAATATTTACAGTTCATGTATTTATTCGAGCAATTACGCCAAAACCAGGAAACAAAATGGCAGCTGCGCTTAGAATTGAACTTCATGGAGTAAACATTGGTATCCAGCCTCTTTAGCCGAGTATGGATTCATCGTAAGACAATTACAACGCTATTCCCGAGAATAATACAACCTTGTCTTGTATAAAAATATGCCATTCGTTGTCTATAAATACATCACAATATTTTACAGGTAACACAGAAAGTTGCTTCCAAATTTTAGCAGCCATCATGGCTAACAACAGGAAAAATTACACTAGCCAAAACTGAAAATTTACTTGTATTTGGCTAGTTGACTACCGCCAAGGTCGAGCCCTGATGAACCAAACTGCCATGGGCAATGAAATTGTATCACCTAGATTTATGGATTAGAATTCTACTTTATTTAGAACAGTAGTGATGATGCTGAGACTTTCAGAAAAAGCCCTGAAAGAAAGGAACCTATTGAAGAGGTATTTACTGTGTCACATTTAATTGGGTAGGAGAGTATTATACTGCGTACATATACGTCTATAGTTGGGGCGTTGTAACTGAGAGCTTAAGGAAACGATGTTTTTGAGTTATGGAGGGTAAATGGAAGTTTTCTTAAACAAGTGTTTTTAAATTTCGGTATGTCTGAGTGCTGGGAAATGAAAATACCAATTGCGCGGAGCGTTATGCATTAAATTTTGTTTGTGCTTGGTTGAGATACGTGTATGAATGATAATGAACTTTAAGGAATTACTGGGGATAAAATCTACTTTTCATAGTTGTGTTTCATGCTGTGGTAAGTTATACATCTACCGCGGTGTCCAAATACGAGTCTCATCAAACCGCAGAGCCCGAGGCATTCCCTGACGAAGGCACTGGCTTTACGCCCTAATGGTCAATTTAGAATTAGAATTCATAGAGTTCTTGTCATTGTAGTACACAATTAAGGCTAATGGAAGCTTTTTCCCCCCCACAGGTTTTACTTGCTGGCAAGCCATATCCGTTAGTGGTTTTACCTGTAAATGGTGATTACTGGCAGGAGGGCACGAATCACGTTTGCCAATTCGACAAAAAGGGAAAACAAGTTATAAAGCCTATTGAACCGAGTGATCTAGTTATTGAAGATGATGTTGGCTACTGCAATTATAAGAATTTCTTTAAAGGACAGGTAGATGTAAATGTATTGGGTATTTCTAATTAGTGACGAATTTGGATTGAGTGTGCTCAAGTGTGAACTCAGCAGGCTAGGCCGCAGAGTGAGAGAGGTGTGCTGAACCTTAACTGATATTCAAACCAATCTAGCTGTGAAGAATCTCGGATGATATTTGTTACAGAATTGGTTGGTAGTTTGGATGAGTGGGATGCAGCAGGGAACTGGTTACATCTTGAAATCAAGGGCAGGCTCATTCATTTTTCCAAGTAATTACTCGATTGTGAAACAAATTTGTTTACTAGGTTGTGCATGAATAAGATGTACATCATTATATTTGTGAGACCTGCAGCTAACCTATACCAAGAAGAGCATATCCCCTTTCGTCATTTTATCAATGTCAACCTCTCTTTCAATTTCATATTAACTCTTTCTTATTAACTATTCGGAAAATATTGCAATTTTGGTTGCTTTTCTGACTCCATTCAATTGTGGAATTTTGTGAACCTTCACTTGGTATATCTTCGAATTACCCCCCTTTTTATGAATTTAATACCAGACCATTAGGAGTGTTAATAATGGCGGTAGGGGTGTGTGTGTTAAGTGGTCAAGGGATAGAGTTCCGACTGGTGTAGAAAACAATGCCGTACCGTAGTTAACCGCTGGTCTGTTTGTTTCTCTCTGCTTCAACCGTTCTATTCGCATGTCCATCAGTCTAACTGTTCGTCTGGTTGTCTGTCCATTCGTTTCTCCGACAGTTTCCGACCATCCGTCCGTGCGTTCGTCTTCCTGCGTGATTTCCTTTTGTATATCCTATCGTTCGTCTGTCTGTATGTTTATCAGTCCTTCCCTCTGTTTATCTTTTTATTCAAGGAATGTTAGTCATTTACACCAGATCTTATGAAATGGAGTGTGTATTATGTAACAGTAAATTTTCCAGTTTCAGCATCGTACACTTTAAGATCCAGCTGGGGCTAGTTACGAAAAATACAACATTCAGGCTACGTTTCCACTAGACCAATTTTCTACGGATTTGTTGGCAATCCAGAGACTTTTTCTTCGGATTTAAAGTAACCGTTTGTACTGAAGTAGCGAATCCGGCATAAAAAGTCTTCGGATTGCACACTAATCCGGATTAATATGAATCCGGAAAAGAATCTGGATACTGTACTTTGGATCCGGAGAGCTGAGTCTCTCGAGAAATTTTAATCATTTTTGTGTAGAACAGCTGAAGTAGCTAGTGATGGGAAAATGTTTTTTATTAGGGGCTCTAGGAAAAAAAGAATGGAAAGAAATTTTTCGGTTGTCCAGTGTTACTTTCCATAAAACTTGTGATGACTTATGTTTGTTCGTAGATAAGGAAGCACTGTTTTCGTTAACATGAACGTGAAACTAACCCACATACTTTTTCCTGTGTAAATGGCCAACAAATCCGAATAGATCTTTACTGTGAATCCGAAAACGTTTTGAATCCGAAGACTTTTGCCGTAGTGTAAACGTAGCCCAAGGCTCAAAACCATTAGACGCGTAACCGCGTGCATTGACGCTTAAAAATTTGCTCCATATTATTTTAATGATATCTTTAAACTTAACGTGTTACGTTTACTGCGTGCGGCTACAGCGCGGCGTTATGTGTCCAAATTTGTACAAGCCTTTAGGTCGCCGGCTGAGTTTCGAACGCGTGGATTTGCAATCAAGTGAAATGTTCTGCCAGCTTAGCTGGTGAAGCTGTTGCCAAACGAATTGTGACTGGTTCTGAATTGAGAGAGTTGTTAGTGCTAGTGACGCGAAGGGCATACAATAATCAATGAATACTTAGACATTTACAGTCGATCATATCAAACGTGTCCATATTCAGAGACAGTAAATTTTATTTGTGTCAGAACTTGTCTATTTGTTCTTTTTGCGTGTCATCAGTACCTTCTGTAATTATTTCTACTTTTATTTTTAGGAACACTATAACTATACAGGTGAATGTAGTCTGGGACCTCTGCTTCTCTCAGTAAAATTTGAACAAAATTGCGCCGAAAGCAAAGGGGCTGAGGGTGATATCGTCCGAATCATTTTGAGGTGGGTGTCCAAGCGAAGCAGCCTGGTTACACGAAATCAAGTAAACTTTAAATAACTACGCTTAGCCCAACAAAAACAAGCTGATTTCCAAGAGGCGTAGAGTCGTGCTATAAATACTGATTAAGTATACACAATTACTGATTGCATATGAAACTGGATTAATCTAAGGTACATGTACTGTTACAAATGAAATTATTTGAGACTATGGTATCCATAAATTCACAATTTATAACTAAAACATAAGCTCTAACCACGGACATTAAAACAAGCCTTCCCCCGGAAAGCATCAACCCTATTTTGCCCCAAAATAACGGCCTTTTTAGTGTTGCAAAATTAACTCAAAAGTTGTCGTCTATTTGGACGTAACCACCCTGCGAAAGTGAGAACTTGTTTCGTCGTTGTCTATGTAAGCTTTCATAATTTTAGGAGAAGACCTTCTATCGTTCTCAACCGAGATGTTTACTTGCAAAACAAAAGTAACACCACGAACTGTCTTTTAAACTATAATTGTACTTATAGTACGTGATCCTACTGTATACCGAACAAGTACTGTACTTTCATAAATTCTCTCTTCCTAAAGCTGTTTTCGGGGTGAAAAAAGGCTGCCTTGGTGAGTAGCCATCCCCGAATGCTTCAGAAATCGAAAAAACGCTCATTGGCTGCGTTTGGAACTTTGCAGTATCGCGCATTCACTGTGGCATTCTTCATAGTTGTAACGATTAGAATACTGCATAATAGACAATAAACAAAAATAGTATCATCGAACTTTAATACTTTATACTCAGGGAGTACAATTTAGCATTTTGGTTCCTTAAGAAAGTCTGGTTTAACAGGATTTTTGGCTTGAAGAGTAAATTCCCCGGAGCGCGTTAACGAAGCTTGGGTGGACTTAACCAGTGGTACGTCTCATCGGGTGAATGACATGCTTCATACAATCGAACTTTTCCTATCCAATGAAGATTATGCTCCTTACATCGTTATTCGGCTTTAGGCTGTTACTGGAGAAATCGGGGAAATATTCTGTGAGGACATCCAAACTAGTAAGTTATTTATACATCTTTCTTGATGTTTAGGTCATCAGAAAGAACTATCCAAGGAGCGATAGCTGCTAAAGAACTTCCAACGTGTCCAGGACCAAGTGAAATAGTTAGAGTACGTGATAATACTTTTCTTTTATTTCGAAAATCTCTGTCCCATTAAAATCCACTTAAAGCCGGGCCACTGTTTTCACTTGATACTTCAAATTTTTCCATGCTGAGAGGTCGTATTTGATTGGGCCATTATTGGTTACAGGAGATTTTTAGCCAATCGAGATGTTTTGTGCCCAAAGAAATTTGCACTGAATTACCTTTTCGGCAGTCAATTACCTTTTTTCTTCTCTACGTTACCTTGAGATTATATGTACACTGCTCTTATGCAACCAGAATTGTGAATTTTTTTTGAAATACTAAGAAATTAAGAACTAGTAAATAAATAAATAAATAAACAAACAAACAAACAAACAAACAAATAAATAAATAAATAAATAAATGAACAAACAAAGAAATAAATACATTAATTAATTAAAAACAAGCCAAGGGAACAAAATGAAGAACTTGTGAGTGGACACGGAGACCCAGTTAGGCAAACCCCGTTCATACTTTTAATAGAAATTATCGTAAAATAAATTTAGGTTGGTTACCGAAACCGAGGTAACTACATTGCTTATTAACCGAGGCGCAAAATGGCATTGTTAAGTTGACCCCAACTTTCGTCCCTCACACACCCTATAGTTTTATATTATCTCTAAGGCGAAGACAATATTGCATGACGTATGAATAGCTCAAACTGCCGAAACTTAAGGTTGAAAATAGTAACGTTTCGAGTGAAGATCCTTCGTGGGAGTGAACACGGTTAATGAGCATATTGTTGTCATCAAAAACAAACACATATCAAAGAGTTTGTAATCTTCCTGTTGGAGTGGCGTCTTTTTTCTGTCATAACGTGGTATGGGATAACTGATAGCCAAAAAGAAAACTAAACAAAAATTAGGGACCGTCCATCGGGGTAAGGCAACAACAAAGGTTTTCCCTTGGAAGAATCCCTTCGTTAAACTTGAATATTCCCGTTTTGCTTTTGGTTTCAGAAACTGCAACCAGATTTGCTGGAGGACTTCGGAGAACTTCAATTGCAACCTGTTATTTATCCAAAGGTTTGTATTATTTTCTTTGCAGAAGGTTAAACTACTGGATTATACTGTAAATGTTAATAGGAATATTTGATGATGTATATATAGGTATCGAGGGGTCGTCAATGCTTCTTCGGGCAGTACTCGGTGACCGAGAAGTTTTTGAGGACCCTTTAGGACAGAAAGTGAATTGATGATAGTAGGTTGGCACTAGAACGTAACCACTGAGACAAGGTGACCCTGTGGAGACTGGAACTGGAAAATTAAGTATTTTATTTACTTGATATCCTGTCACCTAAGATTGAGGACAGTCTTGAAATGTCAGTGGTCCTAAGATTCAAAATTATCCTGAATGTTATCATTAGGATTAGGATTAGGGTTAGGATTCAGGTTAAGGTTAAGATCCTACACCTAACCCTAATTCTAACTCTAATCCTAACCCTAATCCTAACCCTAACAGTTGACGAGTTACTCCTGGTGACGTTTTAAACCCCAACGATTTTTTCCAAAAAGTTATCAGATAAATAAAGTATTTAATTTTCCTGTCTTAGTCTCCACACGGTCAACTGGTCTCTGGTTACGTTCTGGTGCCGACCATGATTAGTAAGCTCGTTTATTTGCTACAGCAATCACACATGAGCAGCGGTGTTGTATCAAACTTACAGCAAGTTTTTAAGCTTTAAATTCTATTACTTCTTCACCATTTATTAATATCATGATGTTACACGGTACAGTAAGCTACTATCCGCTAACTCCTGGCATTCACAAGATTTCTTTTTATGTCTAATAGTAGTTTGTAATTTCTGATTGGCTCGTCGGACAGCTCTTATGTGCAAAATTTCTGAAATAAGCTTACGTCTATTATTGCCTTACATCCATCATTACAATCATAACCTTACTTACATCCCTGCAATGATGACCCAACCTCCATCATTGTAATTATTGCTTTATGTCCATCACTGTAATCATCACCTTGCGTTCATCATTGCAATCATAACCTTATTTACGTCCTTGAAATCATGAACCTACATCCATCATTGTAATTATGGCCTTACGTCTCATCACTGTAATCATTACCTTACGTCCATCATTGCAATCATAGCCTTACGTACATCCCTGCAATGATAACCCAGCATCCATCACTGTAATTGTGGCCTTACGTTCATCACTGTAATCATCACCTTACGTCCATCATTGCAATCATGGCCTTTCGTCCATCACTACAATCATTGCGTTCCGTCCTTCATTGCAATCATAGCCTTACTCACATCCTTGCGATCGCGACCCTACATCCATCATTGTAATCATGACCTTACGTTCACCATTACAATCACTGCGTTACGTCTATCATTGCAAACGTGGGGGTCCCACCGTCCGAAGTGATTCACCCTGGTCATTCGATTCTAGTTAGTACTGACCGCTTAGGGCTTTAGAGTTCGGCGAAAGTTCTGGAAATAGGATTGACTCTATAAACCTTTTTGCAAAATCGGTGCATTGTGGGCAATTAGGACACAAAGAAAATAACGTAATTGACCTGTGCAATCAGTTTTAAAGAGAACAATCAACCCGTGGCAGTACAGATGAAATCTTTTTGTCCAAGTTTGTCCTGTTTATCTATGATGCACCGTTTTTGTGAAAGGTTTGAGCAGCAAATCCTGAAACGATTATTCAGCCTGAGGCAAATTATCGTTTTAGTATAATTACTTAGGTGAGCGTTTGAAAGAAAGTAGAGAACGAGTTGTTTAAAAATTCCTCGATAACGTTTACAAAAGTAGCCGCAATTTTACGTAAATGCCTTCGTTGCCATAATTCACCCGTAGGCTTATTATACTTAAATATGACCTAATTTTTGGCCAATCACCACGCGGAATTTTTGATAGTCACCTGCGTTATTATCCTAACCATATTTACATACTGCAACATTTATGGCTGAACAATGCTGCAACGACAATGTTATATAATGGCAGGCAACATTTTTACGCCTGTTAACAGCGATGTGCATCTAGCGTATGTGTGAGCGTGCGTTGCACTTGTGCGTAAAAATACGTGCAAAAGGAACACGAAATTCAAGAAATATTTTCCGTGTTTCTTTGTATATTAATATTAAATAAAGATGAAGGTTGAAGCGCAGTTTCATCATTGTTTTCAGGCTTCCTCTCTGATAACTCGATTTGACGAACACGGACATGCTGAAAAATTTAAAGTTGGTGTGATTTATCAAAAGGCTCAACAGGTCCGTAACTTAATATTTTCTTGTAATCCCTTCTTTTATTATTATAATTATTATCATTACCATTATCAATATCATCATCACCGTCATCATCATTATCATTGTTGTTATAATTGAGTGAGCCATTCTCCGTAAAAAATGATTATCAGACGGGCTTAGTTCTACTATTGTGGAAAAAAGAGGAGGGGTTGGATCGGTTTTGCATTTACTTGTCTTTCTCACACCCTCGTGTTTTTTCATATACTCCACTCTTTCCTGTCCAGAGATCTCTTTTTGGCGAGTAAAATTGTCTAGTGTTGGCCAGAGAAAAATAACACTCTCCCTATCCGAAAGAAAGGAGCTAATAATAAGATAGACTTATGTAAATAATAATCTTTTATACACTGTTTTAATATTGTAGTAGATGTTATGTAGAATTCAATTATTACGTTTCCACTTAGTATTCTTAATTATGATTGCTTCTTGCTGTTGTTATTTTTTATATAGACTGAAGAAGGTCAATATTTCAGCAACAAATCACACAGTAAAGCGATGTACGACTTTCTTCAGATACTGGGCGAAGAAGTGGAGTTATTTGGATTTAAAGGGTGAAGAGTCCGTGTTCTACAAATATTTGTTCAGTGATTAATTATTGATATTCGAGCGGCATTGCTGCACGCAGTTAATATAAGCTATGTTATAAAACGGTATCATTGCTTTTATTAGTATTTTTTGCATACAGACAAATAAACAAACAAAAAACTAACAGGAAGTAAAAAAAAAACCAAATAGGCAGTCAGGCAGGTAGAAAGACAGACTCACGGACCGATGGATGGACAGACTGATTGACAAGCAAACGGGAAGACAGACAGAAAAACTGACGGGCTGACAGACAGTCTTACGGACTGACGGACTAAACGAATGACTGAATGGTAGCCTGGTAGACTGGGACGGAGACAGACTGACGGTCCGACTGACACGATTGCAAAAGGTCAGAAGGACAGGTGGACGAACAAATGGACAGGTAGATGGTAGTAGGTAGGTAGGTGAACAACCGTTATGAAATAATGATTGCTGTGAAGTAATTCTGTTTAACATCAATCTTTTTCACACTTTAGATACAGCGGAGGTTTGGACACTAAGAATCACCAAACGGGCCGTAAATCAATATACACGACTTTCAAAGGAAGGTATTTTCCATAATTCCCTTTGTTTGTGTAAACAAAAATGTTTTGATATTGTCATTGTCTCAGGCGTTTACTGTGTGTTGTGTATATCGTGGAAGGTTCGATGAGAGGGAGATACGACGCTAGTGGATGAAAAGAATTAAAAAAGGAAAAAGGGCTTGACGAAATATCTATTTAATAACTGGCAAATGGTTCACTTGAATAATTTTTTTCTTTCTTTTCTTCAGAGAAATTATGTTTCACGTATCAACAATGTTGCCGTTTACGACTGGCGATTCACAGCAAGTAAGCCATTTTTGTAGAAGCGGTTTCTTTTGTTGAACGTTGTTTCTTGGGTGTATCGTGAAAGAGTTCGCCCCAGATTAACAGTGATGATGATTTTATATTTTTTATTTTCTCATATGTCCATTGCTTGTCATATCGGTCGTTTTCTCGGCAGACCTATTGATGTTAAGATCTGGATGAAAATGAACCACCAAAGAACTGTCATTTTGGTAGACCTAAGTTGTCTGATTCTAAGCTATTTGTTTATAGTTGCAAAGAAAACGCCATATTGGGAATGATATCATTGCTATCGTCTTTCAGGTGAGTATCATTTCTCTTTCTTCTCTTCTCTTTTCTGTGTCCTCCTTATTCTCCTTTTTCTTCAGTTCTCTTCACTTCACTTCATCTCATTTCGCGTCACCTTACTAGTCTTCATATCCTTTTCCCTCTCTACCATTTCAATCCCTTCTTTTCCATCCCGATCCCTTCCCTGTCCTTCTCTTCTCTTTCCTTTCTCCTCATAACTCTTTCCATTCCCTCCTTTCCCTTTTTTTTTAATAACCTTTATTCCCCTTCGGTTCATTTTCTCCCATTGTCCTCTTCTCATTTCCCCGATCATCCTTCTATGTTCTTTCTCCGTTCTCTCACTACTTCTTTGTTCCCTGCCCATTCACTGTCGGTTTTTTCTTCCACTCACCGTAAGAGTCGTGTTGCTTTTCTATCTTTATCTTAATATAATTTGGATTTTATTTATATTTTTCTAACCTTCTCCGTCTCGTTTCACTCCTTAATTAATATTTTCTTAATTGAAAATGGGAGTTGGAGCTTTATTTCGTCAAAGCAGTGAAATAAGCCGTTGGTAGACTGTATGTTTTTGTTTGTTTCGAATAGGACGAAAACACACCATTTTGTCCATCATCTGTTCGTTCCAGCTTCCTCCATATATTTATTGTTGTCCAAGTTGAGGACGCCTACTCAAAGAATACAAGATATAAGGTTTTAGTTATTTCACTAACTATTTTATAAACGTGCTTCTTTCCTTTTTTTATCTTTCTTTGTTTATTATTCTATCTTTCCATTCATCTGTATGTTTATTTGTTTGTTTCTGAGTTTGTTTATTATTTATTAGGTTTTTTTTTTAATATGAATCACATCTTCATGAAATTTTCCAAAGGTAAAACAATTTCAAATGCATAGAATCCATCAAGAGTTTTCGCTCCGCAATTTTGTAGATTACCGTTACTGCTAAGGAGGATGTTCCCGAGTTCGGTCCCAGTTTACCAAATCCGGCTGTCTTCTACAAGGTAGGGTTAAACATAGCGTTCAAAAGTTTTGAAGCTGATAGTCTTGGTTTGAAGAGGTTTAAAACGATGAAATCAATGTGAAATTGGAACAACGTGGTCTCGTTTTACATACCAAAACAGCTGAAGAAAATTTTTGATGCATTTGGTGCAATTCAAGATAACAAATTGCAGAAAAAGGGTGACAGTGATTTACAATCAATTACCTTTTTTGTGCAATGAATTATCTCTGGCTCTGTATTAGTTTTTACAAGTATATTCTTTATTGATATTAGCATGGTTTCTCCTGCAATTTAGAAAAACACGCACTTGAGAGTTTCTCAACTCATCCATTCAACTTGTCCTTCAGACTCATTGTTGGTGTTTGAAAAACTCACTCGTGCTGGCTTTTTTCCAAATTGCACGAGAAACCATGCTGTTTTCTATACTAATAAGTATAGGTAATAGCATGGTTTAGAGTGCAAGTCGGAAAAAACACGCACAAGTGAGTTTTTCAGACAAAAAATAGCTGTCCGAAGGATGAGTGCTATTTGTGTGCTATTTGCACGAGAAATCATGCTATTACCAATTAATAATGTACATGAAAAAAGTAGCAGAGCGCCAAAAAGTGGGTAATTTAATGCAAATTACAGTGTTACCTTTTTCTGCACTGTGTTACCTTGAAATTGCACTGCTCTTTAGCAATCAGAATAGAGACATTTTGTCACGTATATTATTATATTGATAACAACAGTAGCAATTACAATAATAAATCTTGCAATATCAACGCTTACGGCGATTCAGGAAAAGTTTATTACGTACGTTAATGAAGTTCTATCTTTTCTAATATGTAATGTGTGAAAACCAAACAGGAATGCTTCGTTGGGATTTAAAATACGAGGCCTAGCTGAGCGTTTTAGACGTGATAAAGTATGAACTGCGAGTTTTTTAAATGACTTATAAAACAAACCCCTTAGCACGCTAATTTGTGAAGAAAGTTTGAAAATCAATGTTTTTTAAGCCTAAAAAATTTAAGAAAAGTAAGCGTGTTTTTAATCACATTTAAAGACACGACACGGTCATGGTTTTCCTTTGTATTTTCTTCGTAAATTATAAATGAGTTTTATAAATTTTCTTATAAAATCCATATACGATAGTGCTACCGCAGAGACTTTTTATGAAACTAACTGAATTTTGGTGGTACAACAGCAATTAACACGCCACTTAAAACATTTCTGTTCGCAATAATGTTCTGGCTTGTTTTGAAGTTAGAACTTGCCAGTTTCTAGTAGTAATTCCTTGTTGTTGTTACGATAATGCGCCCCAATTAATAACTTAAAAACTAAACAAAGTTGCTTCTGGTTTTCTTTCTTTCCGTTTAGAATGACCCTCTATTGCGTGATTTTCTTTTAACAAAATTATTAAATGCTGAATTGGCTGCCTTCAAAGCGAAACAATTCTCTACGTTAATGGTAAATGAGTTGCAAATTTCGTAGGAAATAGATACTGGGAGGGGATAAACGTGTAGCGAAATGAGCCGATAGACCAGCAGGTGTTACTGTGGAAGTGGTTAATTAAAGGAGGAAAGAAGCGGAGAGGGAAGAGAAAAGAGACGACAGTGGGTTTGGATGGAAAGGGATTCGAAACACAAAAAGTTGGAAATGCAGAGGAAGGGGGTGGAGAAAGTTTGGATAGAGTAATGGAGGACGGAAGGGAAGGGAAGGCATGCGGGTAGAATTTCTGCAAAGGAGGGAAGAAGGAAGGAGGGTAAAGAAAAAGGCAGGCAAGGATGAAGAGAAGCTGGCAGGTAGAAACGTCGGGAATTATGAACATGCTGGTAGGTTCACAAGAGATTCCCAGGCGAAAAACCTAATCTTGTAATAAATATCAGTGCCCAGCAACAAACACTCAGTAGAGCCATAAAGACATAAGAGAGTTTAATATGACGTTTCGTCGTCAACTTAACAACATCTTCTGAGATTATAGTATTAAATCATGAGGGCATATAATATATGTTTACAAGCAGAGTTCTAATTAAGACGACGGACCAATCAATTATTTCGTCGACATTATTTGAATCCGAACTTTGGTTGCGAAAGACTTTATTAATTAAGAAACTGAAATCGACTCTTAACGCCAACATCGACTCTACACCTGTTTTACCTGTTTTCATAATTCCTTCTCGTCACTTTATCGTTTACGTCATGTCGCTTCTTTATCCACTACAACCTATATTTAGTTTTCTTCTCCTGATTGGTCAGTCGTCTTAATTAGTATTCTGCTTGTAAACATATATTATATGCCCTCATGATGTAATATAATCTCTGAAGATGTTAAGTTGACAACGAAACGTCAGATAAAACCATCTTATTTCTTTATGGCTCTATTTCGTATTTTTTGCTGGGCACTGATATTTATTCAGGTAGGAATGAAGGATTTACCTTCATCCTTCGCAACATTTTGTTTACCTTTCTGAGTCTCTTGTTTGTTGGAAAAGCCACGATTATCTAATTAATTTTCACTTTCTTTTTCAGGAAAGGACACGGAGACTATTGTTTGAAGATCTTGTTTCCACTCTTTCAAAGAAAAGTCAAGAGATGTTGACACCTAATACTACTGAGGTAATTTTAACCAAAAATAACTGAACTAATGAATAAACGAAACGATTAATTGTGCTGCCAAAGTTTAAGAAACCGTTCTTCTAACAAGTGAGACTTCGACCACCTTGGTCATCTCGCTTGTGCATATTTGGTGGCGACGAGGTTCCATTGCGTCTAATGTGTTAATCGTATATTCATCATATCTTACTGTACATTTAAAACAGTTTTTGGTTTTATTTGTGGAAGACTTTTTAATCGGTTGAAGGATTCTTTGGCTTTAGTACTTATAAGTGAAATTAATTGTAGTTTTCGTTTTGATTGATAACTTCACTTTGATGTTTTCATTGTTTATACGTATAATCCTGATAGTGAATTCCCTGAAGTTACTACCGTTCGATTCTAGTTTGGCTACTACTGGTTGGACCAAGATGTCTTAATTACAGTCACTGCTTGCTAAAGCAACAATGATAACTTTCAAAGTAAATCATATGCACCGATATCGGCAACTTTCGTTTGATAAAGTAACTGGGATAAACGAAGTGAAATGTTTATATTTGGTCGTACTCAAGGCCTGAACGTCCAAATCTTCTTACCAATGGCTTACTTAGAATTTAAATATACATGTATACTGTACATGCTGCAGCGTTTTCGTCCACATTTCTCGTGCTGATTTAAATTGAGAAAATGAAGGAGTTAGAGTTTGTCGCTTAAACTAAACGAATATGTTTGATGCGCTTTATGTGGTGTAAATTACGTAGGACTTATGTAATTCTATGAGATTTCAATGTCTACCTACTCGTAATAGTGTTAAACAAATTTCAGGTAACATTTAAAAACCGAGCAGGGATGCTTCATCGGGTTTAAAACACGAGGCGATGCCCGAGTGTTTTGAATCCGATAAAGCATGTACCCGTACTGCAAGTTTTTTAAAGGTCTTATAAAATGAACCTCTTAATACGCTAATTCGCCTGGAAAGTTTTGAAATTTACGATTACCAATCCGAAAAAATTAACTTCTTCACATAAAAAATCACATGTGTCTTTATCACATAAAAAGTCTTGACATGGTTATATTTTCCTTTGTATTTTCCTCTGTATTTTCCTCTGTATTTTCCTCATGAATTCTTAACGAATTTTAGAAGTATATTTACGCTGGAGACGTGTTAAATCAACAAAGTCAGTGTAAATGAATTTGTTCAGCAAGTCAGGCAAGATGGATGTATCATACGTTTTTTCTAAACTCTGATTAGGACAATGTTAGTTTCACTTGGTCAAATTGTCGCCTTTCCACTCCCCTGCTTGCTCTTGCTTTTCAGTCTATAATATCACGAAAGTTTTCTAAGACCCTGGGGGAAGTCATGCCCGTAGTCCTCTGGTCACCATTGAGGTCTTTTCATTGTTTGGGTTACACGAAGCCATGCAGATGGAAAGGCAAAGGTTGCGTTTCGCAGTCGTGATGATGTGTGTTCTGGCTTTGTCTGCGAGTCTTGGTATGTCAACGATTCACTTAACTGTGATGTGCAGATGTACGGCATGTGGTAGGTTAGTGTTCGCCAGTCAAAAACGCGCGTGCTTGTCAAGCTACAGACTTAGAAACGTGACAGACACCCTGATGGAAACTCAAGCCGTAACCATGGGGGTGAGGGGAATGCTGGTGGCACAGTAGTAGTGCACGTGTCTCTCACCACTGTGACTGGGGTTCGATTCCGGCTCTGTGCAGTTATCTGATTAAAGTTACCTTGGTCACATCTGAGAAGAGTGTTGTCCAGTTTGACTCTACCAAGCATCGAAGGTTTTCCCCAGATACTCCGGTTTCCTCCTGTAGTAACACTGGACCCGTGAGGAGTGGCCCTTACTGGACCTCTAGGGAGAACAACTTAGGTAGCTGACAGGGTTATCCAGTATAAACAAAGTTAGCTCATAAGTTAAAAGGTTGGTAGACTGCCGAATTTATGACGAAGATTTCTAACGTTTCGAGCTATGACCCTTCGTCATTGAACTCGTTCGTTTCACTCGCTGACGGAGAACCATAGCTCGAAACTTTAGAAATCTTCTTCATAAGTTCGGCAGTTTACCTACCTTTTAACTTTTTGTGCTGTTTTATGCTGCCTACCCAGCATCCCATATTTCTATCATTGTCTGGATAAATAAAGTTACTTTACCTTTACCTTCTGTTCGCCGGTGAGGTGCTCTAGCCATTGAGCTGTACGGACTCAGATGACTAAGAGAAGGTTGCTTACTTCACTGGTTCGCACCGTGCTCGTAGTCATGGTGACGTAAGTACTGCAAATCCAGCCACTCAGGCATCTGCCGGACACACATTACGGTTATATATGTTAGAAATGTGGGAGCTTGGAAATATCTTAAAATGTTAGATGAACGTTCGTCAAGCTCTGTCCTCAGAAAAACGATTTCTGAGCCCCAGACGGGGATCGAACCCACAACCTTCTGATGACCGGTGAGACGCTCCAATCATTGAGCTACCAAGACTCAGATGGTGAGCTAAAGTGCAAGTTCGCCATATGTGCGACCGAAGCAAAGTAAAGGTAAAGCACCTTTATTTATACTGGATAACCCTATCAGCTACCTAAGCTGTTCTTCCTAGAGGTCCAGTAAAGGCCACCCCTCACGAGTCCAGTGTTACTACAGGAGGAAACCGGAGTACACGGAGAAAACCTGCGATGCTTGGTAGACACAAACTGGACAACATTCTTCTCACATGTGATCAAGGTAACTTTAATCAGATAACTGCACGGAGCTGGAATCGAAGCCAAGTCACAGTGGTGAGAGACACATGCACTACCACTGTGCCACCAGCACCCCGTGGTGGTGGTGGGGAATATCATTATTAAGATGGAATGGCGGAAGCCACTATATGTTAATAATAATATTAGTGATATATATATATATATATATATATATATATATATATTAGTGATATGTAAACATTTGCCATTGCTTTTGCGGCCAGAAAGCAATTCGTACGGCATTGTAAGAGAAGATGAGAGGAGTGACCTCACTGACTGAACCACCAGTGAAAGTGTTTCCACTGTTGCTGCCGTTCAACATGGTGTAATCACACGATAGTTTGTGATACGAATCCATCGGTTAGCATTTCTTTTTCTGTCAAAATTGTTTAGAATGTGGTCACGGGCCAGTCGAGAGGACGACTGCTTACCTCTTTGCGAAATGCTTTCAAATCCGAAAATTACGAGCGTTATCCTCCGGGGATGATGAGAGCAAGATCGATGGAGAATCTTTTAGAAAAATCCGATGAGGAAACAGAGAAACTAGTACGTTTCTTGTTACGTTGTTTGTTATAACGAGAGAACTAAGTGTGGAGAAAGGGGAACATCAAGGGGGAAACCTCATTGAACAACGGTCTTTTCCCTAAACTCACACAAAGAACAAATGAGCCCTAAATCTGCTACATCGGAATTAACAATACTAAATTGTGATTTAATTTGATTTGTTTGCCTTATTTGTTGACCGGGAAACCCTAGCAAGCACAAGACGCTCAATTGGCAGGGGAACAAATGGCCTACGATATAACGTTGTTATCGAAGAAGACACGAAGTTCTTACTATTTAACCAATAGAATGTTGCTTGAGTGTCTCTGTGCTGTAATAGGAACATGAATGAGGTAATTTCAACCGGGAAAATGCCTAGTGGAAACACGAGGCGTAGCCGAGTGTTTTCTGCCAACCAATTTTGCTATTTTATAATTTTTGCGGCCTTGAGGTGGTTACGTCATCAGCGTCCAATAATGTTGTTTTTAGATAGCACTGTTGAATAATTCACGATATTCGGCGGAAATGATGTCGAGGCTTCCGGACATTGAGAATTAACTGGTGAATGTCGACCAATAAGAAACAAAAATGAAGTTTGAATGTATAATAAAGTACCTTATCAAACCTGATGTGTACAAACATGTTCACCTATGAAATACGAGGTGGAAATTCCAGGTGAAGAATAACGATGAGAGCTTAAGTCAAAATTCGAAGGGTGAAAGAATTCAAATCAAAAGTATGATGAAATGAACATATTTTAAAATATTGGTTAAGTAGTATGTAAAGAAGACCACGACACGTCTGTGTGCAAACATATTTTCAAATGTGAAGTCGTTGAACCGTGCGGGAATCTCTGAGGATGGATGAAATACAAGGGCTCATCAGAGAACACGAAACCGCAACAAAACCAACAACAACAAGCACAACAACAATACAACAACACAACAATAATAAGTATAATATAATAAAAATAATATTATAATAAAAATAATAATCATGGTAATAGTAATAGTAATAGTAATAATAATAATAATAACAATAATAATAATGATAATGATAGCGGTAATAATGGTAACCTATGAAAAATATGACAGGATGAACATAGTTTGAAATATTGGTCAAATAATGTGCAAAGAAGAATACGAGTCGTCTGTGTACGAACATATTGTCAAGTGTGAGGTTGAACTAGGGCGGGAATCTCAAACGATGGCTGAATACAAGTGCCCATCGAAGAACACGAAAAGAACAACAGCAATAATAATGATAATGATGATGATGATAATAATAATAAAAATAATAATAATTATAATATTAATAATAATATTATTATGTATGGGACATGTGCCCACTTTGGCATAATATGGCAATTTGGGCTAAACGACCTCATTGGCTCGTATGAGCTGACTTTCCTCAATAATAATAATAAGGGATAGATAGATAGAGATGGTAGGGATATGGAAATGAGGAGAAAATCAGAAGTTCTCCATATCTTAAGTCGGTTTTGACCTGACATGGAGTCCTAAAGACAAGTATAGAACATGGATAATGTGTTATACAGAGATAATGATTGTAATAAAGATAATCTATGAAAATATCATAGCATGAGCATATTTTAAAATATTGGTCAAGTAAAGTGTTAAGAAGACCTCGACTCGTCTAGTGATTTGAGTGAGTTAGATCGTTCTGGGCTCGATCTGACTGAAACACGTGCTGGTTCGAACCGAATCTTTTTAGGTCAATCCGAGTTAGACATTGTTTAGTCCACGTGTAGGCAAAACTATTTTTTAGTGTCGAAGAAAACTGCACTAAAATCATCTTGAGTATTCAGCGCCCAATTTTGATCAATAGTTTCGCTATTAATTTTAGACCAATGCAATCTTATCTTTTTATAACCCATTATGTTTTATCTATTTCCGAAAACTTTTACTTATGTCTAGTAATCCAGTACGTTTTTTCGATTTCCCAAAATTTTTACTCATGTCTCCCTCCATTGACATACTGCTTGTTCATTTTAGAGAAAAAAGAAGAAAAGTCAGATTATTACCAGAAGGCATCTTTCCCTGAACGAAAGAACTTTTCGAAAACCGTAAGTTAGAATACTTGCTAACCAGGGGTGGAACCTGGATTGCGAAAATAGGAGGTAAATAAAACAGTAACGCCCTGAATGAGAGATGACCCGTTAATCTTCTGGAGGGTGATTTTTTTTACGTTCGCTTCAAGAAGACGAATTTTTACCGTGGCATTCTGGGTACGCAAAATATTGTAATACAAAACGGAAGTCTTGATTCGGTAAGGAAAATATTATTTCGATAGCCTTTGAGTGACACTAGGCGACGATGTGACAATTTTGTTACTAATCTTAACCCAAACTCAAACCCTAACCCTAACCCTCTCTCTTCTGCTAAGTCTACTCCGATCCCTAAGTTGTAAATCGGTTTGTAATGGCAAGTCTCTTCTCAGATTTTTCATTAAATGTCAGTCTGAGGCCAGCAAAATAACTTTTCGAATGGGTTAGGTTTTCGATATTTTTGCTGCACACAATCCTCTGTCATAAATCTCCCGTCTTTCCCACTGTTTTCAAAAATATATGTCGTCAGGTTTCGACCATGAAATGAGAGGATGTTTCTTTTTCGCTAACAGGTGGTTGGGGGGGGGAGGAAATAGTGAAAGAATTACTCTATTCAGGGTCGCAAAACAAATATAGCCTAAAAGTTAGAAATTCCTTGGAGGAAAAAAAAATTCAACATTTTGCAGAAACTGGGTATGTTTCCAACCAGTAGGGAAAATTGCCTCTCCCCCGCCCGTCTGGTTGCGTCCTTATTATCCTCGTAATTTTATCCATGATTGTTTAAACGGAAGAAAACTAGACAAACTTCTTTCGTTTGACCATTTTCCTTTTAGTATTCGTCCGAAATCAAAAAGCGTAGTTCATGCTTTTCCACCGAGTCCGACGGACTTAAGCGAAGAGAAAAATGCGGACAACAAACCACGCTTCTTTACGGGCTCTAGTCCAGTTCTTCCTGTGAAAGATCTATCCACGACTATCCCTTCCAGCCCTTCCGATACACCGATCAAGGCTGCCGACTTACCGAGGGCTTTTGCAACATCTCTTATTATCAAAAATCCCGGATCGGTGATGCCAAACGGACCAGAAACTCCCGAGACGGTCAGTGAAGTACAGTTACAAGATATAAACGAAGGTGTCTCCCTCAATTTTTCAAGGAGTATTAGGGCACTTACACTTGATCACAACAACATGGAATCTGTATTAATCAAGATGGTTTTTTAACCGAAAGTAAATTTTCGAGTTTGACAGTCATACATTTTATAGAGTTGCATTTTGGTGTAGCTCCCAGGTGGATCCGATGATGAGTGATTCCGACTTTCAAGAATTTACTTTCACTTAGTATCAACTCCATTTCATTTGATCGAGTGGAAATGCCCAATATTCCTGGAATATATATTTCACTTCATTACAATTACCACTATTATAAATACAAAACTCGTAATCTTAGTAACGACCTTTGTAGCTTAGTTAACTGAGCAAACCACTAGATTTGCAGAGTCGCGGATTAAAGGAGGCCCTAAGGCCAGACTTTCTTTTCTTAATTGGTTTAGGAATCTTTTTTTTTAAAAAAAAATAAAGAAGGTAGGTAGGTCGGTAAGAAGAAGAGAAAAAAACCCGAGTATTAAATTTCATGTGGTACAATTTATAAATTCTGCCTTCTATACCATCTTTTTTTTATAATTTGGCTTTAACTGAATTTAACTTTGAAATTAATGTTGTTGTCCTCCAAGCATTCAAATTCTACTTCGAGAAACATTGCCGTGTTATTAGCCGCCACGAGCCCGATTCGATATATGAACCAACGGTACCAAGAGCCATCTATAGTGGTACTTCGTGTTAGAGCCACAGAACTAACGTCGTTTGGACTCCTTGCAGTCCATTTTCGAAATTTCGACTTTTTCTTACTCATTCTCGGAATTTTTTTTTTTTCCCACTTTCGTGATTTTTACAGTCGGCAGATCCGTAAACCAATTAGAAAAAAAATCTGGCGTAAAGCTACATTTTTCTCTACTGGTCTCCGTTGGGTCTTAAATTATATGATTCTGACGCTTGAAAATTTACTTTCACTAGATATAGTGCTCCTATAGTTTTGCTTAGATGAAAATTTTAACAGCCTATGATAACTAGTGGAAAAGCTCTTGAAAGATGTTTGTTGTGGTGACTTGGCGACATATAAGATTTGATTTTGCAGATGAATGTATAAATGGTCGTAATGACTTATGATAACAACAGAAATTTGATGATTTACGGAAGAAATAATTTGATGAAGTATACGTTAGTTTCAAAAATTCAGGAAGCAACATACAATACGTCAGATCATGCTTACTAACGTTTGCTTTCGTTTATTTAAGTTCATAGCCCACATCGACGAAGCTGCATTACATCAAAAGAAAGTAAACGGCTTGAACAGCTCACCCAGATTAAGGAAAAAGGGTATTCCTACACCAGAGAGCGATGTTAGGCTTCCGTCTCCAATAGCAAATCGGAAGGTATACCAAAAACTTTGAGAAATAGCAAACAATGTAATGATTGAACCACGTCGAACTGAGAGCTTTACTGTAATATAGGCTTTTTCCTGGGATGGGGAATAATTTTAAGTATTCGACGTCTCCCTGGTGATCGTTGGTATGTTCTCCAGGAAATTTTGAAATTCTCAGATGGTGGAAATCCCTTTTCCTGCTCTTTTACCGAATCCTGACGATTTTCAGTTTTACATTTTCATTAGCGTTTTTTAGATTTTCGGTGCGTGATTCCGCCATACATCAAAGTACTAAACTAGTGAAAGCAATTCGGTTGCAATTTGTTCTGAATGGACTTTATTATGATCCTTGGTTCGAGTTTACTCCACTTACAATTAAAAAACAAAAGCGAATTGAGAAAAATAAAGAAAAGCTTGATTTCTCGGGATTTGTGAACTGTGAGCTGTACGGGGTACTTGCGACTGCTGCGGAAAGTTACAGCAGTACTGATTAGTTCTTTGTGCGTCGGCTAAATGTTTTGACAAGTCCACTCCAGAGTCTCAGAATACTTGGAAATTACTATAATGCAAACATATAATATATAGTATTATTATAATAAATATATAATGTTATTGTAATGCAAAACTCCTAAACTTTCTTGAAATGCTTGATTTTTATCGTTCTCCTTTCATTTTGTACTTACTAGTTTTCGATGTTTTGTTTTGATCTCTCATTTCCGCGCTTAATGTATTCCTTAAACCAGACTCGTTCTAACGTACCTGATTGATTGGAGTTAGGATTTGTTTATACATGGATCTGCAATACAGTTAACGTTCATTCATTCCCTGATGCTACGAATGGTGGCAAAAAGTCAGAGCCTGAAATATCATTATGAATTGCAGGAATGGATTTTTGACACACTAAAGAGTTTTTATTTGCGTTAATAGATTTTTGACACTTCAAACAACGAAAGTTTTACGACCAAATCTCAGGAACAGGCTACAGAGAGGAAGCTATCTAAAGGTACTGTTGTTGCTTACAACGCTCCTTTTTAGGAAGGTATTTTAGATTAGTTGGATAAAGATTGACTATTCACCTGCACAAATAAATGAAAAAGTGTTGTTGAGGAAAACAAAAATGTTGGATTTAATGGAAATGAAATCGAAGGTGAAATGAGATTTAAAAATACTTTACCAGTCTAGTTCAATTGAGGGCAGTGTACTGCAGTGTGGTGTACCTACAGAACAACATAGCCTAGTTAGGGCAGTAGTGTCCAAGCTCAGTTAAGCTTGAGTCAGCGTTGTTAAAGGTGTCTTGAGCTTCGCTCAACTAATTTTCGGTGCGCGAATCTAAGTTAATGCTTTTCTTACCATTGTTATTGCATTAATCTTGAACATCATCTCCATTATCATCATCATCGTCATCACCATCACCATCATCACCATAACCATCATCATCATCACCATCACCATCATCATCATCATCACCACCACCATCATCACCATCACCATAATCATCACCACCACCATAATCATCATCACCATAATCATTGTCGTCTCGTCATCATCACCATCATTATCATCATCATCACCATCTGTATCATAATCAAAGTTAATAGATGTAGCTTGGTAGATGAATTCTATTCTTAGTTTCCGTGCCTTCAAGTTCTTTTAATTTGAAAATTATTTCTACATTCTTGACGGAAATCGAACCCGTAGCCATCTGACTACAATGGTGATAGTCTAACCATTGAGCTACTTGGACTCGGTGAGGTTTACATTTGCTTCTGGTTTGTATGATGGTACAATTTATGTACTGCCAACCTGCAAGTTCACAGCGTTAAACTGTGTTTAAATACACGACACACTGAAGACAGTCTCCCAAATCGCGATGAAACCACTCATAGTTTAAACAACCGATTTCAAGTCGCTGTCAGGTCTGCGATAGAAGTGCAGCTAAGTGGTAGTAGAAATAAAATCGCAAGAGTAAATGTACCTTAACGATGTACTATTTGTGGACGTTGGAATTTTTGCAGATCATGCACCTGAGGCATTGGTAGAGGCGTTAAGAGGAGACATTTATAAGCTAACAGGAGAAAAGGCGAGGCTTCAGCGGGAAAACGAGGTATCTCATTCATATTTTGAAAAACAACAGAGGTATTGCAGTAATAAATATGGAAACAACACAGCGTTTTGATTAAATACCCAAAAACAATCAGTCCAAAAAATGTAAGGATATATTGTTGAATATTCAAGCACGTTGACCAGTTGTATTCATGTTGGTTGGTACATCATGCTCCATAACGACTACAACTTTGTCAAAACGCTTAATTCTTAATTAAACGTATGTCCTGTATGCAAACGTTCATTCCAGTATATTTCTTCCCGTCAGAAAGTGCTCTGGATCTTTTACGAATAGATTGATTGATTGGTTGGTTGATTGATTAATTGACAGATTGATCGATTGATCGTTTGATTCGTTAATTGGTTGATTGATCGATCGATTGGTTTGTTGATTGATTGGTTGATTGATTAGTCATTTGATCAATTGATTTGTCGATTAGTTTGTTTGTTGATTGATTGATGGGTGAATTGATTTGTTGGTGGATTGATTGAGTGAATGATTGATTGATTGATTGATTGATTGATTGATTGATTGATTGGTTGCTCGGTTTTCTGGTTGGTTGGTTGGCTGGTTAGGTTTTTGTTTGATTAGTTGGCTGGCCAGTTGACTGTTTGGTTGACAGGTTGGCAGGTTGATATGTTAATTGGTTGTATGGCTGTTTGTTATTGGCTGGTTGATTGGTTGGTTGATGGTCTGGCTGCCTGAGTGACTGATTTGTTGGATGGATGGATGGGATGGGATGGATGGATGGGATGGATCGAATGGATGGACAGATCACTAGTTGGTTGCTCGCTTGGTTCGTTGGTGGGCGGGTTTGTCGGTCAGGTGTGTGGTTAATTTATTTGCTGACTGTCTACTTGGTTGTTAAGTTGTTTGGCTACTTGGTTGGTGGGTTGATTGGTTGAATGATTGGATAATTGTATAGTTGATTGTTAGGTTGTTTGACTGATTGCTTGGTTTTCTGGTTTGTTGGCTTGTTGAATGGTTGATGTGGTAGTTATTTTGTCTGTGTCTCGAGTGGATATTTAATTTGCTTGAAAGACAGGTTGCGTCATGGTTTATTGGGTAGGGTCGCTGTTTGCTTGCTTGCTTACTTACTTGCTCGCGTGTGAATTTATTTGTATTCCGTAAGTAGAGTGATTGAAAGAAATAATATTTTCTTTCACGGAAATGTAGTCTAATCGTTAAGATAATCTGTTTTTCAAGTATACCATGTATGTTAATTGTCGATTTATCTTAGGCTCTTCGCGAAGATGTAAAAGCCATAAAGGAAGCGATGATTAAGCAAGCCGAAGACCTCTGTGAATCGCAATATCAACTAACTCTCATTCGTGCCACTGCCAAACGAAAAGGTCAACTCACCAGCAGTGCAGTTTGACGAAAGTTTACCGTTTTAGCGAGGACAGAAATTGCCAATTGCCGCCGGTAGTGGTGTTTCGTTAGTTTTGGGTTAATAGTTGGATAATTTTAGAGCTCTTAGGGACGAGAAAAAATTGGTCGACAACTAACTTTGCCGGCTTTAAAGCTGGCAGACGATGACAAAGTACAAAAACTTCAGTTGTCGGCAACCCAAATTTTTGTATTTTCTGGTCGACATCTAACCCGAGGTCCCCTGACAGACGCCAAAAGAAGTCGCAGACAACTCGAGATTGACGAAAACAGAGTTGTCGACAATTAAACTTGTTTTCTGTCAGGTTAGTTTTCAGTAGGAAAGTGTGAAAACTTTAGTTGTCGACAACTAGCATGTTTTCCTCTCCTGAATGGAAAATTCGATAATTGTCGACAATCGAAATCTTCGAACTGTTTAATGATAGACTACAAGTTCAGTGGTCGATCACTTTATTTTGGATATTTATTTTTTGTTGCTACATTTCTCGTCTGTTAAGGCCTTTACATGATTGTCGATTTATGGAAGGTAGTATAAGTGGTGGACTAGGGTCTAGGGAAATGGAGATAAACTGTGAGTCTCCAACAGACTGGCAGAGGATGACTATGTTTGTAGCCTTAATGAAGGGTTATGTTTGGCAGAGGGACGGTAATTCTACCATTAAGGAAATATTTTTAATTTTTTAATAATATTTCAAATGTATATAGAACATTTTTGTCGAGATGAAGATTAGATCTTTTCAATTGCTCTAAAGGAAGCAACGATCTCGCTTTCCCTGTCCTTGATCCGTCACAAAGAATTCTTATTTTGTATAGGTGGTTTAATTGCAAGGTTAGCATTAGCACTCGCTGAATTTTTTCTGTTATCTTTTTTATGAGTAACCAGGCGCTAAGGATTTCTTTCTAATGTCATCGTGAAAAGTTGAAGCACTTGCTGTTGTGACCTTCCTGAAAAATTTCCGTGCACTAAAAGGGCTAACATTTGATCAGTGGTAAAGTAAGACTGTAGTATCGTTGCTATAGATTTTCCGGGCGGAAAACGTAATCGAAAAATAAATATTAGAGCCCAGCTCAAAATTTTGAAGTGCGACATGTTAAGGTGAAATTTCAGTTTAATTCTGAGATTTCAGTTTAATTTAGTAATCTATTACTCTGAAGATGTTGCACGAATAGCGACGAAACGTTAGAATTAAACTGAAATTTCATCTTAACGTGTTGAACTTTAGGACTTTGAGCTGGACTCTGATCTTTATTCTTCGAATAAGACTGTAGTAGTCGTAATAATGAGCAAGCGGTCTATTTAGTCTCGGTACTTGAACTGATTCTTTTACTCATGGTGGGTTGGCCCGTTCTCGTTCTTTGCTTTTTGACTGTGCTAATGATCGTACCCGTGTTCACGTTATGTTTGAATTCGTTTCGTGTTTTTGATTATGACTGTTTTTCATGTTTGTAATTATGTCTGTTTATATATTCGTGTTAGTGTTCATACTCCAGTTTGTGCTCGTACTCCAGTTCGTATTGGTATACTTGTTCCCGTTCGTGTTCCAGTTCATATTGGTGTTTGAAATATTGCTCGTGTTCGTGGTCGTGTTGATGTTAGAGTTCGTGTTTGTACTCAAGTTCGTGTTCGAAGACGTTGTTGGTGTTCGTATTCGTTTAGTGTTCCTTTTCATGAATGTGTTTGTTTTTGTGCTTTTATGTTGGCATTTGCATTTGTTCGCGTTCTCGAAATCGTGTTTGTGTTCTGTGGTTTAGGTGTTGTTCGTGCCTTGTACGTTTACACTCTTCTTTTTTTGACATCGAGCTAATGTGTACCTGAACGAACATTCGATTAAATTCATAACTTTGAATCCTAATTATCGAGAATATCCGTTTTGTACAATGTTCCAGGTAAACGTTTTTCCACCTAATTATTACTTTTTTCGTCGTCTGAAGCCTTTTCTTATCCATTAATGCTGTCCCTGCATTATTCTCCATCTTAATAGAGTGCAGACATACGTACTCCAAATTGATCGAATTGTAATCCTGATCATGCAAACACCTACATTTTATGTGCGATAGATAAATATTCTTTTATGCGTTGTAGAAAATTCAAAATGGCGTGAAATGTTATTGAAAGGCGTGAGTACATAAGAGTAACATTTTAAAATCGTTTTTGTTTCTGAATGTGTTTAATTTTTGCGTTTTTATTTGGGTTTGCATCAGTACGAGTATCTTTCTAGCTTACCGTCCCCCTGTCGAAGTAGACCAGGCACTCCTTTGCGCAAGACGTTTATTTCCTCCGGTGGTTCTCTCTGCATGTAGTTCTTCTCACACCAAGTGAGACTTCCAGAAAGGAATTAGGGAACCCTTGTATGTTAGGAACGGGTTGCATGAAACAGCTCAAGCAAACGTGAAATCTCAGCCCGATTAGTCCGGCTGGAACCTTACCAGACGAAGCTCAGGAAGACACTCCTCAAAAATCACGAAGCGATTACAAGAACATTTCAGTCCGGTTACCCGAATGAAAATTGCTGACATTGCAGAAATTATTTTATTCAGAAAGCCTTAAGCCTGGCTATGTGGTCGAGCCAAGCAAACTCAGTTGCAAGTCAACTTTAGTTATGAATCAGAACAAGAGAACCATAAATAAAAGCAACATCTAAAAGATGAGAACTCGTGTTCTTTCAACACAGTCTCGCTACCGACAAGATGAATAGCATCAACTGACAAAATGTGCTTTAATAGATGAATATCTATCTATCCAGAGGAAACCCAGAATAGGGTCAGGGTTTTTGTTAGGATTAAGTTGCCTAACACGTAACTCATTTACCCTCGGTATCGGTAAACCCACCTTGTTTGATCACAACAATCTTTCAACAATAACTCAAAAACACTCACGTGACTCCATATTGAATACAATTGAAGGCTCAAAGCCCATCGATAACCGTCTGATGTGGAACGTACCACTTACAAGTACGGAGTGGAACAAGATCGGTCTGTTCGAAAAAAATCGGTCCAAAAATAGCATTCCTAGTTTAAACTTAAGGCCCATCCGGTGCCGATTTTTGCGTCGCCACGGAAAGCTATCTGGTATGGTGTAAACGCAACCAAGAAACTACGAAGAAAAAAGTTGCTCGTGTGGGATTCAAAATGTCTATTACTCATTAGGTAAGACTAAAAACAAAAAGGAAGAATATCTTTTAGCATATACCTCGTAGGTTAATAGTATTTTGCGCAATTTGATTGGTTCCTCTATCTTTGAATATCTTGCACTAATTACCTCTTAGCAAAACAAGATGGCGTCCCGTTTTGTGTCTGTACGGAAGTTTTTGTAGTAAACGAAGCCGCCGTGCCACACAATGCCAAAATAGCAACGAAATTTTGCAATAAATTATTATAAGATACGTATTTCGTAAAATCGTTTCGTAAAATCTCGCCGCTTCTCGACTTAGTAAATATCTACTATTATTTACCTTAAGTTCAGTGAATAATTGTTCTTTGTTTTCTCGTTCTTTCCCTGTCATGTTGCATGTATGTTTAAGCTTTTACTTACGTCGTCACCTCATCTCTGAACTTGGTTCCCGTCGGAGCTCCATTCCTTTGTTTTTTCCGTAGTTCTTTTTACATTTACATTCCAATGCTTAAGCGAAAACCGTGCTTCAATTAGTTTATCCTTGAAAACTGTCGTTGTGAAAATGGGATTACTATTGAGATTATTTCCCGGAGCTATTTCGTAGATGGTGATTTAAATGGCGTTGTTTTAAACCTTTCATGCATGAGTTTTTTATTCTTTTGTTCTTTGGTTTCTTTTGTTTTTTAAAGGTTTTTTGCTTTCTTCTTTCATCAGTTTTATAGTTTCATTAGTTTTTGTACGACAACGATATGCATGAAAGGGTTTACCGTAACGAAGTACTGAAGTTGTCCTGGGGAAAGACGACGAAGTTCAAGGAAATAACGTTTCGGCAATACCAATAGCGTTTGTTACTGTGCTTTGGTGTGTTATTTCTCGACAAAGGAATTTAGAGGATAGGTGAATTCGGTGACAACGGGGACAGGTAAGTTTGTTATCGCTGTTGAGGATTAAAGTTTGGAAGCCGCCTATATCTGTTGTCGTAACCTTTTAAAGAAACGCTAAGTTGGTAGAGTCTTCCTTTCCATCAACTCGAGCAAGACGTCTAACTTTTGCCTTGATAGTAACATACAAACTGTAAAGAGTTCCTCAGCTTCTGTTTCCGACAGTGCTGATCCTAAATGAACAACGGCTTCGACTTATGTTTCAAATATTCCCCCCGTGTTCGAATAAATAGCTCTGTATTTTAGAAGAATTGCCCATGCTTATGGACTCCACTTTTATCTTATCTTATCTTTCATCTAAAAATATTAACATACTCATTTTCGTTAACTCTTTACCCACGGCATAAGACTTCTATTATTTTAATTTACTTTGGTTACACACACTTAAAAACAAAGTAATCAAAATAATATTCATATCCACGAGCCTTGTCTCACATGGATTACATTCAAGGACATGGTTAAAGAGTATAATATTTCGTTATCCGAATCTATTGATCAGGCCATTACCAGTCCGCTCCGGGATGTATTTGGAAATTTTTTGCGCCTGAATAGTGTCCGTTGACTGTCTCAGGAAGGTGTCCGTTAAGTGGGAGTTACTGCATTTCTCAGCTATTAGGTAAACCTCGGACCTCAGCGAAGAAATAATAACCCGTGTTGTCTCTAAACTCACTAAACGGAATGTGAAAGCTTCTCCGTGGTTTCTCAGGTTCTTTTAATGTATCTGCATGTTCACTAAATTATCACTCGCTCACTTTACTATAATATGCTTTCATCGGTACCAAACCCAAATAATTCTTTACAAACCTGGGCATAAATGGACATAAGTGTAAATGTTACGTAAATCATGCGGCGTCTATGTCACACGAAAGAAACTTTGCTTTTCTTTCGGAAGTAACCTGTCTTTATGATTGCACTCGTCGATAAATTTAGTTAAAATACGCGATTCTACGAAGTCCTTTTACATTACGCTTATATGCCGAAAGAAGAGTCTTGTCGGCTAATCCGTAAACAATAGGATTTACAGCACATGTGCCCATTAAATATAAGAGAGTTGTCCAATAGGTGTGAACTTGGTCGATTTGGATTCCGCTCAGGGTTTCCGTTAATCGGACGATGTGAATGGGCACATTAGCTACGACAAACAACGTAAGCACGTTGATGCTGGCGATTACTGATTTCGTATGTCTTACTTGCCTTACGTACTGAAAACGTTCTGTTTTTGCTTCTAAATCGTTTTTCCTTTGGTCATTGAGAGTTAAACTTTCTTTCATAAGTCGTCGGTGAAGATAAAGTACGTAACATATCTTTATATACAGAAGAGCTAAGAGAGTAATCGGAAGCCAAAAGCCAAAAACATGAAAGACAACGGCATAGGTTTTCCAAAGAACGGGGTATGAAGTTTGCCATCTGATAATGCAAAAACCGTTAAGGCTTTCGATTGAAAAACCGTAGGGAGCAGTGTAAACAACTGCAGTCACATACGCCACAATGACGATGCAGGCAAGTCTTGGCTGACTTAATGGCGATCGGAATGAATGAACAATGGTCTAGTAAATGGCATTCTATTTCTAGATCTCAAAAAAGCTTTCGACACTGTAAACCATAAAATTCTTTTATCCAAACTAGAACGCTACGGAATCGGAGGCACTGCTTTAAAGCTATTTCAATCCTATCTTCATGAAAGGAAGCAAGTATGTATACATCAGAATGCATTGTCGGAGTCTATTACATGTGGTGTTCCTCAGGGGTCAAATCTTGGTCCGTTACTCTTCCTCTTATACATCAATGATCTTCCAAATTGTCTTGGTAAAACTCTAGCATCAATGTTTGCGGACGACACGAATTTATCTTGTCATGGAGAGTCGCCCGCAGACATTGAAAGCAAACTTAAGTTTGATCTGGATAACGTACACAAATGGCTAACTGCCCATAAGTTAACATTGAATGAAGAGAAAACGAAATTTATGTTAATCGGATCCAGACAGAGACTGAACCAATTTACCAGAGACTGAACCAATTTTTTAGTACAAGAGTGTAAATACTTATGTATAGATGTACTGTACTTAGAGAAACGGCCCCTTGAAGACCAGCATCCTATCGCTGAAGGGTTACGGTTGTAAAATAAATTTAAATAATAATAATAATAATAATAATGAACAACAGCGCGATGTCGTAGAAATCCAATGGCTACCATCAGATTTACTCCACATGGATTAAGATACTCTGACAACGGATATAAAATCTTGCAAGCTATATGGAACTCTCTCTCAGCTATCCAGGGAAGGATGGTTAATGCAACTGTCGCCTGCACTAAAATAGCCAAGTCACAAATGGCTACATTTAATACGAGGTAGTCATAGTTTTGAAACGTCGTTCACGACATATACAGAAGATAATCAGGGTGTTTCCGAGAATACCAATAAACTGAATGAGGCCATAACTGAACGATTCAGTCGTTCGAGAAACATATGTCTGTGAGTTGACTTCAAACTTATAATTCGGTAACCGTGAAGTATTGTTCGACATCACTTTTACCACACGAACATCAGCCTACACAGCCTCAGATGCTAGATAGATTTAACTAAAAAGAAATCTCTTATCGTGATTTGATTTTAGTAAAATTTTCCACTGACTATTTGTCTATGAACTATTGACGCATAATTCCTGCGATAGGCAAGCAAGGTACGAGGTGTTTTAGCATCTCTTCAAAGAACGGTAGGATACATTACACCATAATTTAATTTTAAATTAATAGTATTCAACTTTACATTAATCTTTTTGTACAATGAAGTTCTTCCAGGTGCTCAGTGCTGTCTTACGGAGCTCAAAAACACTAGATCTTTACGATTTAAAAAGAAACTTGTGCAGTAAAAACCAATGAAGGGTTAATAGCGTATTAATTTTATTCCTTTATTGGTTTTCCTTTGTTACCTTAACTTGACGGATCTTCTTACAGCCCAAAGAAGAATTTCATCGTCATGAAAATTATGATGGCACTTTATTAAAAAGAGCCTGAAACTCAAATGCGTGCCGGGAATTGAGAATTTTTTTCGGAGCATGTTTTTCCCTGATGAACTTTAATTTAACACAGTAAAGAATATTTACAGCGTATGTTTAAACGTATGTTCAATTTCTTTTATCCAGCTTTTATTGATATTCAAAATTAATATGTTCAATTTCTATTCTACAACTGCTAGCTCTATTTATACCCCACTTCCTTTTGCCCCACTTTTACCAATTCTTGTAGGTTCAAACAATTTGCGTTATCATGCAACCTTGATGGAGATTTACGTTGAAATGAAGGTTCCCGGACATTTTGCCGAAAGACACTTTGCCGAACGGATATTTTGCCGACGGACATTTTGCCGATCCGACATTTTGTCGAACGGACAATTTGACGAACGGACTTTTTACAGAAAAGACATTTTGCCGAACAGACCGTCTGCCGAAAAAAAGCGATATTTTGTGAATTTTTATATTCTTTGAGTTTGACACTCTGAAACTAAAGACTCATACTCATTCACTCAACTCTACATGGTATACCACTAGTGTAGCCATGTCACGCTCACTATAGCCCGCGGCTAAAAGCGCGTTCCATCATTAACAGTTTCAACTCCCAATCGTTAGAACAATCACAACTACACAACTGTAACACCAGTGTGGTTCCAATTACCTGCTAAAAAACCGAAAAATCAATGAGTCATCCGCTACACAAACAAATTTTCGTTATGGTTATGCACCGCTAATGGCCCACATGAGAATTGCGATTCCCACGCAATGGTAGTTGTGTTCAGAGGCGAAAAATGAGTCATTTCCCAAGCATTTGACAAACAACGTGGGTGTTCTTTTGATGAAAAAATATTCCACAAAATATCGCTTTTTTCGGCAAATGGTCTGTTCGGCAAAATGTCTTTTCTGTAAAAAGTCCGTTCGTCAAATTGTCCGTTCGACAAAATGTCCGATCGGCAAAATGTCCGTCGGCAAAATATCCGTTCGGCAAAGTGTCTTTCGGCCAAATGTCTTTCGGCAAAGTGTCTTTCGGCAAAGTGTCTTTCGGCAAAATGTCCGGTCACCGAAATGAAAGCTATCAACATTTTTATTGAATGCTTACGAGTCTCCCCAGTCGAATTTCAAATTTATTATATGCACAAATCAAATCTTTGAAAAGAACTTTTAATCCGTTATCCTTCGCTATACCCCGATATCAAAGAATATTTTCATTATTTCTTTATCAAAAAAAATAAAATAAAATGCATGTCTCTATTATCGCAGTTCACATAACATTAGAGCAATAATTATGAAGAATTTCATCACCACACTTGACCATGTAGGATTCAATGTCTCATGTAAATTAGTGGTCATTAATTCCGTCAGCACACAAACATTTTTTTTTATCCATAATTAAAATCAAGAGGTTTTAATAACATTCTCAGTAACTATCATTTTCAAAAACATGTCAGAATATTGGTTTTTAATGTATATAATTATAAATTTTGCCATATAGAAGAGGTTAAGTTACGGGGTTTTGACGATAGGATGAGTGTTCAATATCTTCAATGATAGAACGAAGAATATTTGTGATAAACTTAGGTTTCTTCGTTGTTACTCCGAGTTTGATGTCCTTGGACGATATGTATTTCTTTATTTTACTTGTCAATTTTACAATGCCTTACGAGTAATTTATACAAACGTTCATCAATTGTTAATTATTCTTGGAGAGAAGTTTGTAAATGTTAAACTAGTTTTCGCAACATCAAAATGAATCGTCATTTCTGCCGAATTCTTATTTGATATGTTTTTTAATGATATTAAAATAGTTCATAGTCTGCGCAATATTTTCATTTTTCAGACATATTGAATGAAAATTAAAAAAATAACAAAACAAAACTATTTATTTGTCAGGAATTTATTGCTATTTTAACAAACGCGTCTCAACTTTTAATAATTTCATATAGGAAATGTAGCTGTCACAGTCAAAGTCAGTGTTAAGTTTTCTCGCTGTAGTGAGATTGACGATTTCCTCCTTCCGGTCTTTAACAAGTCATATGCAACAGTTTATGCTTACCCAAAACAACTGTAAAATCTGAAACAAAAGCCTTAAGTCAAGTTTTACCATCGTCCGAAATAGGTTTGCCAGTGTAATTTTACTCTTGATATCGGGAGGTAATTGTTCTCAGTCACAACAGCGCCAGATTATTCTCTGCTTAACACCAGGCGATTTTACAACGTCTGGACAACAAAGGGTTAAAACTTACAGGTTGAAGTTTGAAAGTCTAATTGCTTCTAGTTTTCAATTAACAACACCTTTCACAGTGCGCATAAAAGCCATACGAAGTGTTTGATCAGCAAATCCATAAATGAGTGGATTTACTGTACTGGTACAAACAACCCACCACAAAATGGTCCAAAATGAGTGGATTGAGTGTACGTGAATTCCGTAAGTATTCAACTCTTGAATAATGTAAGGTGGGATTTTTCCAACACAGAAAAGAGCAACAACAAGAACACCGATGATCGTTGCTTTTGTATTCCTTATCTGTTTAGCGTTGGCAAGGCGTGCGTTAACTACTTTCTGATTGTCTATTGTACTGATCATAAGTCGATGGTGAAGAAGAAGTGCGCGTGACATCTTCATGTAAACAAATATCAGAACGAGGATTGGGATTACAAACCTGAGAAAAATTTGGATTAGGTCGTATGCTTTGAAGAGAGCAGGAAATCGTTCTTTCCAGGCAATCGTGCATTCGGTTTTCCCTTTTTGACTTTCATAGGAAAAAGTATAAGGCGCTTGTAGCAGAAATGCTGCCACGTGCCCCACAATCAAAATTCCTTTGACCTGGGTTCTCGTTAGAGGTTGTTTGAAAGGATGAACAATTGCTCGGTGTCGAAGAGCTCCGATGGCCACCATAAGGTATACCTCGCAATTGTAAACATACTGCTTTAATGGTTGCACGAATTTACAATCGGCGTTTAATGATGAAGTATTGTCGTCAGCGAACCAAGGAAATATTGCATATTTAATGGTCAGTGATATCAACAAAACCAAGTCACAAACGGCGAGATTGAGCACCAGGTAGTAATAGTTGGACTTCAAGCGTCGTTCTCTGGCTATAACAAAAATTACAAGAGCGTTTCCAAGAACTCCTAAGGACTGAACCATCAAATAAATGACGGCCTTGACTGTTGAAGAAACAAGTGGGATTGACGTGGTAATGTTCGTATCCATTTTGTCAGTCTGGACTTTGCTATTGACCTCGACTATTTCATATACGTAGTTTAATTAAAATTTTTTGCACATTATACAGACATTTATTAATGTTCCTTCTTGTTTCGAAGATGATTATCAAACTCTCATATTTACCTGGAGATATTTGCAATATTTGTTTCTTCACTGAATTATTTTTCCTGACGAAAATCATAATATAAAAGACAATCATGCGGTCTCTTACAGACTAGAAAAGAATAAAATAATGAAAACCTTCAAGAGTTTCAATGAACGAGGTGAAAAGTTGCGTCATTCCTTAAGAAAGTTACATACCGACAACGAAATATTGTCTGTCACCAAGGCCAAAGAATTATTACAAAGAATTTAATAACTGATGTTTTCTAGTCACTTATTACAATCCCTTCTGAAGAATATTTGCAAACGTTTCTCAACTGTTTGCCATTCGTGCAGACGAGTTTGTAAATAATACACTGTATTTCCATTCGATCAAAAAGAAAGATCATTTCAGTCAAATCTTTATTTTAATGTCCTTGAACAATATCTAAGCCCGAGTTCTTTTTGGACTGTTATAGAATTAGAGTATACGTAGTGAGTAGTAATCATATTTTTCAAAATGGCGGAATTAACTCTGTAACGTTCAACTGCTGACAGCCAAAGTCCGACAGCAAATATTTTGTCATCGGTAAAAAAAATCTAATTATAAAGAATAAGGACATATCAAAATTATTGTCCAACAAATAATTCTTAAGAAGGCCATATTGAATACAACTACATCAAGAAGCGGATATAAATTCTTTAATATAAAACTATTGTTTCGTCACTTCACAATAATGAATAACCTGAATAACCTCATAACCTAAATAACCTAAAATCGTTAGTTTTAGATTAAAGAATTTATATCCGCTTCTTCATCTATTTCTACTCAATATGGCCTTCTTAAGAATTATTTGCTGGACAATAATGTTTAATACAGGACTTCGTTTTCAGCCTGGCATCTCCATCCGGCGCTGAGAAGAACATATCAATCATCCCAATAATATCGTAAACGTACAGACATGACTGAATGAGTTACTTCACAAAATGATAAGTGAAACTGAGTGAAATGGGTACTGTTACTTTCTTGTTTGCTTTACTGTAACTTAACTCTTCAATGAGGACTTGAGTATAAGAAACGACTAAAAAAATCCTTTCAAATTTTTAGATCAATGATTCTTGGGAAAATAGAAGTACTATGATAGCTTCACAATTAATCTACACTGCCGAAGTAAACTGAAGAATGTTGACTCGAGCGGGATTTAAACTCGCACCGTCGGGATACCGGTCCGCCGCTCTACCTGTTGAGCTATCGAGTCCACAGGGATTGGAGGCGAGTTTTATCCAATTTAAGTGCACGAGATATTCTCGAGACAGCTTAACGCTATCCATGAGCCTGGATGTGCAGTGTTTCAATTCTATTTCAGAATCATTCTCAGGACATTATGAAATGATAACTTCACAATCAACCATCTGTACATCCATCCTCATGGATAGCGTTAAGTTGTTGCGAGAATATCTCGTGCACTTAAATTGGATAAAACTCGCCTCCAATTCCTGTGGACTCGATAGCTCAACAGGTAGAGCGGCGGACCGGTATCCCCAAGGTGCCAGTTCGAATCCCGCTCGAGTCAACATTTTTCAGTTGACTTGGGCAGTGTAGGTTAATTGTGAAGTTATCGTTTTCATAATGCCCTGAGGATGATTCTGAAATAGAATAGAAGTACTATTTACCTCTCAGTTAAAAATGGGCTTTAAATGGGTTAACAACCAACATTAAACGAATCCACATCGTTTTTCAAGGTTTGTCGGAATGAAAGCATCCCTGATTTAACCCTTTATTGGACGGGTTTTCAGAAGGTGTACTCTTGACGAGTAAATCGTTGACCTCAGCCAGAATAGAATTATTAAGTTGCCAATTGGCAACAGTGCACATTAGAGGGATGAGAAGTTTTTTAATGTATTATTTCTCCAAATTAATGGTCATCTCACTGAATTTTGGCGCGCTTTATAAACAATGCCGTCAGTAAGCCACGAAAAATTTTTTATACACGCAAAACATTAAGTTCGAGTGTCACTTAATTAATAGGGACGTCATTTCTTGTTTAAATAAGTTCAAAACGAATCTTTGTTCGTTAAGGTAGATTTTAATGAATTCATCTGGAGCACATAATCTTAAAAAATCTTTTTAAGCTGCGTTTGTGTGTGTAACTTCTCTTCAAATCCATAATGTGTAACTTCTCAACAAATTCATAAACGACAGGATTAATTGCACATTGGCCAAATAGATATAGTTTGTCTGTCCAGAACACTTGAAATTGATGCATCTGAATACTGCTAAAGTACATCATAAACCTGATGATGTGATTGTAGGAAAATTTGCTAAAAAAAAAAGAACACTACAATGAAGCTGACAATTACTAGTTTAGTGTTTCTGTTTTGTCGTGCGTTCGTCGCAATAGTCTCTTGCTGTTCATTGTCTTTTCGATCATTTGATGTTAAAATTTCATGCATCAGTAAACCACGAAGATAAAGCTCGTAGCACATCCTCGAATAAAGAAGTGATAAAAGAGCAAATGGAAGCCAAAACTGAAGAAGGTGTGAGCTGATGCAATAAATTTTCCCAAATTTGATGAACATATACTCCCACTTCAGAACGCACAGACCAGGATAAACTTCCAATGAAAAAGCATTGGGCGTTTGCAGGAGAAATGCCGCGAGGTACGCCAATGTTACTACACAGGTGAGTTTTGCTCGGCTTAATGAGGGCATGAATAGATGGAGAACAACTCGTTATCACAGATACCCGATGGCGATCATCAAGTATACCTCACATGTCGAAAGGAAGTCCGTCAATAAGTACAAAATGTCGCAACCTACATTAAGCGCAGCAGTTTCATTAAGCCATGGAAGAATTATGTGTCCACCTGTTGCAGCTATTAAGATAACCATGTCACAAACAGCTATGTGAAATACGATATAGTAATAGTTTGTTTTCAAGTGCCGTTCACATCATAAGCAGAAGATAACAAGAACGTTTCCATGAATTCCAAGAAGCTGAATTAAACCAGAATTTAAGGATCTGGTCATCTTAGAAACAAATGACCGTGAAACGCCTTCAAAATCATAATGATTCTGTAGCACTGATGTGTTGTTAAACATCATTTCAGAGTCTTACTCTGAATAAATACCGGAATAAGTCCTCCACATGAATTATAAGCACATCTTTTGTATAGGTTCAATTAAAGAAAATAAATTGTTTTTTGATGACTTGGGAATGGTGATCGCTAGCTTGGTAAATATATTGTATCTGAAATCATAGAGGAAGATTTATCAGCTTTTTTGAGAAATGAATCTTTATAAGTGATTACGGTAACTGCTAGATTGTGAGAGCGAAATGTTTAAGCGTTTCATCAGTACAAAATGAGTAGAGACATCTCCGTAATTTTGGTTTTCTATGTTCCTGCTGTTTACGAGCCTGTAAGCAATTTCTGGATAATTTGATGTAAAAAATAAATAAGAATAAAAAACAGAAAAGCCTATTTTAATCAATAGTTTCTCACTACGTGTTAGTTAATTAAGATTTCCGGTTTCAAGCTTCTTGTCATTAGCGACAAAATTCTCAACGTGTCGAAGCATTCAAGAAACATGTTTGCTAAGTATATAGTCGGCAAGGTGACGAGCTTATCGATTAATTTTTCAAAAACAGCGTGCAGTCATTGCATCTCAAGCGGTAATAACTTTTTCTTTTTTACGAAGATGCAATTCTAAATAGTTGAAACACTTTCAGTCATTATAAGAGCAAAAAATAAAAATTCCTTTGAGTAAAAAAATGGCAATGCATTTGTTTTAAAATGCAGGGAAAACTTAATTATTCATCAATCAAATCTTTGCCAAACCTAAACTTAATAAAATAATAATTTGTTGGAAACGATATGCTAAATATATGATTGAAAGCGTCGATTTCTTATAGTCGAATGACTTTTAATATAACGTTTTATAATAAAACGAACGATTCTTAAATGACGAATACCAAGGCATGTAATTCATGACAAAAAAGTCATGCAGTAAAATCAGTAGAATGGTAATATGCTTGGGTCATATTACTACTATAAGCACGTTCATGCACGAGGAATTAATTGATTGCATTTAATTCATTCATTCATTGCACAAGAAAGATATCTCCAAGCTCCCCCATTTCCAAAACTATATATACCCTCAATAACATTATTAACATATAGTGGCTTTCGCTCAGGTCGCATATATGTCGAACTTGCACCGTAGATCACTATCTGAGTCTTGGTAGATCTATGGTTAGAGAGTATCACCGGTCATCAGAAGTTTCAGGGTTCAATCCCCGTCTGGGGCTCAGAAATCGTTTTTCTGAGTATAGAGCTTGACGAACGTTCATCTATCATTCAAGTAGTTCTTATTTTTCGAATTTTGACTCCACTAACATTTTAAAAATCTTTTAAAGAAAACTTAATAATTATACATAGATCATGGTCTTATTAAGAACAGTATACGAGAATTCTTTATCAAGAAAACATATATAATATTTATTGTTTATGCTATATGTTACATAACAGACAAAACACGCAAACACCAGATAAATCAGACGATTGTCGAAATTACACTTCATCCGAAAACTTAGATTTGCTACAAGTCGACTTCTTCTTATCTCACTAAGCGAGAAATTGAGATACGAAGTCGCGAGAGGCGGCGAGAACTTGACTCGTTCCGCTGGCGGGAGATTGAAGTTATTTTGCTAAAATTGGCGCAAAATGTCAATGAGGTCACGTTCCCTTTTTGTGTTAAATAACAACCAAAATGCAGGTCGGAAAAAATGGCGCCAAGCAGCCTCGAAAAGTTCGTTTTCTCCCAGTTTTTTTCTCTCCAAAAACAACAAAACAAAACAAAAAACTTTAGAAAAACCCAAAAGAAAACGCGGTATGAAAAATTCTGCCGAAAACCTTTCAGGTATTTATGTTGGTGAAATTTGTTTGTTGTAAATACAGTATGTAAACTTCCTTTAACTCTTTCTCTGCGGGAGCTCTCGCCTTAATGAGTAAAATCTTCTGGTATTAGCCAGAGGAAAATAATCGAAGTCTCATGCTGCCGGGAAAGAGTTGATTGAAATGGTTATAAAACATGATAGGTAAATATACGTGATGTCATAAAAATTTGGTTGTTGTTAATAAAGAATAAAGAATTTCATTGGATATCATTTGTGATCTCCACTGTGATCGCCGTATTTCTGTCTTGTTAAACTCAAGGGATTGATTGCCACCAACCAATTGCGACGTTGTTGGATTAGGACTTCAACTTTTCACACATTGTTCACTAGAAGGATTTTCAGCCAATCATGTTCCCACAAGGTATTTTTTCATTATAATAACACCTCGATTAAACGTCATCATAATCTTTCTTGTGGTACTCGACCACGCACACAAATAATATTTGTCAAGTGAATGATCTTTGTCACTTACGAGCTTCAAAACTTTACGTCTGATTGGCTCAACCACAAGATAAATTACATACAATATGATTTCTATAATTTTCAGGAGCATAAAACTAGACCCTTTCGTTTTTCAAGATCAACGATAAAAAAGGAAATATCCTGGAAATTGACTTGCACAATAGGTGACATTGCCAGCAGTAATATCGTCTTTGTCGGAGAGTCATCGAACGTTATTTTAAGCAAACTATAAAGATGAAAGTTTAAATTATTTATAAGTTTCAATAAATTTATTGATGTTTAGAGGTACAACTTTTGGCTTTGATTAAAAAACTGAAAATAGATTATTGTCAATAGTTCTGTTTCATTAACTTTTAATATGTTTCCAAATATCCCATAAACACATCACATATTCATCAGCTGTCCGTGATCTTACAAGCTTTAAGAGGAATTTCAGTCTTTGGTAGAGAAGATTTATCTTACAAAACAATGAATAACAACAATGCATCCTTATTGCAGAAAAATGTTAGCCAGAATTACAGTGATGGCTTAACGCTGAAACTGTCGTCTTACTCTGAACCTCTTTCGGTACTCATATGCTTTTCTGTGATCCAGTTTACCGGGATTGTGGGCAACGCTCTGGTCATTTTCACTATTTGTTGTGAACGGCGTCTCAGAACAAACTATTACTTCCTTGTCTTTCATTTGGCAATTTGTGATCTCACCCTTGCGCTTTTCTCAAACTTAAATGTCTCGATTTTGTCCCGGGTGTTCAGTATCAGTTGGACGTCAAGTGACGCTTTGTGCGCGTTACGATCAACGTTTGTGAATTGGCTGTACACTGCAGAACTCTTTTTCATGGTTCTTATTGCAATCCTTCGATACCGAATTGTTGCTAAACCATTCCAAAGGAGGATGAAGAAAAGGAGATTAACTTTTCTAGCAGCATTTAGTTACATTCTAGCATATGCCATTGAAATCCCCAACTGTCTTGGGTGGTCCATTGTAGAAGGAACTTGCGTAAATTCATGGAAAGAAAGGTTTGTGTACAAGATATACATCATAGGCCTAGATCATGTGCGATTTTATTTGCCATTGATATTTATGGTAGTTCTTTATGGAAAGATATACCATTTGCTAAATCTTCATGGAAAATTCATGCAAAATATACTTGATTCAAACGAAAACTCCCGTCATCAGACTGTTTTAAATGCACGTCTTTCCGATGCAAGACAAAACCGAAACACAAAATTAGTGATTGTAAGCTTCGTTATTGTTGCTTTCTTCGGGGTGTCAAATTTACCAATTCACGTCTGGAATCTTTTGTCTCACTTAAATGTTATACCCCAAGAAATCGCTTATCGCCAGTCTTCCTGGATTCTTTCCTTGTACTTTTTTGGAACTTGTGTCATAAATCCTATCATTTACGCTTTTGGAGATAAAACTCTTCTAGCTGGTTACAAGAAAGCTCTGTCCAAGATTACTGCTTTCTGTACCACTAAAAAGACGCGTCTGAGTGAAAATCGAGGGATCGACGTTTTGAGCAGAGTCACTACAGCAAACTGAAACGTCAACGAAAATATCGACGAAGTGAGTTTGTTTTGTCATTTTTCTCGTCCATGCTTTCACGTTTACTCATTTACTTCTGGAATATCGATCATTAGAAAAGTTTCACGACAATTGGTTGAGATAAGTAAAAATGATCAAAATTAACTGTTTTCCTTCTCTCTCCTGTTATCAATGTTGACGATACTTCTCATTGAGCAGTCAACTGTCTGTAATTTGACGTGAGAAAACTACATGACAAACTCGTGCAGTAAATGTAGTAACTTAATTGTTGTAAAACCTCCAGCAATACACATCATAGAATCGATATAGATCTCGGGAAGTTAATAAAAATTTGAATACAAACGCGAATACTTTCAAAAGTGGCTTGAAACAGTTGCTGCGCGACTTATGATCTTCAATCCATACTCAAATTCACAGAACTAACTTTGTTCTAACGATGACTTTGAAACAGAGTTGAAATATATGTAACCTGAATCGTTTTCTCGTCTTATTCATTAATTCCTGTCTTCGGTTTACAACATGCTACTTTTCAGTGTTATTTAATTTCTTCTTTTTTTCTTTTTCGAGTTGTCAGCTGGTAAAGGTTTTTTTGTTTCGCAAAATTGGTGTTTCAACGTACAAATTCAGTCCTTTAGGAATAACGTAAGCCGTAGTATATTCTAGCCCACGCTGGATGATGTATTTCATCAGTTTTTAATCCTGGTGCTGACTATATAGTCGAAAGCCTCAGGTAATTAAATATTTTTAACATTTTTAATGTTTTAAAAACGAAAAGTTTACAATTAACCTACACTGTCCAAGTCAACTAAAAAAGCTGGCTCGAGCGGAATTTGAACGTGCACCGTCGGGATACCCGTCCGCCGCTCTACCTGTTGAGCTATCGAGTCCACCGGGATTGGAGGCGAGTTTTATCCAATTTAAATGCACAAGATATTCTCTCGACAATTTAATGCTATCCATGAGGATGGATGTGCAGTATTTCAATTCTGTTTCAGAATCATCCTCATGGTATTATGAAACAAAAACTTTACAATTAACCTACACTGCCGAAGTCAACTGAAAAAGTTGACTCAAGCCGGATTTCAACTCGCGCTTTCGGGATACCGGTCCGCCGCTCTACCTGGTGAGCTATCGAATCCACTGGTAGAGCGGCGGACCGGTATCCCGAAGTTGTTTATTAGTATCCCGCTCGAGTCATCAATTTTCAGTTGACTTAGGCAGTGTAGGCTAATTGTGAAGTTTTCGTTTCATAATACCCTGAGGATGATCCTGAAATTTAATGTTTTAAGTTCTACATATTCTATATAGCGACATATCTATACGTACAAAACGAGCAGGAGCGCTTTAGTTTTTCTGAGTAGAATAGCTTGAGAACATGGGTATAAAACATCATATATATATATGTTTAAGCCGAAAAAATTAACCTCTTCTTCACATATAAAGTGATATGTGTCTTTATTACATATAAAGACACGACACTGTTATGATTTTATATATATATATATATATATATATATATATATATGTTATATATATATATATATATATAGAGAGAGAGAGAGAGAGATAGAGATAGAGATAGATAGATAGATAGATAGAGAGAGAGATAGAGATAGAGATAGAGAGAGAGAGAGAGAGAGAGAGAGAGAGAGAAGCCAGACGGTTATCCCGAGCGAACATCTACATGCGCATTTTTTCCCATCTGATCATAACGGTATGAAAGATTTAAGTGTTATAATAATTGATAAAACCGATGTGAAAGATCCTAGAAGAAGGGAGAGGTTTTGGGCGTATAAACTAAATTAATTTATTCCGCTGGGACTTAACAGTAGAGACTTTTTGTAAGTTATTGTAATTAGTTTATGATTTTAATCTTTAATTTGTACGAACAGTATATATAGGGACATATAAACATTACAACGTTTGTATCTTAACAAAGAGACAGTGCCCCGAAACGTAGATTTTATGAAAGATTTCTAAGAGTTTTAGTTGAATATTATTGTTGGTGAACTCGATTTGGTAGCGCCGTTTCCCCATAAAGTTCAAATTAAACATATAACCACAAAAAAAAAAATTATTAAAAATAACGTTTCGGGGCACAGCCCCTTCTTCAGATACTAATCACAGTCCAAGACAGAGTTCCTTTATAGTTTCTTGCCCGAAAAGATTTGCATAACTCAGTCCACATTTAGTCCCAGCGGTGTATAGCACTTTAATTTTTCAATCCAGAAAGCCTCCTTATACGTCGGATCCCTCACATCAGTTACATCAATTATTTACACAATCACACTATTCAAACCCAAATGACCATCTTCCCAAAAGTGAGTGTACAAATGCTCCCCACAAATACCCCTCTGTCCCTTCCCATACCTGTTTAATGTACTTCTGCGGTTATTAAACCGCATTCTAAATGACGTGATAGTCCTTCCCACATATTGTTTCCCACACTTCTTACAAGTTATAAGATAAATCACCCCGCATGAATCGCAATCAAAGGCATGATTGATATGGAAAGACCGTTTCTCAACACTGCCAACAAAAGTCGAACCGGTTTCAACCACATCACAAACTTTACACCTGGCCTTTCCACAACAAAACATACCTTTCACTTTTTCTTCCAATGGTTGTATCTTTGCCCTAACTAAATTATCCTTTAAGTTCTTCGGTCTTCTAAAGTTAATCATTGGTACTTCAGGCACTTCATATATATATGTATATATGACTGTTTAGAATGTTTTTCGATGATCTTTGACGCACGTTAAGGCGCGTTTTGTAACATAGCCAGTTGTCCTATCGATTTCTGAGTCAATGATAAGCAAAAAATATTAAATAATTTTAGAATATATCTCTGTGTTCTATCTTGTGCATTAATTCGACTTTGTTGCTTTACTCACTTAATACTTTGTTTACTTACTATTTAACAATTATTTGCGTCAGGCTCAGTGACTATTCTTGAATAATCTCCAAGACAAAGTTGGAGGGATTATTCAATAATATTCACGGAGCCTGAGACGAATAATTGTTTTAGTATAATTACATAGGTGATTACTTGAAAGAAAGTAGTAAACTAACATTTTTAAAATCACCTTAGCAACGTTTACAAAGGTAGCTGCCATCTTGCTTCTGAGCCTTCACTGTTATCTTCACCTGCAGGTAAATATCGAGATTTATGACATAATTTTCTGGCCAATCACCAAGCGAGATTTTTGATAATCACCTATGCATGCTCTGATTGGACGAGACTCATTTTCTCTGAGTACAGGGACGAGCTGACGTCATTTTCATTTTGTATTAGGGTACAGAGACATTGATGACGCCCCGAAAACTAAAAAAGCTTGGTTATTTTATAAAACAATGTTATGTATATTTAGTAAGTTAGCGCGAGAAAGGGGGATCTCCCCACACTTGAATGGGAGTACGTCGTCATGCTCTGATTGATTTTGGACCACGTGAGACAAAAATGTATGACGTAGACCTTTGAAGGACGTTTGCAAGCGTTGATATTTCTTGTTTGAAAGATCGTATAGATCTTAAGAAATACGAAGAATTAAGAGCAAGAGATATTAGTGTATTTGATATGATATTTTCAGTATTTAACACAATAGTTCATTAAAGCGTGTGACCTTAAGTCATATTGATTGTTATTCTGAGCCAATAATTGTCAATTTATATTGCAGCAGTAATAATAAATGTTTAATTCAGTCAGTTTTATTTCCTTTTTTCGAAAGAATTTGCGTTTTTAAAAATCCTAACCAAAGAACAAAGATTAGTCTGTAGCTAGCTCCACAGGATGCTATACTTACCAACGTATTCATGCTATTTTAACTCCTTGCCATTTTTGAAAATCTTCTCACGTCTTCGCTCCCTAAAACCCTTAAAATTATTCTTTCCTGTTTTCTGATCCAATATTTTTAATAAATTTATTATGTATGGACAAGATACATGAAAACAATATTCACAGCGGCCATATGTCGGTTAAAACAATATACATTTAAAGTAACTTATGGTTTTAAGTACCTTGTACAAAATCTGAAAATAGTTGATGCCTATTATCGTTTTTTTCACTTAGGAAAGAATGAAATGAAAAATTAAGACTTCAATTGATCTATTAAAAAACTCTCGTTCGTCATTATGTGTTAGAAGCGACAGCATCTGTGTGGGTTAATAAGACGTTCTTGTTCGTTTTAAGTAAGTAATAAGATTCATTCTGTGAAAGAACGAGGAAACATGATCAAGTTTTCGAATAATTCGTACAAACAGCATAACGCGTCCTTACGCCGGAATTGCCGCTTCATGAGGGTTGGGGAGAGATAAAGACAGTCGACAGATTTCGATGGAACGGGACCATCTTGGCATCAGTCAATTGTTATGGCTGGAATATTTTCGACTTGTTTTAACTCTCTTGTGCTTTACGTATTTTTTAAGAACAAAAACCTTCAAGGAGTTACTCATATTCTGGCTGTCATGCTTTCTGCTGGACATATTCTCACTGCATTTTGCCTAGTGAACTCAGCCTTCATACAAAGCTACGTCTCTTACAGCGTTAAAAACGTTTACACGAATTTGTTTTGTCATAGTTTGCAGGTAGAGAACTTTATGACAGTAATTTTAATGGCGGTCTCCATTACAATCATCTTTGGTATTACTTACGAAAGATATATTGCTGTACTTCGCACAATTTTGTACAAAACAAACAGGAATTCAACATTTAAAGGAATGGGAACCATTTTGGTTATTTTCACAACTGGCTCAATCCTTACCTTGTCTCAAACGTTTGCTAAAGTAGGAAGACCGATTTTATTTTTAACGATAATTTCAACAATTTTAATTTGCTTTTACGGGTACGTAAGGATATTTTTGAAACTGAGGATATCTGGTCGTGCAGCAAATTTTGAAAACTTGCCAAACATTGCTCGCCAAAAGAAATCCTTCATTACATCTCCTTGTATTCCTTGTGGGCTACTTCCCTGTCATTGTTATGGGTTCAGTGATTAGTGTCAGATCAGAAACGAATGGCAATCTCAGGTCATATTTTCAGCCATGGCTTCTTTCGTTTTTCTATATTTCCTCTTCAGCTAATCCGCTTATTTACCGCCTTAAAAATTCTTGTCTTTCTCCAATCATTATGGCTAACATTAAAACACTTTTCTGGATGCGTGGGTAAGAACCACAATAGTACAACCAAGGAGATGTTGTTTCAAACTGTAAGGCTGTCGAGGGCGACAGATTACTCTGATGAAATGAGGAAATTATATGAGTTTCTTGAGGAAAAAGAAAATACTAAGTTTAACAGCTGGCATAGTTTAAATGTAGGTAAAATCTGGATTTCAATGATGGTAACAGAAATGATGGGGGGGGGGGGGGGGGGGAGGAATCAGGAAAGCTTTTTTGATTGTTGAACTTCGTTATTTAGTATTTGCAGAACAGTTGTATCTGATGATAACTATTATGACGATGATATTCATAGTGACGGTGATGGTAATTGTGAAGGGGACGTTGATGATGACGTAAATGGTAACGCAAATTTGAGATGGTCATGGTAATAATTGTAAAAACGATACAAAGGTCTTCCATGAGAATATTTGATAGAATATAAAAAACTTTATCAGCATGTAATTTGTGATGAAAATTGGAGCAATTAAGTTTGCTTATTATATAGTTACGATATGATTAGATGTTTTTATTCAATCAAGACAAGTTAAATCTATGAAAATTTTTATTTATAATGTAAAATTTGCTTCTAATTATTCCTAGGAATTTTATTAAAAAGTAAAGATAACGATAACAAAGGTCTGTAAATCTGTTTGTTTGAGTGTTACCGGAAATTTGAAGTAAAAAAGATGCTCAACTGTTACGAACTTCTAATGTATGAGCAACGTTCTTTCCATTGTTGAGGCGCTTTAATAATGCGAGTGCGTTGGTATATAAGTTACCGTCCCAACTGAGATGGAAATTCAAGCCCAACAGATTAACGAAGATGTTCTTTAATGACTAACGACAACCTAACAGCAACTCCTTAACTCATACTGTACACGCTACATTTCAGTTTATGTACATCATCATTCGTCAACTACTTGATCACGTCTACAATACATGGCGACTACAAACTAAACACAAAACTGTCGTTGCCAAACGCTACATATGTAAATTTATCTACTCCGGAGGGAGATATATGATACATCGGACATTTAGTTATCCAGACTTTGCACAACCGACCACAGATTTATTAGTTAAAGTATAGATGTCAATTTTCAAGAAACCAAAAGCGTTTTACAGAACTCTAGTTTTTTGGTATTAGATGAAAATAATGTGAACGAACACCGATTGAGGTTGGTAGTAAACAGTCTTGCTAGATTGAGTCAGATTAAACGAAGACCTAGTTCCTTTTATTTGAGCATTCCGACAAGGGGTCAGCAAGTTTCTCAGAGCAACAAATTCATAAGTGGATTCAGAAATTATTTAGGGAATTTCAAAACTGAAGGGATGTGAGCAAATGCCTTGAATTTTTGGAAGACTTCTGTTAAGCTCATAATATAGAACTGGACTGATCCAAAATCACACCTTTTACAAATAAAAAACTAGAGTTAACGGAAAATACATTATATAGCAACTTTGGACACTCTTGTATTCAATGTCACCACGAACTGGCTCTATATTTATAGCTCTATGTCTATAGCTTTGAACTGGCGATTGTTTAAACAATGCTAAGTTCTAACATAGAGAACCATTGATAACTACCTCAAGCCCTTAGGCTTAACTCCGTCAAAGCCATGTCAACAGACTGCAGTGATCCAGCAGACGAACAATATTTTACTAATAAATTAATTCGTCGGAGAGTAACGTAAATTCACTGGGGCTTTTCTTTACAATGGTTGGTTACAGTCAGAAAAACTTTCCTTCATGTAAAATATAAAATTCCGGCATGAAAAACTGTAACTATTTGTTATGAAAGAGAAGCTATTCCACCCAAATACAACTGGAACAAAGTTGCTTCATGTGTCCAAGTGTACTTGCCCTAAATTATTTTTTTTTTTTATGTGGCTAGCAAGGTCATGATAAACTAGTTCACAAAACAACTCAAGCATTTCGTTGAAGGGCCGCATGTTCGAGTTAAATTTCACACTGTGCAAAACTAATCAACCTGTAAAGACATCGAAGATGAAAATGACCAAGTGGAACCTATGTTTTTTACCAAACGGTGTTTTGATGCCTGTGGAATCCCGCTATCTCGAACTGTCCAGACAAATCAAAAATTGTTCGAGATAACGGGAGCTCGACATAACAAGGGTAGCATCAGTATTCCAGATTTTGATAAAAATCTTTTCGCTCAGTCCGCTCTTGACAAATTTACGGGCCAAAATTCACGGACGTTCTTAAAGATGAATAGTTAACATAAAATTGCTAAAGTAGATTGAAAAGGCAAGTTTCGAAAGCTATCGTATCGGCGGTCCATTAATCTAACGTTATCGATGTGCTCTTGAGCATTCTAACTTTAGATTTTTCATGTTATATAAATATAAAATTACAAATCAGACGAGTTGACAAAGCGTTTCCAGTTGTCAGTTGATTGCCATCCTAACAAATTCAAGATAAACCGTACCAAATAACGCCAAGAGACCTCACGTATTGTTTGAGATACCGAGAGTTTCGAAATAACCCAGTTCGAGATAGGCAATATTAAACTACTGTAAATGTGTTATGAGTTTTAACGGAATTTACTTTTAGTTCGACAAAACGGGAGATTCGAGATAACCGAGTTTAAGATAACAGGTTTCTACTGTAATTGTAAAAGACTCTAACGATCTAAAAGAGGACAGTGTTTTTGTGAAAACGTTGCTTATACGGTCCACAATTCATCATCAATATCAGCATTAGAAAGTCGTAATAAGTCAGTATCAACTAAGAGAATATATCCCTGAAATTTTTGAAAAATATCCCTTTGAGCTGGTGAAAGTTCGTCCATAATCAACAACAGTTGACCTTTGAAAGGAATCGTGCACATCTGTCAGTACAGATGACAGATGAATATTCATTTAATAATACTAAGATTGAATTTGTAACAAAATTTTTAAAAACTTGTCGTTTTAATGGATATAAGTTTTTAATTCCTTTTAAAATATTGTAATAAAGGTTAAAGATCATAGTTTAAAAAAATTATAGGACCTTATTCATAAATATGCAGTGGATTTTTTTCTCAGCATTGCTTCGTGCAGTTGTACCTCGCTCGCTATTTTCGATAATACCGAAAAAGTTCTTGACATTGTGTCAGAGTTGTGTTTCTTACGAATTAATGTTGTGCTTGTGTCAGGACGACATGGCTTACTCCAACGCAGAGCATAAGTTGAATTTTTACCTGCAAAGCCGTGCGGTATGGGCATAAGCTCTATCTTTTCAAACGACTAGTAGTACTGTTTGCAAAATGGTTGTCAGATTTATTCTAAATTTTGTTAGATTTAAGACGATTTATACTTTTTAAATATTGGAAACCCATCAATCCATTATATGGACGTACTAATGGGCAAATACTATACTAAGTGCACCAGAAATATATTAGTTATTAGATATGACTGATAGGTGTATGAAATGTGTTAAGACATCAAATGTTTTAGGGTATTACTTGTAGGTCATCTAACAATTTATCATTAAAGTACAGTATTTTTAAGAATGCAAAATAGATTTTCTTGATTTTAAATTCTTCTTAAGTTGAATAAAAAAAAAATTGTTACTATTGTATATGTCTCGTTAATTAAGTTTTTAATCAATAACAGCTACATAAGTCATTAAAACAGCAGCAGAGCACTCAGAAAATCTTCCAGCATACATTTATTTCTCACGACATAATGATATCATTGATAACAATATTATTAAGGGTCTGAAACTAAAATCTTCCTTCATTATCTCACTTATCTTCTTCGTTAAAACTGAGGATCTTTAAAGGAGATTTACCATTAAAAAATTTTATGATTACAAAACGCCATCAATATTGTTGTGAAAAAAAAAAATGAACCGAGGGTGATGAACAACGTTACTACCAGAATTGCATTGATTTCATCGATACATCATTTTTGTATTCTTTGGCTTACAACAATTAAATACTATGTCACAGTTTATCGTAATGTTTATTCAGTGCAGGATGTTTATTCAATATTACGGTAACCATCGTTTATGAGAATTCTTGCTTGGCGTGTCAACTCGATTCTCTAGAGTCACAAGAATGTAATTTCTTTGAACATGAAAATATAATTGTTTCATATCTTTTATGGTTTCTTCTTCCTTGCTTGAAAGATATAAATAATAAATTGGACACGATATTTGCCACAATTGGCGTACAGAGCCACTAAGGCAAGGGCAGTTTCAGATCACTGAGAAGACATGCAAAAGTTTTTCTTCTTTCGCAAAAATAACCGAAAATGATTTTTTTATTTTGAAGAATACGTCTTTGAGTAGACTAATGTCGTCCATGATAATGTCCGAATTATTGCTTTGAGGCAGAAATTCTGAAACGAAGAAGCGGTGTCAAGTAGGAATCCCATTTAAACTTTGGCAATATCTCTCTCTTCCCCTCTCTGCTCTCCTTTCTCTCTCTCTCTCTCTCTCTCTCTCTCTCTCTCTCTCTCTCTCTCTCTCTGTCTCTGTCTCTCTCCTTTTCTCTCTCTTCTTTATTTCATATAAGTTTCTTTATTTTAAGTTTTGTTTTCGCCGAAGTTTGGTTAGTGGCTTAACACTTCTCGGTGGGCAGTCTCCCCTAAATTGACAAGGAAAATCGTCTTGTGTTTGGCATGTTAAAATAATGGAAGTCTTATATCGCTGGGAAAGAGGCAAGTCGACCTCCAAGCACCCCATTATTTGCACTCTTTAATCAACTTAATATTATTGTTAGAATGACCCAAATGAACAATTTCATTTATATGAGAGCCGATTGTCTGGGCCAAAAATTGGCATCTAGCTTTACATATAACCATTATCTTTTGGCCTCGAAGAACGTTTTATTTTTCTGAATTTTGGGAAGATGGTGTTACAAATAGATTAAATTTGGTTAGAAGGTGGCTCTTAATTTATCGAAACGTGTCAAACGTTCTTCTGTTATTTTAAAATGTAATTTAGGTTCTGAAAGTATTGCTATTAAATGTACAGCAGCAATAATTTCTTGAATACCGTTGATTATAAAATAATGATAAAAAGTTTCTACCGAAAGGCAAAATTAACAAACCACTTAGCTGGTTTGGTAAGTAAGCAAATGTAGTCAAGTGTCACCGTCAACCATTTAAGCCTTGGTAATGTTGTTCTTCAATTGCAACTGCTTTTTATAGCATCGAAACTTTCTTATTCGTTGGCTTTAATCAGTTTTTAACAATCAATTCAAAAAATATTTAACAAGAAGGAAGATGTAGCTATTTCTCTTATTTTTAAGAATTATTCCACTATCTCTGTTCTTTAAAAGCCTGAAAATTATTTTTTCATCAATATGTTTGATGCAATATTTCTAATAAATATGGCATTTACAGTGATGCACCCAAGGGAGAAACTTACGACGCTTATAAGCCCCTCCCTTAGCAACTACAAAAACGCTTTCTATTTGTGACGAGGGCAAAAAAAATAGAAAATGTAACGTAAGGTGAAAAGCGAAGAGCGTACAAGGTACGATGGCTCTGAAAAACGACAGTGAAATGCTATAATTTTCTCGGTAAGTTCATAGTGTTTTGTGTAAAATGACTGTCAATTCATATTACAGGAATTGGCCAAGTAGACACATTAAAATATAAAATATTGTTGGGGAAGCATGTTCCCAGAGATCCCTAGCGGAGGTTGCTTTGACATTCCGGTCCCCCTTACAAAAATCCTGGGTGCGCTGTTTAGTATTTATGGATAAAATCCTTGTGAAGGATATTGTCAATGGCCATTTATCATTTAACACATTGTTCAGTAGGATTATAACCAACTTTTAAATATCTTGTATCAATCAAGGAAAAGTTTTCTATTTCCTTTCTCTAGATTAGGAATAGATGAATGAAAGGAATATTAAGATGCTAATGGCTTTCTCTCTCTCTCTCTCTCTCTCTCTCTCTCTCTCTCTCTCTCTCTCTCTCTCTCTCTTAATATATATATATATATATATATATATATGTGTGTGTGTGTGTGTGTGTGTGTGTGTGTGTGTAGACTACTTGCATTTATTCCGATCTTGGAGAAAAAAACACTTATTAACAAAAGAATTCCCATGGATTAGCCGATCTGTTCAACGTCGGAACTTTCAAGTTGTCCTCCAGATGGCTTATTTAGCATGCAAGTGCTCTATATAAAAAAATTTCCTGTAAGTCATCAAAAGTAACTTATGTGCGCCGAAGAGAAGTCCTTGTTGGCTTTGGGTGAGTAATAAGGTTAGCCCTATGAAAGGACGAAGTAAAATGATTGGGATTTTGAATAACTGCAGATAAGAAAAATTACACGTTTTTACGTCGGAATTGCACGACCGAGGAAACAGGAGGAGAAATACAATCAATTGGAACATTTCGGTGGAACAGAATCACCCTGGCTTTAGTCAATTCCATGGCCGGAGCATTTTCAACTTGTTTTAATTCTCTTGTGTTTTATGTATTTTCAAGAACAAAAAGCTTGGTGGTTATCCTTTTGTCTGGAGATATTCTTAACGCATTTTGCCAGGTGATTACAGTCGTGAAAGAAATTTACATTGCCTCCAATGTTAAAAAAATTCATACGACTTTGTTTTTTAATATTTTCCAGGCAGAAATTGTTATGATATTGATTCTACTAGCTCTGTCCATTACGATCATCTTTGGTATTACTTGCGAAAGATATATTGCAGAACACAATTGTGAAAAACACAACCTTCAAAGGAATGGGATCCATTTTTGCTCTTTTTGCAACCAGTGTATCGTGTGGAAGATCTCAAATAATTGTTGAAGTGGGAACAGTAATTTTCTTTCTAATTATATTTTCCAACATTTTGATTTTGCTTTCACGCGTACATAAAAATCTATTTCAAACTAAGGATATCAACACGTCATCAGGAGTTGAAAACTTAGCAACCATTGCACACGAAAAGAATTGTTTTATTAAGTCTCTCTTGGTTATCGTCGCATTCCTTGTGTATTAAATCCCAGTCATTGTTATGGGTTCAGTAATTAGTGCAAGCTCAAAACTGAATGACATTCGTGATGTCTATCTTCAGCCATGCCTTTGTTCATTGTTCTATTTTTCTTCTTCGGCTAATCCGTTCACATACTTCCTGCAGAATTTTCGTCTTTCTCCAACTATCATGACCTACGTTAAAAGGTGCTTTGGATCACGAAGAGAAACGGCAAAACGGCACAACCAAACAGCGGCGTAGTTTATTGGGAACATGTTGGGGTGTGACAGCTCCTCAAAATTTGAAAAGAATATTCGTAAAGAATAGGAAATTCGGGCAAAAACAGATAGAAATCCGGGCAAAATTCGTAAGGTATAAAGTAGATCAAAATCCCATTTGGCTACTAGTTAATATTTAATTTACGTATTAGGGCAGAGGAGGCAAGGTTACCCTACACATGGCCGGAATGCGCGTCAAATCAAATTGGACAATTTTCGAAAGTATAAAATATTCGGGCAATTTAACCTGGACACACTCCATAATCAAAATGGGTTATCTACTTTCCTGCAATCAACTTGTCGTTTTCCCAAATTACTAAGCTGTCGTGCGCGAAGGAGTATTCATAAGCATAAGCATAAGAACTATTAAGTCTAAGAGTTTGCACAGTATAATAGATAATGGAACAGTTTCAATGAAGATTGGAAAGATGTTGAAAAAGTAGTGAGAAAACCAAGGTCGTCCAAAAATTATTCAAATTCGTTGGTTTATTCTCGCAAATCCGTTGTTTTTATGGATCAAACGGTTGGATTTGATGAAGTTTATGATGATGACAGCGGTGAAATTGATGGCAAAGATTTGATCAGGATGGCGATGATTGTGATGATGATGATGATGATGATGATGATGGCAATGAGCATATCTCATAATGAGTATTAATGACAGCATTTGCGTTAAAATAGCAAAAGTTGGCTGCAGATTATTTTTCACGGAAACCAGAACGAAGAAGTTTGGATGACATGCCAGTTAGGATATCATTACAGGGAACGTTAGATTTGGGAAAATTTACACCGATCTTATAAAAACAGTCTTCAATTATTATTTACAGGTACTTTATGAAAATGGAGAGTTAAAAATAAAAAAAAATTTGGAAATCAGTTATCTCTATCTGTAGACATTTACACTGTATAAATTTGTTCCTTTGACGTCGAATTACCAGCCACCAAATGAAAAGTCATCTAAAAGCTTAGAACAACTGATCTCAAATTTATCAAAATAACAAGTGGAAACCGAAATACTTTTATGGAATGCGACGGGTTTTTTTCTTTTTACAATAAATGGAGAAATGTAAACGAAGACCTACCAAGTTTATCAAGAACTTTCACGTGAAACTCCGCTTAGCGTCAACAAGACCTGCATCGTTTGCCGTGAACGTGTAGACATGGCTTTGGCAGGTTTTATAAAGCTACAATATCAACAGTGAATCTAGGAGATATTTTGAAGGTTTCAAATTCCGATGATGCATGTTAGCACAACCCCATAAAATTAATAAAAGAATAACCCCATAAAATTTCTTCGTCACTTCTCTTAACACCACGAGGTAGTACATGGTAAATATTTACTATTTATTGATCTAGCATGAGGTATGTGCAAGTGAAATATTTGACCGATGTTTTTAACACCGTGCAAAAACAGTAGTCAGATATTTTACTAATACCGAACGAATAAGCAAGGTCAATAAGTAGTTTATTATATCGCTTTACTGGAAACTAATTGGCAAGCGCAAAGGTACAAAACGTCAAACAAAAGCTTGCGATTCTGTCGTCATTTCATGAAGAATTTCTTCACCAACTGCACTCTGTATGGTCTTTTCCATATTTGATTGTTCGTAATGCACTTTCACTTCATATTTTGTTCAAAATTTTAATTTTTATTCGACATAAGCAACACTATTTTAAATCTCCCCCTGAACGGGCAATACGGGAAATATCCGACCAATTATGATTCCATCAAACGAGAATTTCATTTCTTTATCTATTAATACTTAGACATACTTATCTATTCAATAGTACACGACATAGTCTTATGCGTATCCCTTATACGATTTAGCCCGAAGCAAACGCGCATATCATTACTATTATTTCCACCCCTACTCGTGAAACAATCACAATAATGGTGAGGTTACAATTGCTTATTCTAATATCGAAAATGGACCACAGGTGTATCACCTTTACAAAAATTTCCATTCCAATTTCACAAATAAAAATAGTACTTCTTATGTGAATTGCTTCAATTCCATATGTGAAAGTAATTTTCATATGTGAAATACATGTATACATACACTAAGATCTCATATGTGAAATTTTGAACCAGTCCATTTCACATTTAAATTCAGTATTTCATATGTAAAATCATTTCCATCTCATATGTAAAATGAAAATTTTATATGTGAAAATATTCCAGCTACATATGTTTTTCACATATGAAACTTTCGTAAAGGCAGCTACAAGCGCTGAGATATAGATTGGGTTATGCGCTCCAAACGACAAACCAGCGACAGTTGTTCTGAGATTTAAGCCATGTGGAACGACTGCCATGACAAAGATGGTGTAAATTTTACTTTATTTTGAAATTTGGTCTAAGAGAAATATGAATGCATAAGCTCTATTTCCCTGTGATTGATCTATTGCTATCAGAAAAAGCATGTAGCTGAATCACATGCAAATGTATAATCTATTGTAAAGACCAAGCGCTCACATCTAACTTGGAATGTTTCAAAGTCTCTTTCTGCATCAAAGATTTCTTGCCCAAGTTCGACTTTTTCCCTTCCTTTGGCTCCTTATAGCAAGACTACAAGTTAATGCCTTGAACTACATTAGGATTTTATTAATGGCCAGCATATTGCAATAAAATTTCACACTGTGCAAAACTAATCAATCTTTAAAGACATCGACAATTATGACCTCCAAGCGGAAGGTACATTTTCTCTAAAGAGTTCTTTGATTCATTGTGAACGACTGATGCGATCCAAAGACTATAATAACCTCGAGAAAATTTTGCTTAAGTTGCCCAGTGTAGAAAAAAACCGACTACATTGGAAGTTCCTAGATATTTAAAAATTATGCTCGTACAGCAAATAAAAGTTTGCCAGTAACTAACATCATTCTACTCTTGAGTCTAATCAATTTTTTCTCTCAATACAAATGCATGACCGAAGGATACGCCATTTAACAATCTTAGTATTAACACTGTGATACCTGACAACCACATTTCTCGTTTTTATTTATTTTACTCTGGCTAACGCTAGACAATTTCACTCGTTAACGAGGAAACCCTAGCAGGCCTAAAAGGGTTAAAAAAATTAAATCCATTCAACTCTTAACACTTTCATACCTGACAACGATGATTTTAAATGGGCTAACGCGAGACGATATAATCGGTATTACTGGTGAAAGGGTAAACTCTAGCACGCCTCAAAGGTTCAAGCGTATTTAGTCAGTCCCCAGAAACTGGAATGACAAAGGGAATAAAAGCCACGTTAATGTACCTAACAAAAGAAGATCGTCAAAATTCTTTTATTAAGAATCAGCCACATATGTTTAGGTTTTTTTATAAGATCATAGTAGTTATAGGTGTTTATATTTAACAACCTAGTAAAATTTTCCAATAATCGGTACAAACTCACACTCAAATCCTAGGGTTCATTTTATGAAGTGTGCACAGCGAGCTATACTGTAATCCTCGGAAGAGCTTTAAAAGAACGTAAAACAAGTCTTACTGAAGAAGCGACGTAGCGAGAGCGTCACTACGGCACAAATTACCACAACTCGGCCAATACAAATTGGCAAAAAGGGGGAATTAATCCCAACTTTTGAAAGTGCGAGAAAGGCAATATGTCTTTGTTCACCTTGATGTCCGTACTAATGAAAAAATATATGATGTACATTTGAAGGATATTTACGTACTACAAATTCATTGTTTGAATGACTGCTTAGATCTTAAGAAGTATTGGTGAGGAATACATTTGCGTCCACAAAACATGCAAGAGATACTAATGCACTTGACATGATATATTATACAAAAAATATTTAATTTTTACAGTTTTATTCCCTTTTTTCGCAAGAATGCACTGTTTCACTAATTCGTCCGACCCTAACTAAATCAGTGTTCTGCTGATTCAAAGGTATTCTATGTTTAGCTACGTATCCCAGCAATTTTAGCTCCCCGTCATTTTTGAAGAACTTCCCACGCCTTCGCTCTCTAATAGCCTAAAAATTATCCTTTCCTCTTTGATGCGATATTTTTGATAAAGCTATTATGTATAGACGATATAGATGAGAGGAATTTTCACAACGGTCATATGTCAGTTAAAACACTAAACAATCCGAGTAATTAAGGCTTTTAAGTCCTTTTTACACAATCTATTAACGGTTCATGCCTATTACGCTTTCGTCCTTTAGGAAAGAATCAAATCAAAAATTAAGGCTTTCGTGGATCTATATAAGAAAACTTTTCCAAGTAATTAAATCTTAGAAGCAAGGACACTTCTATGGTTTGGTCGGACGTTCTTGTAGGCTTTGAGTTAGAAACAACGTTTACTCTGTGAAACAGTGAGGTGAAATGATCGAGGTTTTGAATAATTCGGGTACAGAGGATAACAATTCTTTACACTGGGAGTGCTCCAGCAAGAGAGCTCGAGTAGGGATACAGTCGATTGAAGGATTTCGGTGGAACCGGATCTTCTTGGCTTTGGTTAATTTTTTGGCTGCAGTGTTTTCAATTTCTTTTAACTCCCTTGTCCTTTACGTATTTTTCAAGAACAAGAACCTTCGAGGAGTTACTCACATTCTGGCTGTCATGCTTTCTACTGCAGATATTCTCACCGCATTTTGCCAAATGTATACAGCTTTTATACAAAGTTACATCGCCTACAGAGTTGAAAACATAAGAACAGATTTCTTTTGTAAAACTTTGCTGGTAGAGATTTTTATGACATTAATTTTAATGACGGTGTCCATTACAATCATCTTTGGTATTACATGCGAAAGATATGTCGCAGTTTTTCACCCCATTACTTACAAGACCAACAAAAGCACGACGTTTAAAGGAATGAGTGTAATTCTAGTTCTTCTTGCTTTCAGCTTAGGGCTAGAAAGATCTCGAACCTCAGTTGAAGTAGGAGGTGCGATTTTCTTTTTAACTATAATTTTAACATTTTCATTTTGCTTTTACGTGTACGTAAGGATTTATTTCAAACTAAAAATATCCACACGGGTTGCAGATTTTGAAATCTTACCAAACATATCACGCCAAAAGAAACGCTTTATTACATCTTTGTTGGTTATCCTCGTTTTCCTTGTGTGCTACTTCCCTGTCATTGCTATGGGTTTGGCAATTAGTGTGAGGTCAGAAACGAATGGCAGTCTTAGTTTGTATTTTCAGCCATGGCTTCGTTCATTTTTCTATATTTCCTCATCGGCTAATCCGTTCATTTATTGCCTGAGAAACTCTCGTCTTTCTCCAATTATCATGGCTTACATTGAAAAGTGTTTTGGGGCTCGAAGATATGTATCACAACGGCACTGCTAAGGAGACGTTGGTTCAAATTACTAGGCTGTCGTGGCCGACTGGATAATTATTCAGTTGAAAAGACTAAATTGCGCGAGTTTCTTCAAGAGTTAGAAAATACAAAATTTCAGCACAGTTTAAAAATATTATATAAAAGTGCTTTTGGTCGCGTAGAAAATAGCCACAACGGTACAGCCATGGAGACGTTCCAAATCATTAGGCTGTCTACGCCGACAAAATGCTCAGTTCAAATGAGGAAATAATATGAAATTTTTAAGGAAATGAGAAATATTAAGTTTCAGTGCTGGCAATATTTAAATTTATAGGTAATGCCAGGAATTCAGGGATGCCAACAGAAATGTTAAAGAAAAAAATCAGGAGAGCTTATTTGACAGTTCAAATTCGTTACTTAGTTTTTGCAAAACAGCTGTATCTGACGATAATTGTTATGACGATGATGTTCATAGTGATAGTGATGGTGATGGTGATGGTGATTGTGATGGTGATGGTGATGGTGATGGTGATGGTGATGGTGATGGTGATGGTGATGGTGATTGTGATGGTGATGGTGATTGTGATGGTGATGGTGATTGTGATGGTGATGGTGATGGTGATTGTGATGGTGATAATGATGGTGACGGGGTCTAGGGGATAGTAACGGTTATGGTACTGGTGGTGGAAATTGTAATAATTGTAAAGAGGATATTATGGTATTTCATAACAATATATAGAAAGACTAGAATAAAAAAGAACTTTCTCAGCATATCATTTTTTTTGAAAACCTGAACAATCAAGTTTGCATATAATATATTTAGGTTATCAGTCATTAAGTCGTTTTATTCAACCAAGACAAGTTAAATCTAAGAAACTCTTATTTGCTATGCAAAAGTTGTTCCTAATCATTCCGAGGAATTTTGTTAAAATGTAAAGGTATCAATAACAAAGGTCTGTAAATCTGTTATCTGTATGTTACCGGAAATAAAAATAAACATGATGCATATAAATGCTTATCTACTTCAAACTGTATAAATTCATCTACTTAAGAGGGAGTTAGGATCCAGCGGACTTTTAGTTATCCCAACTTTGAACAATCGGCCCCAGACTTTTCAATTAAAATAAAGATATCAAACTTCAAGAAACTAAGTACTTTTGGAACGCGAGATTTTTGGTAGATGACGAAATAATGTGAACAAAGACCGATTGGCTGCGATGAAGATTGAGTTGTAGGATAAGATGATTAAAGAAATCGAGCAAGAAAGAAGATGATCAGGTTTCGTCTGTTTACCTGGAGGTCAGAAGAATTTACGAATGTTCTTCAGAGCCTCAATGAAAAAATCATGAGGAAAAAGAGCGAGAAAGCTTGAACCATGGTATTATCACGACAAGTAAAGCGAATAAAGGAAAACCCCCTGAGGGTAATATGCCGTCATGGGCCATAAAAAAGATGTAAATACAACCTTTTTGTTGTATGAATTAACTTAAGTTTAAATTAATTAATTAATTAATTAAATTAATTAAATTAATTTAATTAATTTAATTCATTTAATTAATTAATTAATTTAAGTTTAAATTTCGAGTCGGATGTTTCAAAGGTTAAACTTTTTACTTCGAAATTTTCATTGTATGTGTATATCTAACCGCACCTCTTCATGCTGCCATCCTTGTTGAAGTTGTATTAAAGTAAGCTCATGGGCGTACGGAAGAATTTTCAGTAGGGGGCTACATCGTAAGACTCAACCTGTCTACTAAAGCCAAATACAAATACGAAATAATGATGTCAGTAGTTATGTGACGAGGAAAGGAGATAAAAAGATAGTGAAAAGATTCAATGGAACATTTAAGCCACTATTAATACATTGTATGTTTTAATTGAACAAAAACGCCAATGTCTTGACAATGCCTGACTGCTGTATTATCACAGCAAGAATCATCATGACTCAACGAAGTAAAGAACGAAGTAAATGGTAGTGAGTTTACAACTACAGTGCGGTAACAAGGTGCCAACTGAAAAGGAAAACTCGAAAGTAAAACTACAGAAACATAATAAGCTTCGTCTTTGACAAAAAGTTAAACAACTACCGTATACCATGCATGTGAGAACAGAAACACAACACACGCATTATCATTTAATATTTCTGATCACACGAGAGAGCAAACATATGCACACAACTTGAAGTACACAGCTCTTATTTCGAAAAAGCATTTATGACTCAGACAGTAACCTACGAGCATCCATCATCCGAGGATGCTTCTCCATTAATATTTAACACATTTCTTTGATGTCAGCAGGGGCAGCATAGTTACAATGAATTAAGGCAGCTGCAGAGATCCGATCCTCTGTTTGTGCTGTACGAACTACGAAGATATAGTTGTTAAGGAGTCGCTAGTTGTTAGATGAATGTTATACCCCAAGAAATCGCTTATCGCCAGTCTTCCTGGATTCTTTCCTTGTAGGTTTTTGGAACTTGCGTCATGAATCTTATCATTTACGCTTTTGGAGATAAAACTCTTCTAGCTGGTTACATGAAAGCTCTGTAAAAGATTACTGCTTTCTGTACCACTAAAAAGACTCGTCTGCGTGAAAATCGAGGGATCGACGTTTTGAGCAGAGTCACTACAGCAAACTGAAACGTCAACGAAAATATCGACGAAGTGAGTTTGTTTTGTCATTTTTCTCGTCCATGCTTTCATGTTTACTCATTTACTTCTGGAATATCGATCATTAGAAAAGTTTCACCACATTTGGCTGAGATAAGTAAAAATGATCAAAATTAACTGTTTTCCTTCTCTCCCTTGTTATCAATGTTGACAATACTTCTCATTGAGCAGTCAACTGTCTGTAATTTGACATGAGAAAACTACATGACAAACTCGTGCGGTAAATGTAGTAACTTAATTGTTGTAAAACCTCCAGCAATACGCATCACAGAATCGATATAGATCTCGGAAAGTTAATAAAAATTTGAATACAAACGCGAATACTTTCAAAAGTGGCTTGAAACAGCTGCTACGTGACTTATGGTCTTCAATCCATACTCAAATTCACAAAACTAACTTCGTTCTGACGATGACTTTGAAACAGAGTTGAAATATAACCTGAATCGTTTTCTCGTCTTATTCATTAATTCCTGTCTTTGATTTACAACATGCTACTTTTCAGTGTTATTTAATTTCTTCTTTTTTCTTTTTGGAGTTGTAAGATTGTAAAGGTTTTTTAGTTTCTCAAAATTGGTGTTTCAATGTACAAACTTAGTCCTTTAGGAATAACGTAAGCTGTAGTATATTCTAGTCCACGCTGGATGATATATTTTATCAGTTTTTAATCCTGGTGATGACTATATAGTCGAAAGCCTCGGGTAATTAAATATTTTTAACATTTTTAATGTTTTAAAAACGCAAAGTTTGCAATAAATTAATTCGTTGGGGAGTGACGTAAATTCACTGAGGTTTTCCTCGGCAATGGTTGGTTACAGTCAGAAAAACTTTCCTTCATGTAAAATGTAAAAGTCCGGTATGAAAAACTGTAACTATTTGTTATGAAAGAGAAGCTATTCCATCCGAATGCAACTGGAACAAAGTTGCTTTATGTATCCAAGTGTACTTGCCCTAAATTAATTTATCCTTATGTGGCTAGCAAGGTCATAATAAACTAGTTTACAAAACAACTCAAGCATTTCGTTGAAGGGCCGCATGTTCGAGTTAAATTTCACACTGTGCAAAACTAATCAACCTGTAAAGACATCGAAGATGAAAATGACCAAGTGGAAGCTATGTTTTTTACCAAACGGTTTTTTTTATGCCTGTGGAATCCCGCCATCTCGAACTGTCCAGATCAATCAAAAATTGTTCGAGATAACGGGAGCTCGACATAACAAGGGTAGCATCAGTATTCCAGATTTTGATAAAAACCTATTAGCCCAGTCCACTTTTGACAAGTTTACGGGCCAAAATTCACGGACGTTCTTAAAAATGAATTGTTACCTTAAAATTGCTAAAATAGATTAAAAAGACAAGTTTCGGTAGCTATCGTATTGGCAGTCCATTAATCTAACGTTATCGATGTGCTCTTGAGCATTGTAACGTTAGATTTTTCATGTTATATAAATATAAAATTACAAATCAGACGAGTAGACAAAACGTTTCCAGTTGTCAGTTGATTGCCATCCTAACAAATTCAAGATAAACCGTACCAAATAACGCCAAGAGACCTCACGTATTGTTCGAGATAGCGAGAGTTTCGAAATAACCTAGTTCGAGATAGGCAATATTAAACCACTGTCAATGTGTTATGAGTTTTAACGGAATTTACTTTTAGTTCGACAAAACGGGAGATTCGAGATAACCGAGTTTAAGATAACAGGTTTCTACTGTAATTGTAAAAGACTCTTACGATCTAAAAAAGGGCAATGTCCTGGTGAAAACGTTGCTTATGCGGTCCACAATTCATCATCAATATCAGCATTAGAAAGCCGTAATAAACCAGTATCAACTAAGAGAATATATTCCCGAAATTTTTGAAAAATATCCCTTTGGAACAGGTGAAAGTTCGTCCGTAATCAACAACAGTCGACATTTGAAAGGAATCATTCACATCTGTCAGTGCACATGACAGATGAATATTCATTTAATAATACTAAAATTGAATTTGTAACAAAATTTTTTAAAACTTATAGTTTTAATGGATATCTGTTTTTAATTCCTTTTAAAATATTCCGATAACGGTTACAGACCCAAGTTTAAAATAATGTAGGACCTCATTCATAAATATGCAGTGGATTTTTTTCTCAGCATTACTTCGTGCAGTTGTGCCTCGCTTGCTATTTTCGATAGTACCGAAAAAGTTCTTGACATTGTGTCAGACGTGTGTCTCTCATGAATTAATACTATGGTTGTGTCAGGACGACATGGCTTACCCCAACGCAGAGCATAAGTTGAATTTTTACTTGCAAAGCTGTGCGGCATGCGCATAAGCTCTATCTACTCAAACGACTAGCAGTACTGTTTGTAAAATGGTCGTCAGATTTATTCTACATTTTGTTAGATTTAAGGCGATTTATAATTTTTAAATATTGGAAACCCATCAATCCATTTGGAAACCCATAATGGGCAAATACTATACAAAATTCGTCAGAAATACATTAGTTATTAGATATGACTGATAAATGCATTAAATGTGTTAAGATATCAAATATTTTGGGGTATTACTTGGACGTCATCTAAAACTTCACCATTAAAGTGCTGCATTTTTAAGAATCCAAAAAGGATTTTTTTGATTCTAGTGTATCTTAAAAGAGTTCAATTCTTCTTAAGTTGAATAAAAAAGAAATTGTTACTTTTGCATATAAGTCTCGTTAATTAAGTAGTTTTTAATCAATAACAGTTACATAAATCATTAAAACAGCAGCAGAGCACTCAGAAAATCTTCCAGCATACACTTATTTCCCACGACATAATCATATCATTGATAACAATATTATTAAGGGAGTGAAACTAAAATCTTCCTTCATTATCTCACTCATCTTTAAAACTTGTGAAAAAAAAGAGATCCGAGGGTGATGAACAACGTTACTACCATAATTGGATTGATTTCATCGCTACATCATATTTTTATTCTTTGGCTTACAACAACTAAATACTATGTGACAGTTCATCGTAATGTTTATTCAGTGCAGGATGTTTATTCAATATTACGGTAACCATCGTTTATGAGAATGCATGCTTGGTGTGTCAACTCGATTCTCAAGAGTAGCAAGAATGTAATTTCTTTGAACATAAAAATATAAGTGTTTCATATCTTTTATGGTTTGTTCTTCCTTACTTGAAAGATATAAATTGGACACAATATTTGTCATAATTGGCGTACAGAGCCACTAAGACAAGGACAGTTTCAGATCACTGAGAAGACATACAAACGTTTTTCTTTGATGGCAAAAATAACCGGAAATGAATTTTTTATTTTGAAGAGTACGTCTTTGAGAAGACTAATGTCACCCGTGATAATGTCCGAATTATTGCTTTGAGTCAGAAATTCTGAAACAAAGAAATGGTGTCAAGTAGGAATCCCATTTAAACTTTTGCAATATCTCTCTCTTTCCCTCCCTGATCTCCCTTCTCTCTGTCTTTCTCTCTCTGTGTCTCTTCTCAAGTTGAACTCCAGATGGCTTATTTAGCATGCGAGTGCAAGTGGTCTGTATAAAAAATTTCCTGTATGTCATCAAACGTAACTTGTGTGAGCCGATGAGAAGTCCTTGTTGGTTTGGATGAAAAGAACGAAGTAAAATGATCGGGATTTTGAATAATTACAGGTACGAAAAATTACACGTTTTTACGTCGGAATTGCAAAACGGAAGGAACAAGATGGAAATACAATCAATTGGAACATTTCGATGGAACAGAATCACCCTGGCCTTAGTCAAATTCATGGCCAGAGCATTTTCAATTTGTTTTAATTCTCTTGTGCTTTATGTATTATTTAAGAACAAAAGGTTTGGTGGTTATGCTTTCGTCTGAAGATATTCTTAACGCATTTGCCAGGTGATTACAGTCGTGAAAGAAAGTTACATTGCCTGCAACGTTAAAAAAATTCGTACGACTTTTTTTTGTAATATTTTGCAGGCAGGAATAGTTATGATATTGATTCTAATAGCTCTGTCTATTATGATCATCTTTGGTATTACTTGCGGAAGATATATTGTAGAACATAATTGTGAAAACCCAACCTTCAAAGGAATGGGATCCATTTCGCTCTTTTTCCAACAGGCGTAATGTGTGGAAGATCTCGAACATTTGTTGAAGTTGGAACTTAGATTTTCTTTCTAATTATATTTTCCAACATTTTGATTTTGCTTTTACGCGTACGTAAAGATCTATTTCAAACTAAGGACATCAACACGGTCATCAGGAGTTGAAAACTTAGCAACCATTGCAAGCTGAAAGAAAAGGTTTATTAAGTCTTTCTTGGTTATCTTCATATTCCTTGTGTATTACATCCCAGTCATTGTTATGGGTTAAGTAATTAGAGCAGGCTCAAAACTGAATGGCATTCTTGATGTCTATTATCAGCCATGCTTTTGTTCATTGTTCTATTTTTCTTCTTCGGCTAATCAGTTCACAGACTGCCTGCAGAATTCTCGTCTTTCTCCAACTATCATGACCTACGTTAAAAGGTGTTTTGGATCACGAAGAGAAACGGCAAAACGGCACAACCAAACAGTGACGTGGTTTATAGGGGGCATGGTGGGGTGGTCCAGCCCCCTAAAATTTCCGAAAAAGAATAGGAAATTTGGACAAAAAACAGATAGAAATTCCTATAAAATTTGATAAGGCATAAAGTAGATTAAAATCCGATTTGGCTACTAGTTTATATTTAATTTACGTATTAGGGCAGAAGAAGCGAGGCTACACTATACATGGGCTGAATTCGCGTCATGAAAGTATAAAATATTCGGGCAATTTAAGTCAGATACACTCCATAATCAAAATGGGTTATCTACACTCCTGCAGCCAACCAGTCGTTTTTCCCAATTACTAAGCTGTAATGCGCAAAGGAGCACTCAGTTAAAATGGAAAGTATTTTCAATTTATAAAGGCATAAGAACTATCAAGTTTAAGAGTTTGCACGGTATAATAGATAATGGAATGGTTCCAATGGAGTTCAGAAAAATGTTGAAAAAACAGTGAGAAATCCAAGGTCGTCAAAAAATTATTCAAATTCGTTGGTTTGTTCTCGCAAATCCGTTGTTTTTATGGATCAAACGGTTGGATATGATGAAAATGATTATGATGACGAAGTTTATGGTGATGACAGCTGTGAAGTTGATGGCGAAGTTTGAATTTGATGGCAAAGATTTGATCAGGATGGCGATGATTGTGATGATGATGGTGATGGTGATGATGATGATGATGGTGATGATGACGATGATGATGATGATAGTAATGATGATGACGATGATGATCATAATGATGATGACGATGATGATCATAATGATGATGGCGATTATGAAGATGATGTCGAGGATGATGATGATGATTATGATGACTACGAGGATGATGATGATGATAATCATGGTAATGAGCATATGTCATAATGAGTTTTAATTACAGCATTTGAGGGCAAAATAGTAAAGATTGGCTGCAGATTATTTTTCACGGAAACCAGAACGAAGAATTTTGGATGACATGGTTAAGATATCATTACAGGGTACATTAGATTTGGGAAAATTTGCATTGATCATGTAAAAACAGTCCTTAATTATTCTTTACGGGAACTTTATGAAAATGGAGAGTTAAAAAAAATTCTGGAAATCAGTTATCTCTATCTGTAGACATTTACACTGTATAAATTTGTTCCTTTGACGTTGAATTACCAGCCACCAGACGAAAAGTCATCTAAAAGCTTAGAACAACTGATCTCAAATTTATCAAAATAACAAGTGGAAACCGAAATACTTTTATGGAATGCGACGGGTTTTTTTCTTTTTACAATAAACGGAGAAATGTAAACGAAGACCTACCAAGTTTATCATGAACTTTAACGTGAAACTCCGCTTAGCATCAACAAGACCTGCATCGTTTGCCGCGAACATGTAGACATGGTTTTGGCCGGATTTATAAAGCTACAATATCAACAGTGAATCTAGGAAATAGTTCGAAGGTTTCAATTTCGGATGATTCATGGTAACACCCTATAAAATTAATAAAAAAATAATTCCATAAAATTTGTTCGTCACTCCTCTTAACACCACCCGGTAGTACATGGTAAATATTTACTATTTATTGACCTAGCATGAGGTCTGTGCTAGTGAAATATTAGACCGATGTTTTTAACACCGTCCAAAAACAGTAGTCAGATAATTCACTAGTACCGAACGACTAAGCAAGGTCAATAAGTAGTTTATTATATCGCTTTACTGGAAACTAATTGACAAGTGCAAAGGTACAAAACGTCAAACAAAAGCTTGCGATTCTGTCGTCATTTCATGAAGAATTTCTTCACCAACTGCACTCTGCATGGTCTTTTCCATATTTGATTGTTCGTAATGCACTTTCACTTCATATTTTGTTAAAAATTATAATTTTTATTCGAAATAAGCAACACTATTTTAAATCTCACATTGAACGGGCAATATGGAAAATATCCGACCAATTATGATTCAATCAAACGAGAATTTCATTTCTTTATCTGTTAATACTTAGACATACTTATCTAATCAATATTACGAGAAATACGCTTATGCGTATCCCTTATACGATTTAGCCCGAAGCAAACGCGCATATCATTATTATTTCCACCCCTACTCGTGAAACAATCACAATAATAGTGAGGTTACAATTGCTTATTCTAATATCAAAAAAGAACCATAGGTGTATTACCTTTACAAAAATTTCCAGTGCAATTTCACATATGAAAATAGTACTTCTTATCTGAATTGCTTCAATTCCATATGTGAAAGTAATTTTCATATGTGAAATACATGTATACGTACACTAAGATCTCATATGTGAAATTTTGAACCAGTCCATTTCACATCAAAAATTCGGTACTTCATATGTAAAAGCATTTCCATCTCATATGTTAAATGAAAATTTTATATGTGAAAATATTCCAGCTACATATGTTTTTCACATATGAAACTTTCGTGAGGTTAGCTACAAGCGCTGAGATATAGATTGGGCTAAGCGCTCCAAACGACCAAACGGCGACAGTTGTTCTCAGTTCTAAGCCATATGGAACGACTGCCATGACCAAGATCATGTAAATTTTATTTTATTTTGAAATTTGGTCTAAGAGAAATATGAATGCATAAGCTCTATTTCCCTGTGATTGATCTATTGCTATCAGAAAAAGTCTTTAGCTGAATCACATGCAAATGTATAATCTATTGTAAAGACCAAGCGCTCACATCTAACTTGGAATGTTTCAAAGTCTCTTTCTGCATCAAAGATTTCTTGCCCAAGTTCGACTTTTTCCCTTCCTTTGGATCCTTATAGCAAGACTACAAGTTAATGCCTTGAACTACATTAGGATTTTATTAATGGCCAGCATATTGCAATAAAATTTCACACTGTGCAAAACTAATCAATCTTTAAAGACATCGACAATTATGACCTCCAAGCGGAAGGTACATTTTCTCTAAAGAGTTCTTTGATTCATTGTGAACGACTGATGCGATCCAAAGACTATAATAACCTCGAGAAAATTTTGCTTAAGCTGCGCAGTGTAGAAAAATACCGACTACATTGGAAGTTCCTAGATATTTAAAAATTATGCTCGTACAGCAAATAAAAGCTTGCCAGTAACCAAAATCAGTCTACTCTTGAGTCTAATCATGCTTTTCTCTCAATACAAATGCATGACCGAAGGATATGCCAATTAACAATCTTATTATTAACACTGTGATACTTGACAACCATATTTCTCGTTTTTATTGATTTTACTCTGGCTAACGTCAGACGATTTTACTCGTCAACGGGGAAACTCTAACTCAGACCTAAAAGGGTTAAAAAAAATTATGTCCATTCACATATTAGCACTTTGATACCTGACAATGACATTTCTCGTCTGTATTGATTCTACTCTGGTTAACGCCAGACGATATAATCGATATTACTCGTGAAGGGGGAAACTCCAGTACGCCTCAGAGGTTTATGCGTATTCAGTGAGTCCCCAGAAACTGGAATAAGAAAGAGTAAAGAGGCCTCGTTGATGTACCTAACAAAAGAAGATCGTCAAAATTCTTTTATTAAGAATCAGCCACATATGTTCAGGTTTTTTTATAAGATCATAGTTGTTATAGATGTTTATATTTAATGACCTAGTACAATTTTCCAATAATCGGTACAGACTCACATTCAAACCCTAGGGTTTATTTTATGAAGTGTGCACAGGGAGCCATGCTTGCATATTTTTTTAGGACTATTCCGTACGGTTTGGGCAGTGAGGTTTATTTCCTGTAATCCTCGGAAGAGCTTTAAAAGAACGTAAGACAAGTCTTACTGAAGAAGCGACGTAGCGAGAGCGTCACTACGGCACAAACTACCACAACTCGGCCAATACAGAATGGCAAAAAAGGAAAATTTATCCCAACTTTTGAAAGTGCGAGAAAGGCAATATTTCTTTGCTCACCTTGATGTTGGTACACATGAAAAAAATATATTATGTACATAAGAAGGATATTTACGTACTACAAATTTATAGTTTGAATGACTACTTATATCTTAAGAAATATTGGTGAGGAATACATTTGCATCCACAAACATGCAAGTGATACTAATGCATTTGACATGATATATTATACAAAAAATATTCAATTTTTACAGTTTTATTCCCTTTTTTCGCAAGAATGCACTGTTTCACTAATTCTTCCGACGCTAACTAAATCAGTGTTCTGCTGACTCAAAGACATTCTTTGTTTAGCTACTTATCCAAGCAATTTTAGCTCCCCGTCATTTTTGAAGAACTTCCCACGCCTTCGCTCTCTAAAAGCCTAAAAATTATCTTTTCCTCTTTGATGCGATATTTTTGATAAAGCTATTATGTATAGACGATATAGATGAGAGGAATTTTCACAACGGTCATATGTCAGTTAAAACACTAAGCAATCGGATTAATTTAGGCTTTTAAGTCCTTTTTACACAATCTATTAAGAGTTTGTGCCTATTATCGTTTCGTCCGTTAGGAAAGAATCAAATCAGAAATTTAGGCCTTCGTGAATCTATATAAGGAAACTTTTCCAAGTAATTAAATCTTAGATGCAAGGGCACTTCAATAGGTTGGTCGGACGTTCTTGTAGGCTTTGAGTTAGAAACAACGTTTACTCTGTGAAACAGTGAGGTGAAATGATCGAGGTTTTGAATAATTCGGATAAAGAGGATAACAATTCTTTACACTGGGAGTGCCGCAGCATCAGAGTTGGAGGAGAGATACAGTCGATTGAAGGATTTCGGTGGAACGAGATCTTCTTGGCTTTGGTTAATTTTTTGGCTGCAATGTTTTCAATTTCTTTTAACTCCCTTGTCCTTTACGTATTTTTCAAGAACAAGAACCTTCGAGGAGTTACTCACATTCTGGCTGTCATGCTTTCTACTGCAGATATTCTCACCGCATTTTGCCAAATGTATACAGCCTTTATACAAAGTTACGTCGCCTACAGAGTTGAAAACGTTAATACAGATTTCTTTTGTAAAACTTTACAGTTAGAGATTTTTATGAATGTAATTTTAATGACGGTGTCCATTACAATCATCTTTGGTATTACATGCGAAAGATATGTCGCAGTTCTTCACCCCATTTCTTACAAGACCAACAAAAGCACGACGTTTAAAGGAATGAGTGTAATTCTAGTTCTTTTTGCTTTCAGCTTAGTGCTAGGAGAATCTCGAACCTCCATTGAAGTAGGAAGTGCGATTTTCTTTTTAACTATAATTTCTACATTTTCATTTTGCTTTTACGCGTATGTAAGGATCTATTTCAAACTAAAGATATCCAAACGGGTTGCAGATTTTGAAATCTTACCAAACATATCACGCCAAAAGAAACGCTTTATTACATCTTTGTTGGTTATCCTCGTTTTCCTTGTGTGCTACTTCCCCATCATTGTTATGGGTTCGGCAATTAGTGTGAGGTCAGAAACGAATGGCAGTCTTAGTTTGTATTTTCAACCATGGCTTCGTTCATTTTTCTATATTTCCTCATCAGCTAATCCGTTCATTTACTGCCTGAGAAACTCTCGTCTTTCTCCAATTATCATGGCCTACATTAAAAAGGGTTTTGGGGCTCGAAGAAATGCACTAGAAGGGCACAGAGAAGGAGACGCCGGCTTAAATTACTAGGCTGTCGCGACTGACAAAATATTCTATTGAAAAGAGATAATTATAAAAGTTTGTTAAGAAGAAAGCAAATGCTAAGTTTTAGAGTTAGCACACTGTAAACATAGGTAATGCAAGGATATCAGTGATGCCAACAGAAATGTTAAAAAGCAACAAGAAAAGCTTGCCTCTATAACAATCAAGAGGCTTGAGGTCTCCGTTAACGATTTAATTCCTCGGGCGTTAGTCATAGTGAAATAGAAGAGTACAGGACGTTAGTCGTAGAAGCGTTATTTGTTCAAGTTTGTTACTTAAATCTAACAAAACAGTATTATCTGATAATAATTATTATGACGATAATGTTAATAGTTTTAGTGATGGTGACAGTGATAGCGATCGTGATAGTGATTGTGATGGTGACAGTGATAGTGACTGCAACGGCGATGATGGCGGAGATCGTGTAATGGTGGTTGAGATGGTGATAGTTATAATTGTAAAGAGGATGCGATGGTCTTTCTTGACAACATTCGCTGGAACATGGAAAACTTTGTCAGAATTTAATTTTAATGAAACCTACAACAATCAGATTTGCATTGTAATATATGAGTCAGGATATCGTTAGGTCATTTTATTCAACCAAGACAAGATAATTCTGAGAAAATTTACACTTAGTAAAACTCGTCCCTTACTATTTCAATGTACTTTATTAAAATGTAAAGATAATAATAACAATAATCTGTGAATAACTTCTTTGAAATATATCAAGAAAAAATGTAAGAAAGAGGGATAAATGCTTATCAACATCTTAGCTGAATAAATCTATCTGCTTCATACAGAGTTCCGATCCAGCAGGAAATCGCCAAAGTACCCAAAGAGTTAAATGGGTACTTCAAACGTTTAGGTTCCAACACGTCTGCAAATGGTGTATCAACCATGGCGACTGAGATAGACCAATTCAGAACCCAAACGACCCACTAATGACGATTTTCAGGGCGAATATCCTGCAAACGAATGCAACGACCCAGGAGATACAAATTCTACCTGGTCCTATAGAAACATAAATTCACAAGAATTATTTTTTCCTGCAAAGGATCTGTTGTTATCTTAGAAATATCACACGAAAATGTCTTATCCGTCGGGAAGGCATAGTACTTGTATCCGAATGAGAAACGCCGAATAGAACGAAGCTGCCTTCTATATCCAATTGCATAAAGTATCAATTCAGGGGGTGAGCGCTTATGTCAAAATGTCCGTTCAAGGGTGTATAGATCGTTTTCAAGGCAGCCATATTGGTGGGCGATAACAAAAGATTATGAAAAGAGTAACCTTTTGTAATGGGACAGTTAATACTTTACTACCATTTAATATCGAATGGTGTGTTTAAATAACTTGGGTGGCTTAGTAGAACGTGTGTTTTGTACAGATTACACAATGATACGAGTCTGAAGTAACAAAATTATGCAGTGATAAGATTATGAAGTCGTCGCGCTTGCTTAAATTGAGCCAAAAACGTATTGTATTCTGGAAACAAATTTTAAATAAAGCAAATGATAGTACGATTTGAAAAACTTAGTTGATAATACTCCAGTTGATAATATTCAGTCGAGTTGATAATACGCAATCAAATGATAATACGATTTGAGAAGAGTTCTTTTCAGAACTGCCTAGTACAACCATTCACCATGGTTAATACGTTTTTCAAAGCGATACTGAAATTTATCACCAAGACAAAATCATTGTTTTATTACTTAAAGAGACAATAATACCATTATGACCCTTTCAAATGTGAGAACATTGCTTGAGATCCGAAACAAGCTTATGAATGAGGAAAATGTAACTATTCACACAAGTGATAAGTCACCAAAGCTGAATGAAATACGCCGGAGTTTCCACTTCAGCGAAGACACCGACGACGAAGACAACGATTTCAGTGTTTATGAGAAAAAACTAATACTTACAGAGGATCGGCTTGATTATTGATCTTTTACACGCAATGAGGACCTTTTCCCAGCTCTACTGCATGTTAATGATTCTTAACAAATATGTGCTTGGCAGGACAGATGCAAACGTACATGACGCATTTTTAACGCCTTAATGAGGTGTATATAGAAGTAAGATATATATCCACGAACACTATAGATATTTACATCTATACATGCATTCATGCATATAATTATCATTTTCATGAAGCTTTTTGTGTTGATCACCTGGCATTTTCAGCCCTATAAGGTTATTTCTGGTAGTCATAATTTTTGAATTTTCTCTAATTTATATTAAAATAAATTTTCTTACATAATTTAGGAACAAAAAGTTTATTGTATTGAACTGAACTGCTCTGTTTTAATTAATATTATTTATAATATTAACAGACTTAAATTTAACTTTCTTTGTTCTTTATAAGTGCAAGCGCTTGCCACATCGCTTCTGTTTGGGTTACACTTCGTTTCAGTTGGCTATAGTCGAGGAGGTCTGAGTTCCAGATTGCAGCACCTTTTAGACCAATCCCTTTAGCACATTTCAGCTTGATTGTAAGACTTTCGGGATCGTCATACCATACTTGGTGAGTTTTGTCAGCCGGGTCGTAATAGTCAAAATAGGGACTTTGACTCGATTCGTCCCATTTTCTTCCAGCCTCAGTTCGGGTTAGCAGCAAATCGTTTATCTCGGAGTAGGGGATCTGCTTTCCAGCAGCGTCGCTGCAGTTGGCGCCTCTAAAAGGAACTCTTTTGATATGACACGTGTCACCATCGCTCATGTATTCACACAGGTAATCGTAGCCATACCAGGGCAAGCCAAGGACAAGTTTGTCCGCCTTGATACCCAAGTGAAGGTATTGGGATATACCTGTTTATTAAGAAAAGGAGATTTAATTTTAACAGCTTCCTCTATCCAGGAAAAGCTTACAGTACTACAGCTACAGTGTCCAGACGAGATTCCACGACTTCCCTTCGGACAAAACATTTTGAATGCTTAGCTCCTTAAGTTTGTATTTCTTGTACATGGAGGCTACTTTCCCTCGAGATTTTTATACTGAATAACCCTATCAGCTAGTGAAGCTGTTCGCCCTAGAGGCCTAGAAAGGGCCACCCCTCATAGGTCCAATGTCATACAAGAGGAAAACGAAGTGCCCGGAAAAAACTGCGATGTTGAGACATATCTACAGTACATGTATATATTTATGAGCAACAATATATGATCTTGCATTATGGATATTTTTCCACTTCTTTCTTTAATATAAGTGGGAAATTCTTACATAATTATTTGAGTATCCCAAATAAACATAGGATTGAGTATTTCATGTTTCGCTTCCCTAGGAGAACGATTACAGGCTTCTAAAATTCACCTCAATTTACCTTTTTTTGTTTGGTTGATTGGAGAGTTAGCATAAGCTGTGCATGTTGGACTGAAAATTTGGCTTCTTTCGTCATACGCCATGATGACAAGAAAATCTACCACTTTTGAGATTGCTACCACGTCATAACATCGACCGTCAATACAATCTGGAGACCAAGCCACATCAAATGTAACCTGATAAAACAAATAAGGCAAAATCACATAATATAAAGTGAACATTTGAACTTGTTCGTATTATTGTATTCAGTCGCTTTGTTAAAATAGAAATTGTATATATTAAAGAACAGGAGATCAGAAGATAGGAACGTGCAGGACAGGAGAGAACAGGACAGGAGAGAACAGGACAGGAAAGGTCAGCTGAGCAATGGACAGGATAGGACAGGGAAAGATGCAGGTAAAGTGAGGTAAGGTAAATTGAGAGAAGATAAAATAAGAATAAGACAGATTGGTTAATAAATGATAGTTTAGGTTGGGATAGGAATATGATAGGACAGGATATGATAGGATAGGATAGAATTTGATAGGACGAGATAGCATAGGACAGAATGGAAAATGATATGATGCGACTCTGAGTCGTACCTAGATGGTAATTCTCACAGGGCATACTCTGTTTGAGGCACCCACAATAATTGTCATACCAGTACCACCAGAATGCAATTATATGAGGTACTTCTGTAGAAACAGTTGTTTTTTGTGCATTTTGTTTTTATTGCTCGAAATGTAATTGTAAACAGGCGCTTCCGAGTCTTACAGGCGCAAAGTCGTCAATTAAAGATTGAAAATCAAGACATTGATTTAAAGTTTTGTTGAGCTTTGCAAAGTATTTTTGAACCTAGAAAAAAAAAAAAGAAAGATAAAAAAAAAACTCGAATCTTTTTTCCCGAAAATTTTGCCCCATAAAATTCGGCGCCCGGGGCAAGCGCCCCATTGTCCACCCCATCTTTGATACGGCATTGATGCTATATGATAATAACAGATACGATATAAAAGAAATGGGTGAGGTGAGAATAGGGTTTGATAGGATAAAGTAGGACAGGTTGATGCGATAGGACAGGACAGGATAAGATTAGGACAATTTACCTGCAATCTATTTTGCGCCAGAAAGTAAATCAGCTGGCAGTGCATTACGAGTGTCTCAAAATTTCGTCGCGAGTTGAACAAAGTGTTAATTATTTTATCAATTTATCCCACGAAAATGTTTTACATCACTCTTTAGGTGTTACAAGTATCTTCGGTTTAAAAAATGGCAAAAAATATATTCTCTTTAACTCTTCATGTTAAGGATAACCTGTTCTTTATTAATATTCACAAACAAACAAAAGAAATTTGTATTGAAAGATTGAAATGTTCACCGTCGGTTCAATGTTGTTAAGTGGAAGATGTTTCTCTAGTCTCGAACCAGTTTGTTTTTTCTACTTACGGAATCAGATTTGGTTTGTCTTTTTTTAGCATTTACTGTGTACGTAGCAAAAAACAATCTGGTTCAAGCCTAGACATTTATCATCCAGAAACTCGTATTGTCGGTCGAGTTCCAGTGTAAGGTTTGCCATTAGGAGAAAGACAGGTTCATGAAATATCTAAAACACGAGCAGGAGCGCTTTATCATATTCAAAAGACGAGGTGATAACAGAGCGTTTTAGATGTGATGAAGCGCCAACTGCGAGTTCAGTTTTAAATGACTTCAGACACGAACCCCTTACCACGCTAATTTGCGAAGAATGTTTCAAGATGAATGTTTTCTAAGCCTCAAAAATTTAAGGAGAAAAATAAAATTGTTTTCATCACATTCAAGGATATGACACGGTTATTAGTTTCTTTTTGTATTTTCCTCATGAATTTTTAAGCTTGGGATACACGTGCGACTTTTTTCTTCCGCCAGCAACTCATCGGGTTAAATTTCATTGCGTTGCCGGCGCGAGAGAAGTGTCTACAAGTGAAAAGATTTTTTTCCCGCGTTGCAACAATTACTTTACACAAACGGGAACTAGTGACACTTGACAGAGGTTTTCTTATCAATTTTTTCCTTTACTCCACGCCGCATTGACTTTCTTAAACCATGAAATTTCTTCTCGAGAGCTTCGACCCATATCAGTTACCAAGCTTGTTCGAGAGACCTTCAGTATCCACAGTATTATAGAAACCACGTTGCGAACAATAAGGTGAAAGAAGAGATTCCATAGCATAGGATCTGTACGATAAAACTTTATTAAAGACTTCAAGTCATCTGCTTCTATTTCATCTCAGTTTTGTAAACCTCGTCGACTTTAAAGGGTTCAATAGACGAGCTTCCATTACACGACACTCACTTGTCGTAGTACAGCAAACCTCATGGTAACCTAAAATAAAGATTGTGTTTCCCTCTTCGACAATGCTTTTGTAATTTAATTTTTTGAACAATCGTTGCGGAAAGTTCAACCACAGTTGTTCAACCATTTTAACTTTCGGTAACGATTGCCGAAGGCGTCAGGTTACAATTGCGTTGGCGAGTGGGGTATGTTACTCGTGCAATTTCCTCTCTCGTGCAGGCAACGCAATGAAATTTGACCAGTAGCGTTCCCGGTGCAAGAAAAAAAAAATCTCATGTGTATCCCGAGCTTTCATGAGTTCTTGAAGTATCACTTCAAAGTTGCACAGTGAACTCGTCCACTTTCCGTTCTGAAAAATGTACCATGGTGTTTTTGGTAAAAATTAACAATCTCTAGATTTCCCTTCATTTAACATATTCGAAAGGCAGATATTAAATTGAATAAAATCTATGCATTCTTAATTTTAAGAGCATTTTTAAAACTCGACACTTTATACCATCGTCGAGACCATGATCTACCTGGGAACCAGGAAGTTCTTCTTTGAAGGCTCGGTAAACGTCAGCGGTCAACTGGCTGAGCAATGCTACTTCTTTGGAGCCCTTTTTAATAGGGCCTTCTATGTCGATGTTCACTCCATCAGCATGGTTTTCAATAGCACTTGATGTGAGATTTTTAATCCATTCGTGTCTTTTTTCTGTGTTTGACAAATCTTTTAAAGGATAAGCAGTCACAAGAACTACTCGCACTCCCTGTTGAGAAATCAAGAATTACAGTTGGCAAACCAGAAAAATTGCTTGAGTGTCTCTGTATCGTGATTGAAATATGAATGATGTCATTTCAACCGGAAGAATATCTAGTAAAAACACGAGGCGTAACCGAGTGTTTTCAGATATTTTTCCTGTTCAAATAGCACATACATGTTTCTTTCACAGTACAGAGACACGAAAGTTATTTTCTAACTGTTTCATAAAATAACCTAGGTTTTTTAAGTTTTCGTGACGTCATCCATATCTTTGTACTCTAATACAAAATAATAATGACGTCAGCGTGTCTCTGTACTCCAAGAGAAAATGAGGCTCGTCCAATCAGAGCGTGTGTAGAACGCAGTTTATTTTATAACTTGTATTAAAACCAAAGTCTCAGTACATTATTCCTGGCTCCAGCAATACAGCTATCCAGCGAGAAACAGTTGATCAAACTGAAGCAACTCCCAGCGACTTTACGAAAACTAAACGATCATGGGTGTTGGTGGGATTTTTTTGAGAGGTGAGAGTGGGGATGAAAGAGCCATTCATTCTAGTAACTATCTCTGCTGTTCTTTTTTTAGCACATGGTAAGATACAAATGTTCGGTATTCACTCGTAGTAAGAGGAAATACCAAGGCAAAGACAACACTGGGAAATTGGTAAAATCCTAAATGATTATGTTAAATCAAGTACGTCCACTAGCTCTATATAGTAAGGCATAGTTTTTTAACCAACAGACTGCACTCTATGTAATTATCTTAAGAATGTTACACCAACAAGGAATCTGTTAAAACAAAACGGCTTTGGCAGTTACTTGTTACTGCTACACCATGTTTATCTTTGCAACTGTGAAGATCTTCTACCCTGTGGATGTAGAACGGCAATGCCATGAGAGTAGAACTTAAGCTGGTCAGATAGTTTGCAAAATTGCTTGTATGCACGTCAAATTTGCTAGAGATTCGGTACAAAGGCGTGCATGTGTCAGATTCCTAGAATTGCAAATGATTTGAAGTTTTGCATTAACGGTGTAACTATTGCCCGGTTGAGTCGCCACCTTGGGTTCTCCAAGATGGCGCACGTCTACGACAAGGCTTTATAGAGATCTTAAGATGTACAACGTCAACTTCAACGATGCGTCGTTCAAAACAGAATACTTCTTCATGCAAAACAAAGAGAATGAATAATTTTTATTCTCCAGGGCATTCTCAACACCGTCGTCGTTCGGCATAAAAATGTCACCCAGACCATTTTCACGTCTTAAGGACGACGTCAGCTCGAGGAGTTAAGAAAGCTGTTATTTAAGATTGAATTCAAATCGAGACTTTAGTCGTTTTCTGAGAAGTGGAGCGCTTCAGGAGTCATAAAACAAGCCACAAGTATCAAACATGGTGGTCGATAAACTGTGGTTTCTTTAAATGCCGAAATTTAATGATACGTTTACCATGTTGGAGGCAACATGCTGTGGCGTGGCTAGGAGTAAAACAAGTGAGGGGTCCTCACGAGTCCATGTATATCAAGGTTAAATAGTTACAGCATATTCTGGACAAATCCTGAGTCTTATACTCTTTAGTCAGTGGTGGCGCCAGGAATTCCTCAACGCAGGAGCCAACGTCCCCACAGGGGAGCTAAACCTTAAGGGCCATGACCAGACCCGCTTTAAAATTTCGTTATTTGAAGGTCGGAAACATCACGTTATTTTTCGCAAGGATAATTGCAACAACTGACTAGAAACAATTTACTTTTAGATTTAACAAGAAGATAAGAGTCTATTATCTTTCTTGGCTAAATCACCAACAACTGTTCATAGTTTGTACAATATATAAATGTGTTCATCAGTGAAAATTCCCCGACGGATTGTTAATTTTTCCCCGACAGGGGGCTAAGAATCCCCGACATGGGTGCTGTATCCCCATCTGCCCCCCTCTGGCCCCACCCCTGTCTTTAATTTACTTTGAACGTTTCTCCAGAGAGCTCTACAGCCACTTCCAGACGGCGGTGGGGCTCTAACTATTCAATACAGACTGCAATCCCCTCCCCACCTGGACGTATTTTCTTCATATTCGAGCGAATCTAAATGACCATACTTCTAAAAAGTAGGGTGTCACGGCTCCTCATCCCCCCGTGCTATCGCCGCTGTCAAGGTGCAACACAGGGTGTGAGGTCACGTGCAAGACCAGGTGGTGAAATTCTTTCGTTAATCCTTCAACAATCAGCGCCTTGTATTCAGGACATCTGAAACAAATGGAGAGAGCACAAAGAACATGCAAAAGAAATGAAATTTAGTCATTAAAGGTTAACTTAGCACCAACGTGGCTGCCACACAACCGTTCTATATGGGAATCATTTCAATGATGTTCACGCTCGACAAAGAATAATGGAGATTGAATAATGAACGAAGATGGAGAAATGGAGATTGAACAATAAACATGGCGAAAATTGCACAAAAATTATTCATAAGAACGTGCAAAACCTGTATTCAGACAAGGAGAAAAGTGCTGTCAAAGATATTATGATTGTTATTATTATTATTATTATTATTATTATTATTATTACTATTTAAAATTATTTTAAAACGGTAACCCTTCAGCGTAGAGAATGCTGGTTTTCAAGGGGCCGTTTCACTCTATACAAAGATATCTATTACCAAATATTTAAACATTTCTACTATTTACTTTGTATACTTAAAAAAAATAAAATACTACAGCAGTTCGAATTTAACATTAATAACATACAAATTTGAAGTGGAGATAGATTATATTGAGTTAACTTAATGAGAGATTTTTCTCTAAATTAACGTGATTTCTGAGTGCATTTTTGAATGAGTATACTGAGAGTTGTTCATACCTGTCAAGGATTACGGGTGGTAGGTCATTCCAAGATATAGCTCCACGATATTAGAAACTTTTTCTTAAGTAATTCGTTTTTGGTTTTTTTAAATAAAGTTTTCTATTGTTACTTCTCATTTGATGTGAATCATTATGACAAGTGGTAAAGAGGTCTGATAAGTAACTTGGAGTTATGCCTCTCAACGGCTTGAATATCATAATATTCTCCGTTTCTTAAGAATATTTTTGATAGGTTACCATTGTAGTTCATCAAAAATTTCTGTTGATCTTATTTCGTAATTAGAACCCGTTATCACTACACCTTTTTTCAATGGAATTCAGAAATTTCCAAAATGATTTCAGATATTTCCAAATGATATTCAGATTTTCCATATGGATTTCAGATGTTTGCAAATAATATTCAGAAATGTCCAAAGGGATTTCAGACGTTTCCATATGATATTCAGATTGTCTAAGTGAATTTCAGACATTTCCAAATAATAATCAGAAATGTCCAAAGGGATTTCAGACATTTCCAATTGATATTCATAATTTCTAAATAAATGTCCTTATCACTATTGACAATTTGTTGATGTGCAGAGAAATATGCAACGTGGTCCTTACTCTCGGATATCGCTTGCTGACCGAGAAAGAATTGTCAGGTTAGCTAATAATGGCGGAAATTGGCGAGAGCTTGCAGAACAGGAGTGAAATACAAAACTGCGTATACCTGGATTCGCACTGATGCTGAACATCCAAAACCCAAAGGTGGACGTCAGAAGAAGCTAAATGATGATCAAATAGATGACGTTGTGGCCATGATCGAAAGGGACCCTGGTTTAACTTTAAACCAGTTGTCAGAGGGAACACAACTAGCATTTGGAGTTCACCTTAGTAACTCGACTATCCACAACTACTTGAATAGGAAACTCATAACCCTGAAAAAGGCACATGCTATTCCTGCAACAATGAATAGTGACGCCAACAAGGAGCTTCGGCGCCAGTATGTTGCAAGAATTAGTGAGCACATGCGAGAAGGCAAAATGATTATTTGGATGGATGAAACCAATATTAACCTTTTCTGTAGAAGGTCTCATGGTCGCGCACGTGTTGGTGACAGAGCAGTTATGCCGCTACCAACTTCTAAGGGACCAAATGTTCATGTTGTGTGTGCAATATCTGCATATCAGATGATTCACAGCACAAGACGTCGTGGAGCTTTTAAATCCGATACAGCAAAGACTTGGGTTTTGGAGATGCTACAGAATCTTCCGGCTGGAGTAAGAATTGACTCCGTAGTTCTCGTCTGTGACAATGCACCTTGTCACTCAAAGTTTGAAGAATGCGTAAATGACTACCCAGGGTTAATTATCTGTCGTTTGGGACCTTACTCTCCAATGCTGAATCCCGTGGAGACAATTTGGAGCAAAATGAAAGCCGTTGTAAGACAGCAAATGCGAGTTCCGCAAGTTGAACCTCCCGCAGTGGGTGAACAACGTCTGGCTTACGTCGAAGGACTAATTGATAATGCTATGAGACAAATCGCTCCACGGGATATTGTAAATGCATGTCAACATGCACAAGGCTTTTTCCAGCGTGCGCTTAATTTGGAAGACATGGACGTAGGAGCCTAATGCTTCTGTTTTATTTTATTTACCTCTTTAGTATTGTTGTGCGATGTATTTTGTATATTGATATGTATAATAAAACAAAAGTGTCCGAAATTTATTAGTATTCTGAAATGCATTTGGAACTATCTAAAATTGATTTGAATTATCGGAAATACATTTGGACATTTCTGAATTTGAAATGGATTTATCTTAAATTCATTTGGAAATTTCTGATTTTGATTTGAATTATCTGAAATTCGTTTGGAAATTTCTGAATTTCACTTGAAATATCTGAAATTCAATTGGAAATTTCGGAATTTGATTTGAATTATCTGAAATTCGTTTGGAAATTTCTGAATTTCACTTGAATAATCTGAAATTCAATTGGAAATTTCTAAATTTGATCCGAAAAAGGTGTAGAGCTGCTTGCTTTTGTAATTTATATAGTTTATCAATGTGAGCGCAGTTGCCATCATTCCATACATTCGAACAATAGGTGAAGTGGGGCAGTACAAGTGAATTGAATATACTTAAGAGTGCTTCGTGAGTTACAAACTTTTTTGCTCTAATTAACAGCGCAATAGCTTTAGAAATGTTTTTGCATTGAACATCGTGTTCATTCCACTTTAGATTTTCATCAGTAATAACTCCTAAAACTTTCTTATTTGGCACCTGTTGTATTGTATGGTTGCCAAGAATTATACTAGGATTACCGGAAAATTGGTTTAGTCTCTGTCTGGATCCGATCAGCATAAATTCCGTTTTCTCTTCATTCAGTGTTAACTAATAGCCATTTATATACGTTATCTAGATCAATGTTAAGTTTGCTTTCAATGTCTGCGGACGATCCTCCATGACAAAATAAATTGGTGTCGTCCTCAAACATTGATGCTAGAGTTTTATCAAGACAATTTGGAAGATCATTAATGTATAAAAGGAAGAGTAACGGACTAATATTTGATCCCTGAGAAACACCACATGTAATTTCTTTAGGCCCCGACAATGCATTCTGATGTATACATACTTGTTTCCTTCCACGAAGATAGGATTGAAATAGCTTTAAAGTAGTTCCTCTTATTCCGTAGCGCTCTAGTTTGGATAAAAGAATTTTATGGTCTACAGTGTCGAAAGCTTTTTTGAGATCTAGAAATAGAATGTCTTTTACTAGACAATTGTCCATATTTATAAGGCATTGGTTTGCAAATTGTAGTAATGATGTTTCGGTTGAGTGAAAGGGACGAAATCCTGACTGTTGATTTGAAATAACTTTGTCATTAAGAAAGTGAAATACTTGATCATAAATAAGTTTCTCAAGAATTTTTGCTACTACAGGTATCACCGAAATAGGTTTATAATTTCCGCAGTCAGTTTTTTCTCCCGGTTTATAAATAGGAGTAATTTTAGCAAGTTCATCTGGGAAAATGATCGTATTCAAAATAAGATTAAAAACGACAAGTAGGGATTAGTGTATAGAATTCCCTGCTGCCCGAAGTAATTTGCTGGAAATCTTATCTAGACCTGATGCTTTACTTGCTTTCATCTCCTTTAACGCATACATCAAATCTGCATTGGTAATATTTTTGAATTTAAAGACGTTAGTTCCAGGAGTCACATAATATAGGGGGTCACGGTCAATTTGGGGAATATCTTCGGCAAGTTCTGGTCCTATTTTACAAAAGAAGTTATTAAACTCATTGGCAATATTTTCATCTCCAGTCACCATATTGTGATTAATTATTATCTCATTTATTGTAGTGGTCCTTGACTTCTTATTAAGTAACTCATTTATTATCTTCCAGCTATCCTTGGTGTTTGTGCTGTTTTGAAGTTTGATTCTAAACTATTTTGTTTTGACATCTTTAATGAGACGGTTAACTTGATTTCTGCATTTTTTATATGCTTGACGATGCGGGTGAATTGAGACTCACTGTTTTCTTTTTCAGATAATCCCTGCGGTAACTCAAGCTCTTTATTTCGTTAGTAAGCCACGGTTTATATTCACTTTTTACTTTTCTCACTCGCAGAGGTGCATGGTGGTCAGCGATGTGGAGAAAAATCTCTTTCCACTCATGCCACGCTATATTGGGATCAGTGTGATGACCGAAATTGCTAAAAGCTTCTCTAAGATTATTTTGAAATTTAATAGTATTAAAATGCTTGAATTGTCTTGTCTCAATTAGTTTGGGGTTTCCTTTAGGGATTCCTATCTTTCTGCATATGTAAATGAGATCATGATCACTGATCTCCAAGTCCATGACTCCTGAATCCATTGTTCTAGTATCATCAATTCTAGTAAGTATTAGATCTATTAAGGATTTAGTTGAAGTGGTTATCCTAGTAAGATTGTCAATGTGTTGTTGTAGTTGGTAGATGTCTACATCTTTTAATTTTTTAATGTTAGGGTTATTTTTATCGTTACTTAGCATATCACAGTTGAAGTCCCCGATTATGATCATTTCTTTGTTTTCATTATCGATTTCCTGTAAGAATTTTTCAAAACAGTCAAATATAATTGTTTAATATGGCTTCTCACTTTGCTTCAGTTACTGAAGAGAAAATCCATCTTTAATAAACTAAAGCAGTTGTGACAGATAATACTGAAAAAGTTTCGAAATTTGGCACTAAATAGTTCAGGGATATGTATTTCTTTTAATTTTTATCGATAAGTGCACTCAGAATGAGTTTCAAGAACTTTTGTTTACGAATGACAAGCAGGCGACGAGCCGACGTTCCTTAAAATTGTTTTGAAAATGTAAAAAGAAATGTACGTATGAGAAAGCAATTACGCGAGATATATGCCAAAACAATTATCGACCTCACTGTCTGTAATAAGTGTAGATATTTATTTATTTAAGTTAATTTGCATTTACTTCCATGTATTTTTATATGCTGAACTTTCGTGTCGTTTATCCTAAAAGTCTTAGGAGTAAATATTTGCCTCGCAGCTTGGTAAGTACCCACCACTATTCACCTCCACTTCAGGTTGAGAATTGTTAAATATATCATACAAGAGACGGAGTGCTCAATCTGATTTTCAATCACCACGAAGTGAGTTGAAGTAATGTTTAACAAACGAGCAGGAGTGCTTTATTGGATATAAAACACGAGGCGGAAGCCGAGTGTTCTGGGTCCGATAAAGCACGTATTGCGAGTTTTTTGAACGGTTTAAAAAATGAAACGTTTTATACGCTAATTCCTTACGTAAGTTTGGCAATTTCTGTTTTCTGAGGCGAAAAATATTGAGGAAATTTTGAAGAGAAATTCAGGATAAAGTCACTCGTGTCTTTATCACATATAAAGATATGACATGGTTATGATTTTCTTTTGTATTTTCTTCATGAATTATTAATGACTTTTTTAAATACGAGACAATAGTCGAGTTCTTTGACCATCTATGAGGTATTTCGAAATCAGAATGAGGTATTTCGAAATGAAATTTTCGAAACACGACTTTTGACTGAAGGATATAGCTTCAGAAAAGAATCTGTATTTAAAGGATGTTAAACTTTTATGCTAATTAAGATCACATTTCGAAACAGCATCTCGGTATTGACTTGCTACTTTGTGTTTTCCTGATGAATTATTGATGAGTTTGGGAAGCTACCTTGAGATATCGAATTACATTTTGGAATCATTACACCGCATGATACTCCGTGGGAAATTCATCAATTCTTAATAATTGTTTCAGACGCAAATGTTTCAACGATAAGTGATGGTTCAACCTCCAGATCAGTAATGTTCCTATATTTCTACACGTTTACTAACCTTTGAGTGTGCAAAGCACATCAATTCGTCGTCCCACTTCCGGAATACAGCTACCGTCGTCACTGTCGACCAGTCGTAGTGCTTCCATACAAGTGAACTGGTCGAAAACACGAGAACCTCTTTCTCAACAGGCTTGGTTACTCTTTCGCACAAACTCTTATCTGAACAAGGACACGATTCACTAGGCGAAGGCTTACCTTGTAAAACGTGTAAAATGAAGAGCAACAACCACAGCACAATCGACATGTCTATGCCTATTTTCGCAAGCAATTTAAACAAAGTCAAATCTAGTGCCTAGTCCTCGCTCGTTAACAAATCGAGGCGGGGAAAGTAGCGAGGTGATACCACGTCAAGATACAGAACTTGAAACTGGCGAAATTCAATTTCTTGTCTTTCACAAGTCCTGGATTATCTTGGGATGCAATGTTAAAAATGACTGATATTAAACTAGAACTAATGACAGACATAGATATGTTTCAGTTCATTGAAAAAGGTATGCGTGGTGGAGTATCTTATATAGCAAATCGTTATGGTAGGGCAAATAGTAAAGACATGAAAAATTACGATGAGAAGGCGCCCTCAAAGTATATTATGTATTTAGATGCTAATAACCTTTATGGATGGACAATGTCTCAATATTTACCTACCGGTGGTTTCAGATGGGTTACAGAAAAAGAAATTAACAACATAGACTTGGGTAAATACAAAGAGGATAGTAAAAAAGGTGATATTAGAAGTTGATCTAGAATACCCACAAGAATTACATGACCCTTCATAACGACTACCCATTAGCACCAGAAAAGATGAAAGTGACAAAAGAAATGTTATCATCATATTGTGAATCAATAAGAGAAAAATATAACATCAACATCGGTCAAGAACATAAATTATTTCCAACCCTAAACAATAAAGAAATGTATGTTCTCCATTATAGAAACTTACAACTATACATCGATTTAGGATTGAAAGTAACGAAAGTACATAGAGCATTAGAATTCAATCAATCCCCCTGGTTAAAGCAATACATAGACTTCAACACTCAGGAAAGAACTAAAGCTAAAAACTCATTCGAAAAAGACTTATTCAAACTAATGAATAATTCAGTGTTTGGTAAAACTATGGAAAACCTTCGAAAAAGAGTAGATGTTAAACTTGTAACAAACGAAAAAAAACTGATGAAATTAACATCAAAACCAACTTTTGTGACAAGTAGGATCTTTAATGAAAAACTGGTGGCTGTTCATAAGATTAAAGAAACTCTAACCCTCAATAGGCCGGCGTATGTGGGTATGTGTATCTTAGATCTTAGTAAGCCATTAATGTATGATTTTCATTATAACTACATTAAACAAAAGTATGGTAGCAAAGCAAAATTATTATTCATAGACACAGACTCATTGACTTATGAAATCAAAGCTGAAGATGTTTATCAAGATTTTTGGAGTGATAAAGATAAATTTGATAATAGTGATTATCCAGAAAACTCTCCTTATTTTGATAAAACAAATAAAAAAGTGATCGGAAAGTTTAAAGATGAAGTATCGGGAATCCCAATTAATGAGTTTATAGGTTTGAGGAGTAAGATGTACTCATACGTAAAAGACAATGATGAATGTGGTAAAACAGCGAAAGGTATAAAAAAGAATGTCATAAAGAAAGAAATTAAACATAATTATAAAGATGTTTTATTAAACAGAAAACAAATCCACGAACGGCGGAGCCGGGGGGGCTGCGGGGGCTGTAGCCCCCGCACTTTTTCCCAAATGTAATGTTGAAACAACTACGCTTTAAAACACTTGTGAAATTTCCCAGAGAAAATACAGCACACAAAATGCTGTATTTTTATCTCAAGCCCCCCCCCCCACTCGTAATCCCGCTCTGCCGTCCCTGAAATGTACCATAAAATGAAAACAATCAGAAGTCAAGATCATCAATTAGGAAGTTATGAGATAAATAAAATCTCACTCAGCTGTTTTGATGACAAACGTTATCTACATGACAATGGGATGGACAGTTATGCTTATGGTCATTATAAAATTTAATTCATTATGGTGTAACTTCACGGGGATATCAGTGCATTATTAAACAAGCTTTGGAAAAATCAGAATGACCCTAATTTCTGACTCCATCTAAAAATAAGGTGATTAAGAGACTTAGAAATTAAGCCATTTAGTTTCTCGGAAGAAGGTTTTCCAAAACTTGATGAAATCGAGATTGTGGGTAAATTTCTTTGGCCGTAAGTCGGTTTCCAAAGTCTGTAAAAAATGCGCTGGTACCGCCATGTCCTATACTACTCCTACTATTATAGTGTTTTAATGTACAATTATTTCAATTGGGAATTTTATAATTTCAACTCAACATATAAATTTAGACTTCGGTTAGACCGTGCGAACTATTTTTAAGCTTGGTGACTTTTAGGTGAGGACACAAGAGGAGTCAAATCCCGGAAACATGTCACACTGACATTTATGTAGTGTTTAAAAAACGAGCAGGAGTGCTTTATCGGATATAAAACACGAGGCGGAAGCCGAGTGTTTTGGGTCCGATAAAGCACGTACTGCGAGTTTTTTGAACGGTTTAAAAAACGAAACGTTTTATACGCTAATTCCTTACGTAAGTTTGGCAATTTCTGTTTTCTAAAGTTAAAGCTATTGAGGAAAATTTGAAGAGAAATTCAGGATAAAGTCATACGTGTCTTTATCACATATAAAGACACGACACGGTTATGATTTTCATTTGTATTTTCCTCATGAATTCTTAATGAGTTTTTAAAATAAACTTTAATAATCCATCTTAGGTAAAAAAATACAATGATATTACACAGTTAAGATAATGAAATTATATATAAAAAATTAAAACAGTGACTAGGTCGAATCGAAAAGCCTTGCGGCTCTCGCTAAAAATGAATTGGCGCGTTTTTGAGTTCCTGAACATGGTATTTTAGGCGACTAGGCTTAGCTCTTAAATTATAGGAATGTCTTACAGATGATCTGGGGGAAAATATTTGATTTGGATGCTTTATATCATTCAAGATTCTTTATATCATTCAAGATTCTTTCCATTTCACGCTTTATTGCTTCTATTCGTCTTTCTTCTAAACTCGGAAAGGCCATTTTCGGGATATCAATTAGATCCAAGCATCTATTTAGAACAAGTTGCAAGTCATATACTAAATATTTCGGTAGTCCACCCTAAACTGGTGATGCATACTCAAGAAACAGATGCACTTTGGTACAATACACTGTAGTGCCAATTTCTGTTGGTAAGTTTGCCTTCCTACATTCACGCAGATAATACAGTCTCTTGCTGGCTTTCTTAATTGTTTGTTCTACATGGTAATTCCAACACAAGTTATCTTTGATGTAATTGTGGAAGCTTGGTTATTATGTTCTTGATACGCACGCTCTCAAGCTGTTCTCTCAGAAAAACTTTCTGAGTCCCTGGCGGGAATCGAACCTGTAACCTTCTGATCGCCGGTGAGACGCTCTAACCATTGAGCTACAAAGACTCAGATGGTGAGCGAAGGTTAAAGTTATGTACTGGTTCGTATAAATTTAACCTTCGCTCACCATCTGAGTCTTTGTAGCTCAATGGTTAGAGCATCTCACCGGCGATCAGAAGGTTACGGGTTCGATTCCCGCCAGGGACTCAGAAAGTTTTTCTGAGAGAACAGCTTGATAGCGTGCCTATTAAGAAGATAATTACCAAGCTACAACAAACACATCGTTGATTAACACAAAAATAATAGACGACATATTGAGACTTGCAGACTGACAGTAGATATGTGTACCATCTATACAAACCAGTACACAAATTTAACCTTCGCTCACCCTTTGAGTCTTTGTAGCTCAATGGTTAGAGCGTCTCACCGGCGATCAGAAGGTTAGGGGTTCGATTCCCGTCAGGGACTCAGGTTTTTCTGAGAGAACAGCTTGAGAGCGTGCGTATTAAGAACAAGTTATCTTGTTGCCATACTCCAAGTAGCTTAACATTAGACACCCTCTCCAACTGTGAATCCTTTCTTCGCAGAGCATCAGGCTCGATAGAAGATTTGCAGAAAGAAATCTACATATCTTCAGTTTTCCTGGAATTTAATTGCATCTTATGTGTAATTGCTCAAACTTGACATGCCCCGGGTACAAATCCTACTGTGTACACTAGGGAAAAACTTTGTCGACAGGACAAAATTTAGTCCCCGAGCCTTGTGGCATAAATTGAAATTGATTTGAATTCTTGTGTGTCCCCAAAACATGTCCCTTCGTGTGAACAGTTCATGCTTCAAGTTTCATTGATAAAGTCCTGGGAGAACCAATCAATGAGCGCCATTTAATTCCCAACAATACGCTCTTTAACTTCTTGCCACGGGTAATCACTAATTATAACTAGTCAATCAAGTAAAATAAGTCCCCACGACAAGTCTCCTTGTGTGTCTGACAAAAGGGACACGACCCTGTGACATGTCTCCGCGACTTCACGTCTCCTGTGTTCCAACCTTTATCGAAAACTTTGGTTTTCTTTTTAATTACATATAGATGTACTTTTTATCCTTTTATCAATAACTCAGTAGCAAACATGAATGATAAAATGTTAAGAATAACGAACCTGTTAACTTTATTAACAAATAAAATAAATAAAAATCCAGTGTTTTTAGTCATTCGAACGTCAAGCCACATGCCAAATGTCTGAAAACATGTATTTTTCTTATCAAATATTCAGACTGAACGTGCACGCAACCTTCAGCTCACTTTCGACATGAAATTTGCCGTGTTTGGATTATTGAACTCTAAAAAGATTGGAACGATTTTTCGTTACACCTGGCCTGACGAAGCGAAATGGGGACAGCCGTGTAGGTCAAAAACACGCGCGAGAAAAAGTTGTATTGAACCTTTACTTTCCATGGACGGTTAATTCTGACAAAATCTGGTGCCAGGAGACAATTTTATGAAATAAAGTAAAAAAACAAATCCCGAAAAACAATGACATCTTGAAAACCTAAGATATGAGTTAATAACAAGATGACGAATGATTGCGATGATTGTGAACGATTATTTTATAAAGTTAATTCCAGTATTCATCGTGGCTCTGGTGCCTACGTTGGTACTATCTAATAAAAATTACTGAGTAGATATAAAACGCATGCAAGAGCAGTAACAAGTATGATTTCTGGTATGTGAAAGGTGTGAAGTAAAGAAGCATACGGAGCCTCGTCCCTCCATTTCACGGTGTTGACTTTTGTCACATCCAGTCTCGTATCCAGAAGTCGCAAAACCTGTGTGGAGATATAGGGTAAAGATTACCATGTCCACGATGGACTTTGATTCATAAATATCTCAACTCTGAGGGCTGAGGACCTATTATGGTGTCGACAAATAGCAGAAAGTGTTGGTCTACATCAAAAAGCAAGTTTTTCGCAAAATTAAACTGCCTATGTCATGGTTGGGAAATCCACATATTTGGGATATTTATACTCTCCTGAGAAAATTTGTAATATATCTTCTCAGGCGAAAATTTCATCTTCATGGACTTTTTCACTGTTAAAGTTGGCTATTTTGGCCTCTGACCGCGTGACAAAAAACCTGGAACTAGTTGCCGGAAGTGACGTCAATTCGGGGAGACGCTAAAACTGTTTCAAGACGTTTACATAAGGAATACAAGCCAAACTGCAGAATCTGTCGTTTTTTCCCACGGCATTATTGTTCGGATTCGGTTGAGAGTAGACCGTCGTATAATTCACAAAGTCCTGTAACTCCTCCAACGCAGATGACAGCCACAATTACTCAGATATGAACTATATTCGTGGATACGTGATGGAGGTCGAAGACGACGCAAACATGTCTTCCACAGACGCTTTCATAAATGAGCATGAATGATTTTTCAAGCCTTATCAAGACAAGCCAATGGCCGATCTCGATTGGATTGCGAAGTATAATGAGCAAAGATGACCTGAACAAGATAAATTGCAAATGCAACAAATTCGCTTGGAAGGACGCGATAAGGTCGAAAGTAGGGTAAGTTTAACAACATGTGTAATTGTTTATTACTGTTTACCGAGTGTTGGAGTGTTTTCAAAATCTGTATCGTGTGTATATATTTATGGGTTTAATTTGGTCTTTCGCTAACGGGTTTAACTGCGTTAATTGCAGCACACAACGGCTTCGGAATGCAAAGAAGGCCAGTGTTGCGTGGAGGTCGATGCATGTGTTGAGACAATTGACAGCGATCAAGTTCTCTTCGAGGTCGAATCTGTATCAACAAGCTGCGTCACATTGACAAATCAACTGTTACTCCGTGTTTGTTGCCATTAAAGATATAATGGTTTTATAAACCTGGTTTATGTCGTGTTTAAGTGCATCAATTGCAGCACACAACTGCTCGGAATGCAAAGGAATTAAGGATTGCATGAAGATTGACGCTTGTGTTGAGACAACTGATAGCGAGCAAGTTCTCCTCGAGGTCTCAGCAAGCTGCATCACATTACCAATGTTTGCATCCTAGGGTTTTGTTATGGTGTATGCGTCTTGCCGGATGAAAATACCGTAAGACTGACGAAAAAAAAAAAAAAAGAATAAAAAGAATATGCAGGATATAGGTAAGCAGCTAACTATTGAGAAATTGAATTCATTTTCTCGCCTGGGATGTAGTCAGGATTTTAAAAGGCGTATCTTGTTGTAAAAGAGATAAGCTGAGCTAGAATGACCAGGTTTATATCTTTAATAGCAATAAACACGGAGTAACAGTTGGTTTGTCAATGTGACGCAGCTTGTTGATACAGATTCGACCTCGAAGAGAACTTGATCGCTGTCAATTGTCTCAACACAAGCATCGACCTCCACGCAACATTGACCTTCTTAGTATTCCGAAGCCGTTGTGTGCTGCAATTAACGCAGTTAAACCCGTTAGCGAAAGACCAAATTAAACCCATAAATATATACACACGATGTAAATTTTGAAAACACTCCAACACTCGGTAAACAGTAATAAACAATTACACATGTTGTTAAACTTACCCTACTTTCGACCTTATCGCGTCCTTCCAAGCGAATTTGTTGCATTTGCAATTTATCTTGTTCAGGTCATCTTTGCTCATTATACTTCGCAATCCAATCGAGATCGGCCATTGGCTTGTCTTGATAAGACTTGAAAAATCATTCATGCTCATTTATGAAAGCGTCTGTGGAAGACATGTTTGCGTCGTCTTCGACCTCCATCACGTATCCACGAATATAGTTCATATCTGAGTAATTGTGGCTGTCATCTGCGTTGGAGGAGTTACAGGACTTTGTGAATTATACGACGGTCTACACTCAACCGAATCTGAACAATAATTCCGTGGGAAAAAACGACAGATTCTGCAGTTTGGCTTGTATTCCTTATGTAAATGTCTTGAAACAGTTTTAGCATCTCCTTGAATTGACGTCACTTCCAGAAACTAGTTCCAGGTTTTTTGTCACGCGGTCAGAGGCCAAAATAGCCAACTTTAACAGTGAAAAAGTCCATGAAGATGAAATTTTCGCCTGAGAAGATATATTACAAATTTTCTCAGGAGAGTATAAATATCCCAAATATGTGGATTCCCCAACCATGACATAGCCACTTTAAATATCGCGACCAGACGCCCAATTCCATGCCCGACAATCCCATCCACATGAGAGTTCACACACGCACTAAGGCTTTTTACGTCGTCTTCCGGCTCTCGTCGCTACGAAAAAATCCAGGATCAAGATGGTTACGTGGCTCCCAAAAACTGGGTGCCATCATATAAATCGAGAGTATCCAAGTCCTTTTCGAATGTGGGTCATATTGTTAAAAATTCGTATGTGTACGTGCTGCATAAATTTTTACGAGTAACAATGGTGAAAAGCAACCTAACCGCCATTTAGCTTTTGGTATTAACTGAGGTTATATTTCACCATTGGAAACTCAGATGATTCTGAATACTCTTTTACGCCTATTCTCAACCTGCTATTTACCTTTTTACTGGTATCGTAGCTGTAAGAGTTCCATTTCTTCCCGTTAACGGTCACGCCAGACACACTAGCCAGTTTCACGCCTAATATGGCGATGATATCCAAACGCGGAGGAGCTACGATCCTGTCAGTAAGATGCCTAGGTTCGATCTGAAGCTTTCCCTTTGATTTAAAAGCGGAAAACGAGGATCAATTAACATCTTAAACTTTCAAGATGCTTTCGCATTCCCTCCTAGATTTTGATCTTTTCTCATTCAGTAAGTTTATAGAGTTAATCAGGCAATAAGTCAATCCGTCTGTCCGACGGTTCGTCTATTCGACCATCCGCTCATCTATCTGTCGGTCCATTCCTCCTTCCCACTTTCCATCGATCTGTCCGTTGTGTCTGTCCACCCGTCCATCAGTCCAATAGTCTGTAAATTCGTTCGTTGGTCTTTGCGTTAGTTGGGCAGTCAGGCCGCCTGTTGGGCCGTCAGTCCGTCCAATCGATACGTCAGTTTATCACCCATTCGTCCGTCTGTTGATTGGTCAATCCGTCCGTTCTTCCGTCCATTGATCCATTTGTCCGTCCGTTCATCAATACATCCGTCAATTCATCCATCCATCCTTCCGCCTGTAAATGAGTCTGACAATCACGGTATCCAAACAAGTAAATAGCACTCTTATGATGTCCAGGTAACAAGGTAACTCATTCAAAACGTTTACCAGTGATTTACCAGACGAAAATCTTAATTGAATGATGAATATAAGAGCACAGCTCAATATACGAAGATGAAAAGTCAGCTTTCCAAAACATAGGCCAGCCACAAATACAATTTACAGAGATTTATTACACTGACGTTTCGTTGCCATCGCGCAACATTATCAAAGTGATTCGATGTAATGTTGTAATCGGATTTTTGCTTGCTATATGTCACTTAGATAATGTTGCGTGATGGCAACGAAACGTCAGTGTAATAAATCTCTATAAATTGTATTTGTGGTTTGCCTATGTTTTGAAAAGATGACTATTCATCTTCGTATATTGAGCTGGGCTCTCATATTCATCATTTGAGTAACTCATTCAATATTAAGTCATTAACCTCTGAACTTTTCGTCATGAGTTATTACTCATTTGAAAGGTCTTTTTTGTTTCTCCTTTAATACTATTGAGCAGCTCAGCGAGAAATACGGACTAGTAATACCGCTTAAAGTAATTTAGCAGGAGTTTAAAACCAAAGCCGTAAACTAGGCAAGGTTCTATCCGGTAACCATACCTTTTGCACTTCAAAATCGATCAAATAGTACTTGCTACTTCCAATGGTATCTATTTATAAGAAGCAAAAGTAAGTTTCTGAGTTGCAGGATATTGATTGTCAGTCCCCGCATGCTTTTTGAGTCCTTTATGGGATCGCTAGGGGGGGGGGGAACAAAAATTTTGGAAGGCGATAACATTCATCGAAGTGAAGCATCGTGTTCTGAAATGTCACTAATATTAAGTCTGGGATTCCTATTGGTAGTAGATAAGTCAACAATTGTGGTGATGGTTACTGTTTTTATTGGTTCATTGCCATTGCGATCGGCGAGAAGACGGATAATGATCACTTGAAGTCAGAGCGTTGTATAACAACGTCATCGTGCGTCATTCTAGAGGTATTTCAGTAGCTGCTGTTTTCGTCGAACTAAGTAAGCCAAAATACTATTCGTTCCATCGTCAAGATACCCTGCTAGTGTACGTTACGCATTGATTCATTTGGTTTTTAAGTAAAAAGTATGAAAGTGAAGTACAATCACTATTAACGTACATTGATACTATCCAAACTCTTTGAATTACCAAGTCTAGTCCTCGCTTATTTGTGTTAAAATTAGGTTTTGCAATTTTTAGCCAAAATTTGCATGACAGTCAATGCGGGAAAAGTGTATGCCCGAGGACAATAATGATTAATTATTAACCGAGTGTGAAGTCTCTACGGGAAGGTATCGGCCCGAGATTTTCGTACAGACCGAGCAACGAAGGAGCAAGGTCTGTACGGGAAAAAATACCAAGGACAAATACTTTCCCGTACAGACCCACCAAACGAGGTTAATAAATAATTTTTTAAACGGCTTTTGGTTCCGTCCTTCATCGCTTTTAATGAACTTTTTTGTTAGTGAGTGAGTGGCTTAGATTTACTTACGTTATTTTACCTATTACTTCGTGTGTTTTTTTTTGGGGGGGGGTTGTTTGTTTTTTTTTTAACAGTTCATCTAGTTTTCTGTTAAAAATTATTGCTGAGAAGATTTAACTTTTTTTTGGTAGTTTGCAATTGTAAATTTTTTGTAAAACGTACCTGAATCTGATTTGTTTGTCTTCAAATCAACTCGGAAATTTTTCGGCCAAAACGTGCTACTCTGTGCGAGAAACTTATTGCACAGCTCGGATGTCATTCAGCACGTGTCATTTTGCGTACAGACCGGAATGTGAGCTCAGCCATATAATAATATAACGTTCAACCTCTAACTAAACAATCAATATTACTAAACTGTTTAACCAAAAGCGACTCCAGTCAAGTGATAATAACTGTACTAAGCATTACAGCAATTTAGGCAATGTTTAAAAACCGAGCAGTAGTGGTTTATTTGGTTTTAGGACACAAGGAGACCTCTGAGTCATTTAAACCCGATAAAGCACGTATTGTCATTACTTTTGAAAGTAACTCGCTTTCGAAAGCGAGCTATTTTACAATTTAACTGACGAAGTAAGTTCGAAAATTAATTTTGCCTGAGTCGCACAAACCAATGGGAACTTTATGGAAAACCGCAAGCGCGTCTTTATCACTGTTAAAGACATGTAACGGTCGTAATTTTTCTTCGTATAATTTCCATCATGAAATATTAATAATATTTAAAAACAGTTTTGAAAGGTAAATGCACTTAATCCAAGAGTTTATGAATAGATTAGGGTTTAGAGTTTTTAAAACAGTTTATTTGATTACCATTTGATTCTCCATCGTCCCAGAACAGTTGCCCGCTGGCTTTCTCTTCACTGTCGAGAGCAACCAGTAGCTCCATTGGTTTTTGGCGACTAAAAGATCAAATAAATATATCAAACTGCAATACAATATATTACGATACTTCATTGGGTATCTATCATGCCGTTCATTCGGGCAAAAGCTAGACTGTAGATAAAAAAATTGACAAAATTTTCAAAACCTAGTTCTATTCTTGACAAATTAGTCAACCAGAATCCGAATTTTTAGGGGTTGCCGATAAATAATTTAATGACTGTTAGCCTTTTTTCAGAAAGCGAGAGCTGAATTTCCTTTTCTAGCTCACACAATAGCCTGACATTTTATTACAGTCCTGCAGCCAGTTCTAAAATCTTTCAGAGGTATATAAGATAGCTGTTTTTGAGCAAAAGATTAGCACTTTGTATCCTTCTATACACACCTTTTAGGCCTGAACTAACCGTAACTATTGACTTCTGAATAACAATGCACCAAACTCTGTCTGTTTTAACTCAAGCTAACCGAATCCATGTTATGAAAGGGGTTGTACGTATGCGGCTGATAGACAATTGGTTACATTCCTATGATAGTTAAATTAAGTGGATAATTTATTTTGGGCTTGAGCTATAGACTTGGTGGTTGTAGAAAAAGATACTACGTTTGGAAACGTAATGGTTAATAAATGTAGTAAATGGTTAATAATCGTGTAGTCATTAAATAAACGACCCTCGTGATTTCTGTCCATTTTAAACTTATAGCACAATGAGTTAATCGTATCGGAGTTACTAATTCAGAATGTCTAATTCATGGAGTATGCGTTAGTTCATGGAGCACGTCGAAGTCATGACTAACACTGACCTCCTGGAATTTATCAATATCTGTAAAAAAGTAGCAGCTTCTTAAGTTGACGAATATTTAAAAAAAAGGTTTTTATCTCTTGGCACAAAGGAAAAACTACAGATGAGAAACAGTCCCAGTAAGGTTATTTAAAGATTGAAAGAAAGCTTCATGTACTAACCTGTAAACGGTGTTATTCGCAGGACCTTGTAATGGCAGCACATAACCACCTCTGACATGAAGAACAATCGTGTTCATAGGCGCCTCAAACTCATACCAGCCACGGGAAGACACGTCCTCTTCGCCCTTGATAAACGTATTGATGATATGAAAAAGTTAACCATACATATACATGTAAATGGTCAAAATTTGAAATGGACTTGTAGTTTTGACCTGTTGCAGGAATTTTTTTGATTCTCTTTTAAGGTCCGTTTACACTTGCAAGTTCCTACACTGCGATTGACAACTTGGAGTATGTGTCACACTGACGACAGCATCGAGGACAAACTTCAGCGAATCGAAAGCGGATATGTTGCAGCATAGACTGTTACGAGTTTATTGCATACACCAGGATGACAATCGCAACGTACAAAATTGCACGTGTAAACGAGCCTTTAAAGATAAAAAACAAGGTATCTTTAAAAATAAAAAGCAAGTGGGTATCTCCTGGAGATGGCCGTAAACGGTTTGAGAACGATGTAAAAATTAAATGGTACTATTTAAACTACTCACAAACTATTAAAGGGAAATAGAGTGACAATATATGTTCGTAGGCAGGATGGCAGGTAGGTAGATAAGAAGGTAGATAGGTAGGCACACAGGTAGGTAGGTAAGTGGGTAAGTAGCTAAGTAGCTAGGTAGCTAGGTAGCTAGGCAGGTGGGTAGCTAGGTAGATAGGAAGGTACGTACGCAGGAAGGCAGGTAGGTAGGTAGGTAGGTGGATAGGTAGATAGGAAAGTAGGTATTCAGGTAGGTAGGTGGGTAGGTACGTAGGTACGTAGGTACGCAGGTAGGTAGGTATGTACGTAGGTAACTAGGAAGTAGGCAAAGTATAAATAATCTTTTTTTACCGTCTCATAATCAAACCATCTTCCTTTCGGAATGTAGCCACGCACAGACGTTTTGCCCTAAAAAGTAATACTATTCACTTCCAATAATAAATCAATACAGCTGCAAGTCAGTAAGCATTCTCACCCGGCATGAAATTATCCTTTAAAAACACCTAAGTATGAAGGCCTTCGTTCGTTTTCTGATTTGTGATATTTTCCAATGCTACCCACACTCCCAAAAGTTATAACCCAGATCGTCCCTTTCGAACTGCATGACTAGTTCTCGTAGCATATGTATAGATGAAAGAACGTTTAACACATAACAAGTCATCTACTCCTCACACAGGGCACTGCAAAAACAGTAACACACTACCCCAGTGATCCATTCTTTCAGGGATATTCCTCCATAAAATTTTTGTCTCGAGGGTATCGACCTTGGCAGTAACACAACTACTACTCATTCCACGGAAGAGAACACCTATGTGTTACCGTCGCTCATCTGCTGAAAACCCTAGTTTAGAGGACACTAAAATAGCATGGAAATATCCTATTTAAGATGGTATAATCCTCAGGAAAAAAAACCTTTTTTGAAAGAAGCAATTATAAAATGGATTTTACTCACAAGTTATTTTCATGACAAGACAATTCAATTTGTACACTTTTGTTGATTCCGTTATCGTGGTAATGGCCAGGGCAAAGCAAAAATAAAATAGCCCAACAAAACACACGAAATATAGGCATAGTGAAGTTTTATTGAATCTAACGTTTTATTGAACTTCTCTATGCCTATATTTCGTGTGTTTTGCTGGGCTATTTTATTTTTGTTTCGCCTAAGATTCCCGCCTGGTTCATCAATCGCCCAAGTAATGGCCAGGGGGAATTTACCTGACCCAAGGTAGCCACATTCTAGCACTTCTAACTCCTTTACTTTTTAATCAATCACTTTGAACCTTCAGGTAATCAGTCTATAATGTTTAAGTTATGCAATGAACTAAAAAAAAGTTCTTTGAAATACATACTTTTAAAGTTAACACAAAAAACACATAGTTTTGTTTCTTGATTCAGAAGCCTATCAAAAATTTCCTGTTTGTTAATTATCTATTTCACAAAATGTGTTCACTCTAGTTCATTTCATACATCAAGGTATGTTGTTTAATTGCTGAAAATGTCAGAACATTCCAGTTATTTCTTAAAAAGATACCTTTGCCAGAGATTGAGCTGTTTTGTGAAATGCTGATCATTGAGGAAAAACAGTTATTTTGCAGAGTACAGTTTGTAGTCTTCCAACACCTATGCTCAATCTTTTCCTAAGGTCAAGGTCAAATTAGGTAAAATACACCAATTTAACATCACATAATTAAGCAGCGATGCTAATTAAGGAGACTTTAATTGCTCTTCAATCTTCCCCCACTTGTCTATGGGACTGGAGTCTTGATAACATTGTCGGTCTATCTAATGAGTGGTGCCTGCATGTTGCACAATGCAGCACAGGTTTTTATCACATCAGCTAAAGGCAAAAAGGTTAGAGTAAGAGTACCTCTAAGGATCCTGAATGTTTTTAATCGATTGATTGCTCTTTCTACATGAATCCTCAAATTGGCCACTTCTTTGGTCTTCTTACATTCAGCGCTAGTCAAAGGGTCTCCTAGTAATTTGCTCAAAACTTTTATCCAGCTTGTGAAGGTCATAGAGCATAAGGATGGTGAAATGTTGAAACGGTATGCAAGATCATTATTTAGCAATCCTAATCGCAACTTAATCAAAACTAGCAGGAACTAATCTTTTTGTTAATCTTCTGGGCCCTCCTGTTCTTATACACAGACTTGATTACTTTTGATGCCAAGAAGCATTTGCTTCCTCTCCAATAAATAAGGTTTGGCAAATAAGGTAGTACTATCCTAAATACAACATTAAACATAGCTATTGTCTGTATTCCAGTAAAAAAATTTCATTTGTTTGTCATCTTTAATTTTGGAAACAGCAAATCCCTTTGATCTCTTCTTGTCAATATTTTGATAAGTTACTTTTGTTTCAAGAGTTTTGATGTTTTGCGCTAATGTTGAAACATTAATGTTTAAGTTAGCTACCTGATCATGTAAAGATTTAATTAATGCATCCTTCTCATAGCAAACATGGCATGTTTTTGTCGCCATCCATGCCAACACAGTCATGATCAGAAGAAATAACAAAATTATCACAAGAGTCTACATAACCATCACCAATCTTCATTGGAATCTCATCTTTTTCAGGCTGTAGAGGCTTTCTTTCTAATCTGCGTCTTGCTTTCTTGATTGGCTTTTCATAACCCAACTCTAAGGTTAGATATAGGTTCTCAGCTGTGGGCACTCCTCCTTCAAAATGACGTGAGCAGACCATATCACTTTGTCCTGGCTTCCATTGAGCCTTGCTTTTAGTCGTCCTGTTTATTCTTTTAATCCACTCCTTCCTGATTTCTCCAAACCGCAAAACACTCGAAAATGAGTGTAGATGAGCAATCTTTGTGCAACTCTCCAACATGAGTTTCGCATCGTTTATTGCGCCAGACATTGATCTTATACTGACTGTTGATGCAGGAAACGACATCACAGTTACCGTTCACCATCTTGTGACGGGTTTGCGTAGGTAACCAGAGCAAGGTACTTGCTGAAAGCTGTTTAAAAAGCTGTTCCCGTGATAGCAAACTACGCAATCACACAAAAACGAGATCTTTATCCACAAACACAAACAATATCTTCACTTTCAAAGTTGCAGCAGAATAAGTCATGCAGTATAAACATAAGAAAGCGAAGAAGGGAGATCTAGATTTTTCACCCAATAATTAGAGCCAGGCCACTTTGTGCCGCTCGCCGTTCCGGATGCTAAATTGGTGTATTTACGCAGATCATTCAACAGCATCGTGGGTCACTACTATTACTGCTGCATTCTAAACAAAACTTAGTCAATAAATAACCACAAAAAATTTTCCGAAAAGTCCCTCATTTTGAAGATCATACCACATTAACCCTTCCCGGTCCATATCCGACTTTGGTATTTTACTTCTTTGCCGGGGGTGAGTTACGTGTTAGAAAACTTAATCATAACCCGAATTCTAACCCTGACCCTGATCATAAACCTAATTTTAAACCTAATCATAACCCTAACCCTAACTCTAATCCTATTCTGAATCTCCCTTAGATAGCTGATATTCGTTTATTTGTTCACACTTTTGTAAATTGAAATTGAATTAGTATCATACACAAGTATCTAATGTGGTTTTTAACGCATCAAGTTTTAACCCTACTGGTCCGACATGTCTCCTTTTGACGAGCAAAGTCGTCCGACGTTAGCCCGAGTAAAATTGTCTGGCGTTAGCCCGAGTAAAATTAAAAAGTCGCTTGCGGACCAAAAGTTGTTAAAAAGGACAATTAAATGACGATCCACCGTGGACGCAAAACGCCACCGTTAAGACGTATTATTCATACCAGGAAAATCTTACAAATCAAACTTCCAACTACAAAACCCTGCCAATAACGTTTAGGCATTTTCTTACCTTTTTTAGCACAGGTGTTATTAGAAGTGCAGGACCCCACAGAAATTGTTTGTCAATGCTCCAAGTCACTTTGTCGCTTACAAATCTATGAAAAGATGTGAGATTTCATTAAATCGAACTACCGTTTGGTGCTTTTACGTGACAAACAAAATTTGCAAACACGGGTTGGTAGCCCGGTTTCGTACGTGTGAACATCCCCAAAACAGTTTGCTAACATGCGTGTCAACTGTTGGTGAATCCAAGTTTGGGTATGACAACGTCGCAACAACCGTTGTTGCGACGCTGAATCCTCTGAACTTGGGTTTTCCAACCAGTGTGTTTGGAAACTGTTGTTTGTCCTGCAAAAGCATCATAGAGAAGGTACCACGTGAAATAAAGGTCGTGGCCTTCCACATATAAGGAACTTGAAAACTCTGTGAACGTCTCAATGAACATGCAATTTTGCAAAATGATTAAAGTGCCTTTTAGTGGTAGCAAGTGTCCTTTTGTGGAGAAAAAATGCGTAGATAGAAAAGGACGAGGAATTTTATTGCGTTTAACAATTATCCGAAAGCTGAACTCAATTTTCCCCTTGACAAGAAAACCACAGAAAAGATAAGATCGGTAATCCATACGTGACTTCACAAACAGCATTCTAAAATACTCTGGATTTAGTCATCTGTAATATTTATGCCCCACTTTGAAATTTATTGATGAGCTTTGGATCTTCCCCAGTCTTCTATGAAATAAAATAAATCTTTCCCGATTTTCGGTTTGTTTACACATTTCATGAACAGAAAATTTTTCATGATGATAATCTGACACTGCCGATATCAACTGAAAAATGTTGACATCGGCAGTGTTAGATCATTATCATGAAAAATTTTCTGTTCAGGTATCTCTGGAATTATTCTTAAATGAAATTACCCATTTCAGACTACGGGGAACTGTTTCTAGGAAATTTAATAACATTCAGATAAGCATCAAAGCATTAAGATTAATATGACAAAGAACCTTTTACATCATCTACTTTTAAAACTGTAATTTTCTTAGGTCACACAAAAGATCAGCTGACAAAAGCCGAATAAAAGCGTCAGAATAGTACGCAAGCTTATTGTCTTTAGCAGAAGTGTTGGGCCAGGCATGACATCTGACACCAAGTCGCCCCCATCTTGGGTTTGCTTTGCAGTGTAATGAGGAAACCAGGCAGGATTCCAGCCAGTTTCACAGGGTACATCCTAGACCCATTTGGAGCCTTTCCTAAACGTCCCCAATTGACATACTTACTCGTGCATCAGCGGACGTATCACCGTTGAGCCTGTTGTGTGTGATTGATAGAATAACGTGTATAAATAGGGAAGAAGAGTGTATCTGGTAAGCATAGCTGGACGAACGAGATCAGCGAACTCTTTCCCAAATGACCCTGGATCTTGTGCCTGAAATAATCGAAAACAACTTTACATGCCAAATAAGGTGAATGTAAAGTGCGCTAGCCTAAACATAATTGGACTGTAGGTCCTCAGGGCTATTGTATTGTATGAAGTGTCCTCAGCATCCCTTCCTAGCAGAGGATCGTTCACGATTGGTCCCTAAAACTCCCTTGGTGTAGAAAAATGTCGGCCTCCACGATAACGAATACATATAAATCTACCTATTAAATCGCAAAGATTATTGCACGTTGAATCACATGCTTTTACTCGTTTTATTTTGTGCTTCTATTTTTGCTCCACAATTCTGTTGATGCCAGGTTAAAGCGCTATCTTGGATAGACCATGCGTCAATCCTTAGAGCTCGACGAAACAGTTCCACAATTTCCATTTCTTTTTTTTTTTTTTTTATTTTTATTTTTTTATATTTTTTTATATTTTTTTTATATTTTTTTAAATTTTTTTTTTTATAATTTTAGCTCTGGAAGCATCCTTTCTTCAACACTCTCTTCAGCGAAGATCAAGACCAAAACAGGATAGGTCGTGGAAAAATGGCGCAGAACACTTGAAACACAAAGTCTAGTTTCCAGTGACATAAGCTCAGATGACACTATGAAATCGTCAACTGTTAATCTTATTCAACTTTTATAACTTCTAGTTGTTATGTTTCTGGTGAATGCAATACAGTCTACTTTAGCAAATGAAAAACTATACGGAAGTCACACTTTAAAGGCAAAAATAATGCCCAACAATTTGAACCAAATAAATTAATTAAGATACATAGGGAAATATTATACATTCTTACATTCCGTCGCTTCTCACAAAGAAGCTTCTTCCCACAACAACAGAGAAATAGAGATTTTCCTTGGTCATAACGTATGAGCTCGTATAATATTCAGAATATTGTAGCAATCGAGCAACCAGGCGAAAAGTGTAATCTTGTAAAAATTAATGTCCAGCAAAAGATTTCAAATAAGCCCATAATAGCGAAAACATCGAGATAACGAACATTTAATGATCTAACGCTTCGTTGCTATACCTGCAACATCATCAGAGAATGAAAAAATGATAGACGTCTCGACTAAAATAATGGCTCTTTACGTAAATTGTCATCAAGGTATTAATAAGATTAAGAAAACAATAAGGGAATCAAAACAAGGTTAAAGGCGCAGATCTGATATTGACATTTAGGGAAGGGTTTAGTTTGTAGTTTTTTAGTTTTAGTTTGAGAGTTGTCTCATATTTTCGTTCTCTGATAATGTTGCAGGAATAGCAACGAAACGTTAGATCATTAAATGTTCCTTATCTCAATGCTTTCGCTATTACGGGCTTATTTGGAATCTCTTGCTGGGCATTAATTTTTATAACAACATTCAGAATAGTATTGATTACGTCAAACTCGTGGTGAGTGTAATAGTATCAATTTTAAGCTGTTTGATAAGTTTTGTAGCATTGGAGGTACAGGAAAACCGACACATTTGTCCACAATTTTGATTGTTCTCCTTTTAATAATGCTCATTTAATCAACTAATTCAATATTTACCTGATAATTTTTAATCTAACTATTAGTAACTTGACAACTTTGTCAAACACTCAAAGTTGACAAAAAAAAAATTGTTGTAGAAGGCCTACCGTATTTTTGCGCGAATTGTGGTTTCGACTGAACGGATAAAATGCTCCTAACTGCATCCAACGGGCACACAAGTTGTGCGTTGCATTTTTAAAGAATCCACAAATATCTGCCCCGATCTACGAAAACAAGAGAAATACTAATTATTCCAGTGAAGGGGACAAAAAAGAAACAAATAATTTGTTTAGAGGGTGTAGAAGGTCTAGGCAAAGGATAAAAAATTTGGCCCAATTTTGATTTTTCATTTTTGATTGTTTCATGACCAATCTGATTTGAACGTCGATACAAAAACAGACTTTATGGGAGGTTCACTTTCCTATAGAAATGCTATACTTACGTAGGGGATCCCAAACAAATTGAATTCCAACATACCTGGAAATTGAGAACATAAAATCAAATTGACCTACTTCGTTACTATTTGAAAACAAGTTGTAAATTAGATGCTACAGGCAGACACACACTATCGCGCCGCTAGGTCGCTAGAGCTCAGCGATAAGGCGATCGGCGACCAAGCGACAAGTGGCTAGACACACTGTGAACGTCGTTAGCGATAAAGCGAATAAATTGAACAACACAACTGTTTCCCACTAGCCAAATTTTATCGCGGAAAAGCGACTTTTTCTTTTGTCTCACAGGCTCTATGAGACAAGACTTCATTTCCTCACTCTTATAGTCCGTGACCTGTCATAAAGCACAGGGTACAATGTGTGTTTATCAGAACCTCCTCGAACGACGCTTTTTTGAAATTTTCCGCTAGCGACTCAGGGATTTTATGTGCTTCAGCGATTTCAGCAACGCGGTCTCAGCGACAGAGCGACAAAAGCCTTGATAACCGCACAAATGTGCCGCTAAGCTCCAGCGACATAGCGACAGCCTATCTCCGCCTTAAGGATCGTCCAAACCACAAAGTCCAGTTAAAAGAACTTTCGAAGGGCAACGGGTAAACGCGTTCATAGACGTCTAAAAACGTGAAAGTTCCGATATTAATATTCTTAAGCTTCCTCCTGTATTTGTGCTACAATCCTACGTCATCTTAACTGAATAGCCTGAAAATTCCCGACTTGATTTAAAGACAAACAAGCCAGATTCAAGTACGTTTTACAAAAGATTCACAACAACAAACTGCCAAAAAACGAGTTAAATCTTCTCAACGATAATTTTAAGCAGTAAACTCGATGAGTAGATAAAACACAACTCGAATAGGCAAAAACAAGCAAGTAAACCTAGGTCGCTAACTTACGAACTAAAATGTTCGTTAAAGGCGATGAAGGAAGGAACCAAAATCCATAGAATGAATTCCTTATTAACCTCGTGCCTCCTCGTGGGTTTTTTCCCACATACATCGCTCCTTCGTCACTCAATCTGTACGAAAACCTCAGGCAACTACCTTCACGTACAGACCTCACACTTGATTACGTTAGCAACTAAGCATTCATGTATTGTTATCAAACTGAAAAAGCGTCAGCCAATTATTCACAAGTAGAATTGAAACATTTACATCATTTTCATATGCTAAAATTGATGTAAGAATCAAGTTATTCCGAGTATCTAATATAGGCAACATGAACCAGAAAGAATCTCGACATCCCGGATATGGCGCGTAAATCCAAAATTTAGCTCAATTGATCCTGATCTTGCGCAAAAATTAGGCTCAAAACCAATGTAGCCATTCTACAACAAACTATTAACTCGTGAAAACTCGAATTTTCCGTTTTACTTGTAACCATCAAAAATATCCGCGCGTTGCCAGATTAGCTAATCACTGTTACTCAAAAAGATCTTTTAAAATGAAGCCACTTCGAAAACTCACCGATGATTGACTTATGCATTTGGTTCCATTTGCCCAAATTATCCCCCAACCAATGTCCTGCATACTTTCCGTTTCCGGGAAAAGTGGAACGCGTAATCACTAAACCCCGTTTTCCAGTTGATTCTTGGACTGCCCTTGATGTCAAATAAAAATATTCGTCATGCAACCTTACTCCATTCAAAAATCATCCGCAGCGTAACATGAGGAGGAAAAATGATTGTCGTACATTGCATGCAAGGGGGGACTCATGGGGAAATAAAGGGGCCTGTACCCCCAAATATCTGGAGAAGTAAGGAGGCAAAAAGTCCGTTAGTCCTTTGAGACACAAATTTGGGATTTTTGATAACATAATAGCAAAACGTACGACTGCATACTCCAGTGTAATGCAATCTCTTCAAAAAACAACAGATGATCTCATGATCTCTCCAAGTTACGTTACATAGTAACGGTTCTCCCAATGTGATACGCAGACTTTTACTGCCCATGGGCCCATAGAGATCATATAAAACTATAGAGGGCATGAAGGGCGAAAACTGGGGTGATATTGAACACCGCCATTTTGAGTAAATTCGGGGACGAAGTGTTCTTCCCCACGCCCTTTTCGGTCAGTTCGAGAACCTCAAGATCAAATAACTGATGTTTAGGAAATTGTTCCTTTGCCATTAACTGTACAACAAAAAAGGCTGCTTTTCTGGGTATTAGTCGGGTATTTCTTTTGCCTGAATTGCTTTATATTCATTTTTTTTAAAGAAAAATAAGAGATAAAGTGAATTGGTCTTTGACCATGACCTTGAACTTATCATCCGGGGCATGTTTGTAATGCCCCTCCCCCAATTTGTCTAATATGGCGGCAATCAAATTTTTCCCCTTCGTTGAGTGACATTTAGTTGCAATATCCCCTCCAGTTAATATATAATCGCTATGTACGTCCCCTTCCCCAATTACCATATACGTAACTCCCAAGTTGACTAGATGCATACAATTTAGTCATTTGTAATTTCAGTTATAAATGTAAATAAGAGCACGTGTGCTGGCACGCTCTTTGTCCATGTCGCTTCACTTACTTTAAACGATAAGTTCGGGTATTTACGGTCGAGTTACATACCGCTGAGTAGGTTTTGATTGGCTCCAGCCATACAAACTATGTATATTGTAATGTAGGGTTTCGCCATTTAACGCCTGAATTGAATCCATACAGATGGTTTGCGGAGTCAGGCTGTCTTCGCCAGAAACTAGCCCTAAAATAGTTAATTTCATCATTTAAAAAAAAAAAGAAGCCTGTTTTAAAGGAGTATCGAGAGTAACAATTGATTAGTATTAATACTGTTATCCATAATAATCCTCAAATATTTTTAGCCGTTTATATATTCTCGGTGTTTCTATAGTACGGTCACCACAGCTTCTAATATATTTCATAGTATGTGTGAAAGCTCCTTTAACTCCAATTAAAGAGAGGAGAGACAGAAAGAAAGCAAGAAAGAAAGAAAGAAAGAAAGAAAGAAAGAAAGAAAGAAAGAGACAAAGAGAAAGAAAGAAAGAAAGAAAGAAAGAAAGAAAAAACGAAAGAAAGAAAGAGGGAAAGAGAGAAAGAAAGAAAGAAAGAAAGAAAGGGAGAAAGGGAGAAAGAGAGATAGAGAGAAAGAAAGAGAGAAAGAGAAAAAGACAGAAAGAGAGAAAGAGAAAAAGAGAGAAAGGGGGAAAGAGAAAGAGAGAGAGAAAGAAAGAGAGAAAGAGAGAAAGAAAGAAAGAAAGGAAGAAAGAGAAAGAAAAAGAAAGATAGGAAGAAAGAAAAAGAAAAGAATGAGAAGAAAGAGAAGAAGAAAGAAAAAAACAAAGAAAAAATATTTTAAGAGCCTTACTTGATATTCTTTAAATTATAAACTGGGATACTGTAAGTATAGAAAAACGTGAAAAGCCGTTCTTAACATTGGCTTTGTTAATAACTTATTCTTACAGGAAAATTATAGAAGTGAGTGGAGTAACAAAAAATACACAACTCCGGTAACAACGTCACAGTAGATCATAAAACTTACAAGGTAAATAAGGAGGTTTGTTATATGCATTGTTTTCACATCCATTCATTGAACCTTCGACAAAACTCTTGGGCTCATTCACGTCCTTTCAAAAGCAGCAATATAAGGAATACGTTTCACTTATTTCTTACTTACTCTTTATTAGCTCTTTAGTTACTCATTCAAGCTGGCGAACAGTAATAATGAGATATACATGTATATATTTTGGAAATGTGGGAACTTGGAGATATCTTGAATGACAGGTGAACGTTCGTCAAGTTGTTCTCAGAAAAGATTTCTGAGACCCGGATAGGGATCGAACCCGCAACCTTCTGATGGCCGGTGAGACGCTCTAAACATTGAACTACCAATGTTAACATCATTATTAACATATGGTGGCTTCCGCTTAGGTCGCACATATGTCGAACTTGCATCTTAGTTCACCATCTGAGATTTGATAGCTTAATGGTTAGAACGTCTCACCGGTCAACAAAAGGTTGCGGGTTCGATTCCCGTCTGGGACTCGGAAATCGTTTTTTCTGAGTATAGAGCTTGACGAACGTTCATCTGTCATTCAATAATAATAACGAAACGTTTATAAATCAATAAAAAACCCCCAAACATTTCCTGTTTTAACGTAACCAAGAAGCACTTACAATCCATATCCCATCAAACTCGATTATCTCGTGAAACTTCTTAATTTCTTCAATCCACCATTGACTCGTCACTGGATTGAAGAAGTCCGGGAATGCGATAAAAGCATGGTATAACTAAGAGTACATAAACAATATTGAATTAAAAACACACTGTCTTAGTCTATTTATCCATTGTTGTAGTATGATATTTGTTGTTCGCCTTTAATGTTTCTTTCAAAGTGGGTGCTTCATGCTTGTATATCTTTTCTTTGATTTACTTTAGTAAACTTCCCTTCCCTCCACAAAGATCTTATATTAACTAGACGGCGCATTGCAGCTAAATGTCACTTAACCACTGGCAACAAATTGAAGACAACCATATTGAATTAAAGGTGGAGAACGAACATACACGGATGGAAAGTTCATGGTCATGGTCAAACGTCATTTTACTTTTGTTTTTTTTTTAAAGAATGTACAAAAATTAAAGCGATAATAACAATAACAGCCAACTAAAAACCAGGGAAGCTGTTTTCTGCTATACATCGAACGGAAACAAACACAAAACAGCTTCTTAAACTTCAGTTTATTGACCTTGAGGTTCTCGAACAGACGGAAAAGGGACCGGAGAAGAACAATTTGCCTCCCAATTTAATCAATATGGCACCGTTTAATTTGACTCCGTTTTTCGGCCACCTGCCCCCTTTAGTTTTTTTTGGATCACTATGTTTCCCTCTTGCTTTCCTGTTCTCCTTTCATTCTACTTCTCTCATTCTTTCCTTACTCTCCCTCTTCTTCATCCCATCCTTTCCGTTTATTCTTCTCTCCATCAATACATTCTTCAACGCCTCTCTTCTTCCATCCTACCTCCTAAACCACCTTAATCGCTTGCTCTCTTCCTTGCACAACCGCTTCCTTTATCTCTTATCTCTACCAAATTCTGAAAATCCTTCCTTGCCTTCCAATCTTCCCCTTTCTTCCCTCTCAATATGTCCATCCCTTTATCCCTTGCAAGCTCAATCTCTTCCCGACTCAATCCTTTCTCCTTCTCACTCCATCGCTCACTCCATCATTCCTACCATTCCCCCCCTTTCTCACTCTCCCTCTTGTTAGCTCGTCCAGTAGAATGTGTTTAGTCAGCTTATACTGTAATCATTTTTCAAAGCTCTCCTACCTCAATTTGTTTGTCCCGCGGGAGGTTTCTGTTGAACGTAATCGAAGAATACTGAGGCCAAAGCTAATAAAGCAAATGTTCAAAGTTTATTTTCATTCTCCTTATTTCCTTCCTTATTTTCTTCCTTCCTCTCCCGGCGGTAGCTCTCCCTTTGATGAGTAAAATCGCCTGGTTTTAGCCAGAGTAAAACGATAGAACTCTTGCCCCGCCGGGAAAGATTTAAAGAATACCAAAAATAACCGTAACGTTAATTTATTGATTAAAAAAACACAAAGTCGATTGTAACTCTTCCATTTTTCTTGTACTTTTCTATGGACCTAAGACTTTCTAATTACGACTACAATTCTTCTTCTGTAATATATTTTGGAAACTTACTTTTCCAAATAATGTCTGTTTATTTTTGTCTTTGATCCAAACGTCCATTTCTGTTCCCTTCTCATAGGCAGGGTAATTTGTCTCATTGGCACTGATCCCCGGGTCCTATGAAAAGGAACACAAAAGCAGGATATAAAAACTCTTGAGACATGCAACCACGACTAGTAAAGATAAAACTGTTGACTGATAATTTCCATAAAATACGAGAAAGCTGTGATTGTCCTTAGTTCAAACACGTTGCAGTAGCGGTTAGCTTCTTCCTGGCGAAACCATGCAACGAAATACTTGTGAAAATTACATAATCCTAGAAAGGTTAAAAAAAAAAAACAGGCAAGAAAGTTAGGGATGCTCGGTGTACCGATATACTCAAAATATCGGTATTAAAACCGCATAGCGATTCTCGTGCATGACTTTTTTCGTTACAAAGATATACCGTGATTTTCGATGTACACCTTTTGCTATTCATTACCAGAAAATATACTATCATTAACACCAACGTCAAACTCATTAACGCAAAAATACATTCATTTTATTCAGCCGACATTTGTTAGTATAGATACGCAACCATTTGCATGAAAGAGCATTTCATAGCGCCAACAGACGATCATTAACACCATTCCACTATACATTAGGGATAATACAATTTCAATTATGCAAAAGAAATATTTCGCCTAATTGAAATTTTATAAACTCTAATGTGTAGTAGAATGGTGTTAATGGTCGTCTGTTGGTGCTACAGAATGCCCTACGATGGCAATGGTTGCGTATCTACGCTAGTGAATGTCGATTGAATAAAATGAATGTATTTTTGCGTTGAGTTTGAGGCAGGCGTTAACAATAGTATATTTTCCGGTAACGAACAGCAAAAGGTGTTCTAAGGTAGCATATTCGTAAGTAAATAATGGGTTTTTTTGGTATTTTGGGGTTTGTTTTGTTTGGGTTTTTTGTTTTGTTTTTTTTTTGGGAGGGGAGGGGGGGGGGGGGTGTTGCGCAATCTAATTGGTCCCCCTATATCGGAATATCCTGCACTATTCACGTCCGAGCAAAACAAGATGGCGCCCCGATCTGTTTAAGCTACAGAAGAGTTTTTTCAAAAAAACGAAGTCGCCGTGCCATACAAGGCCAAAACAGCAACTAAATTTGGCAATAAAGTATTCAAAGATGTGTATTTCTTTTACTTTTTAGCAATAAACATACTCAGAATGTGCTCGACATTTTTTATTTATAAATCATGAGTGGGCGAGAAGTCGACCGAGTCCTGTAAAATTGTCTTCAAAATTTAAAAAAAATACGCGAAAACAATTATCTGAGGTATATGCTAAGAGAATTATTTATCTCAGTGTCGGTAAATGGTGTACATATTTACCTCGCCGCTTAGCGGTTCGGTAAACATCCACCATTATTCACCTCCAGCTTCGGTGAATAATTGTTCATTATATTTGATAAAGGTGATTTTTCGAGTGTCAGAACCTTATATTCTTAAGACTCTATGGAGAGATCAAAGGTTCCCAGGCTATGTTAAGGAAGGTTCGAAGATTAATTTTTAATTTTTGTCCCTCTCTTAGTGCGTCCGCAGTCTGTCACAATCCGAGCTCATTTCTTAGTCGTGGTTAGAGCTTGCCAGTCGTCAAAAGATTCACTACCACTGTAACCTAAGTTTCGTACTCAGTTTACTTCTTTAATTATTTTCGGTCCGTATGAGACTTTTCTAATTTACTCTTTTTACTCGTGAAGGGGAGACATCTCGAACCGGAACTAGTTAAGAATGCGAAAATTAACTATTTTCGGTACGTACTAAACTTTTTGAATTTACTTTGGGTAATGTCAGACGATTTTATTTGTGAAGGGGAGACGTCTTTGACCGGAAAGGGTTAAGAATGCCTAAATTAACTCTTTTCGGTTCGTATCAGACTTTTTCATTTTAATTTTGCTATGGCCAGACGATTTATTCGTCAAGGGGAGAGTCAATGGCGAAGCTAAGCCGAGCAAGTAATCATACTATGCAAATTTAAGATTATCTATGCATAGCAACAAGATCATGCTATGCAAATATAAAATTATTTACGATATTTAAATATCAACCAAAACATATCTATTAACACTATTGTGCTGCAATTTCGAGTCATGCTTAGCACTTATTTATTTATTTATTTATTTATTTATTTATTTAATCATCTTTTAACACAGTAGTTATGTCAACCTCAATATATAAGAATTTAATAAACTAAAAATGGTTGTTTTTCACAACGTCGTGTGTAAATGTAATAAAAAGTTAAAAATGTAATATAAAGTTAAAAATCCATAAAAATGCAAGTCAGGAACCCGCACACTTAATGCTGCTAAACTATATACAGTCGCGATATGAATTAACACACATAAAATAACTAAGATACTATTATTTAAGATTATTAAAAATACTATTATTTTTTAAAGATCACCACTTCCTTGACCACTAATTGTTGCACTTTTGTACAGCAACCATCGTGTTGGTGCATGTATATGGCTTGATACCTAAATATTGTGGATCATTTTAAATTTGCATAGTATGACTTGTTGCGATGCTTGGCTTCGCCACTGGGAGACTTCTCGTACCGGAAAGGGCTATTCGTCCACCGTAAACAGCAATCTTACCAAAATTATGATATAACGAATTCCTCGTTCTTTTAATGATTTTACGTATTCTGGGAAGCCAGCGTAGGCATCTTTGTCATAGGTAAAGTCTAAGTATCTCTCCATATAGTCAATATCTCCAAACTGGACGTCCTGTGAAGGAAAGGCGAAAATCCAATCACAATTAAGAAATAGAAACTGTTTTGTTGTGTTTATATAGCCTAATGTAAACGCGAGGAAAAGGTTGGGAGAACTCGAAATCAGCTGTGTTCACCTGAGACCGAAGGTCGAGGGTTAACACAGCCGCTTAAGAACAAAAATGAAAATGAATGAAAATGTTTCAATTCAATTTGCAAAAACAGTATTTCACATACAAAATGATATTTGAAACTTCGCACTATCCCACTTCACATATGAATCTGGTATTTTGCACCTGAAAATGCTTTATCTTGACAAGGAAAAATTTCAGGTACAAAAATGGTCTAAATTTCTTTGGGTAAGAATACTTTTGAGAGATGAAGTAAGACATGATGTGATTTAGTCCTTTCGCTTGAAGTATCGGTTTCTCTTTCGCCTAATTTCATAACACGGTTACTGTAAAAAAAGATGCATTTTCCCCCTAGGATTCACTCCCTAAGTATTGTTTGTAGCAATTACAAACTGACCCTCATCACTTCCAGATACTGTCGAAACGAAAAACCTGGAAGAATTGCCACTTCAATATCTTTCCCTTATGTCGACTATATTTTTATTGACAGCTTTGAATTTATTCTACTTATTTGTAGCAAGCAAAATTACTAAACAAATAAAAAAAAATAAATGAATACAATTTTACAATGATACAAAGATTACTGTAATCGACGAGCCAGGTGGGAATCACAAATGAAGTATGATTACTGCAATGCCCTGCAGAAGGTAAAATAAAAAGATTAACGTTCGTCAAACTCTAACCTCATACAAGCGATTTCTGAGCCCCAGACGGGTATCGAATCCGCGCCACCGTCTGACGACTGGTGAGACGCTCCAATAATTGACCTACCGAAACTCAGATGGTGAGCTCAGGTGGTGAAAGGGTCTCATCGATCATCAGGTTACGGGACTGATCCCCGTCTGTGGCTCAGAAATCGTTTTTCTGAAGTTAGAGTCGGACTAACATTCATTTATCACACAATAATTCATTGAAGTAGAGGCTAACGTTTTGTTGTGACGCGCAAGATGTACGGCAAAATGCCGTGGTCTTGTTCATTTATACTCACCCACTTTCATCTTGTTCTAAATCAAACCGGTCATCTTATGAAAGATTTTGAGCATAGCAGGTGTCCATTTGTCTTCAGCTCTCCAGCCATCTCTTACTAATTACTAGGATCTTTACTGAGTTACAAGTGTATACAAATGTATTAGTCTACCTGTGGTAAATCATTTTCAGCCATACCATTGACCGCTTCCTCCACTTCCTGAAGACTTTTATAACCATAACGGCAAAGTTGGAATCCCAACGCCCAATATGGTGGAATGAAGGTTCTACCAATTATCTGTAAAAAGAGAATCATTTCTATTAATCATTAGAAGGCTTGTCTAATAAAAAGTATGCAGATACTTTCCATGTGAAGATGACATTGCAAAAATAGTGTACAATCAAAACACTTAGGATAACTCAGACGAAGAAGCTTTTCTCTCCCGTTGAAGACTAGTACCAGATTAAGTTCTTTGGCTAGAATTCAATCACGTTTAACTTCAGAAGCATCAAAATCTGTCGATAATGGGTTGACTTTACCCATCTTTGCTTATTGTGACGTGGTATGGTCACCACATTCGATAGGATGTAGTCAAAAGCTACACTGACTAAAAAATCAAGTTGCCCGTGGAATCCTTCAAAGCCCATTAAGTGTTAGATCTTCTGAAGCCTTAAATAGGATAAGCCCGGAAAAAAGTAGAATGATGCATGTTTCTATTTCAGTTTTTAAATCTTTAAAAGACATAGCACCTAGTGATATATCCAAGATTCTTATCCAAAATTTTAATTTTTGTAGTTATAATACAAGGAGGAAGAATGACCTTCATCTGCCAAAAGTTAAAGGTGAACTTGGAAAGAAATCTTTTAGGTTTAATGGACCTTTTCAATATGATAAACTACCTCCTAATGTAAAAGTGGCATCTTCAATTCTAAGTTTTAGGTCTCAAATTTTAAAATATTTACATAATTGAATTCTTGTACATATTTTGTTTGGTTTTCTTTATATCTTTTATTATTAGAAATACTTAGTATGTCGTGATTTAAATGCAGGTTCTTTGAGAATACCAGCTGCGTAGCTGACGAAGCTAACTTGTTCAAATATTGTCCAATCTTACTCCATCGAATCCTATCCCATCCTATACCTTCCTATCGTATCCTATCCTATCCAATCCTATCCAATCCTATCCTATCCTATCCTTCTTCGTCAGTTCCTATAGCCGTCCATTACTGCCTGGGCCAATGATCCACCATAACAAGGAGGAAACGGCTGACAAAAATCAATGTTCAACCATGTAATGGCCAGAGCTGAAATAGGAACCAAAAAATCAACGACCACGAAATTGTTTCTCAATTTTTAATCCCCTCAATGTATAGCTCAGTCTAATTAAAGTGTACATACTTCACTGTATTGTTTCACAACATCTTCCGGCGAGGGACCAGTGAATATGAAAAAGTCCAGGATTCCTCCTACAGTTCGAAATGTTAATCCAGGACTGGGCTGCAGTTGAACATCTGTAGATGAATTGCGAGAATTCAATTAACTTTCGGGGTTTTTCGTACAGACCTCGCTCCTTCGTCACTTGGTCTGTACGAAAACCTCAGGCAACTATTTTCGCAGACTGACCAGGCTGTCGGCTAATAAGTATTCATATAAACATCTCAAACTCATTAATAATTCATGAGCAAAACACAAAGGCAATCAGTACCGAGACGTAATTTGGATATCTGGTCTTAATTAGCATAAAATTTCGACAACTTTAAACCCGATTTTCTCTTTAAATACGGATTCGTTTGAGATGTAATATCATACACTCGAAAGTCGTGTTTCATCAGATATCCAAACACCCCGAAGTTGATTAAAAAACTCGGCTATCGCTTCGTTTTTCAATATACTTCTCCGTGTTTGGATATCTGATGAAACACTCCTTCTCGTGTATGATATATTACACAACTTAAAGCATCATTCAACGTTGGTACGATATAACATGGTTTCGCGTTGCACACAACAACCAATAGGAACCTTAAGATCTACGACGTCAACTTGAAAGATGACCTCGCTAAAAATTTCATTATTTAAAGAAACCACGGTTTATTGACCACCATGCTTGACACTTGTGGCCTGTTTTGACTCATAAAACGCTTTGTTCCCCTAAAACGACTATAACCTCGAGTTGAATTCAATCTTAAGTAACAGCTTTTTTCACTCTGCGAGCTGTCTTTCTTAAGACGTGAAAATGGTCTGATAGAAGTTGTATGCAGAACGACGATGGTGTTGAGAATGCTCTGGAGAATAAAAATTATTCATTCTCTTTGTTTTGCATGAAGAATTGTTTTGTTTAAAAGACGTCGTCGTTGAAGTTGACGTCGTAGATCTCAAGGTCCCAAATCAGAACTCACAAAAACGCGGAAGTGCATGAATAATGAATATCAGTAAAACCAATTAGTGGGCAACAAAAAATCGCGTATTTTGACGAAACTACACATGGTCTAATAGTGATGGACCTTTAGTAGCTGAACAAGTAAGTCCAATTTATCTCTATCAATCGTCGTAACCCGTGGATTACAGGCAACACATAAAAATAAAGAATATATGTATTTTTATTTCTTGAAAATAATATTTTGTCCAACCAATTGCTTTTTGCTAAAACAATTAGACAGTTTGGCCTTGTTGTCTGATTGTTATTCAACGGTACAGATATCATATTCATGAATAAACTGTTTAAACCTACCCATTGCGTTACTGTTTAGTAGAAACACTCCGTGAGCATTTCCATTCTTTTCTAGACATAAATAGAAGGGATGAACTCCATACAAGTTCTCTTTTTTCTGTTCAGAAGAAGAATAATAAATCGGTTAAAAATGGGGGCAAAGCTCATAAAAGGAGAATCAAGTATTACGACCTGAATTTATTCATAAATAAAGATTTCTATTTATTCAGATAAACTAGCATCGAGAATACAATGAATTGCATAGCAGGACATTAATATCATTAACACCTTTTGGTCTTCATAGTCAAAAATTGTTAAGTGCGATTTAGCGGATGCTCCTAAATTAATTACATAATCGCGGGCCCCACTTACTTAACCTTAACCCGAACCCTGAACGTACACCTACCCCAAACACCAACCGTAAAGGCACCCTAACCCTAACTAAACCTTAACACTAATCCAAACCCTATCCCTAAGTCAAGCTCTAAAGCAGAATCTCCACCAGGCGAAAAACGTTGCGCGACTCGACTTTTTTTCGCAGTGTCACATGCGTAGAATAGTTCTGATTGAATATACGTGTTAATCGCGGCGAAAAATGTCGTGTCGCACGACATTTCCTACCGAATAGAAATTCACCTTAACTGTAACACTAAAAGATCAACGATTTGTAAGTGTCCGCTGAACTGCACTCAGGCTCCAGAAGATTTACTGTCATTAACGATAACTTGAAACTCAATAACGTAAATATAAATGCATTCATTTTATTGAATCAAAACTCGTTTTATGCTTTTTTTGATTTCATTTCAAATTTTTGCATACACAGTAACGTTCATTAGCGTTGATACGAAACTATATGCATGAAAGATCGGTCTATAGAGCCAACAGACGACCGTTAATACCAATCTCTAATACATTAGAGACAACAAAACTACTGATTGACCGATCATCGGAATCGGAATCGGAATCGGACCGATTATTGCGTTATCGGTAGACAATCAGAATCGGTTAAAGTTCCTGTATTTTCCGATTATAACCGATTAATATGGAAATAAAACAACTCTTCAGAAGTTGCCAAATTGGCATCGTTTTCATCAGTTTCCTCTACGGTCAGCAGCGAGATGCATGCGCGTATTTGTCTATCACCAGTCAGTCACTTATACAATCTTATCATACAATGTGAAATAGATAAAATTACAAAAATAATCGGATGTTGATTGTCAGTTCGGCTTGAGCGACCTTCAGATGTCTACTGAAAATTCTTCGACAGATTTCTAGATGAATGGCTTTCTTTTAAATAAATGCAAATTGGTATTTAAGACATTACTATTGTGTGAGTAGGAAATATTTCCTTCACTGCTCAACACAACCGGAAATAAAGATTTGTCGTTTGCTTTATCCAAGTCTTTTCAAAACGTCTGCAAGTTGCACGTCGGCTAGCACTGGAACACTGAGTGCTCTAGCTGTGCTGTTGTTATTGATTGCTAGTGTCGCGCCAGATGACAAGGTGTCAGCGAGTGTGGCCGGAAAATTACTTTTTAAAAAAAACTGTTAAAAGTATTTTGCTATTTCTCCTACTAACAAGTTGAAGCGTGTGCAAATCTCTTAGCCCAAAGCTAACTTAGCAGTGGGTTAAAAATTATTTTACCATGTGAAGGAATTGTGTTTTCTTACACGTTTTTGGCCAAGGAAGCCATTTAAAGTTGTTTACGCCAGGTTTGCGTGCAGAATGAGTGACGTCATTGGACTCGTTTTGATAATCGGAATCGGAATCGGACCGATTATGACTTGGAACAATCGGTAATCGGTAATTTCCGATTGTGGCATGATCGGTCAATCACTAAACAAAACTTCAGTAACGTACGACATTTGTCCAGGGTCGATCGTCGGTTGTATGGAACTTTAAAATGTACATTTCAAACAGTTCACGAACTTTTAGTTCACAGCATTTTACTAACACACATCAACTTTCACAACTTACAATACTGCCCTACAGTACTACAAGCTTTGATCGCCACCAGAAGTAACGATTGTGCTTGATCTGAAGATTAACATCCATCAGATGAATTAAGAATTTCTACAGTTATAATCAATCTACCAATCAAACTACTTTCCATGAAGGGTTATCTCTGTATCTCCGTTTGAAGGATCTGGGAACGAAATTGAAACATACATGTACTTACGAAGGGATGACGACCACGTGCAAACATCCCAAGCCTTTGCCATTTAAGTTTATGAAGAAATGAATCGTGTTCATGTTCACCAAATCCGTAGATATATTTGGAGGGAAGCCATGTTGAAATTTGTATAAACTGATCACTAAATATCAGAGGGCCGAGAGAAGAATCCCAACTGAAATTAAAAAATCAAATACACAAAAAATCAAAACGTTTTCCATCTGATCATGAGGCTCAGAAACGTCACTGACTGAAAAAACGCAAAGATTGATAGCTGACATATCATTGTACTTTATTATGTTGGTCAGCAAAGAGTTCAATCATTCGTTCAGCAAAGCCCAACCTCGCTTGGTTGGGCTTTACAGGAGTATTTGCTTGAGATTTTCGTGCATACCGAGGCATGAACGAAGTCTGTACTTATAAACCAAAGAAAAATACTTTCCTATAACAACTCAGCAAACAAGATTAACACGAAATTTATTATATAGCATTTTACCATTCATTTATTTATTCCTTTACTTATTCATTTATTTCTATATTAATTAATTTATTTACTTATTAACTTACTTACTTATTAACTTACTTATCTACTTATATTTGTTTATTTACTTTTATATTTATTTACTTATTTACTTAAATTTGATTATTTACTTATTTATTTCGTTACTTTTTTTACTTATTCACTTAATATTTACTTAATTATTTACTTATGTATTTAATTATTCATTTACTTATTTATTTGTTTGTTTACTTATTTATTCCTAATTATTTATTTCTAATTATTTATTTATTTATTCATTTATCAATCTATCTATTTTTTTCTGTATTTATTTATTTATTTATTTATTTATCTATTTATTTTAACGATGTTTTCATACATGAATTTTGCCGTTTACCGATCTTCTTACATCTTGCTCGTCCAGCCTTATGTTTCCAAGAGTTCGGCATTCATTTCTCCGTTTCTTGGATAAAATTGATTATAGAAACGTTACATTTAATTCACTATTGGAACATATTCCATTTTTTCGATAAATATACTAAAATTCTCTTTTATTTCCATTCAGATCAATTCAATCATCAAAGTTTTCCCGCCAAAAATGGCCCTCGAGAAAAAGCGTATTGACCGCGAAGCCAATAATGTGGAATTCCACAAAACTGAGCAACTTATCAGCGCACATCAGTTTGCGTACGGACCATAAAACGAGTTAAGCCACATCCAAAATTTTTTGTTATACACACCTGTTTTTCAGCCACAGAGCGCACATTTTCACGACTGATTTATAGTCACATTTACGACTAATTTATGGACACGTTAGATTCGAACTGCAGAAGTTCATTTGCGCTGGGCGTGTAATTAAGCACGAACGTTTATTTACAATATATACAAAGCTGGTAATGAGGTTCGACACTGGCTTACTCTTTGTCCCATAGACCACACCTCAACAGGTAGAACAAAACAAAAAAAAAACGCAATACATCCGGTTTCTTACAGGGCGCTTACGCATATGATATGACTGTAACTGTGTGGAAAAAAAAGTTTAAACCGTGACAGGGTGGGGCAATGCTTTTATGTTGATCACAGAAATTATTTACTTTCCAAACTTTTTACCAGTTTTTTGTTTTCTAACTTTTTCTTTATCCGGTTAGTTTTTAAAAGATTTGTCGCTCATATACATGTAATAGAAAACAGCTACGTAGCAATTGTCCCCCAATGAAACCACATGACTAATCAATCCTTCGAGGGGAACATCGTACTGGGTAGTTAAATGTCATTTGTTGCCTTGAAAGCAGTCATAATTGTTTATTACTGAATTCACAGAAAGTCTATGACCACAGCTGTTCGCACTTTGAAGCACTCAGATGTACTTGAGAACAGAACCAAAAACCAAAAATCCTCTCACAAATGATAAGTTAAGTGATACTTACAGTGCAGTACTTGTGCCTTTCCTTGAAATTTTCAGTAAGAAAGGTTTCATTGTGGTCTTCACAGAATATTGAACATTGGTCGCCTTTTTCGTGACTTTAGGTAAATAAAACGGAACTCTGTATCGTTTCCTCTCGGTATCTGAAATCTATGAGAATATTTCAAAATAATTTATTCAGTTACTTCATAAAGCATATAGTACTATATTTAACAAATAGAAAATTGCTTGAGTGTCTCGGTACCGTGATAGGAATATGAATGACGTCATTTCAACTGGAAAAATGCCTAGTGAAAACACGAGAAGTAGCCGAGTATTTTAGGCATTTTTTTATTTCAGGTATATTGAGCCGAATTCACACGTCTTTCTCGAATGAGACCCGTAATTCATCCTCGTTATAACGTGTAATAATAAAAAAATTGGGAGCAGCAATATTATAATGAAGGTGCGTGGTGCAAACCTTTGAAGAGCTAAAAATATCCTTCAAAGGCTTTTTGATTTAGCTTCGAATGGTTCAAAGGTAGGAACCTTTTTCCCGACCCTGTTAAATAATCAAATGGAACTTGGTGTCACTGCCCCATGATGTGTGAAATGAGTCTGCATGTACACTAATTTTTCAATGGGACTTGTTCAGATACTTCTTTTGTATACCCCCCGGTCAGCACATTTTCCGCACCCCACAAAACACAGCACGAACAAAGGAAGAAATATTTATCTGAGTTAATTTGTCAAAATTTAGTGTCAAACAAACTCCGCATGCCCTACCCTCTCTAATTTTCCAGTGAAGCCACGTTAACTTTATAGTTGCCATCTATCTGCTATATAATTCAACTTTGTTTCATATAAATTACATCATCGTTTATAATATCATACCGTGAAACGAACTCTGGTCTTCGTCTGAAATTCAACTCTGAGATCAACTTCCTGAAGATCTCCCCCAAACAAGGTATTGGAGTGAATCTTCTTTAGATGCAAGCTGTATCCCAATGTTGTATCAACAATGTCGCCAAACCCATTGTATCCATAACTTGAACCAAAATAACACCTTGGTAAACCCTAGTTAAGAAAATTTAAAAAAAAATGTGTGTATTCTTCATCAAAAAAATGACATAAACATGAATGTGCATGTCCACTTGATGTATTTATATATATATTTCCATAATATATGAGTATGTTGATGTCAGTGGGGAAGCTAAGCTTGGCAATTGGTCATGTTATGCAAATTTGACATTAATTAACCATAGCAACATGTCCTGCTAAGCAAATTTAAAAATGATCCATGATATTCAGGTATCAAGTCACATACATTCACCAGTCCAACAGTTACTAGTAGTCAAAGGTAATGGTTGTGCTACTATGACTAGAAATTACAACAAAATGTTAACAGATACATTTTGGTTGATATTTAAATATTGTAAATAATTTTATATTTGTATAGCATGATCCTGTTGCTATAAGTAGGTGATCTTAAATTTGCATAGTATGACCAGTTGAAATGCTTAGCTGTACCACTGGTTGATGTTTATGTCTTTTCATATCATCTGATTCCTCTGATGCTGATACCTGCAGTCTGTTGTAAGATGATGTTTACCATCTCAAGGCTCATGATGATGAATACAAAGCCAATGATTACTATTCCTAAGATGCCAGGGATGACTTTGATGCCTCTGTAGCTCATCATGGCCATGTAATATACATGCTGGTATAATTGAAGGCCACAAGGTATCCAGTGCTGAAATTCACCAAACACTCAAGTGCCCATCATTGCAGTCACAAAGAGACTTAATCATAAATGCTTGCAAGTTTTCAAATGTATCAATGACCTGGCTCCAGCCTATCTATTGGACAACTTCAATTCTTCTGAACAATACCACAGCTATAATACTCAAAACAAAGACTTTCTCTGCCTGCCTCTTGCTAAGACTGCTTTTAAATCCGCTTTTAAATCCACTAATCCACTTTTAAATACAATGCTGCTAAATCTTGGAACACTCGGCCTTTTAAATTAAAAATACACCATGAACAGTCCTTTTCTATTTTCAAACAGAATGTTAAACATTATTTTAATCATCCCTGTTAATGATCAATTTTATATCCTAACTATGCTTTACCACTCCTTATCCACGTTTGCTATTTCACTTTAGTTATTCCTTGTTTTATTTATTTTATTATCATGATTATTATTTTATACAGATCTCCATTTAAACCAGCCCTGCTGAATTGGACTTTCTGTGTAAATATTGTTAATGAATAAATAAATAAATATGTGCAGCAACACCAATATACAGGGTGTATCAAAAAAACTGCAAACACTATAATTTGCATAAGTAGATAATGCAAATAGCATTTCAATGCCTGTGCAACTAATTATGCTTCTGGGATTTGAAAATACGTTTTAATTTTCCTTGTTATTAGAATAATCACACAGTACAAATTTTGACATCCCCAAGCATGAATTGTGTTTATGCACCCTTGGGATCAATTAGTGCTAAATTATGCAACTTTCTTAAATATCTGATTTCAAAAGAGTTTGCGGTTTTTTTGATACACCCTGTATATCTTTTGCTCATTTTATATTCATGAACGAACACATAAGTACATGTTTCCCAAGCTGCAGGTGTGAAACAAAAGGTGCTGCTGAATTATCAAAAAGTAAAATACAAGTAACATATATTTATATGTAGTAGAAGTAGTAGAGTTTAGATTGAAACCATATAAATAGAGTGCTTAATACCAAGGTAGAGCAGAATAAGTACATGGTTATAATATTGTTTCATATAGCAAGTGAAGCCTGCTACATGAAGCAATGTTGTAGTAAATAAATGAAGTAACCCAAGCTTTTGTCTTGTCTACTTATATATATATATATATATATATATATATATATATAACTAACTACAGACAGAACCATTTCGGCCTACTTGGTCTCATCAGTGTAGTGCTGACGAGCAGGATGGAGAAGCCTACATTATATAGGCAACTCAAATGTTCCACACTTATGGTACATCTAAGCCATGCCAGAGTGCTCTAACTAGAGACTAGTGAGTGTGCACAAATTTGCTAATGGCATGACTCATCCTGGAGAGTGCTCAATATGAACCAAGAGGCCATAGAGCGATATCTAACTATTTATATATATATATATATATATATATATATATATATATATATATAAGAAATTGTGTTAGTCAACTATAGGATGAATAATGATAATAACTTGAACATAACCACTGAAATTTTCACTTTTATTCACAAATGTTTTCGCTCTTAAGCTCTTCAGGTATCACCTGAAGAGCTTATCACTTGAAGAGCTTAAGAGTGAAAACGTTTGTGAATAAAAGTGAAAATTTCAGCAGTTATGTTCAAGTTATTTTCATTATTCATCCTGTTGTTGACTAACACAATTTTTCATATACAAAACTCGTGTTTGGCAAGTTAACAATTTCATATATATATATAATGTATACATACAGAGCTAAAGCAGTGTTTGCAGAAACCAATAGAGTGCTCAACACCATATGGTTGAGCTAGTTTACAGTGAGATACTACAGAGTCCTCATGTTGCTGAAGATTGTGCACAACGTGAAACTCAGAGTAGCAATGCAAGGACTCTGTAATATCTCACTGTAATGTATACATACATGTATATATGCATTTATGCATACATGAATACAAACATGAACATGTATATACATACATTATAGTTATAAAGTACAAAAATAATATATGCATAACAAAAGAAAAAAAAAATCCTTTAAACAACCTAACAGATTTCAAGTTTAAATTCAGAATACAGCAAATCAACAATTAAATTTTTTTACGATTTCCCAAAAAACCGTTTAGATGCACATAACAAGGAATCTACACATACTATGCCAAGAAAAGTGTAAGATGATAATAGGAAAATACCTGGGATGATATCATGCACGTATAACAGTAAAGTATTTCAGGTTAGGAAAAACAACTGAGGCAGTAACCAAAGGTGGCTTATATGGTAATTCTAAGGTATATATTAACCCTTTACCCCAACCCCTGATGTTGAAAAAAATCTGGCATTAACCTGAGTAGCATTCTAAACGATCACAACTGGGGTTACAGGGTCAAAGTGCGTAGCGACTGATCTTTCATCTGAATAAAAAACTCTTCATTTCATCTCCATATCAAACCTTGGTATAGACTTCGTCCCAGATGCAGCCTCTTTCCCTGCAAACATCTTTGGCTGGTTCCCTACGCTCTGGAATACAATCTACCCTGTCCAGCTTTGAAGCATTGCCGTCACCTGAAACCCCGATAAATGTAACAACAAACAAAATAAACATTTGGAGAAATGAACTTAGTATTAATTGCAAAAGGAATTTTTCATACGTTCTAGTTACCAGTCCAACGTGCAAAAGTAAGCACACGACCAAATTTAAACAACTAATGAAAGAAAACAACTAATGAAAAAAAAAACCCTTAAAAAAAAAAGTAAAGAGATCTTCTATGTAAGTGTAAAAGAAATCTAACAAGCCTATCCCCCATCGTTGCATTATTAGGGAACTAAAGATCTACAACGTCAACTTGAACGACGTGTTTGAAAAACAGTGTAGGGGAGAATTTAGGCGAGGACGCATCAGACACGCCTCCTTTTTTTCTTTTTTAATTAGTTGTCACGTTATATTTTGCTTGGTTACAAAACACAAGTTTTAAATATGTCTGCCTTCAAGAAGATTGATCATTATTTTCAAAACGAATCAGAGCAGACAGCCAAGCAAAAAAAGGTGAGCGGAAGAAATTCAAATTTAAAAAACACCGGAAACGGCAGTAGCATAAAAATTCTTCCACTAAAACGCCACATAGTAGCGTGAATTTGTTAAAAACATTTGCACCCCTCTCCTCTATCTCAAAATTCTGGATCCACCCCTGGGATGGTTTCCAATCAGTCCTTTGCAATTCAAAAGACAATGATACGGTGCCAGGTTGGTGCCGAAATTAATGAAATTCTTTTGTTAAAGTTCCCCCAACATGGCCGCCACGACATCACATGTAAAGCACTAATCTTAGTATTTAAAGATACCATTGTTAATGGACCACCGTATTTGATACTTCTCGCTTGATTTATAACTTCAAAAGTGCTCCAGTTTTTCCAAAACGACATCAGTTTCTGGTTCAAATCAACCTTAACCCTATCATGCATACCGTTGTCGCACAACAACAAACCACTACAAAAGAACTGATAAATGAACAAAGCAATTAACAGAGCATACTGAAATGCAAGATAACCGACTGGCAAACCACCATGTGACTATCATTTCGCTGTCCATCACCATTCTATCCTCGCGTGAGGAGAGCCATATGCAAAACAAGAAATTGCACTAATTAAAGTCAATTTTAAATTAACTTCACGGACGTTTCGTTGACTATACGTGCCACGTCCCAAAGTTAACCGCAAATAAGCAGGCGCGGATCCAGACCGGTTTCAATCGATTTACGGAAATCGGTCAGATTTTTGATTAGTAATTACTTTTTTCCCCGATAATTAACAATTATTCGCCTCAGGCTCAGTGAATATTGTTAAATAATCCTTGAGGCGAAGTAGAGGGGATTATTCGATAGCATTCACTGAGCCTCTGGCGATTGTTTTAGTATAATTACACAGGTGGTTATTTGAAAGAACGTAGTAAACTAGCACTTCTTAAATCTCCTCGGTAACATTTAAAAAGATAGCCGCCATCTTGTTTCTGAGCCTTCATTATTATAATCACCTGTACGTGACTAGCGAGATTTACGACGTAAATTTCTAGCCAATCACCACGCAGGATTTTCTAATCACTTGGGGCAGGTTGTTCAAAGCACGATTAGCGCGAATCTAGGATTACCAGTTTATCTGTTGTTTTGGTTTCATTTATTTTGGTTGAACGGCCAAGTTCAGATTTAACAGCTTAAAAACTTTTTGTGTACACCCAAAATCTGTAAAAGAAAATTCCAACTTTTTTCAGCAGCATGATCGGACTGGTGTCCACAAAATTGTTAATCCTGGAATAAGGTAATCGTCTTTTGAACAACCGGGCCCTGTGTGATTATACTAACAATAAGGGATCCCAAGTTTTAATATCGAGAATACAGCATTTACTCAAAAAGAACAAAAGAAAAGAAAAGTTTTGTAACGTTCAGGCAGACACAGAGAGTAGAATTTTCCAACGGGAGAAGTAGATTACTAATTACGCACCGCCGGCCGGCATGACCATGTGGCAAAGAATGTGGGAACGATAGTCACGAGATCCTAACACCGTACGAACGACTGTTTCAGTAACTTTAACTTAACAAGCATCGGCCATGTTTTGTAACCAAAAATCGCCGAGTTCCTCAAGATATTTGCTACCTTACTTGGTAGTGGTACCACATGCGAGTGAGAGAATATGTCAGCTTTGAGACGACTTTAAACTTATATGAGAAGTACCATGTCGCAAACGCATTAGACAGGACTTGCCTTGCTCCATAATCATTATAGATTGAAAATTGACATTGAAGAAATAATTCGCCGATTTCCTAGGCTCATTCCGAGGAACATGGAACTAGCCCATATCTTGTCCGACTGACTGAATCAAAAACCTACGAAATGGCACTTTAGGGCGTCTAAATTTAAATTCTTTTCCCCAAGGGCTCGCACCTTCAGCGGTTGTGTGATCAGAAAACGTGGTCACGTTTTTACCTTAATCCGTATCTAAGTGATTTGTTCTCATATATCTGTCAATCAATATACATTAAAAAATTGCTCTACTCTTATTAGCGAAGAGCAGTGCAATTTCAAGGTAACAAAGTGCCGGAAAAAGGTAACACTGATTGGCACTGAATTACCTTTTCTAGCTTTGCATTCGAAAACTCACTCGTATGTTTTTTTTTCCCAAATTGCAATCGATACCAGGACTGAAATCTCATCTCGCGCTGACATTGTTTCAAGCTACTGCTCGTTCTGATGTTTCCGATTAAGCTGAGAAAGTTTTTCAGACGTATTGCTATATTAGTTGGCGAATCGAAGGGAATTGTGCCTTTGAAACAACGTCACATACTCCAAGACGGACAATCGTATATGAGTATAGTATCGCGTAAACAGGCCTTATAGAACATGCTACTGCATTAAAAATTAGAGCAAAAATCAGTCAAACAGTCAACCAGTCAACCAACCAACCAACCAACCAACCAACCAACCAACAAGTCAACCAACTAACCAACCGACCAATCAACTAGTCAACCAACCGACCTGTCAACCAACCAACTAGTCAACCAACCAACCAACCGGTCAACCCACTAACCGATCTACCAACCAACCAACCAACCAAATAAACCGACCGACCAACCAATCAACTAACCAATAAAAGATATGTAATCATTCAAACAAATCAATCAGCTGACCAACTAATCTTCCAATAAATCAATCGATAAAAACTCAATCAAAGAACTAACGAACCAATCGATAAGCTCGTCAGTCAATAATTGAACAGATAAACAAATTAATGAATAACTAAAAACAAACAGGCCGGTAAATAGATAAACGAAATATAAACAAGCTAACAAAGTTAAAAGTTATTCAGGTGCAGGATTGATAAAAACATAGATACGTCATTAGTTACGCTTCTAAAAAATTGAATGTCAAGACCAAACCAAGCTATATTGTAACTTTGAAATGAAGAAGCGTACGAGGAAGAACCAATGAGCTAAAGAGTTTCTTACCTCTTAAAACCTTATTTACAGACTACGCGGTTCTTTAGAGCCCTATGCTGACTAACCAGACGATTTGGTTCAATAACGAGATAAAAAGGCATAAGTGGGCGACATCACGCTAAATACAGGACAACAGTAACTTTGCAAGTTAAGTGAATCACCTACGTCAAGGTAGCTCCATACAGTTTCTTAAAAAATGAAAAATGCAAATTTGAGACCAAAAATTAAATGTTAGACATACAAAATCATAAAGAAATAAGGAGACCAAGTGATCTTTTACAATGGTTTCTTGTTACTGTTCAACCTTATCTAATTTGATAAAGAATTCGGTAACCCTGGGTTTTTCTTCAAACTTTTCTAATAGGATGGGTCATCAATGCACCGATTTTAAAAATGTTTTTATAGATCTATTTTTCTACCAATGTGTAGGGTTTTATGTCTCAAACTTATATTTTCCAGTTTTTAAGAAAAGCCACCTTGAACTTCGAAGTTTTGAAAATCTGTACACAATTTTTCAGACACGAATCCTAGTGACGAACAAAACTAGTACGCGCACTGCCATTATTTCTTTGGTCTCTCTCTTGTTAGATTTATTTTTCCCTGAGTAGTATCATAAACTCCACTTAATTATAGTCAATGAAAGGTGGTGATCTGGAAACGTTTTATTGTTTGGTTCATTTTCTTTAACTTTAACAGAAAAACCTGCACAACAAAACAGATTCTACTTGGTCTATTGAATCACGTCATTAGGAATGAAGTCTCTCAGAGGAATGAGCCAATGCTTTTCATCCTAATCAAAGCAACTGATCAAAAAGACAGGAACCGTCACTGTGGAATATATATAAATGCCCTAAAAAATACTTCCATTAAAGCCATACCAACTGACATAATCTTGAACGAAAATTACTGAATCTTACGTTCAATAGCGAAATGCAACGCCTTGTTCATCAGCTGCCCCTAGTACATCAGTTGCTACGATTATACCGCTAACTGCTCAGCACTTGCCAACAGCTTAGATGGACGTGATTTTCGATCAGGATTCTCAATGGTTATTAACTTGTGCTTACAAGGAATAGCGGCAGTTCGTAAGGAAACCTCGGTCACGGGTGTTATAAAAGGGTTATAACCTCTGATTAGAGTTTTAATAATTAATATGTATTGTAGTGAAGTAATTCATTAATTTTGCCTAGATGTACACTGTATTAGAAAATTCAAAATTGAACCCACGAGCCATCTTTCGTCGCTCTAAAAAAACGAAGAAGAAACGACAGAGTACGATGAGTAATTATATTAGAAATTATTTATTCCACGTTTTTCCCCGCAGAGAACAAGTGTTTATATTAAACTGAAATTTGGTGTAGGTAAATTAAGAATCGCTAACACTTTTTAAGGTTTGCTTGGAACAAAAACATGAAAAAATGTAATAGCAAACAAGTCTTTTAGGCTATCGTTTCTCGCACATTTCGAATACCCTTACAAAATCTTTACATGCCATTTCACATTGCAAACAGTATTTTATATGTGAAAGAGTTTTAATTCCAAAAGTGAAATGAAAATTTCACATGTGAATTTAATTTTCGTATGTGAACCTTCCATTTGATACGTGAAGTACATATTTCGTATACCAACGTTTCATATGCAAAATTTTGAACCATGCATTTCGCATGTGAAACGGCATATGATTTTATCATAATTTTATCCAGGCTAACGTAAGACGATTTTATTCGACAACAGGCAAACTCCAGCGGGAATTCAAAAGCTAACCAGTCGAACACATCCACAAACTTACAACAAACACGGACACACAGACAGGCAGACACATTTCTTGAATGACGGACCGACAGACAGAAAACTGGCAAAACTTAGACAGGAGATACGGACGTTTCGAACGGAAGTTCTCCGTTCGAGCAAAGGCCTTTCGCTAGAAACGTACGCAATTCCTTCCCCAGTTTTGGCAGTACCCTGACCCACGGCAGTCGAAAGCGGGGAGACTGGGAGGAAGCAGCCCCCCGAAATAGTTTGCTAAATCTTTAGCGATATTCCTTCGAAAGACTAGATTATTGGCAAGAAAATTCACGCTTTATCACTGCCATAGCTACTGAGATAGAGAGCTGTGAAAGGTTCTCTACGTCTCGTGCAGACGTAAAGAACGTGCACTATGAAAGATCGTCTCGGGGTCAAAAGTCAATATCATCATGAGTCAAACTACACGCGCGCAAGGTACTGGGGAACTCTACATCTATCATGGCGCCTTAGAAGTTCGGGTCGACATTTCCGGTCTACACCTCAACATTTCTTCTTCACTTCAGTGCGACCCGTATTTCCAGCCTACCCCCCATATGAATTACGTTCCGACAGCTCTGTGACCCATTTGGTCCTTTACCCGTCGGTCAACAATGCCTTTGCAGCATTATACTTTTTTACCACAACCAAACGGTCAGGCAGATAAGCGAACTTGTCAATAAACTGATAGTCCCACACCTCAAAAATACAAATTCATCAAGCATGCATTTGTTTTACATGAAAGCCGTGACAGATTTCAAATTTTACATTTATATCGGTTTTTTATCTCGTTATTTAGCAAGTTTGTAAATATAGAGCAAAAAGTCCAAAGGTTGGTAAACGCCGTGACTGATCGTAAAAATTTCCAACGTTTCGAGCGGAGGCCCTTCGTCAGAGAAAGAAACAAACACGTTGAGAACACGTTTCTTACTCTGACGGAAAAAACCATCACCAGACGACAGTTTAAAAGAGTAAAAGGAGAAAAAAAAAATAATAATGATAGAAAGATCGAAAAATAATGATACCTAGAGATGCAATTAGTATACAACCATACTTGGATGCAGTTACGATAATATTTTATTCATTTACTATATTATACTACACTTATTTTCATTATTGTCATATACTATATCTATTATTTATAAAATTCAGCATTGTCGTTAATGGTTTTCACTTTGCAGCAGAGGATTCCGCACGTTTAGTTATAGGTAGTACAAAGTGCTGATAATAGCGAGCAGGTGTAATTTCGGGAATATGAATTAATGAAGACTGATTCCATGCCGCGTAAAAGTTATCAAAAAATCAAGAAGGTAATAAGGCCTCATGTTTTCAATTTGATTCCACGCGCTTAAGAGTCATTAAAATTGTCAACAAGAATCCAATAAAATATAAATCTTACGATTGGTGTCTGCCATTTTCTAATTACAAGAAGCTCATTACATCCACAAACTACAGCCGGATGTAATAAAATTCTCTATATGTGAACTTAACAGGTCATTTTACACACGCCGCGTTTCTTAAGATGACTGCAAGCCAGACAAAATGTTAATTAAAATGTTGACCATTTTCTTCCAAGTTTTCTTTGGTTTGAATTTAATTATAATATTCAACAGTAACCGAAACTTTCGTACAGTGCATCTTTCGACCTAATGTCATCCTATACTTGTCGTACAACTCAGTTATTCTACAATAGACATGAGTCGAAACTGAGCATTACGTTTCGTTATTCCTGTGTGTCTTGTTTACTTGGATTTGCGGTTCAAGAAGGCACTTGCACATCTTTCATTTCCTTGCCCACGGCGTCTTCGAACGTAAGGTTCTGTTTGGTCGTAATTGTCGAAAGCCCGTCGTCGATTAGTAGCAATTTAATGCATCAGAAGTGAAGGATAACAATGACTGCGGTATAAATTCTTAAATGTTTTCCTATATTTCGGCAACCGCCAGACGTAGATAATGGGACCCAACGATGAATGAGTGATAACTAAACCAGGAACTAAGGTATTGACAATCCGATGAAAATTTTCGCTGATTTTCACGTCTAGATTTCCACTGAATGAAAACATTAGAATTCCTGGTGTCCACAATACAAAAGTAGATACACCAACGATAGAAATCGTCGTTAGAAATTGCTGTTCGTTGGACAACTTCACCTTCAAAGTTTGCTTTGCGAGCTCGGCCATGTGACCTTTTTTGAATCTCTTTTGTTGCCGTTTTATGCTGACAAAACATGCGAGGTAAAAGCTTAGCATGACTGCAAGAGATAGTGAGGACACGATAACTTCAACAAGGAACTCAACCTCTCGGTAAACATAGCGTACACCTTGGTCAATCCCGATACCCGTTCCCGCCGCTATCCATATCACAGCAATCCAATGCAGTGTCCTTCCTCTTGTGATGTGAACCTGATGAAATAGAGGATACGCAACTGAGACGAAACGTTCCACGGCCAAACTGGCAAACGCATAACAGGAAAACGACGAAACGAGCAAAACAAACGGCCTTAGGTAACGCAAATATTCAGATCCAAGGTAAATGGGTCCGTTAGTCTTGACAGCGATGATCAGTAGAGAGATAGACAAAAGAATGATCAAAAAATCGTTGAACGCGATGTGGTGCACAAAGTAAGTGACAGGTTTCTGAAAGCATTTCAACGGGTCTTTCCGATGTGCTTCCAGCAACAAAATGTTCGCCACCAAGCCCACGCATCCAATAACTGCTAGTACAGTGACAGTAAATGGTCCATACTCGAAGCTAGCACAATATCCACAAGATGAATTTGTCACTGAGAAGTTTATGGTGTTCATAATGCGGTTAATAGAGATATTACAGGTACATAGCGACAACGCAAAAGAAAAAGCGTCACCATTTGATACCAACACGCTTTTAATAACGTAAGACGTAATTTCCTTGCAGGTGTAAGGACTAATAGGGACACGTTCTAATGAGTTATGAATGTTAGTTTTACATCCCTGAAACTCTTTTTGGCTGCTCTAGGCAGTTTATTAACATTTAAATGACCTACAAAACTCCGCATGCTCTATGTCAACGTAGCCGTAAAACTATGGAAATGCTTTGGACAACGTTCTCATACACGAATACATACATACAGTGGTGCTCAAAAGTTTGTGAACCCATGAGCATAAACAGTGTTTTCAAGCTTGAGTTGATTACATCGTAATTGAGCAAAAAAATAATACAAAAACACAATAACACAAAAACAGTGTATTTTTTACCTTGAGTAAATCTGAAACACCTGGATGAGAAACATGTCAGGTTCAGCAAATAAAATCGTAAAGAAAAAAAATACGTAGGAAGCAAAACTAAGTGAACCCTGTTACTTAGTAGGTCCTAATACTTAGCAGGTCCTCCTTTGGCTGCAATAACTGCAACAAGACGCTTTCTGTAGTCAGTTATCAATCGTTGACACCAACAGGGAGAAATCTTTGCCTACTCTTCATCACAAAACGTCCGTAATTCTTTCAGGTTGGAGGGCTTTCTTGCATGGAGAGCACGCTTCAGGTCAAACCAAACCTCCTCAATGGGATTGAGACCAGGGGTCCGGCTAGGCCATTTCAACACCTTAAGCTTTTTTTTTGTTAACCAGTCCTGAGTAGATTTGCTGGTATGCTTAAGGTCGTTGTCCTGTTGTAGGATCCTGCCACGCCTAAGTCTCAAATCACGAACTGATGGGGGAACACTCTCTCACAATATCTTCTGGTAGTCATTTGAATTTTATAGTTCCTTCAATGTGTGCACGTTTTCCAGTTCCTGAGGCAGCAAAACACCCCCACACCATAATACTTCCCCCACCATGTTTTACAGTGGGCAAAAGGTTCTTCTCTTGAAAGGCTGTTTTGGGTTTTTGCCAAACATAGCGACTCTTATTGCGGCTAAAGAGCTCAACTTTCGTTTCATCTGTCCACAAAACTCTCTTCCAGTGGTTGAAAGTCTTGCCTGGGTGGGTTTTTGCAAACTTCTACCTTGCCTCACGATGCTTGGTTTCTAAAAGTGGTTTTTTCTTTGCAACCCTGCCATGCAGGCCAACCTGGTTCAGTGTCCTCGGTATTGTGGACCGGTGAACATGAATGTCAGCTCTGGCCAAGCTGCTTTGGAGATCCCTAGATGTCACTCTGGGGTTCTTAGACACCTCTACAACTAGTTGTCGAGCTGTTCCGCTAGAGATTTTGCGTGGTCGGCCACTTCGGGGCAACGTTGTTGTTGTCTTAAAGTGCCTCCATTTATAAACAATCTGACGCACGGTTGAAACATTAACGTAGAACCATTGAGAATCTTCTTGTACCCTTCTCTGGACTTATGGGCGATAATAATCTTCTGTCTCAGCTTCTCTGACAGCTCCTTAGACCGTGGCATTTCAAATCTTACGAGATGTCGATGCTGCACAGCGTGTTATATAAATCCGAATAAAGTATATCGTACAACGCCAAATGTATATGTACATACACTCCAAAACGATATCTCAGATGACTTATGTTTGTTGTGAACACCAACGGCAGGTGGTACAAGTGTGCCAACTGAACGTCGGTGGTTATGTTATGTTGCTACTGCCACGGTTCACTTATTTTGCACCCTCAATTTTTTTACATTTTGACAATTGGGCTTCAAAACGGTGCTATGGATAGATATATATTTTTTGGATACATACTTATTTTTTTCTATCTATTTTCATTAGAATCACAAATAGCTTGATTACATTCTTCATATTTTGAGATGATAGATGAACGGTTGTCAAGATCTATCCTCAGAAAGACGATTTCTGAGCCCCAAACGGAGATCGAACCCGCAACCTTCTGATGACCGGTGAGACGCTCTAACCATTGAGCAACCAAGACTCAGATGGAGAGCCAAGGTGCAAGTTCGATTTATATGTGCGACCTAAGCGGAAGCCACTATATATTAATAATGAGATAGATGAAATTTGTATGAGAAGTATGAGAGCTTGGAAATATCATCAGATAAAAGATGAACGATCGTTAAGCTCTATCCTCAGAAAAACGATTTCTGAGCCCAAGACGAGGAACGAATCCGCAACCTTCTGATGACCGATGAGACGTTCTAACCATTGAGCTACCAAGACTTAGATGGAGAGCCAAGGTGCAAGTTCGATTTATATGTGCGACCTAAGCCGAAGCCACTATATATTAATAATGAAGATTGCGGGTTCGAGCCCCCGTCTGGGGCTCAGAAATCGTTTTCCTGAGGATAGAGCTTGACGATCGTTCACCTATCATCTCATGATATTTCCAAGCTCTCATACTTCTCATATAAATTTCATTCTTCATATTTGCTTTTAATCCTGGGGTTCACAAACTTTTGAGCACCACTGTATACATATACATATACATATGTATATACATGCACATACACATGCACATACACATGCACGCACGCACACACAGAGACACAGACACATAGCCTGTCAAATTTGGAGCTACGGGTTTTAGCAATTCCAGAATCATTCCCAAGAGAAGAACGAACAGCAAAAAACGAGGAAAACTGTGCTCAACCACCTCAATTGACCGCACCGAATCGACAGCCAACTCAGGGTATGCCTTTCTGGCCAACCGCAGGTTCTGAACATATTCGTTCTTGAAAATGTTATGTCAAATGGTTTATGGACTTAGTTATTTTTTTCAAATTAAAGCTTCAGATTCTTTATTATTTTCGGTCCTCGAAATTTACCAATTACTATGCCTGTCGCATCAGAGATCAAGGGTGTAAATTGGTTTAAAATGCAGGGTGGATGGCCGAGCAAAAAATTTGACTAGATTTTCTGTCTATTCTTAATTTGCAGACTCCGCCATGTTTCCTAACTATAAACAAATAATTGGTAGCAAACAAATATTTTGATAGGAAACAAATAGTATTGTAGGACCTGGGAAGTTGGTTTCCTCCTATAAAGACGTTCCCCATGGACAAGTAAAATCGTCTGGTTACAGTTAAAACAGTATAAGGGCCAATTTGCACGATACGATTGCCATATACGATTGTTCATTTTGATGTATCCGATTCAGTTTTAAGAGTCTTCAGGTCCAATTGCAACATTTGCGAGCGAATAGCAAGCAGGAATTGTGCTTTTATGACATAATCGCATACGCCAAAGTGAAGAATTGCATACAACAGTCGTATTGTATGGATAGGCCTTAATAAGATTCTTATTCCATCGGCATAGACTTAGCTCAGACAGTTTTTATGTCCACTAAGGTAATGGGACCCAGTTCTCGAAATTGCGACAGAAACGCTCGCGAGAATACGAGCCGATTTCTGTTTTGCATGTAAAATATTTGAAACTGTTAACTAGAGTTTCCTTGATTTATGACTTGATGAATCGAGAGAATTTGAAATTTTGATAATAAAGTGTATTTGAAAGTCTGTTATCAACGTACAGTAATTTTATCGATTTTGTTGGGTTTTTCTCATAATTCCTTAAACTTTTCGAGCTTAATTTTCGATGTAGAACTTTCGTTATATGTAATTTCTACTGGTCGTAACAAAACACGAAAGTTTCACGGCAAAATTTCTTTCTCTATTGTGACTAATGTTTTAGAACTAATCTCATTTTTGCTACTAAAATTTTCTCTTTTACGACAACGCAGACCTTTCTCGCATATCATTCAATGCCCACGAAACAAAGTCGAGGCCTCAAATGGAAAAAATATAGTTCACGTTTGAAAATGACCACTCAAGCCTCGACTTGAAGCCACTGTCCATAGGCACTGGAGGGAATGAGGGAATGATAAAGTTTTGGACCCACTCACAATTTCGCGGTTGAATTTCTTTTTTTAATTTCGTGCCTTGTTTACTGATGGATATCGTTACAGTAATATGATCCTGTACCTGTAATAAACAGTTTACATGAAAAAATGTAGGGACGATTAAATAAATATTCTCCTTCACATAAAATGGGTGAAAATCTAGAGATAATTATATAGTCTTACGTAAAGGTCGTGGCCCAAAGGCATACCTGAGGAGAATTGGGATTAGGTTTAGGGTTAGAGTTACGGCTAGAACTAACCTATCCTAACCCTAATCCTAACCTATCTTAACCCTGATCCTAATCCTCCTTCTCAGATATACCTTCTAACCACGACTCTTACAAAAATTCTACATGATCTCAAACGTATGATTTCGTGATCACACGTGATCTACGTAAATGTTTCAATTTCACATGTGGTTTTTTCATATTTTTATGTTTTTCACATGTTCAAGTTTCAGATATACATACAGTAATTTGACTTCAGATGTTTTACACACGTGATTTGCATCTGATTCAGACGTGGTTCACGTCTGTTCACATGTGGAATCTGGCATGTGGGATTTTCATAAGGGTAAATATCCTCCTAGACCAAAAATGGGGGACAAAACTCTATCCTCGCAGAACCCTCGTTAAAAAAGATTTAACTTGTATTTACTTACTGTTGAGATGCCGACGCTGATGCAAAGTCTCCCCAATCTGAAGGTGGATTTGATGCCGGAAAGTTCGCTGATTGGACGGTCCGAAAACTAGTCGTGTTGTTGGGCGACGAAGAACCTGCTAGTGGTCTGGAGCCAGCTCCGGATGGTGGGGCCAGTCTGGGTGTAGCAGTGGACCCAGGGGGTGGGGGTAAAATACCAATATTGCCACTACCTAGTCAAGACAACGACAGTACATTTCACCAACTAGGTTTCGAAATTTCCTTGTGCGTGGCGATCCGAGATCACCAGAAATGCTGTCAGATCATCAAACATTAATTACGGTAATGCCCGATGGACCGACAAAATTTTGAGGAAAATCCAGTTAAAGTCTTAAAAGTGATATAACAATATCATTGATCACGGCATAAGAATAAGAGAATAATAATATAAATAAAGTTATAACATAATATAAGGATATGATTAATCACGGCAGGTATTAACCTTTTAACTTTTTACTTTAAAATCTTAAAATCCTTCAATTATATTGGGCGTCGTGCCTCACGTGTCGATAGGTAATTCGTCGTGACATAATTCACTGGAATCCGAAAAAATTCATGGTCAATAAAATTAAAGTATGGATGATGCGAGGGCGTTCGTCAATCTCTTACCTCAGAAAAACGATTTCTGAGCCCAAGACGGAGATCGAACCCACAACCTTCTCAGACGCTGAAACCATTGAGCTACCGACCCCCTGATGGCGGGCCGAAATGAAAGTCCGACATAAGTACTACTTCAGCGGCAGTCACGCTAAACATCAGACTTACTAAAATTAAATTACGTAAAAATTTAGGACTTGCCGAAATCATGCAAGTTAGATAGTTCCGTGAGCCTTCGAATTTTGTAAATGAATTCCGACCTCTGCCAACCCCTTAGACAGCTAGTACCTCTCCTCAGACGATAGCTAGTACCATTTTCTCCATCAAGGAAAAATTTTGAGACGGATATAGACGAATTCCAGTTGAGATTTTATAAGGTAAAGGTACATGTGACAGCTCATATCAAATTTTAACCACATATCAGGCTGGTTATCAGGTTATGGCAACAAGTCGAGAGGACTGAGCCTCTGGTGTAATATATACGAAAGAGTTATCAAGAAGCGAAGTTTCAAATGTTTGGAGGAAGTATTAAAGAGGTCGAGAAACAAGAAAATCGACAGTCTGTGATCACTTTCGTCTGGGTGTAGTGACTAAAGAATCAGGTGGAGAGCGAAGTCGAGTTAGAAATATAATAGCTGAGCAGATGTGTTTGAAGAGCCACGATCGAGACAATCATTCTCGTAAAAACTCTAATCACTAACACTTCGTTAACAGACAAGCAATATCAACAGAGTAAATATTTCCGAGGATTAATCGGCTAAAATAGCCAACTGTTAAATAAATAGGAAGCGATGAAGTGTTACAAGGAATGAGAATTAACCGGTTGGGGAGGCAGAAAAATAGATCAAACAAAGTTGTCAGAGGGTGATAAAGGGAAGGAGGGAAAAAAAACATGAAGAATTCAAAGAGCGTCAAAGAAAAGGATTCAATGTTGGCATAGATAGGGGATTTCATTTTGGAAAACTAGTGACCGTTCTCCGAGAACGTGGAACTAGAAACCGGAGGACAAAATGGTAAAATCTCCAGTTAGGGTTCGTGTTGCTCTAGGAAAGTTAAATTCAAGGAGAAAAATGACAATTGTCACGGAGTATTTAAGAAATTTTCTAACAACAAAAGACAATAAACTTCAAACGTTACATTTTACAAAATGTTTGTTTGAGGTACCATCTATCGCTCGATTTCTTTCAAACTGTACTACAACAGTTAAAAAATCACGAGAATTGAAAACCATTTCGTTAGTTTCTTTCTCAATTGCTCCATCACTTCATGGTCTTTATTGTTCTCCTGTAGCTATTAGCCTTAGTGACGTGAGACATCTTCCGTTTTTCTGCAAGGTTCATCAGTTTATCATTTACTTTTACCTGAACATACTATCCAAGGAGTATTCACGGAGTTATAGAAAAACTGTAAATTTCAAGGGCTTTTCAAGCGCTCTTGAAAGTCAAAATTTGATTCAAGGAGCATTCAAGGAGTTCAAGGAGTAGCACGAACCCTATCAGTGGATACATCATGGCCCGCATCTTGCACACAACGAACAACCCGGACAGGTAATCTCAACAATACCTACTGCAGTTGCACCAGGGCTTTTCCAATGCATAAACAGTCTACCAACACCAATTTGTTCCTCCACAAAAATGTTAACAGGAACGGTGGAGCCAGGGAGCTGGGAGGCTACAGCCCCCCCCCCCTTTTTCCCAAAATAACGTCGAAACAACTACTTTTCCAAACATTTGTGAAATTTTCCGGGCTAACATGCAAAAGGCCGTCTTTGTAACACTACTCCCCCCACTCGAAATTTCGCTTCGCCGTCCATGGTTAATGTTAGACACTTGATTTTACTACATACCTGTTTTGGGCTTGTTACTTTGGGCAGTTGACGTCTTACTCTGTGTGAAATTATAAAACCATAACACTAAATAGTACAATCGCAAGTATCTTAAGCACACTGTCATTAGACAAGCCTCATTCCTTTCATCGATTTCCCGGATATTAATGTCCACAAACCAATCAGATTGGCTTCTTATCAAAAACACGGTGGATCTAAACCCACAAGTATGTCACTCTCTCGACAACAAAACTCTTAAAAGACGTCGTATAACGTCGATATCTTAGACCGCGTCCACACGCATAGCTTTTCATATGAAAACGCATGAAAAGTTTTCCGCCTACACGACCGTCCTTTAAGTTGTTTTCATTTGTCATCCCGTCCACACGTAAACGCAGCAACGATTCGAAAACGCTACTGCCTGTCTACTCAGCATGAGCAGGAGGCTAGCGCCATGAAAGCGTAATGTCAACGTTTTCGAATCGCTCCACTTTGGAAAGCGTTTTCGAAAGTCTCCGTTTGAGGCGACTGAAAACGCCGTTTACGTGAGGACAGGAGGCCATGATGCAGAGAAAAGTATGCGTTTTCATACGAAAAAGTATACGTGTGGACGGGGCCTAAGTCACTAAATTAAATCATTTGTCAATGATAACTTGGAACACAATTGATTCAAATTATCATTAGGAGCGCATTACAAATGAAGAAGAGGAAGACATAATTTTCGTTTTACAGGTACTTGATCAGATCACATTCAAACTTCTACTGTACCAATGAAAACATGCATTAACCAATAATTCAATCACAATTATTTCTTGAACACCTACCCCAAAGTTTATCCTAATAGTCTGTCCTTCCTTAAAGCCTAAATCTAATTTCGGCGTGTTGTCGGGTCTAGTAGCTTCTTGCTCTAGTTCCTTGCTCTGTTGGAGACGCCTACAGAACAAACATTTGATCTTAGAGCTCTTAGAATTCTTTGTTACAGGATGTGGTTATGATATAGAGATTTAGCATGACACTTCTGATTGGAGGGTGCAAGTTCGATTTTCCGATGGCAGCAGAAGAAGGTTGAGTAGCCTACCAGAAATATTTAAAGTTTTCGAGTTTACAATAAGAAACAATGTCTGCAATTAGCGATTATGAAACTTTACGTGATCTTGAGAGTAGGAGTAGCCATGCAGAAGTAAACAGATAACTCCTTGAGGGACAAGTGGAATAGAGAGGGGTACACCTCACATTACGCCATTACTGTACACTCCCTCTTTCAGTAAAGTAATGTAAACTAAAAGTGAAAATAAAAGTATTTATTGTATTTCTTGTGCATAACCCATCCCATCAACTAACTAAGCTCTTCTCCGTAAATGTCTGGTAAAGACACCCCTCAAGGGTCCAGGGTTACTGTTGGGGGAAAACTGGAGTACCCAGAGAAAAGTTGCAATGCTCTCTCGAGTAAAAACCATGTCCAGCCAACAACTATAAAAAGTATAAGAATAACACACGTTGTAAAGAATAACGTCATCTTGAAAACTCAAGTTTCGATTCAATGAAAAGACTCATACTGTGCTGGCATCCCATCATGTAAATAGGGATTTAATCCTCTTACTTCCATGTGGATGTCATCACACCTCCTGTATACAGACTATGGCATGTTATTGTAATATTCTTTCTGAGGATGAGTTTGAAATAAAGTTGAAACATCACAGTTTTAACCAAAATTTCATTTTGTTATTGACTCATATTTTGAGTTTTCAGGAAGACATTATTCTTTGGAATATGTTTTATCTTATACTTTGCAGAGTAAAACTGGACATCACACTTTGCATCTGACCAAGTTAACTTTAGATAACTACATGGCTAACAGAATCAAACCATTAGTCATAGTGGCGAGACATGTCCACTATCACTGAGCTACAAGCACCTTGTCTTTGCATACCCCCCAAACACTAAACAAATAGCAGAATTACTTTCTTACTTGAAATGATCTTGTAGAGATACATTAAAGTCGAATGAATCACCTCTGTCTTGAAATCCCATTCCAATGAAAGCATGGCGCCCTAGTAATAGATATTATAATGTCACTGAGAAAAGCATCCTAAAAATCAAGTGGTGAACTGATTTGTACTTAAATAACCAACATACGTAGAGATTTCTCTTGGGGGCTGGGGGTTTGTGGTGAATATCATCTGTTTTGTTATGAGGTTTTCATAGCCTTTTAGTGCAGAGTTTTAATATATGTGGTTTCAACAGGGGATTTGAGCCCTCCAACCTCTCTTTTGCTGGGCTACTGTCACACTTTACACAATCATATAAGACCAAATTTGAGCACTACAACATTTTTCACTTTGCTCTTTCTGGTTAGCTCCATTAGATGACTCACAATCTTGTTATTCTCATTAGCCCATAGTTAAGTATATAAACACCTCTGTGAAATAGTTAATTCATTTCCTTGAACATACTAAAAAATTTACCTGGGGAAAATACTGATATTGAATTTTGTGAATATGTTTATGAAGGATCACACCTCTTGACAAGATAATAATTCACCATCCAGTGAAAAAAACCATTTTTTTTTTCATTTATCACCAAAATATATAGTATAAAGAGTTGCCACTCCTACTTAGGCAAGAGATCTCCCAATTTAATCATGTTTTTGACAGAATCATATTTTTGCCATGTACTGGCCAGGGGAATGTTTATCATTCAATTTGGGTACATTCTTTTACTGTTCATACCACTATCATCTTTAATTCGTAGTACAAAATATCGGCTGCTGTCTGTGACAGACTCTACAGCAATTCCAGGATGTGCATCAACTGGACATTTGGCAAATAATTCACCTAAACAATAAAAATGTACAATAAATATCAAATAAAATTATACAACTGCTATGTACAGGCACACTGCCTCTGTACTATTCAAATAAAAATGAAATGAACCACAATGAATCTAGAGTTGATATTGTGGTAGGCACAGGCCAGACTATTTCTGTGGCATAATGACACAAGAAAAGTTCACAGAAAGTGGCAAAAGTTGGTACAGTTAAAAATTCTGAGTACCATATCTACAGTAGATTGTTCTGTTTTTCTGGGTTTTTTATTTTCACCCATATAAATAAGGAGCTACATCTTACCACTTGTATTATCTTCTAGTTTAATATAGAGATCATTTCCTTTTGAACACACTCTCATACGACCAGTCCAATCTGGTTGATCTAATTTCCAATCTGCAGCTCTGGAAAAGGAACATCAATATTGTAGTTGAATTCTCTACTGGCATGGAGAAGCTCTCTTCCACATAATATTGTGCAGTACTGTGCATACAGTACTGTCCAGAAGTATTTTAACATCTCTATGGGTGTAGTGTGCGTTTAACATGTGTGTACACGGAATGGAACTGCATGTATTGCCCATGTACTACATGGTGAAGAGTTCATGGACTCTGGATGGATGGGTTGTTTGTTATCCATGTGTAATCTGATACTACACAGACTCTGTGTTTGCAAAAACAAAGCACAAGATTGATCAAACTTGATGATTCAATATTAGCTTTCTTGCATTCCTAACTGTATCTTAGTAAGCACCATTTATAAGAAAATCTTTAGCTAGGATTCTGCAAAATGTTCCATAAACATAAATCTCTTTTACAGAAAAATATGGTCAGGAAAGCACTTGTAGTGGCATCCACTGATATTTCACTTTAGACAATGCAGGTGCACTGTGAAAGAGATAACTAGCTGCCTGCAACATCGACTCATAAATTAGCACAATTAAACCATACGAATCATAGTCAACAGATAAATTTGATTATCATACAATTTACACTCATTTAACAAAGGTAAGTGTATTCCAGTTTAGCAAAAACATGTATTAGCTATGGATGAGTTTTTTTGGAGAGCTATTAAGCACAAACACTGAACCACTCATCATCGTTTGGTTAACATTTGCAGTTTTAGTTCCAGTTCATGTTTAGAACATAAACTTTTTCTGTAAAAATGTTTTGTTTATTGTGTATGTTGCTGAACTTCACTTTCAAGGACACATCATTTAATCAGACATTAGAAGCAACATGTACATAGAATTTATGGTGTCCGGACATTTTGCTAGTAGAATTTTGCTGAAATAAGATTTCCAGAATGGGCTATTTGCCAACAGACATTTGGAAAACCAAATGTTAAGTGACAAGCTAGCAAGTATCAACAGTTAATGGGAGCCAAACCCATTGCCTAGATAATCCAAATAAAAACTGAGAGGACAGAAGAAGCATAGAACAAGTTTATAAATTTGAAATGATAATCAGAGTTACAAATTAAGACCTCATTAGTAATGATACCAAGCAAAAATCAACATGCAGCTGGCCAGTTCAAGTGATCAATGAACAAGTATAACAGATCCATCAAATCAACTAATCACTACAATAAAAAATATCAAATGTTTCATTACCATACCAAAAAATTTCAACACATTTGCAAATACACCAGTGTTTTCTTTCACATGCAGGTAAAATGAGCTCTGTGTAAAATCAGTCAAGTGCACAATGAGTTACACAGACAACTACATGTTTGTTCAACAAACTACACATAGTTTCTGTGTGCTACACAGGGAGTGAGTGTAGTGCTAGGCATGTGCACACATGCTACATGGAAAAAATGTTAAAATACTTCTGGGCAGTACTGTATTCTTTGATGTGTTAAAATAAAAAGATGTACACCCTAGTGACAAACATACCATATTGTGTACAGTATATAAACAATATTAAATGAACATCAGCTTTCAAAGCAGTTTACAATGGGAAAAAAACAAGAAATAACAGGAAAAAACGAATTCCACAAATTAATTTCCATGGCTGTGATCAGGTATGCCTAAGCTACTGTACATAAGAACAATACGTTTAGCTGATATTGACTTGTTGATGATAATCTGACCATGTATTTGTAAACTACATCGTCTTGACTTTAAATCAACATCATAAGATAAACCGTAGATCATTAAACGGTGAGGCCTCAAAAATCTCTGAATATGTTTACTGATGTCTGCTTAGTAACTGGTGATAATCCCTTTCAGTTCAGTGCTCTTTCTCTCATCATCAATGACAACAACACTTCAAATATTACGTACATATGCTGAGGAGTTCAAACACAAAGTGCTATCAAATTCGAGCAAAAAAATCAGTCAGAAGGTAAAGAAATTCAATTTCGATTAACCAACGTCAAAGTAACTGTTATATTAAACATTTCAAAACCACAAATTGATAATCCGTCAATACAACAATTGAAAGGAACCGGCCAGCATGTTCATACGTAATGCATTTAAAGAGAAGTAGTGATAACAAGTCCTTAATATCGTCAAAGCGCTGGAAACAAAAATGAACACGATGTGAGCATGCCACTCGTTACGTTCACCATGACTGCGTCAATTAGATTACAGTCACGTCCTTGAAACAACAATTCCGACTAGTCTGTGCTTATGATCTAACACCTGGATTTACCACCTTCTAATATCAAACGTGTATTACGCTCCGTAAATCACATAAATTCAAAAATATAACTTTATGATCTAAATAATTTACTTGCCTGTAACCCCTATTTGTTGTTCGCGGTGGGATTCTAAAGACAAATACTTCGTTTTTTACACACAGTACTCTTTCATAATCGTCGTCAGCCATTTTGATTCCAGTATTCTCACGATTTTAGCTCGCAAGGGCTTGTTGGTATTGTAATTCCTTCGTCAGATTTTACACCGAAGATGCTTGGGTATAACTATATATGGACTATTTTTAAGACAATTTAAGAATAAGGAAAGGAATACATGGAATAAAGGGCAAATGTGTCCATCTAAGGCATATTTCAGTATAATGTGGAGTACACCTGTCTTTTATTTACTACAACAAAAGAACGATCATATATTTTGACCTTATATTTCTGTTTACCATTTACTGGACAACATAGCCTGCAAATTCGCACCCACATAAGTAAACTCTGTTCCGGTGCATTTCCACACATAAAACTTCGTTTCATTTTTCGTCCCTTATTACGTTTGGTACATTTTTTCCCCTTTAAGGTCCGGGTTCCCAATTTTTTTGGTTTTAGAGTAGGTAATTGGAACCACACTGGTGTTACAGTTGTGTAGTCGTGACTGTCTAACGATTGGGAGTGAAACTGTTAATGATGGAACGCGCTTTTAGCCGTGGGCTATAGTGAGCGTGACATGGCTACGCTAATGGTATGCCATGTAGAGTTGAGTGAATGAGTATGAGTTCTGAAATCCTGTGTGGTTTATAGTGTTAAATGTCAACGGTGCAGTTCGTTGTATATCGGCCAAACCTGCCGTCTTTTGCACACCCGTATTTCAGACCACTTGGGCATCTCGGCCGTTACTGGCAAAAAGCGCGTTAACCCTGCCCCCACAAGTATTTTGTTACACGAAAGGGACACGGAACAACAGCTTAGAACTTCTTATAAGAGAAACCCTCTTAATTCGTAAGTCTAACCCTTCACTCAATGCCAATCTGGGCTCCTTTCCACTGTCTCTATTTTAGATTATTCTTATTTCTTTTGCTTCTTAACTTTTTCCTGCCTGCTGTTTGTCATACCCCGATGACAACCTGTCACTTCCTTACTTTTGTCTTTACTCCACACTTCCTCTCACACGTCTGTCATGTTAACATCACCTTTGTAATACAATCTAAATATATCATTCATGTAACATAACCATTCATTCTCTGATGATGTTGCGCGTTGAAACGAAACGTTAGATTCAATAAAACTTCACTATGCCTATATTTCGTATGTTTTGTTGGGCTATTTTATTTCTACTTCGCCTAAGATTTCCGCCTGGTTCATCAATCGCACAACAAAAGAAGATATCAAAATTTAAACAATGACAAGACAAGAACAAATTGTGGGGGGGGGGGGGGGGGATTTAATGGGCCTTGGTAAATTTGGAGGGCAACCTTTAGTAAATGTTTGATGGGGTCTGTAGCGAGAACTTAAATATGCCATCTTTGAACACCTGCAATTGTAGAAGTGTGTTACTTGATCATGGCTCGAGTTTGCTGTACTTTACCTTTTGGGGTGGTAAATGGTATGGTCCAGGACTTTATACATAGGGCCACACCATTCGACATGCTAACCCGATTAATTGCTACGTCACTGGGTTTAAAAGTATTTTCTTTGTAATTTGGAACTGATACATCGATATGCACCTTAATTGTTGCCCCGAACAAGACTTCTACTGATTAAAAACAATGAAATAATTCATCCCTAAAGCTTTGGAAAGCTAACAATTACACATCCTTAAACCAAACAGTCCACTTGCAAAATGAAAAATAAAAACATACTGTCGACACTGAAGTGACTAAATGAGCTATCCATAAAATTATGTGAATGAAGTATCAATTCACTCTTCAGTATTCTAAATAAATTGAATACTCTTCATTTGTCACGAAAACATTTCTCATTTGGCCAAAAAGGCAGTGCTAGGCCGCTTAACTGTGTCCATTGTTTCTTTACATCATTTTCCAATAGACTTAATACAGTATGTCACAAAAGTGAGTACACCCCTTCTGATTTTTAAGATAAAGTAATTTTTTTCACAAATAAAACAAACATAATAAACAAGATCTTAGATGTAGTAATGTACAATCAATTGTGATCTTTTATTTATATTCAAATATTAGAAATATTTACACGCTACGTGTCTGTGGCAGGCTTTCTAAAATGCCGGTATTGTTTCAAAAGTGATTACACCCCTGACAAGGTCATATAAAAAACGTTTAATTTGGGGCTCTTTTGTCATTCTTAAATTATCACATAAAGTATATCATTGCATTTTGATAATAGTGAAACGCTTGATTACCTTCAGAGACTATGTTAGCTTTCATAAATTGGTGATTTTATGCATATTTTTTTGTACTTCGACCATTTTGGTCATTGGATTCAGTCATGGCACCACATGGTAAAGAATTGTCGCTTGATCTTAAGAAAACTATTATTTTAATGCATCAGGACAAGCAGGGATACATCAAAATAGCTAATACATTAAAACTCAGTAAAAGCACAGTGGCAAAAATTGTACAAAAGTATAAGAAGACTGGTACACTTGTAGCCGTGAATGGTCGTTCAGGTCGACCAAGAAAATTATCAGTCCGATCAGAGCGTTATGTGGCTAGAGTGGTCGATCAAAATCCAAGGGAGAGTGCTCCCAATCTCGCTTACGTTGTCTCTGAGGCTACCGGTATTAGTGTTTCAACTTCAACTGTACGACGTACCCTCCATCGAGTAAACCTTCACGGTAGACGATCTCACAAGGAGCCTCTTTTAAAGCCGAGACACAAACTAGCCCGTTTACAGTTTGCACAAGAGTACAGCGATAGGCCAATGTCATTTTGGGAGTCTATATTGTGGTCAGATGAGACCAAAATAAATCTTTTTGGCTCTGATGTCGTGAAAAATGTGTGGCGTCACCCTGGAGAAGAATACAGCGAGAAAAACCTGGTACCTACCGTGAAACATAGTGGTGGCAGCTTGATGGTTTGGGGTTGTACGAGTGCCCAGGGTGTAGGCGAACTTCATTTTATAGAAAACATCATGAATGCAGACATGTACTGCAAAATGCTGAACACAAAAATGATGCCATCCCTGAAACGCCTTGGCAGAGGAAAAATTATTCAACATAATAATGACCCCAAGCATTCCGCTAGTCACATCTGCTTTTTTAAAGAAAAAGAAAGTAAAAGTACTTGATTGGCCAAGCATCTCACCCGATTTAAATAATATTGAGCAGCTTTAGAATGTGCTTAAACGTAAAGTTGAACAACGCAAGCTGTCAAACATTGCGGAGCTAAAGGACGTTATTACCATAGAGTGGAAAAATATTGAACCAAGCACTTGCACTAATCTAGTCCATTCAATGCCAAGGGGCCTGGCAGTTGTTATTAATAATCAAGCCTCACACACAAAGTATTAAAGGAATATTGACATAAAAAGCAGCTTTATACCCTGACCCTTGTAAGGGGTGTACTCACTTTTGAAATGGGACCATTTAACAAAATTAGCGATATATAAGTTGTGTGTAAATATTTCTATTATCTCAATATCAATAAAAGATCACAACTGATTATATGTTACTATATTTAAGACCTTTGTTCTTACGTATGTTGTATCTGTGAAGAAATTATATTTCTTAAAAATTACGAGGGGTGTACTAAATTTTGAGACATACTGTAGGTCATGAAATTAACGCCACCACATTCTAAAATAATCATGGAGTTACCTTTATATGAAGTTTGTTCTCTTACTAATGTGTGAAGTACGCCCAACAGAAGTCGCTGTTTGTTCATATGATGAACCCAAATGTGTCTAGTTTTCTTCCTTCTCTTCTACCTTCTCTTTAATAGCCATAAGAGAAGCAGCTCTTCTAACTCTAAGTCGATCATATTGCCCGGATTTTACCTTTACGCCCGTTAGCTAGTGATTGCTGAGAACTAGCACAATGGGAGCGTGGGGACGTGTTTTTATGCTGCCACGTGGACGATCGAATTGATTTTATCGTTGCGCGAATAATATCGTATCGTTATCGTTTATCGTGATCGTTGTGCCGAGTGTGACCGGGGATTTAGTCTCTTAAATAAACATATCGTCTCGATTAATCATTCAACTTTTTGGGACTATAATCAAATTGAACCCTATTAATCTGCTTGAAATTCTAATGAAACCATTTTAATACCTTCTTTTTAAGAAAAATCTAAACCATGCGATTTTACGTATTGAAAAAATGGAGGAGTCTATTTGAATGATGGAAGTTACTTTTTTTGCAGGTGTCCAACCGAGTTTACTGGACCGACTTGTGAAAGTAACATATGATTTGACCAACTACTGGAAAAGATTAGATTATTGTCATTTAGTATAATTACATGGGTGATTATTGAAAATCTTGCGTGATGGTTGCCAGAAAATTACGTCATAAATCTTGATTATCACCTACAGGTGAACATAACTGTTCAGGCTCAGAAGCAAGATGGTAGCTAGGGGGTGCTGGTGGCACGGTGGTAGTGCATGTGTCTTTCACCACAGTGACTAGGGTTCGATTCCGACTCCGTGTGGTTATCTGATTAAGATTACCTTGGTCACATGTGAGAAGAGTGTTGTCCAGTTTGTCTCTACCAAACATCGCAGGCTTTCTCCGGGTACTCCGGTTTCTTCCTGTAGTAACACTGGACCCATGAGGGGTGACCCTTACTGGACCTCTAGGGAGAACAGCTCAGGTAGCTGACAGGGTTATCCAGTATAAATAAAAGTACTTTACCTTTATCTTTGTAAATAGTACCGAGGAGATTTTAAAAGTGCTAGTTCAGATGCGCAGATGATGCCCAGAAAGCGACATTTCGTTTTATAACGCCAGGACACCAAAAATTGGCAGTCTAGCGACTTTAAAATTAGCCCCAAGCCCCTCTAGAGGACCACTTTGCTACATCAGTTGGCTGTGCAACAGATTATCCTTAAATTCAATTCGATTTACATCACCACACCTCACTTGACTCATAAACAAATTACTTCACATTATTTTACTTAGTTTCAATTGTATTCTTACTGGTTTTATTCAGCTTTTTTTTCGTTTGCTTCTTTCTGGTTTTATTCGTGCTGAGAATTGTTGTTCGATACTTGTTTAATGAAAATAGGATAAACGTTAAGCCTGGTTTCCATATATAAATATAGTAAACATTGTTATCTCAATTATATATATGTGTATATATATATATATATATATATATATATATATATATATGTATATATATATGTACAAGGGCGGAGACAGCCCCCAAAATGTGGGGGGAGGGGGGGGGGCTAATGGCTATAGGATGTAACTTAGCATGGAAGGCAAATAACTTGCTGAATAGTTTTGCAAAATATTGTTCCAACAAGTATTGTAAAGCTGTATGGCTTTCATAAATTTTAGGAAACCTTTTTGATTTTTAAATTATGCAACCACATGTCTACATATCTTACGATATTTTTTTATTATGAAGCTTTGAAATACAACAGAAACTCACACAAAAAACGGTGACGGAGGTCCAAAGTGTATTACATGCAGAATTTAAACATCAAAACGTCCAAAGTACTTAACCCTCTCGTCATACAAATCCACAAATTCTTTTGCAACTGAATTAAGGTCTAATGAGTTTCTCAGCTCTTTATGCACATTTAGTAAAAGGCAGTGATTTAGCCTTCTTTCTTTCATTGACGAATGTAAATAAGTCAAAACTCGCCGTAGGGCAGAGAAAGTCCTATCAGAAGTTGAAGATGTGATTGGCACTGTCAAGTAAAGTCGAAGCAATTGGTGCACTGTAGGAAACATTTCTTTGAATATTTCATTGCTATTCATTGCCTCACAGATTGTACGAATGGAAGTAACTTTTTTGACATCAGGAGTGCCCTGTTGCCTCGTCTGCAATGATTGAGAACCATGCAGGCCCGATCCCTTCCTTGATTTTCTTCAAAAGATTACGCAGCACACTTAGCCCCAGAATTTCAATTTGCTCATTAACTGCCTGATGGCTTGTGTATCTATTTTCTATAACCCAAGTCTTGAGTCCTTCATTATCCTTCCTCCACGTTTTTAGAAGTTGTTCCAAGTTCCCTTCTGATTCTGAGTGTCCTCGGATAGTAACACCTTGTCGAGTAAGGAACACAATAGCTCTTAATTGGAGTAACAAACCTTGCCTTCTGGTCATTTGAAGTTGTGATATGTGAGAACTTATCTGCCCTTCAATGGTGGGCTTTCGTCGAGCCATCCACTTTAGTTTAGCCTCTCTGTGGACATGTGATCCCTCATGAGCCTTGAATTTCTCGCCAGCCTTCTTCCAGTTTTGAAAGCCAGTCTCAGTAAACGCTTTTTCCCCCATCTTGCTAAATGACAATAAATTATGTTTGACAGCAAAACTTATTTTGACAGCAATAAATTATATATGACTTTTTGTTAGTGGTGCAGACAGTCACCCAAGGAAATTGTTTGTACCAGTGCGGCTGAAAATTTCTTTTCTTGGCGACCAGTTGCGCTAATATTTGCTCGTCGGTGGGCTGAAACGGCTTTTCTGTGGTTAAACACCACTCTGCTGTACATTCATGAAGTGTAGTGTTAAACACACCACTGTCCGGGCATGCGATACCGTCGTCGAGTTCCTTCACAGAGTCGGTTTCTGCTTCATGTTCACAGGTAGAATTGGTCTCTTCATCTGGAAACTCCGCACTTCTTGAATCGCCTGATAGATTATTTCCTCTCTCAGTCTCAGTTGCCTCTTTCCTTTTTTTGTGTGGTAGGGACAATAAACTGAACAACGTCTGCTGTCTTTTCACCATTGAGCTTTTGTTTACGATGAAAACCACTGGTAGATACTAGCGCGAACATTTTGGGACATGTCCACGATCGCATCTCCGCAGTTTTAGTTTTATTGATCAATTATTACACTTTAGTCGACGACTTTTTTCCACTTGATGTTACACCACGTTTCTTCCAGATGTAAAGATTCATAAAATATGAAAGTACAAATTTTGGGGGTTTTAGCAGAAATGGGGGGCTCTGCCCCCCCAATTTTAAAAGTGTGGGGGCTCAAGCCCCCCCTATATCTCCGCCCCTGACGTATATATATACATGTAATATTTAAAAACCGAGCAGGAGTGCTTTATCGGGATTTAAAACACGAGGCGATAGCCGAGTGTTTTAGCTCCAATAAAGCACGAATTGCGAGTTTTTTAAATGTCTTATGAAATTCACCACCTAATACGCTAATTCGCGAAAAAAGTTTGGAAATTTATCTTTCGTAAGCCCAAAAAATTGAACTTCTTTTTCACATATAAAGTCACGTGTATCTTTATCACATATATAGATCCGACACGGTTACGATTTTCTTTTTTATTTTCCTCATGCATTTTTAATGAATTTTATAAATATATATAAAACTGAGATAACAATGCTTACTATACATATATATACATACATATATATATATATATATATATATATATATATATATATATATATATATTAATAATTTATTGTTGGTTAACTAATACATTTACAGCTTATCGTTCCACTGTGTTTCATGCTTTCGCAATCATCAGACGACTAAATTATCTCAACATTCAACTGAGTTTATATCAAGTTCCGGGGGCGAGATCCAGAGGTGTTAATTATAGGGCGGTGCTTCTTTAAAGTTACATAACAGATATTTGTTGATGTGCCGACGATTCGAAGGCAGTTCGTTGCGCCTATGAAGTAATTTATATTTTTGGAATATGATGTGGTACTTTTCAATCAAACAAAGCTCGCAATTGGTGTCCTAAGACACTTATGCTTTGACTTGTGGAATTTATTTGGGTTTCCTTAGGATAATATAATGTTGATGATATATGTGTTTGTTGTTGAGTTGTCGATTCGCATGAATTCGGACCAAAACTTTAAAACTGAAGTGTTGTTTACAACGTTTATACTGATACAACTGATCAAACATTAAATTGTTGCTGTTGTCATCACGAAATGATGAGTATAGAAGAAACATCTGTTGCCCAATGACCATCACGTTTCAACTTGACCAAAAGGTTGTAAGTCCTAAATCCTGATAATGAGTTGCATGTTCCCTTTTCATTCGTCTTGCTGGGTGCACAAGTTCAATACAATTGCCCAGTTATCCATTTCTTTTGAATATTCTTGCAGAACAACAGAACCAGAGTATGAAAGTTACTGCGCCACTGGGCAGCTTTCTGTTCCAAATAAACAGTTGATTTGAGTTGTCCGGAAAATTTCGACCGCACGGAATTCTTTGAGCATGCCCGTGACACGGTGCGTGATTTACCGGTTCAAACTTAAACGTTTATAGTTAAACGTTCAACTTGTTGAAGGCTGAAGACTGGCAGCCGAAAGCTCGTTTGGCAAAAGATTTCTTGTCAGAGAACGTCTTTCTCGTTAACTCATAATGCATAATCCTGACTGCGCTTCATCAATTATCTCTATTAAATATATTTCTCCCGCCATTGGACTATGATGAACAATGGAAATTTCACTAACCTTTGTTATATTAGCAAATAACATAGACTTGATATCATAACTGGAACAATTCATGATCCAGTTAACTCTGATTTGCAATTTTTGGAATTCAATTTTCCCGAGTTACCCAAAACTTTGCTAGAAGAATCGCAGCATATAGGCATTTTGAAATTGTGCGTAGCATCGAACCACTTTCTTCGTTCAGAACATACGCCGTCATATTACATCACCAAACGGTAAAACTTTACCTACATATTCCACATATTCGATATCTTGGTTGTTTTTTAAACAACTGAAATGAGTTAGCTTTTAAAATGTATTGCCTTTAACAACTGTAACACAGGAGCAAATAAGTCTCCGCTAACGGCAAAATCAGGAACAGATTCAGTGACAAGAAAAATAACAATACTAACAACAATAGCAAATATTATAATAATAATAAAATACATGAAACAAAACCAGCTACAAAGATAATACTTATAGCGAAAGCAATACTAAAAACAGAAATAGTAAAAAGAAACAAGGGAAAAAGAACAGCAAAAACAAAAAACAGTAAGAGCAGCAGCAAAAACAAACACATCTATCACCAAAACAAAACCAAAAACTGCCCATGACACGAAAAGCTCTGGTACTCTTTAGCAAGAAATTCTGCCACAGAAAAGTTAACAGCAGCAACATTGTTCTATTCTAAGTGCCTTAGAAATAGCGATGCTATAACGAAGGGACCAGCGTAAAATACTTCGTTAAAGTAGGGGAGCATCAGATCTGGTAAGAAACCATCCTTTTGAAATTGTAATAATTTTGTAATTAAGAAGAGAAAGAAGTAACAAGTTCTACAATCAATATCAAAACACCTTGGAGCACTTAAGAAATCCAACGTTTATTTAGTTTTAAATACAGCATTTGTTAAAATATCCTGTCTCCTTCCTTTTCGCTCCATATTTAATGTTTAGTAGGACAGCAAGGTCATACTAAACATAAATGGAATAAACTTCCTGGAAATTAGGAACGGAGGAATTCTAAGATGAAATTTTGTACTTCAACCAGAACCGTTCCAAAAGGGGTTGTTTCTTTGGGGGTTTTTTCTTTGTTTTTTGGGGGTTTTTTTTACTGGCTGTGGACGGTTGATGACGACAGCAGGGTTGACTTGGCTAAATATATTTTGCGATTCAAAAAGATTATACTTCTACAATAATTCAGTCGATTAGTATTATGGATACCTGTCAACAGATATAATTCGCTACTGACAAAAGCTCTCGTACGAAACTTTAGCGAACTATTTCCGATTTTCCTACTTTGCTTGGCGGAATACATTATCTTACATCCATTTGTAAGTATAGTCACAAATTCCAACTTAAATAGTGCAAAAGAACCAAGCAAAAAATCGGAAGATAAAGGTTGGTCAGAGTAACCAAGTTAAAATTTATTTATCTAATTTTTGTGCTTTTTAGAAATATTTTTTCTTTTTTAGTTAAAAAGAAAGTTATTGTTTACAATGACTTTGAAAATATAACACCATTTAACTCATTGCGCCATCTTGTTTTTTTACTCGCATCTAGGGTTCACGTAACCTTGATCTTCCGAATTGGTGCTATGTTTTACGTTTACTCAAAATTAGATTTTAAAAATAATTTACTACATAGACTTTACACACTTCACAGCGTATGCAAGGATGGAGCACTCAAATGTATTGACGAGAAAGAACGCGGAGGTATACAACAATGACAATTTTGCAGACAGACAAGTTGTTAGGTAGATAAGAGAACAAGCATGTGCTTTCATAAGTAACAGGAAAAGTACAAAACAGCCTAGGTACATTCCATAGAGCGTATTCACTCAGTCCCTCGAAACTCGAATAATAAAGGGCATGGCGGTCATGTTGGTGTACCTCACAAAAATAAATGACCAAAACGTTTTGGTAAAGGAACACCTCCATAGCAGTATATTTTCTCTTTATTTTACTTTATATATACGTAGAAAAGTGCGAGAAATTAAAGGACATGCTGTTTGTTACTGATGGATCAAGCAGAGTTGGGTAAAAAGACTTCGAAACGATCAAGATGTTCCTTGGAACACTTATCACGAGGGTCAACGTCGGAACCGACAAAACACACATTGGAGTAATGCAACTTGGTAGACCAGATAAAATTTCATATGAAATTGAGTTTGCAGAGTACAATACGATGAAAGAGATAAACCGAGCTATAGATGCTGTCAAGTATCTGAAACTGCAATCAGCAATCGGCCATGCTTTGCAGAAAGCGTATTTAGAGGTACTGTGCTCTCAACCTTCATTCCACTCTTTCAAATTACTATGCACACGACACTCTGCGTGATCTGGTCACGCCACCGAGAGTCCAGAATAGCCTAAAAGAAAACCGCAAACCTTGAAACAGGTTTCTTAAACTCATTAATAATTCATAAAGCAAAAACAGAAACACATAATTAATTAGTAATTAGAAATTGGAGGAAGATTACAGCTGAATTTTGCTAACTTTTGACAGGATATTTGCCCAAAATACTGGTTCATTTGAGAACTAACTTCAGACACTCGTTCAGTGTTCTTCCTCCGATATATCAGTACCTCGAAACTCGTTAAAAAAGCTCGGTTTCGCCTCGTTTTCAAACTCGTTTCTCTGTATTTAGAAATCGTAAGAACACCAACTCGTGTTTGAAATATAACTTTGAACACCGGAAAAGATCGATATCCCATCTTCGCTAGCCATAATCGTGTTGCTCCAGTTAAACCTCAGTATAACACAAATTTACAGCAATTTTTACAGGCGTTGTCCCACAAGAAACAGCTTCAAATTTGACAACAGATTATTTTAATATTTTTAATTTGCGGTTTATGAAAAATCATTATCTGTGGTCTTCGTCAGGACCTAAGTTTCCAGGCCCACCCGTGGATCGAATACCGTCGACCAGATACAACTCTGCCGTACTCTGTTGTTTGAATTGTTTACACAGTCTATTTATTGTAACATGTCTAACACGATTGAGATACTATATCTGACCATCGAAACAACGAACGATATGTAGAGGAGACCTAAACCAGATTTTCTTAACACTCTTCGACGGTTTTATAGTGCAGTGAGGAAAACTGAGGCACATTTGAAGACTAGTTTCTGCGCACAAGACCAAATGACCAATTTTAGTCGGAATTCCGCACTTCAAGCTCATAGCTGATATATGGGTGGACTTCACGATCTACCACGATTTGAAATAAGCCGAGTGCTTCTACGTGAGTTGTGCGTTTGAAGCTCTAAGTTTGCCGTACATCACAATGTGGCGTAAGTTTCGTGTAAACTAATACTTTGGTTAAACAAGATAAACACGACATACCCTCGAGCTCAGAACTGAAGTCAATATTACCGTCGATACGTGGACGTTCAAAGATTGATAGTTAAGAAATACCAAACGGATTCCCGTGTTTGGATACTGTGATCCAAACACGCGGATGTTGCGAGACTTAAGAAAAGCGTACAAAAATGCGAGCCGCTAGGCGAATGTTTTTAGCTTTTCGAAAGTCGAGCAACATCCCAAGTGTTTGGATCACAGTATCCAAACAAGAGAATCCATTTGATATTTCTTTTATAAAATAACCACAGATAAAAAGCAGTTAACTTAATAAACACATTGATGAAGTAAGTAATTCTCCCCAAAATCATCAACTACCAATCAGAGCCAAGCTTAAGAAGATCGAACCCTGGTCAACAAAGTGAAGCTACTTCAACGCAGTTATAAAGAGCAAAAACAAGCAATAAATGAGCATGTTTTCTTTTTAAGTTATTTGAAAGTTCAAGAACATGCCAAGTGTTTGAATCACAGTATTCAAACACACAAAAGCCGTTACGTGTTGCTTTCATAAAATAATAAGACTGAACGTGCAAAGTAAACTTCGATACACTTTTGGGGGGAAATTTTCCGTGTTTGGATACTCTTATCCAAACACGGGTTTTAACTAATCAGAGCTCGTGAACGAGTCACGTTATTTTATAAAAACGTTTTCTGAGCCGTAATGAGATATTAACCCATTAGCTAACGAAACTCAGATGGCGAGCTGCGTATGAGGCAGCATATCGTGACTGCTGCATAGGCAGCACTTAATGTTTGAACCTGCAACATAGAGGCAACTTGTTGATTTTAAATTCAACGTAGCTCAGAACGCTAGTTTTGAATATGACTGTGTATCCCACCTTTTCGATTTTGTCAAAAATCGTTGAAAATGAAGTTCATTATCTTTTCTTTATCTTGTTCTTTGAGAGCTTAAACAGTTGACAAAGGCAAAGCGTTAAAATCTGTTGTTTTGTTTGCCGCGACAGTGTTAAGGCGGGAAAACTGCCAACCAATCACAACGTTGATAAGAAACTCTTTTTATTCGTGAAAAAAAGTCGCATTGCCAAGAAAAGCGCTTCCAACGTACTTGCAGTTTTTGTGCCGATCATTGTGCAGATATCTCCATATGGTTTCAAATAAATATAAGATCGAACTGATTCTGATCTATTGGCAGTTTGGTTAAAAGCCAGTTAGTATACCTTTTTGATCAAAAATACAGAGTTTGATGGATTGACTCCGAAGTTTTACCTCGGGCAAATCCAACATCACTCAACTTCATCACTTACCTATCAAATTTCAGTAATGTTTACTGTTCTTCAATCTTCCTTAACCATTTGTAATGAATACCAGACTGACCCAAAAGCTTTCTTTTCAGGTGTTCGACAGTAAAGGCGGCGACCGCCCTGAAATTTCAGACGTTATTGTCCTTCTCGGTGATGGTGGAACAAGCGATGGAATTAGATTTACGAGAGCTCAAGCTGTGAATCTCAAGAAACACCACGTGAAAATTTTCACGGTTGCCATTGGAGCGTTGAAAGAAAAGATGAAAAAGGAGTTTTCAAGTATGGCCTACGCAGAGAATGGTAAAAAGTTGTTCTACGAAGCGGTTGCCACTCTGGACTCAATGCATTGCCGACGACTTAGTAGATGCGATTTGTGATCGATTTTAAACCAGAAAGCTATCAAGTACGACCTTTCTTGCGTTGAAATATTAATTTTTTCTGTTTTCAAATGTGTTGCCTAATAATTCAATAAAGTCTATCTTACAGCTTAGTGGAATCTTTATCAGACAAGTTGACTTTAAGTTGCAACTTGGGTTGGAGTTGAGGACCATGTATTTTGTTGTGAAACCTCGATTTTTGCATGTAACGACCGCTACAGCGAAATCTTCTGTCAATCAAGTCGAGCTGATCCTACTTAAACGGAAACTTCGTCGAAGAAATAAATCATAGCTACTGTACATGAAATGTAGTAAGCAATATTTCACTCAGACTATCGGCCTCCCTTACACTTCTATTTCATAATGAGGGGGGATATGGTGCAATCCAAACAACTGATGTAAGGATTAATCAAACGAGCGCGCAAGTTAACTCGTGGCAATTTGTGCTGACTTGCGATGCCACCTAACCGCCGTACAAATCGTAGCAAGTTCTGCACTTCCACTAGTTCCCATGTTCTTGCGCAAAAGCTAGGCGGAGTTTCCATGAAGTCGGAACACATAAGAGTTGCATCGTCTTATATTTCGTGCTCAAACGGCTTCCAAGTTGGAGAAACTAGTGGTGAAAAGCCTTTGCTGACACTGACGGTAAGCAAGCGAACTCTTTAGACGCCGAATGCTGGTGTGTCACATTCATCGCGCAATTTTAAAAGTTCAAGTCAGTTGCAAGTCATCACTGTGGAACGAAACACCAGCTTATATTCGTGTTCTAGTTTGATTAGGGTGTCCGTGAATTACCCTTCCCATATGGCCAGCAGTCATCCTGAATACAGCTGCTGCCATCATACTGCACCCTGTCTGGTACACTGACCTACGCAAAACCGGACTGGAAATGTGCCCTCAATATTTCTAGTGAAGGGCCACAGTGGATTTATTAAATTTTGGGGGGCACATTTAAAACAGATTTAAGAGAACAGATAATGCATCACCCGGAACTATATACATAAACGTTTAATTTTATGATGCTTGAAGATCCTTTTACTCGACCGGTTGGGTAAGCATTTGAGTGTGGACACCTGCTGTTTGTTGCTGAATACCAATGGTAGACGTTTACTTGTCTTAATAAAATTGCAACCAACAAGAAAAGACATTTCAAAGATTATTGTACAAATCTCTTCCGCAGTTCCGCCATAAAAAATTTGTCGGACAAAACGTCTAGTGGGCCATAAGTTGGCTGTTATATCAAACTCTGCAAGTATTTTAAATGTAGTTTTATGTGGGACTTGAATTACATTTGATATCGATGATATGCAATAAATTATACCAAGGTATCTCTGCAGCCGAACTAATGCGGTTAATACCAAATGAAATTCATTTATTTACATAAAGCAAATCTAGATGCAAAACTGTCCTGGTTTTGCATCACTTAACGTGTCGACTGCATGTGGCTCGACGACACAAAAATGTACTAATACCGGTATATAGTGACTGTCGATTTGAGAGGACTGAAAAATCTGATCGCGTCAGAGATTTGTCTTCAGTTAAGCTGCCAAACGACTATCATATAACATATTTCTTCACTGTAAGACGCATTTTTGCATGCTGTTCTGGCACTTCTCCATCACACGCCTAAGTTCTGCGTCATCTTCGTCCAGCAGCATCCCGTTCTCACAAATACTGTGTGCTCTCGTGTAGTCCCTGCGTGCAAGTGCGATGCGGGCAGACGTCACAAATATCCGCACTACAGTATCGTTACCAGGGTGCGACGCGATCAAATTGAGAGCAATTTTCTGGTCCCTTTCGAGAGCGCAAATATAATCTTTGCAAGCTTTGTCCTCATCCTCGTCCATCATATAGACAATTGCGCGCGCGCAGTAGTCGCTTACCAGTGGGTTGGGAAGAGCCAAAACGGCGCTGTAGTCTCGGATAGCGCGCTTATATTCCTGCAAAGTCTCGAGACACTTTCCACGGGCGCGCAGTATCTCCGCATCGTGAAAGTCAGACGCAGCGACTGCCAAAGAATAAAACTTTAAGGCTTCGCCATTTTGGCCTCTTTTCCTGACAATCTCTCCTTGCTTGAAGGCTGTACGTGCGAGCTGGCATTTTGCAGGAGGTTCCATTGCTTGAACACAGAATGCCAGCGTATTCCAATCATCGGCAAGCTTTTGCAGCTCGTTCATCGCGGCATCGGTGTCGCCTACTTTCGTGTATAGGAGTGCAATTCTCGCTGTGACAGACATATCGAGTGGCGAGAGATTTTGCGCTTCTTGGAGATTCTTAATGGCCTCCGTGTAACGTTTGTGAACGATTAGCGCGTCCCCAAGTATACTCAAATACTTCGGATTTTTTGACCTCAAGCTGACGAGAAGGTTCGAGAGCAGCAAAATCGTTTCACCCGACGTCAAGGTGCTATCGTGATGCATACTCGTCGCAATATCACCATTCTCCGCGCAAAAAGCAAATGCACTCTGAAGATACTTTTCAATGGTAAACAAAACCATGCGCAGTGTCTGCTGTGGTAGTGATGCCAGGAACCTGGTGGTAGCCGGGATATTAGTCTGTAAACTACCAAGAATATCGTGGCTGGCATCTAAGTGTTCTTGGAGTCTCACGTAGACGCATGCCCGACCACACCTCGCCTCAACACAAGAAGGCGCACGCTTTAGAACTGCAGTGAAGTCACTGACAGCTTTCATGTAATGCTGCAGCTGCAATAAACAGCGGGCTCGAGCGAGGTATGAGTCCGGGGCACTGCAGGACGCGGCAGCGATCGCGACGCCAAAACAGTCAGTTGCTTCCAAGAATTTCTCTTCGCGAAACAACGTCAATCCACGGGCGTGAGCCTGACGAGAAATATCCGCGCGCTCTTTTTTAGGAAACTCTGAAAACTGGGCCGCCAAGCATTCCTCATCTACCTCGCGCAAGACACTGCAAAAACCCTCCATAGCAAGATTAGTATTGCCCAGCTTTAGCCGAAGTGCAGCCAGATGTATAATGGGCATACAGTCGCTCGGGCTGGTCTTCACAATCCTCAACATGACTGACTGCGCCGCGTCTGACATGTCCAGCGCCATAAGTACCTCGCTGTACTGCAAATAATTCTGAAGTTTTGTGGGTGTGAAAGTCACGAGAAGATCGCACAAAGAAAGCAGTAGCCTCGACTGCGACTGAACCTCTTTCTTTGTTTTCTTCATGCAATCACGAACAAACCTCTCTATGCCTTGAACAATGATGCCTTGTTGCTCCTCGCTAAATCTCTGAAGTACTTTGACGGTGGCCGAAGGACTGAAAGAGCACGCGTAACCGATATCTTGCGCAGCCTTAGCGGGATTTTTGATCAGAAAATTCAGGTAGCTTCGGCAACAGTGGACTTCAATGGAATTTTTCTGCAAGTGAAATGCGCACTCCAAGTCAGTTTGAGCCATGTCGAATTTCCTCATTCCAAGGTATGATAGAGCTCGCTCGCACAACAGGTGAACCGACGGCGTTTTGCGAATAGCTTCTGTCAACAACGCCACGGCATCTTCGTGTTTCCCGGCCGTTTGCAAGCACTCGGCACATTTCCTTAATGCTTCTACGTTGTTACTGTCGATCGCGTAAAGCAGCATGTAAAGTTTGCGGTAAAGTTGAAGTGCGTTATTGGCGTCGCTTGGATTTTCGTTCGATTCGTCACCGCCTGAAATATCCTGGACAAGCGCCGCGGTCTGGTCAATGATGCACGATGTGAGTTTCGTAACATGCGCATTCGACAACGACTGTAAGGTGATCTGCGTCAGACAGGAGTCGTGCTCCATCGCCTCAATATAGTCCAACACAGCTTCGTCAAATCCACCAATGTTGACAAGACACTCGGCATGGTACAACCTGAAGCGAACTCCCTCCAAAAGATCACCCTGGGATTCTAGTTGGTCAATACAACGACTGAACACTACCTTTGCGTCCTCGTACCGAAAGACCTTCATAAGTAGCTGGCCATAAATTTCTGCTGACTGCACGTCGCTAGGTTGAAGTCGCAAGATCTCTTTATAATAATTGAGCATGTCCACATTGTCCTTCGCACTTAAGGACATCATGTTGTTATACAGCTGGGAGGCCTTTTCCAGGAAGGCTCCACGGATTATTTCTTTCTTTTTAGAGTTAAAAGTCTGAAGACATTCACTCGCTTTCTCTGCGTCCACTTGAAATGCCTGAAGGTACTGCTCCAGTCCGGTCTCTTTCTCGGAAAGTTTAATATGCGCTAGCGAACTCAACAACAATATCTCTGGAGTGTCAACACTCCTCGGAATATTCCGTAATCGATCGCTGTCCAGTACCACCTCCTCGTAGTGTTCCTGCTCGATTTGCGCTCGAAGTTTAGTTCGCCACGCAACGGGATTGTTCGGATCAACTTCTGGTAACAGAATCAGTTCACTTATTTTCATGGCTGATGTCGGCGGTTCTGCGTCACTGCATTGGCAGAATCTTTCTAACACTTTGACTACGTCTTTGAGTGCGGTCCGCTCGGTCCTTCTTAGTTGCTTTTTCGTTCTTCTGGGTGCCATAGAGAACGCATGACAGAGGGAGACTGCCGCCGACTCAAAATTACCGTGTTGAAGGTCGTTTTGGATGTTGCCAAACAAAAATTCCATTTTGCTAACGATGTTTTGTTTGAGCTGAGACACACACTTTGAAGAGGATGATTTCTTCTCTTCGTCTGTGGATAAAGAACTAAGAGTTAAAAAATGATCTGGGACTTCTATTGCAGCGTTATTAAAGACATTTGCTAACAAGTCGCATTACCTCGGCAAATAACTTTGGGAGAAAAAAAATTCATATGCAAACATACATACGTATATCCACACATATGTATTATATATATATATGTATGTATGTATGTACATATTTAAATGCACGTATATACATGTACATATATATATGGGTCAGAATGCTGGGGCTTAAAGAAGAAAGATCAAAGAAAATTACTAACAACAGAGATGAGCATGCTACGAAAGATGTTGGGAGTGACACTGCGTGATAAGATAAGAAACGAGGAAGTGAGAAGAAGAACAACAGTGATGACAAGTGTAGTGACAGTAGTGGAACAAAATAAACTCCGCTGGTATGGTCATGTTTTAAGGAAAGAGAAGGAGGACGTGGTAAAGCAGGCATGGGAGGAGCCGGTGAGGGGAAAGAGAAGCAGAGGTCGCCAGTTAAAAAGGTGGAAGGATGGGTTAAGGGAGAGACTGGAAGAACTGGGTTTGAGGGAACAGGATGCAAAGGATAGACAGAGATGGAAGAGGGGGATCATGGCCACCGACTCCCAACAAAGGGAATAATGGTGTTGGCAAAGAAGAAAGAAGAAGATATACATGTACATATATATACACACACACGAATACATAAATATACAGTATATATAAATATATACAGTATGTCTCAAAATTTAGTACACCCCTCGTAATTTTTAAGAAATATAATTTCTTCACAGATACAACATAAGTAAGAACAAAGGTCTTAAATATAGTAACATATAATCAGTTGTGATCTTTTATTGATATTGAGATAATAGAAATATTTACACACAACTTATATATCGCTAATTTTGTTAAATGGTCCCATTTCAAAAGTGAGTACACCCCTTACAAGGGTCAGGGTATAAAGCTGCTTTTTATGTCAATATTCCTTTAATACTTTGTGTGTGAGGCTTGATTATTAATAACAACTGCCAGGCCCCTTGGCATTGAATGGACTAGATTAGTGCAAGTGCTTGGTTCAATATTTTTCCACTCTATGGTAATAACGTCCTTTAGCTCCGCAATGTTTGACAGCTTGCGTTGTTCAACTTTACGTTTAAGCACATTCTAAAGCTGCTCAATATTATTTAAATCGGGTGAGATGCTTGGCCAATCAAGTACTTTTACTTTCTTTTTCTTTAAAAAAGCAGATGTGACTAGCGGAATGCTTGGGGTCATTATTATGTTGAATAATTTTTCCTCTGCCAAGGCGTTTCAGGGATGGCATCATTTTTGCGTTCAGCATTTTGCAGTACATGTCTGCATTCATGATGTTTTCTATAAAATGAAGTTCGCCTACACCCTGGGCACTCGTACAACCCCAAACCATCAAGCTGCCACCACTATGTTTCACGGTAGGTACCAGGTTTTTCTCGCTGTATTCTTCTCCAGGGTGACGCCACACATTTTTCACGACATCAGAGCCAAAAAGATTTATTTTGGTCTCATCTGACCACAATATAGACTCCCAAAATGACATTGGCCTATCGCTGTACTCTTGTGCAAACTGTAAACGGGCTAGTTTGTGTCTCGGCTTTAAAAGAGGCTCCTTGTGAGATCGTCTACCGTGAAGGTTTACTCGATGGAGGGTACGTCGTACAGTTGAAGTTGAAACACTAATACCGGTAGCCTCAGAGACAACGTAAGCGAGATTGGGAGCACTCTCCCTTGGATTTTGATCGACCACTCTAGCCACATAACGCTCTGATCGGACTGATAATTTTCTTGGTCGACCTGAACGACCATTCACGGCTACAAGTGTACCAGTCTTCTTATACTTTTGTACAATTTTTGCCACTGTGCTTTTACTGAGTTTTAATGTATTAGCTATTTTGATGTATCCCTGCTTGTCCTGATGCATTAAAATAATAGTTTTCTTAAGATCAAGCGACAATTCTTTACCATGTGGTGCCATGACTGAATCCAATGACCAAAATGGTCGAAGTACAAAAAAATATGCATAAAATCACCAATTTATGAAAGCTAACATAGTCTCTGAAGGTAATCAAGCGTTTCACTATTATCAAAATGCAATGATATACTTTATGTGATAATTTAAGAATGACAAAAGAGCCCCAAACTAAACAATTTTTATATGACCTTGTCAGGGGTGTAATCACTTTTGAAACAATACCGGCATTTTACAAAGCCAACCACAGACACGTAGCGTGTAAATATTTCTAATATTTGAATATAAATAAAAGATCACAATTGATTGTACATTACTACATCTAAGATCTTGTTTATTATGTTTGTTTTATTTGTGAAAAAAATTACTTTATCTTAAAAATCAGAAGGGGTGTACTCACTTTTGAGACATACTGTATATATATATATATATATATATATACACAAATGTTGACTAAAAATGTCCTTTACGTCGCTACTTAAAGTTTCACGCTACTAAGCGATGGATAAAGTTAAAGTTTCACTTAAAGTTTCACGCTTAGCAACGTGAAACTTTAAGTGGCGACGTAACGGACATTTTTAGTCAACATTTGTATCACGCTCTACCAGCCCTGGTATTGAGCACTCTACCACGTTAATTTGGAATTAACCATATTCTTATATATATATATATATATATATATATATATATATATATATATACTGTATATATAATATCATGAAGAGCCCGCTCAACATAAAGCTTAAAACATCATATAATCATCATACAAACTTTATTAAAAAAGAATAAACAACTTAAGTTTCGGGGACCGGCCCCTTCTTTACCAGCTCACAGTTAAAGAATAGAGTCCTTATATACCTTATCGTCCTTCCTTAAATTTACATAAATTTCAAACATCCATTACATTTAGTCCCAGAGGAGCATAACATTTTAATTTTTCAATCTAAAAACCTTCCCTTGCTGTCGGATCCCTAACATCGGTAACATCAATTATTTTAACAAATAAATCTTCCAGACCTATATGCTCATCTTCAAGAAAATGTGCATACAGGTGTTCCCCACAAATTCCCCTTTGTCCCCTTTCATATCGTCTCAAAGAGCTCTTATGGTTATTAAACCTTAACCTAAATGGCGTTGTTGTGCTCCCCACATATTGTTTACTACATCTTTTGCATGTTATTAAATATACCACTCCTTGAGAGTGGTTAAATATACCGAGGTTATATATATATATCGAGTATATATATATATATATGCTGTATATATGTATATATACGAGTGCGTGTGTATACATATATGTACATGTATATATGAACGATATATATATATATATATCAAGCAGGAGTGGTTTATCGCGATTTAAAACACGAGACAATAGCCGATATATATTGGGAAAACATCGTCATTTGACCTATTCCTGCTCAATGGAGCATAACACAGTTGTATGGCTACATTTTCAAGGAAAGAACCCTCCTTCCCCAAGTGAACACCTTTACGTAACATTTCAATGCAACGGATAGTTTTGACAATGAGACCAATTGACAATTAGTTCTTTAAAGTACTTATCTCATAAAACAATTTTAAAGGCATCGCCGTATTATATGAAGTAACTAGCCATGCGAAGTTTCATCTCAAATTTTTCGGTATAAAAGTAATATTTTATGAGGAAAGTTTCAATTTAGGAAGTCACCGTGCGGGTCGCGAGGCTGAGCAAGGCTTACTTTAAGGGACGCTTTGACGTCATATACTCAAGAAAATCAGACCAGAGCCAAGTTTATTGAGACAATGACGTCAAAAGCAGCCCTAGACTCATTCCTCCCGACTTTAGCTATTTCAAAGGAGGTTCCTGGAACGCAAACTGAACACATGCGATTTACCTTACTTAAACGAATTTCGAGTTTGTAATACAGACATGATTACTTATTCCGATAAGATGGTTGTGAATGGACATTTGTCAGAAGAGATTCTAACATATCTGTTCAAGCAAAACACTTGTGGTCGCAGTATCAATTATTTGCAGGTAGGAACGAGATACTTCTTCATCCCCCACTCTCACGCTCCTATGGAGTGGTGATCGCACTCTCTATTCCGGTTCTCCCGATGTCACCCACATTGACCTAAAAGCTTCGATCAAATCTCTCACCAGTTAAGCATTTCAGTTTCAAGCATTTCCTCCTTTTCTTTGCCAGACATGATCTTAAGTACACATTTTAACCCTACCATATTCAGCTTGCTTTCAAAACAATCATTCTTACCTAACACCCATTAACTCCGTCAACGGTGCAAGCTTAAACGTTAATACCTGTTTAACAGTTTATAAGACCTGACAACACTACTAAAGCAAGTATGTGAATGAGAAATCTTCGAACAGACTGTTTACCCTCGTTAATTTTGATTTGTGAGCCGCAGTCATGGTACAAAAGGTACGATGAAAGTGTTTACCGACAAAAAATATGTTGCTTTTCTTTAAATTACTTTCAAAATATTGGAATGACAGGAGGACAAAACATCAACCTTTACAGTCCATTTTTTCTACGTTCACATGCCAATATATACATGCACACTGGCCTGTAACCAACAATTTACCACAACCTTTTCGAATACACTTTTACCAATTCAAAAGAATTCCAGGTATCATGAGCATTGGATGGTTAAGTTAATTTATTCAATATGGAGACTGCGTTGTTTCCAGGAAGCGCTGTTTTGGGAAAGATTGACTCAGACTTCAATCATACAAAATACATCAAAAAGTACCCGTAACTGAGCTTTGAAGTAAAACTACGTTTATTGCAAGATTTCCTCAGTTTCTAGTTTCGGAAAAAATTTATTAAAAATATCACTATGGCAACTATGAGCGAAAAAAAACAGACGAATTCTCACGGTTTCTGTACAAACACTCCAACGTACAACTCGCCCTCTAAAGAAGGAATCCGGAACTCTAAAACATATCCATCGCCATCAGGTGAACGAACGAGCTTTGTCAGCCTAAATCAACCAATCATAACAAACCGATCCCACGGTCTTAATCCAGATTGCATATACTGATTGTTATTACTTCATGGTTTCGAGAGCTAGCTGTCATCTTAGAATTCTTTGCTTCAATATTTAGGACTTTTGGGAAGAAAGTTAGGCCAAATAGGTTTAAGCTTTTCTAAAGTCTTGCCTGATTTTTTACCAGCCATTGATCAACTTCCAACCATCTAGGCCCCCAAAATTTGCAAGAAATTACTTAGTCTTAACCCGTCTAAAGCGGCCTGACCTGATAATATTACCTGTCGTATTTTGCAAGACTTTGCTCACGAACTGGCTGTTCCTCTGGCCATATATACAACTCTTCATTATCCTCAGGTGTTATTCCCTCTATCTGGAAATCCAAATTCTAGATAGCACATTTCAGGCCATGTGGTTTTTCGAGTCTGTATCGTTCTAACCATACTAGTTTAATGTGTATTTGAATACAACCAAATTTTAAAGCAACTATTCACCAGACCAACATAATATGTTTTGAAATAGGTGAACAAACATCGAAGCTGAAGATGTCTATTGAGAGAGCATCAATCTAACAAAAAGATGCGAGTTAAAATCTCGTTCAAATCATTATTAGTGAGGCAGGAGGATCAAGAATTTTTCCCTTGAAAAATACGACATTCTACTCATATATAACTCATATCTTGGTGAAAGTAATTCCTCCAGTGCTATAACATGAACTGTACATTTTAGTTTGCCATTCCAGGCTACATAAGATTGCTTCATTCAAGTTCAATTTTATTTCTCAATTCAAATCACCAAGATGGACCAATCAATTTAAGCGGGTAAGCTTGTTGGTATAAATTAAGAAACACATACCCGAACATGTCAGACTTAAGTGCTTTTTTTGAATCGTTTTTGCAAACTTAAAGAGTTTAGTTTGAATTCACTAAAATCAAGCGTGGACAACAGTCAATAATTTCTACCAAATCCTCCCTCAAAAATGAATTGAAAAAATAAAATTTAAACTAAATGATTTTACAATAAAACTGGGCTAGTAGATTCTGTAAGTTTAGAAACCAGAAACAAACCAATGTTCCTTTGGAGACTAATTGGAGACTAAGAACTTTTAAGAAGTAACATAACCAAACAAGACGAAAACGAGATTCCCTTTGAAATCGAGGTATCTTCTTATAGACGCACAAAAGGAGTAAAAGGTCAGTTAATTTTATCATAATTGATTATATCCCTGATAGAACATGAATTTCGTTTAAAGCAATTTAAAACGTTTGGAATAGTTCAAATAAGGCCATCTTCCTACACAACGCGGATGGCCATGAGTAAACTTTAGGAAAGTTAGGGCCTTTAAGCAATGATACTACAAGAGTGCATATCAAGTTTAACACTTTTCATTTATGGTAGCTCTCACGATGCAATGCAGCATCGAAAAATTTCTCAAAAACTGCTATAAGAGAATTTAACTCATCGAAGACAATATCTGGTGCGTAAAAATGCAACAGTGAAGGTGTTACTCAGCAAGAATGCCCAGTCTTCTGGAAGTTTTACAACATTCATTATCCCTCCAGCCTCCTCCTCCTATTTTATAATCTCATAATATCAGAAAAAAAATGTGATCGTCAGACAAGACATTTTGATGAACATATCCTCTGGAATTCGTTCAAGTTCGAGCTTATAAATGCCCTGCACTTCATGTACTCACAATTTGCCATGATTGGAAATGCCTTTCCAGTTCAGTTGGTCGGACGAAATGCAAAAGCAGGCGAAGAATTTAGTGTATAACCAGATGCCTAATGAACACGATCTAACCTTGTAAACAAGACTCGAATATAAGATAAACATGCAGTTAGTCTATAAACAGATTACAAAATACCTCAAATTACTGAAGAAATGACATATGCTAAAACGAATGCTATTAATCATGTGTTGGAATTTGAATGAAATCGCAAGAAAAACATCTTATATTAAGAAATGGATAAAAAAGTATAGTAAATTAACAGTTTAATTAGCGTTTAGTATGTTTGTAGATGTACTCTCATCCGTATAACCAATGTTTCGAATGAATTTCCAACGTTCAATGACTAACGTTCGGCTGCAAGACAAGCAACCTTTGACTCGTCGTCGGGACTGAATATTTGAAGTTAGATTGAAAATGGATCATGCTCAAGTAGGACTTGATAAGTACGGTTCAAACAGCGGGCAACAAACACTATTGTTATAATACTAGAAAAGAAATATTATTGTAATAGAAGTATTGCTATAATACAGCCATTTTTAATAATTATTTGCCTATCATGATATCCCGTATTGAAAGTTAGCTGCTTTTGATTTTAATAACTCTTTCGACATATCGATAATTTAACGAACATGCAGCAATATAGCATCGCAATGCTCGCATGTTAACGGACATGAACAGTTAAACTCAATTAAACTGATCCAAACAAATCAAACGATTCAATTCAGCAAGAAAGAGTATCAGTTAAAAAGGATGAATGTCTTACGCAAATCGTAAGAACTAAATCAGGAAGACTAAACACTTAGGCTGGATTGTCACGAATAAGCGATACTTCGAATACCATGACAGAATGCCTTCGAGTGAAATGGCACAGGAAACAAAAACGAAGTAATACCCGCATAAGTTGCATAACTCGACCGCTTACGATTAATTAAAACACATCTACTCGGTTCAGGATCAAGCAATGGTTATTTGAAAAACCCCGAATTCCTGTAATCTCTTAGCCTCCTACTATATATCTATATAGATCAATACTATATCACAGGTACATTGCACATGTATGTAAAGCGCCGAACAACTCCGTCACAAAGAAGAAGCAGTTTGTTACAGACACCGAGTAAGAAGTTTTAGGGATCTATGGATTAAGATCACTGATTTGTTGCAAGTATCAATCGATCAAGCAGAACGATTGATGCAGTTGAGGAATGACTTGAACGAGCTTGCACTCCTCGGTTTCAGCTCAACTCCCTGAAACATTGCCGGTATATGGAAGAACTAACAACGAACTAAACACTACCACAAGCAGAGACGACCCACAAAATGCAACAGGAATGACAAGCATTTCAACAATCTGGATGTTCAGAACGATTTTTCTTGTTATTTTCTTTTCGAAATCCAAAAACCATTTACGGTCAAACGTTTTGACTCAGGCACCAAACCAGGAAGCTGACCTAAACCAAACCTGTACGCCTCAAAGAGTTGTTGTGATTGTTGCTGTAGACGTTGAGAGCGAGTGGAACGCGATTCTGAAACGGAAGCGTTGTTTCACACGCGCGCTCAATCGCTCCTGTTATTGACACACGTCTGGTTTTTGACCCAAGCAAATTAACAACCTAAATAAAACAAGGAATCAAGCCGAGATAAGAAACTCCAGGAAGCAATCTGGGTTTCAACACTTAGGCGAACACTGATGACCCACGGCCTCCTTGCGTGAAGCGACAACAAGTCCACGAACAGGGAATGTATTATAACTCCAAATGATTGACAAAGGACATTAAAAGGTAATTAATCGTCAACGCTAATGAACTTCGAGAAACGTTTGATTCAGCGAAGAACGAACGCTAATTAAGAATCGATACATTTTGACGTGTTAAAGATTGTGTTATAAATAAATCGCGCTCCTGCTTTACTTGTAACAGAAGCAGCAAAAGCATTTGAATGTAAAGCAAGATCACTCGCGAACACACCAAACAGCATGCTAAAGTAACCCTCAACGAAAACTTCACACAAAGCTGTACTCACCACAGTTCATTGAATCCTTACTCTGAATATCTCTCTAAGTGTAACTTGACTCGAAATTTACGATTCTGAACAACAACTTTGTCCTATCACCCAGACGCTTTTCACTGTTGTTGCCTTGCCAATAATTGAAATGTCCCAAGCATACGCACACAGACGCTTTGATAGGCGTTCGTCAAAACATGGACAGTAGAAACAGCCAATTAATTATTTCTCACTATGTATTTTTCTTTTTCATTGTAACTCCTTCCTAATGATTGCCTAAGCGCCTTTTCTGAGGAATTGCCTACCACGAAATTATCAGAAAGACAAACAGATCGTAGACAAGATGGCACGCGCCCGAGAAGAAAATGCTTCTTGGCATAGCTCGTCTTACTTTGCTAATGATAGCCAGTGGACGTTCTACGCCAGGAAAAAACAAGCGGAAAGAATGCGGTTATTTTACAGATATCGACATAAGAGGAGCGTTACAATGGGTAAAAATAGAATTGCAGTTAAAATAACCCCGTGAGCAACTAAAATCGTTTGTTCGAAAGAGGCGACTCACGCGAGCGCAATGAAATGTTTCAAAATTGCAAGAAAAAAAACAAAACAAATAAATTAGCACATAACAAGCTATGGTTGATCGCTCACGTAACGTTGATGTCGCTAAGAAAATGGATAATCAGCCTTAAATTCTGAACGAAGAATAGAAAAGTACTCTATACACTAAAATGTTGCGTAAAAGACTACAAACAAATAAAGCCAAGAAATGTGAGTATTTTAAGCTTCATGTTCTGATGCAGTTTATTATCCTATCTACGAAATTAAAAGTCATGCTATACGTCCAGACTGTAAAATTCGGGTTTCTGAATGGCGAAAACGTTAAAACGCTGGACAAATTTCAGAGCGGCCATTAATACTCCGATCAGTCAAGATACCTCGGTGCTGCGGTTTGAACACGTAGATTCCGTGGCTTTAGTGTTCTGACTTGATTAGTAGAGACTTACCTTTATTGATTTTTGTTTCGCTGTCCGTTTCGAGGGCCACATTAGTAAAAGTTCTTGTCTCTCGTGTAGCATAATTCGACCTATGAGGAAATCATTTTAGATTGATAAACAGGATAAAATATTTAAAATAAAAAAGAAATGCGTTTCAGACAGTTTCTCTGACTGTCCTTCGGGTGAGTCCATCGAAATAATTTTCGCCATGCATATCCAAAGGAGGGCCCTGTAATCTCGTTAGATCACCACGAACGCTATAAGAACGCTTCATGAGTACGTATAACTGATAAGCAAACAGATTTAATTGGTAAATGAAGGCTACCGGGTGAGAATCCCACACAAGAGAAAAAAAAAACGACGTTCGTACCTGCTTCCTTTGTTGCGCGGCATTTCAGGACGAAATTGCTTCACGACCCAGAGGAGCAAAGCACCTTCTCGTAAATTCGGCGAGCGTTCCTGGTTGAACGATCTCAAAGAGCACCTCAACAAGACGACTTCGCAGGAGATTGCCAGCTTCTAGTTATTTGATAACTATTAAAGCGTTGATAGTGTAGGATCGAGTGGGTTGTCGTATTCATCCAATCAGATCGCGGCGATTACGACGATCATCACAGGGTAAAAAACAATACACTCATCAATTTGCCTACTCGTCCATTAAGCGCTTTAGAATTCCTCTGAACTGTTTGCACGCTGTAGAACACCCCAGTAGTCTTTTCACGAGTAATGAGCCCAATAGAATAACGAGTCCATCTAATAAGCAGAAAATGGTGTTATAATTGAAATGAAATTATATCCGTTTGAACTCCATTATGGACTGCTCATGCTGCGCAAGGGCAGACACTTTGACACAAGACGGGGGTCGAGCGACCTTTTCCGATCAGAAATGTATACCAAAACCTGAAGTTCGTCAAAAGTCTGGGCCCACTGAGAGGCTTATTGATTTTTTTTAGAAACACGGTTGGCAGTTGCATAGTGACAATAGTTGGTTGTCAGTCGTGACCATCCCGACATCTGTATTTGCTTTCGCGGTGGTAGAGAGCATAACTAGAGAGGAGCCTATACGCGTTTCAAAGTTTAAGAAGACCATAACACGCGGTTAGTTAAGCGTTCTCCTTCACAGTATGAACAGCGGGAGCAGCTAGCTGTTGTCCGCGAACATTTTGGATTATTTATAAGCTGCATAACCAGATAAGAGCGCTCAGAAGAGCTTTGCGCAGACCGAAATCGTATTAAAAAAGACGAAGCAAGTCGCTTCAGGGCAATGAACTCGTACACGGAGTTAAAGCTGCCAAACTACCCTGACAACAATTTCACATGCAAATTTGCATGGGAAAATTGTATTTCATATGTGAATTGTTTCAATTCCATATGCGAATTCAATCTTCATACTTGAATCTTCCATTTCATATGTGATGTACATGTTACGTATACCAGGATTTCACATGAGAAATTTTGAACCGGTTCATTTCACGTCCATGAAATTATGAATCATATATTTCATACCTTGAAACGTTGATCCCATTTCTTATGTGAAATGAAAATGTTCAAAATTCCATATTTGTTTCACATGTGAAATGGCATGTGAAATTTTCATAAGGGTATAAACCTTCAGCCAAGAGTCAGATTGTCCAAGTCCGTAACATTAACAATCGTTTCTCCTTGACTTCTGAAAATCTTGACGAAAATTCCAAGCCAATTACAACACTTGGCTTGGAGTCAACAAAGTTCTATCAACTAAGCGGACAAAATGCAAAGGGATCGATGTGCATCAGAAAAAGTTGGACAGCAAATTGGTACTGGTGAGATCTGGACAAACTGAACAATAAAGGAGATGCTGGAGTTTTAGCAGCATTGGTAATAGGCCGGAATCTGTGATTGCACTAAACAGAGAGCGACCCAAAAATAAGCAGAATCCTAACTTTTTCAAGAACGTGGTCGCCAATCAGTAGGGACAAGACATGATGATACAAATGATTGACGAGTCAAAATATTTTAAAAGGTAAGAGTACATACTGTCCAACCATCCCGATACTGCTTAAAAACCCGAATCCCGACCGACATGCTTTCGGGACAAGAAAAATTCCGATTTCACAATCTGCTTCAAGGAACAAGCCTGGCAAGATATTTTTGTAAAATTCTAATAGTGCAGATATACCCGGTTAGAAAAGTGGCACCAGTGGTAAGCAGGTGGACGAAATGTACAAGACATAAATTTGACTGGTTGCCTTTCAATAAGTCAGTGATATCCGAATTCTCGTACTTCGACTTGATGAATATGACTCAGTTTGAGGAATTACGATACTTTGTTTTTTATTACAGTCAATATCTCTGATAAAGAACAAGCGTAAAATGACGACTAGTTTACCGAGTATTTTTGGCAGAAATTAACGTCTGAGATTACTAGAAATTGTGTTTCAAGACATCACGATTTCAAAATTTTCTGGCGGAGTATGCCCCCCACCACACCCTCAGTAAAATTCTAATTTCGCGAGGCCCTTAGGTTGGATAGTCTGATGGTACCATATGTCCATTTAAATCCAAGCTGATACATTTAACAAGCCCAATATCCAGATCAATTGATACTTGGAGTCGGAGTTAAACAGTTGTAAAAAACTCATTAAGAATTAATCAGGAAAATACAATGGAAAATCATAACCGTGTTGTGTCTTTATATCTGATAAAAACCCGTTTCGGCCTACTGGGCCTCATCATATATATATATATGTTTATAAACATCATAAAAACTTTATTAAAAAGGAAGAAAAATCCACCACTTACGTTTCGGGGACCGGCCCCTTCTTCAGCTGCTGAAGAAGGGGCCGGTCCCCGAAACGTAAGTTGTGGATTTTTCTTCTTTTTTAATAAAGTTTTTATGATGTTTTTATGACGTTTAAACTTTATGTTGAACGGGCTCGTGAGGATATTATATATATATATATATGTATGTATATATATATATATATATATATATATATATATATACATAGTGGTTCGAGCACTCTATTCCCGTATCAATTCATGTTCGCTCCGAGCTGCACTGATGTATGATATATATATATATGTATGATATATTTATATTATATATTATACATATTTTATTATGAACAAGCATGTATATATAACACTATTACCATTTGATGCAAATACTGTATTTGTGGCTTGCTTACGTTTTGAAAAGATGACTTTTCATCTGCGTGTGTTGAGCTGGGCTCTTATTTTCATTACTCGATTAAGATTTCCGCCTGGTAAACAATTGGTAAAAGTTATTTACAAAATTTCAAACCTGGCTAATAAAAATTAATAATTAATAAAAGAAATAAATAATTAAAAGTATAAAACCTCAATGCAGATCAATATGGAGTAATTATGCCGAGCATAGCTTGCATATACGGCCTAACAACTTGAATCAACCAAAATAATTAGGTCCCTGTTTCTAATGTATTTTTTAAAATTCCTTAAACTCACTGATTTAGCGTCATTACCTATTCTAGCCCACAACTGTGGACCTAAGTACTTGAATGAATGTTTTCCGTAAGTCACAGTATTAAGACGTGGTAAACTGATAAAATCTGAATTTCTCAGGTCATATCTAGCACTTAGGTGTCTTTTAAAAAGATCAGTAATGTATGGTGGACATGAATTATTTTTAACTTTAACCCTTAAGCCTGGTTCACACGAGCAACACAAGCATAAGGACAAGATCAATATGAAAACAAAGCGTGATTTCTCCTCTAGGACTTTCGTATTTTGCTCGGCTCTTGGCTTATGCTTGGACTATAATCTTATGATTATGTTTATGACGATCCTTATGTCGCAGGCTTGACTTTATTCCTTTGTTTTGCCTTTTCTTTTGTCTTCATGCTTGTGCTTATGTGTGAACCAGGCTTTAACGGTCAAATTTTTTAAAAGAAACTGCTAATTATCCATTCTATTCAAAATCCTTTTGAAAATCTATTGAAATTTGTTCATGTATCCAATTTCCATCCACTAAATCGTAGAGATATATCTAATCGCCCGCTAACGGGTTAAACATTAAAATCGCTATATCCTGCAGTCTTCGAGTATACATGTTCGTCGGCAACCCAGTGCCGAACAGCAGTTCATCGTCATGCTGATTTTTACACGGTAGATAGCCCTCTCCTGGATCCTAATTTATGGGCATCAGATGCTTTAATAAAATGCCATACAATAGAGCAATAAGTCAGATAAGGTAAAATGGCTAGGTAAAATATTTAAAAAAGAACTACAATCAAATGTTGGCTCTATAAATATAGCCTGGTTCACACGAGTGAAACAAGCGCAAGCACAAGAACGAAACAAAAACGTGACAAAGAAAATATTCCTAAGGGTCAACGCAAGCATAAGCACAAACACACGAAATTAACGCAAGAAGCACAGCGCAAGCACAAGCACAAGCAAGAAGAGCTAAACAAAAGAGAAAACAAAGGTTCTTTTGTCCCGTGTTTGCGCTTTCGCTTGTTTTTCCACGGTTTACACGAAAATTTTGATTTTGCTTGCGTTTGCATTTGCATCTTTCGTGTGAACCAGGCTATAGAAGATATAGCAAACCCTCCTGAGAGTGTTTGACGTAATATATCATACACGACAAGGAGTGTTTCATCAGATATCCAAACACCGAGAAGTGAGTCGAAAAACGAGCTGATAGCCGAGTTTTTTAACCAACTTCGAGGTGTTTGGATATCTGAGGAAACACGACTTTCGAGTGTATGATATTAAATCTCAAACGAATCCTTATTTAAAGAGAAAACTGGGTTGAGTTCAAAAATCTCGCTTTTCTTTTCAACGTATGATTTCAGGGCCAATCGTTGTCCCTAGTGTTCAATATATTGAATCACCCACATGCAATGTGAGATTTGGTTCAACAATACAATATAGTCAACCTAACCCAGTCCCTTCATCGTCGTCGCCGTTAAAACTTGCTGTTACATATGCAGCGTTTGGCAACGAGAGTTTTGCGTTTAATTTGTAGTCGCCATGTGTTGTTGACGTGATTGTGTAGTCGACGTATGATTATGGACAAATGTCGTGGTGTAATAATAACTTCACAATTAACCTACACTGCTGAAGTCAACTGAAAAATGTTGACTCGAGCGGAATTTGAACTCGCACCTTCGGGATACCTGTCCGCCGCTCTACCTGTTGAGCTATCGAGTCCACAGGGATTGGAGGCGAGTTTTTATCCAATTTAAGTGCACGAGATATTCTCGCGACAACTTAACGCTATCCATGAGGATGGATGTGCAGTGTTTCAATTCTATTTCAGAATCATCCTCAGGGTATTATGAAATGATAACTTCAAATTAACCTACACTGTAGTAGGTTAATTGTGAAGTTATCATTTCATAATACCCTGAGGATGATTCTGAAATAGAATTGAAACACTGCACATCCATCCTCATGGATGTCGTGGTGTACAGTGGCAGTTAAGTGAGTTGCTGTTAGGTTTTCGTCCTGTAGAGAACATCGTCGATCTGTTGGGCCTTGAATTCCACCTTGGCTCGGACGGCAACTTATATACCAATGCACTCACATTGTTAAGCGCCTCAACGTCGGCAAGAACGTTACATATATTAAGCCAGGCAACCTGATCCCCTCCATGAGGAACCCCCCCCCGACCACAACTCAAGTACCAGAGAAGTAAGTGCGTAATATGATCGGGAGGTTGAACCATGGCACGAAATAGGATGACGCTCAGGCACGAGCAATGGCACGAGTAACACCAGCGTGAACTAACCACGTTTTTTTTCTCATTTTGCATTCGCACGTTTGATTGCAAAGCGTGTAAGTGACCAGTGACTCAATTAGTTCAACCAGGCATTTGGAAATCGCAACATACGGACCAATACCTTCGAAACTACTAGAGTTTGACGCCAAATCGCCATCAAAAACTAATCAATGTCATTATCAAAGTTGTCATCACCACAGCAAGATACATTTCGATGGGAGGCGAGAGAAAGCCTGAACAGCCGGATGTCGCAGTGAACAGTGACGTCGTTATGTCGACGGTAAAATATCGAGGGTAGACGGTTACTTGTCGACGGTTAATAGGTAAAACGTTTTTATTGAACCTAGTTAAATTGCGCTCGGGTCCGTAAAGACTTAAAGTTCGAAAAGGGCATTGTAGCGCTCTGTTTAATTTGCAATACCTCGCGGGCAGCATGGTAAATATTACTTTCAAGCCTATCAAATTGTTTCCTGCGCTCATAAGAAACCACGGTTGATTGACCACCGTGCTTGATACTTGTGGCTTCTTTTATGATTCCTAAAACCCTCCAGTCCCCCTACTCGTAAAACGACTGTAGTCTCGGCTTCAATTCAATTTTAAGTAACAACTTTTTTCACTCCTGAAATTGGTCTGCGTGACGTTGTATTCAGAACGGCGACAGTGCTGAGAATTCCCTGGAGAGTAAAAATTATTCATTCACTTCGTTTTGCATGAGGAATTATTTTGTTTAGAAGGACGTCGTCGTTGAAGTTGACGTCGTAGATCTCGACAATTAGTACCCAGACTCTCGTTACTCATTGCTAGAATTTCATTCGGCTTCGCGCTAGCTTTGCCTGACATTCTCGTCAAGCCGTGTATTTCATCGCACCAGACAAGATCGATCAACAGTGGAGAGTGTTTCTCGCAAGCTGTGGCTTAAATATGTGCGGACATAAACGAAGACTACTCTTTTCGTTGTCGCCGATCGTTTACAAACACATCAAACATCATTTTAAATGTGACAAAACATTTTAAATGCCACGAGCAGGACCATTTTTAACACCTCCACAAATGAAACTGCAAAAGAAATAGATTTTTCCTAGTCAAGAGTTTTAGTCAGATTTCCGGACCACGAGTTACTTGTTGTTGTTACGAGTTTGGTTTGATTTGATTAGGTCAGATGCCAAGACTCAAAATTTTCCATATTACAATAAAACCCCGCTAACTCGAACTGCCAAAGGAAATGAAAAATAGTTCGAGTCAGCGGGGGTTCGAGTTAGCGGAGTGGGCGTTGAATTTCAAGTATCCTGTCAATAATTAATAAGTATCGTGGTTTTATGATTCATCCACAATTGCCAGTCATTTTGGTTCAGTAAGTTAAGAATATTTTAATTTTTCATCATGGATAGAGTTGAATGTGTTGTCCTGAATTCTAAGATTACCATATTTTAATGTCTACCACTATTGAGTTGAATAACTGTTTATGATAAAGTGACTATACCAGAATGCATGTGCAGGTTCAGTGAATTTTTGGGTCGTATACATACGGTTGTACAAATTTTTGAAAGCCCTACAAAATAAACTGGATAAACTAGAACAGTTGTTACGGGCTACTCAACACTAATTTGCGTGACAATCTGACTCATTTCATCGAATTATAATTATGTGCGCAATATTTACCCTGGATAATCAATTCGTTATGTGGACTTTAAACCGTTTCACTCCGGAAAGATGGTCTTTTCTGGGTTTGAATTACGTTACCGTACATTGTCACGTTGTTATCAGTAATAATAATAGTAATAATAATAATAATAACAATAATAACATATTTATTGCAGCTTTCCATTGTTACATGGCTCTTCATCTACAATTAATAATTTACAATTTAGAAAAGTGGAATTGATAAAAATTATGGTTAAAAAGAGGGAAAAAAATAAAGAAAAAATCTAATCTAAAGATTAGTAAAGATTAAGTAAAGATTCAAGATTCCGACTAGTCAAACAGCTACGTTCCGACACTTTCAGGTTTATCGACCGACGTTTCCAAAATAGAGTTCGAGTTAACGGGGTAAATTTGAGCCAAGGGAGTATGAAATTAGTTCGAGTTAGCGGGGAGTTCGAATTAACCGAGTTCGAGTTATGTGGTAGTAAATGATAGGGGAAATGTGCACAAATCCAGGGGAAATTGAATTTGGTTCAAGTTAGCGGGGAGTCCGAATTAACCGAGTTTGAGTTAGCGAGGTCCTACTGTATTTTGAAATGGTGAACTTTTCTATTATGGGAGGCATTTAAATCATTTTACACGCAAAATACCCAATTCGTACCGCATATAATAATTACAATCATGCGTGTAGTCCTAGGGTAGCGCGGGATAACGGCGTTATCCTTCCTAAAATTTTGAATGACAAGCGTTATCCTTCCCAAAGTTTTAAATAACAAGCATTAAATTTCCTAAAGTTTTGAATAAGAAGCGTTATATTTCCTAAAATTTTGAACGACAAGCGTTGTAAGATGCTATGGGACGTCATGCTGCACTATAAATAACCCAATGAACCAGAGGCACATGGGCACAGCTAACACGTACTATATCATACACGAGGAGTGTTTCATCCGACATCCAAACACCGAGAAGTGAGTTGAAAAACGAGGCGAAGGCCGAGTTTTCTAACCCACCTCGAGGTGTGTAGATATCTGACGAAACACGACTTTCAAGTGTATGATGTTACATCTCAAACGAATCCGTATTTAAAGAGAGAATCGGGTTTAAAGTTGTAGAGATTCTATGCTATTGAGATCAGATATCCAAACTACGTCTTGGTTCTGATTTCATTCGTATTTTGCTCATGACTTGTTAATGAGTTTGAGATTGGTGTTTAACATGCATTAATGAATTTTGTATGTGTGGTGATCGTAGACATGATCTTATAAAGCTGAAACCCTACATTTGTTGGGTTGAAACGCTGAGATAAATCAGTGGGTACATCGATGTAATTGAAGAACCGGGTGGAAATCGTATTCGAAGGATGAAAATCAAGGCCCAACAAAAAACTTGTAAGACAGGCATATTTGTGTCAAAAGGTTTATTTAGATCTAACGTTTCGTTGCTTAAGACGCAACATTATCAGAGGATAAAACATAATACGATAAAACAATCACTAAAATATTATTACATAGTTAATAGGAATAATGATGTTCTCTGATAATGTTGCGTCTTAAGCAACGAAACGTTCGATCTAAATAAACCTTTTGACACAAATATGGCTGTCTTACGAGTTTTTGGCTGGGCCTTGATTTTCATCCTTCGAATAGTGTGCACATCGTTACCTTACCCAAGATTTTACGACTATAACATTGATTACAAAACACAAAAAGATAACACCACCAGGGTAGACTACCTTGCCTAGAGTCCAAGCAAAAAGGGTGTACTTAAATTGTACGTCTCAAAGCCTTCTCTTTTTTAAATTAGGTTTGCTCAATATTTACTTACTAATGATTTTGCTATGACATCATTCGATTCCCTATGCCTTTCTTTAAAAAAAAAATATGCGCATGAAAATAATCTCTAAGTATTCCTCTTGATCCTTCTCATACCGAACCAAACTATAGACCACTTGCACTTATTCCCCTGTTGGGAGAAAAATACCGATAAACAAAAGAATTTCCATAAATCATTCGATCTGTTGAAGGTCGGAACTATAAAGTTGTCCTCCAGATGGGTTGTTTAGCATGTGAGAGCAAGTGGACCGTACTCTCATGGTCAGTGACACATGTTGTAAGCGACATGATAGTGCCTTCCAGAGCGTGTTTGCTAATGCCGAAGACATTTAACCTTTTCTAAGATATACAAGATATACGCCCCCACCGGAATCACAATCAAAACAATAATCAACAAATTTCTTCCTGCCTCCCAAATCTTCACAGCTCTATCTTCCTCCTCGAAAAATTTATCAACGATTTTTACCACCTTTCCACATTCCCTTCCATCAAACGCAAGTAACGTATCCATACATTGGTTCTAAGTGGCTCACCCTTCAGATTCTGAGATTTTCAAAAACTTTCAAAAGAAGACTCGGTTTTCTAGAAAATTTGTTTCATGGGGTTGAAGCCGTCGTCATTTACAAGGCGTTTTAAAACCAACCAAAATAGTTTGATTTCACATGGAAAAGGTTAAAGTGGATTACCAACACCTTTTAATTTTAAGAAAATCTTCTGGCAGTGTCCAGAGTAGAATATTAAAAGATGTCTTCAGCATGGCGAAAAGCTAATCAACATATTTCAATCCTTTCATTACTAAAGGCGGTATGTGAGCTGTATACCTTATTACAGGAAATTAACAATGCATCAGTTTTATTAACGCGATTTTAAAAAATTCGCGTGATTTTAATTTACCGTAATTTGCGTCATCGTTAATTAACAGTTCAATTTTCATCGTCGTTGATTTAGAAGTCCTTCATTTCCTAAAACTAGTAAAGGAGATTATCCTGGACGCATGGAAAGCCGCAGGTATAACACAAGTAATACAAAATGTTTGGAGTACAGGAATCGTTCCATCGTTAGACCCATTTGATTAAAACACTCTTTATTACCATACATTTTGATGTATGGATGTAGTAAATCAAACTCGCTGTTCTGATTGTGAGAAGTTGCTGTTTCGTTTTCTTGTGAACGTTTGCTGTTTTTGAGCAATTTCTCCGATTCTGGGCTCCCGTTAATTTCATTGATTCTCCAAGAAGATCAAATGCGCGTTTGTAAAATTGATTTTACAAAGGCCAAAGTGGCAATCCGCGTTAATTAAATGCCGCGTTGATTTAATTCGCCACAACTTAGTGCATTGTTAGTTTCCTATAAGGTCGCCAAAAAGCCAGAAGGGTCAAGGTAATGCCAACAGTTGGGAGTGAAAATACTGACATTTGGATTGAAGGTTCTTTGTCGGAGTGAAAAGTGCAGTGATTCAATAAATAGGTGATGTTTTCATAGCTTCACACATCACCTATTTGTTATATCACTTCACGGTTTTGTTTTGATTTTTATTCTTCCTCATTTCCCTTAACCTTTACCTTAAATTACTTCCTTCCACATTTAATTAGCTCATTATAACTTAATAAGTCTCACAGACACCTTGTAGAGCACCTTAAATGGTTAATGTTTATTTCTTTTAACGTTAAACAGCCAGTTTGTACACTGTGGTAAACGGCTGAACTGGACAGTACTTCTCTGAAGAGTTCGCGGACACTTAAAGTGCTAAACCTAAACAAATGGACTAAACGAATAACCTGGAAAAGAACATGATAAATTTCGAGGTAAATGAACGATCTTCAAGCTCAATACTCAGAAAATGATTTCTGAGCCCCAGACGGGGATCGAACCGGTCATCAGAAGGTTGCGGGTTCGATCCCCGTCTGGGGCTCAGAAATCATTTTCTGAGTATCGAACTTGAAGATCGTTCATCTACCTTAATATATCCAAGCTGTCACGTTTCTCAAACATCAAACTGCTCCACGATAAATTTCGATAAGCGACTTACGACGTGAAATGTCTGCGGACTAAAATTCCTGGCTTTAAACAATCTAAATGAAGAGCATGTCAGATCACAAACGCCATTACCAGCCCAGAATTACAAAAAGTAAAAAATAAGGCAAATTCCGGAAACTGTCATATTGTAAACTCAGGATCTGAGTTGCATATCATGACGAAAGTTGAATAATAATAATAATACCTTTATTCATCTTTAGTCTCGATATACAACTCAAATCTTGGGATTACAAGATGATATTTTTTCGGGATTTGCTTAATTATTACTTTTGAAATCCCAAATGCTGGATGATGCAAACTCGCGGGCTTATTTAATAGGGAATTGCAGGCCGTGAAATACCAGCCCCGTTCTTCGGGACTGAAATGTTAGCCAGGCTCACGATGAAACTCCTTAAGGTGGTATGGTACTCTTGAAAATAAAACTTTTTAATGTGAGTTTTTCTCAACATATTTCTGGTGCAACAGATAGGAAATATGTTACTGATGCAAAATCAGCCACTTATGAGCATGTTGTTTCCATGGTAACCTAGATACTACTCCCTATGGTGAAATTTAGGGCACTTATGCCAGAAATTATAGGGACTAAAGTAAAGACTAGACAATTGCAAAACTAGGTTTAATAGAGCCTCAATACATGTACCCATGACATGAACCTAAAAAAGAAGTAATTAGAAGCTTTAAGTCGTGAAATTTTAATTTATATGTAACTGCTTCAAAATACAGTTCGATACAACAGATATAGTGATGGTTTTTTTCAAAAACTATTTCTTATATGGGTGATTGTTGAGGTTCACATCATAGACCTATTTCTTGTCGACAAATGCTGAAAATTTGACACCAATTGGACAAATATTAAATGCAGGAGAGTTTTTGGCACCGAGCAAGACAGCAAACTGAGAAAATTGAGTTTAAAGATTTCAAACAAATTTTTAAGAGGATCAACGATACATTACAGACCAAATAAAGTCAAAAAGCTGTTAAAATGATCCTGTTGAATAGGTTTCCCCTTCTCTCTCCTGGTTATTGTCTCCTTGCCTCTTTCATTTTCCTCCGAGGAACTTCCTGCGTGTTTGTACAACATCTGATGGTTTGTAGTTCGCTCTCCTTACACGAAGGGAATCTGTTTGTTGAAGTCCAGCAAGACAAAATTCTCCTGGATTCATTCCCAGCCCTTCCAAAGTCTCAACAGTAACCCTCCCACCAATGTTAAAGTGGGACACAGCATCATACACTCCTACCTTAAAAACATTGGCTCCGACAAACTCCGACAAACGGCCGCTTGTCAGTGGAAGCACAATGAAAGAGAGAAGCAAGGATATTGCTTTTCATTTCAGCAAGGTTTCCAGTGCTGCTTCTTATGGCAATGCCATAATAATTTTGAAAATGTTTCCGTGCTCGTCTCATGCATGAATGGAGCTGCTTTTCATTTTTCAAAATTACTCATCCAACTTCCAATTCGCTCCGACATCTCAGTCAATTTCGGAACAGACCGATTTCTCCGCCTTCGTCCCGCCCTTTACAATCATGTAAACAAACGCACTGATTCGCTTATTGTGGAGGTGTGCACGATAGCATGCAGTGATCACGCATAACACGCCCTTGTGTACATGGATGGCATAGCCTTATCACGCTATAGCCATGTTATGCCTCTATTGCATTATGGGTAATTCTGTATATCTTCAACAGCACCCACCTTCCCCCTTTCATATAATATATCAAGTCTAATTCGGGCTCGAAACCACAAAGCCAAACATATCCTAGACGAGAGACCTACGTACATATCTAAAAGATATGCCACTCTAAATTTTTCAAATTTTTTCACACACCTACAGCCCTAAACCTATTACGACTCTCAGTCGCGTCTCTGCCGAGAACGCCCACGTCGGGAGCAAATTCTCGACGAATAAAGGCACCTCTCGATTCTTTGAAAGGCTTCTGCCAGATCGGCCATCGACGGACTTTACATGATGTCCCTTAGGCCAGCTGCGACTGTTATGCAGGAGCCGAATTTCATGCTTGACGAACAAGCCACAAATCATGCGACTGACCGCCATTACCAACGTCTCTCGGAAAGAAAACGATCCAATGCGCGCCAAAATCACAGCCTACCGCTGGTCACCTCACGTTAATACAAAGTAAAATGGATTTAAATCTTACAATAATGAGGGAGGCGTGGTTAAGAATCATTGCAGAAACAGTCCAGTGATAACAATTTGACAATAACAATTCGTTGCTATGGCGGTTGCTAAGGGACAATTAAAAGGATGGGCAATTTCTTTTCAATATTTAATCCTTTTGCGTTGTCGAAATCAAGAAAATAGCAACGAGGAATGAAAAAGTAATGTTTAATAATGTTAAATTTCATAATTCCAAAAAATCGACTTTTTGAAATGTTAAGAGTACCATACCACCTTAAAAAATTTCTTACGTTTACATGACTAAAGTCTGAGGCCGCGTACCATATGAAACAAACTATAGTAAACACTCTATTAAGGCCCCCGAGGGCCCTATTTATTTCAAGGCTGTTTGAGAGGGCCGCTTAATGAAAAGGGAGGACTTATTTAATTTACCCAAACGCTTGTACATTGTAGGTTAGTAGTTGTTAAGATCTTGAATCAGTCTGGGTCTGGGTCCAGAAATTCGGGTGATGGAATTGAGGAAAGCACACCTATAGCGACGGCCACCGGAGAGTAAGAAAAGCTACTTACTTCTATAGTCTTACGTTATGTCATTAAATTATGGTACGCCTTACTGTTTACTGAATATTTGTCTTAATATATACTACAATATGTTTAAAACTATTGATATCCACCGCATATAGAAAATGGAGCCATTTGTCGCAGGTAATTAACATAATTTGGATCATTTTTTTCACGGAAGTCGCCTCCTTGTCTCACTTTAAGTACCGTCATCATTGGTCTAAATTTCGGAAATTTAATAAAGATTTTTGGCTTAAGCTGTTAGAGGGTAATTTTGCACGTCTGCCATATTCTAGATGAGTAATATAGCTTTGACTATGCCACTAAGAATCATTGATACAATTACTTATGATGATCATTGTCATCACTCTCATCATCATCATAATTATCATTATTACCACAATTATAATCAGAATTATCATTATCATAATCATATTAATCGCAATTATTCTGATCATTATAATCATAATTATCATAATCACTATTACTATTAATGTCATAATCATGTTCTCTTCATTATTTACATTCTTGTCATTATCGTTGCGATTACCATCATCATTATAATTATCACCATAATTTTCACCATCACTATCATTATCACAATCATATTCTGAATTCATATCATGTTCTTTTCATTATCTTTATGATTACCATCATTATCATCATAACTATTATCATCATAACTATCATCATCATCACCATTATTAATATTATGATACTCATATCATTATTTATACTCTTATTATCATCACGATTACCACCATCATCGTCATTATTGCCACAGTCGCTATCTCTATTATCATCATCATAGTCATCGCTAGCGGTATCTCGATTACAATTACCTTTGTTATTTTATATATTTCTATCATTTTCGTTATCACCATTATCATTACCTGATCGTGATCGTGATCATGATCATTAACGATATCATTCTCATCCATATCCTTAATCCAGTTCTCAGTTTTATTCTTATTGTTTCTGAACTTCACAGCTGTTTGATCTTCAGGCTTGTCATAATTTCTAGTTCTAAAACCCCTTCCGCCCACCTCAGATATCTAGCACTTTCCGAAGAATCATTGTCGATCACAATAAGTCCCGTAAATGATCGATTAAGCGCCGCGGCGCTTATTTGCATTTTTCCAGTTAAAGATGCGGCGTTTATTCGAAAGCAGCCCTTATTCGAAAGCGGCGCTTATTTCAAAGACGGGTAAAACATTTAGTGTAATATATAGAGAATAAAGAAGGTACGTATTATTGTCGGGCACGTCCCTATAGAACTTTCAAGTCTAACTGATTATTTTCTGAAGGCGGACGAATCAAATAGCGTCTTAGCTGAAGTTACGGGGAAGAGAAAGCGCGAGGTTGGGCTGGTGGTTCCCGCAAAGTTTACAGGATACACCGTAAATCGACGACATGCACAGGTGTTAGACTCAGAGTTGAGCAAGGAGGAGGAGAAATTTATACACCTAGAATTATTATACGAACCCAATTGTAAGAGATATCCTACATTAAAACTTTAGAACTCTCGAATTGGTCGTGATCTCCTTTCTCAATCATGTTATGATATTTCGGTGCAGCGTTTATTTATAAATCCTCAAATTGGTGCCGCGGCGCTAATTCGAGAGCAGCGCTTATTAAATTTTTTTCGGTAAAGGTGCGGCGCTTATTCGGTTGACGGCGCTTAACCGATCATTTACGGTAGGCTTTTAGCGGCACCCCAAATCCAACCGGGATACTCAGCCTTCTCAGCCAACGTTTAGGCTTTTGTCAATACCCCTAATGCTTTAACAATGATAGGTATCATTTCAACCCCCATATTCTTTTACTTTTCGTCGTCGTCATCATCATCATCCTCATCAGTATCATTATCGTGATCCTTTTCATCGTTATCGTCATCAATGTCATCAACTTCCTAATCAGTTTCATTATTTGGTGATACTCCAAAAATTTAATCCACCTGTCATCCGTTCCTCTGTTTAAATCACCTCACATATGAACAATGGGTTAGTGCATATGGTAGCACTTTATATCATGGGTAACTGTAGCCAATTTGCATTATCATACTCTGTCGCTGAGCAATTCAAGAAAAGTGAGGTATTTTGTTGATATGCTTTGCTTACACATTTTCTCCCCATAATTTTATGTTAACTGTACGGCTGTATATGTTCCAGAACAAAAATCTTGACGGTTTTGTGTTTCGTATTTCGAAAGGTTCTGGCGCACAATGATCGACCGTTCAGAACCTGACCCAGCACGCTGCCACCTGCCCGGGTAAGTTGAAGAAACTCCAACGTCGATGCATGTAACTGCGGAAAAGTTGGACTAATCTCGTTTGCACCACCTCGTTAAAGTGACCTACATTTCGTTATTTTCGTACGATGGTCTCCCCAATCCTGTTGGGCTTTTGTTTTGGATTTTTTTTTTCATCCATGCTGTTATGTCGCCTTAGTTTTCGCTAGGCAGGAACATCGGCACGTACTCCCACGAAGACGTTTGTTGTTCGCAAGAACATCCGAAGGTTCTGTAATATCATTCTGTGGCTGTGAAACACGAATGGGGACACTTTTCTCGACAGGTAATCCCGACTCCGACTAAAAGATAAACGAGATAGTCGGTATGTTATGCAGATCACCATAGAATAAGTACAGGTGGTTTCAATTTACTTACCTTTGAGATATTATCACACCGTATAGGAAATGAATGAGCCAAAGAAAATAACGTCCTGGCACTGAAGTTCTGCCTTGGTTACAGTATAAATACCGCATCACCAGGAGGAAACAATAAACAAACAGCTAGTGTATAATGAAATAAAAACCACAGCAGGGGTATAGAACGCAAAATAAAAATAGGACGAGAAAATGAAATAGTATACATTCAAATAATTGATGTCACGTATAATAATAGAAACAATGGATATCGTTGACTGTATGTACAATGTAACTGGTAAAAGAACATGGTGTGGTAACGTAGTTTCGATAGTTCCTGAAGACTTTTTTGCTCAAAAGGTCAAACTAGAGTCGTCTTCCTGAGGAGTACACGGAATATTAAGAGTTTTTGGGATGTAAATGCATCTATATTCCCAGTCCAGAAATTGTGAAAACGATTGCTTTCCTTAGCTAAGAATTTCGATGAGTAATCGGCAAGGGAACTATTATAGTAATATGTTATAGTGAATTAGAGTATGACGACTCGTTATAGAGTGTTCTATCAATAAAATATTCTTTCGTGACATATTTAAAAAATACGACTTGGAATGACAATTAAATTAAACGGAGGAATTTGGAGCAATATGTAGCAAGAATGAGTTTGGTTTGTCCTTATGAGGGTATAATACATTACAGATCGACATTCACTACAATACAGGTGAATATTAAATACAACGAAAAGGGGATGTGATACGATGTGATACAGTACGGATCACTACAAAATAAAATAAAACGTCAATACGTAATAAAGATCAAATCACATGTATCCAGTTTCGAGGAAATGTTCAAATGAGCGCCCGCATTCTCGCTGACATTTAACTCCATCCATGGGCCAGTGTGTGCATGATGGTACATTGGTAAATCTTTCGGAGGTAACCACATTTGGTGGGAAATAGTCGTTTAAAAAGCCCCTACAAGAATGGCACGTCTCTCCCAACGTTAACCATCCCTTCTATTCTTTGGAGCCGCGTGTTAACTCTCGCAGTAGAAGTTGACTAATGCAGCAGTAGTTAATGGCGATATATTTTGCGTCGTTGTTCAAAATACTAAATTCTCCCCACTACAGTTAAAACCCACGAGTAAAAACCAAGTGGATTAAGAACCTGTGGGCTAAAACTTATCATTTAACCTGAAAGTTGAAACAGGTTCTTATTTGGTGAAAAGAAAAGTTAAAATGTACTTTTTTTTAAATGCGCCAGTGTGTCTTGTTGTTAAATAGTTCAGTTTTGTCGCATTTCTAGATGTAGTAAGGGATTTGTAGTTCGTTTAAATATAACAGAGACTTAGAGAACGATCAGTATTTGCTTAGAATTTGGTCATAATAAGTATGTATATGTTTATGACACAAAGGTAAGCGAATGAAACTCATTGAACGGGTTTGGTCCCGTACAAAACGTTCACGTGCAATTTCACGTATAAAAACAATATTTCATATGCGAAAACGTTCCCATTGCATATGTGGAATGAAAATGTCACATGTGAGAATATTCCATTTCCTTATGTTTTTCACAAGTGAAATCACGTGTGGAATCTTTGGGATATCCGTTCCCACTGGTCTGGAAAACTAGGATTCCTTTCATACTTAAAAGTACACCCTGCGGATTTCGCACAGAGTCATTTGTTTAAATAGTCGTGATTAATTCTTCAAAATGAAAACCAGATGATTGGGACACTTGTCGATAATTGTCTATTTCACCTTCGCTCTAATCGGCACGACTAATTAGCTTTAATGGCCGTGTCTAGTCAGAAAAAGTTTTCCGCTCGAAACGACCGTAGGTGTATTTGAAACGCGGAAGACAGTAATTGCCACCAAAGACCAAATCAATAGCCCAGAAAACTTCTGGAATTGCGTTGATTCGGCTAATTCGACTGTCCATAAGAGTCAGCGATGAATAACGGCTTGTTGGACAAATGTCTCAATACAGTTTCATGAAGAAACGGAAGACTGCAAGTTTTACCTTCAGAAATTTGTAAATGACCATCTCAGACGAGAACAAAAGCATTCATCCTTTAGAAAAATTGGATGAAATTAACATTAAGATAGGAAACCATCTCTTGAAAACAAAACGACGCCCAAAGCATGATTACGAGACTCGACTAATTTCAAAGTGGCTAAAAAAAGAACGATGAAGCTACGATTTTTATTTGAAGGATCCTTAACTCGCACATATCTTTTGTTTTACGGCAAGTGGCACGGACTAAACTCTGATGTTCCAACAGGTTGTTTGCTTGATTAATTCAAAAATTAATTGCGTTTAACACACAATTCTGTGATAACAGTGAATAACTAAGGTGGCTGGAACAAAGGATTTCCACGCAGAAAATGTTCACCGTTTGACTATGCCCAAGGTCAGGGCTCGAGGCTAACGGTAGCCAACTAGCCAAAGTCTAATAAAAAATCATTTTTGGCTTGTGGATTTCAACTTTAACCAGCCATTTTGGCTAATGAAAAACGTGGCGTACTGCTGCACTGACGTATCAGACAAAACCAAGTGAAAATTAAATATTTTCTTTCTCTGACGAAGGGCCATAGTTCGAAACGTTAGGATTCTTTATCATAAATTCGGCAGTCTAACAACCTTTTAACGTTTTGTGCTGCTTTATACTGCCTACGCAGCATCCCATTTTTATATCACAAAATTGAGAGAACCCAGCTACAACGCAGACTCAGTATACGGATATCCTGTGATAAATTAATGATTAGAGCTAATTGAAAAGCAAATGGAATTTGTTGAGGATCTGAAAAACTGATCAAACTGCATCTGAGAAAGTTTTATTCTCATGCCCTTGCTATTTTATTGAGGACCCCAGTGCAGGTCTGGCCAGTAGAAATTTACTTTGGCTAGTGAAATCAAACCTGTCAATAGCCATTGCGCTTGTAATCTGAAAAGTTAGTCGCGAACCCTGAAGGTGTGCATAAATGTTTTAATTTTGAGAAACCCTGCACGTCTTTCAGTCCCAGGGTCGGGGATCAAAAGGTTCCGGCCTTGGCGTCCATGAATTTCTCGAACAGCTTTTTTCTGTTTTCATACCGTGAACAAAGAGCAGCGACCTGCTAGCAGCAGTTTTCCTCCCAAAAATCTCGCTGCGTTTGCTCCAGACTCTCCTTCCCAGCAACACCCACACAGAATGATAGTTAATGTAATTAATTCCTAATCAAAAGCAGTCGCGAAAACAACTCAAAGAAGGAAGCGCATCAAGATGTCCATCTTTGATAAAACTGAAGAATTTTTACAAGTCGTCGTAATCAGGTTAAAAGAGGTTAATAATGGGAAGATGACCACCCACCTAGAGCAAACGTTTCTTTGCAAGTGTCAGGGAGGAGTTCACTCTCAAACAAGCGTGAGCAACGCCTCACTTGAAGTGTTTCCTCAGCCACCAGTCGACTCCTCGATTGGAGCTTCTCACGTAGAAGGATGCACCCTTATCAGTAACTTCTCTACGAACGCGAAGGGATCAGAATTATGGTTTAAACAAATCTCCGTGTTATACAAGATCTTGTAAACGCATCGTGTAAAATGGCCTCAAAAATTGAATGACTGGGCCAGTGGTAGGTTAGGATCGTTCTCACGAGGGGAAGGGCAATCTTCACAAATATGTCGACGAACCTCCTGACCTCCAGTAGGAGTGTCCTTCATGGCTTCGTTTCTTCAAACATACGTCTTTGGTTGTTCCCTGAGAATTAGCCAACTCATGAAGAAAGAAAAAAAAGAAAAAAGAAAAACGGTTGAAAAACAATTTTCTACCGGCCTCATTTTACGACAAAATGTGCAGACGAAATTCGGTAGGGAAGTACCCGCCAAGGCGCTTGCCCGTGATAAGCCAGTATGCAACTAAACACGATTCACGATTCACGATTTTGCTGTTAAGAAATACCAAATGGACTCCCGTGTTTGGATACTATGATCCAAACGCGCGGGATGTTGCAAGACGTGAGAAAAGCGTACAAAAACACGAGCCACTAAGCGAGTGTTTTTAGCTTTTCGAAAGTCGAGCAACATCCCAAGAGGTTAGATCCAAACACGGAATCCATTTGGTATTTCTTTTATAAAATAACGACAGATGAAAAATAATTAACTTAATAAACACAATGATGAAGTGAGCAATTCTCCCGAAAATCTTCGACTACCAATCAGAGCCAAGCTTATGAAGATCGAATCCTGGTCACCAAAGAAAAGCCACTTCAGCGCAGTGACGAAGAGGAAAAACAAGCGTGTTTTTTTTTAAGCTATCTGAAACCCCAGATCATACGAAGTGTTTGAATCACAGTATTCAAAAACACGAAAACCGTTAAGTGTTTCTATTATAAAGCAATTAGACTAAACGTGCAAAACAAACTTCAGTACACTTTTGGTGGAAAATTTTCAGTGTTTGGATACTCCTATCCAAACTCGGGTATTAATTAATCAGAGCTTGCGAACGAGTCACGTTATTTTATAATTCATTCTTTCTGTTTCAATATACACTGTGCAAGCTACAAAAGAATTTCCTTGTTCTTTTCTTCTTTGTTTGCCAGGTTTATGGTTTATCGACGAATCTTAAATCATGCAACTGTAAACCAATCAATTTGAAAAAAAAAATAACTAGCAATGAACGAGACGTTAGCTTCTGGGAAAATCGAAAGACTGAAACCAGTATTGAAAGAGATTTGCATTCCTGGTGAAAATTACTTACCTGTCAGAGTACGAGCCTCACAACGCACTTTTTCTGCTGCTCTTTCGCAAGAGCATTAGATAACGACCTCTTCACCATTCCAGAACAGTATCTCGCCGTGTGGATAAACTTGGTAAGACAATTTTTCGACCGTCTTGCGGATGCAGTGTAAACATTGAAGAACCTACAGTTTAAGAAAGGAAGGACGGCTCACGATTCTCACAGGATAAAGAACACAAAAATTACGACAAAAACTCCTAAAGGTCGAGTGCTCGGTAGTCAAGGATTGTATAGCGTGAACAGGCCCTAACTTATACGGGGAATTATAACACTCATCAATAACTCATGAAGGAAAACATAAGAATTTAAAGTTTAATCAGTTGTAAACAGTGCCATACTAAGGGGGGGAGTACCGCTGGGGCGCTTGCCCCGGGTGCAAAGTTCTAGGGGGCGACATAACCAGAAATAGAAATTCGACTTTTTTGGTCTTACTCTCTAGATTTGAAAATATTTTGCAAAGCTCAACAAAATGTTAAATCTTAGTCTCGACATCTAATCGCTCATCAACGACTTTGCACCTTTCAAGGCTTGGAAGCGCCTGTTTTTAATTTTCAATAAAAGTATCTTCGATAGAAGTAACTCGTTTAGTTATGTACTGGTAATACCGGTTTACAATTATTATTAAATAAGGAGCTTGGGGTGCATTAGAGAGGACCGAGGGGGTGCCTTCGAGAGAATTTGCCCGGGCCAATTGCCACCTAGGTAAAGCTCTGGTTGTAAATGTGATACAACCACACGTGCTGTATCAATTGATACAACCACTGATTTACGTAAACCTTTCGTGCTATTTTCTCGACTAGAATCGATGGAAACTTTGCCATTTTTTAAGAAAACGAATGTTTACACGTATTCGCTTCATAAGTAAGGTACTTTACAACACCGCTGCTCGTATTGAAAGTAGTATTTCAAACACGAGTTGGTGTTCTTCCTTCGGTTTCTAAATACAGAGAAATTAGTTTAAAAACAAGGCAAAGCCGAGTTTTTTTTAACGAGTTTCGAGGTATTTAGAAATCCGAAGAAGAACACCATGTTCAGAATTACTTCTCAAGCGAACCAGTATCATAGGTGAAAATCCAGCCGAAAGTTGGCAATTTTCAGCTGTAATCTTCCTCCGATTTCTAAACACTGATTAATTACGTATTTCTTTTGTTTTTGCTTTATGAATTATTAATGAGCTTGAGAGGTAATATGTCAAAACCTCGTTAATAATTCATGAGGAAAACACAAAGGAAAATCATAACCGTATGGTCTTATTAATGTTATTCTAACACGCTTACTTTTCTCTTATTTTTACAGTTTAGAAAAGCTGCTTTAACGGATCTAAAAACAGTCCACTATCGCCTCGTGTTTTAAATCTGATAAAGCATGCCCACTCGTTTTTTAAATATTACTTAATATCGCCCAGATACTTTTTGATGCAAGAAGTGAAAAGCTTAGGGAATATTCGAGGAATATCAGATATGTATATTCGATAACAAGAAATGGATTCTCAATCAAGTGAAAGTAAACATTCGAATTTCAAACACTTGGAAATTAACTATCAATATTTATCACTATTTACCTCTTCACAAAGAAGGCAATTCGTAAATACCAGAATGCGCGGAGGATCGGTCTGTAAATAAAAGATGGCAACTTCAGAAAAAAAGCGAGTGAAATAGAGTTATGCTTCTATATCTTCTATATTCTTCCGTCAGATATCTCAAAGGCTTTAACCAACAAGCTGTCGTCAAAAGTCTTAGAACAGATTGTAACAGCACCGTTATTTCATCAAGTCACTTCAAATTTCAGCAAGAAGGCTTGGTGCAACTTGGTATGAACAGAGCTGTACCATGAACCTTCTTCTGACTCCCTTCCTCCTTTCACCCTCCCTTACTGTTCTTTCTCCGTTCTCCCTTTCCCCCTCCTCCCTTCCAAACGTCCTTCCTCATTCCTTTTCCTCCTTCCTTCCAAACTTCCAAAAGTCCACCCTATATTCCAAACCTCGAATTTTTTTTCCTTCCAAACTTCCTTTTTTCGCTAATTCCTTCCTTTTAAACTTCTAAACTTTGAAACTTCCTTCTTTCCTTTCTTCAAACTTTCCTTCCTTCCTTCCTTCCTTCGAAACGTCTGAACTTCCAAATTTCCTTCTTTCATTTCGTTCTTCCAAACCTACTTCCTTCCTTCCTCCCACCCTCACTTTTTTTCCTCTGAAGGCTTACCTGGAAACTCACGTTGCAACGTTGAACCAAGCCTCGAGAAATCTCATTAGTAACTTCCTTCCAAAGATTTATCAAACAAACTCCTGTGAAAAAAAAGGTAACCTTAAGACGGGTCGAGGAGTTGTGCTAAGAAAATCCGTTTTCGGATTTATAAACACTGAAACTATTAAAGCTAATTTCTGTTCAGTATTTACTTTGCCCGGTTTGGTTTCCATTTGGTTCGAGCCGGTTTAATTCGCTCGGGTCTGTTTGGTTGGGTGGGGTACAGTGGATGAGACTGTCGTATTGATTGGTTTCATTTGGTTTCGTTTGGTTCGGCTTCGACTCGTCTCGCGTGGTTTGGTTTGATTTCGTTTGGTTTAATTCAATTTAGTTATTTCAGTTTAGTATCAGATGCACGCATTTTAAAGACAATTAATTAGGGGACAATTAATTAAAAAACCTTTAGGGAGAAGTAATAAAAAATAAGCCTACGCCAGCCATTGAACTGCAATCAACTTTAGTAAAGACTGTCTTTTTGTTTCAGCAGGTTTGAAAAACTACAGTAGCCATTGTGTCACGATCACAAAGTTTTCGGCTTGAACGCATCAAATAGGCTAATCAAAATTAAACGTTCAAAACATATTTTTTCCCTTCGACAATTCGAATGTACACTTTTGTTGCTCTTAGCAATCCGAATGCCGCTAACTATTCTGTATGTGTTTGAAGTAGTCTGCCTTCTGGCATACTTTTTGTAGATGTAGCATCTTTGGGAGTTGTTTAACCCAACTGGTGACCCGAAGCTTCCCCTGAAGACCAATATCGTCCGGCGTTAACCAGAGTAAAATACGAAAATCCGACCATTGTCACCATACAGTTAACCAGAGTAAAATACGAGAATTCGACCATTGTCACCATACAGTTAACCAGAGTAAAATACGAGAATCCGACCATTGTCACCATACAGTTAACCAGAGTAAAATACGAGAATTCGACCATTGTCACCATACAGTTAACCAGAGTAAAATACGAGAATTCGACCATTGTCACCATACAGTTAACCAGAGTAAAATACGAGAATTCGACCATTGTCACCATACAGTTAACCAGAGTAAAATACGAGAATTCGACCATTGTCACCATACAGTTAACCAGAGTAAAATACGAGAATTCGACCATTGTCACCATACAGTTAACCAGAGTAAAATACGAGAATTCGACCATTGTCACCATACAGTTAACAACTCACCTTCCTTCAAATCCGACTCCAGGATTACCCACTTTCCGCGGCAGTTCGGACGAAGACCAAGGGTGTCACATTTTTTCCTTATCTTGTTTTTTATAGGGTTTTTTCCTTCTCGTTCTACCTCATGGACAGTCCGTGTCTCGTTCGTAAGGCAAGAACACCACTAGAAAACAATTGGAAAAGAAAGTTATGTTAAACCTTTTTTTTTTTGTCTCTTGTTCAGCAAGAATTAAGCCTTTACGAGAACAACTCAACTTTTGCAGATAATTAAAAGACCTGTAAAGTGATATAGTACACCGTTAATTGAACAACGTACCAGTACCTAAGCGTTTGGCTTATTTTACTGTACGTATGTATGTATATACACACACCACACACACACACACAGATATATATATATATATAGTCTATTTGGTTAATGTCTAAGCTTTGAGCAACTGCCGTTACACGGTGTTTCACGTCGCAGTCGTCTGATGGTCGCGTAAGCGTGACACACCGTGTAACGGCAGTTGCTCAAAGCTTAGACATTAACCAAATAGACTATTAAAGCTCAACACCTTTGTATTGAGCACTCTCCTTTTCAGAAACCAAACAGCTACATTTATATATATATATATATCGCGAAACAAGCGTGCTGTAATTCTTCTCGAATTCATATATATATATAACGTAATTCATGTGGAAAACACATACCAGGATCGACTGGGAGGTTTTGGAGATTCGATCCTAATTAGCCTAAGACAATTATAAACATCAGCTAGATTTAATATATGATCAAAAAACTCATTAAGTAGTCATGAGAAAAAGAGAATCATAACCGTGTCGTGATTAAAGCTCGCTTACCTTTCTCCTCAATTTTCTCGACTTAGAAAACATTAATTTTTCAAACTTTTGTCACGAATTAGCGTATATAATGTGGGGTTTGTTATTTGCCCTGTTCAAAAAGCTCGCAGTACGTGCTTTATCGGATATAAAACACGAGGCGACAGCTGAGTGTTTTATATCCGATAAAGCACTCCTGCTCGTTTTTTAAACATTACAACAACTCTTCGAGGGTTGTGAACATGTTTAATTTAACCTTTTGATTAATTTGGGATTAGCATCAGAAGTCAACCGTAACGTTGAACGGTCGGATAATCGTAGTATCAACTATTTTGTATTTTATCAGTCCTTACGTGGCATTTTCATCATTTATATTTATCTTATTTTTCCCCGGCTGTTTCGAGGCCAGCTTATTTAAACTGAAAAACCGTGGAAAATAAAGCTTCAAAACGAAGTGTTACCAGCACAATGTTAGCATAGCAACAAAATTCGTGTATATTTGATTGTCTTTGAAGGTAAGTTTCTTCCTCCGTTTGTTCAGCTTAAGAGATAAGGTCGATTCTTGATTCACGGCAAAACATGGATTATACGCCGAAGTCCTTCATCAAGGTTTGCCCCTAACATGGCCGAGTTTGACAACCTTTGATCCCAAGGCCCCCCTCTTTCGTTTCATTTTTGCCTTCTACCCTTCATAAAACTTTCATCACTCTCGACAAAAGTGACCCATTTATCATCCTACAAGATTCCATGACGTTGCAGTAAATCTTGGATCATAGAGCACACACGAGTATACGATTTTAAGCAGGGAATATGAAACCTTGCAGAATACAATGAATTATTATGAATAGACCCAACATGTATGCCGATTACAGTACTTGAAACTCTGTAAGATCAGTTGAATGGGTCCAATAGCATTTTGAGCGTTCAGTATTAAAACAAAACACAGGTCCTTAACAAACCATTCTAATGTCAACAGCGTCTTTACCTTAATCTTCGGGCATTCGGGAGCTGAAGTGTGAGTTTGGGCCTCCTTACTAAGCATCCGTTTCAAGACTGGTGATAACTCCGCATTATTTCTCTGACTTTTGTCTGTAGTCTTACGCTCTCCTACATGTGCGACAGGATCCGCGACGTATTTGGGTGAAAACTGTGCAGTGTCTTCACAGGTTTTCTCATCTAGACCACCAGGGGAGAGGTCGTCAGGTAAATTAAACGGAGGGCGTCTCCTAGGAGTCCAGATCACGGACATTGAAGAACCTTTAACGGCCACGTAATAACAAAGTTAATAAAAAATAATAAAATAGGCAAAAACTATTTAGTTTTTTCACGTGACCCTTCGGCGAGCTATTTTCAGTACTGTACCAGGAGGGGGGCTACTAGGGCGCTAGCCTGGGGCGCAAAATTTTATGGGTGACATAATCAGCAATCAAAATTCAACTTTTTCGGTCTTTTCTTCTAGATTCGAGAATATTTTGCAAGGCTCTACAAAATGTAAAATCATTGTCTCGACTTTTCGTCGTTAATTGACGACTTTGCACCTGTCAAAGCTGGGAAGCGCCTGTTTAAAAATCAATGATATTTTGAGTAATAGAAAATAAAAAGCTTAAAAAACCCCACTTGTTTCTGTGGAGGCACTTCGTTTAGTTGTATAGCGTTAGTACAGTTATACAATTACTATAATATTGGGAGCTCGGGGTGCGGTAGAGAGGGCCGAGATGGCGTCTTCGACAGAATTTGCCCCGCACCACCAAGATACGGCTCTGACTATTTTACTCCATTAGTTCATACTGTAATAAGAACATTAGAAACCAAGGAATTACAGTAATTTTAAATTGCTTTAAGTTTAGTTGGAATCAGCTAGTAGTTTCTTCAATTTACAAAATAACTGATATTCTAGAAAGCCACAGGTTACAAATTAACATACATACATATTAAAAATTGTAACTACAAATAGAAAAAAATAAAACTTGAGATTATTAATGTTTCTCAAAGAGTATGGAAGACTGTTCTGCAACACTGGTCTCCTATGTGACAGACTGCGTTTATAATACACCGTTTTTGGTGGCAGAATTTTAGCATTTATGTCAGCACATCTTTAATTATGGCTGTGTGTCAAATTTGTTTTGAAAAACAAATTCCTCAAATAAGTAGGGACAATGTGATTCATTATTTTGTCCATGTACATACATGTAATTATTGTTGATTTTTGGCACATCCTTCTGGTCACAAGGTCTGACTAGCTGAGATCAGTCAGAATCTCAGTTGATCTAAGCTCTTGGCCAGATCTGGTAACACTGTAATTTGTACAGCCCTATTTTGTAGTTTTTGCCATTTACTTCTCAGAGTAGCACAGCAATTTCACCACACAATGGAACAGTAGCCCAAGAGTGGTAGTACCTAAATTATCCAAATCTTTATTTAGTATATATGTTTTCCAATTCTACAAGTACCTCAGTTTCAGCTGTTGCAGCAATTTGGGTGTTACTAGCATACATACTGGGAGCTGTGTGCTTCAAGCAGTTGGGAAGATCATTAACATACACCCAGAATAACAAAGGCCTCAATGAAAGTACACCCTTGAGATACTCCAGAGGTCATGTGTTTGACATGTCTATTGACCATGCAAACATTGTGTCCTACCAGTTAGGCATGAGGTGATCAACTCTTGGGATAATCCCTTCACACCATGAAGATTTAACTTTTTTAGAAGAATTGCATGGTCAATAGTACCAAAGGCCTTGTTCAGATCAACCAACTTGAAGACAACTCTGTTTAAATATGGTTATACCTGTTGTTAATATTTTTGAACCAATGTTCGGTCACCTATGGCAAGGAAGTTAAGGTTGAACAATTAGCCCTAAACCCCAGAAGAAATTTGGTTAAATAAAAAAATATTGTCAGACAAATAGCAATGTGGCTGGTCAAAAACAATTTTTTCAAACACTTTTGCAAGTATGAGAAGAACCGAGATTGACCCATAATTATTGCAATCATTTTTAGTATTGCCTTAATAGGACAAACTTTTGCAGTCTATAAATGGGATTATACTCAATAGACAAAACTTTATTCAGAACATTGCTCTGCTCTCTCTATTTTCCACCTTCATTTCATATCATTTTTTAACTTTTGTATGGTACTGATGATTGAACACAGTTCTTCTTTCACTCCTAAATGGACTTGATATAATTGAAGAAATTCCTACAAAATGTATGTGAAACCACATCTGAAGTTTGTCCCAGATATAAGTGTCAACAACCTGTTAGATTCAGTGTAGATCTTCAATTTTGCCACCTTTGGTTTTATTAGAAGGCAGCTAGCAGCAGTATTCCACTGTCTATTTGATCCCCATCTGTCATCTATTGTTTCTGTAACTTTGATCAATCCTAGACTTAAAGTTGAAGACAACCAAACTACAGTTTAGACCAATTTTGATTTGAACAGTTTTAATTCAGCAATTTTGAAGCTGCTGCAAACCTTGTTTAGTATTAAATTTTCTTTTCTTTAGCTATATTTCATTTGCTTTTCTCAACAAATATCAAAGCCATAAGTCTCAAATGCACAAAAGAGTTACATAGGAACAAGTAGTGCAAAGACTGGGTGATTGAGTGACTGGCAGAGTTGTCCTTTTGATCATTTTCAATGCCATTTTCAATGCCAAACAATACATAAATATTGACAAACATCATTCCACTGGGAAAGATGTGATGCTTGGAGTGCCAGAAGGTAGTTTACTGTCCCAATCCTATTTCCAGTACTTATAAATGAATTACCGAGTGCTTTACACCACTTGGTTGTCAACATCTATGCTGATGATACTATGCTCAGTGCTCCCATTCATTATACAACAGTGCCTCAAGCCCTTAATGATGTGCTCCAAGTGGATATCCATGATTTATCTAAGTGGTCTACTGATAACAAAATGATTCTTAATGAATCTAAAACAAAGATGATGATTGTTACAGGAAAATGGCTACTCGTCTTTGCAAGTGCAGCTTAATTTCACTAAGCTAGACCAAGTTACTTTACATAAATTATTAGGATTGTGCATTTATGTTGACAGTCAGTTTCTTTAAAACATCAGCTATGGATTGACCAGGCGGAAAACGTAATCTCAAAAGGAATATCAAAGCCCAGCAAAATATCTTTACGAAAGCCATCGAGTCGGACACAGAAGTAAAATCGTAATATTTAATAAAGTTCTAACGTTTTGTTGTATTAATCACAACATCATCAGAGAATAATTTACATAACTGCCTAAAGCCTAAGTATATAGTTACAGGGTGTAATAATATTCATGCATTAACCAATCAGAGGACGTACTAAAAAATAAAAGTTGCAGGTATGAGTAACACAAACAACATGGAAGAGTAAAGAAGAAATTATAAAAGGAAAAGTGGTGCTGAGCCAATATTGGCATTTAAAGAGGGTTTAAGATTGCGAATGAGTAGACTTTCTCGTTAGAGAAGTTCGAACTCCAAAGGACAGGAAGAAAGGATTTTAAAATCATCAAAAGCGACTGGGTGATCCGTGTCACGGTGGTGTGAAAGAATACTGGTGAGGGGAGGGTTAGTGCGCTTTTTACCTGTGAGAGGTGAGATTCCCATATGGTCAGATACGCCTGTATGGAGGATCGGAATCTTGTCTTTAAAAGAGAAGAAATGTGAAAGTCTAAGCGACGGGTGAGCAACACACCTGATGTTGATGTGAGGAAAAGCGGATGAGAAAAGTTTTTTTTTATCTGAGTTCGGATATGAGAGAAATGTTGCCCAGTAAATGGTAAAGAGAGGTAAACAACACGTTTGGAAGCCGTAAGCAATTTAGTTGATTTGGAGAAGACTTTGTCTAGAAAGGAGGCGATACATCTGTCAAGAAGTTTTACCGAATAACCATTGTCAATAAAAATGCGTTTTAGTTTTTCTAGTTCGGCATGAAAAATAACGTAGGTAGAACAAATACTGAAACAGCAGTTAAGTAAAGAGAAAATCAAACCCCTTTTGTGAGAAAACGGAATGAAGACATCAAAAGAAGTAAGAAGACCTGTAAAAGTGGGTTTGCGGTAAACATTAGTTGAAAAGCAACCATTGGAACGGACGATATTGATGTCTAAGAACGGCAAGGATTTGTTGACTTCTAATTCATGCGTAAATTTTATTTTGGAATGCCTAGAGTTGAGATAATTGAGGAACGGAATAACGTGATCGGGAGAACGAAATAAAATGAAACAATCGTCAACATAACGACGGTAAAACAACGGTTTAAATTCAACTCCACTAAATTTCACGGTTTTTCTATTTTTGAGTTTCGAAAGCTTTTAAATTTAGCTGTAAAAAATTGCCATTTTCTGTTCAACGGCGAAGTCTATGAACAAGTTGATGGCGTTGCCATGGGTTCTCCCCTGGGACGTCTCTTTGCGAATATTTTCATTTCTCACTATGAGTCTGTTTGGCTTAATGATTGCCCGTCTAATTTTAAACCGTTGTTTTACCGTCGTTATGTTGACGATTGTTTCATTTTATTTCGTTCTCCCGATCACGTTATTCCGTTCCTCAATTATCTCAACTCTAGGCATTCCAAAATAAAATTTACGCATGAATTAGAAGTCAACAAATCCTTGCCGTTCTTAGACATCAATATCGTCCGTTCCAATGGTTGCTTTTCAACTAATGTTTACCGCAAACCCACTTTTACAGGTCTTCTTACTTCTTTTGATGTCTTCATTCCGTTTTCTCACAAAAGGGGTTTGATTTTCTCTTTACTTAACCGCTGTTTCAGTATTTGTTCTACCTACGTTATTTTTCATGCCGAACTAGAAAAACTAAAACGCATTTTTATTGACAATGGTTATCCGGTAAAACTTCTTGACAGATGTATCGCCTCCTTTCTAGACAAAGTCTTCTCCAAATCAACTAAATTGCTTACGGCTCCCAAACGTGTTGTTTACCTCTCTTTACCATTTACTGGGCAACATTTCTCTCATATCCGAACTCAGATAAAAAAAAACTTTTCTCATCCGCTTTTCCTCACATCAACATCAGGTGTGTTGCTCACCCGTCGCTTAGACTTTTACATTTCTTCTCTTTTAAAGACAAGATTCCTCTACGCTTAAGATCGCATGTAGTTTATCATTTTACGTGTCGAAGCTGCGGAGCTTCGTATGTCGGAGAAACCATCCGGCACCTCCATACAGGCGTATCTGACCATATGGGAATCTCACCTCTCACAGGTAAAAAGCGCACTAACCCTCCCCTCACCAGTATTCTTTCACACCACCGTGACACGGATCACCCAGTCGCCTTTGATGATTTTAAAATCCTTTCTTCCTGTCCTTTTGAGTTCGAACTTCTCTAACGAGAAAGTCTACTCATTCGCAATCTTAAACCCTCTTTAAATGCCAATATTGGCTCAGCACCACTTTTCCTTTTATAATTTCTTCTTTACTCTTCCATGTTGTTTGTGTTACTCATACCTGCAAACTTTTATTTTTTAGTACGTCCTCTGATTGGTTAATGCATGAATATTATTACACCCTGTAACTATATACTTAGGCTTTAGGCAGTTATGTAAATTATTCTCTGATGATGTTGTGATTAATACAACGAAACGTTAGAACTTTATTAAATATTACGATTTTACTTCTGTGTCCGACTCGATGGCTTTCGTAAAGATATTTTGCTGGGCTTTGATATTCCTTTTGAGACAGTCAGTTTAGTTTTGATGACTACATTGAACATCAAAGGAAAAAGCTAGTGCAAAGAATTGTTGTATTAAAGAAAATTAGATAGTTTTCACCCTTAGATCAGCACATCTTTTGTTATAATGCAATGATCAAACAGACTATCCTTTATGCATCAAGTCTGTGGACATCCTGTTCCCATGACAATTTAATGAAAATTTTTAAACTACAGAAGTATGCAGTGTGCATGATCTTAAATGCTGACACTAAAGCAATAGTATATGGCTTTTTAATGAACTTGGGTGGATACCCTACTTCCACAAGGCCAAGATTCATAGATGTGCTATTATTTTTAAAAAACTGCAAGAGGATTGTCCTTATATAGCAAACTTGATAAAACATAATGCTAATGTAAGAACTTGCAAAAGGGCCAGCTGCCATACAACATTAAATCTGGTATGCCCTTGCTTCAAGAGAGAGTCAGAAGGGGGGAAACCTTCTCTGTCTCAGCTGCTAGGCTATGAAATTCATTACCTAATTTTAGCATTAAAATGCAGCAAAGCCAACTAAATTTAAAAAAGGGAATTTTTAAATATTTTTTTAACATTGAAAACATTTAGATCATTTTAATATCATTTAACTTTTTGAATGTCTATAGATATAAATTGTAGTTTTTATTTAGACATTTTTATTGTAATTTATTCATATCTTTGAATATATTGTTAATTAACTTAAGCTCTATTTATTGTAATTTTAGAGGGCCACAGGTTCTTCAGTTTTATAACTGTGAAGTGTTACCCTCTTGAAATAAAGTTGAATATTAATAATAAAGCATTTCAGGTAATTTTCCACAGAAGTAATAAAGTATATAAATTCTTTGAATATGAACTGTAGTTCTTCCAATTTCAAAACCCTGAGAAAAACATTCATAATGATTTCTTTTTTGTTTGATTTATGAATTATCAACAAGAATGTTGGAGAAAGTCATTGGAATAGGGAAAAATGATATTGATTAATTGATTGATGCACTATGTTCAATCTTATTAATACAACCTGCTGGGCACTTTTTACAAACTGTTACAGTGGATGGTTGAAGTACAGTGCTGTAGAACCACAACCATCATAGCCAAACAACGTTGTTAACAACATTTCTCACAAGGTGCAGCACAACACTGTTCATGCAGCATGAATCACACCTGACAACAATCATCCACAAGTTGTGCATTTTTATGCATGGTGTACAATTTCATTGGTATCCATAACTTTTGGGCATGACTCCTTAATACTTCAAATGCACAAAGTGGCAGAGAATAAATGGTTGCCAAAAAAGTGCCTTCTCAGCTTCAGTGGTCTTAGACTCTGTAATATCAAATCTAATCAATGTACATTTTAATTCCCAAGTCTGAGCATTGTGCTAGCAACTAAGTCTGAGCAGAGACTGACTGAATTGACAGAGGTGCTACCATTTTAGGATGACCAGAAACAATGACTTGGGAATCAACGATTCCCCTTCCTTGCCCTTCGCATACAGTAATAATCCCCTTCAGGTAAAACAAGGGAAGCAGCATTCAAAATTGTTTCTCTCTTTCTAAGAAAGACACTGAACTGAGCGATATTGTAACGAGTACGACATACAATTTACACAAAAACTCCTAACATAAATTGCTGTATCACTGCCTTTGCACTTACGCAAGCGTGACTGTCAAATTTGATTAATTCACTTCACCACGTTATGTCGAAGCCAGACCGTTACAGCCGTGACGGTTTACAAGAGAAACTTACCAAACCAGGTTTGAAAATCTTCAGTTTTTCTCAGGCATCGGTTCATTCGCAGTAAATCTTCAATCTTAGATCTTCCTGGATTCTTATCTCCAGCAACAACTGCATGATAAACTGAAAGCATCTTCAGTAAATGAACTTTTCATACACATGTTCGGACTCTCGCATGACTAATGAAGACAAATGTGTTTGTTTATTATTTAGGAGTATAGCCGCTGCTTGATCATGTTCTCTGAACAGTAGGCTCAACCTGATCTTTACTTTCGGCTATGCAGGTGCGATTGACAGGATTTCAGTACGGACTTTCACCGTTAAATTCGAAAAGTTTTGCAATATTTAGTGGTAAGTACTTCAGAAAATAGTAGACAAGGTAAGTTTTTAAGTACCAATGTATATCTCAAAGCTACGTAACCTCCATATTGCCACCACTTTCTTTCTTATATTTTCAATTTCCCTATAACATTTTGGGAGTTGTGGTTTAGTGACTACCACACTTCCTTTACAGGCTGTTCTATGCCTAGTTAGTCGACTACTCTCAAATTAATTAATTCATGGGAAACCAATACTCTTAAGAGCTCTAAGCATGCGAAGGTAATATTGGTCTCGTTAACCAACTGCAGTATGACAGTTGACGTATTGCAATATTCAATCCAAATGTATACGTATTAAATGCATTAATGTTTTTAATATTTTTTTATCAATACAATAATTTTACGTGTCTTCAATAAATTAAAACTTTGTTTCTTATTTCTTTCTTTCATTCAACTACAGTTGGCAGCATTCTACTATGCTTAGCTTTATTTTTGCTTCTCTTTCTTCCACTTTGCTTAACTACGCTTTGAGTTACTTCACAGTCTTCACTTCTTCTTGCTTCCCCCCTTTTTGCTTGGTTTTACCTCTCTGCCCTTTCCTTTCCTTACTATTGCTCCCCTATGTTTTGTTTTGTTTTGTTTTAATTTACTTGAATGTCGTATCTGGATAAATATTTTAATGAACCAGCCAAAAAATCTTCCATCATACATAAACTCTACTGAATGGAAAACTTTCTTCTGTGTCGCTTCTCTTTACCCAGCAGGTAAGGTTCATACTTACTTCGAAGCACTTCGTCTTTATGCAATGCCATTGCAAAAATGACCCAAGCTGAATCGAATTTCAACACCTCTCGCCCTTCTTTAATTGAGTCCGGAAAAGGTTTCCCTTCCGTGTGAAATGCATCTAACGGGAGTATTACCGGAGTAATACCATTGAACTCTAAAAAGAATGGAACGATACCTGCAAACTGTATTTTGAAACCAATATGGAGGCTGACATGTAGGTCAATTTGCAGGTCATTCCAGTCCCCTACGCGATAAAACAGGCAACCTATTGCAAAAAACTTACCCTAAATTTCGGGTTTTTTGGACAATTTTCTTTTTTATCTTTGTAAGTTGAGGACAATGTCGGTAGGACTGCATATTTGTCAGAATTAACTGTCCACGAAAAACAAAGGTTCAATACAACTTTTTCCCACTCGTGTTTTTGACCTACATGACTGCCCCCACGGCTTCATTCAATCGTGAGGCCTGGTACGACGAGATATCGTTCCAGTCTTTGTCGAGTTCAATGAGTAATGCACACGAGTGATCGTCATCTTTGAACTGATGACGAAAAAGGTTCATCAACCTTTGGTATAGAAAGTTGATGGAAGCAACATGATCCGGGTCTCCTGTAGTAAGTGCAGTTACTATCACAGAAGCGGAGATATAGGGGGGCAAGGGGGCTTGAGCCCCCCTTTTAAATTGGGGGACAGAGACCCCATTTTTGCCGAAAAATCCAAAATTTGTACTTTCATAATGAATCTTGACATCTGGAGGAAATGTAACGCAGCATCAAGTGGGAAAAAAGTCCCCGACTAAAGTGTAATAATTCATCAATAAAACTAAAACTGTGGAGAGGCAACCATGGATATGTCCCGAAATGTTCGTGCTAGTATTTACCAGCCATCAGAAGACACGCGTTTTACGTGGTTTTCTTCGTAAACAAAGCTCAATGGCAAAAAGACAGTGTACTTTGTTCTATATATGGTCTTTACCAGACAAAAAAAGGAAAGAGAAAAAAGAAAAAAAAAGGAAAAAGAATTTGTGGATTTGCATGATGAAAGGATTAAGTACTTTGGACATTTTAATGTTTAAAACGTTCATGAAGTAGTACACGTAGGGCTTCCGTCACCGGTTTTCGTGTGAGTTTCTATTCTATTTCAAAGCTTTATAATAAAAAAAGTTATCGTAAGGTACGTAGACATGCGGTTGCATAATTTAAAGATCAAAAAGGTTTCCTAAAATTTATGAAAGCCGTACAACTTTACAACATTAGTTGGAACAATATCCTGCAAAAACTCTTCTGCAAGTTATTTGCCTTCTGTGCTGAGTTACATCCTATAGCCATTAGCCACCACCCCCACCCCCCACTTTTTGGAGGCTGTCTCCGCCCTTGTATCAACAAAATCAATGGCATGTACACTGCTGAACCACATATCCAAATGTTTCTATTGACCAGATGTTGCAGTGGCGTACCCAGTGGGGGGCTGGGGGACCCCCTACTCCCCCCGCCATGATAATTCCAAGTCCGTCGGTACATCCGAGTAAGCCGTCGGTACATCATTGGCGAAATAGCGAAGGGATATTCCTTCTTTATAGTCCAGTAACAAACATTTTTGATGGAAATTCCCTCTAACTACTTAAAAAGATTCCGACAATTTCTAAACGAGCTTTTCGAGTTACTTACTGATTTACATCAACGACGTGGATCGTTAAGTTGTTATTTTTAATTTATCCCAATGTTCTCGCACTTTTGTTGCAATGTTTTTGTATGAACTGTGGACTTAGCAATTTGAAAAAAGAAGGGTGTAACAAGTCTACGTCACCACTGTGTCCATGAAATTAATGAACACAATAATGACGTAGACTACAAGTGCATGTTTATTGTAGCTTGTCGATGCATCTTCGATTTTGTGCCCCCTCCCCCAATAGCACTGACCTGTTTACGCCACTGAGATGTTGAAAATAACAGTCGGTCATTCGACATTATCCGAGAAAACTTCTATAATGTCCCATTAATTTCACAGATTGAACTGACAAGGTGTGCGCACACTTTCGTTGTTATGGACTGATTATTCGATCTTCTTCGCTGCCAAAATTAATATGAAACCCAAATCAAATTTAAGATGATGATCTTCAAGACACACTCGTGGTATCTTCAAACGTTTGTCTCTTTCACCCAAACTTCCTGTCATCAACCAATCCATTGTGCAAAAGAGCAGGAATGTTAAAAAGGATCTATCGCCGTCTCTCTTCCGTCTTGACATGAAACCATTCTGATTTTCTCTCGTCTACTAATACACAGCATTTATTTACACCGTGTAATTCGTTGATAATCCTGATGAACTTGTCTGAGGTACGATTCAAGGACATTACAGTCTACCACATAAGCAAGGAAAAATTTTCTTCAAACCTTTCCGAAAAGCTGACATGAGAGTTTTGTCGCAAATTCCATAAATAAAAGGATCTAAAACAGAGCCACCTACATAATTCAAGTTCAGGAGCCAGGTCAATGTTGTGCCTGAAATTAGAGTACGTACCTGAATGACATGCAAGAAATGAAGCGTTTCCAGAGTTATACAGAAAACTACAAATTTTGCAGCTCATTACCAGAAAATGTACTATCATTAACGCCAACCACAAACTCATTCACGCAAAAATACATTCACTTTATTCAATCGACAATCATTAGCGTAGATACGCAATCATTTGCATCGAACGGCATTCTATCGCGGCAACAGACGACCATTAACACCATTCTACCGTACATTAGGAATAATAAAATTTAAAAAACTCAAGAGAAATATCTTGCCTATGGAATTCCCTTTGATGCAAATGGATGCGTATCTACGCTAATGAGTGTCGATTGAATAAAATGAATGTATTTTTGCGTTAATGAGTTTGAGGTTGGCGTCAATGATAGTATATTTTCTGGTAATGAACAGCAAAAGGTGTATATATATTAAAACAGCTATAAAGCTGATAATAAATGTGCAAATGTGTCGAAGATACTTTACTTTAGGTGGATGGATTTTTTCACTGGAAAATTGTTGTCCCCTGTGGCATTGGTTTAATATGTATTTGTCGTGTAGCCAGAGATATATTGACAACTTAAAGTAAAAGACGGATAAAACCATGGTTGGAAATACAAATATGAGGAGGAGCACAAAAGCTTGATACAATAACAAGTACAGAGGTTCATCGAACTGTGGAGAACGAGTTGAGCCTTCTTTTTTCATAACCAGGAAATCGGGAATAGCACTAAAAACCGCAAACAAATAAACGAGCATCACGACAAGTTTAATCTGTTTTTCACTCTGCAGACGAAAAGGGTTTACTATGTTGTCGTATCGAAAGTAAGCAATTGCAATAAGATTCAGCACTCCGGCTGCAAATGCAGTTACAATGAACGAAACCCATAACCTACACATGGTTGAGCCAGAAATCTAAAACGTTTCCATTCATACAAAAGTTTACGATCTCGGCAGCGCGTGCCAATAAGGCAAGAAGATCGCACAAAGTCAAGTTGCGAACAAGAAATTAATACTTTGTTTCAAGTCGTCTGTCACTAGAAATGCGAATGATGACGAGTAAATTTTCCAAAGATCCAATGAAGACAACTATGGCGAGGATATGTGATAAAACAGGAAGCATTCTAAAAAAATATGTGTAGCCCAGCTTCGCACACCTGGCGTTGAACAAAAATCAAGATGTTATAGCAATCCTAAATCTGAGAAGTAATTTATTGTCATATTAATATTCCCGATAGCTTTACGATTGTTCCTAATTTCATGTATTTTTATCGGTAGGCTATCTGACAAAGTTCACGTCCTTTGTTTTTGTGAGCAGAATGGCTAAACTGTCAAAACTGAATGACGAACTTCATTACCCTATAATTATTAATACTATATAGGCAAATTATGCACGTGTTACGTGCCATAGAGGGCTACAAACAGCTTTACTTTCGCCAAACTGTACTTGACTATCTTTCAAAATTCGGTAAATGCAATTTATGGAAGCTCCGTGCGGATTAAATTTCGTCACTCGACGTATCAATAGAAACCCATACCAAGTTTGGTGTACAGAAGATAGAGTTTTGAGGTGAACGTAAATATGGATCATATAATTTTTATTTCATTTTTGTAACGGGCTTATTTTTTTTTCCCTACAAGACCTTCAGCAGACGCAATATTAGATATTAATAGCATTCGGCCGATTGGCTGGCTCCACCTACGTGATGTACTTACTACTTATTGACCGAACTGTGTTGCCACTTGTTTTGGAGTAACGTCATTGCCAGACCAGCTGTAGTGGTTTTTTTGCGTTACTGAGGTATCTGGTGAAACTAGCGATTTTAGAGAATGGTTATTTATTATAAGCTTGACTGGAACTTCTCCAGTGAATCCTTTTATAAATGGAGTATTTGATTGAAATATTGATCTCGGCCCATTAAACGTATTTGGAAGACAATGACAACAGCATTGAGACCTTTTTAACTTTTCAGAACCCTTTAATGCACAGAGTACGATACATCGGACGCTCCGAAAGAAAAAGCAAATGAGAGAACAATGTTAAAACAAAGAGAGGACAAAGAACAAAAGAAACCAAAAATCATGCGTTAAAGGGTTAACACCCAGTATCCGATACAGAAGACACCTATTGAACAAAAGAACCAATGAATGGGCTAAGCAAAAACGGAGAGAGATCAATTAAAGAAAAAAAATTAATAGTTTAAAGTTAGACACAACGGGAGGGAACATCTTATGAAAAACTAACACGACTTGTTTCGGTGACAAAAAATTTTGAGCAGTGAACATGACAATAAGTTCATGATATTCAGTTTGAACATTCTGGTCAAGTCTTTCGTCGACTCCATGACAACCTATCAGTTCTTCTGTGATGAAAAATTTGCTAACACTTGTTTGAGGATATTGTACATTCCGATTCCTCCTTTAAAGCTAACCTACAGATGCGAAATTATAGAGGGGAGATCAGTGGAGTAATCACGTCTGCGCTGTTCAAGGGGCCTCATCATCGAAGATGCACCAACAAACTATGTAAAACATATCTTTTGCAGTCTACGTCACCACTGTGTCCATTAACTTCATGGACATAGTGGTGACGTAGACAAGTTGCACGGTTTGAATTCATCTGCCATTTTCTTTTCTCATTTTAATTTCAAATTGCGGACTCTACAATTCATACAAAAGCGTTGCAACAAAACCTAGAGAATAATAGGATAAGTTCAACACAACAACTTTAATAATTCATGTTCGCCAATGATGTACCGACAGACGTGGAATCATCATGGCTGGGGGAATGGTCCCCCGCCCTCTCTACTGGGTACGCCCCTGGTACCCTGAAAAATTTTTTCCGATTGAAAAAAAGCCAAAATTACCCAACAATTAAAACGTGGTCAAATAAAAAAATGGCTTTTATCATTTGGATGACTATCGTTTCCTTGCAACCGTGGCCGAGTTTTCTATTATAAAATTGTCAAATGAGATGAAGCTCGAGTTCAATGTTCCTCTTCGAAAACCAGAGCCTGCTGTCCAAATCTTAGTGTAAATTTGTTAAATTTGTAACATAAGTTTCCTGTTTTTAGTAACAATAATTTTTCAGTTTTAGAAATGGCAATAAGTAGTGAATGCAATATAGAATAGGAAACATAATCAGAAGAAATAGTTTCTTGACCGATGTACAGCATGGCTGTATTTAATCATTCCTTTAGCGACAGCTAATTCTTCTGCAGATCACCTGTTCAAACAATTGACGATGCATAACATAAGTCAACCGTGCCATCAGCGATTGTGGCTCCATACAATAAACTACCACCAGTATTTTGACATGAAAAAATTCTTCGCTGTGTTTAGCATGTCCAGCAACACTTTCTTGAAGGAACCAACAGTCCTGGCATAAACCTATCTTAAATCTAAGGTTAGAGGTTTCTATTATGAAAAAATGGTCAAATGAGATGAAGCTCACGTTGACTATTCCTCTTAGAAAACGAGAGCGGGTTGTCCAATTCTTGGAGTATATTTGTTCAATTTTTAATATAAGTTACCTATTTTTAGTGTAAATGTCTTCAATTTAATTGATCAGTATCTAAGAAAAAGCAATTTCAATGGCTTATTTAATTTTATTTACGATCAGTTGATAGCAATATTACTAAATAGTAGCATTGTCAATTAACTCACACCGTCAGTTTAAATAGTAAACTGTAGTCCTACTCGTTTCATTTTGAATTACAAACACGAAGATGAAGCTAGTGAGGCTAATTTTCATGTTCCCAAAAGAACATTTTATAGAGTCTTCATTGCGAATAAGGTTTATTTTTGTGATATGGAAAGGTCAATTTAAACTCAAACCGATAGAAACACGGAAATAATTTTTCTCTAAATTAAGTCTAAAGTCAGCATCATTAAACATGCAATTTAATGTTTGAGAAACGTGAGAGCTTGGATATATTAAGGTAGATGAACGATCTTCAAGCTCTATATTCAGAAAATGATTTCTGAGCCCCAGACAAGGATCGAACACGCAACTTTCTGATGACCGGTGAGACGCTCTAACCATTGAGCTGCCAAGACTCAGATGGTGAGCTAAGGTGCAAGTTCGATATATATGTGCGACCTAAGCGGAAGCCACTATATATTAGTAATGATTGATGCAGTCTGGGGCTCAGAAATCATTTTCTGAATATAGAGCTGGAAGATCGTTCATCTACCTTAATATATCCCAGCTCTCACGTTTCTCAAACATTAAACTGCATCAATCATTACTAATATATAGTGGCTTCCGCTTAGGTCGCACATATACATCGAACTTGCACCTTAGCTCACCATCTGAGTCTTGGTAGCTCAATGGTTAAAGCGTCTCACCGGTCATCAGAAGGTTGCGGGTTCGATCCCTGTCTGGGGCTCAGAAATCATTTTCTGAATATAGAGCTTGAAGATCGTTCATCTACATTAAACATGCAAGTCGTTCAACACAACACATGATAAAACTGCATTCTTTCTAGTGATGTTTACATCATACATACTGGATTTACACTGATAGATATTCACAAAATCCATGATTTACTGTTCTGAATCATACCATTTATCTCTATCCCCTACACAACATTCTTGCGTAAATATTTCTTTTTCCTCTGGTCGCGATGTATTTGACGCTTCTTTGAACTATATCCAACTCTTTTTTATTATCCTGCTACAACTACAGTGGGATACTTTCAAGAATCAAGTAAGTTTTCCACTTTTAGAAAATATTGTTAGAAATTCTTAAAATCTCATGCATCAGGCAGCAACACTTCAGGCATAAACACTTCTAAAACATCCTGTCAAAATTATAGTACCAAATTTTATTTTAAATGTCACATAAACGTCGCTCTTAGTTTATTCCAAGTACGTTTATACGCTGAATGTAAAGTTTTATCGAATATGCCATATATAAACGGGTTCACGGCGGAGGTTCCTAGCCAGTTGACAACTAATAACCACGTTAGAAGTTCCTCATATTTTTCTGTTACGCCACTCGTGTATAAAAGCCACAACATCTGTGATGGAAACTCTGTTACCCCGAAACAAACGATGACAGCAACACTTGTGATAAAAGTTCTAATGTTTCGACGACGTTTTCTCTTTTGACAATGTGTTTGGTCTTCATTACCTACTTCCATGGCTGCTGCTCTTGCGGAAACCATGGAGTTCACTATTTTATTCTGCTGAATAAGAGTATGGGATATCTTAAAATACAGCATTGATAAAGTTGTAATTGGAATAAAATACTGGACAGCAGATAAGAACAATGTGTAAGAGAAGTTCAATGATTGGTTTGACCACTTTTCAAAGCATCTCTCAGTAAATCTTAACACCAAGACGAATGGAGTCACGCAAATTAACGCGAAGACGTACACCAGGCAAACAATGACTCTAATTCTGCGTTTACTTACAGGACGTTTGAATGGATGTACAACAGCGCGGTAACGAAGAATTGAAATTAGAACCATAAAATGTACTCCGGCCGTAAAAACCAACGTTGACAACGAGTGCCATGTTTTACACACGGCCAAGGAGCGAACGAAAGACGAATTTGCAAACCAAGCTTGATATGTCGTGTCTAGGGAGAACAGTAGATAAAGTAGGTCGCAGATGGCCAAATGCAGAACGACGTTGTAGTAGTTGTTGTTAAGATTTCTTGTTCTACGGATACAGTAAATTACCAGAGCGTTTCCAGACACCCCAATCACCTGAACAATGGAAAATGGTACGGCAAAAACATAATTAGGAGAAAGAGATTTTTGTGTGTTCATGGTCGTTGCTGTTCTTTAGCTTTAAGTTGTGATTGTCATCTGTTGCAAACCAGGTCATTGACGACGAACTGTGATGTGGCATATGTTTTGACATGTTTACCCTTTTTTGAGAGGTGGGGTAGTGCGGTGGCATTAAACATGCGCGTCACGTGCACTTGACTTGCAAATTTGGTCACTTCTTGCAAACTGCTGACAATGACTATGTAGGACAACGTTATTTGAAAAAAGAAGTAAGTCATCAGGGCTTTGTCCATCACCTCAACTGTACGAACCTAGGGCAGAGGTACTTTTGAAGTATAATCAGGAGAAAGAATTTCTAAAGTCTGCTATGTGTTCTCGTTGTATTTAGTCTTAAATAAGTCTTTTCGAAAACTAATTCTGCTGCAAACCGGCTGTTTTTGCCATTGGCAAAGTTTACCAGAAGTCAACTCTTTCATTTACGTTGTGTCAAATGCGTCACAATGTATGGGTACGGACAAGGCTGTTTTTGAGCGCCGCTCATTGGCATGAAAATTTAAGACCTGGTAGTGCATCGCTTTTTTTCAATATATTTTACCTGTTGTTCAGTGCAACCAGATCCTTGCCGCTTGTCCCAAGACATTATGAAAGTAAAAGCTGTTTTCAACAAGGCTAAATTTATAGTGAGAAGCAACTTTTTCTTTTGCTTCATCGGTTCTCGATTGTAACTGAGGAACCTATTTAATTTATTGAAAGAAATGTCGTTTCGCCCGTTAAAATTCGCCAAGTGGAAAACGGCCTTTAATATATTTCGTTTTCTGCAGAATTATGGCAGTCAGATGCCTTTTTACTTTTTGTTCCTCTGCATTCGAGCTTTCTTACTTAGCCTTCCACAAATTCAACCGTGTATGAATTAACATGACATTTTCATATCACAAGCTAAGATAAGCAATCGACTTTTCTGGCAGTTAATCATTACAAACCCAGCTGCTTTTCCAAGAAAACAATTGATGATGCATGCAACTGCGTCTTCTCTTTAATCTAAAATTCTTTCTCCCCTTAGAATCTTTTTCAGTAACTCGTAACAATCACAATAGCCGTCAGTCATTACATCACAGAAACCGTTTACGTCAGTGCAACTACGGGTTTTCCTATATTTGTTACGCCGAATTTCATTAAAAATTATGAAATAAAACAAACATAATCATTGGAACAGCATGTTTAAATTTAAAATCGTTCATCAGATAGAAGTTTAAAAATCCTCCAACTTTATAAGAAGAATTTTTCCTTCGCAAGCCCCTTTGATATTTTCATGTGTTTTACTTCACAGAAATATTTCTCCTGATGCTAATTTTTAGAAAAATTTACAGAGAAACCCAAAGATGATATCTCAGTCGTGGAAATCGTGAAACTATTAGTTCTGACGCAAATGTTACCATATTAACAATCGATAATTTAGGAATTCTAAAAAGAACTTCTATTTACGACACGACTTCTACTGTTAAATAATTACTGAACCGCATCAAAACCAATTGTTTTCACTCGGTATTATATCAGCGAATGCAGAAAGAAAAATTATGCAAGTTGAGTTTGTAAAATTTTGCACGCTTCACTTGCAGATATAATGCAGAGAAAATCTAATATGTTAGATATAATACAGGCAGCTTTGGCCTGCGGCCTCGGCTGCCTTCATTATATCCAAAAATGCTGCGTCCCTCAGTAATTATCTATTAAATAACTTTGTACTGAACTTACAATTATTCTAAAAGTAAACTGATGACCATCAACGAAGACAGCACTAATTAGCAGCATGCATAAGTAGAAACGGTAGGATGCCACCTCAACATAATCTGAATGATGCTTTTAATTTGTTCCCATGACGAGTAAAGTGTTAAAATTTAAATCGATTAAGCCATTCTTAGAAGGGATCACAGTAGAGGTCCAAAGCAGACCTTAGGAGCACTTGGTATTCCCATTATATTCCATCACACCTTTGAAATGCAAGAGAACGTTCAGTTTGTGTCGGTGATAGCATGATTTCGAGTGCACTTTGGAAAAAACACGCGAGAAGGTACTAGTAGTTTTGAAATGAATATTTTTATTAGTTTTAACCTATTTTGCTTGGGAGATCTTCAAACCCGTTATCTCGTTTGAAGACAGTTTTTCCAGTTTGAAAACTCTAATTAAACATTAATTTCTCTTGTTTTTGCTTTATAAATTATTTGTGAGTTTGAGAATATACGGGCAAAATAAGGCAAAGATCCTATGGTAAGATAACAAAGGATAATAAACTTCACTTTCAAATGGCTTCGGGGAGACTTCGTTAACTAAATTCGAAAGCAAGTAGAATATATGAAATTATTTCTGTGATATCGTAGAACAAAGAATACCTAACCCTTTCCTTTGCCTTCGTATAGTGGTTGCAATTTGAATCTTATATTTTGTAAGGAAGCTATAGAAACATCATGCTAAATTGTTGACAAAATAAAGGCCAGGGGTGATAAAATACACCTTATTAAGGAGCTTTCATTAGGATCTACATTAACTGGACTTCAAAGATATAGTCATCGATATCAATAGTTTCCTAGGAAAAATACCAGAATCCGTTTCCAGCCGATAATTTCAGAAAACAAAGTAGAAAACATACTCCGAAAAATAGTTCCATCTTGAACTCAAAATTTGAGAAAAACAAGCGAACACAGTCTTCAATCGTAATATTTCGAATTAATTACAAATTCATCATCAGACTAATTTACAAAAGCTAAACCTAGGTCAATATATAGGCACAAGCGTGGTGACATCATACAGGAAGAATGTGTAGGCGGAAGAAATTAGAGTGTGAATGAGTGATGTGTTATGTCAGGTCAAATAATGAGAGTTCTTTGCTGGCTTTGAGTCCTACGTTTAGTTCTGGTTTTAGAGATTTGATGAAGAGTGCTTCCATTAGTAAAAGTCGGTTTTTGTTAAGTGAATTATTAGCATATAGTATTTTGTAGTTGTTAACGATGAGATTTATTAACTTGGAAACTCGTATCTGAGGAAGTGTTTTGTCAGTCAAGTCGGTTATGTTTTGTGTGACAGTGTCTTGTGCGTTCTTGCATTCTAAAAAGTGTTGTCCTACTGCACTGGTGTCATGTTTAGTGGCATGTTCATGAAGTCTTGTTTTGAGGCACCTTTCGGTTTTTGCAATGTAAGAATAGCCGCATCCAGGACAGGTTATTTGGTAAATGGCATTAGAACGGACTGAAGGAGGAATTTTGTCTTTGTTGGATGTGAAAAATGCGATCTTTTTAGTGTCATAAATTACTACAAATTTAACCGTTCTTCTAAAACATCGGTGTAATTTCTTTAGACATGACTTAACAATATTTTCTCCTTGGGCTCCAAGATAAGGCAGGCGAATCCAAATTTTGGGCAAATTATCATCATTGGTTTGCGATTGAGATGAAGAACAGGTTTTAGCAGAAATACTAAATTAGATCTGAAATTCTTGCTTGAATGCAAGAAAAACCAGGTCTATCCGAACTTTGTACGATGGAAGAACCTCTCGCAGTTAAAGAAGAAGAAATTGAAAAATCGATTCCTGAATTTCCTGCTAAACGACGCTATCCAAGACAAAAGACGAACGATCAACAATTTGACGACCACCACGCATGAATTCAAATATTCCCTCTCAACGCAAACCACCTGGATGAAATTCAAGCTTATCTGCATCTCAGTTGAACGCATCATCGGAAAAGAAGTAAATCGCATTATTGCCCGCCACAACAAGAAACTATCCACACTAATCCTACTTAAACATACCGCTGATGGCATTGAAGAAAACCCTAATAAAACGATTATAAACCTAACAGGACAAACACTATCACAAGATCAAACGGATGTTCTCGAACTTGGCCTTCGACATGGACTTGCAACCAGACCTAACAAATTTGAAGTTATGACTGTCGCTGAAGATGTTTGGGAGCAAATCTCTCGACAGAACTTGATGAAGGAAGGACAATACATACCAGATAAGATTAAAAACTCTCTACGTGCTTTCTCTTTTAATTATATAGACCTAGACTTGAAAGAATTTAGGTTAGATAAACGCAAGATCAAAATCCTAAACGAAATCACACTCAACTTTTCCATTCTAAAACCGGACAAAGGCAATGGCATAGTTATTATGAAACGTGTAGACTATTTCTCGTCTGTTAAATCTCCATTCACCAATCATAAGAAATTCACTAAATTAATTTCCGACCCAACACCCGCCATACTTTCTTCGCTACAATCTTACTTACACAAATTAATGAAACGTAACGAAATTACTGAATCAGATTATGACTTCATGCGACCGACGGCTGCACACTTCGGCCGTGCACATGGCTTGCCTAAGACACGCAAGAACTATTCTAATCTTCCCACTTTTCGACCAATTGTAGACACTACTAATACACCACACTACAATGTAGGCAAATTTCTTGCATCTTTATTGAACCCTTTAACGCTGAATGAGTTCATTATAACTGATTCTTTTGATGCCGTAAACTGCATTAGAAATATTCCCAATGATTTGTTTCAAGAAGGTTACCGCTTTGTGTCTTTTCATATAGAATCATTGTTCACCAACGTTCCTTTAACTAGAACCATCAACATCATTTTAAAGCGTATTTATGAATCTAAGCTAATTGATACAACTCTGAAAAACCACACACTTAAAAAACTCATCAAAGATTGCTGCAGCAAAACTCCGTTTTCTTTTGACAATGAAATTTACAAACAAATCGATGGGGTTTCAATGGGATCCTCTCTCGCGCCTGTACTGGCTAATATAATCTTAACCGAATTTGAAGAAACTGTCATTTCCAACTTAATCAACTCTGGTACCATTAGATTTTATAAAAGATACGTAGACGACACACTTTTACTAATCAAACCTTCTAATATTCCGGCTTTATTCAAAACGTTCAACAATTTTGACAAGAATGTAAACTTTACAGCTGACACCTTTCCAGATGACATTGTCCACTTCTTAGACATAAAAAAATATCTGCTGATGGAACCAATATTTACCGAAAAGCTACACACACTGGACAATACACCCATTTTACAAGCTTCGAACCATTTCAAAGAAAAACTGCATGGATAAGATCACTCCTTGATCCCGCTCACAAAATTTGCAGCACTAAAAACTTATTTGACAGCCAAGTTAAAAACATTAAGTCTTTAGAAAATATTGTTAAGTCATGTCTAAAGAAATTACACCGATGTTTTAGAAGAACGGTTAAATTTGTAGTAATTTATGACACTAAAAAGATCGCATTTTTCACATCCAACAAAGACAAAATTCCTCCTTCAGTCCGTTCTAATGCCATTTACCAAATAACCTGTCCTGGATGCGGCTATTCTTACATTGCAAAAACCGAAAGGTGCCTCAAAACAAGACTTCATGAACATGCCACTAAACATGACACCAGTGCAGTAGGACAACACTTTTTAGAATGCAAGAACGCACAAGACACTGTCACACAAAACATAACCGACTTGACTGACAAAACACTTCCTCAGATACGAGTTTCCAAGTTAATAAATCTCATCGTTAACAACTACAAAATACTATATGCTAATAATTCACTTAACAAAAACCGACTTTTACTAATGGAAGCACTCTTCATCAAATCTCTAAAACCAGAACTAAACGTAGGACTCAAAGCCAGCAAAGAACTCTCATTATTTGACCTGACATAACACATCACTCATTCACACTCTAATTTCTTCCGCCTACACATTCTTCCTGTATGATGTCACCACGCTTGTGCCTATATATTGACCTAGGTTTAGCTTTTGTAAATTAGTCTGATGATGAATTTGTAATTAATTCGAAATATTACGATTTAAGGCTGTGTTCGCTTGTTTTTCTCAAATTTTGAGTTCAAGATGGAACTATTTTTCGGAGTGTGTTTTCTACTTTATTTAGGAAAAATACGTTTTTGGTAAATCGAGTCTTCCGACAACCTCTAACCTGTCAATACATATGTTAACTCTTTCCCGGCAGTTTAAGACATCTAAGATTTTATTATAAGTAATGTCATGACATGAGGGGAATTAGTGATTAAATGTCCCCGAAAGCCGAGGTAGGTTTGGAGAAGTGCCGAGGGTGGTAACCCGAGGAAGTTTCACAAACCTCCCTCGGTTTGAGGAAACGTTTAATCACTCATTTCCCTACATGTCTTGGCATTAGTTTGTAATACCATGATGAACGACGAAATTTACTTGGTATTGTTTGAAGTTCTTTTTGGGATGTTAGTATTGTTCATGGTAGGTACCAGCACTGGCATTAAATGAGTTGTTCAATTCTTAAATTTAAAAGCATTATTTGATGTTCGTTCATGCATGTTAATGAGAGAAAATTAGGAAAAGTATGCACGCTGAGGGAACTTTGGGATTAAATCTCCACTTGAGAACAATAGAAACTAAGGTCATCATGGTATTACTCTGGCTAAGGCCAAACGATTATTCTCTGGATAATGCGAGACGATTTAATCGTTAAGGGAAGAGTTTCTGCATGGAAAGAGTTACTTAATCTGATACACTTAGCACCTACTTTTCCCAAAGACAAAAACATTATCAACAGTTACTGGTAAAGCAAGTCTGACGGATAAACAGTTTGTTAGCTTATCAGAGAAACTACGCTGAAGAATTTCTCGCGAGGAATAATTCAACCTTTTCGCAACCGAGAACATACTCTACAATTGTACTCTGGCTGACTCTAGCCGGTTTTACTCGTAAACGGAAAACTTCCATCAGGTCAAAGGCTGAAGTTCCAAGTGCCTTTGATAGTGTCACAAAGTCAGTTGAACATCAAAACAGAAGAAAGAAAAGGCAGAGAAGAAAGACCTTTACGACGCTGAAGTAAGCGGCAACATTAAGCAGTGTTAGTTAAAAAGTATGTAAAAAGCCAAAATGGGTCATGGAACTGCTCAAACTTACCAGATGAGAAACTGGCATTGTGTTGGAGGCCCTTAGGACCTAAAATGCACGAAATGGTAGAGAATAAATGGTTGTCAAAAAAGTGTCTTCTCAGTTCCAGTGGTCTAGACTCTGGAGTAATGTCAAATCTAAACAATGTACATTTTAATTCCCAAGCCTCAAAGTTGCGCTAGCAACCAAGTCTGAGCAGAGACTGACTGAACTGACAAAGGTGCTACCATTTTAGGCTGACCAGAAACAATGACTAGGGAATCAACGATTCCCCAACACTCCCCCATACAGCAACAATCCTCTTCAGGTAAAACAAAAGGAGCAGCATTCAAAATTGTTTCTTTCTTTCTAAGACGCTGAACTAAGCAGTATTGGTAAGAGTCCAGGGACAGATCCAGAATTTTGAGAAAGGGGACTGTAAAATTTTTTTAGAAATTCCGGCTAAGATGTAGCGTTTTATGCTACTGGCCTTTCTGATGTTTTTTGAACTTGAATTTCTTCGACTCACTCTTTCTTTTCTTCGCCGCTTGTTCCGATTCTCTTCGAAAATAATCATCAGACTTCTTGGTGGTCAACGTATTTAATGCTTGTGTTTGGTAACAAGGCAAAAAGTCACATGATAACTAGTCCAAATAAAAGGTGGGGCGAACGTCCGATGAGCCCCTACCTAAATCCGCCTCTGAGTTCAACGTAATATTTACACAAAAACTCCTGACGTGAACTCCTTTATCATTGCTATTGCGCTTAATGTGTGACTGTCAAATATGTTGATTTAACTCACATCACCACGTAATGTCGACGCCAGACCCGTTACAGCCATAGCAGTTTACAAGAAAAACTTACCAAGTTTAGAAATCTTCAGTCCTTTTCAGATATCCGTTCATTCGCAACAAATCCTCAATTTTAGATCTTCCTGGATTCTTATCTCCAGCAACAATTGCATGATAGACTGAAAGCATCTTAAGTAAATGAACTTTTCATACACACGTTCGGACTCTCGCATGACTAATGAAGACAAATGTGTTTGTTTATTATTTAGGAGTATAGCCGCTGCTTGATCATGTTCTCTGAACATTAGGCTCAACCTGGTCTTTACTTTCGGCTATGCAGGTGCGATTGACAGGATTTCAGTACGGACTTTCACCGTTAAATTCGAAAAGTTTTGCAATATTTAGTGATAAGTACTTCAGAAAATAGTAGACAAGGTAAATTTTTAAGTACCAATGTATATCTCAAAGCTACTTAAACTCCATATTGCCACCACTTTCTTTCTTATATTTTCAATTTCCCTATAACATTTTGGGAGTTGTGGTTTAGTGACTACCACACTTCCTTTACAGGCTGTTCTATGCCTAGTTAGTCGACTACTCTCAAATTAATTAATTCATGGAAAACCAATATTCTTCAGAGCTCTAAGCATGCGAAGGTAATATTGGTCTCGTTAACCAACTGCCGTATGACAGTTGACGTATTGCAGTATTCAAATCTAAATATATAGTAATTGGATGCATCGATGTTTTTACTATTTTTTATCAATTCAAAAATTTTACGTGTCTTTAATAATTTAAAATTTTGTTTCACATTCCTTTTCATTCATTCTACTACAATTAGCTCCACTCGACTATGCTCAGCTTCATTTTTGCTTCTCTTTTCTCCACTTTGCTTCATTACGCTTTGAGTTACTTCACAGTCTTCACTTTTCCTTGCTTTGCACTTCTTTTCTTGGATTTGCTTTCCTACCCTTTCCTTTCTGTTACACTGCTATGTTTTGTTTTGTTTTAATTTGTTTGAATGTCGTACTTAGATTAATGTTTAGTATACAGTGTGCCAGGCAAAATACCGCCCAGCGGCTCGTGCTTTTGTACGCTTTTCTCAAGTCTCACAACATCACGTGTGTTCAGATCTCAGTATCCAAACACGGGAATCCATTTGGTACTTCTTAAATCCAAGCGTTTCTTTTGACCAGATGCTGGAAACAAAAGTCGATCATTCGACATTATCCGAGCAAACTTTTATGATATCCATTATTTTTACAGATTGAACTAACAAGTTATGCACACGCTTTTGTTGTGAAAGGCTGATTATTCGATCTTACTCGCTGCCAAAATTAGTATGAAACCAAAATCAAGTTTAAAAGATGAAACAGCACACCTGGTGTTGAACAAAAATGAAGATGTTTAACAATCCTCAAACTGGGAATTGATTGTCTCTTTATTATTCCCGAAAGATTGACGATTATTCTTAATTTCTAGCATTTTCATCGTTAGCAATACGGTATCTGACAATGTTTATGTCCTTTGTTTTTGTGAGCAGAATGCCTAAACTGTCAAAAGTGAATGACAATTATCATCACCCTATATTAATGCTGTATATGCAAATCATGCATGCACGTGTCAAGTGCGGTACATAGCTCTAAACAGCTTCACTTTCTTAGAACTGACTACTTTTGACTATCTTTCAAAATTTGGTAAATGCGATTTATGCAAACATTTTGCAGGTTAGATATGGTTACATGACGTATCAGTAAAGATCCACCCCAAGTTTGATATACAGAGGACAGGTTCTTGAGCTGAAGGAAGGTATGAATAACGTAAATTTTACTTTATTTCTGTTATGGGTCTTTTTTTACCTTACAAGACCGGTTGTCTGACTGCATTTACCAAGTGATAGCTTTTTCCTCCAAAAGTAGATAACTTTGCACACTTCTCTCGTGTCTTTTCACTTCTGTCGTGCCTCTATTGCTCGACAGATGTTCACGGCACGTTTATTGTTTCTTTACTAAAAGTTATCCAACAGCGAGAAACGAATTATACTGTCCATTTTTCATGCAGCTTCACAGTGCTAGCTAAGCCAGGCATTGATCCTTTGATAAAATAAAAACGGATGGCGAAATACAGTTTTGAATAGTTAGGAGACGGTTCACTTATAAAATGTTGAAGCAAATAAAATCAATTAATCTAATCATTGATATCCCAGAACAAATACGTGTCCATATGTTTATCACATGTCACTCATGAGGCAGCGAATTTACTGCACGTTATAAAAGTCAAAGTGAGTTCTGTTATAAGTAATGTACAACAGTGACGAATATCGACTTCAACCGAACAATGGTAAACACGACACAAGATACTCTTTCTCCTGATTATCTTTCAGCCGTAGCTCTTTCCTTGGTTCAGGTAGTTGGAGTGTTAGGAAATACCCTGGTGATTCACTCCATCTGCAGCCCAACAAGTCATCTCAACAACACCCATTACAACCTCGTTCTGTATTTGGCGGTTTGTGACCTGTTACACCTGGTGCTTAGTTTTGGTGATGCATCAACCTTTTTTCACCAAATTCGCCATTCATTCGCTCCTTTGCTATGTGTAAAATATGGCCCCAAATGCAAACAGTGTATTTTACAGCTGGAGGGTACTTTATGGTCGTCATTGCCGTCGTCCGTTACCGGGCTGTTATATATCCTCTAAAACGGGCTGTAAGTCGACGAAAACTAAAATTTGTTGCTTGTGTGGTATACGTTTTTGCGATGATTTGTGCAGTTGAGTACATCTTGGCACTACAATTCATGAAGCCCACTCAATGCGTCGAGAAGTGGCCAAATTGGGCATAAAATGTCATTTTTTCGGTATTGCTATTTTTCATCCAATATTTTATTCCAGTCACAATGTTGTCGATTCTTTACTGGAAGATATGCAAGGCGCTCATAAAACAAGATGAACAGACGAAATCCATGAGATCATCTGTAACCGATAATGCCAGAGAGGTTATCGAGGAACTTACACGTCTACAAAGGATAAAACATCATCGAAATATCCAAACATTCATTGTTAGTGCTACTGTTGTCATTTGTTTTGGAGTAACATCATTGCCAGCTCAGTTAGGGTGGCTTTTATTAGTTATCGGGATATCAGAAGAAAATGATAAAGTTCGATCATGGTTGCGGATTATAACCATGTTTGGAACTTCTGCAGTGAATCTTTCCATATACGGAATGTTAGATCAAACTTTTCTTTCAGCCTATAAACGCTTTTGGAAGAAAATGATAACAACATTGAGATCACTTTGAAAGGCAATATTCACTACTTTGGTTACGTTTGGTGGGAATTTCACACAAAAAACCTACTCAATATGTTCAGAAGACAAGTCTAGAAATAAAAAATTCTGAGCTGTGGGCATGGTGGGATGATGATCTCTTTCAGTTTGGATATTCAGTTCAAGTGACTGGTAGATTTCAAGGACTAGATGGTTTCCCGACGTCAATTTTTTGTTCCAATAAAAACTTGTCTGCATGGATATTGAACTCTCAATTTTCCCTGCGAACTTTAATGCAAACGCGTAACTAGGGATCTGAAATAATTTTTCGAACTTAAAATAGCAAGAATTGCCTAACAAAAAGTGTGCTGCTTTGCAAAAAGTCAATTGTTCACTAGATTAAAACCTGCATTAAGCTTACGTTATTCTCAAACCACTTCCTGTCTAGATTTAATGTCGAGGTTGCCTTGTTCGCATTACCTATGATCTACAGTAGAACCTCGCTAACTCGAACTCGATTAACTCGAACTCCCCGCTAACTCGAACCAAATTCAATTTCCCCTGGATTTGATCACATTTCTCCTATCATTTACTACCACATAACTCGAACTCGGTTAATTCGAAATCCCCGCTAATTCGAACTAACTTCATACTTCCTTGGTTCAAATTTACCCTGTTAACTCGAAGTCTATTTTGGAAACGTTGGTCGATAAAGCTGAAAGTGTCAGGACGTAGCTGTTTGACTAGTCGGAATCTTGAATCTTTACTGATAAAACGTGACAATGTAAGGAAACGTAGTTCAAACCCAGAAAAGACCATCTTTCCGGAGTGACACGGTTTAAAGTCCATATAACGAATTGATTATCCTGGGGAAAAAAATATTGCGCAGATAATTATAATTCGATGAAATGAGTCGTAGATTGCCACGCAAATTAGTCTAGAGTAGCCCGTAGCAACTGTTCTAGTCTATCCAGTTTATTTTGTGGGGCTTTCAGAATTTTGTACAACCGTATGTATACATTCACTGAACCTGCACATGCATTCTGGTGTAGTCATTTTATTATAAACAGTCATTCAACTCAATAGTGGTAGACATTAAAATATGGTAATATTAGAATTCAGGACAACACATTCAACTCTATCTATGATGAAAAATTAAAATATTCTTAACTTACTGGACCAAAATAACTGGCAATTGTGGATGAATCATAAAGCCACGATACCATATTAATTATTAACTGGATACTAGAAATCCAACGCCCACCCCGCTAACTCGAACTGCCAACGGTAATGAAAAATAGTTCGAGTTAGCGGGTTTCTATTGTCTTAGGTTCTGCGCAAAAGAGCGAACTGTATTGATACTGTTATACGAATTTTCCTGCTACATCTTTTCCTGTTCATTACCACAAAATATATGATCATTAACGCCAACCTCAAACTCATTAACGCAAAAATACATTCATTTTATTCAGTCGGCATTCACTAGCGTAAAAAATACATTCATTTTATCCAGCCGGCATTCACTAGCGTAGATGCGCAACCATTTGCACCAATTTTCAATCAAATTTCAATTATTCGAGATATTTATCTTGCCTAATGATAGAATATTTTCTGATAATGAACAGCAAAAGGTGTAAATCTTTTTCCTAAATAATGCTGGAAATATAGTTCTGAACTTAGATCTTAGAATTAGAATTTCTACACAACGCGCCGATTAGATCTTAGAATTGTTATTCATTACCCGAAAATATGCTGTTATTAACGCCAAACTCAGATATATTAACGTGAAATGCATTCATTATATTGAATCAGCACTCATTTATACTTTTTTCACGTTGAGTTAAATTTTTTGCATAGAAAGCAACAATGAATAGCGCAAATACGCAACCATTTGCATGAAAGTGTGTTAGCAAAGTGCAATGAACTAAAGTTCTTTAACAGTTTGAAATATAAATGTCAGTGAAAATATAGAAATGCGTGGAAATGCGACCACAAGATTGACTTTGCTTAGGGAGAAATCATTGATAAAGGTAACTTCAGAATTCGAAAAACACTAGAATCCTGGCACACCGCAGCTACCAAAGACGCAGAAAACAACGCGAAACCATTAGCGAAACAATACTCTACCCTAATAAGAAAACATAGCCGCTGCTAAGTATAATTCTTATCCGCCTTGTGGTTATATCACAACCTTGTAATTATATATCACAACTATTTTTTAAACTAATGACGTAATCCTCCACATAATAACATATAAATACTGCTAATCTCATTCCTCTTGTACTTGTTTAAGACAACAGTCTAGTGGCCGAAAGCTCGTCAAATTAAATATCTTTCTAGTCAGAGAACGTCTTTTTTTATTTCAATAAATGTCAGTATTTTATATATTTGACCGTGCAACACGCTAGACAACTGTGGTGCGTAATTGAAATTTTATGGTCACAAATGTGAAGTAGAATGGTATTTATGGTCGTCTGTTGGCGCTATTGAATGCCCTTTCATACAATTAGTTGCGTATCTATGCTAATGTATGTTACTTTGTATGCAAAAATTTTAACTGAACATGACATAAGCGTAAATGAGTGTCGATTCAATAGAATGAATGTATTTTCACGTTAATGAGTTCAGTCGCGAGCCAGAAATTTGAAAGTTGGGAGCAGGGAAATTTCAGACAAATATACCGACAAGATGTTAGCAATGTACTGACAAATATAATTAAGGAAAAATCAAAGTTAGGAAAACCGAGGGCAGGAAAATTTGAGATTGGATAAAGGAATAAATTGTTTTTACCGTTTTGCCGGCTTTGGCTGGTATAATGGTATTAAATTTTGAAAATGATTTAACGCAAAAGTGCGCACATCACGTGAGCTATGATATATACCAACATATCTTTTTCGGCCATTCACGCTACCCACAATCACTTTCTCCTGAGGGTTTACGGGATCTATCATTTTTGTCGGTGAAAAAAATAACCAAAACAGAATTCCTTACGAACATTTTGTATTCAAAGTCTTACCCGTACTTAACTTTCGTCTGAGTTTATTTATAAATTTTTTAACTTGATAATTCAAACGCAAACAGAATCCGCAACAGACAGTTTTAATGTACCGACAAATGTACTGGATGTACCGACAAACCTTGCCAGGACGAAAAGGGGGGCAACTGCCTTCCCTGCCCCCCTAGCTACGCTAATGAATGAGTTCGACTTTGGCAGAAATGATAGTATATTATCTGGCAATCAAAAGCAAAAGGTGTCACAAAGTGTATAGGTAAGCTGTTTTGAGTAGTTCGAGACGTGCTCTAGCGGACTTGCTATAGAGTTTTGAAAGCGTTACTTTACAATTGTCCATCAAGCTTGCATGATATGAAAAATGCTTATATTTTACATTCTGTGTCATCTTTACCTAATGTGTCAATTAAACGTAGCACACGATGGAAATTAGCTGTGGGAGTTCCATTTTATTTTCAATTGATAGGACACGTCTGCACAAAAAAATATATGTAAAAATAGATGAGGAAATGAACGACTGACGAAGTCTTGACCACCAGTATACTTTACTACAAAAAATTAACAATACCCTTAATGGACCTTTTCGCTTTTAATCAAAAACGCAATTCATAATGGTAGAGTGATGACGCTGCTCATGCAAGGGAAATGACTACCGTGAATAGCGGAATTTTGAACTGTCGAGCTTCACACCTTAACATTTCTCACAAGACTACCGTCCGAAAAAGATGGAAAAACCCTCGAAAAACTCAGATATGTAAGGGAAAAACTTCTAGTGAAATACTTTTCTTGGTATTTGTCATAAAATGCTGATAATTATTTGGTTTAGTTTTGCTATAGATCTGTTTGAACGAAATCTTACATGAAGCCCCACGAGCAAACCACGCTATCACGAAATAATAACACACACGAAACAGTTCAACGAATACAAGGTTTTGCTGTAGCACACAATTTTAATTTATGACGATAGACTTGTTTGTGTTTTTTTCAGTTGTTAAGTAGAATTATTCATAAAACTTTTTGTTTACTCCATGGAAATTAACAAAGGCAAAATTGTAATGCAAATACGGCAACAAACTGTCAAAAATAGAAAATGTTTAATAGACTGTTTAAATATTCCAGCAACTAAGAGGCAGAGACGGGCGATTACTAATTACTGAGTAATCGATACCGTCAATACCAAGTTCCTACCTCGAGTAATCGATACTGGGATTGGTATCGAACATGCTTCCGATTACTTGGCCTGGTTGGATGTTACATTTATAATGATGACAAGTTCTGCGGAAAATAAGCAAACTAGAAACTTAGTATGGAATTATTTTAAAAGATTAAACGAACAAATGAAGGGTTTGATGTTTCCCAACACTAAAACAAGATCTCAAAAATTTCTTTGGCCAAATCTATCTTCTTTTACTTGAGAAAGACAATAAAACTGTGTATTTGTCATTCTACAGATAAATTTTTGAGAAATCGTGCAAAGAAAATTTGTGCACGAAAAATGTGGCGTAAGTAAGCATTTGAGTAATCGATACCGTCGATACCAGACACCAAAAGTAATCGGTATCGTATCGAATCAATTTGTGGTATCGCCCATCACCGCTGAGACGTTTAAGCCGGTGAAGAGTTTGTCTACAGATTCTAATGTCCGACGTTTAGTCCCTGCCGGCGACTCTTGTTTCTTCTGATAATATTGCTGTTGCTGCCCTTTTTTTTCTCGTAATGTTTATTCCAAATTATACTTTTCTTTTTTGTTTTCCTTACAATTTGCCTGCATAGAGCCAATAGTTGAAATAATTCTCATCAGTTGAGTTACATTTTCGATCTTTTTGGAAACGAAAGCTGTTCATCGCACGCTCTTCCTCAGTTCTCTCAACTATAGACTGTTGATGGATAAGGTTCTAGATGCGGAACACAAGATTCACGGCAACTTTCTTGTTGTTATTGTTAATTTTCAGTGCTTCCAAACGACTTTTGGTCAGCATTTAATAATTTTATAAATTTTCAGTTGTAATAAGGGTAATTTCTCATTTATTTTAAGTTTTAAGTTCTTTAACGACGTTTACAATCCATCAACTTGGTCCCCATTCTCAAGGGATATGATGAAATGGTGGGTGAGGGGTGGTTGCGTATCTATATTTCTAGTAGAGTTAGAACTTTGAAGTTCTAGCGAAATTCCCACACCCCGGTACACTATGTTCCACACAATGGTGTTACCTATCTTGGTTAAACTTCTTATCTGTATTATTATCTTTCCTATAAATTGCTATCATTTCAAGGAGAATTTCATTATTTTTGGGAAATGATAAGAAATGATGATTACGTTTAGGAAAAGAAGTTTAAATTACATTTCTTTCACACAGGATTTTATTTCCTGTATCATATTTTTTGCATCACATAAAAAATTAACGAAAACACCTTTGTATGTGTGTCAAAAAAGTGTCTAAAGATGACATGGAGAAGAAAGCCTTTTACGCCTTTCTTGAAGAAGGATTTAGACAATTTTTTTCGGTAAGTACTACTTAAAAGAATGGCTTTTTATAAAAACCGCCCTATAAATAAGGAAACGAATACCATAAAAAACAAGTCAACTCGGAATAAACCGATATGTTTTTTTCGGAATTGTACGGTATTCTCATATCACTACCCTCGCATGCTTCCCTCATGTTCTTTGAACTTATGTACTACCTCTATAACCCAACAGAACTTCACTGCGTGTTTATTAGCTCTGAATGAAAGAGATACTTGTAAGGGAAAAGCAAATTATATTGTTGCCATTCTCTGTGCTTTGTAATATTACCAAAGTTAAGTATCGATTCCGTGATAATTTAAAACAGGATGATAAAATACAGATATTTAGGATACCGCTCATTGCTTGAAGGCGAAAACAAATAGAATGCAGTAAATTGTTTCACTGATATTCCACGACACGGAAAAGTGAACTTTTGTCCCTGCGTTCATATAATCGTTGGAATTTGAATGTTGAATTTCGTACTCAAAGGTAGAAACGTCTTATTAGTTTATTGACCGACTGGAGAGGAAGACGTTAGAGTGAGCTTAAGACGTGACTTGTTGATCGCATTGAATAATTTGAATATCCAAATGTGTTTAATGGTATGATAGATTAAGGAAACTTTTTCTTCCTCTAGATTGTCTAGATTTCTAAATTGGAGCTTGTCATGCTCCACGGTTTTACAATCCATTATTGCGAGCTAAATGAAACGGAGGAAAATAAAATGAAACCTTTAGCTGTAAATGAAAAGAATTGTAAATCAATAGAAATTGAAAAAGGACAGACAGTGTTATTTAAAAAGCGTTCTTTAAAGATAATAAGTCAATAATTCTAATGAACGAAAATCGTGTGTCTAGATAAATTAACAGTTAGCAGTCGATTGTAAATGCTATAGTATTCTTTAAAGATACGCATGCTCGATGGCAGCTACACCTATCAGTACGTATCCATATGTTCATCACATGTCTGTGATAAGGCATTGAATTTACTGCGCGTTGTCATAAACAAGCTACAGCGTCAAGACTTACCAAACACAATGGGCAGTTGACGCAAGCTGCGAAGACAACAGTAATGAAAAATTCTTTCGTAAAGTTTTGTCCCCTTTGATGTTTATCGTCGTGGTTTCGTAAACGTCCCAATAACGAATATCGATGTAAGTTGGATGATGATGATGATGAATGTGACACAAGAAAATATTTTCCCTGATTATCTTTCAGCCGTAGCTCTTTCCTTGGTTCAGGTGGTTGGAGTGTTAGGAAACACCCTAGTGATTTGCTCCATCTGCAGCCCAACAAATCATCTCAAAAATACCTATTACAGCGTCATTCTGTACTTGACCGTCTGTGACCTACTTCATCTGGTGTTTAGTTTTGGTGATACCTACAACCTTTTGTCACCAAATTCGCCATTCATTCGCTCCTTTGCAATGTGTAAAATATGGTATCCGATGCAAACAGTGCTTTTTACAGCTGGAGGGTACTTTATGGTCGTCATTGCTGTCGTCCGTTACCGTGCTGTTATATATCCCCTAAAACAGGCTGTAAGTCGACGAGAACTAAAATGTGTTGCTTGTGTGGTATACGTTTTTGCGATAATTTGTACAATTCCATTTATCTTGGTTTTACAATTTATGAAACCCACTCGTGAATGTGTCGAGAATTGGCCGAATTGGGCACTAAATGAAATTTATACGGTATTCCTATTTTTCATTCAATGTTTTATTCCAGTCACAATGTTGTCGATTCTTTACTGGAAGATATGCAAGACGCTCATAAAACAAGATGAAAAGACAAAATCCATAAGATCACATGGTACCGCTACTGCCAGAGAGGTTACCGGAGAACTTAGACGTTTAGAAAGAATAAAACATCATCGAAATATCCGAACATTCATTGTTAGTGCAACTGTTGTCATTTGTTTTGGAGTAACATCATTGCCATATCAGTTATGGTGGCTTTTATTCTCCACTGGGGTATTTGGTGAAACTAGCGATTTTAGATGGTGGTTATTCATTATAAGCTTAACTGGAACTTCTGCAGTGAATCCCTTGGTATACGGAGTATTTGATCGAAATTTACGTTCAGGCTACCAACGTATTTGGAAGACAATGATAACGAAGGTTAAACACAACGGGGAGGAAATATCGCATTAAAAACTAACACGTGTTTAGGTTATAACAAAATTTTGAGCAATGAGCTTGACACGAAGTTCATGATTATCACTTTGAATATTCTGCTCAAATTATTCTTGGAATCCATGGCAACCCATTGGCTCTTCCTTCATGAAAAATCTGCTAAAACTAGTTTTTGAGGATATTGTACATTCTAATTCCCCCATGAAAGCTAACATTGCAACAAAAGCGAGAGAATATTAGGATAAGTTCAAAATAACAGCTTCAATAATTCATGTTGTCGAAGTAAATCAGTAAGTGACTTGAAAAACTCAAGTAAAAATCGTCGGAATCTCTTTAAGTAGATAGAGGGAATTTCGTAGAAAAATGTTTGTTAATGGATGATAAAAAAGAAAGAATACCCCTTTGCTATTTCGCCAGTGATGCACCGACGGTCTACTTGGGTGAAACTGTAGAGGGGGGATCACTGGCGTAATCAGGTCCGCGCTGTTCAGGGGGAACATAATCGAATATGTGCCAACAAACTAAATAAAACATCCTCTTGCAGTTTACGTCATTGTTGTGTCCATTAACTTCATGGACACAGAGGTGATGTGGACTTTCCTACTCGGATTCCAGTCATTTATCAATTTCCCCTTCTCTAGTTTTTTTACAAATTCCAAAGTCTACGATTGGTACTAAAACATTGCAACAAAAGCGTGAGAATATTAGAATAAGTTCGAAATAACAACTCTAGTAATTCATGTTCTTGAAGTAAATTAGAAGCTCGAAAAACTCAAGTAGAAATTGTTGGAATCTTTTTAAGTAGTTAGAGAAAACTTCGTATTGAAATATGTTTGTTAGTGCACAATAAAGAAGAAAGAATATCCCTTTGCCATTTTGCCGATAATGTACCGACGAACTTGGAATGATCATGGTTGGGCGGTATGGCCTCCGGCCCCATATCTGGATACGCCACTGGAGTAAATCAAAAAAATTTTCTCCGATAGAAAAAAAGCCAAAATTACCCAATAATGAAAACGTAGTTCCATAAAAAAATGGCTATCATCATTTGGATGACTATCGTTTCCTTGCAACCGCGACCGAGTTTTCTATTAGAAATTTGTCAAATGAGATGAAGCTCGAGTTGAATGTTCCTCTTCGAAAACCAGAGCCTGTTGTCCAAGTCTTAGTGTAAATTTGTTCAGTTTTTAATATAAGTTCCCTGAATTTAGTGACAATTATTTTTCTGTGTTAGAAAACAATAAGTAGTTAATGCAATATACAATAGAAAATGTAATCAGAAGAAATAGTTTCTTGACAGATGTAGATCATCGCTGTATTTAATCATTCCCTTAGCGACAGTTAATTCTTCTGCAGACCAGCTGGTCGACCAATTGGCGACGTATAACATAAGTCAACCGTGCCATCAGTAGTTATGGCTCCATACAATAGACTACCACCAGTATTTTGATATGAAAAAAGTCATCGTTGTGCTTAGCATGTCCAACAAGACTTTCTTGAAGGAACCAACAGTCCTGGCATAAACCTATCTTAAATCTAAGGTTATAGGTCTCTATTATGAAAAAATGGTCAAATGAGATGAAGCTGACGTTGACTATTCCTCTTAGAAAACGAGAGCGGAGTTGTCCAACTCTTGGTGAAAATTTGTTCAATTTTTAATATAAGTTACCTCTTTTTAGTGTAAATGTCTTCAATTTAATTGATCAGTATCTAAGAAAAAAGAATTTGAGTGGCTCAGTTAATTTTATTTTCGATCAGTTGATAGCAATATTACTAAATAGTAGCATTGTCAATTAACTCACACCGTCAGTTTAAATGATAAACTGTAGCCCTACTCGCTTCGTTTTGAATTACAAACACGAAGATGAAGCTAGTGAGCCTAATTTTCGCACTCCCAAAGGAATATTTTATGGAGTCTTCATTGCGAATGTCTATTTTTGTGATATGGAAAGGTCAATTTAAACTCAAATCGTTAGAAACACGGAAATAATTTTTCTCTAAAGTAAGCCAAAATTAAGCATGATTAAACGTACAAGTCGTTCAAAACAACGCATGATAAAACCGCATTCTTTCTACTGACGTTTACAACATACATACTGGATTTACACTGATGGATATTCCCAATATCCATGATTTACTGTTCTGAATCATACCATTTATCTCTATCTTCTACACAACATTCTTGCGTAAATATTTCTTTTTCCTCTGGTCGCAATGTATTTGACGTTCATTTGAACTACTGTATATCCAATTCTTTTGAATTATCCTGCTACAACTACCGTGGGATACTTTCAAGAATCAAGTAAGTTTTCCTCTTTTAGAAAATATTGTAAGAAATTCTTAAAATCTCGTGCATCAGGCAGCAACACTTCAGGCATAAACACTTCTAAAACATCCTGTCAAAATTATTATACCAAATTTTATTTTAAATGTCACATAAACGTCGCTCTTAGTTTATTCCAAGTACGTTTATACGCTGAATGTAAAGTTTTATCGAATTTTCCATATATGAAAGGGTTCACAGCGGAGGTTCCTAGCCAGTTAACAACTAATAACCACGTTAGAAGTTCCTCATTTTCTTCTGTTACGCCACACGTGTATAAAATCCACAACATCTGTGATGGAAACGTTGTTACCCCGAAACAAACGACGACAACAACACTTGTGATAAAAGGTCTAATGTTTCGACGATGTTTTCTCCTTTGACAATGTGTTTGGTCTTCATTACCCTCTTGCGTGACTGCTGCTCTTGCGGAAACCATGTAGGTCACTATTTTATTCTGCTGAATAAGAGTATGGGATATCTTAAAATACAGCATCGATAAAGTTGCTATTGGAATAAAATACTGGACAGCAGATAGGAAAATTGTGTAAGAGAAGTTCAATGATGGGTTTGACCACTTTTCGAAGCATCTTTCAGTAAATCTTAACACCAAGACGAATGGAGTCACGCAAATTAACGCGAAGACGTACACCAAGCAAACAATGACTCTAATTCTGCGTTTACTTACAGGACGTTTGAATGGATGTACAACAGCGCGGTAACGAAGAATTGAAATTAGAACCATAAAATGTACTCCGGCCGTAAAAAACAACGTTGGCAACGGGCGCCATATTTTACACATGGCCAAGGAGCGGTAGAAAGGCGAATTTGGCATCCAAGCTTGATATGTCGTGTCTAGGCAGCAGCGATTTTTACTGCTATAGTAAACTTTATGGTCCTCATTGGAATCGTCCTTTTCCGCGCTGCTGGTGCTGTTCTTGCATATCCTGTCAAACGTGACGTAAGTCTATGGGAACATGAAGTAACTGCTTGTCTCGTCTACGTTTTCGCGGTAATTTGCGTAAATCCATACAGCTTGGTTCTAAAAGTTATGTAACTAACAGGTGAAATCGTTGAGGAGTAGTTGAATTCAGAGCTAAATATCATTTACATTCGGTATCCTTTTTTTTTTTTCGATAATTTTATTCCAATCACAGTAAGATCATTCCTTTGCCGAATGACATCTAAGGAGCGCTCATAAAACAACGAAAATGTAAAATCCATGAAATCGCCTGGTAACGCTCCTGCCAGAGAGAAAGTATATGTGGCAGTATGAAAATAAAGTCGTCCGTCAACAACACTGATGCGGGGAAAGATGATAGGCAGACAACCAAACTAATAGTGGCTTTCATTTGTTATGTGCAGGTTTACATCGATGACCTTAAGAATATATGAGATCATATATTCATGAACTTAGATAGATGAACGAATACATAACATCGCCGGCTATAACTATGTCGGTCACTTCAAAAACATGGTACCACCAACTCGATCAAAACCAAACGTCGAAACAATTAGCAAAATTTTCTATTTAAAATGTTCACTCCCCTTCGCAAAGCTGGACGGTAAATATTATGCAATTTTTGCAAATTCGTGACTTTGGAAAAACAGTCACAGAAACGCAGCCGAAACTTGGACTCTGGCTAACACAGATCGCCCGAGTAATTATTTCGCACCTTGAAAACGCAGGCGTGGATCTAGAGGGGGCCGTAAAGAGAGTACGCCCCCGTTTTGCGTATGCGTGCCAGTTTACATACTCTTGACGAAGCCAGTTTTAATAACGATGATGGAAATAGTTACCTAACCTCAGTTACTAAAACACGTTTTTTCCAATCGAAACTGGAAATGCTTTCCGGCAGGCAAAGGCAGATCAACGAGAATTGCGAAAAATATAAAGGTTTCATTGATAATTACTGTCTGTGACCAAAATAATATTTTGCTCAAAGATATACTAGAAAGATATTGATTTGTGCTTCATTTTTCCACAAGAATTGTGTTTTTTATGACTAGGTATTTTCTTAAAATCTCGTTTAAAACTACCCTCAAAATGCTAGAAATAGCACTTCAAATACTTAGGAATTCAAATATCTCCCAAGGGAGTATGTTCCCGGACCGCCCTAGAAATTTCTTGCGCCCTCGGCACTCGTCCTCACGCTCCCCGTTTCTAAAATCCTGGATCGGCCTCTGAAGCGGGGTACAGCTCTGACGGTTGATATCAATATTTGCATTAGAAATTCACCTCACTGTGACGAAAATATTTAATTTAGCTTAAAAAACTCATTGATAATTCATGAGGAAAGTACAAACGGAAATCATAACCGTGTCGTGTCTTCACAAACGGTAAAGACTCCGCTTACGAAGGTTTAATTTTCAACTTTCTTTGCGAATTAGCGTATTAAGGAGTTCATTTTTGAAGCCGTTCAAAAATCTTCCAGTACCTGCTTTACCTCATCTAAAACACTCGGCCACGCCTCCTGTTTTAAATCCGGTAAAGCACTCCAGCTCATTTTTTAAGCATTGCATAAAAACTGCTGCAGAAGATTTTTTCCACCTGTATATTAAAACCTGATTGTCAGGACACTCTTTCCGGTCACTCTATTCCAGGATTTCTGGCTCCGCCCCTGAACACAGTACGAAGATGTTGAGAATCAGTTACTGACTCCATGTATTATAAAAATACATGGAGTCTTTTAAGCCGCATTCCCACTGGACTCCTAGACCGGGCCTGAGCCTGACATGTGGTCTAACCTGGCCTGATAGCGTGAACGGGTTTTACCTTACCTAGGCCTGACCTAAGCCTGACCTGGGCCTGACTTAGGCCATCAAAAGCAGGCAAGCAAAAGAAGCTGGACTAGGCCTGACATGGGCCTTACCAAGGCCTCAATTTTGTTTTAGTGTGAACGGGTTTTACCTGGCCCCGCTCAAATTAACATGACAACAGGCGCTAGAGTTAAAAAGTTAACACGATTTTTTAAATGTAATATTACTAGTTGAGGGAAATTTACTGCGTTCTGTGAGTTCATTGAACCACAGCATGCTTTACATTTAGGTTTTGTCGACATCAAGGACAAATTCTTTGACAAACAATGAGACCAAACTTCAGCTTATGCTATGACGTGAATGTATTTAAAAGAATCTTGCGTTGTCGACTTTCAATCACGCGAGAAGAAACCTCTGGCGGCGAAACATCTTTTCGTGTTTACAACAGCAATAGCTAAAACCTGGGGAAAATTGACGAGTCTGCAATTGTCAAAGCTTGTTTCGATCCTGTTGTTTATCTAACAGCTGACCCTTCTAGGCTAAAGTAAGTCTGTTCGTATTGGCCTGAAAGTATAGCGTGAATGGTTCCACTTTTACGTTGGCCTTGCCCAGGTCAGGCCTGGACCGATAGTGTTAACGGCGGCTTTATCTATACAGATCGGAAGAAACAGTTTCTTGACTGATGTACATCACTGCTGTGTTCACTCTAGCTTTTAGCGACAGTTAATTTTTCCGCAGACCAGCTGCTCGATCAATTGGCGATAAGTCACGTAAGTCAACCGTGTCATCAGCGGTTGTGGCTCCACATGATAAACTATCGCCAGTATTTTGACATGAAAAAATTCATCATTGTGGTTAGCATGTCTTGTAAGACTTTCTTGAAGAAATCAACGATCTAGCCTGCTTGCAGCCCGAAATTTCGAAAAGTGGAAATTACAGGCTGCTAAACTGCGAACCTTAATCGTGTTCTGTGAGGTAGGACGGGGTAAATAAATTACAGCTTTCCCATGTTAATTACCTTCAATGGAAGAAAATGTTTTAGTTTCTTGTCCAAAAGAATTCGACTGTTGTTGGCGTATATTGTGTTTCCTTGTGATTGAAAAAGCCCACGGACTCCCACCCTGACGAGGCAGTTTAAGAATAACTAAGAAGCAAACATTCTACTACACGTGCTTGTCGAAAAAAGACACTCCGGTGAAGCCTGAAGCTGAGAATATTTGCCTCGTATCACGTCTTGTTAGGCATCATCCTCGCTTCAATGATGCAGACGGTGTACCTGAAAATTTAAGGTAGGCAACTTGCTCCTCCATCAGTGACTTACAGAAATGATTTACATTCGTCTTGTATTCTTAAACATTATTTAGCGGCTGTCTGTAATTAATTGGGTTATAGTATACAAACTGTAACGGAATTATTACACCAAAGACGTTATTGCACTTTGAGGACAAACATAGTAATACACATTTTACATTGCTAAATCATGAATCTTTGATCGCGCCTTGCTGTTGCGAACTCTCGCCATTCCAGACACAGACGGGGTTGAGGCTTGTCGTTTTTTCCTGTTCTGGTTTTCTCGCCGCTTCATAACAAGTCATTCAAAACAACGCATGATCAGACGAAACTGTATTGTTTCTAAAATGTTCACAACCCAGATACTTGATTTGCCTTCATAGACTTTCTCTACATCCATGATTTACTGTTGTGAACCGTGATATTTGTCACGATCCTCTAGCCCACTTTCTTGCGCAAACATTTCTTTTTGCCTTCATAGTAAAGTATTTGACACTCATCGAACTATACCCAACGTTTTGCTATCCTATTATAATTTGAAATGGATACTTTTAACTACAAGAATCAACTACACTTTCCTCTTTTTGAAAATCCCATAAGAACGTCGTAAAATATCATGCATCAGGTAGTAATCCTTTAGGTATAAACACTTCGAAGTTATACCAAAATTATTGAAAAAAAATTTGTTTTATCAACCTAATCTAAAAGTTGCTTTTAGTCTTTTCAAACTGCGTTTATACGCTGAAAATAAAGTTTTATCAGTTATCCCATACGTGAAAGGATTTGCAGCAGACGTTCCTCGCCAGCTTACAACTGACAACCACAACTCAAGACTGTCGTTTTCCTTCGTTACGCCAGTTGCAAATAGAACCGAATATATCTGTAATGGAATCGCTGTTACTCCGTAACAAACGACGATAGCGCCGCTGGTGATAAAAGTTCGTATGTTTCGATATTTTATTCTTTGAGAATATGTTTGATATTCATCACACACTTTCATGGCCACTGCCCTCGTTGAAACCATGGTGTTAATCAGTTTATTCTGTTTTGTGAGGGTGTGGCATATCTTGAAATACAGCATTGATAAGATTGCTAATGGGATAAAATACTGAACGGCAGATAAGAACAACGTATAAGAGAGATTTAGTGACGGATTTGGCCATTTCTCAAAACATCTGTCGGTAAATCTTAGCACTAAGACGTATGGAATCAAGCAAATTAACGCGAAGATGTGCACCAGGACATCAATGATTCTAATTTTCCATCGACTTACAGCAGGTTTTAAGGGACACACAACCGCGCCGTGACGAAGAACTGAAATAAGAACCATTAAATGTATTCCGGCCATAAAAAACAGCGTTGCCGATGGGGACCATATTTTACACAAAGCAATGGAGCGAATGAAAGACGAGTTTGGTGACCAAACTTGAGATGCTGTTTTTAGACAAAATAATAGACAAACTAAGTCACAGATGGCCAGATGGAGAACGAGGAAGTAGTAGTTGTTGTTGAGAAGATTTCTTGTTCAGTAAATGGAGCAGGTAACCAGAGCATTTCCTGAAACTCCAAGCAGCTGAATGATTGAAAAAGTTACGGCTAAAAGATAATCAGTCGAAAGAACTAGAGTTTCTTGTGTTTCGTTGGTCATCGCTGCATTTAAGCCTTCATACGGTATTACCTGCAGTTGTTAACCAGTTGCTCGATAAGAGCGAACCCGAAGATTAATGAGCTCTTTTAACGGCGTTACATGATAAGCATAATGTGATATTAGTTTTGACATGCGGATCCGATTTCATTAGCGCTACCATTCCGCATGCGCGTGTTGAATATGGCGTTTCTCCGAATTGATTTTTTCCAGTTAAAGAGACCCAACTGCTATTTTCCTTTGTCGATAATACTTCTTAAGCAAATTCTGCATTTGGCTATCTGGGCCAATAACTTATACTTTTATTTAATTTGATTATAATCTTCAAATCTTTTGTAATATTTCTAACGCCTTCTAAGTCTTCTCGGGTTTTACCGAAACAAAGTCACAAAAGTTTCTGTAATGCTTATAACATTTCTAAAGCCACAGGTAACCTAGATTAAGCCAGTTACCCATCTTAACTCTTTAACTAGGAATGGGGGTCAAAATGACCCGGCAAAAACAAAAGAACCAGTGGGTGAACAAAGGAAAAACGAAGAGAGAACAAAGAACAAAAGGAATGAAATTCAGGAGTTAAGGTGGTATGGTACTCTTAACTTTTCAAAAAGTCGATTTTTTGGAATTATGAAATTTAACATTATTAAACATTACTTTTTCATTCCTAGTTGCTATTTTGTTGATTTCGACAACGCAAAAGGATTAAATATTGAAAAGAAATTGCCCATCCTTTAAATTGTCCTTTAGCAACTGCCATAGCAACGAATTGTTATGGTCCAATTGTTATCACTGGACTGTTTCTGCAATGATTCTTAACCACCCCTCGCTCCTTATTGTAAGATTTAAATCCATTTTACTGTGTATTAACGTGTTGTGACCAGCGGTAGGCTGTGATTTTGGCGCGCATTGGATCGTTTTCTTTGCGAGAGACGTTGGTAATGGCGGTCAGTTGCAGAATTTGTGGCTGGTTCGTCAAGCATGAAATTCGGCTCTTGCATAACAGTCGCAGCTGGCCTAAGGGACATCATGTAAAGTCCGAGGATGGCCGATTGGCCAGAAGCCTTTCAAAGAATCGAGAGGTGCCTTTATTCGTCGAGAATTTGCTCCCGACGTGGGCGTTCTCGGCAGAGGCGCGACTGAGAGTCGTAATAGGTTTAGGGCTGTAGATGTGTGAAAAAAATTTTTGAAAAAATTACAGTGGCATATCTTTTAGATATGTACGTAGTTCTCTCGTCTAGGATATGTTTGGCTTTGTGGTTTCGAGCCCGAATTAGACTTGATATATTATATGAAAGGGGAAAGGTGGGTGCTGTTGAAGATACACAGAATTACCCATAATGTAATAGAGGCATAACATGGCTATACGGCACTGATCTGGAAATAAGACTGGATGGAGCAACTCCAGTCTCTCGCTCACTAAAAATTGAAGCAGGAAGTGAAGCTGAAAATCTCACGGCGGCCATATTGGAAGGACCCACTTGTAGTTATAGTGCTATTACTGAATTATGATTTTTGCTCTTAATGGTTGTGATTTCAACGAAAACCAGTTAACCATTAGATTTTTAGCAATAAATTGTATCTTTCGATGGTGGAGAACTTTAAACGTGGCCAGAGTAACTGAAAATCAGCAGAAATTCGATGATTTTTACCCAAGCGAAGACCAGTGGCGACCACCTCTGAAGAAATGCGACTAAAGTAAGAAAAAAGTGGTCGATAACGTTGTGTAACTTTAGCAGTTTGGCAGTGACTTACCAGGAGATATTACCGTTTCTGTATTCGTCTTGTCATTGTTTTTCGGATCTCGGGTTTACCAAGTGTATGTATTCGAGGTTTTAAATTACTGTATTTGTCAAACAAATTCAACAATTTCTTCACTATCAATGGCGATGAGCTTTTGACGAAAATAAATATTGACTAACTTTTTTGCCAGGATCAATTACTGAATGAACCATGCAAACCCAATTTACTGCTAGATGTTGCTGATCAGAGAAGATGAGTTCTGTACTCCTATAAAGGTTCAATACATGCATTTTGTTTGCACTAGTGCATGTAGTAAACTTGAGTTCACAGCCGTTTGTTGTGATTTAGTATGAAGTTTTTTAATATGTTTTTCACGTTTTTGATATGGTTTCTAGTTACAGCTTGATCAATATTGTTGTACTTGTACAGTAATCAAACCATTCTTGCGAATCAATGTAAAATATGTATTTTGAAGCTGCTTTGTGAGTTGGAGTTGAGGGAGAACTATTGGGTCTAAGTCAAACGAAAATTAGTTAGGTTTTTTCTTTAAAGTGTTCGCAGAGCTCAGTCTGCTGTATGGTAGATTCTCCTGTTGATTAAAGTCCCATTTTTGCCCTTATCAAGTGCATAGCAAAGTACTACAGCAAAATTCGTTATTGTTATCTTGAGAAGGAAACAAAAACCAACCTTTATCATACAAAATCAGAAAAAGTTAAATTTGTCTTCTAGCAGCAGTAAGAACAAAAATCTAATCTACAATAATATTGGATAACCTACCCAGCCACTGCATTCATTTGTGTAAGTGTTCACCTATCCATGGAAGACCAGCAGAGTCAATTGTGGTGAAAAACTAAATATATACCCAGAAAGACAGACATGCAAACATACCATGTGCAAAAAACTGGAAAGCTTAAGTAACAGGAAAGCTAATGACTTCTTGAGCCAAATGAGCCCCATGATCATGGTTATTAGTGGGAATCTCTAACCAGTAAGCAACAGCAACTAAGGTGGTCAAGCAAAGGTTACATGTGTCAGTCCATCTGTCACCTGAGCAATAGTGAGATGTTCAAACTATTGAGGTACAAAGGCGAAGATTGTTAAAGAAAGGTGTTTATCAATGTGTTGCTGACCTGGAACTAGATGTAAAGTCTGGGATCCAAATCAATATTAACTTTAAGACAATGAAGTCAAATCATACACGAGAATATCTCACTGAAATACGACCACGAAAACCTTACTATGAGGTTTCATGTTATAACTCTACAAATAAACGGCCAAGTTCGATTTCCACATATTTCGATTCAAGTGTTCAAACACATGTACAGCATGAGCGGGAAATTTGCAGTTTAATACATCCTGGGGTTTTATCAGCAACAAATGAATCAGGACTTAGGCAAAACACATCACAGAAAATTGGCAAATAATAAGGGTTACTTAAAAAACAAAGAGAGAAACAAATGCACAAGAGTTTCTCACAGACTCGATAGACATTTATCAAATTTTGAAGCAAGTATACAGACGGGTGCATTTCGCAAAATAAAGCATTTGCGAAACAAAAAAACAATTCAGAATACTTATTTATTACTTAAACTAAGATTAAGAACCTTAATTTCGTTGTCAAGTCATCTCAACCTCCCCGAAATTGGCGAAAAATGCCGTTTAACCGCTACAACTCCTATTTACGCCATATTGTTTAGAGCCTGGTTTGGTCCTTCCAATATGGCCGCCGCTCCTTGACTTCCGGCTTCACGTTTTGAGCCCAGTTGCTCTATCCAGTCTTATTTAGAGATCAGTGGGCTATAGCGTGATCAGGCTATGCCATCCACGTACACAAGGGAGTGTTATGCGTGATCACTGCATGCTATCGTGCACACCTCCACAATAAGCGAATCAGTGCGTTTGTTTACATGATTATAAAGGGCGGGACAAAGGCGAAGAAATCGGTCTGTTCCGAAATTGACTGAGATGTCGGAACAAATTGAAAGTATAGTTGGATGAGTAATTTTGAAAAATGAAAAGCAGCTCCATTCATGCATGAGACGAGCACGGAAATATTTTCAAAATTATTATGGCATTGCAATAAGAAGCAGCACTGGAAACCTTGCTGAAATGAAAAGCAATATCCTTGCTTCTCTCTTTCATTGTGCTTCAACTGACAAGTGGGCGTTTGTCGGAGTTTGTCTGAGCCAATGTTTTTAAGCTAGGAGTGTATGATGCTGTGGCCCACTTTAACATTGGTGGGAGGGCTGGGAATGAATCCAGAAGCTTTTTGTCTTGCTGGACTTCAACAAACAGATTCCCTTCGTTTAAGGAGAGCGAACTACACACCATTAGATGTTGTAGAAACAAGCAGGAAATTCCTTGGAGGAAAAAGGAGGAGGCAAGATGACAATAACCAGGAGAGAGAAGGGGAAACCTATTCAATAGGATCATTTTAACAGCTTTTTGACTTTATTTGGTCTGTAATGTATCGTTGATCCTCTTAAAAATTTGATTGAAAACTTTAAACTCAATTTTCTCAGTTTGCTCTTTTGCTCGGTGCCAAAAACTCTCCTGCATTTAATATTTGTCCAATTGGTGTCAAATTTTCAGCATTTGTCAACAAGAAATAGGTCTATGATGTGAACATCAACAATCACCCATATAAGAAATAGTTTTTGAAAAACACGACCACTATATCTGTTGTATCTAACTGTATTTTGAAGCAGTTACAAATAAATTAAAATTTCATGACTTAAAGCTTCTAATCACTTCTTTTTTTAGCTTCATGTCATGGGTACATGTATTGAAGCTCTATTAAACTTAGTATTTGTCTAGTCTTTACTTTAGTCCCTATAATTTCTGGCATAAATATCCTACATTTCAACTTAGGGGGTAGTATCTCGGTTACCATGGAAACAACAAGCTCATAACTGGCTGATTTTGCCTCAGTAACATATTTCCTATCTCTTGCACCAGAAATATGTTGAGAAAAAGTCAAATTAATAAAATTAATTTTCAAAAGTACTACACCACCCTTGATAAGTTAATTATATCTCATTAGCGTCAAGGAGGGGGGTGGCGGGAGTGCCTGCCCCTGGGCCCGGGCCCAGAAAGTTGGCCCCCAAAATTTTTAACACGCTTCACCTTGATCTTTTTCAAGTAAATACGAATGCATATCTAAAATAATATTTCTCCGTGACGAACTGACGATGAAGTATTTTCTGCCAAGGAAATAGCGGTTTTAAGTTTCTCAAGCCAACTTGTCAATCAACATTGCTATTTTGTGAGGAAATATGCGATCTAGCCACAAGAGAACACTTGGTTTGTTAATAAAGGTTTACAAATGCCGTAAATAAAAGGATTTAAAGCAGAGCTACCCACATAAGTCAAGTTCAGGAACCAGGTCAATGCTGTGCCTGAAATTAAAGAACGTACCTGAATGAAATGCAAGAAATGAAGCGCTTCTAGAGTTACACAGAAAACTACACATTTTGCAGTTCATTACCAGAAAATGTACTATCATTAACGCCAACCACAAGCTCATTCAGGCAAAACCACATTCATTTTATTCAATCGACCATCATTAGCGTAGATACGCAGTTATGTGCATCGAAGGGCGTTCTATCGCGCCAACAGACGACCATTAACACCATTCTACCGTACATTTGGAATAATAAAGTTTTAAATACTCAAGAGAAATATCTTGCCTATGGAATGCCCTTCGATGCAAATGGATGTGTATCTACGCTAATGCGGTGGTTTTTATTCGTCACTGAGGTATCTGGTGAAAGTAGCGATTTTAGAGAGTGGTTATTCATTATAAGCTTAACTGGAACTTCACTAGTGAATCTTTTGATATACGGAGCATTTGATGGAACTTTGATCTCGGCCCTTTAAACGTACAATGGATAACAATGATAACTGCATTGAGACCTTGTTAACTCTTTACAATCCTTTGATGCACAGAGTCCGATATATCGGACGCTTTGAAAGAAAAAGCAAATGAGAGACCGATGCAGAAACAAACATAGGATAAAGAACAAAAGAAAACCAAAATCGTGCGTTGAAGGATTAACACCCAGTATCCGATATAGAAGACACTTCTAGAACAAAAGAACCAATGATTGGACTAAGCAAAAATGAAAAGAGACCAATTAAGGAAAAAAAAATTTAGTTTAAAGTTAAACACTACGGGAGGGAACATCTTATGAAAAGCTAACACGACTTGTTCACGTGCTAAGAAATTTTGAGCAATGAGCATAACAGTAAGTTCATGATTTTCAGTTGGAACATTCTGGTCAAGTCATTCGTCCTGTCATTTGTCAGGATATTGTACATTCTGATCCCCACCTGAAAGCTAACCTAGAGACGAAACTATAGAGGAGAGATCAGTGGCGCAATCAGGTCCGCGCTGTTCAGGGGGCCACATCATCGAAGATGTACCAACAAGCAATATAAAACATGCACTTGTAGTCTACGTCACCGCTGTGGCCGTTAACTTCATGCACATAGTGGTGACGTGGACACATTACACAGTTTGAATTCATGTACCATTTTATTTTTCCCTTTTAATTTCAAATTGCGAAGTCTCCAATTCATACACAAGTATTGCAACAAAACCTCAAGGATAATAAGACAAATTTAAAATAACAACTTTAATAATTCATGTTTTCCAGTGATGTACCGACAGACTTGGAATGATCACGGCTAAGGGAGTGGCCTCTCGCCCCCTTTACCGGGTACGACACGGGGGAAGATCTGAAACATTTTCCCCAATTGAAAAAAACCCAAAATTACCCAACGATGAAAACGTGGTTTCATAACAATATGGCCATTATCATTTGGATGACCATAGTGTTAAATTAGGGGTTTTTCAACTCGGCACAGTCACACTTTAGGCGAGGTACGGGACTTTATCGGAATCATCAATCAATATACAATAACTAAGGTTTACGAATGTTCAGGAAATGTTCAGGCGTAGAAAGAAGTTCTGACTCTGGGTTCTCTTCTTGGTGTCTATTTCAGCTTCGTTTTCTCTGCTCGTCTGCTCGTCTGCATCATCGCTGTATTTAATCTTTCCATTAGCGACAGTTAATTCTTCTGCAGACTACCTGTTTCATCAATTGGCGATGTATAACATAAGTCAACCGTGTCATCACCAGTTGTGGCCCCATACAATAAACTACCACAAGTATTTCGAAATGAAAAAAATTCATCGTTGTGCTTAGCATATCCGGAAAGACTTTCTTCAAGCAACCAACAGTCCTGCTATAGACCTATCTTAAATGTAAGGTTAGAGGTCTCTATTGTGAAAAAATGGTCAAATGAGATGAAGTTCGCGTTGACTATTCCTCTAAGAAAACGAGAGCGGCTTGTCCAAGACTTGGTGTAAATTTGTTCAATGTTTAATATAAGTTACCTATTTTTAGTGTAAATGTCTTCAATTTAATTGATCAGTACCAAAGAAAGAAGAACTTTGGATATTCAATTCAAGTAAGTGGTAGATTTCAAGGGCTAGATGTTTTCGCGATGTCATTTTTTTTTTCCAACGAAAAACTTGTCTGCATTGATAATGAACTCTCAATTTTCCGCGCGAACTTTAATGCAAACGCGTAACTAGGGATCTGAAATAATTTTTCCAACTTAAAATAGCAAGAATTGCCTAACAAAAAGTGCGCTGCTTCGCAAAAAGTCAATTGTTCACTGGATTACAGCCTGCATTAAGCCCACGTTATTCTCAAATCATTACCCTGTCTAGATTTAATGTCGAGGTTGCTTTGTTCCCATTACTTATGATCTATTAGGTTCTGCGCAAAAAACGAACTGTATTGATACTGTTATATGCATTTTCCTACTTCATGTTTTGCTGTTCATTACCAGAAAATATACTATCATTAACGCCAACCTCAAACTCATTAAGGCAAAATTACATTCATTTTATTCAGTCGACATTCACTAGCGTAGATACGCAACCATTTGCATCAAAAGGCATTTTATAGCGCCAACAGACGACCATTAACACCATTCTACTACACATTAGGGACAACAGAATTTCAATTATTCAAGATAATTATCTTGCCTAATAATAAAATATTTTCTGGTAATGAACATCAAAAGATGTAAATCTCTTTCCTAGATAAGGCTGGAAATATATATGTAGTTCTGAACGACTAATCACCATGCAACGTGCGTGTTGTTGTTTTGTCCGATGAACTGGCGACTAGCGCGGAGTTTCCGAGGTGATAACACATTTCAGATCCCCAGTTAATACAGCCATGCAGTCAAAAAATATCACTTGGCTTGAAGTACTTTTAAACACCTTTGTGCGTGAATCAGTCGCGGAGCTTACAGCCCTCTGGGGTATATATTGGCATAAATTAGCCTGACGTAAAACAATGTTATTCATGTGACAAAGACACTCAGTTTTTATTACCCAGTTCTTAACAAGGTTTTTAGTGTTTTGCAGAATTTGCGTGGCTGTTCTCCATTAAACTTACATGACATGAGGCATGTTTTCATTTTTCTGCCCAACGCGCCGATTAGATTTTAGAATTGCTATTTACTACACGAAAATATGCTATTATTGAAATGTATTCATTATATTGAATCAGCACTCATTTACACTTTTTCACGTTCAGTTAAAATTTTATGCATAAAAAAGCAACAGTCATTAGCGCAAAGATGCAACCATTTGCATGAAAGTGTGTTAGCCAAGTGCTGTGAACTAAAGTTCTTTAACCGTTTGAAATATATATGTCAGTATTTTATATAAACTTAATTTGACCCTGCAACACGCTGGACAACTGTGGTCGCTAATGTGAAGTAGAACGGTGTTTATAGCCCTCTGTTGGCGCTATTGAATGCCCTTTCCTACAAATAGTTGTGTATCTATTATAATGCATGTTAACTTCTATGCAAAAATTTTAACTGAACATGACATAAGCGCAAATGAGTGTCGATTCAATAGAATGAATGTATTTTCACGTTAATGAGTTCGGTCGCGTAGCCAGAAATTTGAAAGTTGGGGTGCAAGGGAAGTTTCAGATAAATATACCGACAAGATGTTAGCAATGTACTGAAAAATATAATTAAGGAAAAATCAAAGTTATCAAAACCGAGGGCAGGAAAATTAGAAATTTGATAAAAGGAATAAAAGATTTTTACCGTTTTGCCGACTCTGGCTGGTATAATGGTATTAAATTTTGAAAATAATTTAAGGCAAAAGCGCGCACATCATGTGACCTATGACATACCAACAAATCTTTTTCGGCCATCCACGCTACCACAACCACTTTGTCCTGCGGGTTGACGAGATATATCAATTTTGTCGGTGAAAAATAACAAAAACAAAATTCCTTACGAACATTTTGTATTGGACGTCTTTACCGTACTTAGCTTTCACCGGAGTTTATTTAAAAATTTTTAAATTTGATAATTGAAACGCAAACAGAATCCGCAACCGACAGGTTTAATGTACCGACAAACGTACTGGATGTACCGACAGACCTTGCCAGGACGAAAACGGGGGCAACTGCCTCCCCTGCCCCCCCCCCTAGTTACGCTAATGAATGAGTTCGACATTGGCAGAAATGATAGTACATTATCTGGTAATTAAAAGCAAAAACTATCACGAACTATATAGGTAAGCTGTCTTGAGCAGATCCAGATTTGTGCTCTTGCGGACTTGTTACAGACTTTTGGAAACATTGCTTTACAATTATCCATTATGCTTACATGATATGAAAAATGCTTTTATTTTACATTGTGTGTCATCTTCACCTAATGTGTCAAACGTAGCACACGATGGAAATTACTTTGGGAAGTTCGATTTTATTTTAAATGGATAGGACACGTCTGCATAAAATTTATATATGTAAAAAATATGATGAAATAAACGACTGACGAAGTCTTGACCACCAATATACTGTACTATAGAAAATTAACAATACATTTATTGGATCTTCCCCCTTTTTATGAAAAACGCCATGTATTATGGTAAAGTGATGACGCTGCTCATGCAAGGGAAATGGTCACCGTGAATTGCGGAGTTTTGAACTGTCGAGCTTGACACTTTAACATTTCTCACAAGACTACTATCCGAAAAAGTTTGAAAAGCCTTCGAAAAACACAGATATGTGAGGGAAAAACTTCCAGTGAAATACTTTTCTTGGTATGTGTCATAAATGTCGAATAAGAATTTGGTTTAGTTTTCCTATAGACCTTTTCGAACGAAATCTTACATTAAGCCCCACCAGCCAATCGCGTTATTATGAAACAATAACACACACGAAACAGCTCAACGAATACAACATTTTGTAGTAGAACACAATTTTAATTTTAGGACAATAGACTTGTTCATGTTTTTTCAGTTGTTAAATAGAATTATTGATAAACGTTTTTGTTTAATCCATGGGAATCAACAAATACAAAGGCAAAATTGTAACGCAAATACGGCAACTAACTGTTAAAAATAGAAAATGTTTAATAGACTGTTTAAGTATTCCAGCAACTAAGAGGCAGAGACGGGCGATTACTTATTACTGAGTAATCGATACCGTCAATACCAGGTTCCTACCTCGATTAATCGATACTGGGACTGGAATCGAACATGCTTCCGGTTACTTGGCCTGGAAGGATGTTACATTTATAATGATGACAAGTGTTGCGGAAAATAAGCAAACTAGAAGCTTAGTATGGAATTATTTTAAAAGATTAAACGAACAAATGAAAGGTTTGATGTATCCCAACACTAAAACAAGACCTCAAGTATTTATTTGGCCAAATCTATCTTCTTTTACTTGAGAAAGACAATAAAACTGTGTATTTGTCATTCTACACATAAATTTTTGAGAAATCGTGCAAAGAAAATTTGTGCACTAAAAATGTGACGTAACTAATCATTTGAGTAATCGATACCGTCGATACCAGACCCCAAAAGTAATCGGTATCGTATCGAATCAACTTTTGTGGTATCACCCGTCACATCTGAGAGGTTTAAGCCGGTGAAGAGTTTGTCTAGAGATTCTAATGTCAGTAATTCAATCCCTGCCTGCAATCCTTGTTTCTTCTGATAATATTGCTGTTCCTGCCCTTTTTTTTCTTGTAATCTTTATTCCAAAATTATACTTTTCTTTTTTTGTTTTCCTTACAATTTGCATGCATAGATCCAATAGTTCAAATAATTTTCATCAGTTAAATTATTTTTTCGACCTTTTTGAAAACGAAAGCTGTCCATCACACGCTCTTCCCCAGTTCTCTCATCTATGGGCTGTTCAGGGATGAGGTTCTGGATGCAGAAAACAAGATTCACGGAAACTTTTTTGTTGTCATTATTAATTTTAAATGCTTTCAAACGACTTTTGGTCAACATTTAATAATTTTATAAATATTCGGTTCTAATAATGGTAATTTTTCATTTATTTTAAATTTTAAGTTCTTTAACGACCTTTACAATCCGTCAACTTGGCCCCCATTGCCAAGGGATATGATGAAATGGTGGGTGAGAGGTGGTTGCGTATCCATATTTCTAGTAGCGTTAGAACTTTCCAGGTCTAGCCGAATTCCCCCAGCCATACACTGTGTTCCACACAACGGTGTTACCTATCTTGAGTGAACTTCTCATCAGTTTTATTATCTTTCCTATAAATTGCTATCATTTATAGGAGAAATTTATTATTTTTGTGAAATCATAAGAAATGATGGTTATGTTTAGGAAAAAAAGTTTAAATTACACTTCTTTCATACATGATTTTATTTCCTGAATCATATTTTTGCTTCAGATAAAAAGTTAATGAATGCACCATTGTATGTGTGTCACAAAAATGTCCAAAGGTGACATGGAGGAATCCTTTTACACCTTTCTTGAAGAAGGATTTAGACAATTTTTCGGTAAATACAAAGAAACGAATACCATAAAAAAGAAGTCAACACAGAATAAACCAACATGTTTTTTTTTATTTCCCGTTACCTTTCTGAATTATACGGTATTCTCATATCACCACCTTCGCACGCTTTTTTCATGTTCTTTGAACTTATGTACTACGAAAAATAGTTCCATCTTGAACTCAAAATTTGAGAAAAACAAGCGGACACAGTGTTCAATAGTAATATTTCGAATTTATTACAAATTCATCATCAGACTAATTTACAAAAACTAAACCTAGGTCAACAAAGACAAAATTCCTCCTTTAGTCCGTTCTAATGCCATTTACCAAATAACCTGTCCTGGATGCGGGTATTCTTACATTGGAAAAACTGAAAGGTGCTTCAAAACTAGATTTCATGAACATGCCACTAAACATGACACCAGTGCAGTAGGACAACACTTTTTAGAATGCAAGAACGCACAAGACACTGTCACACAAAACATAACCGACTTGACTGACAAAACACTTCCTCAGATACGCGTTTCCAAGTTAATAAATCTCATCGTCAACAACTACAAAATACTATATGCTAATAATTCACTTAACAAAAACCGACTTTTACTAATGGAAGCACTTTTCATCAAATCTCTAAAACCAGAACTAAACGTAGGACTCAAAGCCAGCAAAGAACTCTCATTATTTGACCTGACATAACACATCACTCATTAACACTTTAATTTCTTCCGCCTATAGTAATAATTGTAATAAATTCGAAATATTACTATTGAACACTGTGTCCGCTTGTTTTTCTCAAATTTTGAGTTCAAGATGGAACTATTTTTCGGAGTATGTTTTCTACTTTATTTTCTGAAATTATCGGCTGGAAACGGATTATGTACTACCTCTATAACCCAACAGAACTTGCCGGCGTGTTTATTAGTTCTGAATAAAAGAGATCCTTTTAGCAAATTATATTGTTGCCATTCTCTATGCGTTATAACATTATCAAAGTTAAGTAGAGATTCCGTGATGTTTTAAAACAGGATGATAAAATACATATGTGTTAGAGACGGCTCATTTTTTGAATGCGAAAGCAAATACAATGTAGTAAATTGTTTCATTGATAGTCCACAACACGGATAATTTAACCTTTTCCCTGCCTTCATATAATCGTTGGAATTTGAATGTTGAATTTCCTATTCAAGGATCGAAACGTCTTATTAGTTTATACGTTTTAGTGAGCTTAAGATGCAACTCGTTATCGCAATGAATAATTAAAATATCCAAATGTCTTTAATGGTACGATAGATTAAGGAACCTATTTTTTGAATTTTTTTTTTCTCTAGATTGTCTAGATTTCTAAATTCGAGCTTGTCATGTTCCACGGTTTTACAATCCGTTATTGTATGGCAAATGAAATGGAGGAAAATAAAATGAAATTTTTATCTGTAAATGAAAAGAATTGCAAAGCAACAGAAATTGAAAAAGAACAGACAGTGTTATTTAAAAAGCGTTCTTTAAAGATAAGTCAATAATTCTGATGGACGAAAATCGTGTGTCTAGATAAATTAACAGTTAGCAGTCGATTGTAAATGCTATAGCGTTCTTTAAAGATACGCATGCTCGATGGCAGTAGCACCTATCGATACGTGTCCATATGTTCATCATATGTCTATCATAAGGAATCAAATTTACTGCGCGTTGTCATAAACAAACTACAGCGTTAAGACTTACCAAACATAATAAGGAGTTGACGCAAGCTGCGAAGACAACAGTAATGGACGAAGTAACAAATGTCAAACATTCGAAAGAAATGCACACATCATTGACGTTATGTCTTGACGTTATGTCAACTCTACATAGTCGTTTTTCCTCCACTTAACTGTTTTATGATATTTGCATTTAGTAAATTTGACAAATATGGGTTAAAAATACCAAAGCGTCTCTATTCCCCAAGTGCTGACGTCGTTAAGAAGACGTGGAAATGCTCTCACTCTTACGGTGTTTATAACGAAGACGAACCAGGCATTACTCCTGTGACAAAAAATTATGGATTCTCTTTGTCTTGAAAGAAAGATTCTTTCGTAAGGATTTGTCCTCTTTGATGCTTATCGTCGTGGTTGCGTAAACTTCCCAATAACGAATATCGACGTTAGTTGAATAATGATGAACGCGACACAAGAAAATATTTTCCCTGATTATCTTTCAGCCGTAGCTCTTTCCTTGGTTCAGGTAGTTGGAGTGTTAGGAAACACCCTGGTGATTTGCTCTATCTGCAGCCCAACAAATCATCTCAAAAATACCTATTACAGCCTCGTTCTGTATTTGGCCGTCTGTGACCTACTTCTCCTGGTGCTTAGTTTTGGTGATACCTACAACCTTTTGTCACCAAATTCGCCATTCGTTCGCTCCTTTGCAATGTGTAAATTATGGTCCCCAATGCAAACGGTGTTTTTTACTGTTGGAGTACATTTCATGGTCGTCATTGCAATCGTTCGTTACCGTGCTGTTGTATATCCTCTAAAACGAGAATTAAGTCTTCGGAAACTAAAAGTTGTTGCTAGTCTAATCTACGTTCTGGCAATAATTTGCGTAGTTCCATACATCTTGGTCCTAAAATTTATGAAACTGACACATGAATGCGTCGTAGAGTGGCCGTATTCAGCACTCGATGTCATTTACACGTTATTCCTATCTTGCATTCAGTATTTTATTCCCATAACAATGTTATCAATTCTTTATTGGACGATATCCAAGGTGCTCGTAAAACAGAATGAAAAGACAAAATCCATAAGATCACATGGTACCGCTGCTGCTAAAGAGGTTATCGGAGAACTTACACGTTTAGAAAGAATAAAACATCATCGAAATATCCGAGCCTTCATTGTTAGTGCTACTGTTGTCATTTGTTTTGGCGTAGCATCATTGCCAGACCAGCTGTGGTGGTTTTTATACACCACTGGAGTATCTGGTGAAACTGGCGATTTTAGAGAGTGGTTATTCATTATAAGCTTAACTGGAACTTCTGCAGTGAATCCCTTCATATACGGAGTATTTGATCGAACTTTATGTTCAGGCTACAAACGTATTTGGAAGACAATGATAACGGCATTGAGATCTTGTTAACACTTTAATACCCAGTATCCGATATATATCACACTTCTTGAACAAAAGAACCAATGAATGGACAAAACAAAAAGAAGGACAGAACAATAAACAAAAAATTCTGGCATTAAAGGATTGAAAAGGAATGTATGTTATGAATAGAATGTGCAACAAAGTGATAAATCACCGAGGCTAATTATAGTTTAAAGTTAAACACAATGGGGAGAAAACTTCGCATGAAAAACTAACACGACATGTTTAGGTGATAAAATTTTGAGCCGTGAGCTTGACACGAAGTTCATGATTTTCACTTTGAATATTCTGCTCAATTCATTCGTGGAGTCCATGGCAACCCATTGGCTCTTCCTTCATGAAAAATCTGCTAAAACTAGTTTGTGAGAATATTGTACATTCCGATTCCCCCATGAAAGCTATCATTGCAACAAAAGCGAGAGAATATTAGGATAAGTTCAAAATAACGGCTTTCACAGCAAAATTCTTCATTCTTGATTTAAGAAAAAAATTGCTTGCTTTGAGCAAAAAGTTGCTCAAAGCAAGCAAACACATTCTTGTGTTTGCTTGATACAAAAATATTATTGCTTGATCAAGAATATTCTTGCTTGATACAGGAATGTTGTTGCTTGATACAAGAGCATTATTGCTTCAAGGAAGAATATTATTGCTTGATACAAGAGTACTTTCTCCTATTTCCTTTACTGTTATAATAGACAGATTAGTATTACAAAATAAATTAGGGTGGCTGAGATGAGCATCATCCAAGAAGCCCACACTGTCATAACTCACAACCAAAAAACTATATGTGAACCATGAGGTAGACCAACTGCTTTCACATAATAATTGATCCTTGCAAGGGTGCAAAGATGTTCTTTCTACACCAAAAACTATGAAACTCAACAGACATAAATTATTACCAATACGCTTACCATTGTTACTCCAAAGTTCAACATTGGTCTGCTTTTCACCAGTATCACTGTCAATTGTCTTTGGGTTATAGGTATCTACAATTACACGTTCTTCTGTGATGTCTTCTGGACAAGATTTACTGGTTATCTTCTGAAAACCTTTTTTATTTGGTCCTCGTTTGTTATCAACTGTCTTCTTGTTGTACATTCTCTTTGTCAGGCAATTAAATAGACGTTCCTTAATTAAAAAACGAAGGAAAATGTATTTTAACATATATTTCTTCCAATACCTTTTCTTATTCAACATCCACATGTAGGTTTTGTTCATTCAACAACATCACGTCCATTGACAATAAACACAAGTACTAATATATTCCCAAGCTTACAGCCATTATAACCATGCATGGGCAGAAATTTTTGCTATTCTGATTTGCTATACCATATGTAGTAAAATGCACAGAAACATCAGATTTTAAGATGGAGTATCGAATTTAATAGTAAATCTACTATCAGCATTCTGATGTTTTAATAGAAACACTGATATCAGCAAATTTCCAGCCCTCCAGGTATTAGAGTTTATGGCATTCAGTTTATACCTATCAGGTCCTATATCTTACTCATAAAATTATAGTATAACACTGTATTTAACTAACATGGCCATTAACTGGATCACGTAACAATGGATATGTGATGATCAGACTTTTTGCCATCTCCCTTAGCTCAATTGTGCCTGGCATTCGATTCCATGGATGACATAATGACACAGACATCATGTTGCTAACTGTTCCCCTCACAATGTCATGAACCAAGTTTTCTGGTATACGTCCAGTCTGCACAGCCAAGTCAACTCGTCTATCGCGATAAATGGTGTACACGGACGATTTCACTTGCAATATAGCTGGCGTGGTTGGGGGAGTAGGATTTGACATTTCAGCTTCTATTCATGAGATATCATGATCTTCCTCTGACAAGTCAACATGATTATCTGCATCTGCCATTTCGCCAAACTTTCTCTTTCCAGTCAAAAGTTTTGCTGTCGGTTTGGGGCTGTTGGTTGGTGTTACTGTGTCAGTTTTCTTGTTTGTTCTTACTTTGTTAGTTTCCCGAAATTAGAATAGCAAAACTACTTTGCAATAAAACACTGAATATTGTTAAGCAACCAGTTGTTGGCTAGCAATAACTCTTGGATAAATTTAACTCACTGTTTTGTTTTATGTCTTTCTGCACATATCTATATATTTGAAAACCCCACATTTGATCCAGACAATTAAGATGTATGTAAAATGATTTTCATGTATACAAAAAAACTTCAACCCTTAAATACTTTCTCATGCGCCCCATTTTAGTATTTACTCTGCCTAAGCCCAGACTACATACAATCTTACAGGTCAAAAGTAGAGTCTTACACGTCAGTGGGTAAATAGAGACCGGGTTGCATAATTTCCACATAAACACCACACGTCACCAAAAATGAGGTTAATCCAATGTTTGACCTTATACTTTAATAAGTCTTTAATAGTAAATTGATTCTGTGCCAACCCTTGAAACTTTATGTGATTGTGTAGCAAGCTTTCGTACCAGCCTTGGCAACAACACGAAATATGGGTGCTGTTTACTTCTAAAGGTCTGATACATTGTTATACACAGCATGGACACGACTTGCATGTTAAGTTCAATATTTACAAATTGTTAAATGTTTTACCTGAGGCTGAGATATTACTTTCCAGATGCGTGACCTTACTAAAATTCCTTTCATTCCATCACCCGGAATGATTTCTTTCAATGCATCATAGCACAGGTCCTTCACATCTTCATTTGTAAGCCCATCATCTGAAACACATATAACCACCCCACAATAACCATATTGCACTAGTCAGAAAAAATAAACTGCATAAGCTATTATTAATAAAGTTGAAAACATATAATGTTCACAAGTATTACAAGTAATAATATTTTGTCAAGCCAGGCAGCTTCTCTCTTGATAAAAAATTATACCACCTTGGACAAATTTATTTGGTTTTTATCCCCAGGGTACCTTTGATATCATGATAATACTTGGTGTGCATTTAAACTTTGCAAATTTTCAAAAGCATTTCTGTACCCCTAGAAAAATTTGTTATAAGTGGTCCTCCCTCTCCAAAATGAAATTGCGTTCATAAATTTTCAACAGTATTCATAATCTGACACTGCAGAGAACAACGAAAAATTTGTTGCCTCGAACTGGATTTGAATATGCATCTTCGGGTTTTTAGACTGCTGCTCTACCTATTGAGCTATCGAGCCATCAGGGACTGCTATCGAATTTTTATACAAAACATTTTGCAACGACTTAAGCCTGTCATGGAGGGCGCGCAGTGTTTCAATTCTATTTCAGGATCTGCAGTGTCAGATCACTGTGAACACTTTTCATACGTCTTTGAGTATGATTCTTAAGTTTTCAACAATTTGGTATAAAATATATATTTCTTTATATTGCATAAAATATCTGTCAATTCGTGGCAGTACTAATTAAGTTTAAATCAAACATAACAGATCTGGATTATACAAATTTATGCTATTAAGTATACATGTAAATATGCATTAGGTTCTTGAACGCGGCAAATTCAAATTTTTACAGGCAACAGTAGCCAAACAACGCTGCCGTTTCTAGCAGTTTTAACCATTAAGTAAAATTAAGAAAGATGCTACCCTTACCTTTTAAACTTTCTGCGACTTCCATATCAATTTCTGCAATTTTTTCAAGTAAATCTTTCGACATTTTTAGATTATATCCTCCCATAAAAATTTCAGTTTACTTTGTCGTCGAAGCAAGAGGCAGGGCTCTCAGATCTTATTGCTAACATTTCCTTAGATTCGACGGTAAAAGTTCCTTAGATCGATCAAAATTTCCTCAAACTCGGGTCAGTCCCCCAGGAACGCTCCAGACCTCTCGTGACGATCGAAAAGGCGGGAAAATTATCGGTTTTTAGGACTATTTATCGTGGCTGACTCAGAATCGTACTCCGAAGATGAGGGAAGCCCTCCCAAAAAAACAAAAATAACAAGAAAAAAAATACAAACAGAAGTTTCGCACAGATTGGATGAAAGATCCTGCTTTTAAACAGTGGCTTATTGCACCTACAAACGCTAACGACGAACCATCATGCAAAGTGTGCTTGAAGAAAATCTGCTCAAAAACTGCGCTTCAAAGACACAAAGAGTCAGCTCAACACAAGCTAGCTTGTTCAAGTTCACCGAACCAGACTAGCATTTACGTTAGCCTTCAAAAGCAAGAAAATACCAGCACATACAAGGAGATCACTACAGTTCAATTGGCTGCTTTTATCGCCGAACACAATCTACCTCTTAGTCTCAGTCCGTTTCTTCTCGACTTCCTGAAATCAAGAGCACCAAAGAATACTCAGGAAGCAAAATGCCTTCAAGCAATGAAGATAGGAGCCACCAAATGTACGAACATGATTCGCCAAGGCGTCGGACTGTATTATGTAAAAGAGTTGGTCGAGATCTTACGCCACAAGCGATTTAGCATCATACCAGATGAGACTACAGATGTGTCAACCGAGAAGCAGTTGGGAATCTGTGTTATGTATGTTGACGACGACTTAAAACCTGTAACTAGGTTTTTGGATATAGTCGAAGTCAGCGACACTGGAGCTAAGGGGCTTTATCAATCGATAAAAGGCGTTTTCCAAGAGAAATCAATACCTCTCTCCAACATCATTGGTTACTTTTCAGATACCTGCAATGTTATGTTTGGTGGAAATTTAAGTGTTTCGACCCTTCTGAAGAATGATTTGTCACATGTTACTGCCATCAAGTGCAGCTGCCATATGATTCATCTCTGTGCATCTAATTCTTGCTTAAAGTTGCCTACAATACTCAAAGATTTGTGCAGAAACATCTACCCCCACTTCAACTGGTCAACGCTAAGGCCGAAGGATTTTTGTGCAGTTTCGAGAGTTTGTGGAAGTGCAACCTCACAAGGTTGTTGAAACTATCCCAAACAAGATGGCTATCGTTGGAGAGCTGCGTCACTAGAATTCTAGAGCAATGCGAAGCTCTTCGTCTGTATTTCACCGCATTTGTGAGAGAAGGGAAAGATCCTTCTTACACAACAGAGACCATTTTGAAAGGTTTGAGCAACAAATACGTTCTCGCTTAGTTGGAGTTCTTGAGTGCACGGCTGCGTCGACTCAACGAGTTTAACACCATGTCTGAAACAACAAAACCCATGCTACATCATCTCAGAGAAGAAGTTACGAAGCAACTACGAGATATTCTGAGCGATTTCATTAATATGGATGTAATCAGGAAAGAGGATCCCTTCACCATCGACGTACATTGTGTGGACTTCAGAGTGCCTTTAGAAGAGGTGTATATGAGAATATTGGCTACGAATACACTGTCCGAATTGAAAGATGATCTAGATTCCGTGCTGAAAGTTTAAAAGGCTTGTTTAGAGTTCCTGATTGAGCTGGTCAAGCAAATAAGATCACGTTTCGTCATAAAGAATCCAATATTTAGATTGGTAGAGTTCCTCATTCCAAGCAATGCCGTCAAATGTTTGCCTCTCTTACCGCACGAACTTTTCTCGACGTTGCCGTATTTGGCCGACGTGGCAGACGTAGTTAGCGCTGATCTGGAATGGAGAAGGCAGTCCTTGGAAGAGTTCACAGAGTTGACGCCCAATGAATCAATTGTTTTCTGGCAGAAAAGGCTGAACGCAAAGACCATCAACGGATCCTTCAAGTACCCGAATCTTCGAAAAGTTGTCGCTTGCATGATGTCTTTGCCATTTTCGAATGCCTCCGTCGAGAGAGTTTTCAGTCTTCTCAAGCGGATAAAAACCGAGTCGAGAAATACATTGAAAAGAGAGACCTTTGTTAGGCTAATACACGCCCATGAGGGCATGAAGGCACATGATATCCATGCACACCAAATAGAACTGAAAACAGATTTTATTCGTATGGTAAAAGCTGGTAAGAGTGAAGCTACCGACAGTCAGGTTCATGAACTTATTACAAAGGAACTTTCAACCAATGATTAAATGGTAATCATGTGAATGGCGTATAAACGAATTAAAAGAAAAGTTTTGTTAGAATAAATGAATATTTATAATAAGGAACAGAACAAGAATATTGAACTTATCAATGTCCCTATCCTATTTTTGTTACTATCCAAAAATTTCTTAAAAATTCCTTAAAAATCCTATTTCCATGAAAACCTCCTTAAATAGGTCAAAATTTCCTCAGTTTAAGGAAATTTCCGTAAATCTGAGAACGCTGGCAAGAGGTAAAATATGAAATATCCCAGAAGTCTTTGAGAACTCAAAGCGCGCCAACACTCGACCACTCGACCCAAAATGCTCTGCAGCGACGTTGTCGAAGTATTCCGGAAAGTTCCGACTAACCATTTCGTTGTGTATGAGGTATACATTGAAAGCGTGCTTTGAGGAAGTCGTTGTCGAATGTCAATAAATTTTCTGTTGAAAAAACCATGTATTTTGAATGAAAAGACACTATCGCACAAATGAAAAGCGCTGGGCGTGTAGATCATGCAATTGTTTTCAAGCAATTTCACTCCGAACGCTACTTAATCATTATAATAAAGTTCATAAAAATGAACCTAATTTTTTAGTGGTTTGTAACGTTGACGAATGTCCAGCAATATTTACAAAATATTATTCATTATACAAGCACATTACAAGATGTCACAATGAAGTTTACAATGATAATATTGAGGATAACACTGATGCTGAATTTAACCACAACAATGAGAATGATATCGATGATATGGATGATGACAGTGTTGCTGATATATATATTAACCAAGTCTCAGATGACTCAGATGAGAGCAGTAGTGCTGAAGAATTGGAAACACACATGGCTGAAGACCAGGTATGTAAGAGTTCTTCTTCTCGTGTGTAAATATTAATAATCAAACCTGGATGTGAAATCCCAAATAAGCAATATTGTAATTTCTATTTTAAAACCACACTTCTCATTTTTTTTTCACTCTATCATACTGGGTATTACTCAAGTAAGGTGAACCAGTTATACAGTATATCTTAATAGCAATTTAGGTAGTTCTGAGTCAATTGCAGCTTAATATGCCTTCGACAATTGCATTATTATATACAGCTAGAGAGCCTCACTTTCATGAGTTGTGACCCAATCACCTTGCATGTTTATTTATGAGAACAAAGCTCTCAGGCCAATTTAAGCATCTTTTTGTATCAATTCCACAAGCATTTGATAGAGACATATATAATTCATAAGTCATCACAGTATCTACAAATTATGGTGTTTTAGAATGTTGAGGTGGATATCAAGAAGAGTGCTGCTTCTTTCTTACTGAAGGTGAAAGAAAGAAATAAAATACCTCAGGTAATATACATGTTAATACTTGTTGAGGAACACACTTGTGTACTGTGTGTACTAAAATATACTAAAAGCCATAGCAACATATAGAAATAATTTGTTCATTAAAGTTGGAACCATGCATTCATGTCTGAAATTTCTGGCAATGTTTCCACCATTCTATATAAATGTAATGCCAGACAACTTTACTTGGTAAAAAAACAGTGCTAGTACTAATTGACTTCCTGCAAAATTTGGCAATAAAATGTTTTTATTTAAATAACTTGAAAACTGACAAAAAGTGCTTCAAAAGTTTCTTAAAAGTAACTTACCAGTTTCAAAAAAATAGACTTTCCAGTAAACTACCTGCACTGGTAAGTAATCAGTTTTCTGTGACTAACTTACAGTAAATGTTTTAGGTTGTGATGAAATCAATTATGGACAGTACACGTACACTGATAAACCAAGTAGTTGATTCTATTAAAGTAAAAGTACTAAATGCTATAGATTCCAATTCCAATGAACAGAAAACCCAAGTAAAAGATGCATTTGAATAAGCTACGGATCCCTTTGCTGGAATAGAAACTGAAGCGTTACAGTCTAGGTATGCCAAAGAAAACTTTGGTTATGTGGAACCAAAAGAGGTGATGTTAGGGAAAAAGCTTGTTTGGAAACTGAACAGTGGTAAGAAACTTATTTGTGAGAAAAGTGAGAAATTTGTATACATTCCCATACTTGAAAGCATAAAGCAATTTTTAGCCAATGAGTGCATCTCAACTATAGTCTTAAGGGAACCTAAGTGCTGTCGTGAGGGAGTGTTTTATGATATACATGATGGCTTTTTGTACCAAAATGATGACTATTTTGAGGAATGACTTTTAATGAACAAATGACTATTATTATATCATGATGAACTATAGGTGTGTAATCCATTAGGCAGCAATGCTGGGGTGCAGAAACTGGACATGTATTATTATACTATTGCTAATTTATGTCCAAAGTTCAGATCCAAGCGCAGAGCCATTCATTTATTTGCAATTGCTAATGCTGATTTGGTGAAGAAATATGGCATAAATATTATAATGCAGCCACTTGTAGACAATTTAAATATCCTGTATAGAGGATGTAACATGGAGGTCAATGGTGTTGAAAAAGTGATCTATGGAAAGGTATTGTGTGCTGGTGATACCCTTGGTCAGCATTGCTGGGGAGGATACAAAGGTGTTGGTGTAGCTTTCCAGAAGTGCTGCCATTGTCAATGTGCACTTGAACAGATGCAGACTGACTTTCTGGAAGCAGCATTTAATCTCCGAACAAAGGAAACATACAGTACACAATTTGATGCCTTTGAACAGGCACCAACTGTAAATGTTCAAAAGGATCTGCAAACAACTTATGGACTAACACAAAGAAGTTCTCTTTGCCAGTTACCCACATTTGATGTCACCCAGCAACTTCCTCAAGACATCATGCATACTCTATTAGAAGGAGTTGTGCAGTATGAGGTTAGACTAGTTCTGCTTCACTTCACCCAGTCTAGTCAAACCAGTCTGCCTCAAATCAATGGAGCAATTTTATCACATGAATATGGTTATTCAGAGATCAGCAACAAGCCAGGTCCCCTTAAGGATACTGTGTTTTATGGTGACGAAAGATACAAGCTGAAGTACAATGCTGCAAAAGCTCGGTTATTTCTATGACTCTTGCCATTTTTCATTGGTCCTTTGGTTGACACTGATGATCCGTAATACATGTTTGTAGTACAACTGATTCAAATTGTTCAACTAATTTTTTCACCTGTGATTAAAATGGAAACCATCAACCCCTTAACAGAACTTGTTCAACAACATCTCTCCACATTCAAAGAGTTGTTCCCCAATTGCAACATCATTCCAAAACAACATTATTTGCTCCATATCCCATCTACAATTCGAATGCTTGGACCTATGATTAGGTCTTCCTGCTTTAGTTTTGAATCAGCTCATAACTATTTTAAGCAATTAGCAAGAAAGCAGAATTTCAGGAATTTGCCATTGTCACTGGTGAAGCACTATCAATTCAATTTGTGTAGTAACTTCAATGATCCTAAAAAAATCCAAGCTCACATCCATTGTTTTCGAGTGAGATGGACTATGGTGTGCTAAAGAAAGTGAATGCAGAAGTATGTTTATCCTTATGTGAAAGATTTGATGCTCTTGAACTTTTGCCTGGTATTCAATTTGTGAATGTTTACAAAGTAAGCCGGATCAAGCTTTTTGGAGCAAAGTTTGCTAAGTCTGGTATTATTGCTACTGATGTGGCTGGAAACCCTGCATTGCCTGTTTTTGGTGTTATCATATGCATATGGTCAATTATGGACTTTACTTACTTTGATGTACAATTGCTTCAGACACTGTGCTTTGACCAAAAACTTCAAGCTTATCATGTCGTTGAAAATACAGAGGATTCTACTGCAATTTGTCCATACGACAGTTTAGTGGACTTTAATGTTTTTCATTCCAAGAAAGATAAACATAATAACAAATATGTTCCAGTTAGATATGACCTTTGTGACATAATTGAAGAGCATGTAGAAGGAAGAAATCCCCTTCACTAGTAGACTGGTATGAGTTAAAAGTTTGAAAGTGTATATAATACCTCTATTATTGATTTTATTTAAAGAGGTGGTCAAGTCTGTTCTGTACATAGATCTATGCATTACATGATCACTGTATTTTGAATTGTCCATTTTCATAGATATTTACTGTGTTCAGGGCTGGTCTGCTTAATATTGGGCAGGGGTAATTTGGATTTTGAGGCTTAGGTAAATGCTGCTCCCTCCCCTAATTTCAGGGATTTTTTTTGATTTTGGGGAACTCCCCCTTCCTATAGTCATAAACCCAGAGGTCATTTCCTATGCCTATTTCTGAGTGAGGAGGTAGAAATGATTTATGGGTTCATGAACTTTATCTATAAATGATTACATCTAAACTAATTTTATACTCAAGATTATAATATCACAAGTTTTATAATATCACCAGTTAGGATAAAAAATACTCTAAGAGATCTGTCCCATTTTGGGGAAAGGGAGGATGCCCCCCAGAATTTAGCTATTTTTAGATTTGTGGGGAATTTCAATTTTTGTGGTGAATTCCTCTCCCCCTTTCCTCCTTTCTGCAATACATCTCTTGCATTTGCAACCTCTTGCATTTTTAAAAACTATCCATATTCAACAAGAGCTAGATTGCTTGAAATGAGAATTTATTAAGAATGAGGTGCAGTGTATTCAATAGGTAGAACTAACTTACTTGATTGTTTAAAACAACTTTGTTCTTGTTTTAAGAATCTGGCATTCTTGATAAGAATATCATTCTTGTTGTTTTTTACTTTAAGAATATTATATTCTCCTAAAATTTACTTTTCTTGTTTTAAGAAAACTGATTTCAGATTTGTGGGGGAATTTTGGATTTTTAATGGTGAATTCCCCTCACCCCTCTTTTCTTCTTCCTTGCAATATACCCCTTGCATTTGCAATCAGTTGCATTTTTAAAAAAATACCATGCATATTCAGCAAGAGCTAGATTGTTTGAAATGAGAATTTATTAAAAACTAGGTGGATAGGTAGAACTAACTTGATTTAAGAATACCAATAAATTGTTTGAAACAACTTCATTCTTGTTTTAAGAATGTAGTGTTCTGGATAAAAATATTATTCTTGTTGTTTTCTTATTTCAAGAATATTAAATTCTCCTCAAATTCACATTTCTTGTTTTAAGAAACCCGATTCTTGGTACAAATATTCTTACTTGTTTTAAGAATTTAAAATTTGCCCTATTCTTGAAACGACAATAGTATTGCTTAAAACAAGAATTTTGCAAGAATATTTTTCTTGCAAGAATTTGCAATTTTGCTGTGTTAATAATCCATGTTGTTGAAGTAAATCAGTGAGTGACTCGAAAAACTCGAGTAAAAATCGTCGGAATCTTTTTAAGTAGATAGAGGGAATTTCGTACAAAAATCCTCGTTACTGGACGATAAAAAAGGAATAATATCCCTTTGGTATTTCGGCAGTGATGCATCGACGGTCTACTTGGGTGAAACTGTAAGGGGGAGATCAGTGGTGTAATCAGGTCCGCGCTGTTCAAGGGGAACATAATCGAATATGTGCCGACAAACTACATAAATATCCTCTTGTAGTCTACGTCATTGCTGTGTCCGTTAACTTCATGGACACAGAGGTGACGTGGACTTTCCTACACCGATTACAGTCATGTACCATTTTCTTTTCTCTACTTATTTTACAAATTGCAAAGTCTACTATTGGTACTAAAACATTGCAACAAAAGCGTGAGAATATTAAAATAAACACAGTTTTTAAATACGTAGATACCATAGTGTATGGTAATTTAAGATAAAGTAGGCGAAGATGAAGAGTAATATACACTTTAAAAAGGTATACACAGTTACCGAAGACTGTTGGATAGTTTAGTTCTTAAAAGAACTGTTTGAAACTTAAAGAGGTAAAATTCTACGTAAAGAATAAGCCTAAAGAATTAGAAAAAAAAAAAGCACGATGCATTTCGGCAGACCACTTATCAAGTGCTATACGTCTGCTAACTAAAGAAAAATATCACCTGCTTATATAGGCTAAAGAAAACTGATGACATCGACCCAACGGTATGTGGGAAGGTCAAAATAGGGATAGTTGGAAAACAAATTCCTTTTGCCGGCACAGATCAGGATCATTAACTTTTATGTAAATGGCTTCCATCACCTTCAATTGAAAGGCGGAACGACATTTGTAAAGAGTTCTAAAATTATCGTCTGAGTAGTTTTCGGCGCAAGATTTATTTGACAAAAGATGTTTGCCAACAGCTGAATCGCAACTAATGAATTGACCGGAACGGCATAGTCGTCCTGGTTGTTGACGTAATGGCTGAGTTTTATTTCTAATGACGCTAGGAACATGTTGTGTGATCCTATCACCCAGTCTCTGATTAGTTCTACCCACATAGAACGTTCCGCCTTTCAATTGAAGGTGATGGAGTCTTCATTACGAATACAGTCTATCTTTGTGTTATGGAAAGGTGAATCTAAACTCAAACTGATGGAAACATGGAAATAATTTTTCTCTAAATAACCTAAATCAAGCATGATTAAACATGCAAGTCATTCAAAACTACGCATGGTGAAACTGCATTCTTTCTACAATGTTTACAACACACATACTTGATTTACCCTGATGGATTTTCCCAACATCCATGATTTGCTGTTCTGAATCATGGTATTTATCCCTATCCTCTACACTGCTTTCTTGCGCAAATGTTCCTTTTTGCTCTGATTGCAATGTATTTGTCACTCATGAACTATATCCAATGTTTCATTATCCTGCTGTAACTACAGTAAGATACGTTTAAGAATCAATTGAGCTTTCTTGTTCTGGAAAATATTGTAAGAACGTCTTAAAATCTCATGCATTAAGCAGTAACACTTTAGACATAAACACTTCTAAAACATCTTGTAAAAATTATTGTACCAAATTTAATATTAAAAATGTCATCCAGACGACGCTTTTAGTTTGTTCAAAATGCGTTTATATGCTGAAAGTAAACTTTCATCGAATATGCCATATATGAAAGGGTTCACAGCGGAGGTTCCTAGCCAGTTGACAACTAATAACCACGTTAGAAGTTTGTCATTTTCTTCTGTTACGCCACTCGTGTATAAAAGCATCATCTGTGATGGAAACTCTGTTACTCCAAAACAAACAACGATAGCAACACTTGTGATAAAAGTGCTAACGTTTCGACTACGTTTTCTCCTTTGACAATGTGTTTGGTTTTCATTACCCTCTTCCGTGGCTGTTGCTCTGGCGGAAACCATAGTATTCACTGTTTTATTCTGCTGAATAAGAGTGTGGGATATCTTAAAATACAGCATCGATAAAGTTGTTATTGGAATGAAATACTGGACTGCAGATAAGAACAATGTGCAGGAGAAGTACGATGATGGGTTTGACCACTTTTCAAAGCATCTCTCAGTAAATCTTAACATCAAGACGAATGGAATCACGCAAATTAACGCGAAGACGTACACCAGGCAAACAATGACTCTAATTCTGCGTTTACCTACAGGAAGTTTGAATGGATACACAACAGCGTGGAAACGAAGAATTGAAATTAGAGCTATAAAATGTACTCCGGCCTTAAAAAACAACGTTCACAACGGGCGCCATGTTTTACACATGGCCAAGGAGCGAACGAAAGACGAAGTTGGGAGCCAAGCTTTATATGTTGTGTCTAGCGAGAACAGTAGATAAAGTAGGTTGCAGATGGCCAAATGCAGGGCTAGGTTTTAGTAGTTGTTGTTAAGACTTTTTGTTCTACAGATACAATAAATTACCAGAGCGTTTCCAGACAACCCAGTTACTTGAACAAAGGAAAACGATATGGCAAAAACAATCAGGACAAAGAGATTCTTGTGTGTTCATGGTCATCTGTTGGAAACCTGTTCATTGACGACAAACTGTAATATGGGATAAGTTTTGACATGTTTACCCTTTTTTGAGGGGCGGGGGGGGGGCGTTAGCATTAAACATGCGCGTTACGTGCACTTGACTTGCGGATTTGGTCACTTGTTACAAATTGCTGACAACGGCTATGTAGGACGACTTTATTTTAAAAACGAAGTAAGTTATCAGGGCTTTGCCTATCACCCCAACCATCCGAACCTAAGACAGAGCTACTCCTGAAGCTTAATCAGGAGAAAGAATTTCTGTAGTTTACTAAACGTTCTCGTTGTATTTGTTCTTTAATAAGTCATTTCAAAAGCTAATTCTGCTGCAAACCGATTGTCCTTGCCATTGGCAATTTTATAATAAATCAAGTCTCTCATTGACGTTGTATCATAAGCGTGATATTTTGGTCTTGAAAAGGCTGTTTTTGAGCGCGGGTAATTGAAATGCAAATTTAAGACAGATGCTAGTGCATAGCTTTTTTTCAATATATTTTACCTGTTGTTAAGTCTAACCAGATCCTTGCCGCTTATCTCAAGACATTACTGAAATTAAAGCTGTTTTCAACAAGGCGAAATATATCGTGAAAAGCAACTTTTTCTTTTGCTTCATCTGCTCTCGATTGTAACTAAAGAGAAATCTAAAAAATAGAAAAACCATGAAATTTAGTTGAGTTGGTAAAAACCTTTTGAACTCCACTAAATTTTTGAGTTTCGAAAGCTTTTAAATTTAGAGCTAAAAAATTGCCATTTTCTGTTCAACGGCGAAGTCTATCAACAAGTTGATGGCGTTGCCATGGGTTCTCCCCTGGGACCTCTCTTTGCGAATATTTTTCTTTCTCACTATGAGTATGTTTGGCTTGATGATTGCCCGTCTAATTTTAAACCGTTGTCTTACCGTCGTTATGTTGACGATTGTTTCATTTTATTTCGTTCTCCCGATCACGTTATTCCGTTCCTCAATTATCTCAACTCTAGGCATTCCAAAATAAAATTTACGCATGAATTAGAAGTCAACAAATCCTTGCCGTTCTTAGACATCAATATCGTCCGTTCCATTGGTTGCTTTTCAACTAATGTTTACTGCAAACCCACTTTTACAGGTCTTCTCACTTCCTTTGATTCCTTCATTCCGTTCTCTCACAAAAGGGGTTTGATTTTCTCTTTACTTAACCGCTGTTTCAGTATTTGTTCTACATGCGTTATTTTTCATGCTGAACTAGAAAAACTAAAACGCATTTTTATTAACAATGGTTATCCAGTAAAACTTCTTGACAGATGTATCGCCTCCTTTCTAGACAAAGTCTTCTCCAAATCAACTAAATCGCTTACGGCTCCCAAACGTGTTGTTTACCTCTCTTTACCATTTACTGGGCAACATTTCTCTCATATCCTAACTCAGATAAAAAAAAACGTTTCTCATCCGCTTTTCCCCGCATCAACATCAGGTGTGTTGCTCACCTGTCGGTTAGACTTTCACATTTCTTCTCTTTTAAAGACAAGATTCCTCTACGCTTAAGATCGCATGTAGTTTATCATTTTACGTGTCGAAGCTGCGGAGCTTCGTATGTCGGAGAAACCATCCGGCACCTCCATACACGCGTATCTGACCATATGGGAATCTCACCTCTCACAGGTAAAAAGCGCACTAACCCTCCCCTCACCAGTATTCTTTCACACCACCGTGACACGGATCACCCAGTGTCCTTTGATGATTTTAAAATCCTTTCTTCTTGTCCTTTTGAGTTCGAACTTCTCTTACGAGAAAGTCTACTCATTCGCAATCTTAAATCCTCTTTAAATGCCAATATTGGCTCAGCGTCACTTTTCCTTTTATAATTTCTTCTTTCTTTCTTCCATGTTGTTAGTGTTACTCATACCTGTAAGTTTTATTTTTAGTACGTCCTCTTATTGGTTAATGCATGAATATTATTACACCCTGTAACTATATACTTAGGCTTTAGGCAGTTATGTAAATTATTCTCTCATGATGTTATGATGAATACAAAGAAACGTTAGAACTTCATTAAATATTATGATTTTACTTCTGTGTCCGACTCGATGGCTTTCGTAAAGATATTTTCCTGGGCTTTCATATTCCTCTTGAGATTACAGAACACAGGCTCCTGGGCTAAGGGAAGGTATGAATAATGTAAACTTTACTTCATTTCTGTTATGGGTCTTTTTTTAACTTACAAGACCGGTTGTCTGACTGCATTTACCAAGTGATAGCTTTTTGCTCCAAAAGTAGATAACTTTGCACACTTCTCCTGTGTCTTTTCAACTTCTGTCGTGCCTCTATTGCCCTACAGATGTTCACGGCACGTTTACTGTTTCCTTACTGAAAGTGACCCAACAGCGAGAAACGAATTATATTGTCCATTTTCCATGCAACTTCACAGTGCTAGCTAAGCCAGGCATAGATTCTCTAGTAAAATAAAAACGGATGGCGAAATACAGTTTTAAATATTTGGGAGACGGTTCACTAATAAAATGTTGAAGCAAATAAAATAAATTAAATCATTGATATCCCAGAACAAATACGCATCCATATGTTCATCACGTGTCAATCATGAGGCAGCGAATTTACTGCACGTTATAAAAGTGAGTTCTGTTATAAGTAATGTACAACAGTGACGAATATCGACTTCAACCGAACAATGGTAAACACGACACAAGATACTCTTTCTCCTGATTATCTTTCAGCCGTAGCTCAATCCTTGGTTCAGGCAATTGGAGTGTTAGGAAACACCCTGGTGATTTGCTCCATCTGCAGCCCAACAAGTCATCTCAAAAATAACTATTACAGCCTCGTTCTGTATTTGGCCGTCTGTGACCTACTTCATCTGGTGCTTAGTATTGGTGATACCTACAACATTTTGTCACCAAATTCGCCATTCGTTCGCTCCTTTGCAGTGTGTAAAACATGGTCCCCGACGCAAACAGTGTTTCATACAGCTGGAGGGTACTTTATGGTCGTCATTGCGATCGTCCGTTACCGTGCTGTTATATATCCCCTAAAACAGGCTGTAAGTCGACGAAAACTAAAATTTGTTGCTTGTGTGGTATACGTTTTTGCGATAATTTGTGCAATTCCTCACATCTTGGTTCTACAATTCATGAAACCCACTCGTAAATGTGTCGAGAAGTGGCCGAATTGGGCACTAAACGTCATTTATATAGTATTCCTCTTTTTCATCCAATATTTTATTCCAGTCACAATGTTGTCGATTCTTTACTGGAAGATATGCAAGGCGCTCATGAAACAAGATGAACAGACGAAATCCATGAGATCATCTGTAACTGATAATGCCAGAGAGGTTATCGGAGAACTTACACGTCTACAAAGGATAAAACATCATCGAAATGTCCGAACATTCATTGTTAGTGCTACTGTTGTCATTTGTTTTGGACTAACTTCATTGGCATATAAGTTATGGTTGTTTATATTCGTCATTGGGACATCAGATGAGATTTATAAATTTCTACCGTGGTCGTGGATGATATGCTTGTTTGGAACTTCTGCAGTGAATCCTTTCATATACGGAGTGTTAGATCGAACTTTTCTTTCAGCCTATAAACGCTTTTGGAATAAAATGATAACAACATTGAGATCATGTTAAAAGGCAATATTCACTACTTTAGTTACGTTTGGTAGGAATTTTACACGAAAAACCTGCTCAATATGTATAGAAGACAAGTCTGGTAATAAAAAATTCTGAGCAGTGGGCGTGCCAGGATGATGATGTCTTTCACTTTGGATATTCAGTTCAAGTAACTGGTAGATTTCAAGGGCTAGATGTTTTCCCGACGTCAATTTTTTTTTCCAACGAAAAACTTGTCTGCATGGATATTGAACTCTCAATTTTTCCTGCGAACTTTAATGGAAACGATTAACTAGGGATCTGAGATCATTCTTCGAACTTAAAATAGCAAGAATTGCCTAACAAAAAGTGCGCTGCTTCGCAAAAAGTCAATTGTTCACTGGATTACAGCCCGCATTAAGCCTACGTTATTCTCAAATCACTACCCTGTCTAGAGTTAATGTCGAGGTTGCTTTGTTCCCATTACCTATGATCTATTAGGTTCTGCGCAAAAGATCGAACTGTATGGATACTGTTATACGCATTTTCCTACTGCATCTTTTGCTGTTCATTACCAGAAAATATACCATCATTAACGCCAATCTCAAACTCATTAACATAGAAATACATTCATTTCATTCAGTCGACATTGACTAGCGTAGATACGCAACCATTTGCATCAAAAGGCATTTTATAGCGCCAACAGACGACCATTAACACCATTCTACTACACATTACGGACAACAAAATTTCAATTATTCAAAATATTTATCTTGCCTAATAATAGAATATTTTCTGGTAATGAACAGCAAAAGGTGCAAATCTCTTTCCTAAATAAGGCTGGAAATATAGTTTTGAACGACTAATCACCATGCAACGTGCGTGTTGTTGTTTTGTCCGATGAACTGGCGACCAACGCGGAGTTTCCGAGCTGATAACACCTTTCACATCTCCAGTTAATACAGCCATGAACTCAAATAATATTACTTGACTTGAAATACTTTTAAATACCTTTGTGCGTGAATCACTCGGGAGCTTACAGCACTCCAGGGTATGTATTGGCATAAATTAGTCTGATGTATAACAATGTTATTCATGAGACAAAGACACTCCGTCTTTTTTTCCAAGTTCCAAACAAGGTTTGTAATGTTTCGTAGAAAGTACATGGCTGTTCTCCATTAAACTTGCATGATATGAGGTATGCTTTCATTTTTCTACCTAACGCGCCAATTAGACCTTAGAATTGCTATTAATTACCCGAAAATATGCTATTATTGAAATGCATTCATTATATTGAATCAGCACCCATTTACACCTTTTTCACGTTCAGTTAAAACTTTTGCATAGAAAGCAACAATCATTAGCAAAGTGCTGTGAACTAAAGTTCTTTAACAGTTTGAAATATACATGTCAGTATTTTATATAACCTTAATTTGACGCTGCAACACGCTAGGCAACTGTGGTGCGTAATTGAAATTTTATCGTCACAAATGTGAAGTAGAATGGTATTTATGGTCGTCTGTTGACGCTATTGAATGCCCTTTCATACAATTAGTTCCGTATCTATGCTAATGTATGTTACTTTGTATGCAAAAATTTTAACTGAACATGACATAAGCGTAAATGAGTGTCGATTCAATAGAATGAATGTATTTTCACGTTAATGAGTTCAGTCGCGAGCCAGAAATTTGAAAGTGGAGAGTTGGGAAATTTCAGACAAATATACCGACAAGATGTTAGCAATGTACTGTCAAATATAATTATAGAAAAATCAAAGTTACCAAAACCGAGGGCAGAAAAATTTGAGATTGGATAAAGGAGTAAATTATTTTTACCGTTTTGCCGGCTTTGGCTGGTATAATGGTTTAAAATTTTGAAAATGATTTAACGCAAAAGTGACATATCTTTTTCGGCCATCCACGCTACCCACAACCACTTTCTCCTGAGGGTTTACGGGATCTATCATTTTTGTCGGTGAAAAAAATAACCAAAACAGAATTCCTTACGAACATTTTGTATTCAAAGTCTTACCCGTACTTAACTTTCGTCTGAGTTTATTTAAAAATTTTTTAACTTGATAATTCAAACGCAAACAGAATTCGCAACAGACAGTTTTAATGTACCGACAAATGTACTGGATGTACCGACAAACCTTGCCAGGACGAAAAGGGGGGCAACTGGTTTCCCTGCCCCCATAGCTACGCTAATGAATGAGTTCGACTTTGGCAGAAATGATAGTATATTATCTGGCAATCAAAAGCAAAAGGTGTCACAAAGTGTATAGGTAAGCTGTTTTGAGTAGTTCCAGACGTGCTCTAGCGGACTTGTTATAGAGTTTTGAAAGCGTTACTTTACAATTGTCCATCAAGCTTGCATGATATGAAAAATGCTTATATTTTACATTCTGTGTCATCTTTACTTAATGTGTCAATTAAACGTAGCACACGATGGAAATTAGCTGTGGGAGTTCCATTTTATTTTCAATTGATAGGACACGTCTGCACAAAAAAATATATGTAAAAATAGATGAGGAAATGAACGACTGACGAAGTCTTGACCACCAGTATACTTTACAAAAAAAAATTAACAATACCCTTAATGGACCTTTTCGCTTTTAATCAAAAACGCAATTCATAATGGTAGAGTGATGACGCTGCTCATGCAAGGGAAATGACTACCGTGAATCGCGGAATTTTGAACTGTCGAGCTTCACACCTTAACATTTCTCACAAGACTACCGTCCGAAAAAGTTTGAAAAACCCTCGAAAAACTCAGATATGTAAGGGAAAAACTTCTAGTGAAATACTTTTCTTGGTATTTGTCATAAAATGCTGATAATTATTTGGTTTAGTTTTGCTATAGATCTGTTTGAACGAAATCTTACATGAAGTCCCACGAGCAAACCACGCTATCACGAAATAATAACACACACGAAACAGTTCAACGAATACAAGGTTTTGCTGTAGCACACAATTTTAATTTATGACGATAGACTTGTTTGTGTTTTTTTCAGTTGTTAAGTAGAATTATTCATAAAACTTTTTGTTTCCTCCATGGAAATTAACAAAGGCAAAATTGTAATGAAAATATGGCAACAAACTGTCAAAAATAGAAAATGTTTAATAGACTGTTTAAATATTCCAGCAACTAAGAGGCAGAGACGGGCGATTACTTATTACTGAGTAATCGATACCGTCAATACCAAGTTCCTACCACGAGTAATCGATACTGGGATTGGTATCGAACATGCTTCCGATTACTTGGCCTGGTTGGATGTTACATTTATAATGATGACAAGTTCTGCGGAAAATAAGCAAACTAGAAACTTAGTATGGAATTATTTTAAAAGATTAAACGAACAAATGAAGGGTTTGATGTTTCCCAACACTAAAACAAGATCTCAAATATTTCTTTGGCCAAATCTATCTTCTTTTACTTGAGAAAGACAAAACTGTGTATTTGTCATTCTACACATAAATTTTTGAGAAATCGTGCAAAGAAAATTTGTGCACGAAAAATGTGGCCTAAGTAAGCAAATTGAGTAATCGATACCGTCGATACCAGACCCCAAAAGTAATCGGTATCGTATCTAATCAATTTGTGGTATCGCCCATCACCGCTGAGACGTTTAAGCCGGTGAAGAGTTTGTCTACAGATTCTAATGTCCGACGTTTAGTCCCTGCCGGCGACTCTTGTTTCTTCTGATAATATTGCTGTTACTGCCCTTTTTTTTCTCGTAATGTTTATTCCAAATTATACTTTTCTTTTTTGTTTTCCTTACAATTTGCCTGCATAGAGCCAATAGTTCAAATAATTCTCATCAGTTGAGTTACATTTTCGATCTTTTTGGAAACGAAAGCTGTTCATCGCACGCTCTTCCTCAGTTCTCTCAACTATAGACTGTTGATGGATAAGGTTCTAGATGCGGAACACAAGATTCACGGCAACTTTCTTGTTGTTATTGTTAATTTTCAGTGCTTTCAAACGACTTTTTTTCAGCATTTAATAATTTTATAAATTTTCAGTTGTAATAAGGGTAATTTCTCATTTATTTTAAGTTTTAAGTTCTTTAACGACGTTTACAATCCATCAACTTGGTCCCCATTCTCAAGGGATATGATGAAATGGTGGGTGAGGGGTGGTTGCGTATCTATATTTCTAGTAGAGTTAGAACTTTGAAATTCTAGCGAAATTCCCACACCCCGGTGCACTATGTTCCACACAATGGTGTTACCTATCTTGGTTAAACTTCTTATCTGTATTATTATCTTTCCTATAAATTGCTATCATTTCAAGGAGAATTTCATTATTTTTGGGAAATGATAAGAAATGATGATTACGTTTAGGAAAAGAAGTTTAAATTACATTTGTTTCACACATGATTTTATTTCCTGTATCATATTTTTTTGCATCACATAAAAAATTAACGAAAACACCTTAGTATGTGTGTCAAAAAAGTGTCTAAAGATGACATGGAGAAGAAAGCCTTTTACGCCTTTCTTGAAGAAGGATTTAGACAATTTTTTTCGGTAAGTACTACTTAAAAGAATGGCTTTTTATAAAAACCGCCCTATAAATAAGGAAACGATTACCATAAAAAACAAGTCAACTCGGAATAAACCGATATGTTTTTTTCGGAATTGTACGGTATTCTCATATCACTACCCTCGCATGCTTCCCTCATGTTCTTTGAACTTATGTACTACCTCTATAACCCAACAGAACTTCACTGCGTGTTTATTAGCTCTGAATGAAAGAGATACTTGTAAGGGAAAAGCAAATTATATTGTTGCCATTCTCTGTGCTTTGTAATATTACCAAAGTTAAGTATCGATTCCGTGATAATTTAAAACAGGATGATAAAATACAGATATTTAGGATACCGCTTATTGCTTGAAGGCGAAAACAAATAGAATGCAGTAAATTGTTTCACTGATATTCCACGACACGGAAAAGTGAACTTTTGTCCCTGCGTTCATATAATCGTTGGAATTTGAATGTTGAATTTCGTACTCAAAGGTAGAAACGTCTTATTAGTTTATTGACCGACTGGAGAGGAAGACGTTAGAGTGAGCTTAAGACGTGACTTGTTGATCGCATTGAATAATTTGAATATCCAAAAGTCTTTAATTGGATGATAGATTAAGGAAACTTTTTCTTCCTCTAGATTGTCTAGATTTCTAAATTGGAGCTTGTCATGCTCCACGGTTTTACAATCCATTATTGCGAGCTAAATGAAACGGAGGAAAATAAAATGAAACCTTTAGCTGTAAATGAAAAGAATTGTAAATCAACAGAAATTGAAAAAGGACAGACAGTGTTATTTAAAAAGCGTTCTTTAAAGATAATAAGTCAATAATTCTGATGAACGAAAATCGTGTGTCTAGATAAATTAACAGTTAGCAGTCGATTGTAAATGCTATAGTATTCTTTAAAGATACGCATGCTCGATGGCAGCTACACCTATCAGTACGTATCCATATGTTCATCACATGTCTGTGATAAGGCATTGAATTTACTGCGCGTTGTCATAAACAAGCTACAGCGTCAAGACTTACCAAACACAATGGGCAGTTGACGCAAGCTGCGAAGACAACAGTAATGAAAAATTCTTTCGTAAAGTTTTGTCCCCTTTGATGTTTATCGTCGTGGTTTCGTAAACGTCCCAATAACGAATATCGATGTAAGTTGGATGATGATGATGATGAATGTGACACAAGAAAATATTTTCCCTGATTATCTTTCAGCCGTAGCTCTTTCATTGGTTCAGGTGGTTGGAGTGTTAGGAAACACCCTAGTGATTTGCTCCATCTGCAGCCCAACAAATCATCTCAAAAATACCTATTACAGCGTCATTCTGTACTTGACCGTCTGTGACCTACTTCATCTGGTGTTTAGTTTTGGTGATACCTACAACCTTTTGTCACCAAATTCGCCATTCATTCGCTCCTTTGCAATGTGTAAAATATGGTATCCGATGCAAACAGTGCTTTTTACAGCTGGAGGGTACTTTATGGTCGTCATTGCCGTCGTCCGTTACCGTGCTGTTATATATCCCCTAAAACAGGCTGTAAGTCGACGAAAACTAAAATGTGTTGCTTGTGTGGTATACGTTTTTGCGATAATTTGTACAATTCCATTTATCTTGGTTTTACAATTTATGAAACCCACTCGTGAATGTGTCGAGAATTGGCCGAATTGGGCACTAAATGAAATTTATACGGTATTCCTATTTTTCATTCAATGTTTTATTCCAGTCACAATGTTGTCGATTCTTTACTGGAAGATATGCAAGGCGCTCATAAAACAAGATGAAAAGACAAAATCCATAAGATCACATGGTACCGCTACTGCCAGAGAGGTTACCGGAGAACTTAGACGTTTAGAAAGAATAAAACATCATCGAAATATCCGAACATTCATTGTTAGTGCAACTGTTGTCATTTGTTTTGGAGTAACATCCTTGCCATATCAGTTATGGTGGCTTTTATTCTCCACTGGGGTATTTGGTGAAACTAGCGATTTTAGATGGTGGTTATTCATTATAAGCTTAACTGGAACTTCTGCAGTGAATCCCTTGGTATACGGAGTATTTGATCGAAATTTACGTTCAGGCTACCAACGTATTTGGAAGACAACGATAACGAAGGTTAAACACAACGGGGAGGAAACTTCGCATGAAAAACTAACACGTGTTTAGGTTATAACAAAATTTTGAGCAATGAGCTTGACACGAAGTTCATGATTATCACTTTGAATATTCTGCTCAAATTATTCGTGGAATCCATGGCAACCCATTGGCTCTTCCTTCATGAAAAATCTGCTAAAACTAGTTTTTGAGGATATTGTACATTCTAATTCCCCCATGAAAGCTAACATTGCAACAAAAGCGAGAGAATATTAGGATAAGTTCAAAATAACAGCTTCAATAATTCATGTTGTCGAAGTAAATCTGTAAGTGACTTGAAAAACTCAAGTAAAAATCGTCGGAATCTCTTTAAGTAGATTGAGGGAATTTCGTAGAAAAATGTTTGTTAATGGATGATAAAAAAGAAAGAATATCCCTTTGCTATTTCGCCAGTGATGCACCGACGGTCTACTTGGGTGAAACTGTAGAGGGGGGATCACTGGCGTAATCAGGTCCGCGCTGTTCAGGGGGAACATAATCGAATATGTGCCAACAAACTAAATAAAACATCCTCTTGCAGTTAACGTCACTGTTCTGTCCATTAACTTCATGGACACAGAGGTGATGTGGACTTTCCTACTCGGATTCCAGTCATGTACCTTTTCCCCTTCTCTAGTTTTTTTACAAATTCCAAAGTCTACGATTGGTACTAAAACATTGCAACAAAAGCGTGAGAATATTAGAATAAGTTCGAAATAACAACTCAAGTAATTCATGTTCTTGAAGTAAATTAGAAGCTCGAAAAACTCAAGTAGAAATTGTTGGAATCTTTTTAAGTAGTTAGAGAAAACTTCGTATTAAAATATGTTTGTTAGTGCACAATAAAGAAGAAAGAATATCCCTTTGCCATTTTGCCGATAATGTACCGACGAACTTGGAATGATCATGGTTGGGCGGTATGCCCTCCGGCCCCACTTCTTGGTACGCCACTGGAGTAAATCAAAAAAATTTTCTCCGATAGAAAAAAAGCCAAAATTACCCAATAATGAAAACGTAGTTCCATAAAAAAATGCCTATCATCATTTGGATGACTATCGTTTCCTTGCAACCGTGGCCGAGTTTTCTATTAGAAATTTGTCAAATGAGATGAAGCTCGAGTTGAATGTTCCTCTTCGAAAACCAGAGCCTTTTGTCGAAGTCTTAGTGTAAATTTGTTCAGTTTTTAATATAAGTTCCCTGAATTTAGTGACAATTATTTTTCTGTGTTAGAAAACAATAAGTAGTTAATGCAATATACAATAGAAAATGTAATCAGAAGAAATAGTTTCTTGACAGATGTACCTTATCACTGTATTTAATCATTCCCTTAGCGACAGTTAATTCTTCTGCAGACCAGCTGTTCGACCAATTGGCGACGTATAACATAAGTCAACCGTGCCATCAGTAGTTATGGCTCAATAAAATAGACTACCACCAGTATTTTGATATGAAAAAAGTCATCGTTGTGCTTAGCATGTCCAACAAGACTTTCTTGAAGGAACCAACAGTCCTGGCATAAACCTATCTTAAATCTAAGGTTAGAGGTCTCTATTATGAAAAAATGGTCAAATGAGATGAAGCTGACGTTGACTATTCCTCTTAGAAAACGAGAGCGGAGTTGTCCAACTCTTGGTGAAAATTTGTTCAATTTTTAATATAAGTTACCTCTTTTTAGTGTAAATGTCTTCAATTTAATTGATCAGTATCTAAGAAAAAAGAATTTGAGTGGCTCAGTTAATTTTATTTTCGATCAGTTGATAGCAATATTACTAAATAGTAGCATTGTCTATTAACTCACACCGTCAGTTTAGATAATGAAGTGTAGCACTACTCATTTTGTTTTGAATTACAAACACGAAGATGAAGCTAGTGAGCCTAATTTTCGCACTCCCAAAGGAATATTTTATGGAGTCTTCATTGCGAATGTCTATTTTTGTGATATGGAAAGGTCAATTTAAAGTCAAACCGATAGAAACACGGAAATAATTTTTCTCTAAAGTAAGCCAAAATTAAGCATGATTAAACGTACAAGTCAGTCAAAACAACGCATGATAAAACCGCATTCTTTCTACTGACGTTTACAACATACATACTGGATTTACACTGATGGATATTCCCAATATCCATGATTTACTGTTCTGAATCATACCATTTATCTCTATCTTCTACACAACATTCTTGCGTAAATATTTCTTTTTTCTCTGGTCGCAATGTATTTGACGTTCATTTGAACTACTGTATATCCAATTCTTTTCTATTATCCTGCTACAACTACCGTGGGATACTTTCAAGAATCAAGTAAGTTTTCCTCTTTTAGAAAATATTGTAAGAAATTCTTAAAATCTTGTGCATCAGGCAGCAACACTTCAGGCATAAACACTTCTAAAACATCCTGTCAAAATTATTATACCAAATTTTATTTTAAATGTCACATAAACGTCGCTCTTAGTTTATTCCAAGTACGTTTATACGCTGAATGTAAAGTTTTATCGAATTTTCCATATATGAAAGGGTTCACAGCGGAGGTTCCTAGCCAGTTAACAACTAATAACCACGTTAGAAGTTCCTCATTTTCTTCTGTTACTTCACACGTGTATAAAAGCCACAACATCTGTGATGGAAACGTTGTTACCCCGAAACAAACGACGACAACAACACTTGTGATAAAAGGTCTAATGTTTCGACGATGTTTTCTCCTTTGACAATGTGTTTGGTCTTCATTACCCTCTTGCGTGACTGCTGCTCTTGCGGAAACCATGTAGGTCACTATTTTATTCTGCTGAATAAGAGTATGGGATATCTTAAAATACAGCATCGATAAAGTTGCTATTGGAATAAAATACTGGACAGCAGATAGGAAAATTGTGTAAGAGAAGTTCAATGATGGGTTTGACCACTTTTCGAAGCATGTTTCAGTAAATCTTAACACCAAGACGAATGGAGTCACGCAAATTAACGCGAAGACGTACACCAAGCAAACAATGACTCTAATTCTGCGTTTACTTACAGGACGTTTGAATGGATGTACAACATCGCGGTAACGAAGAATTGAAATTAGAACCATAAAATGTACTCCGGCCGTAAAAAACAACGTTGGCAACGGGCGCCATATTTTACACATGGCCAAGGAGCGGTAGAAAGGCGAATTTGGCAACCAAGCTTGATATGTCGTGTCTAGGCAGCAGCGATTTTTACTGTTGTAGTAAACTTTATGGTCCTCATTGCAATCGTTTTTTTCCCGCGCTGCTGGTGCTGTGCTTGCATATCCTGTCAAACGTGACGTAAGTCTATGGGAACATGAAGTTATTGCTTGTCTCGTCTACGTTTTCGCGGTAATTTGCGTAAGTCCATACAGCTTGGTTCTAAAATTTATGTAACTAACACGTGTAATCGTTGAGGAGTTGCTGAATTCAGAGCTAAATATCATTTACATTCGGGATTTCTTTTTTCAATAATTTTATTCCAATCACAGTAAGATCGTTCCTTTGCCGAATGACATCTAAGGAGCGCTCATAAAACAACGAAAAGGTAAAATCCATGAAATCGCCTGGTAACGCCACTGAAAGAGAGAAAGTAATGTGGCAGTATGAAAATAAAGTCGTCCGTCAACAACACTGACGCAGGAAAGATGATAGGCGGACAACCGAGCTAAAAGTGGCTTTCAATTGTTATGTGCAGGTTTACATCGATGACCTTATGAATATATGAGATCATATATTCATAAGGTTAGATAGATGAACGAATACATAACATCGCAGGCTATAACTATGCAGGTCACTTCAAAAACATGGCACCAACAACTCGATCAAAACCAATCGTCTAAACAATTAACAAAATTTTCTATTTAAAATGTTCACTCCCCTTCGCAAAGCTGGACGGTAAATATTACGCAATTTTTGCAAATTCGTGACTTTGGAAAAACAGTCACAGAAACGCAGCCGAATCCTGGACTCTGGCTACCAAAGATCGCCCGAGTAATTATTTCGCACCTTTAAAACGCAGGCGTGGATCTAGAGGGGAGCCGTAAAGAGAGTACGCCCCCGTTTTGCGCATGCGTGCCAGTTTACATACTCTTGACGCAGACAGTTTTAATAACGATGATGGAAATAGTTACCTAACCTCAGTTACTAAAACACGTTTTTTGCAATCGAAACTGGGAATGCTTTCCGGCAGGCAAAGGCAGATCAACGAGAATTGCGAAAAATATAAAGGTTTCATTGATAATTACTGTCTGTAACCAAAATAATATTTTGCTCAAAGATATACTATGAAGATATTGACTTGTGCTTCATTTTTCCCACAAGAATTGTGTTTTTTATGACTAGGTATTTTCTTAAAATCTCGTTTAAAACTACCCTCAAAATGGTAGAAATAACACTTCAGATACTGAAGAACTCAAATATCTCCCAAGGGAGTATGTTCCCGGACCGCCCTAGAAATTTCTTTCGCCCTCGGCACTCGTCCTCACGCTCCCCGTTTCTAAAATCCTGGATCGGCCCCAGAAACGGGGTACAGCTCTGACGGTTGATATCAACATTTGTATTAGAAATTCATCTCACTGTGACGAAAATATTTAATTTAGCTTCAAAAACTCATTGATAATTCATGAGGAAAATACAAAGGGAAATCATAACCGTGTCGTATCTTCACAAACGATGAAGACCCCGCTTACGAAGGTTTAATTTTCAACTTTCTTTGCGAATTAGCGTATTAAGGAGTTCACTTTTCAAGCCGTTCAAAAATCTTGGAGTACCTGCTTTACCTCATCTAAAACACTCGGCCACGCCTCCTGTTTTAAATTCGGTAAAGCACTCCTGCTCATTTTTTAAACATTGAAAAAAACTGCTGCAGAAGATTTTTTTTCCCTGTATATTAAAACCTGATTGTCAGGACACTCTTTCCGGTCACTTTATTGCAGGATTTCTGGCTCCGCCCCTGAACACAGTACGAAGATGTTGAGAATCAGTTACTGGCTCCATGTATTATAAAAATACATGGAGTCTTTTAAGCCGCATTCCAACTGGCGTCCTATACCTGGCCTAACCCTGACCTGTGGTCTAACCTGGCCTGATAGCGTGAACGGGTTTTACCTTACCTAGGCCTGACCTGAGCCTGACCTGGGCCTGACTTAGGCCATCAAAAGCAGGCCAGCAAAAGTAGCTAGACTAGGCCTGACATGGGCCTTACCAAGGCCTCAATTTTGTTTTAGTGTGAACGGGTTTTACCTGGCCCCGCTCAAATTAACATGACAAGAGGCGCAACGGTTAAAAAGTTAACACGATTTTTTAAATGTAATATAACTAGTTGAGGGAAATTTACTGCGTTCTGTGAGTTCATTGAACCACAGCATGCTTTACATTTAGGTTTTGTCGACATCAAGGGCCAATTCTTTGACAAACAATGAGACCAAACTTCAGCTTATGCTATGACGTGAATGTATTTAAAAGAATCTTGCGTTGTCGACTTTCAATCACGCGAGAAGAAACCTCTGGCGGCGAAACATCTTTTCGTGTTTACAACAGCAATAGCTAAAACCAAAGGGAAATTGGCGAGTCTGCAATAGTCAAAGCTTGTTTCGATTCTGTTGTTTATCTAACAGCTGACCCTTCTAGGCTAAAGTAAGTCTGTTCCGTTTGGCCTAAAAGTATAGCGTGAATGGTTCCACTTTTACGTTGGCCTTGCCCAGGTCAGGCCTAGACCGATAGTGTCAACGGCGGCTTTATTTATACAGATCAGAAGTCACAGTTTCTTGACTGATGTACATCACTGCTGTGTTTACTTTAGCTTTTGGCGACAGTTAATTTTTCCGCAGACCAGCTGCTCGATCAATTGGCGATAAGTCACGTAAGTCAACCGTGTCATCAGCGGTTGTGGCTCCACATGATAAACTATCGCCAGTATTTTGACATGAAAAAATTCATCATTGTGGTTAGCATGTCTTGTAAGACTTTCTTGAAGAAATCAACGATCTAGCCTGCTTGCAGCCCGAAATTTCGAAAAGTGGAAATTACAGGCTGCTAAACTGCGAACCTTAATCGTGTTCTGTGAGGTAGGACCTCGTGCATAAATTACAGCTTTCCCATGTTAATTACCTTCAATGGAAGAAAATGTTTTAGTTTCTTGTCCAAAAGAATTCGACTGTTGTTGGCGTATATTGTGTTTCCTCGTGATTGAAAAAGCCTACGAACTCCCACCCTGACGAGGCAGTTTAAGAATAACTAAGAAGCAAACATTCTACTACACGTGCTTGTCGAAAAAAGACACTCCGGTGAAGCCTGAAGCTGAGAATATTTGCCTCGTATCACGTCTTGTTAGGCATCATCCTCGCTTCAATGATGCAGACGGTGTACCTGAAAATTTAAGGTAGGCAACTTGCTCCTCCATCAGTGACTTACAGAAATGATTTACATTCGTCTTGTATTGTTAAAGATTATTTAGCGGCTGTCTGTAATTAATTGGGTTATAGTATACAAACTGTAACGGAATTATTACACCAAAGACGTTATTGCACTTTGAGGACAAACATAGTAATACACATTTTACATTGCTAAATCATGAATCGTTTATCGCGCCTTGCTGTTGCGAACTCTCGCCATTCCAGACACAGACGGGGTTGAGGCTTGTCGTTTTTTCCTGTTCTGGTTTTCTCGCCGCTTCATAACAAGTCATTCAAAACAACGCATGATCAGACGAAACTGTATTGTTTCTAAAATGTTCACAACCCAGATACTTGATTTGCCTTCATAGACTTTCTCTACATCCATGATTTACCGTCGTGAACCGTGATATTTGTCACGATCCTCTAGCCCACTTTCTTGCGCAAACATTTCTTTTTGCCTTCATAGTAAAGTATTTGACACTCATCGAACTATACCCAACGTTTTGCTATCCTATTATAATTTGAAATGGATACTTTTAACTACAAGAATCAACAACACTTTCCTCTTTTTGAAAATCCCATAAGAACGTCGTAAAATAACATGCATCAGGTAGTAATTATTTAGGTATAAACACTTCGAAGTTATACCAAAATTATTGAAAAAAAATTTGTTTTATCAACCTAATCTAAATGTTGCTTTTAGTCTTTTCCAACTGCGTTTATACGCTGAAAGTAAAGTTTTATCAGTTATCCCATACGTGAAAGGATTTGCAGCAGACGTTCCTCGCCAGCTTACAACTGACAACCACAACTCAAGACTGTCGTTTTCCTTCGTTACGCCAGTTGCAAATAGAACCGAATATATCTGTGATGGAAACGCTTTTACTCCGTAACAAACGACGATAGCGCCGCTGGTGATAAAAGTTCGTATGTTTCGATGATATTTTATTCTTTGAGAATATGTTTGATCTTCATCACACACTTTCATGGCCACTGCCCTCGTTGAAACCATGGTGTTAATCAGTTTATTCTGTTTTGTGAGGGTGTGGCATATCTTGAAATACAGCATTGATAAGATTGCTAATGGGATAAAATACTGAACGGCAGATAAGAACAACGTATAAGAGAGATTTAGTGACAGATTTGACCATTTCTCAAAACATCTGTCGGTAAATCTTAGCACTAAGACGTATGGAATCAAGCAAATTAACGCGAAGATGTGCACCAGGACATCAATGATTCTCATTTTCCATCGACTTACAGCAGGTTTTAAGGGACACACAACCGCGCGGTGACGAAGAACTGAAATAAGAACCATTAAATGTATTCCGGCCATAAAAAACAGCGTTGCCGATGGGGACCATATTTTACACAAAGCAATGGAGCGAATGAAAGACGAGTTTGGTGACCAAACTTCAGATGCTGTTCTTAGATAAAATAATAGACAAACTATGTCACAGATGGCCAGATGGAGAACGAGGAAGTAGTAGTTGCTGTTGAGAAGATTTCTTGTTCAGTAAATGGAGCAAATAACCAGAGCGTTTCCTGAAACTCCAAGCAGCTGAATGATTGAAAAAGTTACGGCTAAAAGATAATCAGTCGAAAGAACTAGAGTTTCTTGTGTTTTGTTGGTCATTGCTGCATTTAAGCCTTCATACGGTATTACCTGCAGTTGTTAACCAGTTGTTCGATAAGAGCGAACCCGAAGATTAATGAGCTCTTTTAACGGCGTTACATGATAAGCATAATGTGATATTAGTTTTGACATGCGGATCCGATTTCATTAGCGCTACCATTGAGCATGCGCGTGTCGAAAGCGGCATTTCTCCGAATTGATTTTTTCCAGTTAAAGAGACCCAACTGCTATTTTCCTTTGTCGATAATACTTCTTAAGCAAATTCTGCATTTGGTTATCTGGGCCAATAACTTATACTTTTATTTAATTTTTATTATAATCTTCAAATCTTTCGTAATATTTCTAACGCCTTCTAAGTCTTCTCGGGTTTTACCGAAACAAAGTCACAAAAGTTTCTGTAATGCTTATAATATTTCTAAAAGCTAAAGGGTACCCTAGATTAAGCCAGTTACCCATCTTAACTCTTTAACTAGGAATGGGGGTCAAAATGACCCGGCAAAAACAAAAGAACGAGTGGGTGAACAAAGGAAAAACGGAGAGAGAACAAAGAACAAAAGGAATGAAATTCAGGAGTTAAGGTGGTATGGTCTCTTAACTTTTCAAAAAGTCGATTTTTTGGAATTATAAAATTTAACATTATTAAACATTACTTTTTCATTCCTCGTTGCTATTTTCTTGATTTCGACCACGCAAAAGGATTAAATATTGAAAAGAAATTGCCCATCCTTTAAATTGTCCCTTAGCAACTGCCATAGCAACGAATTGTTATGGTCCAATTGTTATCACTGGACTGTTTCTGCAATGATTCTTAACCACCCCTCGCTCCTTATTGTAAGATTTAAATCCATTTTACTGTGTATTAACGTGAGGCGACCAGCGGTAGGCTGTGATTTTTTCGCGCATTGGATCGTTTTCTTTCCGAGAGACGTTGGTAATGGCAGTCAGTCGCAGCATTTGTGGTTGGTTCGTTGAGCATGAAATTCGGCTCTTGCATAACAGTTGCAGCTGGCCTAAGGGACATCATGTAAAGTCCGAGGATGGCCGATTGGCCAGAAGCCTTTCAAAGAATCGAGAGGTACCTTTATTCGTCGAGAATTTGCTCCCGACGTGGGCGTTCTCGGCAGAGGCGCGACTGAGAGTCGTAATAGGTTTAGGGCTGTAGATGTGTGAAAAAAATTTTTGAAAAAATTACAGTAGCATATCTTTTAGATATGTACGTAGGTCTCTCGTCTAGGATATGTTTGGCTTTGTGGTTTCGAGCCCGAATTAGACTTGATATATTATATGAAAGGGGAAAGGTGGGTGCTGTTGAAGATATACAGAATTACACATAATGCAATAGAGGTATAACATGGCTATAGCACTGATCTGGAAATAAGACTGGATGGAGCAACTCCATTCTCTCGCTCACTGAAAATTGAAGCCCGAATTGAAGCTGAAAATCTCACGGCGGCCATATTGGAAGGACCCACTTGTAGTTATAGGGCTATTACTGAATTATGATTTTTGCTCTTAATGGTTGTGATTTCAACGAAAACCAGTTAACCATTAGATTTTTAGCAATAAATTGTATCTTTCGATGGTGGAGAACTTTAAACGTGGCCAGAGTAACTGAAAATCAGCAGAAATTCGATGATTTTTACCCAAGCGAAGACCAGTGGCGACCACCTCTGAAGAAATGTGACTAAAGTAAGAAAAATGTGGTCGATAACATTGTGTAGCTTTAGCAGTTTGGCAGTGACTTACCAGGAGATATTACCGTTTCTGTATTCGTCTTGTCATTGTTTTTCGGATCTCGGGTTTACCAAGTGTATGTATTCGAGGTTTCAAATTACTGTAATTGTCAAGCAAATTCAACAATTTCTTCACTATCAATGGCGATGAGCTTTTGACGAAAATAAACTTTGACTAACTTTCTTGCCAGGATCAATTACTGAATGAACCATGCAAACCCAATTTACTACTACATGTTGCTGATCAGAGAAGATGAGTTCTGTACTCCTATAAAGGTTCAATAGATGCATTTTGTTTGCACTAGTGCATGTAGTAAACTTGAGTTCACAGCCGTTTGTTGTGATTTAGTATGAAGTTTTTTAATATGTTTTTCACGTTTTTGATATGGCTTCTAGTTACAGCTTGATCAATATTGTTGTACTTGTACAGTAATCAAATCATTCGTGCGAATCAATGTGAAATATGTTGTTTGAAGCTGCTTTGTGAGTTGGAGTTGAGGGAGAACTTTTGGGTCTAAGTCAAACGAAAATTAGTTAGGTTTTTTCTTTAAAGTGTTCACAGAGCTCAGTCTGCTGTATGGTAGATTCTCCTGTTGATTAAAGTCCCATTTATGCCCTTGTCAAGTGCATAGCAAAGTGCTACAGCAAAATTCGTTATTGTTATCTTGAGAAGGAAACAAAAGCCAACCTTTATCATACAAAATCAGAAAAAGTTAAATTTGTCTTCTAGCAACAGTAAGAACCAAAACCTAATCTATAATAATATTGGATAACCTACCCAGCCACTGCATTCATTTGTGTAAGTGTTCACCTATCCATGGAAGACCAGTAGAGTCAATTGTGGTGAAAAACTAAATATATACCCAGAAAGACAGACATGCAAACATACCATGTGCAAAAACTGGAAAGCTTAAGTAACAGGAAAGCTAATGACTTCTTGAGCCAAATGAACCCCATCATCATGGTTATTAGTGGGAATCTCTAACCAGTAAGCAACAGCAACTAAGCTGGTCAAGCAAAGGTTACATGTGTCAATCAATCTGTCACCTGAGCAATAGTGAGATGTTCAAACTATTGAGGTACAAAGGCGAAGATTGTTAAAGAAAGGTGTTTATCAATGTGTCGCTGACCTGGAACTAGAAGTAAAGTCTGGGATCCAAATCAATATTAACTTTAAGACAATGAGGTCAAGTCATACACGAGAATATCTCACTGAAATACGACCACGAAAACCTTACTATGAGGTTTCAGGTTATAACTCTACAAATAAACGGCCAAGTTCGATTTCCACATATTTCGATTCAAGTGTTCAAACACATGTACAGCATGAGCGGGAAATTTGCAGTTTAATACATCCTGGGGTTTTATCAGCAACAAATGAATCAGGACTTAGGCAAAACACATCACAGAAAATTGGCAAATAATAAGGGTTACTTAAAAAACAAAGAGAGAAACAAATTCACAAGAGTTTCTCACAGACTCGATAGACATTTATCAAATTTTGAAGCAAGTATACAGACGGGTGCATTTCGCAAAATAAAGCATTTGCGAAACAAAAAAACAATTCAGAATACTTATTTATTACTTAAACTAAGATTAAGAACCTTAATTTCGTTGTCAAGTCATCTCAACCTCCCCGAAATTGGCGAAAAATGCCGTTTAACCGCTACAACTCCTATTTACGCCATATTGTTTGGAGCCTGGTTTGGTCCTTCCAATATGGCCGCCGCTCCTTGAATTCCGGCTTCACGTTTTGAGCCCAGTTGCTCTATCCAATCTTATTTAGAGATCAGTGGGCTATAGCGTGATCAGGCTATGCCATCCACGTACACAAGGGCGTGTTATGCGTGATCACTGCATGCTATCGTGCACACCTCCACAATAAGCGAATCAGTGCGTTTGTTTACATGATTATAAAGGGCGGGACAAAGGCGAAGAAATCGGTCTGTTCCGAAATTGACTGAGATGTCGGAGCAAATTGAAAGTAGAGTTGGATGAGTAATTTTGAAAAATGAAAAGCAGCTCCATTAATGCATGAGACAAGCACGGAAACATTTTCAAAATTATTATGTAATTGCAATAAGAAGCAGCACTGGAAACCTTGCTGAAATGAAAAGCAATATCCTTGCTTCTCTCTTTCATTGTGCTTCCACTGACAAGCGGGCGTTTGTCGGAGTTTGTCTGAGCCAATGTTTTTAAGCTAGGAGTGTATGATGCTGTGGCCCACTTTAACATTGGTGGGAGGGCTGGGAATGAATCCAGTAGCATTTTGTCTTGCTGGACTTCAACAAACAGATTCCCTTCGTGTAAGGAGAGCGAACTACAAACCATCAGATGTTGTAAAAACAAGCAGGAAATTCCTTGGAGGGAAAAGGAAGAGGCAAGAAGACAATAACCAGGAGAGAAAAGGGAAAACCTATTCAACAGGATCATTTTAACAGCTTTTTGACTTTATTTGGTCTGTAATGTATCGTTGATCCTCTTAAAAATTTGATTGAAAACTTTAAACTCAATTTTCTCAGTTTGCTCTTTTGCTCGGTGCCAAAAACTCTCCTGCATTTAATATTTGTCCAATTGGTGTCAAATTTTCAGCATTTGTCGACAAGAAATAGGTCTATGATGTGAACATCAACAATCACCCATATAAGAAATAGTTTTTGAAAAACACGACCACTATATCTGTTGTATCTAACTGTATTTTGAAGCAGTTACAAATAAATTAAAATTTCATGACTTAAAGCTTCTAATCACTTCTTTTTTTAGCTTCATGTCATGGGTACATGTATTGAAGCTCTATTAAACTTAGTATTTGTCTAGTCTTTACTTTAGTCCCTATAATTTCTGGCATAAGTGTCCTATATTTCACCATAGGGGGTAGTATCTCGGTTACAATGGAAGCAACATGCTCATAAGTGGCTGATTTTGCCTCAGTAACATATTTCCTATCTGTTGTACCAGAAATATGTTGAGAAAAACTCAAATTAAAAAATTTTATTTTCAAAAGTACCACACCACCTTAAAAAGTTAATTATCTCTCATTAGCGTCGAGATTGGGGTAGGGGGAGTGCCTGCCCCTGGGCCCGGGCCCAGAAAGTTGGCCCCCAAAATTTTTAACACGCTTCACCTTGATTTTTTTCAAGTAAATACGAATGCATATCTAAAATAATATTTCTCCGTGAAGAACTGACGATGAAGTATTTTCTGCCAAGCAAATAGCGGTTTTAAGTTTCTCAAGCCAACTTGTCAATCAACATTGCTATTTTGTGAGGAAATATGCGATCTAGCCGCAAGAGAACACTTGGTTTGTTAATAAAGGTTTGCAAATGCCGTAAATAAAAGGATTTAAAGCAGAGCTACCCACATAAGTCAAGTTCAGGAGCCAAGTCAATGTTGTGCCTGAAATTAAAGAACGTACCTGAATGAAATGCAAGAAAAGAAGCGCTTCTAGAGTTACACAGAAAACTACACATTTTGCAGTTCATTACCAGAAAATGTACTATCATTAACGCCAACCACAAACTCATTCAGGCAAAACCACATTCATTTTATTCAATCGACCATCATTAGCGTGAATACGCAGTTATGTGCATCGAAGGGCGTTCTATCGCGCCAACAGACGACCATTAACACCATTCTACCGTACATTTGGAATAATAAAGTTTCAAATACTCAAGAGAAATATCTTGCCTATGGAATGCCCTTCGATGCAAATGGATGTGTATCTACGCTAATGAGTGACGATTGAACAAAATGAATGTAATTTTGCGTTAATGAGTTTGAGGTTGGCATTAATGATAGTATATTTTCTGGTAATAAACAGCAAAGATGTATATATATTAAAACAGCTATAAAGCTGATAATAAATGTGGGAATGCGTTGAAGATGCTTTACTTCACGTAGATGGATTTTTTTTACCTAAATTGTCACTGGAAAATTGTTGTCCGCTGCGGCATTGGTTTAATATGTATTTGTCGTGTCGCCAGAGATATATTGACAACTTAAAGTAAAAGACGGATAAAACCATGGTTGGAAATACAAATATGAGGAGGAGCACAAAAGCTTGATACAATAACAAGTACAGAGGTTCATCGAACTGTGGAGAACAAGTTGAGCCTTTTTTTTTTCCCATAACCAGGAAGTCGGGAATAGCACTAACAACCGAAAATAAATAAACGAGCATCACGACAAGTTTAATCTGTTTTCACTCTGCGGACGAAACCGGTTTTCTATGCTGTGGTATGGATAGTAAGTAATTGCAATAAGATTCAGTACTCCGGCTGTAAATGCAGTTACAATGAACAAAACCCATAACCTGCACATGATTGAGCCATAAATCCCAACGTTTCCATTAATACAAAAGTTTGCGATCTCGGCAGTGCGTGCCAATAAGGCAAGAAGATCGCACAAAGCCAAGTTGCGAACAAGAAATTAATACTTTGCTTCAAGTCGTTTGTCACTAGAAATGCGAATGATGACGAGTAAACTAGTCGAAGATCCACTGAAGACAACTATGGCGAGGATATGTGAGAAAACAGGAAGTATTGTGAAAAAATGTGTGTAACCCAATTTCGTACACCTGGCGTTGAACGAAAATCAAGATGTTATAGCAATCCTAAATCTGAGAAGCAATTGATTGTTATGTTAATATTCCCGATAGCTTTACGATTATTCTTACTTTCATGTATTTTTATCGGTAGGCAATCTGACAAAGTTCACGTCCTTTGTTTTTGTGAGCAGAATGGCTAAACTGTCAAAACTGAATGACAATCTTCATTACCCTATAATTATTAGTACTATATAGGCAAATTATGAACGTGTTACGTGCCATACAGGGCTACAAACAGCTTTACTTTCGCCAAACTGTACTTGACTATCTTTCAAAATTCGGTAAATGCGATTTATGCACGGTCTGTGCGGATTAAATTTGGTCAATTGACGTATCAATAGAGATCTACGCCAAGTTTGGTTAACAGAAGGTAGGATTTTTACCTGAAGTAAGATATGGATAATGTAATTTTTATTTCATTTTTGTTATGGGCTTGTTTTTTTCCCTACAAGAACTTTAGCACACTCAATATTAGATATTAATAGCATTCGGCCGATTGGCTGGCTCCATCTACGTGATGTACTTACTACTTACTGACCGAATTGAAGTCTCTACCACTGAAATATCGGACCTATGTTTTTTAAGTAAAAAAGCAGGCCCAATATGTTACTTGTACAAAACTAACAAGCGAGGTCAATTAGTAGCTTCATTATTATATGGCTTTACTGAAATATAAGTGACAAGTGGAAAAGTAACGAAGTCAAGCAGACTTGCAGTCCAGTTATTATTTCAAATAGTATTTCTTCATTAACTTCACTCAACATCGTTACTTTTCTTGTTCTGATTGTTCGTAATACACTCTCACTTCATATATTTTTAAAAATGTTGGTCTTTATTCGACACAAGCAAAGCTTTGCTTAAGTTTTCTTCATTAAGCAGGCAATATGGAAAATATTCGAGCACTGATGTACCAAACAAATTGCAGGATTTCCTTATTCGGACCGCTTACTTCGTGCATTGAATGAAGTGAAGGGACGATCACGAAAGACTCGATACGATCATCTTTCATCTGAAAGTTCAAACATATGGAATACAAGACGAACAGAATTTGACGACCCATTCAAGACTACCTGAAACTATGCGACGCCAGAAAATATTTTTCCTGATTATCTTTTAGCCGCAACTCTTTCCTCGGTTGAGGAAGTTGGACTCTTAGGAAATACCCTGCTGATTTACTCCATCTGCAGCTCAACAAGTCATCTTAACAACACCTATTACAGCCTCAATCTGTACTTGGCCGTGTGTGTCCTACTTCCCCTTGTGCTCTGTATGTGGTGATACCTCCACCCTTTTGTCATTCATTCGCTTCTTTGAAATGTGTAAAGTATGGTCGCCAATGGCAATAGTGTTTTTTACTGCTAGAGTACATTACATGGTCGCCACTGCTATTGTTCGTTACCGTGCTGTTGTACATCTTGCAAACGGGACTTAGTTTCGTTTCTATGGTTTTGTGCATCCTCTAAAACGTGGCAACTCAAAGTTGTTGCTGCTCTCGTGACGTTCTCGCAACAATTTTCGCAGTTCCATACATCTTGGTCCTACAATTTATGAAACTGACATATGAATGCGTCGTAGAGTGGCCGAACTCAGCACTCGGTGTAATTTACACGTTATTCTTATTTTGTATTCAGTATTTTATTCCCGTCACAATGTTATCAATTCTTTATTGGATGATATCCAAGGCGTTCATAAAACTGAATAAAAAGACAAAATTCATGAGATCACATGGTACAGCTACTGCCAGAGAGATTATCGGAGAACTTACAGTTTACAAATAATAAAACATCACCGAAATATCCGAACCTTGTTAGTGCTACTGTTGTCATTTGTTTTGGAGTAACATCATTGCCAGACAAGCTGCGGTGGTTTTTATTCGTCACTGAGGCATCTGGTGAAAGTAGCGATTTTAGAGAGTGGTTATTCATTATAAGCTTAACTGGAACTTCACTAGTGAATCTTTTGATATACGGAGCATTTGATGGAACTTTGATCTCGGCCCTTTAAACGTACAATGGATAACAATGATAACTGCATTGAGACCTTGTTAACTCTTTACAATCCTTTGATGCACAGAGTCCGATATATCGGACGCTTTGAAAGAAAAAGCAAATGAGAGACCGATGCAGAAACAAACATAGGATAAAGAACAAAAGAAAACCAAAATCGTGCGTTGAAGGATTAACACCCAGTATCCGATATGGAAGACACTTCTAGAACAAAAGAACCAATGATTGGACTAAGCAAAAATGAAAAGAGACCAATTAAGGAAAAAAAATTTAGTTTAAAGTTAAACACTACGGGAGGGAACATCTTATGAAAAGCTAACACGACTTGTTCACGTGCTAAGAAATTTTGAGCAATGAGCATAACAGTAAGTTCATGATTTTCATTTGGAACATTCTGGTCAAGTCATTCGTCCTGTCATTTGTCAGGATATTGTACATTCTGATCCCCACCTGAAAGCTAACCTAGAGACGAAACTATAAAGGAGAGATCAGTGGCGCAATCAGGTCCGCGCTGTTCAGGGGGCCACATCATCGAAGATGTACCAACAAGCAATATAAAACATGCACTTGTAGTGTACGTCACCGCTGTGGCCGTTAACTTCATGCACATAGTGGTGACGTGGACATATTACACAGTTTGAATTCATGTACCATTTTATTTTTCCCTTTTAATTTCAAATTGCGAAGTCTCCAATTCATACACAAGTATTGCAACAAAACCTCAAGAATAAGACAAATTTAAAATAACAACTTTAATAATTCATGTTTGCCAGTGATGTACCGACAGACTTGGAATGATCACGGCTAAGGGAGTGGCCTCTCGCCCCCTTTACCGGGTACGACACGGGGGAAGATCTGAAACATTTTCTCCAATTGAAAAAACCCCAAAATTACCCAACGATGAAAACGTGGTTTCATAACAATATGGCCATTATCATTTGGATGACCATAGTGTTAAATTAGGGGTTTTTCAACTCGGCACAGTCACGCTTTAGGCGAGGTACGGGACTTTATCGGAATCATCAATCAATATACAATAACTAAGGTTTACGAATGTTCAGGAAATGTTCAGGCGTAGAAAGAAGTTCTGGCTCTGGGTTCTCTTCTTGGTGTCTATTTCAACTTCGTTTTCTCTGCTCGTCTGCTCGTCTGCATCATCGCTGTATTTAATCTTTCCCTTAGCGACAGTTAATTCTTCTGCAGACTACCTGTTCCATCAATTGGCGATGTATAACATAAGTCAACCGTGCCATCACCAGTTGTGGCCCCATACAATAAACTACCACAAGTATTTCGAAATGAAAAAAATTCATCGTTGTGCTTAGCATATCCGGAAAGACTTTCTTCAAGCAACCAACAGTCCTGCTATAGACCTATCTTAAATGTAAGGTTAGAGGTCTCTATTGTGAAAAAATGGTCAAATGAGATGAAGTTCGCGTTGACTATTCCTCTAAGAAAACGAGAGCGGCTTGTCCAAGACTTGGTGTAAATTTGTTCAATGTTTAATATGTTACCTATTTTTAGTGTAAATGTCTTCAATTTAATTGATCAGTACCAAAGAAAGAAGAACTTTGGATATTCAATTCAAGTAAGTGGTAGATTTCAAGGGCTAGATGTTTTCGCGATGTCATTTTTTTTTTCCAACGAAAAACTTGTCTGCATGGATAATGAACTCTCAATTTTCCCCGCGAACTTTAATGCAAACGCGTAACTAGGGATCTGAAATAATTTTTCCAACTTAAAATAGCAAGAATTGCCTAACAAAAAGTGCGCTGCTTCGCAAAAAGTCAATTGTTCACTGGATTATAGCCTGCATTAAGCCCACGTTATTCTCAAATCATTACCCTGTCTAGATTTAATGTCGAGGTTGCTTTGTTCCCATTACTTATGATCTATTAGGTTCTGCGCAAAAAAAATGAACTGTATTGATACTGTTATATGCATTTTCCTACTTCATGTTTTGCTGTTCATTACCAGAAAATATACTATCATTAACGCCAACCTCAAACTCATTAAGGCAAAAATACATTCATTTTATTCAGTCGACATTCACTAGCGTAGATACGCAACCATTTGCATCAAAAGGCATTTTATAGCGCCAACAGACGACCATTAACACCATTCTACTACACATTAGGGACAATAGAATTTCAATTATTCAAGATATTTATCTTGCCTAATAATAGAATATTTTCTGGTAATGAACATCAAAAGATGTAAATCTCTTTCCTAGATAAGGCTGGAAATATATATGTAGTTCTGAACGACTAATCACCATGCAACGTGCGTGTTGTTGTTTTGTCCGATGAACTGGCGACCAACGCGGAGTTTCCGAGCTGATAACACATTTCAGATCCCCAGTTAATACAGCCATGCAGTCAAAAAATATCACTTGGCTTGAAGTACTTTTAAACACCTTTGTGCGTGAATCAGTCGCGGAGCTTACAGCCCTCTGGGGTATATATTGGCATAAATTAGCCTGACGTAAAACAATGTTATTCATGTGACAAAGACACTCAGTTTTTATTACCCAGTTCTTAACAAGGTTTTTAGTGTTTTGCAGAATTTGCGTGGCTGTTCTCCATTAAACTTACATGACATGAGGCATGTTTTCATTTTTCTGCCCAACGCGCCGATTAGATTTTAGAATTGCTATTTACTACACGAAAATATGCTATTATTGAAATGTATTCATTATATTGAATCAGCACTCATTTACACTTTTTCACGTTCAGTTAAAATTTTATGCATAAAAAAGCAACAGTCATTAGCGCAAAGATGCAACCATTTGCATGAAAGTGTGCTAGCCAAGTGCTGTGAACTAAAGTTCTTTAACCGTTTGAAATATATATGTCAGTATTTTATATAACCTTAATTTGACCCTGCAACACGCTGGACAACTGTGGTCGCTAATGTGAAGTAGAACGGTGTTTATAGCCCTCTGTTGGCGCTATTGAATGCCCTTTCCCACAAATAATTGTGTATCTATTATAATGCATGTTAACTTCTATGCAAAAATTTTAACTGAACATGACATAAGCGCAAATGAGTGTCGATTCAATAGAATGAATGTATTTTCACGTTAATGAGTTCGGTCGCGTAGCCAGAAATTTGAAAGTTGGGGTGCAAGGGAAGTTTCAGATAAATATACCGACAAGATGTTAGCAATGTACTGAAAAATATAATTAAGGAAAAATCAAAGTTATCAAAACCGAGGGCAGGAAAATTAGAAATTTGATAAAAGGAATAAAAGATTTTTACCGTTTTGCCGACTCTGGCTGGTATAATGGTATTAAATTTTGAAAATAATTTAAGGCAAAAGCGCGCACATCATGTGACCTATGACATACCAACAAATCTTTTTCGGCCATCCACGCTACCACAACCACTTTGTCCTGCGGGTTGACGAGATATATCAATTTTGTCGGTGAAAAATAACAAAAACAGAATTCCTTACGAACATTTTGTATTGGACGTCTTTACCGTACTTAGCTTTCACCGGAGTTTATTTAAAAATTTTTAAATTTGATAATTGAAACGCAAACAGAATCCGCAACCGACAGGTTTAATGTACCGACAAACGTACTGGATGTACCGACAGACCTTGCCAGGACGAAAACGGGGGCAACTGCCTCCCCTGCCCCCCCCCCCTAGTTACGCTAATGAATGAGTTCGACATTGGCAGAAATGATAGTACATTATCTGGTAATTAAAAGCAAAAACTATCACGAACTATATAGGTAAGCTGTCTTGAGCAGATCCAGATTTGTGCTCTTGCGGACTTGTTACAGACTTTTGGAAACATTGCTTTACAATTATCCATTATGCTTACATGATATGAAAAATGCTTTTATTTTACATTGTGTGTCATCTTCACCTAATGTGTCAAACGTAGCACACGATGGAAATTACTTTGGGAAGTTCGATTTTATTTTAAATGGATAGGACACGTCTGCATAAAATTTATATATGTAAAAAATATGATGAAATAAACGACTGACGAAGTCTTGACCACCAATATACTGTACTATAGAAAATTAACAATACACTTATTGGATCTTTCCCCTTTTTATGAAAAATGCCATGTATTATGGTAAAGTGATGACGCTGCTCATGCAAGGGAAATGGTCACCGTGAATTGCGGAGTTTTGAACTGTCGAGCTTGACACTTTAACATTTCTCACAAGACTAGATTCCGAAAAAGTTTGAAAAGCCTTCGAAAAACACAGATATGTGAGGGAAAAACTTCCAGTGAAATACTTTTCTTGGTATGTGTCATAAATTTCGAATAAGAATTTGGTTTAGTTTTCCTATAGACCTTTTCGAACGAAATCTTACATTAAGCCCCACCAGCCAATCGCGTTATTATGAAACAATAACACACACGAAACAGCTCAACGAATACAACATTTTGTAGTAGAACACAATTTTAATTTTAGGACAATAGACTTGTTCATGTTTTTTCAGTTGTTAAATAGAATTATTGATAAACGTTTTTGTTTAATCCATGGGAATCAACAAATACAAAGGCAAAATTGTAACGCAAATACGGCAACTAACTGTTAAAAATAGAAAATGTTTAATAGACTGTTTAAGTATTCCAGCAACTAAGAGGCAGAGATGGGCGATTACTTATTACTGAGTAATCGATACCGTCAATACCAGGTTCCTACCTCGATTAATCGATACTGGGACTGGAATCGAACATGCTTCCGGTTACTTGGCCTGGTAGGATGTTACATTTATAATGATGACAAGTGTTGCGGAAAATAAGCAAACTAGAAGCTTAGTATGGAATTATTTTAAAAGATTAAACGAACAAATGAAAGGTTTGATGTATCCCAACACTAAAACAAGACCTCAAGTATTTATTTGGCCAAATCTATCTTCTTTTACTTGAGAAAGACAATAAAACTGTGTATTTGTCATTCTACACATAAATTTTTGAGAAATCGTGCAAAGAAAATTTGTGCACTAAAAATGTGACGTAACTAATCATTTGAGTAATCGATACCGTCGATACCAGACCCCAAAAGTAATCGGTATCGTATCGAATCAACTTTTGTGGTATCACCCGTCACATCTGAGAGGTTTAAGCCGGTGAAGAGTTTGTCTAGAGATTCTAATGTCAGTAATTCAATCCCTGCCTGCAATCCTTGTTTCTTCTGATAATATTGCTGTTCCTGCCCTTTTTTTTTTGTAATCTTTATTCCAAAATTATACTTTTCTTTTTTTGTTTTCCTTACAATTTGCATGCATAGATCCAATAGTTCAAATAATTTTCATCAGTTAAATTATTTTTTCGACCTTTTTGAAAACGAAAGCTGTCCATCACACGCTCTTCCCCAGTTCTCTCATCTATGGGCTGTTCAGGGATGAGGTTCTGGATGCAGAAAACAAGATTCACGGAAACTTTTTTGTTGTCATTATTAATTTTAAATGCTTTCAAACGACTTTTGGTCAACATTTAATAATTTTATAAATATTCGGTTCTAATAATGGTAATTTTTCATTTATTTTAAATTTTAAGTTCTTTAACGACCTTTACAACCCGTCAACTTGGCCCCCATTGCCAAGGGATATGATGAAATGGTGGGTAAGAGGTGGTTGCGTATCCATATTTCTAGTAGCGTTAGAACTTTCCAGGTCTAGCCGAATTCCCCCAGCCATAGACTGTGTTCCACACAACGGTGTTACCTATCTTGGGTGAACTTCTCATCAGTTTTATTATCTTTCCTATAAATTGCTGTCATTTATAGGAGAAATTTATTATTTTTGTGAAATCATAAGAAATGATGGTTATGTTTAGGAAAAAAAGTTTAAATTACACTTCTTTCATACATGATTTTATTTCCTGAATCATATTTTTGCTTCAGATAAAAAGTTAATGAATGCACCATTGTATGTGTGTCACAAAAATGTCCAAAGGTGACATGGAGGAATCCTTTTACACCTTTCTTGAAGAAGGATTTAGACAATTTTTCGGTAAATACAAAGAAACGAATACCATAAAAAAGAAGTCAACACAGAATAAACCAACATGTTTTTTTTTATTTCCCGTTACCTTTCTGAATTATACGGTATTCTCATATCACCACCTTCGCACGCTTTTTTCATGTTCTTTGAACTTATGTACTACGAAAAATAGTTCCATCTTGAACTCAAAATTTGAGAAAAACAAGCGGACACAGTGTTCAATAGTAATATTTCGAATTTATTACAAATTCATCATCAGACTAATTTACAAAAACTAAACCTAGGTCAACAAAGACAAAATTCCTCCTTTAGTCCGTTCTAATGCCATTTACCAAATAACCTGTCCTGGATGCGGATATTCTTACATTGGAAAAACTGAAAGGTGCTTCAAAACTAGATTTCATGAACATGCCACTAAACATGACACCAGTGCAGTAGGACAACACTTTTTAGAATGCAAGAATGCACAAGACACTGTCACACAAAACATAACCGACTTGACTGACAAAACACTTCCTCAGATACGCGTTTCCAAGTTAATAAATCTCATCGTCAACAACTACAAAATACTATATGCTAATAATTCACTTAACAAAAACCGACTTTTACTAATGGAAGCACTTTTCATCAAATCTCTAAAACCAGAACTAAACGTAGGACTCAAAGCCAGCAAAGAACTCTCATTATTTGACCTGACATAACACATCACTCATTAACACTTTAATTTCTTCCGCCTATAGTAATAATTGTAATAAATTCGAAATATTACTATTGAACACTGTGTCCGCTTGTTTTTCTCAAATTTTGAGTTCAAGATGGAACTATTTTTCGGAGTATGTTTTCTACTTTATTTTCTGAAATTATCGGCTGGAAACGGATTATGTACTACCTCTATAACCCAACAGAACTTGCCGGCGTGTTTATTAGTTCTGAATAAAAGAGATCCTTTTAGCAAATTATATTGTTGCCATTCTCTATGCGTTATAAAATTATCAAAGTTAAGTAGAGATTCGTGATGTTTTAAAACAGGATGATAAAATACATATGTGTTAGAGACGGCTCATTTTTTGAATGCGAAAGCAAATACAATGTAGTAAATTGTTTCATTGATAGTCCACAACACGGATAATTTAACCTTTTCCCTGCCTTCATATAATCGTTGGAATTTGAATGTTGAATTTCCTATTCAAGGATCGAAACGTCTTATTAGTTTATACGTTTTAGTGAGCTTAAGATGCAACTCGTTATCGCAATGAATAATTAAAATATCTAAATGTCTTTAATGGTACGATAGATTAAGGAACCTATTTTTTGAATTTTTTTTTTCTCTAGATTGTCTAGATTTCTAAATTCGAGCTTGTCATGTTCCACGGTTTTACAATCCGTTATTGTATGGCAAATGAAATGGAGGAAAATAAAATGAAATTTTTATCTGTAAATGAAAAGAATTGCAAAGCAACAGAAATTGAAAAAGAACAGACAGTGTTATTTAAAAAGCGTTCTTTAAAGATAAGTCAATAATTCTGATGGACGAAAATCGTGTGTCTAGATAAATTAACAGTTAGCAGTCGATTGTAAATGCTATAGCGTTCTTTAAAGATACGCATGCTCGATGGCAGTCGCACCTATCGATACGTGTCCATATGTTCATCATATGTCTATCATAAGGAATCAAAATTTACTGCGCGTTGTCATAAACAAACTACAGCGTTAAGACTTACCAAACATAATAAGGAGTTGACGCAAGCTGCGAAGACAACAGTAATGGACGAAGTAACAAATGTCAAACATTCGAAAGAAATGCACACATCATTGACGTTATGTCTTGACGTTATGTCAACTCTACATAGTCGTTTTTCCTCCACTTAACTGTTTTATGATATTTGCATTTAGTAAATTTGACAAATATGGGTTAAAAATACCAAAGCGTCTCTATTCCCCAAGTGCTGACGTCGTTAAGAAGACGTGGAAATGCTCTTACTCACACGGTGTTTACAACGAAGACGAACCAGGCATTACTCCTGTGACAAAAAATTATGGATTCTCTTTGTCTTGAAAGAAAGATTCTTTCGTAAGGATTTGTCCTCCTTGATGTTTATCGTCGTGGTTGCGTAAACTTCCCAATAACGAATATCGACGTTAGTTGAATAATGATGAACGCGACACAAGAAAATATTTTCCCTGATTATCTTTCAGCCGTAGCTCTTTCCTTGGTTCAGGTAGTTGGAGTGTTAGGAAACACCCTGGTGATTTGCTCTATCTGCAGCCCAACAAATCATCTCAAAAATACCTATTACAGCCTCGTTCTGTATTTGGCCGTCTGTGACCTACTTCTCCTGGTGCTTAGTTTTGGTGATACCTACAACCTTTTGTCACCAAATTCGCCATTCGTTCGCTCCTTTGCAATGTGTAAATTATGGTCCCCAATGCAAACGGTGTTTTTTACTGTTGGAGTACATTTCATGGTCGTCATTGCAATCGTTCGTTACCGTGCTGTTGTATATCCTCTAAAACGAGAATTAAGTCTTCGGAAACTAAAAGTTGTTGCTAGTCTAATCTACGTTCTGGCAATAATTTGCGTAGTTCCATACATCTTGGTCCTAAAATTTATGAAACTGACACATGAATGCGTCGTAGAGTGGCCGTATTCAGCACTCGATGTCATTTACACGTTATTCCTATCTTGCATTCAGTATTTTATTCCCATAACAATGTTATCAATTCTTTATTGGACGATATCCAAGGTGCTCGTAAAACAGAATGAAAAGACAAAATCCATAAGATCACATGGTACCGCTGCTGCTAAAGAGGTTATCGGAGAACTTACACGTTTAGAAAGAATAAAACATCATCGAAATATCCGAGCCTTCATTGTTAGTGCTACTGTTGTCATTTGTTTTGGCGTAGCGTCATTGCCAGACCAGCTGTGGTGGTTTTTATACACCACTGGAGTATCTGGTGAAACTGGCGATTTTAGAGAGTGGTTATTCATTATAAGCTTAACTGGAACTTCTGCAGTGAATCCCTTCATATACGGAGTATTTGATCGAACTTTATGTTCAGGCTACAAACGTATTTGGAAGACAATGATAACGGCATTGAGATCTTGTTAACACTTTAATACCCAGTATCCGATATATGTCACACTTCTTGAACGAAAGAACCAATGAATGGACAAAACAAAAAGAAGGACAGAACAATAAACAAAAAATTCTGGCATTAAAGGATTGAAAAGGAATGTATGTTATGAATAGAATGTGCAACAAAGTGATAAATCACCGAGGCTAATTATAGTTTAAAGTTAAACACAATGGGGAGAAAACTTCGCATGAAAAACTAACACGACATGTTTAGGTGATAAAATTTTGAGCCGTGAGCTTGACACGAAGTTCATGATTTTCACTTTGAATATTCTGCTCAATTCATTCGTGGAGTCCATGGCAACCCATTGGCTCTTCCTTCATGAAAAATCTGCTAAAACTAGTTTGTGAGAATATTGTACATTCCGATTCCCCCATGAAAGCTATCATTGCAACAAAAGCGAGAGAATATTAGGATAAGTTCAAAATAACGGCTTTCACAGCAAAATTCTTCATTCTTGATTTAAGAAAAAAATTGCTTGCTTTGAGCAAAAAGTTGCTCAAAGCAAGCAAACACATTCTTGTCCCTATAGTAAGAATATTATTCTTGCAAAGAATTATATTCTCGTTACTAGAATATTATTCTTGTAAGAATAATATTCTTACAAGAATATTATTGCTTGATACAAAAATATTATTGCTTGATCAAGAATATTCTTGTTTGATACAGGAATGTTGTTGCTTGATACAAGAGCATTATTGCTTCAAGGAAGAATATTATTGCTTGATACAAGAGTACTTTCTCCTATTTCCTTTACTGTTATAATAGACAGATTAGTATTACAAAATAAATTAGGGTGGCTGAGATGAGCATCATCCAAGAAGCCCACACTGTCATAACTCACAACCAAAAAACTATATGTGAACCATGAGGTAGACCAACTGCTTTCACATAATAATTGATCCTTGCAAGGGTGCAAAGATGTTCTTTCTACACCAAAAACTATGAAACTTAACAGACATAAATTATTACCAATACGCTTACCATTGTTACTCCAAAGTTCAACATTGGTCTGCTTTTCACCAGTATCACTGTCAATTGTCTTTGGGTTATAGGTATCTACAATTACATGTTCTTCTGTGATGTCTTCTGGACAAGATTTACTGGTTATCTTCTGAAAACCTTTTTTATGGTTTTGGAGTAGGTAATTGGAACCACACTGGTGTTATAGTTATGTAAATGTGATAATTTCATGAGTGAGTTAGTATTGTGATAATATAATGCGCCTACAGCCTCGGGCTATAACACGCGTCAGATGGCTACACATAAAGGTATGCCACGAGAATCGATAGAATATATATGAGTCTTGGTCTCAGAGTCGATGTAGGGCCCATTTAAGTGTGGTAAAAATGATAAAATTGCCAGCTAGTAGGAAAGGGAAGTCTAAACCCACCGTATGTTACGGATTGATGCGAGGTGTTAGATGGCTACGCAGTTGGACATGTGGTACCGAGTAAAAAATGAGTGTGTATATAGCATATCGAAAAAAGAAGAGAGTCAAAGATGACAGTAAAAGATGCGTAACATTGTCTCGTGCATAATTCTTTTGGGACACAACCCTGGACGTACGTTTCGGCCTTCTATGGTGGCCTCTTCAGCAGGGATTTGGGGTTGGGAGTCGATGTTTTCCAGTCGGAAGGCAGAGAAATCAGTATAGAGTATAATAATAGTGTAAAGAGAAAAAGTGTCTGCTTACCAAAATTGTTGTGTGGCTTGGATAATCCAACGCGTCGTGCCATCGTATAAGATAAAGAAGGTCGCTGTTGTAAAGGTGTTTTCGCTGTGTATGCGCCGATCGGTAAGCAGTAAATGAGATCGGGGTAAAGTTGTGACGTGAATATATAATAGGTAGATTTGTTCGTTCCCAGTTGACATGTAGCGCGCGGTAGTGGTTGCGCGTAGTGTGGGGAGAGTTGTGGTGGTAGGTGTCGTAGGGGGATAGCCGTGGGGGTGGATCCCCTTTTAATTTGTTCTATATATTACGAAGGAATGAATATGTCAGCGTCGTTCTGAGAATGGATGTTGTATTTTGCTGCGTAATGGATACGTCAACGTAGTTCTGCGAGAGGGTGTTATGTAGAAGGGCAGTGTTGTTGTATTTATTGTAGAGGAAGGAAGTATGTATTAAGAAGATTCGGATGTACAAATTGCACGAGAAGTGTTACAAAAGTGTCATCTCACGAGATGATAGTGTATGTAGTAGTTACATGGGACTATATTTACAAGTGAGTATACAATTAATGAGATATGTTCACGAAAATTGCGAAACGCAGTGTCTAAGTCCGGTAAGGCAGCTTCAAGGTTTGTCTCCAGTATTTGGTACCGAGTTTTTCTCAGCAAGGATCTGTTGTGAAGTTGTAGGTTGCTAATCCCAAGTTTCCTTGGAGGTATATGGTCCTGATTTATTTGGTGTACGCAGATCGGTGGTAAATCCAGTTGTTTGTTCATTCAACAACATCACGTCCATTGACAATAAACACAAGTACTAATATATTCCCAAGCTTACAGCCATTATAACCATGCATGGGCAGAAATTTTTGCTATTCTGATTTGCTATACCATATGTAGTAAAATGCACAGAAACATCAGATTTTAAGATGGAGTTTCGAATTTAATAGTAAATCTACTATCAGCATTCTGATGTTTTAATAGAAACACTGATATCAGCAAATTTCCAGCCCTCCAGGTATTAGAGTTTATGGCATTCAGTTTATACCTATCAGGTCCTATATCTTACTCATAAAATTATAGTATAACACTGTATTTAACTAACATGGCCATTAACTGGATCACGTAACAATGGATATGTGATGATCAGACTTTTTGCCATCTCCCTTAGCTCAATTGTGCCTGGCATTCGATTCCATGGATGACATAATGACACAGACATCATGTTGCTAACTGTTCCCCTCACAATGTCATGAACCAAGTTTTCTGGTATACGTCCAGTCTGCACAGCCAAGTCAACTCGTCTATCGCGATAAATGGTGTACACGGACGATTTCACTTGCAATATAGCTGGCGTGGTTGGGGGAGTAGGATTTGACATTTCAGCTTCTATTCATGAGATATCATGATCTTCCTCTGACAAGTCAACATGATTATCTGCATCTGCCATTTCGCCAAACTTTCTCTTTCCAGTCAAAAGTTTTGCTGTCGGTTTGGGGCTGTTGGTTGGTGTTACTGTGTCGGTTTTCTTGTTTGTTCTTACTTTGTTAGTTTCCCGAAATTAGAATAGCAAAACTACTTTGCAATAAAGCACTGAATATTGTTAAGCAACCAGTTGTTGGCTAGCAATAACTCTTGGATAAATTTAACTCACTGTTTTGTTTTATGTCTTTCTGCACATATCTATATATTTGAAAACCCCACATTTGATCCAGACAATTAAGATGTATGTAAAATGATTTTCATGTATACAAAAAAACTTCAACCCTTAAATACTTTCTCATGCGCCCCATTTTAGTATTTACTCTGCCTAAGCCCAGACTACATACAATCTTACAGGTCAAAAGTAGAGTCTTACACGTCAGTGGGTAAATAGAGACCGGGCTGCATAATTTCCACATAAACACCACACGTCACCAAAAATGAGGTTAATCCAATGTTTGACCTTATACTTTAATAAGTCTTTAATAGTAAATTGATTCTGTGCCAACCTTTGAAACTTTATGTGATTGTGTAGCAAGCTTTCGTACCAGCCTTGGCAACAACACGAAATATGGGTGCTGTTTACTTCTAAAGGTCTGATACATTGTTATACACAGCATGGACACGACTTGCATGTTAAGTTCAATATTTACAAATTGTTAAATGTTTTACCTGAGGCTGAGATATTACTTTCCAGATGCGTGACCTTACTAAAATTCCTTTCATTCCATCACCCGGAATGGTTTCTTTCAATGCATCATAGCACAGGTCCTTCACATCTTCATTTGTAAGCCCATCATCTGAAACACATAACCACCCCACAATAACCATATTGCACTAGTCAGAAAAAATAAACTGCACAAGCTATTATTAATAAAGTTGAAAACATATAATGTTCACAAGTATTACAAGTAATAATATTTTGTCAAGCCAGGCAGCTTCTCTCTTGATAAAAAATTATACTACCTTGGACAAATTTATTTGGTTTTTATCCCCAGGGTACCTTTGATATCATGATAATACTTGGTGTGCATTTAAACTTTGCAAATTTTCAAAAGCATTTCTGTACCTCTAGAAAAATTTGTTATAAGTGGTCCTCCCTCTCCAAAATGAAATTGCGTTCATAAATTTTCAACAGTATTCATAATCTGACACTGCAGAGAACAACGAAAAATTTGTTGCCTCGAACTGGATTTGAATATGCATCTTCGGGTTTTTAGACTGCTGCTCTACCTATTGAGCTATCGAGCCATCACGGACTGCTATCGAATTTTTATACAAAACATTTTGCAACGACTTAAGCCTGTCATGGAGGGCGCGCAGTGTTTCAATTCTATTTCAGGATCTGCAGTGTCAGATCACTGTGAACACTTTTCATACGTCTTTGAGTATGATTCTTAAGTTTTCAACAATTTGGTATAAAATATATATTTCTTTATATTGCATAAAATATCTGTCAATTCGTAGCAGTACTAATTAAGTTTAAATCAAACATAACAGATCTGGATTATACAAATTTATGCTATTAAGTATACATGTAAATATGCATTAGGTTCTTGAACGCGGCAAATTCAAATTTTTACAGGCAACAGTAGCCAAACAACGCTGCCGTTTCTAGCAGTTTTAACCATTAAGTAAAATTAAGAAAGATGCTACCCTTACCTTTTAAACTTTCTGCGACTTCCATATCAATTTCTGCAATTTTTTCAAGTAAATCTTTCGACATTTTTAGATTATATCCTCCCATAAAAATTTAAGTTTACTTTGTCGTCGAAGCAAGAGGCAGGGCCCTCAGATCTTATTGCTAACATTTCCTTAGATTCGACGGTAAAAGTTCCTTAGATCGATCAAAATTTCCTCAAACTCGGGTCAATCCCCCAGGAACGCTCCAGACCTCTCGTGACGATCGAAAAGGCGGGAAAATTATCGGTTTTTAGGACTATTTATCGTGGCTGACTCAGAATCGTACTCCGAAGATGAGGGAAGCCCTCCCAAAAAAACAAAAATAACAAGAAAAAAAATACAAACAGAAGTTTCGCACAGATTGGATGAAAGATCCTGCTTTTAAACAGTGGCTTATTGCACCTACTAACGCTAACGACGAACCATCATGCAAAGTGTGCTTGAAGAAAATCTGCTCAAAAACTGCGCTTCAAAGACACAAAGAGTCAGCTCAACACAAGCTAGCTTGTTCAAGTTCACCGAACCAGACTAGCATTTACGTTAGCCTTCAAAAGCAAGAAAATACCAGCACATACAAGGAGATCACTACAGTTCAATTGGCTGCTTTTATCGCCGAACACAATCTACCTCTTAGTCTCAGTCCGTTTCTTCTCGACTTCCTGAAATCAAGAGCACCAAAGAATACTCAGGAAGCAAAATGCCTTCAAGCAATGAAGATAGGAGCCAAAAAAATGTACGAACATGATTCGCCAAGGCGTCGGACTGTATTATGTAAAAGCGTTGGTCGAGATCTTACGCCACAAAGCGATTTAGCATCATACCAGATGAGACTACAGATGTGTCAACCGAGAAGCAGTTGGGAATCTGTGTTATGTATGTTGACGACGACTTAAAACCTGTAACTAGGTTTTTGGATATAGTCGAAGTCAGCGACACTGGAGCTAAGGGGCTTTATCAATCGATAAAAGGCGTTTTCCAAGAGAAATCAATACCTCTCTCCAACATCATTGGTTACTTTTCAGATACCTGCAATGTTATGTTTGGTGGAAATTTAAATGTTTCGACCCTTCTGAAGAACGATTTGTCACATGTTACTGCCATCAAGTGCAGCTGCCATATGATTCATCTCTGTGCATCTAATTCTTGCTTAAAGTTGCCTACAATACTCAAAGATTTGTGCAGAAACATCTACCCCCACTTCAACTGGTCAACGCTAAGGCCGAAGGATTTTTGTGCAGTTTCGAGAGTTTGTGGAAGTGCAACCTCACAAGGTTGTTGAAACTATCCCAAACAAGATGGCTATTGTTGGAGAGCTGCGTCACTAGAATTCTAGAGCAATGCGAAGCTCTTCGTCTGTATTTCACCGCATTTGTGAGAGAAGGGAAAGATCCTTCTTACACAACAGAGACCATTTTGAAAGGTTTGAGCAACAAATACGTTCTCGCTTAGTTGGAGTTCTTGAGTGCACGGCTGCGTCGACTCAACGAGTTTAACACCATGTCTGAAACAACAAAACCCATGCTACATCATCTCAGAGAAGAAGTTACGAAGCAACTACGAGATATTCTGAGCGATTTCATTAATATGGATGTAATCAGGAAAGAGGATCCCTTCACCATCGACGTACATTGTGTGGACTTCAGAGTGCCTTTAGAAAAGGTGTATATGAGAATATTGGCTACGAATACACTGTCCGAATTGAAAGATGATCTAGATTCCGTGCTGAAAGTTTAAAAGGCTTGTTTAGAGTTCCTGATTGAGCTGGTCAAGCAAATAAGATCACGTTTCGTCATAAAGAATCCAATATTTAGATTGGTAGAGTTCCTCATTCCAAGCAATGCCGTCAAATGTTTGCCTCTCTTACCGCACGAACTTTTCTCGACGCTGCCGTATTTGGCCGACGTGGCAGACGTAGTTAGCGCTGATCTGGAATGGAGAAGGCAGTCCTTGGAAGAGTTCACAGAGTTGACGCCCAATGAATCAATTGTTTTCTGGCAGAAAAGGCTGAACGCAAAGACCATCAACGGATCCTTCAAGTACCCGAATCTTCGAAAAGTTGTCGCTTGCATGATGTCTTTGCCATTTTCGAATGCCTCCGTCGAGAGAGTTTTCAGTCTTCTCAAGCGGATAAAAACCGAGTTGAGAAATACATTGAAAAGAGAGACCTTTGTTAGGCTAATACACGACCATGAGGGCATGAAGGCACATGATATCCATGCACACCAAATAGAACTGAAAACAGATTTTATTCGTATGGTAAAAGCTGGTAAGAGTGAAGCTACCGACAGTCAGGTTCATGAACTTATTACAAAGGAACTTTCAACCAATGATTAAATGGTAATCATGTGAATGGCGTATAAACGAATTAAAAGAAAAGTTTTGTTAGAATAAATGAATATTTATAATAAGAAACAGAACAAGAATATTGAACTTATCAATGTCCCTATCCTATTTTTGTTACTATCCAAAAATTTCTTAAAAATTCCTTAAAAATCCTATTTCCATGAAAACCTCCTTAGATAGGTCAAAATTTCCTCAGTTTAAGGAAATTTCCGTAAATCTGAGATAGTCGGCCGGCCGGGCTGGCAAAATATTTCGTCCGATGGCATTTTTTTGTTAGAAGCTGGTAACCGCGATAGATGAACTCGAATATGCTTAGTTTTAAAGGTTTGGGGGGTTACCACGCAAAAATCGGATTTTTTGTACCAAAATTTTAGTGTTTTTTAGACAATAATATAGCCTGCATCGGCAGGTGTGAAATCTACATTTTTACAACTTTTTGTTGCTATGCAACAAATAAGCAATTTTTATTGGCCCTCGCTAATAAGCCGTGATCTCTTATTGGTCAAGTGAAACGGAAGTTCGTACTAATGTGGACATGACATTGTAAACAAAGACGTGTGAACGTAACGCCGCATAACGAAGCATGAAAATCCTTTTTATAGGTATGTTATGACCCAAAAAACACATATTTTTTTAAATGTCTATGTCTACCTTGAAGTGTAAGGATTCTTGCATCCCTGTGCATTACATGAGCATATAGGAGTGCATCGCTGACTAGTTTTGTAGCATTTACAAGCGCCCGTATTGCACTTCTTTGTACATCCACAAGATATTAAGTTTACACATGATGATGGTATAGATGGCTTTGTTGTCCACACAATCTTTAATCTTTGTTCATGTACCTTCCAACCAATTGTTTCAAATGGTAAATCTACTGTTTGCCAACTTAAATTTGCCTGGAGCCAAACTTTAGCTTGTTGGTTAGCACGGGCGATGTGCAAGTTCAATGCATCTTCTGTCGGGGGAAGCTTTTCGAGGTCTTTGCTTCCCTTTTCAAATAGGTCAATTCTACATTTATTTACTCCAGCTTTTGGATCTTGGGCAGAGTAAAGTCGACAGACAAACTCCTCAATTTCATTACTTGGACCGTCTCTGCCAAGACCATTAATTAAATGAGGGAATTCCTCAAAGACTTTCCAACATTTTCGCTTTCCAAAACCAGTGAAAGAGGAGGTTGTATCACATCCTGTTAAAGCATGAAACCCTAAAATATTATTAGTAATAGGTGCAGGTAGACGCTCAGTAATCGTATGAACAGGATAACATTTTCTTTGTCTTGAAGTTCCTGCAATCATCCATGTTTGAACATCTTCAATCGTACCTAGAAAATGAACTAGCAGTAACAAAACATCTGTGTCCCTACAATGTACAAGGAGTTTATTAAAACCCTTTAAAATTGCATCACATGCATGCAAAATAATACGTGTATCTGCTTCCTCGTGGTTACATTTAAGGTGTGTTAGATTTCCCAAAGATGTTGAACATGCCTTTGTTGTTTCTTTATATCCACCACTTGTGACCAGCTCACAATTTGCTAAGAGCTCATGACCATGTTGCATGAGATATTCACTCAAGAAATTGGCCAAGTCAGCTTTGTTTTCTGGCAAGGCGATAAAGTTTCCCCAGACTTGTGGAAGTGGCAAATCCTCTCGATCAATAACCCTACGTATTGGCCTTTTCTTGGTGTTTCGTTTTGCTCGGGCAGCAGCTTTCATCGAGTTTTCAATATAGGTATCAAATAGTACATCAATTCGTTTAACGCTTTCATCCAATTCTTTTGCCACAGCTCTCAAGAACACACCTCCATAATCCTGGAAGGTTTTGCAATTCTGTGGTTTACCCAGAGCTTGAATGAGTGCATGTCCATCAATTATTATACATGTCTTATCTGAATCTTCCTGATATGGGATACTATGTAGAACTTCAATATCACCCATCAATATGTCAGTCATATCTACCTTGGTTGTAGAATTCATGTCTCCATTAATTTTTGCTAAGGATAAAGGCAAACTGGCAAGTTCATGTTGTAGAATTTCATCCATCTTGATTTGTCGGCCTGCCATTGAAGCTGTGAGGAGACGCTGCAGTAACTTTCTGTCTGCTTTTATCACTTTTTGTTCATTTTGTTTTACTAGAACTGTTGTTTGGTACAAAGTCTTGAATGTCTTACTGTTGTTCTTCTTAAGTGAATTAAAGAATGGGACTTCTTTCTTAATGAACCAGCTTGTCACATGTTTGGATACCAATTGTCTTCCTAGATTCTCTGCAGAAAGCATGTCTTGCTGAATTTCACTTGTGGCAACATCATTTGTGGCTATAGAAGTTAGTTGAAGACTGGGACTAATTAACTCCTTTTCTTGGTTATCAGCATCTTGTAAAATGACAGGTGCACCCTTTTCTGATGTAGGCAACTTGAAGACATCAAATTGCATGAATTGCTTCTTCAAATGTTCAACTATATCTTTGTCAAACTTCTTTCTAGATGGCTGAGCTTCTTTTCTAGTTGATATCTTTTCATCATTGCTTTCTTCCAAGTCCAACATTACTCTTGTCAAATGTGAAACCAAAGAGCGCTCAGCCCAGGTGATGCAAAACTTGTCTCTTGCTGTATCATTTCTTGTTATTCCAATAATTCCACTTGATATCTTGCATACTTTATTTTGCCACTCAGTTGCTTGGTCAATTGGAACTTGATTAAATCTTCCATTCCTATGCTTTACAACAAAATTACCAGCCATGAATTCTTTAAATAATTCTGGATGTGATGTTTCCAAACCTTTCATTTCAGCCAAATAGACAGGCCCCCATCGAGCATAATTAGTATGGTCGTATATTGTCATCCAGGGCAACATTGCAGCAAATGAATTCAGATGAAGGAGCCAATCACCATCTCGATTTGCTCTGATAAAGTTTAGCAAAATTTCCACCATCTTCATATAGGTTCGCCACACAACAAAGTTTGGACAATCAACAAAATTCTTATCGAACTCCTCAGTCATCTCTACAATATTTCCTTGGTCAAGTGCTTCCATGACATCACTAACTGATCTCTGTATACCATCATTATCTGGTTTGCTTGCACTAAATTCCTCAACAATACCTATCACCTTGGTTGATAAATTAAGAGTTTTTCCAGCTTCGTTGCACCATGAACTAAAAAAATTCCAGTAAATTTGCCACAATGCTTCATATGTCAACATGTGCCCTCGAACAGCTCTGTAATATGCTTTTCCTTCCATCATAGCATCAGTACTACCCTCTGCAAATGCCCCTGCTTCTACCCATACATCAACCAGACCAGTGTTCTCCATGTGTTGTCCAATGGCTTTCAGGAAATTAAACAGAATATGAAGGTCCTCTTCCAATCTTTGGATAATCTTTTCCTGGCCGCAGATTGCTTGGTCCCTGCTGCCATAACATCATCTGGGTGCAGTGAAATGTGTTCTGACCATCAATGGTTGCTTCTAATACATCAATGTTATCACAAGAAGCCAGAATAACACGACCAGGTGCATATGGTGAAAGTTCATAGGGAATGTAAACATTACCATTCTTCTCATACGTATCCAGAATGTCTGTTGCTATTGTTGTGTCTATCCTTCTAATTGTATCCATTCCAATTATATGACCAGCAGTATGAAATATATCCACAAGTTTTTCTGATCTAGTTGCTTGATGCAGTGTTAAACCTAGCCCTATATGTTTTGGAGTAAGTTTTTTCTTTCCTGATGCTAAATATATAATATCTTGCACAATATTACATGTATTATTATGCAATTTGTCTGCCAGTACCTGTTCATTGTCCAAGACATCAGTACCTCCAAGTAGTATTGATATGAATAAGTATAAACTCTTAGGCATTATTTGTCTAACATGATCACTATCTATACCACCCCACCCAGAATTGTGACCTTCAGTATTTTCTAACTCATTTCTAATATGCAATGCACTATGGACTAGCTGTTGTAAAATATTATCCTGGAGAGGTCGTATTACATCACTTTCCTCATCTTCCAATGTAGTTGAGAGCTGCTGTGCCAGTGTCAGTTGTGATTTTGAACTTGGGTAAATCAGCAGATGAGCTTGGGGGTTCACTGGTCTCACAAAACTTGCTTGCTTACCCAAGATTTTTTTCACATCATCATAAAAGGAGTTCTTTCTTGATTGGTACTTTTGAGGAACATCCACATTTTGCATTGAGCAAGACTTAACATATTGAGACCAGACACATCCCATGTCATATACGTGGCCCTCAGCAAGCCCAATTACAATATTGCTACATAACTTCTCCAGGCATGGATCCTGAACATCTAATTTACTGGCTTGTGTCATTTTCCTTTGAAAGTTAACCCAGCACTTTAAATGGTATTTTCCTTCAGATGCTACAAGATCACTAATGTTGGACAGTCTTACTCGCATAATAAAGTCAGACTGGGCTAAACCAATGATTTTTCTCGAAAGTTCCATTGTCGATACGTTATGCGTACTTTTAACATTCTTGTCCTGGCAAAACATACACAAATTCCAATCAATAGCATGTTCTCGACTACTGCGCCTCGATGGTTTGGCTTGTTGTTTTCCAGTAGATGTTTCTCCCACGGTAAGCTTGGTAGTATTTCCGTGTTTTTTTCTAAGTCGTTCAAGTTTTCCTTTGTCTGTAAAGTTACTGTAGCACTTGTGATGGTATTTAAACTGAGGAATATCTTGTCCACGTTCTGGAAGGATTCTACTGATTATCGAACTTGATGCTATGTCATTGAATCTCTGCCGTTCTCTCGCCGCCTCAATAATGCGATTTTTTCCCTCATCAGACGAATTGCGTAAATCTCCTTTGCCCCCACAGAACAAACAGTTTTTATAATTAGCCTCTTGACCTTTTTGTCTTTTTAAAGAAGTAACTGGGAGTAAATTACCCTTACGTTTTGAACCAGATGGATCCATGTTAACAATCAATCGAAAACTACTATTAAAAAGAGATTGTAAGAAAATATCTAAAACAATATAACGAAAACTAATTTCTAAACAAGTACACTACCCAAGTTAGGATTAAAAAGATAAAAAATATAAAATACAATACGATAACTGTGGTAAGTCTTGCTACTTTAGATAAGTTTTTTTGGGTATATTTTTTTGGTTTTAATAAAAAATTTTATACAAACTTGGTTTCCTTTGAGTCTTCTTCTTTATCTTGATATTGGTGTACTTTTCTGCTTGAAAAACTTTGTTCACACTTGAATAATTCGCTCTGAACACAGCACAAAGTCCTTCTCTGTTTGTATTCAAAGATTTATGACACCGTCGTCACAGCAACAGCATTTGTTGTTTACAATCTCGCTTGTTGATTGGCTAAATAATTTCCCAACAGCCAATGAACGTCCACCTCAGGGTAAACAGTCTCGGAGGAAAGCCCAGATAGACATTCGATGAGTAGAATAGCCTGCGAATGGGCTGTTCGCAAAAATCACGAGAAAACATCGATTTTTTTAGTTTAAAACTCAAAAGCAAGCGTGGTAACCCCCCAAAACGTTAATACTAAAGACTAAACTAAACTTCTAGCGTGGTTACCAGCTTCTAACAAAAAAATGCCATCGGACTTTTTTTGAAGCGTTTTTTGCCAGCCCGGCCGGCCGACTAAGAACGCTGGCAAGAGGTAAAATATGAAATATCCCAGAAGTCTTTGAGAACTCAAAGCGCGCCAACACTCGACCACTCGACCCAAAATGCTCTATAGCGACGTTGTCGAAGTATTCCGAAAAGTTCCGACTAACCATTTCGTTGTGTATAAGGTATACATTGAAAGCGTGCTTTGAGGAAGTCGTTGTCGAATGTCAATAAATTTTCTGTTGAAAAAACCATGTATTTTGAATGAAAAGACACTATCGCACAAATGAAAAGCGCTGAGCGTGTAGATCATGCAATTGTTTTCAAGCAATTTCACTCCGAACGCTACTTAATCATTATAATAAAGTTCATAAAAATGAACCTAATTTTTTAGTGGTTTGTAACGTTGACGAATGTCCAGCAATATTTACAAAATATTATTCATTATACAAGCACATTACAAGATGTCACAATGAAGTTTACAATAATAATATTGAGGATAACACTGATGCTGAATTTAACCACAACAATGAGAATGATATCGATGATATGGATGATGACAGTGTTGCTGGTATATATATTAACCAAGTCTCAGATGACTCAGATGAGAGCAGTAGTGCTGAAGAATTGGAAACACACATGGCTGAAGACCAGGTATGTAAGAGTTCTTCTTCTCGTGTGTAAATATTAATAATCAAACCTGGATGTGAAATCCCAAATAAGCAATATTGTAATTTCTATTTTAAAACCACACTTCTCATTTTTTTTCACTCTATCATACTGGGTATTACTCAAGTAAGGTGAACCAGTTATACAGTATATCTTAATAGCAATTTAGGTAGTTCTGAGTCAATTGCAGCTTAATATGCCTTCGACAATTGCATTATTATATACAGCTAGAGAGCCTCACTTTCATGAGTGACCCAATCACCTTGCATGTTTATTTATGAGAACAAAGCTCTCAGGCCAATTTAAGCATCTTTTTGTATCAATTCCACAAGCATTTGATAGAGACATATATAATTCATAAGTCATCACAGTATCTACAAATTATGGTGTTTTAGAATGTTGAGGTGGATATCAAGAAGAGTGCTGCTTCTTTCTTACTGAAGGTGAAAGAAAGAAATAAAATACCTCAGGTAATATACATGTTAATACTTGTTGAGGAACACACTTGTGTACTGTGTGTACTAAAATATACTAAAAGCCATAGCAACATATAGAAATAATTTGTTCATTAAAGTTGGAACCATGCATTCATGTCTGAAATTTCTGGCAATGTTTCCACCATTCTATATAAATGTAATGCCAGACAACTTTACTTGGTAAAAAAACAGTGCTAGTACTAATTGACTTCCTGCAAAATTTGGCAATAAAATGTTTTTATTTAAATAACTTGAAAACTGACAAAAAGTGCTTCAAAAGTTTCTTAAAAGTAACTTACCAGTTTCAAAAAAATAGACTTTCCAGTAAACTACCTGCACTGGTAAGTAATCAGTTTTCTGTGACTAACTTACAGTAAATGTTTTAGGTTGTGATGAAATCAATTATGGACAGTACACGTACACTGATAAACCAAGTAGTTGATTCTATTAAAGTAAAAGTACTAAATGCTATAGATTCCAATTCCAATGAACAGAAAACCCAAGTAAAAGATGCATTTGAATAAGCTACAGATCCCTTTGCTGGAATAGAAACTGAAGCGTTACAGTCTAGGTATGCCAAAGAAAACTTTGGTTATGTGGAACCAAAAGAGGTGATGTTAGGGAAAAAGCTTGTTTGGAAACTGAACAGTGGTAAGAAACTTATTTGTGAGAAAAGTGAGAAATTTGTATACATTCCCATACTTGAAAGCATAAAGCAATTTTTAGCCAATGAGTGCATCTCCACTATAGTCTTAAGAGAACCTAAGTGCTGTCGTGAGGGAGTGTTTTATGATATACATGATGGCTTTTTGTACCAAAATGATGACTATTTTGAGGAATGACTTTTAATGAACAAATGACTATTATTATATCATGATGAACTATAGGTGTGTAATCCATTAGGCAGCAATGCTGGGGTGCAGAAACTGGACATGTATTATTATACTATTGCTAATTTATGTCCAAAGTTCAGATCCAAGCGCAGAGCCATTCATTTATTTGCAATTGCTAATGCTGATTTGGTGAAGAAATATGGCATAAATATTATAATGCAGCCACTTGTAGACAATTTAAATATCCTGTATAGAGGATGTAACATGGAGGTCAATGGTGTTGAAAAAGTGATCTATGGAAAGGTATTGTGTGCTGGTGATACCCTTGGTCAGCATTGCTGGGGAGGATACAAAGGTGTTGGTGTAGCTTTCCAGGAGTGCTGCCATTGTCAATGTGCACTTGAACAGATGCAGACTGACTTTCTGGAAGCAGCATTTAATCTCCGAACAAAGGAAACATACAGTGCACAATTTGATGCCATTGAACAGGCACCAACTGTAAATGTTCAAAAGGATCTGCAAACAACTTATGGACTAACACAAAGAAGTTCTCTTTGCCAGTTACCCACATTTGATGTCACCCAGCAACTTCCTCAAGACATCGCGCATACACTATTAGAAGGAGTTGTGCAGTATGAGGTTAGACTAGTTCTGCTTCACTTCACCCAGTCTAGTCAAACCAGTCTGCCTCAAATCAATGGAGCAATTTTATCACATGAATATGGTTATTCAGAGATCAGCAACAAGCCAGGTCCCCTTAAGGATACTGTGTTTTATGGTGACAAAAGATACAAGCTGAAGTACAATCCTGCAAAAGCTCGGTTATTTCTATGACTCTTGCCATTTTTCATTGGTCCTTTGGTTGACACTGATGATCCGTACTACATGTCTGTAGTACAACTGATTCAAATTGTTCAACTAATTTTTTCACCTGTGATTAAAATGGAAACCATCAACCCCTTAACAGAACTTGTTCAACAACATCTCTCCACATTCAAAGAGTTGTTCCCCAATTGCAACATCATTCCAAAACAACATTATTTGCTCCATATCCCATCTACAATTCGAATGCTTGGACCTATGATTAGGTCTTCCTGCTTTAGTTTTGAATCAGCTCATAACTATTTTAAGCAATTAGCAAGAAAGCAGAATTTCAAGAATTTGCCATTGTCACTGGCGAAGCACTATAAATTCAATTTGTGTAGTAACTTCAATGATCCTAAAAAAATCCAAGCTCACATCCATTGTTTTCGAGTGAGAAGGACTATGGTGTGCTAAAGAAAGTGAATGCAGAAGTATATTTATCCTTATGTGAAAGATTTGATGCTCTTGAACTTTTGCCTGGTATTGAATTTGTGAATGTTTACAAAGTAAGCCGGATCAAGCTTTTTGGAACAAAGTTTGCTAAGTCTGGTATTATTGCTACTGATGTGGCTGGAAACCCTGCATTGCCTGTTTTTGGTGTTATCATGTGCATATGGTCAATTATGGACTTTACTTACTTTGATGTACAATTGCTTCAGACACTGTGCTTTGACCAAAAACTTCAAGCTTATCATGTCGTTGAAAATACAGAGGATTCTACTGCAATTTGTCCATATGACAGTTTAGTGGACTTTAATGTTTTTCATTCCAAGAAAGATAAACATAATAACAAATATGTTCCAGTTAGATATGACCTTTGTGACATAATTGAAGAGCATGTAGAAGGAAGAAATCCCCTTCACTAGTAGACTGGTATGAGTTAAAAGTTTGAAAGTGTATATAATACCTCTATTATTGATTTTATTTAAAGAGGTGGTCAAGTCTGTTCTGTACATAGATCTATGCATTACATGATCACTGTATTTTGAATTGTCCATTTTCATAGATATTTACTGTGTTCAGGGCTGGTCTGCTTAATATTGGGCAGGGGTAATTTGGATTTTGAGGCTTAGGTAAATGCTGCTCCCTCCCCTAATTTCAGGGATTTTTTTGATTTTGGGGAACTCCCCCTTCCTATAGTCATAAACCCAGAGGTCATTTCCTATGCCTATTTCTGAGTGAGGAGGTAGAAATGATTTATGGGTTCATGAACTTTATCTATAAATGATTACATCTAAACTAATTTTATACTCAAGATTATAATATTGCAAGTTTTATAATATCACCAGTTAGGATAAAAAATACTCTAAGAGATCTGTCCCATTTTAGGGAAAGGGAGGATGCCCCCCAGAATTTAGCAATTTTTAGATTTGTGGGGAATTTCAATTTTTGTGGTGAATTCCTCTCCCCCTTTCCTCCTTTCTGCAATACATCTCTTGCATTTGCAACCTCTTGCATTTTTAAAAACTATCCATATTCAACAAGAGCTAGATTGCTTGAAATGAGAATTTATTAAGAATGAGGTGCAGGGTATTCAATAGGTAGAACTAACTTACTTGATTGTTTAAAACAACTTTGTTCTTGTTTTAAGAACCTGGCATTCTTGATAAGAATATCATTCTTGTTGTTTTTTACCTTAAGAATATTATATTCTTATATATCCTGAAATTTACTTTTCTTGTTTTAAGAAAACTGATTTCAGATTTGTGGGGAAATTTTGGATTTTTAATGGTGAATTCCCCTCACCCCTCTTTTCGTATTCCTTGCAATATACCCCTAGCATTTGCAATCAGTTCATTTTTAAAAAAATGCCATGCATATTCAGCAAGAGCTAGATTGTTTGAAATGAGAATTTATTAAAAACTAGGTGGATAGGTAGAACTAACTTGATTTAAGAATACCAATAAATTATTTGAAACAACTTCATTCTTGTTTTAAGAATGTAGTGTTCTGGATAAGAATATTATTCTTGTTGTTTTCTTATTTCAAAAATATTAAATTCTCCTCAAATTCACATTTCTTGTTTTAAGAAACCCGATTCTTGGTACAAATATTCTTACTTGTTTTAAGAATTTAAAATTTGCCCCATTCTTGAAACGACAATAGTATTGCTTAAAACAAGAATTTTGCAAGAATATTTTTCTTGCAAGAATTTGCAATTTTGCTGTGTTAATAATCCATGTTGTTGAAGTAAATCAGTGAGTGACTCGAAAAACTCAAGTAAAAATCGTCCAAATCTTTTTAAGTAGATAGAGGGAATTTCGTACAAAAATCCTCGTTATTGGACGATAAAAAAGGAATAATATCCCTTTTATTATTTCGCCAGTGATGCATCGACGGTCTACTTGGGTGAAACTGTAAGGGGGAGATCAGTGGTGTAATCAGGTCCGCGCTGTTCAAGGGGAACATAATCGAATATGTGCCGACAAACTACATAAACGTCCTCTTGTAGTCTACGTCACTGCTGTGTCCATTAATTTCATGGACACAGAGGTGACGTGGACCTTCCTATACGGATTACAGTCATGTACCATTTTTTCTTCTCTACTTATTTTACAAATTGCAAAGTCTACTATTGGTACTAAAACATTGCAACAAAAGCGTGAGAATATTAAAATAAACACAGTTTTTAAATACGTAGATACCATGGTGAATGGTAATTTAAGATAAAGTAGGAGAAGATGAAGAGTAATATACGCTTTAAAAAGGTATACACAGTTACCAAAGACTGTTGGATAGTTTAGTTCTTAAAAGAACTGTTTGAAACTTAAAGAGGTAAAATTCTACGTAAAGAATAAGCCTAAAGAATTTGAAAAAGAAAGCACGATGCATTTCGGCAGACCACTTATCAAGTGCTGTACGTCTGCTAACTAAAGAAACATATCACCTGCTTATATAGTCTAAAGAAAACTGATGACATCGACCCAACGGTATGTGGGAAGGTCAAAATAGGGATAGTTGGAAAACAAATTCCTTTTGCCGGCACAGATCAGGATCATTAACTTTTATGTAAATGGCTTCCATCACCTTCAATTGAAAGGCGGAACGGCATTTGTAAAGAATTCTAAAATTATCGTCTGAGTAGTTTTCGGCGCAAGATTTGTTGGACAAAAGATGTTTGCCAACAGCTGAATCGCAACTAATGAATTGACCAGAACGGCATAGTCGTCCTGGTTGTTGACGTAATGGCTGAGTTTTATTTCTAGTGACGCTAGGAACATGTTGTGTGATCCTATCACCCAGTCTCTGATTAGTTCTACCCACATAGAACGTTATAGCGGTATAACGGTTAATTTTCCTATTCCTCAACATTGCCATATCTTAAGAAGTACTGCTCCAATCAATCAACTAATGCTTTTATTCTCTTCTCTGATCCGAAAAGATTTTTATAACTATTCGCGAGTTTTGGCAAACATTCGACAAATGCAACTAACTTTAGCCACAACTGCTTCACTGTTCGTTTCACTAATCGTCTGATCTCGACGAGATAAAGCGTTTTTGACCAAATTGAGAAATTTTCACAGCAACTTGTGGAATCGACGAAAATCGATTTGTTTTATGATGTTTGTGTGGAAAAGAGCTATTTAGAAGCTTTTCGAAAGTTTGGTACACCTATTTGGTCTTCAACCAATTCTTAGCATACTTACGGCTTAAATTACCATTCACCATGGTATCTACGTATTTAAAAACTGTGTTTAAATTTGTTACCACGACAAAATCGCTGTTTTATTATATTAAAATAAGTTCGAAATAGCAACTCTCATAATTCATGTCGTTGAAGCAAATTATTAACTCGAAAAACTCAAGCAGAAATGGTGGGAATCTTTTTAAGGAGAGAGAATTTCGTATTAAACTATGTTTGTTAGTGCACAATAAAGAGGGAAGAATGCCCCTTTTCTATTTCACCGATGATCTACCGATGGGCTTGGAATGATCATGGTTGGGCGATACGGCCTCCGGACCCCCTTCTTCGTATTCCACCGAGAGATCTGAAAATTTTTTTCTATTGAAAAAAAGCCAAAATTACCAGACGATAAAAACGTCTTTTCATAAAAAAATGGCTATCATCATTTGGATGACCATCGTTTCCTTGCAACCGCGTCCGAGTTTTCTATTAGAAAATTGTCAAATGAGATGAAGCTCGAGTTAGATATTCCTCTTAGAAAGCCATAGCGTACTCTCCAATTCTTTGCGTAAATTTGTTCAATTTTACAATATAAGTTCCCTGTTTTTAGTAACAACAATTTTTCTGGTTTAAAACTGGCAATACGTAGTAGATGCTATATACAGTAGGAAAGATAATCAGAAGAAATAGTTTCTTGACCGATGTACATCATCGCTATATTTAATCCTTCCTTTAGCGACAGTTAATTCTTCTGCAGACCAGCTGCTCGATTAATTGGCGATGTATAACGTAAGTCAACCGCGTCAGCAGCGGTTGTGGTTCCATACAATAAACTACCACCGCTATTTCGACATGAAAAAATCATAGCATTTTGACGTTTGAAATCATTTTCTGAGTATCGAGCTTGAAGATCGTTAATCTATCATGAAAAAATCATAGTTGTGCTTAGCATGTCCGGGAAGACTGTCTGAAAGGAACAAACAGCCCTGGGATAAACCTATCTTAAATCTAAGGTTAGAGATCTCTATTATAAAAAAAAATAATGAAATGAGATGAAATTCGCGTTGACTATTCCTCTTAGAAAACGAGAGCGGACTATCCAAGTCTTGGTGTAAATTTGTTCAATTTTTAATATAAGTTACCTATTTTTAGTGTAAATGTCTTCAGTTAAATTGATCAGTATCTAAGAAAAAAGAACTTCAATTGCTTAGTTAATTTTATTTTCAATTAGTGGATAGCAATATTACTAAATAGTAGCATTGCCAAGCAATTCACGCCGTCAGTTTAAATAATAAACTGTAGCTCTACTTGTTTCGTTTTGAATTACAAACACGAAGATGAGCTAGTGAGGCTCATTTTCATGCTCCCAAAAGAATATTTTATGGAGTCTTCATTACGAATAAAGTCTATCTTTGTGTTATGGAAAGGTGAATCTAAACTCAAACTGATGGAAACATGGAAATAATTTTTCTCTAAATAACCTAAATCAAACATGATTAAACATGCAAGTCATTCAAAACTACGCATGGTGAAACTGCATTCTTTCTACAATGTTTACACCACACTTACTTGATTTACCCTGATGGATTGTCCCAACATCCATGATTTAGTGTTCTGAATTATGGTATTTATCCCTATCCTCTACACTGCTTTCTTGCGCAAATGTTCCTTTTTGCTCTGGTTGCAATGTATTTGACACTCATTGAACTATATGCAATGTTTCATTATCCTGCTATAACTACAGTAAGATACTTTTAAGAATCAAGTGAGCTTTCTTCTTCTGGAAAATATTGTAAGAACGTCTTAAAATCTCATGCATCAAGCAGTAAAACTTTAGACATAAACACTTCTAAAACATCTTGTAAAAATTATTGTACCAAATTTAATATTAAAAATGTCATCCAGACGACGCTTTTAGTTTGTTCAAAATACGTTTATACGCTGAATGTAAAGTTTTATCGAATACTCCATATATGAAAGGGTTCACAGCGGAGGTTCCTAGACAGTTAACAACTAATAACCACGTTAGAAGTTCCTCATTTTCTTCTGTTACGCCACTCGTGTATAAAATCCACAACATCTGTGATGGAAACTCTCTTACCTCGAAACAAACGACGACAACAACACTTGTGATAAAAGGTCTAATGTTTCGACGACGTTTTGTCCTTTGACAATGTGTTTGGTCTTCATTACCCTCTTGCGTGACTGCTGCTCTTGCGGAAACCATGTAGTTCACTATTTTATTCTGCTGAATAAGAGTATGGGATATCTTGAAATACAGCAAAGATAAAGTTATTATTGGAATAAAATAATGGACAGCAGATAAGAACAATGTGTAGGAGAAGTTCAATGATGGGTTTGACCACTTTTCAAAGCATCTTTCAGTAAATCTTAACACCAAGACGAACGGAATCACGCAAATTAACGCGAAGACGTACACTAGGCAAACAATGACTCTAATTTTGCGTTTACTTACAGGAAGTTTAAATGGATGTACAACAGCGTGCTAACGAAGAATTGAAATTAGAACCATAAACAACGGGCGCCATGTTGTACAAATGGCGAAGGAGCGAACGAAAGACGCAGTTGGGAACCAAGCTTTATATGTCGTGTCTGGCGAGAACAGTAGATAAAGTAGATCACAGATGGCCAAATGTAGGACTATGTTGTAGTGGTTGTTGTTAAGACTTTTTGTTCTACAGATACAGTAAATTACCAGAGCATTTTCATACAACCCAGTCACCTGAAGAAAGGAAAACGATAAGGCAAAAACATAATCAGGAGAAGTAGATTCTTGCGTGTTCATGGTCATCTGTTGCAAACCAGTTCATTGACGAGAAACTGTAATATGGCATAAGTTTTGACATGTTCACCCTTTTTTGAGGGGGGTGGGGCGTTAGCATTAAACATGCGCGTCACGTGCACTTTACTTGCGGATTTGGTCACTTCTTCCAAACTGCTGACAACGGCTATGTAGGACGACGTTATTTTAGAAACGAAGTAAGTCATAAACGTTTTGTACGCTAATTCTATTTGTAAGTTTGGCAATTTCTGTTTTCTAAGGCGAAAGTTATTGATGAAAATTTGAAAAGAAATTCGGGATAAAGTCACACGTGTCTTTATCACATATAAAGACACGACACAGTTATAATTTTCTTTTGTATTTATCCTCATGAATTCTTAATAAGTTTTTTAAAATTATTTAAAAAGTGTTATTTAAAGATACGCATGTTCGAAGGCAGTCACACCAATCAATGCGTATCCATATGGCATATGTTCATCAAACATCACTCATAAGGCAACAAATTTACTTTGCGTTGTTATGAACGGACTGCTGTTAAGACTACTCTAACGGAATGACGAATATCGACTTAAATTGGACTATAACAAACGCGATACAAGAAATGTCTCACCTGCTTGATATTTCCTACGTACAGTAGGAAATATCAGGTAGCTATTTCCTTGTAGCTATTTCCTTGGCCCAAATATTTGGGATGTTGGAAAACACTCTTGTGGTTCACTCCATCTGCAGACCAATTAACTATCTGCTACAGACTCATACTATATTTTTCCATCTGGAACGTACTTGACCTGCTTTAATCTAGAATATACCTGCACTATTTTTCGTATAAAATGCATAAAACATGACCAATCCATTGATGGCAGCAGCGATTTTTACTGCTGTAGTAAACTTTATGATCCTCATTGCAATCGTCCTTTTCCGCGCTGCTGGTGCTGTGCTTGCATATCCTGTCAACCGTGACGTAAGTCTATGGGAACATGAAGTTATTGCTTGTCTCGTCTACGTTTTCGTGGTAATTTGCGTAAATCCATACAGCTTGGTTCTAAAAATTATGTAACGAACACGTGAAATCGTTGAGGAGTAGCCGAATTCAGAGCTAAATATCATTTATATTCGGTATTTTTTTTTTCAATAATTTTATTCCAATCACCGTGAGATCGTTCCTTTACCGAATGACATCTAAGGAGCGCTCATAAAACAAAGAAAAGGTAAAATCCATGAAATCACCTGGTAACGCCACTGCCAGAGAGAAAGTAATATGGTAGTATGAAAAAGTCGTCCGTCAACAACACTGACGCGGGGAAAGATGATAGGCGGACAACCGAACTAAAAGTGGCTTTCAATTGTTATGTGCAGGTTTACATCGATGACTTTATGAACATATGAGATCTTATATTCATAAGGTTAGATAGATGAACGAATACATCACATCGCAGGCTATAACTATGTAGGTCACTTGAAAAACCTGGTACAAACAACTCGATCAAAACCAAACGTCTAAACAATTCACAAAATTTTCTATTTAAAATGTTCACTCCCCTTCGCAAAGCTGGACGGTAAATCTTACGCAATTTTTGCAGAATATTACAGAAACTGCAAATAATTACAGAAACGCCGCCGAAACCTGGACTCTGGCTACCACAGATCGCCCGAGTAATTATTTCGCACCTTGAAAACGCAGGCGTGGATCTATAGGGGGGCGTAAGGGACGTAAGCCCCCGTTTTGCGCATGCGTGCCAGTTTACTTACTCCTGACGCAGACAGTTTTAATAATGATGATGGAAATAGTTACCTAACCTCAGTTACTAAAACACGTTTTTTGCAATCGAAACTGGGAATGCTTTCAGGCAGGCAAAAGCAGATCAACGATAATTGCGAAAAATATTAAGGTTTCATTGATAATTACTGTCTTTGACTAAAATAACATTTTGCTCAAAGATATACTATAAAGACATTGACTTGTGCTTCATTTTTCCACAAGAATTGTGTTTTTTATGACTAGGTATTTTCTTAAAATCTCGTTTAAATGTACCCCCATAATGCTAGAAATAGCACTTCAGATACTTAGGAATTCAAATATCTCCCAGGAGAGCATGTCCTCGGACCGGCCTAGAAATTTCTTTCGCCCTCGGCGCTCGTCCTCGCGCTCCCCGTTTCTAAAATCCTGGATCGGCCCCAGAAACGGGGTACAGCTCTGACGGTTGATATCAATATTTGCATTAGAAATTCATCTCACTGTGACGAAAATATTTAATTTAGCTTCAAAAACTCATTGATAATTCATGAGGAAAATACAAACGGAAATCATAACTGTGTCGTGTCTTCACAAACGGTAAAGACACCGCTTACTTTTGTCCAATTTTTTCGGCTTAGGAAGGATTAATTATCAACTTTCTTTGCGAATTAGCGTATTAAGGAGTTCATTTTTGAAGCCGTTCAAAAATCTTCCAGTACCTGCTTTATCGGATCTAAAACACTCGGCCACGCCTCCTGTTTTAAATCCGGTAAAGCACTCCAGCTCATTTTTTAAGCATTGCATAAAAACTGCTGCAGAAGATTTTTTTTCCCTGTGTATTAAAACCTGATTGTCAGGACACTCTTTCCGGTCACTCTATTCCAGGATTTCTGGCTTTGCCCCTGAACACAGTATGAACATGTTGAGAATCAGTTACTGACTCCATGTATTATAAAAATACATGGAGTCTTTTAAGCCGCATTCCCACTGGCGTCCTAGGCCTGGCCTGAGCCTGATCTGTGACCTGACCTGGCCTGATAGCGTGAACGGGTTTTACCTGACCTGGGCCTGACCTCGGCCATCAAAAGCAAGCCATTAAAAGCAGGCTAGCAAAAGCAGCTGGACTAAGCCTGACCTACGCCTTACCTAGGCCTCAATTTTGCTAGTGTGAACGGGTTTTACCTGGCTCTGACCTGGCCCCGCTCAAATTACCGTGACAACAAGCGCTAGGGTTAAAAAGTTAACACGATTTTTTAAATGTAATATTACTAGTTGAGGGAAATTTACTGCGTTCTGTGAGTTCATTGAACCACTGCATACTTTACATTTAGGTTTTGTCGACATCAAGGGGCAATTCTTTGACAAACAATGAGACCAAACTTCAGCTTATGCTATGACGTGAATGTATTTAAAAGAATCTTGCGTTGTCGACTTTCAATCACGCGAGAAAAAACCTGTGGCAGCGAAGCGTCTTTTCGTGTTTCGAACAGCAATAGGTAAAACCAGGGGAAATTTGGCGAGTCTGCAATTGTCAAAGCTTGTTTCGACTCTGTTGTTTGTCTAACTGCTGACCCTTCTAGGCTAAAGTAAGTCTATGATGTGTTTGTGGTAGCTTGGTAATTATGTTCTTAATAACACATCATTGATTAACATAAAAATAGACGACATATCGAGACTAGAAGACTGGCAGTACATATGTCTACCACCTATACGAACCAGTACACAAATTTAACCTTCGCTCACCATCTGGGTCTTTGTAGCTCAATGGTTAGAGCGTCTAACCGGCGATCAGAAAGTTACGGGTTCGATTCCCGTCAGGGACTTACAAAGTTTTTCTCAGAGAACAGCTTGAGAGCGTGAGTATTAAGAACATAAAGTAAGTCTGTTCAGTTTGGCCTGAAAGTATAGCGTGAATGGTTCCACTTTTACGTTGGCCTGGCCCAGGTTAGACCTAGACCGATAGTGTGAACGGCGGCTTTATTTATACAGATCAGAAGAAACAGTTTCTTGACTGATGTACATCACTGCTATGTTTACTCTAGCTTTTGGCGACAGTTAATTTTTCCGCAGACCAGCTGCTCGATCAATTGGCGATAAGTCACGTAAGTCAACCGTATCATCAGCGGTTGTGGCTCCACATGATAATTTACCACCAGTATTTTGACATGAAAAAGTTCATCGTTGTGGTTAGCATGTCTTGTAAGACTTTCTTGAAGAAATCAACAATCTAGCCTGCTAGCAGCCCGAGATTTCGAAAAGTGGAAATTACTGGCTGCTAAACTGCGAACCTTAATCGTGTTCTGTGAGGTAGGACCTCGTGCATAAATTACAGCTTTCCCTTGTTAATTACCTTCAATGGCAGAAAATGTTTTAGTTTCTTGTCCAAAAGAATTCGACTGTTGTTCGCGTATATTGTGTTTCCTTGTGATTGAAAAAGCCCACGAACTCCCACCCTGACGAGGCAGTTTAAGAATAACTAAGAAGCAAACATTCTACTACACGTGCTTGTCGAAAAAAGACACTCCGGTGAAGCCTGAAGCTGAGAATATTTGCCGCGTATCACGTCTTGTTAGACATGATTGCTCGCTTGAGTGATACAGACGGTGTACCTGAAAATTTAAGGTAGGCAACTTGCTCCTCCATCAGTGACATAGAAATGATTTACATTCGTCTTGTATTCTTAAACATTATTTAGCGGCTGTCTGTAATTAATTGGGTTATAGTATACAAACTGTAACGGAATTATTAGACCAAAGACGCTATTGCATTTTGAGGACAAACAGTAATACACATTTTACATTGCTAAATCATGAATCTTTGATCGCGCCTTGCTGTTGCGAACTCTCGCCATTCCAGACACCAAACTGCTGTACATAGGGTGTTCACTATTATAACGAGAGCTGACTTGATAAATCAAAGATTTCCCAACGTCTGTCGGCAGGTTGATATAAACATGTTGCCTTGAAAAGAATTTCTCCAAAACCTCCTTTTGTTCTGTGTACAGCTCATTAAAAATAAACTTCGAACAAACACTTTCAAGAGCCTCATTGGAACGATCATTTCCAAACGAACTCTTTTGAAACCCCGATTTGTTGTCGATAAAATAATGAAACATAAAATTTATTCCGAAATTTAAGTAATCCCGAACAAGCCTTGTTGGCCACTTTACTCTTGAACCAATGAATAAGGGTTACTCATTTTCGTGTAAATGCTTGCCTCATGGAACACAGTTACGTTCGCAGTTTAGCAGACCGTAATTTCCCCTTTTTGAAATTTCGGGCTGGAAGCAGGCTACCAACAGTCCTGCTATTTAACCTATCTTAAATCTGAGGTTAGGGGTCTCTAGTATAAGCAAATGAGTTTTCTATAAATAAAGGATCAAAGAAAGTGATACCTTAGCTGAGTATTTCTCATTGAAAACGAGAACGCGTTGTCCAAGTGCTAGTGTAAATTTGGTCAATTTTTAATAAAGATTACCTGCTTTTTGTCTAAATGTCCTCAATTTAATTGATCAGTTTGTAATAAAAAAGAATTCACGCCGCCGGATTAAATATTTATTGGCATTTTAATTTGGCTTACTCGTTTTGTTTTGAGTGAACAAAACGCAAAGATGAGACAAATGAGATTAATTTTCATACTCGTTTTAAAATGAACATTCTATGGAGTCGCCATCGTTTTGTGATATGAAGGTGAAAATCGACTCTCAAGGTCAATAGATATACGGAGACTTTTTTTTTTTCTCTTTTTTAAGTTTCCTTAATTAAACATGGTAAAACGTAAAACGCACAGACAGTATTGAGGCTTGTCGTTTTTTCCTGTTCTGGTTTTCTCGCCGCTTCATAACAAGTCATTCAAAACAACGCATGATCGAACGAAACTGCATTGTTTCTAAAATGTTCACAACCCACATACTTGATTTGCCTTCGTAGATTTTCTCTAAATCCATGATTTACCGTTGTGAACCGTGATATTTGTCACGATCCTCTAGCCCACATTATTGCGCAAACATTTCTTTTTGCCTTCATAGTAAAGTATTTGACACTCATCGAACTATAGCCAACGTTTTTTTATTCTATCATAATTTCAACTGGATACTTTAAGAATCTACTACACTTTCCTCTTTTTGAAAATCCCATAAGAACGTCGCAAAATATCATGCATCAGGTAGTAATCCTTTAGGTATAAACACTTCTAAAACATCTTGTTAAAATTATTGTACCAAATTTAATTTTTAACATTATCTAAGTGTACTCTTAGTTCCAATTACGTTTATACGCTCGAAGTTATACCAAAATTATTGAAAAAAAAATTTGTTTAATCAACCTAATTTAAATGTTACTTTTAGTCTTTTCAAACTGCGTTTATATGCTGAAAGTAAAGTTCTATCAGTTATCCCATATATGAAAGGATTTGCAGCAGACGTTCCTAGCCAGCTTACAACTGACAACCACAACCCAAGACTGTCATTTTTCTTCGTTACGCCAGTTGCAAGTAAAACCCAATATATCTGTAACGGAAACGCTGTTACTCCGTAACAAACGACGATAGCGCCGCTGGTGATAAAAGTTCGTATGTTTCGATGATATTTCATCCTTTGAAAATATGTTTGATCTTCATCACCCACTTTCATGGCTGCTGCCCTCGTTGAAACCATGGTGTCAATCAGTTTATTCTGTTTTGTGAGGGTGTAGCATATCTTGAAATACAGCATTGATAAGATTGCTAATGGGATAAAATACTGAACGGCAGATAAGAACAACGTATAAGAGAGATTTAGTGACGGATTTGACCATTTCTCAAAACATCTGTCGGTAAATCTTAGCACTAAGATGTATGGAATCAAGCAAATTAACGCTAAGATGTGCACCAGAAGAACAATGATTCTAATTTTCCATCGACTTACAGCAGGTTTTAACGGACACGCAACCGCGCGGTGACGAAGGACTGAAATAAGAACCATTAAATGTATTCCGGCCATAAAAAACAGCGTTGCCGATGGGGACCATATTTTACACGAAGCAATGGAGCGAATGAAAGACGAGTTTGGTGACCAAACTTCAGATGTTGTGCTTAGACAAAATAATAGATAAACTAAGTCACAGATGGCCAGATGGAGAACGAGGAAGTAGTAGTTGTTGTTGAGAAGATTTCTTGCTCTATAAATGGAGCAGATAACCAGAACGTTTCCTGAAACTCCAAGCAGCTGAACGATTGAAAAAGTTACGGCTAAAAGATAATCTGTCGAAAGAATTTCTTGTGTTTTGTTGGTCATCGCTGCTTTTAAGCCTTCATACGGTATTACCTGCAGTTGTTAACCAGTTGCTCGATAACAACGAACCCGAAGATTAATGATCTCTTTTAACAGCGTTACATGATAAGCATAATATGATATTAGTTTTGACATGCGGATCCGATTTCATTAGCGCTACCATTGAGCATGCGCATGTTGAATGTGGCGTTTCTCCAAATTGATTTTTTCCAGTTAAAGAGACCCAACCGCTATTTTCCTTTCTCGATAATACTTCTTAAGCAAATTCTGCATTTGTGTATCTGGGCCAATAACTTATACTTTTATTTAATTTGATTTTAATCTTTAAATCTTTTGTAATATTTCTAACGCTTCTTCTCGGGTTTTACCGAAACAAAGTCACAAAAGTTTCTGTAATGCTTATAACATTTCTAAAAGCTAAAGGGTAACCTAGATTAAGCCAGTTACCTATCTTAACTTTCTAAGTACGAATGGGGGTCAAAATGACCCGGGAAAAACAAAAGAACCAGTGGGTGAACAAAGGAAAAACGAAGAGAGAACAAAGAACAAAAGGAACAAAATTCAGGAGTTAAAGAGTTAATTATCTCTCATTAGTGTCGAGAGGGGGGGGGGGGGATGGGGAGTACCTGCCTAGAGGCCCGGGCCCAGAAAGTTTGCCCCCAAAATTTTTAACACGCTTCACCTTGATTTTTTTCAAGTAAATACGAATGCATATCTAAAATAATATTTCTCCGTGACGAACTGACGATGAAGTATTTTCTGCCACGCGAATAGCGGTTTTAAGTTTCTCAAGCCAAGTTGTCGATCAACATTGCTATTTTGTGAGGGAATATGCGATCTAGAAAGAAGTTCTTCTAACTCTGGGTTCTCTTCTTGGTGTCTATTTCAGCTTCGTTTTCTCTGCTCGTCTGCTCTGCTCATCTGTTCTGCTCTCTCTTGTCTGCTCTCCGCTTGTTGGTAAAGGAGAGTCTCTTTTTATGCTTCTGGTGGGCAATTTTAGTTGACAGTGATTGAAATCACAGGTTATGCAATCAGATACATTCTGACCATGTCTTTCGCTCTGCCAAGTAAAAGCGTTGTTTGGAATGTGGCATAGTCCGTAAGAACGTTTGAAAAAGATTTTTCGATACTAAATGAAGATAATTCTTTGTAAAATCGAGATAGTAAAATCACAATGCATATCGTATTTCGAGCTCAAATCTAGTCTGAATAGTAATTACATCGTACATGGAATTCAGTGAAGTACCTAATTAATATAGGCCGGACAACACAAACCAGAGCAAGGATTCAACAACACCAACTTGTACCTTGACCTTAAATTCCATAACGTAAACAAAAACCTGTTAAGCTATATCGCTAACATTGTTCATGACATTTTCATAAGAAGTAATCATGGCGCTATGGTTACAAAAATAAGATAATAATTTTACATGGCTAAAACCAGTCAAAACTCAAATAAACATTACAACTTTCATGACTCAATCGTCTAGCTGTAGCTTTCACAACAGACAACGTTGGCGTTTAATAATTTCCATTTCAATTAATAACACAAATTGTAGACCATCAAATTTCATGAACTGTGTGTTTCGCTAACATTGTTCATGACATTTTCATAAGAAGTAATCATGGCGCTATGGTTACAAAAATAAGATAATAATTTTACATGGCTAAAATCAGTCAAAACTCAAATAAACATTACAACTTTCATGACACAATCGTCTAGCTGTAGCTTTCACAACAGACAACGTTGGCGTTTAATAATTTCCATTTCAATTAATAACACAAATTGTAGACCATCAAATTTCATGAACTGTGTGTTTCATAACAATCGTTTCCTTGCAACCGCGGCCGAGTTTTCTATAAGAAAAATGAAGCTCGAGTTGAATGTTCCTCTTAGAAAACCAGAGCGTGTTGTTCAAGTCTTTGTGTAAATTTGTTCAATTTTACTATATAAGTTCCCTGTTTTTAGTAACAATAATTTTTCTATTTCAGAACTGGCAATCAGTAGTAGATGCAATATACAATAGGAAAGATAATCAGAAGAAATAGTTTCTTGACCGATGTGCATCATCGCTGTATTTAATCTTTCCCTTAGCGACAGTTAATTCTTCTGCAGACCACCTGTTCCATCAATTGGTGATGTATAACATAAGTCAATCGTGTCATCACCAGTTGTGGCCCCATACAATAAACTACCGCAAGTATTTTGAAATGAAAAAAATTCATCGTTGTGCTTAGCATATCCGGAATGACTTTCTTCAAGGAACCAACAGTCCTGCTATAGACCTATCTTAAATCTAAGGTTAGAGGTCTCTATTGTGAAAAAATGGCCAAATGAGATGAAGCTCGAGTTAACGATTCCTCTAAGAAAACGAGAACGGTTTGTCCAAGTTTTGAAGTAAATTTGTTCAATGTTTAATATAGGTTACCTATTTATAGTGTAAATGTCTTCAATTTAATTGATCAGTATCTAAGAAAAAAGAACTTTGGATATTTAGTTCAAGTAACTGGTAGATTTCAAGGGCTAGATGTTTTCCCGACGTCAATTTTTCTTTCAACGAAAAACTTGTCTGCATGGATATTGAACTCTCAATTTTCCCGGCGAACTTTAATGCAAACGCGTAACTAGGGACCTGAAATAATTCTTCCAACTTAAAATATCAAGAATTACCAAACAAAAAGGGCGCTGCTTCACAAAAAGTCAATTGTTCATTGGATTACAGCCTGCATTAAGCCTACGTTATTCTCAAATCATTACCCTGTCTAGATTTAATGTCGAGATTGCTTTGTTCCCATTACTTATGATCTATTAGGTTCTGCGCAAAAGAGCGAACTGTATTGACACTGTTATACGCATTTTCCTACAGCATCTTTTGCTGTTCATTACCAGAAAATATACCATCATTAACGCCAACCTCAAACTCATTAACGTAAAAATACATTCATTTTATTCAGTCGACATTCACTAGCGTAGATACGCAACCATTTGCATCAAAGGGCATTCTATAGCGCCAACAGACGACCATTGACACTATTCTACAACACATTACGGACAATAAAATTCCAATTATTCAAAATATTTATCTTGCCTAATGATAGAATATTTTCTGGTAATGAACAGCAAAAGGTGTAAATCTATTTCCTAAATAAGGCTGGAAATATAGTTTTGAACGACTAATCACCATGCAACGTGCGTGTTGTTGTTTTGTCCGATAACTGGCGACCAACGCGGAGTTTCCGAGCTGATAACACGTTTCACATCCCCAGTTAATACAGCCATTCACTCAAAAAACACCTTTGCTCGTGAATCAATCGCGGAGCTTACAGCCCTCCGGGGTATGTATTGGCATAAATTATTCTGACGTAAAACAATGTTATTCATGAGACGAAGACACTCGGTCTTTTTTTCCAAGTTCTAAACAAGGTTTGTAGTGTTTCGCAGAAAGTTCGTTGCTGTTCTCCATTAAACTTGCATGATATGAGGCGTGCTTTCCTTTTTCGACCTAACGCGCCAATTAGATCTTAGAATTGCTATTCATCACCCGAAAATATTCTATTATTGTTGAATCAGCACTCATTTACACTTTTTTCACGTTCAGTTAAAATTTTTGCATAGAAAGCAACAATCATTAGCAAAGCGCAAAGAACTAAAGTTCTTTAACAGTTTGAAATATACATGTCAGTATTTTATATAACCTTAATTTGACCCTGCAACACGCTGGGCAAATGTGGTGCGTAATTGAAATTTTATGGTCGTTAATGTGAAGTAGAACGGTGTTTATGGTCGTCTTTTGGCGATATTGAATGTCTTTTCATACAAATAGTTGTGTATCTATGCTAATGCATGTTAATTTCTATGCAAAAATTTTAACTAAACATGACATAAGCGCGAATGAGTGTCGATTCAATAGAATGAATGTATTTTCACGTTAATGAGTTCGGTCGCGCAGCCAGAAATTTGAAAGTGGGGAGCAGAGAAATTTCAGACAAATGTGCTGACAAGATTTTACCAATGTACTGAAAAATATAATTAAGGAAAAATCAAAGTTATCAAAACCGAGGGCAGGAAAATTTCAAATTTGATAAAGGAATAAAAGATTTTTACCGTTTTGCCGGCTCTGGCTGGTATAATGGTATTAAATTTTGAAAACGATTTAACGCAAAACAGCGCACATCATGTGAGTTTTGATATATACCAACATATCTTTTTTGGCCATCCACGCTACCACAATCACTTTGTCCTGAGGGTTGACGGGATGTATCATTTTTGTCGGTAAAAAAATAACCAAAACAGAATTCCTTACGAACATTTTGTATTGGACGTCTTTACTGTACTTAACTTTCGCCGGAGTTTATTTAAAAATTTTTTAATTTCATAATTCAAACGCAAACAGAACCCGTAACAGACAGGCTTAATGTACCGACAAATGTACCGGATGTACCGACAGACCTTGTCAGGACGAAAAGGGGGGCAACTGCCTCCCCTGCCCCCCTGGCTGCGCTAATTAATGAGTTTGACCTTGGCAGAAATGAAAGTATGTTTTCTGGTAATGAAAAGCAAAAGATATCAATTAAGCTTTTCGAAATTCGCTTTTATTTCAACATGATTGGGCACAAATGCATAAAAATTACCCAAAAGTATGAGTGAACGAACTATATAGGTAAGCTGTCTTGAGCAGTTCCAGACTTCTGCTCTAGCGCACTTGTTGTAGACCTTTGGAAACATTGCTTTACAATTTTCCATCAAGCTTACAATGAAAGAAAACTGCTTTTATTTAACATTATGTGTCATCTTCACCTAATGTATCAATTAAACGTAGAACACGATGGAAATTAGCTAGGGAAGTTTGATTTTATTTTAAATGGATAGGACACGTCTGCATAAAAAATATATATGTAAAAATATGAGGAAATAAACGACTGACGAAGTCTTGACCACCAGTATACTTTACTATAGAAAATTTACAATACACTTAATGGATCTTTCCCCTTTTTATGAAAAACGCAATGCATTATGGTAAAGTGATGACGCTGCTCGTGCAAGGGAAATGGTTACCATGAATTGCGGAGTTTTGAATTGTCGAGCTTGACACCTTAACATTTCTCACAAGACTACCATCCGAAAAAGTTTGAAAAGCTTTCGAAAAACACTAATATGTGAGGGAAAAACTTCCAGTGAAATACTTTTCTTGGTATGTGTCATAAATTTCGAATAAGTATTTGGTTTAGTTTTCCTATAGACCTTTTTGAACGAAATCTTATATTAAGCCCCACCAGCCAATCGCGTTATTATGAAACAATAACACACACGAAACAGCTCAACGAATACAACATTTTGTAGTAGAACACAATTTTAATTTATGACAATAGACTTGTTCATGTTTTTTCAGTTGTTAAATAGAATTATTGATAAACGTCTTGTTTAATCCATGGAAATTAACAAAGACAAAGGCAAAATTGTAACGCAAATACGGCAACTAACTGTTAAAAATAGAAAATGTTTAATAGACTGTTTAAGTATTCCAGCAACTAAGAGGCAGAGACGGGCGATTACTTATTACTGAGTAATCGATACCGTCAATACCAGGTTCCTACCTCGATTAATCGATACTGGGACTGGAATCGAACATGCTTCCGGTTACTTGGCCTGTTGGGATGTTACATTTATAATGATGACAAGTTCTGCGGAAAATAAGCAAACTAGAAGCTTAGTATGGAATTATTTTAAAAGATTAAACGAACAAATGAAGGGTTTGATGTTTCCCAACACTAAAACAAGACCTCAAATATTTCTTTGACCAAATCTATCTTCTTTTACTTGAAAAAGACAATAAAACTGTGTATTTGTCATTCTACACATAAATTTTTGAGAAATCGTGCAAAGAAAATTTGTGCACTAAAAATGTGACGTAAGTAAGCATTTGAGTAATAGATACCGTCGATATCAGACCCCAAAAGTAATCGGTATCGTATCGAATCAACTTTTGTGGCATCGCCCATCACCTCTGAGAGGTTTAAGCCGGTGAAGAGTTTGTCTAGAGATTCTAATGTCCGTCATTCAGTCCCTGCCGGCGACTCTTGTTTCTTCTGATAATATTGCTGTTCCTGGCCTTTTTTTTTTCTTGTAATCTTTATTCCAAAATTATACTTTTCTTTTTTTTTTTTCCCTTATAATTTGCATGCATAGAGCCAATAGTTCAAATAATTTTCATCAGTTGAATTATTTTTTCGATCTTTTTGGAAACGAAAGCTGTCCATCACACGATCTTCCCCAATTCTCTCTACTATAGGCTGTTCAGGAATGAGGTTCTAAATGCAGAACACAAGATTCACGGCAACTTTTTTGTTGTTATTGTTAATTTTAAACGCTTTCAAACGAATTTTGGTCAACATTTAATAATCTTATAAATTTTCAGTTGTAATAAGGGTAATTTTTCATTTATTTTAAATTTTAAGTTCTTGAACGACCTTTACAATCCGTCAACTTGGCCCCCATTCCCAAGGGATATGATGAAATGGTGGGTGAGAGGTGGTTGCGTATCCATATTTCTAGTAGCGTTAGAACTTTCCAGTTCTAGCCGAATTCCCACAGCCATAGACTGTGTTCCACACAATGGTGTTACCTATTTAGGGTGAACTTCTCATGAGTTTTATTGTCTTTCCTATAAATTGCTATCATTTCAAGGAGAATTTCATTATTTTTTGGGAAATCATAAGAAATGATGGTTATGTTTAGGAAAAAAAAGTTTAAGTTACACTTCTTTTATACATGATTTGATTTCCTGTATCATATTTTTGCATCACATAAAAGATTAGTGAATACACCATTGTATGTGTGTCAAAAAAATGTCCAAAGGTGATATGGAGGAGGAATCCTTTTACACCTTTTTTGAAGAAGGATTTAGACAATTTTTTTCGGTAAATACAAAGAAACGAATATTATAAAAAACAAGTCAACACGGAATAAACCGACATGTTTTTTTTATTTCCCGTTATCTTTTTGAATTGTACGGTATTCCCATATCACCACCTTAGCACACTTCCCTCATGTTCTTTGAACTTATGTACTACCTCTATAACCCAACAGAACTTGCCGGCGTGTTTATTAGCTCTGAATAAAAGAGATACTTGTAGCAAATTATATTGTTGCCATTCTCTATGCGTTATAACATTATCAAAGTTAAGTAGAGATTCCGTGATGTTTTAAAACAGGATGACAAAATACATATGTGTTAGAGACTACTCATTTATTGAATGCGAAAGCAAATAGAATGTAGTAAATTGTTTCACTGATATCCCACAACACGGATAATTTAACCTTTTCCCTGCTTTCACATAATCGTTGGAATTTGAATGTTGAACTTCGTATTCAAGGGTCGAAACGTCTTGTTAGTTTATACGTTTTAGTGAGCTTAAGATGCGACTCGTTGTCGCATTGAATAATTTGAATATCCAAATGTCTATAATGGTATGATAGATTAAGGAACCTTTTTTTATATTTTTTTTCTCTCTAGATTGTCTAGATTTCTGAATTCGAGCTTGTCATGCTCCACGGTTTTACAATCGGTTATTGTATGGCAAATGAAATAGAGGAAAGTAAAATGAAACTTTTATCTGTAAATGAATAGAATTGTAAAGCAACAGAGATTGAAAAAGAACAGACAGTGTATTTAAAAAACGTTCTCTAAAGATAAGTTAATAATTCTGATGAACAAAAATCGTGTGTCTAGGTAAATTAACAGTTAGCAGTCGATTGTAAATGCTATAGTGTTCTTTAAAGATACGCATGCTAGATGGCAGCCGCACCTATCAGTACGTGTCCATATGTTCATCATATGTCTGTCATAAGGAATCATATTTACTGCGCGTTTTCATAAACAAAATACAGCATTAAGACTTATCAAACATAATAAGGAGTTGATGGAAACTGCGAAGACAACAGTAATGAACGAAGTAACAAATGTCAGACATTGGAAAGAAATGCACACATCATTGACGTTGTCTTGACGTTATGTCTACTCTACGTAGTCGTTTTTCCTCCGCTTAACTGTTTTAAGATATTTGCATTTAGTAAATTTGACAAATATGGGTTAAAAATACCAAAACGTCTCTATTCCCTAAGTGGTGACGTCGTCAAGAAGACGTGGAAATACTCTTACTCACACGGTGTTTACAACGAAGACGAACCAGGCATTACTCCTGTGACAAAAAATTATGGATTCTCTTTGTCTTGAAAGAAAGATTCTTTCGTAAGGATTTGTCCTCCTTGATGTTTATCGTCGTGGTTGCGTAAACTTCCTAATACCGATTATCGACGTTAGTTGGATGATGATGAACGCGACACAAGAAAATATTTTCCCTGATTATCTTTCAGCCGTAGCTCTTTCCTTGGTTCAGGTAGTTGGAGTGTTAGGAAACACCCTGGTGATTTGCTCCATCTGCAGCCCAACAAATCATCTCAAAAATACCTATTACAGCCTCGTTCTGTATTTGGCCGTCTGTGGCCTACTTCACCTGGTGCTTAGTTTTGGTGATACCTACAACCTTTTGTCACCAAATTCGCCATTCGTTCGCTCCTTTGCAATGTGTAAATTATGGTCCCCAATGCAAACGGTGTTTTTTACAGTTGGAGTACATTTCATGGTCGTCATTGCAATCGTTCGTTACCGTGCTGTTGTATATCCTCTAAAACGAGAATTAAGTCTTCGGAAACTGAAAGTTGTTGCTAGTCTAATCTACGTTCTGGCAATAATTTGCGTAGTTCCATACATCTTGGTCCTAAAATTTATGAAACTGACAAATGAATGCGTCGTAGAGTAGCCGTATTCAGCACTCGATGTCATTTACACGTTATTCCTATCTTGCATTCAGTATTTTATTCCCGTAACAATGTTATCAATTCTTTATTGGACGATATCCAAGGTGCTCATGAAACAGAATGGAAAGACAATATCCATGAGATCACATGGTACCGCTACTGCTAAAGAGGTTATCGGAGAACTTACACGTTTAGAAAGAATAAAACATCATCGAAATATCCGAGCCTTCATTGTTCGTGCTACTGTTGTCATTTGTTTTGGCGTAGCGTCATTGCCAGACCAGCTGTGGTGGTTTTTATACACCACTGGAGTATCTGGTGAAACTGGCGATTTTAGAGCGTGGTTATTCATTATAAGCTTAACTGGAACTTCTGCAGTGAATCCCTTCATATACGGAGTATTTGATCGAACTTTTCGTTCAGGCTACCAACGTATTCGGAAAAAAATGATAACGAAGGTTAAACACAACGGGGGGAAAACATCGCATGAAAAACTAATACATGTTTAGGTTATAACAAAATTTTGAACAATGAGTTTGACACGAAGTTCAGATTTTCACTTTGAATATTCTGCTCAATTCATTCGTGGAGTCCATGGCAACCCATTGGCTCTTCCTTCATGAAAAATCTGCTAAAACAAGTTTGTGAGAATATTGTACGTTCCAATTCCCCCATGAAAGCTAACATTGCAACAAAAGCGAGAGAATATTAGGATAAGTTCAAAATAACAGCTTTAATAATCCATGTTGTCGAAGTAAATCAGTAAGTGACTTGAAAAACTCAAGTAAAAATCGTCCAAATCTTTTTAAGTAGATAGAGGGAATTTCGTATAAAAATCCTCGTTACTGAACGATAAAAAAGGAATAATATCCCTTTGGTATTTCGCCAGTGATGCACCGACGGTCTACTTGGGTGAAACTGTAAGGGGGAGATCAGTGGTGTGATCAGGTCCGCGCTGTTCAAAGGGAACATAATCGAAAATGTGCCGACAAACTACATAAACATCCTCTTGTAGTCTACGTCACTGCTGTGTCCATGAAGTTTCATGGACACGGAGGTGACGTGGACCTTCCTACACGGATTGCAGTCATGTACCATTTTTTCTTCTCTACTTATTTTACAAATTGCAAAGTCTACTATTGGTACTAAAACATTGCAACAAAAGCGTGAGAATATTAAAATAAGTTCGAAATAACAACTCTCATAATTCATGTCGTTGAAGCAAATTAGAAACTCGGAAAACTAAAGCAGAAATGGTGGGAATCTTTTTAAGTAGTTGGAGAGAATTTTGTATTAAACTATGTTTGTTAGTGCACAATAAAGAGGGAAGAATGTCCCTTTTCTATTTCACCAATGATCTACAGACGGACTTGGAATGATCATGGTTGGGCAATACGGCCTCCGGACCCCCTTCTTCGTACTCCACCGAGAGATCTGAAAATTTTTTTCTATTGAAAAAAAGCCAAAATCACCCAACGATAAAAACGTCTTTTGATAAAAAAAATGGCTATCATCATTTGGATGACCATCGTTTCCTTGCAACCGCGTCCGAGTTTTCTATCAGAAAATTGTCAAATGAGATGAAGCTCGAGTTAGATATTCCTCTTAGAAAGCCATAGCGTACTCTCCAATTCTTTGCGTAAATTTGTTCAATTTTACAATATAAGTTCCCTGTTTTTAGTAACAACAATTTTTCTGTTTTAGAACTGGCAATAAGTAGTAGATGCTATATACAGTAGAAAAGATAATCAGAATAGTTTATTGACCGATGTACATCATCGCTATATTTAATCCTTCCTTTAGCGACAGTTAATTCTTCTGCAGACCAGCTGCTCGATTAATTGGCGATGTATAACGTAAGTCAGCAGCGGTTGTGGTTCCATACAATAAACTACCACCGCTATTTCGACATGAAAAAATCATAGTTGTGCTTAGCATGTCCGGGAAGACTGTCTGAAAGGAACAAACAGCCCTGCGATAAACCTATCTTAAATCTAAGTAACACTTTAGACATAAACACTTCTAAAACATCTTGTAAAAATTATTGTACCAAATTTAATATTAAAAATGTCATCCAGACGACGCTTTTAGTTTGTTCAAAATACGTTTATACGTTGAAAGTAAACTTTTATCGAATATGCCATATATGAAAGGGTTCACAGCGGAGGTTTCTAGCCAGTTAACAACTAATAACCACGTTAGAAGTTCCTCATTTTCTTCTGTTACGCCACTCGTGTATACAAGCAACAACATCTGTGATGGAAACTCTGTTACTCCGAAACAAACAACGATAGCAACACTTGTGAGAAAAGTGCTAACGTTTCGACTACGTTTTTTCTTCTGACAGTGTGTTTGGTTTTCATTACCCTCTTCCGTGGCTGCTGCTCTGGCGGAAACCATGGTATTCACTGTTTTATTCTGCTGAATAAGAGTGCGGGATATCTTAAAATACAGCATCGATAAAGTTGTTATTGGAATGAAATACTGAACTGCAGATAAGAATAATGTGTAGGAGAAGTTCAATGATGGGTTTGACCACTTTTCAAAGCATCTTTCAGTAAATCTTAACAACAAGACGAATGGAATCACGCAAATTAATGTGAAGACGTACACCAGGCAAACAATGACTCTAATTCTGCGTTTACTTACAGGATGTTTGAATGGATACACAACAGCGCGGTAACGAAGAATTGAAATTAGAACCATAAAATGTACTCCGGCCGTAAAAAACAACGTTGACAACGGGTGCCATGTTTTACACATGGCCAAGGAGCGAACGAAAGACGAAGTTGGGAACCTAGCTTTATATGTCGTGTCTAGCGAGAACAGTAGATAAAGTAGGTTGCAGATGGCCAAATGCAGGACTAGGTTGTAGTAGTTGTTGTTAAGACTTTTTGTTCTACTGATACAGTAAATTACCAGAGCGTTTCCAGACAACCCAGTCACCTGAACAAAGGAAAACGATAAGGCAAAAACATAATCAGGAGAAAGAGATTCTTGTGTGTTCATGGTCATCTGTTGCAAACCAGTTTATTGACGACAAACTGTAATATGGGATACGTTTTGACATGTTCAGCCTTTTTTCAGGGGCGGGGTGGGGCGTCAGCATTAAACATGCGCGTCACGTGCACTTGACTTGCGGACTGGGTCACTTCTTCCAAACTGTTGACAACGGCTATGTAGGACGACGTTATTTTAAAGAAGAAGTAAGTCATCAGGGCTTCGTCCATCACCCCAACCATCCGAACCTAGGACAGAGCTACTCCTGAAGCTTAATCAGGAGAAAGAATTTCTGTAGTTTACTAAACGTTCTCGTTGTATTTGTTCTTTAATAAGTCATTTCAAAAGCTAATTCTGCTGCAAACCGATTGTCCTTGCTATTGGCAATGTTTATCATTAATCGTCTCTCATTGACGTTGTATTATAAGCGTGATAATGTTTTGGTCTTGAAAAGGCTGTTTTTGAGCGCGGGTAATTGAAATGCAAATTTAAGACAGGTGCTAGTGCATAGCTTTTTTTCAATATATTTTACCTGTTGTTAAGTCCAACCAGATCCTTACCGCTTATCTCAAGACATTACTGAAATTAAAGCTGTTTTCGATAAAGCGAAATATATCGTGAAAAGCAACTTTTTCTTTTGCCTCATCTGCTCTCGATTGTAACTAAATAGAAATCTATTCAATATATCCAAAGAAATGTCGATTCGCGCGTTAAAATTCGCCAAGTGGAAAACCGCCTTCAAGATATGTCGTTTTCTGCAGAACCATGGCAGTCAGATGCCTTTTTCTGTTTTGTTTCTCTGTATTCGAGCTTTCTTACTTGGCCTTCCACAAATTCAACCGTATATGTATAAAGTAATGATGCCATCACATCATTATTTAATTTGTACATGGTTGAATTAACATGAAATATTTACGTCACGAGCTAGAATAAGCAATCGACTTTTCCGGCGGTTAATCATGACAAACCCAGCTGCTTTACCAAGAAAAAAAATTGATCATTTATGCCACTGCGTTTTTTCTTGAATCTAAAATTCTTTCTTCTCTTTGGATCTTTTTCAGTAACTGGTAACAATCACAATCGCCGTCAGTTATTACATCGCGACAGAAACCGTTTACATCGATGCAAGTATGGATTATCCTATATTTGTTACGTCGAATTTCATTAGAAGTTATGAAGTAAAGCAAACATAATCGTTGTAACAGCACTTCTAAATTTGGAAATCGTTCTTTTGACAGAATTTTTAAAATCCTCTAACTTTATAAGAAGAATTTTTTGGTAAGTCGAGTCTTCCGACTACCTCTTACCTGTCAATACATATATTAACTCTTTCCCGGCAGTTTAAGACATCTATCATTTTACTCTGGCTAAGGCCAAATTATTCTCTGGGTAATGCTAGACGATTTTACTCGTAAAGGGAAGAGCTTGTGCTGGGAAAGAGTTATTTAATCTGATACACTCAACAGCTGCTTTTTACAAAGACAAAAACCATCAACTGTTGCTGAGAAACCACGTCCTACTGCTGAACATTTTGCAAGCTTGTCAGAGAGACTACGCTGAAGAATTTCTCACTAAGAATAATTCAACCCTTTCCTAACCGTGTGCGTTATCACTGTTTTCTGGCTGACGCCAGCTGGTTTTACTCGTGAAGGGAAGACTTCCATCAGGTAAAGGGCTAACGTTCCGAGAACATTTGATAGTGTCACAGAGTCGATTGGACATCAAAACCGAAGAAAGGAAAGACAGAGGAGAATGACCGGTATGACGCAGAAGTGAAAGGGAACATTGCACAGTGTTATTCGAAAAGTATAAAAGAAGCCAAAATGGGTCATGCAACTGCTCAAACTTACTGGGTGAGAAACTTATGTTTTGTTGGAGGTCCTTAGTCGCGCGAAATGTCAGTCTCTCTACAAGAAATTAAGTTTTCACAATTGCCTGAGCCTTTTAGCTTTTTACACATCGTTTAATACTGCTGATACAGTACTCTATTTTTATATTATTTAAAAAATGTTGTTTAAAGATACACATGTTCTAAGGCAGTCACACCAATCAATGCGTATTCATATGGCATATGTTCATCAAACGTCACCCCTAAGGCAACGAATTTACATTGCATTGTTATGAACAGACTGCCGTTAAGACTTCTCTATCAGAATGACGAATATCGATTTAAATTGCACTATGATAAATGCGATACAAGTAATGTCTCAGCTGCTTAATATTTCCTACATAGCTATTTCCTTGGCCCAAATATTCGGGATGTTGGAAAACACTCTTGTGGTTTACTCTATCTGCAAACCAACCAACTATCTGCTACAGAGGGTGGATAAACGATCTTCAAGCTTGATACTCATGTTACTCAAACATAAAACCGCATCAATCATTACTAATATATAGTGGCTTCCGCTTAGATCGCACATATATATCGAACTTGCACCCTAGCTCACCATCTGAGTCTTGGTAGCTCAATGGTTAGAGCGTCTTACCGGTCATCAGAAGGTTGGGGTTTCGATCCCCGTCTGGGGCTCAGAAATCATTTTCTGAGTATCGAACTTGAAGATCGTTTATCTACCTTAATATATCCAAGCTCTCATGTTTCTCAAACATTAAACCGTATCTGCTACAGACTCGTACTGTATTTGCCTATCTGCAACCTATTTGACCTGCTTTAATCTAGAATATACCTGCACTTTTTTCGTATAAAATTCATAAAATATGACCAATCCATTGATGGCAACAGTAATTTTTACTGCTGTAGTAAACTTTATGATCCTCATTGCAAATGTTCTTTTCCGCACTGCTGGTGCTGTGCTTCCATATCCTGTCAAACGTGACGTAAGTCTATGGGAACATGAAGTTATTGCTTGTCTCGTCTACGTTTTCAGGTAATTTGCGTAAATCCATACAGCTTGGTTCTAAAAGTTATGTAACTAACACGTGAAATCTTTGAGAAGTAGCCGAATTCAGAGCTAAATATTATTTACATTCGGTATTTTTTTTTTTCAATAATTTTATTCCAATCACGTGAGATCGTTCCTTTACCGAATGACATCTAAGGAGCGCTCATAAAACAACGAAAATGTAAAATCCATGAAATCGCCTGGTAACGCTACTGCCAGAGAGAAAGTAATGTGGCAGTATGAAAATAAAGTCGTCCGTCAACAACACTGACGCGGGGAAAGATGATAGGCGGACAACCGAACTAAAAGTGGCTTTCAATTGTTATGTGCAGGTTTACATCGATGACTTTATGAATATATGAGATCATATATTCATAAGGTTAGATAGATGAACGAATACATAACATCGCAGGCTATAACTATGTAGGTCACTTGAAAAACCTGATACAAACAACTCGATAGAAACTAAACGTCTAAACAATTCACAAAATTTTCTATTTAAAATGTTCACTCCCTTTCGCAAAGTTGGACGGTAAATATTATGCAATTTTTGCAAATTTGTGACTTTGGAAAAACAGTTACAGAAACGCAGCCGAAACCTGGACTCTGGCTACCACAAATCGCCCGAGTAATTATTTCGCACCTTGAAAACGCAGGCGTGGATCTAGAGGGGAGCCGTAAGCGGCGTACGCCCCCCGTTTTGCGCATACGTGCCAGTTTACATACCCTTGACGCAGACAGTTTTAATAACGATGATGGAAATAGTTACCTAACCTCAGTTACTAAAACACGTTTTTTGCAATCGAAACTGGGAATGCTTTCCGGCTGGCAAAGGCAGATCAACGAGAATTGCGAAAAATATAAAGGTTTCATTGATAATTACTGTCTGTGACCAAAATAATATTTTGCTCAAAGATATACTATAAAAACATTGACTTGTGCTTCATTTTTCCACAAGAATTGTGTTTTTTATGACTAGGTATTTTCTTAAAATCTCGTTTAAAACTACCCCCAAAATGCTAGAAATAGCACTTCAGATACTTAGGATTTCAAATATCTCCCAGGGGAGAATGTCCTCGGACCGCCCTAGAAATTTCTTGCGCCCTCGGCGCTCGTCCTCACGCTCCCCGTTTTTAAAATCCTGGATCGGCCCCAGAAACGGGGTACAGCTCTGACGGTTGATATCAATATTTGCATTAGAAATTCATCTCACTGTAACGAAAATATTTAATTTAGCTTCAAAAACTGATTGATAATTCATGAGGAAAATACAAACGGAAATCATAACTGTGTCGTGTCTTCACAAACGGTAAAGACACCGCTTACTTTTGTCCAATTTTTTCGGCTTAGGAAAGATTAATTATCAACTTTCTTTGCGAATTAGCGTATTAAGGAGTTCATTTTTGAAGCCGTTCAAAAATCTTCCAGTACCTGCTTTATCGGATCTAAAACACTCGGCCACGCCTCCTGTTTTAAATCCGGTAAAGCACTCCAGCTCATTTTTTAAGCATTGCATAAAAACTGCTGCAGAAGATTTTTTTTTTTGTATATTAAAACCTGATTGTCAGGACACTCTTTCCGGCCACTTTATTCCAGGATTTCTGGCTCCGCCCCTGAACACAGTATGAACTTGTTAAGAATCAGTTACGGACTCTATGTATTATAAAAATACATGGAGTCTTTTAAGCCACACTCCCACTGACGCCCTAGGCCGGACCTGAGCCTGACCTGTGGCCTAACCTGACCTGATAGCATGAACGGGTTTTACCTGACCTGGGCCTCACCTGAGCCTGACCTCGGCCATCAAAAGCAGGCCAGCAAAAGCAGCTGGACTAGGCCTGTCCTGGGCCTTGCCTAGGCCTCAATTTTCCTAGTGTGAACGGGTTTTACCTGGTCTCGCTCAAATTACCGTGACAACAAGCGCTAGGGTTAAAATGTTAGCACGATTTTTTAAATATAATATTACTAGTTGAGGGAAATTTACTGCGTTCTGTGAGTTCATTGAACCACAGCATACTTTAAATTTTGGTTTTGTCGACATCAAGGGCAAATTCTTTGACAAACAATGAGACCAAACTTCAGCATCTAAAATGTAGCATCTAAGTTAGGTGGTATCGCCCACCTAACTTAGATGCTACATTTTACGAAAAATTTGAGTACTTTTTGCGTAAAGCCGATGACGAAAATCTTGAGATAGTCATAACTGGTGATTTCAACTGTAATCTCTTAAAGACAGAAGAAGATTCTCGCACCAGTAAACTCAAGGACATATTCGATATATATCTGTTAAAACAACATATTCTTAAACCGACAAGGGTTACAACAACTACTCAAAGCCTAATCGATTTAATATTAACAAAATTACATGACAATAAAACCATGGATTCTGGGGTTATGCGTGTCGAGATTAGTGATCATAGCCTTGTTTATATATGTCGTAAAGCAAGTATTCCGAAAGAAACTTCTAAATTAGTTGAAACGAGAAAATTTAAAAATTTCAATGCAATTCATTTTCAAAATGATTTAAAACATTCATTTAATGAATTGTATCATCATACTAATCCTAACACAGCTTGGAACTATTGGAAAGAGATTTTCTTAAAAATTGCTGACACCCATGCGCCTATTAGGACTAAAAAAGTTAAAAATAAATACAAGCCGTGGCTAACTAACGACATTAAAAATATGAGTCACCGTAGGGATTATTTAAAGAAAAAAGCTGTAAAATACAATTCTCCTATATATCACGCGTATACAAGAACTGTCGAAACCATGTTAATAAAATAATAAAGGAAGCTAAAGCAAAATATTTCAAGTCTAATTTGGAAAATTGCAAAAATAGTAAGGAAGGTTGGAAATTCTTAAATGAACTGTTAAATAAGCAATCAAAAGTAACAACAGTAAAAGAAATTGTTGTCAACGGTGAAACACTTACTGATGATAAGGACATTGCTAATGAGTTCAATAAATACTTTTCCACAATTGGTCCTAAGCTTGCTGGAGATATCCCTCCTAATGATCACGATCATCGACATTACATGATGCCCGAATCTCGTGGGATTGGCGTATTTCAATTTCGAAATATCACAAATGCGCAAATTAAGAAGGAAATAAAAAAAGCTAAAGCGACTAAATCATCGGGCATTGACAAGATCTCCATTAAACTTTTACAAGCGGCAGGGGACTCCATTATAGACTCACTAACGTATATATTCAATTTGTCTCAAAATACAGGAATATTTCCAGATGATCTGAAATACGCCAAAATTTCACCAATTTACAAATCAGGTGATAAATCAACTTGCGGAAATTGCAGGCCGATATCAGTTATATCCGCCGTTGCAAAGACTTTTGAAAAACTCGTTTACGGACAACTTTACGAATTCTTGTCCCATAACGAAATACTTTCGATATACCAGTCAGGATTTCGTCCTCAACATTCAACTGAAACGGCCCTCCTACACTCTACAATAAAATGGCTTTCGAATATGGATGAGGGTTTAATTAATGGAATATTATTTTTGGACCTTAAAAAAGCGTTTGACACTGTCGGCCATAAGATTCTGATTTCCAAATCAGAATATTATGGAGTGAGAGGAACGCCGTTGCGGTGGTTTCAATCATACTTATTTCAAAGAAAACAAATTTGTAAAATAAAGCTTGTAATGTCAGAACCACAAAATATTACCTGTGGAATCCCACAGGGATCAAATCTTGGCCTCTTATTATTCCTCATATACATTAACGATCTACCTAATTGCCTTGAAACAACTCGTGCTGCGATGTTTGCGGACGACACCAATATCTCATGCCGAGGGGAGTCGTCCGCAGACATTGAACAACAACTTAACACTGATCTAGAAAATGTACATAAATGGCTAATAGTCAATAGGCTTACCCTAAATATGGAAAAAACGGAGTATATGATCATTGGATCAAGGCAGAAACTAAACTACATTTCAACTAATCCGCATATAGTTATTGGAGATCAGGTCATTTCTCGAGTGAAAGAAAAAAAGGTACTAGGAGTAATAATTGATGAGCAATTGAAGTGGAAAGAGCACATAGATGCTCAATCTAAAAAAAATTTCAAACAATATAGCTCTTTTGAGAAGAGCAAAAGAATTTGTGACTCAGGAAACATTAGTAAAAATGTATAACACTCTAGTTTTACCACACTTCATTTATTGCTCTAATGTATGGCATGAGGCACCACAACTAACATAAACAAACTCTATAAACTCCAAAAGAGGGCTGCACGTGTAATAACAGGAGCAAGATATGAAATCCGATCATCGGAAATTTTCGAAAATCTTGACTGGAAACCAATTGAATTAAATTTAAAAAAGTGAGAACTACTTTCAACATTTAAAGCTTTACGAGGATGGGCACCAAGGTATCTAAAAGACCGCTTTAAAATTCTGCAAAATAACGTCTACAGATTGAGAAGTAACGATAAAAATCTTTATTTACCAAAGCCTAACACTAATTTCTTAAAATATACATTTATATATCGTGCATCAAAGTTCTGGAATAGTCTACCTCATAATATAATCTATAATATCCATACAATTCGCTTAAATAGCTTCATAAATTTGATAGATGAATATATATATAATACATCCTAGAAAAAATGTCTTCATATACCATTAATAATTTTGTTTTGTGTATATAGTAATATATTTAGTATTAATATTTTAGATGTAAATATAGTTATTAGTTAAGAATGTATTTTTGTACTAAATTAATGCACGGCCCTTTGAAAAACAGGAGACTGAATAGGCCACCGTGCTAAAATAAATTTAAGTAAAGTAAAGTAAAGTAAGTGTTTAAAAGAATCTTGCGTTGTCGACGTTCAATCACGCCAGAAAAAACCTCTAGCGGCGAAGCGTCTTTTCGTGTTTACAACAGCAATAGCTAAAACCAGGGGAAAATTGGCGAGTCTGCCATTGTCAAAGCTTGTTTCGATTCAGTTAATTGTCTAACTGCTGGCCCTTCTAGGCTAAAGTAAGTCTGTTCGGTTTGGCATGAAAGTATAGCGTGAATGGTTCCACTTTTACGTTGGCCTGGCCCAGGTCAGGCCTGGACCGATAGTGTGAACGGCGGCTTTATCTATACAGATCAGAAGAAAGAGTTTCTTGACTGATGTACATCACTGCTGTGTTTACTCTAGCTTTTGGCGACAGTTAATTTTTCCGCAGACCAGCTGCTCGATCAATTGGCGATAAGTCACGTAAGTCAACCGTGTCATCAGCGGTTGTGGCTCCACATGATAAACTACCGCCAGTATTTTGACATGAAAAAATTCATCTTTGTCGTTAGTATGTCTTGTAAGACTTTTATGAAGAAATCAACGATCTAGCCTGCTGGCAGCCCGAGATTTCGAAAAGCGGAAATTACAGACTGCTAAACTGCGAACCTTAATCGTGTTCTGTGCGGTAGGACCTCGTGCATAAATTACAGCTTTCCCATGTTAATTACCTTCAATGGCAGAAAATGTTTTAGTTTCTTGTCCAAAAGAATTCGACTGTTGTTCGCGTATATTGTGTTTCCTTGTGATTGAAAAAGCCCACGAACTCCCACCCTGACCAGGCAGTTTAAGAATAACTAAGAAGCAAACATTCTACTACACGTGCTTGTCGAAAAAAGACACTCCGGTGAAGCCTGAAGCTGAGAATATTTGCCTCGTATCACGTCTTGTTAGGCATGATCGCTCGCTTCAGTGATACAGACGGTGTACCTGAAAATTTAAGGTAGGCAACTTGCTCCTCCATCCGTGACATAGAAATGATTTACATTCGTCTTGTATTGTTAAAGATTATTTAGCGGCTGTCTGTAATTAATTGGCTTATAGTATACAAACTGAAACGGAATTATTAGACCAAAGACGCTATTCCACTTTGAGGACAAGCATAGTAATACACATTTTACTTTGCTAAATCATGAATCTTTGATCGCGCCTTGCTGTTGCGAACTCTCGCCATTCCAGACACCAAACTGCTATACATAGGGTGTTCACTATTATAACGAGAGCTGACTTGATAAATCAAAGATTTCCCAACGTTTGTCGGCAGGTTGATATAAACATGTTGCCTGAAAAGAATTTCCCCCAAACCTCCTTTTGTTCTGGGTAAAGCTCTTTAAGACCCCGTTCACACGATACCGGTACGAAACTGCACCGGTATCAAAATATCACGGTACGAACCTGTTCACACGATTACGGTTTCACATTGCAGTTTCAAATCGTTACGGTTAGCATTACGATTTCATGCTTTTTCATGCCGGTACCGTGTGAACGCAAGGCCCAACCGCAATAATTTCGTTACGGTTTCATTTCGTACCGGTATCGTGTGAATGCGGTCTAAAAATAAAGTTTGAACAAACATTTTCAACAGCGTCATTGGAACGATCATTTTCAAACGAACTCTTTTGAAACCCCGATTTGTTGTCGATAAAATAATGAAACATTATAAAATTTATTCCGAAATTTAAGTCAACCCGAACAAGCCTTGTTGGCCAGTTTACTCTTGAACCAATGAATAAGCGTTACTTATTTTCGTGTAAATACTTGCGTCACGGAATACAGTAACTTTCGCAGTTCAGCGGACCGTAATTTCCAGTTAAAAATTTCAGATTGCAAGCAGGTTACCGTCAGTCCTGCTATTTAACGTATCTTAAATCTGAGGTTAGGGGTCTCTACTATGAGCAAATGGGTTTTCTATAAGCAAAGGATCAAAGAAAGTGATACCTTAGCTGAGTATTTCTCATTGAAAACGAGAACGCGTTGACCACGTGCTGGTGTAAATTTGGTCAATTTTTAATAAAGGTTACCTGCTTTTTGTGTAAATGTTCTCAATTTATATTAAGATAGGTGTAGAAATTTGGGAGCTTGGATATATATGTTAAGATAGATGTTGAAATTTGAGAGCTTGGATATATATGTTAAGATACATGTAGAAATTTGAGAGCTTGGATATCAATTTGTAATAAAAAAGAATTCACGCCGCCGGATTAAATATTTATTGGCATCTTAATTTGGCTTACTCGTTTTGTTTTGAGTGAACAAAACACAAAAATGAGACAAATGAGGCTAATTTTCATACTCGTTTTAAAAACAATGTTCTATGGAGTCGCCATCGTTTTGTGATATAAAGGTGAAAATCGACTCTCAAGGTCAATAGATAGATACATGGAGACTTTTTTTGTCCTCTTCTCTAAGTTTCCTTAATTAAACATGGTAAAACGTGAAACACACAGACGGGATTGAGGCTTGTCGTTTTTTCCTGTTCTGGTTTTCTCGCCGCTTCATAACAAGTCATTCAAAACAACGCATGATCAGACGAAACTGTATTGTTTCTAAAATGTTCACAACCATATACACTTGATTTGCCTTCGTAGAATTTCTCTACATCCATGATTTACAGTTGTGCACCGTGATATCTGTCACGATCCTCTATCCCACTTTCTTGCGCAAACATTTCTTTTTGCCTCCGTAGTAAAGTATTTGACACTCATCGAACTATACCCAACGTTTTGTTATCCAATTATAATTTCAACTGGATACTTTAAGAATCAACTACACTTTCCTCTTTTTGAAAATCCCATAAGAACGTCATAAAATATCATGCATCAGGTAGTAATCCTTTAGGTATAAACACTTGTTAAAATTATTGTACCAAATTTAATTTTTAACATTATCTAAGTGTACTCTTAGTTCCAATTACGTTTATACGCTCGAAGTTATACCAAAATTATTGAAAAAAAAAATTGTTTAATCAACCTAATTTAAATGTTACTTTTAGTGTTTTCAAACTGCGTTTATATGCTGAAAGTAAAGTTCTATCAGTTATCCCATATATGAAAGGATTTGCAGCAGACGTTCCTAGCCAGCTTACAACTGACAACCACAACCCAAGAATGTCATTTTTCTTCGTTACGCCAGTTGCAAGTAAAACCCAATATATCTGTGATGGAAACGCTGTTACTCCGTAACAAACGACGATAGCGCCGCTGGTGATAAAAGTTCGTATGTTTCGATGATATTTTATCCTTTGAAAATATGTTTGATCTTCATCACCCACTTTCATGGCTGCTGCCCTCGTTGAAACCATGGTGTCAATCAGTTTATTCTGTTTTGTGAGGGTGTAGCATATCTTGAAATACAGCATTGATAAGATTGCTAATGGGATAAAATACTGAACGGCAGATAAGAACAACGTATAAGAGAGATTTAGTGACGGATTTGGCCATTTCTCAAAACATCTGTCGGTAAATCTTAGCACTAAGACGTATGGAATCAAGCAAATTAACGCTAAGATGTGCACCAGAAGAACAATGATTCTAATTTTCCATCGACTTACAGCAGGTTTTAACGGACACACAACCGCGCGGTGACGAAGGACTGAAATAAGAACCATTAAATGTACTCCGGCCATAAAAAACAGCGTTGTCGCTGGGGACCATATTTTACACAAAGCAATGGAGCGAATGAAAGACGAGTTTGGTGACCAAACTTCAGATGTTGTGCTTAGACAAAATAATAGATAAACTAAGTCACAGATGGCCAGATGGAGAACGAGGAAGTAGTAGTTGTTGTTGAGAAGATTTCTTGCTCTATAAATGGAGCAGATAACCAGAGCGTTTCCTGAAACTCCAAGCAGCTGAACGATTGAAAAAGTTACGGCTAAAAGATAATCAGTCGAAAGAACAAGAGTTTCTTGTGTTTCGTTGGTCATCGCTGCATTTAAGCCTTCATACGGTATTACCTGCAGTTGTTAACCAGTTGCTCGATAACAACGAACCCGAGGATTAATGAGCTCTTTTAACAGCGTTACATGACAAGCATAATGTGATATTAGTTTTGACATGCGGATCCGATTTCATTAGCGCTACCATTGAGCATGCGCGTGTCGAATGTGGCGTTTCTACGAATTGATTTTTCCCAGTTAAAGAGACCCAACTGGTATTTTCCTTTGTCGATAATACTTCTTAAGCAAATTCTGCATTTGAGTATCTGGGCCAATAACGTATACTTTTATTTAATTTGATTATAATCTTCAAATCTTTTGTAATATTTATAACGCCTTCTAAGTCTTCCCGGGTTTTACCGAAACAAAGTCACGAAAGTTCTGTAATGCTTATAACATTTCTAAAAGCTACAGAGTACCCTAGATTAAGCCAGTTACCCATCTTAACTCTTTAACTACGAATGGGGGTCAAAATGACCCGGCAAAAACAAAAGCACCAGTGGGTGAACAAAGGAAAAACGATGAAAGAACAAAGAACAAAAGGAACAAAATTCAGGAGTTAAAGAGTTAATTATCTCTAATTAGCGTCGAGAGGGGGGTAGGGGGAGTACCTGCCCCAGGTCCCGGGCCCAGAAAGTTGGCCTCCAAAATTTAAACACGCTTCACCTTGATTTTTTTCAAGTAAATACGAATGTATATCTAAGATAATATTTCTCCGTGACGAACTGACGATGAAGTATTTTCTGCCACGCAAATAGCGGTTTTAAGTTTCTCAAGCCAACTTGTCAATCGACATTGCTATTTTGTGAGGGAATATGCGATCTAGCCACAAGAGAACACTTGGTTTGTTTATAAAGGTTCAAATTTCAAAGTTGCGTCCGCATCCAACAGACAAAGAAGTCAAAATTAAATCAGGAAGACATAAACGGCTTTGTGAGCTTTTTTTACTTTATCACTGTTGTTTTGCTTTGAATTTACGATACTTTTTAGGTTGTTGTTTATGGAAATATACAAAATTGAAACAAAACAAATGTAGCGAAAACCGACTGTGTAGTGTGTAGTCTAAATCAAATTAGACATAACTCGGCACAATCTGTCGCCCTGTCTGGGTATTATATTTAATTTGTTCCTACAAGTCACAACAGGGTTCAGAGTTTTCATACAACGTGATCGATGTGATCAGTGATTTTTGTGCGATGTCCTCTTACCAACATAAATCCGGTGCCCAAAAAGGGTGAGAGAAGCGGCAACACGTGAATGAAGAAAAGAGAGGCTCTCGAAGACTATCAGAAGTTATGTTATTTGCTTTTTGTACTTTTAGTACTTTACTTTTTGTAGAACGTAACATACAAACGTATTTTAGGCGAATAAATTCATAAATATTAGGTAAAGAGATTTTTTTACATCTTTAATATAATGAAAATGCGATGGCTTCCATTTAGTTATTTACTTCACGATAACGCCGTTAGAATTAAAAATATTGGAGGTTTGGAGGGGTCCGCATTGGCTCTCCACGGCGTTGTCTCTTAAAGCCCATTTCTACGATCTGTACGAATGTCGTGAATGATTGGTCGTCCTGTTGTTTAATGTTGTCTCAAAGGAACAATTCCTGCAGTTGATTCGCTCACTGGTATAGCAATACGTTTGGACGACTCCAGTGAGTTAATCCCATGCAGTAGCGGCGAGAGAGAAGTGGGTCAAATTGACCCGGGCCTGGAAACGATAAGGGGACCGGGAAAAAATCAAGGGATCCGGTTGGCCGGAAAGTATTGGATTGAATTCAGATTTCGTACAACCTCCGTGTTCCAGACACGAAAAGATAAATTATTCATATTACTTGACGTTTACACTTATGTGCCGTCCATGTGCGTGGCTTGACTTTGAGTAACACCTTGGAGTACTGACGATATAAACTTATCACTCACGGAATATTGAATTAACTACATATGATGCAATGTTCGCAAGAATCTACTATAAAATTTTGAGCTTGGTATTACCTGTATTTATTGATTCAAATTTGGAATTGCTTTACTGTTTGGTTCATTTCTGCACTTTACATGGTGAGGAATTTGTGCATCACCGTGAATTGGTTGGGCAAATTCAACGTCTCATGAAAAATTTCAGATACTTGGCGAGGTTAGTCTAGTTAATTTTCTACTGGAGGTGGTCTGCCAACTTCTCTACTTCTTCCTTGGGACTCGCAGCAGCTCTAGGCGGCACTAATCGGATACATACTGTAAATTTTCTTATTTTAATCGAATTATGGATTCGTGGAATAATGTGCCTTTGTCCATCCGTAAGACTAATAGTTATGATACTTTTAAGAAAGACATTAAGTTTTATATAGAAAAATTTTAAGTGTAGATAAATTCTCGTAATTATATTCTTTTAGGTATTTATTGTAAGCACAGTTTTATTAAATTAATTTTATTACTCTTAGGTGGCTTATCTTTGTAAGAAACTATCAGTTCTGTATAACCGTCCTTATTTTACAATTTTGTAATGTTTCCAAAATGTATAATTAAATTGAGCAAATAAATAAATAAATAAACAAATGAATAAGTAAATTAATAAACAATTGTATGCATCAATCTTATCATGTAAATGGACCCTTATATGAATGGGACAAAATGCAGATGACAGTACAGAAGATGGCGGCTGTACAATTAACCACAATGCTTTGCAAACTTAAATTTGCTGTAAAAGCAGCTGCCATATGTTTAATATGTTGCTTGAGTTAAATCGCTTAGCCTTTCTTACAAAATTCAATTGCTTCGAAATCCAATCTTCGTATATATGTATGTATGTATATGTATATATATATATATATATATATATATATATATATATATATAACTACAGACGGAACCATTTCGGCGTATTGGGCCTCATCAGTGTAGTGCTGATGAGGAGGATGGAGTAGCCTACATTATATAGACAACTCAGATGTTCCACGCTTGTGGTACATCTAAGCCATGCCAGAGCGCTCTAACTAGAGACTAGTGAGCGTGCGCAAATGTGCTAGCGGCATGACTCATCCAGCTCGGTTTTTAAATATTGCATATATATATATATATATATATATATGAACAAGATTGTGAACAAGACATACAGTCGAAACGTTTATTTGCGGTCTTCTTATACACATATATATATATATATATATATATATATGTATATGCACATACATGTTAGTTGTCGACTCGTCTTCTAGTATGACGTCTTGGATTATCGTCTTAAGTTTCTTTTCTTGCATGACTTCGCAGGTGACTCTTCATGCCAGCTTTGGACTTCACAACCTTGCCACACTTGACGCACTTCAAACCAAGTTGTTGGGGATACTGCACCTTCTCCACATCTTTGTGCCCTCTCTCATGTGACTTATGAAACCAGCACGAGAAAGACAGATCCTTCCACAAATTTCAAATTTCATGCCTTTCATATCATTTGGTGTTGCTGTTAACTCCTTGTTCCTGACTGCCCGTTTGTATGCTGCATGCTTGATTCTTTCTTTCTCGAACGGTGTTATGCCATCAAATGTTGCTTTCCGCCACTTAGTTCTATCAACAGCCATTTCTTCCCAGTTCTCAATTGGGATAGCACATTTCTTCAAGTTTGCTTTTAGGAGGTCTTTGTATCTCTGCTTTGGTTTCGAGGCTTTCCGCTTTCCCTGTTGTAATTCTCCATAAAGCAGCTGCTTTGGAGTTCTGTTGTCATTCATACGAACAAGATGTCCACTCCATCTTAAGCAGTTAAGTGTATATATACACATACATACATACATACATACATACTTATATATATATATATATATATATAGTAGAAGTAGCAGAGACCAGGTCGAAACCATATGAGTAGAGTGCTCAATACCAAGGTAGAGCAGAATAAGTAGACAAGATAGAAACTTGGGTTACTTCATTTATTTACTACAATATTGTTTCGTATGGCAAGCGAAGCCTACCACACTCATCAGGTAAATGTCCAATATACATGTATATATATATATATATATATATATATATATATATATATAATTTCTCAGTAGCAGCAAAGTCAATACACATTTAAAGTGAACGATATATTTTTTAAAAGCATACATGTTTCGACAACTTCAAGATGCCATCTTCAGTGCAGAATGAATGATGTGAGGTAATATGATGCAGTAATATACGAGTTAGGATATGAATAAATTATTTACAATTGATGAGGAAGTGATCTGCTTACAAATACAGAATTATTTGCATGAAGTGATGATAGGTGTATTTATAAACTGAAAATAGTATTGAAGTGATGAATTTGGACGTTGAGATCGGGATTGATTTTGTTGATGTGAAGAGCCTCTTTGATTTTGAGGGAGAAGGATGAATTAGCGGAGTCGATGATTTTAAAGCAAGAGTGTGAAAATTACTTTTTACAAGAGGGAGAGGCGTGAAGATGTTTGTAGATGTTTGAGTTTCTGTCCGTATTCGTGTGTTCCTTAATCCTGGTAGTTAATTGGCGAGAAGTTTCACCAATATAGCGGGAGTTACATCCTGCACAGGAAAATTGATATACTACCATAGATTTGGAAAGATCAGGAATTGGATCTTTGAAACAAAAAAGGCTTTTTATCTTGTAAGATGTAAAGATAAGTTTGACTTCAATGTCCGTGCAGTAGCGTTTAATGAGTTGTGTTAGTTTACGTTGTGTGTGCCGTGAGTAATCACCTATATAAGGTAGTTTGAAATAACGTTTGTTGTTGGTTTGTTGTTCACCGTTTAAGCTGGTTGCGGAGTTGGCGGAGTCAATGTTTTTGTTGTTGTTCAAGTAGCGCTGTATGGTGTTGTTAATGAAATGAAAAGGAAAAGAGTTGCGTTGTAAGGTGAAAATTATGTTCTTTAAGTCCTGTTTAAAGCCGTTTTCTGTGTTATTCAATTTCCGTACTCAGTCTATCAACGTTGATATCAGTCCAGTTTTGTAGGTTAATGGTGTGAAGCTAAAATAGTTTGTCAATAGTCCTGTATACGTTGGTTTGTGGTAGGTAGAAGTGACACAGTTGTCATGTGATTTAGTAAGACATCAAGAAATGGCAGTTTGTTGTCTCGTTCCGTTTCGTATGTAAAGTTTATGTTGTTGTGCTGTTTGTTGATGTAATCGAAGAATAGTGAAGCCTCAGTTTCGTCATTAAAAACACAAAAAATGTCGTCAACATATCTGCGATAAAATAAAGGTTTATTGTTGTTGTAGTCGTTAATCCAGTTCCGTTCGTGAAAACCCATAAGGATGTTAGCTAAAGTGGGTGCTAAGGGTGAATCCATACTTACCCCGTCCGTTTGGTCGTAGTACTTACCGTCAAATAAAAAATGCGTCTCAGCAGTAGCGATGTTAAATAATTGTTTTAGTTCTGTTCTGTTGATGGTAAATGTCGGGTTGTCGGTAAGAATTAAGTCAATAGCGATATCTATAGTTTCGGTTAGTGGTATGTTAGTAAAAAGGCTTTCAACATCGTAAGAAATAAAAAATTTTTCTTGTGGAGCGTTGGCGTTAAACGATAAGAAATCATCGACAAAAGTGAAAGAATCTTTGGCGGAATGATCGTTGGGTGTGAGGGGGTTGAGTAATGAACTAAGATATTTGGCTAGGTTATAATTATACGAATTAATAGAAGATACTATAGGTCTAAGTGGAGGTGTGTCATTAGGATAGCGCAGTTTATGGAGTTTAGGTAAACCATATAGTCGAGCAGGTTGTGAGCCTCTGGGGAACATGTCTTGATAGGTTTGTTCGTTTATGGAGCCTTTTTTCTTTAACTTCCGTAAGAGTCGTTGTAGTCTTGCTTCACGGGAAATTGTGGGATCTTGAGAGAGTAGTTTAAACTTGAAGGTATTGTTTATGATGGAATAGCAAGAGTTGATGTATACCTGGCGATCCATAATGACCACACCATTGCCTTTGTCGGGTTTAAGGACGATGATCTTGTCATTATTTCGGATGTTGCGTAGGATGTGATGTTTCTTTAAGTCGTTAGGTGTTGGCCGGTAAAAGGATACATACGTGTGTGCTAAATGGCCAAGTTCGGTTTTAAGATTTGAGTAGTCTTCCTGCATGTTGAGTTTGTTTTTAAGTGTGAGATGAATACGCTCGAATGTTGCCAGAATGTCGGAGGAGTTGCGCTGTCGATGACCTGTATATTCGCTCCATTTGCATAAATTAAAATGGACATTAAGTGAACCGAGGAACGCACTTAAAATATTAATAGCACTTATCAGAGGTATTTTTTAAAAATTTTTTTAACGCGTTAGTTTGCTTGAGGAATGGCATCACAAACTTTCAATATTTCGCTGATCTCCAACAATGCAACTTATGTGACTGGCTCCTTGGTTTTCTCAACCGTCTGGTGCCCTTATCTTCTGCTGTTTGGTATTGGTCGGAACGTCTTAGTAATCAGCGTTATTTACACCAAAAGACGTCTTCAAACCGACTACTATTTCCTAGTTTGTCCTCTAGCCATCTCTAATTTGAAAGAAAAAAAAATAGAGTAAAAATAGAGTACTGCGTAGGCACTGTTGAAATCGAAGTAAAATAATCGGAAAGGTCTGAGTAATGCCGAAATGTAAAGAGTAGTTTTCTAACGTTTCGAGCGAAAGCCCTTCGTCAGAGAGAAAACCTGTTCTTTCTGACGAAGGGCCTTCGCTTCGAAACGTTAGAAAACTACTCTTTGCATTTCGGCATTACTCAGACCTTTTCAATTATTTCACTTCCATCTCTAATTTGGTTGTTCTGCTCACCATCAGTGAGCAAACGGTGTACTATCGGATTTCAAAGTACTCACTCACCTTCAATTCGACCATGTGCAGAATCTTATATTTGGTTCCAGTGCCCTTTTTTTTTCGGTAGTTGCATTCCTTGTATTGATTGGATATATAAGATATCGTGGAATGTTTCATCCCTACAGGAACCCTTTTACTCGAAAGAATCTCTGACGTTTCGTGTTTGTTAGCTACCTAGCTTCACTTATCGTCTCAATTCCTTACGCCGTGCTGATTCATTACAAGAATGGCGAATGCGTATTGGTCGATCAATACGATGTCTTTAATGGTATCGTTATTGTTTTTTGTATTTTTTTTAGATTTTTTGGCACCAGTTGTGCTATTTATTCGCTTTGTACTCTAGAGTAATTTACCGACTGTGGTTTCAACCACGAAATATCATCGGCGTTTTGACTCGGAGCAGTATTTCCAACAACGGAGCGACCGAGAATAAAGTGAGGGAACGACAGAAATTATGAATCCGCGCTTTGTTCGTTATTTTCATTATTGTTGTTTTATTCGCTCTCTCTCGAATGCTCCGTTTGAAATTTTGCTGTTCATTGCTGTGCTAAAGTGTTTAGAAACCGGGAAAGCGCCTTTCTGGGCATTCGGAGTGAAAGTTTTTGGGACTTGTACCATAAATCCGTTTATTTATGGAGTGGCCGATGCTGCACTTCGAAAGGGCTACAAACAGACCATCAGGAAGATTATCGAATGCTGGAATTTCTGGAGAACAATGAAGAATTTTAAAGTAGCAGTTCCAGAAAAAATGACCAGTCTTTTCTTTTGCGTATCTTAAACGTACCACATGTAGTTAGAGATCATGTTGAGTTTAATCTCGACACTCTTCGGAACAAAGGTTGTACTTAAGCCTAGTCCATACGAGCACGTTTCCTGTGGCAAGTCTTCCGTGACCCTTTTTATTTGCTCGTGTACATGAGAAAATTTGCCCAAATTTTGTGCGACAAAGAAAGAAAGAAAAAGACGTCATATGCGAAAGTTTGTTCGTGTGCGCGACGCGTCACAGTAAATTTGTCACATGCTCTGAGGTTGGCAGATTCTGCTTCGTTTTTCTCTCCACTGTCAATAGTCATTTCTCGCGCATAGGCAAACGAGTTTTAAACGTAGCATTTGCTGTCTTTATACATGAGCAAATATCTTTGTCAGATAAAACTTGGCACAGAAAATTTGGTCGTGTGGACTAGGCTTGTATGTGCATCACGTGCTTAACGAATTAGGTCCTAAACATTTTTTAAGACTTTTAAGTTCACTAACTGGTCAGGTTAGTCAGTTAGTCTGCGCGGTTTCTTCATAAACAACACAAAATTAACTCCAACGTTCGCTAAAGAAAACTTTTTGCGCGCTTGATTTGTCATTTATGACTTATCTAGGCCAGACAATTTTAAACTTGGACTTGGTTTCTTAATTCGTTGGTTTATTGCGGCTACGTATCCGACCCATTGAACTCTAGAAAGACTGGAACGATGCTTCCAAACTGTACTTTGAAGCCAATATGGAGGCTGACATGTAGGTCAATTTGCAGGTCATCCCAGTCCCCTACGCGATAAAACGCGCAACCTACAGCAAAAAACTTGACGATGTATCTTTCAGTCTTTTTAGAGTTCAATGATCCGACCCGAGCAAGGATGTAACATCATATCCCCGGATAATCAATACCAGATCTACACCGTTTTCTCAGAAAGGCCCCCTTCAATCGCCGATTTATTGCTGGGCTTGCCGAGGTAGCACATCCTCTCCACACTGTCACAGAGAAAGACATTTCTTTTGAGAGCTCCTCTTAAGGTCTACCTACACTGTACGAACGTGGTATGGGATTGTCACCCTGGCGTATGCGATCATCCTTCAAGAGCACACTTCCTGCTTACTGTTGGCTTGCGAATATTGCAATACGTCCTTAAGACTCTTGTAACTGAATCGTGCACACCAGACAAACAATCGTATGCGATGACCGTACCAGGTGGACCAGCCTAAAGGAAACAACACGATTTAAGTAACGACAATCTTGGACAAAATCTGTTAAGACAAGTGCCGTAATGGCAATAGAAGTTATAGTCTTAGTTTTTGAGTTCATAAACCTAAATACCCCGCGCATCCTTGTTCAATATTGTTTCATTGATGTAGCCGAAATCCTGCAGAATGGCTAATTAGGCACTACAACATTGGATAGGGGGAGGGAAAGGAGACTCGGATAACGATTAACAAATTCAGAATTCAGGATAAGTCTAAATTTGAGGAGATTGTCTCAACTGTTTTGTCGAAGATTGTACGTCGTTGGTGTACCAGGATTGTCAAGAGATGTTGGCCAAAGTTTATCGTCTTGGTCTGCAGAGTCTTGGGGGAAAATGTTGGTGGTCGTGAACATGGGTTGTTTTAGTATGCAGTATTGCAAACTTTAAGCAGCAGTATTGACTGGAAAGTGTGCAGTATCGAATTTAAGGCTCTGCAGTATTGGAATTCTACGATTTTTCAGAAATTTAGAGAATTGGAAATATGATCAGTGGTTTTCCTAGCGGGCAGGGAGTTGAGCGGCTATTTGACAGTTACTATGGTCGTTTGTGCATCGGACAATGTTTTGCCAAAATTAACTGTATCAACTTTACTAGTTGCGTGGGTTTAGCCAAATAAGACAGTTTGGTGAACTTTACTATTTTAGTCTTGAATGTTTTTTTCAACTTTAGACTTTTCATAATACACGCCTAACGACTTATCCTGTTCGAGTAATAAGATCACGTGACAATGCCAAGGTACAAGTGCCTGCTGACCTTGATGCTCGCTCTAAAGTTTACAACGGTGGTAAATGACGTTTCGAAGGCCTAAGCGGTAAATCTTCAGTCAAAAAAATCTCAGACTAGGACATTAAGTATTACCGTCGTTGAGGCCGTTGAAACGTCAGTCGCTACCAGTGAACTCGATTTCTATATCTGGAATGCTAACTGGCCAATGAAATGCGAAGCCAAGATGGCCGCTTATGGAGGACAATTTTGTACGTCAGTATTAGTCTCCTACACGGTCATGTACGTCAAATTTAGTCTTTCACGCGACATTTTCCACTTTCATGAAGAGTTTTCTTTGAAAATTTACACAAAATAGTTCTTCAAAAGGCAGAAATGAGTCTAAGAATTCCAAATATATTTCGAAAAAATAAAACCGAGATACAGTTATATATTTTCACGAAAATAAATTACCAAACTAACGAGAAACCTGATAAAACGACCTCGAAAAATTACTTTAAGAAACAACTTGGTGCACGTCCTCTTTTAAGTGTTAATTTACAGCCTTCAGACAATTTAACACACTTCATAGGCCGCACGACACTAATGAATCCTCTTAAATACTCGATTATTTAAAATTGGTCCAGTAATATTTCGTCTGAACACTTTTCCCATGGTTGGGAATGTTTTCGAATCCAAACCAAACAAAAATTGAAGGTTAAAGTCGTGTAAAGGACTAGAATTGACGTACAAGACCGCGAAGAGGACTGAAACTGACGTACAAAATTACTGTTGAGTGGCCATGGGGTGTGGCCAATGGGTGGCCATCTTGGCTTCACTTTTTGCCCGGTCAAATGACTGGGAGTTAGCATTTCAGATATGGAAATCGAGCTCACTGGCTACCACCAATCGTCTTTCTCTAAGCTACGCTAACCTAATAGATTGAGACATGTTTGCGGAAGTTGATTGTCCAGGTTAGTGTAGTCTTGAGAAAGACCGTTGGTGGAAGTGACTGACGTTCCACGAACAGTCTTTCTCAAGACTACACTAACCTGGACGATCAACTTCCAAAAACATGTCACGATTCTCGCAGGTTCAAACCATTTACTTTACTAATAGATTGACTTTATTTTTTGCTAATCTCGAAATCAAATATAAAAGTTGGGCGACACTACGCTTCTATGAAACGATAACTTCACAATGAACCTACACTGCCAAAGTCAACTGAAAAATGTTGACTCGAGCGGGATTTGAACTCGCACCTTCGGGATACCGGTCCGCCGCTCTACCTGGTGCGAGTTCAAATCCCGCTCGAGTCAACATTTTTCAGTTGACTTTGGCAGTGTAGGTTAATTGTGAAGTTATCGTTTCATAATACCCTGAGGATGATTCTGAACTACGCTTCTAGTCGAGCAAATATGTCGTAGGAACGCGTCCCTTTTGTCAGAAACAAGAGGCTTTGTCGAGGGGACTTGTTTACTAGGTTGACTAGTTTTAATAAGGAGAAAGGAGGAAGAGGAAGTGAGTCGAGGTACTGTTTGGAATAAAATAACGCTCTGAGATTGGTTGTCCTCAGACTTCGACACTGAGACATGTTGCATGATCTGTTCACATGCAGGTGTCGCGAGGACACAGTTCTGCCCCTGCAACATAGCGCTGGAATTCGAAATCAAGCGAGATGTCAATTCGAATTCATGCAAGAATTCGCGGGGACAAAATTTTGTCCCCGCGACAAAGGTTTTGCTTGGTCCACACGAGCGGATTTGACCTGGGACATGTCACTGCGACTTGAACCCTCGTGCGTCCTAACCTTAAAGCTCTTTATTAGCAGGTCCTTATTCGGTTGGCAGGTCTTCCGACCAAAATGGCGATACAAATACCAAGGAGTTGTTCGCTGTTTGAGCCGCATCACGGTTACTTAGTCCACCAAATATAAGAATCATATCTTCGCAAACGTTAACGGTATGCAGACAAGTCGCCAAACTTGACTTGCTACTGTCCAGAACCGGTTGCCAGGAGCAACGGAAATTTGTTCTCAGTTCACTGCAGTCCATGCTGTACATTTGCATCCGTGCCTGCGGAACGCCCGTTATTAGGCTTGCGGCCGAGGAAATTGCACTCGCCCTCGAGGGACTGGCAAAGACTATAACCGAGTCCCCTATCTTGATGGCCGGGTGGGACCAGAGCTGAGGAGCGGCGTAAATCCGGTTGTGGACCTCGATTTCTCGCCAGGTCCAACTTTGGACGTGCAAAAGCCATACGTCGGAGTAGATCTAAAGACAGTAAAAACAGCAAAACTTTTAACAAAATGGTACCGGGAATATCTGCGGCGCAACAGGAATTTTATATTAAGAGGGTCCACCTTGAATAACATCAATATTTTGATGGGCCTCAGGGAATATTCTCCTAATTAATTTTTAAATTTCAAACCGTCCAGATGGCCATTTCTAGCTCTGTGGTTATACATAATGTCTTTAAAACTTTGGTTGATTATCAAAAAACTAAAATTTATCCCTTCCCGGCGGGATAAGTCTTGTATTATTTTCCTATGGCCAACGCCAAGTAATTTCACTTGTCAAGGACAGAGGTCCGACAGGGAGAAAGTTAAACATGAGGCAAAATTACTCGATATAGTCCTTAAATTTATTTCTGTACAAAGTATATATTTTGTACAAACTATGTCGGAAACAGACGAAGACAAACAACGTCGGGGATACATAGATTACTTCATGGTTGGTGAGCAAGTGGTTTTTATTGACAACAAGTGAATAAAAATCGGACAAGCGAACAAACCATGAAGTAGTTTGGTTATTATATACGTACTGTGATCAATACTATTTTTTATAACAAATGATGGAGTAAACGCTCCTCCGAGTTCCTCTCCACGACAAGTCGACAAAGTCGTATATAGACAACATAAAAGTTAGAAAATGTACTTATTTTTAACGATATTCTTAAAAATTCAAATGTTTAACAGCAAGATAAGTATGAACACAACGTAATAAAGGTGATATTTGAGAGCAAACAAAAAGTTCAAACTGTAAAGGTTCGCATGAGCTGTGGCGGGAAAAGTCGATACGCTTTTCTCACTAGTGGCGAACAATCGTCTGGAGCCTCTGATTGGTCAGACGATTGTAGTCACTAGCAGGAAAAATTGCCTGACCAATCAGGATCGAACTTCACTTGTAAGAGACGACTTTTATCTTTGCGCTCGCTGCGGAGTATATCACAGTACGTATGTAATAAAAACAGTTGCTTTTATTTGCATTTTCCTGAATCCCTTCCAGTCCGTATCCGACTTTTTAATTTTACTCTGGCTAACGCCAGACGATTTTACTCGTCAAAAGCAAACGTCTCGGACAGGGAAGGGTTCAAATTTTCGCCTCAAAGTGGGTAAAAAAAAAATTTTTTCCATGTTAAATAAGAGATCACGTAACCCTTGTGCTCCACCACTGGACGCACAATTGTGGGATACGAAGCGTGGCAGGGGTGAGAACTGGGGCGGATATGTGATGGAAACTGGTAAGAGCAAGGGATGAGATTTATCAAGGGTTTATATACCGTATTTGCTAAACCACATCCACCAACAATGACAATCGTCTGATCGTCCAATGTAATCTAGGAAAGAAAACTGAAGGTTGATATTCAATAAAGAGCTTTTAATGGTTGTCCATGCTTATTTTCTGGAAAAAAGGCACGCGGGATGTTGCGAGACTTGACAAAAGCGTAACCAAAACAGGCAGAAGAGAGTATTTTTTGTTTTATTCTTTGAAAATCTCACAACATCGCAAGTGTTTAAATCACAGTCGATAAACATCGAAAACCACTTTACATTTATTTTACCAGATAATGAGTATACTTTATAATCTTATTTAAAGACTGAGCTTACGTAAGAAGCCCCATGTTTTATAATGTATGTTATATGACAACGAAAAACCGATACATACCAAAGCTCATCAGGAAAAGAAAATGTAGAAAAAAAGAATGCAAAAAGAAAAAAAGGGGAGAGGAGAAAAAAACCCCAAAAAACACTCAATTTCCAGGGCAGGTACGTGAAATATCAATTATTGTCAACGCCATGAAAAAAAATTTTTAAAAGCAAATGACGAATGCGAATACCTTAGCGAAGGAGTGAAATGTAGCGTAAGAACATTTTAGCAAATAAGTGAACGACCTTCGTAAGACTCAAGAAAAAGTTCTAATTAAAAAATGCAGTTTCAAAGCCTTTTGACCTAAAATCTGTTCCATGATTTATACTCCTCCTTACACTTCTAAAACATTTCGGAGTCCATTAACGGTTAAAGCCGTTCCCATACTAGCCTGAAACAAAACTGCTGCTTGCTTTGTGACATAACATTTAAGTTAATCTGATAGACTTTTTCTTGTCCTTTAGGCTCGGGTCTCAAATAAAGTAAACAAATTTAGGTACAAAAAATTGAAAATCGAAGAGAAATTGTTTCAAGATTATAAATGATTTCAGATATCAATGGAGATTTTCAGGAAAGGATTTGAGATTTGATCCACTTTGGTCAACCGAGAGCAACAAGTACTCTGAAACGGCATTTTAAGAATTTCCTAACAGATAACTGTGACGATACTCGCAATATATTCTCTGTGGGCAGGCACACTTGCTGAGTTAGGGGCATTATAACTCCCTACCCCACATCCCCTAAATCCGCTAATGAAGATTTTCCGCATCCATGCAACAGGTTTAATTAAAGAAAAATAAAAATATTACTTTCCAATTGTATGCGTCTAGCCAACCCTTTCTCTCTAAATCCTTGAAAATACTCTTCCTTACTTTCTTCACATGTTTAAAACAAATGTCGTCCAACGTCTTCGGAAAAAGTATTGTTCATTAAACAAGCTACCTGAGATTGACCAAATCTCTCACTCGGCTTCTTCCCAGTAACACGAGGAGAATTCCACTTCTTCGTCTCAAGGTTAAAACACCAGACATCCGAAAACCTTGAAAAAATTAGAACATTTAATGGAAATACAAATACCACTATCCACTACATACAGTATATGTTGCTACCGGCTATCGTCAACAGTAAAATACAATTTATTAATTTGGTATCGGAGAAGTGTTTTCACACATTTTTGTCGAGTTTGAAGATTCATCACATTGTTTAAGATTATTTTCTTTAGTGTAAGAGTCTCGAGCAGAAGAGTGTAACCGTTTGTACTGTCTGTTAGGGAACTTCAGCGACGACGTTTTCCGCGGCAAAGGCAACGATAGTGACCCCAGTCAGGCAGGGGATAGTTCGGTGTTGTTCCCGTCAAAATACGAAAATTTAAGCAACAGCAAAACGTCCATCGGTAACGGGGATGAGTGTTAAATGTTTGTTTGCTTCAGATCGTGTCATCGTTTCCACGCATAAGAGAATACAGTCTGAGAAGGGGAATCCCAAATAAAAATAAAAATAAGTAGAACGTTCACTGACCAAAACAATTTATTGAAACGAGCTTTCGATTACCAGACTGTAGCCTTCAAGGGTTTAAGATTTGTGGAAGTGATAACATATATATATATATATATATATATATATATATATATATATATATATAATAGGGAGCTATAAATAGTTATGACGGTGTGTATGGTATGTGTGTAAGATGAGCGTGTCTATGATTAGGCGGCGCTTAATAGTTTCAGGAGTAGAATAGCGTTTTGTCCAGGAATCGGTTTAGAGTTATTGTCGGCTCCATTTTGTGGCATCCCAAATATTGGCATATAAGAAGCAAGCAGCTTTAGAGGTCCAAAACCACCACTACGGCCCACTGTGATATATAGTAGTTGGAATATGGATAATTATTCTATGGAGTATAAACAAATGAATCCTGTCGGGTCAGATACGTCTGGCGTTAGCCAGAATAAAATGAAGAAGTCGGGTACGGAATGTAAAGAGTTTAAAGCAAGATTTGGGTGATCTCAAGTTCACCTCTTCTCTCTTTGTGCCCCTCCAAAAATAACCATTGTATCTGCCACCACCGAAGCTGAATGTCCAGCCCTTTCGCAAGGTTTAGAAGAATTGCTATCACTGGGCAAGGAACTCCAGCTCTTCTCCTGGAAATTAAAGACTTGCACATCATTGAAAAACTTGCCGTCTAAATGTATCGCAGACCTCGGCGGCTGACAACAGCCGCCAAAAAGTACGATGTTTTTACGATAACCCACCAGAGTGGCGCACTCTCGAGGAACAGGGGTAAACCCACTTGTTGTTGGTTTCACCCATTTGCGTTCCATCAGATTAAAGACATAAAAGTCATTGTACACAGTATTTGACGATGAACAGCCGCCAAAGATGCACAAGTTTCCCTCCAGGACGCAGGAGGAGTGCGAGAATCTTGGCGAAGGAAATACACGAGAACTGTTCTTGTACTTTCGCCAGTATAATTTTCTCGTCTTAATTGCGTTCAGGAAAATCTGATGCTTTTGCTGTCGTATTCGGAGAAGCAGGCGATTCCATAAGGTACACACTAATCTCGCTACGTATTGATCGTGATTTGACCATAAATAACACAGGATTCTTTCGACAATTTCCTCGGGAAGTTTAGCAAACAAACAAATTCCAGAGTTCGCGTCCGCCATTTTTAAAATTTTGGACTATTGCTAGGGTTTGTTGGGGATCCATATGGACCTTATAGTATTCTCCTATGTTGCTCCTGGGTTCTCTGATGGAACCATTTTACCTTTCATTATAAATCCCCCGGTTTTATTTTCAAATGGATTCGATACTAGGGGGTTCACTTCAGCCACGAAATCGAACTATTCTGTAGAATCGCAAGGAAGTCTTATTTTGGAAATGAAATATGAACTGTTTTGTTAAATTTATGGCATTTTTAATGTAATCCCCTCGCTGTGGTGTTTAAACTTTACCTAATACTCGTAACTCTGACAAGTTGCTAAAATGGCTAAGATGGACTTGGTTTCATCTCCCGTGCTAGCATTAAAACTTACAAATGAGGAATTTGACCCGGAAAAGTGTAAGTATAGAACTAAATCCTCACTACGAATACGACAAAATATACTAAAGTAAATGGTTTGAACCTGGGAGAATCGTGACATGTTTGTGGAAGTTGATCGTCCCGGTTAGTGTAGTCTTGAGAAAGACTGTTGGTGGAAGTCACTTCCACCAACAGTCTTTCTCAAGACTACACTAACCTGGACGATCAACTTCCACAAACATGACAAAATATACTGGAAAAGATACTGCGACATGGGACTGCCCAACGCAACTATCACTTGTTCTACGTTTGAAACTCAATAAAAATTCTTAATGTAGTGAATTATGGTAAAATAGCCATAGACTATCTCTCTCTGAATTCAATTTGAATAAGATTCAATTTGAAATTATTTGTATTTATGTGAATCTGGTGCAGTGCTCTGCCAGTTGAACTACAAAAGTCATGGCCTACGAGAGCTTGGCTATGAGTTCTGTATATACAGTATAATGGTGGTAATGCAAGTCAAGTCACAGGTATATTCAATGAATATTTGACATTTTCACTCAGTCACATGAAATGGAATGTAGATATGTTGAAAAATAATTTCAAGTGTCAGAATCTTACATTTTAGCACCCAATTAGGATCAGTTATGAAAAGTACAACTGTGTTGCATTCAGCTGGGAATCAAACCCACAACTTTATAGATCTAAGATTAGGTCTTAACCCTTTCTGGTCCATCCCTAACCTTCTAGTTTTACTCCAGATAATGCCAGGATGATTTTACTTGTCAAGGGGAGACATCTCGGACAGGAAAGGATTAGAAGAGCTACAGGAAATGTTAACATTTTGTGTAGTGTCTGCTTAAACTACCTGCTGTACCCACAAGGGGGGATAGGGAACTATTGCCAATAAAGTTACCTATTATAAATCAAGATACTCACAAAGGGAAGTGAGCTGACTGGTCACTCAATCCATTCTCCCTCTCTTAATCTGCCCCTGTTCTATCTAACACCTAACTGTTGCCTGTTAAGGAGCTACACCTTGGGAATCTAGACCAGGAATCAAACTGACTCCATCACTCACATTTGTGAGTTCCTTTGTTATTCTTATGATCCTGGTGACATTAAATGCACTTGCCTTGTTAATGTCAGAGTTTCACAAAAAGAACCCAGTAGGTTATGTTATTCCTTTAATGCACTGAAAAAAAGTTGCCAAAATTACTAAAACCAGTGGGATTTAAAATAAAATTGGTGCATTGAATGACCACTCTTTTTATACCTTCCAGTGCCATTCAATGTGCTTTGTATACCTTGTTTCTACACAAACTTAAACAATGCAACCACATCAAGACTGTTTTCATCGTTTGTTTCTTGTTTATTTTTATACTACCTTTTGGTCTAATTTGGCTGTGGAAGTCAGAGAGACATTTATAATTCCTCATTATTTGCTGCTTTTCATAACTCATGAACATAAAAAAAATTCAAACTTGCCCCTCTTACAATGTTTCAAACCTTAGTGAGAATCCCATACTTGTCACTAGATGTAACTGTGGTTTTTCTGTTATTAGATGTGAAAGATATGTGTAGGAACTGCAACACACATGCTGAATTGAAAGAGCAGCAGAAAAAGATTAAGACTTTAAATGAGGAAACAGCAGCAACCCTCAAGAGAAATGTATACAGGAATTATCAACAATTTATTGAAACTTCAAGAGAAATCTCTTGTATCCTTTCAGTAAGATTGTTTTTAAAGCTGTGTTAGGTGAAGCAAGAAAATGTACACCCATCACGGGTTTTTTGTGAATGTTAAACTTTTTCCTCACTGGAAATCACCCCTTGACAAGTAAATTCATCTGTTGTTAGTCAGAGTAAAGTATATATGTGTGGCAGAATATGTCTTATTATAAGAAGAGCAATAGTCTTTAACCTTTTACCTTCTAAGGTCCCCCCTTTATATGTAAAATCATCAGTCATTAGCCAAACTAAAGGAGTAGAGTTGTGTGAAATAAAAATAGAAGTAAAGTAATAGAGTTGTGTGCAGGGGCATAGTTTATGGGGCGTGTGTAGGGGGTGACACACACATACCCCAAAGTTTGCTGAAAAACAGACAATTCAGGCAAAAACAGATAGTAATTTGGGCAAAATTTGGTTTGGTAAGGTAGGACAAAATTTCTTTTGGTTACAGGTTTAGATTTAATTTATATATCAAAGGTGAGGAAGCAAGGATACAACATATACTGATCTGAATGCATGTCAAATTAAATTGGGCAATTTTTGAAAGGTAGTATACAATATTTGGGCAAATTAAGTGGGACACCCCTCTATCAAAATAGATTTACTACATTGGTGCAATGAGGTGGGAGTCAGGGAGGGTGGTCGCCCCCCGTTTGTGGGGAGTGTGAGGGATTTTTTGGATGTCAGTTACCATCAGCTTTAATATCCTGAGCTACCCTGAAGTTACTTCTACTCTTTTTGCCACCTTTGGCGTCGGATGTTGTTACTATAAACTAAACAGATACTTAACATAGTTTACTATGTGTGTTGTTATTGTCGGGAGGAAGGGGGGTTCTGGACCAAAAACGACCCCCCTTTTCAAATTTCCGCTTGCGCCCTTGGTTGTGTGGAGTACTGTTACTTTTGTTTACTTCCAGCTGCCGTTCACTCACATGGACAGATCATGTGCAATCTTCAGCCACAAAATTACTTGTTCTGTGTACAGCTTTGGAAAACTAATGTAGTTTCCGTATAAGCAAATGGTGTGTGACAAGTTTCTGTTGGAAGAATAGCATAAAAAACTCAAGTGATTGTTTGCCAGTATCGACCGATTTTTGACAGAGTAAATCCTCAGTAAAGAAAGAATAATAAAAACGTATTCTATATTAAACATTACCAAATTACAGTTGAATAAGATCTGCACCACATTCCCATCATATTTGAATAGAGCAATATATTATCAAACAGAATTAGCATTGTCAACACAACATTATAACCAAAGAGCTGCAAACTAGTGTAAACTATGGATATACTTTGATAGAAACTTGAATCACTTAGCTACGCCTTATGTTTCCACTAGGCAGATCATGTTAAGAATTGTCCCCCCGCCCGCTTTGGGGCCACTATTCTGAACACTGAAAAAATTGTTGTTCAAAATAATCCCGCCATTTTCTTAAGCAGTGCGAACACGTTTACCAGTTGTTTTGACAGTGTTGTCGAAATATTCTTCGGCTAATTTTCAGCAATTCAAGCACGTTTACAAGTAGTTTCTACAGGGCTGTCGAAATATCTAAAATAAATCCGCGTTTGTGATAGCCTTTCATAAGCGATGGATACATGTTGGCAACATTGATGAGTTCAACTGAGGATGAGTCAAGTGTTTTTCAAAGGTCTGTAGAAATTTCCATCATCATTTATCCACGTCTGAAAAGAGAATTACCTGCCGGATACCTCGAAGAATTTATATGGAGAGAGCATGCGAGAGGTAATCATTTTGTGGCCATATTGACGGAGATCGTTCGCCAGTACCAACTGCAGAATGGCTCTTTTAAAAGCCAAAACAGTTCCTTTACGAACTACCAAATATTTAAAAGAAGCAGTAACAAACGATACTCTCTAAATTTTGTCTTGTGCTGTGTTCATATTTTATATTTTAACATAGATATGAGAGGGAGGATTATTCTGGACATGGGTGTTGAGTTCAGACCTCCAAGACTTATGGGAGGGACTGTTCTCAACATGATGCTCACTAGGGATTTTACCGGTTGAAATGAAGCAATTAACTCAAAGTTTCTACCACCCCCGCTATCACAATGAGGTGAAAAGGAAAGGAAACCAAGCGATGGGGAGGGAACGAGAGCGAAGCTCGATCATCGACTTGGTTGGACGTCAACTGGGTGAGGTTTTGAATGTGGTCGTGATGGTTACTTGACCCGGTCCAATCAGTGCTGTCCTAAAGGTAGAGACGCACTATCACGTCGCTGGGTCGCTAGAGCTCAGCGACTAGGCGACCGGCGACCAAGCAACAAGTGGCTAAACACACTGTAAAAGTCGCTAGCAATAAAGCGAATAAATTGAACAACACAACTATTTTCCACTTGGCAAATTTCTTCGCGCGAAGCAACTTTTTCTTTGGTCTCATAGACTCTCGACTGTAACTAACGAGAAACCTATTCGATTTACACAAAGAAATGTCGATTGATGCGGTAAAATTTGCCTGGTGGAAAACAGCTTTAGCCCAATCTTCTCCCTAGCATTCAACTTCATTTTCTCATTCTTATAGTCCTTGCGTGACATATCAAAGCACGGGGTACAATTTGTGTTTATCAGAACCTCCTCGAACGACGTTATCCTGGAATTTTTCGATAGCGACTCAGCGATTTCATGTGCTTCAGCGATTTCAGCGACGCGGTCCCAGCGAACGAGCGACAAGCTTTGGTAACCGCACAAATGTATTACTAAGCTCCAGCGACACGGCGACAGTGATAGTGTCTCTACCTCTAGTGTTACCCCCAATCCTGTCTGACTGAACATCAATGACGTCTTTTGTCTCACTAAAGTAAATGATATGAGCCTGGGAGAATCAGTACGCGTTGGTGAAGGTGGACCGTCGAGGTTAGTGATGGTGAAATTTAGAAATAATGTTGGTGAGTGATGTTTCGACGACTTCAGCGGAAGACATCTTCAGAGTCGAAAGAAGAGGGACAGTTAGGAACAGTCAACCTGTTCGTGTATCTGGTACATTACGTCATGTGCAATGGTGGTAATTGACGGGGGGACTGTCGGCGGTGTGTTGCCCCACCCACGTGCACCCGCAAAACGCAGGCCTCCCGCAAACAACCTCTTACACGCATGACATGATGAACCAGGTACATAAATAGGCCTCCTGTTCCTCTTTATTCGACTCTGAAGATAGCCGCCGCTCAGGCTGTTCGAACGTCAGTCACCAACAATTTTTCTCAAGCCTACACCAACGCGGACAATCTACCTTGACCAACACGTATTTTTTGTTAAATTCATTTATCAAGTACCATAGTGGTGAATAAGTTCAATTCTTTAACTGTCAGTTAGATTTGGAAGCAGAAATGTACCAGTTAAGTCATTTGTTAACAGATCAGAAGTCAAATTTATCAGCCCAACTTGAGATGTGTTTGTTTGGACGATCTGGTAAGTATACAGTAAGTCCTGTACAATCACAATGCAAACACGCCTCGTTACTGTAAAAAGGGTGACTACTGGGTACTGAAACATCAAAAGTTGCGTTTCAGGCACCGCGCTTGCGCACGCCGAATATCCTTATTACGTACAGTACAATTGACCTTATGCGTGAAAGGGAAGTAAATTCACCGGCTTGAGTGCATTTCAGGCTTAGGGTCAAAGTTAGGTTTCAATGAGCTGAGCCTGCGATAGCCTGATTAATTCAGGTGCATCCCCTGAACTACACTTGACCCAGTTCGTCTTTTTATTTGTCTCTTGATTTGTAACTCGAGTCTTGAGTTTTCGAGACGACTGTCTGTTTTTGGAATTTGTTTTCTTTTGTACTTTCTAAGGTTGTCGGCTGCTCGTGGGTTTTTTTATCATCTCGCGCTTTTATCGAATTTCCTGAAATTTTAATTTTTTGAAATTCTTCAAAATATAAACAGGATTTTCCTGACAATAATCCCAGTAATAACGTCAGTTACTAAGTTTTTCAGTCGGTTGTGAATTTTGTACTGACGGTGATTTACCGCAGATGAGGGTCGAACTCGCAACCTTCTGACGACCGGTGAGACGCTCTAACCGTTGAGCTAGCGAGACTAGATGGTGAGCTAATGTGCGAGGTGGACATATGTGCTGCCTGGCCAATCACCACGATAAGATAATATCAACGAATGAATATCAAAGATGATAGTGATTGTATGCCATATCATCCAATTCTGAGTTTGTTATGGCTAAATTAATTTAATTGGTTGCTTACTTATTCAACCATGAAGCGTTTACTTGTGTTCAATTGCTTTAGAATCAACAGTATCTATGGATATTAGTGATGGCCAACCTTCAGAGAGTGATGGCTATGATGAAATTATGTCTCTCCTTGAAAATATTGATGGACTTTCTGTAAGTTGTTTAACCCTTCAGTATCCGAGTATTTTGATTCAGTCCTTTTTGTCAGCTATTCAGCTCGACCTTTTTTGTAAAAGGCACAAACAGGGCTCTTAGACGGAAGCAGATTGGACTCTGAGGAAAAATGCATACGGCAAATGGCGTGTACTATGTCTAAGAATAATGGATTGTAGATTTTGTGTAATCAAACGCTATGTAGCGTAGCGGCACTGTACGTGTCTCTTACCCCTGTGACTAGGGATTGATTCTTGGCAGCGTGAAATTGTCTGATTAAAGTTACCTTCAGTAAAATGGTAGAAAAGTATTGTCTCGTTTGACTCTACAAGACATTCTAATTTTCTTTAGGTACACCGGTTTCCACTTGTAAAAACACTGGTCCATGAAGGGTGGTCCTTGCTTGACCTCTAGGGAGGACAGCGGTAGCTCTCAGTCCACATTAAAACTCTTGAACGAATTATGGGTAGTTTTAAAATTAATGACTGAATTAATGGCAAAAAATCTGGACGATAACCACGTGGTAAGAGCCTTGGGTTCCCGACCGCCCGGTCGTTGGGGCTTCTTATTGGGGTAGGGTATAAGTTAACTTCTCATATTAATACCGTCCAAGCGTTTCTACATGACACTTGTAAAGACTTACTGCGCACACAGATAACTGTTTTCCATTCGTCATTCTCAGAGTGTTATGGATGTTCATGACCACAACTGCTTGATGGAAGGAGATTTACTGGAAATTGACCAGGATTCTCTGGGAGCTGTGGAAAGGGTGAAAGCTTTCTTATTAGACGACTTCTTGGTCACTGCTTGCTTCGTAAGCAACAGGTAACTGAGCTTGATCGTAATTTAAAAAGCTTTGAAAACACTAGATAAGGGTGAAATGCAGAATGACTTGCATTTCTACTCAGTTCTACCTGTATTCTGTGCGATTAAGAGGAACTTATATCCAAAAAATTGCCTGGAAAATATCAGGAAAATCACTTAATTCATACCATGGAATTTATGACTAAATTTTGGGCTAGCTTATTCGACTTTCGAGAATAATGAACACCGTGAACGGGCTGGAAGAAAACACAGTTGGTGGGAACGGCCTGTAAGAAAGTTTGTTAGCATCCATTCAAGGCCTTCCCATCCTACCGTGAAGCTGACGTCGATACTACATGGTTTCAACATCATGATACTGTTTTCCTGGACTGTTTTTATGCATCGGATTTCTGCTTGAATTTTTGTGGAACACACGTGAATGTAAATTAAAACAAAACAAAGTTAAGAAACAAATATTAAAGCCAGGGGAAATAATGTCATTATATTGGAATTGTCTTGTTTAGATCATTGGCTGAAGCGTCTTAACCCTAGCTGTGCCGGCTATTCTTATTGTCGAAAATTCCGTGGAAGGGCGTCTTACCGTCTTCCCTAATTCTTTTAACGTACGCAGTACTTTTGCAAAAGTCGGTTGAGAGGCTGATTTGCCCTTCGTGATGGGAGCCGACTCGACGCCCCTGGTCCTGATAGGTTTAATCTTCTTGTTATCGAGTGCGGTAACCAGGATACCTTGTAAGACTTTTACCAGAATTTCCATTTCAGGCTTGGTCCCGGACGCTTCAAGTTAAAATCCGTGTTCGAAGTCGACAACGTTGGGGTGGTGAATGTACACGACATGGAAGGTATGTTTCGTGAATATTCTATTAACGTTCTTTTTGCTTTTCATTTGATTTTGATTTATTCAGCTTTCACACTCTTTTAGACTCATTGACTGCATAAAAATTATAAAGTTTCATAAAAAATTCCCTTTCTACACATTGTAGAGTTAAAAATGGCGATTAATACTAGTTTCGTCTATTCGACCTCTTCAGTTATCGCTATATTGTTTCTTTTGAAAGAAACAATATGGGGATAATTGAAGAGGTCGAATAGACGAAACTAGTATTAATCGCCATTTTTAACTGTATACTGTGTCGAAAGGGAATTTTTTTATGAAACTTTATAACTTTTATGTAATCAATAAGTCTGAGCAAATCTTTCTTGCCTGAAATATATAAAATTTCACACTCTGTCGTGAGCGGACTATAACAACAAGTTGCTCGAAGTAACTTGTTGTGGCTCGTACTTCATGTACTCCTACACATACCGTGCGTTGTAGCATTTTAGGTTTAGGTTTAGGGTCACGATTAGGATTAGGGTTGAGGTGATGGTCAGGGTTAGGGTTAAGGTTAGGTTAGAATTAAGGTTTGGGAAGGAACTAGGATTACCCTGAAGGTACTTATAAAGGATAGATCTGTGTAGGAGTACATGAAGTGCCTACCTTGTTCGGGCAGTCTATCAAATATTCTGTTGTTTCAAAGATTTATTTATTTATTTATTTGTTTGTCAATATGTCTGTCTGTCTGTGTGTATGTATGTATATTTTATTTATTAAAAGTTTTATTATTTCTTAAAGGTTTGAGTAACGCCTTTAGGATCATGAACTTCCCCACTGGTGAAACGTTCACATACCAAGTCGATGACCTGCAGACCAAGGTAAACATTTAAAGACAGTAACATACCATGTGCAGTTTTCTTGTTGCTGCAAGTTCCGGTGGTTATCCGTTAACGAGATCCAAATGGACATCTGGCGATAGACCGCTGCCATCACAATCCAATCAGGCGTGTGCTATTATTATGCCATGTTTCCATGCATCGCCTCTGATGGTACTGCAGATTGGTGGTAATGATCTTGGAATTTTCTCGCAGAGTTTTAAGATCAGTTTTGTACCATTCCATTGCGTGTGAAGTTCCAAAATTATTACCAACAATCCTCTGTACAATCAGAGGTGTCTGGAAGCTTGGCATATCAGTAGCGCGCTAGCCCTATTGAATCGTAGTGACCGGGGTATTTTGCTAGAAGCCTGTTTGCATCTTGTTAATGTATCACATTGTATGGCTGTGCCAGCAAGCGGTCCGAACACACAAATTCTGCAATTTGATTGGTTTATAAGTGGTCGGATATTTCCCGTATCGCCCATTCAAGGGGGGATTTAATAAAGCCTTAGCTGTGTCGAATAAAAATTAGAATTTTTGATAACATGTGAAGTGAATGTGTATTACGAAGTGGGTATTACGACTTATCAGAAAAGGAAAAGTAACCATGCGAAGTGAAGTTAGTGAAGAAATTCTATATGAAATGACGACGGAATTGCAAGTGTTTGCAGTTTGATGTTTGTACCTTTGGCATTACTTTTTGGCATTACGAATTGTATTCCAGTAAAGCCATCGGACAAACTAAAAAACTTATAATCCTTAGAAAAGATCGGCCCAGTATTTCACTAGCACAGACCTCACGCTCGGTCAGTAAGTAATAATTATTGATGGATTTGTAAGGTTATAAAAATTGGGATCTCATAACTACGTTGATCATTCCTGAGGAAGACCATCGATCGGAGTGTCGAAAAGCTGGGTCATAAGAAATACTACAAAATAACTTGCTTCTTACGCGCACTCTAATTGGTAAATAGTCGTATTTATATAAGAGTATTTAAACACGGAATTTTATGAAATAATACGCATGCCATGCCCGCTCTGATTGGAGAAGCCTCATTTTCTCTCAGAGTACAGAGATGCGCTGACGTTACTTTCATTTTGTATTGGTGTACAAAGACAAGGATGACGTCACGAAAACTCGAAAAAATCTTGCTTATTTTATAAAACAAATAGAAAGTAGCTTTCTTGTCCCTTTACTGTGATAGCAACATTCATGATTTCATTTTAACTGGAAATATACCAGAAAACACTCGGCTTCGCCTCGTGTTTTCATTCGGCATTTTTCCGGTTGAAATGAAGTCGTTCATGTTTCTATCAGAGCACAGAGACACTCAACCAAGTTTCTATTTGTTAAAAATAAACATGGAAAACCCTTTTATATTTCTTAAACGTTTCAAGTTACGCTCGAATCTTTTTAAGCTGGAGTAACGTAAAACAATCTGTAATGCTGTACCTGGCTACATTGGGAATTTGTTCGTTCTCTACTAAATTTCAGAAACAACATTTTACGAGGAGTTACAGTAACAGAAGTGTTGGTTACATGTGGATCAGTCCAGTTAGATAGAAGGGCCCGCCAAACCACCGGTTACTTTAATCAAAAACACTACCGGGTCCAGCCTCGGCTTGAAGGGAGGGCAGCCTAGGAGTAGTAATTAAATAGTAACATATCCTGTTCTGCTCGGAGGTCCTCCAGAAAAATCACATATTTAGTTCTTTGAGATTGTTTTTAGTGACCATTGAAATATTCAAGCATGCGCTTACAGTATTTACCAGGATGTGGTAAATTACATTCTGGTAAATACTGTGAGTTGCGCTTTATAAACTACTTAGAAGATGAATACTTGTAGCTGTTTTCTTTTCCTACTTCTTAAGTTAGTAAGCGAATTTATCGCAAATTACACTTATTATTATCTTACTGAAAGGGAGGCCCGAGTCCCTTGGGCCCCACCCTGGATTCGCTACTGAATAAGATCATGTTGACCCAAACTACCGATCACTTCATTCTTGTTAGTCCACATTTCATTCATGTAGACAAAATGGCTGGACATGCTTGAAGACACGAAACAAAGATTCAAAATTCAGCTGCAAAAGGAAGTCACCGCTCAGAGCCAAATGGCACTGGACCAGTATGAGAAAGAAAAAAATCCGTTTTATGAGTCAGGTAAGATTTGTTGTGTACACGCAACAGACAAGATTCAACAAGGATTTTTAGCTCAGGGGTAGATCTCTTCACGGTGGGAGGTCGGTACTTTCTGAATTCGTCCTGTAATTAGCAGCGATGGGAGGACCGATTCCATAATTTTCAACCTCAATCATGATTTAGCTGTGCACTCGTTCAAATGTAATAACTATTAACATTTCTCATGATGAAGGTCAAACAATAAGGCTTCGAGCAAGAAATCCTTTCGTCTTTTATTATTATGAAGTAAATAATATTAAAATTTTTAACTTGGGGGTGCTGGTGGCTCAGCGGAAGCTGCACGTGTCCTTCACCACTGTGACTAGGGTTTGATTCCGGCCATAAGCAGTTATCTGATTTAAAGTTACCTAGGTCACATGTGAGAGTAATGTTGTTCAGTTTGACTTGAAAAGCACCAAAGGTTTTCTAGGTGTACTCTTGTTTCCTTCCGTAGTAAAGCTGGGTCCATGAGGGGTGGCCCATACCGGACTTCTGAAGAGAAAAGCTGAGGTAACTGATAGGGTTATCCAGTATAAATAAAGACACCTATGCAAATCGTGGAACGTTGTACGGGTGCAAATGTCCACAATATTTGGCCAAAAAAGTCAAACAGTTGCAATGGCGACAACGTCTGACAATAGTATATGTCGATCATTTTCTTTCTTGCTTTGATGCTACCAAAAAATTGATTAACTAATGTCTCCAGAAATTGAGGAGAAAGCACTTTGAATGCCAAGCTGTGCCCCAATTTCAGCCACTTTTGGCTCCCCTAACTCATTTTTACATCATGTTTCGTCTTTTTCTGTGTTTCCCTGCCACTAACTTTGAACTGCCTCTTTTGCTTATATGAATTAAAGATGAGGAGGAAGATGACATTTTTTCGACAACAAGCAGTCCTAGTGTTGTATCGAAGGTTAGTTGGGTTTTTTATTTTTTTGGTTTCTTTTTGGGTTTTCTCTTTTCTTCCACAGAAACACGCCACATGTTCTGTCACAGAATTAGTAATCATAGACAAGCAGAAGTTCAACCCCGCGATTTTTTATCCTCGCTTTTTGCTCAGCCGCAATGAAAATTGCAAGTTTTCGGATTAGTTTTTCTTACAAGGCACTTCGGTTCTCAAAAAAAATTGTATGATTTATTCTTTAAACTCCAAGGTTGTCACTTGTTCGGTTGTTTTTAATAAAGAGAACACTATACAGCATAAATATTTTACGAAAACACTCGTCAGGCAGATGCAACTGCAGGAAATATGAGAACACAAACATCAAAGTTCCCGATACTGAGTTGGAGTTCATGTTGATTGTTTATTTTGTTGGTCTGTTAAGGAACAATCAATAGCAAATGCAGTGGACAAGAGTGGTACACGCTGTATAGTGTATTCGTAGAACATACATAGCGGTTTGTCTATTATAGTATATATAATTTCTTAAGATTTGCTGGAATACATTTTTGTAGAGTGATCTACTTGCTGTTGAGTGGTTGCGAGATGTTCCAGATGATTTGGATGTATGTATCGCCCAAAGAGATTTTGAAGGAGCCATGTCTTTGATAGAAAAAGGTATTTATGGAAGGCGTTGTTGTTGGTTGAGGGGGAGTTGTTGTCGTTGCTGTAATTGTTGTTATCGTTGTAGTTTTGATTGTGGTGGTCCCGAATGGTTTTTGTTATTATATGGCTTTTTATTGATTTCTCTGTGTTAATTACTATAGTTATTATTACTGTATCCGTAATCATAGTTCCTGTACTAGTTCTCATAGTTGCTGTTCTTGGTGCAGTCGTTATTGTTGCTGTATATTCATAAGATTAAGTCAAAACATAATCATTCAACACGATTATTATCGTTGTGATTACAGTTAACGACTATTTAAAGGACTCGCCAAGCTCTCATGCTCTAAATGAAGTCAGGTATGGTATGGTCATCTCTCTCCCTGTCCCTCTCTTTGTCTCTCTCTGTTTTTCTGTGTGTGTGTGTCACTCTCTCCGTCTCACTCTCTGTCTCTCACTCCCTCTTCCTTTTAACGGAAAGATGTCCGAATTTAAATAAATCATTCTCTCTCTCTCTCTCTCTCTCTCTCTCTCTCTCTCTCTCTCTCTCTCTCTCTCTCTCTCTCTCTCTCTCTCTCTCTCACTCTCTCTCTCTCTCTCTCTCTCTCTCTCTCTCTTACTCTTACTCTTTCTCTTTCTCACTCTCACTCTCACTCTCTTCTCGTCCATCTGCAATGTAGAATGCTAAGGGTAGCTCATACTATTTATTGTGGTTACCTGTTGCATTGCATTAACTTGTACTGAACCCGAAATAGGGGTCCCATACCGACCTCGGGCAGACTTAAGTTATAATGTGGATAACCTATACAGGAACTACGGCTTTATTCAATGTCACAATTCACCTATCGTCATAACTGTTCATTTTACTCCTATATTTGTCAGAATAATGTTGGTGTTTTTTGTATTCGTGATGCAGGAGTCGCGTAGATCATCGGGTGAAGCTGTTGTCAGAGGCATTAATGACGGAACTGGAAGCAAACCAGAGCATACTTTTGCATGGTGGACCGCAGTCCAGTCGTCGTGCTGTCCTGTTGCTTAACAAACTGGGAAAAGCTCATCAGGTGAGTTCATCTTTTGTCAGTTTTTTTATATCGGAGCATAAGTTCAATTGGCACATGGCTCACTTTGAATGCTTTTGATTTGATCTTTGGAAAAAAGGAGCTAAAGTTACTCGTTTTTCTTGAAATGCTTTTGGTAAATACCGTATTTACAAGTTTTCAAGTGAGCAGAGCAGTTTGTACAGGAACGTTCTGATGAACTGGCTGAACAGTTGGTTAGTGTAAGCTAAACTTTGATCTTTAATTACGTTATTTACGACGATAAACTTTTGCTAACACTGTGACGAAATTGACACAAGGGAAATTTGGACCTACGTGTGCAATGCACCACTGGAAGGTTGACTGCTGTCAATGGTTGGACCAAAATTGAAATCAAAACTGAGGACATAAAGGCTTGGTTAGCCCTCATTTTACAGTTTCCTGCATAGGTATTTCGAAGTCACTTGGATGATAATCTGTGTAAAACTGAAACCCAAGATCACCTCGTAAGAGGCTGAAACTAGCGCACATGGTGACCGCGTATGAGACTGAAACTGATGTCCAAAAAGTCCTGCATGTCCGCAATTTTTGGATTCACTTTTTAACTTTGACGGTCTACGTTGTCTTTTTCCATATGAATTGTGCTTTGGCATTTTGCACAAGTTTATAGTCTTGAAACATGTTTCTTGATCTTGAACTTTTGTTCTGGATTGAATATCCTATTTTAGGCGTGTAACTTATTCCTTCGAAACAGAAGTGAAGCAATGAAACAAAGCTTCAGGTTTGTGCTTTTAAGAGAAAATGTTTTATTAGTGTAGATAAGAACTTGGTTTCGAGTGCAATTTGGAAAAAACACGCACGAGTGAGTTTTTCAAAGACTATCAAAATAGCACGAGTCCGAAGGACGAGTATTATGCAAGGTCTTTGGAAAACTCACTCGTGCGTGTTTTTTCCAAATTGCACGAGAAATCATGCTATTACCAATTAATAATATACATGAAAAAAGTCATACAATACCGAAAAAAGATAATTCACTGCAAATTACTGTATTACCTTTTTCGACACTGCATTACCTTGAAATTGCACTGCTCTTAGGCAATCAAATTCGAGAAATTTTTTCGTGTTTGTTATTAACATTGTTATGGATACAAATACGGAGGTTGTCCATAGATTTAAAGACTTTTTAGTGTGTAAGCCACAATCAAGTGTCTTATTTTCGAGCGCAAAATGCTTGTAATTTGTGGAAATCACCCTTTTGTGTGAAATTACGACGCTAACGAAAAGTTAAGCGCTATATAATCGTGCAAAAGATAGAGAATATTAGAGTTGAGGAATTTGCTTAGTAACTGACAAGCAGGGGGAGGAGTTTGTAATAAGCAAGTGTGTTGCCTATTAAGGTGGCCACTTTTAGTTTTTTTTAGTAACAAATGTTCGTAAAAACAGTCCTTTATTAACAAACACATACAGTCATATAACAAATATTAGTTGGTTTAACAATAATTTACGAATATTTTATGTTCTAACTTAGACAATTCCTCTTAGTGTTGGCATAGCAAGGTGGTAGCAGCTTTTTAACATGCTTAAGTAATATTTTAAAAATGAGTAGGAGTGCTTTAAAGGATATAAAACACGACAACCGAATGTTTTTGATTGATAAAGCACATATTGCGAGTTTCCTAAATTACTTCAAAAACGAACCCCTTCAACTCTTTCCCGGCGGGATAAGATTTGTATTATTTTACTCTGGCTAACACTAGACGATTTTACTCGTCAAGGAGAAAGTGCCCGCCCGGCAAAGAGTTAAACAGTAATTCGTGCAAGAAGAAAATTTGACAATCAATGTTTTCTTTGCAAAAAATTGAGGAGAAGAATAAGTGTGTGTTTGCCACATATAAACACACGACACAAACATGATATTTCTTTGTGTTTACCTCCTGAAATAGTTATGTGTTTTTGAAGTGAACTTCTATAGCGTTAATCGGTGGTGTTTTGTTTGGTGTGACTTGGTTTAATTTGATATGGTTTGATGTACTTTAGGTTGGTATGATAGCTTCGTTTTGTCGTCGCCTTTTCGGCAACTGTCTAGAAATAATCTAAGTTGTCTTCTGTCGAATACTTCTAACGTGTTTCAGGCAACTAAAGATTGAGGGTGCAACTGCTCTTTACATCAGCAAACTCAGTAACGTCTTCTTTACAAGTCTTATTGAATGCCACAAAGAGTTCTGTAAATTGTTTTCCGACTGCAAAGGATTCAAGTCAGGTTTGTTTGCTTGATTGTTCTCGTCAGAGAGGTTAAATATGGCACTAAACTGTATGAAAAAATATTGGAAGAATCATGTAGGTGAGTAGCGTAAATCCTCTATTAAGCCCGCTCTCTAATAAGCTCCCCTTTTTGGAGTAAGAAATTTATTAATCCCCCTCTCTTTTAAGCTCCTCCTTCCTTCTCCCCTTTTCACTCACAACCAAAAAAGTAATCAACAGACAGTATTATTGGTGAATTTGTACCGTACTAGTCCGGGTACGAATTCACATGCAGTACTTCTGCTCTAGTACCTTATGTAGTATACATACCATTTTCTGTTTTTTTGGAAAAGCGGTATAGCTGCTTGGAACCACAAGTCTATCCTGTAGAACCTCGCTCCCATCGGTAAAATTCCAAGCTACAACCTTTACGAGATATGAATTTTTGCACAATAGGAACGACAGTTCTATTGGTTAATCTCCAACTAACTCTTGATCTTGACCACTACTTACTTACCGGCTTTTGGCGAAATTAAATAAGTCCTCTCTTTCCATTAAGCCCCCTGTCTGCATTAAGTACCCCCCTCGTCAAACGGGCTTGAAATAAATAAGCCTCCGGGGGGCTTATTAGAGGATTTACGGTATTTAAGTACATTAACAACATAAATACTCTTGTGATTACAATGATTTCAATTTCAGTTTAGCTTTGTTTAACAATTCGCTTGCATGGACAACTGAACGCATAAAAATTTTAAAAACCAGTTTGTACTCCATGTTTCATATGCCTCATATGTTTTCACTTCAAGAGAACTGTTGTGAAAACCAGGGCTAAAACAGGAAGGGGCAAGGGAGTCGTATATATTATAAATAAGAGTTATATTAGCATTGTTTTTATTGATAATTATTTAGCATTCATTGTCTGGGCAAATGACGAACTGGAGTATTTCGTATCGAAATTTTCTCGCCAAGTGTTTCATTGTGACATTACGTTAAATGCCATCGGAATATGCATTGGTATCGCAACGCGGCACTGTGACAAGGTAGGAAGGCGTTACCATAATTTCTCAGGAGCAACAAAGTCAATACACATTTAAAGAAAACGATATATTTTTTAAAAGCATACATGTTTCGACAACTTCAAGATGCCATCTTCAGTGCAGAATGAATGATGTGAGGTAATATGATACAATAATATATGAGTTAGGATATGAATAAATTATTTACAATTGATGAGGAAGTGATCTGCTTACAAATACAGGATTATTTGCATAAAGTGATGATAGGTGTATTTATAAACTGAAAATAGTATTGAAGTGATGAATTTGGACGTTGAGATCGGGATTGATTTTGTTGATGTGAAGAGCCTCTTTGATTTTGAGGGAGAAGGTTGAATGAGCGGAGTCTATGATTTTAAAGCAAGAGTGTGAAAATTGCTTTTTACAAGGGGGAGAGGCGTGAAGATGTTTTTAGATGTTTGAGTTTCTGTCCGTATTCGTGTGTTCCTTAATACGGACAGAAACTCACGGACAGAAATACGGACAGAAACTCAAACATCTAAAAACATCTTCACGCCTCTCCCCCTTGTAAAAAGCAATTTTCACACTCTTGCTTTAAAATCATAGACTCCGCTCATTCAACCTTCTCCCTCAAAATCAAAGAGGCTCTTCACATCAACAAAATCAATCCCGATCTCAACGTCCAAATTCATCACTTCAATACTATTTTCAGTTTATAAATACACCTATCATCACTTTATGCAAATAATCCTGTATTTGTAAGCAGATCACTTCCTCATCAATTGTAAATAATTTATTCATATCCTAACTCATATATTATTGTATCATATTACCTCACATCATTCATTCTGCACTGAAGATGGCATCTTGAAGTTGTCGAAACATGTATGCTTTTAAAAAATATATCGTTTTCTTTAAATGTGTAGGAAGGTGCTGTTGTGCTGTAGCTTAACTATATACATACACATATTCACATGCATATACATAGACGTATACGTACACGTACACCTATGCATCTACATCTACATCTACACATACAAATACACACACACACACACACACATGCACAAACACAAACACAAACACATACACATACACATACACACACACATACACACACACACATACACACACACATACACACACACATACACACACACATACACACACACACACATACACACACACATACACACACACACACACACACATACACACATACACACATACACACATACACACATACACACACACATACACACACACATACACACATACACATACACATACACATACACATACACATACACATACACATCGTTTGGTGTCCGTCGCTTCCGACGATGACAATTTGACTACAGAAACCAGGAGCTCCTGAAATACTACGACGCGCTCCGATTATTTGTTCTTTCGCCTTTCTCGCAGGGCTCTATGTTGTTGCGAAATCTTAGTTTCGAATCTGTCGGCAGCATCTTTCAGCTGATTCCACCATCTTGAACGGTTTCTTGCGACAGCTTCCCAGTCATCAAGAAGTGTGCATATCTTGAATCTGTCTTTCAACGTATCTTTTCGATGCCCTGCATACCAGCCCGACGCAGAATTTCTTCGCTAGTAATTCGGTATCTCCGTGTGATGTTCATAACGTATCGAACGTATACGCATACACATACGCATACGCATACGTATGTGTATACATACATACATATATACGTGAACGTTTAGGTTTACGAAATGCAAAGAGGGCTCAATAACGCAAAGAAAGAGCAAATGGGATTATATCGCTTACCTCAAAAAGTCACTACAGCCTGTTTCATCTTGGGAAAGAATCTTCAGGTGACTGAAAGAATCTTCAGGTGACCTGAAGATTCTTTCCCAAGATGAAACAGGCTGTAGTGACTTTTTGAGGTAAGCGATATAATTACATACATATATATATATATATATATATATATATATATATATATATGAACCAAAGGTGAGGACCAGAAAGGTTGCAGTGTTGGTTTGAAAATGAAGAGCGCTCAATACCAAAGCAGTAGAGCGAATAAAGAAGTAAAATAGACAAAATTTTTGCTGTCGCTACTCTGAGTTTCACGCGCTCAGGCGATCATCAGGCAACTGATGATCGCCTGAGCGCGTGAAACTCAGAGTAGCGACAGCAAAAATTTTGTCTATTTTACTACTTATATATATATATGTATATATATATATATATATATATATATATATATACGTGTACATGCACATGTACATATACTGAATACATGTGCGTATACATCTGCACGTATACTTATAAAATTTATTGAGAATTCATGAGAAAAATGCAAAGGAAATCATAACCATGTCGTGTCTTTATATGTGATGAAGACACATGTGACTTTGTATTTGATGAAGTTAATTTTTTCGGCTTAGAAAACATAAACTTCCAAACTTTGTTCGCGAATTAGTGTAGTACGAGTTTGATTTTATAAGTAATTAATACAATATGAGCGGCCGATCTGTATGGGATTTACTACGCCTTGCCTTGTAAATCTCGCACAGATCGGACGCGAATATTGTATCTTTCTTAAAATACGAATACATTTAAATGGCCATGTTTACCTGTTATTTTGAAGTTTCAGCAAATTTTAAAGTAGAAAATCGAAGGAAAAGTTCATAATTCTAAAGCCTGGTTTCCATTAAATCGCAAGAATCGTAAAAATCGTGTAGTAGCAGTCGTCGCGACCCTTGCGATTTAATGGAAACGTGAGTCGAAGTGACTCTTGCCACTCAAGCGACTAATCGCAAATAAAGGATTAGGAGCCAAAATCTTTTATGTTTCCTTCGTGAATTATTAATGAGTTTTTTAAAACATGATAAAGTAGTCCTGCTCGGTTTTCCAATATTGCATATACATATACATACATACATATAACTTGTTAATGATAAGGCTTCGTGCTGCTACTCTGAGTTTCACGCTCTTTCGCCTGAAGATCGCGAAAAAGCGTGAAATTCAGAGTAGCAGCACGAAGCCTTATCATTAACAATATTAACATCGCTCTGCCTCTACGGAATTGAACACCCTGTTGTCTATTGAATAACATTGAAAATGTATCATTTATTTACATATACATATACGTATACATTTATATACATATAATTTTTTTGCTTAGTTTTTCGATGGGTTATTCCTTTCTTCCTTCTTTTCTTCTTTCCCTTTCTTCCTTCCCTTTCTTCCTCCCATTTCTTCTTTCGCTTTCTTCCTTCCTTCCTTCCTTCCTTCCTTCCTTCTTTCTTTCCATCCATCCATCCATCCATCCATCCATCCATCCTTCCCTCTTTCCTACGTTTCTCTTTCCTACCCTTCCCTTTTTCTGTCCCCCCTCGTTCTGTCTCCTCTCGTTCGTCCCCTCCTCCACCCCTCTGCTGTTTCACAACCCTTTTGCTGTTTCTATTTGATATGCAACTGCCTACGCAAGACTTCTTTTATGTTACTGTTAGTTGTTTAACATCGTCTTTTTTGTACATCCAGCTGCAAGAAAGTGGCTTAGACTTAACATTCTCCATGAGGAAGATGCTTCTTGAAAATATCAGAGATGCCATCTACGAAAGTCATCGCCATCATGTGGAAGCCATCAAACACCGTGTTGTTGTAAGTTTCTCCCCCTGTGCTCTGCGAAAATGAGTGAACACTCGGTTTCCGCCACAGAAGGGTGAATAATCGACTCCCCAAGGATTTTGGATGGGAGGTATTCCCTAAGAGTGCTTCGTTGCTATAGAGTGGTACTGCTTTCACAGTGGCTTGAGAGAAGAGTACACGGCTTTCAATATGTTGATATCTAATTTTATTCTTATTTTACTATTCTAATTTAATAGCATAAGAATATGCGTCACGCAGATTCTGACACATGATCGGGAGCAAAACATCTGGACGGGGGTATTGACCTTACTCGTGAATGGCACCGTATTTGATATTCTTCGATATGTGTATCGATTAGATCTTCTAGCCTCGTTTGCAAGAGCGTAGCTTATAGCAGCGTGCGAAGTGTGATACTTCCAAAGTTTGTTTAAAAAAACAGGAAAATCGTGCAAAAATAGTTATTTGGAGTATTAAATTTCTGGCAAAATTTGGTGTGGTAAGGTACATCAAAATCTCTCTTGGTTGCAGGTTTATATTTAATTTACATATTAGGGCTGAGGATTAAAATCAGATGAAATTTTCGAAAGGATACAATAATCGGGCTAATTAAGCTGGACACAGCGCCCCCCCCCCCCTCCAGTCAAAATGGGTAAACTTCGCCCTCCTTACTTGTGAGGTAAAATTTTTTTAAATTTCCTACACATCATTGAGCGTAGGGGCCCTGATTGAATAATGCAAGAGTACTGAATCAAGCGCCATATATCAGTAAGCTCAATGTGGGTGACACTTCCCGACGTCAAATTTTGCAACCTCAAAATTCGTGGAGACGATAGTTCTGTTCTAACGAAATCCTAGACTCACTTGTCCAAATTCTAAAACTCTAGTAGAAATTATTGTTGAAAAAAATGTCGGCGAAGGCTGATAATATCTATTCGTAAGACACTTTAAACAGAACAGCTTTGCCTTTATTTATATGGGTCTTAGGATTTTGATGACGTCAAGTAAACGCTTATAAGTTATCGTGTATCTTCTATTTATCTCCCCCCTTCGAATAAGCCTCAAGCCTCTAATAAGTCCCATTCCTGATTGGGTTAGTTTTACTCATTAGAAAGGAGATGTATTTCAATATGGAAATATGAGCACTAAGCGACAATGTTCCACAAAAAAACCGTGTTCATTTAATTGAAATTCGGTATATTTAAGCGTCAGCGTAATATCTCCATGTTATTACGAATTAATATATTTATTTGTATGAGTATGAATTGCTGAAGAGCATGAAAATTTATCAATTCCCCAGCCTCAATTAACTTCCTCCATTTCTGATAAGCCCCAGGGACCTAAAATAGAGGAAACTCGGTTTGCTGACTTTGTCACCAAAGCCTGTGGTGACAACATACATAACAGTTTTTTTGAGTGGTGTTATGTTGCTTTCACTTCTCTTATAGGAAGAACAATGGCAACCTTTAAACTATACAGGCAGAACTGAGGAACGGGAGTCTTTGATTTGCGAAATGGAAAGCATGGGAATTGTAACGTTCAATACTGTTGTCATTCTTGGTGAGAACTGAATGGTACTTTTACGGTGGTGTTGATTTGGTTTGATTTTCTGCTGTGCAATCTAACTAGAACACTGGAAGTCTGGTGTCTAGGCTGCTGTCATTTTTAACCTCTTCGTTTTTTTGTTGTTGGTGTAGAGGGCGAAAAATGCACAATTCGGCTGAGCAACTCTACCATCACGTTTATTAAAAGCGTTTGTGGATTTCTTGGTGACTGCCTTAAGCTTTATTCTCCTGATGTAAGTTACTTCGTGTTATTCGTACATTATATGTTTCTTGAAACGGCTTATTTGACGAATCTGCAGTTCACTACCCAATGAAAGATAGTGAAGAGAAATTTCGAGTGGAGAATGATGGGAAGAAGTCAAATCGTAATCTTTATGTTCCAATGGTCGGTGAGATGCAGTGACTCATGAGCTATTTGTAAACTTGACTGTACTAAACGTAAACAATTGTTAAAGTTTCCTGTGTCATGTTTTATTTTAGCTGCACCAAAATATCATTCACTGTTTGCACAACTTATTTGAGACTCAGGTTTCACTCTTTCGCTCGAAGCTGGAGACGGGTCACAAGATTGAAAAGGTGAGTGCAAGAGTGTAGTGTCATCGCGGGAGCCTGCGTTCCTAACGACCTGCGCCACGGAACGAAAGGCTCTGCGGAACTGAGATGAGATTCACAATTTAATTGATTGATTCATGTAACAGTTATTAAAACGTAACTCGTGGCCTGAATCTACTCTTACGAAGATTTTGTTTGTCCTTTCACATGTGAAAAACATGTGGAATTGGGTCATTTTCACATATAAAATACTGAATTCGCATGTGAAGTTACTATTTCAGAATCATCCTCAGTGCACTTAAATTGGATAAAAAATCGCCTCCAATCCCTGTGGACTCGATAGCTCAACAGGTAGAGCGGCGGACCGGTATCCCGAAGGTGCGAGTTCAAATCCCGCTCGAGTCAACATTTTTCAGTTGACTTCGGCAGTGTAGGTTAATTGTGAAGTTATGTGAAGTTACATTCCTCAAAATTTCACATGTGAAAGCATGGTACGAAAGAACGTATTTCACTTGTGAAAAGGTAGATTTGCCGATGAAAATTAATTTCACATGTGAAGTTTTGAATCCTTTTCACTTATGAAGCACTATTTTTATATGTGAAATGGCATGTGAAATTTTCGTCACGGAAGCGTCAAGTTTTATGACAAGCTCTTGCGCACTACCTTAGCGCCGCTGTTTGGCGTTCAAAATATGCGTAAACAAATAAAATTTCGCCAACAGTAACTTCCTAGTTCATACAACAAACAGTTCTTGTCAGAATTGCTCTCGCTAGTATCCAAAAAAATGTACAAACCCGAGCAGGATGTCCGCATACAATTTCCAATGGTACAACCGACGACGTTTGAAACTTTTCAGGAAATACCTTCCCCATGTCCTTCTCAAGTGTTTTTCCCTTACGGGAGAACATAAACATACTGCAAGATGATTATCACGTTTTCCCAGCTGTACCATCCGCACATCCCACTACATCAGAACAATGATATACAAATAAAGCGCTGCGTCGGCAGTGTTGAACGATGTATAAAGAGCCAAAGAGGGTCAGAGAACTGCCGAAACTTACTAATGGGGTGCTGGTGGCACAGTGGTAGTGCATATGTCTCTCACCACTGTGACTAGGGTTCAATTCCGGCTGCCGTGCAGTTATCTGATTAAAGTTACCTTGGTCACATGTGAGAAGAGTGTTGTCCAGTTTGACACTACCGAACATTGTAGGTTTTCTCCGTTTACTCCGGTTTCCTCCTGTAATAACACTGGACCCATGCGGGGTGGCCATTACTGGACCTCTAAGTAGAACACCTTGGCTAGCTGATAGGGTTATCCAGTACAAACAAAGGCGCTTTACCTTTACGTTACCTTTACTCGATAACAAACTGATATTTCGAGCGAAGGCCCTTCATTGGAATGAAAAGGTCCCTCGCTCGAAACATCAGTGCGTTATCTAGTAAGTTTTGGAAGTTCTCTAATCTTTTTGGTTTTTTGCACATCATCTCATATTACTTTTTCAGAATCATCCTCAGAAATATACATGAACAGAAATTTTTCATGACAATCTCACTGCCGAAGCCAACTGAAAAATGTTGACTCGAGCGGGATTTGAACTTTGTCGCGAGAATATTTCGTGCACTTAATATGGATAAAAACTCGCCTCCAATCTCTGTGGACTTGATAGCTCAACCGGTAGAGCGGCGGACCGGTATCTCGGTGCGAATTCAAATCCCACTCGAGTCAACATTTTTCAGTTGACTTCGGCAGCGTCAGATTATCAAGAAAAATTTCTGTTCATATCACTTTGCCCATGAAAAACCTCATAAGCCACAATACGCACTGCACAGTGTTCACACCACACAATACACGGCACAGCTTTACCACAATACATTACACGTTACCAAAACCATTCTCATACCTCACAATCTCAACTGTTCTATACCCATGCCCCATTACCCTTCCCGCGTCTCATGTAACACTACACAGACTGCGCAATACTGCACACCGCAGACCATGCATCCCAGACCATAGACATACCACTATATTCAACACACACTCCACGACACGTCGCGCATTACTCGTACCACTCCACTCAAGTTTCCCAACTCACCCCAGACTATACATGGCACATTGTACCTATTAATTTATTTCATACTACTCACATACAAGAAATTTTCATTAAATTCTGTTTGGTTTCGTTTTTGTTCCCGCTATACTAATCCCTTCAGAATATTTTTTGCCCAGATTTTCGTTAATATTCGTATGTTTTTATTGCCTTTTAGCCTGACTTTATCATAGAGAATGCCACATTTATTCTAGAAACAGTTTTACACGTCGTGGAAGACAGGTTAAAGGTAAGCGTTGCGTCGTCGGCTTCAATTTGCTGATTACTTATGTAAATAGAGCCTTGTAACCTGTTGTTCCAGGAAGAGCTCGTCGTCGTTCTTCAACAATGTTGAAGGTATCCCTGTTTTCATTTGTTTATTTATTCATTCGTTTGTTCGTTCCTTCGTTCGTTCGTTTGTTCATTTATTTATTTGTTTATTTATTTATTTATTTATTTTTATTTATTTATTTATTTTATTGACTTATTTATTTTTATTTGTTTATTGTTTGTTTATTTCTTTATTTATTGTTTATTTGTTTACTTATTTAATATTTTATTTAATTATTGATTTATTTCCTACCCCACTCAGTTATTGCTCAAGACTCTTGTACATTTGTTGTTGACTAGTAATTTCAAGGCTGACATTTAACCCTTTATTGAACACACATCTGCAGCCATCCCAAACAAACCCTACCATACCCCGAAGTATCATACACACCCTGCCCTTCCTTATCCTATCTTATACTAACTATTCTTACTCTACCCTGAGTTTCCACGCTCTATCTGGCCGTATCATATTCTACGCCATCATACCTTACCTTACCCTATCCTACTATACCCTTTTATGACATACCCTATCCGACTTTATTCTACTCTACCTTATCCTATTCTACCCTACATGCCCTTCTCTACCCAAATCTACCCTTCCTGACCATTCCCTTATTACCTTCCCTTTTAATTCTATTCCTAGTATATATTTTAACCATTTTCTTACCAACCCTATCCTACTCTATCTACTCGACCATGGCCCACCTTTTCTGTGACTTTCTTCTTCAAAGTCACTGAAAATTTCTGTTTAGAACCGTTTACATTACGTGCCAGATAGCATGCTGTCCCTTCACTCAGAGATGGCCAAACTGACCTCCTTGGCGGAACATTTAATGAAGAAAAAGTCCGAGAAAGTGAACCCGAGCTAGACTAAACCCACTGCAAACTGTTCAGTTTGAAAGAAAGCGAGGTGAATAGTACAACATGACTTAAAAGATTTTCGCTGGTGCATTAAACGAGATAGAGTTGCTAAATACTTTAACAGGACATAAATAGAACGATAAAAAAAAAGTTCCTGTCACATAGAGCTTGATTTAAATATTTTTGCAAAAGCGCAACATTGGTAATCTGCTGAAATAAAGGAAAAGCTATTGATGTTATTTTACTTGTGAAAAAAAACTTAATTTTCTGAAAAAAGCTTATGGATTTAGAACATTTTCGAATCGAATGAGAAATTTTCGTATCTTGTCGTGAAATTAGAAAAGTTTAATTTATTGAATACCTGATTGACATATTACAGTGCCAATATGGAGGGAAACTTTTCTTTTAGTTTTAATCCTATTTAGAAATAATTGTATGTGAGGGAGGAAGACGTTGTTTGTTCGTCAACATCTCATCGCGTTCTAGAGATATTCAGGTTTATATTATTTGGGGAAAATATAATGAAAAATCATAACCGTGTCATGCCTGTAGATCTTACACAGATCTCTCTTGTCTCCATCATCAAGTTCTTCCAGTTACAGAAAACATTAACTGCCAAACGTTGTTCATCACCTAAAGTATAAAAGAGTTAGTTCTAGAAGTCATTTGAAAAAACTTTAAAAAGTTGTATTTTCGCATCTAAAACATTTCGCTGTTGCCTTTTCTTTTATATCCGACTTCTGCTCGGTTTCTAAGTATTACTTCACGGAACATATAACAGGACAAAAAGGCTGCTAAATAAAAATGACAAATTGGTGCAACGGGAACCACAATTGACTTTGTAATTGGAGGAAATAAACAGTGGCTCAGGACTGGTTGTTACTACTCTTGTTTCCCTTCTCTCACCTTCAGTGAAAGCATCGAACGTTTTCACTTGTATCTCCTGTGTTTCACATATAAGGTCGATTAGACTTTTGAACAAAATTATCAGAAACTCGATCATGGTAATCCTATTCTGAACTATCGTTTAAAATGTCTCTTGAAACCCCGCTGTATCTAATATGCTTTTTGCATACAACGAAAACTGGTTAGTGAAAAATAAATCAAATTTAGAATTACTTAATTTCATATATTATCCAAATTTAAAATCGTTTATTTTCATATTACCCACATAATTACCCATTTCACATGTGAAATACCTGATTCCTGTAAAGAAGGAAAAGTGAAATTTTGGTAAAGATTATCTTGTTGTCCTGGGAAGCGATTAAATTAATTTTCAGTAGCGGTCGGTAACATCTTCCAGATTGACTCTTGAGCCTGCAATATCACTAGTCTGACTTCAATTGAGTTGACAGTAACTGTAGGTCATCTTATCTTTTAATCTTCAAGAGTTATATAACATAACATGGATTTACGGAGTCATCGTTATCTTGACGGTTCCATAATGGTCTGAAGAGGGAAGCTTTTGCTTTATACTGCCCTCTCGAAATTTCTCACTATAAATTAATCGTTGTCGCTGACGTAGGTTTTATTCTTGTTATCTTTAGTGCTTACATGGTCGCCTGCAAATCGTGCAGAGTTTCTGCTACAAGGTGTCACAGTGAAGTTTCGAACAATTTCGGGTACATTTCTGGTGTATCTCCAGTTGGTTTAATGTCTATATAATTTTCATCATGCTATGGGCTTATCAAATGTGAAAACTTGGCAGAAACTAGATTTTTTACAGTCAGTCAAAAAATCGTGAAGCTTTCATTTGCATATTAATCATGATTTTATATCCGAAGTTCACTCGACGTTTTCAGGTAAAAAAAATACGGATCTTGATCCTGAGACCAATATCGCGAAACTAGGATAAAGATTTTAATTTCGACCATCTTGTGAAGACACGAAGTGGGCATTCAGTGTACACGCCCGGCCTTTTAATACGTCTCCCATTAACGACAGGCGAAAACGCAAAAACGGATCAAGGGTCGCAAGCAAGCCCAGGTTGCTAGGGTGCAACCCAAGAATAAACATCAACATAAACAGGAACACAAATATTCGTAAAATAAGAACAATGATTCTTGAGTTCTGCGTTATGTAAATGCTTTAATTACTTTTTGAGGACTTTGTACTAAGCTTATCCTTTTGTTCCTTTTTACCATAACTCGCGCTTGCTTTAAGCGCCAATCTTACCTAAATGCCTGTCATATCCCCGAGGGGTTGCAAGAAATGAATTGGTATTCAAATGAGTCCGGTTGAATATTTCCAGGTGTCATTTACCGCTTCTCTTTCCCGAAGCAAGACCCGTAACGCAATCTGTGTGTTGAATTTTTTAAAACTCGAACCGTTCTTGTAGCTACGAGTGATTTTTCAAGTTTTTAAACATCCTAATCTCGATGATTCGTTGCTTTGTCGATGAGTCAACTTATCTACAAGATGCCAGAAGTTGGATTCGCCCTCAACGAACTCGAAGTTGGCCGAATGCTTGGTTCAGGCGGCTTTGGTTCTGTCTACCAGGCGACCTATAAGGGTGAAGTTGTCGCCTTGAAACAGCTGCACACGAACACGAAGAACAAGAAAGCTGCGATGCAAAGCTTTCGCTCGGAAACGCGTCCTGAGGTATTGAACTTCTGCCATCCGAATATCGTCAAGACTCTGTACTGTTCGTCGGCAACGTGCATTGAGGATTCGCCATTCTTAATCATGGAATTTATAGAGAACAAGACCTTGCAGCATCTGTTGGACGATCCCGAAGAAGTCATTGATGATATGCGAAGGATCAATTTCGCCTTGGAGATTACCTGCGCCTTGGAATACATGCATTCCCAAAACGTTGCCCATTTAGACCTAAAACCAGTCAACGTCCTCGTCACGAAAAAAAATGTATGCAAACTGGGAGATTTCGGTTGTTGTGAAGTGGTAGAAGATCGGCCCGTCAGTCCGACGAGATCTTACCTAACTGGGACATTTGCCTACAGAGCACCTGAACTTCTGCGGGGGCAATCAGCAAGCTGCAAGGCCGACATCTACTCGTTCGCTATCTGCTTGTGGCAGTTCTGGACTCGGGATATTCCCTACCGAGGCAAGAACCAACACGTGGTCATCTTCGGTGTCGTCTCGAAGCATCTTCGGCCGAAACTTTCCGACGACAACATGCCTGATAATAAGTACCATGAACTAATGACAACCTGCTGGAGTGCGCTGCCCGACAAACGACCGACCTCCAAAGAGTTGCTCGATATTCTGAAGGACTGGAAGTTTTGATAACCTTCCAGATAACAACGAGAATCCATTTCTAATTATATATATATATATATATCGAAAGTATAACGTTTACACGCGACTGTTAAACAGTCTAGAATCAAGAACGTTCGCTTTTCCGACTAAAACTCAGAAGAAGATCATTTTGTGAAACTGAATCGTTTAAATGAGTTTTCAAAAAACTACCGTACATGCTGAATGTTCTATACGAACTAAAATTTTACCATATGGACTTAAAATTCAAGTTTTCACGTTCCCTTCACAATGCATTTATAATTTCTCAGAAATGCTTGTAATGAAGTTTGGTGGTAAATAAATCCACTAGTTTTGAAGAGAGTATCACATTTTGCTGCAGGAGCGATTACAGGAGTTCTATTGACTCTGATTCTCAGATGTGTTATACATAATGTATATAATGTACTACACGTAATGTAGTATGTAATACAATACTAGTGTACATTTTTAGTCGTATATGTTAATTAGCAGAGATTATTGCATTTGTATAGTGCGTATTGTAAATATTGAAAAAAAACAGTGTAAGATTCCTTAATATATTTATAAACTCGTATTATTTATAGATCACGTTATTTAGACTCTTACGAACAGAAAATTACCTAAGAATTGTATATTTTAAATGTAACAGTCCATTTTATATTGCTTATTGATTTATTCCAGAAAGAAACAATGTTATGTCAAACTTCCCACTTTGAAGAAGTATTCGTGGGGATTCTTGCCAGGTCTATGGTCTTGTTTGTTAGTTCCCAGCACCTTAGGAAAGAAATATCCGAATAAAAGTTACTAGCATTAAACAAATAAAAACCACAACTAGCCGACAACTTCAAAAGTATAAAATCAGGCATACTCCGAATAATATTGACCAACGATTAGTGGCGTAATCATGTCAGCGTTGTTGGGGGTGCACATAATCGGAGATGTACCAACAAAGTATATACATTAGCATAGCCAAGGGGGTCAGCGGTGATAACCGAAAAAGAATATACATTGGTATATATCATAGGTCACGTGATGTGCGCACTTTTCCGAATCATTTTCGAAGTTTAATACCATTATACCAGCCAGAGGTAGCAAAGTAGAAATAATTTATTCCTTTATCGAATTTCAAGTTTCTCATGCCCTCGGTTTGGTTAACTTTGATTTTTCCTTAATATTTGACTGTACATTGCGAACATCTTGTCGGTACATTTGTCTAAAATCTTCCCTGCCGCCCCATTTTCAAATTCCTGGCTACATGATGGACTATATAAAACATGCCCTTGTAGTCAACGTCACTAATGTGTCCATTAACTTCACTGATTGTATTCATGTAGCACTTTCTCTTCTCTTTTTTCTCACATCGCTAAGTCTACAGTTCATACAAAAATATTGCAACTAAAGTGAGAGAATATTAGAATAAGTTCAAAATAACTTTAGTAACCCATGACGTTGAAGTAAATCGGTAACTCTAGAATTTCAAGCACAAATCTTCGGAATCTGTTTGAGTAGTTAGAGAAGGAATATCCCTTTGCTATTTCGCAAGTTATGTACCAACGGTTTACTCGGATGTACCAACGGAGTTGGAATGATCATGGCTGGGGGGGGAGGAGACAACCCCACTGGGTACGCCATCGATATTGACATGTTTAAACGCAAGAGTTGGGTAAACAAGATGGGACCTATCATGAGATTTTAATATTTCAAACTTTATTTTAAAGTCATCTTGAGACATCGTTTCAGTCATCTTGAAAAAAAGTCGAGATATTAAAATCTCATGATAGATCCCATCTTGTTATTAACTCGAATCTTGAGTTTCAGTTCTCAACATTATTCGGGGTGTGCGTTATTTTGAACTGGAAGTCTCCGAAAAACTTTTAGTCGAAAATCATCTGGAAATGCTTTGCATTGAAGTAGACGACTTAAGGTTACTGTGTGACTTCTGCGGTGTAAATTTTCGAAGATTTCATTTTCAACCCTGCTAAAATTTTAATGGTCAGCTTTCATTTTAAAGAAGTGTTACTAACCAGGGGCGGTGGAACGGAATTTTTAGGGGGGGCTCAAGATAAAAATAGAGCATTTTGCATGCTTCCCCTGGAAATTTCACAACAAGTGTTTTATAAGGCAGCTATTTCAACACTACATTTGGGAAAAGTGGAGACTACAGCTTCCCCGGCTCCGCCGTCCCTGCTGACAGAGAACGAATATTCACGGGGAACGGACGAAGAAACTAAACTTTTACTTGGAAAGTCATCGATTACTGTGGATTGTATTCTAAAATTAAAAATGTACCGTCACGTCCTAGTGCATCTGGTTTCCTTTCTTTTCTCTTAAATTTTTCCGGGGTTTGTTGTTGTTGTTTTTTGTTTTATTCTTTCTTATTTCGGAATTTTCATCGGAATTTTTAGAATCGAATCGCGTAAATTAAAACGTCATTTTCAAAAGTCACAAAGCCTTTCACTAAAGCGGTGCGTCATGCGTAATCAAGAAGTAAATGGAATAGTAATACTTAAGCCATGCGTTCGGTTTCAAAGAACACTAGATCAATGACCGTACGGGTGACGCAATGTTTTAGTTAACCCTTTTGCTGGTAAACTATCCTCCCTGACGGTTAAAATCGTTAGGCGTTAGAGTGAAAAGCCGCGTTCACACTAGCGTCCTAGGGCTGGCTGAGCCTGACCTGGGCCACGATTTTAGATAGTGTGAACGGGTTTTACCTAGCCTAGGCCTGACCTGGGCGTGACCTAGGCCAACAAAAGCAGGCCAGCAAAAGCAGCTGGCCTAGGCCTGACCTGGGCCTTACCTAGGCCTCAAATTTGCTAGTGTGAACGGGTTTTACCTGGCTCTGGCCTGGCCCCGCTCAAATTACCGTGACAAGAAGTGTTAGGAGTTAAACATTTAAGGCGGTATTTTAAATGTAATGTTACTAGTTGAGACAAATTTACTGCGTTCTGTGAGTTCATTGAATCACGGTGTACTTTACATTTCGGTTTTGTCAAAATTGAGGGCAAAGTCCTTGACAAACAATGAGGCCAAGCGTCAGTTCATGCTATGACGTGAATGTATTCCAAAGAATCTTTCAATCACAAAAAAACTTCTGCCGGCAAAGCGTCCTTTCGCGTTTACAACAACAATAACTAAAACCAGGCAAAAGTTGGCGAGTCTGCGATTGTCAAAGCTTGTTTAGATTCTGTTGTTTGTCGAACTGCAGACCCTTCTAGGCTAAAGTGAGCCTGTTCAGTTTGGCCTGAGAGTACAGTGTGCATGGATCCACCTTTAGCTAGCCCTGGCGAACTTCAGGTTCAGGTCAGGCTTAGGCTGATGGTGTGAACGCGGCTAAAGAGTTCAGCTAGCTGTCGTTACTTCACCGTAGAACAAACCGTAATTTCTAATTACTGTAAGTAACGACAGTTCGCCCCTGATTAACGAAATACTACTTTCCTATTTTACTCATGAGGGCAGAAAATAAGAAAGTAATAACTTGCAAGTTTTTTCTAAACATATGGAATTTTGTCCATGTTTCTATGTAAGAGTAATCGGTTCGAGCCCGACAATGCTCTCTCGCGACAATAAATTCTGCGGTAAAAATGTCGCATTTTTAGACGTTCGCAAAGAGCATGGTGGGTAATTTTATTGCTTGGGGTGGAAGACATCTTTCCTGGTTTGGATGGTTTATACTAACTATTGAGAGAGGCGGAGATTTGCGGTGCAATAATTTCAACTAACGAACTGTTCCCCTTCTTAAGTAGTTTTCATTGTTACTGAAAACTGCGATAATGATTGGAGGGGTATTTGTGTACAATCACAAAGGCGAAGTGCTCATTTCGCGTGTGTTTCGCGACGATATTGGGTAAGTTGACCAAGACGTCGACAATTACCTTTCATCTTCGATTTGAATTTTTTGTTAATGTACCAGCAAAGTGGTATATTATGTAGTATAATCGCTTAAGTTACCAACGTCATTCTTCAACTCTGTATTTAATTTAATTTTTATTTCCGCCTTTATAACGTCTACAACTCGTTCTATCCTGGTATATAATTTATAAACTTGCATGGACTGGTTTATGTTTTAACTGAAAAAGACTAGAAAATGAACATGAAAAATACTTTCCCAGTGTCATCTGTATCGAGATAGTTTGGTGTGATGCAGGTAAATAAACTAAGAGGAATATATTGAGATATTTGTACATTCTTTTGTATTTACTAATTGACAAATTGACCAATTGAGAGTGGCTATAAACTAATAAAGTTGCAGGTTGCCTGGTCTGTCATGGGTTCAGAAAGCATTGTTGGAGCCTTGTAGCAAACGACTGAATGTTCATCTTTTTACACACCAACATACCATCACCAACAAAATTAAGAATATTCAAAGTCTTCCATTGCAGAAGGTTGCCAAAGTTTTCCCTAGAAACAGAGAAACCTACTTTCCAAGTTAATTGCATAATATTCCCAGATATGCTATTTGCTCCAAAGTCATTAAAAGATGTAACTTGCCTTCATAGAAGCTCATTCACCAAGTCAATGAACTAAAATTTGGTTTCTGGTTATATTGGTCAATTCGTGTGTGGGCCTGCCCCCACCAATCCAATCACACTTATCCAATGAGAGGGCTTAAAGAATACCTTGGTACCTTTAGAAACATTTCTGCACTCCCAAGTTGGGCTTTTGTAATTTGGAGATTAAAAAAAAAAAACAAAGAAATTACATTTTTGAAGGTGTTCTATAGGCTCCCTCAAGTTGAAAGGGAAACTGAAAACTAATGTGATGGGTGAATTTTAATTTTTCTCTTACCATAAGTTTGAATATTTTTGCTTGGGAGAATTAGTGCTGATGTTTTTTCATACCATACTAATTACACAGGGTTCATACAGGTCCTCAAAAGTCCATGAAAGTCCTTAAATTTTCTAGGGTCCTTAGAATTGGCTTAAATGTGGCACAAAAATCCTTAAAAAGTCCTTAAGATTTATTCTGAGATAACGGGAAAAACCCTGACTGTAATTAATGGGCTTACACCATGAACACTGTTACATTTGTGAAGCTGGACTACATTTCTAAAATCCTGCCAATAATCATTGTGTGGTGGTGGTGGTTATGGAAAGTTTGTATCTCATCACTCTTTTCTCTCAAATCCTAGGCGCAACTGCATTGATGCATTCCGTGTGAATGTGATCCATGCCAGAGGACTTGTTCGTTCTCCTGTTACTAACATAGCCAGGACAAGCTTCTTCCACACTAAACGTGGCAATGTGTGGATAGCTGCTGTAACCAGGCAAAATGTCAATGCAGCAATGGTATTTGAGTTTTTATTCAAAGTTGTGGAAGTAATGCAATCTTACTTCGGCAAACTGACTGAGGAAAATATCAAGAATAATTTTGTGCTGATTTACGAGCTACTAGATGGTACGTGATACAAGTATTTCACCAGTAACCATTTAGGGTCAGGATTATTGTTGCAATGAGGATTAATCATGTTCTTAAGTATTATTAAACCTTGGAGGCCATAAGTTCTTGGGGATGGAATGTACAGTAAATGAACCAAGTAATACTAAAAATTACTAAGCCCTGGGGGAGGGGCATTCATCCTTTTTATGCCAGCACAATTCCACATAATACAACCACCATCTTCTTTTTTACTGTCTTTTGGAAGATTAAAACAATCTGGATTCAAGGCTTGCTATTGCTGATGTAAAACTAACTACATGTACTATTGGTAAATACCTGGCCAAGTCACCAGCCTGAAGATGTATGGTGTCATGATCTTGGCCTGACCAAAGAAATATGTGGATCCACTGTGCACATGAAGTATAGTTTTTGTCTCCAAATGTCAATGAAAATGCATCTTTTAAGTCAAAACTGGAAATCTTTGCTAAATGTTCCAATGCTTGTAAAATAGTCTTTTCAGGTCAGATTTAAATTAGAAGTGTCTGGATGAGTACAATTACATGTATAGTAACATGAACTCATTGATAGTCATGGATAACAAAATGTTTCATCTGGGACTTGAAAATGACTTTTTAGCCATGTAAAGGACATTCTCTTAAAGTCGAAGACCCTTGAATGAGGACAAACTTCCAGAAGAACTGCCAAGAATCGTTGAGCAGGAATCATTTGCAGGACACAGCAGTTGCCAAGGATTTACTGATTAATAATGTATATGGCATAGTGGTACAAAAGCTTTCTGAGGGACAAGCATAGCAGGCCATTGCTCTGAATTTGTCTGGGAGAAACACTAGATGACTTGATAATGCTTTGTTCTGTGGCATACTGTGCTTTAATATTTCAATTGGTAAATCTGTTTCCTCTAGAAATATGTGATTATGGATATCCCCAGAAGACTGATACATCCATCTTGAAAACATTCATTACCCAGCAAGGCATTAAGACTCAGGTTTGTTAATACAAAAGCCAGTTGTGAGGACTGGTTGAAGTTATTGTGCAGTGTATACTGTGTGTACAGAATGTGAATGGCAACACATTTACAAATCAGATTCTAAATTAGAGCAGTAGAACAAATGAGTTCAATTTACCCCTAAAGCTGGGTATTTAACTGTTACAGTAGATTTTGCTTGTTTTCTTCTTGATATTAAGTGTTGGTTATTATCATCATCATCACTAGCATCATCATCATCACTGTCATTGTTGTAATAATTGTCATGATCACCATCATTACTGTGATGGACACGTTTGTCTTCATCATCATCTTTATCATCTATGAAGATCTTTATCATTTAAACCATCATTGTCGTTGCCATCATCACCACCATCATCATCATCATCATCATCACCGTTATCACCATCACCACCATCATCATCACCACCATCATCATCACCACCATCATCATCACCACCATCATCACCATCGCCATCATCATTATCATCACCATCACCATCATCATTATCATCACCATCACCATCACCATCACCATCACCATCATCATCACCATCACCATCATCACCATCACCACCATCATCATCATCGTCATGGATTGTTAGATGGTTTTACCCGACCCTTCAATGTCTCCTGTGAGTAAGCACGTACTCTTGGAAGGACTGATATACCCAATGAGTAAGGTTGTAGGATTGACGTCGTCCCTAAACTCAGACTCTATTGAATTTACGGAAGATTTTTCGTGTTTGTGTTTTTGATGATACTGGTTTTAGATATGTCTCTGCCACATGTTTTGCACTCAGTCTTACCAAATTTTCTAACGATCTAAAACTTTGATACCTGAACTGAGTAACTCCTGCTACACCTCTGTTTAATTTTTGAAGCGTTAGCTCACACCTCCTTAAAAGTTATTTAGAATATAACCTTATTGATTTTCTCCAATTTATGCCGATATTCTAGAGTCGCGAAGAACAAGCTCAAATTACAAGTCAAGTAACAGGACAGATAGGTTGGAGACGGGAGGGAATCAAGTATCGTCGCAATGAATTATTCTTGGATGTCTTAGAGTCTGTCAACTTGTTGATGTCACCACAAGGTAATCATGTTGTAGAAGTCCTTTTGCAATATAGCACTAACGTACGTGAAAGACGTCTGTTGTTTGGTCTTTTTATTGTTAACAAATCGATTTTATTTTGCTGCTGTCTGTTCAGTTATAGGCGTCGCAACGTGATGAGAAGTGGTCCACGAGATAATACTTGAATGGATCACTGACGATCGTGCAACGTTGTGGCGTCTTTTGCACATCACTGGCAACGGGGATATGAAATCTATTTATATTATATAGTAAACACTACAACAAAAAAATTTAGAATCGGTGCATGGCGAAATATCAAAACAGTCATCTGACCCGTTCCATACCCTGTTCCAACAAAGCAACATCGTTGTCTCGTAAAGCGTTGTGATTGGTTCACTGATTTGCTGACGCAATCTGATCATGCGCAGAATAAAATTTATTGTATAATTGTTATTAGCATATACCTGGCAGGTAAATAGTCTTTTGTGCAATCTGATTGGCTCCTCTATCTCGGAATTTTCTGCACTAGTCATCTTTGAGCAAAACAAGATGGCGCCTAGTTTTGTTTCAGTTAAGGAAGAACTGCTTTTTAATAAAAGAAGTCGCCGTACCAGACAGTACCAAAAAAGCAACGAAATTTGGCAATTGAGTATTCAAAGCCATGTACTTCTTTTACTTTTTAGCGATAAATGCACTCAGGATGAGTTTCAAATCAAAATTTTTTGTTTACTAATGATTGGTGGGCGACAAGCTGATGTTCCGTAAAATTGTTTTAAAAATTTAAATTATATGAGAAACCAATTAAGCGAGTTATTTGCTAAAACAATTATTCACCGAAATGGAGTTGAATAGTGTACATATTTACCGAGCCACAAAGCAGCGAGGTAAATATCCACCACTAATCACCACCACGTTGGTGAATAATTGTTCTTTATCCATATTGCATTACAATAATTTTACTCATTTCCCCTATTCCAAAGGGGCATATGTTTTCGACCAAATTTTCTGTTTCTGTCCACCAGGTCAAACACTGAGTGCCCATGTGAGTGGGAAAGTGGTAATGAAGAGCTACTTATCTGGCATGCCAGAGTGTAAGTTTGGTATGAACGACAAAATTTTATTGGAAAAGCAAGCCAAATCGTCAACTCCTGAATCGGCGGCTGCTGCAGATGCAAGCTCCAAGAAGTACGTTGCAATAACAGAACAACTAGAAACAGTTAATCATTTTGTGTCAGGCAAAATGAAGAGGGTTGGATTGTTGTTGTTGTTTAACTTCACGTTTTACCCTTTTAAGAAACACAAGTAAAAGTGGAATTGCCATTGATGACTGTACCTTCCATCAGGTAACATGAACATTACCATGTAAACAAACCTGAAAGCAAACATTACATCCATGAAATTATAAACTATGAACCTAGTAAAACTACAAACTATTACCGACATCAGTATCCTCGGGCCAGGCATATTGACAAAACCATTGTTTGGCTATATTAGGCTTTAAAATTGACGGCCTTGTACAGATATTTTATCATACTGAACACATATTAGACCTGATGCTACAAAAAGCTTTCTCACTCTTTTGCGTATTTATACATTTACAATACACGCCCCTCTTGGACCTTATTTTTTCTTCTTTTTTCTTTTGTGTTCTGCAGTGTGTGAAGCTAAGCAAATTTGAGACAGAAAGAAGTATCAGTTTTGTTCCACCAGACGGTGAATTTGAACTTATGAGGTATATGTTTTGAGTTTCTATTTTAAATGTCTAAAAATTGTGCGATGAACTCTACATCTATAATCGTTCAAACAAGCAAATAATATCTTACTTAAAGTAGACAATACTGCATTATATTATAATTTATCCTGTATTAAAACATGATTATGTCGGTTTTCTTTGTTTTTTTGAGGGTTTTATCCTCCGAAGAGACCTATCTAAACAAAAGAGCTTTTGAAAAGCTGGCGGGGACTGTATATACAATACCTGAAATAGCTGGGATTGTATATACAATCCCTGACAACAACTAGAAATACGTGCACGCAACAATCCCTTGCCCACCCTTCCTATATATCTCTCGAGAATCCAAGTAATAATGATAAGTTTTCAAAATTCTCAAAAAGACAAATCATCCTGACTATAACTGGAAGAAGACATGCAATAAAAAAAAAATTCACACAGAATTTGGCCGCAAATAAACAACAATCCAAACTGGAAATTATTTTATATTTAAACTTCTTATAGTCGTATTTACGTTTAAAATTTCAATATTGCTTTATTAAAACAAAAAGTTCGGTGAGAATAACGTTCAACAGCTTACCAAATGGTAAGATGTCCATCCTTACAATTAGATTATTAAACAACGAATGATAGGATCAATACCCTGAATTATTTGCAGGTTTATGGTAATTCGTGTCATTTTCCAATTAGACCTCTCACTCATTTTGCCTTAAAGAAAGGTTGTTTAATTAGATGACCAGACTTTCCGTCTAAAAAGTGGAGCATTCCCATAGGTTATCAAACGGATACCGGCATTACTGACAGCTCATGATTGAGTATTTTTCTGACATTTTTTAACTTAAAAAAATTGATAAATCATACGTTACCTCAAAGTTGGTTACAAATGTCTTTAAGATCTGCTATGACAAGGGTTTATGCTAAGTATTCATCCGGAAGTACAAGACTTTGGTGACGAAGATGAAACGAATTACGAAATCGACGAAGTAAACAAAGAAAACATGAACGAATTCTGCAGTTTTATCGCTGACCAAAAATCGGAAAATACAAAACGTAAAACAAAATACAACAAGCAAACCTTGTGCAAGTTTTGTCGAAAGAAGAACGAGAAGAGGGAAGTAAAAGACGTACTTTTTTCCAAGGCGAAACATCAGTAAAAATGAAAAATGGCGTATAAACCTGCAACTCGTGCGTATTTTCAACTAAGCATTTAGTGGCACCTCAACACAAAGGGTTCAACGGTAAATTTACACACAGACGACTCTAAACTTTCTTGAGAGGTTTTAAAATCCTGATGAAAGCATTACCGATCGAATACGGTAAAGGTCATCATGCACAAATCACTCTTGAAGTGAGAAAGACTGAAGCGGACAACTGTTTTGCCGAAGGATAATTTGGTGACCAAAAACAAGTAGCTTTGCAGCGAGTTACCTGGTGGCTGTTTACCTTGCATTTTTGTTTCGAGCCAAAAATACATCCTAATGTCTTCAATGGGATGACATTTCATAGCGAAAAAAATCCTGATTGAGGCAATGAAATTTTTGTGTGGAAAGCGGAGAAAGCATCCAAAGACTGTCATGGCCTGGACAACTCTTCTGGATGACGAGTGTTCTATCCCACTTCTCAAACAATTGACCATGAACGCTGTCCGCTTAAATACTGCAAAGTGTTCAAAAATAATCGTCGTACAGAGATGAATGAACCAGAATCTTCATTCTACTTTACCAATAAACACCAGCAAAATCCAGGCGGTAATATTTCGTACAAGAAGCCTCTCTTTGGGAAGAATGAAGTCGGAAGCTACTTTTGAAATCTGCTCAAAACAATTCCGTTCGCAGAACTTGTACTTCAAAGCTACTCGATTCAGACGTACCTGTGATTGTGCAGCTCAGGTAAGTGGTTACCAGAACGTGAAAAGTCCCAAGATTTATACTAATCGACATCTATTCAACTTCGGCAAAGAATGTCGTTTTAATACAGTTAGTCGCTTAGCAAATGTCCTGACAGCAAGCGAGTTCCCTTACGTCTTTTGTTCATATAAATCAGAAAGAACCAAGACAAAGCGTTGCTGCAAAAAGTGAACAGTTGGCAAATGCATATTCCAAGGAGCTAACTTTGAGAACTGCTCTGTCAAGTCATAAATTGTCCAGTTACTGAAGTGGCCCTCAAAAACGAAACCAGCCGCTGGCACCAAGGAAGCCATTTCCTTTGCCGGTCTTAAATCATTTACTAGCTTCAGTGTTCAAATAATGTAAACAACTTGCGAGAGATCCATACAAGGGAAAAAAGAACGAGACCAAATCGATTTGCTTCAATACGGTACCTAAGTACGGTTTGTTCAACAATATACCAGTCCCCGAACTTGCACGCGGCATTTTTGAATGACCGGAATCCATGGATATATGTATATATATATATATATATATATATATATATATATATATGTATATGTATGTATGTATGTATGTATGTATGTATGTATGTATGTATGTATGTATGTATGTATGTATATATATATATATATATAAACATACACAAAGCGAAAATTTTTCTCCCTAGTCACCACGCATGTAACAGGACTCCACGCACGTCAAGATTAGTACCCTCGCACCGCGCTTCGCGCGGTGGGCGAGGGGATTAATCCAAGAAGGAACACAAACTGAAAACATGTTTTTTACTTCTCAAAACAAAAACAAATCGCGTCGCTTAACATTTCTGGAAGAAAACCTCCTTTAATCGTGTTTTAAGACGGATAAATACCTCCAAAGTCGGCTTTAAGCCAGATACATTCCTCGGGGCCTTCGACCCCTCGGGATGTATCTGGCTTAAAGCCTCCGTTCTCGGTATATATCCTATACTTGTATTGTATCATACTTTACTATATTATACTATACGATACCATTACTATGCTATACTATGCTACAGTATACTGTATGATGTTTTATGTTATGTTGCGTTATTTTACGTTACGTTACATAATATTATGTTCTGTTATGTTATATTTTAACTTACAGATATCGAACAACGAAGGACATTAGTTTGCCTTTCCGAGTAATTCCGCTAGTTCGTGAAGTAGGCAGGACCAGAATGGAAGTAAAAGTCGTGCTCAAGTCTAACTTCAAACCTTCAATTCTGGGGCAAAAAGTCGAGGTTTGTATCAGTGATTGGTAGAACGTTTATTGATTTGCAAAATAGCATTGTTACTGAGATTTATCAACAGACATGAGGCACCCGTTTACCGAAACAGTCCGCTTAAAAAAGATATCTCCTCAGTGGAGACGTGTATTAGATGGTATTTTTGATGGTTTTATGAATGTAAGAAGTTTCTGCTTGATGGAATAGTAAGCGCACTGATTATATTTATTATATTTCGGGGTGTTGGTAGCACATTGGTAGTGCATGTGTCTCTCACCACTGTGACCAGGGTTCGATTCCGGCTCCGTGTAGTTATCTGATTAAAGTTACCTTTGCCAAATGTGAGAAGAGTGTTGTCCAGTTTGACTTTACCAAGCGTCGCAAGTTTTCTCTGGGTACTCCGGTTTCCTCCTTTAGTAACACTGGACCCATTAAGGAGAACAGCTCAGATCGCTGATAGGGTTATCCAGTATAAATAATAGCATTTTACTTTATATCTCATTGTTGTGTTAAGATATTATTCCTGTTGAAATTTCGAGTTCGTTTTCACTACTTTCTGTTTCTCATCAAGGTCCGTATTCCAACGCCACCTACCACAGCTGGAGTGCAAGTTGTGTGTATGAAGGGCAAGGCCAAGTTCAAATCCAGCGAGAACGCCATTGTGTGGAAGTAAGTACAACAAAGCACTGTGGCAGTAGAGTGTTATTGCTATTTATTGTTGTACGACAACGCTATGAAAAAGGGTTAAAGTCCTTATTTCCACTCACCACAAAATCTGCGTCCTTGTGAGGTGCGAGTGAGTACTCCGATTGACCCATTCAGTCTTGTATGCATATGGCCCATTTCAGACCACATGGTATTGTGGCTTTTTATCATGTTAACCCTTTCTTGCATGTGGTTGTTGTACAACAACAAACCACATCAATAGAACAAATGAAAGAACAAAGCAAAAAAAAACAAACAAAAGAGAATAAAGAACAAAGGGGAAAAATTCGTGCAGGAAAGGGATAACCCTTTAACGTCTGATTTTCTCTTTGTTTTTGGTTTGTCCAGTCTTTTGCCGTTTTGTCCTAAAGGTGTGCTATACATAGCACGTATGACGTTAACCCTATAAGGGTTGAGTTCATTTTCTTTTGTTCATTGTTCTTTCATTGTTTTCGGTTTGTTTTTTCACTTGTTCTTTTGTTCTTGATGTCCTGTATACAGGACGCTGACCCTTAAAGGTTAATAATAATGCTTACGTTTCTGATTGTCTTTGAATTTCAAAGCATCACTTCTCCAAGGTAGCGTTACTTGGTCTGAAATGGAGAAACTAACAATGTAACGAAATCGGACTGTGGAAAAATGGTTTACTGCTAGACCGTCAGGCTCAAAGGGTTTTGACAGTTCCTCGTATAAATTGTTTGTAGGATAAAAAGAATGGCTGGTATGAAGGAGTCACAGATCAGCGCCGAGATCGAGTTGATGCCAGCCAAAGAAGGAAAGAAGTGGGCCAGACCGCCGATATCGCTTAACTTCGAGGTAAAATGGAAACTTTAGGGCATTTTCACTTCATTAAGCAATGAAGACGTCCTTGAAACGTGGACAAATATACTGAGTAGAAAGCCATTTAATATGGCTGGAAGCAAATAAATCTCAGGATCCCATCGAACTGTAAAAAAGACTGGAACGGTACCTGCAAATTGTATTTTGAAGCCATCATGGAGGCTGACATGTAGGTCAATTGCAGGTCATCCCAGTCCGGTAAGCGATAAAACACGCAACCTGTTGTGAAAAACTTCACCCAAATTTCGGATTTTTTTGACAATTTTCTTTTTTGTCCTTAGTAAGTAGAGGACAATGTCCATGGAACTGCATATTTGTCAGAATTAACCGTCAATGAAAAGTATAGTTTCAACACAACTTTTTCCCACGGGTGTTTTTGACCTACATGGTTGCCCCCATGTCGGCTTCATTCAATGGTTAGGTCTGGTACGAGATATCGTTCCAGTCTTTTTGGAGTTCAGTGGAAAGTGCTGGATATGTATCCAAGGTTCTGCTTAACCTCTCGGGCCAATGACAATTTTGTGGATCCCTGAATTATTTAGGCAATCGCGGACTCAGTTTACTTAACCCCAACCCAATCCCTACCCCTAATACAAATCTTAATCCTAACCGTTACCTCAGTCCCGACTTCAACCATGACCGAAGCCTTAACGTTTATCCAACCCTGTATTGCATGTCTTGTTCATCTTAAGTATATTTTTTATTTTCTGCAGGTGCCTTTTGCTTGTTCTGGCCTCAAAGTTCGTTATCTGAAGGTGTTCGAACACAAGTTGAATTATAGCGATCATGACGTCATCAAGTGGGTGCGATACATCTCCCGCAGCGGTCTTTACGAAACACGTTGTTAAGATTTCCCATTGAAGACTGCCAAATAAATGTAATGCAAAGGGGTTTTTGAAAAAAAAAATGTTGTGGTCTCAGTAACACGTTCGATGGATCCAAGAGCAGGTATTTTAATCGACACTTAGTTGGACGATAGTTTGTTAGACTTTCAAAGCCAAACGATCTCCCAACCTTCCAGCGTGTGCCAGACACCGCTTTATCGTTTCCGAGTTGTTACGAATTATCGTGAGGACATTGTAACTGCTCGAAAGACACCGTTTTGGATCTTTTTTTGTCTCTCGCGCTTGTTCAGAACGTTTTGTGCTGACAATTCTTGTATTTACGTAAGAGCGTGGTAGCTGTCGTATGGGTGACGGGACGTTTTGCTGGAACCACAACATTTTTACTCAGTCTAGGTGTTACCTTCCATTGTGATTGTTCATGAACTTTACGAAATTAAATCCTTTTATCCGCAATGTTCCACTTATTCCACTGTTGAACCCTAGTTCATCTCGCAATTGTTGAAACTTTATTTCATCCATCCATACTACGTATGAGTCATGATAGGTGGCTCTTAAGACTGTGATGGGGCCATAAGAATTAGTGTTGGTTCCAAAGTTCCTTAGTAACGTGCAAATCCCCATGAAACTAAACACGTCCGATCACACTTCAAACACCTTCAGGTCACAATGGAGTTATTAAACTGACAAAATTGTCTGACAGGTGTGCCTTTGGTTAAGTGACAATCAAGCATACTTCACGAAATTTTGAAAATATTGAAAAAATGGCGGACGGCTGCAGGTCTCGAGCTGCTAAACATCATCTTGAACTCGAATGTATAACAACAGCAGTACAAGTAAAGTATAAAGTGAATTTACACTACGATTTAGACGGTAAAGTCAAATGGCTCGGGCAATTCGACGGCCTAAAACAATTTGTCAATGATATCCTGCAAGAAGATGGGAAATGGAGTTCCCCTGGAGGCAAAGCGAAATCATTCCACACGGAAAAGGTTACTATTACTTGGTATGCAGATAAGAAGACCCTACTTTTTCAAGGTTCAGTTGGTAACATGTTGAAGGAACATATTATTAACCTACTAAAATCTGATGGAGGGACTCTTGAAAGAAGGAGTCGCAATGATTTTGGAAAGTCATCACTGTCTTCATTGAACCGGAACAAAGAGACGTTCGAGAGCACAGAATGTCGGCGTTTGTCAGTCGAAATGGCAGAGGCAAAGCTGGATATCGAGATTTTGCGTGTGACTCTCAATGGATTTTGTGACTCGTTGAAAGCAATGGAAAAGTTTTATAAGAACTATGTTGCTGAGAAGAGGGATATAAGTCTAGTAATAAAGATTATTGCCCAGCAAACAATTTTGAAAAAGCCCATATCTCAAATAAACATATCAGGATACTTTGAAAGATACTTTAATGAGGAACTAACGTTTCGTCACTTTACAAGCAACATCATCAGAGTCTATTCCTCATTAAAGTATCTTTCAAAGTATCCAGATTTGTTTATTTGAGATATGGGCTTTTTCAAAATTATTTGCTGGGCAATAATCTTTGTTACTAGACTTCGATTTCCGCCTGGTATCTCAATTGCCGAAATCCTAACCAAGAGGGATATAAGTACACAAACATCGATCGTGTCCCTAAGTGTGCCTAATGAAGAGAATAATTCGAATATTCCATCTACTGAATTATTTGATTCAGAGGAAGAAATTGATTGCACGAATGGAGCCCCTTGAATTTTGGGAAAAACCGGATCTGATGTACGAGTACAAACCAAAGTACGAGAACAATCTAACTGAAATATATAATAAACAATCAACCATCATGTCAAGAAGAAAATCGCCGCTCGAAAATCGAGAATATTAGCCCAACTACATTTGAAACACAACTAAGGGAATACCGACAAAAGCAGAATCATATCTTCATTAGAAATTCAAATTTGAGAAACCAGAGTAGGAAAGTGAATGGCAATCGGTCGCATACATCTATTAGAAAATACCCGAGCTATTGTTCGAAGAATAGGAAAACAGCAAGAAACAATAGCTCGGCTAGGTCTTGGTTTGCAGTGTCAGGAAATAGCAAAAATGCAGCGACCAACAATAATCCTTGGCAAAACAATTTAAAAGGATATCGTTGAGTGAGCCTCGAGCGTTTACCAAAATAACCAAAATATTGCAAGGGAATACAGTATTGATCGTAACACTAATGTCGTTTCAGATAGCTCACAAATTAATGCTTACTTTAATAATCATCCACCATCATTGCTAAACCGGCCTAATGATCAGATGCATTATACAAATTTTCGATGGCGGCACACGAATCACAGATTCCGCAGTTGGATGAATTATTTAAATCTTGTAAGTCGAATGACAAGGTCCTGAATGACGGTGAAAGTAATTATCAAATGTTATCTTATGCTATTCCAGTATGGGTTACAAGTTGATCTATTAAAAACCTTCATTACACCAGTGATAATATACGAAGGAGAGTTTTAGAAACATTCAATACGAATGGATCCTTAGCAAGACAAAAAACTTTTACAAGGAATACCAACAATCTTATTGTCATTGATTGTCTTCAAAACGGTGGATCTACAAGGTCCACACAAAGCCATAAAACACCTTCCAAAGTCCCTAAATTGATGCTAAGTAATGTGATGTCCTTAGTTCCTAAACTAGATCAAGTGAGAGACTTTTTACATCGTCACGAAATAAATCTGGCTTTCATCACTGAAACTTGGTTGAAAGAGTCAATATCCCAAAGCGTTGTTAGCATCCCTGGCTTTACTGTTCTTCGTAGAGACAGACAGAGGGACCAACATGGTGGAGTATGCGTTTATATAAAAGACGACAAATGCAACTTTAAGCAAATAATTGTACTTAATTGTTGTGAAGATCACGAGACGTTATGGCTATATTTGAGACCTAATCGCTTACCTAGGGGTTTCTCATGTATGGTTGCTGGAGTGGTATATCATCCACCAAGATCGGATGTGAGATCTATTCGTGAACATTTGTTTAACTCACTCACCCTAGCGGAGTCAAAACACCCAAATTGTGACATTTTAGTGACTGGTGATTTTAATCGCCTAGACATTAGCGGACTATTAAACCACTTTCGCCTAAAGCAAATAGTGAAAGTAACTACACGGAGAAATGCCACACTAGACCTTGTGTTAACTAATATGCATGACTTCTATTATTCCCCGCAAGCTTATTCACCCTTTTGGTCTATCTGACCATAACACTGTCGTGGCATCCCCCAAAGTTAAAGAACATAAAAGTAACACCAAGAAAGTGATTACAAGACGTGACCGACGGAGAAGCCGTAAAGATGAAATGGGAAGATATTTGAGCCTCGTGGATTGGTCTTTGATGTTTACCCCTCTGAATAGTTGTGAAGAAATGTAGAACACCTTTTATGGAGTAGTGCATACTGGCCTAGATTTACTTATGCCAGAAAAACAGATTCGGATCTGCACGGCTGATGCTCCATGGATGACTCAGAAATTAAAATCTCTTATTCTGATAAGACAAAAAACGTTTAACAAATATGGTACGAATTCTGCTAAATCTAAGTATTATAGAAATTTAGTCAACAGAAAAAGGAAAATATGCAGAGCAAAATATTATGAATTGGAGATACAGCAACTAAAAGGGGAAAATCCGAAAAGATGGTGGAAAGAAGTGAAACGTCTTAGCAATATAAAAATCAAAAACAGTGACGTAACATGTCAAATGAATCTTGACGAGTTTTCGAATCTCTCGCAACATGAACAAGCTAATGCTATTAATGCAGCTTTTTTGGAACCGCTTCAAGAGTACCGTTTACCAGCTCAACCAGCACGTCTTCCCTTGGAGGAGTCCCCGGTGTTCCTAAATATAACCGAGAGTCGGGTAGAGCAGGTCTTAGTGAAACTTATAAGTGGTCCTCTAAGTATTATATTTAATCAATCAATCCTAACAGGAATTTTCCCTGATAGGTGGAAAAATGCAAAGGTCTTTCCGGCTCATAAGGCTAATGCCAAGGATGATGCAAATAATTATCGACCTATCTCTGTGCTGCAAGTTGTAGCTAAAGTTTTTGAAAAACTCATTTTCAATCAAGTATATCATTACTTGAATGAAAATAACATTCTAAGTAAGTTTCAATAGGGGTTTAGGTCTTGGAACTCCACTGTCACTGCTCTCTTACAAATTACTGAAAATTGGTATAAAAATATTGATTGTGTCTACATTAATGGATCGAAGGTGGAAGATATGTCTGATTATATTAAGCCGATGCTGAAAACACAGCCCGACAATGTAATTCTCCACACAGGCACAAACAATCTTCGTTTGGATGAACCTCAACAAGTCGCTGAAAAAATTGTCCAAATTTGTGAACAGATTGAGGAAAGTTGTCCCAAAATAATCATAGGAGTTTCTGAGTTAGCAGTTCGACAAGACTCAGTGGAATTAGAACGAAAGAGGGTTACTGTAAATAAAATTATCCGCTCCTTTTCTAAGTCAAGGAGCTGGAAAGTTATTTCATATGACAATATTGATCCAAGTTGCTTGAATGGACGAAAGTTGCATCTCAACGTACAAGGAACAGTTAATATTGCAAAGGATTTTAAAAACTTCTTAAATAATTTGAATTGACCTGTCAATGGAAGCAATGATGACGACGTGTCGGTGAACTTGCGAATCCCACAGGTAAGAGGTTTTAAAATGGTCTCGTTAAACGTTGCTAGTCTCCCCCTTCATATTGACGAGATTCGAGCCTGGTTTGATGATCAAATTGATATCGATGCAATTGCTATGAATGAAACTAGGCTCGATGATAGTATACCTAATAACATGGTGAAACTACGCAACTATGAGTTAGGGAGGAAAGACTGTAACCGATATGGTGGTGGCGTCTGTGTTTATATCAAAGATCATATTAACTTCCGCGTTCGACACGATTTATTGACAAATGACACAGAGGCCATCGCTGTTGAAGTTATTAAAACAAACTGTAAACCTTTCGCTATGATAATTGCTTATGGAGCGCTTGACTGTAATCCTGATATATTTTTCGATCATATATAAAATGCCATCAAAGTGCTTGATTACGAATCAAAAGAAATATATATGATAGGTGACCTTAACTGTGATTTACTTAGTAATAGGACTCACCGACCAACCGCTATATTAAACTCACTATCTGAAATTTAACAACTCGAACAATTTATCACTGAGCCTACAAGATGCACTGTCAACACTAGAACCCTAATTGACGTGGCTTACACCAATTATCCGAAAAGAGTTCTTGCATCTGGAGTGCTACATTTGGGAATAAGTGACCATAGTCTCATTTACGTAATACGAAAGGTCGCCATCCCATATAAAAAGTCACACTTAATTGCCAAAGTCAGAAATATGAAAAATTTTAACGCTGATTGTTTTATAGCCGACTTAAATAACATCCCTTGGTCAAACATCAATAATCTGATGGATGTTAATGAGCGGTAGGAATTATGGAAAAGCATGTTTTTGTCTATCATTGATAAACATGCACAATTTAAGACAAAAAGGTTAAGAAATAAAAAGAGTCCTTGGATGACTTCGCAAATAAAACAGTTACTGGTGAACCGAGATAGGTTCAAGAAGGCGGCAGTGCTATCGAACAATGCGAGTGATTGCAAGAATTTCAAATATGCGAGAAACAACTGTAATAATTTGATAAAGGAAGCTAAGGGTAAGTATTATCACCGCTTTTTTGAGGTTAACTCGGCAAATCCAAAAAAAGTGTGGAACTCAATTAACAACTGATGTCTCGAAACACTGAGCCTTGTAAGATCCCTGTTCTTAAAAGTAAAAACCTTGAAATTGACAATGATACGGACAAAGCGGAATTGTTTAATAAACACTTTTCTGAAATTGGGTTGAAATTGGCTTCAACAGGCACTCAAACTGCACGATCACATTCGGACTACTTACAAACAACAACTACCGTATTTACTTTGAATCCAACATCACCTAATGTTGTTTGTAAGCTGCTTAGTCTGATACCAGATAAGAAAGCTACTGAATAAGACCAAATTCCAATTAAACTTTTTAAACATGCAGCGTCTATAATTTATGAACCGTTGTGCGATTTATTTAATTTCTCTATTCAAACAGCTGTGTTTCCTGACGAGTGGAAACTAGCAAGAGTAACACCAATCCACAAAGGCGACGCTAAAGACAATGTCAACAACTACAGGCCAATCTCAGTTCTAAGTGCCGTCTGTAAAGTTTTTGAGCGCATTGTTTACGACCAGTTATACTCTTATCTTAACCAGAATAACTTATTGTATGAAAAACAATTGGGCTTTCGACCACTTTACTCCACCACAACAGCACTTCTAGATGCAACAACTGAATGGTTGACCAACATGGACAAGGGACTCCTTAACTCTGTAATATATCTGGATCTAGCGAAGGCATTTGATACTGTCAACCATGATATATTACTTAGTAAGCTTCATAGCTATGGAATAGACGTAAATAGTTTATGTTGGTTTCACTCATACTTGCAAAATCGTAGACAAAAATGTTTCGTGAATGGCTATTTATCAAATGAATGCGTACTTAATTGTGGAGTTCCGCAAGGCTCCATTCTTGGGCCATTATTATTTCTCATTTATATTAATGATTTTTCACACTGTCTCCAGCATTCCACTGCTCGAATGTATGCTGACGATACAAATATTACCACAACTGGATCATCAATTAGAGAAATAATAACACTCGCGAACGAAGACCTTAAAAATGTGAGTGAATGGCTAAAAGCAAATAAACTTAGCCTAAATGTAACAAAAACCGAACACATGTTTATTGGGTCTGACGACAACCTTGACAAATTAAGAGAAATCCCGATGTTATATATTGATAAAAAAAAACCCACAAAAAGAGTGCATGTAACAAAATCTCTTGGAGTACACATAGACGAAATTTTGTCGTGGGTACATCATATTAATAACACGTCTAGGAAAGTAAGTCCTGGAATTTCAGGCCTTCGACAAGTAAGACAATTTGTTCCACATCAAACATTAATCACTATATATAACTCACTAATTCAACCATTGTTTGATTACTGCGATGTCGTTTGGGATAATATGCCCTCTACAACTGCAAACAGATTACAAAAATTGCAAAATCGAGCTGGTAGGGTGATTACATGCCAAGGCTATGAAGTCAGATCCAGTGAAATAAGGCAGCAACTAAAATGGATATGTCTTGCCGAATCTCGGGCTAAGCATAAGCTAATAATGATGTACAAAGTCTTGAATAATATGGCCCCCTCCTATTTGCGAGACCATTTTAAGATGTCTACCATTAACGATAAGTATACGCTGTGGAATCGGAAATTGTGATTGGTTTTACCTAAAGCCGGCACTGAATATTTGCGAAAAAGCTTTGCGTTTTCTGGATCAAAAATTTGGAGCAACCTGCCAGAAAATGTACAATGCAGTGAAAATCTCAAATATTTCAAAAGAAGTATCGCATCATTTGCTTCCAACTAAATTTTAGTTAGTTCTTAACTTGTAAATATTCTCTTTTTTTCAATGTCGGCTTTCTTGTAAAGCAGTAATTTTTACTGAAGAAACTCCGAATTTAAATAGATATTTCTCTCTGTCTGTCTGTCTATCTGTCTGTCTGTCTGTCTGTCTATCTGTCTATCTGTCTGTCTGTCTATCTGTCTATCTGTCTATCTATCTATCTATCTATGTTCACTATGGATTAAACCAAATGCCTAAGTCTCGCAACATCCCTCGAGTGTGGATCACAGTATCCAACAACGGGAATTCATTTGGCATTTCTATTTTTAAGCGATGTGGTCTTTCTATAAACAGTATCATACATTCCAGAATTCCATAAAGCAAGCAATAAAAAAACTTAGAGACCTTGGCGAATTTCTCAAGACATAGTCGCACAAGTTCAGCGTGGATTGTTACTGCACTGATTTCTTTGGGTAAGTTCAAGTCTAAGTGAGACAGTTATTTTTGCTCCTGTAATGTCGTCGAGTGAATTTTTTTAACCTTAATTGGATATGATCTTTTCGTTGATCGTGACTGCGCTCGAGTTAGAGTTTGTGTTCACGTTCGTGGTCGTGATCGTGATTGTTATTGTTGTCCTTATCGTCATGATCTTTGTGCTTTTCCAATACCAAATTGTCTTAAGTGCGCCTCTTGTTTTGTTTTAGGTACAATGCATCGTGGAACACGAATGGCTTCCTCAAACGAATTTAATTTCTACAGTGCAGTTTTAACGCTGTGTTTAAACTTAAACGCAGGTATAAATGCTGTTTCGTGTTATTCTCTGAAAAAGTGTACCACGCCAACAACGCTCATGAGGACTTGAAGTAATATTTCAATTACGAGTTGGTGCTCTTCCTCCGATTTCTAGATACCGAGAAACGAGTTGGAAAACGAGGCGAAGCCAAGTTTTTTTTTAACGAGTTTCTGGGTATCTAGAAATCGGAGGAAGAACACTAAACGAGTGTTTGAAATTGCTTCTCAAACGAACCAGTATTTTAGGCGAAAATCCAACCGAAAGTTGGAAAAATTCAACTGTAATCTTCCTCCGATTTCTAAGTACTGATTATGTATTTCTTTTGTTTTTTCTTCTTGAATTATTAATGAGTTTGAGAAATTGAATTCATTTATTCCAGTCACGGTGCTCGTTTAACTTGATTGGTAGTGCTTTTCAGCGTTGTTTTGAATTTACGTCTTGGTTTTACTTTAACCTTGTTAATTTGGACCAAAAATGCTCGCCAAAGGAAGGAAAACGAATCTTTTAGGATGAGCTTAGAGATTTTATTCTTTTATTCTTTAAACCATTCCTGATGTAATGTCTCCTTTTGGCAAGGAAAATGAAACGATGTTAACCAGTGTAAAATATTCAAAGACCTCAACCTACAAGAGAGTTGATCTTTCAGTTAATCAGGTCAATTTGACGTTGATATCTTTCCAATAGCGCCATCAATGAGCCTCGATCAGCCCTAAGAATATTCAAAAGACCACCCTTACGCTCCCTACATGGAGACGATTCGTTGTATGTTGACTCTGGAGACAACAAAAAGTAGTAAGCCAACAGTGATATATATGAGTTCTAGTAGAAATACGCTTGTAGGCCATTTAAAAGAGTTTGCGTAGTCAAAATTAAGTTCAAAAGGAATTTTTTCATTTCAAAGAATATTTGAGATAACGAGAAATACGTGTACGCAACAAAACCTCACCCACCCTTCCACTATCCAAGTAACATTGATTATTTTTTCAAAATTGTCAAAAAGACAAATCGTCCTTACTATACCTGGAAGAGGAATTTCCATTCTGTTTTATTAAAACAAAACGTTTGGTGAGAATAATCTTTAACGGTTTCACAAATGATGAGATCCATTATGACAGTTCTACTGCTAAACGATGGATGTTCGCATCAAGACCCTGCATAAGTTGCGATCTTGAGATATTTCGTGTCGTTTTCGGATCAAATTTATCACTTTTTTTCGCTTTAAAGGAAGATTTTTTTATTAGATGGCAAGACTTTCCGTCTTAAAAGCGGGCCATTCTCATAGGTTACTTGTCGGATGCCAGCATTATGGACAGCTCAATTTTGAAAAAAATTTTCTTTTATTTTTTTTGTCTTAAAAGACTGATAAGTCCTACGTTATCTCAAAGTTAATTACAAATTTGAAACAGAACTGTCTATCATCATTTGTGTAAATCATCGTCATCATCGTTGGTGTTCAAAGATCGTCCGTATTTTAATCGGATCATGAGAATTTAAAATGCCAGTGAAACGAAAGTTAGGTTATTTGAACAAACTGCAATTTTGGTCTTACACTTCTTGATCTTACATGGAAAAAGAATTGACTTATCAAGTCAAAACCTTTATACGTTAGTTTGATCTGGGATAAATATACCTACTTAAACAGTTTATGGTACAGTACGATTTGAGTCACGCCATATTTTGGCCAGACCGCAGGGCGACTTTGTTAACAAGTTCTTCTGAAAATGATTCTGAAATACAATCGAAACACTGTACATCCTGTTGAGAGAATCTCTCGTGCATATGAAATCTACTAAACAAGCATACTCAGTGTCCCCAGTTGGCTCGATAGTTCAACTGGTAGAGCAGCGTTTCGTAAACCCGTAGATACGTGGTTGAATTCTGCTTAAATCAAATCAGTTTATTCGAGTTGACTTTCCCAGCGTCGGTAAAGTCGTGAAAATTCTCCTCATATCCATTCCAGGAGGCTACTGACGCCCATGTTATTACGGACTCAGTGTGATCGAGTCATGTCTGAATTCCGAATACGAATCGCAACGTTAAAATACAAGTCCTAGTGCAGGTTGCGAGTGTCCTTGGCACAGGGTATTTTCATGAGCCATTTTAGATCCCAGCCAGTTCCGCTCACTTTTCAGGGTTTCAGCTTTAAATGTCGTCGATAAGATTTTTATAGCTATATTGAATGTGAACAAGAATTACATGTATGAATCGGTAAAGTTATACAAGAAGTCAAGAACAGCCTTAACAAGCAAAACCGTACTACAGTACCAATCTGCCACTAGTAATACGTACATTAGTGAATATTAGTAGTATTACCCATAGGGAGATCGGATTACAGTGAAATGATGTTCATTCTACAGTTTTACTATGTGAATTTTCTTTATAACAGAAGAACTAATCATATCATTAACTGGAATTGAACGCATCAACTCCGATTCTATAAACAGGAGTGACGGTGGCTACAAACACGACTGACCCATGGTTGAACACTGTTAGTTCTTGATATGTTTCAATTCGGAGCAAGATAAGTAAAGGAAAATGATCATGCGGAAAATGTAAAGTTCACGTATAATGCATTTTAAGTTCATAATGCATTTTACGTCTTTATGGATCGATTTCACAGTGAGCCAAATAGCTAATTCCTATCATCAAGCGGCAAAAAAGAAAGCTAATATTGCCGCCAGATGAATCGATCAGTGTCAGTCACGGCTCACCAACGCAGTTTTATCAGTCTCATTCCTTTTAACGTGTTTGTGCACATTTTTGTTGGGTTCTTTGTTTAAAAACATTTATATAAATAAATATATATTAGCGTAATGAATAATGGAATACTTTTTCGTGGAGGAGAGCTCTCCCTTTAACGAGTAAAATCGTCTGGCGTTAGCCAGAGTAAATAATAGAAGAATGGAATTAATAATAATCAATAACAGAAAGAATAGAATTAAGAATTCAGTCATTAAGACGTATTATTTGACCGTCGATCAAAAGTACGTCGTCCTGTTTTTGTCAAAGTTTTAAAAATCGTAAAAGGTAATGTTGAGTTGTTCGGAAATCAATCTTTCCTCTGTATTTCTCTCGGAAATACATTATGAATCCTTTCATTCCTTCGTGCTCTGTTTAAATACACTTATAGTCTTTACTTGTAGTATTTACCACGGTCAAAACCAAAGTAAGACTTACAAGCTATCAAGTATAAATCCCTCAAGGATAAATGTGTCTATACTTAGTTATCTCATTCTAAAATAAAAAATAAAACATGGCCACACAGACAAACATCTTCGTGGGCCTCTGGCCTTCGTGGGCCCTAGGCATGTGCCTATAATGCCTGTTGGTTAATCCGCCTCTGGTTAGGATTAGGCTAGGTTTAGGGTTAAGGTTAGGGTTAGGGTTAGGATTAGATTTACGGTCTTAGGTTTAGGCATGTACAGCCAGTGTGGACAGGGTAATTTCACTGGTTGGGTATTCTATTGCCTGCGTGCACCCAGACTAAGTATTGAATAATTAATTCAAAGTTTATTGACATTCACATGCATACTAATGCATTACGATTAGAATGACAAGGAGCCAAAACATCACGTGCTTCAACATGGACAGTTTGTATACGAATTATGTCACTTCTATAATTTCGTATATGAATTTTCCATGTTGAAAAGCGTGATGTTTTGGCTCCTTGTCATTCTAATCGTAAGCATTATAGGATGATGTGTTCCAACAAATTCCGTGTAAACATTCGTCCTCAAACTAAACACTAGTCTGAATTAGCAGTGACTTGCCGCGTTTATTAAACAACATGTGCTTCAGCTGAGCTACACGTCTGTACATTTTGATCACCCGCAATTACCACAAGACAGACAACATCGCAACCTTCCAATTCACATGCTAGTAGGCTTTACCACTACTTAATTTAGTCAATGAAGAATGGCTCGTGGATTGTACGGCGTTCGAACTGAGCTTGAGGATACCCGTTTCCACAAACAATGACCTGAACGAGCAAATTTTCAATACCGACGAGGTTGTTGTTACGACTTTTGACTCATTGGGGATGAAACCTTACGAGGTTAGAGTGCAGTTTAGCGGACTCACCTGGATGTTGACCAGTATATAGTCAAGTAAAGTGAGATTTGGCGAGAAAATTTTAGGAGACACAACCCAAGGAAACAATGGGTTTATTAAAATATTATATTGTCATGTATTTTGTTAGGGTTAGGGTTAGGATCAGGGTTAAGGTTAGGGTTAGTATTGGTTGTAGAATAGTATAGTAAAGTTTCTTTATTTTTTGTGAATTGAGTGATATCTTCGTTGACTATGGCCAATTCACGTTCGAATGTAGTCATGGCTTCATTTTCATTTCCCGCGGAAAGTTCATAATATTTGTTGTTGAGCCGACTGCAAAGGTCAGCGGCCAGGTGCGCCTGCTAAACTGCACTTTTACTCCTTACGCTTTGACAATCCGAACCAATACTACGCTATCGCAGTTTATTAACTTACCGCTCGTCAACATCTTAAACATGTCGTAGTCAAGCACGGTTCGATTCTCTTTGTGTTCGAATTTGACATAGCAGTTGTGGTTTTCGACATTTTTTCCTCGTAGTTTAAGTAGACAGCATTGTAGTCCATCGGATAATAGTTATCTTGAAGCATTATCTTGTTTAACTTAGGTGGCATTTTGTTTAACTTATGTGGACTGCAACGCCTTTCGGAAAGTGTAAAAGTCTTGACTTGTTCTCAACTGATGATGTCTGTGTCTGGCTGGCATACCTAATTTTAAGAATTTTTTATCACTGCACATTTTTTCGAAAAGTTTAGCCAGGCAGAAGCACGCCTTTGAAAATTTCTGACCACAGCCTTATGATAACATGTGTAACCACTGAATTTAAAATAGACTACACTTGATATTCAAAAATGCCAAAATCAAGATACAGTACATACTGTTACTACATTCCACGACTATCTATGACAGCACAGTCTCATAATCCTGCCTATCATACTGACAAAACAAATTTTATCACTGCACATTTTACTTTTATCACTGCGCACATTGGTTATCACTGCACACTAAAATTAGATATGGTTTAATGTTTGAGAAACATGAGAGCTTGGATATATTAAGGTAGATCAACGATCTTCAAGCTCAATACTCAGAAAAAGTTTTCTGAGCCCTTGGCTTCCGATTAGGTCGTACATATATATCGAATTTGCACCTTAGCTCACTATCTGAGTTTCGGTAGCTCAATGGTTAGAGCGTCTTACTGGTCATCAGAAGGTTGCGGGTTCGATCCCCGTCTGGGGCTCAGAGATCATTTTCTGAGTATTGCGCTTGAAGATCGTTCATCTACCTTAAAATTAGGTATGCTGGCGGGACACTAAACAAGGTTGACCTTTATGCTTCGGGATGATATTTACACAAGTCACATTAGCACATTTGCAAGAAACGAGTTTACTCCGATCCTCGTTAGTTTCTGTAGATTTTTCGGTGGAAATTCTTCTGCTGAAACTTTCATACGAAAGACAAAAAGTGATGCAACATCATTTTTGGCAGCCTTTTGTGTATTTGGCTTTCTTAACTTCAGGTTCCATTCACGTCTTCGTACGAAACAAACGTTCATCTGCTACTGGACTTTGTGCTATTTATCCCCAGAATTCATGAGACAAATACATACTTTGCGCTAAATACAAGTGCTAAATACATACTTTGTTCACGTGCTGTTGCAGCCCGCTCGGGCAACAATTTTGAAATTGGTGCCCGCGCGGGACACATTTAGATTTAGATTAGGTCATGTGATCAAAATTGAACCAATGGCAGCTAGCATTACCTCCAGCGGAACTCCAGCTATATAGCAATATTCGGTTTTCTTGTTTTCAAAAGTTCGCGGACGACTCGTGGTTAATGATTCAATACTATGTCAGGATAACTCTTTCGATTTATTAAATAGCCAAATCACTGACAACGGCCATTACTATTACTCATATCATGATAGCGTAGGCAGCTAATCGTAAAGTCAATTAGAAACGCAGGAAGGAATTTTTTCGTACATGAATTCAATATATAGGACGACCTGCCACTGTTATAACTGGACATAAATCCGACGTTTTGAACACTGCCGTCGCTACTGTGGGTTCTTGGCGCTGTGCTACACCAGTTATCTAGGGCTGTAAGGGTAAGTACACCTTTTGCTGTTCATTACCTGGAAGTATACTATCATTAACGCCAGCCTTAAACTACTTGACACAAAAATACGTTCATTTTATTCAATTGACATTCACTAGTGTAGATCCGCAACCATTTGCATCAAAGGGCATTCTATAGCGCCAACACACGACCATTAACACCATTCTACTATACATTACGGATAATAAAAATTTCAATTAAGCAATATATTTCTCTTCCGTAATTGAAATTTTTATTATCCCTAATGTATAGTGGAATGGTGTTAATGGTCGTCTGTTGTCGCTATGGAATGCCCTTCGATGCAAATAGTTGCGTATCTACGCTAGTGAATGTCGATTGAATAAAATGAATTTATTTTTGCGTTAATGAGTTTGAGGTTGGCGTTAATGATAGTATATTTTCTAGTAATGAACAGCAAAAGGTGTACTGTGTTCGGTGACAGCACGGAGGACAAGAAGAGGCATCTGCTTCGCCTGATGTTAAGCACACTTTAAAGGCATAAGCTCGGCTACAAATTGGCTGAAGAAATGCATTAAGAAAGAACAAGATAAAAGATCGAATGCACTTTCACAAAGACGGGTGAATTTCATAACACGTCTTTACGGTCGTGCAAATAAGCCATTGTATTGATCTTTAATAACAAGTTAATACATCTTTTGCTGTTCATTACCAGAAAATATACTATCATTAACGCCAACCTCAAAGTCATTAACGCAATAATACATTCATTTTATCCAATCGACATTCATTAGCGTAGATACGCAAATATTTGCATCAATGAGCATTCCATAGCGCCAACAGATGACCATTAACACTATTTTAGTATACATTAGGGATAATACAATTTCAATTAGGCAAAGATATTTCTCATTTTTAATTGAAATTTTATTATCCCTAATGTATAGTAGAATGGTTTTAATGGTCGTCTGTTGGCGCTATGGAATGACCTTTGATGGAAATGGTTGCGTATCTACGCTAATGAATGTCAATTGAATAAAATGAATGTATTTTTGCATTAATGACTTCGAGGTTGGCGTTAATGATAGTATATTTTCTGTTCATAAACAGCAAAAGGTGTAAAAGATTACAAATTCTTGTCAAACATGTCTAACATAATGAGCGTGATGAACGCAAATTTCCATTTCAAGTGTTCAGCTTCATCCGATAATTTTGGACCAAAATTCTTCCAAGTGTCCGCTGTCCGCTTTAGAGTGATGTCCGCCTGATAGAGAGTTAATGTACAGGGTAATATGTTATGTTTGGCAGGGACCAGGTAGTTGTGTCCACCTTAGAGCAGCGTCAGCTTTATAGAAGTGTCCGCATTGAGAGAGTTGACTGTATATATATTTCGCTGAAGATTTAGCATGTTTACCGGGAGGTTTTTCTCTCATAGAAATCCTGTTGTCCCTCATTTGTCCCCCTTGACTAAAAATTCTGGCCCAGCCACCGACTGTATTTACTACTTAAGGACCAAGCGAAATATCGCAGGTCCGATATTTCACTAGAACAGACTGAACATGCGAGGTCAAATAGGTAGGCTATTAGTATGGTATATAAAACAAAACAGATTCCGAAAAATAACATGTGAACTAAAAATTCGATTTAGAGCAAGACAAAAGTGAGATTGTAATATTTCGATTTTATTATTTTAATTAATTTACTATATTCCGTCGGATGATGGCTCTGCAGTGAAGTCGAAATATTACAGTCTCACTTTTGTCTTGCTCTGACTCGAATTTTAAGTTCAAAAGATATTAGTTTTCGGAATTATTTTTGTTTTACATGTCTTGACGTTGTCGGCTGGTTGTGGTTTTTAGTATGGTATTATTGAAATATAATTAACAAGTACAAAGGTACAGAACGTCAAATAAATACTTGCAACTCTGTCGTCATTTTATGTGGAATATCTTCACCAACTTTACTCTGCATGATTACTTTCCCTTTTCTGATCATATTTTGTAAAAAAATTAAAATTTTGTTCTACTAAGGCAAGAATTTTTTTTAATCTCGTCTCCCTGAACGGGCAATATAGGAAATATCCGACCGCTCATGAACCAATCAAATTTTAGGATTTCCGTATTCGGACTGCTCGCTGCCACAGCTATATAATAACAAAGAAAATCGATTCAGGTTTGAACTGAAGGCGTTTAAATACTCCTTCATGCCTTACACCGTTATTGATATACTAACTTTTTTTGATATTCAGTAAAAGGTTTCAATTCCGGGTTTTACAGATAATATTGTATTTCGTTCATCCAGATTATTGTTATGTGTTGAGTCTGAAGTTTCGGTTTCCTGTACGGAGACTATCTTCAGAGACGTTAATGATGGCAGTTGATGGAAAGATTTTATGTTGCATCAGCGAAATGTAGACTTGCTTATCTGCGTGAAATCTCGTGACGCGAATAATCCTAGTCTCCAAGAAGTCTCAAATACGGTTTCGATAATTCACGACAAACATTAAGTGCGTTGTTTTCCAGATTCGTGTACCAACTTTCAAGAAAGCACCTTCCCTGGTATAGTTTGAAGCAAAATATAGATAAGTCCCACTCTCCCAGTTTATCTTATATTCGGTTTTCATGTGATAAACTGATATGTTGCTGGTTTTATAACCCAACGCAATGCAGCGTTTGTGCTCAATAATCCTGATCTTCCGAGATTTCGCCCGGTTTCTCCGATGTAGGTGGCTGGGCACTCGGTAAATTTTATCCTTTAGATCGCTCCTTTCCTCCATTCTGGTTCAGTCGGATTTTTCACTTTGGTCAAAACACTCCGTAAAGTAACTGTTGGTTTGTGACCACATGAATGTTGTATGGTCAAAGGATTCATGCCAGAGCTTCCGATGTGCCTTTGATGTAGGGGATAGACGCGACGGTTGTCGTCTCTTTCTCTTCTGTTGCAGTTAGATTGAATATGTTTGGGTGTTGGTCTACTACGTTTTGCACAACACTTTCTTTGTAGTTATTCCTTCAGAAAACATCTTTCTAATGATGAAGTTCTCGGTGAAGGGGATGTGCTGAACTGCAGACAACATTCCCCTCCTTCTGGTTATGTAGAATGCACTAATGATGCACTGACCAAATACGAAGACCCGCTTCCGATCCCAAAAGAAGAAATTATAGACCTCCCCGCGCTATGCCTAAAAGCCACATTTTTCCAATACCACGGACATTTTTACCAGCAACTTCACGGTACTGCAATGGGGTAATTTGTATCAGTAGTGGTAGCAGAGATTGTCATCCAACGCATGGAGGAACAAATACTGTCGACCTACCCAGACCCACTACCTTTTTGGTTCCGTTATGTGGATGGCACTTCAACAGGTGTGGCGAAAGAGCAAAAGAAAGACTTCCTCAACTATCTGAACAAGCAGAACCCCAGCACACAGCTTACTCTTGAAGCTGAAAAAGACGGGAAACTGCCGTTTCTAGATTGCATTATGATTAAAAAACAATAAACTCCAAACTGACATCTACAGGAAACCAGCTAACACAGACCGTCTTCCGCACCACTCCTCTTATCATCCAGTTTCACATAAAATCACTATTGTAGCGACCTTGGTGAAAAGAAATTGAGTTGTCTGCAGTTCGACACACTTCCTTCACTGAGAACTTCATCATTTAGAAGATGCTTTCAGAAGAAATAACTACAAAGAAAGTGTTATGCAAAACGTACCAGACCAACATCCAAACATATCCAATCTAACTGTAACAGAAGAGAAAGAGACGACAAGCGTCGCATCTATCCCTTACATAGAAAGTACATCAGAAGCTCTGGCACGAATCCTTCGACCCTATAACATTCACGTAGCACACAAACCAAAAGTCACTTTACGGAGTGTTTTGACCGAGGTGAAAGACCTGACGAAACCAAAATAGAGAAAAGGAACAATCTATAAAGTAAAACGTACTGAGTGCCCGGCCACCTACATCGGAGAAACCGGGCGAAATCTCGGAAGACCAGGATTATTGAGCACAAATTCTGCACTGCGTTGGGTAATAAGACCAGCAATATAGCAGTTCCTCATATGAGAACCAGACATAAGATAGACTGGGAGAGTGGGACTTGTCTAGATTTTGCTTCAAACTATATATATCAAGGAAGATGTTTTCTTGAAAGTTGGTACACGAATCTGGGAAAGAATGCAATTAATGTTTGCTGCGGATTACCGAAAACGTATTTGAGACTTCTGGGAGACTAGGATTATTCGCGCCATGAAATTTCACGCAGACAAACAAGTCAACACCTAGCTGATGCAACATAAAAACTTTCCATCAACTGCCAACATTAACGTCAATGTGAAGATGGTCTCCGTACAGGAAACCGAAACGTCAGACTTAACACAAAACAACAATCTGGATGAGTAAAATACAATATAATATTTTGATATGTAAAAACGTATTTCAGGTATAGTATTGTGCAATGATTTCGTCCACAAGTACATTCGAACCTCCATTAAGCGGCCCTCCATTAAGCGGCCACCCTCTAATAAACGGCCGCATATTAACGTCCCAAAATATTTGTAATACAATTACTATAAAATATCCCTCTATTAAACGGCCACCTCCATTAAGCGGCCGCGGCCACCTATGAGCGGTCCCAAATGATATTTTATGTAAATTATTACCTCTATTAAACGGCCAGCTTGTATGATTTACTTGGCGCAACTCTTTCAAGAGAATCGCACTAAAAGTTGAGCTAATAATGCTTAATAGTTTGCTTTATTTACTTAATAACACTTAAAAATAATGTTCAACACATGTCACTTGATACCTCACTCAACTTTAAAGGACACTAAATTCAAAGCATTGTTAGCAACAAAAGTGTCAGTGTTTGCGTTGCATAGAAACGCTCTATTACTTTGCGTCAAATCCCTTCTTTTCTAGCTTTGCCTTTAGCCAACTGATCGAAAAGGCATCTCCTATGACATGAAATTCACAGGGAATTTCCAAACCATAGCCGCCACCTCTATTCACACGTTTGCCCTTGATCACTGCTTTACCGGAATTTGCCGCTCGTTTAAGAAACTTTGTGAGCTAGATTGCCATTAATTTTGGAACATGTCCAATGATTTCAAAATCCTCCCTCATTTCATTCCGATGCGAGTATCGTTTTTCGGTAGACATATGGAGGCGTGAGACCGGAAACAGTTGAAAGCTTGATTGAAAGGGCATGAGAAATCACCAGAGGATGGAAGAAAGAAGATGTGTGGAACATGGACGAAACTGGGAGTTTTTGGCGTGGTCTTCTTGAGAAGACTCTCAGCGAAAGATGAAAAAGATGCAGTGGCGGTAAAAACGCAAAGCAGGGCAACACGTGAGCATTTTTTGTTGATACCGCAGGGGATAAGGAAGATCCCATTGTTATCGGAAAGTCTGTAAAACCGCGATGCTTCAAGCATTTAAAGGACAAAACGCATCCGTCCAAATGCAACTATTTTTCAAATGCCAAAGCCTGGATGAACACGGGTATTATGACTGAAGTTTTTTCAAAACTTAATCGTCGATTGAAACGAAAGAACAGACGTATTTTGCAGTTTGTGGATAATGCCCCTTGTCATCCAGGAAGCTTGAAGGACAGCTTTTCGAACATAAACATTGTGTTTTTGCCAAAGAATACCACATCCAAGACTCAGCCACTGGACGCTGGTATCATTGCCAACTGGAAAGTTAAGTACAAAAAGCGATTGCATTGCTATGTATGTGGTCAAGTCGACGGGTCCAAGAGTGCGAGCGACATTGTGAAATCTGTGAATCTTCTTATGTCCATCGAATGGAGAAGACAGGCTTGGGACGAAGTGTCTTCTGATGCAATCCAAAGATACTTCAAGAAGACAGGATTATATCCGGAGGAAATCGCTATCGAAGACGATCCCTTTGAAGGAGAAGAACTGCAAGATCTTCAGGAATTTCTGAGCAGAATCGAATTGCCTTGTACTGCAGAAGACCACATATCGACAGAAGACGATCTTGAAGTTTGTTCTGGCTACATAGACAGTTCTGACCCGAACTGGAGGGAAGTTGTTCGCGAGGAATTGCTGGGAGACAATCTGAATGATTTATCCGCTTCTTCAGATACAGTGAACTCAGTAAGCGATGACGAATATGACAGAGATTTACAACAACCTGAAATTAAGTCGTTGACGGAGGCAATTGGGCATGCTGAGGATCTGCAAAATTTTGCAATTTATAACGGATATGAGGAGCTAGCTCAATCAATATCTAAGACAAATGATTTGCTCTGTGCTTTGAAACTCAATGCACCGCGGCGACAAATGCAGATTGAGGACTGTTTTAAGCCTACATAGACTGCTAATAGCAAACGTATATGGTCGAACGTATTGCACTTTGCACTTTTCCAAATTTAAGTTGTTAGTCTTTTGTTACCGCTTTGTTTAGTTCTTGCACCAAGTTTGAAAACACTTTTGTTGACAACTACATGATCTTTCTAAAGTCTACTTATTACTGTAATCAGTGATTTACGATTGAATAAATAGACATTAGACCACGCCCAAGGTCTACTTTTTGCGTACCTCTATTAAGCGGCCACCTCTATTAAGCGGCCAAAAAGCTGATCCCCGAGGGTGGCCGCTTAATAGAGGTTCGACTGTATCTTAAGTACATACTTCGCATGTGAATAGGGTTTCTTTGCACGATTTGTTTGGTTTTAGATTAGGTAATTGGAACCACACTGGTGTTACAGTTGTGCAGTTGTGATTGTCTAACGATTGGGAGTGAAACTGTTAATGATGGAACGCGCTTTTAGCCGTGGGCTACAGTTAGCGTGACATCGCTACGCTAATGGTATGCCATGTAAAGTTCAGTGAATGAGTATGAGTTTTTAGGTTCAGAGTAAATCGTGGAGTATACATTTGTGTTGTGCAGGTGTATTAGTAATTATCACGAGTGCGATACGGGAACTCAAAACCGACCATCCGGCCTTGGGGTTTTACCGACAGTTAGACGGCTACGCAGTTGGCCATGCAGTGTAGAGTTTAATAGAGAAGTATGTATAAATACAGAGAGAAAGAGTGAAAGATGCGTAACAATGTTTCGTGCATAAATATCTTGGGACACAACCCTGAACGTACGTTTCGCCTTCTATGGTGGCCTCTTCAGCAGGGATTTGGGGTTGGCCGTCGATGTTATACAGTCGGAAGAGAAGCGATAATCAGTATAAAATAAAATATTAGTAGAAAGAGATAAAATGTGTGCTTACCAGTCTTGTTGTGTGTCTTGGGAAGACCAATTCTGCATGCCATCGTAATCTTAAGGGGAGTTTACCGCATGTTGAGAGAAGGTGGGCATCGGTGTTAGCGTTGGGCAGAATGGCAACGTGAACGGGTTGTGATGTGAAGTTTAAGCGAGTAGTGTTCTTCGTTCCCAGTAAATAAAAGGTGCGCAGATCAAATGTGTGCTTTGAGGATAACTATGAAGTGTTGGATCATAAGAGGGTAGTGTTGCGAGCTGGGTTCATGTGTTATTTGACACCATGTTGAATATCAAAAAATTTTTTATCGTTACTAGTAGAAATGTTTCAGTTATAATCTTTTCTGTGTTATTAACGGATCCAGCGTCTTCTTTTAACATACCTATGTAACATACCTATGGTATGTTGTTATATAGACTCCTGACGTCTATAGTGACGGGCATTATGTTATGGTAGATCGATGTTAAGTTAGAGTAAGCGGAAGATTCTGTTGTTTAGTTTTGTGTCATTTCTAATGTGTTATTGTCGTGATTAGTGTCTTTTTCTAACACACCTATCGATGCTTTGATGCCTTCGTTATTCGGTATGTTGGTATATAGACTCTTATTAGTCGTATATAAAGACGACTATTATGTTACCAGATAGATTGTTGTTACGTGAAAAGACCTGTTTAATGAGGGAGTTCGTTGAGTTCTCTCGTTTCGTATTCTTCCGTGTTAGTGTTCGTTGACGTTTCTTTGTCATTGTTAGCTTTTTTTTCTTCAGTTTTGCTTGTATGGTCCCATCATGTGTTGTTAATTACTTGTGAAGTTGTGTTTTGTTTATGTATGACAATTGAACCTAAATAAGGGTATTATTGAGCTCCGTTTTGTCGAGAAGTTCGCGCGTGTTATGTGAAATTTTGATTGGTTGCGATCAAATATATTGTCCTTTGGGTTTGTTATTTTTTATGGTTTTGGAGTAGGTAATTGGTACCATAATGGTGTTATAGTTATGTAAATGTGATAATTTAATGACTGGGAGTAGACATGGTGATAATATAGCGCACTTTGAGTCCCGGGCTATAACGCCCATACGATGGCTACACATAAAGGTATGCCATGTAGAATCGATTGAATAAGTATGAGTCTGATTGGTTCTTCTATCTCGGAATATTCTACACAATTCATCTCCAAGCAAAACAGGATGGGTTCCCGTTTTGTTTCAGTCACGGAAGAAGAAAATTGTTGTGATAAAACAAAGCCACCGTGCAAGACAGTGCCAAAAAAGCAACAAAATTTGGTAATAGAATATTCAGAAATGTGTATTTCTTTTTCTTTTTAGCGATAAATGCACTCAGGATGTTTTTTTTAAAAATGTTTTGTTTATAAACAATGAGGGGACAAGCCAACGTTCCATAAAATTGTTTTAAACTGTACAATGTGTGTGTTTAAACTATTGTGCGAGGTTTATACTAAAACAATTTTCGCGGGTCGGTAAATATCCACCAATATTTAGCACCACTTCAGTGAATAATTGTTAAAGTTATCTTTACGTTTATCGAACGGAATCACGGGAAACTTATCAAATGTAGGAAAGTATACTATGACTCCTAAGATATGCCAAGTTTCGAGTACTTTAATCGAATAATCTCAAAGACATACATCATTTTCTAATAAGACATCATGCAGAGGAACAATGTTTCTTTTTCCATTCACGAGATATTCAATTTGAAAAATATCCAAATGCAATAACATTGAACAGAGAATGATTATTCACATACATATTTTCTTTATAAATTTTGAAAACAATTTTAAAGAACGTCGGCTTGTCGCCCCCTCATTGATAAACAAAACATTTTGAAAGACATCCTGAGTGCATATATCGCTAAAAAGTAAAAGAAATACAAATCTTTGAATACTTAATTACGAAATTTCTTTGCTTTTTTGGTATTGTCCAGATCTGGCACGGCTACTTGATTTATTAAAAAAAAGTTCTTCCATAACGTAAACATGTCTTGAGGCTAGAGACCGGAATTGCACCGACCTGTTACTGGACAATAAGAATAGTAAACGACGGAGTTCATTCTTTAAAAACTCCAAAAAATGTGTATAAGACGAAGGTTTAGAGTTAGGATTTATACACTTTTTCTGCGCTTTGAAAGAATGAACCCCGTTTTCTACTATTCGTACTGTCCAATCACAGGTCGGTGCAATTCCTGACTCTAGCCGCCATGTTGAACAAAACTGGAGGTTATCTTGTTTTGCTCGGAGGTGAATAGTGCAGGTTATTCCTAGGTAGAGGAACTAATTAGATCGCACTGAAAAAAAAACACTATTCACCTGAGAGGTATATGCTATTAAGACTTATGACTCTGACTTGAGTCATTCTCTAAATTAAAGCTGTTTGTAAGAAACTCGGACCCGGACTTGGATTGGAGTCATTTTCTATAGACTTGGAATCGCGCGGACTCGAGTTATTTACACAAGACTCCGGATTCGGACCGGGACTTGGGCTCGAGTCATTTTCTGCAGAATTGGACTCAGGACTTGGATTCGAGAGAGTCACAAGACACTCGGACTCACATTCGAGTTACTTTCCAACCCCTCAGACTTGTGACTCGAAGTCAAGAACTGTGACTTGGCGACGTCCACCCAAATGACTCGTGATCGTCCGTGTCATTCTATCAGTTGTTTTTCTATCTTATTTACCTAGTTTTATTGTTTAAAAATCACCTTCAGTAACTTCATCACATTCAAAGTTGATTGCATGAATATAGCTAATTTCAATTGTGTATGTCGTTTAAACTCACCTGTATTGATTCTCCTAAGGCAAGCTTTCGATTTGACAAGTAAAACAACTAACTCTATATCAAAGTTGTCCCTTCTTCCCGTAATGCATCTCTGTTTTAGGTACGAAAAACAGTTACAGTTATCGGCTTTTAGGCGATTGTAATTAAACTTTAAGAAAGTTTCCATTCAATTCCAACGAATCACAGGAGTGCACGTCATTCGGAATACGACTCCGGGCAGACATTGGTCCACGAATGTTTTAATTTTTATCTATTTATTTATTTATTTAACCTTATTTACATATTTATTTAATCTTACATACAAATACGGTAGTCCTTCACTCTAATACTGTAGTCCTTCAGTAATCCACCACTGGGCGTTGCAGTGTACATACGTTATACAAAATGTCTGGTGAAAAGGTAATGCTTCAAGATAACTATTATCCGATGGATTACAATGCCGTCCACGTAAACTACGAGAAAAAAAATGCCGAAAACCACAACCGCTATGTCAAATTCGAACACAGAGAGAATCGAACCGTGCTTGACCACGACATGTTTAAGGTGTTGACGAGCGGTAAGTTGATAAACTCCGATGGCGTCGTATTGGTTCGGACTGTCAAAGCGTAAGGAGTACAAGTGCAGCGTAGTAACTAGTCTCGTAAGGTTTCATCCCCAGTGAATCAAAAGACGTAACAGCAACCTCGTTGGTATTGAAAATTTGCTCGTTCAGGCCATTGTTTGTGGAAACGGGTATCCTCAAGCTCAGTTCGAACGCCGTACATTCCACGGGCCATTCTTCATTGACTGAATTAAGTGCTGGTGAAGCCTACTAGCATGTGAATTGGAAGGTTACGATGCAGTCTACCTTGTGCTAATTGCAGCTGATCAAAATGTACAGACGTGTAGATCACTGCTAGTTGCTAGACGGCAAGTCACTGCTAGTTCAGACTAGTATTTAGTTTGAGGACGAATGTTTACACGGATTTTGTTGGAACACACCATACCATAATGCTTACGATTAGAATGACAAGGAGCCAAAACATCATGCTTTTCAACATGGATAATTTATATACAAAATTATAGAGGTGACATAATTCGTATACAAACTGTCCATGTTGAAACACGTGATGTTTTGGCTCCTTGTCATTCTAATGGTTTGAGCTTAAACATTGCTTTCAGCAACACCTTTGAGCAAGATATCCGTCGCTGTTCAATTTGTGTTGAGGAGTTCGAATGGCTTAAACTACAACAACCTTGCTCAGAAGAACACTCTCCGACAACGCTCATTTGTAATTTACTTCAAAATAACATTGGTAATCGAGCAAGAAGCACTCACTGACGTCATATTTGGTACTCCGCTGACAATACGCGTCTGTATGGGAAAGACAACATGGCGTCCCAAATCTGGCAAAGTTTCGAACTTCGGCGCGCAATATCTCCTTAACTAATTGAAATTAGCAAGAGAAATTTGGCCGATGACCTAATGTTCGTAAGATCTTTCATATGAACTCAACTTGTATTTTGAGTGGAGTGCCCCTAAAGTGGTGTATTGAAGTTCTCATCTCGGGACCTCGGTATTTGATGGGCTATTGGAGGATATGTAGGGTTTTGAAGAACGACGGATATCTTAGTTCTTGCTCAAGAGCGTTGCTCAAAGTAAGGTTTCGTCATCTCAAGCCCCAAATTCTTAGCCGTCAATAAGAGTACGTTCGCTCATGTTTATATCGTGAAATTTATTTTATTTTATTTAACTTTGTCTTAATTACAATAAGTATTTTAGATAAGTTACAAGGTCTGGAATACCGCAACAGCTACAACCAATTACTGCGGATCCATAAATACAGCATAGGTAACAACAATTAGAAGGTAACTAAAAAGAAATAGTTGGAGGAACGCATAGACTTCGGACAGAGTTATATTTTGTGCAAACTGTTTTCCAAGATCGCGAGTCATCGGGGTAATAAATAGTTTGAACAGTAGAAATTCAGACAGAAAGCGTGACATTTAGTCATGGGTAAATCTAGAATCAAATAGTTTGTGATAATAGCTCATTCCAATTATAACAGTTGGTCAGCCATGTTGCCTCAGCATTTTGCTTTGACTTCTGTTGTGAATATTACCAGCGCGCTGTCATATATTCAGCAACTCATGCTACATTGGCATTTTTATCGCAACTCATCTTGCGCATGCGTTTGCAGCAATTCATCGTACACAGAAGGCAGGAACTTGCAGAAATCTGAAGCTTACAAAACCCCGTATAAAATGTTCATTCTTAAAGAGGAATACTCTTTGCCCATTTGCAGTACATTCCACATAAACCTCGTGAGTTGATATCAAATGCTCGAGGAGGCTCGGACGCTCTCTTTCGGTATTTAGGGGGTGCCTGCCCCACGCGCCCCGTGCTTCTCTCGGTCTTGAATAATCGCGTCGTGTAAATTACAGTGAAGAATTTCATCGCTAGTTAAAGTTTCAGCCGTTTTATCGGGGCTGATAATATGTAAGCTGAGCCCCAGCTGAAATATCTATCGACTAAAAGTGAGAACTAGTTTTGTTAAATTCACTTTTAAGTGGTCTGTTTATTTGCTACGGCAAACCATACACATTCTCTTGAAGAAATTAGTAAAAGTAAGTTGCTTTGTATAGGAAATAGCATGGTTTCAAGTGCGATTTAGAAAAAACACGCACGAGTGAATTTTTCAAACACTGGGGACCTTCACATATACGACGTGAACTCAAACGACGACGTCCATCAAAATTTCTACACTTATTTTATTTCATTTATTTATTTATTCATTTATTTGTTTGTTTGTTTGTTTAATTAATTATTTAGTTACTTATTTACTTTGTTGGCTATTTAATTAGTTATTTTATTAATTAATTAGTTAATTAATTAATTGTTTAATTATTTATTTATTTAATTGTTTATTTGTTTGTTTATTTATTTAATTATTTATTTGTTTGTTTATTTATTTATTTAATCTTATTTTAAAACGGCAACCCTTTAGATCACTGGACGTCTGTTTTCCAAGGGCCCTTTCCACGAACATAATCTACAGAATTTCCATTAAACTAAAATCAATAATAGCAATATCATTATTACACATTTTACACTTATAATACTGTACCAAATAAAACAATCATACAACTTAAAATTGTTAATTTCCCAAGAGGATGGCTTTAAATTACTTACTGGAGAGTTTTTTTCTTTTATATCCTTTGGTAAATTATTCCATAAATTTGCATCTGAATAACTGATATTGTTTTTAATAAAGTTACTGTTGGGAGTTTGAAGTGCCTAATCAATTTCTTTTTTTTTTTACTGCAAAGATTATACTTTGGATCAGGTGCGTAGCCGGAAATTTCTTTTATTGGGAGGTTTCAATGTCGAGCAGCTTTGAACAATTGCAAATTTTCAACACGTTCAAAAATGTACCGTCTTCCTGTATATATATATATATATATATATATATATATATATATATATATAACTACAGACGGAACCGTTTCGGCCTACTGGGCCTCATCAATGTAGTGCTGACGAGCAGGATAGAGAACCCTATATTATATAGGCAACTCAAATGTCCCACACTTGTGGTACATGTGGTATATATATATATATAGATAGATAGATAGATAGATAGATAGATAGATAGATAGATAGATAGATAGATATGAAGATGTATGTTATATATATATATATATATATATATTATATATAAAACATACAGACAACTCAACTCCAGTTTATCACGTAAGAACAAGTTTCCTGAGCATAATGGCAAACGTAATTTAGACTCTCAGCGGTATCTTGTAAAACCACTTGTTAGTCTATTTCACTTCAATTTACAAAATTGTTAATGTACAAGAAAACTCGGATAGATAGATTATGACGACTTCACATTTTTCGCTTCACTCCTGTTATTTTATGGAACTAAGGTCAGTTTTGGAAGTGTCAGCCTCCACGTATTTGACTGAAATTCTAAAAGCAAGTTCTATACATTGGATTTATCAGGTGTCAAATATCAAAGCTGGCCAAATTGTGATATTGTCTGACGACGGTCATGAACTCATCATTGAATTAGAAACTCAAATTTGTTGTGGCTATGAAAGGCGTTTGACCCCACAACTCCCCCGAGCCCTCCCCGATTGCTACGCCACTGCTTTGGATTGTAGCAAACATTAAAAAGAATGGTTATGCTTTTTGGCAGTTTGTTATGTCGAAGTTTTTGCATAAACATTAATTTATCATATTTCCTTCATTTTACTAACGAGTTCCAGTTTAGTTCTTTAAGTACGCTCGCAGATGATACATCTTACGAACGTCCAGTGGATGACTCTCGTCGCCCGGTTCTGCATTTTTTGTAGTTTTTGTCCTAGATTAAAAACTTCAGTTATTCCATACAAGATTACAATAATCGAATGAGGAACAACAATTGCATTATACACATCAATCATCACAGGTTTCGGGACGCACTTCTTCATACGCCAAGACATACCAATTCCTTTAGATAGTTTAAAGACAACACTGTTAATGTGATTTTCCCTAAAAAGCTGTTCATCAACAATTCTACCCAATGTTTTACAATATAAAATAAAACATATTTCGAAAAATAGAGACATCTTGGAAAACTCAAGATATGAGTCAAAACAAGACATCATTCTTTCTGATGATGACTTTGTAATAAAGTCGAAATATTACAGTCCATATACTCGTCTTGTTTTGACTTACATCCTGAGTATTCCAAGATGTCTCTATTTTTCGTTATGTTCAACAATGTTTTACTCTTTTAATATTGGTTTCACCTATAGTGGCAATTCGATCATTTAAATTGGAAAGTCTTTGCCTTGAACCAATCAACACATATTCTATTTCATCTTTATTTAATGTTAGTTTGTTAGCTAACAACTACTGGTAAATCTTTTTCCAAATTTATGTTTAATTTTCGTTCAATTTCTTTGACAAAGCCTCCAGCCGTCGTTATATTTAAATAAACCTCGGCTTGTAAACCGCTGCACTTGGTACTTGTGGCTTGTTTTATGACTCTCAAATGCTCCGGTCCTTCTGAAATGACTGTAGTCTCGGGTTGCATTCAGTTTTAAGTAATAGCTTTTTTCAATCTGCGAGCTGACGTCGTTCTTAAGACTTGGAAATAGTCTGGGTTGCGTTGTATGTATTTCGAAGACAGTGTAGAAAATGGAAATTTTATTCATTGTCTTTGTTTGGCACGAAGAATTCTTTTGTTTAAAGAACGTCGTAGTTGAAGTTGATGTCTTTGATGTTAAGGTCCCTACTATTAAAATATCACGAATCCGAAGGACGGGCAAACAACAAAACTCGTCGGTTTTTTGTGTTGTTTCTTTGTAGGAAAACATCAAACAAACTGGAATGGCGTTGAGGTGTTGAAAGGACCCTTTGAAATTGTTTCCCTGTTTGATTTTTTCAATCGAGAAAGGCCAGCAACCGTCATAGAGCTTGGGAGTTACACCGGAGGATCCGCCCTGTGGATGGCAGATACACTGAAGTGTTTTGGTATCAAATCCCATATCTATTCCGTTGATATCACTTTTGATGATTTACACGAGCGTACAAAGGGTAGGGATGATATAACATTCATTAAAGGAGATTTAAGACAAATCGAGAAGCTTTTCCCAGAAAAAATGTTGAAGGTTTGTACCCATCATGCTCTATTCATTGTTTATAAAGTAAGTTTCCTATGACCCATGCAGTGATTGGTCGTTTACCGTATTTATATCAGGCTATACAAGCACGGTTATGACATCACGGCGCCACTTTGACGCCAGAATTAGTTCTTGGGGCGAATGGGAAGCTCTGATTGGTTTACATACGCCAGAATTTGCTCATGGTGCTTATGGAGAGCTCTGATTGGTTTACGAACTAATAAAGAGAACTTAACATTTGATATTGAAAAGAAAGTTATCCACGATCATTATTGATTAGTTCTTTGCTTATTTTATAAAAGAAACAGAAATTGTTTGTTGCGTTTATATAGCCTGATGCAAACACTCGGAGAGGTTAGGAGAACTCTCAAACGGCTGTGTAAACCCTCGATCTTCGGTCTCGGGCGTACACAGAATTTTTCGAATTGTCCCAACCTTCACCTCGTGTTTCCGTCAGGCTATATCAACACGGCAAAACCGTTTCTCTAAGGAATTAAGTACAACCTAGCAATTTAACGGTAGTGCTTTTCTGTTGCGACATTACTGCTATTGACTAGACTTGCTTGGATTTCTATATCGTTTAACCTTTTATTCGAAACCGCACTTTACATAAACGAACTTTTTCTCTTAGGGGTTGCCACACCCGTGGTTCGTCGTTGAAGACTCTCACGTTCATTTGGACATAATCTTGGGTTATTTGGATCGGTTCATGGAGCCTGGAGACTACTTACTGGTGGAGGATACAAATCCTCACGTCCTTACGCGCCCTGGACAAGGTATGTATATACTACTTAAAATCACTTGTTTGGGTGAAGCTCATAATATTTTAATATTCTTGGCAATACGTCAAGACCGAAGCTAACCGTCTTGGGTTCAGGTACAGTTTCTGAAAATCTTAGCTTCACGAATTTCTTTCGTTCGCCTCTTGTTAGAACTGTAGTGGATTAGTATAAAGCCTTCAACAACTGTTCAGTTTCCCTTCCACATATTCGACTCTCATTTATTCTCAGCAATTCGGCAACCGTCACTTTATTTTGCTCAAGCTAATGCCGGATCGAATTACGCACCACAGAGGTAGATTCACATTTTGATGACATCAGCAACTATTTTAAATATTCCAGTGCAATGTTTCGAGTTCATTTGAATCCGCATTTTCAATCGCATTGCCATTTCCGTTTGGCATGTTGATAGACGGTCACCACTTTAGTTTAACAACTTTATTCAGCGATAGAAAAGTCAAATAAAGCTGAACACGAACGGGACGAGTCCCGCGCGGGTTGTTAGCCACATACAATATTACAAAGCTCTAAGCTAAAATAGTTATCTTAAATTCACATATTACTAATTTAACAGGGACAAAAACATGTCCTGCATAACGAATACGTACGAGCTAAATCAGGATCAAAATTATTTTCAAGATCTCTGTATATTGTTTGTAAAAAGAATTTAAACTTGAAATTCTAGAAGAAGTTTCGTCAGGCGCCACCTTGAAGATAAAGTTCCGAAGTTTGACAATACTGTAAAAATAAGATTGTTGAAAAGTATTAGTTTTACAATAAGGCGTCTGGAAAAAAGATAATGACTCCTGTCTCGTTCGACTGGAGACCATAAGTGTTAGTTGATCCACATCTACATCGATAAGATTATATCTACACTTAAAATAAAAAGTCAGATCTTTAATCTCTCTATCACAGGAGAGTGACAAGAGATAAAGACGCTTCAAGCGTTCCGTATACGAATATTCTCCACGTTTACCTTGTAAAATCCTCAGTGTAGCACGCCTCTGTAAGCCTTCTATCCTCTTCGTTAAATTGGCGTTACCTAGCGACCAAACCTGTGTACCATAACTGAACTGTGACTCAACGAGTGACAAATAGAAAGTTTTTCTGACTTGTTGATCGGTCAGGCTGTAGCAAGTGCATCTCAAGAGGCCGAGCATTTTGTTAGCCTTTGACACAACCTGCATAACTTGAGACTCCCATTTCAAATTATTGCTCATTTTGATGCCCAGATCAGTTTCCTCGTTACAAAGTGCGAGTTCAGTATCACCAAGAATGTAACGGAAAGGACCAGGAGGTTTCTTTCTTGAAACTGTAAGAATTTTACGTTTAGAAGGATTAAAGTTCATACGATTTTTGATACTCCACCTTTCCAGACTATTTAAATCACGTTGTAAAGCCGCAGAGTGGGTACAGGAAAGTATAGATCGATAAACTTTAGAATTGGGGGTGTGGTGCTACGTTCGAATTTGGCCACACCGTGTCCGGTAAAATGTTTATAAAAACCGAATATAAAAGTGGGCCTAGGATGCTTCCCTGAGGGACACCCGAAGTCATCAGGGACCATTCGGAGGCGACATTTTCAATTACCATTTGCTGAAGCCGATTGCTCAGATAGCTTTTAAACCAGGGTAGCAAGGAGCCACTCACCACATGAGCCTGGAGCCTTTGCAGGAGAATTGCGAGATCAACAGAATCGAATGTCTTAGAAAAATCAAGATAGATCACATCCACTTGCTTGTTATTTTCCAAGTTTTCTCCCATGTCATGCAGGACGGTTAAAAGCTAAGTAACACATGACCGTTTCTTTAAAAAGCCGTGTTGAACTGTGTTTATTAGTGCTGATAGAGCTGGGTAGATACGATTGTACACGCAGCGTTCCATTACTTTCAAAACAATACTTAGTAGAGATATAAGCCAATAGTTACATACTGCCTCAAGCGAATACCTCAGACTTTAACCCTGTTAATCACTAGATATAAGTAACCATAGATCACTTACCTTATATTAATGGATTGCCCTTCCAAAGACCACCTATGAGAAGCTGAAACATATCCAAGCCCAAACTCTAACCCTTATCTTAACCTTAATCCTAAACCTGACATGAGCCTGAAGTCAGAAATTGATACCAATGAGTCATTGACAACTGAGTTTTAGGTGGTGTAGGTCGTTCAGTCTTGGGGTCACTCACCCAATATACACTGGCGCAAAATGTCTCTAATTCCATTTAATAGTCTATAAAACAACGTGACAAATTCTCACTGTATTGAGATCTACTACGATAAGCTCTTACACTCTGACATTCATTTCTGGACGAAATTTCACATGTATTTGGAAAAAAAATCTTATCAGATCACATGCAATTGCACTAAAACACCCTGGTACACCTCCCCGAGTATATGTACACCTATGTGCAAAACTACCTCGGAAGGAAACCTGTTGGGCAGCTGGTCATGCTGATGCTATTTTTCATGATTTTCTAGGATTTGATTTCAAAGATGCTGCTGCTGAAAAACTAAGAGGTCTTGCTGAATTTATGAAGACTCGTTCCGAAAAATATCGCGTGGACTGCCATTACAATGATTTCTTCGGGTACGTTTTAGGGCAAGTATAAGAGTTTAGCTACCCTGCCCTAGAACTTTCTTCGATAACTCTGCATTGCAATGAAATATCAGTCAATTCGACCAATATTTCAGAGTTTAGCCACAATTTCAACCCAAGTCACGGACGTGAAAGACGAACGCCTTATAGAATCGAAACACTTCACATTCTCTCATGGATAAGCGTTTAGTTGTCACGATAATATCTCATGCACTTACGTTGGATGAAAAACTCGCCTCCAACCCCTTCAACATGTAGAGCGGCGGACCGGTATCCCGAAGGTACTAGTTCAAATCCAGCTCGAGTCAACATTTTTCAGTCGTCTTTGGTAGTGTCAGATTAAGATGAAAAGTTTCTGTTCATGTATATCTCTGAGGATGATTATAACAATGTCATCTGTAAATTTGGCAAGGGGAGCAAATGTTTCCAAATTTCTAATTCTATAGTCCTTAAATATCATACCACACCACCAATTGGGATGGCCTGGTTGTCTTTAGGACGGCCTTAACCTCAAAGACCCTCCGGCAATTAAACCATAAATAGTGGTTAATTCAATTTTCCTTTCTTCTTATTTAGGTATAATGCCACTTGGAACATGAATGGATTCCTCAAGCGAATTTAATATCTCAACTGAACAGAAAACCTGAGAGAAAAATTAGAAGCAAACTTGTATGCTATTTAAATCTACTTTTTCAGCAACGACACGTATAACTACGGTGAATAATCAGTTTCAATTATAATGAAATCTTATATCCATGGGCCGTGGTTTGATTGCATGAACGCAAAGAATGGTTAATCGAGAAGAACAAACTCAAAAAAAAGATGTCGAGAAGAAGTGGACGAGATGAGTTTAGCTTTCTGGTCGAAAAATAAATGATCATATTCTTTTGAATCATGATGTTGAATTATTATTTTCCAAACCTGAAAAATCCGTATTGTTAAGTACTTAAGAATATGCCAGAAAAAATTTCTTCATTGTAATTGGCTAAGAGCAGTGTGATTTGAAGGTAAAACAGTTAAGTAAAAAGATGATACAATAGTTTACAGTGAATTACATTTCTTGGCAATGTAGGACTTTTTTCATGTTTATTATTAACTGGTAAAAGTACGATTGCACGTGAAATTTGGAAAAACATGCACTCGTGAGTTTTTTAAAGGCCTCGAATAGTACTTGTCCTTGGACTCGTGCTATTCTAATGCTCTTTGAAAAACTATATCACGCAAGTTTTTCCCAAATTGCACTCGAAACCATGCTATTCTAATACCCAGGGGCGGAACCAGAAATTTCGAAGGGCAGGGGTCGAAGGGAAGTATGAAGGCATTATCCGGGAGATTTTGATCATTTCGAGTAAAGTAGATCTACGTGACTTTGTGGAATGAGGGCAAAAATACAAAACTGTGGCCCCCAAGGCACGCAAAAGACCTCCTACAAAAAGGGCAGGTGTTGTGGCCTCCCCCCATCCCCCGCTCTAGTTGCACCTCGGATTACTTCAGTTAAGAAAATTGAGTATGTGAAAGAACTCTTGTCCCGTTGACGCCTGGCGGCGGCATTTGTTGTTTTGATTAGTTTTAGTCTGGCTAACGCCAATTGATTTTACTCGTCACAGGGGAAACCCAGCAGACTTCAAAGGGTTGAGATGATGAAGAACGATATTTCCTTGTCTTCCATACTACAGGTTGTTCTAGATATGTTCAAATTTGCTTGATATGCAGATGGTGCTCTACGTCGGGAATGTTCATTCTTACTGTGCGTCAGGGGTCCATTCCGATTTTGAGTAATTTAGATCATACCTTCCAAATCGAAATGAATACTGCAATCTTGAAGGTGTACTTTGAAGGTGAGTTCTTTACGTTCTCATTTACACCAATGATCGACCAATCTCAAACATCAATCTTTACTAGGGTTCGTACGGGTCATGGAAAACCTGGAAAGTCATGGAAAATCAAAATTCCAAAATCCAAGCCTGGAAAACGTGGAAAATTAGTGTCGGTCATGGAAAGTTAGATTTCTTCTGGATCAGTGAATAATTCTTTCCCAATTTTCTTCGCTCACATTTTCAAGTTTCTTGAGGCCACTAATGAAATTGAAATATATCTCAAAAATTGTATCTACGATACTCGTAAACTTAATTTATCATAGCTTGGCCGTGCACTTGGCCCCTGCTACTCATGTGGTTTGACGGAGCCCCTATTCAGCTCGTTTCGTCGTTTCTAGCTTCTCCAGGTCATGGAGTTTTGTAAACATTGTCATGGAAAGTCATGGAAAAGTCATGGAATTTTAATGAACCAATAGTGTACGAACCCTGCCTTACTATTCAAATCTGTCGTCCATCAAGACAAAATATTTCAGTAGGAGAATGCAAGTCAAATGGGTGCCTTGGTCAATTATGTCTCAGCAACAAGTTAATCAAGTCCAAATGTGTTACAAAGCAAAAACATGATTAGTTGATCAAGACCTGTACCGGACAAAGAAACATCCGATTCAAATTTTCATATCGTTTTTCAGCTACGAACTACGTAGACGTCTTCAGCCTAGGTGTCATGGAAAACGAAGATCTAAATTGGCGAGAAAAAATAGATTATATCTCATAAAAAAGTCTTGAAGGATCTGAGAATACTTATTTAGTTCTGGATCTGGGAAAACATTTGGTTCTCTATAGTACAACCCAACTTTGCGAATGGTAGAGCTCTGTCTAGAATAAATCGTATTCATAACGGCCGCCAGTTTAGATCGTCTTTTACGTGTTTGTTAAGTAGCCTCACTTGCCTCATCTTGAAGCAAAGATTCTTTTGAATCACGAACTCGAGAATGAGGCCATTGAGGCAATTTAAGATGCACATAAAAGAATATCTAAAGTGGCAATCATTACGTATACGGTCTATAGCTACGGTTAAGGAGACCTGTTGCGAAAAACGCTAATTCGTCTGGCGTTAGCCAGAGTAAAAGAATAGAAGTCTAATCCCGCTGGAAAAGAGTTAAATGAAATAGTTACCACACTTTGTCTGTGGGACCTCCCTTTAACGAGTAAAATCGTCTGACGTAGGCTAGAGTAAACAATATAATATAAAGTAATATAATATAATATAATAGAGTAAATAATAAAATCGTAGGCCAGAATAAAATAATAGAAGTCTTATCGCGTCAGGAAAGAGCTATGCACAAGGCTTAAATGCAGTTATCTCATGACACACCACCAATTAATTGTGTCAACAGAAGCGTTAAATCCTTTAGTCCATTTACTAGTATTAAGGATTGTGATAACGACTTTTCACACTGCTCTCCTTTGAAACCAATGTGATAAACACTTGTCGCATACTAATGAGTGAACATCTTCATTTCTGACGATCAACGTCTCTTCGACCTTAAACTGAAAAAAAAAAATACTATTTCATTGTGGGTGAGTCATGAAATAAGTTGGTTAATAATATTCACTCGTGTGATAAAGAATTTGACATCGCTCGTGAAACTTGAACGTCCACTCGGGGACAACGGCCCCTCGTGGCCGTTAAGCCTGCTTCACACTAGCGACATAAGCGTAAGAACAAGATCAATACGAAAACAAAACATGACATCTCCTCTGGGACTTGTGAAAATAAAACAGCAAGAACTTTTCTTTGTTTCGTCTTTTGTTGGGTTCCTGGCTTAAGGTTGTACTATGATCTTATGCTTATGATTACGTCCATCCTTACGTCGCAGACTTGACTTCATTCCTTTGTTTTGCCTTTTGTTTTAACCTTATGCTTGGGCTTATGTTCAAGCGTAACTGACCAGGATTTAAACTTCACTTGCGATGTTAAATCCTTAATCACACTCATGACCATTGAGTAACCCTTACTCAATGGATCGAGGTCGGGTTCACTACCTTTGTTATCACGTAACAGAGAATGTTTTCCAATGGGATTTCATCATGACGTCAATAATTTACATAAGTAAGATAAAGTAAAGGCGTAACAATGAGCAACGTTTTAGTACTTCGACTGTGACACAATTTATTCGAAGACATCGAAGTGGTTGAACAACCTTCCAACACATGTATTTATCCCAACTAGTGCAGATTTGGACAGACCCAAGACTTATTCAAGTCAATCCTAAGCCAGCCGAATGACTGTTTGGAAGTAAATAGAAGCAAATGGTTAAGTAACTAAGGTGGCGAGTCAGGAGAATTCAAATTTACAAGAAGGATTTCGGTAGCCAGCCAGGATTTAAGTGACGTTTTATAGAAAAGCAGGTAATTGGAATGCACTGAGATTTCATGTCAAAGGTCTAGCTGTTGCTGCAGCCGAACGTAGTTCGATCTGCAAAATTTGTGAGTTAATTGATGGCTTTTTAGATTGCTGGTTCATTGACGTAATTTCATCACTTTCATCGGCTACGTGAAGCAAAGGAACATCTTTCCAGTGGACAACATTTAAACCTCAACTCCTTCATTGCGGGAGCTCTCCCTTTGACAAGTAAAATCATCCGGGCGTTAGCCTGAGCGAAATAATGGAAGTCTTATCCCGCTAGAATGGAATTAAATTTGTATTTTATTTTGGCTTGTTCTATTTGCCAACTCTCTTCCATGGAAAGTGGCAACATCTTGACTTTGCGGTCTTGGATTCCGGTTTTTGCTTTGAAGAAATAAGATCAGATTTTACGCTACGAATGGCACTTGTAGGGAGTAACTCGCTTTTTGGGAAATAAACTTCAGGTTCGGTTGTTCTAAGATTCTGTACCGAGTATTCCGGCGCCAACGGAGTAGCGGTTTGAAGACCTCGAGAACAAAGTTGAGTGTCCGCCAAGAGACTTCAAATTCATGGAGTTTGTTGTTTAAAGCTGGGACAGCTTGTCCAACAGATCAATCATTGTAACTAAAAAGCGCTATCTATTGTCTCAACTACTAAAATCGGATTTTCTCCTCCTAATTGCACTATCTAGTGGATAACTCCCCACTCATCTGATTAAATTTAATTTCGGTTGTTCGAAGCGAATCTCCTTGACTCATTTCGGTCCATACCCGACTTTTTAATTTTACTCTGGCTAACGCCAGACGATTTTGCTCGTCAAGGGGAGACGTCTCGGGCTATGAACAGCAGCGACCCAACGGTTTCTTCCGTGTCCGTAGTGGACACGAGTTCAAGTTGAACACTAAGAAATTATTCAGCGAAACATTTTTCCACCTTACAGCCGTTTTCGTAGTATAAGTTCAGAGAAGGTAAGTTGAAACCAACTTAATCATTTAATTGCTGATTTTTTTCTTTTGTTCTTTGTTCTTTATTTGGGTTCTTTTTTCATATTTTTTTGCTAATACGTGGTTTTTAGGGATCGGACATATCGCGGATACTTAGCGTTGAATCACTAAACGTGTAACTGGAAGCTTATAAACCGACTCTCATTTCTTTTGAAACAAATCTCAGTTTACTGAATATTTCTATTAACAGGAAGTCTAACTATAGACGACTTGTGTTCATATGGTAAACAACCCATCTGGAGGACAACTTCAAAGCTCCGACACTCAACAGATTGAATAAATGTCAGTGGTCTATAAGACCATTTCTTGTAAGACATCAACTCTCCGAAAACTTCTGATCTCATTTGCATATGGCTAACTAGCGTCCAGTCAAGTAAGAAGTTCTGAAATACTCCTTACTGATTGAGACACAAACCGGCTAAAGTCTCCTACACATGAAAAAACCTGGTGAAGTCTTCATTTCCCCAAGTGTAAGAATGGAAAACTTCTCATTACAACAACCCATCAGACTGGAGAGACCTTGGCCTCAACCCGTGTGATAACTTCAGGTATGTGTTATTTGGTACCTGAAGTGAAAGTCTTCGGTTCAAAAATATTAGAAATACTATTGTTTTGTGAATTCAAGTAACAATTAGCATTGAAAAACTTTACACCCTCCTTACTCTATGCTATGTTTGTCTGGTAGCTTGCACAGGATGTTATTTGGGGAGCTGCAACATGACACGGAACCGGTAATGCGTGCAGAGAATTTCGGGGATAATAAATCATATGCGTCACTCGCGTATGGAAGCTGGACAGAGGGGATAACTTGTTCACCTCAAGTAGAGGTGTTAAATTAAGAAGCAATGTTTTTCTAGATTTACTCGTGCCCCCTTGTCATGCGCAGGACACTCCACTTGTGTAGAATTATCAAAGACGATGAGTACCAGGTTGGTTATCATTATCGAGGAGACTGTGAAACCTTCCTTTAGAAAAATTCTACATGTCATTTCACATTTGAAAAACGTATGGAGTTGGAACATTTTCGCGTATGAAATTGAAACGATTCACATATAAAATATTATTTTCCTACGTCAAATTGCATGTGAAATTTTTGTACGTGTTAGAAGTTGTTCATTAAATAGCTCATCCACACTTTCAGGCAACTTCTTTGTTGCTAGAGGAGAAGATGGCTATGGGAATGGAAATGATGACAATGAAAGATGCATGGGACAGACAGCAACGGTAACGGTGAGAGTGACAATTTTACAGTGATATCACCAAGATTTCGTACCCTTTTACTGTACATTGACTCTTACCAAAGTCCTGGTCATTCATGTGAAGTTATTTTTGAGCAAAGTAACAACAGTGAAGGAAATAAGAGTGGAGAGTTCTGGATATCAAAAGACAAAAATGGTCCAAGAAAAGTAGTTTGCAGTATCGGTGGTAAGAGAATGAAACGTTGGGCATAATCTATCAGCTTTCAAGATATACGCCAATGTAATTAAACAGGTGATTATTGAATATCCCACGTGGTGATTGGCCCGAAAATTACGTCGTAAATCTCGATATTCACCTACAGGTGAATATAATAGTAAAGGCTCAGAAGCAAGATGGCGGCTACCTTTGTAAATGTTACCAAGGAGATTTTAAAAGTGCTAGTTTACTACTTTCTTTCAATTAATCACCTGAGTAATTATAATAAAACAATAATTGAATATTACTGGATTGTTCAACTGTATTTTGTTCACCTTCGGGGAATAATTGTTAAACAAAAGACACTTTTCCAATTGATTGAAACAAAGAGACGCCTTTCCACTGGAACTGCTTCACTGACAGGTCTTGGAACTGAAGTTAGCCAGTACTGAGGACTGTGGCGCAACTACGGGGTGGTAAGGGTAGGTAAAGCCGACGGGTGCCGAGCACAAGAACAAAAGGGAAATTTACGTTATGTATTAACTTGCTTAAATTTGCATAAATTATTTTTATGTCATGATGACATGACACCTTTTGCTGTCCATTACCAGAAAATATAGTATCATTAACTCCATTACATTCATTTTATTCAATCAACATTCACTAGCGTAGATACGCAACCATTTGCATCAAAGGTCATTCTATAGCGCCAACACACAACCATTAACACCATTCTACTATACATTACCGATAATAAAATTTTCAATTAAGCAACGTATTTCTCTTCCGTAATTGAAATTTTTATTATCCCTAATGTATAGTGGAAAGGTGTTAATGGTCGTCTGTTGGCGCTATGGAATGCCCTTCGATGCAAATGGTTGCGTATCTACGCTAGTGAATGTCGATTGAATAAAATGAATTTGTTTTTGCGTTAATGAGTTTGAGGTTGGCGTTAATGATAGTATATTTTCTGGTAATGAACAGCAAAAGGTGTACTGTGTTCGTTGACAGCACGGAGGACAAGAAGAGGCATCTGCTTTCCCCGGGGGAAAACGTTTGCTCTCTATTGTATATCTTAGTTGCTATTTATGTATGAAAAACACATTTTGAGTAAAAAAACGAAGGATGTTCTTACAATGCCATAATCCTTGTAGAGTGCAGTTAACTCTCTCTAAAGCGGACATCCTCTGGACCAGCTAAAAGTGTCCGCCTCAGAGAGGTGTCCACCTTATAGACAGCTCGTGTGACGTTACACCCAACGTTTGTGACGTCATGCCTGGAACACAACCTTTATCAGCAAAATTAAACGTTGACAGTCCCCTTACATGATGTTAAGCACACTTTAAAGGTACAAGCTCGGCTACAAATTGGCTGAAGAAATGCATTACGAAAGAACAAGATAAAAGATCAAATGCACTTTCACAAAGACGGGTGAATTTCATAACGCGTCTTTAACGTCATGCAAATAAGTCATTGTATTGATTTTTAATAACAAGTTAATACATCTTTTGCTGTTCATTAACAGAAAATATACTGTAATTAACGCCAACCTCGAACTCGTTAAAGCAAAAATACATTCATTTTATCCAATCGACATTCATCAGCGTAGATACACAAACATTTGCATGAATGAGCATTCCATAGCGCCAACAGATGACCATTAACACTATTCTACTATACATTAGGGATAATAAAATTTCAATTAGGCAAAGATATTTCTCATTTGTAATTGAAATTTTATTATCCCTAATGTATAGTAGAATGGTGTTAATGGTCGTCTGTTGGCGCTATGGAATGACCTTTGATGGAAGTGGTTGTGTATCTACCCTGAGTGTCGATTGAATAAAATGAATGTAGTTTTGTCTTAATGACTTCGAGGTTGGAGTTAATGATAGTATATTTTCTGTTAATAAACAGCAAAAGGTGTAAAAGATAACAAATTCTTGTCAAACATGTCTAACATAATGAGCATGATGAACGCAAATAGGCATTTCAAGTGTCCACCTTCATCCGATATTTGGACCAAAATTCTTCCAAGCCTCCGGTGTACCCTTTAGAGTGATGTTCGCCTGATAGAGAGTTAATATACAGGGAAATATGTTACTTATGGCTGGGACAAGGTAGTTGTGTCCGCATTATAGAGGTGTCCGCATTGAGAGAGTTGACTGTATATATATTTCGCCGAAGATTGAGCATATTTCCCGGGAGGTTTTTCTCCCCTAGAAATTCTGTTGTCCCTCATTTGTCCCCCTTGACTAAAAATTCTGGCCCAGCCACCGACTGTACTTACTACTTCCGGACCAAGCGAAATATCGGAGGTCCGATATTTCTCTAGAACAGACTGAACATGCGAGATCAAATAGGTAGGTTATTAGTATGGTATGTAAAATAAAACAGATTCCGAAAAATAACATGTGAACTAAAAATTCGAGTTAGGGCAAGACAAAAGTGAGATTGTAATATTTCGATTTTATTATTTTAATTAATTTACTATATTCCGTCGGATGATGGCTCTGCAGTGAAGTCGAAATATTACAGTCTCACTTTTGTCTTGCTCTGACTCGAGTTTTAAGTTCAAAAGATATTATTTTTTCGGAATCTGTTTTGTTCTACATGTCTTGAAGTTGTCGGCTGGTTGTGGTTTTTAGTATGGTATTATTGAAATATAATTAACAAGTACAAAGGTACAGAACGTCAAATAAATACTTGCAACTCTGTCGTCATTTGATATGGAATTTCTTCACGAACTTCACTCTGCATGATTACTTTCCCTTTTCTGATCATATTTTGTAAAAAACTTTAAATTTTGTTTTACGAAGGCAAGAATTTTTTTTAATCTCGTCTCCCTGAACGGGCAATATAGGAAATATCCGACCGCTCAAGAACCAATCAAATTGTAGGATTTCTGTATTCGGACTGCTCGCTGCCACAGCTATATAATAACAAAGAAAATCGATTCAGGTTTGAACTGAAGGCGTTTAAATACTCCTTCATGCCTTACACCGTCATTGATATACTAACTTTTTTTGATATTCAGTAAAAGGTTTGAATGCGGTTTTACAGATAATATTGTATTTCGTTCATCCAGATTATTTTTTGTGTTAAGTCTGACGTTTCGGTTTCCTGTACGGAGACTATCTTCAGAGACGTTAATGATGGCAGTTGATGGAAAATTTTTATGTTGCATCAGCGAAATGTAGACTTGTTTACCTGCGTGAAATCTCGTGACGCGAATAATCCTGGTCTCCTAGAAGTCTCAAATACGTTTTCGATAATCCACGGCTAACATTAATTGCCTTCTTTTCCAGATTCGTGTACTAACTTTCAAGAAAGCATCTTCCTTGGTATAGTTTGAAGCAAAATCTAGATAAATCCCACTCTCCCAGTTTATCTTATGTTTGGTTTTTATGTGATAAACTGATATGTTACTGGTTTTATCACCAAACGCAATTTAGCGTTTATGCTCAATAATCCTGATCTTCCGAGATTTCGCCCGGTTTCTCCGACGTAGGTGGCTGGGCACTCGGTAAATTTTACCCTTTACATCGCTCCTTTCCTCCATTCTGGTTTGGTCGGATTTTTTACCTTGGTTAAAACACTCAGTAAAGTAACTGTTCGTTTGTGACCACATGAATGTTGTATGATCAAAGGATCCATGCCAGAGCTTCCGATGTGCCTTTGATGTAGGGGATAGACACGACGGTTGTCTTCTCTTTCTCTTCTGTTGCAGTTAGATTGAATATGTTTGGGTGTTGGTCTAGTATGTTTTGCACAACACTTTCTTTGTAATTATTCCTTCTGAAAACATCTTCCTAATGATGAAGTTCTCGGTGAAGGGGATCTGCTGAACTACAGACAACATTCCCCTCCTTCTGTATATGTAGAATACACTAGTGATGCACTGACCAAATACGAAGACCCGCTTCCGATCCCAAAAGAAGAAATTATAGACCTCCCCGCGCTATGCCTACAGCCACATTTTTCCAATACCACGGACATTTTTACCAGCAACTTCACGGTACTGCATTGGGGTCATTTGTATCAGTAGTGGTAGCAGAGATTGTCGTGCAACGCATGGAGGAACAAATACTGTCGACCTACCCAGACCCACTACCTTTTTGGTTCCGTTATGTGGATGACACTTCAAAAGGTGTGGCGAAAGAGCAAAAGAAAGAGTTTCTCAACCATCTGAACAAGCAGAACCCCAGCACACAGTTTACTCTTGAAGCTGAAAAAGACGGGAAACTGCCGTTTCTAGATTGCATTATGATTAAAAAACAAACTCCAAACTGACATCTACAGGAAACCAACTAACACAGACCGTCTTCCGCACTACTCTTCTTATCTTCCAGCTTCACATAAAATTACTATTGTAGCGACCTTGGTGAAAAGAGATTGAGTTGTCTGCAGTTCGACACACTTCCTTCACTGAGAACTTGATCATTTAGAAGATGCTTTCAGATGAAGTAACTGCAAAGAAAGTGTTATGCAAAACGTACTAGACCAACATCCAAACATATCCAATCTAACTGTAACAGAAGAGAAAGAGACGACAAGGGTCGCATCTTTCCCTTACATAGAAAGTACATCAGAAGCTCTGGCACGAATCCTTCGACCCTACAACATTCACGTAGCACACCAGGCACGTAGCTACGGGGGTGCGAGGGGGTGCAACCGCCCCCCCAAAATTTGTCCTCGCCCCCCCCAAGAAAATTCTGAAGTGGTTTCAAATATAATTTAAATATGCCAAAATTTTTAAAATATCTAATGGAAAATATTTTTTCGCTGCCCATTCTGACCTATTTTTGTAACATTATACCAAGTCAACTACATTTGGCAACATGAAGTAGTCGCTGAGTAGTCTGGGTAGAGACGGAAATTGCGGGCGTCAAAACTGAAACTTTATAACCACTAATCCGTTTTAGCTAACTTAGCTTTAACATTTTAAGTCGTTTAAGAGCTTTTTCGAAAGGTAAGTCATGTTTTTTATCTCTTTTGCAACATTTATTTTATTTTTAGTTAACCAGGAATGTTAAGCTGACTTTTAATAGCAGAATTACTTGAGTTATTTATTTTCTGTTTGGATTGTTTGCAATGCAAATTTTGCATGACGTTGACTGTTGACGTTGTCAAACTCAAAGATGAAAACACTCAAAGGAAGTATAATTTATGTGCGAGAATTGTACTGAAAGAGAGTAAGGCCACTGATATTTTTACTAGGTTTGGTATCTCGCTCAGGTCTTCAATGCTCATTTACGAATAGCCAAGCGAAACAAGAGTTCAAAGTCTAAGTCAGCATGGTGTGCCGCATGTCTCTGACTGACAGATTACTGTCAGTCAGGATTCTGAAATGGAAAACCTTTTATCTCTTAATACTCTTATAGATTTTTGCTGCCTTTTGTTTCCCGTTTTAACTCGTGATTTAAACATGAGTAAAAGGTTACCACAAACTATGCCAACGATGTCGTCATATTTTGTAAAGCGAAATCGAACGGAGGACACAGAACCCGCTTCTAGCGTGCATAGTAATGAGACACAAACTCCTTGTCTCGAGAGCTTAAAACTAAAAGATTCACAGTCATCTGTTTCGACTTCAGACTGTAGTAGCTCCAGAACCTTTGCTACCGAGGCAAACACGAACGAAGCGAGAACAGAAGCCTTATCTCTCGGGGGCTTATCCAAAAAGGATGAGAAACCAAGTCAGCCTACCATTACGTTTCCAAAAAACTCGCAGGGTAGACATTTCAGTAGTCACTGGTATTCTCACTTCTCATGGTTGGAGTACAGCATAAACCAAGACGCCACGTTCTGCCAACCGTGTCGGCTTTTCGGTGGCCCAACAACTGAGCCTACTTTCTCAGCAACAGGACTTCGTGACTGGAGGAAACTTGGTGAGAAGTGCAGAAAACATCACGGTTCCGCATGTCATGCAGCAGCTGCTGAATCTCTGAAACTGTGGATGGTGCATCAAAAAATAGGCACAGTTGATAAACAACTTAATCCTGATTTTCGCAATGAAAAGTTCATCAACGATAACAAACAACATTTGATGACCATTCTTGATGTTATCATCTTTTGTGCTAAGCAAGAAATTCCTCTTCGAGCAGATGACGAATCAGACAAGTCACGAAATAGAGGGAACTTTCTAGAACTATTAGAACTAATAGCTAAGTATGATGATAATGTAATGAGGAGGATGAAAGCCCTCCCTGATAATGCTAAAATGCTAAGTCCAGAGATTCAAAATGACCTGCTTCAGTCAATTACTTCTGTTCTTCTTGAGCATATTAAGCATGAAGTAGAAAATGTCAGTTTTTATGCTGTTCTTGCTGATGAAGTGAAAGATGCGTCCAAGAAGGAGTTGTTGGGGGCCTCTTTACGATATTTGCATGCAGGCAATATTGTTGAAAGGGCAATTGGGTTTATTGAGTTGAAGGGAATGGATGCAAATAGTATATCTTCAAAACTCTTAAAGCTATTTGAGCCCTTTAATCTTGATCCCCGTAAGTGTGTAGGTCAAGGTTATGACGGAGCTAATGTCATGTCGGGTAGAAATGGGGGAGTACAAGCCTTAATAAAGAATGCTGGTTATGTTAATGCTACATACGTTCATTGTGCTTCGCACAGGCTCAACTTAGTTTTATCTGCGACCGCTGGACGACACCCAATTATAAAATCATTTTTTGACACGTTAGATTTGACATATACCTTTATGACTGGAACAAAACGCCACGCAGCTTTCTTAGACATTCAGTGTGAACGTTATCCAAACGCTCAGGTTCTTGAGCTCACATATTCATGTAATACTCGTTGGTCATCTCATTCAATGGAAGTTGAAAGGTTTCTGCGTCGATTTGATTGCATTCTTGATACTTTAAGCTTATTTGAGGATGACCAAGATGCAGAGACGAGGCTTGCTGCCAAGTGCTTGCTCGGTGTTTTACAAACTAAGAAATTTGTAATCCTCTTAGTTTTCTTTGGTAGGCTGTATGACTACTCTGACTTTTGTTCCAAAGGTTTTCAAAAGTCCACAACGACTGTTTCTTCTCTCCAGATACTGCTTAGTGACCTGAAAGAAAGGCTGTCCAATTTCGATTTTGACAAAATGGTAGAATATGCTATGGATTTGTGTGAGAAATATGAGGTAGACACTTTCGATGTGAGAAGTGCTAGTAGACAACGACGTATTCCTGAAAGCTTAAAAGATACCTATGTAACTAGCACTGTTGGACAACAACATTCTTCAAACTTAGAAGAGCTTACAACTGTTCTACGCCAAAATGTTGGCGAGATCTTAGGAGAACTAGATGCCCGTTTTGGCACAGAACAATTGGGCATCATGAATGCTGCTTCCTGTTCATTACCAAGCTCCCCCAACTTTCTTGATAAACAGGAGCTGAATAAGTTGTTGCAACTGTACTCTCTAGATATAAGCGATTGTGAAATAGAAGTTTTTCGTTCATTCGTTGCCAGACATGACACATCAAAGTTTGAAACTTTGATTGATGTCTTGGATATTGTTGACAAAGACATTTTCCCTTCCATTTACAGTTTATATCAGCTACTTGTTACAATTCCTCAGACATCTTGCAAGGTTGAGCGGATGTTCTCCTCCGCGAAGAGAATTAAAACGCGTCTGCGCTCTAAGATGACCACTGTACGTCTTAATAGTTTAGCACTGTTATCTACTGAACGAGATATTACGGAATCTCTTAGCAAGAGCGACTTAATAGATTTTTTTAAAAGTATGAAGCACCGTCGTCTTCTTTTGTAATTTTGTGCTATTGTATTAATATGACAATTTGAGCATGCTGTTGTTGCAAAATACGTTGTGTTTGAACTTGAATGTCAAACGTTCTTTGTTGAGTTGTTGATTTTAGTTTAAATAGAGCAATTTATTTATACTGCTACTATAGTTTTGGTGAATGTATACTAATAAAAAAGTGGTGGTTTTAATCTTTTATGCAATATTTCTAGTTTTGTATATGCTTGCCTCTTTGAAAAAAACCAAATTATTATAAGTTCATTGGTTTAAATAATCATGAAACAAAATTAAATTTAAGAAATATAAATGAAAAAATGAACTTGAGTGTCGAGTTATATTTGTATTAGTGTTAACATTTTCAGCTTACGTCGACAACTGCCCCCCCAAAAATAGTGCTGCCCCCCCAAATTTTACATCCTGGCTACGTGCCTGTAGCACACAAACCAAAAGTTACTTTACAGAGTGTTTTGACCGAGGTGAAAGACCTGACGAAACCAAAATCGAGAAAAGGAACAATCTATAAAGTAAAATGTATTTGAGTGCCCGACCACCTACATCGGAGAAACCAGGCGAAATGTCGGAAGACCAGGATTATTGAGCACAAACGCTGCATTGAGTTGGGTAATAAAACCAGCAACATAGCAGTTATCGTATGAGAACCAAACATAAGATAGACTGGGAGAGTGGGACTTGTCTAGATTTTGCTTCAAACTATATATATGAAGGAAGATGTTTTCTTGAAAGTTGGTGCACGAATCTGGAAAACAATACAATTAATGTTTGCTGCGGATTACCGAAAACGTACTTGAGACTTCTGGGAGACTAGGATTCGCGCCATGAGATTTCACGCAGACAAACAAGTCAACACCTCACTGATGCAACACAAAAACTTTCCATCAACTGCCAACATTAACGTCGATGTGAAGATGGTCTCCGTACAGGAAACCGAAACGTCAGACTTAACACAAAACAACAATCTGGATGAGTAAAATACAATATAATATTTTGATATGTAAAAACGTATTTCAGGTATAGTATTGTACAATGATTTCGTCAACAAGTACATTCGAACCTCCATTAAGCGGCCCTCCATTAAACGGCCACCCTCTATTAAACGGCCGCATATTAACGTCCCAAAATATTTGTAATACAATTACTAGAAAATATCCCTCTATTAAATGGCCACCTCCATTAAGCGGCCGCGGCCACCTATTAGCGGTCGCAAATGATGTTTTATATAAATTATTACTTCTATTAAATGGCCATCTTGTATGATTTACTTGGCGCAACTCTTTCAAGAGAACCGCACTAAAAGTTGAGCTGATAATGCTTAATAATTTGCTTTATTTACTTAATAACACTTAAAAATAATGTTCAACACATGTCACTTGATACCTCACTCAACTTTAAAAGTCACTAAATTCAAAGCATTGTTAGCAACAAAAGTGTCAGTGTTTGCGTTGCATAGAAACGCTCTATTACTTTGCGTCAAATCCCTTCTTTTCTAGCTTTGCCTTTAGCCAACTGATCGAAAAGGCATCTCCTATGACATGAAATTCACAGGGAATTTCCAAACCATAGCCGCCACCTTTATTCACACGTTTGCTCTTGATTACTGCTTTACCGGAGTTTGCCGCTCGTTTAAGAAACTTTGTGAGCTAGATTGCCAATAATTTTGGAACATGTCCAATGATTTCAAAATCCTCCCTCATTTCATTCCGATGCGAGTATCGTTTTTCGGTAGACATATGGAGGCGTGAGACCGGAAACAGTTGAAAGCTTGATTGAAAGGGCATGAGAAATCACCAGAGGATGGAAGAAAGAAGATGTGTGGAACATGGACGAAACTGGGAGTTTTTGGCGTGGTCTTCCTTAGAAGACTCTCAGCGAAAGATGAAAAAGATGCAGTGGCGGTAAAAACGCAAAGCAGGGCAACACGTGAGCATTTTTTGTTGATACCGCAAGGGATAAGGAAGATCCCATTGTTATCGGAAAGTCTGTAAAACCGCGATGCTTCAAGCATTTAAAGGACAAAACGCATCCGTCCAAATGCAACTATTTTTCAAATGCCAAAGCCTGGATGAACACGGGTATTATGACTGAAGTTTTTTCAAAACTTAATCGTCGATTGAAACGAAAGAACAGACGTATTTTGCTGTTTATGGATAATGCCCCTTGTCATCCAGAAAGCTTGAAGGACAGCTTTTCGAACATAAACATTGTGTTTTTGCCAAAGAATACCACATCCAAGACTCAGCCACCGGACGCTGGTATCATTGCCAACTGGAAAGTTAAGTACAAAAAGCGATTGCATTGCTATGTATGTGGTCAAGTCGACGGGTCCAAGAGTACGAGCGACATTGTGAAATCTGTGAATCTTCTTATGTCCATAGAATGGAGAAGACAGGCCTGGGACGAAGTGTCTTCTGATACAATGATAGTATACTATGACTCCTAAGATATGCCAAGTTTCGAGTACTTTAATCGAATAATCTCAAAGAAATACATCATTTTCTAATAAAACATCATGCAGAGGAACAATGTTTCTTTTTCCATTCACGATATATTCAATTTGAAAGATATCCAAATGCAATAACATTGAACAGAGAATGATTATTCACATACATATTTTCTTTATAAATTTTGAAAACAATTTTAAAGAACGTCGGCTTGTCGCCCCCTCATTGATAAACAAAACATTTTGAAAGACATCCTGAGTGCATATATCGCTAAAAAGTAAAAGAAATACAAATCTTTGAATACTTAATTACGAAATTTCTTTGCTTTTTTGGTATTGTCCAGATCTGGCACGGCTACTTGATTTATTAAAAAAAAGTTCTTCCATAACGTAAACATGTCTTGAGGCTAGAGACCGGAATTGCACCGACCTGTTACTGGACAATAAGAATAGTAAACGACGGAGTTCATTCTTTAAAAACTCAAAAAAATGTGTATAAGACGAAGGTTTAGAGTTAGGATTTATACACTTTTTCTGCGCTTTGAAAGAATGAACCCCGTTTTCTACTATTCGTACTGTCCAATCACAGGTCGGTGCAATTCCTGACTCTAGCGCCATGTTGAACAAAACTGGAGGTTATCTTGTTTTGCTCGGAGGTGAATAGTGCAGGTTATTCCTAGGTAGAGGAACTAATTAGATCGCACTGAAAAAAAAAAACACTATTCACCTGAGAGGTATATGCTATTAAGACTTAGGACTCTGACTTGAGTCATTCTCTAAATTAAAGCTGTTTGTAAGAAACTCGGACCCGAACTTGGATTGGAGTCATTTTCTATAGACTTTGACTCGCGCGGACTCGAGTTATTTACACAAGACTCCGGATTCGGACCTGGACTTGGGCTGGAGTCATTTTCTGCAGAATTGGACTCAGGACTTGGATTCGAGAGAGTCACAAGACACTCGGACTCACATTCGAGTTACTTTCCAACCCCTCAGACTTGTGACTTGTGTCAAGAACTGTGACTTGGCGACGTCCACCCAAATGACTCGTGACCGTCCGTGTCATTCTATCAGTTGTTTTTCTATCTTATTTACCTAGTTTTATTGTTTAAAAATCACCTTCAGTAACTTCATCACATTCAAAGTTGATTGCATGAATATAGATAATTTCAATTGTGTATGTCGTTTAAACTCACCTGTATTGATTCTCCTAAGGCAAGCTTTCGATTTGACAAGTAAAACAACTAACTCTATAACAAAGTTGTCCCTTCTTCCCGTAATGCATCTCTGTTTTAGGTACGAAAAACAGTTACAGTTATCGGCTTTTAGGCGATTGTAATTAAACTTTAAGAAAGTTTCCATTCAATTCCAACGAATCACAGAAGAGCACGTCATTCGGAATACGACTCCAGGCAGACATTGGTCCACGAATGTTTTAATTTTTATCTATTTATTTATTTATTTAACCTTATTTACATATTTATTTAATCTTACATACAAATACGGTAGTCCTTCGCTCTATTACGGTAGTCCTTCAGTAATCCACCACTGGGCGTTGCAGTGTACATACGTTATACAAAATGTCTGGTGAAAAGGTAATGCTTCAAGATAACTATTATCCGATGGATTACAATGCCGTCCACGTAAACTACGAGAAAAAAAATGCCGAAAACCACAACCGCTATGTCAAATTCGAACACAGAGAGAATCGAACCGTGCTTGACCACGACATGTTTAAGGTGTTGACGAGCGGTAAGTTGATAAACTGCGATGGCGTCGTATTGGTTCGAACTGTCAAAGCGTAAGGAGTACAAGTGCAGCGTAGTAACTAGTCTCGTAAGGTTTCATCCCCAGCGAATCAAAAGACGTAACAGCAACCTCGTTGGTATTGAAAATTTGCTCGTTCAGGCCATTGTTTGTGGAAACGGGTATCCTCAAGCTGAGTTCGAACTCCGTACATTCCACGGGTCATGTTTCATTGACTGAATTAAGTGCTGGTGAAGCCTACTAGCATGTGAATTGGAAGGTTACGATGCAGTCTACCTTGTGCTAATTGCAGCTGATCAAAATGTACAGACGTGTAGATCACTGCTAGTTGCTAGACGGCAAGTCACTGCTAGTTCAGACTAGTATTTAGTTTGAGGACGAATGTTTACACGGATTTTGTTGGAACACACCATACCATAATGCTTACGATTAGAATGACAAGGAGCCTAAACATCATCCTTTTCAACATGGACAATTTATATACAAAATTATAGAGGTGACATAATTCGTATACAAACTGTCCATGTTGAAACTCGTGATGTTTTGGCTCCTTGTCATTCTAATAGTTTGAGCTTAAACATTGCTTTCAGCAACACCTTTGAGCAAGATATCCGTCGCTGTTCAATTTGTGTTGAGGAGTTCGAATGGCTTAAACTACAACAACCTTGCTCAGAAGAACACTCTCCGACAACGCTCATTTGTAATTTACTTCAAAATAACATTGGTAATCGAGCAAGAAGCACTCACTGACGTCATATTTGGTACTCCGCTAACAATACGCGTCTGTATGGGAAAGACAACATGGCGTCCCAAATCTGGCAAAGTTTCGAACTTCGGCGCGCAATATCTCCTTAACTACTTGAAATTAGCAAGAGAAATTTTGCCGATGACCTAATGTTCGTAAGATCTTTCATATGAACTCAACTTGTATTTTGAGTGGAGTGCCCCTCAAGTGGTGTATTGAAGTCCTCATCTCGGGACCTCGGTATTTGATGGGCTATTGGAGGATATGTAGGGTTTTGAAGAACGACGGATATCTTAGTTCTTGCTCAAGAGCGTTGCTCAAAGTAAGGTCTCGTCATCTCAAGCCCCAAATTCTTAGCCGTTTATAAGAGTACGTTCACTCATGTTTATATCGTGAAATTTATTTTATTTTATTTAACTTTGTCTTAATTACAATAAGTATTTTAGATAAGTTACAAGGTCTGGAATACCGCAACAGCTACAACCAATTACTGCGGATCCATAAATACAGCATAGGTAACAACAATTAGAACGTAACTAAAAAGAAATAGTTGGAGGAACGCATAGACTTCGGACAGAGTTACATTTTGTGCAAACTGTTTTCCAAGATCGCGAGTCATCGGGGTAATAAATAGTTTGAACAGCAGAAATTCAGACAGAAAGCGTGACATTTAATCATGGGTAAATCTAGAATCAAAATAGTTTGTGATAATAGCTCATTCCAATTATAACAGTTGGTCAGCCATGTTGCCTCAGCATTTTGCTTTGACTTCTGTTGTGAATATTACCAGCGCGCTGTCATATATTCAGCAACTCATGCTACATTGATATTTTTATCGCAACTCATCTTACGCATGCGTTTGCAGCAATTCATCGTACACAGAAGGCAGGAACTTGCAGAATTCTGAAGGTTACAAAACCCCTTATAAAATGTTCATTCTTAAAGAGGAATACTCTTTGCCCATTTGCAGTACATTCCACATAAACCTCGTGAGTTGATATCAAATGCTCGAGGAGGCTCGGACGCTCTCTTTCAGCATTTAGGGGGTGCCTGCCCCACGCGCCCCGTGCTTCTCTCGGTCTTGAATAATCGCGTCGTGTAAATTACAGTGAAGAATTTCATCCCTAGTTAAAGTTTCAGTCGTTTTATCTGGGCTGATAATATGTAAGCTGAGCCCCAGCTGAAATATCTATCGACTAAAAGTGAGAACTAGTTTTGTTAAATTCACTTTTAAGTGGTCTGTTTATTTGCAACGGCAAACCATACACATTCTCTTGAAGAAATTAGTAAAAGTAAGTTGCTTTGTATAGGAAATAGCATGGTTTCAAGTGCGATTTAGAAAAAACACGCACGAGTGAATTTTTCAAACACTGAGGACCTTCACATATACGACGTGAACTCAAACGACGACGTCCTTCAAAATTTCTACGCTTATTTTATTTCATTTATTTATTTATTCATTTATTTGTTTGTTTGTTTGTTTAATTAATTATTTAGTTACTTATTTACTTAGTTGGCTATTTAATTTGTTATTTTATTAATTAATTAGTTAATTAATTAATTGTTTAATTATTTATTTATTTAATTATTTATATATTTATTTAATTATTTATTTGTTTGTTTATTTATTTAATTATTTATTTATTTGTTTATTTATTTATTTAATCTTATTTTAAAACGGCAACCCTTTAGATCACTGGACGTCTGTTTTTCAAGGGCCCTTTCCACGAACATAATCTACAGAATTTCCATTAAACTAAAATCGATAATAGCAATATCATTATTACACATTTTACACTTATAATACTGTACCAAATAAAACAATCATACAACTTAGAATTGTTAATTTCCCAAGAGGATGGCTTTAAATTACTTACTGGAGAGTTTTTAATAAAGTTACTGTTGGGAGTTTGAAGTGCCTAATCAATTTTTTTTTTTTACTGCAAAGATTATACTTTGGATCAGGCGCGTAGCCGGAAATTTCTTTTATTGGGAGGTTTCAATGTCGAGCAGCTTTGAGCCATTGCAAATTTTCAACACGTCCAAAAATGTACCGTCTTCCTGTATATATATATATATATATATTAAAATTATATCAAAATTATATTAATATTATATCAAAATTTTGTCTTTTGTCTTTTGTATTTACTTATTCGCTCTACCAGTAACGGTATTGAGCGCTCTATATTTTCATTCCAACGCTTTAACCTTCGTGGTACTCATCATTGGTGTATATATATATTATATATATATAACTACAGACGGAACCGTTTCGGCCTACTGGGCCTCATCAATGTAGTGCTAACGAGCAGGATAGAGAACCCTATATTATATAGGCAACTCAAATGTCCCACACTTGTGGTACATGTGGTATATATAGATAGATAGATAGATAGATAGATAGATAGATAGATAGATAGATATGAAGAAGTATGTTATATATATATACATATATGTATGTATGTATCTATATAAAACATACAGACAACTCAACTCCAGTTTATCACATAAGAACAAGTTTCCTGAGCATAATGGCAAACGTAATTTAGACTCTCAGCGGTATCTTGTAAAACCACTTGTTAGTCTATTTCACTTCAATTTACAAAATTGTTAATGTACAAGAAAACTCGGATAGATAGATTATGACGACTTCGCATTTTTCGCTTCACTCCTGTTATTTTATGGAACTAAGGTCAGTTTTGGAAGCGTCAGCCTCCACGTATTTGACTGAAATTCTAAAAGCAAGTTCTATACATTGGATTTACCAGGTGTCAAATATCAAAGCTGGCCAAATTGTGATATTGTCTGACGACGGTCATGAATTCATCATTGAATTATAAACTCAAATTTGTTGTGGCTATGAAAGGCGTTTGACCCCACAACTCCCCCGAGCCCTCCCCGATTGCTACGCCACTGCTTTGGATTGTAGCAAACATTAAAAAGAATGGTTATGCTTTTTGGCAGTTTGTTATGTCGAAGTTTTTGCATAAACATTAATTTATTATATTTCCTTCATTTTACTAATGAGTTCCAGTTTAGTTCTTTAAGTACGCTCGCAGATGATACATCTTACGAACGTCCAGTGGATGACTCTTGTCGCCCGGTTCTGCATTTTTTGTAGTTTTTGTCCTAGATTAAAAACTTCAGTTATTCCATACAAGATTACAATAATCGAATGAGGAACAACAATTGCATTATACACATCAATCATCACAGGTTTCGGGACGCACTTCTTCATACGCCAAGACATACCACTTCCTTTAGATAGTTTAAAGACAACACTGTTAATGTGATTTTCCCTAAAAAGCTGTTCATCAACAATTCTACCCAATGTTTTACAATATAAAATAAAACATATTTCGAAAAATAGAGACATCTTGGAAATTTCAAGATATGAGTCAAAACAAGACATCATTCTTTCTGATGATGACTTTGTAATAAAGTCGAAATATTACAGTCCATATACTCGTTTTGTTTTGACTCATATCCTGAGTATTCCAAGATGTCTCTATTTTTCGTTATGTTCAACAATGTTTTACTCTTTTAATATTGGTTTCACCTATAGTGGCAATTCGATCATTAAAATTGGAAAGTTTTTGCCTTGAACCAATCAACACATATTCTATTTCATCTTTATTTAATGTTAGTTTGTTAGCTGACAACTACTGGTAAATCTTTTTCCAAATTTATGTTTAATTTTCGTTCAATTTCTTTGACAAAGCCTCCAGCCGTCGTTATATTTAAATAAACCTCGGCTTGTAAACCGCTGTACTTGGTACTTGTGGCTTGTTTTATGACTCCCAAATACTCCGGTCCTTCTGAAATGACTGTAGTCTCGGATTGCATTCAGTTTTAAGTAATAGCTTTTTTCAATCTGCGAGCTGACGTCGTTCTTAAGACTTGGAAATAGTCTGGGTTGCGTTGTATGTATTTCGAAGACAGTGTAGAAAATGGAAATTTTATTCATTGTCTTTGTTTGGCACGAAGAATTCTTTTGTTTAAGGAACGTCGTAGTTGAAGTTGATGTCTTTGATGTTAAGGTCCCTACTATTAAAATATCACGAATCCGAAGGACGGGCAAACAAAAAAACTCGTCGGTTTTTTGTGTTGTTTCTTTGTAGGAAAACATCAAACAAACTGGAATGGCGTTGAGATGTTGAAAGGACCCTTTGAAATTGTTTCCCTGTTTGATTTTTTCAATCGAGAAAGGCCAGCAACCGTCATAGAGCTTGGGAGTTACACCGGAGGATCCGCCCTGTGGATGGCAGATACACTGAAGTGTTTTGGTATCAAATCCCATATCTATTCCGTTGATATCACTTTTGATGATTTACACGAGCGTACAAAGGGTAGGGATGATATAACATTCATTAAAGGAGATTTAAGACAAATCGAGAAGCTTTTCCCAGAAAAAATGTTGAAGGTTTGTACCCATCATGCTTTGTTCATTGTTTATAAAGTAAGTTTCCTATGACCCATGCAGTGATTGGTCGTTTACCGTATTTATATCAGGCTATACAAGCACGGTTATGACATCACGGCGCCACTTTGACGCCAGAATTAGTTCTTGGGGCGAATGGGAAGCTCTGATTGGTTTACATACGTCAGAATTTGCTCATGGCGCTTATGGAGAGCTCTGATTGGTTTACGAACTAATAAAGAGAACTTAACATTTGATATTGAAAAGAAAGTTATCCACGATCATTATTGATTAGTTCTTTGCTTATTTTATAAAAGAAACAGAAATTGTTTGTTGTGTTTATATAGCCTGATGCAAACACTCGGAGAGGTTAGGAGAACTCTCAAACTGCTGTGTAAACCCTCGATCTTCGGTCTCGGGCGTACACAGCATTTTTCGAATTGTCCCAACCTTCACCTCGTGTTTCCGTCAGGCTATATCAACACGGCAAAACCGTTTCTCTAAGGAATTAAGTACAACCTAGCAATTTAACGGTAGTGCTTTTCTGTTGCGACATTACTGCTATTGACTAGACTTGCTTGGATTTCTATATCGTTTAACCTTTTATTGGAAACCGCACTTTACATCAACGAACTTTTTCTCTTAGGGGTTGCCACACCCGTGGTTCGTCGTTGAAGACTCTCACGTTCATTTGGACATAATCTTGGATTATTTGGATCGGTTCATGGAGCCTGGAGACTACTTACTGGTGGAGGATACAAATCCTCACGTCCTTACGCGCCCTGGACAAGGTATGTATATACTACTTAAAATCACTTGTTTGGGTGAAGCTCATAATATTTTAATATTCTTGGCAATACGTCAAGACCGACGCTAACCGTCTTGGGCTCAGGTACACTTTCTGAAAATCTTAGCTTGACGAATTTCTTTCGTTCGCCTCTTGTTAGAACTGTAGTGGATTAGTATAAAGCCTTCAACAACTGTTCAGTTTCCCTTCCACATATTCGACTCTCATTTATTCTCAGCAATTCGGCAACCGTCACCTTATTTTGCTCAAGCTAATGCCGGATCGAATTACGCACCACAGAGGTAGATTCACATTTTGATGACATCAGCAACTATTTTGAATATTCCACTGCAATGATTCGAGTTCATTTGAATCCGCATTTTCAATTGCATTGCCATTTCCGTTTGGCATGTTGATAGACGGTCACCACTTTAGTTTAACAACTTTATTCAGCGATAGAAAAGTCAAATAAAGCTGAACACGAACGGAACGAATCCCGTGCGGGTTGTTAGCCACATACAATATTACAAAGCTCTAAGCTAAAATAGTTATCTTAAATTCACATATTACTAATTTAACAGGGACAAAAACATGTCCTGCATAACGAATACGTACGAGCTAAATCAGGATCAAAATTATTTTCAAGATCTCTGTATATTGTTTGTAAAAAGAATTTAAACTTGAAATTCTAGAAGTTTCGTCAGGCGCCACCTTGAAGATAAAGTTCCGAAGTTTGACAATACGGTTAAAATAAGATTGTTGAAAAGTATTAGTTTTACAATAAGGCGTCTGGAAAAGAGATAATGACTCCTGTCTCGTTCGACTGGAGACCATAAGTGTTAGTTGATCCACATCTACATCGATAAGATTATATCTACACTTAAAATAAAAAGTCAGATCTTTAATCTCTCTATCACAGGAGAGTGACAAGAGATAAAGACGCTTCAAGCGTTCCGTATACGTATATTCTCCACGTTTACCTTGTAAAATCCACAGTGTAGCACGCCTCTGTAAGCCTTCTATCCTCTTCATTAAATTGGCGTTACCTAGCGACCAAACCTGTGTACCATAACTGAACTGTGACTCAACGAGTGACAAATAGAAAGTTTTTCTGACTTGTTGATCGGTCAGGCTGTAGCAAGTGCATCTCAAGAGGCCGAGCATTTTGTTAGCCTTTGACACAATCTGCATAACTTGAGACTCCCATTTCAAATTATTGCTCATTTTGATGCCCAGATCAGTTTCCTCGTTGCAACGTGCGAGTTCAGTACCACCAAGAATGTAACGGAAAGGACCAGGAGGTTTCTTTTTTGAAACTGTAAGAATTTTACGTTTAGAAGGATTAAAGTTCATACGATTTTTTATACTCCACCTTTCCAGACTATTTAAATCACGTTGTAAAGCCGCAGAGTGGGTACAGGCAAGTATAGATCGATAAACTTTAGAATTGGGTGTGTGGTGCTACGTTCGAATTTGGCCACACCGTGTCCGGTAAAATGTTTATAAAAACCGAATATAAAAGTGGGCCTAGGATGCTTCCCTGAGGGACACCCGAAGTCATCAGGGACCATTCGGAGGCGACATTTTCAATTACCATTTGCTGAAGCCGATTGCTCAGATAGCTTTTAAACCAGGGTAGCAAGGAGCCACTCACCACATGAGCCTGGAGCCTTTGCAGGAGAATTGCGAGACCAACAGAATCGAATGTCTTAGAAAAATCAAGATAGATCACATCCACTTGCTTGTTATTTTCCAAGTTTTCTCCCATGTCATGCAGGACGGTTAAAAGCTAAGTAACACATGACCGTTTCTTTAAAAAGCCGTGTTGAACTGTGTTTATTAGTGCTGATAGAGCTGGGTAGATACGATTGTACACGCAGCGTTCCATTACTTTCAAAACAATACTTAGTAGAGATATAGGCCAATAGTTACATACTGCCTCAAGCGAATACCTCAGACTTTAACCCTGTTAATCACTAGATATAAGTAACCATAGATCACTTACCTTATATTAATGGATTGCCCTTCCAAAGACCACCTATGAGAAGCTGAAACATATCCAAGCCCAAACTCTGACCCTTATCTTAACCTTAATCCTAAACCTGACATGAGCCTGAAGTCAGAAATTGATACCAATGAGTCATTGACAACTGAGTTTTAGGTGGTGTAGGTCGTTCAGTCTTGGGGTCACTCACCCAATATACACTGGCGCAAAATGTCTCTAATTCCATTTAATAGTCTATAAAACAACGTGACAAACTCTCACTGTATTGAGATCTACTACGATAAGCTCTTACACTCTGACATTCATTTCTGGACGAAATTTCACATGTATTTGGAAAAAAAATCTTATCAGATCACATGCAATTGCACTAAAACACCCTGGTACACCTCCCCGAGTATATGTACACCTATGTGCAAAACTACCTCGGAAGGAAACCTGTTGGGCAGCTGGTCATGCTGATGCTATTTTTCATGATTTTCTAGGATTTGATTTCAAAGATGCTGCTGCTGAAAAACTAAGAGGTCTTGCTGAATTTATGAAGACTCGTTCCGAAAAATATCGCGTGGACTGCCATTACAATGATTTCTTCGGGTACGTTTTAGGGCAAGTATAAGAGTTTAGCTACCCTGCCCTAGAACTTTCTTCGATAACTCTGCATTGCAATGAAATATCAGTCAATTCGACCAATATTTCAGAGTTTAGCCACAATTTCAACCCAAGTCACGGACGTGAAAGACGAACGCCTTATAGAATCGAAACACTTCACATTCTCTCATGGATAAGCGTTTAGTTGTCACGAGAATATCTCATGCACTTACGTTGGATGAAAAACTCGCCTCCAACCCCTTCAACATGTAGAGCGGCGGACCGGTATCCCGAAGGTACTAGTTCAAATCCAGCTCGAGTCAACATTTTTCAGTCGTCTTTGGTAGTGTCAGATTAAGATGAAAAGTTTCTGTTCATGTATATCTCTGAGGATGATTATAACAATGTCATCTGTAAATTTGGCAAGGGGAGCAAATGTTTCCAAATTTCTAATTCTATAGTCCTTAAATATCATACCACTACACCAATTGGGATGGCCTGGTTGTCTTTAGGACGGCCTTAACCTCAAAGACCCTCCGGCAATTGAACCATAAATAGTGGTTACCGTATTTATTCTAATAAACGCCCCGGGTGTTTATTTAAAAAATACTTCGGAAGGGGGGGGCGATTATTAGAGAGAGGCGTTTGTTAGAGAGAAGCGTTTATTTCAAAAGTTCATAATTATAACCTCAGAAATACAAAATCTGGACAAAATGCAAACAAATGTTCACGCAATGCAGCAAAATATATTGAGCAAATATTTATTAATATAATAACAATAGCAGTTAGTATACTGTAGTAGTAGCAACATGTAACTACTGAATGTTTACATAATATCAATGTCATCGTCTTCCGACTCGTCCAGTGTAAAATGTTCGTCTACAGCATCTTCAATGTCCGAATCGGAGATGTGTTTGAAAGGGTCGGGGCGTTCGCTTTCGTCCAGAAGTGATAGCTGAGACTGAAGTGACGTCGATCCTGCTGCACACGGCTGGCCTTCCTTAAAGCAATGGATATCGCTATCCTGGGATCCATCAACTGGGAGGTTTAGTGCACATGTCTTGAAGGATTTTTTAATGATTTCTGTCGACAACAGAGACCACGCTTCAAGAACCCACTGGACAATGGTTCTCCTTGTCGGTGGCTTCATATTTCCACCTGACGTAAATTGATGAATGCCATTGCTCATCCACTCATCGTACATTTCGGTAAGCTTTGTCTTGAAAGGTTTATTCCAACATACGTCGGGGGCTTGAATGTACTTCGTACATCCACCGGGAATTACGGCTTGATCAACATTCATTCGTTTTAAGGCTTCTTTGACAGTGTCCATTATATGACACTCAAACGAATCCCACGCTAATAAACGTCGGTTAAACGAAAAAGCTCCTATTACCCGTTGCACCCAAAGTAACGTGAGTTCTTCATTCATCCAGGCGTTCTTTGAACTAGCTACAACACAGCGATTCTTAAACTCTTCAGCAAGAGCTTTCGTTTCCCGTTTAGCGCCACGAAAGACGATAATCGGCTTAAGTTTTGTCCCATCTCCTTTGGCCGCCAAGCAAACAGACACCATAGCTTTTTCGTGGCGGTGGTTTTCAAAGATATAGATTTAGCACCAACATCGTCAACTGTCGTGTTTGAAACCATGTCGTCCCACACCGATGTCTCGTCCATTGCAATTGTGCAAGATGGTTGATAATTATACGCTTTTGAAAGTCGTCGAACGTGTAGAACATACGAAATTAACTTGTCAATAAGCTTGGCAGGGTCTTTCTGAGCAATTGTGGTTTTTCTTCTTAACGACAATCCATTTCGGCGCATAAATTTTTGAAGCCATCCATTACTGGCGAGAAAGAGATCCTTCTCACTTTCGTCACATGTTTCGTCATATAAAAATTTGGCTTTCATCATGATTAATTTACGCGAAACTCTTAAACCGCTAGATCGCCGCCCATGGATCCATTCTAACAGTTGCTCTTCCAGTCCTTCGTCCGTAATCTTTCGTCCGCCACCTTCTAATCTTCGCTTTCCTTGTCCCTTTGCTTTCGCACAAGTGTCGACAATTTCAGCTTTTTTCTGACGCCACTCCCGAATTCGTTTAACATCAACATTGAATTTCCTAGCGGCGTCATGGTTATTCGTCGTCTCAGCAAAAGTAATGGCTTCCTTTTTAAATGACATCGAGAAATGACATAAGAGAGGGGCGTTTATTGGAGAGGGGCGTTTAATACAAATCTCAGTGGGTTGGGGGGCGTTTATTGGAGTGGGGGGTTTATTAGATAGAGGGCGTTTATTAGAATAAATACGGTAATTCAATTTTCCTTTCTTGTTATTTAGGTATAATGCCACTTGGAACATGAATGGATTCCTCAAGCGAATTTAATATCTCAACTGAACTGAAAACCTGAGAGAAAAATTAGAAGCAAGCTTGTATGCTATTTAAATCTACTTTTTCAGCAACGACACGTATAACTACGGTGAATAATCAGTTTCAATTATAATGAAATCTTATATCCATGGGCCATGGTTTGCTTTTATGAACGCAAAGAGTGATTAATCGAGGAGTACAAACTCAAAGAAAAGATGTCGAGAAGAAGTGGACAAGATGAGTTGAGCTTTCTGGTCTAAAAATAAATAATGATATTCTTTTGAATTATTATTATATATAATATATAATATATAAATATCATATATGAATGTTATTTAAAAGCCTCCTTTATTCAAGAGTCGTTTATCACTCCGCTACTTGAGGAAGTCGCCTGAGAGGCTCCACTCTACGTTGTGAAGATGAGATGTCTTCCGGTTGGAGAATTGAGAATGGTGGCCAATTCACTATATATGAAAATTTCTGACTGTCCTAGCCGTGTCTCGGTAGCTCAGAGGTCAGAGCAGCGATACGTAGATTCGGAGACCTTGGGTTCGATTCCCGGCTGGGGCAGTCAGAGTTTTCGTATATATAGTTATAATTATTATTATCTTGAATTATTATTTTCCCCACCGGAAAAATCCGTATTGTTAAGTGCTTAAAAATATACGTGAAAAAATTTCTGGATTCTAATTGGCTAAGAGCAGAGTGATTTCAAGCTAAAACAGTGACGTGAAAAGGTGATACAGTAATTTGCATTGAATTTCCTTTCTTGGCACTGTAGGACTTTTTTCATGTTTATTATTAATTGGTAACAGTACGATTACGCGTGAAATTTGGAAAAAGACGCACTCGTGAGTTTTTCAAAGACCTCGAATAGCACTTTTCCTTGGACTCGTGCTATTTTGATGGTCTTTGAAAAACTATATCGTGCGTGTTTTTTCCAAATTGCACTCGAAACCATGCTATGCCAATACCCAGGGGCGAAACTAGAAATTTCGAAGGAAGGGGTCGGAGTGAAGTATGAAGGCATTATCGGGGCGATTTTGATCATTTCGAGTAAAGTAGATCTACATAGATTTGTGGAATGAGAGTAAAACAAAATATGACTCCCAAGGCACGCATAGCATCTCCCACAAAAAGGACAAGGATTGCGACCTCCCCCTATTCCCCGCTCTAGTTGCGCCTTGGATTACTTCAGTTAAGAAAATTGAGTATGTGAAAGAACTCTTAACACGTTGACGCCTGACGGCGGTATTTGTCGTTTTTATTAGTTTTACTCTGGCTAACGCTAATCGATTTTACTCGTCAAAGGGGAAACCCCAGTAGGCTTCAAGGAGTTGAAGTGATGAAGAACGACATTTCCTTGTCTTCCATACTGCAGGTTGTTCTAGATATATTCAAATTTGCATGATATGCAGATGGTGCTCTAGGACGGGGGTGTTCAAACCCACTGTGCGTCGGGAGTCCATTCACATTTTGAAACAATTTCGATCATACCTTCTAAATCGAAATGAATACTGCAATCTAGAAGGTGTACTTTGAAACAAACGTAAGAGTAACATTTTTAAGGTAGATGAACGATCTTCAAGCTCGATACTCAGAAAATGATTGCTGAGCCCCAGACGGGGATCGAACCCGCAACCTTCTTATGACCGGTAAGACGCTCTGACCATTGAGCTACCAAGACTCAGATGGTGAACTAAGGTGCAAGTTCGATATATATGTGCGACCTAGGCGGAAACCACATATATTAATAATGATTGATGCAGTTTAATATTTGTTTAATGTTCATCCAAGCTCTCATGTTTCTCAACAACCTACGTTGAACTGGTTGAGAAAAAATGTTTAGTGCCATGCCACTCAGCGATAATCCATGTCTGAGGTGTCACATCATATTTGATGGGCTTTGATTTTGGTTGTTTCATCTGAGTGGTTGTCAGTGGTTAAAGGTTGTAAAAAGTAATCATACAAAACACTTAAAATTATTATCCTTAAACTAATTAACTAGTTAACTAATTAACTAATTAACGAGGTTTAAAATTGTTCACTTCAATTCCTTCTGAATATACGTAGTGGATTTTTTTGGGGGGGGACAACTGCCTCTATTGCCCCCCCCGCTAGCTACGGCCCAGCAATATCAAACACCAATCTTTACCAGGGTTCATAGGGTCATGGAAAACTTGGAAAGTCATGGAAAATCAAAATTTCAAAATCCAAGCCTGGAAAACGTGGCGCCACCAGTGAACGTGAAAAATATCTCAAAAATTGCCTACGATGCTTGTAACCTAAATTTATCATCGCTTGGCGGTGCACTTCAATTCAGAGACTGCCCCTGCCACCCCTGTGGCTTCACGGAGCCCCTGTTCAGCTCGTTCCGTTGTTTCTAGCTTTTCCAGGTCATAGAGTTTTGTAAATATCGTCATGGAAAGTCATGGAAAAGATATGGAATTTTAATGAACCAATAGTGTACGAACCCTGCCTTATTGTTCAAGTCTATCGTCCATCAAGACGAAATATTTTAGCAGGAGAATACAGGTCAAATGAAGACCTTGATCAATTATGTCTCAGCAACAAGTTAATCAAGTCCAAATGTGCTAAAAAGCAAGATAATGATTGGTTGATCAAGACTTGTACCTGAGAAAGAAACATCCGATTCAAATTATCATATCGTTTTTCAGCTAGGAACAGCACAAACGTTTTCAGCCTAGGTGTCATCGAAAACGAAGATCTAAATTGTCCAGAAAAAATAGATTATATCTCAAAAAAAAGTCTTGAAGGACCTGGGAGCACTTATTTAGTTCTGGATCTGGGAAAATATTTAGTTCTCCATAGTACAACCCTACTTTGCCAATAGTATAGCTCTGTCTAGAATAAATCGTATTCATAATGGCCGCCAGTTTAGATCTTTTATGTACTTGTCAAGTAGCCTCACTTGCCTCGTTTGCAAGCAAAGATTCTTTTGAATTACGGACGCGAGAACGAGGCCATTGAGGCAACTCAAGATGCACATAAAAGAATATTTAAACCGGCGGCCATTACGTATACGGTCTATAGCTACGGTTAAGGAGACCTGTTGCAAAAAATTGCTAATTCGTCTGGAGTTAGCCAGAGTAAAATAATGGAAGTCTTATCCCGCTGGAAAAGAGTTAAATGAGATGGTTACCGCAACTTTGTCTGAGGGAGCTCTCTCCTCGACTAGTAAAATTGTCTGGCGTAGGCCAGAGTAAAATAATAGAAGTCTTGTCGCGCCGGGAAATAACTATGCACAAGGCTTAGATGCGATTATCTCATGACACACTGCCAATTCACTGTTTCTACAGAAGCGTTAAATCCTTTAGTCCATTCACTAGTATTCAGGAGTGTGATAATGACTTATCACACTGCTCTCCTTTAAAATCACTGTGATAAACGCTTATCTCATACTAATGAGTGAACATCAATTTCTAATGATCAATGTCTCTTCGACCTTAATCTGGGGAAAAAATAAAACTATTTCATTGTGGTTGAGTCATGAGACAAGGTGGTTAATAATGTTTATTCGTGTGATAAAGAATTTGACATCGCTCGCGAAACTTCAACGTCCACTCGGGGAATATGGCCCTTCGTGGCCGTTAAGCCTGGTTCATACTAACGGCATAAGCATAAGAACAAGTTCAATACGAAAACACAGCATGGTATTTCCTCTGGGACTTACAAAGATAAAACAACAAGAATCTTTCTTTCTTTCGTCATTTGTTCAGTTCCTGGCTTATGCTTGTACTATGATCTTATGCTTATGTTTACGACGATCCTTATGTCGCAGGCTTGACTTCATTTCTTTGTTTTGCCTTTTGTTTTAATCTCTTGCTTGTGCTTATGTTCGAGTGTGAACCACGCTTTAAGTTTCACTTACGATGTTACATCCTTTATCACACTCATGACTATTGATTAACCCTTACTCAATGGATCGAGGTCGGGTTCACTGCCTTTGTTATCAGGTAACAGAGAATGTTTTCCAATGGGATTTGATCATGACGTCTATAATTTACATAAGTAAGATAAGTTAAAGGCGTAACAATGAGCAAAGTTTTAGTACTTCGTCTGTGATATAATTTATTCGAAGACATCGAAGTGGTTGAACAACCTTCCAACACATGTATTTATCCCAACTAGTGCATATTTGGACAGACCCAAGACTTATTCAAGTCAATTCTAAGCCAGCCGAATGACTGTTTGGAAGTAAATAGAAGCAAATGTTTAAGTAACGAAGGCGGCGGGTCAAGAGAATTCAAGGTCACAAGAAGAAGGAGTTCGGTAACCAGCCAGGATTTCAGTGGCGTTTTATAGAAAAGCAGGTAATTGGAATGCATCGAGATTTCGTGTCAAAGATCCAGCTGTTGCTATACCCGAACGTAGTTCGATCTGCAGAATTTGTGAATTCATTGACGGCTTTTTAGATTGCTGGCTCATTGACTTAATTTCATCACTTTCATCGGCAACATGAAGAAAAGGAATATCTTTTCAATGGTCAACATTTAAACCTCAACTCTTTCACTACGGGAGCTCTCCCTTTGACAAGTAAAATCGTTCGACGTTAGCCAGAGCGAAACAATGGAAGTCTTATCACGTTGGGAAAGAGTTAAATTTGTATGTTTTTTTTGGGGGGAGACTTGTTTTGTTTGCCAACTCTGTTCCATGGACAGTGGCAGCATCTTGACTTTGCACTCTTGGATATCGGCTTCTGCTTTGAAGAAAAAAGATCAGATTTTATGCTACAAATAGCACTCGTTGCAGGTAACTCAGTTTTGGGGGGATAAACTTCAACTTCGGTTGTTCAAAGTATCAACATTCTGGCGCTTACGGAGTAGCGGTTTGAAGACCTTGAGCACAACATTGAAAGTCAGCCAAGAGACTTCGAATTCCGAGATTTCGTTATTTAAAGCTCGGACAACTCGTCCAACGGATGAATCGTTGTAACTAAACAGCGTATTCCATTCTCTCGGCAACTAAAATCAGATTTTACCCTCCGAATTGCACTATCTGGTGGATAACTCCCCATTCAGCTGATTAAATCTAATATCGATTGTTCGAATCCTGGATAGGGCTTTTAACTCACAAGGGCTCAGGGGCGGACTAACCCACCGGGCTACCGGGCGATCGCCAGGTGGGCCCTTCTTCGGGGGCTCCTTTGAGGAACGGGAACTTCAATAGTCAAAACTCAAATTGCTAAAAAAATTATCTAACAAGCACCTTGAATCGTTATTATTAATTAGTGTACAAAGCCGACTGTTAAACTCTAAACTAAGTGCCAGAGAGAGCATTACTAACAAAGTAGTCCTACATTCATCCGAACTTCGCAGACTGTTGTTGCGCCAATAACAATCGCTAGCACTCACTGATGCCTTAGTTGAACGCCTTTTCATTGATATGTCGTTTGAATTTACATGTATGACAACGTCTACAATATTGTACCAAGGTGAAGAAAATTTTGCGATGATGACGTCACAAAGAGTGGACCCTCATGAACTATATCCCGGGCCCACTCCAGCATGCTAATCCACCCCTGCAGGGGCTTATCAACTGAATAAAAACGATCTCCTTAACCCATTTCGGTTCATATCCGACTTTTTGATTTTACTCTGGCTAACGCCAGATGATTTTACTCGTCAAGGGGAGACGTCTTGAGCTTTGAACAACCGCGACCCAACGTTTTCTTTCGTGTTCGCAGTGAACATGAGTTCAAGTTGAACACTAAGAAATTATTCAGCAAAACATTTGTTCACCTTACGGCCGTTAGCCTTTTGAAAAGGTGCTTTTGTTTTTTAACCGGTTCTTTTGCAGTATAAATTCAGAGAAGGTAAGTTGAAACCGACTTAACCATTTAATTGCTGATTTTTTTTCTTTCGTTCTTTGTTCTTTATTTGGATTCTTTTTTTCATATCTTTTTTTACGAATATGTGGTTCTTAGGTATCCGACATATCGCGGATACTTCGCGTTGAATCACTAAACGCGAAACTGGAAGCTTATAACCCGACTCTCATTTCTTTTGAAACAAATCTCAGTTTACTGAATATTTCTATTAACAGGAAGTCTAACTATAGACCACTTACCTTCATATGTTAAACAACCCATCAGTTGGACAACTTCAAAGATCCGACGCTCAACAAATTGAATAAATGCCGGTGGTCTATAGGACCAGTTGTTGTAAGACATCAAGTCTCCGAAAACATCTGATCCCATTTTTATATTGCTAACTGGCGTCCAGTCAGACAAGAAGTTTTCAAATACTCCTTACTGAATGAGACACTAACCGGCTAAAGTCTCCTGCACATGAACAAACCTGATGAAGTCTTCATTTCTTCAAGTATAAGAATGGAACACATCTTATTACAACAGGCCATTGGACTGGAGAGAGCTTGGCCCTGGCCCATGCCATAACTTCAGGTATGTGTTGATTCATTATTTGGTGCCTGAAGTGAAAGTTTTCGATTCAAAATATTAAAAATACTATTGTTTTGTGAATTCGAGTAAAAATTATCATTGAAAAACTTTACACCCTCCTTATCCTATGTTATGTTTGTCTAGTAGCTTGTACGGGATGTTATTTGCGGAGCTGCAATAGGCCAGGGAATCGGGTGGGCATGTAGAGGATTTCGGGGGCAATAAATCATATGCGTCAGACGTGTATGGAAGCCGGACAGCGTGATAACTTGTACACCTTAGTAGAGGTGCTAAATTGAGAAGCAATGTTCTTCTAGGTTTGCTCGTGCCCCCATGTCATGCGCAAGACACACCACTTGTGTAGAATAACCAAAGATAATGAGAACATCAGTTAATCATTCAAAACTACCTTGGACACACAAATCACTTATGCGCGCTATGTGTCTTAAACTGCAGACTAACACAGCTTTAAATTTCGAATGCGTCAAAATAATTTTTCATTTGTTTGAAATGTGCTTATAGTGATGGATGGCGCTGATATTTTCTCAAATTAACACATATGTTGATTAGTACATTTTAAATATTTTTATAGGTTAAATAAAGGAAATATTTGCGATTATATGTTATATTGCATAAAAAGCTTGTGTGAGGCGGAGGAGGAGGAGGTTGACTCAAGGAATTCGGCAACTGGGCATGTCTTGGAGTATTTTACCACAGGTTTCCTTATGTTTTGCTACAAAATCTCTTAAAAGCAACAGTTTCTTTATTAATACAGAATGTGGATCGATATTACCCCAGCCAACAAATTTTTCAGTCCAGCAACCATTTACTACTTTAATTGATTTCATCTGCTGGATACGTTTACGTGAAAAAGCACGACTCCTTATGTTTGTGCAAATTCTACATATTTCGCTTTTCACTAAAAAATTGAGGAAGTTTGATATACAAAGGCTTGAAAATCAAGGGAATTCATTTACTGTGCTCGTATGAACACAAGCAGAAGTGTTTCTAGACTATTTTTGAGGAGTGTGGCAAACTATTTGTATTTGAGACAAATTGCACTCACGCGAGTCCATATGAGCAGGCATGATTATATATTTTAAGCGACTGATTTAATCTCGAATTCCAACCTCAGATTTCATGACTTACTTTCTATGTCTAGTCTTTTCGACTTCCTTATAACAACACAATGAAACAAATATCAACTTTGTTCATATGTTAGCTGCTAAAAATATCACATAACCCATCTTTTGATCAAATATTTTAATTAACGGGAATATTCCGATATATTCAGATGTCTATACGGGTCTGAATAAAACATGTATTCCATTAATATTCTGCCTATGAATACGGATCTGAATACTATTCATATTCAGATCATATTTGTGGTCGGAATATCCCTAAAATTATACTCCGTATTCTGACCGCATTCTAAGTCGAGAGACTGTCGCAATCATATTGCCTATCGCAAAATTCTTGGACGGGATCACGGTTAAGAGAAATTTATTGTGGTCGGAAAAAAAAGGAAATCTTAATCCCTGAGCTTGCCTTTTCATTCAAGTCTGTCAGTCATGCGAAATTCACGTATGATTGTTTTTCCCAAGATAAAATATGTTTACTTGTATTTTTATAAAATTAACGAAGGGGAAATTGTAAAGAGTGGTAGCGATAGCCAAAATGCTACATGACAATTTGTAAGCCCTTAATTCTTTTGAAGTTGGGCAATTGCAAATTCCCGAAACCTTAAAGGTATGCTTCAGAACTGCGATTATTGGATGCACTCATGCTGTAATAAAGTATTGTAAAGCAACTCGGAAGGAAATGTTATTACAGCTATATTGAAGGAAGTTACACAGCTAAGATCATTGTAGGAGTTAGAGGGAAATTTTTTTCACAAAGTTTTTCAACAGTAGCCTTATGGATATCAAGTACAAACCAATTCATTCGTCCATTTGCATGATCTAGTTTAGATTTTTTTTTATCCTATTAGTTGCTATGAAGTACGTCTATCTTCTCAAAGCACCCTGCAAGTCATCTACGGGGCCTGTCCGTTTGATGTGATCACGTGCTTATCCATTAACGTAATCCCTTGAACCAAGGTTGGATGCCGAAATATCCCCAGCCTTTGCACTTATTTAGAAAGGATAAAACGCAGATGCTGATTTGTGGATTGGCTGATTTGAATATAAAACGTGGATTTGGGTACAAAATCCGGATTTGGGGATAAAACATCAAATCAGTTAACCTACTGGCTTGCTCTACATAAACACAACGACGCTGCAGTTAGCGTAATCGAGTTAAAACCAGGTTTATACAGTGCCCTAGGAGTGGAACCGAATTAATTGTTCTTAATAAGATTTTTTTCTATTTCTTCTCCAAAGGTTCCGTATAAAAATCATTATTGAGAAGGAATGTCAGATGAACAACTGATGCTTTTGCACGTGAGGGATATGTGGGGTTTTGTTAACAACAAACACGCTTGTTTACCACTATGATAAACAAACCTGCACTTCTGAACATATGTAAGCAATAAATCTAATTTAAAATATTGTTAATCGTTGATTTAAAAAAAGCAACCGCACGAGAGTAACACACAATGCGAAACGTCTGGACAAGAAACAGTTGAAAAAAATTGCATTAAAAACGATCAGTTCCGTATCACTCCTAGCGTGCTGTATAAACCTGGATTTAAAGTATTTGACTGTTTCGGAGAGAAACGACAATGACTGTTTGATTTCATTAACCACAGCGTCCCTGCCTAAATGTAGAGCTGGCTAGCAAGTTCACTGTCATTTTATGCCTAAATTCGCATTTTATCCCACAAACTGCAAATCTGCATCTGCGTTTTATCCTAATCCGAAAGAAAGATAACTTTAACTCCCAAAAAATGTCTAAGTTGAATGCTCTAGAATTGAATACAAAGTGTACATCATGCAACTATATTTCGGATTTGGATTTATTAAACAGATAAAATCGCATAACTCTACTAAATACGTTCAAGTAACATATTCATATTTGTAAGCTGTTAGATGACCAAATGTTCTGAATAGAAAAGGCTTTACGACCGAATACATCCTGTACTACACGTTTTATTGTATAAACTTTCAAACGAAATATTATACTTTTTTTTTACATAAGAAAATCCATTGTTCTGCCATTTACCTATCGTAAAATACTTATTGATTGTTCTACGTTAGAGATATTTGGACGATCATCCGGACAGACACTTCTACATGAACGGTATAGGGTGGATAACAGTCGATCTTTTAACGTATGACTGACTAATTTCATCACATAGCCAAAAGAGTAAACATCAGAAGAAGATGTTTGCGTTCCTCCGCCATTTCTCAACTCGACTGCCAGATGTGGGTATTTTTCGTCGTAATATTTTTTTTCTTTTCCATCAAATATGGGGTAAGTTTTTCCTTCATTGGCCGCTGTCGCTTTCCCAAAGTCAACCAAAACTCCGCTAAAAGAATTGCTTTCCTCTTCAATAACGATATTGTTGGATTTTATATCATTGTGTATTATGTTATGCTGATGAACATATTTTATTGCCATAGCAATACAGTGTAGAATATTAATCCAGTGAGGTCTTATGGATGATCCAAGCAATCCACGGGCAAGTGCATCGTGCATTGTTGTAGAAGGACCCTTACCAATGCTGTGGAAAGTTGTAACAACCATGAATGGGATTGTTTCAAAACAAACACCGACAAGCAAGGGAAGGTTTGGATGACGCAACGTGCTTAGAATTCTTGCTTCTTTGGCGATCTCGTCTTTGTTTTGATGCTTGAACTGCCTTATTGCAACATTTAATGAGCCATATTTGCCCCGACTACAAACACCAAACGTACCTTCCCCAACTTTTTCAACGACAGAAATATCTGCCCTATTCAAGTGAGGCAGGTGATCACGCAATGAATTTGAATTTTGATTGCTCTCTGCCTTTTTCCAACGATAATGAAAGTACACAGCATGCTTGTAGAAGCGATTTCTTTCGTCGTTAAGCTGGCGAATTGTTTTTTCTTGATCTGCTGGATTAGGGACTTCATTCACAACAATCCTTTCATTACTATTAGTGCACGATGTTTCACTGGCAAAGGTGTGTTCGGGTTCCTCTTGTTGGTTTGTAGGCACTCTTGCTTTTATCTTTGCTGCCGCCTTTTTAGCTTTTCTACGGGCGGTAGTATTTCTTCGTCTGCTCTTCAACGAACGAGGGAAACGGGTCTTTTTTTCATTGTCTTCCATTCCTTAGTTGGCCAGTAATATTTTAGTAATTTAACTTAACTTTTAAACGCGTACTGGACAGTACAGTTTAAATGCAACTTTATCTACACAGCATGTTTTTCATATTTGATTACTTATTCCGGATGCAGCGCAATTGGCAACAATCAGCACCCTACACCTCTCAACCCTGTATGTTTATGAGGGGTAAAAGGTGGTCATGATTTGAGCAACAGACTATGTTTAAGTTTACAACTGTCTCTTTCCCTCTCGTTTATAATTGTAACATATTGCTCTCTTACGTGTATTATACATTTTGAGTTGAAACGAGAAAACAGTGATTGAAGAGCTTCTAAATTTGTCATTCATCAAGTATAACATTGAGGTATCTCAGATTTTGTCAGGCCAAATCCAAATTATGACAAATTTACACGCTTGCAGTGTTAGTTCCGATTAATATTCGCAAAGATCGCGTCCAATGTCAATTATTCAAAGGTAATCCGATTAGTTCCGTCGTCGGCTTGCCAAAGCGTACAATAAATACGACAACCAGTCTAGGCGTCGTGGATTCAAACATCTGTCAAACATGGACTAAAAAATAGGGAAAATTTAAAATGATGACGTCAACTAAAGTCGGTGGTTGTGGAGACCCCAAATCCAGAGGCCACGAAGCGAGATTTAACGAAGGGTGCAGTGTAGAGTAAGGACTTTAACCATTTCTTTAAGTTTTTCTTCGTGCACAACCCGCCATTTTGCCAGAAGCCTGGTAATGTATAACGTCAAATCAATGGGACTCAAAGCTATCCTAAGGTACGCCATTTATATGATTAGTGAGCTTGTGACAATGGTCGGTCGAAAGATCATGAATAATAAAGCTATAGTTACTTTACAGAAATTTTTCTTCTACAGTCGCCCCCTTGTCAAAAGACTTTTTCTTGGCACTTGAGCATTAAAAGGTGTTTTGTCAACGACGGTAACAAACACGAAATGAATCAACGCGTTGGAAACATGGCAGAAACATTGCTGTGAGGCCATTGTTCATTGTTGCTTACGGAAGAAGAAATTAACGCACGCAAAAACACGTTGGCATTGTACAAAACACGGACTGGAGTGAACTCTGTTATGGACCCACATTTGTATTCAGACATAGACTGGAGTATGAGCTCAGATAAAATCCATCAATGTATAAGTTCGTTTCTTCTTTTGATTTCTGGATAAACAGTTACAATGGCAAAATTGCTTGGTGAGAAATTTTAACAGGTGTTAATTAAATGAACCTTAATGAGGTTAATTAAATGTGTCACCATCATATTATCACTGTCCAAGATATCAGTTGAATGATGAAACAGTCATAAAATTTAGCCGTAGAATGGTTTCATGGGTCCACAGAACGTGTTAATTTTGGCTTGGTTTTCGAATGATATGTCGTTGTGAAATCAATAATGTAAAGTGTTTTCTATTAAGGGCATCAAGATTTGGCAAAACACGCAGATCAAAGGATCATTCTAGACACCATGGACAGGGTGCACATTAACATTACCGATTTGATTACGAAATTGGGACTCGGACTCAAATATGGATTCGAAATTTAAATTCCTGATCTTTAAAACCCAAAAACTGTTCGATCAAGGAAACATATAATAAATTTGTGCATGGCATTAAGCATGATTCGAATCGTGATAACTTGTCGAGACACTGGGTCAGAGTACTCAATGGGTAGACTACTTCGTTAAATACATCGTCTGCTGATACAAATGAGCGACAATACAGAAGTATGTAGAACTTCAATGTAGCTTTATTGATTATATCTCCAAAGTGAAGATGTCTAGCCAGGTTTTAATACTTCCACGTGAATACTTACGTAAACCCGTCCCCCTACCCCATCAGAGTAAATACAAAACAGAAAAAAAAAAAAACAGATTTATGTCTTTTGGTAGATACCGATCAAGCTCAGTGGGCTCCTCGTCACCCTGTTGCTGCGTACAAAGCAAGCGATGTGGTGATGGGAAGGCCAAAGTTAGGCAGCAATTGGCTCTTTACGACAAGCACGGCACGTCATCATAATACACACTTGGGGTAATCACAATCAGGAATGTAGTCAACGAAAATGAACATAGCTGATCACTCTGTACGAAAGTTGAAGACAACGCGAACCACTCAACCACAACAAATGGCATCCCTACAAGCCGAGTCTACCGTATTGTCGCCCCACGGAAATGATAATGTCAAAAAATTTATGTTAAGTAATTCAACTCTCAATATCCGTTAAAAGATTAACTTTCCACATGCTTTTTACTTTCATTCATTAGTTTTAATTTTCGTGAAGAAATGACGTTGAACAAGTCATCAAGGAATTGTATAGTATGCATTTTGTGTTAGGGGTATGTTGGTTGGATCGAACTGAGGTTTTATTCCCACTACACTTCATTTGAAACATTATTCAGCATGTTACCAGACAGCCCTAAAGATAGAAGCGTTTCCGTCTCAGATAATATTGAATTTTGGTTCACTTCCTGAACCTTTACTGAGCGTTATTTCATACATGACCACAAAAATTATATGTACATGCCACTGTTACCAGATCCAATGTTGTGGTGTTATGAACTACGTCGGTGTAAAGTATGAAACTATAACTACAAACACTCACTGATGTTAAATAAATTTGTTTCGCTCAAAAAAGGTTGATGTATAAATTGGAACATGTTTTTCCGGGACATGAAAACAGTCCCAAATGATTTTAACCATCAATTCCCTACTCGGTTAGTCACATTGTACGAACTTGGCAACTAAAGTCAACACCATGTTCAAACAAAGCGAATGTCATTGCGAATATTGCAGTGTGTATTGAAATATTTTTGCTGTCCTCCACAATTGATCAGTGGCATTGGCTTAAACAGACATGATTCTTCCTATTTCATGAATACATAAAAATCGTTGACCATGGTATAGGCATTGCAAGTGGTGGATCACACGCATTAAAGCAAGTGTAATGATTTTATTTAAAAACTAATTTTAACCCTAGAGAATATTTAACGACTAAGGAAAAGGAGTGTTAAGGTCTTAAGTTTTCATTGGTGAAAGTTATTGATTAAAATTACGATTAAAAATTTTACTTGAAGATATCATGACAATCTTATATGTACAATTGCCATCAACATTAAGGCCACTAAATTTGTAAAACCAAATTTCTAGTTAATTATTTTAAAGTTCTCTTGAAAATCAGATGCTGGTTGGATTTGTTGTGATAGTGTGCCCATTTATGATACATAATTGTAATAATAATCTGCTTAACAAACCCACTTCTGTTGCAAAGGATTTACAATTAAGACCCTTTCTTTCTGATTATCAGTAAGTGATACTTCGCCTTCCATTGGACAGAATCTTCCCCAAATTCTTGCTACCGGAAGGAACGTAGCTGGACCACTATCTTCAAACAAGGATGCGCACCATACCTCCAGTGGCGAATGATAACAATTTCTCATTTCATGCAGCTTAAACCACGAAACTCGAGCCAAAAGGTAGGTTTCGTAGGTTGTAGTATCATCTGCTTTTTTTATTTCAACCGTCTGCTTCAAAAAGTACTGGACTACAGCTGGTCGGAGTTCATCACCCTGGCCGACTAACCCATTTTCGAAAAACCAAGAGGCAACTATGTGATTTGCTCTTGGTGACGGACAACTTGTGCAATCGTAAAACTCGCCATACAGCTGTATTCTGGTCAGTTCTAAGCATGTTTGCGGCACAAATATCTCCATGACGCTTTCGTCGTCGCTGAATAACACGAAGAACATTGCCTCGAGATCTTCTCGATCAGTGTCATCCATACAGGTGGTCTTAAATGGAGGCAGTGGTTGCTGAAATGTAGAATGCATATCCACATTCCATGAGACACTGCAGGGATTGGCAAGGCAGAGTTGGCTCCTCTTTTTCAAGGTGCTGTCATACATTTGGTACATCGTTCCAGAAACCATATCTTGACTGCTGTCGATTATTTCACCGAAATATTTAGTGTATTCAGGTGGTACAGAGAGATCGGATTTTGCTGACAGGTAGTCATCTTCCAGAAACCTTCTCATTATTTGAATGGGAATTGCCCTATTATTATGCTGATAAGTTCCAAGGATGCCATTATATCTTTCGAATGAAAAGCACCAGAATGCATAGACTGGCCCAAAGTCCAAGATGCATTCCACCAGATGGCAATTGAGGGGCATATTAGGAGTTATGCAATCTTTTCCATACAAATCCTGTACATTTTGGCAAAACTTCAGCAACTTTTCATCAGCTTCTTTTAAATCATTGGATGACACCACACGGGCACATATAACAAAACAAGCGAAGACAAAAAGCATCCAGCAATCGTAATGCTCCTTTGGTAAAATATTTGCCAAGATATACGGTGAATATACCAGTGTCCAGTTTTTCCATTGGTCTGCAGTCATCCCTGCCGAGCCCGCTCTCATTTTATTTGGTATCCTACCAACATCTGGTGGTACCACAGTTTTATCGATACTCTCCTGAATGGTTTCAAGATCTTGTTCTTTCAAAATTCCAGTTTCTTTCCAAACATGGAACATGTTTTTTGCTGTTCCCAAGAGCAAATTGTGCATGGGATCAATAATCACAGATCTAATAGAATTGTAGTATGGTAATCGCAACAGTTCCGTGTAGCGGGCACCATGCGCACTCTCGAGCTTTTTGCGTTCGCTAGGAGTTGAAGCTATTAGAGTCTTTCGGGCATATTGACGATGATTACTGTCATCTCTAGTAGGCCATGATTCTCTCTCAAAACCAGAAAAATCTGGTCTTTCTCCAAACCTGGACACTGGAAAATGTTTTAAGCACCTTGAGCATCCTCTTGTTGCATTGTGCCCCATGAAGCCTGCAATTTTCCTAGCTGCTGGAATATCACAAGCTACACATATCAGCGCCACTCGTACAAATTTTATACTAATCCATATTCCTTTCCATAATTGTAACAACTCATCGACGGTTGGTTTTAGAATCGAGTTAAGGTCGTGTTTTGGCTCGCCTTCTATCAAACCAATCAGCATAACGTTTTCTCTTTTAAATCTTAGTTCTCTGGGCAAATTTGCAAATGCACAGTATATTGCTCCCACCGAACCAGGTGTGTGCTTGAATGGATTGAACCAATCAACGTTCAACAACAAAGCGAAATTGTTAGGGTCTTTAAGAAATGGTTTTCCATCGTACATTTGAAACTCTTTCCATATTTTACCGTCATAAATGTCTTTCATAGCATCGTTGTCCTCAGCAAGAGTTTCCTTCCATTTTTCGCATTGCTGTACAAATTCGTTATTGCTGATAAATTTTTTTAACAATGTTGTCAGACTTTGATAGACATAAACTTTCCGAGGGTACCAAAAAAAGTTCCCTGACTTCGATCGCACTTTCTTCATCAATATTTTGCCACAAGGAGACCGTTTTCCAATTTGGGGATGCCTAGGCCATAAAACGTTCGAACATGTTTCACTTATTACGCGGCCGTCATGTAGAACTTTCGTACTCTGCTCCTTAGTATAAATTGCGTAACATTTTGGACAAACGGACTAGGTCACAAATTCATTGCTATCTATTCCAACAATACTTTTGATGGTTCGTATGTTTATAGGAAATGTTTTTACTATTGATTTAATGAACACTGAGCCAGAAAACTCTGCAAGCATTAGCAATAAGCCTCTAATAAATTTCAAAAGTGCTGTAATTGCAACACCGGATACACCATAGCACCGCTGCCATAGAAGAAGGAAGAGAGACCACTCGTATGACTGAACATGTGTCGCCAGTTGTTCCTGAACTTGCCTCTCTCTCGGTATGACTTGCTCCGAAATCCACATTGATTTCTTCATCTTCCCACAATTCATATCCTTCACGATTACCCTTTGCGGTGTTATCTTCTATCTCGCTCTCATCGCTTTTCTCAAAAAATACACGGTCTTCTTCAGAAAAGACATTAAGACGCCTTCTCATTAGCACTTCATTATCAAATTGACTTTCGGCATCCTTGTCCATATGTAGACCTTCAGGTGTTGTCTCAAATTCTGAGGAAACCGTTTCTTCATCACAAAAAGGCAAAGTAGGACAATGTCTGCTGTGTTCGCCTAAAATATGTATTGAAAGAATGTGGATAAATGTTAATTGTTTGTTTAGCTCAATTAAAATCCCTTTGCAATAGCTCACGTTTTAAAGAAGCAACTATCCTATTAATTAATTTAGCGCAATAAAAAAGTTCTCCCGACTCCAAGCATACTTTGTATGGCTTAAAATTCATATTTTCATAAACTTCAACAAAACAGCTTCGGTGCAGCCATGCTTTAAAATATTTTTAACGAGATGTCTTCTTACCTTCGTAAACATCAATGCATTCATTGCTTTGACCGCGCCATTTCTTTTTACCTGCATCGTAGAACCGTTTCTTATGTTGCCGAAACGTGGAATGGCTTACTGTTTGTTTGCAGTGCGCACAAAACCTTCTGCATCTACCTGTCTTGCCCATTTCACTTGAATGGAATTTTACCAATTCGTATCTTGATGACTTAGAACAAGAAGAGTAGGGATGAGAATGGAAAGTTAAGCGCTAGTAAACTAGTAAACAAAACTAGTAAACTCTAAACTTCATTTGATCAATGCTTAACCTAATAAATAGTTATCTCGGGCCACAGCTGTCACGAAACACTGACATTAACCATTACAAAATGTTCCTTTTCAAAGTTGTTTTTCAAGATTGCAGTTCCTGTCGGTTGTTACTGACCATCTTGCTTGACATCCGTCAGATGTGTAATGTAATTTAGGCGCTTGAGCACACCAGTTGGGTTTAAGTGCTCGCAGAGACAACGAGAACATATTTCATACTTGGATTTTGCAGTCAACAGAAGTATTTGACATTATGTCTGATCAGTCCGATTATGAACTCGATAGTTTTGACAATGAGATCGAAACTGCGAATTCTAGCGCTTCTACTCTTGAAGACCAAACAGATGGTTGCAGAACGGAAACCATTACTGAAATGAACAGAATTCTTCAAGACATACTCAAAGAGCAAATGGAGACAAACAGAGTAAGTTAACATAAACGATTATGTTAACATATAGTGTATAAACGTATTTCAATGCTTACTTGATTTATACAATTTAGAGGTTGGACGCGCAAAAAGAAGCACATGACCAGCTGTGTGCTTCAATGCAAGTTATGTCAGGAGCAATGGACACTTTGACGCGGAGAATTCTTGATTTTGAAAATGGAAGAATAGGATCAACCCACCAAAAACAAAAGAGAAAAGTTGACGTGGATATCAAGGTTTGTGGAGCTATATTACAGGGGTTTCTTTCCGTTCATGATTTGTAACGCGAACCTTCAGTACAGGATATTTGGATAGAGTTGGAATAACAAAAAGTTGATCGGTATCTCCAAAACAATAAATTCAGATAAATCTAGGGTTTAACAAAGGGACATAACAAGCTGACTTCGTAAAGCCTCGGGTGTGAATAAAGCTAAAGCAACATGCAAGCTTTCGGTTGGAGTTCCTCCAAGGTTTAACGTGGCGAGTTTGATCTAGACATATATATCTTGACAACAAGTTTAGACATACTTTTATTGCAAAGTTTAATATTCCTTAACTAATCTATAACATTCGTTAAATTATATCATAGTCTGATAGTATTAACTCTGAATATTTGTGATTTATACTGTATCATTACTCAGTAAAAAAATCGAACAAAGTAGATCCAGTCATTTGATGCAATGTATGTTCAAATCATATTGACATATACCGACATCTTTAATGGACCATGTCGGCAGCTGGTTTGCGTTGACCTCTATCAAGGTACTTTAGTGTGACAATATTTCCACTAATAGTTCTATAACGTTTGTTAAATAGTGATATCACCCTTCATACATGAGGTATTTAGGATAATGTATAACCACGCAAATGTATTTTGGTGATAACATTGTCGTGCATTCTTTTTTCTAGAGTACTGTGAGATCGATTGTTAAAACAGAAAGAGGAGCAAGATGGCGATGACGTATTTATAGTGGCTGAAAGGTACAGTCATAATGCAATTTACTTTGCATCATACCGTATTTCCTCTATTTATCCCGCTTCCTGTACTTAACCCACCGCACCCCTAAAAAGTCCAAAGTCTGGAGCGTTAAAAATTAAATAAAACTCTACCTTCTATTAAGCACAAACCCTAAAGAGGTATTTATCTTCTTTAGCAAATGGATATGTTTTAATTTGGAACTAAGAGCACTATGCGGTAATTTAAACTTTTTATCAAGATTTGCGTTCATTTAATTGATCTTTTCGATGTATAATCATTGGAAGAAGAAAGGTCTAAGGAGTAAGGAAAACATTTCCGAGATATTACTTATGATAACGTCGAGGAGATCTACGCAAAAACCAAGCTAATCCTTATTGATATCATCGAATTAAACTATGAGAGAAACAATATGAATTTTTCCCTTACAGTAGAGAGGATAAATGTTGGATTCTTTTATAACCATAATCTGTTTTATCTCATAAAATGACATTGAACTTTGTGCTACTAATCTTTGTCATTTGGGAGGAAGTTGAAAGACATTGTCAATCGTCAAAATTATGAATATAGAAAATTGTGAATTCCTAAAGAACTCGAAATTTGTAAATCTTTCGATCCCATGGATGCTCTTACAATAATCCACAAATTAACTGTGAATGACAACTTTTTTGTCGATATCAAAATAAAAGTCTTCAAATAGGATATATTTTGTGTCTTTATATAGAATTGATTCGCCATCAAACATTGCAAAGATAAACAAGATCGCGAAAGAAGTTTTCATGACGGAAAAGAGCAGAGGAAACAATATAAGTTACGAAAAAGCAACCGGTTGGTAACAAAGCGAAAATAAAGGAAACTGTATTCAACAATTTTTCTTCAAAAACGTACTCTAGATTTCAGCATCGATATAGTTCTACGTTGTATATAATAAGAAGGTTACCGAATTGAAACCAAATTTCAGATTGTCCCTTTGAAGCAATTAATATTATTTAAGCTTATTAATGTAGAGTATTTATCAAACACAAACTTAAGTTAATCATAAATCATTGGTTCGTGTCCTGATGTTTCGTCTAAATGCAAACAGATTGTCTATTGCTAATAATTTAAAGTATTTAAGCTTATTGGTATTGTGTGTTTATCAAACTCAAATTTCAGTTAATCATAATGCATTAGTAACAGTCTGGTTCGTGTCCTGATGTTTCGTCTGAATGCACACAGATTGCCCATTGCTAATAATTTAAATTATTGAAACTTACTGATATTGCGTATTTATCAAACTCAAACCTAAGTTAATCATAATGCATTGGTAGCAGTCTGGTTCGTGTCCTGATGTTTCGTCTGAATGCACACAGATTGCCCATTGCTAATAGTTTAAATTATTTAAACTTATTGATATTGCCTAATTATCAAACTCAAACTTAAGTTAATCATAATGTATTGGTAGCAGTCTGGTTCATGTCCTGATGTTTCGTCTGAATGCATACAAATTTTCCATTCCCAATAATTTAAATTACTTGGTTTTATTCTTGTACACTTTTCAACCAAGTTTTAACCTAAGGTAATCATAATGTAGAGACAGCAGCATGGCTCGCGTCCTAGAGTTTCATCTGAATTGATACAGATTTTCCATTACAAATAGTTTACGTTGGTCTAATTTAACGATACACAGTATTCAATCAAGCTTAACCCCTTCCTCTCTGAAACAATCCCCATTGACGAGTAAAGTCGTCTAGTGCTGGACAGAGTAAAATACTGAAGTCTGCTTCTGACCTTAAAGAGCAAAAACACATTGCAGTGATTGTTAGTTAAATAGTTGATCAATTAATAACTAAACCAACGTTTTTCTAGGGTTTCATTTTGCGCTACATTTTCTTTCTAAATTTCTGTTTTTAAATTCAGATGCTGTAAAAATTCATTTTCGCTCAGTTAAGAAGGTTACGAACAATCCTCTTACTCCGAACAAGAAAAGAAAGATGTGCATGCGGAGCAGGAGAGAAAGAGTGAGGATTTTTTATTTCTTTCTTCTCACATTTTATGAAATAGCAATCAACAAGCTCTTTGAAATTTTTTATGCCTATCCTAATATAACCACATATCATTGGTGAACCAGTTTTTGAATAGAACTATTTATTTATTTATTTGTTTATATATTTTATTAGTTGTTGGAACGAAGAAGAAATGAGGCAACTGAAGAGGAATTTCAGCGATATGGAAAGGTGCTGGAAATTGGCTATATGTCGGAAGATGAAGACGATGAAGATGGCAACGGTTGGCGTCATCTGAAGCTGGAATGGAGGGCAGATGAAATAACAAAATTTTTCAGTACTCTTGATAGCAGAATAATGGAAAAGAAAAAACTGCACATGTCTGAGCGTACCAAACGGATATCAGTTGGAACATCATCGAAGAAAGCACCTAGGGATGCTCCGCAAAGGGCACTTAAGCCTAGAGATGATAACCAGAATCAAGGTGTAAGGCATGGAATTCGAGAAGCAAGAAATGAAAGAACGCCAAATAGCAGAAGAGGTCGCGGCAGAGTTCGAATGCGTGGAGGAAACAATACACTCCTTACTAGTAACTCAAACAGAACTCAAAGAAGTCAGCAGCTACGTTGCACCGCTCGCAGAGAAATAAACTTGTCACATTCAGACGTTCTAAATGCAGTAATGGATTAGACGCATTTACAGAAACCAGTCATTCATTAGCATAAACAATTAGGAATGTATTTTGAGAAACTGGTTATGAAGAGAGCTTTAATTATGGAAGGAATGTGATAATCAATGAAAAGATATTCGATAATTAATGTTTGCAGAAGCACTCCATTCATGAATATTAAGATAAAATTGTAAAGTTATTGATCCGGAACATAGTTAACTATCCTGCTCGTCATACACGTAAAGCACTCAATCACAACAGGGTCAATTTTCATAACAAGGACTTATTTGCAATACTATTAGAGTTTCGATGCAATTCTCAAATAACCAGCTTCTCTCTTAAACATACAAGAAAACCTTTGAAAAGTTGCTATTTATTATAAGGGGTTTTAAGAGTTTCTAGTTTTCATATTGTTATTCGAATACAATTATCTCGGCTGCCTAGACAGTATATAAATGCAAACGAGTTAATATTAATTGGTCAACATTCAGAGAAATCTATAAAATTGAGTGAAGTTCCCTATATTTATCTTGTATGTTTCTTTGGTTATATAAATATGAATAACAATGCAAGTACTTGGGAGCAAAACTTTTTTGCTTTGACATTTATAGCAGTCTCACCGGTTTATACTCTATAAATATAAACACCTTATTTTTGCCCATGCAAACCTAACCTAGCTGAATTTCAACTGTTTGATGCCAAGTTTATTTTTGTCTTTAGTTTACTAATTGTTATATGTATTAGGATATAATTATAGAAAGTTCATTTTGCCTTAAGTCTATGTGAACCATTGTAGCCAGGGAAAAATTAGTAAAGACCGTCCGTGACAGAAAGGAGTGAAGGTTAAATAAAAATCAATCACCTACTAAAAATATTCGAGACCCCAGAGCCCAGATCGAGCAGGCTGTATGACGTACGTCCACATTTGGGTTTGGATCTTCCTGGGATATGCTTTACAAAAAATTTTTAGAACTCTTAAGTTTTCGCAAGGAAATGTTCGACCATCATGAAGAGGAAGATGGGAAGACAGGAAATAAAACTTTAGACTAAGTGCAAAAACTGTAAAGTAACAGGTTTTATTTTCGTCTTGTATCATTAAAAATTCATCCAGCATAGTGAAGTTGAATCTGCCAGATTGATTTTGGGCAACGCTTGCGTTCTGGGCTGATGTTTTAGGTTAGGCCTAGGTGGGCCCGCTTCTGGCTACTCGACTGATCAAGATAGTATTATGTCGTTCCATTATATGCGGTACTTACCAGAAATATTCGAATAAAGCACGTCTATCATAAAATGTCTGTTTCCTTATGAAAAAATCTTTGGTGTATTTTGAACCCTGCTGGCTATGTTGTATGCTTTACATGAAAACTAAGCGATGCATCAACTTAATAGCTATTTTTTTCTTTTGAAAAAATAATTCGTGTGCCTGCGTGTAAAGGAAATTTTCTATCAATATATTTTAATCTTATATTATATATTTTTAATTTCGAAAACCGACTTCTACTGTGGTAAGAATCATATAAAACGATACACTGCAAATAAAAAAGCAGAGTATTAAAGACAAAGTTTTGCCAATTTAATGAATTCCACATCTACAAGAGTAGCTTATGTAAATATTCAGACCATATTCGGAGATACATTCCATGATATCTTCAACACTAATTTTGCAATCGTATTCGAACATATTCTTATATCGGAATATCAAAAGTGTTTTATTCCGACATATTCAGAACTTGAATATCGATAATATTCCAAGATATTCAGATGGCAATATTTGTGAATACGTCTGAATATCAGGAATATTCAAAACACTATTCAGACGTATAGACATCGGAATATCCGCCTTTTCATGTATTATTTTCCACTAAGATCAGATTTTCCGACGAAGGTCTAAGTGAAAGTTCCCCTATTTATAGCTGTTCACACCAGCAGAAAGTGTGGATGGTCGTCCCACACACCTCTCTGGGGTCCGCCACTAAATAGAAGAAAATCACCCGAAAGTCTCATAAATTTTCTCTAATGCTTATGTTTTGCACGATATGTTTATGCCTATAATTGATATGCCTTTATTAATACTTCCATACATTTCTACTAATCTACGGACATGTTGGCTTCTGCAAGATTTCTACGTCTCCTCTCACTCCAACTATAAAATCATTCCAAGATTTAACGTTTCCTTCGTGCTTGGATAGACAATTGGCTGAAATTTCCAAGATTTCTCTTTCTGTGAGAACTTTATTCCAGATGTTAACGTCGGTCATTTCTCCTTGAACCATTTGATCGACATCAAAGGCTCCTCCTTGGACGTCTTGATCCTGCCCTAGGACCCAGGTCCCTCCTCCTCTTATTATTTTCCCACTCTTAAAACCATCACCATAGTCTACAATCTTTCCATCTTTGAAAAATTTGTACTGTCCATATTGACTTGACCACGTAAAACAGATCGAGTGCCATTTTCTGTCATTGATTTTCCCTCCTGAACGGATACTTCTGAAATAATATTTAATTATAAAAGTCGAGAAACGGGATTAAAGACTCAGAGAAACGATTTCATGTAATTTGGCGTGAAATACTGATTAGTATTCTCAATGAGAGTATTTCACAATGGTAATTTTGATGGGGAAAACAAAGGAAACCATAGATTATTTGACTTTTTAGTGCTTCCTTCATCGCTTGTTACGCTTTATTTGTTTTGTGAAATGGCGAATTCATTGTGGGTTCATTGGGTATGATATCTTTTTCCATACAGTTCCTCTAAATTTCAGCTTAAAACAATCGAGAGAAAAGATTTATCGACGTCTAAATAAGCAGTTTGTTGCTAATCCTTTTTAAAATGTACTTGAACCTGGTTTGCTTGGCTTCAAATCTGTTCGGAAATTTTCCGGGTACAAAGGTGCGGAATGCATGAATGAAAATTTATTACAATTATGGCAGACAGTCAGTGTGCGTCACTTTGCAAACCGACCGCATCATGAGCTCAGCCATGTCATAAATATATGTTATTGGCCAGGGTAAAAGTTTGGATAAAAGGATATTGATTGAGTTCAAATCTTAGTGGTAAGGAACAACCCAAAGGCGATGTCCTATCCAGCGAAACCAGTATGAGACTAACATCCTATCTGAAACAAAAGAACTCCGTCTTGACAGGACTCATTTATACTAACAATATTTCGTGGAGAAAAGAAAATACTGACAAGACTAATTTGAAACAGTTTCCAACGAAACAAACTACTTTTAAAAAAGCTATTTTCACACTACAACGAATGTAACCACTATTTCCTGAGGCATTGAGACTTCGCTTTTCGAATGTTAGTTCACAATATATGTATTGAAAGAAAAATAAAAAATGTTTTATAAAGAATTTTTGGAGTTAATATGGCTTTTGAAAAAAAGAGGAAGACTTGACTCTCACTTCATATTTTACTTGTCGCTCTCGTCTTTACCTACTAGTTTGCAGCGATTTGTTATAACGTGATAACGTGATAACACCATGAGGTATATTTTTTATTCAATTATAGGAATTTCGTGGTTTTGGATTTCCTACTTTTTCTACTTACTTCGACTGGGGCCAGTTTATTGAAGCCGTCAACTGATTTTGATCGTTCATTAAAAATTCGTTGTGATCTCTGGGCACTGCGTATGATATATAATGAGCTTTTCCCTTCGTCTGATTTGTTTTAACCCAGAAACACGCAGTAAGTGCCGTCATATTTGGTGCTCCCTCAGATATCAAGTAATCTGAGATATTTCTTCTATGGAACAACATGGACAGTTTTCCACCTAAATTTAAGAACAAAAAAGACAGGAAAATGAGAAAAACTTCCACAGTCGGTAGAGCCAGCTATGCAAAAAATATGTGCTCTCACATATGAAAATGTCATATGTCCAGTCTAAGCACTGGCGTAGGAAGCAAATGCGGGTTGGAGGGCAATACCTTTTTGAGGCTCCTTTCTGCATGGAAGGGGCACTCTCAAAATAGATAACATCTGTCATACCAATTCTTTTCACATGAGGTTTGCATTTTACACATTTTTCTGTTCATTACCAGAAAATATACTATCATTAACGCCAACTTCAAACTCATTAGCGCAAAAATACATTCATTTAATTCAATCGACATTCACTAGCGTAGATACTCAACCATCTGCTTCGAAAGGCATTCCATAGCGCCAACAAACGACCATTAACAATATTCTACTATACATTACAAATAATAAAATTTCAATTAGGCAAGATATTTCTCTTGCGTAAGTGAAATTTTATTATCCCTAATGTATGGTAGAATAATGTTAATGGTCGTCTGTTGGCGCTGTAGAATGCCCTTTGATGTCATGCCATCATGACATAAAAAATAATTTAGGCGAATTTAAGCAAACTAATACCTAACATAAATTTCCCTTTTTTTCTTGTGCTCGGGACCCGTGGGCTTTACCCACCCTTACCACCCTGTAGTTGCGCCACTGTCCTCAGTACTGGCTAACTCAAGTTGCAACATTTGTCAGTGAGGCACTTCCAATGGAAAGGCGTCTATTTGTTTTAATCAATTCTAAAACCGTCTTTTATTTGACAACTTTTCGCCAAAGGTGAACAGAATATTGTTGAATAATCCAGTTATTTTCAATTATTGTTTTAGTATAATTACACAGGTGATTAATTAAAAGTAAGTAGTAAACTAGCACTTTTAAAATCTCCTCGGTAAAATTTACAAAGACAGCCGCCATCTTGCTTCTGACCCTTCACTATTATATTTACCTTTAGATGAATATCGAGATTTACGACGTAATTTTCTGGCCAATCACCACAAGGGATATTCAATAATCACCTGTTTAATTATATTGGCGTATAACTTGAAAGCTGATAGATTATGCGAAACGTTTCATTCTCTTACCACCGATACTACAAACTACTTTTCTTGGAGTACTTTTGTCTTTCCATATCCAGAACTCTCCACTCTTATTTCCTTCACTGTTGTTACGTTGCTCAAAAGTATGTTCACATGATCGACCAGGATTTTGGTAAGACCCAATCTAAAGTAAAAACGTACGAAATCTTGGTGATATCAATTGTCACTGGACTTCTTCTAACACCTACTAAAATTTCACATGCAGTTTGTCGTAGGAAAATAATATTTCATAATTGAATTGTTTCAATTTCATACGTGAAAATGTTCAAAATCCATATTTTTTCACATGTGAAATGACATGTAGAATTTTTCTAAGGGAAGATTTGACAATCTCTTCAATAATAATAACCAAGCTGGTATTGAGACACTCAAGAACTAAGGTCGGTGTTTCCAAGCTTAGATAATTTGCAGTCTAGTGGATAAGTCCCAGTTTAAATTATAACATTTTTCCCGACAAGGACTACTTAGGACATAGACGTTGCATTCATATTATTTGAGATAAAGTTTGAGATTTGGCTGAGGTTTGGCATTGGGAGTTGATATTGGGAGTTGGCGTGTTGTCTAAGTTACGTTCAACGTCGTATTCATCAGCCGTTAAAGTTTAGCCAGGTGCACAAGCTTGTAGTATTTCATTCGTGCTTATTCTTTTCATTTTATTTTGGGTTCATTCTTGTCCTTGTCACTTTTATGACCATATTTATCAATCAATAGTGCCGTAATGCTCTATTTTTTTGTCAGTACTGTGATAGTAAATGTTACTCATCTGCGGGTAAATAATATCCCGGCATTCATGCATGATTTGTTAACAATTGGAAGATCTGAGGTCCAGGATATAAGATCTTATATCTGGATGGACTAACCTTTCCGATAACATTCTCGCTATCTTAAATGCCGCTGAAACGTTCCTAAATATGAGATTGTGTGCATTGCGGTCTACATAATTTCTGTACTTTTGTTAAAACAGGAAATACTTTATTTAAGTCGTCTTGTAAACATGAGATGAATTCAAGGCAAAAGTAGGAAGGCAAAGCTGGGCATAAGTTAATGAGGATTTCTTTGTATGCTTAAAATTTTTCAATTTTCTGCAATGCTCCTCAATTCAAAACATTATTTTTGACCAAACAGTGTTGTGGCTATTGCCAAGTCTTTCTTCTCTTTTAAATGCACCCTTCCTTACGTTGTTCACTAGCTTGGATAAAATCCTCTCACGTCAGGAAGCGTATTTCTAGTACTAACCATACTGAACTATTAAAAGTCTGATCCCAATGGTAAAAAGTTAATAAAAGGACTAAGTTAATCATTCGATAAAGGAAATGGTATTCTAATGGATATCGTGGTGATACGGGGGTTATTCAATGAGGAAGGTCGTTTTATGGCATGATTAACTTTCAGATTTATAACCGTTCATATTTTGCTTGCAATATCCTCACCTTTCAAAAATTTCCTTGCAAATAAGGATTGGTATAATGATTAGTCCGTGCAAGAACAAGATTAGTATATATTAATATAATAATTGGTACTAAAATCAGTGTATGAAAATTTTATACTCATACGCGTTCAACGATTTTGGAGATTTTTCCACCTTACTTCCACCTTCCCTGTTCCACAAGACTGATAAAATGCATCCGATTCAAAAAAAAAAATAAGAACTTACCGGTGCTTCTATGACGTTTTCATCTTCATAATAACCAAAACCGTATTCTGAGGTCATAAAATGATCGTAGTTTTTGCGTGTGATGTTATTCAGTTCACATCGTTTCGTTTCCCCCATCTCACCATATTTGTAGTTGTAGGATTTACAATCTATGTTGTCAATACATTCTTTGAGGCATTCTCCGTTATCTTTCACGTTATGTGTTGCGATAATATGTCGAGATAGTCTCCAGCCTGCAAAATTTAGATGTAGTTGTGGTTGGAGTAAGAATTAGGAATATAAGGCTCCTTTGAGCTTTGAGATCATCTGTCTAGGTAGATTACGCATTTATCCAACTGAGGTAGATTTTCACTCACCCTGGGGTGATCTCTAACCTCAGAGCTGCTACCTTTGTCCTACAGGCTAGCATAATACATTCACTTCATAAGTTGAATGCATAGGCAGCAGGTGTATCCATGCATCAGTCGAGATAATGCTCATTTGCTACTTTAGATGTGCTTCTGACTCGCGGCAGCTCAATGGTTCAAGTTACCCAATGTCTCGTCGAGAAAGACTAGCTACTAACCGTCACAAAATGTTGAACGGAGCTGTACAGTAATGAACAAAGTAGACAATATGTTTAAGTAAAAGTTGTATACCCTGACCGAGGTGTTAAAGCCCGAATAAAATAATAAAATAAATAACCTACTTATATAATCGTTGGTGAAGTTTCGAAAGGAGTAGTTAACTTGCCCGACGAACGTAAAGAAATAGCGAAATTTCGGTGAAGTTCATGGATATCTTTATGAGGCGTATAACTTAGTTATAAACCCCTCCAGAACAAAAGAAACTGAGCCAAAGATGATATAATGATGCTTATTTGTCCACGATACAACTTCTTGAGATGTATTCCGTTTAAAAATCTCAGTTCGGGTTATTACCTGTATCTCTCTTCGAGTACATTTACTTTTGGGGTTTGATGACTTTAAAGAATTTTTTACTAGGTATATGTAATGGAAAAAGAAACCATTATTTTATCACAGGCTGTAGGAGTATTCCTAAAGAAAACATAGAAATTCCTTTGACATTATCTGAAAATATACTTGCCATCGATAATCCGTCGAAATGATCTTCCTGGAACACACTTTGCTTTTTCAGCCAGGGCACTGAAGTTCAATATTATATTTGAGCCGACCAAAAACAAAATCCATCGTTTGGCGTCACTCATTGTTCACAAGAACCTTTCATACGACAAACAACAATAGAAGTGAATGTACCAAGACTGTCGAAGGATATAACAGTGTGTTCTTTTATCAGTTCATCACTAAGTTTCGGACGCTAATCGGGTTGAGCGTATCAGCAGTACATAATCAGAAGGTTAGGGTACGTTCTATTTTGCGTCTAGGACTCAGTAACATTCTCTGTGGATTTCCGCTGGAAGAACGATTCCGTATTTTCTGTCACAACTCCAAGTTCGCTCATATATAAGAATGAGACAAAACCAATATAATGAAATTTTAAATTTCTTAATATAGGCGTTGTTTAAAAGACGATAATTTCTTAAAATACACCTGTTTAATATTGACATGAGTTAAATTATTCATGATGAAATTCGTTCGAAACGTGTATTCAAACATACACTTAAATTACGTCTGCTTACATGTATAAGAGAAGGTAAAAAAATTGCAGCATAAAACGACTACATAAAAATGCGACTTAAGAAATAATAAATTTATGTTAAAATGTTATCTATACACAGTCGATACTAAGTAATAACTTGAGGAAAATATATGACAATATTGTATCAACTCCGTGTATCCTGTCATTCAGCAATACATTGAAGATTCTAGCCTAAATTTCTCCACTAAAATTCAATTTCAAGCGACGTTAGGCAGGCAAGAAAGGATTAATACTGCAGAACATGCAAATCTACCAAGGTTGTTAGCAATCCTTGCAACCTCCAAAGTCATATGCTGCATGTAAACTCATCAACATACATCAGGATGAATGCGAACGACATCTACAAATTGGTCTAATATTTTATGATCTTGAGGCTTCCGTGTTTACGTTTTTGCTTGTCGCTTGATCCCAACGGCCACATAATAGTGGCCATACATTTGGAATGATTAAAAAACATGAAAAGTCGTCGCTTACCTTTTTCGATCTTTCTTAACACCGGATTCTAGCGACTTAAATTAGCGATTGTTAATAGAAAAAATTAGTTAACTATAAGTGTCTGTCAACGCGTGCCGTCTTTCGGAAAGATCTATGTGCAAATTAATCTTGCGGCTACGTTTGTTTGCTTCCTGATGAACAAGGTATGAAAGGAAATAAAATGACTATGTCCTTCTATAGTGTAAAACTGTCTTATTCCCCTGCTTTGGGAAAGACGTTCAAAGCTTCTTTCACGCCATTCCGTACCAGCTCGGGTATACCCCACTGGTGATTTGGAATTGTTTGTCATTTTACAAAATTTTTTCTCTCTTCTCTTTTTATTATTGTTTTAAATGAAATTTAAAATGACTCGAGGCTCGGTCAGCATGGACTAAAAGGCAACCCACATTTGTGATTTCTGCGCGTCTTTTTTAGAAACGACCACAGGCAAGGATATAAATAATATATATATATATATATATATATATATATATATATATATTTAAATTCTTTCAGAATATACACCCACCCGATTCCTACTGTCTACAAGTCATTTACAAAGTAATAGGTGATTTTAAAATACGTTACTTGATAAAATTATTTTAAAGTCTGCGTTTATCCAGGGCAGAAATCAAAAACTACATAGTTAACTTTGGGAAATGATCAAAATTTCTGAACTAAAAGAGTCTTATCTCGAAAAACGAAACTCCATCGATTTCTAAAGATGCTAAATGTTGCAATAAATTAACAGCCAATTTTACATGACAGTTAGGCAGTGCCAGTCGTCAGTTGTAAACCTTATTAACATTTGATAAATTTTTCATTTTGCTGTATTTTAAGAAACCACCAAGTTGATAATTAAATTTAACTTGCACTTTTCAAGAAATAAGGTAGAAAACAATTCCCGAAAACAACATGTTGTGAAGCCAAAATTTAAGGAAAATACAATATCAAAACAAGAACGGTGTTCGACATTATTGCAAAGCCTTTGTCAAACCTGATGAATTACAAACAAGCTGTTATTTATGTGTAAGCCTGCTCTTCCCTAAATTGTAATATAGAACAATTATTCGCCGAAGTGGACCAGCACTGAGGTGAATAATTGCTTTAGCATTTGCCTCCCAAAATTGTTTTCGCATACATTTTTTTAAAATTTTTACAATTTTGAGATGTTGGCTTGTCGCCCACTCATTATTTGTAAACAAAATATTTTGAAACATCCTGAGAGCATTTGTCTTATCTTATCTTATGTAGTCTATCAATATTTCATTGCCAAATTTTGTTGCTTTTTTGGTGTTGTTTGGCACGGCGAATTCGTTTATTGAAAAAAAGTTCTTCCTTAACGTAAACATAACTAGACGCCATCTTGTTTTGCTCAGAGGTTAATAGTGCAGGATATTCCGAGATAGAGGGACAAACTAGATTGCGCAGAATACACGATTTGCCCTCGAAATAAATGCTAATGGCTGTTATATGACTTTCTTCTGTAGTGATGATGTCATCTCCTTCGGCTTATAGATAATTAATCACTTGACCTGTTTGTGACTGATTAGGTTTGACAAAGGCTTTGCAAATAATGTTGAAATTTCATCGTCAGTACCACCGAGAGTGCGGGAAAGTGGAGTTAAATTGACTCCGGGCCCGGAAGAAATAAGAAGGTGCCGGCTTGTCGAAGAATACAACATTAAATTCAGATTTTTAATCACCGGAAAGAACTGCTATTGCCTATGTGCAACCAGTGGTTCTTAGTAAAGTAAGGCAATATCACCATTTTCCTATTCCAATTTGTTAGCTTCTCTGTTCCAGAGTCGACATAATATATGACTTTATCCCCTCGGTTCAAGGGTGCTAATCTCGACGTGAATGGAGCCCATTTACACGCTTGGTGACTAGGGTGAAAAATTCTGCGGTGCGTATCTGCTTGTGTATAAGTTTATAAAATAACACGCGTCCTGCGCACGCTCTGATTGGACGAGCCTTATTTTCGCTCAGAGTACAGAGACATGTTTGACGTCATTTTCACTTCGTATTAGAGTACGGAGAAATGGATGACGTCACGAATACGTGAAAAATCCTTGCTTATTTTATAAAACAAATAGAAAGTAGCTTTCGTCTCTCTGTGCTGTGATAGAAACATGAATGACACCGTTTCAACCGGAAGAATACCAGAAAACAGTCGGCTACGCCTCGTGTTTTCATTGGGCATTTTTCTGGTTGAAATGACGTCATTCATGTTTCTGCCAAAGTACAGGGAGATTAAAGCAATTTTCTATTTGTTAAATATGTCCGTGGATTCCCCATATTTAAATATGGGCACTGAAGTCCAGATTTAAGGACATTAATCTCGTTCTTTTTTGGTTTGTTTGCACCTGTCCAGAGTTGTTTACGACATTTGAATACTGAAGCCAATAAATGAACTTTAAATTGAGTAAATACGGAAGCGTGAGCGGAATGGCTTCGTTTAAAGAGAGTAAGTGCTTGGCAGTTGCGGCTGATTTGACTTCTTAAAGCCATCTTAGTTACTAGACAATTCCCTCTCGGATGTTGAAAGAGCAGTTTTTCAACTTAGCTCCAGAGAATTTACTCGACTTATCACATTTTTGTGCCGAAGCTTTGAGTTGGTTCTTCCTGATGAATTTCGACAAAAACTAGGCATAAGGGAACTCGAAGTGGCGCTTGTTGGCTAGACATTTGCTTAGCAACTCATTGTTTACGACATTCTTCGTTTATATTGAATGGATGCTGATTTGTATGAATCGAGACTTTTGATGTTCTGGTAACCATGCACTTAGTCTTGCTATATAAATCACAGGTATGTCTAAATCTAGAAACCTTGAGTTACAGGTTTTGCAATCAGAATGGTCCGTTAATCTTACTTGCAGGTCATTGTTTTGAGCAGCTTTCGAAAATAGCTTCCCGACGCCATTCTTCCATAAGGGAAACTTCTTGTACCAAATATTATCTCCTTTTCGATATTCGACTAGCAACTGCTTTCTTCAGTATTTTAAAACTTATCGAGAAAGTTTAAACTCGTCTTCATTCAACAAGTTTGCAGTTGAACCCTATAGAGGTACCTATGAATACTTGGTTGTCAAGCCGTTAGAGTTGCAGGCTTATACGCTTCACCATTTTTCGAAAATACTCATAAACCGAAGGCTTAACCGCGGAAAAACTACGTTTTTTACTTCTCCTGCTCATTCTTCTTTACACAAAAGTTTTACCAGGTTTGATTGTAGTATTTTGGTTTTTTTGTTTTGTAGCTTCAGGTTTGTGGTCTGCAGTAAAATTGCAGGATTCGTTCACGTTTCTTTTTTATCGATTTTGTAATTCGTTTCATCTTCGTCATATAAGTCTTATATCTTTGAATGAATAGTATAAATCTTTATAATAGAAGCTCTAAACTTTGGTAACCAATTTTGAGATAACGTAGAATTCTTCAGTTTTTAATGACAAAATGTAAAAAAGAATTTTCAGGCACGAGCAATCCGTGGTGTTCCTGTTCTACCAGTAACCTATTGTGAGAACGGTCTGTTTTTAAGGACAGTCTAGCCATGTAATGAAAAATGTTACTTTAAGACGAATTGAGTGAGAAGTGTAAGTGGAAAACCACACGAAATACTACAAACAAGCACCTGATATATAGGGTCTTGATCCAAGCATTCATTGTTTTAATTGTGAGAATAAATCTGTTAAGCCTGGTTTACACAAAGCAAAATAACGAGATAACGGGGTCACGCGAAAGCAGAAGGCACTCAGTTTCTATCGATATGTCGATAGTGTAAACTAGGTAATATAATAAAAGCAAAGTAACGTGATAATATGGTATTAAGGACATGAGGAAAATACTGGACTTTTTGAGTCGTGATGTTCATGTCCTCATGTCGTTATGTCACTGGTGGTAACTTCAGCATTTGTAATCAGTAAAACTCCATACTTACCAAACGTTTTAAAACAGAATTTAAAATTTTTAAATGTAAAGATGGCGAGTAACAATTTATGTATAAAAATATTTCCAGTTCTTGTTATTTTATGGTGGAATCGTTCAGGGCTTTTTATTTTTAATTTTTTTTTTTTTGATTGCATTCATTCTCCCATTTATAAGACGGACGATTCGCTTATCAGAGGTTAAATTTCACTGCCTTAGTCAATTTTGAAAAATTATCAATCTTACTAGAAGATTGGACGAGGGTTTGTGGTTTACACATATTTCTAGTACTACATGACGTTTACACTTACGTGACATCAATGTGCGTGGTTTCTCTGAAAGTACTACCTTGTTTCTCTTTAGAGCATAGATAGTATGGATTTGTCTTTCACGGAAAACTGGATTGACTAGATAGGAAAGAACGTTTGTAGACCAGCCATAACTTTTTTTATAGCTTATTAATTACCTTTATTTATCAATTTAAATTTACAATTGCTTTACTGTTTTGTTCATTTTTCATGTTAAATTAACGATGATAAGTCGAGATTTTGATTTAAAATTATGTTTAACCTGGCAAAATATTTTCGAATCTGGATGAAAAGACGAAAATAGCCAAAATTTTGTTTCTGAAAATGTCGCCTCATATAATTTTGCGCCCGGGCCATGCTCTCCAGTCGACCCCGTCAGTATGGCACTGAGTACACTACCTAAATATTTCGTTGTCAATAGTACAGCCTAACTTTGACAATGGCAGTTCTATCTGGAATAGTTACAGCAAAGGAAACCTGTTATGAAAAATGCTAAATCGTCTGGTGTTAGCCAGAGTAAAATGACAGAGGTCTAACCCCGCCAGGAAAGAGTTAATTGAGATGGTTTTCACACTTTGACTGCGAGAACTCTCCTTTGACGAGTAAAATCACCTAACGTTAGCCACAGTAGAATAATAGAAGTCTTATCTCAAGACACATTCTCAATTCATTGTTTCAACATAAGCGTTAAATCATTTAGTTCACTCATTAGTATTTAAGAGTGTGATAATGACTTGTTACCCTGCTCTCTTTTGAAATCACTGTGATAAACACTTATCACATACTGAGTGAATATCTTAATTTCTAACGACCAACTTTTCTTCGACTTTCAACTGGGAAAAAAAGACAAACTATTTCATTGTGGGTGAGTCATGAGATAATGTGGTTAATCAACGTTCACTCGTCTGATAAAGAATTTGACATCGCTCGTGAAGTTTGAACATCCACTCGGGGCCTACACCCACTCGTGGCCGTTAAGCTTCACTTCCGATGTTAAATCCTTTACCAAACTCATGACCATTGATTAAACCTTACATATTTCGCCGGCACAGAGCTATGCATAAGACTCACATGCAATTAACCCTTTAACGCCTGAATGTTTTTCTTTTGTTCTTCTTTTTTTTTTCTTAGAATTCTCAATAATTCTTTTGTTTCTAAGTGTCCGATATATACGGTACTGGGTGTTAAAGAGTAACGGATCGAAGTTGCGTTCACTAACTTTCTTATGAGCTAACAGAATGTTTTCCAGTGGAATTTGGTCACGACATCAATAATTTACATGAGTAAAGTAACGTAAGGGCTTAACAATGAGCAAATGTTTAGTACTTTGCCTGTGACATCATTTATTTGAAGACGTCGAAATGAATGAACGCCTTTGTGCATGCGTATATATTCCGGCTGCTGCAGATTTGGATAGAGTAAAGATTAATGCCAAGTTCAAACCTCGAAATTTTCATGTGCAAAACCAAATGCAAGTCAGTTTGGACAAAGGATCTTGCTCATTAACATTAAATTCGGCACATGAAAAGTTCGACTTTTGAACTGGGCCTTAGAGAAAACAAGTCAATCTTAAGGGAACAGAATTGCAGTTTCCAAGTAAAGAGAAGCAAATGGTTAAGTAACGGAGGCGAGTCAAGAGAATTTAAGGTTACAAATAAAGGCTTCCGGTCACCAGCCAGGATTTCAATGACGTTTAACTTTTATAGAAAAACAAGTAATTGGGATGCTTCGAGCTTTCATGTGAAAGGTCACTCGATATAACCGAAGGTAGTAGTTCTTGGTAGAATTTATGAGCTGATGACTTTTTAAATTGCTGAGTCATTGACCTGATTTCATCACTTTGATTGGCTGTTGCAAGAGAATATCTTCCAATGGACAAATTTTAAACCTTAAACTTGCAGTATTTTGGCTTGTTCTATTTGCCAACTCATGTTGACAATGAGAAGCGTCTTGACTTTGCACAGTTGGATTCGGTTTTTACTTCGAAGAGGTGAAATCAGATTTCTTTCTCCGAATTTCACAAATGGGGGATTACCCACCTATTTGGCAGATAACATTCAAGTTGGGTTGTTTAAAGCATCGAGATTTTAATGTCAAGTAGCCAACATCTGTTTCTTGCAAACGGAGACCCAGTAGCGGTGTAAAGACTTTGAGAACAAAGTCGAATGTCAGCCGAGAGACTTTGTATTCCTAGGGCCCGTTGTAACTTAGACCCCGTTCACACGATGCCGGTACGAAATGAAACCGTAATGAAATCATTACTGTTATAAGGCGTTCACACGATGCCGGTAGAGGTACAGTTTCATTACGGTTTCAAATCATTACGGTCAACATTACGGTTTCATGTCTTTTCATACCGGTATCGTGTGAACGCAAGGCCTAACCGTAATGATGTCGTTACGGTTTCATTTCGTACTGGCATCGTGTAAACGGGGTCTTAATAGCACTATCCATTCTCTCAACAAGTGAAATCAGATTTTATGCCCCGAATTGCACTATCTGGTAGATAACTCCTCACTCAGCAAATTAAGTTTAATTTCTCCAGTTCGAAGCGTGGATAACGCTGGTCACTCACTGGGGCTACCTAGCTGAATAAAGTATTCGGGCTTTGAGCAACTGACCAAACTCTTTCGGGTTCGTAGCTAACACCAGTTCACATTGAACGCAAAGAAATTACTCAACGAAACACTTTTCCGCGTTTGCGTCCCACTTCGCAATGTACCTCACCAAGAACTGAACTACCTGCTAAGAAAATGCTGAATCCTTTAGCGGGTGATCAGACATATCTGTAAGATATATATGGAAATTGGATGCATGAACAAATTTCAATAGATTTTCAGAAGGATTTTGAATGGAATGCATACTTTGCAGTTTCTTTTGAAAAATCTTACCCTTATAATTATAAAGCTTATAATCTGACTCTCATTTCTTTTGAGACAAGTCTCAGTTCACTGAATATATTTCTATTGACAGGAAGTCTAAATTTAGATCACTTGAGTTCATATGTTAGACAATCCATCTGCTGAACAACTTCAAAGTTCCGACGTTTAACAGACCGAATGATTTATGGAAATTCTTTTGTTTACAAATATTTTTCCTTCAAAAGGGGAATGAATGCCAGTGGCCTATAAGACTATTTCTTGTAAAACGTCAGTCCTCCTAAAACTTTGTCCAGTCAGGCGAGAAGCTCTCAAAAATTCCTTCAGACAGAGATGCTAAACGGTTAGAGTCAATCGTACGTAAACAAACCTGGTGAAGTCTTCCATTTCTCCCTTTTTTAGAATGAAAAACGTCTTATTACAAGAATCCATCACAGAGCTTGGCTCTCACCATGTGACGACTTTAGGAATGTTTATTCAATTATTGGTACATGATGTAAAAGTGTTTGGCTCAAAAATATTAGAAATACTGTCGTTTAGTGAATTCAAGCAACAATTATCATTGACAAGCTTCACACGCTCTTAACCCTAAGGAAAGACTTGAAAGTTCCAAAAGTACTTACTGAGATCGCCAAAACCAAAATCTCGTACAGTGGCGCTATGTTGTACAACTCTCTCCCAAACTCTTTAAAATACATAAACAACAATACAGGGTACTCATTTAAAGAATCTTTAACAACACTATTCCTAAAACTAAAAAACGAAGTCGACCATCTACAACAATTGGCATGTACAAATTGTAAACACATAATATCCTGCACATGTTATCAATAAACATAAGTGCATTTATAACATACTTATTGTATTTTAAAATTAACTTAACTGGACTATATATAATACCGAAGGCCAACTGGTAGAATACTTTGGTAAAGTTGCTATATCTTTATTAAATAATAATGGAATAAATCATACGCGTCAGTCGTGCATGGAAGCCGGGCAGTGGTGAAAACTTTTGCACCTCAACTGAGGCGCTAAAATGGGAAGCAATGTTCATCTAGGCTGGCACGTGTCCCCCGTGTCCAGGTATGACCATAACACTTGTGTAGCCCACCCAAATACAAATAAAACATCAATTACTCATTCAATAGTACTTTGGTCACACAAACCACTCGTGCACGCACTTTGTCTAGAACTGCACCATAACACAACTTTAAATTACGAATGAGCCAAAATAATTTTTCATATGTTTGAAATGGTACTTATCCCCTCCCCCACCGCGCGAAGCGCGGTGCGAGGGTACTAATCTCGACGTGCCTGGAGTCCCTTTACAGGGAGAAAAATTTTCGCTTTGGGTATGTATCTTTCTATATATATATATATATATATATACGTGAACGTTTAGGTTTACGAAATGCAGAGGGCTCAATAACGCAAAGAAAGAGCAAATGGGATTATATCGCTTACCTCAAAAAGTCACTACAGCCAGCGGGCGCGATTTCTTAGGCCTCATCGATAAACACTTTCCTCCACACAATAAACTTCATAAGATTTTCAATAGGAACACAGTCAAGGTTAGTTATAGCTGCATGAACAACATTAAATCTTTTATCACACGACACAACTCACGCATAATTAGGAAAAACAAACCACAGAATAAGGCCACTGAAAACTGCAACTGTAGGAACAAGGACGCATGCCCACTTCAGAAAGAATGCTTAACCAAGGACATAGTATACAAAGCATCAGTCACAACATGCAACACGAACACCACAAAACACTACATAGGGATGACATCTAAGACATTCAAAGAGCGATATCGTAACCACACTAAGTCTTTTCAACACATAAAATATTCTAATGAAACGGAGCTTTCTAAACACATTTGGAATTTGAAAAACAACAAACAAGATTTCACCATAAAATGGTCTATTTTAAAACACGCTATTTCATATTCAGGAGGATCAAAACGATGTAATTTATGTCTAGAGGAAAAATTTTTTATTTTGAACGTAAAAGATAAAAATAACTTGCTAAACAAAAGATCGGAAATAGTTTCGGCCTGCCCACACAACGTCAAATTCCGCATAAACAACCTAAAACAAAAACAAAATCCCCCTATTGTTCCACGCCCTAACGCCCACATTCAGGCCTACGCATAAAAAGCTTCCTGGTTTCGAAGTTGGTCAGTCACCTGAAGATTCTTTCCCAAGATGAAACAGGCTGTAGTGACTTTTTGAGGTAAGCGATATATATATATATATATATATATATATCCATGGGTTCCGGTCACTCAAAAATGCCGTGTGAAAGCTCGGGGACTGGTATGTTGTTGAACAAACCGTACTTAGGCACCGTATTGAAGCAAATCGATTTGGTCTCGTCCTTTTTTCCCTTGTATGGATCTCTCGCAAGTTGTTTACATTATTTGAACACTGAAGCCAGTAAATGATTTAAGACCGGCAAAGGAAATGGCTTTCTTGGTGCCTGCGGCTGGTTTCGCCACCTCAGTAACTGGACAATTTATGACTTGACAGAGCAGTTCTCAAAGTTAGCTCCTTGGAATATGCATTTGCCAACTGTTCACTTTTTGCAGCAACGCTTTGTCTTGGTTCTTTCTGATTTATATGAACAAAAGACGTAAAAGAACTCGCTTGCTGTCAGCACATTTGCTAAACGACTAACCGTATTAAAACGGCATTCTTCGCTGAAGTTGAATAGATGTCGATTAGTATAAATCTTGGACCTTTCACGTTCTGAAAACCATTTACCTGTGCTGCACATGCACAATCAAAGGTACGTCTGAATCGAGTAGCTTTGAAGTACAAGTTCTGCGAACGGAATTGTTTTGAGCAGCTTTGAAAAGTAGCTTCCCGACTTCATTCTTCCCTAAGGGAGACTTCTTGTACGAAATATTACCGCCTGGATTTTGCTGGTGTTTATTGGTAAAGTAGAATGAAGATTCTGGTTCGTTCATCTCTGTACGACGATTATTTTTGAACATTTTGCAGTATTTAAGCGGACAGCGTTCATGGTCGATGGTTTGAGAAGTGGGATAGAACACTCGTCATCCAGAAGAGTTGTCCAGGCCATGACAATCTTTGGATGCTTTCTCCGCTTTCCACACAAAGATTTCATTGCCTCATTCAGGATTTTTTTTGCTATGAAATGTCACCCCATTGAAGACATTAGGATGTATTTTTGGCTCGAAACAAAAATGCAAGGTAAACAGCCACCAGGTAACTCGCTGCAAAGCTACTTGTTTTTGGTCTCCAAATTATCCTTCGGCAAAACAGTTGTCCGCTTTAGTCTTTCTCACTTCAAGAGTGATTTGTGCATGATAACCTTTACCGTATCCGATCGGTAATGTTCCCATCAGGATCATAAAACCTCTCAAGAAAGTTTAAAGTCGTCTGTCTGTAAATTTACCGTTGAACCCTTTGTGTTGAGGTGCCACTGAATGCTTAGTTGAAAATACGCACGAGTTGCAGGTTTATACGCCATTTTTCATTTTTATTGATGTTTTGCCTTGGAAAAAGTACGTCTTTTACTTTCCCCTTCTCGTTCTTCTTTCGACACAACTTGCCCAAGGTTTGTTTGTCGTATTTTGTATTATGTTTTGTATTTTCCGATTTTTGGTCAGCGATAAAACTGCAGAATTTGTTCATGTTTTCTCTGTTTACTTCGTCGATTTCGTAATTTGTTTCATCTTCGTCACCAAAGTCTTGTACTTCCGGATGAATACTTAGCATAAACCCTTATCATAGCAGGTCTTAAAGACATTTGTAACCAACTTTGAGGTAATGTATAATTTATCAATTTTAAAAGTCAAAAAAATGTCAGAAAAATATTCAATCATGAGCTGTCCGTAATGCCGGTATCCGTTTGATAACCTATGAGAATGCTCCACTTTTAAGACGGAAAGTCTGGTCATCTAATAAAACAATCTTTCTTTAAGACAAAATGAGTGAGAAGTCTAATTGGAAAATGACACGAATTACCTTAAACCCGCAAATAAATCAGGGTATTGATCCTATCATTAGTTGTTTAATAATTTAATTGTAAGGATGGACATCTTACCATTTGTTAAGCCGTTGAACGTTATTCTCACCGAACTTTTTGTTTTAATAAAGCAGAATTGAAATTTTAAACGTAAATATGACTATAAGCAGTCTAAATATAAAATAATTTCCAGTTTGGATTGTTGTTTATTTGCGGCCAAATTCTGTGCGGATTTTTTTTTATTGCATGTCCTCTTCCAGTTATAGTCAGGAGGATTTGTCTTTTTGAGAATTTTGAAAAATTATCATTGTTACTTGGATTCTCGAGGGATATATTGGAAGGGTGGGCGAGGGGTTGTTGCGTGCACGTATTTCTAGTAATGATGAAGGATGGCGTTGACATTTTCTCGATGTAACACAGATGTAGATTACTTCATTTTAAATATCTTTATAGGTTTAATAAAGGAAATATTTGCAAATATATGTTATAACGCATAAAAAATCTTGCGTGAGGCAGAGGAGGAGAGTAGCTACCGTTTCGTTAATGATTAAATGATTACTTTATTTCAGGTGCGCCAACCCTTATCTTTAATCTTTACGTTGAGGATTTAGAACAACACGTGAATTCAGATTGCCATCAATACGCCGATGACACCACCCTCTACTTACATTGTAGACCAGACAACTTCCAAAATACTGTTGTAGATCTGCAACAATCAATTATTGAACTTGGAAAATGGGCAAAGGACGCCAATCTAGTATTAAACCCCGATAAAACTAATCTCATGGTATTATCCACTGCACAGCTATCTTCATTTCATTCCCTGGATAAAGCAATTGTAGATATTCAAATCGACGGAAAAAGTCTGAAACGTGTCACCACAGCTAAACTTCTTGGATGTCATATTAATGAACATCTGAAATGGGAAGATAATGTTAAGTATACTGCATCGTCTTGCTACTCCACCCTTGCGACGTTAAGGAAACTCAAGAACATTCTACCTTTTACAATGCGTAAGCATATTGCTCAAGCACTTGTTCTACCCAAGCTATACTACAATGACGTTATTTACCACTCTATCCCAGAATATCTTCAGAAACGACTTGAGCGAGTATTGAAAGCAGCTGCAAGTTTTGTGACAGGAAAATATGCCTCTTTAGAAGAAGTCTTGTCCTTAAATTGGCTTCCAATAAAAGAACATAGGGAATGGAACTTGTTGAAAATGACACATAAAGCACTCTATAATAAATCATGGCCTGGTTACCTACAGTTAAACACACATCAACCATCGAGAGTATTACGGTCTTCTAACGGTATACAATTACAAATTCCGCTTGAGAGTAATACACTACAGGACCACGCTGCAAGACTTTTTAATGAACTGCCTATTAGCTTAAGAAACAATGCAGAGTTCCTAAGTTTTAGCAAGGAAATCAAAAATGTCTTTCGCTTAAAGGCAGAAAGCAGAATAAATTCTTTAACCTAAATATTTTAATATTTTTAAGCATTTTAAACATACATTAAGCTGTAAATATTTTTTTTCCCTTACATTAACTGTAATTAGCTCATTTTTTTTTAAAATTTTTTTTTTTTTTTAATTTTTATTTTTTTGTTCTTTCTTTTGCACAGTCGCATAGATTTATAGATATATATATGTATAGTAGATATATATATATGATAGATGAAGAGCCACCTTGTGGATATACTATCATTAAACCATTATTATTATTATTATTATTATTAAGAACTGGGCACGATTAGAGACTTTGTGAGGAGGAAGGACTTTCATGTTTTGTGTAAAGCTTAATGGTAGGCTAATATTCATGAATGTGAATGTTATGAGTGTAAGCTTCATTGTAATTGGAACTGTGAATTTAGTTAGAAAATGGAAATACATACAAAGGAAGTGTTTTCAACGTTCGACTGGTTATGTCCGGTGAAGCACTGGTGTAAATACGTGGATAGGAATCCACAAGGAAGTTGACTAAATGAATTCGGCAACTAGGTACGCCTTCGACCATTTTACCACAGGTTTCCTATGTGTGGTCATCAAACAACAAGGTTTGCCTCCTTTGCTTCTGAAATCTGACTACGGCCTTATGTATTGCTTACAAAATCGCTTATTAGCACCAGTTTCTCTATTAATATAATTACTGACCCGCATCAAAGCCTATAGTTTTCACTCTGTATTATATTAGCGAATACAGTCAGCAAAATTATCCAAGTCGAGTTTGTGTGATTTTCCTCGCTAAATTCGCAGGTATAATCCAGAGAAAACATCGGCACAGAGTGTTATTGGATATAATGCAAGCAGCTTTGACCTGCCGCCTCAGCTGCCTACATCATATGAAATAACGCCACGTGCCTCAGTCATTATCTATTAAATAGAATGTTGACCGATATTACCCCAATCGACAGATTTGATAGTCCACCGAACATTTCTTACTTCGATTCATTTCATCTACTGGATAAGTTTACCCAAAAAGTGCAACTCCTTATGTATTTAGTTATCTTGTATTTACCTATTTTGTATTTATTTATTTTTTATTTACTGGGAAAAGGGGAAATTTGACATGGAAAGGCCAGACAATCAAGGGAGTTTATTCACTTTCTTCAGATGAATAGAAGCAGAAGTGTTTCTCAAATATTTTTGAAGAGAATAATAAACCTGTATTTGAGACAAATTGGAATATCCACTCGGGCTTGTCCATATGAGCATCAATGTATGTTTTCTAAAGTGATTGATTTTATCTTGAATTTCATACTCAAATTTTATTACTTACTCTCTGTGTCAACTCTTTTCGACATATTTATAACAACACAATGAAGAAACTTCAATCTTGTATTTAGGTCAGCTACTAAAAGTATTATAACACCTCTTTCGTTCATATGTTTGATTATTTCCTACTAAGAACAAAATCTTCCGACAGACGCCTAAGTTACAGTTCCGCGACAAACAGCTATTCAGAATACCAGGGGACGTGGGTGGTCGTCCTTCACAACTATCTAGCTCCGCTACTATTAAGTACGAGAAAATTACCCGAATATCTCATCAGAAATTTCCTCTAATCCTTATGTTTTTCACGATGTGTTCATGTCTATAATTCTTACGCCTTCATTCATGTCTCCTTCCATCCCTTATAGCAATGTTATTGTTTATACTAATAATCTACGCACATGTTGGCTTCTGCAAAACTTTTACGTCTCCTCTCACTCAACTTCTAAAATCATTCCAAGATTTCACGTTTCCTTTGTGTTCAGATGAGCAATCTGTTGAAACTTCCAAGATTTCACTTCCTGTGAGTACTTTACTTCAGATGTTAACCTCGGTCATCTATCCTTGAACCATTTGAGTGACTTGAAAGGCTTCTCCTTGGACGTCTTGATCCTGCCCTAGGACCCAGGTCCCTCCCCCTCTTATCGTTTTCCCACTCCTGAAACCATCACCAAAATCTACAATCATTCCATCTTTGTAAAATTTGTACTGTCCATATTGGCTTGACCACGAAAAACAGATCAAGTGCCATTTTCAATCATTGATTATCACTCCAGAAGGCACAGTTCTGAAATAATATTTAATTATATGAAACGTTCTTGGCGATTCTAAAGGGCTTTAATTCCCTTGATTTTATTTTATCATCAGGATTTTAAAACCTCACAAGAAAGTTTAAAACTGTCTTCTTTGTGTAAATTTACTACTAAACCCTTTGTGTTGAGGTACTGCTGAATGCATAGTTGAAAATACGTAAGAGTTGCAGGTTTATACGCCATTTTTCTTTTTTATTGATGTTTTACCGTGGAAAAAGTATGTGTTTTACTTCCCTCTTCTTCTTTCGACAAAACTTGCTCAAAGTTTGCTTTTATTTTGTTCTATGTTTTGTATTTCCGATTTTTGGTCAGCAATAAAAACACAACTTTCAACTTTCAACTTTATTCATTTATATTGCGCAAATATCAACTGAAAGTTTTCAAATACGCATTACAACAAATATCCCTGAATAGTAACTAATAATAAAAATAAAATATACTACTCTAATATACATATAATAAAATAGATAATTAATAAATTCAGGGTTCCTAAATTTAAAAATAAATATTAAATATTTAATTTAGATCAAACCAAAGGCCACTCCAAAAAGATACGTCCTTAGCTGTGATTTAAAAGTAGCGATACTTGCAGAGGACCTAATATAATTGGGAAGTTTATCCCAAAGTTTCGGTGCAGCAAAGTGTAGTATCTTGTCACCTTTATTACTTGACTATCAAAACGAGCTTGCTTACCACTTCCGGGCCGGAAGTGAATCTACTACAGAAAGCTAAAAGACCTATCACCCAGTTGTGGCCAATGATTTAACTTTAGGGAGATCCAATACCAAGCTATTATTAGATCTTAAATTATAATTTGATAGTTTCTTAACAGTGACTAAATCGCATATATAAGATGGTGCTAAAAGATTAATTGCTTTAAATGTAAGTAAAAGTATTTGAAATTGAATTCTATATTTAACTGGCAGCCAGTGCAAAGTCATAAAAAGTGGAATAATATGGCAGAATTTGCTTTCTTGTAAAATGAGTCTTGCAGCAACATTTTGGATTCTCTGCAGTTTTTGTAGTTGATATGCTGGAATATTGTAAAACAGACTGTTACAATAATCCAGTCTTAGATAGGTAGCGACGGATTCGTCGAATGTTATAAAGATAATAGAATGCTTTTAAACACGTCTTAGTAATGTGGGCATCCATTGATAGCTTACTGTCAAACCACACCCCAAGGTTCTTCACTGGTTTCTCAGCAATCGGAACCTTTTCAGCCCCAATCGTTACACAGTCAATGCTAACCTTCTTCAGTTGTTGTCTTGTCCCAATGACAAGGAATTCCGTCTTTTTATCATTCATAAATAATATATCCCTCGATAACCAGACTCTGATGTCCTGCACAGACAGTTCCATAGCTTTCAATGCGTCATCTTCACCATGATTGTCGTTCGGACAATCATGGGTATTTGCATTTTGTCCCCCCAGAAACTGTTGTCCCTTGTTGCCCCCCCCAAACTATGATGTCTGATGGTGCTGCTGCTTGGTGAACACACCTGAGGCTGGTTGCTCAAGGGAAGATTGATGCCAATCCAGGATCACAAGTTTATCTGTGGACTAGTTTGGTATATTTTCGTTTGCTTATCAATCTCAAATTACATTCCACAGAATCTTCTTGAACCCACTTAAATTCAAAAAATTTAATGTCCTTCTGCAGCATCCTCATGATTTATCAAAAAAATCTTCAGTAATTCAGGAATAACCTTACTGATCTTTGAACAACTGATGTCCTGATCACATGCTAAACAACTAGAGTTGCATGGGAATTGAACATGCTAGTAATAGAACTTCTTTGTTTATTTCGTCGATTTAGCAGTTATTTTCATCTTCGTCACCGAAGTCTTGTACCTCCGGATGAATACTTAGCAAAAATCTTTATCACAGCACATCATACATATTTGTAACAAACTTTTAGATAATGTATAATTTATTAATTTTCTAAGTAAAAAAATATCAAAAAAATATTCGATCTTGAGCTGTACGTAATGCTGACATCCCACTGATAACCTATGAGAATGCTCAATTTTTAAGACGGAAAGTCTAGTCATCTAATAAAAAATCTTTCTTTAAGGCAAATTTTGGGGAAAAATTTGATTGGAAAAGGATACGAAATACCTCAAGATCGCAACTAATACAGGTTCTTGATATTATCATCCATTGTTTAATAATTTACTTGTGTGGATGGATCTCTTAGCATTTGTTATGCCGTTAAAGGTTATTCTCACCGAACGTTTTGTTTTAATAAAACAGAATTGAAATTTTAAACGTAAATATGACGATAAGTAGTTTAAATGTAAAATAATTTCCCGTTTCGATTGTTGTTAATTTGTGGCAAAATTGTTGGTAGGATTTTTATTGCATTTACTCTTCTCTTTATAGTAAGGCGATTCGTCTCTGACAATTTTGAAACATTATCAAATTTCTCGTATTCTAGACAGATATATTGGAAGGGTGGGCGAGGGTTTGTTGCACGCACGTATTTCTAGTAATGTGAGTGCGTTGGTATATAAGTTGCCTTCCGAGCCGAGGTGGAAATTCAGGCCCAACAGATCAACGAAGACTTTCTTTAATGGACGACAAACCAACAACAACTCACGTAACTAACAACGTACACATGTAATTTGTACATAATCACACGTCAGCTACACGGTCTCGTCTACAATACATGGCGACTACAAACTAAACATAAAACTATCGTTGCCCAATGCTACATATCAAAGTCGAGAAACGGAATTAAAGATCTGACGCTGGAAAATAGTTAAAAAAAACTTTTTGTTTTTGGATTTTCTACCTTTCCTACTTACTTGAATTTTGGATAATTTATCGAAGCAATCAACTGATTTTGACCTTTTATCAGAAATTCGTTGTCATCAGTAGACACTGTGTAGGATATATAATGAGCTTCTCCCTTGCCTTGATCTGTCTGATTTGTTTTAACCCAGAAATATGCAGTAAGTGCCATCATGTTTGGTGCCCCCTTAGATATCATGTAATCTGAGATCTATGGAATAATATGGACCATTCTGCGCCTAAAGTTAAAAATAAAGAAAACAAAAAAATGAGATAAAAAAATCTTCCGCTGTGGGTACAGTCTGGTTGTCATTATCTGTACCTTCACATGTAAAAATGCGACATGTTCCGTCAAACCTCTAACTTCTCATCAAACGTCAGTGACTGTGCGATCTCATACAAGGTCGGTTAAATTGAATAATACAATTCGCGTGTGCCCCTGTTTAGTTTACAGCGTGATTTGTAGTGCAGCATAACGACTTTTAATTAACTTCTTAGGAGGTATAAGCCTCGTCATTCAAAATTTTTAAGAAAGGTAACGTCATTATCACGCGTTACCCTACAACTACACCCCTGGTTATCGCGCGTTGCTTTTAAAAAGTCTCATGTAAATGTTCTCAGAAGTTTGTTTTCAAATACGGATGGTATTATACTAAAGAAGCTATTGAGGTATCGCCTTATTTGACTAGTTGTAACGAATCTGTTTCCTGTCAGTGTTACGTTCATCAACAGCAGTTAAAGTAAGCCCAGGGACCGCGGAGCCGCGGGGGCTAGGGGGGCTGTAGCCCCCCCCCCCCAATATTTTCCGGACCGGAAATTTGATCGGCTGCATTGGTGGCTAATTTAAAGTCAATAAGCTTTTGTCTGACTCTCACTTGCTGCGTAATAATGTTTTGTTATTTGCATCCAGACCGTAGCGACGGTAAATTGCCTCTGATGTTCAAACTTATATTGACAAAAATGCAGGCAGGTCCTACAGTTTATTCCCAAGTGTCGCTCTTCTCAGGTGTCGAGTAACTCAGAAGTATTTGAAACGAAGATTAAGTAATTCGTTAAACGAAGATTAAGTAATTCGTTTCATCTCCGTCAACAAATTGTTGTACCTCCGGATAAATACTTAGCATAAATCTTCTTCATAGCACTTCTAATAGACATTTTCAGCCAACTTTGAGATAATATATAATTTATCAGTTTTTTTAAGACAAAAAATATGAAAAAAAAATTTTCACTCATGAGCTGTCCGTGATGCTGATATCCGACCGGTAACCTTTGAGAATGATCCAATTTTAAGACAGAAAGCCTGGCTATCTAATAAAAAATCTTTCTTTAAAGCAAAACGAGTGAAAAGTTTCATTGAAAAACGACTTGAAATATCTCAAGATCGCAATTAATACAGGGTCTTGCTATAAACATCCATTGATAAGCAGTAGAATTGTCAGAATGGATCTCTTACCATTTATTAAACCGTTAAAAGTTATTCTCAGCAAACGTTTTGTTTTAATAAAACAGAATAGAAATTTTAAACGTAAATATGACGACAAGCAGTTTAAATGTAAAATAATTTCCAGTTTGGGTTGTCAATATTTGTGGCCAAATATTGTGATTTCTTTATTGCATTACCTCTTCCAGTTGTAGTAAGGACGATTTCTCTTTTTGACAATTTTAAAAAATTTTCAATGTTACTTGGATTCTCGAGATATGTATTGGAAGGGTGGGCGAGAATTTGTTGCGTAAACGTTTTTCTAGTACGATATGTAATTGCAGAGAAAACATTCGTATTTTACTTGTCATCGATCGTTACAGTTTCATTCATTGATAAAGAGTGAAAATATAGTACACGTCACAGTTTTGTCTCAAAAAATATGACTGGATTTGGCACATAACCATTTCAAGATTCAAATATGTGGGTGGAAGAATACACCCATGACGTCAGCCCCCCGCCCCCAAAATAAAAGTGCTTCGCGGTCCCTGAAGCCCCTGTCACGTTGGTGGTCCACTGAAACCAAACGATTATTTCAAGAAAAGTACTTCATGATGGATTACGCTCTGTATCCTTTGAAATCCTGAAATATAACCGCATGCATTTAATAGGAAATCAAATAATAATCTAAACTAATGCCGCAATTATTGCGCAAACTTCGAATAAACAAGTACAGATCGAAATCATACTTATCTGTCATAAGCTGGTCTGAAGATTTATGTCCATACGTTAACAATCGAGTGAATGGTTTACTAATATACGCAGGAAAATGTTCGTTCTGCTCTTGTTTTAACATATACGAAACTTTTTTAAATGCTGTGGACTGTCTGTCAGCCAAATAAGAGTTTGAGTTAACGATTGGAACTGGAAATTGACATTTTTAACTATAATCAACTAGTTTTCGGGGACGAAACATCATAGTAAGTTAAGCCTGTTTCTCACAACTACTTTACAGTCCTCCTCAGCACAATAACAGTCGGACTAACAAGCCAACTAAAGCAAAAGACATTAACTATTTGCGACTTTATGAGCTAGTCCTCAATCAGTGGTGAAAATATAGGCATCTGGGGGTAGATTACTTCGCGGACCCTATCCATGTCGATACCGACTAGACGGAAGACGTGTAAGTGGCAATTTGAAGATACAGTCGCCACCGCTTATAAGCAAGTCGCTTATATGCAAAAGCCGTTTATATGCAAAGATTTTGGAAATCCAAAACCAAACCTTAAGAAAATTCCTTTTTTTAATCCGCTTATATGCAAATCGCTTATATGCAAAAGTCGGTTATATGCAAAAGAAAAATTGAAAATTTCGCGCTAAAATCGCTTATATGCAAAGAAAAATTCTCAATGCATTGCTGCAAATCCTCCTTTCCTTTCGAAAGTATTTCAATGTTTCAATGATTGGAAACAGTAGAAAACCAAGATGCTTGCGCGAATGCAAAACTTTACCGTGTACGAAGATACGAGCGAATTTTCTAAGACGTTCGATTTGCTGGATGCTATGAATACGACTGTCGCCTGCTGGTCTGAGATAACCACAAAAACAATCGCAAACTGTTTCCGCCATGCAGGTTTTGTGTCCAAATATGATGGCGATGAAGATTCGTGGGCGGAAGATGATGATATTCCGTTGGCTCAACTGTTGGCGGCTCCGCGTGGTATGGATCAGCAAACTTTCGATGAAATTATATCTGCAGACAACATCCTCGAAACAGCGCCACCAATTGATGAGAACTCAATAATCAACGAGTAACAAAGCATCCAGGAGAGTGACGACGAGTCTGAACCAAAGCCCGTAATAACTCATGCTCAATTTATTTCTAATTTAGCCGACATGAAGGACTATCTTTGTTTGCACGGCTTCAAAGACTGGAAATCATTCAACTCTCTTTCAAATATTTCCACCGATGTGTGTTCAAATGTTGCAAAAAAGCAAACATTAATTGTTATTTCCAAACCTATCAACAGCTATCTTCTATATTTTAGTTTATTAATAAATACAATTTTTTCTGGTTTTGGTATTTAATCTTTGGTCATTTTTCTATTATGCTAATGATTTTACTGGATGCGCGCCCTGGGAACGAATCCGTTTATATGCAAAATCCGCTTATATGCAAAAATTGAGTTGGCAAAAAGGATTTGCATATAAGCGGCGGCGACTGTACTAACCTTTGATATTTTACTCCGGCGATCGTCGGACGATCTTACTCAGGCTAACGTCAGACAATTTTACTGTGGCTAACGTCAGACTATTTTACTGAGGCTAAAGTCAGACTATTTTACTCATCAAGGGGAAACCTCTTGGATAGGAACAGGTTAAGTAAACAAAAGTGATTGATATTCAATATCATACTTAAAAATGACGCGTGTTCAAAAATTTATGTTACTACTAACTACTTAACTTCTTGGAATAATGGAGCCACTCACTGTGTAGCTTTAAAACACAAGTAATCGAATTAGAGTACAGCATTTTTTTTGTTACGTTCAAGGAACTTAAGTGAAAATCCTCACTCCCGTTCATTTTCATTCTTTGGTAAATCGGTCACGCACAAATAGTTCGATTATTAAAGAGGCGACGGATCATACTATTGCCTTACTGTTACAGTTCAATCTTGCTACGAATTGAAAAATGTTTGAAACATCATTCGAGCAAATTCATGCCGTCATGATATGAAAATAATAATGACGTCACAAAATGCTTGGAGCGCCTAATTAATTCATTTTGCTTGGAGCCCGTGGCCTGCACCCACCCTTACCACCCTGTAGTTGTCCCACAGTCCTCAATACTGTTAAACTCAGGTTCCAACACCTGTCAGCGAAGCACTTCCAGTGGAAAAGTGTCTATTGTTTTAATCAATTGTAAAAGCGTCTTTTTTTTAACAATTATTCGCCAAAGGCGAAGTGAATATTATTGGATATTCCCCTAGACGTAGTCGAATGGATTATCCAGTAATATTCACTGAACCTGAGGCGAATGATTGGTTTTAGTATAATTACACAGGTGATTATCTGAAAGAAACTCGGTAACATTTACAAAGATACCCGCCATCTTGATTTTGAGCCATTACTGTTATATTCACCTGTAGATGAATATCGAGATTTACTACGTAATTTTCTGGTCAATCACCACCCGGGATTTTTGATAATCACCTTTCTAGTTGTATTGATGTTTAGTGTATTTAATTACACTGATGCACTTTGCCTTCGGCGAATAATTGTTAGATAACTTGAAAGCTGACAGATTATGCCCAACGTTTCATTCTCTTACCACCGTTACTGCAAACTGCTTTTCTTGGACCATTTTTGTCTTTCCATATCCAGAACTCTCCACTCTTATTTCCTTCACTGTTGTTACGTCGCTCAAAAATATCTTAACATGAGCGACCAGGATTTTGGTAAGAGCCAATCTAAAGTGAAAACGTACGAAACCTTGGTGATATTACAGTAAAATTGTCACTTTCGCCGTTACCGTTGCTGTCTGTACCATGCATCTTTCATTGTTATCATTTCCATTGCCATAGCCATCTTCTCCTCTAGCAACAAAGAAGTTGTCTGAAAGTGTGGATGAGTTATTTAATGGACAACTTCTAATACCTGCAAAAATTTCACATGCAATTTCACGTATGAAAATAATATTTCATATGCGAATTGTTTCAATTTCATACGTTTTTTAGGTGTGAAATGACATAGAATTTTTGTAAGGGAAGGTTTGACAGTCTCTACAATAATGATAACTAAGCCGGTATTGAGACACTCAAGAACTAAGGTCGGTGTTTCAAAGCTTAGACAATTTGCAATCTGCTGTATATTTCCAGGTTCAAATTATAGCATTTATCCCGCAACGGCTACTTAGAGCACAGACGTTCCATTCATATTATTTGGGATAAATTTTGAAATTTGGCTAAAATTTGGCATTGGGAGTTGATATTAGGAGTTGGCGTTTAACGCAGTGGCGTAACTATAGGGGGGCAGGTGGGAGCGCGGTTGCTGTTGGGTTTTGTGCTGTTGCCATCGCTCTATCTTGATTACGAAGCCCAACGCACAACTTAACTTCAGGAGTTATACACATAGACTTAAGTTATTTTATTTCAATCATATTTCTATATATACATGAATCGTTGCCATAAAAGTATTTATAAAGATTACAGGATATGAATTAAATTAGTTCTCATCAGTCGGAATGCATGTGGCGCGCTTCCGAGTTTTCTTTATCTCATTATAACAGGTTCTGTTAGGCTATTACACATATTTCATCAAGACAATTAATTAACACAATTAACTTACAGAATATCAGAGCACAATACTCTAACAGTTGCCCCCCCCCCCCCACCCACACACACACACACGCACACACACACGAGATCGTCTATCGGAAATTCCCATTTCTTGTCAGAAATTTCCATGCAAGCTTATGCGATAAATCAAATCATCACATTGCGGGCTTGCGGCGTGTATCGTAGTCTTGGAGTATGGCATTATAATAGCTAAACCGCCAATATAAAAACTTAAGAAACATACGAAACATACATAATAAACCCGCGGAAATAATTAAATATTACAAAAATTAGTGAATAAATCAAGCATTTTGCTAGCGACCACACCCACTTGTTGGAAAGATTTTTAATACTTGCCCCCGCCCCTCTAGAAATTCTTAGTTACCCCATTGGTTTAACTTCGTATTTATCAGCAGTTAAAGTTCCGTCAGGTTCACAAGCTAGTAGTATTTTATCTGTGCTTATTCTTTTCAGTTTATTTTGGGTTCATTCTTGTCCTTGTCCCTTTTAATGACCATTTTTATCTGTAAATAGTGCCGTAATACTCTTTTTTTTGCCTATACTGTGATAGTAAATACTGCTAATTTGAGGATTAATGCTATCCCTGCATGCATGTATGATTTAACAACAACAGCACCAAGCCATCTGACTAACCTTTCCGAAAACATTCTTGGAACACATGCAATCCTAAATGCTGCTGAAACGTTTCTTAAAAAGAGATGTTACGTATTGAGGGCTACTTAATTTCTTTATTTTGTTTAAACAGCAAATACCTTATTTAAATCGTCTTGTAAACAGGACATAAATTCAAGGTAAAAATAGGAAGGAAAGGTAGAGTAAAAAATTAATAAGGATTTCTTTGTATGTTTAATTCCTCAATTCAAAACATTGCTTTTGACCAAACAGTGAGTGGCTATACCCAAGTCGTTTTTCTCTTATAAATCAACGCTTCCTTACGTCGTTCACTAACTTGGACAAAATCCTCTTGCGCCAGGCAGCGTATTTTCAGTATTATCCGTAGTAAACTATTATTAGTTAACTATTATCCCAATAATTGAATACAAGGCGTTCTCTGACCTGAGATTTTTATTATTGACGAGCTTTCGACTACCTGAACTGTAGCCTTCGACTGGTGAAAAAGGGGAGTGACAACGAGAACATATGTACCTTATTGTTACTAATTTTTGCGGGTTTTAATTTTCGCGACTTTGGCGATTTTCAAAAAATCTCGAAATTAAAGACCCGCGAAAAAAGGTTTACGCGAAAATTAACCACGCAAAAATTAATTTTCTATTCTATTTTATTTTTCTATTCTATTTATTAATTTTCTATTTCTATTTTCTAAAAAATAATATTTCTTTTATCAAGGATAAATTGAGATACAGGTATATAATTCTTAACCACGTTCTCAAACTTCTACGTTGGAACTCTCTTCTTCTGAATCACTGATTTCCTCTTCCTGTTGCAATTCTTTCAATATGTCCTTAGTGCAGTCATCAAACAATCCATTCTTGTCTGGCTCCTTGTAACTAGTCAAGACAAGCTGTTTATATTTGTCAATTGTTTCTCTGTTCCTTGCTGTGGCTTCCATTTCAATAACAACTTTGACAGGAATTTCCGATCCCCCTTGCACTAGTGATGATCTTCGGTGCTTCGTATCCACAACTTCGGTGTAAACAACCCCTCCTCTCAAAAGAAAAAAGCGTGTAGGCCTAGAAATTTCTTTAGGTAAGTGATCAATTGTAGAGTCAGCAAGCCGTCCGGGAAGGCGCTTAGTAGCGGCTATAGTATAGCGATCGTGGGAGTTGTTTCTTTCGTGAGAGCATGTCAAACGTTCTCCAAGAATCGGTTTCCAAACCTCTTTGTAAACGTGAAATCCACGAAGTCCGCATAGGAAAGAATAACTGATAGACTCTCTTTCGCTGTTTGCCATTGTAGAGCTCCCGTGTTGACAGCCTGACAACAAACAAGCAGCTTAAGAAAAATCTGCCACATTTCTGGCCATGTGCTACTACAAGTTCACGTGTTTTCAGAGTTGGACTTTGCTCATGACTTCTGTGACATAACTGCACAACAATTCAAATCGCTTCACCACAAGATGGCATTATTCTGCTATGGCTTTACAATCCAAAATAACCGGTAGTTTGCCTTCAATTCCTGCTTGTTTTCCAAGTCAAGAAAGCACTTCTCCATGTACTGTCGAGTATCGAAACGTTGTATCGGCTGTGGCGAATATCGTGAATGACCACGAGGAGTGTTCCTTAGCAACACCAAGAAAAAGAGGAAATTACAACCACTATTCACTCGAAATACGTGCCAAGATTGGAAAGTATGCTAGTGAAAATGGCAATTCAAAAGCCATCAAGCACTTCAAGGCAGATACCCCCAGCTTGAAGGAAAGCACAGTCCGAACTTTCAAGCAGACCTATGAAAGGAAACTCATAGAGGAGAGAGAAAGAGAGGAAATGCAGAAGCTCAAGTTCTTGCTATCCCTCATGACACACGCGGCCGTCCGACTATACTTTTTGAACTAGACAGCAAATTAATTTCCCTTCTTCAAAGCATAGGAAGCAGAGGAGGAGTAATTAATTACTCCGTCGTAAAAGCAACTGCATCGGCGCTTGTCAACAGCAACCCAACTAGAAGTTGGACAGGGTTCGAGCCCACAGCGACCTGGGTTAAGTCTATTTATAGGCGCTGCAACTTCTCAAGTCGAACTGGAACTGCCGCTTGTCCACCAGTGCCTCGAGGACTATTTGAGGAGTGCAAGCTGACTTTCCTTACCGACATCAACAAGGCAATCACCGAGCATAATATTCCTCCCGAATTGGTGCTAAATGCTGACCAAACCCCTTGTTCGTATGTCTCGGTGGGAAAAATGACAATGGCTCAACGAAATTCTTTGTCAATTCCAATAAAAGGCCTAGCGGACAAGAGAAATATTACTCTTACCTTTGTTATATCGCTCTCAGGCAAATGTTTGCCAATGCAGATCATATATCAAGGGAAAATCACAGCCAGCCATCCAAGGGGCTTCAAGTTTCCCAATGGATTTCTAATTTTACAGAGTCCAAAACATTACTCAAATGAAGCGGAAACTCTAACACTGATAGATAAAGTAATTAAGCCGTATTTAGACCAAAAACGGAGAGAGCTGAGACTGCAACCAACTCAAACAGCGCTGCTTGTCTGGGACGTGTTCAAAGGCCAGAAATCCGACAAGGTTTTGTCAAAATTGGCATCACTGAATATTGAGTTGTGTCAGTTCCTGCAAATGCAAATTTCTTCCAGCCCCTGGATCTTACTGTTAATGGAGAGGCTAAGCGGTTTATGAAGGACCAGTTTACTTGGTGGTATTCAGCAGAAATCCGAAAGCAAATGGAATCAGGAACGAGTAGTGATGATATCGAAGTCGATTTACGACTATCTTTCCTGATGCCCTTGCTTGCCACCTGGATTTTGAGCCTTTACAACCACTTGACTAGCAGTGAGGGAAAGCGCTACGTTACAAAAGGATGGGAGAAAGCAGGAGTTGCTGGAGTAGTGAGGGGTGAATCAACTCTTCCTCCCGAGGATCCGTTTGAAGAAATAGACAATGTACGGTAGACATAAAATAAGGTAGTTACTCTACTTTGCCGTAAACAAACATGGACCAATTTTATTTCATTATACTTATGGTTTTGTTCAGTTAAAGTGTGTTGGAAACAATTGCTATTAATAAAGTATTATTTGCCGGTTCTGAGACTAATTGTTTTTAATGCTGATCGTTTCTTGGCAGTTTTCGCGAAATTTAGTTCCTTTAAACGTATTTTTTTTTCCAAATCGCGAAATTTAAGTCCCGCGAAATATGCCTGTTCCATGTTCGTGAAATTAAGTACCCGAGAAAATTAGTAACAATAAGGTACATATCTATTACGTCACTTCATGTATATATATTCTCGTTGTCACTCCCCTTTCTCACCAGTCGAAGGCAACAGTTCAGGTAGTCGAAAGCTCGTCAATAAAAATCTCAGGTCAGAGAACGCCTTGTATTCAATTATGTCTCTTCCTGGCCGCGCTTCATCTATAATGTTATCCCAATGGTAAAAAGTTAATAAAAAGACTAAGTTAATCATTAGATAAAGCAAATGGTATTCTAATGGATATCACGGGGATACGAGAGTTATCAGATTTATAACCGTTCATATTTTGCTTGCATTATCCTTACAATTCACAAAATTTCCTTCCAAATAAGGATTGGTATAATGATTAGTCCATGCAAGAACAAGATTGGTATATATTAATATAACAATTGGTACTAAAACCAGTGTATGAAAATTTTATACTCATACGCGTTCAAGGATGTGATTGTGGTAGCTTGGTAACTAATCACATCATTGATTAACACAAAAATAATAGACGACATATCGAGACTTGCAGACTGGCAGTACATATGTCTACCATCCATACGAACCAGTACACAAATTTAACCTTCGTTCACCATCTGAGTCTTAGTAGCTCAATGGTTAGAGCGTCTCACCGGTGATCAGAAGGTTACGGGTTCAATTCCCGTCAGGGACTCGGAAAGTTTTTCTGAGAGAACAGCTTGAGAGCGTGCGTATTAAGATCATTCGCGTTCAACGATTTTGGAGATTTTTCCGCCATACTTCCATATTCCCAGTTCCACAAGACTGATAAAATACATCCGCTCCAAAAAAAAGATTAAGAACTTACCGGCGCTTCTATGACGTTTTCATCTTCATAATAACCAAAATCGTATTCTGACTTCATAAAATAATCGTAGTTTTTGCGTATAATGTTATTCAGTTCACATCGTTTCGTTTCTTCAATCTCACCATATTTGTAGTTGTAGGATTTACAATCTATGTTGTCAATACATTCTTTGAGGCATTCTCCGTTACCTTTCACGTCATGTGTTGCGATAATATGATGCGATAGTTTCCAGCCTACGAAATTTACATTTAGTTGTGGTCGGAGTAAGAATATTAAGGAATATAAGGCTACTTTGAGCTTCGAGGTTACCTGTTTAGGTAGATCGTGCATTTCCCCACCTCAGTTAATTTTTTACTCACCCTGTGGGGCGATCTCGAATTTCAGAGCAGCTATAGTTGTCATATAGGCTACCACAGTACATTCACTTTATGAGTTCAATGCATAGGCAGCAGGTATGTCCATGTATCAGTCGAGATGACGCTCTTTTCCTACTTCCGATGTCCTTCCGACTCTCGGCAGCTCAATGATTCAAGTATTTCAAGAGTCGTCAGAACTCAGAAATTGACTCGATTCCTGTCAACGGCTCAGAAAAATTACTGTGAATGTGTCTTCAAAGTGAAATCCGAATTTCAGACAGCAGTAGTTTGCGATCTCTCTCGTCAAGAAAGACTAGCTCCAACCCGTCACCAAAGTTTGAACGTATCAATACAGAGATGAAAACATAAGACAGTATCTTTAATGATGTTTATTCGCTCACGATACAACATCTCGAAATGTGTTCCGTTTAAAAACGTCAGTTCGGGTTTTTACCTGCATCTCTGTTTGAATACATTCACTTTTGGGGTTTGATGACCTTCAGGTGATTTTTACTAGGTATATGTACGGGCGGGCAATGGACCAGTATTTTATCACAGGCTGTGGGAGCATTCCTTAAGAAAACAAAGAAATTCCTCAAGCATTATCTGAAAATATACTTGCCATCGATAATCCGTCGAAATGATCTCCCGGGAAGGCACTTTACTTTCTCAGCCAGAACATTGAAGTTTAATATTATATTTGAGCCGACCAAAAACAAGATCCATTGTTTGGCGTCGCTCATTGTTCAGAAAAATCTTTCAAACGAACAAAGAACAACGGAGGCGAACGTACCAAGACTCTCGAAGGTCACATCAGTTAATTTTTTTTTCAGTTCATCACTAATTTATTCCTACGTGTCATCAGTAGCATCCAATTGGTCGCGAACGTACAGTAAAGCAATGCTCTAAATTTGGAAACAGTTCAACAGATGTTAACTCACACGCTGACGTTCTTCAAGCTCTTATTCCAGCTGAGAAAACGTTTCTGACACCCGAAGAAGAGGATCGAACCCGTAACCTAATGACAGATACGAATATGCGTTTTTTCTTTTACGTACGAATGTATGTGCTGCCTGAACGATATTATGAATATGTGTAATTAATCATGAATCGTCCTTTCGGAATTGTAACCTTCGGTGTGCGTCTGAGTCTTGGAAACTAATTGGGTCGAGAATCTTAACAGTATATAATTTGAAGGTTAAGGTTTAATTTCTGTCTGGGACTCAGTCACAGGCTGTGGATTCCCTCTGCACGTATGATTGCAACGCCAAATTCGCTCATAGATAAGAATGAGATAAAAAAGAAACATGTTTGAGGAAGTTGATCGTCCAGGTTAGTGTAGTCTTGAGAAAGACTGTTGGTTGAAGTGACTGACGTTTCGACAGCCTTAGCGGCGGTCATCTTCAGAGTCAAAAGGAGAGTTTCAACCAACTTCAACCAACTTCAACCAACAGTCTTTCTCAAGACTACACTAACCTGGACGATCAACTTCCTCAAACATGTTACGATTCTCCCAGGTTCAAACCATTAAGAAAATAGAACAAAATTTGAAATTCCTTAATATAGGTGTTGGTTAAAGACGATAATATCTTAAAATACACCTGTCTAATGTTGACGTGAGTTAAATTATTCATGATGAAATTTGTTCGAAACGTGTATTTTAACATACACTTGAATTACTTTTGCTTACAAGAATAAGAGAAGGTAATCAATCAATCAATCAAAATCTTTATTTATCCACGGATGTCTCTTCATGTATGTATGCTATGTATGCTTCATGTATGTAGAGAGCCGTGCTAGAATAAACTAATTTTAACTATTTATAAAATTAAGTACTAAATTACGATATATATATATCATAATTTAGTCAACACAATATTAAAAATTTAAAACTAAAATATAGACAGTATTATGGGAGTGAGCGGAGAAAATTTGCATAATTTCTCGCAACTTGACATGCCTTAGGGAGTGAATTCCAAAGCACTGCACCCCTAAAAGAGAAACTTCTTTTCCCAGACTCGTTATTTGGTCTAGGTACGAATAAGGCGTGACTCGAGTTCCTCAAATTGTGATTGTGCACTGAGCTAATTGTAGAAAATATATCACTTAGGTAAACGGGCACTTTATTATGCACACATTTGTACATCATGGAAGCAAACTGTGACTGGCGTCTTTCGTTTAATTTCTTCCAATTTAATTTAGTTAATATATCGCCTGACCTTATCTCGTAGCTTGAACTGGTAATGATTCTAGCAGCTCTATTCTGCAGCTTTTGAAGATCAGCTGCAAGTGTTTTACCCAAATTACCCCATACTTCTCTACAATAATCAAAGTGGAGTAAAATCAATGATTTGTAAATTATTATTAGAATATCTTGAGTCACATATGATCTCAATCTGCGTAATGCTCCAAGTGCTTTAGCAATTTTCTTAGATATGGATTTTACGTGTGACTCCCAAGAGAGGATCTCATCAAGGTTAACACCAAGGCACTTAAAAAGTTTTTTTCGTTCAATTTGTGTGTCATCTAAGCTTATGTCCAAGTTTGATTGCATAGATGAAACTTTTTGACGCGTCCCAATTAGCATATATTTGATTTTGGTAGCTTTTAAACTGAGCTTACTTGCTTTCAGCCATTCGTGAATGGTCTCAAGATCACGATTTTGCATATTAGATATTTCAGATTGGTCGGCTGAGGCATACGTAAGATTAGTATCGTCAGCATACATGCGTACTCTGCATGATAAATCACAGTTTGGCAAATCATTAATATATAATAAGAAAAACAAAGGACCAAGAATTGATCCTTGTGGTATTCCACATTTGACAGCGTAGCAATCGGATAGCACTCCTTGGACTTGCGTCTTTTTAGTACGATTAGATAGATAATTTGCCACCCACGCCAATGCTTTTGATTGAAATCCATAAAGATTTAGTTTTATTAAAAGGATTTCATGGTCGATAGTATCAAAAGCTTTTTTGAGATCGAGGAACAAGACTGCATTAATTAGACCATTATCAATATTCAGTAACCATTCATTTGTGGCATCCAACAGCGCCGTTACCGTTGAATGTAAAGGCCTAAATCCTGATTGAAATTTTGCTAAAATATTATTAAGGATTAGATAATTATATATCTGATTAAATATAGCCCTTTCAAGTACCTTGATTGTAACTGGAAGTACTGAGATTGGACGATAATTAGTAGGATCTGTTTTGGAATCGTCTTTAAAAATAGGTGATACTCTAGCATTTTTCCAGTCGAAAGGTAAAATTCCTGTGTCTATAGACAGATTAAAAATATGTGTTAAGGATTTAAAGACATAATTGGCACTGTACTTTAACAGATTAGCTGGAATAGTATCAAGGCCGCTGGCCTTGTTAATATGCAAACTATTAATAATCTCAATGATCTCAGATTGTGATAATTGTTTTAATTCGAAAGTTGAATTTGTTCGTTTAACATAATTTCTGAAATCAGTATTTGGTGATGGAATTGAAGAAGCTAGCTCCGGCCCAATATTGACAAAATGCTGATTGAAAGCATTTGCAATATTGAATGGATTTTGCAATGTAGCTCCTTTTACCTCCAACTTAGTAGGTTCAACATGAGATCTATTGTTCTTAGACAGGATGGAATTTATTCCCTTCCAAGTTCTACGCATATCGCTGGAATTCATAGAAAAGAAATTGCTGTAATACTGAGCCTTAATGTATTTTATAGATATATTTACATGATTCCTGGCACACTTGTAAGCTATCCTGTCAGATTCTGTGTTTTGAATAATTGCAATTTGTTTTAATCGGTCTCTCTCATGCATCAAATTTTTTATTTCGGAGGTTAACCACGGGGTAGATGAGTTCTTAACACGTTTCGACTTTGTAAGAGTGTGCCAGTCAGCGATTTCTATGAACATGTTTTTCCAAAGTTGCCATGCTTTTATGGAATCATTGTAAGACTCAATCTGATCCCAAGGAGCTTGGCTAATGTCCGTTAGAAAACGGTCCAAATCGAAATGCCTGTACACAGTAAATTTAGGAGCGCCATTTCGGCCCCTGAAAACCATTTTGGCTTTCAAGATGTGAAGCCATATTAGCCCCTTAAAGGGCCAAAACAAAACAGTAAGGACATTTTGCAATTTTTAGTGCTATTTTGGTACCTTTTTATAGAGACTTTTGGCCTATATAAGCCACTTTGCTGGTAAAAATGGATTATTATATTTTTTGGGTGTAAGTACAAATCTCCACACTGGGCCAAAACGGATCAGAATTGCCATTTTGTCACCATACGTACTGTTTTATCTTTTAATGATATGCCATGTTAGCATTGAAACGGATTATTATTCAGTCCCCTCAAAAGGGGCCATTTTGCATTCTCGCGATCTGCGTGTCTCAAAATCAGTCCCATGTAACTGGGATTTGGTAAAAATCATTCTTTGTTAATATATGAGCCATTGTAGTGTGGCTTAGGCGAGGCGTATCGTGTGTCAGCAAGGCTTCATAGCATTCATGTCTTGGAATGGATTTCCCCGCGCCATCAGATCCTTACTTATAGCCAATCTCAGAGATAAGCATTCAAACCAACGAGACATCAAGAAATAATAAAAAAACCAACTTGCTGAAGAGTTAGAATTAAATTTATGATAATATTTTCGCAGATCAAAGTAAGAATAGTTTATTCTCTGTTTTTTGGGGTTTTTTGGGTGGGGGGGATACGTAGGTTGGGGTTTAATTTTGGTTGGCTGGAGAATAAGATAGGGCTGTGAATTCTTTATGGCTGAATGTTAGGTACAATATTTGTGCCGCACAAGTGACAGCATTAAATACCTAAAGCTATATTACGCTTTACATTTTTAATCCCAGGACATTAATGCTAGTTGAGATTATAAATATTGTACTTTGGCAAAACATGCCATTTATCTGCACAGCCAAATGGCTTAAGAAAGTGCAGAGGTAAAACATACGTTAATTGTTTCTGAGCAATTAACTGAAATTCAGGTGGAGCAACCTGCTTCACTATGTATGATCGGTAGTGCTCACTAAACTCCTCAGTGTGCAATATCTCTGTTTGGAAATATACTCGCTTATCGGATGAGCTTAATACGTAGATTGTTTTTACCAGACCAAATAGAGGGAGCAGCTCATTAAAACCAACATGAACCAATGCACCTATTTTGTATTTTGTTCCAAGGATATTTACCCAAGAAGGCCTACATAAAAATTGTATGATAATATCAAGCACTTAAATAGAATGTACAAATCTTTTTTACTTACTTTAAAAACAGAGGGGGTAAAATAAATCAGTTTACTTACTTTAAAACAAGATCATCATTCTTAACAAATGGATCAACTTGTTTGAGATCCTTTTTCACTGAAACCAATCTTGAAACCAAGCATTGATGACCTAAAATATAGGATGACATCACATTATCAAGGACTACACAGTAAGTCAAACATGGTAAAATTATATTTACGTGGACCACACTGCACTGTCTTTCTGATTACATCAGACCCAATATCTCCATTACCACCATAGTGGAAGCTTTGCAGTTTCTGGTGTCTTTCTGCAACAATTAATGGTGCATTGATAAAATTTCCAAGGGCAATAGCAACTTGTTTAAAATATGTGCTTGGACTCATATCGCATGCACCAGGATCCTGTCATTGGACCTAGTCTAAATGGCCAAAAATGGAGTTGTTAATATTACATACAGTGTTTTTGCTGAGCATTTATGATTATGTAATTTTAGCAATTTTTTATTACCTTAATATAGTCCTTGGGTAGTGAATAATATAATGCATTTTGGGAATAACTGATGCAGTTGTATATTGCTGCACAAACCCAGCATGGTGCTCCTCGATAATCATTTGCATGTAACTGATTTGCTCTCGACTTATTAAAGGAGAAAAAACTAACTCCACAATTTCCAGAAGTTGCAAAAGCAGTTGATACTTCTCATCTTCTTTTGGAATGCTACTTCCCAATATCAATGGTAAATGCAAAGCCAGGCACCATGCCTGTGAGGTTAAAATATTTAAAACCATATTAAAGATATGAGGTAGTTATCTACGTATAGCTTTCAGCTATATTATAATTCATGAATTAACATTGTCCAAGTATTTAAAATACTTACCAGACTGTTTAAGGGTATTGTTTTGTGCATTCAAAGTTCGCACATTTATTTTTGATGGCTTGTTTTTGTCATTACTGTAGCCATAGTCAAATGCAAAAATTCTTTCATTCAACTCATCAAGACTTACATACCTAAATAGACAGTAGACAGTAAGTCAATTGGAGTAAGCACTTGTACCAACAAGTACAATAAGTCTTTGTAAAGGTATAGGACGGAGAATACTCTTATATCAAATAGTTTCATACCTTTCGTCAAAGATAATATGCTTCAGAAATTCTTTCACTTCATATTGTAAAAGTCCTTCAAGAACATTATGCATTGCATCGCCCGGTAAGCCACCAATAACATGAAAATACCTTGACTTGTTTAAAATAGAGGAAAAACATACTCCAAATTGGGGTGACATGTCTTCCTCAGTGTGTGCTAGAATGTTGCATTGGTCATTATATAATTGCCTTGTCCAAAGTTGGAATTATTTCTCGTGGAACTAATAAATATAAAATAGAATATGAACCATTAAATTACAGTAGCATAAACCCTGTGTAATTTTCTGTTGAAAATTTACATACATTACCAGCAATATTTATTCTACCTTTGCTTTAATATCATAGGATGACCGCATGCATTCTCTGCATTTAACATTAGCTCCAGGGCCAATCTTGAATCCACCAATTTCTTGGGATCCAAGGTTATCCCCAGATACATAGCAAATTGTACCTCTGAGTGCCCGTAAATCTCCATTCAGCTTAAATTGATAACCTTCATCCTAAAATAATGCAGAGTGATATAAATTATAATGTATTAGTTTGCATGAGCCACAATAATTGGGATTCATTTTACCCTCTCCAGCTTAGAAAGTTCTTCCATAAAGAATGCCAGCATACACTGGTCTTTTAGCCGCAGCCAAAAGCTGTATAGTTTTCAATCTGGAGCGGTGTTGTGGAGAAATGTTTCCAAGTGTATAGTAAAAGAGACCTTAAATGCAAGATGAAAGTGAAATGATTACCTTGAGGGAAAAACTGATTGAATTGACTAGCATAATACTTCATAACATACCAAGTTTATGCTTTCCAGTCTTGCTGCCAAGAGGATTGACAATTTCAACCTCATCATAATACAGCTTTATTTGGAGAGCAGTTGGGTCAGCAGAAAACAGTGGGTGTTTTCTAAAGTCGGATCCATCACAATAGTCTGCTATGAGGCCATCAACTCTGGCATGTGGATGTAAAACCTATGAAATTTAATGGTAATTGTGAAGTTAGCATGGAGAATGTTTCAAGTATTACAAGTTGACTACATTACCTCTTGCAATATACCATCATCATTCAAAATTTGCTCCAAACTCTGTAAGAAGGGAATTTAAATTTCTTCATCAGGTTTTGAGACAGCTCTTCTTTTAACACCACTTCGCTGTTGAGTGTGTGTTACACCCAAGACTCTGCGCACTGGTTCCTGTGAAGGAAAATAGATTTGAAATTCATAAAGTTTGCCTGTGATAAGATCAATAGGTCTGTAGAACTATCATGCGGCAAGCTGCTGCAAGCAAACACAGTTAATGTGTCCTGTCCTTAATTTATACATTTAACATCAACAAAAGATTTAGATTGTTCACATCAGAGTTAACAGGAGTAAGGGAAAAGGTAAAAAGATAATCATGATTCAGGGACATATTATAGATACATACCACAAACCCAAATAATTGTTTAAAAACATTATCCTGTTTGGCCTTTGTTTCCCTGCCAAGGAAAGGATTCGTAATTAGACTTTCTTCAGACATTAACTTTTCAAAAAATTCTTGCAAGCAATGGTCTTTGACGCCAGAATTCCCGACATGTGATATTATCCGCCGCTCTAGCAACTCCAGAGAATTTTGAACGATGGTGTTCGTGTTACTGATAACTGTATCAACAGTTTTTTGCGATAGTTTATGGATCTCTTTGATACCAAATAACAACTCAGCGTTTGCCTTACCGACATTCTCCTCTTTCAATAATGTATCATCTTCTGTTTTGTTGCATACATGGTTGCAAATCGTGTCACGATCAGCATCTTGATCATCATCATGATCAGGGCTACTGTGATATTCTTCGTTTCCCGCTAGATTCTCTGGCATTTGCCCATCGTCGATATTTCCATTCTCAATTAATCCATTTTCCTCATCTATTACGCTGTTAAAAATACGCTGGTGCTTTCGACGTAAGTGTGTTTTGTAGCCTTCGAAATTGTAATACTTTTTCAAACATCCTTTGGCTTGGCAAACAACGTGAAATTTTTCTTCAGTTTTGTGGTATCTTTCATAATGGCTTCTCATTAGAGACAAGGTCAAACATCGAGCAGTGCACATTGAGCATGAACGAGACATTATACAATTTTTAGTGACTACATTGAACACATATAAATGTAGATTCAGATTCTTGTGTCTACACGATTGCGATTTTCTCAAGCGGAAGTTATGGGTGAAGAATGGCTATATTCTGATTGGCTGATAGTCGCATCCTCGCGGGGTTCGCATTATTATTGTATTTGATTCACATTTCGCACTCACACATATCTGGCTGCTTTTATCCGCGAAATTCAAATCGTATTCTTGCAAATGAATATGCCAGACAAACAATTTGAATCTCTCGACAAGTGCTCATCGAAGGAAATTGCAAGTATTTTACGAAGCTATGGGCTGAACGAGCATATTGCCTGCGCTTTTGAAGGTAATTAGAATATTTCTGCCTTGAATTGGGAGGCACTTTGCAGCGTGGTAAATTTGACTTAGACAGCTGTTTAATAATTAAAATGATGCTGAAGAATTCTATTATTTGCTTTAGAGGCCGACATTGATGGCGAGGTGTTCCAGACATTAACGAGAGTTGAATTTGGTGACATGTTTAAAGTTTTGAGAGAAAAGCGTGCTGCAATTGCTGCATGGTCTGATCTAACTGGTTTGGTATGTTTACTGTAATCATTTTATTTTTTGAATACTGCATTTATGTAAGCATAAAAATATATGTCTATAATTTATTAGGTTTTTGACACTAATGGAAATCCTGTACCGTCCAATAAAGAAGAGTCCGAGGAAGTTCTTTCCTCAAGAACTTTTGAGCAATCTACACACCGAACACCTAGAACTGGGAAGAGACAAAGAAAAATAGTCAGAATCTGACACAGACTCCAATTGCGATCAAACTCAACCTTCATCCAGATCATCATCATGTCGTCGTTCATCGAGTATTTCCAAAGAATCAAGAGGGGTAATTTTAGTGATGTTTATTGTATGATTCTCACCATTGATGTAAACTGAGTTTTTTTATTTCAGTCTGAAATTACAAGATCATCCAATGCTGAATCACCAAGTTTTTCGAAAGAATCAACAGTGGCAATTTTGTTGACTGATTCATATTTATTGTATGATATTCACTGCTGAAATAAAAAGATTTTTTATTTCAGATTGAGACCTCAAGATCATCCTGTGTTGAATTGCCAAGATTTTCCAAAGAATCAATAGTGGTGATATTGGTTATTAATCCTTATTATTTGTTGAAGGGTACAATTTTGTCTTATTCTATTTGAATTAACAGCATTGAATATCTAATTTAGATCAACTGGTCAAAGGATTATAAAATTCCTTCCAGGGTGAGTGTATAATGTTTTCATCTTATCGTGTTATCCTTTCGAATAATCTTAATTTTTGGGGGTTTTTTTAAGTTTTCCTGTGCGGTTGAAGCTGGACTGGCTGCAAAATTTTTACCGCCCAATTTAATCAACGAGTTGGTGAGGGATGTGTGTACTAGTGTATTAAACTACACTAGCCACCCTAAGAAAAATGAAAGAGAGGAAGTGGCCAAGAGAATTACAGAGAAGTTTCCCTTTCTAGAGGATCCTATATTTGATGAAGAATGCAAGCCATGGGTAATATATAATGTTGGATTTTTTGCAAAACTTAATAAATGTGTTGCAAACCATTCTAATAAAATGGTGAATGTGTTGCATATAATTTTCCACTAACTTCCAGGGTTCTTTTGCAACTAAAATTACAAACCGGTTCAAGAAGCTACAAAGAAAAAAGCTATGAAATGGTGTGATGCATGAGGTACCAGCAGCCAAAGGCCGTCCAAAGAAAGCAAAGAGTTTTATCTGGACTTTAGTCCCTGGACAGTTGGAGGATGAGAATAGAGTAGAATCTGCAATTGAAGAGATAAAACATGAGTGTAAAAGAGGAAGAAAAATGTAGCATGATAAATTAAATCAACTGATGGAAATAACGTATGCAAAGCGAAGAAGTATGATCCTGCATGAGATAACTTCCATTAAGGGCATATTTGATGAATTTCCTCCTCTTCAAAATATGGTTTATGTAAGTCACAACTGGTAAACAATCCTTGCATTAAATCCATGCATTGGCAATTTTGTGCAATACCAAATGAAAGTTGTTTTGGTGAGTGGCGTTTGTTTTTGAGAAAATTTTTTGTTTTGAGAGAATTGTTTGTTTTGAGAAAATTTTCTGTTTTGAGAATGTTCTATTAACTATCTTAAAATTGTACAACATAGGACATGATCTCATTTGATCGAACCAAAGAGAAACAGATCCATCCTTGCATTCTCCTGGAAAACAGTTTGTATGAATCAAACTTGATGTATGTTGTGGTTGAAGGATCATTGGTATGTGAAATCCGTTCAAGAAAAATTGCGGATGCTTTGGTGATCCTATTGGCAACATACGACATGTATAATCTAGACCAAAATGTAGGTAAAAATGTTTATTGCTTTTTGGACATGGCACTCATGGGCATTGTTCCTAGCAAGTGCCCAGCCTCAGTTAAAAGTTTGATTGGGGTCTTATCAAATGTTTAGTTAGTTTTCTCGTATGTAGAAAGTGTTTTGTATTTAAATCTAATATATGCATGTATGCTACTGTCTAAATGTGGAATTTTATTATTTCATTTATTTGAATTTCAAAATAAAAGTTGCGAAAATGGTATTTAGTATATGTAAAATGCAATGTGGAATTGTTTTAAAATGACCTAATCAACAACGAAAACCAACCTTTATCAAAAGCCATAACGAATATTATAATTAACTGAAACGAACTTCTGGAAAATCCAAAACGCTCTTTCCAATTTCCCAAAACAATTTTTTCCCGCCCAAAATGTAAGTTAAAAAAGGCCAAAATAGCCCTCCAAATTTCCGCCAAATAGGCCCCCAAAAATAGGGCCAAAATCGGCACCTGTTTAAATGGGGCCGTCTTAGTCCGATTAAAACAGGGCCGCCTCCGGGTCAAAATTTCGGCCCCAAAGTTGGGGCCAAAACAGGCCTTCTGAATTTACTGTGTAACTCCTAAATCTTATAACTTTTGGCTTAACCGAGGGCGTTACAAGCTTTCTGGCGCAATATATTAAACTATGGTCGCTTAGACCAGTATGAGACACACCGGATATATTGAATTTACTAGGTTCATTAGTTAAAAAAAGGTCTATTAGAGTAGAAGTGGTTCTTGTCACTCTGGTGTGTTCATTAATAAGGTGAGAGTATTGATATAAGTCAAAGGTAAAAAAAGGTAAAAAAAATTACAGCATAAAACGACTACATAAAAAGGTTATTTAAGAAATAATAACAAATTTAGGTTAAAATGTTATCTATACACAATCGATACTAAGTAATAACTCGAGGAAAAAATACGACAATATTGTATCAACTCCGTGCATCAGGTTATTTAGCAATACATTGAAGATTCTAGCCTAAATTTCTCCACTAAAATTCTATTTCAAGCGACGTTAAGTCCCTAAGAAAGGATTGATATTGCAAAATTGCATGTCTACCAAGGTTGTTAGCAATCCTTCCAACCTTCTAATTCGTCTGCTGCATGTAAACTCATCAACATACATCAGGAGGAATGCAAACGACGTCTACAAATTGTTCTGATATTCTATTACCTTGAGGATTTCCATGTTTACGTATTTGCTTGTCGTTTGATCCCAACGGCCACGTAATGGTGGCCATGCATTTGGAATTATTAAACAACATATGAAAAGTCGTCGCTTACCTTTTTGCCTTTCTTAACACCGGATTCTAGCGATTTAAATTAGCCATTATTGATAGAAAAAATTAGTTAACTATAGGAGTCTGTCAACGCGTGCCGTCCTTTGAAAATATCCATGTGCAAATTAATCTTGCGGCTACGATTGTTTGCTACCTAATCAATATGGTATGAAAGGAAATAAAATGACTAAGTCCCTCTATAATGCAAAACTATCTTACTCCTTTGCTTTGGGAAAGACTTTCAAAACTTCTTTCGCGCCATTCCGTAATAGTTCGGGTATGCCCGACTGGTGACTTGGAATTGTTTGTCATTTTATAATATTTTTTCTCTCTTCTCTTTTTGTTATTTTTTTTAATTAAATTTAAAATAACTCGACGCTCAGTCAGCATAGACAAAAAGACAACCCACGTTTGTAATTTCTGCAGGTCCTTTTTAGAGACGACCAGAGTCAAGAATTTGAAATTGTACGGTAAACTGTATTTCTACTATATAAGTTAACTTAAACTTTCAATATATAAACCCACCAGATTCCTGCTGTCTGCAGGTCATTTACAAATTGACAGGTGATTTTAAAATACGTCACTTGATAAAATTATTTTACAATCTGCGTTTATCCACGACAGAAATGAAAAACTATAGAATTAACTTTGGGAAAAGATCAAAATTTCTGAACTAAAAGAGTCTTATCTCGAAAAACGAAAATCCGTCGATTTCTAAAGATGCTAAATCTTGCAATAAATTAACAGCCAATTTTGTATGACAGTTAGGCAGTGCCAGTCGTTCGTTGTAAACCTTACTAACATTTGATAAATTTTCCAATTTTACTCTGTTTTAAGAATCCACCAAAACTTCACTTCTGAAGTTACAGGTCGAAAAATTTTAGTTGATAATTAAGTTTGGCTTGCGCTTTTCAAGAAACAAGGTAGAAAAACTTCCCGAAAGCAACATGCTGGTAAGCCAGAACTTAAGGAAAACACAAGATTCAAACAATAACGGTCCTATGATGACATTATTGAAAAACCTAATGAATTACAAACAAGCTATCATTTACGTATAAGCCTGCTTTTCCCAAAATGGCTGTTATGTATCAACGATTGTTAAGACGACAGCAGAGGGCTGTGCCAGAATTTAATGTATAACACATCTTTCTTCTGCAGTGATGATGTCATCTCCTAGGGCTTCTAAAGATTAGAGCCCAACTCAAAATTCTAAAGTACAACATGTTAAGATGAAATTTTAATTTAATTCTAACGTTTCGTAGCTATTCGAGCAACATCTTCAGAGTAATAGATTACAGGTGTCAAATTCGATCTATATATAAAACTATTGACAACTAAGAATAACTAATTAGTAGGCTAATCAATAAGAGAAAGGTGACAGGATCAAGAAGTTCGATTAACATCCGAGTTAACCAAATATATATTATGTTATTATAATTTATATATTAAGTATTATGTACTATGCATTATGAATTATGTATTATATATTATACGGGACCTCACTCACTGCAGATCCGAACTCAGGTTTTTAAGTTATGCTTTTCAGCTTTTCCACAACTCTATTTACGTTTTATTTCTCAGTTAGGACGTCGGCTATCCACTTTCGTTCCTTTCAAGAACCATATTTCCATGCTTCTGAGATCGTGTATCGTTTGTAAGTACACGTGTCAATGCTCCTCAGTATTATATTTGGGGCAAACACAGCACCATTTACATACGTGAATCTCAGAACACATGGGAGTTTCGTCTTTGACTAGAAGGAAACTGGCAAGCATTTCACCTTCTGGCGTCCATTCACATTGTCAACAAACTTCAATTATTATTTCTCCCGACGACTTCTCTATAATTTCCTCTTGTCGTACATCTTCTAACCTTGAGCTACTTCTCCAAGAAGGTCTACTTCTCTCTAAATTAAAACCCACTCCAAACGAAAATATCTCTTCCATTCCGCTGTCTTTATTCTAATATCTTGCGTTTTTCTTTCCGAATGTTAAGCCAACTTCTTGATCCTGTCACCTTTCTCTTAGTGGTTAGCCGCTCAATTAATCATTCTGACTTGTCAATATTTTTATATATAGATCGAATTTTACACTGGGAATCTATTACTGTAAAGATGTTGCTCGAATAGCAACGAAATGTTAGAATTAAACTGAAATCTCATCTCAGCATATTGCACTTTAGAATTTTGAAGTGAGCTCAACTCTTTTATCTGCGATTACGTTTTCCACCCAGAAAATCTGAAGTCACAATGTTAAAATATCATCGTCGGTACCACCGAGAGTGGGAGGAAGACCCCGGGCCCGGTAGAAATAAGAAGGTGCCTGGTTCGCCAGAAGATTCTACTTTAAGTTAAGGTTTTTAATCACTGGAAACAACTATTTCTTCTATGCAACCGGTGGTTCTTAGTAAAATAAGGCATTATCACCATTTTCGCATTCCAATTCGTTAACTTTCGTGTTACAGAATCGAAATAATACACGACTTTATATTACATGACGTTTACACCAATGTGACATCGATATGCATGGTTTAAGTTAACGTAGTTCTTTAGAGTACAGACAGTATGGATTTATCATTCATGGAATACTGGATTGACTAGATAGGAAGGAACGTTTGCAAACCAGTCATAAACTTTTTTTAAACTTATTAATTACTTGTATTTATTATTTTAATAATTTACAATTGCTTCATTGTTTTGTTTACTTTTGAAGTTAAATTAACGATGAGAAGTAGGGACATTGATTAAACATCTTGTTTAAATGGGCAAAATGTTTTGAGTTTGGATAAAAAGACCAAAATAGTCAAAATTTTGTTTCTCAAAATGTCCCCCCATAAAATTTTCTGCCCGGGACAACCACCCCAATAGTCCCCCCCTTCGATACGGCACTGAATACATTACCGAGAATTCTTTCGGGAAATTAAGTGTCTCATGAAAAATTCCGAAAATTAAAGAATACTAAGTTTCATTCTGCCCGACAGTTTTTGAGGTTCGTCAAATTAATTTTCGACTCTGAGAGAAATATCAACATCTCTACCTCTACCCCGGCCTACCGAGGCTGCTCTCGGCGGCCCTGATCATCTTTATTGTTCTGATCTTGTGTTGTGCTCAAATCTGCAAAACACAAGTTTTCTATTTTAATGCTAGAAATTGTCGGCTGGCAATGGTTTTAGAAGTGGATGCATTTCGTTTTCTGCTTGACATGTGAAATGTGCGGTCACATGAATACATGTGAAGACCTTTCAGATTATGAGACGTAAGTTCCAAGTGGGCAAAAGGACGTTGTTCCCTGATGTCGAAACGACGTCGAAAAAGTAGTCAGAAAGGTTAATCGAGTCGACGCCGAATCAATGTGGAAACTTTGAAATTAACCTGTCAGTTACAGGCTGATTCAAATAATATCTAAAACAATTGACACCCATTCAATGTAGAAAGAAATGACATCCGGACAACAAACCTGGGAAAAACTAGCCTTCACGGATCGTCAGATCTTCAAGCCTGGTTCACGCGAGCAACATAAGCATAAGGGTAAAATCAATACGAAAACAAAGTATGATGCCTCCTCTGAGATTTGCGAAGACAAAACGACCTGAACTTTCCTTTGTTTAGTCTTTTGTTCGGCTCATGGGGTATGCTTCGATTGCGATCATATGCTTATGCTTATGCCCATGCTCACGTGTGAACCAGGCCTTAGGACAATTCACCAATACAAGTTACCATTTGTACTATCTGCCACGGATCTTACAGACAATTTCACGAAAATGAAGATTCGTCAATATTCGCAATGTTGGATAAACCTTACTTCCTTTTTCAAACTCATTCATAATTCATGACCTAACTAACCAATCAGACGAACATATTTGGTCATGTGCATGTGTTTTGAAACCCCGGTAATGGTCGCGTAAACTGAATTCATAATTAAGAAATCAGATAATAAACGGCTTTTACTTAGAACCGTTTATTACCACATTTCTCAATTATAAATTCAAAATAGACGATTGAGAAGCTATTTCATAAACTCGTGTCTCGTGTTTTACCAGGGTTTCCAAACACTCGAGAACAATAAAAAAGCACTCGGCCTACCGCCTCGTGATTTTGAATGTTTTTTCGCGTTTGTAAAACATTCGAGAACAACAAAAATCACTCGGCCTACGGCATCGTGATTTTCATTATCATCTCATGTTTTACAAACACAAGAGAACAATCAAAATCACTCGGTTCACGGCTTCGTGATTTTCATTGTTCTGTCGTGTTTGGATACCCTGGTAACACACTCGTATTCGTTTATGAAATATTATATCATGAGTGTCGCTCCCAAAGTCGGGTTGACTAACTTCCCATGAGCAAAAAGAGAATGTTTTCCAGTAGGATTTCATCATGACGTGAGTAGTTTACATGAGTATTATCAGATAAAGGCTTAACAATAAGCACATTTTTAGTACTTTGTCTCTGATATAATTTACTCGAAGACGTCGAAACTGTCGAGCTGCCGTCCAACCCGTGCATTTATTCCAACAGCTGCAGATTCAGACAGATCTAAGACTTAGAGAAAACAAGTCAATCTTAAGCGAGCAGAATGGAAATTTGGAAGTAAATAGAAGAAAATGGTTAAAGAACGAAAGTGGCAAGTCAGGACAATTCAAGGTCGCAAAAAGAAGGCTTTTGTTCTCCAGCCACGGTTTCAGGGACGTTTTAAACAAAAGCTGGTAATTGGAATGCATCAAAGTTTCATGTCAAAGGTCTGTAGGTATAACCGAACGTAGTTCGATCAGGAAAATTTGTGAGAGTTAATTGATGGCTTTTTAAATTGTTGGCCCATTGACTTGATTTTATATGTTTCATCAGCTACACCAAAGGAATATCTTTCCAATGGACAACATTTAAACCCCAAATCTTTTACTGCCGGAGCTCTTCCTTTGACTAATAAAATCGTCAAGCGTTAGCTAGAGTAAAATAATAGAAGCCTTATCCCGCTGGGAAAGAGTAAACTTTGTAATGTTTTGGGCTTGTTCTATTTGCTAGCTCTGTTGGACAGGGACAGCCTCTTGACTATGTACTTTTCGATTAGATTTTATCCTCGGAATGGCACTTGTGGGGGATAACTAACTGTTTGGCGGCTAAACTTCAAGTTCGGTAGTTCAAAACATCACGTTTCTGGTGCCACTTGACAAGTTTCAGTTCCTTGCGAACGGAGTGACGGTTTAAAGACCTTAAAAACGAAATTGATTGTCAGCCAAGAGACTTGGCATTCCTGGAGCCCGTTGTTTAACTCCTTCAGGTCCATAAACGATTTTGGTATTTTACTCTGACCAACGCCAGACGAGTTTCTTTTTCAAGGGAAGACCTTCTAGACAGTAAAGGGTTAAAGCGCTATCCATTCTCTCAACAATTGAAAGGAGATTTTATCCTCCGAATTCCACTATATGGTGGATAACTCCTCACCCTCAGCTGATTAAATTTAATTTTGGGTCGAAGCGAGGATAGCGCTCTTTACTCACTGGGGCTTATCTACTGAATAATATCTCCTGAACCCATTCCGGTCCATACCCGACTTTTTAATTTTACTTTGTCTAACGACAGACGTTTTTATTTGTCAAGGGGAGACGTCTCCTGCTTTGAACAACCAATCTAATTGTTGCTTTCGGGTTCGCATTGAACACGAGTTGAATTTGAAGAAATCATTCGGTGAAGCGTTTTTCAGCCTTAACGTCCGTTAAGGCTTTTTCGAAAGGTGCTTTACTTTTACGGTTACTTCGGAATGTAAATTCCGATAAGATAAGTTGAAATCGACTTAACCATCTATTGTCTGATTTATCTTCTTATTTATTTATTTCTTCTTTATTTGGGTTGTTTTTTCTTTCTTTTTTTTTTAACATTTCTCGTCCTTAGGTATCTGACATATCGCAGATATCAGGCGTTAAATGACTAAACCTTTAACGAGAAGCTCATAACTTGACTCATTTCTTTTGAAAAAATCTCAGCTCGCTGAATATTTCTATTAATAGGAAGTCTAAAAATAGACCACTTGCATTCATATGCTAAACAACCCATTTGCTGAACAACTTCAAAGTTCTGACGTTCAACAGATCGAATAAATTGAAGTAGTCGATAAAACCATTTCTTGTAAGACGTCATCCCGCCTTAAACTTTTTCTGATCTCATTTGTATATAGTTAATTATCGTCCACTCAGACCAGAAGTTCTTAAAAACTCTTTCCAGATCGAGACGCTAAGCGGTCTCAGTCTCCTGCACGTAAACAAACCTGGTGAATTCCAGCATTTATCACATTTTTAGAAAGGAAAAAGTCTTATTTCAAGAAACGATCCCGGAGCTTGGCTTTCATACGTAACGACATCAGGTATGTGTTGATTCATTTTTTGGTCGCGTAAGTCACAAATCGTTTAGTGTGGATATTTTAAAATCCTGAACATTTCTGAAACACGAAAAGATACAGACACAAGGAAATCGGTATTATTCATAACGGATAAATCTAATGAAAAATTTATTTACTTCGTATACACTTCAACAATTGGATTATGTGCTCAAAATTTCTGAGTTGAACGTTGACGAGGGAAAATACCAACTATCATTTCATGGAAACTGACAGCGAATGATCTAATTCTTTCCGTAACAACTAATAGACTTTTTAGCTGATAGTAAGTTTCTACTAAAAGGAATGGACTTTTTGTTCGCACCTTGCATAGCTCAATAACGACCACTATTCTGACACATGGGTCGTGATTCCTAAAAATTAATAAAACTAAAAAATAATAACGTGTAGCCACTAGTAACACAGATGTAGAGCACGACATTATAAATATCTTTGTAGGTTTAATAAAACAAATGTTTCCGAGTACACCTTATGTTGCATAAAATACAGTGGAGGATTGGAGGAACTCGATTCCATGATGAATAATATTCAATGTAACTCCAACTCTTTTTTTTCCCATTCAGAGTAAGTCAAAGTTGAATTCTTAAGTGATTTTTGGAAAAGAAGGGGTAAAAGGGACACAATAACATACCACGTGATACTGACTGACCAATTTCACGTAAACTTACTATCGAAAAATGATGCGAAACAAGCAGCGTGATCCGGTCTTGCACGATACTTTTGAAATATGTTAACGTAGAGGTGACAATGAATAATCATGGAAGATTCCTGATGCTAAGTTGTTTGGCTCCCAGATCGTTCATAAAAGAATGAAACATACCTTACCATGTTTCACATAGCTTTGAAATCGTTCATTCTTACAATTTTGTTGTTAGATTCCTTTAATTGGAAACTTGCGATAGATACCCACACGACAGACGAATGTGCTTTTGTAAAATTAGTTTTTTTTTGTTAGTCTTTTTTTTTTCATTGAACGATCTTGTCTGCCCTCTTTATTCGTACAATACAGCTGATATTGATCTTGTCAGAATAACAGCTTTTTCACTTCATGATGTTGGCTTGAATTCGTAAAAGAACATAACCGTAGCTTTCTGAAGTAGAGAAGGTTCTTGACTCCACGGGAATTCGGCAAATCGACACGCCTTTGACTATCCTACCACTCGTTTCCTATGTGTAGTCTACAAGCGTCAATTTTTTGTCTCCTTTGCTTCTGAAATCTGACTACGGCTTTGCATTTTGCTTACAAGATGTCTCAACAGCTCCAGTTTCCACAGTGACAATTATTCGTCGTGGACTAATATTACACCAGTGAACAGATTGTTAGCCCTCCGATAACAAACCTTCTGTATTTAAGACAAATTGTAATATCAACTCAAGCATGTCCATATGACTACGTATGCCAGATATAAAGTGATTGATTTTACCTCGAAGTTCATACTCAAATTTCATGTCTTCCTTTTTCTGTCTAGTCTTTTCGACTTCTTATAATAACACAATACAGAAAATTTTAATTTCATATCTACGTTAGCTACTAAAAATATCAGACAACACCTCTTTCGATCAAATATTTTATTATTTTCCATTCAAGTCAGAACTTTCCGACGAAGGCCTAAGTTACAGCTCCTCGACAAAGAGCTTTTCACACCAGCAGGGAATGTGGGTGAATGACCCTCACACTTCTCCAGGTCCGCCACTAAATACAAGAAAACCACCCGAAAATCTCATCATTAATTTTCTTTAATTCTTGTGTTTCTCACGATGTGTTTATGCCTATAATTCTTATCCCTTTATTTATGTCTTCCATACCTTTCTACTAATCTACGCGCATGTTGGCTTCTGCAAAATTTTTACGTCTCCTCTAACTCCAACTATAAAATCATTCCAAGATTTAACGTTTCCTTTGTGCTTGGATAGACAGTTGGCTGAAATTTCCAAGATTTCTCTCTCTGTGAGAACTTTATTCCAGATGTTAACGTCGGTCATTTCTCCTTGAACCATTTGATCGACTTTAAAGCCTCCTCCTTGGACGTCTTGATCATGTCCTAGGACCCAGGTCCCTCCTCCTATAATAGTTTTTCCAATCCTGAAACCATCACCATTGTCTACAATGTTTCCATCTTTGAAAAATTTGTACTGCCCATATTGACTTGACCACGTAAAACAGATCGGGTGCCATCTTCCGTCGTTGATTTTCCCTCCTGAACGGGTACGTCTGAAATAATATTTAATTATATAAGTGTAGAAATGGAATTAAAGACTCAGATAAATGATTTCATGTAATTTTGCGTGAAATAAGGATTAGTATCCTCGATGAGAGTATTTTAAAATGGTGAGTTGGATTGGGAAAATGAGGGAAAACATAGATTAGGGAAAGCCTAATCTTAAACGTATTTCAAATTATTTTTTTTCTTGTACGCTTATTTTACTTGAGGTTTTCCTACAACCTAACCACGAAGGAGCAAGGTGAGTACAAAAATATCGAAGTACTCTTCCGTTAAAAACCATCAAAAGAAGTTAACAAGAAATTTATTACGGGACTTATTAGTGCTTCCTTCATTGCTTCTTACCGTTTTTTTGTTTTGCGAAATGGCGGTTCATTTAGGGTAACTTGTTTTTATGAAAGGATATGATATTTTTTTCCATACAGTTTTCTTCTTAAAACAGCCGAGAGAAAAGATTTCTCGACGTCAAAATAAGTAGTTTGCTGTTAATCCTTTTTAAAATGTACTTGAACCTGGTTTGCTTGGGCTTTAAATCACCTCGGAAATTTTCCGGGTCAAAAGGTAACGGCATACATGCGTGAGAATTTATTACAAGTCAGGGCAGACAGTCAGCGCGCTTGGCTTTGCAAACAGACCGGATCATTAGCTCAGCCATGTAATTAGATATATGTTATTAGTCACGGTAAAAACTTGGATAGAAAGATATTGGTCGAGCTCTTTTTTCATTGGTAAGAAACAACCTAAAATCGCTGTTCTTTCCAACGAAACAATAATGGTGACAGGATTTATTTATACTAACAACATTTCGTGAAGAAAAGAAAATACTGACAAGACTCATTTAATACAATTTCCTACCAAACGAACTAGTTTAAAAGAAGCCATTTTCACACTACAAAGAATGTAACCACTAGTTCCAGAGACAGTGAGACTTGGCTTTTCGAATGTCAGTTTATAATACATGTATTGAAAAAGATTTTTAAAAATGTGTCGTTAAAGATTGTTGGAGTTAATGTGGCTCTTGAAAGATAGAAGACTTGGCTCTCACTTCAAATTGTAGTTGCCTCTCTCGTCTTTATCTGTTGATTTTCAGAGATTTGCTATAACGTGATAACGCCATGAAGTATTCTTTGTTTTAATTATAAAAATTTCGTGGTTTTAAATTTTCTACTTTTTCTACTTACTTGTGTTCAGGCCAGTTTATTGAAGCCGACAACTGATATTGATCATACATTAAAAATTCGTTGTCATCTCCGGGCACTGCGTATGATATATAAAAAGGTTGTCCCTTCGTCTGATTTGTTTTAACCCAGAAACACGCAGTAAGTGCCGTCATATCTGGTCCTCCCTCAGATATCACGTAATCGGAGGTGGTTCTTCTATGGAACAATATGGACAGTTTTACACCTGAAGTTAAGAATAAAGAAGTCAGGAAAATGAGAAGAACTTCCACAGTCGGTAAAACCAACTATTAATGCAAAATATCGTATGTCCAATCTAAACCTTATCTTTTCACATGAAAATACCACAAATGAAAAGAACGAGTAATGCAACAGCCGCTCAGTAAACAGCTTCCAAAAGGCGCGGGAAAGACAGTATGATAAAAAGAAACAAAAAACCAAATACTTATCGTTTTAGTAACTAAAGCAATTAAAAAGATTAAAAAATTTTTTTGTCTGTTAAAATCAACAACAGTAATATACATCAAAAAAAATGTCTCGGTTCTGATTGGCTATGAGCAGAGCAATTTCAAGGTAACACCGTGCCGAAAAACAGGTAATAGAGTAATTTGCACTGAAGTACTTTTGGGCACTGTACTACGTAATTCATGTGTATTATTACATATACATACATACATATATATATATATATATATATATATATATATATATATACTTCAAAGGAATGTGGTCGAAATACAGGTGTAATTATAATCTATAAAAAAGATAACACCGACACGACTTAGTAGTTAGAAATTGGATTTTACTTTGCTACACGTTTCACCACTTTTTCGTGGTTCCTCAGGCTAATTTCAATTACATGTATTTTGTGACGTCATTAACACTGTTTGCATATAACTAGAATAGTGACGGTAATTATTACGTTATAAATTAGCATTTAGATTAGGTTTGAACTTCTCAATGAACTATTATTCCTTTGCTCTCCGCTCGTAGTCATCCTCGACTGACATTTTGTAGAAAGGGAAGACTGTAAATTTCATTTCTTTGCCCTTGGCACATCGTGCGATGTGTGCACTCACTGGTAGTATTTGATATCCGTTTTCTCTGATCTGTTGCCGATACAGTGTCATTCTTTCCCGTATTCGTAATTTTCTTTCTCCGATGTAATTCTCTCCGCATCCCGTGCATGTCAAAACATACAATAGGAATCTTGTATTGCAGTTCATACTATTTTTGATTTTGAATTCCTTATTTGTTGACTTGAAAGTAAATGTTTTCCCCTATATTAATTGTTTGAATGTTATGCATCTTTCATCCCCGCATTTTGATACGATTCCCTCTACTTTGTCGGCAAATTTGTATCTTCTAGGTATACGCTTTACGTTTGCTGGTTGTCTTGTACTATGGACGATACTCGTTCCTCGTAAAGCAAATTTTACGCGTGAGCTGTTTTTTCAACATGATCAAGCCAATCTCAATAATTGTTTTTTATTGTTGGGTTGTTTGGATTCAACTAATATTTATAATTAGTTATATATAACATAACGTCTCGTGCAGTTTGAAAAAACCCGTACTCGTGAGTTTTTCAAAGACCTCAAATGGCACCTGTCCTTCTGGTACGTGCCTTTTTGATAGTCTTTTAAAATCTCACGTGTGTATGTTTTCTCCAAATTGCTGTCGAAACCATGCTTAAGCCTGTACAAACAGCATTGCAGGGTGTGAAACGAGATAGGTTGCTCGAAGTAACTACAAGTCTGTCAGTAAATTAGGTGACAGACTGCGACACACCTCGCCCACTTAACCCTTTCCGCTCCAAGATGTCACCTCTTGACAGGTAAATCCTCTGGCGTTAGCCAGAGTAACTTAGAAGTCAGGTACCAACCGAAAAAAGTAAAATGGTCGCGATAGGACATAGTTGCCATAATGTAAAAACTTCATATTGGCTGTGTAATTTTGATATAAATTATTTGGAGGACACCGAAGCCAGGTACTGGAATAAAAATACTAACTTTACTAAGAACATCAATTTTTTTCTTATTTTCTTTGTTCTTCTAGTTGTTTTCGCTTTCATCTCTCATTTTTTTCTCTTGTTCTTGCTGTCCTTTACATCTGACAAAGGGTTAAACATTTTCTTTGTAATCTTTCTACAGTATACGCCGTCACGTGGGGCATTACATTTTAATCACGTGCTACGTTCAGACGAACTGACGTAGAATCCTGAACAGACAATTTATCACTGTAATAATTCCAGCAAATATAAGATCTGTCAAGGTGCAAATCCTTTGCGAGTCGCCTTTCTAGGAAACGAAGATGGTTCTCTGTAACGTGGCGGTTATTCAGTAATTTGGCTGTAGGGTGTTTCCAAAGGAGTCCAATTTTGTCGCAATATCCAAGTTTCTTCGTTGTCGATTCAAAGATCTTGGGTGCAATTTTGTCCTCTACCGACCTGAGGCTTTTCCTGTTGTACTTAAAACCAAAGGACTCAGTTTCCCACCGCTCTTGCACTTGTATGTGGAGGTTCTCGTCTGGAGTTGATACGTGAACCTTCAGTTCCCTTTGTTGGGTTAGGTTGGTGGGCAGCAGCCGTCCATCCGAGAGTTGTACGAACGACACGGGGGTGCCTTTGAGGCCAGTCTGAACTTCTAAAGGAACAATAAGGTCGAAGACGTCCGCACCCAGAAGTACGGTTGCTAGTCTTCCATCCACTTTAGGAAGATTAAGATCAGCAACATGGGGCCATTTTGTCTTTTCTCGTGGCATGTCAATGTCCATCTTTGGAAGGTTTAAGTCTCTAAACGTCCACGCTTTTTCCACCGAATGCCGTTCATATTGACTCAATCGCGGGCTGATTTCGAAGCTTACGATCTGAGAAGTAAAAACGCTCCGCTGTCTAATGCCATTTAGGGCCATTTTCTTTTCAGGGCCACGAAGACCAGTTTTTCGCGCGATGTCAGTTAGGATCAACGAGCAAGTACTGCCCATGTCCAACATGGCGTACGTGACGATATTTGCTGCCGGCCGGTGCAAGGTCACAGGAAGTACTTGGAGCAGCACCTTTAACTGACGTGGCTCGTGAGACGAGAGGGAGTGTTTCCCAGACTGTGGTTTGTCGTGTAATCGTCTGGCTCCATGGATAAGAGTATGATGTTTCTTTTGGCATTTATCAACTCGGCATTGGACTGGTATTGGGCACTTTCGGGAAATATTTCCGGCATTGAGGCTTTGCCAAACCGATCTTCAAGGACTTTTAACGTCAGATGATTCATTTGTCCGTAGTGTGAAAACCCGGCAATAGATGCTGTCGTTATTCCTGTGACAATTTGCTATAAGTGGACCATCTTTTTTCTAAGAGACATTTGGGAATGGTGAATAATTGCTCGTAACATCACACTCCAATCCGCCCATTTCGGGATCTCCATCAAACTTGTTGAACGATAACTTCGGAATAGAGTTCCGAAAGAATGGCGAATTTCCGGGCATCGAAAAATCTCGCATCATTGGCGTAATCGAATCCTGACTATCATGTGCACCTACTTCTGTGAAGTTCGCTATCCACAAATAGTTAACTTTCGGGTGATTCTTGTTTTCCTTGCTGTCACCTTTCCTAGAGTAAGCGTAGTTGGTGTAATTTTGTTTGGCGTTTCTATCAATAGGATTATCGTGCGCTTTACGGCCTTTAAACTGTTCGATTCCGACCTCCCGTCGCGCACCTCCGGCATTTTCCATTGCGTCGAATTTCTCGTCGTCAGTCACGAAACCGCTCCTTTAAATCATTTGAAGTTCTCGACTCTCTTTCACTGAGCTCCCTCTCGTGTTCAACTCGAGTTGTAACCTCTTGAGACTCTTGTCGGCTCCTCCGTTTTTCCCTCTGTGTTCGGAACGCTAAGCTGTCACGTTCAAATTCTTCAAGTTATTCTCGACATTTCCACGCTCTTTCTTTCAGTTCTTCCTCTGCTCTTTTTTTCGTCTTTGCGACCCGCAGATATTTCTTTCGCTTGCTTACTTTTGAGCGCTATGAGTTGAACCTTTCGATGAAGTTAGGGGCTCTTTTGACTGATTGGTGGGTTTTGGGCTCCGATAATTAGCTCACTCGCGACCACAATACGCGAGCCGGTGATGATCGACGGTGGTTCTTAATTACGTTCCTCAAGATGTTCTTTAGTTTGCAGGATGGCGTCTTTAACTTTGTTTTCGATTTCCAAAAACCAGTAAGCCACTGCATCATGCTCCCTTTCGGGTAATAGTCGGTAGGGCTGTCGATTGCATAGGTCAGATTCTTTGACACAATCTTCCATTGCTCTTACTAGTTCTCGAATATATGTGCGACTTCCCTCAACTTTAACCGCTGCATCGATTTTTGACATCAAACGAGTAATGCTTGACTTTAGTTGTCCTCTCGCACCATTAATCTTGTTGATTTCTGCGTCATAATGTCGATTTTTTCCATGTAATATCGCGAAGAGGTCTCGTCCTCGGTTTTCAATATTGTTCGATGTTCAGCGCTCTCAGTCAAATCAGCGTGTTGATCTAGCGCTGCGGACGGTTTTAGGACTGTGTTTACTTCGGATTTTCTAAACTTCACTGGTTCATATCTGGCTCGGAGAATCAAATGTTTAATCCTAAACGATAAACATATTCATACAAGCAATAGTTCCAGCGATTTATTCGCGAGACGCGTTCTCATCGAAGAACAATACAAAAAAAGGAGGGAAAAGCAAAGAAAAAAAGTACCTTTCGACCAGGGATCACACCCTGGAAACTAACTGCAAGTAGGCCTTTATAGATTGTGCTAGTAAAAGTAGCATATTATGCTACTAGCATTGCCCGTTTTTTTTCCAAATTATGCTCAAATTATGCTCGTTTTTGAAAATTATGCTACTTTTTCTTGAAATGTGCTTTTGAAAAAAGAAACACAAAACAAGTCCAAATTATGTATTTATTGTTAATAAAGCATGATATCTTCTTTATCTTGAGTTGCAAACTTGCTTTAATAAAACACAACTAACTACTGTACTTTATTCCAGACTAGAATAGGTTACTCGATGATGTATCACATTTAATATGTTCTAGGATAGCTTAGCGCTTGTTGTATTGCAGCATCACACTTGCTTGTAAGTAATCCGAAAGTGGACTATCCTGCTGGTCATTGAACGAGGCTGAGAGTATGCTAAATACTCTCTCTGAGGCAGCAGAAGAGGGATGAACCAGTTGCACTTTCTTGACAGCGGAGGACCAATTAGGAAGTCGCTCTGCGTGGAGCTGCCACCACTCTACTTTCTTTTCCTCGCATTGGATGACCACTTCTTCGGCTGCGGCGACGTACTGCTTTATCTCTCTGATCAGATCATTGATGGTTGCATCACTGTTGAGGAACGGGAAGATTCTGAGGGTTTCTACTGTAGCGGGAGTAGGTCTCAGCCGCTGGACAGTGTCTGGGCACATGATTCTTGCAGCCTTGAAGGCCGAGACTGTGTCATAAAGCTCCGCATTAAACTTCCGCAAGAACTACTGTATAGCTGGCTGCACACATGATTTTGCTCTCTGTTCAAGAGTCGCGGCGATCTGTGTAGCATCTCCACTGGCAATTGCAATAGCAACTGCACGTGTATGAGGAAAATGTGGAGCCTGACAGGCCTCGACAACAGCCTTCAACCTCTCGTAGCACAAAAACACAAGAGGGCCATCACCTTCTCAGTCGTAGGTGGCCTTTACAAAATGCTCTCCGACATCAATGGTGACAGCTAGCTCGAGTTTAACACTGACAAGGCGCTCTGGATCTGCGAGAATACCTTGAAGCTGTGATACAATATGCGGAGCGATCCTATCTACTTCAGCCACTTGTAAAAATTGCTGAACATCTCCAAACTGCTCTAACAGCTGCTTGAACACCTCCCATTTCGACCACCATCGTGTTTCACTGTATGACTTTAGCTTGCGACCAGTCTGGGTCTGCCACGCCAACTTTGCTTCGTAGCTGTGACTGAAGAGCCAGATCCACAGGTTTCCAAACTCCACAAGATTAGGAATATCGAGATGGTTGCCTACATTGTCCAGCGTGTGGGAAAAACAAACGTTCAGAATCTCTGGGAAGATGAATGCCATCCGATTCAACGCCGCTTGATTCACACTTGCCCCATTCCTCATCGCTGCAAGCAACGACTTTCCCCGTATTCCAAATTCTACACACAGGGTTTCGTTGAGAACTCTTGCCAGCCCTTCTGAATTTACCGACTTGGAGCAGATGTCAATTCGTATGAGGCATTGCGTTATGTTCCATACGTCATCGATGAAGCGAACGATCACTGCAATTGCCTGGCCTTGTCTAATGCTTCCATCAAAAATTACCGATACATCCCTTGTCATCTCTCCCTCTCCTGGCACAGATAGTTCTTTCTTTATCCTAACGACTTCCTGTTTGAAAATAAGGTCTATATACTGCCCGAGAATGGCGCTGCTGGTAAGTCGATAGCCATTTTTTTCCACCAGTGGACGAAGCCTGTCTTTTTTTATGATGGGAATCCCGGCCTTTTAAAACTCCTCTACTACTTCCTGTCGGTATGCTTGCTCAGCTAAGGGTAACGTGCTATCTTGGCGACCCTTCTCTCGACTTAGTGCTTCGGTAATGGTTTGTTCTCTCAACCTCAACTTCTTGATCTTCTCTTTCCCACTGGTGTGTTTTTTGGAAGTGCAATGGGATGACAATATGCTTTTCTTTGATGAAACAACTTCTTTGCAAGCATTGCAAAATATCGTGTTGCCTCTAATACTTAGATGCTGACCTGGAAATTGATTAATACGATCATGTAAAGAAACTTTTTTCACGTCAGATGCCCCTCTGGTCTTGTATTGGCTTTTGGTTTGTTGCAGGCTCCGATCTCTGGAGATTTGAGCCCTTTCTGGCCTGTTGGGTGGCTGTTCTTCTCGTAGCTGTAAGTTCGACGCCATTTTGTTGCCAGTGAAGGCGGGAACTGCGACCAACACAATCTTTACTTCCGGTGTGCCCAGTCCTCTAGACTCTAGACGACGGACGACGCTTTTTTGCGGTAACCTTCTTCCCCCAAGACATTGCAAAATTGTCAAGCGAATGAACCATGGACCGAACTTGAAAACAATCAATCTTAGAGACCAAGCAAGTCGTGACTCTGGTAATATTCCTTAAAAAACCCCCCCAAAAAACGTAAAAATATGCTGATTATGCTAGCAGTGCTACTTTTATAAAAAGTGCAAAATTATGCTCGTTTTTCCAAATTATGCCAAAAATTATGCTAGCACAATCTATAAAGGCCTAACTGCAAGTGCGCTATTGGTTAAATCAAATTACATTAATCAAAGGTGCAATGAACTAAACTGCAAGTTTTAGTGCTAGGAAACACCATTAGTTTGAGAGCTACCAAAGAAAAAAACAAACAAAATAGTCTCAACGATGTGCAAGCGGAACAACGTGAACAAAGGTTTTGCATCTTTTCTGAACCATACCTGTCTTACGTAGACAACTTCTTCGTTCGTTTATATGGTCCTGTTAACTTTCCGTTCGAGTAAGTCTGTGTTACCCTTACTTTGTATCATCAAACATTCTTTGAAAATTTCGTGTGTAAATGTGCACTTGCCTGACTGAGTACAATTTGTTCCACTTCCAATAAATCCGTGATTACAGGTACACGAGAACGAACCAATTGTGTTATTACAGGTGGCATTTGAATGGCAAGGACTGGATAAACATTCGTCTATATCTACAAAGAGGAAGACTAAATGATAGAATTGCATTATTTGTCAAATCATTTCACGATAGGTTTTGCTTGAAAAAATTGCAAGCAAACCCGTGATTCCCTTACTTTGTACTAGCAAATATACTGCTAAACTTTCATGAATAAATGAACACTCCTCCGTACAGTTTATCCCACTTCCAACGAAACATTCATTGCCGTAACACTACAACTTTCACTTACAATTCAAATCAAAAATTTCTTCAAGTTACTTTTAAAGCATTATCAATATTAACAAGGAAAAAGAATTTTCAAACTAAGAAGTTTTTAAAGAGTAAACGGCGATAAAATTAATAACTTAAAGAAGAAAATGCACGGTGGTCAGAGGAGCTGAGGACCTTTTGACTTAACCACTGCATCTTAACAAATTAAGTCAAATACAATCAGTAGAATAATTTTCTTATTTACATATTAAACTTTACGGTAAAACTAACCACGAGTGTTGTCATTAGTAGCACTTACAATGCAAAGAATTGGATAAATGTCGAAATGAGGAAAGGGCTGCTAAATTAACTTTAATATCACCAAAATGAGAACGTTTTTCCCAAACTTTTATGGCATTTTTGATAAAACTTTAGCTCATTACGGAATTAAACGAGAATCACGTAGTTGGAATTGAAAACAACTTTAGGGAAAACAGCAGCGGTTGACGAAGAAATTGCTTTCTTTGAATTCGAAATTATGTATTTAGCATCCATTCCTCTTATTTATAAATTGGGAGCCAAGTAAAAAGATAGTCGAATTAAAAACAAAAGAACAAAAGAAAAGAAAGTCAAATACTAAAATCTTAAGTTCGCAACCTAAAAAGGCCAAGAGGTCTCGTCCTCGGTTTTCAATGTTCTGGGATGTTCAGCACTCTCGGTCAAATCAGTGTGTTGATCTAGCGCTGCGGTCGGTTTTAGGACTTTGTTTACTTCGGATTTTCTACACTACACTGGTTCACATTCGTCTCGGACGATCAAATGTTTAATCCTAAACGATAAACATGTTCATACAAGCAATAGTTCCAGCGATTTATTCGCGAGACACGTTCTCATCAAAGAACGATACCAAAAATGAGAGAAAAAACCAATAAAACAAAATACCTTTCGACCAGGGATCACACCCAGGAAACTAACTGCAAGTGCGCTATTGGTTAAATCAAATTACATTAATCAAAGGTGCAATGAACTAAACTGCAAGTTTTAGTGCTAGGAAACACCATTAGTTTGAGAGCTACCAAAGAAAAAAACAAACAAAATAGTCTCAACGATGTGCAAGCGGAACAACGTGAACAAAGGTTTTGCATCTTTTCTGAACCATACCTGTCTTACGTAGACAACTTCTTCGTTCGTTTATATGGTCCTGTTAACTTTCCGTTCGAGTAAGTCTGTGTTACCCTTACTTTGTATCATCAAACATTCTTTGAAAATTTCGTGTGTAAATGTGCACTTGCCTGACTGAGTACAATTTGTTCCACTTCCAATAAATCCGTGATTACAGGTACACGAGAACGAACCAATTGTGTTATTACAGGTGGCATTTGAATGGCAAGGACTGGATAAACATTCGTCTATATCTACAAAGAGGAAGACTAAATGATAGAATTGCATTATTTGTCAAATCATTTCACGATAGGTTTTGCTTGAAAAAATTGCAAGCAAACCCGTGATTCCCTTACTTTGTACTAGCAAATATACTGCTAAACTTTCATGAATAAATGAACACTCCTCCGTACAGTTTATCCCACTTCCAACGAAACATTCATTGCCGTAACACTACAACTCTCACTTCAAATCAAATCAAAAATTTGTTCAAACTTCTTCAATTGAATTGAAACACTGCACATCCATCCTCATGGATAGCGTTAAGTTGTTGTGAGAATATCTCGTGCAATTAAATTTGATAAAAACTCGCCTACAATCCCTGTGGACTCGATAGATCAACAGGTAGAACGGCGGACCTGTATCCCGAAGGTGCGAGTTCAAATCCCGCTCGAGTCAACATTTTTCAGTTGACTTGAGCAGTGTAGGTTAATTGTGAAGTTATCATTTCATAATACCCTGAGGATGACTCTGAAATAGTAGGGACATAGTAGGGACATAGTAGCGCTCAGTTTAATTAGTAAAACCTTGCGGGCAATATAGTAAATATCACATTCAAGTCAATCAAACCATTTCCTGGGCAAAAGGATTCCTGCTTCACCTGTCGGGTCCGAAATTTTATCTGCAACATTCGTGTATTTTTGATGGTGGTTTGATCATCTGAACTTTCAGTCGGACATGTCAGGAGTATCTTTCGAAAATCTTTCTTTCAAAATATCTGAGAAGTTGTACTTTGAGGTAGTCAGTGGAGATTCAACAATGGATATTGGGAGTAGTCTTATTAAACCTAAATGGTTTTTTTTTGCACTATCTTTTCCTGTTGGGAGACAATAATGTAGTGTGACAGTCTGGTGTTTGAGCTGTTCGCAAGCAAGTAAACCAAAAATCAATATTGTCGGAGAATTAAACGGTTCCATCTTGTGTGCTCGCTAATAACAAGTTGAAATGTAGCAAGAAGCGCGTGGACAGTCAACCTGTATTGTACAAAACAAACTCCGAAAAGAAGCATCTTGGTACCCAAAATATGAGTGAGACAAGACAAATATAACTGAATACATGAGCTTGGTAACTACCTATTTGAGAAGGACGCGATGACATCATCATTTGTTATTCACATAGATATTAATAAACTGACAGGAAACGTGCTAGTATCGGAGTTGACAGCATGAGAACTGACAATTAGAAAGATTACATATTAAATAAGAAAAGTTCTTTGCTGGCTTTTAAACCATTATTAAAATTCGGATTTTTAAGTTTTAGATATAGAGCTTCTAAGATAAGCAACTGGTTGAAGTAACTGTCAGTACAAGCATGAAATATTTTAAAGTTTCTAAAATTTAACGCTTTGATGTGCTCTGAAAGGTCAATGGAGTGTGAAATGTCATTGTAGGCATTGTTGTGTTCTTACCAATAAAACAAGGTACCACTTCTAGATTTCAATATTTCAGCTTTTAATGGCGGACAACAACAACACAACTAGAGACTGTCAGAGCATGCGTACATCTACCGGAACCATGCGGCCGGTACACTATACCGGAAGTGTCGGTTACTTCCGGTTACAAACGTTACAATTTTCCCCCTTTAAAAAAAAAATATAATCATGTGGCTCATAATATCAATGGTTTGTTCGTCAACTTAAATTTTAACATGTTCTAGGGTTTGATTTTATAACCGTTTAAGATACGTTCACCTTAAGTATACTTTGAGGCACTGATTGTCAATTAATCGGCACGGCTTTCTTCTTTCACGACTTGAGTAACGTGGTTCAATATCAACATTGGCCATCGGACTGCAACTTTGGGGATCACTAGGCTCTTCCTGAATATCCGAGCTTATGTTGGTAGACGGCTCCACTGGTTGAATCTCACTTATGCCATTTGGTTTGGCTGTTGGGAAAGTGATGATAGAGCTGTTGAACACTTCTGGTGTCTGTTCTCGGTCTCTTGATACTTTGCAGTTGGGATCACAGGAGCGAATTTGATCAATATGTCGCTTCCACTGCATATTGTTAACTTGGACTGTATAAGTCACTGGTCCTAGTTTCTTTAAAACAATCGCTCGAATCCACGATGGTTTCTTCGGATTCCCACGATAATCTCTAACCACGACTATATCACCAACCTCGAATGTCCGAGGTGTCTTCTCTTTTGGCATTGATCTTTGTCGTACGGACTGCGCCAGAGTGGGTCGACACATGTCTAGTCTTGTCCTCACTTTCCTCCCAAGAAACAACTCACTTGGTGTAGTTTTCGTCATGCTGTGCGGTGTGGTTCGGTATGACAGTAGGAAAGCGGCTAACTTCTGGTTCAGGGTACCACCTTCCGATTCCATGGTCTTCATTGCTTGCTTAAAAGTACGGACTGCCCGTTCTGCTTCTCCATTCGAGCTTGGGTGATATGGTGCTGACTTGATGTGAGCTATGCCGTTTCGTTTCAAAAATATTTCGAACTCTTCTGCAACAAACTGCGGGCCATTGTCTGAAACGACTTCCTTTGGGAGCCCATATGATGAAAACATACGACGTAAGGTGTTTATGGTACTCGCTGCTGATGTTGATGACATCCTCACAATCTCTAACCACTTCGAGTGAGCGTCCACCACAACCAAGAACATTTCATTCCGAAACGGTCCGGCAAAATCCACATGAATACGTTGCCAGGGTGTTTGGGGCCAAATCCACGGGTTGGCTTGTGCTTTCGGAAAGTTTGGCCACTGCTTTGTACACGATTCACACTTTGCCACTTTGTTCTCAATGTCACTGTCTATGTCAGGCCACCACACATGTAACCGAGCCAATGCCTTCATGCGCACCCTTCCAGGATGATTTGCATGTAATTCAGTTAGGATTTCTTCACGATAGTTTTCAGGAATTATCACTCGTACCCCTCTAAGTAAACAATCTTCTTCTAAGGTAATCTCTTCCCGTATACGGTGACACAACTTCAATTCATTGTCGAGCTCACCCTGTGGCCAGCCACTTCTTGTAAATTCAGCCACTCTGGATAGCCACTTGTCATTTCTGGTTGCTGATGCGACTCGCGTAGCTGTGATTGGTAACCCATTAACTTGCATCTTGTTTACAAGTTCAGCCTCCTTAAAGAAAACACCGTCACAAACCTGCTCAGATGTCTTCAATGGGAATCGGGACGTGTCAGCATTTCCATTCTGGTCAGTTGAACGATACTTGATGGCAAACTGGTAAGCAGAAAGTTGAATAGCCCACCTCTGAATTCGGGAAGCTGCCAGTACTGGAATACCCTTCTTATGACCAAGTATTAGTGTCAGTGGTTTGTGATCCGTGAGCAGAGTAAAACGTCGACCATATAGGTACTGATGGAACTTTTTTATGCCAAACACATTTGCGAGAGCTTCTTTATCAATCATCGAGTAGTTCCGTTCTGCAGAGGTCAGAGTTCATGAGGCGTAGGCAATCGGTCTTTCCTCAGAATCGTCAATTTGATGGGAAATGACAGCTCCTAATCCGTGTGATGAGGCATCTACCGCCAATATTACAGGTTTACTTGGATCGTAATGGGCTAGTACTTCAGATGATGCCAACAGCTTTTTTACCTTTTGGCAAGCTTGTACACACTAATTGGTCCACTCCCACTCTACATCATTTGCCAGCAGATGAGTCAAAGGTCGGACTATGGTGGACATGTTTGGCAGAAACTTCCTGTAGTAGTTCACAATGCCTAACCACGACTGAAGTTCCTTCTTGTTCTGCGGGTCTTCAAGTTGTAGAATGGCTTCTACCTTCTTTGGCGACGGGTGAATGCCATCTTTATTCACCTTGAATGCAAAATATTCCACTTCGTCCTGCATGAATGAACATTTCGATTCTTTAAGCTTGATACCGAAATCATCCAACTGCTGCAGAGTTGACTTCAGATTCTTCATGTGATCCTCATCGTCCTTTCCTGTGACTAGGATATCATCGAGAATGTATCCAACTCCACTAACTCCTTTCAGAATCTGATCCATGCTTCGTTGAAAGATAGCAGGAGCAGCTTCCACCCCGAAGGGAAGTCTAGTGTATCTATATAATCCCAAGTGAGTATTGATGGTTACGTATTTGCGTGATTCTTTATCCAGCAAAATCTGCTGATATGCATGTGATAAATCCAGTTTTGAAAACTTCTGGCCACCACTCAATTTACTAAAAACTTCTTCGGCTGTAGGTAGTGGGTATTCTGGAACATCAAGGACTGGATTGATAGTAATCTTATAATCTCCACAAACGCGTACTGTATCATCAGGCTTTAACACTGGCACAATTGGCGTAGCCCATTCTGAGCTCTCCACCTTTTTTATGATTCCCTCTTTCTCTAGGCGGAGCAGTTCACTCGCTATTTTGTCCTTTAGTGCAATCGGTACTGGCCTCGGTTTAAAGAATTTGGGTTGGGAAACTTCCTTGACCTTGAGTGTTGCTGTGATCCCTTTCACGGTTCCAAGCTTACCATTGAAAACCGAGTATGACTTGGACAGCTCTTTCACGTTTGGAGCATTTCGTTTGATAGTATAATGGATATCTCTCCAATTTATCCGCAGCTTATGAAGCCAATTCCTACCCAATAATGCTGGTCCCTCACTTCCCACAACTAACAAGGGCAATTTCATTCTTTGCGACTCATATTGCACTTCTGCCACAAATTCACCAAGTACTGGCACTGTTTGTCCGGTATAGGTTCTCAGCACAATGGAAGAACTTTTTAAAGGAGCAGACTTCTTAAATTTGTTATTGTAAAGTGACTGCGATATTAATGAAACTGAGGACCCTGTGTCAAGTTCCATGTTTATTGGACAGTTATTAATATTTACCTTGACCTTGATTTCCTTTTTGTCCTCCGATTTCGCGAACATAGTGTAAACTGACCATTCTTCAAAATTATCATCATCATAGCATTTACTTCCTCCAGTCACGTCCTCTCCTGCAAGCTTATTAAGTTTCGAAGTTTTTTTTTTAATCTTTCCTCTTTGTTCAGTGGGTGTTTCACAAATTGGAGCTTGGGCTTTGCCTTTCTTCTGGCACATTCTCCCCAGGTGACCAATTTCCTGGCAATTTCGGCACTTACTCTTCTTATGAAAACACACAGTTGCTATGTGATTCGACTTTCCACACCGAAAACACTGAGTTGACATCTTATTACAACTTTCGTTTTTATCTGAAACATCACCAGACAGCTTTTCCGCCTCTTTCGCAGCCATTTCCATGCTAAGCTCTATATCCAATGCTTTCTGCTGTGTCAAATCGGCTTCCGACAGCAACTTTCGTTGGATTGCTACAGACGACAACCCACAAACAATCGATCACGATCGGCATCACTTAGAAACCCCTGGAATTGACAATGCTCGCTCAACTTCCTTAATTCTGTTAAGTACTGACTCACCGTTTCCGAGTCCTTCTGTTTTCGTTGATGAAACTTAAAACGTTCGGCGATGACAAGTGGTTTCGGCTTCAAGTAGTTATGAATCAGTGTTTTAAGTTGCTGGTAGGTTTTATCACCTGGCTTATCAGGACTAGATAAATTACGAATCAACCCGTATGTTTTGTGACCACATACCGTCAATAATATTGACCTTTTCTTTTCTGCATCCTCCACATCGTTAGCAACGAAATAATGTTCCAATCGTTCGATGTATTCGTCCCAGTTCTGGTCAGAGTCAGCGTCGAATTCGTTAATAGTGCCGAATATAGCAGCCATATTTAGCAATATCCTTGTAATCTAGAATGCCAGGTACCAAAATATCCCATCCTCGTCGCCACTGTTGTGTTCTTACCAATAAAACAAGGTACCACTTCTAGATTTCAATATTTCAGCTTTTAATGGCGGACAACAACAACACAACTAGAGACTGTCAGAGCATGCGTACATCTACCGGAACCATGCGGCTGGTATACTATACCGGAAGTGTCGGTTACTTCCGGTTACAAACATTACAGGCATCATATTAATAATTTAGTTTGAAGAGATGTTGAATGCCTTGACGACTATAGAAATGAGCAGGTACTGCACTGAAATCCTTCTATGTGGCGTGTTCAATAAGACTTGTGTAAATGTTTCGTTCAGTTTTGCCAATATAATTCTAGTTGCAACCAGGGCAAGTAATTTCGTAGACAACGTTCTTGCGGGAAAAATCCGGAATAGGATCTTTGCTTGAAGTAAAATAGGAAATTTTTTTGTTTTATGAATAATAAATTTAACAGGCTTAGAAAGACATCTCTTAAGTTTATTTAAACAGGAGTTTATTAGACATTCACCCTTTCTACCAAGATAAGTAATCCTAATCCAAACCTTGGGAAGCTCATCTTCATCTCGATCTTCGTTCGCGTTAGAGACATAATTCGATTGTTTTTGTCGTAAGTGCCTTAAAATAGAATTACGAATGTGGTTGGGGAAACCGATCCAAAACATAAAAGATTGAAGTTTTTTTGATATAATCATTTAAGAGGTGGTTTGTAGAGCATATTCTCACTGCCCGGGCAAAACTAGAGCTGATCCACCTGTTTTCCGAGTCCATGGCTCAGTACTTGAGAAATGAGTGTATTGTGCTGTATGCGTGTCTTTACGGTAAATTGTGATGTCATCTTTTAATATTGCCAGATGAAGAAAATGAACGTTTTCATTAGTGAAATCATCAAAAGTAAATTTTAAATTAGGAGTGAAAGCTGTTAAATTGATCTAGAACTAGTTGTATGTCTTTAAGTTTCACTAAAACTAAAGTATCGTCAGCATATCGTTTATAAAACTTAAAAACGCTGCTTTGGATTAATTTTGAAACAATTCGTTTCCCAAACTCGTTTAAAATTATATTAGCGAAAACGGGACCTAAATAAGGTCCCATTGAAACACCATCATTTTATTTCTAAATTTTACCATTAAATAAAAAGCGGGTTTTGGTGCATGAATCGAAAATGGGTTTCTTTAACGTGCTTATCTTTAAGTTGGTAGTGATAATATTCACACTAAATTATCAGTATGATGCCTACAATGACATTTCACACTCCATTGACCTTTCAGAGCACATCAAACAGTTAATTTTTAGAAACTTTAAAATACTTCATGCTTGTACTGACAGTTACTTCAACCAGTTGCTTATCTTAGAAGCTCTATATCTAAAACTTAAAAATCCGAATTTTAATAATGGTTTAAAAGCCAGCAAAGAACTTTCCTTATTTAGTATGTAATCTTTCTAATTGTCAATTCTCATGCTACTCCGATACTAACACGTTTCCTGTCAGTTTGTTAATATCTCTATGAATAACAAGTGAGATGTCATCGCGTCCTTCTCAAATAGGTAGTTACCAAGCTCGCGCATTTAGTTGTTTGACAATGTCTATGTAATAAAGTCGAAATATTATCTTCTCAATTTTGTCTTGTCTCACTCATATTTTGGGTACCAAGATGGTTCTTTTCGGAGTTTGTTTTGTATTATATTTTTTAAAGCTGTCGGCAGGCATTGGATTTACCGTATTGCCCGCAAGGTTTTACGCTACAATGAGCGCTACAATGTCCCTTTCGAACTTTGATTCTTTACAGCCTCGTGCGCAATTTGACTTGGTTTAATAAAAAATTTTTACTTGTTAACCCTCGACATCTTACCCTCAACCCTCAACAATTGCCCAGATTCATAGTGTAAGTAGGCTGACCCAGTGGCGTAATAGAACTACAGGGGGCCCTTAGGAGATCGTTCAGGGGCCACAGTCACTCCCCTTAGTATAGGCATATATTTTAAGACATTAATCTCAATTGTCTTTACAGATTCATCGGGGAGGCCCTTAGAGGTCGGGGGCCTTAGGACTTGCTCTAACCCTGACCATAGTCCGTTACGCCACTGGGCTGACCTATTTGACTTAATCTAAATCCGCCACTGCAACCCATATAACTAGCGGAAAATTATCTCAGTGGTAAACAGCCACAGGCAAAGCTGATGTTGTTGCGGCGAGACACAGCTGATTTACAAATCCAGCTTTTCCCGTTGAAGAAAGTCATTGCGATTACTCTGGAAAACGTTTACCCAAACGATGTCGTTGCAGAAAAAGTCTTCGTACATGTAAATCATGTTACGTGTGTAAAAAAGATGTGTACTCGAACTGTCAATTACAAAATGAATTACGTGTTCTCGTTTGTGTTTTATTACTTAGTAGAAAATTTAAAGTGCGCATAAAGTCCATCAGGTGAAGCGAATTTTTTTCTTATACAGTACTTCCTCGATTAACCGTATCCCGATTAACCGAGCTTCGATTATCCGAACCGAAGGTAAAAGCAAAAAAAAAACTGTTTAAATTATCATCGATTTCCAACCGCCTAAACTTGGATTTGCAATAAAATTAAGTAGTTCAGAGGTGGCATTTAGAGGTGTCACGTTTCACCTAAGAAAAGAAGCACATGGAAACCGCGTCATATGAAAACAATCAGATATTAGATCATTTTTTGCGTAGACAAGATGTGACATTTCAACTTCGAGAACATTTTTCCCGGTTTCTTTTGTAATATTTTTTCTTTCGAACTTTTCATTTCAACTGAACAATTGTCTTCATCGAGGCTTTTACAAATTTGATAATTCCTTTAATCGTAAACCGAAGACTTTTACGCCGACCGAAACCGAGGGAAAAAAATATTTTGCAGGTAAATTGGTTATGTTCGCAAGCGATTTTTATCGCCAAAGTTCGATGTTACAACGTGTGGGAGTTCAATTTCTCATCACGCACGGCAAGGGATTTGGTTTAAGAACACTATAAGTGACTGATCAATGATTGCACAGTCATAAATAAAGAATTCGATTATCCGGTGTTTTGGATTATCCGAACGTTCCCGAATTGTAATTTACCAGTTGTTCGGATAATCGAGGTAGTACTGTACATGTATAAACACACGAGGGAAATACTCTACCGGAGTTCTTCCCCAAAATATGAAAAATCCATCTCGAACATCTTCGATAAGCTGCTTTGGTAATTATCTTCTTAATACGCACGCTCTCAAGCTGTTCTTTCAGAAAAACTTTCTGAGTCCCTGACGGGAATCGAACCCGAAACCTTCTGATCGCCGGTGAGACGCTCTAACCATTAAGCTACAAAGACTCATATGGTGAGCGAAGGTTAAATTTGTGTACTGGTTCGTATAGATGGTAGGCATATGTACTGCTAGTCTACAAGTCTCGATATGTCGTCCTTTATTTTTGTTTTATCAATGATGTGTTTGTGGTAGTTTGGTAATTATCTTCTTAATACGCACGCTCTCAAGCTGTTCTCTCAGAAAAACTTTCTGAGTCCCTGACGGGAACCGAACCCGTAACCTTCTGATCGCCGGTGAGACGCTCTTACCATTGAGCTACAAAGACTCAGATGGTGAGTATTAAGCGTGCGTATTAAGGGTGCGTATTAAGCGTGTGTATTAAGAAGATAATTTCCAAGCTACCACAAACACATCATTGATTAACACAAAAATAATAGACGACATATCGAGACTAGCAGACTAGCAGTACATATGTCTACCATCTATACGAACCAGTACACAAATTTAACCTTCGCTCACCATTTGAGTCTTTGTAGCTCAATGGTTAGAGCGTCTCACTGGCGATCAGAAGGTTACAGGTTCGATTCCCGTCAGGGGCTCAGAAATTTTTCTGATAGAACAGCTTGAGAGCGTGCGTATTAAGTAGAGCGAGATTGTCTGAATTTCGCGTAATTGGAATTTTGATTGTTCTTGCATTTCAGTTTCTCGTTCTGTTTCTTAAAGTCGGTTACTAAACCGACAGCGATTCTCTTCTCGGTGTTTTTATTAATCTTTCGTTCGTAATTAATAGCTTCTAGGAAGCCCAAAACATCAACTGTCTTGTATTCGAAAGAAATGTCAGCAATATCTGCGACAAAATATGTGGTTTCAGCAACATTGTCTAAGTCTAATTTGCCTATCTATACCAGGTATACCGAGGAGAAAAAAAACCTTCACGAAGTTTTTTTTCGACAAAGGACATATATACAAATGATGAAAATGTGGTGGGACCGCATTAGTGGCCCAGACTCATTTCATGCTGATTCAACGCAGAAATCGGAGGCTGAGTTCTTACCTGAACTTGAAGATCCAGTCAGTACTTTGTTGCTATTTTCTGCTTTCTCCGTAATAAACAGAACAATAAATACACAACACGCGACATTCAGAACAACGATTACTGAAATTAGAATGATGTTTAAAGTTGAGCAGCTTCTTTTAGGAGTACTTGGTGTGTCTGTGGGGCACTCCAAGTTTCGAGTTCGTTGCAAATCTTTGACTTCAATGATATCACAATAAACAACCTCTTCTGGTGCAGACGTCGCCATATAGAAAATCCCAGATACCTTGAGAAATTTCTTGAAAACGCGTCTTAGTTGGCGATGTGCGCTCTCGATTTTCAAAGCTGTTTTTGTGTATTTTAATCTAAAATACTCATTAATAATTCATAAAGAAAGCGCAAAAGAAACTGGCTTCTGATTAGTATGCTGTATATCGAATTCTGGATACTAATTAAGGTTATGAACATTTCCTTCGATTTTATATGTTAAAATTTTCTGAAATTTCGAAATAACCGTTAAACAGAACACAGTCAATAACAACATGGTCCTTCGATCCAAGTTCTATATTAAGGTAGATGAACGATGTTCAAGTTCGATACTCCGAAAATGATTTCTGAGCCCCAGACGGGGATCGAACCCGTAATCCTCATCTACCTTAATATATCCAAGCTTTCATGTTTCTCAAACATTAAACTGCGTCAATCATTATTAATATGTGGTGACTTCCGCTTAATTTGCACATATATATCAAACTTGCATCCTAACTCACCATGTGAGTCTTGGTAGCTCAATGGTTAGAGCGTCTTACCGGTCATCAGAGGGTTGAGGGTTCGATTCCCGTCTTGGGCTCAGAAACCATTTTCTGTGTATCGAGCTTGAAGATCGTTCATCTACCTTAATATATCCAAGCTCTCATGTTTCTCAAGCATTAAACAAGATAAAACTATTGTTGAAACTGTGATATTTCGACTTTATTTCAAAGTCATCTTCAGACAGAATGATATTACAATAACATGCCAGAGTCTATATGCAGGAGGTGTGATGACATCATCAAGACGGAATTAGGAAACACTACCGGTAATCGCTGTTTACATGCTGAGATGTTGAAACGCTATGATGCTAATTAGAAATTCTCACCACCATAAAAAAAGCGGTAGAGCGTAAACAATACAAGTATCGGGATAAAAATGAGAGCCCAGCTCAAAATTTTAAGGCGAAGAACCATGATCGCAACAAGGCAAGACAAGTTAAAACATTTTGAAAATAAGTTGGATTCTAACGTTTCGTTGCAACGTGCAACATCTTCAGAATGTAATATTACAAGGTTATCAGTGTCTATATATAAGTCTATTTACATGCGAGAATGAATAATTAATTAGCGCCCAACCAATCACAAAAGGTGACAAGCTCTCATGTTTCTCAAACATTAAACAAGATAAAACTATTGTTGAAACTGTGATATTTCGACTTTATTTCAAAGCCATCCTCAGACAGAATGATATTACAACAACATGCCAGAGTCCATATGCAGGAGGTGTGATGACATCATCAAGACGGAATTAGGAAACACTACCGGTAATCCCTGTTTACATTGTGTGAAGCGGAGGAAGAGGTTGAATCAAGGAATTCGGCAAATGGGCATGTCTTGGACTATTTTACCACACGTTTCCTGTGTGTGGTCAACAAAAATCAATTTTTGCCTCTTCTCCTTCAGAAATGTGACTACGGCCTTGTGTTTCACTTACAAAATCTCTTAACAGCAACAGTTTCTTCATTAATACAGAATGTGGACCGATATTACCCCAGCCAAGAAATTTTTCAGTCCAGCAACCATTTACTACTTTGATTGATTTCATCTGGATACGTTTACGTGAAAAGCACGACTCCTTATGTTTGTGCAAATTCTACATATTTCGCTTTTCACTAAAAAATTGAGGAAGTTTGATATACAAAGGCTAGAAAATCAAGGGAATTCATTTACTGTGCTCTAGACTATTTTTGAAGAGTGTGGCAAACTATTCGTATTTGAGACAAATTGCACTCACGCGAGTCCATATGAGCAGGTATGTTTATATGTTTTAAGCGACTGATTTAATCTCGAATTGCAACCTCAGATTTCATGACTTACTTTCTATGCCTAGTCTTTTCGACTTCCTTATAACAACACAACGAAACAAATATCAAATTTGTTCATATGTTACCTGCTAAAAATATCACATAACCCATCTTTTGATCAAATATTTTTGTTATTTTCCACAAAGATCAGATTTTCCGACGAAGGCCTAAGTGACAGTTCCCCGATTTATAGCTGTTCACACCAGCAGAAGATGTGGATGGTCGTCCCTCACACTTCTCTAGGTCCGCCTCTAAATATAAGAAAATCACCCGAAAGTCTCATAAATTATCTCTAATGCTTTTGTTTTGCACGATGTGTTTATGCCTATAATTGTTACGCCTTTATTAATGACTTCCATACATTTCTACTAATCTACGCACATGTTGGCTTCTGCAAAATTTCTACGTCTCCTCTAACTCCAACTATAAAATCATTCCAAGATTTAACGTTTCCTTCGTGCTTGGATAAACAATTGGCTGAAATTTCCAATATCTTCCTTTCTGTGAGAACTTTAGTCCAGATGTTAACGTCGGTCATTTCTCCTTGAACCATTTGATCGACATCAAAGGATCCTCTTCGGACGTCTTGATCCTGCCCTAGGACCCAGGTCCCTCCTCCTAGTATTGTTTTCCCACTCTTAAAACCATCACCATTGTCTACAATCTTTCCATCTTTGAAAAATTTGTACTGTCCATATTGACTTGACCACGTAAAACAGATCGGGTGCCATATTCCGTCGTTGATTTTCCCTCCTGAACTGATACTTCTGAAATAATATTTAATTATAAAAGTCGAGAAACGGAATTAAGGACTCAGACAAACGATTTCATGTAATTTGAAGTGAAATACTGAATGGTATTCTCGATGAGAATATTTTAAAATGGTGATTTTGATGTGGAAAACAAAGGAAACCATAGATTAGGGAAAGCCTAATCTTAAACGTATCCCAAATTTTTTTTCTTGTACGCTTTTTTTACTTGAGGTTTTTCTACAACGTATCGACGAAGGAGCAAGGCGAGTGCGAAAATACCGAAGTACTCTTCCATTAAGAACGATCAAAAGAAGTTAACAAGAAATTTATTAGTCGACTTTTTAGTGCTTCTTTCATCACTTGTTACGCTTTATTTGTTTTGTGAAATGGCGGATTCATCTAGGGTTTATGAAGGGCTATGATATCTTTTTTCCATACCGTTCCTCTAAATTTCAGCTTAAAACAATCGAGGGAAAAGATTTCTCGACGTCTAAATAAGCATTTTGTTGCTAATCTTTTTTAAAATGTGCTTGAGCCTGGTTTGCTTGGCTTCAAATCTGTTCGGAAATTTTTCGGGTACAAAGGTGCCGGAATGCATGCATGACAATTTATTTCAAGTTATGGCAGACAGTCAGTGCGCGTCACTTTGCAAACCGATCGCATCATGAGCTCAGCCATGTAATAAATATATGTTATTGGCCAGGGTAAAAGTTTGGATAAAAGGATATTGATTGAGTTCAAATTTTAGTGGTAAGGAACAATCCAAAGGCGTGGTCCTATCCAGCAAAACCAGTATGAAACTAACATCCTATCTGAAACAAAGAGCTCAGTCTTGAAAGGATTCATTTACAATAACAATATTTCGTGGAGAAAAGAAAATACTGACAAGACTAATTTGAAACAGTTTCCAACGAAACAAACTACTTTTAAAAAAGCTATTTTCACACTACAGCGAATGTAACCACTATTTCCTGAGGCACTGAGACTTCGCTTTTGGAATGTCAGTTCACAATATTTGTATCAAAAGAAAAATTAATGTGTTACAAAGTATTTTTGGAGTTAATATGGCTTTTGAAAAAAAGAAGAAGACTTGGCTCTCAGTAATAATCTTGGCTGTTGATTTTCCGGGCGGAAAACGTAATCGTAACAAAAAGATCAGAGCCCAGCTCACAATTCTTAGGTGTATCGCCATAGTAAAATAGGCAAGTCAAAAGGTTTTAAAACATTTACTGACGTTTCGTTGCCTTGTGCAACATCTTCAGAGTGTAGGTTTACAGAGACGAGAAAAAACTATATATATGAATCTATGATTACATATTGGAATAATTAGACGGCTAACCAATAGAAAACTGGGAGACGTAACAGGAAGTGACACGCATACGGAAGAGGAAAGCATTAGAATAGAGAAAGGGGTGCGGAAGAGATATTTTCGTTGAGAGATGGCTTGTATTTAGAAATAAGTAAACTCTCTCGAATGAGGAGTTCAAAGTTAGAGGAAGACCTGCAGGTCAAATAATGGAAAAATCGTTGGGAGAAATAGCGTGATTAGTCTGGCGAGTATGAGCCTGGATACTGGAAGTAGGAAACGAAGTGGTTGCTCGTTTCTTACCCGTCAAAGGCGAAACCCCCATGTGTTCTGAGATACGCGTGTGTAAGTGGCGCCTTGTTTGGCCCAAATACAATGCTCCGCAGCATTGACACGTATATTTGTAGACAACACGCGATCTCATTAACATGGGGGTCCGGTCCTTGAAAAGGAAGAAACCAGACAACCGTCTTACAGATTGAAAAATAAAACGCAAAGTAACTTGTGGGAAAGCAGATGAACATAGTTTAGAGACCTGTGTTCGGATCTGTAGAGCATGTGATTCTGTGAAAGGAAGCTTAAAATAAATGATATTTTTCGGAGGAGAATCAGAATCTTTTCTGAGGGGACAAAACAGACGATCAAGAAAAAGACGGATGCAGCGATCAAGAAAAATCTCAGGATAACCATTCCTAAGCAATAATTTCTTAAGTTTAAGAACTTCAGCGTGAAAGTGGTGAAAGGAAGAGCATATTTTAAAGTACCGATCAAGTAGAGTATAGACGAGACCACGCTTATACGATAAAGGAATAAAACTATCAAAACTAGTGAATAAACCGGTAAAAGTAGGTTTCCGATAAACCGAAGTTGAAAAACCATCAGAACGATCAATCAAAGTGTCCAAAAAAGGAAGTGTAGAATCAATTTCTAACTCACTAGTAAACGTAATATTCGGATGCTGTGAGTTGAGATAATCTAGAAAAGGACGAACACGATTACGAGAGCGAAAAACAACAAAACAATCATCAATATAACGACGAAAGAAAAGAGGTTTAAATTCTAGACCATAACCAACTGCCCTCTAGAATTTAAACCTCTTTTCTTTCGTCGTTATATTGATGATTGTTTTGTTGTTTTTCGCTCTCGTAATCATGTTCGTCCTTTTCTAGATTATCTCAACTCACAGCATCCGAATATTACGTTTACTAGTGAGTTAGAAATTGATTCTACACTTCCTTTTTTGGACACTTTGATTGATCGTTCTGATGGTTTTTCAACTTCGGTTTATCGGAAACCTACTTTTACCGGTTTATTCACTAGTTTTGATAGTTTTATTCCTTTATCGTATAAGCGTGGTCTCGTCTATACTCTACTTGATCGGTACTTTAAAATATGCTCTTCCTTTCACCACTTTCACGCTGAAGTTCTTAAACTTAAGAAATTATTGCTTAGGAATGGTTATCCTGAGATTTTTCTTGATCGCTGCATCCGTCTTTTTCTCGATCGTCTGTTTTGTCCCCTCAGAAAAGATTCTGATTCTCCTCCGAAAAATATCATTTATTTTAAGCTTCCTTTCACAGAATCACATGCTCTACAGATCCGAACACAGGTCTCTAAACTATGTTCATCTGCTTTCCCACAAGTTACTTTGCGTTTTATTTTTCAATCTGTAAGACGGTTGTCTGGTTTCTTCCTTTTCAAGGACCGGACCCCCATGTTAATGAGATCGCGTGTTGTCTACAAATATACGTGTCAATGCTGCGGAGCATTGTATTTGGGCCAAACAAGGCGCCACTTACACACGCGTATCTCAGAACACATGGGGGTTTCGCCTTTGACGGGTAAGAAACGAGCAACCACTTCGTTTCCTACTTCCAGTATCCAGGCTCATACTCGCCAGACTAATCACGCTATTTCTCCCAACGATTTTTCCATTATTTGACCTGCAGGTCTTCCTCTAACTTTGAACTCCTCATTCGAGAGAGTTTACTTATTTCTAAATACAAGCCATCTCTTAACGAAAATATCTCTTCCGCACCCCTTTCTCTATTCTAATGCTTTCCTCTTCCGTATGCGTGTCACTTCCTGTTACGTCTCCCAGTTTTCTATTGGTTAGCCGTCTAATTATTCCAATATGTAATCATAGATTCATATATATAGTTTTTTCTCGTCTCTGTAAACCTACACTCTGAAGATGTTGCACAAGGCAACGAAACGTCAGTAAATGTTTTAAAACCTTTTGACTTGCCTATTTTACTATGGCGATACACCTAAGAATTGTGAGCTGGGCTCTGATCTTTTTGTTACGATTACTTGGCTCTCAATTCGTATTTTACTTGTCACTCTCGTCTTTACCTGCTAATTTGCAGCGATTTTTTATAACATGATAACGCCATGAGGTGTATTTTTTATTCAATTATAGAAATTGCGTAGTTTTGGATTTTCTACTTTTTCTACATACTTGTGTTCGGGCCAGTTTATTGAAGCCGTCAACTGATTTTGATCATGCACTAAAAATTCGTTGTGATCTCTGGGCACTGCGTATGATATATAATGAGCTTTTCCCTTCGTCTGATTTGTTTTAACCCAGAAACACGCAGTAAGTGCCATCATATCTGGTGCTCCCTCAGATATCAAGCAATCTGAGATATTTCTTCTATGGAACAACATGAACAGTTTTCCACCTAAATTTAAGAATAAAAAACACAGGAAAATGAGAAAAACTTCCACAGTCGGTAGAGCCGACTATTCAAAAACTATGTGCTCTCACATATGAAAATGTCATATGTCCCATCTAAGATGTGGGGTAGGAAGCAAGTGTGGGTTGGAGGGCAAAACCTTTCTGAGGCTCCTTTCTGCATGGAAAGGGCACTCTCAAAATAGATAACATCTGTCATACCCGTTCTTTTGACATGAGGTTTGCATTTTACACCTTTTTCTGTTCATTATCAGGAAAATATACTATCATTAACGCCAACTTCAAACTCATTAGCGCCAACTTCAAACTCATTAGCGCAAAAATACATTCATTTTATTCAATCGACATTCTCTAGTTTAGATACGCAACCATTTGCTTCGAAAGGCATTCCATAGCGCCAACAGACGACCATTAACACCATTCTACTATACATTGCAGATAATAAAATTTCAATTAGGCAAGATATTTCTCTTGTGTAATTGAAATTTTATCCCTAATGTATGGTAGAATAATGTTAATGGTCGTCTGTTGGCGATATAGAATGCCCTTTGATGTTATGCCATCATGACTTAAAAAATAATTTAGGCAAATTTAAGCAAGCTAATACCTAACATACATTTCCCTTCTTGTACTCGGGACCCGTGGGCTTTACCAGCCCTTATCATCCTGCAGTTGCGCCACAGTCCTCAGTCCTGGCTAACTCAAGTTGCAACATCTGTCAGTGAAACACTTCCAATGAAAAGGCGTCTATTTGTTTTAATCAATTCTAAAACCGTCTTATTTGACAACTTTTCACCAAAGGTGGACAGAATATTGTTGAATAATTCAGTAATTCTTAATTATTGTTTTAGTATAATAAGACAGGTGACTAATTAAAAGAAAGTAGTAAACTAGCACTTTTAAAATCTCCTCGGTAACATTTACAAAGATAGCCGCCATCTTCCTACTGAACCTTCACTATTATATTTACCTGCAGATGAATATCGAGATTTACGATGTAATTTTCTGGCCAATCACCACGTGGGAGATGCAATAATCACTTGTTTAATTATATTGGCGTATAACTTGAAAGCTGATAGATTATGCGAAACGTTTCATTCTCTTACCGCCTATACTGCAAACTACTTTTCTTGGACCACTTTTGTCTTTCCATATCCAGAACTCTCCACTCTTATTTCCTTCACTGTTGTTACGTTGCTCCAAAATATGTTCACATGAGCGTCCAGGATTTTGGTAAGGGCCAATCTAAAGTAAAAAGGTACGAAATCGTGGTGATATCACAGTAAAATTGTCATTCTCGCCGTTACAGTTGCTGTCAGTCCCATGTATCTTTCATTGTTATCATTTCCATTGCCACGGTCATCTCCTCCAGCAACAAAGACGTTGCCCGAAAGTGTGGATGAATTATTTAATGTACAACTTCTAACACGTACAAAAATTTCACTTGCAGTTTGTCGTAGGAAAATAATATTTCATAATTGAATTGTTTCAATTTCATACGTGAAAATGTTCAAAATCAATACGTTTTTCACATGTGAAATGACATGTAGAATTTTTGTAAGGGAAGGTTTGACAATCTCTTCGATAATGATAACCAAGCTGGCATTCAGATACTCAAGAACTAAGGTCTGTGTTTCCAAGCTTAGATAATTTGCAGTCTAGTGGGTAATTCCTAGTTTAAATTACAAAATTTTTCCTGACCAGGGCTACCTAGAACATAGACGTTGCATTCATATTATTTGAGATAAAGTTTGAGATTTGACTGAGGTTTGGCATTGCGAGTTATTATTGGAAGTTGGCGTGGCCGTTAAAGTTTAGCCAGGTGCACAAGCTTGTAGTATTTCAGTCGTGCTTATTCTTTTCATTTTATTTTGGGTTCATTCTTGTCCTTGTCACTTTTAATGACCATTTTTATCTATCAATAGTGTCGTAATGCTTTATTTTTTGTCAGTACTGTGATAGTAAATGTTACTCATCTGAGAGTAAATGATATCCCGGCATTCATGCATGATTTGTTAACAACAGTAGGAAGATCTGAGGTCCAGGATATAAGATCTGATATCTGGATGGACTAACCTTTCCGATAACATTCTCGGAATCTTAAATGTCGCTGAAACGTTCCTAAATAAGAGATGGTGTGCATTGCGGGCTACATAATTTCTGTACTTTTGTTAAAACAGAAAATACTTTATTTAAGTAGTCTTGTAAACGGGAGATGAATTCAAGTCAAAAATAGGAAGGCGAAGCTTGGCAAAAAGTTAATGAGGATTTCTTTGTATGCTTAAAATTTTTCAATTTTCTGCAATGCTCCTCAATTCAAAACATTGTTTTTGACCAAACAGTAACTGGCTATTGCCAAGTCTTTTTTCTCTTTTAAATGCACCCTTCCTTACGTCGTTCACTCGCTTGGACAAAATCCTCTCACGTCAGGAAGCGTATTTCTAGTATTAGCCATACTAAACTATTAAAAGTCTGATCCCAATGATAAAAAGTTAAAAAGACAAAGTTAATCATTCGATAAAGGAAATGGTATTCTAATGGATATCGTAGTGATGCGGGGGTTATTCAATGAGGAAGGTCGTTTTATGCCATTTTTAACTTTCAGATTTATAACCGTTCATATTTTGCTTCCAATATTCTCACCTTTCAAAAATTTCCTTGCAAACAAGAATTGGTATAATTATTAGTCCGTGAAAGAACAAGATGGGTATATGTTAATATAAAAATTGATACTAAAGTCAGTCTATAAAAATTTTATACTCATACACGTTCAACGATTTTGGAGATTTTTCCACCTTACTTCCACCTTCCCCGTTCCACAAGACTGATAAAATGCATCCGTTTCAAAAAAATATTAAGAACTTACCGGCGCTTCTATGACGTTTTCATCTTCATAATAACCAAAACCGTATTCTGAGGTCATAAAATGCTCATAGTTATTGTGTGTGTTGTTATTCAGTTCACATCGTTTCGTTTCCCCCATCTCACCATATTTGTAGTTGTAGGATTTACAATCAATGTTGTCAATACATTCTTTGAGGCATTCTCCGTTATCTTTCACGTTATGTGTTGCGATAATATGTCGAGATAGTCTCCAGCCTACGAAATTTAGATGTAGTTGTACTCGGAGTAAGAATTAGAATATAAGGCTCCTTTGAACTTTCAGATCATCTGTCTAGGTAGATTACGCATTTATCAAACTGAGTTAGATTTTCACTCACCCTGTAGGGTGATCTCTAACCTCAGAGCAGCTACCTTTGTCCTACAGGCTAGCATCGTGCATTCATTTTATAAGTTGAATGCATAGGCAGCAGAAATATCTATGCATCAGTCGAGATATTGCTCATTTGCCACTTTAGATGTGCTTCTGACTCGCGGCAGCTAAATGGTTCAAGTTGCTCAAGAATCGTCAGAACTCGGAAATTGTCTCGACTGGTGTCAAGTGCTCAGAAAAAATCTTTAAAAAATTTTCTCAAAGTGAAAACTGAATTTTAAACACGAATGGTTGAGATTTCTCTCTTCGAGAAAGACTCGCTACTAACCGTCACAAAAGGTTGAACGGAGCTGTACAGTGATGAACAAAGTAGGCAATTGTTTAAGTAAAAGTTATATACCTTGACCGAAGTGTTTAAGCCCGAATAAAATAATAAAATAAATAACCTACTTATATAATCGTTGGTGAAGTTTTGAAAGGCGTAGTTAACTTCCCGACAAACGTATAGACATGGCGAAATTTCAGTGAAGTTCATGAATATCTTTAGGTGGCGTATAAGTTAGTTATAAACCTCTCCAGATCAAAAGAACCTGAGCCAAAGATAAGGGAGAAAGAAATTACCGAAAACAACATGTTGTTAAGCTACAATTTAAGGAAAACACAAGGTCAAAATAACAACGGTGTTATCATGACATTATTGCAAAGCTTTTGTCAAAAGTAATGAATTACAAACAAGCTAGTATTTATGTATAAGCCCACTTTTCCCAAAATAGCTGTTATGAATCAACGATTGTTAAGACGACAGCAGAAGTCTGCACCAGATTTTAATGCATAACACATCTTTCTTCTGCAGTGACGATGTCATCTCCTTGGGGTTATAGATAATGACTTGACTTGTTTGTGACTGATTAGGTTTGACAAAGGCTTTGTAATAATGTTGAAATATATTCGAAAAATAAAGATTCGAGCCCAGCTCAAATTTTTAAAGTGCAACATGTTAAGATGAAATTTCAGTTTAATTCTAACGATTCGTAGCTATTCGAGCAACATCTTCAGAGTAATAGATTACAGGTGTCAAATTCGATCTATATATAAAATTATTGATAAGTCAAAATAATTAATTAGGCGACTAATCAATAAGGGAAAGATGACAGGGTCAAGAAGCTGGCTTAACATACGGCTTAACATATATATATATATATATATATATATATAATGTTATTATATTTTATGTATTATGAATTATGTATTACCCCGAATTTCCTCTAATAAACGCCCCTGCGTTTATTAAATTTTGAAACAATTTGGTGCGGTGTTTATTAGAAGGAGGTAATTATAAGGGAAGGCGTTTATTAAAAAATCAAAAAATTGTGTTGAAATATTTCGTCAAAGGAAAATTATTTAGCAGATAGGCTGGGCAGTTTTGAATTAAAGAAGTTTCAGTAAGATTCGAAACTTTTCAATGTCTATTCCCTGTAGCTATCTCAACATATAACCTATGTCTCAACGTCAATATCCTCCTCGTCAATATCCTCCTCGTCATCTTCATCGACAAGATGAAATTCTTCACCTGCTTGAAAATGAAAAGTGAATCTGACAATTATAGCATCCTTTTCCCAGCACTTTCTGTGTTTTCCATCATAAACGCCACTCTGATGAGTGCGGCGTTTATTAGAAGGAGGCGTTTATTGCCATTCTTGTGTGGAAATGGGGAGCGTTTATTAGAGGGAAGCGTTTATTTGAGGCTCGGCGCTTATTAGAGGATATACGGTATATATTATACGGGACCTCACGCACTGCAGATCCGAATCCAGGTTTTTTAAGTGATACTCTTCAGTTTTTCCTCAGTTCTCTTTACGTTTTATTTTTCAGTTAGGACGACGGCTATCCACTTTTGTTTCTTTCAAGAACCATATTCCACTGAGATCGCGTTTCATTTGTAAGTGCACATGTCAATGCTGCTCAGCATTGTATTTGGGGCAAACACGGCGTCATTTACATACGCAAATCTCACAACACATTGGGGTTTCGACTTTGACTGGAAGGAAACTGGCAAGCATTTCGCCCTCTCCAGTCCATGCACATTGTCAACAAACTTCAGTTATTGTTTCTCCCGACGACTTCTCTATAATTTCCTCTTGTCGTACATCTTCTAACCTTGAGCTACTTCTCCAAAAAGGTCTACTTATCTCTAAATTAAAACAAACTCCAAACGAAAATATCTTTTCGATTCCGTTGTCTTTATTCTAATAGCTTGATTTTTACTTTCAGGATGTTAAGCCAACTTCTTGATCCTGTGGTTAGCAGCCTAATTAATCATTCTGACTTGTCAGTAGTTTTATATATAGATCGAATTTGACAACTGTAATCTTTTACTCTGAAGGTGTTGCGCGAATAGCGACGAAACGTTAGAATTAAACTAAAATTTCATCTTAAGATTTTGTACTTTAGAATTTTGAATAGGGCTGTAATCTTAATTCTTCGATTACGTTTTCCGTCCGGAAAATCTGTAGCTACAATGTTGAAATATCATCGTTATTACCACTGAGAGTGGCGATAAGTGGGGTCAAATTGACCTCAGGCCCGGTAGAAATAAGAAGGTGCCTAGTTCGCTTGAATTCAGATTTCTAATCACTGGAAAGAACTACTATTGCTTCCATGCAACCAATAATTCTTAGTAAAATAAGGTAATATCACCATTTTCCCATTCCAATTTCTTAACTTTCGTGTTCCAGCGTCGAAATAATATACAACTTTACATTACATGACGTTTACACTTATTTGACATCAATGTACGTGGTTTAAGTTAAAGTAGCAGTTTAAAGTAAAGAAAGTATCGATTCACCATTAATGGAATACTGGATTAACCACATATGAAGGAATGTTTGTAAACCAGTCAAAACTTCTTAAGCTTATTAATTACCTAAATTTATTAATTTAAACTTACAATTGCTTTACTGCATCGTTCATCTATCCTGAGCATTGCTTTACTGTTTTGTTCACTTTTGAAGGTAAATTAACAATCAGAAGTCGGGATATTGATTTAAAATTTTGTTTAACTTGCGAAAATATTTTTGAATCTGGAGAAAGAGACAAAAATAGTCAAAATTTTGTTTCTGAAAATGTCGCCTCATAAAATTTTCCGCACGAGGCAACCGCTCCAATAACTCCCAAGTCGGTACGCCACGGAGTACATTACCGAGAATTCTTTCGACAAACTAAATGTCTCATGAAAAGTTCCGAAAATTAAAGAATACTAAGTTTCATTCCTCCCGACAGTTGTTGAGGTTAGTCAAATTGATTTTCGACTTTGGGGGGAACTATCAACATTTCTACCTCAACACACACACCCGATGCAGCTCTCGGCAATCCTGATCATCTTTATTGTTCTCATCTTGCGTTGTGCTCAAATCGGCAAGATACAAGTTTTCTACTTTATTTCAAGAAATTAGCAATGCTTTTAGAAGTGCATATGTTTTGTTTTCTGATTGACATGTAAAATGTGCGGTCATGTCAATACAACGTATGAAGACCTTTGAGATTGAGACATAAGTTCCGAGTGAGCTAAAAGAGGTCGACCGGATGTTGATAGAACGTTGTTCCCTGATGTCGAAAAGACGTCGAAAAAGTGGTCAAAAACGCTCATTCAATCGACGTCGAATCAACGTCGAAACATTGACATTAACCTTTCGGTTATAGAGTGATTCAAATAATGTCTAAAGTAATTGACACCTATTCAGAATAAATGTAGAAAGAAATGACATCCGGGCATAAAACCTGTCAAAACTAGCCTTGACGGATCGTCAAATCTTCAAGCCTGGTTCACGCGAGCAACATAAGCATAAGGATAAAATCAATACGAAAACAAAGTATGATGCCCCCTCTGAGATTTACGAAGACAAAACAACATGAATTTTTCTTTGTTTCGTCTTTTGTTCGGCTCTTGGTTTATGCTTCGTTATGATCATATGCTTATGCTTATGATGATTCTTATGTCGCAGGCTTGACTCCATTCCTTTGTTTTGCCTTTTCTTTTCTCCTTATGCTTATGCTTATGCTCATGCTCATGCTCACGTGTGAACCAGGCCTTAGGACGACTCGCCAATACAAGTTACCATTTCTACGATCTCTCACGGATCGTACCGACAATTTCACGAAAATGAAAATTTGCCAATGTTTCCACTATTGGGTAAACCTTATTCCTGATTTCATCATAGCGTTCGGCAAACGTGGATCATGAGTGTGCCTGCCAAAGTCGGGTTCACTAACTTCCTATGAGCGAACAAAGAATGTTTTCCAATGGGATTTGATCATGACGTCAATAATTTACATGAGTAGTATAAGGTAAAGGCTTAACAATAAACAAATTTTTAACACTTTGTCTCTGATGTAATTTACTCGAAGACGTTGAAACGGTTGAGCTGCCGTCCAACTTGTGTATTTATTCCAACAGAAGCAAATTCGGACAGATCTAAAACTTAGAGAAAACAAGTCAATCTTAAGCGAGCAGGATGGAAATTTGGAAGGAAATAGAAGCAAATGGTGGAAGAACGAAAGTGGCAAGTCAGGAGAATTCAAGGTCACAAAAAGAAGCCTTCTGTCCTCCAACCAGGATTTCAATGACGTTTTAAAGAAAAGCAGGTAATTGGAATGCATCGAGATTTCATGTCAAAGGTCTCTTGGTATAACCGAACGTAGTTTGATTTGCAAAATTCCTGAGAGTTAATTGATGGCCTTTTAAATTGTTGGCTCATTGACGTGATTTCATATGTTTCATCGGCTACAGCAAAGGAATATCTTTCCAATGGACAACATTTAAACCTCAAATCTTTCACTGCCGGAGCTCTCCCTTTGACAAGTAAAATCATCCAGCGTTAGCTAGAGTAAAATAATGGAAGCCTTATCCAGCTGGGAAAGAGTAAACTTTGTAATGTTTTGGACTTGTTCTATTTGCTAGCTCTGTTTGACAGGGACAGCCTCTTGACTATGTACTTTTCGATTAGATTTTATCCTCGGAATGGCACTTGTGGGGGATAACCAACTTTTTGGCGGATAAACTCCAAGTTCGGTAGTTCAAAACATCGCGATTCTGGTGCCACTTGACTAGCTTCAGTTCCTTGCGAACGGAGTGGCAGTTTAAAGACCTTAAGAACGAAGTTGAATGTCAGCCAAGAGACTTGGCATTCCTGGAGCCCGTTGTTTAACTCGTTCAGGTCCATACACAATCTTTGTATTTTACTCTGACTAATCCCAGACGAGTTTCTTTTTCAAGGGAAGACCCTCTAGACAGTAAAGGGTTAAAGCTTGCATAGCTTGTCGAGCAGGTGAGTCGACAATGATTGAATAATGAATTGTAATTTAACAGTGCTATCCATTCTCTCAACAATTGAAATGAGATTTTATCCTCCGAATTTCACTATATGGTGGATAACTCCTCACCCTCAGCTGATTAGCGAATAGCGAGGATAGCGCTCTTCACTCACTGGGGCTTATCAACTGAATAATATCTCCTAAACCGTATTCAGGTCCATACCCAACTTTTTAATTTTACTTTGTCTAACGACAGACGATTTTATTTGTCAAGGGGCGACGTCTCCTGCTTTGAACAACCAATCTAATTGTTGATTTCAGGTTCGCATTGAACAGGAGTTGAATTTGAAGAAATCATTTGGTGAAGCGTTTTTCCACCTTAACGTCCGTTAAGGCTTTTTCGAAAGGTGCTTTACTTTTACGGTTACTTCGGAATGTAAATTCCGAGAAGATCAGTTGAAACCGACTTAACCATTTAATGCCTGATTTATCTTTTTATTTATTTGTTCTTTATTTGGGTTGTTTTTTCTTTCTTTTTTTTTTTTACCATTTGTCGTCCTTAGTTATATGACATATTGCAGATATCAAGGTAGATGAACGATCTTCAAGTTCGATACTCAGAAAATAATTTCTGAGCCCCAGATGGGAACTCATCGACTACTTGCATTTATTCGATCTGTTGAACGTCAGAACTTTGAAGTTGTTCAGCAACTGGGTTGTTTGGCATATGAATGCAAGTGGTCTATTATACTCAGAAATCATCTTCTGAGTATCGAGCTTGAAGATCGTTCATCTACCCTAATATATCCAAGCACTCACGTTTCTCAAACATCAAATTGCAGATATCGGGCGTTAAATGACTAAACCTTTAAAGAGAAGCTCATAACTTGACTCATTTCTTTTGGAAAAAATCTCAGCTCGCTGAATATTTCTATTAATAGGAAGTCTAAAAATAGACCACTTGCATTCATATGCCAAACAACCCATTTGCTGAAAAACTTCAAAGTTCTGACCTTCAACAGATTGAATAAATGCAAGTAGTCGATAAAACCATTTCTTGTAAGACGTCATCTCACCATAAACTTTTTCTGATTTCATTTGTATATCGTTAACTAGCGTTAACTCGGACAAGAAGTTCTTAAAAACTCTCTCCAGATCGAGACGCTAAGCGGTCTCAGTCTCCTGTACGTAAACAAACCTGGTGAATTCCAGCATTTATCACATTTTTAGAAAGGAAAACGTCTTATTTCAAGGAACGATCCCGGAGCTTGGCTTTCACTATGTGACCACATCAGGTATGTGTTGATTCATTTTTTGGTTGCGTACGTCACAAATCGTTTAGCGTGGATATTTTAAAATCCTGAACATTTCTGAAACGCGAAAAGATACAGACACAAGGAAATCGGTATTATTCATGACGGATAAATCTGATGAAAAATTTATTTACTTCGTATACACTTCATCAATTGGATTATGTGCTCAAAATTTCCGAGTTGAATGTTGACGAGGGAAATTGACAGCGAATGATCTAATTATTTTCGTAACAACTAATAGACTTTTTAGCTATTCCGACATATGGGTCGTGATTCCTAAAAGAAACAGAGATTTTTTTTGTTGTACCAAGGGGTATCATCCTTAAATCTTTTTGTTAGAAATTCGGTAACTAATAAATAATAACGTGTAGCCACTAGTAACACAGATGTAGAGTACGACATTTTAAATATCTTTGTAGGTTTAATAAAACAAATGTTTCCGAGTATACCTTAAATTGCATGAAATACAGCGGACGATTGGAAGAACTCGATTCCATGATGAACAATATGGAATGTAACTCCAACTATTTTTTTCCCGTTCAGAGTAAGTCAAAGTTGAATTCTTAAGCTATTTTTGGAAAACAAATGGTAAAAAGGACACAATAACATACCACGTGATACTGACTAATCAATTTCACGTAAACTTACTATCGAAAAATGATGCGAAACAAGCAGCGTGATCCCATCTTCCACAATACTTTTGAAATATGTTAACGTAGAGATGACAATGAATAATCATGGAAGATTTCCTGATGCTAAATTGTTTGGCTCCCAGATCGTTCATAAAAGAATGAAACATACTATACCATGTTTCACATTGATTTGAAATCGTTCATTCCTCCTATTTTCTTGTTAGACTCCTTTAATTGGAAACTTGCGATAGATACGCACACGACTGACGAATGTGCTTTTGTGAAATTAGTTTTTTTTTGTTAGTCTTTTTTTTTCATTGAACGATTTTGTCTGCCTTCTTTATTCGTACAGTACAGCTGATATTGATCTTGTCAGAATAATACCTTTTTCACTTCATGATGTTGGCTTGAATTCGTAAAAGAACATAACCGTAGCTTCCTGAAGTAGAGAAGGAGCTTGACTCCTCGGGAATTCAGCAAATGGACACGCCTTGGACTATTCTACCACTCGTTTCCTATGTGTAGTCTACAAGCATCAATTTTTTGTCTCCTCTGCTTCTGAAATCTGACTACGGCTTTGCATTTTGCTTACAAGATCTCTCAACAGCCCCAGTTTCTATGGTGACAATTATTCGTCATGGACTGATATTACACCAGTGAACAGATTGTTAGCCCTCCGATAACAAACTTTCTGTATTTAAGACAAATTGCAATATCAACTCAAGCATGTCCATATGACCACGTATACCAGATATAAAGTGACAGATTTTACCTCGAAATTCATACTCAATTTCATGACTTCCTATTTCTGTCTAGTCTTTTCGACTTCCTTATAACAACACAATACCGAAAATTTTAATTTCATATCTGCGTTAGCTACTAAAAATATCAGACAACACCTCTTTTGATCAAATATTTTATTGTTTTGTACTAAAGTCAGAAATTTCCGACGAAGGCCTAAGTTACAGTTCCTCGAAAAATAGCTATTCACACCAAAAGAGGATATGGGTGATCGTCCCTCACACCTCTCCAGGTCCGCCGCTAAATACAAGAAAACTGCTCGAAAATCTCACAATTAATTTTCTTTAATTCTTGTGTTTCTAAAAATGTGTTTATGCCTATAATTCTTATCCCTTTATTTATGTCTTCCATACCTTTCTACTAATCTACGCGCATGTTGGCTTCTGCAAAATTTTTACGTCTCCTCTCACTCCAACTATAAAATCATTCCAAGATTTAACGTTTCCTTTGTGCTCGGATAGACAATTGGCTGAAATTTCCAAGATTTCTCTCTCTGTGAGAACTTTATTCCAGATGTTAACGTCGGTCATTTCTCCTTGAACCATTTGAGTGACATCGAAACCTCCTCTTTGGACATCTTGATCCTGTCCTAGGACCCAGGTCCCTCCTCCTAGTATTGTTTTCCTACTCTTAAAACCATCACCATAGTCTACAAAGTTTCCATCTTTGAAAAATTTGTACTGTCCATATTGACTTGACCACGTAAAACAGATCGGGTGCCATTTTCCGTCGTTGATTTTCCCTCCTGAACGGATACTTCTGAAATAATATTTAATTATAAGTCGAGAAATGGAATTAAAGACTCAGATAAATGATTTCATGTAATTTGGCATGAAATAATGATTAGTATCCGCGATGAGAGTATTTTAAAATGGTGAGTTTGATTGGGAAAACGAGGGAAACCATAGATTAGGGAAAGCATAATCTTAAACGTATCCCAAATTATTTTTTTTTTCTTGTACGCTTATTTTACTTGAGATTTTCCTACAACCTAACCACGAAAGAGCAAGGTGAGTACAAAAATATCGAAGTACTCTTCCGTTAGGAACCATCAAAAGAAGTTAACAAGAAATTTATTGTGAGACTTTTTAGTGCTTCCTTCATTGCTTCTTAAGGTTTTTTTGTTTTGCGAAATGGCGGTTCATTTAGGGTCACTTGTTTTTATGAAAGGATATGATATTTTTTTCCGTACAGTTTTCTTCTTAAAACAATCGAGGGAAAAGATTTCTCGACGTCAAAATAAGCAGTTTGCTGTTAATCCTTTTTAAAATGCACTTGAACTTGGTTTGCTTGGCTTTAAATCACCTCGGAAATTTTCCGGGTCAAAAGGTGCCGGCATGCATGCATGAGAATTTATTACAAGTCAAGGCAGACAGTCAGCGCGCGTCGCTTTGCAAACAGACAAGATCATGAGCTCAGCCATGTAATTAGATATATGTTATTAGTCATGGTAAAAACTTGGATAGAAAGATATTGGTCGAGCTCTTTTTTCATTGGGAAGAAACAACCTAAAATCGCTGTTCTATCCAACGAAACAAGAATGGCGACAGGATTAATTTATACTAACAACATTTCGTGAAGAAAAGAAAATATTGACAAGACTCATTTAAAACAGTTTCCTACCAAACGAACTAGTTTAAAAGAAGCCATTTCCACACTACAAAGAATGTAACCACTAGTTCCAGAGACAGTGAGACTTGGCTTTTCGAATGTCATTTTATAATACATGTATTGAAAAAAATTTTTAAAAATGTGTCGTTAAATATTGTTGGAGTTAATGTGGCTCTTGAAAGATAGAAGACTTGGCTCTCACTTCAAATTGTAGTTGCCTCTCTCGTCTTTATCTGTTGATTTGCAGCGATTTGTTATAACGTGATAACGCCATGAAGTATGTTTCTTTTTGTTCAATTATAAAAATTGCGTGGTTTTAAATTTTCTACTTTTTCTACTTACTTGCGTTCGGGAAAGTTTATTGAAGCCGTCAACTGACATTGATCACGCATTAAAAATTCGTTGTCATCTCCGGGCACTGCGTATGATATATAATGAGGTAGTCCTTTCGCCTGATTTGTTTTAACCCAGAAACACGCAGTAAGTGCCGTCATATCTGGTCCTCCCTCAGATATCACGTAATCGGAGGTGGTTCTTCTATGGAACAATATGGACAGTTTTACACCTGAAGTTAAGAATAAAGAAGACAGGAAAATGAGAAAAACTTCCACAGTCGGCAAAACCAGCTATTCATGCAAAATATCGTATTTCCAATCTAAACCTTATCTTTTCACATGAAAATACCACAAATGAAAAGAACGAGTAAGGCAACAGCCGCTCAGTAAACATCTTCCAAAAGGCGCGGGAAAGATAGTATGATAAAAAGAAATAAAAAAACAAATACTTATCTTTTTAGTAACTAAAGCAATTAAATAGGTTAAAAATTTTTTTGTCTGTTAAAATCAACAACAGTAATATACATCAAAAAAAAATGTCTCGGTTCTGATTGGCTATGAGCAGAGCAATTTCAAGGTAACGCCGTACCAAAAAACAGGTAATACAGTAATTTGCACTGAAGTACTTTTGGACACTGTACTACGTAATTCAGGTGTATTATTACATATACATACATATATATATATATATATATATATATATATACTTCAAAAGAATGTGGTCCAAATACAGGTGTAATGGTGTAATTATAATCTATAAAAAAGATAACACCGACACGACTTAGTAGTTTGAAATTGGATTTTACTTTGCTACACGTTTCACCACTTTTTCGTGGTTCCTCAGGCTAATTTCAATTACATGTGTTTTGTGACGTCATTAATACTGTTTGCATATAACTAGAATAGTGACGGTAATTATTACGTTATAAATTAGCATTTAGATTAGGTTTGAACTTCTCAATGAACTATTATTCCTTTGCTCTCCGCTCGTAGTCATCCTCGACTGACATTTTGTAGAAAGGGAAGACTGTAAATTTCATTTCTTTGCCCTTGGCACATCGTGCGATGTGTGCACTCACTGGTAGTATTTGGTATCCGTTTTCTCTGATCTGTTGCTTATGCAGTGTCATTCTTTCCCGTATTCGTAATTTTCTTTCTCCGATGTAATTCTCTCCGCATCCCGTGCATGTCAAAACATACAATAGGAATCTTGTATTGCAGTTCATACTATTTTTGATTTTGAATTCCTTATTTGTTGACTTGAAAGTAAATGTTTTCCCCTATATTAATTGTTTGCATGTTATGCATCTTCCATCCCCGCATTTTGATACGATTCCCTCTACTTTGTCGGCAAATTTGTATCTTCTAGGTATACGCTTTAAGTTTGCTGGTTGTCTTGTACTGTAGACAATACTCGTTCCTCGTAAAGCAAATTTTACGCGTGAGCTGTTTTTTCAACATGATCAAGCCAATCTCAATAATTGTTTTTTATTGTTGGGTTGTTTGGATTCAACTAATATATATAATTAGTTATATATAACATAACGTCTCGTGCAATTTGAAAAAACCCGTACTCGTGAGTTTTTCAAAGACCTCAAATGGCACCTATCCTTCCGGTACGTGCCTTTTTGATAGTCTTAAAATCTCACGTGTGTATGTTTTCTCCAAATTGCTGTCGAAACCATGCTTAAGCCTGTACAAACAGCATTGCGGAAGTGTGAAACAAGATAGGTTGCTCGAAGTAACTACAAGTTTGTCGGCAAATTAGGTGACAGACTGCGACACACCTCGCCCACTTAACCCTTTCCGCTCTTAGATGTCACCCCTTGACCGGTAAATCCTCTGGCGTTAGCCAGAGTATCTTAGAAGTCAGGTACCAACCGAAAAAGGTAAAATGCTCGCGATAGGACATGATGATGATCAACTTTATTTAACCACATTAACCTTTTCAACAAATGCTGATTTCCAAAAGGGATGTGTACAATGAATAATATAAAAGTTACAACTAATATTACTATAAATACAAACATACAATTATTCGTTCTAAAATCAATAGAATTTAAGATAGAACTAAAGTTGAGGTCGAGGAAGAAAGCTTATTACAGAACGAGTTATACGATACCGAATTTCGTATCTCTTTAGGTATCCGATTCCATAGCTTAGCTCCACTATACCCAAAACTTTTTTTTAAAAATTGCCATGATGTTAAAACATCATATTGGTTGTGTAATTTTGATATAATTTTTTTGGAGGACACCTAAGCCAGGTACTGGAATAAAAATACTAACTTTATTAAGAACATCAATTTTTTTTCTTATTTTCTTTGTTCTTCCAGTTGTTTTCGCTTTCTTTCATTTTTTTCTCTTCTTGCTGTCCGATACATCGGACAAAGGTTTAAACATTTTCTTTGTAATCTTTCTACAATATACGCCGTCACGTGGGGCATTGCATTTTAATCACGTGCTACGTTCAAACGAACTGATGACGTAGAATCCTGAACAGACAATTTATCACTGTAATAATTCCAGCAAATATAAGATCTGTCAAGTCGCAAATCCTTTGCGAGTCGCCTTTCTAGGAAACGAAGATGGTTCTCAGTAACGTGGCGGTTATTCAGTAATTTGGCCCTGGGGTGTTTCCAAAGGAGTCCAATTTTGTCGCAATATCCAAGTTTCTTCGTTGTCGATTCAAAGATCTTGGGTGCAATTTCGTCCTCTACCGACCTGAGGCTTTTCCTGTTGTACTTAAAACCAAAGGACTCAGTTTCCCACCGCTCTTGCACTTGTGTGTGGAGGTCCTCGTCTCCAGTTGATACGTGAACCTTCAGTTCCCTTTGTTAGGTTAGGTACGTGGGCAGCAGCCGTCCATCCGAGAGCTGTACGAACGGCACGGGGGTGCCTTTGGGGCCAGTCTGAACTTCTAAAGGAACAATAAGGTCGAAGACGTCCGCACCCAGAAGTACGATTGCTAGTCTTCCATCCACTTTAGGAAGATTAAGATCAGCAACATGGGGCCATTTTGTCTTTTCTCGTCGTATGTCGATGTCCATCTTTAGAAGGTTTAAGTCTCTCACAGTCCACGCTTTTTCCACCGAATGCCGTTCATATTGACTCAATCGCGGGCTGATTTCGAAGCTTACGATCTGAGAAGTAAAAACGCTCCGCTGTCTAATGCCATTTAGGGCCATTTTCTTTTCAGGGCCGCGAAGACCAGCTTTTCGGGCCATATCAGGATCAACGAGCAAGTACTGCCCATGTCCAAAATTGCGTGCGTGAGATACTTGCGGCTGGCCCGTGCAAGGTTACAGGAAGTGCTTGGAGCAGGACCTTTGACTGGCGTGGCTCGTGAGGCGAGAGGGAGTGTTCCCTAGACTGTGGTTTGCCATGTACTCGTCTAAGAGTGTGATGTTTCTTTTGGCATTTGTCAACTGGGCATTGGACTGGTGTTGGGCACTTTCGGGAAATATGTCCGGCATTGAGGCAGCTAAAGCAGAGTTGAGTGTTCTTCGCTGTTTCAGCACCTTCGTCAACTGATAACTTGGCAAACGTTGGACATACTTCAACAGAATACCTGCCGTCCTTTACAGGGCACGAAAATGCCCAGCAAATGTGCTGCCATCTGGTTGACTTCCTCCCTTCTTTTCTCCGTCGCCTTTTCCTTTTTTTGTTCGCGTCGGTAGGAGATCGTGGGCGTTAACTTGTTCTTGTAGACGGCGTATTTGTTCCACTTCAGCAGCAAGGTCGGTGGCAGATTCTCGACAGTGACTTTAGTGTTGCTAGATATGCGAAAATCAACATCGTTTCCAATCTCTTGGAAAGTCCATAAGACGTTGTTAGCTCACGTAATCTTCCCGCATTGTTTTCCTCGACAGGATTCAATTTGGTCAAGTTGTCCTGGTGGGATCAAACAAAAATGCTGGGTTTTGCCAAACCGATCTTCAAGGATTTTTAACGTCCGATGATTCATTTGTCCGCAGTGTGAAAACCCGGCAATGGATGCTTTCGTTATTCCTGTGACAATTTGCTATAAGTGGGCCATCTTTTTGCTAAGAGACATTTGTGAATGGTGAATTATTGCTCGAAACATCCCACTCCAATCCGCCCATTTCGGGATCTCCATCAAACTTGTTGAACGATAACTTCGGAATAGAGTTTCGAAAGAGCGGCGAATTTCCGGGCATCGAAAAATCTCGCATCATTGGCGGAATCGAATCCTGACTATCATGTGCACCTACTTCTGTGAAGTTCGCTATCCACAAGTAGTTAACTTTCGGGTGATTCTTGTTTTCCTTGCTGTCACCTTTGCTAGAGTAGGCGTAGTCGGTGTAATTTTGTTTGGCGTTTCTATCAATAGGATTATCGTGCGCTTTACGGCCTTTAAACTGTTCGATTCCGTCCTCCCGTCGCGCACCTCCGGCATTTTCCATTGCGTCGAATTTCTCGTCGTCGGTCACGAAGCCGCTCCTTTAAATCATTTGAAGCTCTCGACTCTCTTTCACTGAGCTCCCTCTCGTGTTCAACTCTAGCTATAACCTCTTGAGACTCTTGTCGGCTCCTCCGTTCTTCCCTCTGTGCTCTGAACGCTAAGCTGTAACGTTCTAATTCTACAAGTTATTCTCGACATTTCCACGCTCTTTCTTTCAGTTCTTCCTCTGCCCTTTTTTTCGTCTTTGTGACCCGCAGATATTTCCTTCGCTTGCTTACTTTTGAGCGCCATGAATTGAGCCTTTCGATAAAGTTCGGGAGCTCTTTTGGCTGATTGGTGGGTTTTGGGCTCTGATAATTGGCTCACTCGCAGCCACAATACGCGAGCCGGTGATGATCGACGGTGGTTCTTAATTACGTTCGTCATGATGTTCTTTAGTTTGCAAGATGGCGTCTTTCACTTTGTTTTCGATTTCCAAAAACCAGTAAGCCACTGCATCATGCTCCCTTTCGGGTAATAGTAGGTAGAGCTGTCTATAGCATAGGTCAGATTCTTTGATACGATTTTCCATTGCTCTTACTAGTTCTCGAATATATGTGCGACTTCCCGCAACTTTAACCGCTGCATGGATTTTGACGTAAAACGAGTAATGCTTGACTTTAGTTGTCCTCTCGCACCATTAATCTCGTTGATTTCTGCGTCAAAATGTCGATTTTTATCCATGTAATATCGCGAAGAGGTCTCGTCGTCGGTTCTCAATATTGTTCAATGTTCAGCGCTCTCGGTCAAATCAGCGTGTTGATCTAGCACTGCGGACGGTTTTAGGACAGTGTTTTCTTCGGATTTTCTACACTATGCTGGTTCATATCCGGCTCGGAGCATCAAATGTTTAATCCTAAACGATAAACATGTTCATACAAGCAATAGTTCCAGCGATTTATTCGCGAGACGCGTTCTCATTGAAGAACGATACCATAAAAGGGGGGAAAATATCCAACAAAACAAAATACCTTTCGACCAGGGATCACACCCAGGAAACTAACAGCAAGTGCGCTATTGGTTAAATCAAATTAGATTAATCAAAAGTGCAATGAACTAAAGTGCAAGTTTTAGTGCTGGGAAACACCATTAGTTTGAGACCTACCAAAGAAAAAACAAATAAAATACAGTGGAACCTCGTTAATACGACCACCGTTGGACCGAAAAAATTTGGTCGTATTAACGGGGTGGTCGTATTAAAGGGGGTGGATCAAAAACGTAACAAATGTTTTTTTTTTAAATGACGTCATGGCAAACGGAGTCAGATTTCAATTAGCATAACGCTAAAATCACAAAATAACCCACAAATAAATTTTATTAACTGAACACAACTCAACAAAATTAACCAAGTGAGATGAATAACCTTTATAATAAGCCCTTACATTAGTTTTTTAAATTTCTTTAGGTTTGAAAAAATCTGTAAGCTTCCGTTGGTTTTTCCGACACTCAAGCCATTCGGTTTGAGCTTGGCAGATTACTCTGGCGAGCTCATTTGCCGTTTTTGAATTTCCTTTCTGTTCGAGAAAATCCAAAGCATCCTGCATTGAGGATATTGCCGCTCGATACGAGGATAGTTTTGGCGCTGCCTGGAGCTCTTCAACCTCATTACTGTCCTCGTGATTTTCTTCGCTTGCAGTGTTTGAATCGATTTGTTCACGTCCTACTTGCCGAAAAAAGCTGTCTTCCCAATTGTCTGGAAGTTCTTGACAAAATGGTGCATCAAGACATCCATCTACCACTTGTCTCAATGAAACTGTATTGTCTTCATTGGTTTCGTTTGCCAAGACTTGAACTGCAACAAGTTCGCTTGCAAGATCTACAAATGGATCAACGTCACTGCCACTGGAATCTACTGTATTCGTATTTCCTTCGCAATCCAAGATACCTTCCTTGATGAAACAGTGGACAACTGTTGTTTCGGAAACTACATTCCACGCTATGGCCGTCCATCTAATTGCCTGAAGAATATCAACAGACTTGTATACTTCCGACGCAGAAATACACTCACCCACTTTACTGACAACGTGTGTAAGCAGGCGTTTATAATACTAAAGCTTAAAAGCTTGAATAATACCGAGATCAAGTGGCTGCAGTCGTGATGTTGTGTTTTTGGGCAAGAAGACGATTTTGATTTGCTCATACATTTCATCCAGGTCTTCAGGGTGGCAAGGGGCATTGTCCATAAACAAGAGAATTCTTCTGTTTTCTCGTCTCAGTCTCCGATTGAGTTTTGATAGAATTTCCATCACGATGCTACCTTCCATCCAGGCTTTTGGTTGGTTCAAATAGTGACACAGTAAGTTATCTAAGTCTTGAATGCCTTTAAAACATCTTGGTCTTGCTGATTTTCCAATTACGATTGGCTTTTCTTTTCCACCACTAGCGTTGACAAAGAACGCACAAGTAATCCAATGCTTTGGCTTTTTTCCGCCAGTGCAATTCTGGGAAACTTCGACCAGTGATATGTTTGGAAGGGCTCTGAAAAACTGATTTGTTTCATCCATATTCCAGATATCGCGAGTTTCTCGTCCTTCCAAAATTTCCGGGAGTCTTTCCTTCCACGAATCTACTGTTTCTTCTCTAACATCCCCTGACTCTCCTACCTTGATGCCACATCTCTTTTTAAAACGATCCAGCCATCCGTTCGAAGCCTTGAATTTCTCTTGTGGAAGTTCTAGAACTTCTGCTATTTTTGTGGCCTTTTCTTGAAACATTGGTCCTGTAATTGGAATGTTTTTTGATCTTGCTTTTCGAAACCAGTCGAGTATAGCGTTGTCGATATCTTCATGCTGGGCACCTCTTGACCATTTGACAGTGCCCCTAACATTGGCTTCATAGTCTTTAACAATCTCATCTTTCCTTAATAAGATGCTTTGAATCTGGGTTTTCCCACAATTAAAGTGCTCTGCAATTTTTCTTGCGCTGGCAATAGGGTTTTTTTGCTTAAATGTCACGACTTAGTAACGTTTTTGTAAGTCAAGTTCCTGCCGTTTTCGCTTACAATTTGAAGACATGATGACTGGTCAAAGTGCTTATACACAAAGCTGCGAAGCGAGTTCGGACAAAAGGTAATAAATCAGGAAAAATCGTCAAGACATGTGTCAAAATTTCGCACTGATTAAATTAGAAAAAGTGTGAATTATGGATCGATGACAGATTCGGCGCTTTTCATAGCCTGCGCGTGCATACACTCGTATTTCCGCCGTTAACGTCGAAGGAGTCATGTCGGGCCCGATGGAAAATATTTCTAGCACAAAAGCAATCAAAGTCCCTTCTTGGATAAGGGGATATCATGCTTACAAAGAATACTGGAGGATGAAGACTGATGAAGTTCTTGAACTAAAGCACGAATACGACAATGAACAAGGCCAGAACGCTATTGCTGTGACTAAGGAAGGAGGTGTAGTTGGTCACATTACAAGGGCACTAGCTTCTACAAATCATGGAACTGGGATAGTTCGCCATTTTTTAGCAAAGAGCAGCAGTAAAGCAGAGGCTAAAGTTATTGGAACAGCTGTCAATCAGGGCAGGGGATATGGAATGGAGATTCCATGCATTTACAAGTTTATGTGGCAGGAAAAGAACATTGACTTGCTGAGCAAATTGCTGGACATCCCGAATAACCTATCCGTTAGAGTCGAAATGGAATGTGGCCAAAAGAGAACAGCAGAGGAAAGTAGCAGAAAAAAGAAGGCAAGAAAACGATAAAACGACCCAAAAACACATTTAATCACGTTCTGTCTGCTCAATAAAAAATTAAAATGAATATTGAAAAACGTTTAAGTGTTAATTATTTGCCGTATGTGTAATTGATTAAGATAATTATACACCGCATACCAGAATTTGATATCAAAAATAGCATTACTCAACACGTTCAGTGGTCGTATTAAACAGTAGGGGACATCAAAATATGGTCGTTGGTCGTATTAACGAGGTTTTCAGATAAGAAAAAAAATTAGCTCTTATTCGTGAAAAAAATGTGGTCATATTAACGGGGTGGTCGTACGGCGGGGTTCCACTGTAGTCTCATCGATGTGCAGGCGGAACAACGGTGTTGCATCTTTTCCGAACCTTACCTGTCTTACGTAGACAACTTCTTCGTTCGTTTATATGGTCCTGTTGACTTTCCGTTCGAGTAAGTCTATGTTACCCTTACTTTGTATCATCAAATATTCTGTAAAAATTTCGGGTGTAAATGTGCACTTGCCTGACAGGTAACAAATTGTTCCACTTAAATATGCACTTGCCTGATTGGGTACAATTTGTTCCACTTCCAACAAATCCGTGATTACAGGTACACGAGAACGAACCAACTGTGTTATTACAGGTGGCATTTGAATGGCAAGGACTGGATAAACATTCGTCTATATTTACAAAGAGGAAGACTAAATGGTAGAATTGCATCATTCGTCAAGTCATTTCACGATAGGTTTTGCTTGAAAAATAGCGAACAATCCTGTGATTCCCTTATTTTGTTCTGGCAAATATGCTGCTAAACTTTCATGAATAAATGAACACTCCTCCGTACAGTTTATCCCACTTCCAACGAAACCTTCATTACCGTAATCAGGGGCGGATCCAGGGGAAAATGTGACCGTTGCTGAGAAGATATTCGCGTCGAAGGTGTGACTGCCTAGGGGATCCGCGAGCATGTTCCCCGGAAAATTTAGAAATTCTAGAACCTCCAATATGCTATTTTCCACGATTCTGAGGATGTTTTCTCACAGAAAAATTCTAACATCTTTAGAAACGAATGAGATACTATTTGTATTTAAATATATTTGTTCAACACTTATTCACATTATAGCATGTTTATTAAAAAGAAATGAACTTACAGTAATCATAACAAACAAGCACTGTAAGAAAATGGTGGGTCAAGAATAGCTCACTTACTGTGATCTTGACTTACTTGTCATTCCCAAACTTTCAGACTGTACTTACTGCAGTGTTGTAGGAGCTTTTCCCAACATAGTATTTCATGAAAGGCTTCTCATTATGGCGTTTGCCTCACAAAATAATTTAGCAACTCAAAGTAAAGTAGCCAAATCACTTTGCAAGGCACCCCACATTTCCACTATATTTATTCCAAGAGATAAATTTCTTAAGTTTGGGAGCACTATAAAGTTTGTATGACTTTCGTAAACCACCAGGTTAAAAGCCAGAAGTTTACCTAAAAATTAATTCAAGATCACCATGATTGACCAGCAACACAGCAGTCAGGAAGTAAATTTAGTTCAAAATAGTCTTGGTCCAGCTGCAACACAGCAGTCAGGAAGTAAATTTAGTTCAAAATAATCTTGGTTAAGCAAGAACATAGCAGTCAGAAAGTAAATTTAGTTCAACATAACCTTGGTCCAGCAGAACAGGTTTTCAGGGATACTGGACATTTTTGTAATCTCTGTAGATGAATCAAGTAAAAAGGTTGGTAGTACTGGTGTAATATAAGCTTCGTCAACCAATGAACTTGATCCTGATTTATGAAGGGCAACATAATTATTTTTGGTTTCGGGGACAACTCTTGTTTCAAGGTAGTCCAATGGCAAAACAGCACAATAGAAAATATGAAGCCTATCTGTTTGAAGACTGGTTGACCACTCTCCGAGGCAAATGGTGCAGTTAAACATACATGCCAATGAATCCTTTGAGTTATCTCGATCAGCTGGATAATATAACTCAATTGGAAGGTTGACAACACTTGATAGTGAGAGCAAGCAAAGAAAAGAAGAAAACTGGTGGTTATTAGCATTGTTAACAGCTTCAGCAAGAATGGCTGAATTTGGATCCTCTTTCCTAAAACCGTTAAGTGCTGCATCAGATAGGCACATTGCAAAAGCATTTGCTTTATTTTTAAATGCACCTTTGCTATGTTGCTGCTCAACCAAAGCATGAGAAGTGTAGTAAGAAGCATTTTGATATAGCTCAATGCTCATGAGACAATGGAGATTAACAGCCAGAGTCTCATATCCAATAACTGCCAGAGAACAAGCATTGTAAAGGCAGTTTCCATCACAAGTAGTCCTAGAGCAGGTATTAGAAAATTAAAAAAAAAAGTGTCATACATACTACTCCTCCTCCCTTGACGTTTAATGGTTTTTGTTCTATTTACATCTTACAGTGCTTTTCAGAGGTAAATAATTTACTGTATTCACAGAGATAAAAAAAGCATTTTAAGCAAATGACTCAACCTTATGTTATGGAAGCTAATCAAACAAGTCTTTAAACTACTTTCTCTCAGCCTCAAGTTATTCTGCTATTAATATAAGAGTATCTGCTACTATATGCCATTTGATTTTATCTTTGCTGGAAGTCTTTCAAGTTGTTCAGTTGACTTGAATACATTTAGGAACTTACAACTAACTTACTTCAATCTGCAGACCGGAGTTAACCGAGAACCGAACAAAGCAAAACATAATAAACAATACATTACATGCCATAAGATGGGGACTGGACGATAAATGGTTGATTAGCATTTTATCGTTCACATATTTAATATATTCATGAGTTTCTTAACTTGTTTCAAACATTATTGATAAAAACTTTAAATTGTAATATTCATAAGCTACTTAGCATACACACTTACCGTACTGAAGCTTGGCGAACGGGGACAGCTTTAAACGAACACAACCATCACCAACTTTCGTCCTCCCAAGAGCGACCATTTGCGTGCAGTGTTCCTTAAGAATAACTTTTCACCCCTTTGCTGAGGAGAAAAGCTGTCACGAAGTATATCGAGAAACTGCTGTAAAACACTTCGGGAACTAACCATCGCTAATCAAGCAGAACTCAACAGAACTCACGATTGTACAAGACGACACGTTACGAAAGCCTCCATAAGCGGAAAAATAATTTTATAATATATCGCTAAGTTCCTGCTATTTAAGATCATTGGGGAACTGAAGCAGAAGCCTTAAGCGATTGGTTTGCTTAATTTTTTTTAAAAATTAACGACTTTCACAGGTGCTCACCGGTGGTCCCGCCATAAATATTTTCTCCTTTGATTGGTTAGCACCCCTTCACCGGTGCTCAGATTGCTAAAATTAGCTCCAAGTTGTGCTATTCTTAGCTCCACCGGTGCTACCGCCTTCTCTCCCGCTTAAGTTCTCACCGATGCTTGGCGGATGCTACTTCGAGGCAAAAGGCCTCAATATAAAGTCCTCAATATAAGATTGCGCAGATGTCCATAGAGGATTGCGGGCCCATGGAATAAAGAAAAAATTAATTGCGAAAAACTGACCGGTGCTTCAGCAACGGTTGCACACCCCTGAATCCACTCCTGCGTAATAGTAGAACTCTCACTTCAATTCAAATCAAAAATTTGTTCAAACTTCTTTTAAAGTGTTATCAATATTAACAAAGAAAAAGAAAGTACAAACTAAGAAGTTTTCAAATAGTAAACGGCGATATAATTAATAGCTTAAAGAGGAAATGCACTGTGGTCAGAGGAGCTGAGGAGCTTTTGACCTAACCACTGCATCTTCATAAATTAAGTCAATTACAGTCAGTAGAATAATTTTCTTATTTACATATTAAACTTTACGGTAAACTTAACCACGAGTGTTGTCTTAAGTAGCACTCACAATCCAAAGGATTGAACAAAGGTCGAAATCAGCTTAGGGATGTTAAATTAATTTCAATGCCACCAAAATAAGAACGCTTTTCCCAAAGTTTTATGGCATTTTTGATAAAACTTGAGCTCATTACGGAATTAAACGAGAATCACGTTGTTGGAATTGAAAACAACTTTAGGGAAAACAGCAACCGTTGACGAAGAAATTACTTTGTTTGAATTCGAAATTACTTTGTTTGAATTCGAAATTACGTATTTTGCATCCATTTTTCTTATTTATAAATTGGGAACCAAGTAAAAAGATAGTCGGATTAAAAACAAAAGAACAAAAGAAACGAAAGGCAAATGCTAAAATCTTAAGTTCGCAACCTAAAAACGCCAAGAGCTCTCGTCCTCGATTTTCAATATTCTTCGATGTTCACCGCTCTCGGTCAAATCAACGTGTTGATCTAGCGCTGTGGTCGGTTTTAGGACTTTGTTTACTTCGGATTTTCTACACTTCACTGGTTCATATCCGGCTCGGAAGATCAAAGGTTTTATCCTAAACGATAAACATGTTCATACAAGCAATAGTTCCGGCGATTTATTTGCGAGACGCGTTCTCATCGAAGAACAATACCAAAAAGGAAGAAAAAAACAAGAAAACAAAATACCTTTCTACCAGGGATCACACCCAGGAAACTAACAGTTAGTGCGCTATTGGTTAAATCAAATTAGATTAATCAAATGTGTAATGAACTAAACTGCAAGTTTTAGTGCTGGGAAACACCATTAGTTTAAGAGCTACCAAAGAAAAAAACAAACAAAATAGTCTCAACGATGTGCAAGCGGAACAACGTGCACACAGTTTTTGCATCTTTTCTTAACCTTACCTGTCTTACGTAGACAACTTCTTCGTTCGTTTATATGGTCTTGTGACTTTCCGTTCGAATAAGTCTGTGTTACCCTTACTTTCTATCATCAAATATTCTGTAAAAATTTTGTGTGTAAATATGCACTTGCCTGATTGGGTACAATTTGTTCCACTTCCAACAAATCCGTGATTACACGTACACGAGAACGAACCAATTGTGTTATTACAGGTGGCATTTGAATGGCAAGGACTGGATAAACATTCGTCTATATCTACAAAGAGGAAGACCAAATGGTAGAATTGTATTATTCGCCAAGTCATTTCACGATAGGTTTTGCTTGAAAAAATAGCAACTAAACCAGTGATTCCCTTATTTTGTACTAGCAAATATGCTGCTAATCTTTCATGAATAAATGAACACTCATCCGTACAGTTTATCCCACTTCCAACGAAACCTTCATTACCGTAACACTAGAACTTTCACTTCAATTCAAATCAAAAATTTGTTCAAACTTCTTTTAAAGTATTATTAATATTAACAAAGAAAAAGAAAGTACAAACTAAGAAGTTTTCAAATAGTAAACGGCGATAAAATTGATAGCTTAAAGAGGAAATGCACGGTGGTCAGAGGAACTGAGGAGCTTTTGACCTAACCACTGCATCTTAATAAATTAAGTCAAATACTTCAGTAGAATAATTTTCTTATTTACATATTAAACTTTACGGTAAAACTAACCACGAGTGCTGTCATAAGTAGCATTCACAATGCAAAGGATTGGATATAGTTAGAAATGAGGTAAGGGCTGCTAAATTAACTTCATTATCACGAAAATGAGAATGCTTTTCCCAAACTTTTATGGCATTTTTGATAAAACTTGAGCTTATTACGGAATTAAACGAGAATCACGTTGTTGGAATTGAAAACAACCTTAGGGAAAACAGCAGCCATTGACGAAGAAATTACTTTGTTTGAATTCGAAATTACGTATTTTGCATCCATTTTTCTTATTTATAAGTTGGGAACCAAGTAAAAAGATAGCCGAATTAAAAACAAAAAAAACGAAAGAGAAGAAAGGAAAATGCTGAAATTTTAAGTTTGCAACCTAATAAGGCCAAACAAGACATGCTCGAACCCATTAACTATAAAGACAACCAAAGTACCAAACTCAATGAAGCTACACTCCTGGGTAAAAATACTGCGACAACACTTTAAAATGAAGACACTTTTTAACGGCTTTAAGTTTACAAGTTTCACTTTGTCTCTTAATGCATCAAATTTATTTCTCGTCGTGAAATCTCTGGCTTACCGTCAACCAAGGTTGGAAGAGTTGATCTCTTTCATCGATGGGCTTTCTATGGCAGAACATTCGTAAATTCTGCTCTGGTCACAATTTACTTAGAGCAGAATCGATGGGACTGTATCTTTTTTTTAAAACCATATGATTTCCAACCCTTTCATATTATATGATGTTCTCTCCCTCAGACAAGCTCACTCTCTCGTCCTCTCCAATTCTTCAACAGAGAATGATTATACCCTAATCTCTAATTACAAGAACAATGAAACATTGAATACAACACGCTATTCATAAGCAATAAATCTTGTTAGTATACAGATTGTCACTACGACTAATCTTACGAATAAGATTAATAACTATAACTTCAAAGAAAGTTATCCAACACACTCTCCCCCGTTGACCGAAGCCTATACTGAAGCTGAGTGTCAAACAACGTTCTTGTTTTCCGGTCAGCATCGGTCACAGCGACACGCGTTTGTGTTCTTCAAACACCTCAAGACGCTTGCACACCATCGCTCTTCCCTTCGTTCGAGTTAACCACCGGCATTTGTTCGTGCTTTCCAACAACTTCTGGACTGTACAACCTCTGCACCCGGTCACCTCAGATAAACTGGCTTCCCATTGGTCACTACTCGTAGTTTTGCCCATCTATTGGTCGTTTCCAATAATTAACACTTCCACTTAACCCCTTTTCAAGGAATTTCTCTTTAAGTTATTTTCCTTCAACAAAACTACTTCTCCCACCTGTAGTTTCACTGCAGCTTCGCACTTACCATTCCTGTGGTATTCCCTCATATCCGTCACATATTACCTTTGCCGTCTGTTCCAAAAATGCAACCTTTCTCTTGTCAAATACCTAAACTTTCTCAAGTACTCCATTTCACCCTCTTCTTCGTTGCATACTTCATCGGGTTAACCCCCAAGTCTCCTCCCATATACTAAATGTGATGGTGTTAAAATCTCAATACTAACCTCATCATATGCATACGTCAAGTGTCTGGGATTATGCGTGCCTTCAACTTCCAGCAGAATTGTCAGAAGTTCATCATACCCTAATCTCGCATTCCCAAGTACCTTTCTTGGACACCTTTTCAAACTTCCGACCACTCTTTCGAAAAAACCGCCCCACCATAGTATCCTTTTTTATTTCCAAATCATCTTCAGATGTATGTATTAGCAGAAACTTTTCACGAAATTTTTATTATGAAAAGTTTCATCTCATGGTCCCTTTTCTAGGTTAAACATCCACTCGATCCTGTTCTTCACAAAGTGACTTGCTACCTCATGATCATCACTCAGTTTCTTCAATACTTTGCTTGCGGCCTTAAAACTCTTTACATTCTCCGAGACGATCAATACCGGCGAACCTCTTCTCGCAGCGAATTTACGTAGCCAACGAATGAACGAATGAGAGGAGAATGAAAATCACGAGGCCGCAGACCGAGTGATTTTTTCTGTTCCCGAGTGTTTTACAAACCTTAGAGAACAACGAAAATGACGAGGAGGTAGGCAGAGTGCTTTTTTATTGCTCTCGAATATTTGTAAACCCTAGTAAAAGACGATACACGCTTTTATGAAATAGCCTCTCAATCGTCTATTGAATTTATAATTAGGAAATGTAATAATGAACGATTCTTTGTTTGGTTCGTTAATTATCTGATTTCTTAATTATGAATTCGTATTATCTACTCGTATTATGATTTTTTAAACGATTAAACCGGTTGATCAAGTTAAACTCTCAAAGTTCTCTCGATTGCAGCGTGTCTGGTTTCTAAAAATTGAGACCAATCACTAGGGTAAAATATCCATCTCAAACAGTCGTTTTAGGAGAACTGGAGGGTTTCGCACGGTGGTCAATAAACCGTGGTTTCTTCAATTAATACCCAAATTTTGAAGAATGTTGTCGTTTCAGTTGAGTTCGTGGATTTTAAGGTCCCTAATGTTGTTTTGACCGCGCTCGGGCCCATAATGACTTGATGTTCGAAAGGGACATAGTAGGGACATTGTAGGGACATAGTTGGAACATAGTAGGGACATAATAGGGACATAGTAGCGCTCAGTTTAATTAGTAAAACCTTGCGGACAATATGGTAAATATCACATTCAAGTCAATCAAACCATTTCCTGCGCAAAAGCATTCCCGCTTCACCTATCGGGTCCGAAATTTTATCTGCAACATTCGTGTATTTTTGATGGTGGTTTGATCATCTGCACTTTCAGTCGGACATGTCAGGAGTATCTTTCGAAAATTTTTCTTTCAAAATGTCTGAGAAGTTGTACTCTGAGGTAGTCAGTGGAGATTCAACAATAGATATTGGGAGCAGTCTTATTAAAACTAAATTTTTTTTTTTTTTTGCACTATCTTTTCCTGTTGGGAGACAATAAGGTAGTCTGACTGTCTGCTGTTTGAGCTGTTTGCCAGCAAGTAAACCAAAAATCAATATTGTCGGAGAATTAAACGGTTCCATCTTTTGGGCTCGCTAATAACAAGTCGAAATGTAGCAAGGAGAGCGTGGACAGTCAACCTTTCATCGGACACCGGAAATACTTTTAATAAACCTATCGTGACTGTTTTTTGCACAATTTTTCCTCCTGGTTTGGCAATGCGGTAGACTCACTGTCTGGAGATGCGCAAACTGCTGTGTTTTGTTGGATACAAATGGTTCGCACTAGTTTTCAATTTTCTTGCAAAGCGATCAACTAGGCGCTCTTTCGTTTGCTAGCCTACAGTCCTTTTCGTAATTCGCCACAGCGTATATCACGACGACTTGCTGTGTTTGATTTAACGAACCAGTTGTGCCCAGTGGCGTAACGGACTATGGTTAGGGTTAGAGCAACTCCTAAGGGCCCCCGACCTCTGAGGGGCCCCCGATGAATCTGCAAAGACAATTGAGAATTAGTCTTGAAATTGTCTACACTAAATCTATAAAAACAGGGGTGACGGGGGCCCCCCAACGAAAATATCCTAAGGGCCCCCTGTAGCTCCGTTACGCCACTGGTTGTGCCTTACTTTACCCTTGCAATCACGACGTCGGTTGCTTTGGATGTAGGAACATAGTTAAACGTCGTGTATTAGGAGTATGTTGATTGATCCTATTCTCACTGCACTGTGATATTTACCGTATTGTACAAAACAAACTTCGAAAAGAAGCATCTTGGTACCCAAAATATGAGTGAGACAAGACAAAATTGAGAAGGTAATATTTCGACTTTATTACATGGTCATTGTCAAATATAACTGAATACATGAGCTTGGTAACTACCTATTTGAGAAGGACGCGATAACATCACCACTTGTTATTCACATAGATATTAATAAACTGACAGGAAACGTGTTAGTATCGGAGTTGACAGCATGAAAATTGACAATTAGAAAGATTACATATTAAATAAGGAAAGTTCTTTGCTGGCTTTTAAACCATTATTAAAATTTGGATTTTTAAGTTTTATATATATAGAGCTTCTAAGATAAGCAACTGGTTGAAGTAACTGTTAGTACAAGCATGAAGTATTTTAAAGTTTCTAAAGTTTAACTGTTTGATGCGCTCTGAAAGGTCAATGGAGTGTGAAATGTCATTGTTGGCATCATACTAATAATTTAGTTTGAAGAGATGTTGAATGCCTTGACAACTATAGAAATGGGCAGGGACTGCACTGAAATGCTTCTATGGCCCTGTTTACACGAAGCGGATTGAGAGCTCAAGTCACGTCTGCCCCGTAACTCCTCCTATTCCTGTTTACATATAAACGATACAAAACGCAAAAAGAAGGCGAAAATAAGGAATGGGACTCTGATAAAGTTACTCTCTTCGAGTACACAAGGAAAGAGCTTGCAATTGTATTCGACAATTTCAAATCAATTCGTTTAACTCCTCCGGAAAAAGATGAATATAAAAAGTATCAGGCCTACCGAAACGAGGAACAGCAACTTATAAAGGAAGGTTACAAAAGAGTTGCAACGAAATACAAAAATCTGAAAGCTGGATTTAGCAGAGATGTCGCCGAAAACTTCGTTTCAGTTCGCCCAGGCTTCACTTCCCATCGTCGCTTTCTACGTAAACATCTTCTCGACGGTTTTATTTCGTAGAGGCGCTTGCGTGATAGTGCCAACATGCAATGCAATTTTTTCCTCCTGTTTGTCGCTTTCAGCATCAAATATTGTATTGCCAGTAATTGCATTTGCAGCATCAGTGAAATTGAAAGAGCAAATAACACGGAAAGCGTCATCCCTCTCATTTTTTGGCGCCCAAATGTGAAATTGAAAGTTCGAAAATCAAAAGAAGGCACTGATGCCAAGAAGATTGAAATCTCCATGTAAACATCCGCCTGGATTGACTTGACTGGTCGCTTTCGATCCGATTCTGCTCTCAAACTTCTTCATGTAAACAGGGTCTATGTGCCGTGTTCAATGAGACTTGTGTGAATGTTTCATTCAGTTTTGCCAATATAATTCGAGTTGCAACCATGGCAAGTAATTTCGTAGACAACGTTCTTGCGGGAAATATCCGTAATAGGATCTTTGCTCAAAGTAAAATAGGAAATTTTTTCGTTTTATGAATAATAATAAATTTAACAGGCTTAGAAAGACATCTCTTAAGTTTATTTAAACCGGAGTTTATTAGACAATCACCCCTTCTACCAAGATAAGTAATCCTAATCCAAACCTTGGGAAGCTCATCTTCATCTCGATCTTCGTTCGCATGAGAGATTTTATTCGATTGTTTTTGTCGTAAGTGCCTTAAAATAGAATTACGAATGTGGTAGGGGAAACCGATCCAAGACATAAAAGATCGAAGTTTTTTTTATATAATCATTTAAGAGGTGGTTTGTGGAGCATATTATCACCGCCTGGTTGTAAAAAAGTTGTGTACTCAAACTGTCAATTAAAAAATCAATTGCGTGATCTCGTGCGTCTTTTATTACTTAGTAGAAAATTTTAAGTGCGCATAAAGTCCATCAGGTCAAGCGAATTTTTTTCTTATTCATGTATAAACGCTCGTGGGAAATACTCTACCGGAGTTCTTTCCCAAAATATCAAAAATCCATCTCGAACGTCTTCGATAACCTGCTAGACGATATAGCTTTTGAGTTAGAGCGAGATTAATGATGTGCTTGTGGCAGCTTGGTAATTATCTTCTTAATGGGCACGCTCTCAAGCTGTTCTCTCAGAAAAACTTTCTGAGTCCCTGACGGGAATCGAACCCTTAACCTTCTGATCGCCGGTGAGACGCTCTAACCATTGAGCTACAAAGACTCAAATGGTGAGCGAAAGTTTAAATTTCTGTACAGGTTCGTATAGATGGTACACATATGTACTGCCAGTCTGCAAGTCTGGATATGTCGTCTATTATTTTTGTGTTAATCAATGATGTGTTTGTAGTAGCTTGGTAATTATCTTCTTAATAGGCACGCTCTCAAGCTGTTCACTCAGAAAACTTTCTGAGTCCCTGACGGGAATAGAACCCGTAACCTTCTGATCGCCGGTGAGACGCTCTAACCATTGAGCTACAAAGACTCAAATGGTGTGCGAAAGTTTAAATTCGTGTACTGGTTCGTATAGATGATAGACATATGTACTGCCAGTCTGCAAGTCTCGATATATCGTCTATTATTTTTGTGTTAATCAATGATGTGTTTGTTGTAGCTTGGTAATTATCTTCTTAATAGGCACGCTCTCAAGCTGTTCTCTCAGAAAAAACTTTCTGAGTCCCTGACGGGAATCAAACCCTTAACCTTCTGATCGCCGGTGAGACGCTCTAACCATTGAGCTACAAAGACTCAAATGGTGGGCAAAGGTTAAATTTGTGTACTGGTTCGTATAGATGGTACACATATGTACTGCCAATCTGCAAGTCTGGATATGTCGTCTATTATTTTTGTGTTAATCAATGATGTGTTTGCAGTAGCTTGGTAATTATCTTCTTAATAGGCACGCTCTAAAGCTGTACTCTCAGAAAAACTTTTGAGTCCCTGACGAGAATCGAACCCGTAACCTTCTGATCGCCGGTAAGACGCTCTAACCATTGAGCTACAAAGACTCAGATGGTGAATATTAAGCGTGTGTATTAAGAAGATAATTTCCAAGCTACCACAAACACATCATTGATTAACACAAAAATAATAGACGTCATATCGAGACTTGCAGACTGGCAGTACATACGTGTATCATCTATACGAACCAGTACACAAATTTAACCTTCGCCCACCATCTGAGTCTTTGTAGCTCAATGTTACAGCGTCTCACCGGTGATCAGAAGGTTACAGGTTCGATTCCCGTCAGGGGCTCAGAAATTTTTCTGAGAGAACAGCTTGACAGCGTGCGTATTAAGTCGAGCGAGATTGTCTGAATTTTGCTTGATTGGAATTTTGATTGTTCTCGCATCTCAGTTCCTCGTTGTGTTTCTTCAACTCGGTTACTAAACCGACAGCGCTTGTCTTCTCGGTGTTTTTATTAATCTTTTTTTCGTAATTAATAGCTTCTAGGAAGCCCAAAACATCAACTGTCTTGTATTCAAAAGAAATGTCAGCAATATCTGTGACAAAATATGTAGCTTCGGCAACATTGACTAAGTCTAATTTGTCTATCTACACCAGGTATACCAGGGAGAAAAAAAACCTTCACGAAGTTTTTTTTCGACAAAGGACATATATACAAATGATGAAAATGTGGTGGGACCGCATTAGTGGCCCAGACTCATTTCATGCTGATTCAACGCAGAAATCAGAGGCTGAGTTCTTACCTGAACTTGAAGATCCAGTCAGTACTTTGTTGCTATTTTCTGCTTTCTCCGTAATAAACAGAACAATAAATACACAACACGCGACATTCAGAACAACGATTACTGAAATTAGAATGATGTTTAAAGTTGAGCAGCTTCTTTTAGGAGTACTTGGTGTGTCTGTGGGGCACTCCAAGTTTCGAGTTCGTTGCAAATCTTTGACTTCAATGATATCACAATAAACAACCTCTTCTGGTGCAGACGTCGCCATATAGAAAATCCCAGATACCTTGAGAAATTTCTTGAAAACGCGTCTTAGTTGGCGATGTGCGCTCTCGATTTTCAAAGCTGTTTTTGTGTATTTTAATCTAAAATACTCATTAATAATTCATAAAGAAAGCGCAAAAGAAACTGGCTTCTGATTAGTATGCTGTATATCGAATTCTGGATACTAATTAAGGTTATGAACATTTCCTTCGATTTTATATGTTAAAATTTTCTGAAATTTCGAAATAACCGTTAAACAGAACACAGTCAATAACAACATGGTCCTTCGATCCAAGTTCTATATTAAGGTAGATGAACGATGTTCAAGTTCGATACTCCGAAAATTATTTCTGAGCCCCAGACGGGGATCGAACCCGCAATCCTCATCTACCTTAATATATCCAAGCTTTCATGTTTCTCAAACATTAAACTGCGTCAATCATTATTAATATGTGGTGACTTCCGCTTAATTTGCACATATATATCAAACTTGCATCCTAACTCACCATGTGAGTCTTGGCAGCTCAATGGTTAGAGCGTCTTACCGGTCATCAGAGGGTTGAGGGTTCGATTCCCGTCTTGGGCTCAGAAATCATTTTCTGTGTATCGAGCTTGAAGATCGTTCATCTACCTTAATATATCCAAGCTCTCATGTTTCTCAAGCATTAAACAAGATAAAACTATTGTTGAAACTGTGATATTTCGACTTTATTTCAAAGTCATCTTCAGACAGAATGATATTACAATAACATGCCAGAGTCTATATGCAGGAGGTGTGATGACATCATCAAGACGGAATTAGGAAACACTACCGGTAATCGCTGTTTACATGCTGAGATGTTGAAACGCTATGATGCTAATTAGAAATTCGCACCACCATAAAAAAAGCGGTAGAGCGTAAACAATACAAGTATCGGGATAAAAATGAGAGCCCAGCTCAAAATTTTAAGGCGAAGAACCATGATCGCAACAAGGCAAGACAAGTTAAAACATTTTGAAAATAACTTGGATTCTAACGTTTCGTTGCAACGTTCAACATCTTCAGAATGTAATATTACAAGGTTATCAGTGTCTATATATAAGTCTATTTACATGCGAGAATGAATAATTAATTAGCGCCCAACCAATCACAAAAGGTGACAAGCTCTCATGTTTCTCAAACATTAAACAAGATAAAACTATTGTTGAAACTGTGATATTTCGACTTTATTTCAAAGCCATCCTCAGACAGAATGATATTACAACAACATGCCAGAGTCCATATGCAGGAGGTGTGATGACATCATCAAGACGGAATTAGGAAACACTACCGGTAATCCCTGTTTACATTGTGTGAAGCGGAGGAAGAGGTTGAATCAAGGAATTCGGCAACTGGGCATGTCTTGGACTATTTTACCACATGTTTCCTGTGTGTGGTCAACAAACATCAATTTTTGCCTCCTCTCCTTCACAAATGTGACTACGGCCTTGTGTTTCACTTACAAAATCTCTTAACAGCAACAGTTTCTTCATTAATACAGAATGTGGACCGATATTACCCCAGCCAAGAAATTTTTCAGTCCAGCAACCATTTACTACTTTGATTGATTTCATCTGGATACGTTTACGTGAAAAGCACGACTCCTTATGTTTGTGCAAATTCTACATATTTCGCTTTTCACTAAAAAATTGAGGAAGTTTGATATACAAAGGCTAGAAAATCAAGGGAATTCATTTACTGTGCTCTAGACTATTTTTGAAGAGTGTGGCAAACTATTCGTATTTGAGACAAATTGCACTCACGCGAGTCCATATGAGCAGGTATGTTTATATGTTTTAAGCGACTGATTTAATCTCGAATTGCAACCTCAGATTTCATGACTTACTTTCTATGCCTAGTCTTTTCGACTTCCTTATAACAACACAATGAAACAAATATCAACTTTGTTCATATGTTACCTGCTAAAAATATCACATAACCCATCTTTTGATCAAATATTTTTGTTATTTTCCACAAAGATCAGATTTTCCGACGAAGGCCTAAGTGACAGTTCCCCGATTTATAGCTGTTCACACCAGCAGAAGATGTGAATGGTCGTCCCTCACACCTCTCTCATTCCGCCACTAAATACAAGAAAATCACCCGAAAGTCTCATAAATTATCTCTAATGCTTATGTTTTGCACGATGTGTTTATGCCTATAATTGTTACGCCTTTATTAATGACTTCCATACATTTCTACTAATCTACGCACATGTTGGCTTCTGCAAAATTTCTACGTCTTCTCTCACTCCAACTATAAAATTATTCCAAGATTTAACGTTTCCTTCGTGCTTGGATAGACAATTGTCTGAAATTTCCAACATTTCTCTTTCTGTGAGAACTTTATTCCAGATGTTAACGTCGGTCATTTCTCCTTGAACCATTTGATCGACATCAAAGGATCCTCTTTGGACGTCTTGGTCCTGTCCAAGGACCCAGGTCCCTCCTCTTCTTATTGTTTTCCCACTCTTAAAACCATCACCATAGTCTACAATCTTTCCATCTTTGAAAAATTTGTACCGTCCATATTGACTTGACCACGTAAAACAAATCGGGTGCCATTTTCCGTCGTTGATTTTCCCTCCTGAATGGATACTTCTGAAATAATATTTAATTATAAAAGTCGAGAAACGGAATTAAGGACTCAGACAAACGATTTCATGTAATTTGGCGTGAAATACTGATTGGTATTCTCGATGAGAGTATTTCACAATGGTGATTTTAATGGGGAAAACAAAGGAAACCATAGATTAGGGAAAGCCTAATCTTAAATGTATCCCAAATTAATTTTTTTCTTGTACGCTTTTTTTACTTGAGGTTTTTCTACAACGTATCGACGAAGGAGCAAGGCGAGTGCAAAAATCCCGAAGTACTTTTCCATCAAGGACCATCAAAAGAAGTTAACAAAAAATTTATTATTCGACTTTTTAGTGCTTCCTTCATCGCTTCTTACGCTTTATTTGTTTTGTGAAATGGCGGATTCATTTAGGGTTTATTAAAAGCTATGATATCTTTTTTCCATACCGTTCCTCTAAACTTCAACTTAAAACAATTGAGGGAAAACATTTATTGACGTCTAAATAAGCAGTTTGTTGCTAATCCTTTTTAAAATGTACTTGAACCTGGTTTGCTTGGTTTCAAATCTGTTCGGAAATTTTTCAGGTACAAAGATGCCGGAATGCATGCATGAAAATTAATTGCAAGTTATGGCTGACAGTTAGTGCGCGTCACTTTGCAAACCGACCGGATCATGATCTCAGCCATGTAATAAATATATGTTATTGGCCAGGGTAAAAGTTTGGATAAAAGGATATTGATTGAGTTCAAATTTTAGTGGTAAAGAACAACCCAAAGGCACGGTCCTATCCAGCAAAACCAGTATAAAACTAACATCCCATCTGAAACAAAAGAGCTCAGTCTTGACAGGATTCATTTATGCTAACAATATTTCGTGGAGAAAAGAAAATACTGACAAGACTAATTTGAAACAGTTTCCAACGAAACAAACTACTTTTAAAAAAACTATTTTCACGCTACAGCGAATGTAACCACTATTTCCTGAGTCAGTAAGACTTTGCTTTTCGAATGTCAGTTCACAATATATGTATTGAAAGAAAAATAAAAAATGTGTTATAAAGAATTTTTGGAGTTAATATGGCTTTTGAAAAAAAGAAGACTTGGCTCTCACTTCATATTTTACTTGTCACTCTCGTCTTTTCCTGCTAATTTGCAGCGATTTGTTATAACGTGATAACGCCATGAGGTGTATTTTTTATTCAATTATAAAAATTGCGTGGTTTTGGATTTTCTACTTTTTCTACTTACTTGTGTTCGGGCCAGTTTATTGAAGCCGTCAACTGATTTTGATCATTCATTAAAAATTCGTTGTGATCTCTGGGAACTGCGTATGATATATAATGAGCTTTTCCTTTCGTCTGATTTGTTTTAATCCAGAAACACGTAGTAAGTGCCATCACATTTGGTGCTCCCTCAGATATTAAGTAATCTGAGATATTTCTTCTATGGAACAACATGGACAGTTTTCCACCTAAATTTAAGAATAAAAAACACAGGAAAATGAGAAAAACTTCCACAGTCGGTTGAGGCAGCAATGCAAAAACTATGTGCTCTCACATATGAAAATGTCATATGTCCAATCTAAGCAGTGGCGTAGGAAGCAAGTGTGAGTTGGGGAGCAAAACCTTTCTGAGGCTCCTTTCTGCATGGAAAGGGCACTCTCAAAATAGATAACATCTGTCATACCCGTTCTTTTGACATGAGGTTTGCATTTTACACCTTTTTCTGTTCATTACCAGAATATATACTACCATTAACGCCAACTTCAAACAAAGCAAAAATCCATTCATTTTATCCAATCGACATTCAATATCGTAGATACGCAACCATTTGCTTAGAAAGGCATTCCATAGCGCCAACAGATGACCATTAACACCATTCAACTATACATTGCAGATAATAAAATTTCAATTAGGCAAGATATTTCTCTTGCGTAATTGAAATTTTGTTATCCCTAATGTATGGTAGAATAATGTTAATGGTCGTCTGTTGGCACTACAGAATGCCCTTTGATGTCATGCCATCATGACATAAAAAATAATTTAGGAAAATTTAAGCAAGTTAATACCTAACATAAATTTCCCTTTTCTTCTTGTGCTCGGGACCCGTGGGCTTTACCCACCCTTATCACCCTGTAGTTGTGCCACAGTCCTCAGTGCTGGCTAACTCAAGTTGCAACATCTGTTAGTGAAGCACTTCCAATGGAAAGGCGTCTATTTGTTTTAATCAATTCTAAAACCGTCTTTTATTTGACAACTTTTCGCCGAAGGTGAACAGAATATTGTTGAATAATCCAGTAATTTTCAATTATTGTTTTAGTATAATTGCAGAGGTGATTAATTAAAAGAAAGTAGTAAACTAGCACTTTTAAAATCTCCTGGGTAACATTTACAAAGATAGCCGCCATCTTGCTTCTGAACCTTCACTATTATATTTACCTGTAGATGAATATCCAGATTTACGACGTAATTTTCTGGCCAATCACCACGTGGGATATTCAATAATCACCTGTTTAATTATATTGGCGTATAACTTGAAAGCTGATAAATTATGCGAAACGTTTCATTCTCTTACCACCATTACTGCAGACTACTTTTCTTGGACCACGTTTGTCTTTCCATGTCCAGAACTCTCCACTCTTATTTCCTTCACTGCTGTTACGTTGCTCCAAAATATTTTAACATGAGCGACCAGGATTTTGGTAAGAGCCAATCCAAAGTAAAAAGGTATGAAATCTTGGTGATATCACAGTAAGATTGTCACTCTAACCGTTAAATTGCTGTCAGTCCCATGCATCTTTCATTGTTATCATTTCCATTGCCACGGTCATCCTCTACTCCAGCAACAAAGACGTTGCCTGAAAGTGTGGATAAATTATTTAATGAACAACTTCTAACACGTACAAAAATTTCACATGCAGTTTGTCGTGGGAAAATAATATTTCATAGTTGAATTGTTTCATTTTCATACGTGAAAATGTTCAAAATCCATACGTTTTTCACATGTGAAATGACATGTAAAATTTTTCTAAGGGAAGGTTTGACAGTTTCATCGATAATGATAACCAAGCTGGCATTCAGATACACAAGAACTAAGGTCGGTGTTTCCAAGCTTAGATAATTTGCAGTCTAGTGGATAATTCCCAGTTTAAATTACAAAATTTTTCCCGACAACGGCTACTTAGAACAGAGACGTTGCATTCATATTATTTGAGATAAAGTTTGAGATTTGGCTGAGATTTGGCATTGGGAGTTGATATTGGTAGTTGGCATGCTGTCTAAGTTACGTTCAACGTCGCATTCATCAGCCGTTAAAGTTCAGCCAGGTGCACAAGCTTGTAGTATTTCAGTCGTGCTTATTCTTTTTATTTTATTTTGGGTTCATTCTTGTCCTTGTCACTTTTAATGACCATTTTTATCTATCAATAGTGCCGTAATGCTTTATTTTTTGTCAGTACTGTGATAGTAAATGTTACTTATCTGAGGGTAAATGATATCCCGGCATTCATGCATGATTTATTAACAACAATTGGAAGATCTGAGGTCCAGGATATAAGATCTGATATCTGGATGGACTAACCTTTCCGATAACATTCTCGCAATCCAAAATGCCGCTGAAACGTTCCTAAATAAGAGATGGTGTGCATTGCGGGCTACATAATTTCTGTACTTTTGTTAAAACAGAAAATACTTTATTTAAGTAGTCTTGTAAACGGGAGATGAATTCAAGTCAAAAATAAGAAGGCGAAGCTGGGCAAAACGTTAATGAGGATTTCTTTGTATGCTTAAAATTTTTCAATTTTCTGCAATGCTCCTCAATTCAAAACATTGTTTTTGACCAAACAGTAACTGGCTATTGCCAAGTCTTTTTTCTCTTTTAAATGCACCCTTCCTTACGTCGTTCACTAGCTTGGACAAAATCCTCTCACGTCAGGAAGCGTATTTCTAGTATTAGCCATATTAAACTATTAATAGTCTGATCCCAATGATAAAAAGTTAATAAAAAGACAAAGTTAATCATTCGATAAAGGAAATGGTATTCTAATGGATATCGTGGTGATACGGGGGTTATTCAATGAGGAAGGTCGTTTTATGGCATGATTAACTTTCAGATTTATAACCGTTCATATTTTGCTTCCAATATCCTCACCTTTCAAAAATATACTTCCAAACAAGGATTGGTATAATGATTAGTTCTTGCAAGAACAAGATTGGTATATGTTAATATAAAAATTGATACTAAAGTCAGTCTATAAAAATTTTATACTCATACGCGTTCAACGATTTTGGAGATTTTTCCACCTTACTTCCACCTTCCCAGTCCCACAAGACTGATAAAATGCATCCTCTTCAAAAAAAAATTAAGAACTTACCGGCGCTTCTACGACTTTTTCATCTTCTTAATAACCAAAACCGTATTCTGAGGTCATAAAATGCTTATAGTTTTTGCGTGTAATGTTATTCAGTTCACATCGTTTCGTTTCCCCCATCTCACCATATTTGTAGTTGTAGGATTTACAATCTATGTTGTCAATACATTCTTTGAGGCATTCTCCGTTATCTTTCACGTTATGTGTTGCGATAATATGTCGAGATAGTCTCCATCCTGCGAAATTTAGATGTAGTTGTGCTCGGAGTAAGAATTAGGAATATAAGGCTCCTTTTAGCTTCGAGATTATTTGTCTAGGTAGATTACGCATTTATCCAACTGAGTTAGATTTTCACTCACCCTGTGGGGTGATCTCTAACCTCAGAGCAGCTACCTTTGTCCTACAGGCTAGCATAGTACATTCAATTTCTAAGTTGAATGCATAGGCAGCAGGTGTATCCATGCATCAGTCGAGATAATGCTCATTTGTTACTTTAAATGTGCTTCTGACTCGCTACAGCTCAATGGTTCAAGTTACTCAATGTCTCGTCGAGAAAGACGAGCTACTAACCTTCACAAAAGGTTGAACGGAGCTGTGCAGTGATGAAAAAAGTAGACAATATGTTCAAGTAAAAGTTAAATACCCTGACCGAGGTGTTTAAGCCCGAATAAAATAGTAAAATAAATAACCTACTTATATAATCGTTGGTGAAGTTTCGAAAGAAGTAGTTAACTTGCCCGACGAACGTATAGAAATGGCGAAATTTCGGTGAAGTTCATGGATATCTTTATGAGGCGTATAAGTTAGTTATAAACCTCTCCAAAACAAACACTAAGCCAAAGATGATATAATGATGCATATTTGTCCACGATACAACTTCTTGAGATGTATTCCGTTTAAAAAACTCAGTTCGGGTTATTACCTGTATCTCTCTTCGAGTACATTTACTCTTGGGGTTTGATGACTTTAAAGAGTTTTTTACAGGCTGTAGGAGTACTCCTAAAGAAAACATAGAGATTCCTTTGGCATTATCTGAAATCGATAATCCGTCGAAATGATCTTCCGGGAACACACTTTGCTTTTTCAGCCAGAGCACTGAAGTTCAATATTATATTTGAGCCGACCAAAAACAAAATCCATTGTTTGGCGTCACTCATTGTTCAGAAGAACCTTTCATACGAGCAAACAACAATTGAGGTGAATGTACCAAAACTGTCGAAGGATATAACAGTGTGTTCTTTTATCAGTTCATCACTAAGTTTCGGACGCTAATCGGATAGAGCGTATCAACAGAACATAATCATAAGGTTAGGGTACGTTCTATTTTGCGTCTAGGACTCAGTAACACTCTGTGGATTTCCCGCTGGAAGAACGATTCCGTATTTTCTGTCACAACTCCAAGTTCGCTCATATATAAGAATGAGACAAAACCAATATAATGAAATTTTAAATTTCTTAATATAGGTGTTGTTTAAAAGACGATAATTTCTTAAAATACACCTGTTTAACATTGACATGAGTTAAATTATTCATGATGAAATTCGTTCGAAACGTGTATTCAAACATATACTTGAATTACGTCTGCTTACATGTATAAGAGAAGATAAAAAAATTGCAGCATAAAACGACTACATAAAAATGCGACTTAAGAAATAATAAAAAATTTAGATTAAAATGTTATCTATACACAGTCGATACTAAGTAATAACTTGAGGAAAATATATGACAATATTGTATCAACTCCGTGTATCATGTCATTCAGCAATACATTGAAGATTCTAGCCTACATTTCTCCACTAAAATTCAATTTCAAGCGACGTTAGGTTAGCAAGAAAGGATTGATACTACAGAACATGCAAATCTACCAAGGTTGTTAGCAAATCCATCCGACCTCCAAAGTCATATGCTGTATGTAAACTCATCAAAATACATCAGGAGGAATGCGAACGACATCTACAAATTGTTCTAATATTTTATGATCTTGAGGCTTCCGTGTTTACGTTTTTGCTTGTCGTTTGATCCCAACGGCCACGTAATAGTGGCCATGCATTTGGAATAATTAAAAAACATATGAAAAGTCGTCGCTTACCTTTTTCGATCTTTCTTAACACCGGATTCTAGCGACTTAAATTAGCCATTGTTGATAGAAAAAATTAGTTAACTATAGGAGTCTTTCAACGCGTGCCGTCTTTAGGAAAGATCTATGTGCAAATTAATCTTGCGGCTAAGTTTGTTTGCTTCCTGATCAATATGGTATGAAAGAAAATAAAATGACTAAGTCCTTCTATAGTGTAAAAGTTTCTTATTCCTCTTGTTTGGGAAAGACGTTCAAAGGTCCTTTCACGCCATTCTGTACCAGCTCGGGTATGCCCGACTGGTGATTTGGAATTGCTTGTCATTTTACAAGATTTTTTCTCTATTCTCTTTTAATTATTTTTTTAAATGAAATTTAAAATGACTCGAGGCTCGGTACTGAAAGAATTTAAATAAGAATATAAATAATATGTATGTATATATATATATATATATATATATATATATTTATATATATATATACCTATTATTATGTATGTATACATACATATATATATATATATATATATATATATATATATATATACATATTATTTATATTCTTATTTAAATTCTTTCAGTATATACACCCACTCGATTCCTACTGTCTGCAGCTCATTTACAAAGTAACAGGTGATTTTAAAATACGTCACTTGATAAAATTATTTTACAATCCGCGTTTATCCACGGCAGAAATCAAAAACTACATCGTTAACTTTAAAAACGTTTAATAAACGTTATTTTTTTTTATTTTCAACGTTTTAAAACAGAACTGAAAATTTTTAAATGTAAATATGACGAGTAGCAATTTATGTATAAAAATATTTCCAATTCTTGTTATTTTATGGCGGAATCGTTCAGAACTTTTCATTTCTTTTTTGATTGCATTCATTCTCCCACTTATAAGACGGACGATTCGCTTATCAGAGGTTAAATTTCAGTGCTTTAGTCAATTTTGAAAAATTATCAACCTTACTAGAAGATTGGGCGAGAGTTTGTGGTTTACACATATTTCTAGTACTACATGACGTTTACACTTACGTGACATCAGTGTGCGTGGTTTTTCTGAAAGTAGTACGTTGTTTCTTTTTAGAGAACAGACAGTATGGATTTCTCATTCACGGAAAACTGGATTGACTAGATATGAAGGAACGTTTGTAGACCAGCCATAGCTTTTTTTAAAGCTTATTAATTACCTTTATTTATTAATTTAAATTTACAATTGCTTTACTGTTTTGTTCATTTTTCAAGTTAAATTAACGACGAGAAGTCGAAATTTTGATTTAAAATTTTGCTTAACCTGGCAAAATATTTTTGAATCTGGATAAAAAGACAAAATTAGCCAAAATTTTGTTTCTGAAAATGTCGCCTCGTATAATTTTGCGCCCGGGCCATGCTCTCCAGTCGACCCCGTCGGTATGGCACTGAGTACACTACCAAAATATTTCGTTTTCAATAGTACAGCCCAACTTTGACAATGGCAGTTCTATCTGGAATAGTTACAGCAAAGGAAACCTGTTATGAAAAATGCTAAATCGTCTGGTGTTAGCCAGAGTAAAATGACAGAGGTCTAACCCCGCCAGGAAAGAGGTAATTGAGATGGTTTTCACACTTTGACTGCGAGAACTCTCCCTTGACGAGTAAAATCGCCTAACGTTAGCCACAGTAAAATAATAGAAGTCTTATCTCAAGACACACTCTCAATTCATTGTTTCAACAGAAGCGTTAAATCCTTTAGTCCACTCATTAGTATCTAAGAGTGTGATAATGACTTGTTACCCTGCTCTCTTTTGAAATCACTGTGATAAACACTTATCACATACTAATAAGTGAATATGTTAATTTCTAACGACCAACTTTTCTTCGACTTTCAACTGGAAAAAAAAGACAAACTATTTCATTGTGGGTGAGTCATGAGATAATGTGGTTAATCAATGTTCATTCGTATGATAAAGAATTTGACATCGCGCGTGAAGTTTGAACATCCACTCAGGGCCTACTCCCCCTCGCGGCCGTTAAGCTTCACCTGCGATGTTAAATCCTTTATCAAACTCATGACCATTGATTAACCCTTACATAACTCGCCGGCACAGAGCTATGCATAAGGCTCACATGTAATTAACACTTTAACGCCTGGATGTTTTTCTTTTGTTCTTCTCTTTTTTTTCTTTGAATTCTCAATGGTTCTTTTGTTCCTAGGTGTCCGATATATACGATACTCGGTGTTAAAGAGTAACGGATCGAAGTCGGGTTCGCTAACTTTCTTATGAGCTAACAGAGAATGTTTTCCAGTGGAATTTGGTTACGACATCAGTAATTTACATGAGCAAAGTAACGTAAGGGCTTAACAATGAGCAAATGTTTAGTACTTTGCCCGTGACATCATTTATTTGAAGACGTCGAAATGGTTGAACGCCTTTCTGCATGCGCATTTATTCTAGCTGCTGCAGATTTGGATAGAGTAAAGATTAAGGCCTAGTTCAAATCTCGAACTTTTCATGTGCCGAACTAAATGCAAGTCAGTTTGGACAAAGGATCTTGCTTATTAACATTAAATTCGGCACAGGAAAAGTTCGACTTTTGAACTGGACCTTAGAGAAAACAAGTCAATCTTAAGGGAACTGAATTGCAGTTTGCAAGCAAAGAGAAGCGAATGGTTAAGTAACGAAGGAGGCGAGTCAGGAGAATTTAAGGTTACAAAAAGAAGGCCTGCGGTCACCAGCCAGGATTTCAATGACGTTTAACTTTTATAGAAAAGCAAGTAATTGGAATGCTTCGAGGTTTCACCTGAAAGGTCACTCGATATAACCGAAGGTAGTAGTTTTTGGCAGAATTTGTGAGCTGATGACTATTTAAATTGCTGATCTCAATGACCTGATTTCATCACTTTGATCGGCTGTTGCAAAAGAATATCTCCCAATGGACAAATTTTTAACCATAAACTTGCTTTTTTTTTGGCTTGTTCTATTTGCCAACTCATGTTTACAATGGGAAGCGTCTTGACTTTGCACAGTTGGATTCGGTTTTTACTTCGAAAAGATGAAATCAGATTTTATCCTCCGAATTTCACTAATGGGGGATAACCCACCTATTTGGCAGATAATATTCAGGTTTGGTTGTTTAAAGCATCGAGATTTTAATGTTAAGTAACCAGCATCTGTTCCTTGCAAACGGAGACCCAGTAGCGGTGTAAAGACCTTGAAAACGAAGTCAAATGTCAACCGAGAGACTTTGTATTCCTAGGGCCCGTTGTTACTTAGACCTCGTTCACACGATGCCAGTACGAAATGAAACCGTAATGAAATCATTACGGTTATAAGGCGTTCACACGATGCCGGTAGAGATACAGTTTCATTACGGTTTCAAATCATTACGGTTAGCATTACGGTTTCATGTCTTTTCATACCGGTATCGTGTGAACGCAAGGCCTAACCGTAATGATTTCGTTATGGTTTTATTTCGTACTGGCATCGTGTAAACGGGGTCTTAATAGCGCTATCCATTCTCTCAACAAGTGAAATCAGATTTTATGCCCCGAATTGCACTATCTGGTAGATAACTCCTCACTCAGCAAATTAAGTTTAATTTCTACAGTTCGAAGCGTGGATAGCGCTGGTCACTCACTGGGGCTACTCAGCTGAATAAAGTATTCGGGCTTGAACAACTGACCAAACTCTTTCGGGTTCGTAGCTAACACCAATTCACATTGAACGCGAAGAAATTATTCAACGAAACACTTTTCCGCGTTTGCGTTCCACTTCGCAATGTACCTCACCAAGAACTGAACTACCTGCTAACAAAATGCTGAATCCTTTAGCGGGTGATCAGACATATCTGTAAGATATATATGGAAATTGGATGCATGAACAAATTTCAATAGATTTTCAAAAGGATTTTGAATGGAATGCATAATTAGCAGTTTCTTTTGAAAAATCTTACCCTTATAATTATAAAGCTTATAATCTGACTCTCATTTCTTTTGAGACAAGTCTTAGTTCACTGAACATATTTCTATTGACAGGAAGTCCAAATTTAGATCACTTGCGTTCATATGTTAGACAATCCATCTGCTGAACAACTTCAAAGTTCCGACGTTTAACAGATCGAATGATTTATGGAAATTCCTTTGTTTACTAGTATTTTTCCTTCAAATGGGGAATAAATGCCAGTGGCCAATAAGACTATTTCTTGTAAGACGTCAGTCCCCCTAAAACTTTGTCCAGTCAGGTGAGAAGTTCTCAAAAATTCCTTCAGACTGAGATGCTAAACGGAGTCAATCGTACGTAAACAAACCCGGTAAGGTCTTCCATTTCTCCCTTTTTTAGAATGGAAAACGTCTTATTACAAGAACCCATCACAGAGCTTGGCTCTCACCACGTGACGACTTTAGGTATGTTTATTCAATTTTTGGTGCATGATGTGAAAGTGTTTGGCTCAAAAATATTAGAAATACTGTCGTTTACTGAATTCAAGCAACAATTATCATTGACAAGCTACACACGCTCTTAACCCTAAGGAAAGACTTGAAAGTTCCAAAAGTACTTACTGAGATCGCCAAAACCAAAATCTCGTACAGTGGCGCAATGATGTTCAACTCTCTCCCAAACTCTTTAAAAGACATAAACAACAATACAGTGTACTCATTTAAAGAATCTTTGACAACACTATTCCTAAAACTAAATGACGAAGTTGACTTTCTAGAACAATTCGCATGTACAGATTGTAAACACATAATATCCTGCACTTGTTATCAATAAACATCAGTGCATTTATAACCAATTTATTGTATTTTAAAATTAACTTAACTGGACTATATATAACACCGAAGGCCAACTGGTAGAACACTTTGGTAAAGTTGCTATATCTTTATTAAATAACAATGGAATAAATCATACGCGTCAGTCGTGCATGGAAGCCGGACAGCGGTGAAAACGTTTGCACCTCAATTGAAGCGCGAAAATGGGAAGCGATGTTCATCTAGGCTGGCACGTGTTCCTCGTGTCCAGGGGGGATCATAACACTTATGTAGCCCAGCCAAAGACAAATAAAACATCAATTACTCATTCAATAGTACTTTGGTCACACAAACCACTCGTGCACGCACTTTGTCTAGAACTGCAGCATAACACAACTTTAAATTACGAATGAGTCAAAATAATTTTTCATTTGTTTGAAATGGTACTTACAATGATGAAGGATGACGTTGACATTTTCTCGATGTAACACAGATGTAGATTACTTCACTTTAAATATCTTCATAGGTTTAATAAAGGAAATATTTGCAAATATATGTTATAATGCATAAAAAATCTTGTGTAGCTACCGTATTGTTAATGATTAAATAATTGCATTATTTCCGGTGGGCCAAAGAACTGGGCACGATTAGAGACTTCGTGAGGAGGAAGGGACTTTCATGTTTTGTGTAAAGCTTAATGGTAGGCTAATATTCATGAATGTCACTGTTATGAGTGTAAGCTTCATTGTAATTGGAACTGTGAATTTAATTAGAAAACCGAAATTCATAGAGAGGAAGTGTTTTCAACGTTCGAGTGGTTATGTTCGGTGAAGCATTGGTGTAAATACGTGGATAGGAATCCACAAGGAAGTTGACTAAATGAATTCGGCAACTAGGCACGCCTTGGATCATTTTACCACAGGTTTCCTATTTGTGGTCATCAAACACCAATGTTTGCCTCTTTGCTTCTGAAATTGGACTACGCCCTTATGTATTGCTTACAAAATCGCTTATTAGCACCAGTTTCTCCATTAATATAATTACTGACCCGCATCAAAGCCTATTGTTTTCACTCTGCATTATATTAGCGAATACAGTCAGCAAAATAATCCAAGTCGAGTTTGTGTGATTTTCCTCGCTAAATTCGCAGGTACAATCCAGAGAAAACATCGGCACAAAGCGTTATTGGATATAATGCAAGCAGCTTCGACCTGCGGCCTCAGCTGCCTGCATCATATGAAATAACGCCACGTACCTCAGTCATTATCTATTAAATAGAATGTTGACCGATATTACCCCAATCGACAGATTTGATAGACCACCGAACATTTCTTACTTCGATTCATTTTATCTACTGGATAAGTTTAACCGAGAAGTGCAACTCCTTATGTATTTAGTTATCTTGTGTTTACCTATTTTGTATTTACCTATTTTGTGTTTATTTATTTTGTATTTACTGGGAAAAGGGGAAATTTGACATAGAAAGGCCAGACAATCAAGGGAGTTTATTGACTATCTTCAGATGAATAGATGCAGAAGTGTTTCTCAAATATTTTTGAAGAGGATAATAAACCTGTATTTGAGACAAATTGGAATATCCAATTGGGCTTGTCCATATGAGCACGAATGTCTCTTTTCTAAAGTGATTGATTTTATCTTGAATTTCATACTCAAATTTTATTACTTACTATCTGTGTCAACTCTTTTCGACATATTTATAACAACACAATGCAAGAAACTTCAATTTTGTATTCAGGTCAGCTACTAAAAGTGTTATAACACCTCTTTCGTTCATATGTTTGATTATTTTCTGCTAAGACCAAAATCTTCCGACAGACGCCTAAGTTACAGTTCCGCGACAAACAGCTATTCAGAATAGCAGGGGATGTGGGTGGTCGTCCCTCACAACTATCTAGCTCCGCTACTATTAAGTACGAGAAAATTACCCGAATATCTCATCAGAAATTTCCTCTAATCCTTATGTTTTTCACGATGTGCTCATGCCTATAATTCTTACACCTTCATTCATGTCTCCTTCCATCCCTTAAAGCAATGTTATTGTTTATACTAATAATCTACGCACATGTTGGCATCTGCAAAACTTTTACGTCTCCTCTCACTCAACCTCTAAAATCATTCCAAGATTTCACGTTTCCTTTGTGTTTAGATAAGCAATCTGTTGAAACTTCCAAGATTTCACTTTCAATGAGTACTTTACTCCAGATGTTAACCTCGGTCATCTCTCCTTGAACCATTTGAGTGACTTGAAAGGCTCCTCCTTGGACGTCTTGATCCTGCCCTAGGACCCAGGTCCCTCCCCCTCTTATCATTTTTCCACTCCTGAAACCATCACCACAATCTACAATCATTCCATCTTTGTAAAATTTGTACTGTCCCTATTGGCTTAGCCACGTAGAACAGATCGGGTGCCATTTTCCATCATTGATTATCACTCTAGAAGGCACAGTTCTGAAATAATATTTAATTATATGAAACGTTCTTGAAGATTCTAAAAGGCTTTAATCCCCTTGATTTTATTTGATCATCAGGATTTTAAAACCTCACAAGAAAGTTTAAAACTGTCTTCTTTTTGTAAATTTACCGTTAAACCCTTTGTGTTGAGGTCCCGCTGAACGCTTAGTTGAAAGTACGTAAGAGTTGCAGGTTTATACGCCATTTTTCTTTTTTTATTGATGTTTTACCGTGGAAAAAGTACGTCTTTTACTTCCCTCTTCTCCTTCTTCTTTCGACAAAATTTGCACAAGGTTTGCTTGTATTTTGTTGTATGTTTTGTATTTCCGATTTTTGGTCAGCAATAAAAATACAGAACTCGTTCATGTCTTCTTTGTTTATTTCGTCGATTTCACAGTTATTTTCATGTTCGTCACCGAAGTCTTGTACCTCCGGATGAATACTTAGCAAAAATCTTTATCACAGCGCATCCTACATATTTGTAACAAACTTTGAGATAATGTAGAATTTATTAATTTTCTAAGTAAAAAAATATCCAAAAAATATTCGATCTTGAGCTACACGTAATGCTGGCATCCCACTGATAACCTATGAGAATGCTCAATTTTTAAGACGGAAAGTCTAGTCATCTAATAAAAAATCTTTGTTTAAGGCAAATTTTGGGGAAAAGTTTGATTGGAAAATGACACGAAACACCTCAAGATCGCAACTAATACAGGTTCTTGATATTACCATCCATTGTTTAATAATTTACTTGTGTGGATGGATCTCTTAGCATTTGTTATGCGTTAAAGGTTATTCTCACCGAACGTTTTGTTTTAATAAAACAGAATTGAAATTTTAAACGTAAATATGACGATAAGCAGTTTAAATGTAAAATAATTTCCCGTTTCGATTGTTGTTAATTTGTGGCAAAATTGTGCGTGGGATTTTTATTGCATTCACTCTTCCAGTTATAGTAAGGACGATTTGTCTCTGACAATTTTGAAACATTATCAAATTACTCGTATTCTAGACAGATATATTGGAAGGTTGGGCGAGGGTTTGTTGCACGCACGTATTTCTAGTAATGTGAGTGCGTTGGTATATAAGTTGCCTTCCGAGTCGAGGTGGATATTCAGGCCCAACAGATCAATGAAGACTTTCTTTAATGGACGACAACCCAAAAACAACTCACGTAACTAACAACGTACACATGTAATTTGTACATAATCACACGTCAGCTACACGGTCTCGTCTACAATACATGGCGACTACAAACTAGACATAAAACTATCGTTGCAGAATGCTACATATCAAAGTCGAGAAACGGAATTAAAGAACTGACGCTGGAAAATAGTTAAAAAAAACTTTTTGTTTTTGGATTTTCTACCTTCCCTACTTACTTGGATTTTGGATAGTTAATCGAAGCAATCAACTGATTTTGGCCTTTTATCAGAAATTCATTGTCATCAGTAGACACTGCGTAGGATATATAATGAGCTTCTCCCTTGCCTTGATCTGTCTGATTTGTTTTAACCCAGAAACATGCAGTAAGTGCCATCATGTTTGGTGCTCCCTTAGATATCACGTAATCTGAGATGCTTCTTCTATGGAATAATATGGACCATTCGGCGCTAAAGTTAAAAATAAAGAAAACAAGAAAGATGAGATAAAAAATCTTCTGCTGTGGGTACAGCCGGGTCGTCATTATCTGTACCTTCACATGTAAAAATGCAACATGTTCCGTCAAACCTCGAACTTCTCAACAAACGTCAGTGAATGTGCGATCTCATACAAGGTTGGATAAATTGAATAGTACAATTCGCGTGTGCCCCTGTTTAGTTTACAGCGTGATTTATAGTGCAGCATAAGGACTCTTAATTAACTTCTTAGGAGGTATAAGCCTCGTCATTCAAAATTTTTAAGAAAGGTAACGCCATTATCACGCGTTACCCTACAACTATACCCCTGGTTATCGCGCTTTGCTTTTAAAAAGTCTCATGTAAATGTTCTCAGAAGTTTGTTTTCAAATACGGATGCAGAGATTACAAATTTGACACTTCCTTTGGAGTCATTTTGACTTCCTGCTTTGAAATTTTGGAGTCATCTCAGAAATTCTGGAGTCATTACATGTGACAATAAAAAGGAACTAAAATATTGAAAAAATGCATACTTCATTCACTGTACCAACTTTCTACTTTGTTGCTGAAAACAAATTTATTTTAATATTTATTCACACCAAAGCAGAATACAAGCAACTTTGTATACCTTAAAGCATTGGTTTGCCAGTAATTTCAAACAGTCACCAAAAATGACATAAACATGTTTTAGTTGCTCCACAAAACAAATTCAAATGATTGATATTACAACTGAAAGGACAATTTATTCTAAGAGGTAATTAAATATCTGTTACTATCTGCTCTGTGAAAATCTGAAAATGTTTCAGCAAGCAAGTGAAAGAGTAAAGTAAAATAAGTTACTGTAATATCTTGTGTGAACAACAGAGTTTATTGTTCATCTGCCCCTGCGTGCTTCCTGCCATTGCTTCACACAGCCATCAACCAGACCATCCATATCAGGTGACGGCAGTGTTGGGCAGGTGGGGTACTTCATGTATGTTACCATATCTCGAACCACGACTCAATTCAAGATGGCGGCCAAGAGCGGGCAAGCGGAACGATCATTCATCAATGTAATTATACATATTCATCTTATTTAAAAAAATTTTTCCTGAAATTAGTTCCAAAGAAAGTATTCTATGTTCTAAGAATATCCAGAAATGGTCTGCTTTTGAATATTTCATGTATTATTTTCTGGAGTCAAACTGACTACGATCGTATGTTTTTTAGAGTCATTTCAATATTTTTGGCGTAAAATACGCCTAAATTGGCGTATTTGTAATCCCTGGGATGATATTATACTAAAGAAGCTATTGAGGTATCGCCTTATTTGACTAGTTGTAACGAATCTGTTTCCTGTCAGTGTTACGTTCATCAACAGCAGTTAAAGTAAGCCCCTGTTACGTTGGTGGTCCACTGAAACCAAGCGATTATTTCAAGAAAAGTACATCATGATGGATTACACTCTGTATCCTTCGAAATCCTGAAATATAACCGCAGGCATGTAATAGGAAATCAAATAATAATCTAAACTAATGCCGCAATTGTTGCGCAAACTCCATGTAAACAAGTACAGATCGAAATCATACTTATCTGTCATAAGCTGGTCTGAAGGTTTATATCCATACGTTAACAATCGAGTGAATGGTTTATTAATATACGCAGGAAAGTGTTCGTACTGCTCTTGTTTTAACATATACGAAACTTTTTTAAACGCTGTGGGCTGTCTGTCAGCCAAATAAGAGTTTGAGTTAACGGTTGGAACTCAAAATTGACATTTTTAACTATAATCAACTAGTTTTCGGGGACGAAACAACATAGTAAGTTAAGCCTGTTTCTCACAACTATTTTACAGTCGTCCTCAGCACAATAACATCCGACTAACAAGCTAACTAAAGCGAAAGACATTAACTAAAGCAAAAGACATTAACTATTTGCGACTTTATGAGCTAGTCCTCGATCAGTGGTGAAAATATAGGCATTTGGGGATAGATTACTTCGCGGACCCTATCCATGTCAATGCCGACCAGACGGAAGACGTGTAAGTGCCAATTTGAAGATACTAACCTTTTCGGGTCCATACCTGACTTTGGTATTTTACTCCGGCGATTGCCGGACGATCTTACTCTGGCTAACGCCAGACTATTTTACTGAGGTTAACGTCAGACTATTTTACTGTGGCTAACGTCAGACTATTTTACTGTGGCTAACGTCAGACTATTTTACTGAGGCTAACGTCAGACAATTTTACTGTGGCTAACGTCAGACTATTTTACTGTGGCTAACGTCAGACTATTTTACTGTGGCTAACGTCAGACTATTTTACTGAGGCTAAAGTCAGACTATTTTACTCATCAAGGGGAAACCTGTTGGATAGGAACAGATTAAATAAACAAAAGTGATTGATATTCAATGTCATACTTAAAAATGACGTGTGTTCAAAAATTTATGTTACTACTAACTACTTAACTTCTTGGAATAATGGAGCCACTCACTGTGTAGCTTTAAAACACAAGTAATCGAATTAGAGTACAGCATTTTTTTTGTTACGTTCAAGGAACTTAAGTGAAAATCCTCACTCCCGTTCATTTTCATTCTTTGGTAAATCGGTCACGCATAAATAGTTCAATTATTAAAGAGGCGACGGATCATACTATTACCTTAATGTTACAGTTCAATCTTGCTACGAATTGAAAAAGGTCTGAAACATCATTCGAACAAATTTATGCCGTCATGATATGAAAATAATAATGACGTCACAAAATGCCGGGGCGCCAAATTAATTCCTTTTGCTTGGAGCACGTGGGCTGCACCCACCCTTACCATCCTGCAGTTGCACCACAGTCCTCAGTACTGGCTAACTCAGGTTCCAATACCTATCAGTGAAGCACTTCCAGTGCAAAGGTGTCTATTTGTTTCAATCAATTGTAAAAGCGTCTTTTGTTTAACAATTATTCGCCGAAGGCGAAGTGAATATCGTTGAATTATTCCTGAGATGAAGTCGAGTGGATTATTCAATACTCACTGAGCCTGAAGTGAATAATTGTTTTAGTATAATTACGCAGGTGATTATCTGAAAGAAAGTAGTGAACTAGCACTTTTAAAATCTCGTCGGTAACATTTACCAAGGTAGCCGCCGTCTTGCTTTTGAGCCTTCACTATTATATTCACCTGTAGATGAATATCGAGATTTACGACGTAATTTTCTTGTCAATTACCACCCGGGATTTTTGATAATCACCTTTCTAATTGTATTGATGCTTAGTGTATTTAATTACACTGATGCACTTCGCATTCGGTGAATAATTGTTAGATAACTTGAAAGCTGACAGATTATGCCCAATGTTTCATTCTCTTATCACCGTTACTGCAAACTACTTTCCTTGGACCATTTTTGTCTTTCCATATCCAGAACTCTCCACTCTTATTTCCTTCACTGTTCTTACGTCGCTCAAAAATATCTTCACATGAGCGACCAGGATTTTGGTAAGAGCCAATCTAAAGTGAAAACGTACGAAATCTTGGTGATATCACAGTAAAATTGTCACTCTCGCCGTTACCGTTGCTGTCTGTCTCATGCATCTTTCATTGTTGTCATTTCCATTGCCATAGCCATCTTCTCCTCAAGCAACAAAGAAGTTGCCTGAAAGTGTGGATGGGTTACTTAATGGACAACTTCTAACACGTACAAAAATTTCACATGCAATTTGTTCTATGAAAAAAAATATTTCATGTGTGAATTGTTCCAATTTCATTCGTGAAAATGTTCCAATTGCATACATGTAGAATTTTTGTAAAGGAAGGTTTGACAGTCTCTATAATAATGATAACTAAGCTGGTATTGAGACACTCAAGAACTAAGTTCATTCATTTAATGACCATTTTTATCTGTCAATAGTGCCGTAATGCTTTTTTTTTCCAATACTGTGATAGTAAATGTTGCTTATTTGAGGATAAATACTATCCCTGCATGCCTGTACGATTTTGTAACAACAACAGCAAGATCTGACTAACCTTTTCGATAACATTCTTAGAGCACATGCAATCCTAAATGCCAGTGAAACGTTTCTAAAGAAGGGATGTTGTGCATTGTGGGCTACGTAATTTCTTTACTTTTGTTTAAACAGAAAATACCTTACTTAAGTCGTCTGGTAAACAGGACATAAATTCAAGGCAAAAATAAGAAGGCGAGTCTGGGAAAAAAATTAATAAGGATTTCTTTGTATACTTAAAATTTTTCAATTTTCTGCAATGCTCTTCAATTCAAAACATTGCTTTTGACCAAACAGTGAGTGGCTATTGCTTGGTCGTTTTCCTCTTATAAATGTACGCTCCTTTACGTCGTTCACTTGAACAAAATCCTCTCGCCTTAGGCAGCTTATTTCTAGTATTAGCCATAGTAAACTATTATAAGTCCGATCCCAATGGTAAAAAGTTAATAAAAAGACTAAGTTAATAGACAAAGGAAATGGTATTCTAATGGATATCACGGCGATACGGGAGTTATTAAGTTAGAAGGTTGTTTTATGGCTTGATTAATTTTCAAATTAATAACCGTTTATACAGTGCGAACTACGATATTAATTTAAATACCAGTTTTCGTAAAGTCATTAAATTGACACCATTCTGGCTTGAAATTATTCTAGGTTGTTTAAATTATTAAAGAATACTTGAAAAACTTTGAATCGAGTTTAACAAATTGATGTTGATGAAAAATTTTACCTTTGATTTTTTTCCTTTTTCTACTGACCCACGATATTAGTTTCATTTCGGAAAAACAAAGTTAAGTGCATCAGGGTGAAATGAAAAATAATTTTTCATTAAATTTTTTATTGATATTGATTGATATTCAATGTTGACACATTGACACACACGATTTTAGAAATTCACATGGTGATAAACTGGAAAACGTGACAATTTAACTTATAAAATTTTTTTATTTATTTACATGGGCTCCGTGACGTCTGATTACTTCATACAGTCTTTCATTTGCCGAATCTGTGAGTTTCTTAATAGTGGACTTAGGGATGGAAGCTGCGGATCCTTTTATTGCCATCCACAGGTCGCCATTGGAGGAATACTGCTTCCCATTGGTATAAACATGGCGCTTGATTATAGACCATAAGTTCTCAATGGGATTTAAGTCGGGCGAGTTTGGGGGCCAAACCATTAGCGTATCGTCCTTAAATCCAAGTGATTCCAAAAATTCAGTTGTGGCCTTTGCTGCATGGGATGGGGCATTGTCATGCATGAAGATGATTTTCTTCAGTCGTGACAAAGGAACGTCATCCAGCCATGGCTCAAGTTCATTCTTCAGAAACTGGCAATACGTATCAGAGGTCAGTATTACTCCTTCAGGCACACGAACAGGACCAATGAGCTCGTCTCCAATGATACCAGCCCAAATCATCACGCCTCCACCTCCTTGTTGACGCCTCAGCCTCGTGGGAGCCTGCTCACCGTTATACACCCAACCTTTAGCCCAGCCATCAGGACCGTCTGATGTAGCTCTTGACTCGTCGGTGAATAGTACAAACTTCGTGTCAGTTTTCATGTACTTCTTGGCCCAATCCATGCGCAAACGTTTGTGCCTTGAGGTCAAGGGAGGCCTTTTATCCGGACTCTTGATCGCAGCCATCTTCCCGAGGAGACGATTACGGGTGGTTTTTGCAACATCTGGTAGACCAGCCTTTTCAAAAATTCTTGCACTTGTGGTTCCAGGCATTCTACAGAGGCTTCTCTTCAATCGGTTCATATCTCGCTTTGTTACCGATTTCAAAACTCCACGATCAGATCGAGGTTTCCTCTTGGAGGGAAACTGTCACAACATGGTGATTGTACCCTTAGCTATTTCTTTTATGATAATATTTTTCTCACCTTTGTTCAAGTCCTTACGACGTCCCATCGTGATTATTGATTTTTGAAACTAATACAGTGGACCACCTCTTTTATAGAGGAACGCCTGGATTTTTTAGTCACGTGACCAATATGAAACGTAAACATTGCAACGATTGTTTCCACAATTTTCAAAAAAACATCTCAAATTTTCATGAATAATGCTGTTTATTTAGAATATCTACTTCAAAAACTCTTACAAAACTAATACCGTGGGTCGCACTGTAGTTTGGTTGCATTATCCTTACAATTCACAAAATTTCCTTGCAAACGAGCATTGATATAATGATTATTCCGTGCAAGAACAAGATTGGTATATACTAATATAACAATTGGTACTAAAATCAGTGTATGAAAATTTTATACTCGTACGCATTCAACGATTTTGGAGATTTTTCCACCTTAGTTCCGCCTTCCCAGTTCCACAAAACTGATAAAACGTATCCCCTTCAAATAGGATTAAGAACTTACTGGCGCTTCTATGACGTCTTCATCTTCATAGTAACCAAAACCGTATTCTGAAGTCATGAAATGCTCGTAGTTTTTGCGTGTGGTGTTATTCAGTTCACATCGTTTCGTTTCTTCCATCACACCATATTTGTAGTTGTAGGATTTACAATCTATGTTGTCAATACATTCTTTGAGGCATTCTCCGTTATTTTTCACGTCATGTGTTGCGATAATATGATGCGATAGCCTCCAGTCTACGAAATTTAGATTTAGTTGTGCTCGGAGTAAGAATATTAGGGAATATAAGGCTACTTTGAGCTTCGAGGTTACCTGTTTAGGTAGATCGTGCATTTACCCATCTTAGTTAATTTTTCACTTACTCTTAATTTCCGTCTAGGACCCAGTCACAGGCGGTGGATTCCCTCTGCATGAACGATTGAAACGCCAAATTCGCTCATACATAAGAATGAGATAAAAAAGAAAATAGAACAAAATTTGAAATTCCTTAATATTGGTGTTGGTTAAAAGACAATAACTTATTAAAATACACCTGTTTAATATTGACGTGAGTTAAATTGTTCATGATGAAATTAATTCGAAACGTGTATTTTAACATACACTTGAATTACTTTTGCATACAAGTATAAGAGAAGGTAGAAAAATTACAGCATAAAACGACTACATAAAAAGGTTATTTAAGAAATAATAACAAATTTAGATTAAAATGTTATCTATACACAGTCGATACTAAGTAATAACTCGAGGAAAAAATACGACAATATTGTATCAACTCCGTGCATCAGGTTATTTAGCAATACATTGAAAATTCTAGCCTAAATATCTCCACTAAAATTCTATTTCAAGTGACGTTAAGTCCCTAAGAAAGGATTGATACTGCAAAACTACATGCCTACCAAGGATGTTAGCAATTCTTCCAACCTTCAAATTCGTCTGCTGCATGTAAACTCATCAACATACATCAGGAGGAATGGGAACGACATCTACAAATTGCTCTGATATTTTATTATCTTGAGGATTCCATGTTTACGTATTTGCCTGTCGTTTGATCCCAACGGCCACGTAATGGTGGCCATGCATTTGGAATTATTAAACAAAATATGAAAAGTCGTCGCTTACCTTTTTGCCTTTCTTAACACCGGATTCTAGCGATTTAAATTAGCCATTATTGATAGAAAAAATTAGTTAACTATAGGAGTCTGTCAACGCGTGCCGTCCTTCGGAAAGATCTATGTGCAAATTAATCTTGCGGCTACGATTGTTTGCTACCAAATCAATATGGTATGAAAGGAAATAAAATGACCAAGTCCCTCTATAATGCAAGACTGTCTTATTCCTTTCCTTTGGGAAAGACTTTCAAAACTTCTTTCCCTTCCGTAATAGTTTGGGTATGCCCGACTGGTAACTTGGAATTGTTTCTCATTTTATAACATTTTTTCTCTCTTCTCTTTTTGTTATTCTTTTAAAGGAAATTTAAAATAACTCGACGCTCGGTCAGCATAGACAAAAAGACAACCCACGTTTGTGATTTCTGCACGTCTTTTTTAGAGACGACCAGAGTCAAGAATTTGAAATTGTACGGTAAACTGTTTTTCTACTATATAAGTTAACTTAAACTTTCAATATATAAACCCACTAGATTCCTGCTGTCTGCAGGTCATTTACAAATTGACAGGTGATTTTAAAATACGTCACTTGATAAAATTATTTTACAATCCGCGTTTATCCACAGCAGAATGTAAAACTATATAGTTAACTATGGGAAATGATCAAAATTTCTGAACAAAAAGAGTCTTATCTCGAAAAACCAAAATCCGTCGATTTCTAAAGATGCTAAATCATGCAATAAATTAACAGCCAATTTTCTATGACAGTTAGGCAGTGCCAGTCGTTCGTTGTAAACCTTACTAACATTTGATAAATTTTCCAATTTTACTCTGTTTTAAGAATCCACCAAAACTTCACTTCTGAAGTTACAGCGCGAAACGTTTTAGTTGATAATTAAGTTTGGCTTGCGCTTTTCAAGAAACAAGGTAGAAAAAAATTCCCGAAAACAACATGCTGGTAAGCCAAAATTTAAGGAAAACACAAGATCAAAACAATAACGGTGTAATGATGACATTAATGCAAAGCCTTCGTCAAACCTAGTGAATTACAAACAAGCTATCATTTATGTATAAACCTGCTTTTCCCAAAATGGCTGTTATGTATTAACAATTTTTAAGACTACAGAAGAGGGTTACGCCAGAATTTAATGCCAGAATTTAAGATAATCACTTGACGTGTTTGTGACTGATTAGGTTTGACAAAGGCTTTGCAATAATGTTGGAATATATTCGAAAAATAAAGATTAGAGCCTAGCCCAAAATTCTAAAGTGCACCATGTTAAGATGAAATTTCAGTTTAATTCTAACGTTTTGTCGCTATTCGAGAAACATCTTCAGAGTAATAGGTTACAGGTGTCAAATTCGATCTATATATGAAACTATAGACAACCCAGAATAACCAATTAGGAGGCTAATCAATAAGAGAAAGGTGACAGGATCAACAAGTTGGCTTAACATCCGGCTTAACATATATATATATATATATATATATATATATATATATATATATTATGTTATTATATTTTATGTATTAAGTATTATGTATTATGCATTATGAATTTTGTATTATATATTATACGGGACCTCACTCACTGCAGATCCGAACTCAGGTTTTTAAGTTATGCTTTTCAGCTTTTCCTCAAGTCTCTTTACGTTTTATTTCTCAGTTAGGACGTCGGCTATCCACTTTCGTTCCTTTTAAGAACCATATTTCCATGCTTCTGAGGTCGTGTATCGTTTGTAAGTACACGTGTCAATGCTCCTCAGTATTATATTTGGGGCAAACACAGCACCATTTACATACGTGAATCTCAGAACGCATGAGGGTTTCGTCTTTGATTGGAAGGAAACTGGCAAGTATTTCACCCTCTGCCGTCCATCCACATTGTCAACAAACTTCAATTATTATTCCTCCCGACGACTTCTCTATAATTTCCTCTTGTCGTACATCTTCTAACCTTGAGCTACTTCTCCAAGAAGGTCTACTTATCTCTAAATTAAAACCCACTCCAAACGAAAACATCTCTTCTATTCCGCTATCTTTATTCTAATATCTTGCGTTTTTCTTTCCTAATGTTAAGCCAACTTCTTGATCCTGTCACCTTTCTTTTAGTGGTTAGCCGCTCAATTAATCATTCTGACTTGTCAATATTTTTATATATAGATCGAATTTTACACCTGGAATCTATTACTCTGAAGATGTTGCTCGAATCGAACTTGATTACGTTTTCCACCCGGAAAATCTGAAGTCACACTGTTGAAATAACATCGTCGGTACCACCGACAGTGAGGGAAAGTGGGGTCAAGTTGACCCCGGGCCCAGTAGAAATAAGAAGGTGCCTGGTTCAAATTTGTAAACTTTCGTGTCACAGAGTCGAAATACTACACGACTTTATATTACATGACGTTTACACCGATGTGACATCAATATGCATTGTTTAAGTTAAAGTAGCACTTTAGAGTACAGACAGTATGGATTTATCATTCATGGAATACTGGATTGACTAGATACGAAGGAACGTCTGTAAACCAGTCATAAAATTTTTTTAAGCTTATTAATTACTTCTATATATTAATTTAATAATTTACAATTGCTTCACTGTTTTGTTTACTTTTGAAGTTAAATTAACGATGAGAATTCGGGACATTGATTAAACATCTTGTTTAACTGGGCAAAATGTTTTTGACTTTGGATAAAAACACAAAAATGGTCAAAATGTTGTTTCTGAAAATGTCCCCCCATAAAATTTTCTGTCCGTTACAACCACCCCAATAGCCCCCCCGTCGATACCGCACTGAATACATTACCGAGAATTCTTTCGGAAAATTAAATGTCTCATGAATAATTCCGAAAATTAAAGAATACTAAGTTTTATTCTGCCCGACAGTTGTTGAGGTTCGTCAAATTAATTTTCGACTCTGAGGGAAGCTACCAACATCTCTACCTCTATCCCCGCCTCCCGAGGCTGCTCTCGGAGGCCCTGATCATCTGACCTTGTGTTGTGCTCAAATCTGCGAGACACAAGTTTTCTATTTTAATACTAGAAATTGTCGGCTGGCAATGGTTTTAGAAGTGCATACATTTCGTTTTCTGCTTGACATGTGAAATGTGCGGTCATATGAATACATGTGAAGACCTTTGAGATTATGAGAGTAATGAGACGTAAGTTCCAAGTGGCCAAAAGGACGTTGTTCCCTGATGTCGAAACGACGTCGAAAAAGTAGTCAGAAAGGCCAATGGAGTCGACGCCGAATCAACGTCCAAACTTTGACATTAACCTGTCAGTTACAGGCTGATTCAAATAATATCTAAAATAACTGACACCCATTCAATGTAGAAAGAAATGACATACGGGCAACAAACCTGGCAAAAACTGGCCTTGACGGATAGTCAGATCTTCAAGCCTGGTTCACGTGAGCAACATAAGCATAAGGGTAAAATCAATACATAAACAGAGTATGATGCCTCCTCTGAGATTTGCGAAGACAAGACGACATGAATTTTTCTTTGTTTAGTCTTTTGTTCGGCTCATGGCGTATGCTTCGATTACGATCATATGCTCATGCTTATGCTTATGACGATCCTTATGTCGTAGGCTTCACTTTATTCTTTTGTTTTGCTTTTTGTTTTGTCCTTGTGCTTATTCTTATGCTCACGTGTGAACCAGGCCTTAGGACAACTCGCCAATACAAGTTACCATTTGTACGATCTGCCACGGATCATACAGACAATTTCACGAAAATGAAGATTTGTCAATATTCGCACTGTTCGGTAAACCTTACTTCCTTTTTCGTCATTGTGTTCGGCAAATGTGCATCATGAGTGTTGCTGCCAAAGTCAGGTTCACTAACTTCCTATGAGCCAACAGAGAATGTTTTCCAGTGGGATTTGATCATGACGTCAATAATTTACATGAGTATTATAAGATAAAGGCTTAAAAATAAGCAAATTTTTAATACTTTGTCTCTGATATAATTTATTCGAAGACGTCGAAACGGTTGAGATGCCGTCCAACTCGTGTATTTATTCCAACAGCTGCAGATTCAGACAGATCTAAGACTTAGAGAAAACAAATCAATCTTATAAGAGCAGAATGGCAATTTGAAAGTAAATAGAAGCAAATAGTTGAAGAACGAAAGTGGCAAGTCAGGAGAATTCAAGGTCACAAAAAGAAGGCTTTTGTTCTCCAGCCAAGGTTTCAATGACTTTTTAAAGAAATGCAGGTAATTGGAATGCATCGAGGTTTTTTGTCAAAGATCTATAGGTATAACGGAACGTAGTTCGATCTGCAAAATTTGTGAGAGTTAATTGATGGCTTTTTAAATTGTTGGCTCATTGACGTGATTTTATATGTTTCATCGGCTACAGCAAAGGAATATCTTTCCAATGGACAACATTTAAACCTCAAATCTTTCACTGCCGGAGCTCTTCCTTTGACAAGTAAGATCGTCCACCGTTAGCTAGAGTAAAATAATGGAAGCCTTATCCCGCTGGAAAGAGTAAAATTTGTCATTTTTTGGGCTTGTTCTATTTGCTAGCTCTGTTGGACAGGGACAGCCTCTTGACTATGTACTTTTCGGTTAGATTATATCCTCAGAATGGCACTTGTGCGAGATAACTAACTTTTTGGCGGATAAACTTGAAGTTCGGTCGTTCAAAGCATCAAGATTCTGTTGCCACTTGACTAGCCTCAGTTCCTTGCGAATGGAGTGGCGGTTTGAAGACCTTAAGAACGAAGTTGAATGTCAGCCAAGAAACTTGGTATTCCTGGAGCCCTTTGTTTAACTCCTTCAGGTCCATACACGATTTTGGTATTTTATCTCTGACTAACGCCAGACGAGTTTACTTTTCAAAGGAAGACCTACTAGACAGTTTAGGGATTAAAGCTTGTACAGCTTGTCGAGCAGGTGAGTCGACAATGATTGAATAATAAATTGTAATTTAATAGCGCTTCCTCAACAACTGAAATCAGATTTTATCCTCCGAGTTGCACTATATGGTGGATAACTCCTCACTCTCAGCTGATTAAACTTAATTTTGGTTCGAAGCGAGGATAGCGCTCTTCACTCACTGGGGCTTATCAACTGAATAAAAACTGAACCCACTCCGGTCCATACCCGACTTTTTAATTTTATTTTATCTAACGACAGACGATTTTATTCAAGGGGAGACGTCTCGTGCTTTGAACAACCAACCTAATTGTTGCTTTCGGGTTCGCAATGAACCGAAGTTGAATTTGAAAAATCATTTACGAAGCGTTTTTCAGCCTTAACGGCCGTTAACGTTTTTTCAAAGGTACTTTTGTTCTTTAGCGGTTACTTCGGAGTATAAATTCCGAGAAGATAAGTGAAAACCGACTTAACCATTTAATTGCTGATTTTGTTGTTGTTGTTGTTGTTCTTTATTTGGGTTAAATAAAGTTGTTGTACATAAAGTTAGTTGTTGTTCTTTATTTGGTTATTGGGCGACAAACACTACAAGATGGCGGCTGGGTTTAAAATTGCTCTAGCATTAGTTGTCCTTTTCTAGCTTAAGAAGACATATTTAGTTACATGTAATTCAATATGTTATTCCCTATATCCTGAGGATGTGAATGATGTTAAAGAAACTTACATCACTTCATCTCTGTGGCAATTTAAACAAGAATATGGCTTAAATCTCAAATCGAAATTTGCGATGAAGATCCTTCTAATACTTGCTGGTGATATCGAGCTGTGCCCTGGCCCTTGCGCTAATTGTGCAGGGTGTTTTAAGATTGTTCGACGAAGTCAAGGAAGCAAGGTATGCGAAATATGTGGTGAACTTTATCATGTTAAATGTTTGAGAGACAGGCTTGAAGGAAATATAGAAAAATTTTACTGCTCTCTATGCACTGTTTATACTGAACACGAAACTGGATACAAACATCGTGCTAACGTACCCTTATATCTACAACTTAACAGCTATCTTAAGAACAGGGGCCTTAAAGTTCTGCATCTAAACGTTAACGGATTGCTAGCAAAAATTGATCAAATAAGACTATTGCTAACCAAGACTGGGTGTAATACTCATATCCTTCAAATATTGGAGTCTCATTTGCATGATTCTATACCTGACTCTCTTATTGATGTTTATGGCTATAATATTATACGTAAAGATCGAAAAGCTGGACCGGGTGGTGGAGTGTGTATTTATATACGTAACGATATGAACCATCAGAGAAGATTGGACCTTGAAAAGGATGAAATAGAAGCACTTGTCATTGAACTTTTTATAAAATATTCGAAATCATTGCGTGCAAGTGTTGTCGATAGACTAAATTCGAATTTTGAACATGTCTTTACTGATTTTATTACTACGGCAGTCTCCGAAAATAAAGAGTTTATTCTCGCTGGAGATATGAACTGTGATTATCTTAAGAAATCGGATCATACAGCCATAAAAAACTGTTTGAAGCTTAATGGGTTTAAACTTATAATTGATGAGCCAACAAGAATTACAAACAACACTAGTACTCTTATTGACATTATAGCTACCACGCATGAGAACAATATTGCATTGAAATTCGTGTATCCATCTGGAACGAGTGGTCGTCACCTTACCGGAATTGTGCGGAAATTAAATACAAAACGATTTCAGCCCCGCCGCTCACTAGTTCGAAATTTCAAAGACTATTCAAAGGATGATTTTAACAAAGATTTGCGCCTTCAAAATTGGCAATCTATACCGAATTTGGGTTCGTTTAATGAGGCTTGGGAGAGTTTCAAAACCATAGTTCAGACTTGCATAGATAAGCATGTACCACTGATTGAAAAAACAATCAGAGGCAAAGACTCCCCATGGCTCACTTCTGACAAAGGAAAAAATAAGAGAACGGGATTACTATCTACGTAAAGCGAAGTCAACCGGCGGTGAGAATGATTGGTCCACATATCGAAGGCTACGAAATACCACAACGGGTCTTATACGAAAAAGTAAAGCGAAATACCAACGTGAAGCTTTTCAGAATAATACACATTCCCCAAATGAGTTTTGGAAGGAAATTAAAAAGTTATACCCGCTTAAAGAAAGAAAGCAAAAAACGAGCTCATTTCGCGTGAATACTAAAGTGATAACGGATAAGAAGGAAATTGCAAATGCTTTCTGCTCGTATTTCACAGACATTGGATCATCTCTACATAATCATATTGGTAATCTTAGTTATAAGGTATGGAAATGTTTCTTCAGACCTCACCAACACCATTAACCCAGATGGCTTTATCTTTAAATTTAATCATGTATACACAGGCCAAGTGTACACTCTCCTTGAATCTCTTAACAGTACTAAAGCTGCCGGATTCGATTGCATATCTACAAAGTTAATCAAAGATGGTGCAAGCGGGCTAGCTACTCCACTCTGCATTCTGATCAATCGTAGTTTAGATGAGTCAGTTTTTCCAACAATGGAGAAGCTTGCAAAGATATCGCCAATTTATAAGACAGGAGGAGATCATTCGTTACTTGACAATTATAGACCCATTTCAGTTCTTAATGTCCTCTCAAAGGTGATAGAGAGGTGTGTCTATTGCCAATTATCCGATTATCTTGAGAAAAATAATCTATTGTCGTCCTCCCAATATGGTTTCAGACAGGGTCGCTCTACGGTTCAGGTTATAACGTACCTGACTGACTATATTAAGAAAAATGCAGATAACGGCAAATGTACTGGAGTTCTATACATGGATTTTATGAAGGCATTTGATACTGTTCATCATACCGGACTTCCGCACAAACTCCGATTCTATGGTATTGTGGGCAAAAAATTAAACTGGTTTACGGATTATTTGTTTGGCAGGCGGCAATATGTGGATTACGACGGCTATAAATATGATCTCAAGTATGTGGTAAATGGTGTCCCTCAGGGGTCTATATTAGACCCGCTCCTTTTATTAGAATAAGTGAATGATATGCCGACAGTAACAAGGAGTTGTAAAATACTCATGTATGCGGACGATACCGTACTATTCTATTCTATTCTATTCTATGGATTAAAGAGAATAATCTTGCATTGGATTTAAAGAAAGGTAAGACGGAGTTTGTTCTCTATGGCTCTCATCAAAAGCTATCCAGGCTGTCGAATTGCGAGATAACAATTAATAATACACTCATTAATGAAGCCTCTGCCTATTGCTATCTTGGTATTATCCTGGATAATCATTTAACGTTTCAGGAACATGTTAATAACATTTACCGGAAATGCTCTACAAGGGTAAAACTCCTTTCCCGTGTCAGACAAAATGGGTCCATTGGTTGCTAATACTATCTATAACACGATGATTAGGCCTATTGCCCCTTATTGTTATACAGTTCAGATGGGAATCTCAAATACATTGAATGATAAAATAGAGTCAATCCAAGTAAGAGCATTTAAGATCATTACTCAACCTGTTAACATCCAATTACACATGGATAGACTTGAAACACTGCGAAAACGCCATTCAGCTGTGGATGTTTTTAAATCTCTTAACCATTGTGGGATACAATCGAATGGTATTATGTTTGAGAGACTTGCACACGGAAAAAATACACGCGGAAATGGATCATTTGCAAAACTCCCAAAAGTCCGTACAGCAATTGGGAAGAAATCGTTTGCCTATCAGGGAGCATTGGTGTTCAACGATTTGAAGAAATCACTTAGGGATGAACATTCTTTTCTGAAATTAAAAGAGAAACTAAATAGCGTTTATTGACATTTAGATTAATTGATATATATGTAAATATACATTGACATTTTAACCTTTGTTTTCTTTTTGACTTTTTATAATTTTAAGTAGTAAACACAGGTCCTTCATTGATACCAGAAATATAACTTTCTGAAGAAGTTAACCTGTATAATTATAAAGTATTATCATTATTATTAATTTTTTTTTCATATTTCTTTTCACCATTTGTCGTTCTTATGTCTCTGACATATCGCGGATATGAGGCGTTAAATGACTAAACCTTTAACGACAAGCTTATAACTTGACTCGTTTCTTTTGAATTTCTATTTCTATTAAAAGGAAGTCTAAAAATAGACCACTTGCAGTCATTTGCTAAACAACCCATTTGCTGAACAACTTCAAAGTTCTGACGTTCAACAGATCGAATAAACGCAAGTGGTCGATAAGACCATTTCTTGTAAGACGTTATCTCTCCCAAAACTTTTTCTGATCTCATTTGTATATTGTCAACTAGCGTCCAGTCAGACTAGAAGTTTACAACTCTTTCCAGATCGAAACGCAAAGAGCCCTGAGTCTCCTGTACGTAAACAAACCTGGTGAATTCCAGCATTTTTCCCATTTTTAGAATGGAAAACGTCTTATTACAAGGAACAATCACAGAGCTTGGCTTTCACTATGTGACCACATCAGGTATACGTTGATTCATTTTTTGGTTTCGTAGGTCACAAATTATTTAGTTTGGATATTTTAAAATCCTGAACATTTCTGAAACATGAAGAGATACGGACACAAGGGAATCGATATTATTCATAACGGATAAATCTAATGAAAAATTTGTTTACTTCGTATACACTTTAACAATTGGATTATGTGCTCAATTTAAATGTTGACGAGGGAAAACACCAACTATCATTTCATGGAAACTGACAGCAAATGCTCTAATTCTTTTCGTAACAACTAATGGACATTTTAGCTCATTGTAAGTTTCTACTTCAAAGAATAGACGTTTTGTTCTCACCTTGGCTAGCTCAATAACGACCAGTATTCCGATAGTCTGGGTCGTGATTGATGGGTTATTTTTAAAAGACAATTTTTTTCCTTGTACAAAAGAGTATCATCTTTAAATCTTTTTGTTAGAAATTCGGTAACTAACAAAATAACAACGTGTAGCCACTTGTAACACAGATGTAGATTACGACATTTTAAATATCTTTATAGGTTTAATGAAACAAATGTTTCCGACTATACCTTATATTGCATAAAAAACAGTGGAGAATTGGAAGAACTCGATTCCCTGATAAACAACATGCAATGTAACTCCAACTCTTTTTCTCATTCAGCGTAAGCCAAAGCTAAATTCTTAAAGGATTTTTGGAAAAAAAGAGTAAAAGGGACACAATTACATGCCACGTGATACTGACTGACCAATTTGACAAAAACTTCCTATCGAAAACGATGCAAAATAAGCAGCGAGATCCCGTCTTCCACGATACTTTTGAAATATGTTAGAGTAGAGGTGACGATAAATAATCATGGAAGATTCCTGATGCTAAGTTGTTTGGCCCCCAGATCGTTCATTAAAGAATGAAATATAATTGGATACTTCCGATAGATGTGTATTTGGTTTGATCTAAATTAAATATTTAATATTTATTTTTAAATTTAGGAACTCTGAATTTATTAATTATCTATTTTATTATATGTATATTAGAGTAGTATATTTTATTTTTATAATTAGTTTATATTTGTTTTTAATTAGTAGTATATAATCATTTTACATCATTAGTATTGTATATTTATATTTTATATTGTTACTATTTAGGGATATTTGTTGTAATGGGCATTTGAAAACTTTCAGTTGATATTTGCGCAATATAAATTAATGAAGTTGAAAGTTGAAAGTTATGATTGACGAATGTGCTTTTGTGAAATTAGTTCGTCTTTTTTTTCATTGAACGGTCTTGTGTACCCTCTTTATTCGTACGATACAGCTGATATTGATCTTGTTAGAATAACACCTTTTTCACTTCATGATGTTGGCTTGAATTCGTAAAAGAGAACATAACCGTAACTTGCTGAAGCAGAGAAAGAGCTTGAATCCTCGGGAATTCGGCAAATGGACACGCCTTGGACTATTCTACCACAGGTTTCCTATGTGTAGTCTACAAGCATCAATTTTTGTCTCCTCTGCTTCTGAAATCTGACTACAGTTTTGTGTTTTGCTTACAAGATCTCTCAACAGCCCCAGTTTCCACAGTTATAATTATTCAGCGTGGACTGATATTACACCAGTGAACAAATTGTTAGGCCACCGATAACAAACCTTCTGTATTTGAAACATATTGTAATATCAACTCAAGCATGTCCATATGACCATGTATGCCAGATATAGTGACTGATTTGACCTCGAAGTTCATACTCAAATTTCATGACTTTCTTTTTCTGTCTAGTCGTTTTAACTTCCTTATAACAACACAATACAGAAAATATTCATTTCTTATCTGCGTTAGCTACTAAAAATATCAGACAACACCTCTTTCGATCAAATACTTTATTGTTTTCTACTAAGGTCAGACCTTTCCGACGAAGGCCTAAGTTACAGTTCCTGGACAAGTTGCTATTCACACCAGCAGCGGATGTGAATGATCATCCCTCACACCTCTCCAGGTCCGCCACTAGATACAAGAAAATCGCCCGAAAATTTCATCAATTTTCTCTAATGCTTATGTTTTGCATGATGTGTTTATGCCTATAATTCTTATCCCTTTATTGATGTCTTCCATACCTTTCTACTAATCTACGCACATGTTGGCTTCTGCAAAATTTTTACATCACCTCTCACTCCAACTGTAAAATCATTCCAAGATTTTACGGTTCCTTTGTGCTGGGATACACAAGTGGTTGAAATTTCCAAGATTTCTCTTTCTGTGAGAACTTTATTTTAGATGTTAACGTCGGTCATTTCTCCATAAACCATTTGATCGACATCAAAGCCTCCTCTTTGGGCGTCTTGATCCTGCCCTAGGACCCAGGTCCCACTTCCTAGTATTGTTTTCCCACTCTTAAGACCATCACCATAGTCTACAATCTTTCCATCTTTGAAAAATTTATACCGTCCATATTGACTTGACCACGTAAAACAGATCGGGTGCCATTTTCCGTCATTGATTCTCCCTCCTGAACGGATACGTCTGAAACAATATTTAATTATAAAAGTCGAGAAACGGAATTAAAGACTTAGTTAAACAATTTCATGTAATTTGGTGTGAAATACTAATTGGTATTCTCGATGAGAGTACTTCAAAATGGTGAGTTTGATGGAGAAAACGAGGGAAACCATAGATTAGGGAAACCCTAATCTTAAACGTATCCCAAATAATATTTTTTTGTACGCTTATGTTACTTGAGGTTTTCCTACAACCAAGCGACGAAGGAGCAAGGCAAGTGCAAAAATACCGAAGTACTCTTCCGTTAAAAACCATCAAGAGAAATTAACAAGAAATTTATTACGGGACTTTTTAGTGCTTCCTTCATCGCTTCTTACGGTTTATTTGTTTTGCGAAATGGCGGTTCATTTAAGGTTACTTGTTTTATGAAAGGATATATTTTTGTCCATACTGTTCCACTAGTTTTCTTCTTAAAATAATCGAGGGAAAAGATTTCTTGACTTCAAAATAAGCAGTTTGCTGTGAATCTTTTTTAAAATGTACTTGAGCCTGTTTTGTTTGGCTTCAAATCACCTCGGAACTTTTCCGGGTCAAAAGGTACCGGCATGCACGCACGAATATTTATTACAAGTCAAGGCAGACAATCAGCAAGCTTTGCTTTGCTAAAAGACCGGATCGTGAGCTCAGCCATGTAATATATATATATGTTATTAACTAGAGTAAAAACTTGGACAGAAGGATATTGGTCGAGTTCCTTTTTTCATTGGTAAGGAACAACCCAAAGGCGCGGTCCTATCCAACGAAACAAGAATCGTGATAGGATTCATTTATACTTGCATTTCGCGAAGAAAAGAAAATACCGACAAGACTAACTTAAAACAGTTTCCTACCAAACGAATTAGTTTAAAAGCAGCCATTTTCACACTACATTGACTGTAACCACTATTTCCAGAGACAGTGAGACTTAGCTTTTCAAATGTGAATTCATACAATATATGTATGCAAAAAATAAAAAATAATTGCGTCGAAAAGGATTTTTGGTGTTAATATGGCTTTTGAAAGATGGAAGAAGACTTGGCTCTCAATTTGTATTTTACTTGTCACTCTCGTCTTTACCTGCTGATTTTATAGTAATATTTTATAACTTAATAACGCCATTAGCTATATTTTTTATTCAACTATAAAAATTGCGTGCTTTTGGATTTCCTACTTTTTCTACTTACCTCTTTTCGGGCCAGTTTATTGAAGCCGTCAACTGATTTGGATCACGCATTAAAAATTCGTTGTGATCTCTGGGCACTGCGTATGATATATAATGAGGTAGTCCCCTCGCCTGATTTGTTTTAACCCAGAAACACACAGTAAGTGCCATCATATTTGGTGCTCCCTCAGATATCACGTAATCTGAGGTACTTCTTCTATGGAACAATATGGACAATTTTGCACCTAAAGTTAAGAATAGAGGACAGGAAAATGAGGAAAACTTCCACAGTCGGTAAAACTAGTTATTCGTGCAAAATATGTGCTCTCACATATGAATATGTCATATGTCCAATCTAAACCCAATCTTTTCACATATGAAAATACCACAAATGAAAAGAACAAGTAATGCAACAGCCACTCATCAAACAGCTTCAAAAAGGTGCGGGAAAAACTGTCTGGTGTAAAAATGAAAACACAAATACTTATCGTTTTAGTAACTAAAGTAATTAAAAAGGTTAAAAATTCTTTTGTGTATGTTACAATCAACAACAGTAATATACATGAAAAAGATATCTCGGTTGTGATTGGCTATGAGCAGAGCAATTTCAAGGTAACACAGTACCGAAAAAAAGTAATACAGTAATTTTACTGAAGTTCTTTTGGGCACTGTACTACTCTATTCATGTGTGTTATTAATATGTTATAACATAACTTCTCGTGCAATTTGAAAAAAACACTCACTTGAAAGACCTGAAATGGCATTTGTCCATCTTGTACGTGCTTTTTTGATGGTCTTTGTAATCTTTCTACAGTATACACCGTCACGTAGTGCATTACATTTTAATCACGTGCTACGTTCAAACAAACTGATGACGTAGAATCCTGAAGAGGCAATTTATCACTGTAATAATTCCAGCAAATATAAGATCGCTCAAGGTGCAAATCCTTTGCGAGTCGCCATTTCTAGGGAACGAATATAGTTCTCAGTAACAGGGTGGTTATTCGGTAATTTGGCTGTGCGGTGTTTCCAAAGGATTCCATTTTCGAAGCGATCTACAAGTTTCTTCGTTGTCGATTCCAAGATCTTGGGTGCAATTTCGTCCTCTACCCGCCTTAAAATTTTCCTGCCGTACTTGCACCCAAAGGACCTCAGTTTTCCACGACTCTTGTACTTGTCTGTGGAGGTCCTCTTCTGGAGTGGATACGTGAACCTTCAGTTTCCTTTGTTGGACCAGGTAGGTGCGCTGCAGCCGTCCATCCGAGAGCTGTACGAGCGGCACGGGGGTGCCTTTGGGGCCAGTCTGAACTTCTAAAGGAACAATAAGGTCCAAGACGTCCTCAACCAGAATTACGGTTGCTAGTCCTCCATCTACTTTGGGCAGATTAAGATCAATAAGATGAGGCCATTTGTCCTTTTTTCGTGGCATGTCGATGTCCATCTTTGGAAGATTTAAGTACCATTTAGAGTCATTTTTCTTTTAGGGCCGTGAAGACCAGCTTTTCGGGCGATGTCAGTTCGGATCAACGAGCAAGTACTGCCCATGTCTAACACGGCGTACGTGTCGATACTTGGAGCAGGACCTTTGAATGGCGTGACTCGTGAAACGAGAGTGAGTATTCCACAGACGTGCCGTGTACTCGTCTGGCGCCATGGATAAGAGTGCGATGTTTCTTTGGGCATTTGTCAACTCGGCATTTGCCTGGTGTTGGGCGCTTCTTTGAATGCTGTTGGGAAAAATATCCAGGATTGAGGCAGCTAAAGCAGAATTGAGCGTTCTTTGCTGCTTAAGCACGTTCTTCAATTGATAACTTGGCAAACGTTGGGCATACTTTAACAGTATGCCAGTCGTCCTTAAAAGGGCACGAAAATGCGCAGCAAATGTGCTGCCATCTGGATGACGTCCTCCCTTCTTTTCTCCGTCGCCTTTTCCCTTTTTTGTTCACGTCGGTCGGAGATTGCGGGTGTTAACTTGTTCTTGTAACCAGTCTCAAAGCGTTGTAAGGTTCATGAGCGGTATACGCTCGTAGACGAGCTATTCGTTCCACTTCAGGAGCAAGGTCGGTGGCAGTTTCTCGACAGCGATTTTAGCGTTGCTAGATGCGCGAAGATCATCGTCGTATCCAAGCTCTTGGAAAGTCCATACGATGTTGTTTACAGTAGTTAATTGCGCACGTAGGCTTCAGGCATTGTTTTCCTCGACAGGAGTCAATTTGGCCAAGTTGTCCAGGTGGGATCTAACAACAATACTGGATTTTCCCAAAACCGATCTTCCAGGATTTTTAACACCGGATGGATACATTTGTCCTTTGTGTCAAAACCTGGCAATGCATACTTTCGCTCTTCCCGTCACATTTTGCTGTAAGTGGGCCATCTTTTTGCTAAGAGACATTTGCGAATGGTGAATAATTGCCCGAAACATCCCACTCTAATCCGCCCATTTGGGGGATCTCCACCAAACTTGTTGAAGGATAACTTCGGAGTAAAGTTCCGAAAGAGCGGCGAGTTTCCGAGCATCGAAAAATCTCGCATCAATGGCGGAATCGAATCCTAACTATCATGTGCTCCCACGAAACGAAAACTTCACAATTAACCTAAAAGTTTTTTGTGAAGTTTTCGTTTCATAATACCTTAAAGATGATTCTGAAATGTACTCCTACTTCTGTCAAGTTTGCTATCCACAGGTAGTTAACTTTCGAGTGATTCTTGTTTTCCTTGCTGTCACCTTTGCCAGAGTAGGCGTAGTCGGTATCATTTTGTTTCGCGTTTCTGTCAATAGGATTATCATGAGCTTTATGGCCTTTAAACTGTTCGATTCCCATCTCACGTCGAGCACCTCAGGCATTTTTCATTGGACAGAATTTCTTCGTCAGTCACGAAGCCGCTCCTTTAAATCATTTGAAGCCCTCGACTCTCTTTCACTGAGCTCTCTCTCGAGTTCAAGTTGAGCTATAACGTCTTGGGGCTCTTGTCGGCGCTTCCTTTCTTCCTTTTTTTTGTCAGAACGCTAAGCTGTCACTTTCTAATTCTTCAAATTGTTATCGACATTTCAGTCCTCTTTCTTCCAGTTCTTGCTCTGCCCTTTCTTCGTCTTTGCGTCGCGCAGATTCTTCTTGCGCTTGCTTGCTTGTTTTTTTGAACGCTATGAGTTTAGCCTTTCGATAAAGTTTGGGTGCTCTTTTGGCTGACTATTGGGTTTTTGGGCTCCGATAATTGGCTCACTCGCGACCACATACACGAGCCGGTGATGATCGATGGTGGTTCTTCATTATGTTCATCAAGATATTCTTTAGCATGCAGGATGCCGTCTTCAGCTTTCTTTTCGATTTCCAGAAACCAGTGACCCACTGCATCATGCTCCCTTTCGGGTAATAGTCTGTAGAGCTATCGATTGCATAGGTCAGTTTTTTTGACACGATCTTCCATTGGCTTGCTCTAACTAGTTCTCGAATATGTGTGCGACTTCCCGTAACTCTACCCGCTGCATTTATTTTTGACGTCAAACGAGTAATGCTTGACTTTAGTTGCGCTCTTGTACCTTTAATCTCGTTGATTTCTGCGTCAGAACTACGATTTTCATCCATATAATATCGCGAAGAGGTCTCGTCCTCGGTTGTTAAGATTGCTCGATGTTTCAGCACTCTCAGTCAAATCAGCGTATTGATCTAACGCTGCGGACGGCTTTAGGACTGTTTCCCTCGGACATTCTAGACTTCACTGGTTCACATCCGGCTCGAAGGATCAAATGTTTAATCGTAAACGAAGAACAAATATACACAAGCAATAGTTCCAACGATCTATTCGCGAGACGCGTTCTCCTCCAAGAACAATACAAAAAAAAAAATACACACAAAAGGGCGAAAAAACAAAATACCTTTCCACCAGGGATCACAACAAGGAAACTAACAGCAAGTGCGCTATTTGTTAAATCAAATTAAATTAATCTAAGGTGCAATGAACTAAAGTGCAAGTGTTAGTGCTGGGAAATACCATTAGTATGAGTGCTACCAAAGAAAAAACAAAATAGTCTCAACGATGGGCAAGCGGAACAACGTGAACACAGTTTTTGCATTTTTTCTGAATCTTACCTGTCTTACGTAGACAACTTCGTTCGTTTATATGATCCTGTTGACTTTTCGTTCGAATAAGTCCGTGTTACCCTTACTTTGTATCATCAAATATTCTGCTAAAATTTTGTGTATAAATGTGCACTTGCCTGACTGGGTACAATTCGTTCCATTTCCAACAAAACCTTGATTATAGGTACAAGAGAACGAACCAATTGTGTTATTACAGGTGGCATTTGAATGGCAAGGACTGGATAAACATTCGTCTATATCTACAAAGAGGAAGACTAAATGGTCGGATTGCATTATTCGTCAAATTATTTCACGATAGGTTTTCCTTGAAAAAATTGCAAGCAAACTCGTGATTCCCTTATTTTGTACTAGCAAATATACTGTTAAACTTTCATGTATAAATGAACAGTCATCCGTACAGTTTATCCCACTTCCAATGAAACCTTCATTACAGTAACACAAGAACTTTCACTTCGATTCAAATAAAAATTTATTCACACTTCTTTTATAAAGTATTATCAATAATAACAAAGAAAAAGAATTTACAAACTAAGAAGTTTTCAAAATAGAAACGGCGATAAAATTAATAGTTTAAAGAGGAAATGCACGGTGGTCAGAGGAGCTGAGGAGCTTTCGGCATAACCACTGCATCTTAACCAGTTAAGTCAAATACAGTCAGTAGAATAATTTTCTTATTTACATATTAAGCTGTACAGTAAAACGAACCACGAGTGTTGTCATAAGTAGCACTCACAATGCAAAGGATCGGATAAAGGTCGAAATGAGGAAAGACATGCTAAATTAACTTCAATATCACAAAAATGAGAATGCTTTTTTCAAAGTTTTATGGCATTTTTTGATAAAACTTGAGATCATTACGGAATTAAACGAAAATCACGTGGTTGGAATTAAAAACAACTTTAGGGAAAATAGTAGCCGTTGACGAAGAAATTACTTTCTTTGAATTTGAAATTACGTATTTTGTATCCATTCCTCTTATTTATATATTGGGAAGCAAGTAAAAAGATAGTAGAATTAAAAACAACCATACAAAAGAAAGGAAAGGCAAATGCTAAAATCTTAAGTTCGCAACCTTCCATTCTTTCTGGTTTTTTATCCAATAGAGAGCCGTCTTGCTCTTTTAGCCACAAATAGGTTCCAGTAACTACGATACTATTTTGTAGGGATGTCTTTAATGCGTGCATTAGCTGAACTAAGACTTTCCCTGCCATTAACTCCATTGTAGGGATAGTTTGGCGTTTCAGTGGTGACACTCTGATTTTTGAAGTGAGCGTTTCAACATGGATTCTGCAATCAACTCGAGAAATAAAATAACTTATCGCACAATAGGCTTTCAAGCTAGCGTCAGCAAACCATTGCGATGAACACTTGTCGGGTGTTTAGTTCCCTCATGCAAACACCTTGGAACTGTAATCATTCCTGCATTTTTCAAACTACTCGACCACCTCTCGAACTGACTTCTTCCCTCACCACTCAGCTCATCAACCAAACCAAATTTATCGACACACAACTCCCGAAATAAAATCTTCCCTCTGACTGTAACTGGACTGATGATGCCTTATGATCAAATATGCACGTCAACAAGTTCAATATGTTACGTTTTGTTGAGACCATGCCCCTCGCCCTCTCTTTGAACTCCTCATTCGTGAGAGTTTACTTATTTCTAAATACAAACAGTCTCTCAACGAAAATATCTCTTCTACACCTCTTTCTCTATTCTAATACTTTCCTCTTCCGTATGTCTGTCACTTCCTGTCAGCTCACCCAGTTTTCTATTGGTTAGCTGTCTAATTATTCCAGTATGTAAATTATAGATCCATATATATAGTTTTTTTCTCACCTTTGTAAATCTATACTCTGAAGATGTGGCACGCCGCAACGAAACGTCAGTAAACATGTTTTAAAACTTTTCGAGTTGCCTCTTTTACTATGGCGATACATTTGAAAATTCTGAGGTGGGCTCTGATCTTTATATTGCGATTGCGCTTTCCCCCCGGAAAATCAATAGTCTCTACATACTTCTTCGAATCAAAATGAAACAGACCTGCCTGACAATCCCATTCTTGACCAAGTACCCTTTCTGACTTAGCCTCATCCTTTCTTCCCAGTGTAGTCTTCGCATATGTTTGATCATTGTCTTCAGTTATCCCTTCCGCTTTCTTTCCTTCCTCACACAACCTTTCTCATCAGCTCCTTGCAATTTGACGTCCACTTTCTCAACATGAACCCACCACTAGCTAATTTATCCTTGGCTTTCCTGTACAACATAAAGGCTCTTTCTGTTGTCGTATCCTCTGACACCAGATCATCTACATAGAAACCTTCCTTGAATTTAGAGACAAACTCTGGGTCCTCGGATTTAAACCTGTCTAAGTGGTGCTGAAGTGTCCTATTCAGCAAAAAATGCCGAACTGTTCACAGCAATCATATCTCGACAAAACCGGTACACTGCGGGTTTAACTACCTCACTATGAATGTCGTCTACCCACAAAAACTGTAAGCTGTCTCTATCCCTTTCATTTACTTCTACGTTGAGAAAGGTTTTCTCTTTATCTCCTATCAAGGTTACTCTCTGTACACTAAATCTAATTAGTATATCGAACAACAAGGGAGTAAGAGCCGGTCCAACATGCAAACAATCATTCAATGAAGCAATATGCTCAAGCCTGGTTTCCATATAATTGTAATTGTTGTAATTCATCGCCGATAGTCGCCGATTGAATTACAACAGTTTGTGTTTCCATATAGTTCTAATTGTTGTAATTCGTCGGCGATTTTCTCACTAGTACTCAGGCTTCACACGGCAAACGATCGCCGATTACTGTCAAAATTGCGCATGTGGGTCTTTTGAGCTTTTACCCAGCAGCCTACGGTCGCCGCATTTTTCAGTTAAACGTTAAACACACTTCGACTACCTTACTTAAGTCCACTGACAATCTTTGATAAATGGTTGGGTACTCCCGCACAACATCCATAAACTTTTATGTCACTCAAACTTTCCATTTTAATCCGTATGGTGTTACAATGTATTAAAGTTGTCAACCAGTTGGATTGAAATACATGTACTGACTAACTCGCATGGAAACGTGGTCATGCTACTTGGCAACAAAACTCTCGATCTTCATTGGTTATTAATATCACATGACCCTTCTCAGTCGCCGACAATAGGCGACAAGTGTTTCCATTAAAATTTGACGCAACGGCGACTGTTGTAATTGTTGTAGAAGTTGAACTTGATTCAACTTCTACAACAGTCGCCGATCAATCGCCGATTGAATTACAACAATTACAACACGCGTTTCCATATAGTTGTAATTGTTGTAAGACTTCATCGGCGACTATCGCCGACTGAATTACAACAATTACAACTATATGGAAACCAGGCTTTACTTTCCAAAGACGAGGCACCGTACACTATTCTCACCTTAGTAGTCTTAGCTTCCTTCCGAATCACAATGTGATGTGGGATATAAAAAAACCTGTTTTGCACTATCAACTGTATCAACCTTCTCAATAATCCCTCCTCGATATTGCTTGTTAATGGTCTTGTCGTACTCACTCAATGTCTCTGGTTCATTTCTCAATTTACTTAGCTGATCTTCCAACCTTCGTAAACTATTTTTGTAATTGCTCGGAACTTCCGGATCACCTTCCTTCCACTGTAACACCCCCTTGTACTTCTCACCTGTGAACTCGATCTCATCTTTCAAAGCCTCATGTATCTCAATCCCTTCCCCTAATTCCAAGTGTCTCAAGGTCCCACAACCAATCCACAGAGTTCTTTAACTCTTCATCTTCCCTCAAAGCCTCCTGCTTCACAAAAAACACATTCATCTTCCGCTCTCCAACATTTGTAACTTTCATTGGACCGGACAACCCCCAACCAAGAGTTGTTTCGACCGCCACAGGTTCATCTCCCTCCCCCTTATAGTTCTCGCCTCTTGGAAGCTCCATAAGTAATCCGACCATATAAGAATTTCCATTTCGAGCTCTTCCTTACTCGCGCAAACGTCAAAGAACCATAAGCCTTGAAGATGATAATAACGAGTCTTAACAATTTCAATATACTCGTTTATGATCTGTGAAATACGAGGCACTTCATACGCTTCGACACTTGCAAGATCTCCATATCGTAAATATTTCTCAACCCCTTATCTTTCAAACTCCACCCAAACGTACTTATTTCGATCCACTCATTTCTTTTCGCATCCAGCCTTTCTGACTTAACTACTTTAGTCGTCACAAACGACCTGTAACTGCCCGAATGAAACATAACTCAAACTCTGGTACTTCCGCTCTATTCCGTCAAAACTGCACGTGCAGTCTGTTGCGCAACTCTGGTTTCCGCGCCTACGTGAAACGCTGGAGAGACGAGACCGGCATTGGCAGAGCTTCCCTGATTAGCTATAGGACGAACGTCTTTACAGTCATTATGTTTATGACTGTCTTTGTAATAAGTACAACTGTCATCAGTAGCGTCTGCCAATAAGGCGCTGCTTGTATTTGGTTTATTCGGTGGTCTGGTTCTTGCTTTCTTTTCCGGTATCTTGTTTCTCTTTTGTTTGACAGGGAGGCATGCTATTCTCTCAGTTCGACTTCTTTAAGGAGTTCACTCAACAACAGGTCCATATTCCATTCACTGGCAGTTTTTATCACGCGTTATGATAAGTCGGACGCTTTCTGATAACTTCTCAAACTCATTAATAATTCATGAGAACTTTACTCAATAAGACAATCCCATTCTGTCACGTGAATGGGCTTTCAAACACCGGTAAAACACTGCATTAAACACTAGTGTTTGATTCAAACACTTCATCAAACACTAGTGTTTTATTTATGTTAACTAAACAATCCCCAAGTCCCACAACAGCGCCTGATTGGTTCATTGCCTTTCATTTGAGAAGCCATTTCAAAAACTCGTTCTGCGTGTTTGATCACGGTATCAAAACACGAGAAAGCAATGAATCACGAGTGGTTTTTCGCTACTCGAGATTCATTGCTTTCTCGTTTTGATACCGTGATCAAACACGCAGAACGAGTTTTTGAAATAATAATTCTCAATGATCGAAGGCACGACAATACCCGAGTAAATGTTCGGTTCAACACCGAGAGCTTTCAGTCCCCTGTGGTACGTTTTGACTGTGTCATACAGTTTTCTCAATTCGACAGCGTCTCTTATGCTTGTTAACGGGAGCAACCCTCATTAATTCGTTTACATGCGCTTTCTGTATGTTCTCCTTGCTGCCGAATCTCCGATTAAGTAGATCGAGTGCTAGCTGTTTTAGTTGGTTCTTTAAGAAGACCTCCCAGATACGAGAACTTATCAATGGTTGAAAAATTCGAGTTCGAATGAATGGAATTTTCAAACCCGTCCAAAAACTCTTGCCACCGCTCCGATCTTCCGTTGAACTTCCCAACTTCTGACTTCGGAAGTTAAGCATGAATGACCCTTGAGGAATTGGTCGATGACGGCGATTCGTTCTTGCGACTAGTTACGCGTTCTACTCTTTCTTTGTGCTTTAAAACCCATATAACTTTCAGCTCGTTTATATTACATGATGTTCACTCCGTCAGACAAGCTCAGTCACTCTTACTCTCTGATTCTTTAACAGAGAATGATTATACTCTAACACCTAATTACAAGAACAATGAAACATTAAAATAATACAACACACTATTCATAAACAGTAAACCTTGTTAGTATAAACCGTGTCCAATTTTACAGATTGTCACTACGAATAATTTTACAAATAAGATTAATAACAATAACTTTACAGAAATTTATCCAACCGTATTATGGGAATATTCTTTGGTCGTTCGTCCTGTAGTAATTCAAAGGAGATGGGCAATATTTTTTGATATTCATGTTTCTTTAAATTAATTATTAAAATAATAATAAAATGTCATTTTTTTAATCTGCACCATCTTTTTTCTGAGCAAAAACTAAAGTTTTCTTCACTGAAACCCTACCCATATCCGCCACTTTGAATCCATGTGCAAAAATCGGAATATCCTAATTTATGCACAAACAGTTTTAATGACGTCACAGCCAGGCTAAAGCTGTCAGCCCTTCACCAGGTTTCGAGATGTACTGCCCTGTTTATGGGCGTTCAAGTGATAGTCAAAACAATCCCGACGGATGTTTACACTTTTTTGAGTTCCCGAAAGCTATAAAAGGTCCAGTAGAGAAAAAGAGGCTAGATGCTTGGATCGAATTTTGCCAGCGTAAAGGTTTTGTACCAAAGAAGCGCACGCAAATCTGTTCTTGCGCTTCAATTCAGACGCCTATGTACTTTCACACTCTCCGGAATTTTTTGAAACCCATAAACTTCAAAGAAAGAATAAAACTGCGGCTAAAGGACGACGTTGAGCCAACAAAAAATAAACCACAGACTTCTGCTCGAGAAGAACTGATCACTTCGAAGAGAAAGTCGACTGGAGCGCTGTTCAGAAAAAGGGTAAGTTCCGTTGCATACCTTTTACTTCGAGAAAGTGTAATAACATATATTAATATAAACGGTAAATATTTTGTTATTCTAGGAAGTTCAAGATAAAATTTTTAAACAACAATATCATGACGAGAAACCGGAAGAAACTCGAGACAAAATTTCCGAGCCAAAGAAATCAGCGAGCATCACTACAACTTTTAAATAATCGTTCGTCCAGAATGACGAACAGCTAAGGTGCCCGCTTAAAAATAAGAAGACACAAACTGAGAAGTTACCAGCACCAAAGACCATAACCAAGAAAATGAAATCAACAGGATCTCGGACCCTTTTGACGAACGAGTATTTATCGCAAAAGCTATTTCCCCAAATGGTTTTTCTTCAAATGGTTTCCGTCTTCAAATTTTCCTCTATCGTCCCTCGTCTTTCGTCCACCGTCTATCGTCTCTAATCTTTGTGTCTATCGTCTCTCGTCTTCCCGTCTGTCCTTCGAATACTTGCTATTATCGACAGACGATGTTTTTGCCTTGTCTTCTGTTACCCAAGTTGTTTCGCCATATAATTCACATTGTGTTAAAATTCACTTTTAACGCGCTGTGAGCAACGTCATCGAAATCGCAGTATTTTGCTTACCAATATTATATTTCGAGAACATTATTATATAATTTTGAGAGCAAGATTTTTCAATTGTATGCACATCGATAATTTCGAACTTACAGTTTTAGTTACGACTAAGTTACTAGTTCATAAGGAGGGCTACATTCGATGTAATCTAATGTAATTTATTCCCACGGGTTATTTCGAATTGAATAACTCACTGAGAAGAATATGTTTATAAGTTCACATCTTATTACAATTACTCCCCCGTGAGGATAGAAAAGGTTGTTAGCCAGCAATATTAACATGCACCCGTATTCTCATCTTGATGTGGTTACACAAGAGGCAGAAACACCGAAGATGACTTCGAATGTACCGGAGTACGCTAGAAACAGAATCGTGGTTTTGCGTTCTAAGGGCCTCACTGTCGTTGCTATCGGAAAAGATTTGAAGGAGAGTGATTGTCCCGTTTCAAGACATTCCGTTTCAAGACATTTCCGTTTCAAGACATTCCATTCTAATCGACCTAGAAGTATAATCAAATCCGGTGTTGACCACATTGGTATCAGTGATCATAGCCTCATCTATATCCACAGGAAAATATCTATTCCTCGCAATAAACCTAAGGTAATACATACACGACAATTCAAACATTATAACTTAGAAGCCTTTAGGTATGATCTAATTCAAATTCTCCAAATAAAACCTAACGTGTTCGACCACTAACTTTCTCTGGAACGATTGGAAAGCAAAATTTCTTGCTGTAGCAGACGCGCATGCTCCCCAGGTCATCAGGAGAGTCAGAAGTGAATATGCTCCATGGTTTACAACTGACATAAAAAACAAAATATACAATAGGGATTTCCTTAAGAAAAAAGCAATTAAAACAGGATCTGAAAGAACTTATGAAACATATAAAAAAGCAAGAAATGAACTTAATAAACTGGTCAAAAAACAAAAGCTAGCTACTATAAAAATGCACTGAGCCAATGCAAAAACAATCCAAAAGAAATGGGGAAAACCATTAATAAACTGACCAACAAGAATTCCAAAACTACTAAAATCAATGAATTAAATGTTAAAGGGGTGTTCATTACAAATTCAGATTATATAGCTGATGCTTTGAATACATATTTTAACGACATTGGATCAGACTTAGCTGACAACCCACCCGAGAGCCACATAGCCTCAGAAACTTACATCACACCATGCGATACAAGTTTTAAACTTCGGAAAATCTCGCCAAATGAAGTGCATAGAATACTCTCAAGAACGAAACCTTCCAAAGCTACTGGACATGACAGAATATCACCAAAACTTGTGAGGGATTGTGCTGACATCGTAACCGAATCTCTCACAATCATATTTGATATGTCCATAGAAACAGGTATTTTCCCTGATGACTAAGGTGAAGTGAATGTCTCCTATACATAAACCAGGCAGTAAGTTAGACTGCTGTAACTATCGACCAATATCAGTTCTCTTCACAATAGCGAAGGCTTTCGAGAAATTAATCTCGAACCAATTGACAATATATCTATAATCTAATAAATTTCTATCTGAATACCAAGCAGGATTCAGAAAAACGAGTTCCACTCAGACATCACTATTAAACATTACTAACAAATGGTATATAAATATGGATAAAGGGCGTTTGAGTGGAATTATATTCCTAGATTTAAAGAAAGCTTTTGACTGTGTGGACCACAAAATCTTGCTTAGAAAACTAGCACTTTTTGGCATACGAGGAACCACGTTAAACCTGTTTCAATCATATTTAACAAATAGAATTCAAATTTGTAAGGTTGACCATACTATTTCTAAACAAAAAATCATTCGATGTGGTGTCCCACAAGGCTCAAATTTGGGGCCACTCACTGTTATTTCTTATCTACATTAATGATTTGCCTAACTGCTTACGTAAATCCAAAGCTAGTATGTTCGCTGACGACACTAATTTAACAACAAGTGGTCCCTCTATTGCTGATATTGAAACAAATTTAAATTAAGACTTGGAACATATACACCAGTGGTTGCTGACTAATAAACTATCTGTAAATAAAGAAAAAACTGAATACATGATCGTTGGATCTAGACAAAGACTAAACAATATTGATAATGACCTTGATCTTAAACTGGGAGGAAGTAGAATAAATAGGGTGAAAGAAACCAAAACATTGGTAGTCATAGTCGATGACCAACTTAAATGGAAATCTCATTTAAATAATATAGTTAGTAAGGTGTCTAAGGGTATAGGGATGATCAGGCGTATGAAAGCTTTCGTAACACAAGAGACACTGATCTCAGTCTATAATGCAGTTGTTTTGCCATATTTTGACTATTGTAGCCTTGTTTGGGATACCTGCGATAATTATTTACCTGAAAAACTACAAAAAATGCAAAACAGGGCTGCAAGAGTCATTACTGATAAATCATATGAATTTAGATCTATTGCGATCATAAGAGAATTAAATTGGCAATTATTGGTGGAGAAAAGGGAAGACAACAAAGCTGAATTTTTGTACAAAAAAAGGAAAGGAGAATATCTGGAAAATATTTCTAAATTTTTCAAAGTGGCAAATAATCAAACATACCGCTTACGGAATAATAACCTTGATTATGCTTTAGATAAGCCCAAACCAAATTTTCTCAAAAAAAGTATTAGTTATTCTGGGGCTAAAACTTGGAATGACCTACCAAGATCTTTTAAGGCCACCAACATTCCCCTAGGGCATTTTAGGGTTCTACTCAAAGACAGATGGACTAGTGCTTAAGCATAAGGTCTTTAAATATTTCCATAGTAATTTTAATAATGTCCAACAAGTAAATGTAATAATTGTTATCTTAGACGCATAATAATTTTGAATTAATAAGTGAATAATTATGTATATTTCTATACGGCTCCTTGGAAAACAGACTATTATACAGTTTGAAGGACTACCGTATATGTAAATATGATTAAATAAATAATAAATAAATAATAAATAAATAAACTTGAAATCAGCCCGTTTCCATTGAGCCAATCTTTGCGTATGACAAGAAAAGAACGACTGACTATGGAGATGTAAGATTTTATCGACACCCAAATGGAGAATAACGACGAATTAACATCAGCAGGTGAGCTATGGTTTGTGGTCTGTAACTCAACGAATGTTGCATTGTGCACTCCAATTGTGCACCAAACAACGGGAAAACAGGCGACTTAAATTTGATGAGCTGAAGGCAAAAATTCGGAAAAGTCTTACTCTCGATCAGACCTATGAATACAATTCAATCTCAAATCTTGGCTTTTCGATGTTCTCAAGTGCAATTCGAAGGACGTCGAAATCTGCATTTTGAAAAGATAGACGATTGATAAAAAACGCAGGGACGATAGTCGATAGACGCAAAGACAGTACACGATAGACGGACGGACGGTAAACGATAGACGCAGAGATGATAGACGAAACACTAATAGACGACAGCAGTGGCGGTAACTGGCGTTTCTTTTTGTGGAAGGGTGAAAACCTAATTTTTCCGACAACTTTATAACATTATGGTGACAATAGACGAACCAGGCGGGAAACGTATTCTGGTTAAGAATATTAGTGCCCAGCATAAAGTTTTAAAAACACCCATAATAACGGAGACTTTAATAAAAACAGAAATTTATTTAACTGACGTTTCGTCGCTGGTCTTTTCTTCCAAACATCTGTATATATTCCTCACTCTGAAGATGTCGCAAGACCAGCGACGAAACGTCAGTTAAATAAATTTCTATTTTTATTGAAGTCTCCGTTATTACGGGTCTTTTTAAAACTTTATGCTAGGCACTAATATTCTTAACCAGATTGCCTTTATAACATTATGTTTAAGATTGATTATCGTTGGAATTATCTGTTGTACTCAACCTCTACGATGTTATATGTAATATTTCATAGACGAGGGCGAGTGTTTTACCAGGGGGGTTACAAACACGAGGCCGTAGACCAAGAGATTTTCACTGTTCATTCTAGTTTGTAAAACACGAGAGGAGAATGAGAATCAGGAGGCCACGGGAGGAGTGATTTTTATTGTTCTCGAGTATTTTACAAACGCTAGAGAACAATGAAAATGACGAGGACTGGAGGTAGGCAGAGTCCTTTTTATTGTTCTCGAATATTTGTAAACCCTAGTAAAAGACGAGACACGCGTTCACGAAATAGCCTTTCAGTCGTCTATTTTTGAATTTATAATTAAGAAATGTGGTAATGAACGGTTCTTTGTTTGGGCCGTTAATTATCTGATTTCTTAATTATGAATTCGTATTATCTTTTCGTATTATGACTTCTTAAACGATTAAACAGGTAGATCAAGTTAAGCTTCCAAAGTTCTCTCGATTGCAACGTATCTGGTATCCCAAAAGTGAGACCTGTTACTAGCGCATTGTCAACAAATCAACACGGTTAACTTACTGCTTCATTCTGGTTTGCACAAAAAGAGCACGCAGCTGAGCCGTCTAGCTCATAAAATCCGGCGAAAAGCAATTCAATTTAGTTTAATTTTTAAAATATGATTAAAGGGTATTACTTTGAATACCAAGACGGTGAGCAATATAAATAATTTGTTGAAAAGAGCTTCTGTAAAACCCAACTAGTAAAATACGAAATAACCATTTCGGTTATTCCCGACATAGCAAATTTCTCCGACACAATTTTCGGGGTGGAGGAAGTCGCTCCCGGGACCCCCACCAGTTACGCTACTGCCCAGACTACTCAAGTTCACGATAAAACTGCAACAAACATTCTGAGCAGTGATGATGAAAAATGGACAGTATTATCCAATCCAACATAGGAATTGGAAATGATTCCATCTGATCCGATTGTTGAAAGTTCAGGGGAGGAGTTTGTTGAGTTAACCAAAGACGAAAGTGAAGAACAAATTGAGGAGGCAGGGAGCGAAAGTGACAAAACCGACAAGTTAATATTGTCAAGCAATAAATTACCTCAAGACCAGATGAAATTTATAGTCTTCGAAGAAGCAATAGTAAACAAATTCGGTCTCTGCTCAAAATGTAGAGCTACTTGTGTTGTGTCCCTAGAACGCAGCATTGGGGACTTACTGTAAAATAGCCATGACCTGCTCAGGCGATTTTCGTCACAACTTCACCTGGTCGACGGGACCGCTATGCAAGGGACTCGCTCTTCATCATCTTTCATCATATGATTTCTTCCAGTGTACCCTGCACAGGCATGGAATGCGGAAAGGCCCTTAGATTTTTGGATTCGTTGAAGATCAAATGTTTTAAGAGAAGGGAGTTTTCAAATCTTCAGAGATCCTACGTTATTCCTGCTGTGTTCAACGTTTGGACGAGGGAGCAACGTTCCCTGCTTCATGAAGTCAAAGGTACACAAATTTGTGTAGCATCGGACATGCGAGTGGACAGCCCAGGCCACAGTGGGCTCCTTGGATCGGGAAGCAGTTTAGATACGGATAGGAATATAATTTTGGACACTCAAGTTATTAAGGTAATAGGGACCTTGAGTATCCGACGTTCTTGCATCACGGACGGCAACCAGAATTTTTCATAAACTGTTTTTGAATTCTGGGCACTATATTCTTTCAATCAAATTTTTCATCCAAACAAAGATGATGAATAGCTTAAAAATCCCTGGAGATATTACAGCATCTCTAATCAGCGAGTCAGCGACAAATTTAACTGATAGATATTGACGTTCTGGGAGTAGACGGCGACTTCAGAACGTGGAAACGCTGTTAGTGACGTTTGTCTAGAACGAAAACCGTGTTTTACAGGTTCAACCACGCCCTAGAAATGGGAAATTACTCAATGTCTTTGTTTAGCAAGAAAAATTCTATTGAAAGAAAAAGCCGTCCGTGAATAAAAAACGTCTGCTGCTTAAACTCTCTAATTTTAACCGCACAACATCCATTTATGGTCTGAGAACGAGCATCCGAGCTGACATTTGGCGTTTACATCATGGATAAAAGTCATCTCGCAAGCAAGATGATTAGCACGACTAGACTGTATTAAATTTTTTCTCAGTGGTAACAAACTTTTATTTTATTTCTTTAAACAAACTAAAACGGTAAAACAAACCGTTTTCCAACATTTAAAGTCATTCTAATACAATTTATTTGATTGGGCACTGAAGTTAAAATCTCCAACGCCATGGAGCTCAAGTCACTGAAGAGGCAACTGGCATATCTGGAGGAAGCCAATGTGAAAGTGAAAAACTCGTAACAGACAGGCATTCCCAGGTTTCATCATTTATCCCCTCGCCTACCGCGCGAAGCGCGGTGCTCAGGCCGAAGGCCCGAGCGGGCGAGGGTACTAATCTCGACGTGCGTGGAGTCCTTTTACACGCGTGGTGACTAGGGAGAAAAATTTTCGTATTGCGTATCCATCTTTATATATATATATATATATATATATATATAAATCCATGGATTCCGGTCACTCAAGAAGGCCGTGTGCAAGCTCGGGGACTGTTATGTTGTTGATCAAACCTTAGGTTACTTAGGTCCGTATTGAAGCAAATCGGTTTCATCTCGGGTTTTTTCCGTTTTATGGATCTCTTAGACGTTGTTTACATCATTTGAACACTGAAGCCAGTAAATAATTTAAGACCGCCAAACGAAATGGCTCTCTTGCTGCTTGTGGCTGGTTTCGCTTTTGGAGGCCATTTTAGCATCTGGACAATTTATGAGTTGAAACAGCAATTCCCAAAGTTAGCTCCTTGGAATATGCATTGGCCAACTGTTCATTTGTTGCAGCAACGCTTTGTCTTGGTTCTTCCTGATAAATATGAACAAAGACGTATGGGAACTCGCTTGCTTCAGGACATTCGCTGAGCGACTAAGTGTAAACGACATTCTTCGCTGAAGTTGAATAGATGCTGATTTGTATAACTCTCGAGATTTTTCACGTTCTGGTAACCACTTACCAGAGCTACACAATCACTGGTAAGTCTGAATCGAGTAGCTTTGAAATACAAGTTCTGCGAACGGAATTGTTTTGAGCAGCTTTCAAAAGTGGCTTCCGACTTCATTCTTCCCCAAGGAAGACTTTTTGTACCAAATATTATCGCCGACCGGTAACCTTTGAGGATGCTCTAATTTTAAGATGAAAAGCCTGGCCATATAATAAAAAGTCTTTCTTTAAAGCAACATGAATGAAACGTTTGACCGGAAAACGACTGAAAATACCTCAAGATCCCAACTAATACAGGGTCTTGTTATGAACATCCATTGTTTAGCAGTAGAATTGTCAGAACGGATCTCTTACCATTCATTAAACCATTTAAGATTATTCTCACCAAGCGCTGTGTTTTAATAAAACTTAATCGAAATTTTAATCATAAATATAACGACAAGCAGTTTAAATATAAGCTATGTAGGTTGTTAATTTGAGGCCGAATTGTGCGTGTTTTATATTATCTTTATTATTATTATTTCATTCCGTCTTCCAGTTATAGTAAGGACGATTTTTCTGACAAGTTGGAAAATTATCTATGTTACTTGGATTCTCGAGCGATATTTTGTTACATTTTTATTCTCAGCATCCTTCCCGCTGTCTAACGTTTCTCGCCTCTGTCAATCTAACGAAAACTCTAAAAACAAAACGCCCACGCAACCGCACCCACGTATGCTTGGGTGTGTCACACAAAAGTGTTTCAATATTCACATGCTCGACAGAATTTGTTACAGTGTCCAAATATTGTGTTTTTCTTATACTGCGTACCCTCATCCAGTCATTAGTATGGAGGATTTGTCTTTTTGACAATTTTGAAAAATTATCTACGTTACTTGGATTCTCGAGATATACATTGGAAGGGTGGGCGAGGGGTTGTTGCGTGCACGTGATTCTAGTTGTATCCGAGAAACCAGATATTGAACATGCTTTTACGACGTATGGCACGTGGCAAAAGATAACTGTAATATTAATCAGTATTTACTCAGAAGAAGTTCTTTATGGCCATTCTTATTCTTTGTTTACCCCATTACTGCCTTCTTTACTAAATACATTTCATTATTTCCTCCAATCTCTATTACTCTGCTGGAGAGAAGAGAAGGCTGATGAAAACTGCAAAAACTAAGAAATTTCGCGCATTAAAGCCTTGGATTGGGGTAAGGTCTTAAATTTGAACAATTTGTGCTAACAGTGTTTGCGAATGAATTCCCTTCGAATTAAATTATTTATTTCTCTGTTTGTTTTACTATTGCTATTTTCTAGTCCATAGTCCCTGTGTATTGGGTGGCAGCCTCCAGATGTCAAAAGAGAAGAGAAGTGGAAAAATCTACTCCACCACGTTGTTCACGAGCACGTTCATCATGGTAAACAATTGTTTAAGCCTTTAAGGAGTGTACAAATGAGAAAATTGAAAGGCAATGGATAAAACCAGGTACACAGACACAGTCCACATTTGATAAACACTCGTGTGTAAGGTACTCCTGAAGATTACTCACTGTTTAGAATTGTTTGTATATTTACATAGGATAGGTTATCCAGCACGTGAAATTTGTGATGTTTACATTTTTGTAAGATCAGCGGTTCATAAAAAACTGGAGGAAGTTATGACTAGACCAGGGCTTTTAACAGCAATAAGGAAACAGTCAAATTATCACCAAACAGCAGGACTGGAAGCTAAACGCTCACTTGACAACCAGTTTGCATCTAAAAATATATTCTATCCATATCATTCGTTAATGGCGAGGTTTGTCCTATTTGCTTACTTCGTTGCATTCGAAAATTATCCAACGATTTCGCATTTTACAACTCTAATCTACATCACAATTTTTGTCTCTTGTAAAAAACTTTAGGTTGTCTTGTTCGAACATGCATTATAACGAAAATGAGAACCTCCGACAAGCCACAAGCTCTAAAGATATTAACCGATGGTATGTTGTTTACCCAAAGGCACACAAAGGAGAGAACGCTGGGGTTAAACCTCTAAAAGAACGAGCAACTTACAGTAAGTACAACAATACAAAAGCAAAAACTTCATACGTTAACGACGCTTTTGGCAAATACCAATTTGGCCACTAATTTACCCGGTGAAGAAAATCCAGTCCGACAGATGGTAGAAGATATACTGTAGTGATTAAGGTGAAGGTAGTGTGTAAACAGCGATATTCAAGCTTCGTAAGATTTAATCTAACCACCGGTCGGTGCCTCAAAGTATTCACAACCGGACACTGATTTCGACTAACACGGCATGCCAGCACGACACTTTAGTCTACACACTATTATTATAGATTACATGCAGACTGTTCACCGCGAATGTTTACAACTTCGAAACAGCTTTCCGAGCCTTGAAAATGCTAACCGCCTTGCCAAAAAGATCCTTCCCAAAGAACCCAGTGGCGGATTTAGAATTATCACCTTACTCAAACTTTTGAATTTTCTTTGCAGGGGGGTTAGTACAAAACATGCACTATATTACTCATATGGTAATTACATGAATTTTACAATAAGTCATAATCCTAATTTGAATTACTGAGTTGAATTTAAATCGGTTCGGACCAATCGAAGGCGAATACACGAATATTTCAATGTAAATCAAAATATTCTGCACATGCGACAGGCTGAAGTAAGAGAACCAGTAGAAGAACCCCAGTCAACTTTTGATTTGGTTTTCTGTTAACAATTTTGCGACATCTCAATACTTTTTTACAACGGACTATAGTGCGTCAGAGTCTTCAATACATGTATCGAGTGATCAAGCGCAGTATACAATCTTTGCCGGAATAACAAGGTGTTTACACGATGCCGGGCAAGCTGTCGTTCCAGTTAGGATTAAGAATTCAAATCATTAAAGTTACCATTGCGATTCCGCAGCATTTTACGCCAGTATCATGAGAACGCAAAGCCTATCTCATTCGATTTTGTTACGGTTCTATTTCGTACGGTATCGGGTGAGCATAGTATAAATTACTCCTTAGAATTAGCCAGTATTAGAATATCCTCAATCAATTATAAGTCTAATTTTCCTGTTTAAATTTTAAGAAAATCTGATCACGAAGACCTCTTTATCTTAAAGCAATGCGTGTCTTCTTGCCTTCTGCACACTGGATCTACATATGAAATTCCGTCAGTCGAAATCTTTAATAACTTAAAATGGTCTCCCGTCATCAACACTTTGAATCAACGTGAATCCATAATGATGTAAAAAATACTTAATGGTTTAACACCAAACTATTTGTCACAATTGTTCAACACATGTGATAACCACTATTATAACTTACGGAGTAATAACACCAATCTTATATTAAATAAGCCAAAAACTAATTTCCTAACGAGAAGTTTTTCCTATAGAGGAGCTGTGTGTTGGAACAGGTTAGATGAACATATATTAAACAATATTAATACAAAGACTTTGAAAATATTCAAAAATCTGTTGGCCAACCAGTGAATAGTTCACTTATTTTATTTTTTAAATAGCTATATATAGTTTGAAATACAGGTATGTAATATATTAGCTTAATGTTTGTAAGTAGAAATTTACACGGCCCTTTGAAAAGCAGACTATCTGAAAGGCCGCCGTGTTTAAATAACGTTAAATAATAATAAAGATCAAAGAACACAGTGCCAATATTTCTATTGTTAGCGAGACGTTTACCACCATCAGTTGAACGACTGCGAACGCTTAATGTCGACGATAGAATCACAGATGATGAGCAAGGCAAAGGTCTTAGTTACTATCATTGTGTTAAACGCAGTAAGAGAGCGTTTCAAATCCCTCGTAGACGACATGTTCAAGGACCGCAAGACTGTCACTGAAAACGATCTCCACGAGTTCGTTCAAGCGTTTCAAAATCAACATAACACTGTTTATAGAAATACGACCGTAATCAGAAAACGACCGATGAAAGCTGATAGTCTCGGCAAACTCGGCAAGATGAAATAACAAATTCGGCAAGATGACATAACAAATTCGGCAAAATCTTCATAGATTACACCGCTAAGCCAGTAGTTGATGCTGTTAAGGAGCGTCTGAAAATGTTGAGCGAATCAGAGCAAGTGAAACAAAATGAAGATTTGGCAAAAGAGGCAGCGAAATTGGTCAAATCAATCGCGGCTCACGATAAAGGGAGTTCAAACAAACCAGTCAGTTGAAAAAAGGAATACAATCGAAAGATTCGGCAAACTGATTGAGCTTGACCGAGAAATCGGCTAGAGCGTGATTCTGATGCTCGGCAATTTTACCTGAGATGAAAAACGCACTAAATCTAAATATGAGGTGTAAACCATAAAGGTGTAATCATCTCAAGCGACTTTTCGTGGAACGAACATATGAATGAAGTCATAAAGAAAGCATCAAAAAGGTTATATTTTTTGGTTCTATTAAAAAGGGCCAAGGTACCCTGTGAAGATCTGAGGCTGTTCTACACTACATGTATAAGATCTGTATTGGACTATGCCGTGCCTGTGTTCCACTGTTCGCTACCAAAGTATTCAACGCATGAACTGGAACGTATACAGAAGAGGGCGTTAGCAATTGTGTGTCCCGGTCTTGATTACAACGAAGCACTTACTCGCACGGATTTAGTCTCGTTAAATAAACATCATCGTAACTTATGTAATTCCCTTTTCAATGACATTCTTAATGATAAGAGTCACAGACTGCGTTATTTACTCCCACCATTACATCAACTCACCAGGTACACTTTAAGACACACAAGAACCTTTGATGTTCCTAAAGTGAAAACTAACCGAGCTAAGAACACTTTTATTATATCGTCAAGTCTTAACTTTGATACAATTTAGCCAATTTTATATCTCGCAATTTTGCTTGTATATAATGTTTTTTATATTTTATCAAATTTCACCATAACTATTTAAGTTTGTATGTACATTCGTATTTTGATATTTATTTATATTGTATTTAATACGCAATTCAGCCTTCTGGCTGCTATGTATTATTAATAAAGCATCTATCTATCTATCCATCCATCCATCCATCCATCCATCCATCCATCCATCCATCCATCCATCCATCCATCCATCCATCCATCCATCCATCTATCTATCTATCTATCTATCTATCTATCTATCTATCTATATGATGCCGGGAATAGACCACTTGCATATGTTCTTCTGCTGGAGTAAACAGACTTATAAACAAAAGAATGTGTATAAATTTCTCGGTTTGTTGAACGTCAGAGCTTTGAAGTTGTCCGCCAAATGACTGTTTTGACATGAGTGCAAGAGGTCTGTTAAGATTCAGCGAAGTAAACAAAGCTATCTGACAAGTTTACAGCGGCAAATATGCAAAGTCAATCTGATATCTTAAGATAGTGAGATAGTCACCTTAGTCGGCTGACGTATTTGACTTACCCTAAATCCCCAACTGGAACCCATCTCACTAGTGGAAATACCACTGAGATATTCTCAGGGGTAAACAGCCACAGGCCAAAGCTGATGTTGTTGCGGCAAGACACAGCTCTGGAAGATGTTTACCCAAACGATGTCGTTGCAGAAAAAGTCTTCGTACATGTAAATCATGTTGCGTATGTAAAAAAAGCTGTATGCTCGAACAGTCAATTACAAAATGAATAACGTTTTCTCGTGCGTGTTTTATCACTTAGTAGAAAATTTAAAGTGCGTATAAAGTCCATCAGGTGAAGCAAATTTGTTCCTTATACATGTAGAGACACACGAGGGAAATACTCTACGGCAGTTCTTTCCTAAAATATGAAAAATCCATCTCGAACATCTTCTATAAGCTGGTAGATAATATAGCTTGTGAGTTAGAGCGAGATTGTCGGAATTTTGATTGTTCTCGCATTTCAGTTCCTCGTTCTGTTTCTTCAAGTCGGTGACTAAATCGACAGTGTTTGTCTTCTCGGTGTTTTTATTAATTTTTAGTTCGTAATTAATAGCTTCTAGGAAGCCTAAAACATCAACTGTCTTGTGTTCGAAAGAAATGGCAGCAATATCTGCGACAAAGTCTGTGGCTTCGGCAACGTTAACTAAGTCTAATTTCCCTATCTTCGACCTAAACGTTTGACTGTCATATTGTAGGTACACCAGGGAGAAAAAAAAAAACTTTCACGAAGCTTTTTTACGACAAAGGACATACATACAAATGGTGAAAATGTGGTATGGCCGCATTGGTGGCCCAGACTCATTTCATGCTGATTCAACGTAGAAATCTGAGGCTGAGTTCTTACCTGAACTTGAAGATCCATTCAGTACTTTGTTGCTATTTTCTGCCTTCTCCGTAATAAACAGACCAATAAATACACAACACACCACACTCAGAACAACTATTACTGAAATTAGAATGATGTTTGAAGTTGAGCAGCTTCTTTTAGGAATGCTTGGTGTGTCTGTGGAGCACTCCAACTTTCTAGACCGTAAAAGGTCTCTGTCGTCAATGACATCACAATAAATAACCTCTTCTGGTGCAGACGTCGCCATATAGAAAATCCCAGATACCTTGATAAATTTCTTGCAAACGCGTTTTAGTTGGCGATGTGCGCTCTCGATTGTCAAGGTTGTTCGTGTATTTTGATCTAAAACACTTGTTAATAAGTCATCAAGAAAGCACAAAAGAAACTGGCTTCCGATTAGTATGCTGTAAATCGAATTCAAAATACTAATTAGGATTACGAACTTTTCCTTTGATTTTCCATGTTAAAATTTCCTGAAATTTCGAAATAACCGTTAAACAAGGTGATAAAAGTTTTATTCAAGATATATTTACTACATAAGACAACTACAAAATAAAACAAATTCCGAAAAATAAAGACATCTTGGAAAAACTCAAGATATGAGTCAAAACAAGACGAGTGTATGAGACTGTAATATTTCAACTTTATTACAAAGTCATCATCAGACAGAATGATATACAAAACAAGCCAAGGTAATGTATATACAGTGTGAACAACGAAAGTGATTGGTAAATTTCTTTCCTCTTTGTTAAATCCGCTAACCGTTAACGAATTTTCGCTCTCTGACTCTCTTGATGCTGTCACTCACATTAAAAACATTCCTAAGCAATTGTTTGTAGAAGGTTACCAGTTTGTTTCTTTTGATGTTTAATCCCTATTTACTAATGTGCCACTTTCTCGAACGGTTGATATTATTTTAGATCGCATTTATAATGATAACTTAATCAGCACCACTCTAAAGAAACGCACTTTGAAAGTTGTACGAGCAAACAGACGGTGTTTCATGGGATCGTCACTTGGACCCGTCTTAGCCAACATAATACTTACGGAATTTGAACGCGTTATTATTTCTGATCTCATCAGCAGCAGGGCTATCCAATTTTATAAACGATACGTAGATGATGCTCTCGTGCTAATTAAGCCTTCCATTATTCCGATGGTTCTAGCTAAGTTTAATGAATTTCTTACTAACCTAAAGTTTACCGTAGATACACTTCCTGATGGCGTGCAGTTATTCATTTTTTGGATATTAAAATCTCAGTTCATGGCACTGACATTTATCGCAAGGACATGCACACTGCCTGCTGTAAGTTCCCAGTGCAGCACCACCAGGTTTCTGCTCAGTAGTTAGGTGAGATACTTCATGTAAATATGTAAATATAGCTTAGAAGACGTCACAATGATTCATTGTAATATAATAACATAATTGATTGGGGTAAAAATATAAAATAAGTGTGGTCAGGTCGTGGCTAGACGAGGAGGTCTAAACTCACGACTGTAAAATAATCTTTCGAATGAAATAAAATGAATGGAATACAGTCCCTTGAGCGTTGATTTGTGTACGGGTAAACCAGTGTGGCGGAGACCTTGACAAGTTCGGCAACATAGTGGTCCTTCGAGCCGGATTTGTGTGGTTTACGAGGCTGCGAACAAAGAACTATTGAATTTGCGCTAGCGCCGGGAGAAGAAAGATTTGCGTGAGGTTTGAAGACAACAAATATGGACGAGCTGACGAAGAAAAAGCGAGTGAGAGGAGGCCACAGAGCATCGGCAAGTAGGCTTGTGGCAAAGATTATCGACGCAATTGCGAACGCAACCCCAGAGAGTCCAGAACAAGACGTAGTGTGGCTGAAAGAAAGCGAAATCACGTTAAGAGACAAAATCAAAGTATTGAAAGAGTTCGACCAACAGATCATCGATATACTCAGCAGTTCGAAAGAAGAAGCCTTTGACGAACAAGTAGTCAAAGATATCGAAGATTCCGACGAAGAAATCGCAGAATTGGAAAGAACGTTGTTTCAACTCGATGGCGTGCTGAGCAAACCCAGAGGATAAAGTCCGTCATTGTTCACCGCAACGCACCCCACATCAGCTGAAGAAAATCTCAATCAAAGTCACGTTTCAGTAACTAGTGTGTGCAAGACCGTTAGAGCAAAGCTCCCGAAACTTAGATTGCGGAATTTCAGTGGGAAAATTTGTGAATGGCCAGAGTTTTGGGATGGATTTTCTAGCTCAATTGACAACAATGACCAATTGTCGGATGTTGACAAGTTCGCATATTTGCGTGGATATTTGGAAGGATCAGCGAAGTCCACCATTGCTGGGCTATTGTTAACGTGGGCGAATTATAAGTGCGCAGTGAAACTGTTAAAGAAACGTTTTAAGAAAAGCACAGTTCAACGTGCTCGCGTGAATGAACTTCTTCAGTTGCCTGCGGTTTACAAAGAAAGAGACACGCCAAGATTGTGGAAGTTGTACGACAGTTGCGAGGCACACAATCACTCATTGAAAGCCCTGGGAGTGAGCGAAGATTCATATTCGGCCATTGTTGTCTCGACTATCATGGAAAAGCTACCCGAACAATTTCGGTTGACGATTACGCGCAGGCAGAACTTTTTAGAATGGTCGATGGAGGAGATGCTGGGCGCCTTTGAGAAAGAATTAGAACTTCGTGAAGCGCACAATGCAGTAAGTACGAATTCCGATCCAGAGCAGGAACGAAACTCGAGCAAGAAATATGGCCAACATCGACATGGAACCGCAGCTGCATTGTTAGCAAACGAAAAGAGAAGAGACTGTACCTTCTGCCTGAAGAGCCACAACCATGAAGACTGTGAAGGAATAAAAGACCCCAAAACGCGTAAGACATTAGCACGTAAATACGGTAGATTTACGTAGGTTTAAGGTTAAATAGGTAGGTTAAAGGCCCATAGAGCCAGTTACTGTACTTTAAAGAGTAGGTGTAATGTTTGCAAGGGAGCACATCATGTTGCCTTACACGATGCACGGCCTAAGGAAGACGATAGGAATGATAAGGCAGTTAAACCGGATGAAAAATCTAAACAGGTTCTTGAAAATACTGATGTTCATGTAACTAGTTCCAGCAGTAACTTGCATGCAGGAACTGGTGGCCTGGTTGCCTTGCAAACTGCGTGCGGGATTTTAAGGGGAGAAAGGGAGGCTAAGATGAGGGTCTTGTTCGACGCGGGCAGTCATCGCTCATTTGTTACTTCAATAACAGCTGGTCTTGCAAATCCCAAGGGTTTGAGAAGGGAATTTTTAGGAATCAATACGTTCGGTCAAAAATGTGCCAATGCCGAACAAAAGGAAGTGGTTGAATTAAAGCTTGAACCTGTAACTGGAAATATGGTTATCTGTTTGGAAGCATTAGTAGTGCTAGAAATCTGTAGCATACAGAATGGCCATGTGGAATTAGCACGAAAAGAATATCCACATTTAAAAGGTATATGGTTTTCAGATGTTTCAAGGTCTCAAAGTGAGCTTGAGATAGATGTGTTGATAGGTGCAGACTATCAATGGAGCTTTCAGACAAGCATAACAAAGAGAGGGAAGCCAGGAGAACCAGTTGCCATAGAGACTGAATTAGGTTGGGTTTTATCAGGGCCTTTAAAGGGAAATGCATAGAAAGAGTTGAATCAATCCAAGTGAATTTTGCTGGTCAGAGAATTAATGAGGATAGTTTGGAGAGTAATGTTCATAAGCGGTGGAGTTTTGAAGGGTTAGGCATCATTAAGGAAGATAAGGTTCATCAGGAGTTTTTTGGTAACATACCATTCACAGGAAGTAGGTATTCAGTGAAATTACCATGGAAGGAAAGTCATGACAAATTGCCTGACAATTATGCAAATAGCCTTGGTAGGATGAAGAGCCAGTTGCGACGACTAAAGAAGGAGCCAGAATTGTTGAAGGAGTATGATTCTATTATCAGAGAGCACGTAGAGCAACGGATAGTAGAACTAGTAGCAGCATTAGAGAAAGTTGGTAGGATTCATTATCTTCCACACCAAGCGGTCATTCGCAAGGACGCAGTGACCACAAGAGTCCGCATCGTTTATGATGCTTCATCAAAGGAATGTAAAGGGGGAACATCACTCAACGACTGCTTGCATGTAGGCCCATCACTCAATCCATTATTGTATAGCATATTGATACGGTTTAGAGAAAACAGAATTGCTCTTGTAGGTGACATTGAGAAGGCTGTTTTGAATGTGGAGGTTGATGAGTCAGATCGAAATTGTTTGAGGTTTTTGTGGGTCAATGATATTGACTGTGAAAAGTTGGAAACAGTTGTTTATCGGTTTCGTCGAGTGGTTTTCGAATTAAATGCATCACCATTCTTGCTTAATGCAACACTAAGACATCATGTCTCAAGGTATTGTGAGACAGATCCGGAATTTGTGCAGAAAGTGTTAGAAAAAGTTTTTATGTTGATGACTTAGTTAGCGGCGAGAGTACAGTAGAGAAGGCATTTCAGTTATATGATAAAACTAAGAGTGGGATGGCACAAGGGGGATTCAAACTTAGGAAGTGGCTGACTAATAGTAATTTGTTGGAAGGTGAAATTAAGGTGCATGAGCAAAACCAGGATGATCTACAGCTACACAGTGTTGATGACCATGAATCCTATGCTAAACTATCTCTTGCAGTGACTGGATGGAAGTCAAAATGTCATAAGGTGTTAGGTCAAGTTTGGAATAATAAAAGAGACGAGTTTAAGTTTGTAATAGTTTGGGTATGTCCGACTGGTGACTTGGGATTGTTTGTCATTTTATAACATTTTTTCTCTCTTCTCTTTTTGTTATTTTTTTAAATGACATTTAAAATGACTCGACGCTCGGTCAGCATAGACAAAAAGACAACCCACTTTTGTGGTTTCTGCACGTCTTTTTTAGAGACGACCGGAGTCAAGAATCTGAAATTGTACGGTAAACTGTACTTCTACTATATAAGTTAACTTAAACTTTCAATATATAAACCCACTAGATTCCTGCTGTCTGCAGGTCATTTACAATTTGACAGGTGATTTAAAAATACATCACTTGATATAATTATTTTACAATCCGCGCTTATCCACGGCAGAAATGAAAAAGACTATACAGTTAGCGGGAAATGATCAAAATTTCTGAACTAAAAGAGCCTTATCTCGAAAAACCAAAATCCGTCGATTTCTAAAGATGCTAAATCTTGCAATAAATTAACAGCCAATTTTCTATGACAGTTAGGAAAGTGCCAGTCGTTCGTTGTAAACCTTACTAACATTTGATAAATTTTCCAATTTTACTCTGTTTTAAGAATCCACCAAAACTTCACTTCTGAAGTTACAGCTCGAAACGTTTTAGTTGATAATTAAGTTTGGCTTGCTCTTTTCAAGAAACAAGGTAGAAAAAAATTCCCGAAAACAACATGCTGGTAAGCCAAAATTTAAGGAAAACACAAGATCAAAACAATAACGGTGTTATGATGACATTAATGCAAAGCCTTCGTCAAACCTAGTGAATTACAAACAAGCTATCATTTATGTATAAGCCTGCTTTTCCCAAAATGGCTGTTATGTATTAACAATTGTTAAGACGACAGCAGAGGGCTACGCCAGAATTTAATGCCAGAATTTAAGATAATCACTTGACTTGTGTGTGACTGATTAGGTTTTAAAAAGGGTTTGCAATAAAGTTTAAATATATTCGAAAAATAAAGATTAGGGCCTAGCTCAAGATTGTAAAGTGCATCATGTTAAGATGAAATTTCAGTTTAATTCTAACGTTTTGTCGCTATTCGAGCAACATCTTCTCAGTAATAGATTACAGGTGTCAAATTCGATCTATATATATGAAACTATTGACAACTCAGAATAACTAATTGGGAGGCTACTTAATAAGAGAAAGGTGACAGGATCAAGAAGTTGGCTTAACATCTGGCTTAACATATATATATATATATATATATATATATATAACTACATATATATATAACTACATATATATAACTAACTATATATATATAAATATATATACAGAGTGTCCATAAAGTCTCTTTACAATTTAAAAAATTTATTACAAAAGCAAATGAGCAGACAAATATGTGGAAATTGTTACAAAATGAGGAGTAGATATTGAAGTTTTTTTTGCCTCATTTAATACACCTGTACATGGGCACCATTAGTTGCACGAAGCACATTAAGACGGTACTCGATTTCTTGCCTTGTTCGCTGTAGCATGGCCTCATCAATGGTCGCAATGGCATCAGTGATCTTTTGCTTTAGGTCAGTGATGTCCCGTATCTTTGTTCGATACATGATATCTTTAACATAGCCCCACAGAAAGAAGTCCAGGGGAGTGATATCTGGTGAACGAGGTGGCCAGGGAATCGGGTCATCCCTTCCAATCCACCGGTCTGGGAATGTTGATTTAGGAACTCACGAACATGCAGTCCCCGATGTGGTGGTGCACCATCTTGCTGGAAAATGATGGTTGGTTGAAGGTCATCTAGTGGTGCCACATATTCAGTCAGAAGGTCAAGGTAAACATTTGCAGTAATTGATGTCTCGTGGAAGAAAAGTGGACCAATAATTCGATTGCACATGACCCCACACCACACACTCACCATTGGACTATCTCATTGAAGTTCCCTAGTCATATGGGGGTGTCCTGATCCCCAGATTCTCACATTATGTGTGTTAAGTTTTCCTGAAACATGAAACGTTGTTTCATCACTAAAACAAACTCTGGTGAGGAACGTTTCATCCTCAGAAGTTCGTTCCAGCATGTTTACTGCAAACTCTTTTCGTCTTGGTTTATCATTTGGCTCGAGTGCCTGTAAGAGTTGCACTTTGTAAGCGTACAATCGTAAGTTCTTGTGTAGAACTTTGTGCACTGTTGGACGTGGTAGCTCTAACTGTCTGGCAGCAGTACGGATGGACTTTGCAGGAGAACGATCAAAGGCTTGTCTTACACGATCGATGTTTTCCTCAAATGTTCTTGGTCGTCCACTCCTCTCTTTATCCAACACTGTCCCTGTCTTCATAAACTTCTTGTGCCATGCACGAATTGACGGACGCGACGGTGGATCTCTTCCATACTTAGTTCTGTAGTTTCGCTGAGTCTGCGTATCCGATTTTGTTTCAATAAACCATGATACACATTGTGCCTTCTCTTGAGGAGTACCCATTTTTATAGGGGTTCATTTAACACTACCTATTTCATCAACAGGGTACTTGAAATACACAAATGCAATGTGATTAAAAACTTTGATAACCACTGAGTGCATATAACAAATCTGATTAAGATATCTCATCAATTGCCTTTGTAATAATTTTTTAAATTGTAAAGAAACTTTATGGACACCCTGTATATTTAACTCCAGACGGAACCGGGCTCATCGGTGTAGTGCTGACGAGCAGGATGGAGAAGCCTATATTTTATAGGCAACTCAAATGTCCCACTCTTGTGGTACATCTAAGTCATGCCAGAGTGCTCTAACTAGAGACTAGTAAGCGCGCGCAATATATATATATATATATATATATATATATACATATATATACACCAAGAAGAGTATGCAACACAAATGTCACACAGAAAGCGTAAGGTTTAAGAGCGCTCAATACCATGTGTAGAGCGTGATATATTATTTATTTTACAATTTATTTTACAGAGTTTCACGCTGTACGCGATCATCAGGCAACTGACAGATTCAGTTCGACTATTCCTATTTACATAGGTTGTGACGTTAATTGATAAGGTGTTTCGTTACATGGCGGCACCTTGAGAAAAGTTCGGTTCGCTTGTTTAATAAATTATAATGTTTCCCTTTCGTCATTAGGAGCTTTTCTTCAAGGCACAAATTGCATCGCTTAGATCCCGTCTTATATGCCGCGACTTGTTTGACGATCGACCAGCTAATGTTGAACTTCCGGTTGTTTTCCTCTAGTCTCCAGATTGCTTGGATAGTTCGGTGTTATTTGCATATTTGATGTGTTGGAAAGATATCAGGTGGTTTCTGTATCTTTGTTTGAATTCATTAGCTGTTATTCCAATGTAACTCTTTTTCCCGTTGATCAACCCGGCAAAAAGCTACCTCGGGAAAGTCAGTAAAACCATACTAGACAAAATTTACTTGGAATTAAGAAACGAAACCTATACAAAGCAATGGCGTAACTCCGACGAAACTATCGCTTGGTTCAAGTCTATTAGCGACAAGGACAGGCATACCTTCTTATCATTTGACATTATAGATTTTTATCCGTCAATCTCTGAAGACCTGCTTGACAATACTATCTCCTGGGCTAAACGATTCGCAACTATCTCGGACACTGACATAAGAGTAATCAAACACTCTAGAAAATCACTGCTTTTTAACAACGGCCAAGCGTGGACGAAAAGAAACAGCACATCGACACTCGATGCTACAATGGGCAGCTTTGACGGGGCTGAAATCTGCGAGCTTGTCGGACTTTTCATTTTGGATTCGCTAAAAGTGCGCTTCGGAGACAATATTGGTTTATACCGTGAGGACGGTTTGTGTGCCATCAAGACATCACCGGGAAGATTGGCCGACAGGGCAAGAAAAGACCTAATTAGCACCTTCGCTAATCACGGGCTAAAAATCACGGCACCAACCAACCAGAAGAAAGTCAACTATCTTGACATAACCTTCGACTTGACAAACGAAACGTAAAAACCATACCGAAAACCAATTAACGAACCACTCTACATTAACCGATCTTCCAACCACCCGCCATCAATCCTACGACAACTACCTACATCAATAAACAAACGAATTAACAAACTTTCGTGCAACGAAGCAACATTCATCGATGCCGCCCCTTTATACAACGACGATTTAAAACGTAGCAACTTCGTCAACACAAATTTAACGTACGAACCAAACCGCGATAACAGCAACTGCTCAACCAGACCCGCAAGACGACGAAACGTACTATAGTACAAACCACCCTTCAGCAAAAAGGTTAGAACAAACATAGAACGAGACTTCTTACTACTTATCGACAACCACTTCCCACCCTCGCACAAATTACACCAAATTTTCAACCGCTACACTGTACGAGTAAGCTGTAAATGCATGGACAACATGAAAACACTTATAAAGAAGCACAATAAACACAGCCTAACGCAAAAACGCAAAACAAAACCAGACAACAACGAAGAAACAACCCACGTGCAACTGCAAAAACCGAGACACATGCCCACTGGCTGGAAAGTGCTTGATAAAAAGCGTAGTCTACCGAGCTGATGTGACGACGACCGACAACAACAAGGGAAAGAGTTACATTGGAGTAACAGCTAATGAATTCAAACAAAGATACAGAAACCACCTGATATCTTTCCAACACATCAAATATGCAAATAACACCGAACTATCCAAGCAATCTGGAGACTAGAGGAAAACAACCGGAAGTTCAACATTAGCTGGTCGATCGTCAAACAAGTCGCGGCATATAAGACGGGATCTAAGCGATGCAATTTGTGCCTTGAAGAAAAGCTCCTAATGACGAAAGGGAAACATTATAATTTATTAAACAAGCGAACCGAACTTTTCTCAAGGTGCCGCCATGTAACGAAACACCTTATCAATTAACGTCACAACCTATGTAAATAGGAATAGTCGAACCGAATCTGTCAGTTGCCTGATGATCGCGTACCGCGTGAAACTCTGAGTAGCGACAGCATTTTACTGTAAAATAAATAATATATATATATATATATATATATATTATGTTATTATATTTTATGTATTAAGTATTATGTACTATGCATTATGAATTATGTATTATATATTGTACGGGACCTCACTCAATGCAGATCCGAACTGCAGTGCAAAAGTTATGCTTTTCAGCTTTTCCTCAAGTCTCTTTACGTTTTATTTCTCAGTTAGGACGACGGCTATCCACTTTCCTTCCTTTTAAGAACCATATTTCCATGCTTCTGAGATCGTGTATCGTTTGTAAGTACACGTGTCAATGCTCCTCAGCATTGTATTTGAGCAAACACTGCACCATTTCCATACATGAATCTCAAAACACATGGGGGTTTTGTCTTTGACTAGAAAGAAACTGGCAAGCACTTCAAAATCTGCCGTCCATGCACATTGTCAACAAAGTTCAATTATTATTTCTCCCGAAGACTTCTCTATAATTTCCTCTTGTCGTACATCTTCTAACCTTGAGCTACTTCTCCAAGAAGGTCTACTTCTCTCTAAATTAAAACCCACTCCAAACGAAAATATCTCTTCCATTCCGCTGTCTTTATTCTAATATCTTACGTTTTTCTTTCTGAATGTTAAGCCAACTTCTTGATCCTGTCACCTTTCTCTTAGTGGTTAGCCTCTCAATTAATCATTCTGACTTGTCAATATTTTTATATATAAATCGATTTTACACCTGAAATCTATTACCCTGAAGATGTTGCTCAAATAGCAACGAAACGTTAGAATTAAACTGAAATTTCATCTCAGCATGTTGCACTTTAGAATTTTGAAGTGGGCTCAAATCTACATTCTTCGATTCCGTTTTCCACCCGGAAAACCTGAAGTCACAATGTTAAAATATCATCGTCAGTACCACCGAGAGTGAGGGGAAGTGGGGTCAAATTGACCCCGGGCCCGGTAGAAATAAGAAGCTACCTGGTTCCCATGAAGATACTACATTGAGTTAAGGTTTTTAATCACTGGAAAGAACTACTATTTCTTCTGTGCAACCGGTGGTTCTTAGTAAAATAAGGCATTCTCACCATTTTCACATTCCAATTAGTTGACTTTCGTGTTACAGAGTCGAAATAATACACGACTTTATATTACATGACGTTTACATTGATGTGACATCAATATGCATGGTTTAAGTTAACGTAGCACTTTAGAGTACAGACAGTATGGATTTATCATTCATAGAATACTGGATTGACTAGATACGAAGGAACGTCTTTAAACCAGTCATAAATCTTTTTTAAGCTTATTAATTACCTGTATCTATTAATTTAATAATGTACAATTGCTTGACTGTTTTGTTTACTTTTGAAGTTGAATTAACGATGAGAATTCGGGACATTGATTAAACATCTTGTTTAACTTTGCAAAATGTTTTTGAGTTCGGATAAAACGACAAAAATGGTCAAAATTTTGTTTCTGACAATGCCCCCCAAAAAAATTTTCTGCCCGCGACAACCACCCTAATAGCACCCCCGTCGATACGGCACTGAATACATTATCGAGAATTCTTTCGGCAAATTAAATGTCTCATGAATAATTCCGAAAATTAAAGAATACTAAGTTTCATTCTGCCCGACAGTTGTTGAGGTTCGTTAATTTTCGACTCTGATGGAAACTACCAATATCTCTACCTCTACCCCGGCCTCCCGAGGCTGCTCTCAACGGCCCTGGTCATCTTTATTGTCCTGATCTTGTGTTGTGCTCAAATCTGCAACACACAAGTTTTCTATTTTAATACTAGAAATTGTCGGCTGGCAAGGGCTTTAGAAGTGCATACATTTCGTTTTCTGCTTGACATTTGAAATGTGCGGCCATATGAATACATGTGAAGACCTTTTGGATTATGAGACGTAAGTTCCAAGTGGGCAAAAGAACGTTGTTCCCTGATGTCGAAACGACGTCGAAAAAGTAGTCAGAAAGGCCAATCGAGTCGACGTCGAATCAACGTCCAAACGTTGACATTAACCTGTCAGTTACAGGATGATTCAAATAATATCTAAAATAACTGACACCCATTCAATGTAGAAAGAAATGACATACGGGCAACAAACCTGGCAAAAACTGGCCTTGACGGATAGTCAGATCTTCAAGCCTGGTTCACGTGAGCAACATAAGCATAAGGGTAAAATCAATACGTAAACAAAGTATGATGCCTCCTCTGAGATTTGCGAAGACAAAACAACATGAATTTTTCTTTGTTTAGTCTTTTGTTCGGCTCATGGCGTATGCTTCGATTACGATCATATGCTCATGCTTATGTTTATGACGATCCTTATGTCGTAGGCTTCACTTTATTCTTTTGTTTTGCTTTTTGTTTTGTCCTTGTGCTTATTCTTATGCTCACGTGTGAACCAGGCCTTAGGACAACTCGCCAATACTAGTTACCATTTGTACGATCTACCACGGATCGTACAGACAATTTCACGAAAATGAAAATTCGTCAATATTCACACTGTTGGGTAAACCTTACTTCCCTTTTCTTCATAGCGGTTGGCAAATGTGCGTCATGAGTGTTGCTGCCAAAGTCCGGTTCACTAACTTCCTATGAGCCCACAGAGAATGTTTTCCAGTGGGATTTGATCATGACGTCAATAATTTACATGTGTATTATAAGAGAAAGGCTTAACAATAAACAAATTTTTAGTACTTTGTCTCTGATATAATTTATTCGAAGACGTCGAAATGGTTGAGATGCCGTCCAACTCGTGTATTTATTCCAACAGCTGCAGATTTAGACAGATCTAAGACTTAGAGAAAATAAGTTAACCTTAAGCGAGCAGAATGGCATTTTGAAAGTAAATAGAAGCAAATGGTTGAAGAACGAAAGTGGCAAGTCAGGAGAATTCAAGGTCACAAAAAGAAGGCTTTTGTTCTCCAGTCAAGGTTTCAATGACTTTTTAAAGAAATGCAGGTAATTGGAATGCATCGAGGTTTCATGTTAAAGATCTATAGGTATAACCGAACGTAGTTCGATCTGCAAAATTTGTGAGAGTTAATTGATGCCTTTTTCAATTCTTGGCTCATTGACGTGATTTCATATGTTTCATTGGCTACACCAAAGGAATATCTTTCCAATGGATCACATTTAAACCTCAAATCTTTCACTGCCGGAGCTGTCCCTTTGACAAGTAAGATCGTCTAGCATTAGCTAGAGTAAAATAATGGAAGCCTTATCCCGCTGGAAAGAGTAAAATTTGTCATTTTTTGGGCTTGTTCTATTTGCTAGCTCTGTTGGACAGGGACAGCCTCTCGACTATGTACTTTTCGATTAGATTATATCCTCAGAATGGCACTGGTGGGAGATAACTAACTTTTTGGCGGATAAACTTCAAGTTCGGTAGTTCAAAGCATCGAGATTCTTGTGCCAACGATGTCAAATGCCAGCCAAGAGACTTGGTATTCCTGGAGCCCGTTGTTTAACTCCTTCAGGTCCATATACGATTTTGGTATTTTACTGTGGCTAACGCCAGACGAGTTTACTTTTCAAGGGAAGACCTTCTAGACAGTACAGGGTTAAAGCTTGCATAGCTTGTCGAGCAGGTGAGTCGACAATGATTGAATAATAAATTGTAATTTAATAGCGCTTCCTCAACAACTGAAATCAGATTTTATCCTCCGAGTTGCACTATATGGTGGATAACTCCTCACCCTCAGTTGATTAAACTTAATTTTGGTTCGAAGCGAGGATAGTGCTCTTCGCTCACTGGGGCTTATCAACTGAATAAAAACTGAACCCATTCTGGTCCATACCCGACTTTTTAATTTTACTTTATCCAACGACAGCCGATTTCGTTCAAGTGGAGACGTCTCGTGCTTTGAACAACCAATCTACTTGTTATAATAATAATAATAATAATAATAACGGCTTCACAATGAACAGGAGTTGAATTTGAAAAAATCATTCAGCGAAGCGTTTTTCCGCCTTAACGGTCGTTAACATTTTTTCAAATGTGCTTTTGTTCTTTAGCGGTTACTTCGGAGTATAAATTCCGAGAAGATAAGTTGAAACCGACTTAACCATTTAATGGCTGATTTTTTTTTTTTTTTTTTTTTTTTTGTTCTTTATTTGGGTTGTTTTTTCATATTTCTTTTTACTATTTGTCGTTCTTAGGTATCTGACATATCGCGGATATGAGGCGTTAGATGACTAAACCTTTAACGAGAAGCTCATAACTTGACTCGTTTCTTTTGAAAAAGTCTCAGTTCGCTGAATATTTCTATTAATACGAAGTCTAAAAATAGACCACTTGCATTCGTATGCTAAACAACCCATTTGCTGAACAACTTCAAAGTTCTGACGTTCAACAGATCGAATAAATGCAGGTGGTCGATAAGACCATTCCTTGTAAGACGTTATCTCTCCCAAAACTTTTTCTGATCTCATTTGTATTTTGTCAACTAGCGTCCACTCAGACAAGAAGTTCTCAACAACTCTTTCCAGATCGAAACGCTAAGCGCCCTGAGTCTCCTGTACGTAAACAAACCTGGTGAATTCCAGCATTTTTCCCATTTTTAGAATGGAAAACGTCTTATTACCAGGAACAAGCATAGAGCTTGGCTTTCATTACGTGACCACATCAGGTATCCGTTGATTCAGTTTTTGGTTGCGTACGTCACAAATCATTTAGTTTCAATATTTTAAAATCCTGAAAATTTCTGAAACACGAAGAGATACAGACACAAGGGAATTGATATTATTCATAACGGATAAATCTAATGAAAAATTTATTTACTTCGTATACACTTTAACAATTGGATTATGTGCTCAAAATTTCTGAGTTAAATGTTGACGAGGGAAAACACCAACTATCATTTCATGGAAACTGACAGCAAATGCTCTAATTCTTTTCGTAACAACTAATAGACTTTTTAGCTGATAGTAAGTTTCTACTTAAAAAAAATAGACGTTTTGTTCTCACCTTGGCTAGTTCAATAACGACCAGTATTCCAATAATCTTGGTCGTGATTGATGGGTTATTTTTAAAAGAGGCAGAATTTTTTTCCCTGTACAAAAGAGTATCATCCTTTAAATCTTTTTGTTAGAAATTCGGTAACTAACAAAATAATAACGTGTAGCCACTAGTAACACAGATATAGATTACGACATTTTAGATATCTTTATAGGTTTAATGAAACAAATGTTTCCGACTATACCTTATATTGCATAAAAAACAGAGGAGGATTGGAAGAACTCGGCTCCATGATAAACAACATGCAATGTAACTCCAACTCTTTTTTTCTCATTCAGCGTAAGCCAAAGTTAAATTCTTAAAGGATTTTTGGAAAAGAAGGGGTAAAAAGTACACAATAACATACCACGTGATACTGACTGACCAATTTGACGCAAACTTACTATCGAAAAACGATGTAAAACAAACACCGTGATCCCGTCTTGCACGATACTTTTGAAGTATGTTAGAGTAGAGGTGACGATGAATAATCATGGAAGATTCCTGATGCTAAGTTGTTTGGCCCCCAGATCGTTCATTAAAGAATGAAATATAATTGGATACTTCCGACAGATACGTATGATTGACCAATGTGCTTTTGTGAAATTAGTTCGTCTTTTTTTTTTCATTGAACGGTCTTTTGTACCCTCTTTGTTCGTACAATACAGCTGATATTGATCTTGTTAGAACAACACCTTTTTCACTTCATGATGTTGGCTTGAATTCGTAAAAGAGAACATAACCGTAACTTGCTGAAGCAGAGAAAGAGCTTGACTCCTCGGGAATTCGGCAAATGGACACGCCTTGGATTATTCTACCACAGGTTTCCTATGTGTAGTCTACAAGCATCAATTTTTTGTCTCCTCTGCTTCTGAAATCTGACTACGGCTTTGTGTTTTGCTAACAAGATCTCTCAACAGCCCCAGTATCCACCGTAATTATTCAGCGTGGACTGATATTACACCAGTGAACAAATTGTTAGCCCACCGATAACAAACCTTCTGTATTTGAGACATATTGTAATATCAACTCAAGCATGTCCATATGACCATGTATGCCAGATATAAAGTGACTGATCTAACCTCGAAGTTCATACTCAAATTTCATGACTTCCTTTTTCTGTCTAGTCGTTTTGACTTCCTTATAACAACACAATACAGAAAATATTTATTTCATATCTGCGTTAGCTACTAAAAATATCAGACAACCCCTTTTTCGATCAAATATTTTATTGTTTTCTACTAAGGTCAGAACTTTCCGACGAAGGCCTAAGTTACAGTTCCTCGACAAGTAGCTATTCACACCAACAGGGAATGTGGGTGATCATCCCTCACACCTCTCCAGGTCCTCCACTAGATACAAGAAAATCGCTCGAAAATCTCATCATCAATTTTTTCTAATACTTATGTTTTGCATGATTTATTTATTCCTATAATTCTTATACTTTTATTTATGTCTTCCATACCTTTCTACTAATCTACGCACAGGTTGGCTTCTGCAAAATTTTTACGTCTCCTCTTACTCCACCTGTAAAATTATTCCAAGATTTTACGTTTCCTTTGTGCTGGGATAGACAAGTGGCTGAAATTTCCAAGATTTCCCTTTCTGTGAGAACTTTATTCCAGATGTTAACGTCGGTCATTTCTCCTTGAACCATTTGATTGACATCAAAGCCTCCTCCTTGAAAGTCTTCATCCTGCCCTAAGACCCAGGTCCCTCCTCCTATTATTGTTTTTCCAATCCTGAAACCACCACCATAGTCTACAATCTTTCCATCTTTAAAAAATTTGTACTGTCCATATTGACTTGAGCACGTAAAGCAGATCGGATGCCATTTTCCGTCATTGATTCTTCCTCCTGAAAGGATACGTCTGAAATATTTAATTATAAAAGTCGAGAAACGGAATAGAAGATTCAGACAAACGATATCATGTAATTTGGCGTGAAATACTGATTGGTATTCTCGATGAGAGTATTTCAAGATAGTGAGTTTGATTGGGAAAACAAGGAAAACCATAGATTAGGGAAAGCCTGATCTTAAACGTATCCAAATTTTTTTTTTTTCTCGTACGCTTATTTCACTTGAGGTTTTCCAACAACCTAGCGACGAAGGAGCAAGGCGAGTGCAAAAATACCGAAGTACTCTTCCGTTAAAAATCATCGAAAGAAGTTAACAAGAAATTTATTGTGGGACTTTTTTGTGCTTTCTTCATTGCTTCTTACGGTTTATTTGTTTTGCGAAATGGCGGTTCGTTTAGGGTTACTTGTTTTCATGAAAGGCTATGATATTTTTTTCCATACTGTTTCTCTAGTTTTCTTCTTAAAACAATCGAGGGAAAAGATTTCTCGACGTCTAAAATAAGCAATTTGATGTTAAAATGTCCTCGAACCTTGTTTCCTTGGCTTCAAATTACCTCGAAATTTTTCAGGTCAAAAGGTGCTGGCATGGATACATGAAAATTTATTACAAGTCAGGGCAGACAGTCGGCGCGCGTCGCTTTGCAAACAGACCGAATCGTGAGCTCAGTCATATAATAAATATATGTTATTAGCTAGGGTAAAATCTTGGACAGAAGGATCTTGATCGAGTTCTTTTTCATTGGTAAGGAACAGCCTAAAGGCACGGTCCTATCCAATGAAACAAGAATCTTGACACGATTCATTTACACTAACAAAATTTCGTGAAGAAAAGAAAATACTAACAAGACTAATTTAAAACAGTTTCTAACAAAACAAATAAGTTTAAGGGAAGCCATTTTCACACCACTGATTTTTTTGGTTTTTGAGCAGATAATTGGAACTACACTGGTGTTACAGTTGTGTGGTTGTGATTGTCTAACGATTGGGAGTGAAACTGTTAATGATGGAACGCGCTTTTAGCCGCGGGCTATAGTGAGTGTGACATGGCTACCCTAGTGGTATGCCATGTAGAGTTGAGTGAATGAGTATGAGTGTTTAGTTTCAGAGTAAATCGTGGAGTATACATTTGTGCTGCGAAGGTGTATTAGTAATTAGCACGAGTGCGATACGGGAATTCAAAACCGACCATCCGGCCTTAATTACCTGTTCAAAAACCAAAAAAACCAAAAAAATCTTTAAAACAGTTTCCAACCAAACAAATTAGTTTAAGGGAAGCCATTTTCACACCACAACGAATGTAACCACTATTTCCTGAGACAGTGAGACTTGGCTTTTCGAATCTCAATTCATCTAATATATGTGTGCAAAAATAGAAAAAATTGTGTTGAAGAGAATTTTTAGAATTAATATGCCATTTGAAAGATAAAAGAAAACTTGGCTCTCACTTTGTATTTTAGTTGCTGCTCTCGTCTTTACCTGCTAATTTGCAGCGATTTTTTATATTGTAATGACGCCATTAGGTATATATTTTATTCAATTAAAAATTCCGCGCTTTTGAATTTTCTACTTTTTCTACTTACCTGGAATTGGGCCACCTTATTGAAACCGTCAAACGACGTTGATCCTCTATTAAAAATTCATTGTCATTTTCAGGCACTGCGTATGATATATAATGAGGTAGTCCGTTCGTCTGACTTGTTTTAACCCAGAAACACGCAGTAAGTGCCGCCATATCTGGTGCTCCCTCAGATATCACGTAATCTGAGATATTTCTTCTATGGAACAATATGGACAATTTTGCACCTAAAGTTAAGAATACAGGACAGGAAAATGAGAAAAACTACCACAGTCGGTAAAAGCAGTTATTTGTGCAAAATATGTGCTCTCACATATGAATATGTCATATGTCCAATCTAAACCCTGCCTTTTCACATATGAAAATACCACAAATGAAAAGAACAAGTATTGCAACAGCCACTCATCAAACAGCTTCAAAAAGGTGCGGGAAAAACTTTCTGATGCAAAAATGAAAACACAAATACTTATCGTTTTAGTAAATAAAGCAATTAAAAAGGTTAAAAAATTTTTTTGAGTACGTTACAATCAACAACAGTAATATACATGAAAAAAAATATCTCGGCCTGTTTGACTATGAGCAGGGCAATTTCTAGGTAACACAGTGCTGAAAAACGGTAATACAGTAATTTGCACTGAAGTACTTTTGGGCACTGTACTACTCTATTGATGTGTATTATTAATATGTTATAACATAACTTCTCGTGCAATTTGAAAAAACACGAACTCGTGAATTTTTCAAAGATCTGAAATAGCATTTATCCTTCTGGTACATGCTTTTTGAAAAACTGGTACTATCTTTGAAAAACTCGCTTGTGCGTGTTTTCCCAAATTGCTCTCGAAACCATGCTTAACCCTGTACCAACAGCACTGTAGGGTGTGAAACTCGGTAGGTTGCTCTGTGTAAATAACGGTAGGTTTCTCGGTAAATCATGTGACAGACTACGACACATCTACCTCACTTAACCCTTTCCATTCCGAGATGTCTCCCCTCGACTGGTAAATCCTCTGGCGTTAGGCAGAGTAACTAAGAAGTCGGCTACCAATCGAAAAAAGGTAAAATGGTTATCATAGCACGTAGTTGCCATGATAAATAAACATCATATTAGTTGTGCGATTTTAATATAAATTATTTGGAGGACACCGAAGCCAGGTACTAGAATAAAAATACTAACATTACTAAGAACACCACTTTTTTTTTCTTATTTTCTTTGTTCGTCCAGTTGTGTTTGATTTGTTGTCTCGTTTTTTCTTTTGTTCTTGCTGTCCGATACATCGTATAAAGAGTTAAACATTCTCTTTGTAATCTTTCAACAGTATACACCGTCACTTGGAGCATTACATTTTAATCACGTGCTACGTTCAAACAAACTGATGACGTAGAATCCTGAACAGGCAATTTATCACTGCAGTAATTCCAGCAAATATAAGAACATTTAAGTTGCAAATCCTTTGCGAGTGGCCATTTCCAGGCAACGAATATAGTTCTCAGTAACGGGGTGGTTATTCGGTCGTTTGACGGTGGGATTTTTCCAAAGGAGTCCAGTTTCCTAGCGATCTACAAGTTTCTTCGTTGTCGATTCCAAGATCTTTGGTGCAATTTCGTCCACAACCGACCTGAAGCTTTTTCTGTTGTACTTGCACCCAAAGGACTCAGTTTTTCACCACTCTTGCTCTTGTCTGTGGAGGTCCTGGTATCAAGTGGATACGTGAACCTTCAGTTTCCTTTGTTGGGCCAGGTAGGTGCGCTGCAGCCGTCCATCCGAGAGCTGTACGAACGGCACGGGGGTGCCTTTGGGGCCAGTCTGAACTTCTAAAGGAACAATAAGGTCCAAGACGTCCGCACCCAGAAGTACGGTTGCTAGTCCTCCATTCACTTTAGGCAGATTAAGGTCAGCAATATGAGGCCATTTTGTCTTTTCTCGTGGCATGTCGATGTTCATCTTTGGAAGGTTTAAGTCTCTCACAGTCCACGCCTTTTCCACCGAATGCTGTTCGTCTTCACTTAATCACAGGCTTATTTTGAAGGTTAAAATATGCGAAGTATAAACTCTCCGCTTTCAAATGCCATTTAGGGCCATTTTCCTTTTAGGGCCATTTTCCTTTTAGGGCCATTTTCCTTTTAGGGCCATTTTCCTTTAAGGGCCATTTTCATTTAAGGGCTATTTTCCTTTTATGGCTATTTTCCTTTTAGGGCCGTGAAGACTAGCTTTTTGGGCGATGTCAGTTCCGATCAACGAACAAGTACTGCCCATGTCCAACATGGCTTTTGTGTTGATACTTGTGGCCGGCCCGTGCAAGGTCACAGGAAGTACTTGGAGTAGAACCTTTGACTGGCGTGGCTTGTGAGACGAGAGGGAGTGTTCCCCAGATTGTGGTTCGCCTTGTCTTCGTCTGGCACCATGGATAAGAGTGTGATGTTTCTTTGGGCATTTGTCAACTCGGCGTTTGACTGGTATTGTGCACGTTCGGGAAATATGTCCGGCATTGAGGCAGCTAAAGCAGAGTTGAGCGTTCTTCGCTGCTTCAGCACGTCCGTCAACTGACAACTTGGCAAACCTTGGGCATACTTCAACAGAATGCCAGCCGTCCTTTAAAGGGCGCGAAAATGCGCAGCAAATGTGCTGCCATCTCGATGACGTCCTCCCTTCTTTTTTCTGTTGCCTTTTCCCTTTTTCGCGTCTGTAGGAGATCGTGGGTGTCAAATTGTTCTTGTAACCAGTCTCGAAGGGTTGTGAGGTTCACGCGTTGGATACGCTCGCGGACGACGTATACATTCCACTTCAGGAGCAAGGTCAATGGCGGTTTCTCGACAGCGACTTTAGCGTTGCTAGATGAGCGAAGATCATCGTCGTATCCAAGCTCCTGGAAAGTCCATACGATGTTCTATACGGTAGTTGACAGTCCACGTAAGTTTCAGGCATTGTTTTCCTCGACAGTAGTCAATTTGGCTAAGTTGTCCAGGTGGGATCTAACAACAATACTGGGTTTTGCCCTACCGATATTCCAGGACTTTTAACGCCCGATGATACATTTGTCCATTGTGTCAAAACCCGGCAATGCATGCTTTCGCTTTTCCTGTCACATTTTGCTGTAAGTGGGCCATTTTTATGCTAAGAGACAATTACGAGTGGTGAGCAATTTCCCGAAACATTCCACTCCAATCCACCTATTTTCAGGATCTCCATCAAATTTTTGTTGAAGGATAACTTCGGAATAGAATTCCTAAAGACCGGCGAATTTTCGAGCATCGAAAAATCTCGCATCACTGGCGGAATCGAATCCTGACTATCATGTGCTCCTACGAAACGAAAACTTCACAATTAACCCAGAAGTTTTTGTGAAGTTTTTGTTTCATAATACCATGAAGATGATTCTGAAATGTACTCCTACTTCTGTCAAGTTCGCTATCCACAAGTAGTTAACTTTCGAGTGATTCTTGTTTTCGTTGCTGTTACCTTTGCTAGAGTAGGTGTAGTCGGTATCATTTTGGTTGGCGTTTCTGTCAATGGGATTATCATGCGCTTTATGGCCTTTAAACTGTTCGATTCCCATCTCACGTCGAGTGAATGGTTGACTAATATACGCACGAAAATGTTCGTACTGCTCTTGTTTTAGCATATACGAAACTTTTTTAAATACTGTGGACGGTCTGTCAACCAAATAAGAGTTTGAGGTAACGGTTGGAACTGGAAATTGACATTTTTAACTATAATCAACTAGTTTTCGGGACGAAACAACATAGGAAGTTAAGCCTGTTTCTCACAACTATTTTACAGTCCTCCTCAGCACAATAACAGTCGGACTAACAAGCCAACTAGAGCAAAAAACATTAACTAAAGCAAAAGACATTAACTATTTGTGACTTTATGAGCTAGTCCTCAATCAGTGGTAAAAATAGAGGCATCTGGGGGTAGATTACTTCGCGGGCCCTATCCATGTCGATACCGACTAGACGGAAGACGTGTAAGTGGTAATTTGAAGATACTAACCTTTTCTGGTCCATACCTAATTTTGGTATTTTACTCCGGCGATCGCCGGACGATCTTGCTCTGGCTAACGTCAGACAATTTTACTGTGGCTAACGTGAGACTATTTTACTGTGACTAAGGTCAGAATATTTTACTCATCAAGGGGAAACCTCTTGGATAGGAACAGGTTAAGTAAACAAAAGTGATTGATATTCAATATCATACTTAAAAATGACGCGTGTTCAAAAAGTTATGTTACTACTAACCACTTAACTTCTTGGAATAATGGAGCCACTCACTGTGTAGCTTTAAAACACAAGGAATCGATTAATCGAATAAGAGTACAGCATTTTTTTGTTATGTTCAAGGAACTTAAGTGAAAATCCTCACTCCCGTTCATTTTCATTCTTTGGTAAATGGTCACGCATAAATAGTTCGATTATTAAAGAGGCGACTGATCATACTATTGCCTTAATGTTACATTTCAATCTTGCTACGAATTGAAAAAGGTTTGAAACATCATTCGAGAAAATTCATGCCGTCATGATATGAAAATAATAATGACGTCACAAAATGCTTAGAGCGCCAAATTAATTCCTTTTGCTTGGAGCCCGTGGGCTGCACCCACCCTTACTACCCTGTAGTTGTCCCACAGTCCTCAATACTGGTAAACTCAGGTTTCAACACCTGTCAGCGTAGCACTTCCAGTGGAAAAGCGTCTATTGTTTTAATCAATTGTAAAAGCGTCCTTTGTTTAACAATTATTCGCCAAGGGCGAAGTGAATATTATTGGATATTCCCCGAGACGAAGTTGAATGGATTATCCAGTAATATTTACTGAACCTGTGGCGACTGATTGGTTTTAGTATAATTACGCAGGTGATTATCTGAAAGAAACTAGTGAACTAGCACTTTTAAAATCTCGTCGGTAACATTTACAAAGATACCCGCCATCTTGCTTTTGAGCCTTTACTGTTATATTCATCTGTAGATGAATATCAAGATTTACGACGTTATTTTCTGGTCAATCACCACCTGGGATTTCATCAATCGCCCAAGTGTTGTAAGCAATAAATTTTATTATAACCTGAAACCATTTCAGGTACATCAGTAGTGATAAGTCTGTTGATCGATTTATTAATACAGTCATAAGGCGAATCTTTATTAAATATCATTGTATTCATGATGAGTCTGTCCCCAAAGTTCACGCATTCGATTCTATTGTAGACAAATGAAATTAGTGCCATTGCTAAACTTTGTCTTCCTGCATTACACCCAAACTTGCTTTCATCTCCTTGACTAAAGTCAGCACAAACTGTTTGACGAGCATCAATTGATTCACTTCAAAGTCTCAACAACTATGGCATCTGAATAGAAGCACATTATCTTGCCAAACCGAAAAACTTCATCCTTTCTTCCCTTTATGCTACTTAACAAGCTGTTTTAGGCTGAACACATATATAAATACAATAAGATATAAGATTTCATTCCAAAATAAACCTTACAGACGTGATGTAGCTTCTTTTGCCATCATGAAAATGTTATAAGTCAACTGTTTAATTCATCTCATTCAAAATATGTCCAAGCTCCCACGATTTGAGCTATGTGTCATAGATAAAACCAGAATAACGGTTTGGCTTCATAATAATGACAATACGAGAATAATTGCTTGTCCCCATAATATTATTGTTCGGTACATGGCCTTTCACGCAAATGGCGTCTTGTAAGTGTTATCAGTGCAAACATAATGGGTCCGTTGATATACTTACGTACAGAGAATCTGGCCAAAATGTCGGTTAGTTTAACACGACGGCTTGGAAAACAAAAAAAGTTGCCTAAGACTAACCTCGTGTCAAAAAATATTCACAAAACCTCATCCTTTCTCCGACGTCGGATATATGACCGACCAGGCGTTGCATTCGAATATCGCAATATTTCCTTCACATTTCGTAACTTCCTCGCTCGTAACCGTAATTTATTTGACTATCGCGTGATTGCAACAAACTCAGCCAGTCACAAAAGGTGGGTATTTGTGTGCGCTGACCGACAAATAGCGGGCTCAATGATTTTCGAAAAAATAATTGGCTTCGGAAAAAGAAAATCACAACTTTGCAACGCCTTTATGGTCTTTAAAATGGTACAGCAATTGTGAAGGGAGTAAAATTCATCCCATTTAGTAATTTTAATATCTTACAAGTAACACACCATCGTCATTAAAACTCGACGGGCGCCAGCATTCTCTGGAAAAACATGTCAAAATTAGCATTTTACATCGACTAACAGGACCATTCAAGCAATACAGAATCAATTCGATGCAAAGTAGGAGCTAATTGTAAGTTGAATTGTTAAATATAGCATTCGTGGTTACTAAAGAAGGTTTCAAATATCCCTTTGAAGTCTAAATCTACAAAATACTGAGCTGCCAATACAACATAATGGTTCAAAATGTCCACTTTTCACTGAAAAATTTTCCCAAAAATTTACTTTTCCCTCCCCCTGAAATTGATCTTAAAGTGATGCCTTTTTTATTCGTTTACTCGTTCAAATAAAAATTAGACATTAGAAAAATGCGGTACGTACAATAATCACGGGCTTTGGCTAGGCTCTCTAGTGATTGTTTAAAATGTGTTTTCTTAAAGTCTTTCAGAAAAAGCAGTTTGAAGAAAATGACTTACCACAAGCTTGTACAAGTTATTTGTGTCATGAGAATGAAAAAAGAAATATTTGTTTTTAAAAAGTTGTATTCCATTAGATTGATGAGCTCTCGAATGTCGGTCATGTTCATGCCATTAAGAAAAATGGCAGTAAGGAATATGAAAAGAAAAACATTAAAACTTTTACTGTTCCCTCCAAACAAATTACCGCTTAAATTAATCTTCTGAAACCCACTGTACTCAATCACTGTACTCAAGGATGTATAATTTTTTGCGGTTTAAGTGTTTACAAGGTTTGTCTGTAACATCTGTTACTTTGAGTTTTTCTGTTCTTATGCTATTTTTCTACAAAATTTTCTTGCTGTTTTTATGGTTGATGCTTAAATGTTGTTTAAGTTTGAAGTTATTTCCATTTCTTTTGTAGAGGGTTCTAATATCTGGATCAAAATAACAGAATAAATCAGCTGAGAAGGCATTTGAATTATCCCAAACAGTGAAAACTTCCAATTCATTCACAGGAGAACTCCTGACAAAAATATCATTACATTTATTGTTGAAAATTATGGTTTAAATTTTTGAACAATCTGAGTCAAAACTCGCGAAAGTTTTGGGTGGAACTTGAAATCAAGTTGATTTTAAATGAGCACTTAAAGTATTCAATAAAATAATGTCGCATTTGTGCTCCTAAATGTATAAGCATCTTCAGAAAAGTCAACATTTTTATCGGTGTGCAAGATTAAAAATCGTGTTTGTAGGATTCAGCTAAAACAATGTCAAAAGGTTACGAGAAGTGAATGCTCTTCAATAAAAATACTAATGTTTTAAAGAAAAGAGACGTATACCCATCTGCCTTTCCTATTTTTTTGAATAAAGATCTCGTCTGCTATAAAAACCAACGCCGCAAAGTACTTTGAAATAATTTCACAAGCACACTGTTTTGAAATTGATTACCAGGCCCAAGTGCCTTGTTCACATCTAGCGATTTCCTCGTGTTACTGACGTGTAACAAGAAACGAAAAGATCTATTCACAAACGCAAAAGAAACTAAAGAGTTAAGACAATAACTAAAATGTTCAGAGCTTATCTGTCTTCTTGACACTTCGAGCTTGCGACTCTGACGACCCAACGGTGACGAAAAATAAATAGTTCCAGCAGCAAAGCGGTTCAACTACGATTGTTAACTTCTTGAATTCAGGTAACGATCTTGAGCACATAAAACAACACCAAACAACACACCGAGGGTCGAAGCGAGTTGCGCTTATATAGCCTGTCCGTAAACTATGACGTCAACTTACGTCATTTCTTAAATGACCTAATATACTATTTTTACTAATAATCATGACAATGTTCATGACTCAAGTAACCTAAAAAGTTACATCAGCGTGAGTCAGCAGAATTACAACATCAGCATTAGTAAGCGGTATGATTAATCAAAACTAAGAAAAGTTTGAATGTTCTAGAAGGTTCTTAACGCGTGACAACTGTTACGTAACACTCGCGCCAACCATCTTGCAAACCATCCCCACCAAGTAGCCAACATAGTGCCGCTTTGACCTTCTAAAGGTCAGCGAACACAAAAACAGAACTCCTCTACTTTTTGCAGAGTGATCATACGTCTATACGTTATTTGCTCATGGAAAATATTCTTGCTAAAATTCGCCAAGTTCATTTACTGATGGTTTGTCGATGCATGTGTGGACAGACTAATAAAATAAAAATTTCTGTCTACTTTGTTTCACATACTGGTTTGATACAGAATTATTATGGCCAATGGCTGCTACAACTCACCATAATGTGGACATAGTATTCGAACGTTTTGCCATCTTTCCACCATGCTGTCCCCTACGGCAGCACAACAACGAGAACAAGTTCCAGTTTCATCCTGGCAATGACTCTTGTATTGACGCCACTCCATTTGCCTTTGGCTGTAATAATCTTCGCAAAACGTTGAGTGAACCTTGACAATTTTCACCATTAAGTAAGCCCAGACGAGGAGAAATAGTTTAAAGAATTTTGATTTCATTGTCAGCGCCCTTGTTCTGTTATTTTCACTTCAGAATATGCAAAAGATTTTCTGCCGTCAATCTGAAATCAGCAAGGTACCATTGATTACTGAAAATTTATCGTTCATCCTGAGTTATATATTTTTTGGTTTACGTATAACAGTTTTTAAATTTCTTTTTACCAGATTTTTTTTCAGATGACTGCGTAGTAAGCTCGAAAATTCACGATTTCAATTCTTGTTATGCTTTTAACTTGCACTTTGGGCTTTTCAAGATGTTTCCGTTGTGTGGATATATTTTCGTTTTATATCTTATTCACACAACTTCAAAAATCAAGAATTTTACTGAATTAAATTAATCTTGTCTTAAAACTCCCTCCCAATTCCTGATTTCTTCACTTAACCTTCATGAAATCCCTTAAACTCCGCTTTCCTTTCCCTGTCACACATTCCCTTCTTCTTTTCATGATATTATCTATTTGTAAACATCCTTGAACTTTTTTAATCAGCGTAGCTGTGCTTAAATTTAGCCATATCAATATTAAATCCACTAATTCACTGTGCCACGCACTAAAATGCATGCTCGAAGAACATTCCCTTACAAAAATTTCTCATGTCATTTCAGATGGGAAAAGCATATGGAAATGGCACATTTTCACATGTGAAATTATCATTGCACTTATGAAGTTAGAACGTTTTCACAGATCAAATACCTAATTCACTAGTAAAATGAACTGATTCAGAATTTCTGACGTGCAATTCTGGTATTCGGAACATGTATTTTAGCATATGAGATGGAAGATTCACATCTCAAAATTAATTTCACCTTTCAAATTTTCATTTCATATATGGAATTAAAACAATTTACATACTATGTAAGATCATTTTCATATGTGAAATTGCATGTGAGATTTTTATATCGTTATCTATCTTATCAAAAAATAATTTATGAATCTAAACCAACTTATGGGCCGTAAAGGCACATAAGAATCCCTTTTACACAATCTGATTGGCTCCTTTATCTCACTTATCCAGCATTAGCATATACCTCGCAGCATGGCTTGAAATCATGGTCAGTATAGTAAACAAGCATGCACTTTGGTCCCTTAACAAAAGATCTTAAGATAAGGCCTTTATATAGACTTGACAAAGCGAATTCCTCAAGGCACATTTTTATTGTATATCGTGTAAAACTTCTACAGGTGCACGTCCTTAACATTACAGAATAACACAAGCATTCACCATTGCAAATTCTGTTACAATTCCTTAAATCTAAATAGTTTCCTATAGGGTAAAATTAGGGCTAGCTGGAAAACAAATTTTTTTTATCACAGATCTGGATTATTAAGTTTTATGCAAATGTCTTCCATCACTTTCAATTGAAAGGAGGAACGGCATTCGTAAACAATTCTAAAATTACCCTCTGAGTAGGTTTCAGGGCAAGACTTATTAGACAAAAGGTGTTTGCCAACTGCTGATCACAGCCAATGAAATGACCAGATCAGCATTGTCGTTCAGGTTGTTAACGTGATAGTTAGTTTGTTTTTTCACTTCAATTAAAAGTTCTTTCAAGTGCTTCTTGTCCGCTTTGAAGAAATTCCTCAAGGTGGACCTGCTAAATGTCCAGTCTATTTAAAACTTCCTTGGATAGAAATTTCTAAAACTTTCGGATAATCGATCAAATTAATTACTGAGCGAACATTTTTTGTCGCTAAATTCGTTGGTATGTTTTCGACAAAAACTATCCTCCCACCCACTCACAAAGAATCTCTATTGGCTTCAGTGCGAATGTAGATCTCGCTATGTGGGTAGAACTAATCAGAAGCTGGGTGATAGGATCAAACAACATGTTACTTATGTCATTAGAAATAAAACTCAGCCATCACATCAACCACCAGATCGACGATGCCGATCTAGTCATTTTGTTGGTCAGCGGCTACTCGCACGATCATACGTGGAAGATAGGTGCTTGTGGTCCGCCATGTTGAATGTACGAACGACAAATAAAGGAACTACTGTCACTAGTACCGGCACATAGACTTTGTCAGGAGTGGGATAGCACGATGGCGAATCTTAAAAGACCGGAGCTCAAACTTGTGGGAAATGTGAGTGAAAATTTCAAGAACTTCGAGTTACGATTCAACGATTACTGTATACAAGCTAACTACCGCGACCTCGCTAAAGATCCTGTTGCAGAAAGAGCCGCTCATTACAAAAGTCCTCTATTAGAAATTTCAGCTTTACGATCTGCACTTCCAGATAAAGCCTTGTCTGTTATCAGATACACAATCAAACCTCAAGTTCCAGACGAAGATAAAAAGAAGGCCTGGGTTTGGATGGATAAACTACGAGCCCATTATACAGGCAGCACAGGAAGTTCACTCCTGACTGATCGCTACAAGTTCTGGACCTCTTCCCAAGCCCACCACGAGTCCATTCAAGAGTGGGAAGTTAAAGTGAGACATGCTGGCAGCCTATGTGGCTATGGCGATCTAAGTGATGAACTTTGTAGAGACACATTTATATTTGGGTTGAATGAGGATAATATATGTACGGAGTTGCTCAAAACACATGTAAAACCTGACAACTCTGAGAAGTCCTTGTGCGATGTAGTCGCCGAAGCAAGAGCTATAGAGTCCGCCAAGCAGACAAACAAGTTAATCGCAGATTCGTCCAAAGGAATCGACGAAAATGTCCACTGGACAGGCCTCAAACACAGTCAGATGAAACTCCAAAGGGAGCCTGGAACATGTTTTTGGTGCGGTGATCGGCGTGGTTCACATTCTTGGAAATTATGTCTAGCTAATGGAAAGACCTGCACCAGCTGTGGTGGCAACGACCTTTTTGCCCGTGTCTACCTAGAGGACCGCAAACTTCCAAGCCCCAGTAACAGACCCACTTGGAGACAACAAGGCAGAGGCTCCCAAAGCAGCCAGAAACGTGTCCCACGTACAAACCCCCGACCAAGAGACTTTCGTTACACCGACATGTATGCCACAGAAGAGGAGCACGCATCACCCTATGATCAAGATCACGGCTCCATGTACTCATTGGACGCACAAGTTCACAGCATTGCATCCGTCGAGAAGTCAAAACGATACTTCACAAACCTATCACTTTCCGCAGCGGGCCGGACATTCAAGAAAGTAAAGTTCCAAATAGACACTGCAGCAACCTGCAACACCATCTCCGCCAGCACCCTGCACTCTTTCTTCCCGGATGCCGAAGTCACTCGCTCCCCCTACCGCCTACATCCCTATGGAAACTCCAAGCCGCTTCATCCTATTGGTCAGGTGGAACTATTGTGCGAAAAAAACAACAAGTTTGATACCCTTATCTTTCAAGTCTTGCCGGACTCCTGCATTGGGACCAAGTCAGCACTTCTATCGGGCAGCGACAGCGAAAGGCTAGAACTAATTAGAGTGCAAGCAGACGAGATTCATTCCCTTTGCTCATCGGCAGACCATAACGCGAGTACCAAACACGGTGACCTCCCTGGATTCCAGTTTACTCCACTAGTTGACACCAACACACTGCAGAACACAGCGCCATGCCAAAACCAGGGGAACCTTAAGACATGCAACCACCTTCAGCAAATCCACCAGACCACAGCCAGCCCGTGTAATCCCCCGCCATCCCCTTCTCCCCCAATTACTATTCCTTCAAACCGTCGACTTCAACCGCCAGGCCAGCTGCAAATGAAAGACATTCTAGTCCAGTATGCTGACACGTTCGAAGGCCTTGGCCAGCTTGGTCCACCTGTTCACTTTCAGATTGATGAAAGCGTTCAGCCCATTCAGATGCCAGTTCATAGAATACCGGTAGCGAAAAGAGCAAAAGAGAACGAAGCCTTAGACCGATACGTGCTGGAAGGCGTCCTGGTCAAAGTAAATGAACCAACCCCATGGTGCTCAAATGAGCTAATTAGAGAAACCCCAAAGAAATTCCGAGTATGCATCGATCCAAGCCAAACAGTAAACAAGGCCATCCATCGTCCGAAACATCAAATGCCCACCGTAAATGAACAGCTTCATAAACTTAATTCAGCAAAGTGCTTCTCTCTTGTGGATGTTAAAGAAGGTTTCCTCCACATCCCCATTGACGAGGAGTCCTCATGGATGACAACCGTGCATACATTATACGGCAAATACAGGTGGCTTCGTCTCCCATTTGGTATTACCAGTGTACCAGACGAGTTTCAAATGAGGCTGACATCTGCATTGGAAGGCTTGGATGGGATAATGTGTATAGCCGACGACATCCTTGTGTATGGGGAAGGCAACAACTTCGAGGACGCCCAGGCAGACCATGACCGAAGATTCATCGCCTTAATGGAACGCTGTCATCAAAGAGCCATCAAGCTTAACGCGGGCAAACTACGTTTCAAGCTTAAAGAGGTCAAGTTCATGGGCACAATCATCTCGGATAACGGAATGAAATCTGATCCAGACAAAGTAGTGGCGATAACACAGATGCCAACACCACAGAACAAGCCAGCACTCCTTCGTTTCATAGGCATGCTTAACTATCTGTCGCCTTTCTGCCCCAACCTAAGCTCCGTGATCCAACCCCTGCGCGTGTTGACCCAGAACGCTGTACCATTTTCATGGTCCACGGCTCAAGAAAAAGCCTTCAACAAGGCGAAGCAACTGATTTCATCCGCCACAATCTTAGCCTATTATGACCTCCGGAAACCAGTTGTACTCCAGACAGATGCCAGTGATAATGCTGTTGGCGGCGCCATTTTACAACCCAGTGATGATTGTAAGCTACAACCAATTGCCTTCACGTCCTCAAGCATGAATCCTACGGAACAGCGCTACTCTCAGATAGAGAAAGAGTGCCTAGCAATCTGCAACTGCTTCCAAAAGTTTGACCAGTGGCTGTATGGCAAGCCTGACATTGAAGTCCACACAGGTCACCAGCCATTGGAAACCATTATGAAGAAACCACTGAACAAAGCACCGGCCCGCCTACAGCGAATGCTTATGAGATTACAGCGCTATCAGTTCACAGTAAAGTACAAGAGAGGGCCGACTCTTTACCTGGCAGACACACTCTCTCGTGCAGCCCTACCCTATCCAATAACAGCGAGAATACGGGACTTTAATGTTTTCAGAATGGAGATTGAGTCAGATTACAACGCTCGAAATCCGAGACTAACTGAGAGCACCGAAAACCAGCTACGTGAGGAAACTAGCAAAGACACCACACTGAACACTTTATACAAAGTCATTGTCAACGGGTGGCCAGCGGACAGAGGAGACATCCCCGAGTCTTTGCGCCCCTACTGGAATTATAGGGACGAACTGTCAGTGAAAAATGGCATTATTTACAAAGGCGCCCAAGTTATGGTACCTCAATCGATGCAAAAGGACATGCTTCGCAAGATCCACGTCAACCACTTTGGTGGAGAATCGAACATACGTATGGCACGCGAAGTCCTCTTTTGGTCAGGCATGCGAAAGTCCATCCAAGACATGTGTGATGTGTGTAGTACTTGCGCCCAGTATGGCCACTCTGCACCAAAAGAACCAATGAAATCCTTACCAATACCAACAGGACCCTGGCAGATAGTCAGTCAAGATCTCTGTGAGCTGGAAAAGCAAAGATACTTAGTGACTGTATTCCACTTCTCTGACTGAATCGAGGTAAACAAACTAGAAGATACCCTTTCCTCAACAGTCATCGACAAAACAAAAGCTCACTTCGCAAGATACGGTATCCCAGCAATCTGCCACACTGATAACGGACCACAGTTTATCAGTGAAGACTACAGGAAGTTCTCTGCTGAATACGGGTTTAAACATACCACGTCATCCCCTTACCATCCTAAAGGTAACGGAAGAGCAGAAGCTGCCGTTAAAGTTGCGGAATCCATGTCGAAAAGGCCAATGACTTCCACAGCGCCATGCTCATATACAGGAATACCCCGCCTCAAGGTCACACCTACTCACCAGCCCAGCGCATGGTTCTACGACACACCAGAACCACACTCCCCACCACAGACCAACTCTTGACACCCACCATGCTAAACTTTAGAATCGTTGAGGAGGAGATCTCAAAGAAAAGGCGCGATAGCAAGACCTACTACGACAAATCAGCTGGTGTAGAACAGGGACCACTCATTACTGGTACCTATGCTTACGCCAAACCACCTCCGCACCAGCGTGGGAAACCTTGGATCTATGGAGAAGTGATCAACCATGAAAACCCTCGTTCTTACGCAATCCGCACTGCTCAAGGCCGCACGATTCGAAGGAACAGAGTCCAACTAAAGCCTGCAGCCCCACCTTTCTGCCACCATCCCCGAGCAGAAGTCGAAATAAGCACACGTCACACAGCCATTTACCAGAAACCGTCAATGGAAACTGCAGAGCAAACACAGTCCTGTCAACATCCGTCAGCTCAGCCCCACTCCACGACTTTTGGGACCCCTCTTCCTCAGACCCCAGTCAGTTCGCCAATCATAAACCCAGCACCAGTTGACCCACAGGCCCCTGACACACCCTCTCAGGACAAAGAACCAGTCATTGCACCACCACAGCCCCGGGCACTGACGGGATCAACAGTCAAGAAGACTCGGTCTGGAAGGCTAATTAAAACCTCCGAAAGACTGAAAGACTACGTCACAAACTAGTCATAAGCTTTTGCATTTATCAGCATCGACTGAGATTTTCTGAACATACAAACAGTTAACATGCGGTTCTACTATCGTTCTATTATTATCGCTGGAGTGTAGCATACCGTCTGTAATGGTCCTAGGCTACGGGTTTTGAGTTATGGTCCCAGGTTGGGTTTTGTTTTGTTTTGTTTTGTTTTTTTGTTTTTTTTTTTAGTCTCTGTCTTTTGTTATTCTGCAAAGGGGGGAGATGTTTGTCAGCGGCTACTCGCACGATCATACGTGGGAGATAGGTGCTTGTGGTCCGCCATGTTGAATGTACGAACGACAAATAAAGGAACTACTGTCACTAGTACCGGCACATAGACTATTTCATCGGTTGTGACTCAGCAGTTGGCAAACACCTTTTGTTTAATAAGTCTTGCGCTGAAACCTACTCGGACGGTAATTTTAGAATTCTTTACAAGTGTCTTCCCGCAATTCAATTGAAAGTGATGGAAGCCCTTTCCATAAAACTTAATGATCCGGATCTGATCCGACATAAAGAATTTGTTTTCCTGCCAGTCCTATATTGACTGTCCCGCATATCTCCGGGTTGATGTCATCAGTTTTTGTGACTGTATATACCGGTGATTTGTTTCTTTTCAGTCAGCAGACGTACAGCACTTGATCATGGATTGTTGCCGAAATGGATTGTGCCGAAATGGATTGTGCTCTTTCTTAATTCTTTAGGGCTAATCTTTACGTAGTATTTTACTTCTCTTTAAGTTTCATACAGTTCTCTTATGGACTAAACAGTTCAACAGCACCTAAATCTTGGTGACTGTGTAGACAATTTTTAGGTACGTTTATTTCATTTTGTTTTACCTTATCGCAAATTACCATTCACTACGATATCAACGTATTTCAAAACCGTGTTTAAATGATTTTATGCTTAAAAGAGCTATGTAAGAAGAGTGTTGATTGCTTTACATACAAGGGTGTTTTAAAGACTTCATTCCAAGTTTACTAAAGCCGTTGTTCAGTAGAGCTACCTTAATCTCAATTTACTTTCGCCAGTGGAACGATGCTGTAGTTTACACCACCAAAAATATTCACCATATCACACGTAGGAAGTCAAGATAAAAGTAGCTTAAAATCGTATTGAGCATTGAAAAACATTCGCTTATCTAACAATTATGCGTTCACTATGCAAAGTAGAGAAGGCGAAATTATCTAACTCAATTCATTATATGATGAAGAGATCTTAGTGTGTTCATTTTCATACTTGTTCTTTCTCTTTAAGTAGTTGAACTGCGTATCATATTTATGAGACAACACTAATTTAAGACTGTATGCCAGTATTTCCGTTCTTTAGTCAAAACCGTAGTTAAAGGATGAAAAAAACGTGAAAGTTAATCATAGAAAACTCTTACTATTAAATAGGTCTTTTCACAAATTATACCTACTTACTTTAAGTTTGACTGCCGAGAGTTGAACTCGCGAATATAACGCTGAATAATTTCTTTGTTCTATCAAAAAAGGTTCCGTTTGAAATGAGATAAATGACTGCCTTCTGGATCTTTTGATATTCCATTGTTTAAGATTTGCATTTCAAGTAGTAAAGCTTGGCAAAAACCTGTTTGCATACGGGAGCCATTAGTCATCATTTTCGAGGTTAACATACCTCGTTAACATACAACATACATTAACAAAATTTTAAGAAATGTTTAAAATGTTCTACGTTTATAGACTTTTTAACGCGAAAAATGCCTTAAAATACCCTAAAATTGCAAGAAATTCGTGAATAATTGTATGCATAATCAATCTTTCCATGGGTGACATCTCTGGTTGCAATGACTCTTAAAAATATAGTTCAATATGACGTACATATTGAGTTTTTAACGTTATAATTGTCACGAAATCATAGAGTCCCCAAATGCAATAAAGTTTAGGATAATTTTGAATTTTAGAGCCTTGCAAATGCCATTTCCTGCATTTTGAGAATGATTTTTAAGCACTTTGAGCATAACAAAATGAAGTTTAAAGTTAGCAAAATAAAACATATTTTTGACTATTTTATCTTTTACCAGAGGCGATTGCCACACTTAAGGGCCACTGGCAATGCTATGATTGAATCCAACATGGATAACCCATAGACATAGTAGATACAGGCTGCTAACTCACTTTGCAAAGGCGGGCCAACATAGCCATTTCAAGATGGCGTCTCAACCGGGCAAAAGCACAGGTGACCGGATCCTCGAAAGTCAATTTACTCGACCCACACAACAAAGTACAGAGTTGAACAACCCTTCTAAACTTTGTTATGATTGCAACCTAGACTGGAAGTTTTGTTTATAAAATGCGAATATCGGGCATCTCGATCAATTTTTTTCTGACTGGTGAGATTTATTGCTTGTATTTCATGCGTCTCCTCATTTAATTAGTTTAAGATACTTTAATTTGATGGAATAACACTTTTTTCAGTCACCTATACGTTGTCCGTGGTAAAAAAGTTCCAAATTATTAAAAAAAATCCTTAAATCGTCCATGTAATACCTAGTGCCATTCTTCCTGTCTACCACTCAAGGACATCTCTGCTATCACACGGCTATCTCAAGTTAAAATGTGTTCAGCTTGGCTGTCCTCAACCTTTTTCCTTATATTATAAGTACTGCTCTTTCTTAGTTTTACTTCACAACGTTCTTTGCCGTAATAGCACAGAATGACATCAATTTCTCAATATTGATGCTGTTTTTTTCACAGTGACTCTAGTAATGTATAGCAGTTTGTAGATAAATAGGATATTGTAACAAGAGAACAATATCAAATTTCAATTACTGAAAAAACAGTCCAGTCTCAACATATATAAGTAACTATAAAATTTCTGGAAAGATGTTACGATACAGTCATGATAAAAAGTGTTGAAAATCATATTAATCAAGAGTTGAGAGTTACTTTAAGACATACTTGTAAAATATTTACCATGATTATACTTGAACAGTACCTAGCGAATTGATCCTTTGTGCTGGTTTACACTGACATCAGCCCAAGTCCTTCTTCACGGGTTTGTTCTTTGCATTCAGTCTCACTGTGTGTATTTTTTCTTTCCTTTGTAACAATTTTTAATTGAATTCATGACATTATAGTCATACAAATTACTGTCAGCACATCCTTAATCGGCAGCAGGTCATTTCAATAATAAATAGCTTGGAAATATCAAGAAGAAACAGAATCAATAGATGAACATTTCTGACATATCATACATCAAATTGTCCATTTAATTAGCAACAAGTCATATAAAAATGAAGTATATTAATAATGACGGGACTTAACACATAAATGCCATAATATTCCAGACGATACATTAAGTTCTTCAAAACTTTTAAAATTTCCACGGAAAAATCGACAGTTCATACGGCAAGTTGTACATTTAATCAGCAAAAAGTCATATGATAATTAACCAAATTCAAAATGACGTGTTTGAATGCATAAATATCATAATATTCCAGATAGCAGTGGAAGCCCTTCACCAACCAGTAGCGGATCCAAGGGGGGTTTAGTGGGTTTAACACCCCTTGAGCCACAAAACAATGTGGTGATTCTTCGCCATAATCTCCATGTTTGCATAATAAATAAGACTTGCATCTTTTTTTTTCTTTAGTTGTGCACCTTATATAAGTGATAAAGGAACCACCATCCTTTAAAAAGCTAGAATAACCGAAGAAATGGTTGACCAACCCATCTTTTCATTGAACTGCAACCCCAGCTGGCCTGGCAATCCCCCCTTTCACAAAATCCTAGCTCCATCCCTGCCAACTTGAAAGTGCCGTAAGGAAACTGACACTTCATTCAGCAAGCTGTCCATTTAATCAGCAACAAGTCATAATGATGAACCACATCGAAAATTATTTGATTCTAAATGCATAAATGTTATATTATTCCAGATGATACAGGAAATCCTTTACAAGCTAGAAAATGCCATGGGGAAACTTACTCTTCATGCAGCAATTTGTCCGTATAATCAGCAGCTAATTCATCATACAATAATGAGCCACATTAAAAATGACCTGGATAAATGCATACATTTCATAATATTGAGCTTTGGCAGAGGTGTTTACTCAACGATTACTTTTTGCTCGCTCTCATTTCTTGCAGCAAAAGACTTCTTCAGTAGCTGGGATACAATGTCTTCGTTGGTATGAACTTCTGAAGATCTGCAAGATTGACTTTAATTCATATTTGGCTTTGTTCGCTGTAGACCACTTGCACTCATATGCTAAACAACCCATCTGGAGGACAACTTCAAAGCTCCGACCTTCAACAGATCAAGTGATTTATTGATATTCTTTTATTTTGAGGTATTTTTCCTCCAACAAGGGAATAAATGCAGGTGGTCTATTTGTTCACTACTAGTATTGCTACTGAATTTTTAATAAGAAGAGTCGTGCTATTGGAAAGGAGCATGACTGAAGCCCAAAACTGGCAAGGTACGTATGCGCTAGAAATAATTTAGCCAATACAATGACCCGCATATTTCGGCCGGATAAATCCGAAAGTTACGGTGGCCTCTACTCTCTGGATTCTATGGTATTCATCCTTTCGGGGATGAGATTGTGTTGGGTGATATGAGTATGCACACAACACTAATATAGTGAACAATTATTCGCCGAAGTGGAGGTGAATGGTGGTGGATATTTACCCAGTGGCGAATTGAAGTGGTGAGGTAAATATTTACACTATTCACCGAAACTGAGTTTGAATAGTTGTTTTAGCATATACCTTGCATGTTTGTTTTCACATATTTTTTTAAAAAAATTTAAAACAATTTTACCGAATTCAGTCCACTTGTGATCATTTATTATTTATAAAGAAAACATTTTGAGCACATCCTGAGTGGATTTTTTACTAAAAAGTAAAAGAAATACATGCCTATGGATATTTTATTGCCAAATTTAGTTGCTTTTTGGTATTGTATGTCACGGCAACTTTGTTCATTTAAAAAAATTCTTCCGTGACTTAAAACAAAACGGGACGCCATCTTGTTTTCCAGAGATAGGGAAGCCAATCAGATTGTGCAAAAAGCACTAATGCAGCAGGGAGGAATGTGCCAATAATTACTTTACGTGGGTTAAAAATCCCTGGGAGAGATTAATGTAGAAGCTGATCCCGTAGCTTGTCTGATTGCACATTAGACCATACTCTTGTTATTAGGAAAGTTTTTTCAAATATGTTTGAAATTTGTTGATGATATGTATTCTTTTAGTATTAAGAATGGAGGTATTATTCTTACTGTTTTTCAACAGGGTATTCACTTATTATAGTTTAAATTCTTTAAGTGTATATACAATCTTATGAAAATGATGTTTTGCATTCATGAATAGTAATGTTCTCGAATGTTTATTTCGCTAAATTGCTCGTCGAAAAATGAAGGTGACACGGTTCGAGATTAACTGGAATGTCAAACGAAGATTGCTTATAATAATTTTGCACGAAGAGGGACGAAGACATATTAGTGGCTTCCCTATATCCATGTCAAACAGAGACAGAGAAATATGAACGGCAAGTAACAGAAGATTTTCAAGTAATTAGGCACCAAGTAGTTTAATTAGTTTCGGACATTTTCTAACCGACAAGCGTGTTTGCATGACAGCGTTCGTAGTGAATGACATTAACTATGTTTTTCGGGGTTAGTGATTTTAATGTATCTCGGAATTCTCAAAAGTTGCTTGAGTCGAGAAACTAGGATGAAGACAATGTTCAAGATTAGCCGAGTTTTATTGTTATTAAATAACAACCTACGTTAATAACTAAAGTTATTATTTTGAGTAATAAACTGGTTCTTCCTTGAAATAATAACCTCTCAGTGCTCCATGGAATTATCAAAACAACTGCCAGCCATAGGCGTAGAATATGGGGGGTAGGGTGAGGTGGGGTGGGGTGGAGTGAAGGGCCTCAGCTTCCACCGAAATACCTTTTGAGGGCTTAGTTCCCAGGATTTTACTGCAATTGACATGGGATTGATGAATGGATGATTTGATTTAATTCAATTCAATTTAAATTTATATAACCCAAACTTTACAATTGTCTGTGGAGTTTTTCAGGAGTAAATTTAAAATCAAAATGAGAAACTAAAAATTAAGAGTGTTCATACTTAATATCTAAAAGTTACAAATCAAAAGCGTCCTTAAAAAGATGAGTCTTAAGCCAAGTTTTAAATACTGCTACTGATGATGATTCCCTAATATATAACGGTAATTTGTTCCGCAGATTAGGTTCATATACCCAATCAACATTCGTTTTAGATTCGCAACAGGCTCGTCTAGCCATCCTTTACATGAAGTTCTTAACTGGCTACGCGAGTTCTTATTTCTCAGTAGTTCATTAATATGACTAGAAATACGTGCACGTAACAACCCCTCGCCCAACCTTCCAACATATCTCTCGAGAGTCCAAGTAACATTGACAATTTTTCAAAATTGTCAAAAAGACAAATCCGCCTTACTATATCTGGAAGAGGGTATGCAATATAAGAAAAACACAACATTTGCACACGAATATTAACAACCCAAACCGGAAATTGTTCTATATTTAAACTGTTCGTCGTCATATTTACATTTAAAAGTTTGACTCTGTTTTATTAGAACAAAACGTTTAGAGAGAATAACCTTTAACGGTTTTGCAAATAATGGGATCCATCCTGACAATTCTACTGCTAAACAATGGATGTTCGTATCAAGACCCTGTATTAGTTGCGATAGTGACGTATTTTGTGTCGTTTTGGATGAAACTTATCACTTTTTTCCACTTTGAAGAAAGACATTTTAGTTGATGGCAACACTTTCCGCTTTAAAAGCGGAGCATTCTCATAGGTTACCGGTCGGATACCAGCATTACGGATAGCTTATGATTGAAAAAAAAATTTTTTATATTTTTTGTATTAAAAAATTGATAAATCCTACATTGTCTTAAAGTTAATTAAAAATTTCTAGTAGAAGTGGTATGATGAAGATTTATACTAAGTATTCATCTGGAGGTAAAACACTTTGGTAACGAAGATGAAACGAATTACGAAACGGATGAAATAAACAAAGAAAACGTGAGAATTTGCATATTTATTGCTGACCGAAAATCGGAAAATAGAAAACATACAACAAAATACAACAAAATACAACAAGCAAACCTTCTGCAAATTTTGTCGAAAGAAGAAGGAGTAGAGGGAAGTAAAAGACGTAATTTTTCCCGCCGTCAAACTTTCGTAAAACAGAAAAATGGCGTAGCATACGAATCTTCAACTTTTACGTATTTTCAAAGAAGCGTTCATCGTCACCTCAACACAAAGAGTTCAACGGTGAATTTACCGAAAGAACACGGCTTTATACTTTCAAAATTTCTTGCGAGGTGTTAAAATCCTGATGAAAGCAGTACTGGTCGAACAAGGTAAAGGTAATCATCCACAAGCACCCGAAAAGTGAGAAAGACTGAAGCGGACAACATTTTCGCCGTAGGTTAGTATGATCTACAAACAGAAATAGCTTTCCAGCGTGCTTCAACAACTCGATTCAGACGTACCTGTGATCGTGTAGCTCAGCTAAGTGATTACCAGAGCGTGAAAAGTCTCGATTCATACAAATCAATATACAGCGAAGTATATCGTTTACACTCAGTCGCTTAGCTAATGTCCCGGTAACGAGTGAGTTCCCGTAACGTCTTTGTTCATATTCATGAGAAAGAACCAAGTCAAAGCGTTGCTCCAGAATGTGAACAGTTGGCCAATGTATATTCCAAAGAGCTGAGTTTTAGAACTGTTCTTTCAAGTCATAAATTGTCCAGTAATCAAGATATCCTGTAAAAATGAAACCAGCCACAAGGACCATGAAAGGCATTTCATTTGCCGGTCTTAAATTGTAAACAACTTGCTAGAGATTCATACAAGGGGAAAAAAAACGAGACCAAATCGATTTGCTTCGATACGGTACCTAAGTATGGTTTGGTCAACAACATACCAGTCCCCGAGGTTGCACACGGCGTTTTTGAGTGACCGGAATCCATGGATATATATATATATATATAACTGCCAAGATAAAACTTTTAAAAACCTTTATTTCAACGTTTCGGGGCGCTGCCCCTTTGTCAAGAATAAGAACTACAAGGTAGAAGATGCTCCTTATATACTTAACATTACTTAATAATTAAAAAAAATCCGTTAAAAAATATTCAAAAGAAGTCTCTAAGGTTCAAACCTTTAGGTACAAAAGAATCCAATTTATATGCCCAAAAACCTTCCCTTTTAGTTGAGTCCGATACACCCGTCCTATCAATAATTTTAACTAACATATCTTTAATTCCCTCATGACCCTCCTCATAAAAATGGGCATACAAATGTTCTCCCGGTATACCCCTTTGGCCATTACCATACCTTTTAACACTACTTTTATGGTTATTAAACCTCCTCCTGAAAGATGTTATTGTACTGCCCACATAAATCTTCGAACACTTTTTCGAACACGGGTGCCTGTTGAAGTGTTGGTAGATTTGGCAAAATTAATTTCAGAAAATAATTATTTTGAGTTTGAAGACAAAATCTACCATCAAAAGTTAGGTACTGCAATAGGTACAAAGATTGCGCCCTCTTTTGCCAACGTCTTTATGTCTAAGTTAGAGGAGAAAATGTTGAGGGGATATCACCTGGATCCATTAGTGTGGTGGCGGTTTCTGGACGATATTTTTCTCATTTGGCTCCATGGAAGGGAAAGTTTGTTAGAATTTTTAGATTATGTTAATTCATATCATGAATTAATTAAGTATACATGGGAATGGTCATATGAAAAGCTTTCATACTTAGATGTTATGGTTATGGTTCAAGGTAATAAGATCTCGACAGATGTGTATTGTAAACCAACGGATACGCATCAGTATTTACATTATGGATCCTGTCGTCCGAGGCATGTTAAGAAGGGGATTCCTTATTGGCAAGCCTTGAGAGTTAAACGGATTTGTAGTACGGAGGAGAGTTATAGAGATAGATTACGAGATCTTCGTAGTAATTTTATAAAAAGAGGTTTTAAGGAAAACTTGGTAGATTCTGAATTTGAGAGGGCCAGAGCTAAGACCAGGGAGAGTCTCCTTTGCCAAGATAGTAATAGAAGAGATATTAAAAGAAATAAGAGATTACCATAAGTTATGACGTTTCACCCTGCATTGTCGGGGGTGGGTAAAATTATTGATTCCCTCTGGCCTATTTTTCATGCCTCGGAGGACATGAGAAGTATTTTTGAAGAAAAGCCGATGGTAGTATACCGGAGACCAAAGAATTTAAAGGATAATTTAGTGAGGTCTAAACTGAAGGAGGAAGGTAGTGGGGATAAGGGTATGCGAAAGTGTGGTAAATCACGCTGCCAAATTTGCAATTTGGTGGAGGAAGGTTCCACATTTTGTAGAAATGGTCGTATATTTTATATTAATTATTTTGTTCGATTGCGATTCGGCAGGAGTGATTTACCTTATAATATGTAAAAAGTGTTTGAAGATTTATGTGGGCAGTACAATAACATCTTTCAGGAGGAGGTTTAATAACCATAAAAGTAGTGTTAAAAGGTATGGTAATGGCCAAAGGGGTATACCGGGAGAACATTTGTATGCCCATTTTTATGAGGAGGGTCATGAGGGAATTAAAGATATGTTAGTTAAAATTATTGATAGGACGGGTGTATCGGACTCAACTAAAAGGGAAGGTTTTTGGGCATATAAATTGGATTCTTTTGTACCTAAAGGTTTGAACCTTAGAGACTTCTTTTGAATATTTTTTAACGGATTTTTTTTAATTATTAAGTAATGTTAAGTATATAAGGAGCATCTTCTACCTTGTAGTTCTTATTCTTGACAAAGGGGCAGCGCCCCGAAACGTTGAAATAAAGGTTTTTAAAAGTTTTATCTTGGCAGTTATAAATGGTTTTAAAACTTTAGACAAGGAGGTTTGTGGTAAGTTATATATATATATACCCACGGATTCCGGTCACTCAAAAGATAGATACACAATGCGAAAATTTATCTCCCTAGTCACCACGCGTGTAACAGGAATCAACGCACGTCGAGAATAGTATCCTCGCACCGCGCTTCCCGTGGTAGGCGAGGGGATTAGTTTCAAGTCCATTCAGAGACTTATTATGTCAGCAACAAAATTTTAAAAATGATTCTAAAACGTACTGGAAGCCAAAGCAAATTTCTCAATACAGGTATTATATGTTCATACCTTCTGGTCAAAGTGAAAATACGAGTTAGAATTCTGTACATGTTGAAGCCTGTTCATTAATAACGTGAATACGCGGGCTCTGATTGGTTAACGTCTATGTTTGGTTAAAAATATCCAAACACGGAAAATCTCCCGGCAAGAGTATTCTGAGGTTTGTGTTATATGTTCAGTAATGGTTTTTGTGCAGTTGAATGGTGTGTTTCACACACTAGTGTGGCTTAGTCGACTTTCGAATAGCGAAAAACAAAGATTTTTTTTCTTCTTATTGTCACGCTGAAGTGGCTTTGTTGACAAGAGTCCGATCTTTTTAAGCTAGACCCTGACTGGTGGTTGATGATTTTTCGGAGAATTGCTGATTTCAACGATGTGTTAACAAGGTTAGCAACTTTTATCTGTCGTTATTTTATTAAAGAAATTCCAAATGGATTCCCGTGTTTAGATACTATGATCGAAACATTTGGAATGCTGCTCGACTTTCAAAAAGTTAAACATATTCGCCTAGTGGCTCGTGTTTTTTTCTCGCTTTTTACATAGTCTCGCAATAATAATAATAATAATAATAATAATAATAACTCGAGATGGCTTATGAAACTACCCTGATCGGCCTTGGTGGATACCTCGAAACAACAACAGATCCCATGCTACAAGCCATGTTGAAGTATGAGAAATGTAAGAAAAATTCCATAATAACCGTGAGTAGAAAACTGAAACATCGGTATGATGTGCAACCAACAGTAGAAGAAAATCAACTTAAACCAACAGCTGCTGCTAAAACACTGAAAGAACGGGCAAAAAAGGCTGGTCTAAATGCTTCTAAGGAAACCTGGAGAAATAAATCACTGCACGGCAAATATACACAAAGATTAGAAGAAGCTGATGTTGACAGTAAATCCACAAATCGTTGGCTTCAAGGGTCAGTTCTCAAAGCGGAAACCGAGGGTCTCTTGATCTCAGCCCAAGATCAGAACCTCCGGACAAACCTCTATAGATCTAAGATAGTTAATGACGGTACAGACCCTCTTTGCCGCATGTGCAAAAAGTCAGATAAGTGAGTAGATAATCTCATAACTGGCAGTGCTATATTAGCATCTAAAGAATATAAGGCTTGCCATGATCGTTTTTGCCAATACATCCACTGGAATGTGTGCAAGCATTTCAACATCAAAGTCCTTGAGAAACTGTACGAACATCATCCTGTAGAGGTCGCTAATGGAAAAGATGTGAAAATTCTTTGGGACTTCACAGTACACAGACCGTACCACCACGGCCAATAAACCAGACATTGTTATCAAAGACTTCAAAGCAAAGACATGTCAAATTATTGACATGGCAGTTCCCTGTGATAGTAACATCTCGACTAAAGAATATGATAAACTTCAGAAATATAAAGACCTGGAAATTGAGATCACCAGGATGTGGCATCTAAACGCAACAACGATACCAGTCATCGTGGGCGCACTAGGAATGATCCGAAAGGGAACTAGTAGGAATGTCGAGAGAATTCGGGGGAAATAGCCAGCTTCAAGAACTGCAGAAGATTACTCTCATTGGTACTGCACATATACTTAGAAAAACATCTATAAGAACATGAAAATTGGTCGCACTGGAGAATAGACTTCCAGAGCCGTCTCACTCTTGGACCCCGGAGGGGACTCGGTGTTTGGACAAGTATACATACAGCCAAATATATGAACAATAAATAATAATAATAATAATAATAATAATAGCTATATTTCTTGAGAGCAGTTTATACATTATATTACTCGAAAGAGTATTCTTACTTTGTTACTGTAGTAGTAATTATGATAATAGTACAAAATTTAAGAATTATTTAAGAATGAGTATTTAGATTCAAAAATGATGTTACCTGAAGAGCAGAAGGGGTGCAGAAGGAAATCGAGAGGAACACATGATTTGGTGTTTATGGATAAAATGATTTTAAAAGAAGTGAAAACTAGAAAGAAAAATATAGCAACAGCCTGGATCGATTACAAAAAGGCATTCGATATGGTCCCGCATTCATGGATTTTAGAATATCTGAAGATGTTTGGAATAAATGAAGAGGTTAGGAAACTGATAAAGGAAAGTATGAAGAATTGGAGAGTGGAATTAATGAGTGGATCGACAGTACTGGAGGAAGTTCCAATCAGAAGAGGAATTCTCCAGGGGGATTCCCTATCACCCTTACTATTTGTGATAGCACTAATACCATTAACACTCATCTTAAGAAAAGCCGAACCAGCATATCAATTTTCTGGTAATGGAGAGAGAATCAACCACCTTTTGTTTATGGACGATTTAAAGCTGTACGCCAAGAATGATAAAGGTCTAGACTCCCTAATACAAACGGTGAGGGTGTTTAGTGAAGACATAGGGATGGAATTTGGAATAGAAAAGTGTGCCATATTAGTAATGAAAAGGGGAAGATTGGTCAAATCCGAAGGTATAAAATTACCAGACCACAAAACCATAAAAGGAATGAAGGACGCTGATGGCTACAAGTATTTGGGCATATTGGAAGCAGACTGTATTAAGTATGATGAGATGAAAGAAATAGTAACAAAAGAATATAAAAGGAGGATACGGAAGGTTCTTGAAACGAAACTCAATGGTAGCAACATTTTCAAAGCTATTAACACCTGGGCAATTCCTCTCCTGAGATATTCTGCTGCTTTCTTGGATTGGAAAAAGTCCGAGGTACAAGACCTAGATAGACAGACTAGAAAATTACTTACCATGCATAATGGCCTCCATCCAAAGAGTAATGTAGACGGTATCTACCTACCAAGAGAGAGCGGTGGACGAGGACTTACTAGTGTTGAAGACAGTGTAGAACTCACCACATTGGGGTTGGAAGGGTACGTCAATACTAGCAATGAAAGATTGATAAAGGCAGTTAGAAAGATTAGCGCTAGAAATAACAATGAAACAGAGATCGAGTGTAAGATGCGCAAGGTAACTGAAAGAAAGAAACGATGGAAGGAGAAAGTTATGCACGGTCAATTCATGCGGCAGATGGAAGAAGTAAGAGGAAATGCATCCTGGCTTTGGTTAAAGAAAGGAAGTATAAAAAGGGAAACTGAGAGTCTTATTATAGCAGCGCAAGAACAGGCGCTTGCAACGAACTTGATGAAAGCTAGAATATATCAAACTCAAGAGGAAAGTAAATGTCGAATGTGTAAAAAGGTGGACGAAAGTATTAACCATATTGTCAGTGAATGCCCTAAATTAGCACAAAAGGAGTATAAAAGAAGGCACGATTGGGTGGGAAAGAAGATCCATTGGGAAGTTTGTAAAAGGGAAGGATTTGCGGTCAATGAAAAGTGGTATGAGCATGTACCTGAGACAGTGCTAGAGAATGATGGATGTAAAATATTATGGGATTTTACAATTCAGACTGATCATGTAATAGAAGCAAGAAGACCTGACATGATTATCGTTGAGAAGAGAAATAAATGTTGCAAAATAATAGATTTTGCAATCCCATATGATAGCCGCATTGAGGAGAAAGAAATGGAGAAAATGGAAAAGTACCAGGATTTAGCAAGAGAATTGAGAAAACTATGGAAAATGAAAACAGATGTGATTCCTATTGTAATTGGAACATTTGGAGCATTTCCAAAGAAACTAAAGAAAAGATTAGAGAGTATTGGAATAGAGACCAAGGTAGATGAGCTTCAGAAAAGTGTGATTCTGAACACGGCAAGAATTCTTAGAAAGGTTCTAGAAGTTTGAGGAGACTTCTTGTCACCGAACGTTTGGAGAACAGAAATTCCATTGGAAGTCCAATGTGTGAGAATAGATAATAGCTTTATTTCTTGAGAGCAGTTTATACATTATATTACTCGAAAGAGTATTCTTAATTTGTTACTATAGTAGTAATTATGATAATAGTACAAAATTTAAGAATTACAATTATATTTTATCAAGATTTTTGGAATCTGGATATAAAAATTCTTGGTTGAGGTTATATAACCGTTAAAATCTCTTTATTTCTCGAACCAAAAGGCACCTATAATGATCCTTTAAATATGAACCAGATCCAACATCGAAATTCGAAAATTTAGCGAGAAATCGCTCTTGAATTTTGAATTGAGTGGCCATCATGAATGTGCCATGCATCATGAATGTGTTATGAATGTGTCATGCATCAAGACTGTTATAACTGTAATTTCTTCGAATCGTAGAAATACTAGTTTTAATTAAATGCTAGTTCAAAAGAAAAATATTTCCTATTACAAAAAACAAGGTTATTTCAGACCCAAAAACTTTCGATTTTTAGTTGACAGCCTACTTTGACGTCATCTTAACACCTAGCTGTTCGCAGCAACATGTAAATCAGCAAGGTCAAAGAAGTTGCAAATAGCGAAGAACGTCATATTGTAAAATAGATACAGTATGTAAAATAAAAATATTTATCAATTAAAACTAAGAAATTTTAAACTCAGTACGACGTGATACTGACGTCACAAACAAACAAAACCAAAATAAAATATTTCACATGTTATAAATTCTCAATCTTTCATGTTGAATAGTTTTCTTTAGTGTAAATGTTTGGTGAAATACAAGTGAAAGGAAAAAACATTAAAAACCTCTGGTAAAAGCAATGGGTAAGTGATGTAAAAATGACATCATCAAATACGTGGAAGTATTTCTGCCTAGTGTCATTGAAATAGGCTGAATAATCATGAAATTATGGTGCAAGGGCCCGAATCAGGTAGCTACACAGCGGTAAACAGTCAAATAGTGGAAAAAAGGTAAAGAAAACTTTATTTTAGGAGCTCTTGCCGTGAAAGCAAAAATTGGAGCTGGAAAGAACAGAAAATTAATAGTTAGTGTTAAAAGAGCTCTAGTGAAAGATAAATGTTAATTACAACCCTTTAATAAATTATCAGTATAGCCTCTTTTTCGTTGTACTCTTTTGTTGTTTGCTTTGTTCGTTGGTTCATTCTATATTGAAATTTGTTGTTGTACGACAACCGTATGAAGGAAAAAGGTTTAGAGAAATTATTTGTGTCAACATATAAAGCTTTATTGAAATCTTGTTTTGATAATTACCTTGCTGTTTGGTGCTCGAGTGTCTGTATCCTTGTACACAGCCAACAAAAGCTATAGAATAGTACCACCGGAGTAATAACGGGACCAAACAACGATGCCAAACACTGTCAGATGTCTTTAGAGAAATAGTTGGTAACCCGTTCCTGGGCAAGAGGTCTCCCTTTGACGAGTAGAATTGTCCGGCGTTAGCCAGAGTAAAATTAAAAAGTCGGGCACGGACCGGAAAGTGTTAAAGGACGGAAAAGAAATCAAAACTGATTTACAAGATGTCCCAGAATCTAGTAGCAAAGCGAATTTTGCACCTATTTCAGGAAATCGATAAAATGAATTAGTTTAACAACGGTGGAGGTTGTTCATCCAAGTTTGTTGTGGCCCAACCACCAATGGAGTTTATGAAGAAAATTTGGAGTTCTGTTTTTCCAAAGATCTGGAACCCAGGCACGTAGCTACGGGGGTGCGAGGGGGTGCAACCGCCCCCCCAAAATTTGTCCTCGCCCCCCCCAAGAAAATTCTGAAGTGGTTTCAAATATAATTTAAATATGCCAAAATTTTTAAAATATCTAATGGAAAATATTTTTTCGCTGCCCATTCTGACCTATTTTTGTAACATTATACCAAGTCAACTACATTTGGCAACATGAAGTAGTCGCTGAGTAGTCTGGGTAGAGACGGAAATTGCGGGCGTCAAAACTGAAACTTTATAACCACTAATCCGTTTTAGCTAACTTAGCTTTAACATTTTAAGTCGTTTAAGAGCTTTTTCGAAAGGTAAGTCATGTTTTTTATCTCTTTTGCAACATTTATTTTATTTTTAGTTAACCAGGAATGTTAAGCTGACTTTTAATAGCAGAATTACTTGAGTTATTTATTTTCTGTTTGGATTGTTTGCAATGCAAATTTTGCATGACGTTGACTGTTGACGTTGTCAAACTCAAAGATAAAAACACTCAAAGGAAGTATAATTTATGTGCGAGAATTGTACTGAAAGAGAGTAAGGCCACTGATATTTTTACTAGGTTTGGTATCTCGCTCAGGTCTTCAATGCTCATTTACGAATAGCCAAGCGAAACAAGAGTTCAAAGTCTAAGTCAGCATGGTGTGCCGCATGTCTCTGACTGACAGATTACTGTCAGTCAGGATTCTGAAATGGAAAACCTTTTATCTCTTAATACTCTTATAGATTTTTGCTGCCTTTTGTTTCCCGTTTTAACTCGTGATTTAAACATGAGTAAAAGGTTACCACAAACTATGCCAACGATGTCGTCATATTTTGTAAAGCGAAATCGAACGGAGGACACAGAACCCGCTTCTAGCGTGCATAGTAATGAGACACAAACTCCTTGTCTCGAGAGCTTAAAACTAAAAGATTCACAGTCATCTGTTTCGACTTCAGACTGTAGTAGCTCCAGAACCTTTGCTACCGAGGCAAACACGAACGAAGCGAGAACAGAAGCCTTATCTCTCGGGGGCTTATCCAAAAAGGATGAGAAACCAAGTCAGCCTACCATTACGTTTCCAAAAAACTCGCAGGGTAGACATTTCAGTAGTCACTGGTATTCTCACTTCTCATGGTTGGAGTACAGCATAAACCAAGACGCCACGTTCTGCCAACCGTGTCGGCTTTTCGGTGGCCCAACAACTGAGCCTACTTTCTCAGCAACAGGACTTCGTGACTGGAGGAAACTTGGTGAGAAGTGCAGAAAACATCACGGTTCCGCATGTCATGCAGCAGCTGCTGAATCTCTGAAACTGTGGATGGTGCATCAAAAAATAGGCACAGTTGATAAACAACTTAATCCTGATTTTCGCAATGAAAAGTTCATCAACGATAACAAACAACATTTGATGACCATTCTTGATGTTATCATCTTTTGTGCTAAGCAAGAAATTCCTCTTCGAGCAGATGACGAATCAGACAAGTCACGAAATAGAGGGAACTTTCTAGAACTATTAGAACTAATAGCTAAGTATGATGATAATGTAATGAGGAGGATGAAAGCCCTCCCTGATAATGCTAAAATGCTAAGTCCAGAGATTCAAAATGACCTGCTTCAGTCAATTACTTCTGTTCTTCTTGAGCATATTAAGCATGAAGTAGAAAATGTCAGTTTTTATGCTGTTCTTGCTGATGAAGTGAAAGATGCGTCCAAGAAGGAGTTGTTGGGGGCCTCTTTACGATATTTGCATGCAGGCAATATTGTTGAAAGGGCAATTGGGTTTATTGAGTTGAAGGGAATGGATGCAAATAGTATATCTTCAAAACTCTTAAAGCTATTTGAGCCCTTTAATCTTGATCCCCGTAAGTGTGTAGGTCAAGGTTATGACGGAGCTAATGTCATGTCGGGTAGAAATGGGGGAGTACAAGCCTTAATAAAGAATGCTGGTTATGTTAATGCTACATACGTTCATTGTGCTTCGCACAGGCTCAACTTAGTCTTATCTGCGACCGCTGGACGACACCCAATTATAAAATCATTTTTTGACACGTTAGATTTGACATATACCTTTATGACTGGAACAAAACGCCACGCAGCTTTCTTAGACATTCAGTGTGAACGTTATCCAAACGCTCAGGTTCTTGAGCTCACATATTCATGTAATACTCGTTGGTCATCTCATTCAATGGAAGTTGAAAGGTTTCTGCGTCGATTTGATTGCATTCTTGATACTTTAAGCTTATTTGAGGATGACCAAGATGCAGAGACGAGGCTTGCTGCCAAGTCCTTGCTCGGTGTTTTACAAACTAAGAAATTTGTAATCCTCTTAGTTTTCTTTGGTAGGCTGTATGACTACTCTGACTTTTGTTCCAAAGGTTTTCAAAAGTCCACAACGACTGTTTCTTCTCTCCAGATACTGCTTAGTGACCTGAAAGAAAGGCTGTCCAATTTCGATTTTGACAAAATGGTAGAATATGCTATGGATTTGTGTGAGAAATATGAGGTAGACACTTTCGATGTGAGAAGTGCTAGTAGACAACGACGTATTCCTGAAAGCTTAAAAGATACCTATGTAACTAGCACTGTTGGACAACAACATTCTTCAAACTTAGAAGAGCTTACAACTGTTCTACGCCAAAATGTTGGCGAGATCTTAGGAGAACTAGATGCCCGTTTTGGCACAGAACAATTGGGCATCATGAATGCTGCTTCCTGTTCATTACCAAGCTCCCCCAACTTTCTTGATAAACAGGAGCTGAATAAGTTGTTGCAACTGTACTCTCTAGATATAAGCGATTGTGAAATAGAAGTTTTTCGTTCATTCGTTGCCAGACATGACACATCAAAGTTTGAAACTTTGATTGATGTCTTGGATATTGTTGACAAAGACATTTTCCCTTCCATTTACAGTTTATATCAGCTACTTGTTACAATTCCTCAGACATCTTGCAAGGTTGAGCGGATGTTCTCCTCCGCGAAGAGAATTAAAACGCGTCTGCGCTCTAAGATGACCACTGTACGTCTTAATAGTTTAGCACTGTTATCTACTGAACGAGATATTACGGAATCTCTTAGCAAGAGCGACTTAATAGATTTTTTTAAAAGTATGAAGCACCGTCGTCTTCTTTTGTAATTTTGTGCTATTGTATTAATATGACAATTTGAGCATGCTGTTGTTGCAAAATACGTTGTGTTTGAACTTGAATGTCAAACGTTCTTTGTTGAGTTGTTGATTTTAGTTTAAATAGAGCAATTTATTTATACTGCTACTATAGTTTTGGTGAATGTATACTAATAAAAAAGTGGTGGTTTTAATCTTTTATGCAATATTTCTAGTTTTGTATATGCTTGCCTCTTTGAAAAAAACCAAATTATTATAAGTTCATTGGTTTAAATAATCATGAAACAAAATTAAATTTAAGAAATATAAATGAAAAAATGAACTTGAGTGTCGAGTTATATTTGTATTAGTGTTAACATTTTCAGCTTACGTCGACAACTGCCCCGCCAAAAATAGTGCTGCCCCCCCAAATTTTACATCCTGGCTACGTGCCTGCTGGAACCAGGGGTGGATGCAGACTAGTTCCATGGGTTCCATTAAACTGGTCAAAATTTGACAAAAATAATTTTAATTAAATAATTTAAGTAAACGAAATGTAATGCCATTTCAACATTTGGGATTTTTATGGTTGAGAAACCCAATATTATTGAAACGAGGTATTATTTTCCCGTTATTTCAGTTGTACAGAGATGGGTTCTACGAGTGCAGTTTGCCATTAGGTGCACTTTTTGGGTATTTTAGTGGAAATACGCGTTTTCCATTAAATGGGCTCTATTTGTGTTTTCATGAAATCTGCTTTTCTTAAAATGGAAAAAATTATCACCTAATAGCTAAGCTGTTGTAATAAAACACACACCCCATCTCTACTCTACTCTTTGTTGAGTGGATTGCACACTTTTGATTAAAAATGTGTATTTACTGACCATCTTTCAACTCATTTGTTTGTGAATTATCAGCTCCGCTGTCAGCTACCGTACGAATCTCAATAAGTTTAGCTTCGCTTTTATTTTTGTTCTTTTTATGACCATATATATGTTTCCCAGTGGTAATACCACCAGATAGAAATCCTAAGAATGGAATATAAGGACTTATCTTTTCCACAACTTTTATAACATCACTTTTTAATAAGTCATCTTTTCGTAATTCATCAGATAATACTTCTGGTTTTTCTATTGCATCCAAACCACCTAATGCATCAGCAAACTTGCATATTAGTTGGTCAGTTAGAAATTCATTCGCTTTTTGCATTCTTTTCCTTTCATATTCTTTATAATATTTTTCTATGATCCTATTACTTGTTTTTTTAATAGTATTAACGTTTTTCTCAAAAGTCCATCTTCTGCTAATTTAATTAACCCTTTCCCTACCAAGGACGTATATATACGTCCAACACGTAGGGCGTATATATACGTCCATGGTAGGGAAAGGGTTAATTCTTCCCTTTTCCTTTCAATTTCCTTTTGCAGATCAGCTCCGCTGTCAGCATGTATTTCTGCGGTTTTGATTTCTTCTGCCAGATCTTCTACTACTTCTTCAAGGTTGTTTTTGTGCTTTACCATAGATTTATACAATACCACATATTTTATATTCATATGGATAATTTAAATTGATCTCTAATACAGGATACTTGTTATTTTTAAGTGTATCTATTATTCTACTTATCTCTTCCTTACTAACACCATTCATATAACCGTTTATTATGATTTTCACATCATTTCTATTTGGGTTATAAAAAGTACTCAATTTACTTATATTTTCTCTGTATGATTTGCTTATACTTGTCAATTGTTGGGTTATTACTATTGTTGAAAGACTATAATGTCTTGCTCCAAAGCCTAATTTTACCAATTCACTAACTCTTTCCTTTACATCAGAACTACATGCACAGTCATCTAAAATGATTTAACTGTTAGTTCCTCGGTATATTTTTGAGGAAAATCTAAGCATATCATCAATGTAATCTTAACCACATTCTATTACAATTATATCTGAGTCATTAATGTATTTCTAATTCCCATACGTTTTATTCCATGAGAAAGTTGGACATATTATTATAATGTAATCAAAGTGGTTCATATAATTCTTTTCTATGAAATTAAGAAGATAAAATGTCTTTCCACAACCTGTCATTCCGGCTATAATCATGTTAAAAGGTGTATCTTTTACAGACATTTGTATAGTATCTAATATTGGATACTTTTAAGATCCTTATTAATGAAATTTACTAGTCCATCAGAGACAACAAAAATATTGCAATAAATATTTCCAGTATGTGCTTTCTTTTTAATTTCTAATTGAACACCATTTTGTGTATTTACAATTTTCTTTCCATGTGCAGTTCTATTCACTTTCTCATGACTTCTAAGATCAATAACAAGAGCAAATTTTTCTTTATAGAATTTCTCTACAGTCATAAATTGGTCTTTTACTTCTTTCTGTCCGAATAATCTCTTTGCTTCTTCAAAGAATCTGCTACTTGGAACTCCTTGAGAATACACACTATTAGGTACTTCTTCAATTGTCAATTTCGCTTCAGTAATATTCGGATACAAGTACTCTTCACTATCACTTCTTGACTGTTTAGTGAACAATAACACAATACTTCTCATTGACTTTCTTGGCATATTTATATTTTCATTCAATAATGTACTAGCTGCTGCCCAAACAACAGTCTTCATAAATGTAATATGCTCATAAGATAGTGACCTACCAATAAAGTATTTTTCTGCTATTTCATTAGCCAGGTCTATATTTTCTATTGTCTCATATTCCAATTGCAAGTCTTCTAATGTGTAAGTTCCAAGAGTTTGATTAGCTTGAACAGTCATTAGTTCACTTGAAGAAGGTAATGTTATTATATAACAGAAATTATTATTCATATAAAATGGAGCATACAGTCCATGATCGCGGATAATTTTATCCAAACAAATTTTCTGCTTATGTTCATAAATGCTTAACGTTAATGCATTACTTACTTTCTGTGCATTTCCACTTTTAACACCACTATCATCTTTTGAAATTAGCTTTCTAAGTTCTCACCAGCAATTCCATACTCAACCATATCCAGTCTTTGAGAATTGGTCTTCCATAAGTCTTTATAAACTTCGTAAATGTTCTCACCACTATTATCATACACTGTCTCACCTGCCAATCTTACTCCCAGTCTTTTCTGTAGTATTTTTGATAAATTATTAAGAAACCATGACTTTGTATTACTTACTTTAAAGTTGAATAAAAGATGGAAACTACCAGGTACCAAACAAGTATCCATTTTCAACTTAGGAATGTCTATATGAAGTTCCTCTCCTGCAGATGCTTTATTAGGATTAAAAGTGACAACGTATCTTGTTGTATTACCTTTTACCGTTGCCATATGACTTCTTCTAAATCCTGGAATTAATTCTTTTTCTGCTGTGTTCATGTTTATATTATAACATATATTTAATTTCTTCTTCTCTGTTTATATTGCTCATAAATGTATAATGTAAGTGCAATTACTAACACCCACAAATTACTAGCAAGCCATGTCAAACCTTTTGCGCCTAATGAGATAGCTTGCGCTAATATGTTAAGTATAGGTGCTATTAATGATCCTAGCTTTTTATCTAAATTATACAATGCTTTAGCAAATTTACCAGTTGCTTGAGAACCTTTATAAATGGCTTTTCTAGCACCAATAATAATAGTGGTTATAATACCTGCAGTTGATATTGCTATTGCTGATAATCCAACTATGTTTTCTTTTGCCCACTTTTTGAATTTTTGTAATCTTGATATGTCTTCCTCCTGTTGCTCTCTTACTTCTTCTAACTCCTTTTGTTTAAGGGTTAAATCTCTAGCTTCTCGTAAACCAATAATTCTTTCCTCTAATTCATTTTGTCTATCATAAGTTTGTTCCATTTCTAATTCAACCAATGTATTTGCTATAGTTTTTTCTATATGTTCTGCTTGAGCTTTAAGAAATTCAGGTCTAGTTGACTTATCAATACTTTCTGATGGGTTTAATACACCTTTCATTTCTCTGTTCTCTTCTTCTGTTAACCCTTTAATTGTTATGTACTCTACAGTTGTGTCAATCATTGGCATATTTTTAACAGTTTTATCCCTGTCCTTCTGTTTTTTATAATGTTATCTAAAATTGTCTTAAACTGTTCAACAGCTTTCTTTGCAACAGCAGCATCATTGTACTGTAATACACCATTACAATCTCTTTTAAGTACTATTTGTGGTTTTTCACGGTTATTTCTACTAGTTAATGGTTTAAAAGTTATGTTGTTATTATTTGTTTTATCAACATTCAGTAGTAATTCAATTGCTTTATCATTATGTAATATATCAAGTTTAAAATTTCCATCATAGTTTCTTCTTATAAAGTCTTCAATAGTAAATGCTTTTTCATTTTCAGGACTTTCTTTCAGCTCCGATGGCGGCTCCACAGTTAAGTCTAATTCAGCAACTAAAACACTTGTTGATGGATCTCCTTTTCTTTTTATATTGGGAGTCTTATCATTATTATCAGTGAAAGTTGTTTCTCTTACCTTATTTTCTTGCATTTTTCAATGTAATCCATCCTTTCTTTAACATTAACATATTGTGGATCTTCAGGTTCAATATCACTTTTTAATAAATGATAACGCTTCTTTGAAAGACTGTCGTACTCATTTTTTAACTGTTGTTCATTATAATTATCATATTCTGCATACTTTCTACTAATGTCTTCCATTTCAAAGTCATCAAATCCTTCAGCCATTTATATATATTACTCTATGTCTTGAATACTATTTTCTGGAATCCAACTATTATGTTTATTATCATAACCCAACCATTTCACCAAAACCATCTTTTTACCCTTTACCTTTTTTCTCTTAAGTATTTGCTCCACTGTATAAACATCATCCAACTTATCAACACCTGATAACTCCTCGTCATAAAACTTTCCAATAACTGAATCACCTTCCAAGTCCTCTATTTCATACACATTTGGATAACCACGTATAACCTTAATTACTTTAAACAATTCTTCTGTGAAGTTAGCCTCATAACCTTTAGTAAAAGCAGATTTATATTTTGATATTCTGACCATATCTCCTACCTTAAATTTAGGTAATGATGACTCAGCAGATATGACCATATAGAGTTGTCCACACTTGGTCTTCATTCTTTTTGTTAACATCCTTTGGTTTCATTAATATAGTGCTATGCTTAATATTATTATAATTATACACCAATTGGTCCAACACATTAATCCATTTATAAGTTCCTTTACTGTAAAAATATTTCTACATAGCAGTTTTAGGTGTTCTGTTAAATCTTTCTACAATAGCCGCTTTTTTATCTGACTTCGTGCAAAAGTATTTTATTTCATGTTTTTCTAATAATGTTTTTACACCAACATTATAAAACTCTTTTCCATCATCAAACTGTGCTACTTTTAGCTGGCTATCAAAACAATCCTTAAATTGTTTTCATAGCTGTGTAACTGTCTTAGTCATATTATTTGTGTCTTTCCTATAAACTGGTACAGCAAAAGCATATCTGCTAAGAATCTCAACAGCTGTTAATATCCAATAATATCCTTTATTTTGATTTTTATACTTGCTCATATCTACTAAATCTATTTGAATTTGTTCACCAAGGTAATCAACATATGTCTTTCTAAACTTATGTTTCTAACAACTGGTTTATATCTAGTGCATGTGTCTTGTGATTTTAACCATTCTTTTACAAGTTTTCTATTTACATTTAACCCATCTTCTAATGCTTCTTTATATGACCTCTCTGATGATTGATAGCCAGTTTTTGGATTGTAATAAATATCTCTCAATCCTTGTTCCAGCTTAGCTGCCAGCTCCATATAAATTACATAATGTATAAATCCAAGAGAACTTTACCAACATTCTTTGTAACATTAAAATTGATCCTATTTATAACTCCTTTGTCTATCTGTACTCTGGATTCAATATCCACATAATGCTGTACACTGCCTTTTAATGTCTGTGTGCTTATTATTGGTAATGTCATTATAACCTCTCATCGGTCCAGTATTACTACAGGAGGAAACCGGACTACCCGGAGAAAACCTGCGATGCTTGGTAGAGTCAAACTGGACAACACTCTTCTCACATGTGACCAAGGTAACTTTAATCAGATAACTGCATGGAGCCGAAATCGAACCCTAGTCACAGTGGTGAGAGGCACGTGCACTACCACCGTACCTCCCAATCGTGTATCCGTTTTCGTGTGGACGGGCGAAAACGATTCGAAAACGCTATCGAGTGGACGGAAATATTTTTGAAAACGGAGAAACATATTTGCATTTTCAAACGAAAATGGATACGTATGGACAGGGCTGATTCGCTCTTCCTCTAAGAGTGCAGAACAGACCATCCCTTTCCCAGAGAGCGTTTACCCAAGTAAGACTGAAAGTGGCGGACCGTACTTGTGCTGAAACCATAACCAACAGACAATTTAAGTGAATAAAGAATAAAACAAAAACCGAATAATATCATTCTGTAGCTTGATATTCAAATAACAACAACATTTTTGGTTTGAGAACGACTCTCAGATAGTGTCGAAATATCACCACGATTACCGCGTCCATTCTCGTTACATGAATATCAAGCTATAGAATGACATTTTTCAATTTTCATTTTGTTCTTTATATACTTGTGCTGGTTTTGATAGTTAATATCTAAAACATTCCTCGCACGATGAAATTAGGCAACTTTTGTGCAAATTGTACTGACGTTATTGCTGCCAAAATTAGCAAAAGTTATCAATCAGGAAAAGGTTAGAGGCAATTCTTTAATACTTCTTAGCCAAATATTCGGTCTTTTTTCCGAATCATATATGCTTTTTCTATTTGATATTTTTGCAGGCGAATCACTACTTCATTATAAGGAGGTCATTTTATGATATTGTAACGTTCCTGTCCATGTAAAAGTGGTTTATTGATGTGAGTGCGTTGGTAAATAATTTGCAGTCCAAGCCGAGGTGGAAACTCAGGCACAACAGATCAATAAAGATGTTCTTTACTTGACGGCAACCCAACAATAACTGACTTAATTGACTTTGTACACGTTATTTCTACATAATGAAATGTCCACTACACAACTACTTCTATTACACAATGCGACTACCAGCTAAACCAAAACTTTCGTACCGCTAGAAGCCGTGATTGACTTTGATCAACGCAAAATCCAGCATATTCAAGTTAAAACATGAAATCTGGGATTTGTTAATAACTTAACATCCCAGAACCATGACTCATAAACAGGTCACTTTTTAGACGTAAAATGAAGATGAGAGCCCAGCTCAAAATTCAGAGATGCAATGTCATCACACTAAGGAATTAGACACAAACATACGAATAAAGTTTAATTGAAATTCACTGACGTTTCGTTGCCGTTTAATTGAAAATTTTCGTTGCCGTTTAATTTCAGTGAACTTCAATTAAACTTTATTCGTGTATTTCTGTCTAATTCCTGAGTTTGATGACATTATATCTCCGAATTTTGAGCTGGACTCTCATCTTCATTTCACGTTTAAGATTTCCGCACGGTAAATCTTTAGTGAACAAGTCACTTTTTGTTGCCATAGAAACTCCAGTTAAGAAGTAGATTAGTATGATATGTTGGGTGTGGGCAATTTCCACCCAGTTCCAAGTCCTGAAACTCAAAGAAACAAACTCAGCCCTAATAACTCTGATGAAAACACACATTACTACTCAAAACAATCTTTACTCAGCTTAGTATGTAAACAACGCCACATACAATCGATCGGTAAGCTAGACGGAGAATGCATTCTCCCAATTTTCGAGGAGAAGTAACAACATATGTAATGTTGTCCCACTTTCGACTCTTGAATTTTTGAAATAGGATTGGAAAATGAAACATGAAAATAGAGATTTCTATTGGAACAGGCTTGGACTGGCAATTGTGCCATCGCGCCACAGAACAATGGCTGATCATTGTTCTAACGTACGATGCAAATTGGAAGCCGTTCGTGTCACAACAGAAGGAAATAACTGTTTAGCATTGGTTTATATAATGCTGAAAGTAATGTACACTGAAATTTCTAATGCTTTTTGGCAGCTATACTGTCAGAATACATTAATAGGTTGGATCTCAGATTTGCTCTGAGTTTTGACACTATCATTTTACATGCTTTGTTGTGCTCTCTTACTCGTCGCGAAACTTGGAGCACGTCTAGTTGGATCTAGACTACCGATTGCGTGCTATGAATGCTTCTCCTTTTGAAGCACGATTGATGATGTTGGTTGACCGACATTTATTGCTGGTTTTTATGTCTACAGCATACACTATACAGAAAGTTATCCGTGGATGGTTTATGTGTCCCAATTAAAAGCCTTCCCCTATGAAAATTTTATATGCAAGTTCACACGTGAAAATAGTATTTCATATGTAAAATTAATTTTCACCTGGTAATGTGCCATTTCATATGTGAAATACATATTTCGTACACTACGATTTCACATGTGAAATTTTGAATTAGGTATTTTGTATGTGAAAACGTTCCTATGTTATGTATGAAATGAAAATTCCGAACTTGTTTTTATGTTTTATCATATGTTTTTCACATATGAAATGACGTAAAATTTTCGTAAAGGTGTAGTGAAATAGAACTTCTTTTTGAATTGTGGATAAAGTTTTTGATTTACGTCATTTCTCAAGCGTGGAGAAGGTTAAAACAATTCATATGACGCTAACCCACACGATGTGTGTTGAGTTAAAATTAACCCCAACCCCTGGAGGTCAAACATATATAGCAACAAGGTTCAGTTTTTAATTAAATGTCGGTATGAATTTATTTCATGTATGGGCGTCAATCGGTGGGAGGACATAGTGGGTGCATATCTCCTGAATTGTTAAGGAAGGGGGGGTAACATAACTGTATACCGTAACGATCACTTTAAACTCCTAAAACATTACTAAGGAATTCTTTAATGAGATTGACATTTCACAGGATATCCTAAGCAATCGATGAGAACTGAAATCTTGTAAATCTTTAGCTTTAATCTCTTTCCTACACCCGATATTAGTGGTAACTTTCTCCAAACTTTAATCGGTTATAAAGAGGGCGACACTTCTGTAGAACAAACACAAGAACCGATTATAGATACAAGGAAAAAATTCAAAAGCCAGAAGACATTCAAACTGTAATACAATACAAGGAATACAATCCATCAACAATAGCCGCTGATGGTCCCTTTTGGGTACAATGATCCCGCAGTCGAGAGTCTTAAGTACGTAAAGGTGTAAAACTATGCACTTATTCAAGTCCCCGAGAAGTAAGTTGTAGTCTACGCTAAAACCGTTACATGGCAGTAGGTGAGTATATACATATTTACTAAGCACGAGACTAGAAAATGGATCTTTACTAAAGATATAATATATAATGTATATGAGATAGGAAGTATGAGTTACGACCTATCGAATGCAGGTACACTGTAAGTCAAGCGAAGGTGTGACAGCCTCCAGCTGTTACTGGGGCATGGGTGTAAGCCGTGGGGGCACTAGCCCCCAATATTGACTAGAATCGCTTTTTCTATAATATAATTTTCATTATATTTCTATGATATTTATATTTTTTGTTAAACTGCTGTCAAAATACAGGAATTAGCGTTTCAAAGCCTCAGGAAATCAAAAATTGCCCGGAGGTCCATGCCCCTTGACTTCCTCTAGTGGTGGGTTTCCCTCCAATGATTAGTTGGTTCCAACGCTCCTGTGGTGAGTGTACAGTAAAGTTGTCTTCAAATAAAATGTTTGAAACTCTCGAAATTACGATTTATGACACTAAAAAAGGCATTACTGTAATTATTTTGTATGCTGTATTAATTTTTTACATAGTTCAGTGTTTTTTATAGTATTGGTTGATTTCGTGATCATATTTTAAGGTAATCTTTCCTTATCGTACTTTATATTCTAGTATTTTGTTCTACCTTTTTCATTTTATATACTTTCACTACATTTTTGCGAATTTCACTTCATTTCATTTTACATTATATCATCTCTACTCGTTACACCTCACCTTACTTTACCTCACCTAATTGGCCTAAAATTTCACTTCAGATCATTTCATATCACTTAATTTCTTTACATTTTATCTAATTTCATTTCATTTCATTTTATTAGACTTCATTGCATTCTATTTCACTTCACTTTATTACATTTCAGCTCATTTCTGTCCATGTCAGTTCATTTCGGTTCATTTGAATTGTATCATTTAACTTAATTTTACCTCATTACACTCTCATTTCACTTCATTTCAAGGACAGTCAAAAAGCTTTCCCTCTCCACCATTATTCACTACATCTTATATCAATCCATTTTCCTTCATTGCACTTTATTTCACTTAGATTTCTGTTCTTTTTCTATTCATGTCAGTTTATTTGGGTTCATTTTGGTTCAATTCATTTCATTTCACAAAATTTCACGTCATTCCACTTCATTTCACTTCACTTCCAGGACAGCCAAAAAGGTCTCAATTTTTGGATTCAGTTTTTGGTCCAACCATTTACAGGAATCATATTCCCCACAAAGTTGATATTGATAACACGAAAAGAGGCTCCTATACAGCCACGTTTGCTGGGTTGACAGTTGCAGGTTTCCCTCCGGGGCTTTTTATCAAGTTTTGTATTTAGAAGTCAAAAACCGAATACCAATTTTTGAAAGCCAAGGCCAATTTATTCATTAGAAAAGATTAGGAGTGGGCAGGAAGATTATATTTCTCCACCAAGTCATGGCGGCCATATTTGTCACTTCTTTGGCAAACCAAAACTTCCGAATGCCCATCAAACACTTGAATCGAACAATGAATCAGAATGCGTTGCAGATCTAAATTCAATTCAAAGGTGCCTTAAGAGGTTAAGCAAAAAGTTCTTTTCCCGTACATGAGAGACCTACGAGAATTCGACAGAAAAAAAGAATAGGCAGGAGATTATACGCAAAAAAATATTATTAATCGTAATGAAACGTCTGTAATACAAATTTGTTAAATAGGACTTTGTTGGTAAGCATGCTATGAAGCTGTGTTGTAAAATGATTTTCGTGGATTGGCATTAAATTAATGGTTGACAGCTTTAGTGGGATCAGTATTTTTTGCTGCAAAGTAAGCGAACTACTAAATCATGATCCGACATAAAGCCAAACTGATATGCTGTCCAGTCCTGCTCTCTTACACATGACAGCTTGCCTTTTCAATCTTATATTTGACCTGCCATATACCTGCTCGATTTAATTTCGTACTTTTATTCATAAGCTGTCATTCACGCTCGTAAAACAACGTATAACGTTACCCCGTTCCAATGGTTCCCGTTACCCGGCATTAACTTTTTAGGAGATTTACACAGTTTAAAAATCCCTGATGATGGCCATTTGTATGGAGAAAACATATCGATATCTTGTTTTTAAACTCCGGCTTTTGTAAGTAAATAATATACGACAGACTGTTCCACCGAAATTTACCAAGAACTCATTTTTAACCGTATAATAAAAGAGTATGTATAAAAAATGAAGACGCTGCTCTCATAAAAGAGCTAAGAAGGGCGGTAGTTGATTGCTACGGACCTCGAAGATCACAATCATTAGCAAATCTGCTCAATGCTGGGTGACAGTTGCTTGCTCACATTGTTCAATATATCTACAGAGCTTTTTATAAGACAATAATTTCATCAGGTATAATGTGATCTCTTACCTTGAAATGAAAGACTTCTCAATTCCGACATTTTTCTTGAATTTCCAGCATTTTTCCCATTTTTAGAATGGAAAACGTCTTATTACAAGGAACAATCACAGAGCTTGGCTTTCACTATGTAACCACATCAGGTATGCGTTGAATCATTTTTTGGTTGCGTAAGTCACAAATCATTTAGTTTGGATATTTTAAAATCATGAACATTTCTGAAACACGAAGAGATACAGATACCAGGGAATCGATATTATTCATAACGGATAAATCTAATGAAAAATTTGTTTAATTCGTATACACTTTAACAATTGGATTAAGTGCTCAAAATTTCTGAGTTAAATGTTGACGAGGGAAAACACCAACTAATATTTCATGAAAACTGACAGCGAATGATCTAATTCTTTTCATAACAACTAATAGACTTTTTAGCTCATAGTAAGTTTCTACTTAAAAGAATAGACATTTTGTTCTCACCTTGGCTAGTTCAATAACGACCAGTATTCCGATAATCTGGGTCGTAATTGATGGGTTATTTTTAAGGGACAGAATTTTTTTCCTTTTACAAGAGTATCATCCTTTAAATCTTTTTGTTAGAAATTCGGTAACTAACAAAATAACAATGTGTAGCCACTAGTAACACAGATGTAGATTAGGACATTTTAAATATATTTATGGGTTTAATGAAACAAATGTTTCCTACTATACCTTATATTGCATAAAAAACAGTGGAGGATTGGAAGAACTCGATTCCATGATAAACAATATGCAGTGTAACTCCAACTCCTTTTTTTTCTCATTCAGCGTAAGCCAAACCTAAATTCTTAAAGGATTTTTGGAAAACAGGGGGTAAAAGGGACACAATAACATACCACGTGATACTGACTGACCAATTTGACGCAAACTTACGATCGAAAACGATGCAAAACAAACACCGTGATCCCGTCTTGCACGATACTTTTGAAGTATGTTAGAGTAGAGGTGACGATGAATAATCATGGAAGATTCCTGATGCTAAGTTGTTTGGCCCCCAGATCATTCATTAAAGAATGAAATATAATTGGATACTTCCGATAGATACGTATGATTGACGAATATGCTTTTGTGAAATTAGTTCGTATTTTTTTCATTGAATGGTCTTGTGTACCCTCTTTATTCATACAATACAGCTGATATTGATCTTGTTAGAATAACACCTTTTTCACTTCATGATGTTGGCTTGAATTCGTAAAAGAACATAACCGTAGCTTGCTGAAGCAGAGAAAGAGCTTGACTCCTCGGGAATTCGGCAAATGGACACGCCTTGGAGTATTCTACCAGAGGTTTCCTATATGTAGTCTATACAAGCATCAATTTTTGTCTCCTCTGCTTCTGAAATCTGACTACGGTTTTTGTGTTTTGCTTACAAGATCTCTCAACAGCCCCAGTTTTACACTAATAATTATTCAGCGTGGACTGATATTACAGCAGTGAACAAATTGTTAGCCCACCGATACCGCGAACCGTCTGTATTTGAAACATATTGTAATATCAACTCAAGCATGTCAATATGACCGTGTATGCCAGATATAAAGTGACTGATTTGACCTCGAAGTTCATACTCAAATTTCATGACTTCCTTTTTCTGTCTAGTCGTTTTGACTTGCTTATAACAACACAATACAGAAAATATTCATTTCATATCTGCGTTAGCTACTAAAAATATCAGACAACAACTCTTTCGATCAAATATTTTATTGATTTCTACTAAGGTCAGAACTTTCCGACGAAGGCCTAAGTTACAGTTCCTCGACAAGTAGCTATTCACATCAGCAGGGGATGTGGGTGATCATCCCTCACACCCCTCCAGGTCCGCCACTAGATACAAGAAAATCACCCGAAAATCTTATCAACTTTCTCTAATGCTTATGTTTTCCATGATCGGTTTATGCCTATAATTCTTATCCCTTTATTGATGTCTTCCATACCTTTCTACTAATCTACGCACATGTTGGCTTCTGCAAAATTTTTACGTCTCCTCTCACTCCAACTGTAAAATCATTCCAAGATTTTACGTTTCCTTTGTGCTGGGATAGACAAGTGGTTGAAATTTCCAAGATTTCTCTTTCTATGAGAACTTTATTCCAGATGTTAACGTCGGTCATTTCTCTCTGAACCATTTGATCGACATCAAAGCCTCCTCTTTGGGCGTCTTGATCCTGCCCTAGGACCCAGGTCCCACTTTCTAGTATTGTTTTCCCACTCTTAAGACCATCACCATAGTCTACAATCTTTCCATCTTTGAAAAATTTGTACCGTCCATATTGACTTGACCACGTAAAGCAGATCGGATGCCATTTTCCGTCATTGATTCTCCCTCCTGAACGGATACTTCTGAAACAATATTTAATTATAAAAGTCGAGAAACGGAATTAAAGACTCAGATAAACGATTTCATGTAATTTGGCGTGAAATACTAATTGGTATTCTCGATGAGAGTACTTCAAAATGGTGAGTTTGATGGGGAAAACGAGGGAAACCATAGATTAGGGAAAGCCTAATCTTAAACGTATCCCAAATTATTTTTTTCTTGTAAGCTTATTTTACTTGAGGTTTTCCTACAACCTAACTGCGAAGGAGCAAGGCAAGTGCAAAAATTCCGAAGTACTCTTCCGTTAAAAACCATCAAAAGAAATTAACAAGAAATTTATTTCCGGACTTTTTAGTGCTTCCTTCATCTCTTCTTACGGTTTATTTGTTTTGCGAAATGGCGGTTCATTTAAGGTTACTTGTTTTTATGAAAGGTTACGATATTTTTTTCCATACTGTTCCACAAGTTTTCTTCTTAAAACAATCGAGGGAAAAGACTTCTCGACGTCAAAACAAGCAATTTGTTGTGAATCTTTTTAAAATGTACTTGAGTCTTGTTTGTTTGGCTTCAAATCACCTCGGAAATTTTCGGGTCAAAAGGTGCCAGCATGCATGCATGAAAATTTATTACAAGTCAGGGCAGACAATCAGCGTGCGTCGCTTTACAAACAGACCAAATTGTCAGCTAAGCCATGTAATAGATATATGTTATTAGCTAGAGTAAAAACTTGGATAGAAGGATATTGGTCGAGTTCTTTCTTTCATTGGTATGGAACAACACAAAGACGCGGTCCTATCCAACGAAACAAGAATTGTCACAGGATTCATTTATACTAACAACATTTCGTGAAGAAAAAAAAAATACCGACAAGACTAACTTAAAACAGTTTCCTACCAAACGAACTAGTTTAAAAGCAGCCATTTTCACACTACAACGAATGTAACCACCATTTCCAGAGACAGTGAGACTTGGCTTGTCGAATGTCGGTTCATAATACATGTATTGAAAAAAATTTTTAAAAATGTGTCATTAAAGATTGTTGGATTTAATGTGGCTCTTGAAAGATAGAAGACTTGGTTCTCACTTCGTATTGTAGTTGCCACTCTCGTCTTTATCTGTTGATTTGCAGCGATTTGTTATAACGTGATAACACCATGAGGTATATTTTTTATTCAATTATAAAAATTGCGTGCTTTTGGATTTCCTACTTTTTCTACTTACTTCTCTTCGGGCAAGTTTATTGAAACCTTCAACAGACTCTGATTCCTGATTAAAAATTCGTTCTTATTTCTGGGCACTGCGTATGATATATAATGAGCTTCTCCCCTCTTCTGATTTGTTTTAACCCAGAAACACGCAGTAAGTGCCATCATATCTGGTGCTCCCTCAGATATCACGTAATCTGAGATATTTCTTCTATGGAACAATATGGACAATTTTGCACCTAAAGTTAAGAATATAAGACAGGAAAATGAGGAAAACTTCCACAGTCAGTAAAACCAGTTATTCGTGCAAAATATGTGCTCTCACATATGAATATGTCATATGTCCAATCTAAACCCGATCTTTTCACATATGAAAATACCACAAATGAAAAGAACAAGTAATGCAACAGCCACTCAGCAAACAGCATCAAAAAGGCGCGGAAAAACTGTCTGATGTAAAAATGAAAAAACAAATACTTATCGTTTTAGTAACTAAAGTAATTAAAAAGGTTAAAAAATTCTTTTGAGTATGTTACAATCAACAACAGTAATATACATGGAAAAAAATATCTCGGTTGTGATTGACTATGAGCTGGGCAATTTCAAGGTAACACAGTGCCGAAAAACGGCAATACAGTAATTTGCACTGAAGTACTTTTGGGCACTTTACTACTCTATTCATATGTATTATTATGTTATAACATAACTTCTCGTACAATTTGAAAGACCTGAAATGGCATTTTTCCTTTTGGTACGTGCTTTTTTGATAGTCTTTGAAAAACTCACGTGTGCGTGTTTTTCCCAAATTGCTCTCGAAACCATGGTTAAACCTGTACCAACAGCATTGTAGGATGTGAAACTAGATAGGTTGCTCTGTGTAAGTAACGGTAGGTTTGTCGGTAAATTATGTGACAGACTGCGACACATCTACCACACTTAACCGTTTCCGCTCCGAGATGTCTTCCCTTGACCGGTAAATCCTCTGGTTTTAGCTAGACTAACTAAGAAGTCGGGTACCAACCGAAAAAAGGTAAAATGGTCATGATAGCAAATAGTTGCCATGATGAATAAAACATACTAGTTATGTGATTTTAATATAAATTATTTGGAGGACGCCGAAGCCAGATACTAGAATAAAATTACTAACGTTACTAAGAACATCATTTTTTTTCTTATTTTCTTTGTTCTTCCAGTTGTTTTCGTTTTGTTCTCTCGTTTGTTCTTTTGTTCCTGCTATCTGATACATCGGATAAAGGGTTAAACATTTTCTTTGTAATCTTTCTACAGTATACACCGTTATGTAGTGCATCACATTTAATCACGTGCTACGTTCAAACAAACTGATGACATAGAATCCTGAACAGGCAATTTATCACTGTAACAATTCCAGCAAATATAACATAGCTCAAGATGCAAATCCTTTGCGAGTCGCCATTTCTAGGGAACGAATATAGTTCTCAGTAACAGGGTGGTTATTCGGTAATTTGGCTGTGCGGTGTTTCCAAAGGAGTCCAGTTTCGTAGCGATCTTCAAGTTTCTTTGTTGTCGATTCCAAGATCTTGGGTGCAATTTCGTCCTCTACCCGCCTTAAAATTTTCCTGTCGTACTTGCACCCAAAGGACCTCAGTTTTTTACCACTCTTGTACTTGTCTGTGGAGGTCCTCTTCTGGAGTGGATACGTGAACCTTCAGTTTCCTTTGTTGGGCCAGGTAGGTGCGCTGCAGCCGTCCATCCGAGAGCTGTAAGAACGGCACGAGGGTGCCTTTGGGGCCAGTCTGATCTTCTAAAGGAACAATAAGGTCGAAGACGTCCTCAACCAAAAGTACGGTTGCTAGTCCTCCAGCCACTTTAGGCAGATTAAGGTCAGCAGGATGAGGCTATTTGGCCTTTTTTCGTGGCATGTCGATGTCCATCTTTGAAAGGTTTAAGTGACATTTAGGGTCATTTTTCTTTTAGGGCTGTGAAGACCAGCTTTTCGGCGATGTCAGTTCGGATCAACGAGCAAGTACTGCCCATGTCGAACATGGCGTACGTGTCGATACTTGGAGCAGGACCTTTGAATGGCATGACTTGTGAAACGAGAGGGAGTATTCCCCAGACGTACCGTGTGCTCGTCTGGCACCATGGATAAGAGTGTGATGTTTCTTTGGCCATTTGTCAACTCGGCATTTGACTGGTGTTGGACACTTTCGGGAAATATGTCCGGCATTGAGGCAGCTAAAGCAGAGTTGAGCGTTCTTAGCTGCTTAAACACGTTCGTCAACTGATAACTTGGCAAACGTTGGGCATACTTTAACAGTATGCCAGTCGTCCTTAAAAGGGCACGAAAATCAGCAGCAAATGTGCTGCCATCTGGATGACGTCCTCTCCTCTTTTCTCCGTTGCCTTTTCCCTTATTTGTTCACGTCGGTCGGAGATTGCGGGTGTTAACTTGTTCTTGTAACCAGTCTCAAAGCGTTGTCAGGTTCATGAGCGGTATACGCTCGTAGACGAGCAATTCGTTCCACTTCAGGAGCAAGGTCGGTGGCAGTTTCTCGACAGCGACTTTAGCGTTGCTAGATGCGCGAAGATCGTCGTCGTATCCAAGCTCTTGGAAAGTCCATACGATGTTGTTTACAGTAGTTAATTGCGCACGTAGGCTTCAGGAATTGTTTTCCTCGACACGAGTCAATTTGGCCAAGTTGTCCAGGTGGGATCTAACAACAATACTGGATTTTTCCAAAACCGATCTTCCAGGACTTTCAACACCCGATGATACATTTGTCCGTTGTATCAAAACCCGGCAATGCATACTTTCGCTCTTCCCGTCACATTTTGCTGTAAGTGGGCCATCTTTTTGCTAAGAGACATTTGCGAATGGTGAATAATTGCCCGAAACATCCCACTCTAATCCGCGCATTTGGGGGATCTCCACCAAACTTGTTGAAGGATAACTTTGGAATAGAGTTCCAAAAGAGCGGCGAGTTTCCGAGCATCGAAAAATCTCGCATCAGTGGCGGAATCGAATCCTGACTATCATGTGCTCTTACGAAACGAAAACTTCACAATTAACCAAGAAATTTTTTGTGAAGTTTTCATTTCATAATACCCTGAGGATGATTCTGAAATGTGCTTATACTTCTGTCAAGTTTGCTATCCACAAGTAGTTAACTTTCGAGTGACTCTTGTTTGCCTTGCTGTCGCCTTTGCTAGAGTAGGCGTAGTCTGTATCATTTTGCTTGGCGTTTCTGTCAATAGGATTATCGTGCGCTTTAGGACCTCTAAACTGTTCGATTTCCATCTCACTTCGAGCACCTCTGGCATTTTTCATTGGACAGAATTTCGTCGTTAGTCACGAAACCGCTCCTTTAAATCATTTGAAGCCTTTGACTCTCTTTCACTGAGCCCCCTCTCGAGTTCAAGTTGAGCTATAATGTCTTGGGACTCTTGTCGGCGCTTCCTTTCTTCTTTTTGTTGTCGGAACGCTAAGCTGTCACGTTCTAATTCTTCAAATTGTTCTCGACATTTCGGCCCTCTTTCTTTCAGTTTTTGCTCTGCCCTTTTCTCGTCTTTGCGTCGCGCAGATTCTTCTTGCACTTGCTTGCTTGTTTTTTGAACGCTATGAGTTTGGCCTTTCGATAAAGTTTGGGTGCTCTTTTGGCTGACTGGTGGGTTTTGTGCTCCGATAATTGGCTCACTCGCGACCACATACACGAGCCGGTGATGATCGATGGTGGTTCTTCATTATGTTCATCAAGATGTTCTTTACAATGCAGGATGCCGTCTTCAGCTTTCTTTTCGATTTCCAGAAACCAGTGACCCACTGCATCATGCTCCTTTTCGGGTAATAGTCTGTAGAGCTATCGATTGCATAGGTCAGTTTCTTTGACACGATCTTCCATTGGCTTGCTCTAGTTCTTGAATATGTGTGCGACTTCCCTTAACTCTAACCGCTGCATTTATTTTTGACGTCAAACGAGTAATGCTTAACCTTAGTTGCGCTCTTGTACCTTTAATCTCGTTATTTCTGCGTCAGAACTATGATTTTCATCCATATAATATCGCGAAGAGGTCTCGTCCTCGGTTGTTAACATTGCTCGATGTTCAGCGCTCTCGGTAAAATCAGCGTATTGATCTAACGCTGCGGACGGTTTTAGGACTGTTTACCTCGGACATTCTAGACTTCACTTGTTCGCATCCGGCTCGAAGGATCAAATGTTTAATCGTAAACGAAGAACAAATATACACAAGCAATAGTTCCAACGATCTATTCGCGAGACGCGTTCTCCTCCAAGAACAATACAAAAAAAAATACACACAACAGGGCGAAAAAACAAAATACCTTTCCACCAGGGATCACAACAAGGAAACTAACAGCAGAGTGCGCTATTGGTTAAATCAAATTAGATTAATCAAAGGTGCAATGAACTAAAGTGCAAGTGTTAGTGCTGGGAAATACCATTAGTTTGAGTTCTACCAAAGAAAAAACAAACAAAATAGTCTCAACGATGGGCAAGCGGAACAACGTGAACACAGTTTTTGCATCTTTTCTGAATCTTACCTGTCTTACGTAGACAACTTCGTTCGTTTATATGATCCTGTTGACTTTTCGTCCGAATAAGTCCGTGTTACCCTTACTTTGTATCATTAAATATTCTGCTAAAATTTCGTGTATAAATGTGCACTTGCCTGACTGGGTACAATTCGTTCCATTTCCAACAAAACCTTGATTACAGGTACACGAGAACGAACCAATTGTGTTATTACAGGTGGCATTTGAATGGCAAGGACTAGATAAACATTCGTCTACATCTACAAAGAGGAAAACTAAATGGTCGGATTGCATTATTCGTCAAATCATTTCACGACAGGTTTTGCTTGAAAAAATTGCAAGCAAACCCGTGATTCCCTTATTTTGTACTAGCAAATATACTGTTAAACTTTCATGTATAAATGAACAGTCATCCGTACAGTTTATCCCACTTCCAATGAAACCTTCATTACAGTAACACTAGAACTTTCACTTCGATTCAAATAAAAATTTATTCACACTTCTTTTAAAGTATTATCAATAATAACAAAGAAAAAGAATTTACAAACTAAGAAGTTTTTAAATAGAAACGGCGATAAAATTAATAGTTTAAAGAGGAAATGCACTGTGGTCAGAGGAGCTGAGGAGCTTTCGACATAACCATTGCATCTCAACCAATTAAGTCAAATACAGTCAGTAGAATAATTTTCTTATTTACATATTAAACTGTACGGTAAAACGAACCACGAGTGTTGTCATAAGTAGCATTCACAATGCAAAGGATCGGATAAAGGTCGAAATGAGGAAAGACCCGCTAAATTAACTTTAATATCACAAAAATGAGAATGATTTTCTCAAAGTTTCATGGCATTTTTTGATAAAACTTGAGATCATTACGGAATTAAACGAGAATCACGTGGTTGGAATTAAAAACAACTTTAGGGAAAACAGTAGCCGTTGACGAAGAAATTACTTTCCTTGAACTCGAAATTACGTATTTTGTATCCATTCCTCTTATTTATATATTGGGAAGCAAGTAAAAAGATAGTCAAATTAAAAACAACAATACAAAAGAAAGGAAAGGCAAATTCTAAAATCTTAAGTTCGCAACCTAAAAAGGCCAAATCAGACACGACCCGACCCATTAACTATAAAGACAACCAAAGTACCAAACTCAATAAAGCTACACTCCTGGCTAAAAATACTGCGACAACACTTTAAAATGAAGACACTTTTTAACGGCTTTAAGTTTAGAAGTTTCACTTTGTCTCTTAATGCATCAAATTTATTTCTCGTCGTGAAATCTCTTGCTTACTGTCAGCCTTGGTTGGAAGAGTTGATCCCTATGATCGATGGGGTTTCTATCGTAGAACCTTCGTAAATTCTGCTCTGGTTCACAATTTACTTAGAGCAGAGTCGATGGAACTGTATCTATCTTTTTTTTAAAACCATATGATTTTCAACTCGTCCATATTATATGATGTTCTCTCCCTCAGACAAGTTCAGTCTCTCTTACTCTCCAATTCTTCAACAGAGAATGATTATACCCTAATCTCTAATTACAAGAACAATGAAACATTGAATACAACACGCTATTCATAAGCAATAAATCTTGTTAGTATACAGATTGTCACTACGACTAATCTTACCAATAAGATTAATAACTATAACTTCAAAGAACGTTATCAAACACACTCTCCCCCGTTGACCTAAGTCTATACTGAGGCTGAGTATTAAACAACGTTCTTGTTTTCCAGTCAGCATTGGTCACAGCGGCACGCGTTTGTGTTCTTCAAACACCTCTAGACGCTTGCACACCATCGCTCTTCCCTTCGTTCGAGTCAACCACCGGCAACTGTTCGTGCTTTCCAACAACTTCTGGACGGCACAACTTCTGCACCAGGTCAGTTCAGATAAACTGGCTTCCCATTGGTCACTACCCGTAGTTTCGCCCCTCTAATGACTTGGTCGTTTCCAATAATTAATACTTCCACCTTACCCCTTTTCAAGGAATTTCTCTTTACGTTATCTTCCTTCAACAAAACTACTTCTCCCACCTTAAGTTTCACTGCAGCTTCGCACTTACCATTCCTGTGGTATTCCCTCAGATCCGTCACATATTCCCTTCGCCATCTGTTCCAAAAATGCAACCTTTCTCTTGTCAAATACCTAAACTTTCTCAAGTACTCCATTTCACCCTCTTTTTTATTGCATACTTCATTGGGTAAACCCCCAAGTCTCCTCCCATATACTAAATGTGACGGTGTTAAAATCTCAGCACTAACCTCATCATATGCATTCGTCAGGTATCTGGAATTATGCGTGCCTTCCACTTCCAGCAGAATAGTCAGAGGTTCATCATACCTTAATCTCGCATTCCCAAGTGCCTTTCTTAGACACCTTTTCAAACTTTCGACCACTCTTTCGAAAAAACCGCCCCACCATAGTATCCTTTTTTATTTCCAAATCATCCTCAGAGATATGTATGAACAGAAACTTTTCACGATATTTTTATTATGAAAAGTTTTATCTCATGGTCCTTTTTCTAGGTTAAACATCCACTCGATCCTATTCTTCACAAAGTGACTTGCTACCTCATGATCATCACTCAGTTTCTTCAATACTTTGCTTGTGGCCTTAAAACTCTTTACATTGTCCGAGACGATCAATGCCGGCGAACCTCTTCTCGCAGCAAATTTACGTACATATGAATGAACGAATGAGAGGGGAATGAAAATCACGAGTCCGCAGGCCGAGTGCTTTTTTTTTGTTCTCGACTGTTTTACAAACGTTAGGGAACAATGAAAATGACGTGGAGGTAGGCAGAGTGCTTTTTTATTGCTTTCGAATATTTGTAAACCCTGGTAAAAGACGAGACACCCGTTTATGAAATAGCCTCTCAATCGTCTATTAAATTTATAATTAGGAAATGTGGTAATGAACGGTTCTTTGTTTGGGCCGTTAATTATCTGATTTCCTAATTATGAATTCGTATTATCTATTCGTATTATGATTTTTTAAACGATTAAACCGGTTGATCAAGTTAAACTCTCAAAGTTCTGTCGATTGCAGTTTGTCTGGTTTCTAAAAAATGAGATCAATCACTAGGGTAAAATGTCCATCTCAAACAGTCGTTTTAGGAGAACTGGAGGGTTTCGCACGGTGGTCAATAAATCGTGGTTTCTTCAATTAATACCCAAATTTTGAAGAATGTTGTCGTTTCAGTTGAGTTCGTGGATTTTAAGGTCCCTAATGTCGTTTTAACCGCGCTCGGGCCCATAATGACTTGATGTTCGAAATTGACATTGCAGTTACATAGTAGCGACATAGTAGGGACATAGTAGGGACATAGTAGCTCTCAGTTTAATTAGTAAAACCTTGCGGACAATATGGTAAATATCACATTCAAGTCAATCAAACCATTTCCTGCGCAAAAGCATTCCCGCTTCACCTATCTGGTCCGAAATTTTATCTGCAACATTAATGTATTTTTGATGGTGGTTTGATCATCTGCACTTTCAGTCGGACATGTCAGGAGTATCTTTCGAAAATCTTTCTTTCAAAATGTCTGAGAAGTTGTACTCTGAGGTAGTCAGTGGAGATTCAACAATGGATATTGGGAGCAGTCTTATTAAACCTAAATGTATTTTTTTTGCACTATCTTTTCTTGTTGGGAGACAATAAGGTAGTCTGACTGTCTGATGTTTGATCTGTTCGCAAGCAAGTAAACCATAAATCAATATTGTCGAAGAATCTTTTGGGCTCGCTAATAACAAGTTGAAATGTAGCAAGAAGCACATGGACAGTCAACCTTTCATCGGACACCCGAAGTACTCTTATTAAACCTATCGTGACTGTTTTTTCGCGCAATTTTTCCTCCTGGTTTGACAATGTGGTAGACTCACTGTCTGGAGATGTGCAAACTGCTGTGTTTTGTTGGATACAAATGGTTCGCTCTAGTTTTCAATTTTCTAGCAAAGCGATCAACTAGGCGCTCTTTCGTTTGCTAGCCTACAGTCCTTTTCGTAATTCGCCACAGCGTATTTCACGACGACTTGCTGTGTTTGATTTAACGAACTAGTTGTGCCTTACTTTACCCTTGCAATCACGACGTCGGTTGCTTTGGATGTAGCAACATAGTCAAGCGTTTAGGAGTATGTTGATTGATCCTATTCTCACTGCACTGTGATATTTACCGTATTGTACAAAACAAACTCCGAAAAGAAGCATCTTGGTACCCAAAATATGAGTGAGACAAGACAAAATTGAGAAGGTAATATTTCAACTTTATTACATGGTCATTGTCAAATATACCTGAATACATGAGCTTGGTAACCACCTATTTGAGAAGGACGCGATGATATCATCACTTGTTATTCACAGAGATATTAATAAACTGACAGGAAACGTGTTAGTATCGGAGTTGACAACATGAGAATTGCCAATTAGAAAGATTACGTATTAAATAAGGAAAGTTCTTTGCTGGCTTTTAAACCATTATTGAAATTCGGATTTTTAAGTTTTATATATAGAGCTTCTAAGATAAGCAACTGGTTGAAGTAACTGTCAGTACAGGAATGAAGTATTTTAAAGTTTCTAAAATTTAACTGTTTGATGTGCTCTGAAAGGTCAATGGTGTGTGAAATGTCATTGTAGGCATCATATTAATAATTTAGTTTGAAGAGATGTTGAATGCCTTGACAACTATAGAAATGGGCAGGGACTGCACTGAAATGCTTCTATGTGGCGTGTTCAATGAGACTTGTGTGAATGTTTCGTTCAGTTTTGCCAATATAATTCGAGTTGCAACCAGGACAAGTAATTTCGTAGACAACGTTCTTCCGGGAAAAATCCGGAATAGGATCTTTGCTCGAAGTAAAATAGGAAATATTTTCGTTTTATGAATAATAACAAATTTAACAGGCTTAGAAAGACATCTCTTAAGTTTATTTAAACAGGAGTTTATTAGACATTCACCCTTTCTACCAAGATAAGTAATCCTAATCCAAACCTTGGGAAGCTCATCTTCATCTCGATCTTCGTTCGCATAAGAGACATTATTCGATTGTTTTTGTCATAAGCGCCTTAAAATAGAATTACGAATGTGGTAGGGGAAACCGATCCATGACATAAAAGATGGAATTTTTTTTTTATATGATCATTTAAGAGGTGGTTTGTGGAGCATATTCTCACCGCCCGGACAAAACTAGAGCTGATCCACGTTGTTTTCCGAGTTCATGGCTCAAAACTTGAGAAATGAGTGTATTGTGCTGTATCCGTGTCTTTACGGTAAATTGTGATGCCATCTTTTAATATTGCCAGATCAAGAAAATGAACGTTTTCATTAGCGAAATCATCAAAAGTAAATTTTAAATTAGGATGAAAGCTGTTAAATTGATCTAGAACTAGTTGTATGTCTTTAAGTTTCACTAAAACTAAAGTATCGTCAACATATCGTTTATAAAACTTAAAAACGCAGCTTTGGATTAATTTTGAAACAATTAGTTTCTCAAACTCGGTTAAAATGATATTAGCGAAAACGGGACCTAAATAAGGTCCCATTGAAACACTATCATTTTGTTTATAAATTTTACCATTGAATGAAAAAGGGGTTTGGGTGCATGAATCGAAAATGAGTTTCTTTAAGGTGCTTATCTTTAAGTTGGTAGTGATAATATTCATACTAAATTATCAGTATGATGCCTACAATGACATTTCACACACCATTGACCTTTCAGAGCACATCAAACAGTTAATTTTAAGAAACTTTGTGGAAAATTAACTTGCCAATCCACACTCACACGCTAAACCTTTTGTGAAACATTTATTACTTATATAAATCGACGCATAAATCGAAGTCGAATCACATACGTGTTCTCGGTGCTCTGAACTATCAGGTTTATATCCCATCTGATATGTCCGTTTTACGTCACACATTTTCCTTAAATTTGATTAGCCCCCACCCTTAATTTATCTAACAAAACGTAATTATTAAGAAAGACCCACAATTTCCAACATACTCCCCTGTTTGTCTGCAGAGCAGACAAACACATTAAATTGTGCTCCAATAATAACGGTAATTCCTTGTGCATGTGCAACTTAAATTTAAGTTCAATTCAATGTTCCTGTTTATCGTTTGTGATCTCGCGTATTCGGATCTCGGCAGCAACCCCAGCATCTCGCTTTGGTCTGAACGTTGCTGCGCCCGGGTTCAGCTTCGCCTTCTCAGGTTTTTTGGCAGCCCTGTCGCATGAAAGTTCTAATGGATTGAGGTGTTGAACTGCTCGTTCCAGATTGGATTTTCCAGCACGTAAAACAGCTGCTCGTACCAGTCCATCTCTGCCTGCGATGAGGTCTTCTACGATGCCAAGTTTCCATTTCCCACAGTTTTTCTCCTTCTCCTTGATGATTACGAGTTCTCAAACGCGCGGCGTGTCAGGTTTGTTCCCTGTGTTGCTTGGGTGCCTTTCTCGAAGTGCCCGAATGTACTCTCTTCTTCAACGATTCCACATTGCGTCTTTACTCTTCTTTAAATCCTTGGCACGTTTTCGCAAGTCGACCTCTTCCTCTTCTGGGTGGTTCTCTGGTTCTATGAGGTGACTAGGTCGTAAGAAGAGTAGGGAATTTGGAGTTATCACCGGTTGTTGTACGTCTTCCTCCACGTAACCAAGGGATCGGTCGTTCAGCGCAACCTCTATACTCACAAGTACTCGCCGCAGCTCTTTCCAGGTCAAATAGACGTTGCCAATTACCTTATAAAGTGCCACTTTCACTAGGCCGACCATTCTCTCAAATTGTCTTCCCCAGCACGGACCACAACTCAAGTTGAACTGCCATTTTATCCTCTGTCGCGCCAAGTAATCCTGTAATCGCTCCGCATCAAGGCTTTAACCCACTTCGCTGCACCAACGAATGTGCTACCATTATCTGAAAAGATACGTTCAGGGCGTCCACGGCGTGCAATAAATTGTTCCAAGCTGTCAAGACACTCGGATGTCTCTAGACTTGACAGCAAGTCAAGGTAGATCCCTCTCGTGATGCTACAGGCATAAAGTAAGATGTATGCCTTGCCTTCTTTTCCTTTGGAAACCCGGTAGCGTATTGGTCCGGCATAGTCAACACCAATAACTTGAAACGCGGTTGTTCCTTCAGTGCGGCTTGTTGGCAGGATTCCTGGTGGAGGAGCTTTGTAGGCTATGGCCTGGAATCTCTTGTATCCTGAACATCGTCTAATAACTCGCTTTAACAGCCTCTTGAGTCGAGGTATCCAGTGTAACTCTCTCACCATTGTCATGGTAAGGCCGACGCCTCCAATGAGTGTGGTTTTGTGGGCATGTTGTACGAATTTCTCTGCCAATGTTGGAGTGTCCGGGAGATAGATTGGGTAGATACCTTGAATGCGGCCCCGACATTCCAATAGTCCTTCGGCGTTTTCTTGAAGGTTTAACTTTGACCGATCGTTTTCATGAGCGTCAGAACCATGTTTCTAAAGTCGTTGCGCCCAAAGGCGTTCTTGTGCTCCGATCTCTGCACTTGTAAGTGGCCCACGTTTCCTTTGAACTCTCGGAATTCGGACGTTTTGTGCGAACCGTGCAACACACGCGTACGGTCGCATGGTTCTCCAGTAATTGGTCTTGTTTAGTAGCTTATCAAAGTCATCATCTTCGGCTGGAATGGCCAAAGCAACCAGTTGTTTGTTTGCCTTTACTTCCGCATTGGATTCTGCAGTTGGGATTGTCACAATGTCAGGTGGCCATAATTCTCGGTTACATAACCACTCTGGGTCATTCCTCCACAATTGGTTCTCTTGGTCCACCTTTCCTCCTCTTCTGCCGAAGTCTGCCGGATTCTCGTGAGATGGTACATGCATCCACTCGACCTCGTGGTGTTCTCTAATTTTCCGGACCCAATTTTTGACGAATTGCTTGTACTCACCATTCCCTCGCACCCAGTGTAAAGCCACGGTACTGTCGAGCCAACAAATCAGCGTTGTTTCTGGAAATCCTTCAAGTGCCTCGCGCACATTGGTTAACAGATTGACGGCCATGTGGCCAGATATCAACTCGAGACGAGGAATGGTGAGACCTTGTTTTCCAAGCCTCGACTTTGCTGCGACAAGTCCCTGGTTGACTTCAGATGATTGCGTAACCACTGCATAAACAGCCGCAGCCACGCATTTGCCGCTGGGATCTCCGAAGGCGTGTAGCGCTACGTCTTCGATAGGGGCTTGAGAACTGGCTAGTACTGAGGCACGTTAACTTGGTTAGAAAGGCTCCTTTCCCATTTACTCCAACGTTGTGCTAGGGCTTCGGGTAATGGTGCGTCCCAGGCATATTTCCCATCACAGGCTTCGCGGTATAACATCTTTTCTTGGAGTGCTGTGGGAGAAACGAGGCCGAGAGGGTCGTATATCTTAGCTATTTTGCTAAGTATACCTCTTCTACTAGGTTGAGCTGCTTCTGATGGGTAAGCGACTCCAATCTCATCAGTTTCTTTGTTCCACTTCAACCCAAGGAGTCCACATTCGCCATTTGTAACGCCTAACTGCTGTTTGGCAAAGCTTAAGTTGTCCTCGGATTTCTGTCTTTCTTCAACTTCCTACTCTTGTTCGTTAGAGTTCCACTTGCGCAGGGTAAAAGTGGCTTGGCTAAAGATTTCGGTGAAGGTGCTTTTCATTTCGCGTACTCGTTCCACAGTTTCTCCCCTACTCAGCCGGTCATCCACGTACAGGCTAAGTTGGATTTCTTCTACGGCATCAAGATGTTCGGGTCTGCACCCGTCTAAATGATGCTGAATCACGCCACCAACCGGGAAGGGAGAAGGTCCTAACCCAAATAGTGCGCGGGTGAATCTCAGCTTGCGTACTCGCAGGTGATCTTTGTTGTGTAGCCAGTGAAACCGCAGAGCATCACGGTCATCGGCTGGGATTTGTACTTGGAGAAATGCTTTTCGGTTGTCGCCTGCAAGAGCTACGGAATGAAACCGTCCTCGTACGAGCACTTTCCACAGCTTGTTTTGTAGTGGCGGTCCAATCTCGAGAAAATCATTCAGAGAGCGTGAAGCTTCGTTGGCTCTGGCCGATGCGTCGTAGACTATTCACATCTTTGCTGTTTGCGCGTTCTCCCGTATGACGGCCTTGTGAGGCAAGTAGAACTCTTTTCCAACTGAAGCTGACTTCGCCTCTTCCACCACTCCCTCGAGTAGCTGCTCTTGGATAATTTCGTCGTATTCGTCTAACTTTCCCGTCTTTTGCAGCCGCTGTACCAAGCTCATCAATCGTCGTAAACTCCCGGCCTTGTTGTTTGGCGAGGTTGGGTGGTTACCTTTCTACGGGAGTGCTGCCTCGTACCACCCCTCTGGACTGCGCTGGAGCTGTTCTCGAAACTTGGTGTGTGCCACCTAAAAAACATTACTAGTAAGAAGATTGAAAGGGCGGCTGGACACAAGTCGGTCTGTCACTCATACAGTGGAGCCAGAGTAAAACAGATAGAAGAAGTTAAAGAATGATGGTGATGGGCATTATGACAGTGTCATCCTTCATGTTGGTACTAATGACTTAGCCCATGCTGATGCTTACAAAGTGGCAAAGGATATGGATGATCTTATCAATGAAGTGAAAACCCACACAAAAAAGATAGCTGTCTCCAATGTCACCCAAAGGTATGATGGTAGAGTCGATTCCAATAAAATAGACCAGTATAACAAATTATTAGAAAACTTATGTCTTAAGCATAATGTTACCCTCTTAAATAACAGTAACATAGATGAGTCTCGACTAAATGGCTCAAAACTGCATCTCAACCGATTTGGTGATGTAGCACTTGGAAGTGCTTTTTGCTCATATGTGAGATCACTTAGAGCTAGAACCCCAAGTACTTTGCAGGGTTCTGTAAATAGTAGAAATGACCATTTTTTGTCCAAAATTTATGGTCATCGGACCAGAGAGTGGATAACTCATCTGAACCATGTCAGACGAATGACAACATGATACTTAGTGTAGATAATTCTGATAATATGAGCAGCGATTTTTACAACTGTCTTAGCTCAATCCCTAAAGAAAGAGGTTTTAAAATGGCTTTTCTAAATATTGTTAGCTTACCCAAAAATATTGATGAAATAAGATATTCAATGTCAAGCAAAAACATTGACTTGATCGCTTTCAATGAAACACGACTTGATTCAAGTATAAGTGATAACTTACTTCACTTGAATGATTATGATATAATTAGGAAAGACAGATCACGAAATGGGGGTGGAGTTTGTATCTACTTACGCAGCTCCATAAACTACAACATAAGAAATTAGCTGATTCCTTCTGAACTAGAGGCTGTTTGCATAGAAATTATCAAACCGCATAGCAAACCATTTCTAGTCAAAACAATCCATAGACCACCCAATGCATCGGCAGATTTCTTTGAGCATCTTGAAAATTTGATCAAAACTATTGATGATGAAAATAAAGAATTTTATATTCTTGGTGATTTAAACTGTGATATGTTAAAGACAGGTAAAGATGAAAATATGTCCATAAAGAAAATTAAATCTTTATATGAATTGTATCAATTGTCACAATTGATTCATGAAGCTACCCGAGTAACTATGACAACCTCCTCCCTTATTGACCATATAGTTACTAATACTCCAGAAAAAGTTTTTGATTCTGGTGTTATTCATACTGAAATAAGTGACCATAGTTTAGTTTTTACAATCAGAAAGATCTCTGTTGTTAAGAAACTAGAAAACACAGTTGAAATTAGAAATATGAAGAAATTTGATACCCAAGAGTTTGTTGAGGATCTGATGCAACAAAAGTGGGAAAATGTGTACTTTCTGGCCGAAACCCCAAATGCAAAATGGGAAATTTGGAAAATGCTATTCTTAGAAGTCTTAGATAAACATGCACCCTGTCAACACAAAAAGATTAGAACAAGACGAATCCCTTGGATTACAAGTTCCATAAAAAAACTTATTAATACCAGGGACAAGCTTAAAAGGAAAGCCATTATTACAGGCCTCAAAAATGATTGGTTAAATTACCAAAGAACCAGGAATAAAGTAAATATAGAACCAAGAAATGCCAAGGAAAATTACTATTCCACAAAAATTGTTGGTGATAAGTCCAATCCCAAGGAGGCTTGGAAGACTATAAACAGTTTATTGTTGAGACAAAACAAACCAACAATTGTAAATGAGCTAAAACTTAGTGAAAATAATTTAACTAACCCTAAAGATGTTGCAGAGGGTTTTAATGATTATTTTTCAAATATTGGCCCAAATTTAGCTAGCCAAATTGATACTTCAAATTTCAACTTTGAAACTTATGTCAAAAATGCCGAATCAGAATTCACTGCATTTCATAGGAAATTTCCTAATTGAATGCAAGAAAAACCAGGTCTATCCGAACTTTGTACGATGGAAGAACCTCTCGCAGTTAAAGAAGAAGAAATTGAAAAATCGATTCCTGAAATTGCTGCTAAACGGTCAATAACGTCTATCAACTTCTGACAGGTCTTTCAAGCAACAAAGCCCCAGGTGTCGACAAGATTTCTTGTAAAATTATTAAGATTGCTTCACCTGCTATTTCAGATTCACTGACACATATTTTTAATCACGCCATAACTCTGTCCTCATTCCCTGATGAATGGAAAATGGCTAGAGTAAAACCTCTATACAAAAATGGCCTACGAAGTGTTGCAGGAAATTACAGACTAATTTCTGTCCTGCAAGCCATTAGCAAAATCATGGAAAAAAATACTGTATGATCAACTGTACAGTTACTTATCCAAATTTGGACTTTTAAGTGATAGTCAATTTGGTTTTCGAAAGTTTCATTCTACAACTACAGCATTATTGGATTGTACAAATGACTGGTATGTGAATTTAGACAGAAAAATGTTTAACCTGGTTGTCCTAATTGACTTAAAAAAAGCATTCGATATAGTTGATCACCAAATTTTATTGAGAAAATTGGAGCTGTACGGTGTAAAAGGCCAGGCTTTATCTTAGCTCAACTCATATCTCTCAAATCGAAGTCAGAAATGCCAAATAAATGGGTTTTTGTCATCAGAAAAAATGATTAGATGTGGTGTGCCACAAGGCTCTATATTAGGGCCACTATTCTTTTTATTGTACATAAATGATTTGCCCCAATGTCTATCTAAAACAAAACCTAGGTTATTTGCTGATGACACAAACCTAACAACCTCTGGGGACTTGATAACTAGTCTTGAAGCTGCAGTGAATTCATATTTAGAAAACCTTAGAAAATGGCTAATTGCCAATAAACTTAGTCTCAATGTCGCCAAAACTGAATTCATATTAATTGGCTCAAAACAAATGATTAAAAGTATTTCAAACTTGCAACCAAATGTAGAAATTGAAAACAAACAAATTAAACAAGTGCACGAGTGCAAAACTCTTGGAGTGACAGTCGACCAGTATTTGTCGTGGAAGAGTAACACTGAAAATATTTGGAAGAAAATAACATCAGGAATTTCTGCACTTAGACGATTAAAGGATTTTGTTGATAGGCAAACACTTCTTTCCGTTTATAATGCTATTGTTCACCCATACTTCGATTACTGCTGTGAAGTATGGGATGTGTTCAGTGAAACACAATCAAAGCGACTTCAAAACCTCCAAAATAGATCCGCTCGAATTATCATGAATATGAGCAATGACACAGATCATTCTGTAGCATTGCAAGCATTGGGCTGGAAGACACTTAAAGCAGAAAGGAAGATAGCCAAGGCAAAAATGATGTATAAATTATTAAATAACATTGGCCCTCAATCACTCACCAACTTATTCACCTATAAAGGTGAGATGACTACTTATAATCTTCGAAACATTTCAAGTAGTCTTTGTTTACCGAAACCGCGTACTAATAATTTTAAAAAAAGTTTTATGTACGATGGATCATTCCTTTGGAATTGTATTCCTAAGGAAACAAAGGAGAGCAAATCCCTTTCTTCCTTTCAAACGAAAATCGCTGCGCACATTGATAACTAAAGCAAATATAAGCATCTGTAAATACATTATTACCTCGTATATTACATCTTATATCTTAATACTTCATACAATATTTTTATACTATATCTTACATTTTGTAAATAGCTTTTAAAAACTTTTCATATTTGCTGTATACTTCTACCTCACACGCCCCTGGTGGAAATCAGCTTCAGTTGACGAGGTCATCGCGTTTAAATAAAGTTATCTATCTATATATCTATCTATCATACTGGAGAGTATCGACAACAAAGGAAAACTCGACGAGGAAGTACTTAACACGAGCGAATTTTGCCGAGACGTTTAATCGAATCATTGTAAAAATCAACAATGTACTGAGAATAATCGATAACGTTATCCAGTCAAAAGTTAATCCAAATAGCGTCAATATTGCAACTCAGCTACCCTCTCAACAGGAGATTAGAGCAAAACTTCCGAGTTATCTCTGAAAGGATTCTCTGGCAAACCTACGGAGTGGTAATCGTTTTGGGACGGCTACACTGCAGTTGTGCATAGCAACGAGGATCTGTTCAAAGTCGACGAATTCAATTATCTGAAAAGTCTTCTGGAAGGTCCCGGAGCAACGGCAATCGCAGGATTTGCATTGACAGACGAAAATTACGAAGCAGCCGTCCAACTTTTAGAAGATAGATTTGCAAACCCTCAGATGATTATTTCAAGTCGTATGGACGCCTTATTAAAGCTTGATGCAGTTTCAGATATTCTCGATGTTGGAAAAATTCGCCATCTGTACAATAGCATGGACGTTCACATTCAAAGCCTCCGGAATTCAAAAGCTTCTTCCGAAACATTTTGGACACTTTTGCCACCGTTACTCCTCGCAAAGATTCCTGAAGAAATGCGGTTACTAATTAGTCGTAAAGTTGGCAAAGATAACTGGGAAATGGAAGTAGTATAATAAATGGGGGTATGAGCGAAGTTGCTCCATAGGTGCACTTTTTGACCATTTTTAGTCAAAAAACATAATTTTTGAGTTGTTCCATAGGTGCATAATTTGCAACCCATATTTTGATATTAATCATTAAACATGCGCCATAATTTTGTTCGTTTTTAAGTTTACCCTCATTATTCAGATATTAAAGATAGCAAATTTATTCTATTTTAGTTGTCTCATTTTCTTTCGGATTATTAGTAAATGAGAGTATGAGCACAGTTGCTCCATAGGTGCACTTTTCGACCATTTTTTAATGAAAAACATCATTTTTGAGTTGTCACATTGGTGCACTTTTTGAACCCATATTTTTCCATCAATCATTAAATATGCGTTATAATTTTACCCCCATTATTCAGTGACAGATTTTAAAGAAGGTAATTTATTCTGTTTTAGTTGTCTCATTTTCTTTTGGATTATTCTTAGTTTTATAATCATAAACATGTTTTGCAGTGGTTATTCCACCTGATAAAAGGCCTAAGAATGGAATATGACGACTTATCATTGCCACAACATTACTAACATCATTCTTCAATAAGTCATCCTCACGTAAATCATCTGATAATACATCTGAACTTTCTATTGCATCCAAACCACCTAATGCATCAGCAAACTTACTTGTTAGTTAGCTCGTTAGAAATTCATTTGCTTTCTGCATTCTTTTTCTTTCATATTCATTATAATATCTTTCTATGGTCTTATTATTTGCTTTTTTAATAACTTTAACATCTCTATCAAATATCCATTTTCTGATAATTTAATAAATTCTTCCCTTTTTCTTCTGACTTCATCTTGCGGATAAATATCTATTCCGTGTTTTTGATCTCATCTTCTACCTCTTTAACGTTTTCTTCAATTAATTTTTCGCGCTTTATCATGGATTTATACAATACCGTAGATATTAATTTCAGGTTAAACAGACATTTATTTATCTTAATGTTAAGTTAAAAAGACATTCATATGGATAATTTAAATTAATCTCTAATACTCAATATTTGTTATTTTTAAGCGTTTCTATTATTTCACTTAACTCTTTCTTACCAACACCATTCATGGAATCATCGGTTTTAATTTTCATGTCAATTCTATTTGGATTATAAAAAGTAGCTAGTTTGGTTGTGTTTTCTCTGTATGATTTGCTTATACTTGTCAATTGTTTGGTTATTACTATCGTTGATAATCCATAATGTCTCGCTCCAAATCCTAGTTTAACCAATTCACTGACTCTCTTTTTAACATCAGAACTACAAGCACAGTCATCTAAAATAATCAAACTATTAGTTCCTCTGTATATTTTTGCGACATATTTTAGCATATCATCAATGCAATCTTGACTACATTCAATTGTATTTATATCTGAATCATCTATGTATTTCCATTGTTCATATGTTTTATTCCATGAGAAAGTTGGACATATTATAATTATGTAATCAAAATGGTTCATATAATTTTTCTCTATGAAATTAAGGAGGTAATATGTTTTCCCACAACCTGTCATTCCAGTGATAATCATATTGAAAGGAGTGTTGTTAAGTTTATCAGACATTTATATTGTATCTAATATTCGATATTCTGAAGATCATTATTTACAAAGTTGATCCATCTATCTGATACGACAAAAATATTGCAATTAATATTTCCAGTATGTGAAGTCTTTTTAATCTCCAATAATATTCCATTTTGCGTATTTACAATTTTCTTTCCGTGAGCAGTTTTATTTACTTCTTCATGATTAATAAAAGTCTTGAAGGACATGGGAACACTTATTTAGTTCTGAATCTGGGAAAATAGTTAGTTCTCCATAGTACAACCGTACTTTGCCAATGGTAAAGCTCTGTCTAGAATAAATCGTATTCATAATGGCCGCCAATTTAGATCTTCTTTTATATATGTTGTGGGGCAAATTTAGGCGGTGGTTCAAATTTTTTTTTAACTAGTTCAAAAAATTTTTAACTAGTTTAATTTTTCTCGAACCAGTACAATTTTTTTTTTGAACTGGTTCAATTTTTTTTTGAACCGGTTCCAAATGTCAAGATTCTAAAAAGGGATTTTAATTTTTGAGGAGTCATAAAAAAAGGGGGTTTAGCAGTTTTTGGTGGAGAGGTGAAATAACAAAAACAAATAAAAATAAATAAAAAAAAATTCCACACACCCCACCAAAACATCTTTAATATGTCACTCTCCTTGGTTCACTTTCTGAATTTCTGTATTTCTCCCCTGAACGTTGTCCCCACTTATATCATACTAGACTTACCTGGCCGATTGGGCTTAACGTTACATAATGCTTCATAGTGACAATCGCACTACACCACAAGGACTTTCGATACCGTAAAATTTATTCGCACTTTAACATTATGATGATCAAATTTTGTTGCACGTCCACATTGCTCTTCTGGTACAAATACAATGTAAAGCGATTGCAAATATTACAATTTATGAACCTTTTATTTATTATGTAATAATTGTGACTTAAAATATGAATGACTGTAACTTTATTAACAACCTATATGTCTATTAGATATTAATGTAATGACGGACATTTGTTCCCTAAATAGTCATATCAGACGTTAAAGGGGTACCGTGTCTTATTTTCACATACTCTTTCCTCTGTCACCATTCATTCCAAAGAAAAAAAAACATTTTCGTTACCGTTAATACGAAAACCTCGCATTTTTGACTGTAACTCTGACCCTTACGTTAATCCTAACACAAACTTTAAACCTACCTTTAATCCTGACACTAACCGTAACCTTAACCCCAACCTTAACTCCAACCTTAACTCCAACCTTAACGCCAACCTTAACTCCAACCTTAACTCCAACCTTAGTCCTAACCTTAGTCCTAACCCTAACCTAACCCTAACCTAACCCTAACCCTAACCCTAACCCTAACCCTAACCCTAACCCTAACCCTAACCCCAACCATGCCTGTACATACAGTATTTTAACTGAAACGTAACTTTAAAGTCCAACTCTAAGAACCCAGATGGTGTAAACAGTGAGCCAGCGACGAAATTTCAAAGAATTTCTGAAAAAAAATTGATAATAATAGTAATCACATATTTAGAAGATATCACATGAGAGAGTAAAGATGCCAGTTCCTACTTCAAAAAAAATATAATTAATTTTAACCCTTTGTCTACCAAAGGTTCTCCCTTGACAAGTTAAATTGTCTCGAGTTGGAAAGAGTAAAATAACAAGGAAGCCGGTTTCGCCCGTCTCCGAGAGAAAGGGTTAAAGACAACAGTTCGTAACCTGTACCAACAACAAGTTCAAATAAAATTTGAACCAGTTCAAAAAAAATTGTACTGGTTCGAGAAAAATTAAACTAGTTTAAAATTTTTTGAACCAGTTCAAAAACAATTCAACCATGGTTAAAATTGCCCCACAACATGTACTTGTCAAGTAGCCTCACTTGCCTCGTTTGCAAGCAAAGATTCTTTTGAATTACGAACACGAGGACGAGTCCATTGAGGCAACTCAAGATGCACATAAAAGAATATTTAAACCGGCCATCGTTACGTATACCGTCTATAGCTACGGTTAAGGAGACCTGTTGCGAAAAATGCTAATTCGTCTGGAGTTAGGCAGAGTAAAATAATAGAAGTCTTACCTTTAATATAAATAACAATGCCAAGCAGATTGTGCGAAGTATCGCCATATCTAAACATTAACAATTCCTTAAACAAAGAAGGCTAGAAGTGTTTAAAACATATTTATTGACTGACGTTTCGTCGCTACAAGCAACATCTTCAGAGTGGAGATCAGGGATTACAACGAAATATATTTATATTAAACAAACAGTATCGAATGACAATTAAGAAGATATATTTGGGATAAATTGGTTCTTTTGTGAGTTTGCGATAAAGCATCTCGAAGGGTATGAGGAAGTCGGCAAAACGAAGTCTCCTTGGCGGAATTGAGAAGTTCGAGCTTCTTCTTTTTGCGGACTTCCTCATACCCTTCGAGATGCTTTATCACAAACTCACAAAAGAATCAATTTATCCCAAATATATCATCTTAATTGTCATTCGATACTGTTTGTTTAATATAAATATATCTCGTTGTAATCCCTGATCTCCACTCTGAAGATGTTGCTTGTAGCGACGAAACGTCAGTCAATAAATATGTTTTAAACACTTCTAGCCTTCTTTGTTTAAGGAATTGTTAATGTTTAGATATGGCGATACTTCGCACAATCTGCTGGGTATTGTTATTTATATTAAAGTTACGATTTTTTCCTGGACAATCACTCGTAGACATTTAGAAGTCTTATCCCGCTGGAAAAAAGTTAAATGAGATGGTTACCACACTTTGTTTGTGGAAACTTCCCTTGACTAGTAAAACTGTCTGGCGTAAGCCGGAGTAAATAATAGAAGTCTTGACGCGCCGGGAAATAGCTATGCACAAGGCTTAGATGCGGTTATCTCATGACACACTGCCAATTCACTGTTTCTACAGAAGCGTTAAATCCATTAGTCCATTCATTAGTATTCAGTAGTGTGATAACGACTTATCAAACTGCTCTCCTTTGAAATCACTGTGATAAACGCTTATCGCATACTAATGAGTGAACATCAATTTCTAACGATCAATGTCTCTTCGACCTTAATCTGGGGAAAAAACAAAACTACTTCATTGTGGTTGAGTCATGAGATGAGGTGGTTAATAATGTTTATTCGTGTGATAAAGAATTTGACATCGCTCGAGAAACTTGAACGTCCACTCGGGGACTATGGCCCTTCGTGGCCGTTAAGCCTGGTTCACACTAGCGACATAAGCATAAAAACAAGTTCAATACGAAAACACAGCCTGACATTTCCTCTGAAACTTGCAAAGATAAAACAACAAGAATCTTTTTTTCTTTCGACTTTTGTTCGGTTCCTGGCTTATTCTTGTACTATGATCTTACGCTTATGTTTTACGACGATCCTTATGTCGCAGGCTTGACTTCATTCCCTTGTTTTGCCTTTTGTTTTAATCTTATGCTTGTGCTTATGTTCAAGTGTGAACCACGCTTTAAGTTTCACTTACGATGTTAAATCCTTTATCACACTCACGACCACTGATTAACCCTTACTCAATGGATCGAGGTCGGGTCACTACCTTTGTTATCAGGTAACAGAGAATGTTTTCCAATGGGATTTGATCATGACGTCAATAATTTACATAAGTAAGATAAGGTAAAGTCGTAACAATGAACAAAGTTTTAATACTTCGTCTGTAATATAATTTATTCGAAGACATCGAAGTGGTTGAACAAACCCTCCAACACATGTATTTATCCCAACTAGTGCAGGTTTGGACAGACCAAAGACTTATTCAAGTCAATCCTAAGCCAGCTGAATGGCTGTTTCGAAGTAAATAGAAGCAAACGTTTAAATAACGAAGGCGGCGGGTCAGGAGAATTCAACGTCACAAGAAGAAGGATTTCGGTAACCAGCCAGGATTTCAGTGGCGTTTTATAAAAAAGCAGGTAATTGGAATGCATCGAGGTTTCATGTCAAAGATCTAGCTGTTGCTATACCGGAACGTTGTTCGATCTGCAGAATTTGTGAGATAATTGATGGCTTTTTAGATTGCTGGATCATTGACGTAATTTCATCACTGTCGTCGGCTACATGAAGCAAAGGAATATTCTTCCAATGGACAACATTTAAGCCTCAACAAGTAATATCGTCTGGAGTTAGCCAGAGCGAAATAATGGAAGTCTTATCCCTCTGGGAAAGAGTTAAATTTGTATTTTTTTTGGGCTTGTTCTATTTGCCAACCCTGTTCCATGGCCAGTGGCAGTATCTTGACTGTGCACTCTTGGATTTCGGTTTTTGCTTTGAAGAAATAAGATTAGATTTTATGCTACGAATAGCACTCGTTGAGGGTAACTCACTTTTGGGGGGATAAACTTCAAGTTCGGTTGTTCAAAGTATCGACATTCTGGCGCCAAGGGAGTAGCGGTTTGAAGACCTTGAGCACAACATTGAAAGTCAGCCAAGAGACTTTGAATTCCGAGAGTTCATTTTCTAAAGCTGGGACAGCTCGTCCAACAGATGAATCGTTGTAATTAAACAGCGCTATCCATTCTCTCGACGACTAAAATCAGATTTCCCCTCAGAATTGCACTATCTGGTGGATAACTCCCCACTCAGCTGATTAAATTTAATTTCAGTTGTTCCAAGCGTGGATAGCGCTCTTCACCCACAGGGGCTTATCAACTGAATAAAAACTATGTCCTCAAGCCATCTCGGCCCATACCAGAGTTTTTAATTTTACTCTGGCTAACTCCATACGATTTTACTCTTCAAGGGGAAACGTCTCGGGCTTTGAACAACCGCGACCCAACGGTTTCTTTCGTGTTCGTAGTGAACACGAGTTCAAGTTGAACACTATGAAATTATTCAGCGAAACATTTGCCCACCTTACGGCGGTTAGCCTTTTGAAAAGGTGCTTTAGTTCTTGAGCGGTTCCTTTGTAGTATAAATTCAGACAAGGTAAGTTTAAACAGACTTAACAATTTAATGCCTGATTTTTTTCTTTTGTTCTTTATTCTTTATTTGGGTTCTTTTCTCATATTTTTTTTTTGCTAATATGCGGTTCTTAGGGATCCGACATATTGCGGATAATTGTGTTGAATCACTAAACGTGTAACTAGAAGCTTATAACCCGACTCTCATTTCTTTTGAAAAAAATCTCAGTTTACTGAATATTTCTATTAACAGGAAGTCTAACTATAGACTACTTGCTTTAATATGTTAAACAACCCATCAGATGGACAACTTTAAAGCTCTGACGCTCGACAGACTGAGTAAATGCCGGTGGTCTATGAGACCATTTCTTGTGAGACATCAACTCTCCGAATACTTCTGATCTCATTTGCATATTGCTAACTATTGTCCAGTCAGGCAAGAAGTCCTCAAATACTCCTTCCTGATTTTGACACTAACCGGCAAAAGTCTCCTTGCATGAACAAACCTGGTGAAGTCTTCATTTCTTCAAGTATAAGAATGCAAGACATCTTATTAGAACAGCCTATTGGACTGGAGAGAACTTGGCCCTGGCCCATGTCATAACTTCAGGTATGTGTTGATTCATTATTTGATGCCTGAAGTGAAAGTGTTCGGTGCCTGAAGTGAAAGTGTTCACCATAGTCTACAATCTTTCCATCTTTGAAAAATTTGTACTGTCCATATTGACTTCACCACGTAAAACAGATCGGGTGCTATTTTCCGTCATTGATTTTCCCTCCTGAACGGATACATCTGAAATAATATTTAATTATAAGTCGAGAAATGGAATTTAAGACTCAGATAAACGATTTCATTTAATTTGGTGTGAAATACTGATTGGTATTCTCGATGAGAGTATTTTAAAATGGTAATTTTGATGGGGAAAACAAAGGAAACCATAGATTAGGGAAAGCCTAATCTTAAACGTATCCCAAATTTTTTTTACCTTGTTTGCTTTTTTTACTTGAGGTTTTTCTACAACGTATTGATGAAGGAAAAAGCGAGTCCAAAAATGCCGAAGTACTCTCCCATTAAGAACCATCCAAAGAAGTTAATAAGAAATTTATTATTCGACATTTTAGTGCTTCCTTCATCGATTGTTACGCTTTATTTGTTTTGTGAAATGGCGGATTCATTTAGGCTTTATTAAGGGCTACGATATCTTTTCTCCATACCATTCCGCTAAATTTCAACTTAAAACAATCGAGGGAAAAGATTTCTCGACGTCTAAATAAGCAGTTTGTTGCTAATCCTTTTTAAAATGTACTTGAACCTGGTTTGCTTGGCTTCAAATCTGTTCTGAAGTTTTTCGGGTACAAAGGTGCCGGAATGTATCCATGAAAATTTATTGCAGTTATGGCACACAGTCAGTGCGCGTCACTTTGCAAACCGATCGCATCATGAGCTCAGCCATGTAATAAATATATGTTATTGGCCAGGGTAAAAGTTTGGACAAAAAGATATTGATTGAGTTCAAATTTTAGTGGTAAAGAACAACCCAAAGGTGCGGTCCTATTCAGCAAAACCAATATGAAACTAACATCCTATCTGACACAAAAGAGCTCAGTCTTGACGGGATTCATTTATGCTAACAATATTTCGTGGAGAAAAGAAAATACTGACTAGACTAATTTGAAACAGTTTCCAACGAAACAAACTACTTTTAAAAAAGCTATTTTCACACTACAGCGAATGTAACCACTATTTCCTGAGGCATTGAGACTTCGCTTTTCGAATGTCAGTTCACAATATATGTATTGAAAGAAAAATAAAAAATGTGTTATAAAGAATTTTTGGAGTAAATATGGCTTTTCAGAAAAAGAAGACTTGGCCATCACTTCTTATTTTACTTGTCACTCTCGTCTTTACCTGTTAATTTGCAGCGATATTTTATAACGTCATGAGGTATATTTTTTATTCAATTAAAAATTGCGTGCTTTTGGATTTCCAACTTTTTCTACTTACTTCGACTGGGACCAGTTTATTGAAGCCGTCAACTGATTTTGATAATGCATTAAAAATTCGTTGTGATCTCTGGGCACTGGGTAGGATATATAATGAGCTTTTCCTTTCGTCTGATTTGTTTTAACCCATAAACACGTAGTAAGTGCCATCATATTTGGTGCTCCCTCAGATATCAAGTAATCTGAGATATTTCTTCTATGGAACAACATGGACAGTTTTCCACCTAAATTTAAGAATAAAAAAGACAGAAAAATGAGAAAAACTCCCCCAGTCGGTAGAGCCAGCTATGCAAAAAATATGTGCTCTCACATATGAAAATGTCATATATCCAATCTAAGCAGTGGCGTAGGAAGCAAAGTGTGGGTTGGAGGGCAAAACCTTTCTGAGGCTCCTTTCTGCATGAAAAGGGTACTCTCAAAATATATAACGTCTGTCATACCAGTTCTTTTGACATGAGGTTTGCATTTTACACCTTTTTCTGTTCATTACCAGAAAATATACTATCATTAACGCCAACTTCAAACTCATTAGCGCAAAAATACATTCATTTTATTCAATCGACATTCACTAGCGTAGATGGGCAACTATTTGCTTCGAAAGGCATTCCATAGCACCAACAGACGACCATGAACACCTACTATACATTGCAGATAATAAAATTTCAATTAGGCAAGATATTTCTCTTGCGTAATTGAAATTTTATTGTCCCTAATGTATGGTAGAATAATGTTAATGGTCGTCTGTTGGCGCTATAGAATGGCCTTTGATGTCATGCCATCATGACATAAAAAATAATTTAGACAAATTGAAGCAAGCCAATACCTAAAAATAAATTTCCCTTTTCTTCTTGTGCTCGGGACCCGTGGGCTTTACCCACCCTTACCACCCTGCAGTTGCGCCACAGTCCTCAATGCTGGCTAACTCAAGCTGCAACATCTGTCAGTGAAGCACTTCCAATGGAAAGGCGTCTATTTGTTTTAATCAATTCTAAAACCGTCTTTTATTTGACAACTTTTCGCCGAAGGTGAACAGAATATTGTTGAATAATCCAGTAATTTTCAATTATTGTTTTAGTATAATTACACAGGTGATTAATTAAAAGAAAGTAGTAAACTAGCACTTTTAAAATCTCCTCGATAACATTTACAAAGACAGCCGACATCTTGCTTCTGACCCTTCACTATTATATTTACCTGTAGATGAATATCCAGATTTACGACGTAATTTTCTGGCCAATCACCACGTGGGATATTCAATAATCACCTGTTTAATTATATTGGCGTATAACTTGAAAGCTGATAGATTATGCGAAACGTTTCATTCTCTTACCACCGTTACTGCAAACTACTTTTCTTGGAACATTTTTGTCTTTCCATATCCAGAACTCTCCACTCTTATTTCCTTCACTGCTCTTACGTTGCTCAAAAATATGTTCGCATGAGCTACCAGGACTTTGGTAAGAGCCAATCTAAAGTAAAAAGGTACGAAATCTTGGTGTTATCACAGTAAAATTGTCACTCTCGTCGTTACTGTTGCTGTCAGTCCCGTGCATCTTTCATTGTTATCATTTCCATTACCACGGTCATCTTCTCCTCCAGCTACAAAGACGTTGCCTGAAAGTGTGGATGAGTTATTTAATGGACAACTTCTAACACGTACAAAAATTTCACATGCAGTTTGTCGTAGGAAAATAATATTTCATAATTGAATTGTTTCAATTTAATACGTGAAAATGTTCAAAATCCATACGTTTTTCACATGTGAAATGACATGTAGAATTTTTGTAAGGGAAAGTTTGACAATCTCTTCGATAATGATAACCAAGCTGGCATTGAGACACTCCAGAACTAAGGTCGGTGTTTCCAAGCTTAGATAATTTGCAGTCTAGTGGATAATTCCCAGTTTAAATTACAACATTTTTCCCGACAAGGACTACTTAGAACATAAACGTTGCATTCATATTATTTGAGATAAAGTTTGAGATTTGGCTGAGGTTTTACATTGGGAGTTGATATTGGGAGTTGGCGTGCTGTCTAAGTTACGTTCAACGTCGTATTCATCAGCCGTTAAAGTTTAACCAGGTGCACAAGCTTGTAGTATTTCAGCCGTGCTTATTCTTTTCATTTTATTTTGCGTTCATTCTTGTCCTTGTCACTTTTAATGACCATTTTTATCGATCAATAGTGCTGTAATGCTTTATTTTTTGTCAGTACTGTGATAGTAAATGTTACTCATCTAAAGGTAAATGATATCCTGGCATTCATCCATAATTTGTTAACAACAATTGGAAGATCTGAGGTCCAGGATGTAAGATCTGATATCTGGATGGACTAACCTTTCCGATAACATTCTCGCAATCTTAAATGCCGCTGAAACGTTCCTAAATAAGAGATGGTGTGCATTGCGGGCTACATAATTTCTGTACTTTGTTAAAACAGAAAATACTTTATTTAAGTCGTCTTGTAAACAGGAGATGAATTCAAGGCAAAAGTAGTAAGGCGAAGGTGGGCAAAAAGTTAATGAGGATTTATTTGTATGCTTAAAATTTTTCAATTTTCTGCAATGCTCCTCAATTCAAAACATTGTTTTTGATCAAACAGTAAGTGGCTATTGCCAATTCTTTTTTCTCTTTTAAATGCACCCTTCCTAACGTCGTTCACTAGCTTGGACAAAATCTTCTCACGTCAGGAAGCGTATTTCTACTACTAGCCATACTAATCTATTAAAAGTCTGATCCCAATGGTAAAAAGTTAATAAAAAGACTAAGTCAATCATTCGATAAAGAAAATGGCATTCTAATGGATATCGTGGTGATACGGGGGTTATTCAATGAGGAAGGTCATTTTATGGGATGATTAACTTTCAGATTTATAACCGTTCATATTATGCTTGCAATATCCCCACCTTTCAAAGTTTCCTTCCAAACAAGGATTGGTATAATGATTAGTCAGTGCAAGAACAAGATTGGTATATGTTGATATAAAAATTGGTACTAAAGTCAGTCTATAAAAATTTTATACTCATACGCGTTCAACAATTTTGGAGATTTTTCCACCTTACTTCCACCTTCCCCGTTCCACAAGACTGATAAAATGCATTCGCTTCAAAAAAAAATTAAGAACTTACCGGTGCTTCTATGACGTTTTCATCTTCATAATAACCAAAACCGTATTCTGAGGTCATAAAATGCTCATAGTTTTTGTGTGTGTTGTTATTCAGTTGACATATTTTCGTTTCCCCCATCTCACCATATTTGTAGTTGTAGGATTTACAATCTATGTTGTCAATACATTCTTTGAGGCATTCTCCGTTATTTTTCACGTTATGTGTTGCAATAGTATGTCGAGATAGTCTCCAGCCTGCGAAATTTAGATGTAGTTGTGCTCGGAGTAAGAATTAGGAATATAAAGCTCCTTTGAGCTTTGAGATCATCTGTCCAAATAGATTACGCATTTATCAAACTGAGTTAGATTTTCACTCACCCTGTGGGGTGATCTCTAACCTCAGAGCAGCTACCTTTGTCCTACAGGCTAGCATAGTGCATTCATTTTATAAGTTGAATGCATAGGCAGCAAGCATATCCATGCATCAGTCTAGATAATGCTCATTTGCTACTTTCGATGTGCTTCAGACTCGCGGCAGCTCAATGGTTCAAGTTACTCAAGAATAGTCAGAACTCGGAAATTGTCTCGACTCGTGTCAAGTGCTCAGAAAAAAATCTTTATAAAAATGTCCTCAAAGTGAAAACTGAATTATAAACAGGAATGGTTGAGATTTCTCTCGTCGAGAAAGACTAGTTACTAACCGTCACAAAAGGTTGAACGGAGCTGTACAGTGATGAACAAAGAAGACAATATGTTTAAGTAAAAGTTATAAACCCTGACCGAGGTGTTTAAGCCCGAATAAAATAATAAAATAGATAACCTACTTATATAATCGTTGGTGAAGTTTCGAAAGGAGTAGTTAACTTGCCCGACGAACGTATAGAAATGGCGAAATTTCGGTGAAGTTCATGGATATCTTTATGAGGCGTATAAGTTAGTTATAAACCTCTCCAGAACAAAAGAAACTGAGCCAAAGGTGATATAATGATGCTTATTTGTCCACGATACAAATTCTTGAGATGTATTCCTTTTAAAAATCTCAATTCGGGTTATTACCTGTATCTCTCTTTGAGTACATTTACTTTTAGGGTTTGATGACTTTGAAGAGTTTTTTACTAGGTATATGTAATGGGAAAATAAACCATTATTTTATCACCGGCTGTAGGAGTATTCCTAAAGAAAACATAGAAATTCCTCAGGCATTATCTGAAAATATACTTGCCATAGATAATCCGTCGAAATGATCTTCCGGGAACACACTTTGCTTTTTCAGCCAGACCACTGAAGTTCAATATTATATTTGAGCCGACCAAAAACACAATCCATCGTTTGGCGTCACTCATTGTTCAGAAGAACCTTTTATACGAGCAAATAGCAATAGAGGTGAACGTAACAAGACTGTCTAAGGATATAGCAGTGTGTTCTTTTATCAGTTCGTCACTAAGTTTCGGACGCTAATCAGGTTGAGCGTATCAGCAGTACATAATCAGAAGGTTAGGGTACGTTCTATTTTGCGTCTAGGACTCAGTAACATTCTCTGTGGATCTCCGCTGGAAGAACGATTCCGTATTTTCTGTCACAACTCCAAGTTCGCTCATATACAAGAATGAGACAAAACCAATATAATGAAATTTTAAATTTCTTAATATAGGCGTTGTTTAAAAGACGATAATTTCTTAAAATACACCTGTTTAATATTGACATGAGTTAAATTATTCATGATGAAATTCGTTCGAAACGTGTATTCAAACATACACTTGAATTACGTCTGCTTACATGTATAAGAGAAGGAAAAAAAATTGCAGCATAAAACGACTACAGTGGTTATTCAATTATCCGACCCCTCGTTTATCCGCACTTCAATTATCCGGCCTAACATCGGAACCTCGAGTTTGAAAACGAAAACTATACCTTGTGTCCAAAAAAAAACATAAATCACCGCGCCGCACATCATTCTTGCTGCGCCATCAAAAAGCGTAACAAACAAAATGGTGCAGGTAACCACAAACCGTTCCAACAGTCACGATGTAAATTTTCGTTTACCATATTTGGTCATTGTTCCTTTCACATGCTGCATGCATATGATTGGCTGGTTTAAACACGCATGCTGAGAATACACAACTTCCCTTCATGAGAACACGGTGTTTGTTTGCACGTGTGTTAAGATTTTGTGCAGATTTGATTTACGGAATGGATTCAAACAAGCAAAAGCGAAAGCGAGTTGTCCTCACAATTGAGGACAAAGTCGAAATATGTGACATGGTGGAAAAGAAAATTCCTCGCTCCGAAATCAAAAACTTTGTTTTTGTAATTATACTTTTTGACAAGGCAGAGAAAAAACTTTTTTACAGTGCTAGTGGGTGTTTTATTATGTTTTCGATTATCCGGATTTTTTGATTATCCGGACATTTTTCAGATTCCTCTGTACCACACCGGCCGGATAATTGAATAACCACTGTACATAAAAATGCTACTTAAGAAATAATAAATTTAGGTTAAAATGTTATCTATACACAGTCGATACTAAGTAATAACTTGAGGAAAATATATGACAATATTGTATCAACTCCGTGTATCATGTCATTCAGCAATACATTGAAGATTCTAGCCTAAATTTCTCCACTAAAATTCAATTTCAAGCGACGTTAGGTTAGCAAGAAAGGATTGATACTGCTGAACATGCAAATCTACCAAGGTTTTTGCAATCCTTGCAACCTCCAAAGTCATATGCTGCATGTAAACTCATCAACATACATCAGGAGGAATGCGAACGATATCTACAAATTGTTCTAATATTTTATGATTGTGAGCCTTCCGTGTTCACGTTTTTGCTTGTCGTTTGATCCCAACTGCCACATAATAGTGGCCATGCATTTGGAATGATTAAAAAACATGAAAAGTCGTCGCTTGCCTTGTTCGATCTTTCTTAACACAGGATTCTAGCGACTTAAATTAGCGATTGTTAATAGAAAAAATTAGTTAACTATAGGAGTCTGTCAACGCGTGCCGTCTTTCGGAAAGATCTATGTGTAAATTAATCTTGCGGCTACGTTTGTTTGCTTCCTAATCAATATGGTATGAAAGGAAATAAAGTGACTATGTCCTTCTATAGTGTAAAACTGTCTTATTCCCCTGCTTTGGGAAAGACGTTCAAAGCTCCTTTCACGCCATTCCGTACCAGCTCGGGTATGCCCCACTGGCGATTTGAAATTGTTTGTCATTTTACAAAATTTTTTCTCTCTTCTCTTTTTATTATTTTTTTAAATGAAATTTAAAATAACTCGAGGCTCGGTCAGCATGGACTAAAAGGCCACCCACATTTGTGATTTCTGCGTTGTCTTTTTTAGAAACGACCACAGGCAAGGATATAAATAATATATATATATATTATATTCTTATTTAAATTCTTTCAGAATATACACCCACTCGATTCCTACTGTCTGCAAGTCATTTACAAAGTAATAGATGATTTTAAAATACATCACTTGATAAAATTATTTTAAAGTCCGCGTTTATCCACGGCAGAAATTAAAAACTACATAGTTAACTTTGGGAAATGATCAAAATTTCTGAACTAAAAGATTCTTATCTCGAAAAACGAAACTCCGTCGATTTCTAAAGATGCTAAATCTTGCAATAAATTAACAGCCAATTTTACATGACAGTTAGGCAGTGCCAGTCGTCAGTTGTAGACCTTACTAACATTTGATAAATTTTTCATTTTGCGTATTTTAAGAAACCACCAAGTTGATAATTAAGTTTAACTTCCACTTTTCAAGAAATGAGGTAGAAAACAATTCCCGAAAACATGTTGTCAAGCCAAAATTTAAGGAAAACACAACATCAAAACACGAACGGTGTTCGACATTATTGCAAAGCCTTTGTCAAACCTGATGAATTACAAACAAGCTGTTATTTATGTGTGAGCCTGCTCTTCCCTAAATTGTAATATAGAACAATTATTCGCCGAAGTGGACCAGCACTGAGGTGAATAATTGCTTTAGCATTTGCCTCCCAAAATTGTTTTCGCATACATTTTTTTAAAATTTTTACAATTTTGAGATGTTGGCTTGTCGCCCACTCATAATTTGTAAACAAAATATTTTGAAACATCCTGAGAGCATTTGTCTTATCTTATCTTATGTTGTCTATCAATATTTCATTGCCAAATTTTGTTGCTTTTTTGGTGTTGTTTGGCACGGCGAATTCGTTTATTGAAAAAAAGTTCTTCCTTAATGTAAACATAACTAGACGCCATCTTGTTTTGCTCAGAGGTTAATAGTGCAGGATATTCCGAGATAGAGGGACAAACTAGATTGCGCAGAATACACGATTAGCCCACGAAATAAATGCTAATGGCTGTTATATGACTTTCTTCTGTAGTGATGATGTCATCTCCTTCGGCTTATAGATAATTAATCACTTGACCTGTTTGTGACTGATTAGGTTTGACAAAGGCTTTGCAATAATGTTGAAATTTCATCGTCAGTACCACCGAGAGTGCGGGAAAGTGGAGTTAAATTTACTCCGGGCCCGGAAGAAATAAGAAGGTGCCCGGCTTGTCGAAGAATACAACATTAAATTCAGATTTTTAATAACCGAAAAGAACTGCTATTGCCTATGTGCAACCAGTGGTTCTTAGTAAAGTAAGGCAATATCACCATTTTCCTATTCCAATTTGTTAGCTTCTCTGTTCCACAGTCGACATAATATATGACTTTATCCCCTCGGTTCAAGGGTGCTAATCTCGACGTGCATGGAGCCCATTTACACGCTTGGTGACTAGGGCGAAAAAGTCTGCTGTGCGTATCTGTTTGTGTATAGGTTTATAAAATAACACGCGTCCTGCGCACGCTCTGATTGGACGAGCCTTATTTTCGCTCAGAGTGTAGAGACACGTTTGACGTCATTTTCACTTTGTATTAGAGTACGGAGAAATGGATGACGTCACAAATACGTGAAAAATCCTTGCTTATTTTATAAAACAAATAGAAAGTAGCTTTCGTCTCTCTGTGCTGTGATAGAAACATGAATGACACCGGTTCAACCGGAAGAATACCAGAAAACAGTCGGCTACGCCTCGTGTTTTCATTAGGCATTTTTCTGGTTGAAATGACGTCATTCATGTTTCTGCCAAAGTACAGGGAGACTCAAGCAATTTTCTATTTGTTAAATATATCCGTGGATTCCGAATATTTAAGTATGGGCACTGAAGCCCGGATTTAAGGATATTAATCTCGTTCTTTTTTGGTTTGTTTGCACCTGTTCAGAGTTGTTTACGACATTTGAATACTGAAGCCAATAAATGAACTTTAAAATGGGTAAATACGGAAGCGTGAGCGAAATGGTTTCGTTTAAAAAGAGTAAGTGCTTGGCAGTTGCGGCTGATTTGACTTCTTAAAGCCATCTTAGTTACTGGAAAATTCCCTCTCGGATGTTGAAAGAGCAGTTTTTCAACTTAGCTCCAGAGAATTTACTCGACTTATCACATTTTTGTGCCGAAGCTTTGAGTTGGTTTTTCCTGATGAATTTCGACAAAAACTAGGCATAAGGGAACTCGAAGTGGCGCTTGTTGGCTGGACATTTGATTTGCTACTCATTGTTTACGACATTCTTCGTTTATATTGAATGGATGCTGATTTGTATGAATCGAGACTTTTCATGTTATGGTAACCATGCACTTAGTCTTGCTATATAAATCACAGGTATGTCTAAATCTAGAAACCTTGAGTTACAGGTTTTGCAATCAGAATGGTCCGTTAATCTTACTTGCAGGTCATTGTTTTGAGCAGCTTTCGAAAATAGCTTCCCGACGCCATTCTTCCCTAAGGGAAACTTCTTGTACCAAATATTATCTCCTTTTCGATATTCGACTAGCAACTGCTTTCTTCAGTATTTTAAAACTTATTCATTCATTCAACTTTAAAACTTATTCATTTTAAAACTTATTCATTCAACAAGTTTGCAGTTGAACTCTATAGAGGTACCTTTGAATACTTGGCTGTCAAGCCGTTAGAGTTGCAGGCTTATACGCTTCACCGTTTTTCGAAAATACACATAAAACGAAGGCTTAACCGCGGAAAAACTACGTTTTTTACTTCTCCCTGCTCATTCTTCTTTACACAAAAGTTTTATAGGTTTGATTGTAGTATTTTGGTTTTTTTGTTTTGTAGCTTCAGGTTTGTGGTCTGCAGTAAAATTGCAGGATTCGTTCACGTTTCTTTTTTATCGATTTCGTAATTCGTTTCATCTTCGTCATATAAGTCTTATATCTTTGAATGAATAGTATAAATCTTTATAATAGAAGCTCTAAACGTTGGTAACCAATTTTGAGATAACGTAGAATTCTTCAGTTTTTAATGACAAAATGTCAAAAAAAATTTTCAGGCACGAGCAATCCGTGGTGTTCCTGTTCTACCAGTAACCTATTGTGAGAACGGTCTGTTTTTAAGGACAGTCTGGCCATGTAATGAAAAATGTTACTTTAAGACGAATTGAGTGAGAAGTGTAAATGGAAAACCACACGAAATACTACAAACAAGCACCTGATATATAGGGTCTTGATCCAAGCATTCATTGTTTTCATTGTGAGAATAAATCTGTTAAGCCTGGTTTACACAAAGCAAAATAACGAGATAACGGGGTCACGCGAAAGCAAAAGGCACTCAGTTTCTATCGATATGTCGATAGTGTAAACTAGGTAATATAATAAAAGCAAAGTAACGTGACAATATGGTATTAAGTACATGAGGAAAATCCTGGTCTTTTTGAGTCGTGATGTTCATGTCCTCATGTCGTTATGTTATTGGTGGTAACTTCAGCATTTGTAATCAGTAAAACTTCATTCTTACCAAACGTTTTAAAACAGAATTTAAAATTTTTAAATGTAAAGATGGCGAGTAATAATTTATGTATAAAAATATTTCCAGTTCTTGTTATTTTATGGTGGAATCGTTCAGGGCTTTTTATTTTTAATTTTTTTTTTTTGATTGCATTCATTCTCTCATTTATAAGACGGACGATTCGCTTATCAGAGGTTAAATTTTAGTGCCTTAGTCAATTTTGAAAAATTATCAATCTTACTAGAAGATTGGACGAGGGTTTGTGGTTTACACATATTTCTAGTACTACATGACGTTTACACTTACGTGACATCAATGTGCGTGGTTTCTCTGAAAGTACTACGTTGTTTCTCTTTAGAGCACAGACAGTATGGATTTGTCTTTCACGGAAAACTGGATTGACTAGATAGGAAAGAACGTTTGTAGACCAGCCATAACTTTTTTTAAAGCTTATTAATTACCTTTATTTATTAATTTAAATTTACAATTGCTTTACAGTTTTGTTCATTTTTCATGTTAAATTAACGATGATAAGTCGAGATTTTGATTTAAAATTATGTTTAACCTGGCAAAATATTTTCGAATCTGGATGAAAAGACGAAAATAGCCAAAATTTTGTTTCTGAAAATGTCGCCTCATATAATTTTGCGCCCGGGCCATGCTCTCCAGTCGACCCCGTCGGTATGGCACTGAGTACACTACCTAAATATTTCGTTTTCAATAGTACAGCCTAACTTTGACAATGGCAGTTCTATCTGGAATAGTTACAGCAAAGGAAACCTGTTATGAAAAATGCTAAATCGTCTGGTGTTAGCCAGAGTAAAATGACAGAGGTCTAACCCCACCAGGAAAGAGGTAATTGAGATGGTTTTCACACTTTGACTGCGAGAACTCTCCTTTGACGAGTAAAATCACCTAACGTTAGCCACAGTAAAATAATAGAAGTCTTATCTCAAGACACATTCTCAATTCGTTGTTTCAACATAAGCGTTAAATCCTTTAGTTCACTCATTAGTATTTAAGAGTGTGATAATGACTTGTTACCCTGCTCTCTTTTGAAATCACTGTGATAAACACTTATCACATACTAATGAGTGAATATCTTAATTTCTAACGACCAACTTTTCTTCGACTTTCAACTGGAAAAAAAAGACAAACTATTTCATTGTGGGTGAGTCATGAGATAATGTGGTTAATCAATGTTCACTCGTCTGATAAAGAATTTGACATCGCTCGTGAAGTTTGAACATCCACTCGGGGCCTACTCCCCCTCGCGCCCGTTAAGCTTCACTTGCGATGTTAAGTCCTTTGTCAAACTCATGACCATTGATTAAACGTTACATATCTGGCCGGCACACAGCTATGCATAAGACTCACATGCAATTAACCCTTTAACGCCTGAATGTTTTTCTTTTGTTCTCTTTTTTTTTCTTAGAATTCTCAATAATTCTTTTGTTCCTAGGCGTCCGATATATACGATACTGGGTGTTAAAGAGTAACGGATCGAAGTCGGGTTCACTAACTTTCAAATAAGCTAACAGAATGTTTTCCAGTGGAATTTGGTCACAACATCAATAATTTACATGAGTAAAGTAACGTAAAGGCTTAACAATGAGCAAATGTTTAGTACTTTGCCCGTGACATCATTTATTTGAAGACGTCGAAATGGTTGAACGCCTTTCTGCATGCGTATTTATTCCAGCTGCTGCAGATTTGGATAGGGTAAAGATTAATGCCTAGTTCAAATCTCGAAATTTTCATGTGCCAAACCAAATGCAAGTCAGTTTGGACAAAGGATCTTGCTCATTAACATTAAATTCGGCACATGAAAAGTTCGACTTTTGAACTGGGCCTTAGAGAAAACAAGTCAATCTTAAGGGAACCGAATTGCAGTTTGCAAGTAAAGAGAAGCGAATGGTTAAGTAACGAAGGAGGCGAGTCAGGAGAATTTAAGGTTACAAAAAGAAGGCTTGCGGTCACCAGCCAGGATTTCAATGACATTTAACTTTTATAGAAAAGCAAGTAATCGGAGGTTATATGTGAAAGGTCACTCGATATAACCGAAGGTAGTAGTTTTTGGCAGAATTTGTGAGCTGATGACTATTTAAATTGTTGACTCAATGACCTGGTTTCACCACTTTGATCTGCTTTTGCAAAAGAATATCTCCCAATGGACAAATTTTGAACCTTAAACTTGTAGTTTTTTGGCTTGTTGTATTTGCCAACTCATGTTGACAATGGGAAGCGTCTTCACTTTGCACAGTTGGATTCGGTTTTTACTTCGAAGAGATGAAATCAGATTTTATCCTCCGAATTTCGCAAATGGGGGACAACCCACCTATCTGTCAGATGATATTCAAGTTTGGTGTTTTGAAGTATCGAGGTTTTAATGTCAAGTAACCAGCATCTGTTCCTTGCCAACGGAGACCCAGTAGCGGTGTAACGACCTTGAGAACGAAGTCGAATGTTAGCCGAAAGACTTTGTATTCCTAGGGCCCGTTGTAACTTAGACCCCGTTCACACGATGCCGGTACGAAATTAAACCGTAATGAAATCATTACGGTTATAAGGCGTTCACACGATGCCGGTAGAGGTACAGTTTCATTACGGTTTCAAATCATTACCGTTAGCATTACGGTTTCAAATCATTACCGTCAGCACTACGGTCAAGGCCTAACCGAATGATTTCGTTACGGTTTCATTTCGTACCGGGATCGTGTAAACGGGGTCTTAATAGCGCTATCCATTCTCTCAACAAGTGAAATCTTATTTTATGCCCCGAATTGCACTATCTGGTAGATAACTCCTCGCTCAGCAAATTAAGTTAATATTCGCCTGTTCGAAGCGTGGATAGCGCTGGTCACTCACTGGGGCTACTCAGCTGAATAAGGTATTCGGCTTTGAACAACTGACCAAACTCTTTCGGGTTCGTAGCTAACACCAGTTCACATTGAACACGAAGAAATTATTCAACGAAACACTTTTCCGCGTTTGCGTCCCACTTCGCAATGTACCTCACCAAGAACTGAACTACCTGCTAACAAAATGTTGAATCCTTTCGCGGATGATCAGACATATCTGTACGATCTAATGTATGGAAATTGGATGCATGAACAAATTTCAATAGATTTTCAAAAGGATTTTGAATGGAATGCATAATTAGCAGTTTCTTTTGAAAAATCTTACCCTTATAATTATAAAGCTTGTAATCTGACTCATTTCTTTTGAGACAAGTCTCAGTTCACTGAATATATTTCTATTGACAGGAAGTCCAAATTTAGATCACTTGCGTTCATATGTTAGACAATCCATCTGCTGAACAACTTCAAAGTTCTGACGTTTAACAGACCGAATGATTTATGGAAATTCTTTTGTTTACAAGTATTTTTCCTTCAAATGGGGAATCAATGCCAGTGGCCTATAAGACTATTTCTTGTAAGACATCAGTCCCCCTAAAACTTTGACCACTCAGGTGAGAAGTTCTCAAAAATTCCTTCAGACTGAGATGCTAAACGGCTAGAGTCAATCGTACGTAAACAAAATCGATGAAGTCTTCCATTTCTCCCTTTTTTTAGAATGGAAAACGTCTTATTTGAAGAACCCATCACACAGCTTGCTCTCACATTGTGACGACTTTAGGTATGTTTATTCAATTTTTGGTGCATAATGTCGAAGTGTTTGGCTCAAAAATATTAGAAATACTGTCGTTTAGTGTATTCAAGTAACAATTATCATTGACAAGCTTCACACGCTCTTAATCCTAAGGAAAGACTTGAAAGTTCCAAAAGTACGTACTGAGATCGCCAAAACCAAAATCTTGTACAGTGGCGCTGTCTTGTTCAACTCTTTCCCAAACTCTTTAAAAGACATAAACAACAATACAGTGTACTCATTTAAAGAATCTTTGACAACACTATTCCTAAAACTAACGAAGTCGACCATCTAGAACAATTCGCATGTACAAATTGTAAATACATAATATCCTGCACTTGTTATCAATAAACATCAGTGCATTTATAACCTACTTATGGTAATTTAAAATTAACTTAACTGGACTATATATATAACACCGAAGGCCAACTGGTAGAATACTTTGGTAAAGTTGCTATATCTTTATTAAATGATAATGGAATAAATCATACGCGTCAGTCGTGCATGGAAGCCGGACAGCGGTGAAAACTTTTGCACCTCAACTGAGGCGCTAAAATGGGAAGCCATGTTCATCTAGGCTGGCACGTGTCCCCAGTGTCCAGGAAGGATCATAACACTTGTGTAGCCCAGCCAAAGACAAATAAAACATCAATTACTCATTCAATAGTACTTTGGTCACTCAAACCACTCGTGCACGCACTTTGTCTAGAACTGCAGCATAACACAACTTTAAATTACGAATGAGTCAAAATAATTTTTCATTTGTTTGAAATGGTATTTATAATGATGAAGGATGGCGTTGACATTTTCTCGATGTAACACAGATGTAGATTACATCATTATAAATATCTTTATAGGTTTAATAAAGGAAATATTTGCAAATATATGTTATAACGCATAAAAAATCTTGCGTGATGCAGAGGAGTGTAGCTACCATTTCGTTAATGATTAAATGATCACATTATTTCCGGTGAGGCAAAGAACTGGGCACGATTAGAGACCTCGTGAGGAGGAAGGACTTTCATGTTTTGTGTAAAACTTAATGGTAGGCTAATATTCATGAATGTGAATGTTATGAGTGTAAGCTTCATTGTAATTGGAACTGTGAATTTAATTGGAAAACGGAAATACACACAAAGGAAGTGTTTTCAACGTTCGTTTGGTTATGTTCGATCAAGTACTGGTGTAAATACGTGGATAGGAATCCACAAGGAAGTTTACTAAATGAATTCGACAACTAGGCGCGCCTTGGACCATTTTACCACAGGTTTCCTATGTGTGGTCACCAAACAACAATGTTTGCCTCCTTTTCCTCTGAAATCTTACTACGGCCTTATGTATTGCTTACAAAATCGCTTATTAGCACCAGTTTCTCTATTAATATAATTACTGACCCGCATCAAAGCCTATTGTTTTCACTCTGTATTATATTAGCGAATACAGTCAGCAAAATTATCCAAGTCGAGTTTGTGTGATTTTCCTCGCTAAATTCGCAGGTACAATCCAGAGAAAACATCGGCACAAAGCGTTATTGGATATAATGCAAGCAACTTCGACCTGCCGCCTCAGCTGCCTGCATCATATGAAATAACGCTACGTGCCTCAGTCATTATCTTTTATATAGAATGTTGACCAATATTACCTCAGTCGACAGATTTGATAGTCCACCAAACATTTCTTACTTCGATTCATTTCATCTACTGGATAAGTTTACCCGAAAAGTGCAACTCCTTATGTATTCACTTATTTTGTATTTACCTATTTTGTATTTATTTATTTTGTATTTACTGGGAAAAGGAGAAATTTGACATAGAAAGGCCAGACAATCAAGGGAGTTTATTTACTATCTTCAGATGAATAGAAGCAGAAGTGTTTCTCAAATATTTTTGAAGAGGATAATAAACCTGCATTTGAGACAAATTGGAATATCCACTCGGGCTTGTCCATATGACCATGAATGTCTGTTTTCTAAAGTGATTGATTTTATCTCGAATTTCATGCTCAAATTTTATTACTTACTATCTGTGTCAACTCTTTTCGACATATTTATAACAACACAATGCAAGAAACTTCAATTTTGTATTCAGGTCAGCTATTAGAAGTATTATAACACCTCTTTCGTTCATATGTTTGATTATTTTCTACTAAGACCAAAATCTTCCGACAGACGCCTAAGTTACAGTTCCGCGACAAACAGCTATTCAGAATAGCAGGGGTGTGGGTGATCGTCCCTCGCAACTATCTAGCTCCGTTACTATTAAGGACGAGAAAATAACCAGAATATTTCATCAAAAAATTCCTCTAATGCTTATGTTTTTCACGATGTGCTCATGCCTATAATTCTTACGCCTTCATTCATGTCTTCTTCCATCCCTTAAAGCAATGTTATTGTTTATACTATTAATCTACGCACATGTTGGCTTCTGCAAAACTTTTACGTCTCCTTTCACTCCACCTCTAAAATCATTCCAATCTGTTGAAATTTCCAAGATTTCACTTCCTGTGAGTACTTTACTCCATATTTTTACCTCGGTCATCTCTCCTTGAACCATTTGAGTGACTTAAAAGGCTCCTCCTTGGACGTCTTGATCCTGCCCTAGGACCTCGGTCCCTCCCCCTCTTACCGTTTTTAAGCTCCTGAAACCATCACTATAATCTACAATCATTCCATCTTTGTAAAATTGTACTGTCCAGATTGACATGACCACGTAAAACAAAGTGCCATTTTCTGTCATTGATTATCACTCCCGTAGGCACAGTTTTGAAATAATATTTAACTATATGAAACGTTCTTGCCGATTCTAAAGGGCTTTAATCCCCTTGATTTTATTTTATCATCAGGATTTTAAAATCTCACAAGAAAGTTTAAAACTGTTATCTTTGTGTAAATTTACCGTTAAACCCTTTGTGTTGAGGTACCGCTGAATGCTTAGTTGAAAATACGTAAGAGTTGCAGGTTTATAAGCCATTTTTCTTTTTTATTGATGTTTTACCGTGGAAAAAGTACGTCTTTTACTTCCCTCTTCTCGTTCTTCTTTCGACAAAACTTGAACAAGGTTTGCTTGTCGTATTTTGTTGTATGTTTTGTATTTCCGATTTTTTTGTCAGCAATAAAAATACAGAACTCGTTCATGTCTTCTTTGTTTATTTCGTCGATTTCGCAGTTATTTTCATCTTCGTCACCGAAGTCTTGTACCTCCGGATGAATACTTAGCAAAAATCTTTATCACAGCACATCATACATATTTGTAACAAACTTTGAGATAATGTAGAATTTATTAATTTTCTAAGTAAAAAAAATATCAAAAAAAATATTCGATCTTGAGCTGTACGTAATGTTGACATCCCACTGATAACCTATGAGAATGCTCAATTTTTAAGACGGAAAGTCTAGTCACCTAATAAAAAATCTTTCTTTAAGGCAAATTTTAGGGAAAAGTTTGATTGGAAAACGACACAAAATACCTCAAGATCGCAACTAATACAGGTTCTTGATATTATCATCCATTGTTTAATAATTTACTTGTGTGGATGGATCTCTTAGCATTTGTTAAGCCGTTAAAGGTTATTCTCACCGAACGTTTTGTTTTAATAAAACAGAATTGAAATTTTAAGCGAAAATATGACGATAGGCAGTTTAAATGTAAAATAATTTCCCGTTTCGATTGTTGTTAATTTGTGGCCAAATTGTGGGTGGGATTTTTATTGCATTCACTCTTCCTGTTATAGTAAGAACGATTTGACAATTTTGAAACATTATCAAATTACTCGTATTCTAGGCAGATATATTGGAAGGGTGGGCGAGGGTTTGTTGCACGCACGTATTTCTAGTAATGTGAGTGCTTTGGTATATAAGTTGCCGTCCGAGCCGAGGTGGAAATTCAGGCCCAACAGATCAACGAAGACTTTCTTTAATGGACGACAACCCAACAACAATTCACGTAACTAACAACGTACACGTGTAATTTGTGCATAATCACACGTCAGCTACACGGTCTCGTCTACAATACATGGCGACTACAAACTAAACATAAAACTATCGTTGCCCAATGCTACATATCAAAGTCGAGAAACGGAATTAAAGATCTGACGTTGGAAAATAGTGAAAAAAAACTTTTTGTTTTTGGATTTTCTACCTTTCCTACTTACTTGGATTTTGGATAGTTTATCGAAGCAATCAACTGATTTTGACCTTTTATCAGAAATTCGTTGTCATCAGTAGACACTGAGTAGGATATATAATGAGCTTCTCCCTTGCCTTGATCTGTCTGATTTCTTTTAACCCAGAAACATGCAGTAAGTGCCATCATGTTTGGTCCTCCCTTAGATATCACGTAATCTGAGATGCTTCTTCTATGGAATAATATGGACCATTCTGCGCCTAAAGTTAAAAATAAATAAAACAAAAAAATGAGATAAAAAAAATCTTCCGCTGTGGGTACAGTCGGGTCGTAATTATCTGTACCTTCACATGTAAAAATGCGACATGTTCTGTCAAACCTCTTACTTCTCATCAAAGGTCAGTGACTGTGCGATTTCATACAAGCCGGATAAATTGAATAATACAATTCGCTTGTGCCCCTGTTTAGTTTATAGCGTGATTTATAGTGCAGCATAACGACTCTTAATTAACTTCTTAGGAGGTATAAGCCTCGTCGTTCAAAATTTTTAAGAACGGTAACGCCATTATCACCCGTTACCCTACAACTACACCCCTGGTTATCGTGCGTTGCTCTATAAAAAGTCTCATGTTTACGAACTTTATTTAATCACGGAAATCTCACTCATTATACAAAAAATGCTCTTCCGGAGAGCCGTGAGGACAAGAAACTAAGTTTAAAAAGTAAAATTACACATTTTGACTTGATATTTTTTCTTAAAAACATCTATATTAGGACTAGCCTTAAGGTCCTCAGGGAGCGAATTCCAGCATGTTGCTCCCCCGTAGACAAGACTTGACTTAAGGAAATTGGCATTAGGCTTGGGGATAGAAAGATTAATCAAATTTCCTCTAGTATTGTATTCATGTACTGTATCTCTTGTTGAGAATTTATCTGCGAGATACGAAGGAGCCAAATTGTGAGTTATTTTATACATTAGGGTGGCTTTGTTTGCCAACCAACGATCTTCAAGTTTTTGCCATCCTAATTGTGCTAACGTGTCAACGGATCTGATCTCATAGCCAGAGCGGGTAATTATCCGGCTCGCTATTTTTTGTAATTTTTGAAGTTTGTCTTTAAGGCCCTTACCACATGAGTCCCATAATAATGAGCAATAATCAAAATGGTGTACCACAATGGCATTATAAATCTTAATAAGGGAGTCACGTGGCACATAATCGCGTATTCTTTTCAAGATTCCTAGACCCTTTTTAACTTTTTTGCAAACATTTTCAACATGTTCGTGCCATTTCAGGTTCTCATCAACAATTACCCCGAGGATCTTTTTGTATCTTTCTCTCTTTAAAGTAACTTGATCCAAGAAAAGATTGGGATCAGAGTCTAATTTAGCAATTCTTTTAGCCGAGCCAATAATCATATATTCACTCTTAATACTGTTTAGGCTAAGACGATTAGCCGTCAGCCAGTCATTAAGGTTCGCTAGGTCAGCATTGAATCTACTTTCAAGATACATAACATCAGTGTCTCCGGATGTGAGACTAGTACCATCAGCATACATACTAGGGAGAGTAACTGAGAGGCACCCGGGTAAGTCGTTTATTAAGATCAAAAATAATAATGGGCCCAAAATAGAGCCTTGGGGAACACCACATTTTAAAGTTCGTGTTGTAGAAACTGCTCCATTAAAGAAACTTTGCTGGGTCCTATTAAAAAGATAGGATTGAAACCAGCTGAGTTCATTTTCGAAAATACCGTAAAATTTCAGTTTACCTAATAAAATGGGGTGATCGACAGTGTCAAAAGCTTTTTTTTAAATCTACAAACCCTGCGATATTAATTTTACCATTATCCATGTTGTTTAGCCAGTACATAGTATCTTTAAGCAAGGCAGTTAACGTGGAATGAAATGGGCGAAAACCTGATTGATGATCTGTCAAAAGATTGTTTGTATTAAGATAACTGTAAAACTGTGAAAAAACAATCTTCTCAAAAATTTTGGAGACCACGGACAAAACTGAAATAGGTCTGTAATTATTCATGTCACATTTATCGCCTTCTTTGTAAATTGGCGTAACTTTAGCTTTCTTCCAACCATCAACAAATATTCCCGAAGAAATAGACTTGTTAAAAATTTGGGATAATGGATCTGAAATAATAGTCACAGCAGTTTTCAATTTTGGCATGGAATTTTGTCCAGACCTGCTTCTTTATTTGACGGCATTTTGTGAATTACATTTGCTGCACAACCTGGACTAATATGTTTAAATTTAAAACTATTGCTCGTTTGTTTTAAAAACACCGTGGGATCACATGTGGTATGCGGAATCTGACAGGCTAGTTTTGGGCAAATATCGTCAAAATGATATTTAAAATTTTCTGCAATAGTCATACAATCAGTAATAATATTGCCGTCTACCTTCAGCAAATTGACATTTGTCGATTTTGTAGGCTTTTTTAATAGACTGTTAAGTAGCTTCCAAGTCTTTTTAAAATCACTCTTATTTGCTTCTAGATTACTAGTGAAATAAAGAGATTTTGCAATCTCGATCTTTTTATTCACTTCATTTCTAGTGGACTGATATAAATGCCAACTTATTTCGGACCGATTTTTAGCTGCACGCCTTTTTAAATCATCTCTACGAAACATTAGTGCTTTTAGGTCAGAAGTTAACCATGGAGCTTCTAAGTTTTTTACACGCTTAGTTTTAATAGGAGCATGAATATCCAAAATCTTAATAAACAAAAGTTTTCCACACAAGCCACATTTCAGTGGGATCATCAGAAAGTTCTATCATGTCCCAGGGCACTTTACTAAGGTCATTTATGAATTGATTAGCATTAAAATTTCTATAATTACGGGCCTCTATTATCCTGGGTTTTTCTTTGGGAGCAATCAAGAGTCGAACATCATAGACTAAATTATGATCGCTAATTGATAAAGTGCAGACACCACTTTCCCGAATACGATGTGGGGCGGTAGTCATTGTGTGATCAATTAGAGACTGTGTGCTACTTGTAATACGTGTGGACTCTTTAATAATTGTTTGTATTGATATTCATCATATAAAGCAATCAGTTTAGAAGTATGTGATGTCGGGTGTTCACCCAATAACTTGCAGTTAAAATCACCCAAAATTATCGATTCATTATTGTCCAATATATCACGTTTGGCAAGATACTCTTCGAATTTCTCTAAACTATTACTATCGCTACCAGGAGGTCTATACCATGTTGTAACACAAAAGAGTTTAATAAATTTTCCAATTATTTCGATAGTTAAAATTTCAAGATCTCAGAAGTTTGTTTTCAAATACGGATGGTATTATACTAAAGAAGCTATTGAGGTATCGCCTTATTTGACTAGTTGTAACGAATCTGTTTCCAGTCAGTGTTACGTTCATCAACAGCAGTTAAAGTAAGCCCCTGTCACGTTGGTGGTCCACTGAAACCAAGTGATTATTTCAAGAAAATTTATGCATGTAATAGGAAATCAAATAATAATCTAAACTAATGCCGCAAATGTTGCGCAAACTCCATGTCAAAAAGTATAGATCGAAATCATACTTATCTGTCATAAGCTGGTCTGAAGGTTTATATCCATACGTTAACAATCGAGTGAATGGTTTACTAATATACGCAGGAAAATGTTCGTACTGCTCTTCTTTTAACTTATACGAAACTTTTTTAAATGCGGTGAACTGTCTGTCAGCCAAATAAGAGTTTGAGTTAACGGTCGAAACTGGAAATTGACATTTTTAACTATAATCAACTGGTTTTCGGGGACGAAACAACATAGTAAGTTAAGCCTGTTTCTCTCAACAATTTTACAGTCCTCCTCATCACAATAATAGTCGGACTAATAAGCTAACTAAAGCAAAAGACATTAACTATTTGCGACTTTATGAGCTAGTCCTCAATCGGTGGCGCAAATACAGGCATCTGGGGGTAGATTACTTCGCGGTCCCCATCCCTGTCGATCTGGACGACACGGAAGACGTGTAAGTAGCAATTTGAAGATACTAACATTTTCTGGTCCATACCTGACTTTGGTATTTTACTCTGGCGATCGTCGCACGATCTTACTCTGATTAACACCAGACAAATTTACTCAAGCTGAGGTCAGAAAATTTTAATCTGGCTAACGTCAGACTATTTAACAGTGGCTAACGCCAGACTATTTTACTGTCGCTAACGCCAGACTATTTTACTGACTAAAATAACTGAAACCCATTCAATGTGGAAAGAAATGACATCCGGACAACAAACCTGGCAAAAACTAGATTTGACGGATGGTCAGATCTTCAAGTCTGGTTCTCGCGAACAACATAAGCATAATGGTAAAATCAATGAGTAAACAAAGTATGATGCCTCCTCTAAGATTTGCGAAGACAAAACGACATGAATTTTTCTTTGTTTAGTCTTTTGTTCGGCTCGTGGCGTATGCTTCGATTACGATCATATGCACATGCTTATGTTTATGACGATCCTTATGTCTCAGGCTTCACTTTATTCCTTGGTTTTCCTTTTTGTTTTGTCCTTGTGCTTATGCTTATGCTCACGTGTGAACCAGCCCATAGCACAACTCGCCAATACAAGTTACCATTTGTACGATCTGCCACGGATCGTACAGATAATTTTTCGAAAATGAAGGTTCGTCGTTGTTCACACTGTTGGGTAAATCTTATTTCCTTTTTCATCGTAGCGTTTGCCAAATGTGCATCATGAGTGTGGCTGCCAAAGTCAGGTTCACTAACTTCCTAGGAGCCAACAGAGGATGTTTTCCAATAGGATTTGATCATGACGTCAATAATTTCATGAGTATTACAAGATAAAGGCTTAACAATTGTTATGAGCCGGTCCCTATTAAATTATGTGGCTGCATTTGGTTCAATTTGCTCGCAACAAAGAATACAAAACCAGCTATATTTTCAACTATTTATTTTACTTTGTTTGTATTGCTTAAAGATTAGCATAGGTGTATCGGCCGGGGGGCACGGGGGAACACAGGCCCCCTAAAAGTTTTGCTATCGGGCAATTGAGCTGAAATCCATGTGTAATTCAGGCAAAACATAATTCCCATCAAAGTTGATAAAAGATATACTTAAAAACTTAAAAGAACCGCGGACTACAATGAATAATTAAGTTGAATAATGCCAATATTAATTGCCTTTAATATATTTTGTCATATATGAAGTATACCTGTATATGAATGATGATGGCTTATGGCTGTTTTGCGGGCTCGTTGCCTTCCACGAGAAATTTGTAAACAAGTTAGTAAAAGACAACCTGCACGAAAAAATAAACATTTTGGGATTATTATTTCAGCAAGCATCTTTGCTATTAGAAAAGGTATCTCTGATTTTTTAATTCTATTTTCTTTACACGACCATGGCTAAGACAACAATTAGATTTACAAATATGAATATGTGCTAGTCTACATTCTAGAAGATAGCAACATGTCAGAAATACTGAAATAAGAAAATCTTACGATTACATCTTTTCGCGTCTTATCAGGTTACTGTAGACTAAATAGATTATATTATTGCAGGCTGTCTTTATGCCTTATATGCAACGAAGTTGTATTAAACCACGGCGATTAAACTGTACCTTAGTGATGATCGTAGTGAAACGTCGCTTTTAAGACGTGTTGTATGTATTCAACACAATAGACAATGAGATAAGTTTCTACATTATCTATGGACTGTCGTATTTAATGCATTCGACACGGCTTTTCTTTAGAGCGACATTTGAAACCGTCATTGAAACGGATCTTATACTGATACTATGCAATACAGAATCTTACCATTAAGGCGATATCTGAACTGTTACTAATTCAGTAAATTTATCCGTTTTTGTTGCAAATATAGTTTCATCTATTTCAACAGCATCTCAAAATAAATGCACTTATGCACCCAATTTTATTGCGCGATTATAAGAATTCAATTCTACTGATAAAATGTGTCGTGTTACATCTCTTTAGTTTGTTAATCGCTTATTAAACTGATTGTGTTAACACTGCTAAATACCTTGACGATAATCCTAAGTGCTAAAACTTTTATAAAAGCCGTGCAATTTTTCTTTTTGTAGAATGTAGTTCAGTAGATAGTCTGGAATATGACCATTATTAACGAATATTTGTTATTATGACAGACTTACACAAAACAAATAAAACCTATTACTATTAAGTCTGGATATTTACATTCGTCCTCGAACTTAGGCAACTAATTATAGACAAAGAAGAGCTTGCAGCACTAAAATGTGACTATTTATACGTTTGCATGTTTGTCATTGTTCCAGAATCCAACAATCAAAAACAGCCTTGCCATTACCAAAAATGTCTACACCTTCACAGAAGAAGAGAAAACGGCACTATCGGTTTCGTGTTAGATGTTCAATCTGTAACGGGGAAATAGATTCTGACCATGGGAAAAAACATGCCGAAGTTTCTCATCCTGGCTTAAAAAACGTTAAGTTTACACCTGTAGCATCATACGGACAACCTACTTTAGCTTCTTTGTTCAAACGCACCAAATTAAGTAATCCAACAACATCTGATGCATCTCGTAGTTCTAAAGATACTGAACCAAACGACGCGGTTGTTGTTCAGCCTGCTTACCCTGAAAAGAGTTATCTCGATGAGACCATCAATGCAGGCGAAAATACCGATATGCTGGAAAATGCCGAAGCCATTACCGACAGCTCAAATTTCCACAGAAACACTGGTTCTGTAGTTAAAGATGACGGTGAAAATGACAATGAAAGCGTGACGCCAATTGACGAATATCCTGATTTGCAATTGCCTGATAAAGGAGAGGGACCTGTGACTGTTAATCTGAGTCTACAAGAAAACCCTGCTTTTGAAGTTGAAGATGGCAATGGAGATGAAAACGACAGTTTACTGATTGACGAAAATCCTGATTTGCCTGATAAAGAAGGGGGACTGGATACAACTGATAAAGCTGTATCATCGAAAGGAAACATAGATCTGGTGAAAACTCCGTTACCAGATTTTCCAAATCAGCCTATACGGAAACAATACGCACCTCGAAGCTATGGTAAAAAGATTCGTGATTTCCAGGCGAAATGGTTAAAGGAACACCCCTGGCTCAGCTTTGAACAAGAGGAACATCACGCCATTTGTTGGGCATGTCAAAAATTTATGAATGAAAGTAATTTCTCATTCAGCGATTGGAAAAAACCGGAGAGACTCAACAAACACGCAAAAAGCAAGTGCCACACAATGGCAATGACGGAGTGGATCTTTTCAAAAACTGTTGGTAGCGGGCAATCAGTCATCGACCTACTTGATTCTCATCATAAAGACACAATAAAAGCGAACAGACAATACATGAAAATCATTATTGAATCTCTAGTATTTACTGCACAACAAAATATAGCACAGCGAGGGCACGAAGAAGACAGAAGTAGCATCGCAGAGGAATCTGATGTCAACTGAGGTAACTTTATTGAGTTGTTGCACTTTCGAAGTAAAGATATTTCTTGGTTTAAACATAAACTCGAAGATCAACTTAAGAAGCACAGTCAGTGGACATCACCTTTGATTCAAAACGAGATTCTGGAGTTGGTAGGTGATTTAGTGCTGGAAGAAATATCCGATGAAGCACGGGAAAGTAAAGAAATTGGTATAATAATCGATGAAACGTCTGACATTAGTCGTACAGAGCAAGTGTCCGTCTGCCTTCGCTACCTGAAAGATGGTGTTACAAAGGAAGTCTTTGTTGGTTTCTATGATACCAAATGCACAGAAGGACTTGCCCTGTATGAGTTGATTAAGAAAGTTCTTGACAAATTGAAGCTGGAGATTGTAAATATCGTTGGGCAGTGCTATGATGGCGCTAGCAACATGTCTGGTGTCCATAAAGGGCTAGCCATTCGAGTCAAAGGAGATAGCCCTCAGGCTACCTACGTTCACTGTCACCCACACAATTTAAACTTAGCCTTCCAGGCTGCACTCTCCGAAATCGAACCACTACGAAATGCGTTAGGGACTGTGCAATCCATCTACACGTATTTGGAGGCTAGCCCTAAGCGACATGCCCTTTTTGGTGACGTTCGTGTTGACAGCGAGCCAAAACTCACATTGAAATCCCTAAGTGAAACAAGGTGGGTCGTGTCGTTACGAGTCAGTTAATGCAGTTATTCGACAAGTTGAGAGTATTACCAAAGCATTGTTTGAATTCACAGATGTTAAAGATGCAAAAACATTATCGGACGCGAATTCATTGTTTAATGCCATTTGCGATTTTGACTTCGTCTTATGTCTTGTTATTCTCAAAATAATATTGTCAAACGTAAATGCCCTATGTAGGTATTTACAAAGTAGCACTATGGATGTTATCAGTGCCCGTAAAACCGCAGAAGGAACAGTTAATGCTCTTCAAGGTTGCCGAAATGACAAAAGCTTCGATACTGTGTCGCAAATGGCGGAACTCACTGGCAACAAAATAAAGCACGTAACAACAGATACCAAATTCTCGTTCAAAGAGGCAACTTTGCCAAGAATTCGCCAGCCATCGACACGCCTTCAAGCTCTTGTTGCAGAATCATCTGAAGGTCACACTCGCCACATGACAGCCATTGGTCACCATCGAGTGAACACGTATTTCGTAGCTTTAGACAGTTATCGAGGAAATTAAAAAACGACTCACTGTGGATGACCAGAATATTTTGTGCGCTCTCGGTGATGTGGTATTGAGCAACAAGCCGTCAGAAGATAGCGAGGACAAAGTTGCTAAGTTTTATGAATTAGGCAAAGATTTAATTCAAGTAGAAAAGGCTATATTCTCCAACTTCCTTTTACAGTCTGCTTGTGAAACGAAGCGAACACCTATTGCAATGGCAAAATTCATGTCCGTGAAGAAGCTCGACATGATTTTGCCAACATTTTTCTGCCTGTGCAACATCTTAGCTGTGATTCCGGCTACGTCGTGGTCAGTCGAGCGTTCGTTCAGTTGTCTTCGAAGGCAGAAGACATACACTCGAAACACCATGGCACAAAGTCGACTTAATCGCCTTACAGTTTTAAACATTGAAAGAGCCTTTACCAATCGTGTGATGAGGAACGTTGATAAAATCATTGACATTTTTAGGCAGCGGAAAAATCGAAAATCATATTTTTTCTGATTTTCTATCGATGTATTTCATCCAACTGGAAATGAAAATGATTGATACAGACCGTGTATATCTATGTAGAATGTATTTAATGTATACAAATTTGAACTTTAAGAGTTTGCAAAGATTATGAATCAATATTGCAGAAACATTGAACATTGTTCTTAGTTTTTGTCTTAGTGTTTCCAGACATTTCGGTTAAGCTTCTCCTAAAGCGGCCTTTACACAATCATACTCATTTGTTTATAAAAGCACATACAAAATCTCGAACAAAGTTGTATATGTTTACTGTGTAACATAACGCAAAGCGGTCAGGCAAACCAATACTGTGCCTACCCAAACAAGATTAGGCTCGTACGCCAATGAAGATTAGCGTCTTTATTCTTTCAAACCTTGAAGTATGTATTATACTGCCGTGAGACTGAGCACAATTCTTATCACTCCGTACGCTCTTTGGATTTCGGTTCTGTTGATTTGTTTGGTTCTTGACTTTGATAATTTTATTTAAGACGTCGGTTCGTAATGATGTTATTCAGGCTAACGCCTTATGAACGATACATGCACTGCTGAGTTGTGCTCTGCCTTTTATACGTTTATCTAGGAGAAGAAACAATAGATTATGACTTATTTCCCTTACGTTAAAGGGTGCGTCAAAGCTTGTTCCAGCACAGGATGTCCGTTACATTATCTTGTGGGCTAAGGCGTTTTCCTGTTGCGTTTTGAAGTTGAAACTATTTCCCCACTCATGCACGAAACCAAATTACTCATGAACGAAAGCAATTTATCCGAAATATAATATCTACTATATTGCCAAGTATATCTCATACATGCAACACAATAAGCAAATTTTTAGTACTTTGCCTCTGATATAATTTATTCGAAGACGTCGAAACGGTTGAGCTGCCGTCCAACTCGTGCATTTATTCCAACAGCTGCAGATTCAGACAGCTCCGAGACTTAGAGAAATCAAGTCAATCTTAAGCGAGCAGAATGGCAATTTGGAAGTAAATAGAAGCAAATGGTTGAAGAAAGAAAGTGGTAAGTCAGGAAAAAATTAAGGTCACAAAAAGAAGGCTTTTGTTCTCCAGCCAGGGTTTCAGTGACGTTTTAAAGAAAAGCAGGTAATTGGAATGCATCGAGGTTTCATGTCAAAGATCTGTTGGTATAACCGAACGTAGTTCGATCTGCAAAATTTCTGGGAGTTAATTGATGGCTTTTTAAATTGTTGGCTCATTGACGTGATTTTATATGTTTCATCGGCTACACCAAAGGAATATCTTTCCAATGGACAACATTTAAACCTCAAATCTTTCACTGCCGGAGCTCTCGCTTTGACAAGATCGTCTAGCGTTAGCTAGAGTAAAATAATGGAAGCCTTATCCCGCTGGAAAGAGTAAAATTTCTCATTTTTCGGGCTTGTTCTATTTCCTAGGTCTGTTGGACAGGGACACCCTCTTGACTATATACTATTCGATTAGATTTTATCCTCGGAATGGCACTTGTGGGGGATAACTAACTTTTTGGCGGATAAACTTCAAGTTCGGTAATTCAAAACATCACGATTCTGGTGCCACTTGACTAGCCTCAGTTCCTTGCAAACGGGGTGGCGGTTTAAAGACGTTAAAAACAAAATTGATTGTCAGCCAAGAGACTGTAATGATAATATAGGTCGGGTTTTTTTGGTGACTTGCACTTTACTCCGTGTTTAAGAACAACAACAAAAGCTGATCCCTTGCGCATACATGGCGTGCACATCACGTGCCATGTCACACAACTTGTCACATCTTCCCCGTTTTAACAGTAACAAAGAAAACATATATAAGATTATCTAAGCTAATTGACAAAGGTAAATGTCTGAGATTATCTAACAATATCCAGATCACTTAGTTACAAAGTCCTTTAGCCAACTTGGTGGTCTTACTTGACGCTTGGGTCTTGACAGTGGGGCAGGTCCAGGTGTTGCCGGAGTAGGTGCTCCTTGTGGCTGGCTATCACTGTTGTTGGGTGGCTCCAACTCATCCGGCACTTCAACGCTTGATTCACCTGTGCTGATGATGTCCCGGCGATTTCTTCGGAAGCTTCCCCTTTCGGTTTTAACGGTGTAACTTCTTGGCCCTTCTTGACCCACACGCTGACCAGTGGTCCACGTTTCTTGACCAGGTAGCTTCATGCGCACAGTCTCACCTTCTTCTAGTGGCTTTAATGGTTTGCTGTGTTGATTATAGTAGAATCTTTGACGTTCCTTGTTGGCTATAATCTTTCTAGTGTCATCTTCAGTGGGATAGCTGGGTTGCAAGAGAGACCCAGCTACTGGGAGTAGTGTCTTGCACCTCCGACCAAACAGGCGCTGTGCTGGGCTGGTGCCGATTCCAGCGCTTGGAGTGTTTCGCCAATCGAGCAAGGCCTGGAACTCAGATCCACCAGAGGTCTTGCATTTCTTGAACAATCTCTTTACTGTCTGCACTGCATTTTCCGCTTTCCCATTGGACTGTGCATACCTGGGGGATGAGGTCTTGTGATCAAACGTCCACGACTTTGTAAACACACTGAACTCTGCGGAGGCAAACTGAGGTCCATTATCTGTTATGAGGGTATCAGGAATACCAAACCTTGCAAATATCGCTTTCAGCTCCTTGATTACAGCGCGGGATGTGACCGATTGCAGACGGGCAACTTCAATATAGTTGCTGTAAAAGTCACTGACGACAAGCAATGTCCTGTTGTCAAACTCACAAAGGTCAGCTGACACTTTACTCCAAGGTCTGGAAAATAGGCTCCTTTCTCTGGCCGCTGCGATGAGTCAAACAAACTTCACATTTGGATATGTACTCTTTCAGCTCCACAGTCATGCGAGGCCTGAAGAAAGTTTCTCTTGCTCTTCTTATGCAACCCTCTATCCCGATGTGAGAAGAGTGTGTCTTCTCCATGAGCTCTTTTCTCAGAACTCTGGTTGCAACCAGCTGCTGACCTTTGAAGATAAGTTCTTCTTGGACGGTTAACTCATCTCGGAAGTCGAAGTAGGGATGCGCACACTCCGGTATCTCTGCCTTGTTGTCGGGCCAACCTTCCCTTATAAGATGTCTGAGGGTTATCTGCACAGGGTCATCTTCTGCTGCGTGTTTTAGTTGCTGCCACGTTTCCTCTCTTACCGGCATCCAAGGTCGATGGTCTACTTCCTCAAACTCTTTTGCTAGCTGGCATGCATTTACTTCAGGCAGATAGGCTCGGCTCAGAGTATCGGCGAGGAAGAGATCTTTACCTTTCTTGTACTTCACTTTTAGGCTGTATCGCTGAAGACTTAGCAACATTCGCTGTAGTCGTTTTGGAGCTGTTGCCAGGGGCTTTGTGAATATCGGTTCCAGTGGCTTGTGGTCTGTCTCGATGTTTACCACCTTCCGGCCGTAGACATACGCGTGGAAACGGTCACACGCGAATACAATTGCCAGAAGCTCTTTCTCAATTTGTGCGTAGCGAGTCTCTGTAGGGGTGAGCGCTCGTGATGCATAGGCCACCGGTTGACCCTTTTGTAGCAACGCCGCTCCAAGGCCACTCTGGAAGGCATCGCACTGCAACGTGATCTCTTCATTCAGATTGTAGTAACGCAACACTGGAGTGGCTGTAACGGTATCTTTAAGCTTGCTAAATGCGGCTGACTGGGCATCATCCCATACAAACTCTACGTCATTCTGCGTCAAATCTCTCAAAGCCTTTGTGATGTCTGACAGCTGTGGCAAGAACTTAGCGAGATACTGTGCCAAGCCCAGAAGGCGTTGAACTCCGAGCTTGTCGGTAGGCGGTGGCATGTCCAAGATGGCTTTAACTTTAGCAGGATCGACTTTAAGTCCTTTTTCCGTCGCTAAGTGTCCAATGAAGAGTACTTCCGACTGCCTCAATTTCATCTTGTCTGGGTTCAGATGAATGTTCTGCTTCTCACTACGATCTGGAAATGCCAAGAGGTTCTTGTCGTGATCCTTTAACGCTTCCTCATAGCTTTCACCGTACCCCACGACCAAGAAGTCATCCGCAACAACTTCAGTTCCAGCAAGACCTTCTGCAAATTCATGCATCTTTCTCTGGAACACTTCTGGTGCAGAGGATATCCCGAATGGCATTCGTTTCCATCGATATCGGCCAAAGGGTGTGAGGAAGGTTGTCAGGTATGACGACTCCTCCTCTAGCTTAACGTGCCAGAAGTCATTACGCACGTCTTGGAGTGTGAAGACTTTAGCCCCATGTAGTCGCGTAGCAATTTTTTCTATCGTTGGAAGTGGGTAGTGCTCTCTTCGAATGGCCTTGTTGAGATCTTTTGGGTCGAGGCACATCCGTAGCTTCCCATTTTTCTTCGTTACCGCCACCATAGAGCTGATCCATGGTGTGGGTGTTGTGACGGGTGCTATCACTTCTTTCTGAACAAGATCCTCTAAGGTCTCCTTGAGCTGAGGTCTGAGGGCAACTGCCACTCTACGTGGTGCATGTTGTACTGATTGGGCACTTGGATCTACTCTGATTGTGTATTCTCCGTCAAGTTGGCCAACTCCATCACTGAAGACTTCAGGGAATTTGGCGAGTATTTCATCTCTCGTTAGAACCCAGCTTGGTTGCGGGTGAACTGCATAAACAGAGGCACCATCCGTCTGTGGTTTACGTAGCTGATCATTGTCGTTGTATTGTATAATGCCCATGCCCAGGCATGTTTTCCGACCCAAGATTGGTCGAATTTTGCGGCTTTCAACGAGACGACAGTCGAGAAGACATGAAACATCGTTTCTCCATACTCTTAAGGTGACATGACCGACAACTTTGATTTTTGAGCCTCCATACGCCACGAGGGATGTCTGCACCACTCTAACTTTCTCAAGCTTGTCATCTTTACTCGCTTTTTTATATATGTGTAAGGGAAGCACATTGCATTGGGCCCCTGTATCAGGCTGAAAACGGATAAAACTTCCAGACTCCAACTTCAGTGTGACAAGCTGAGAGTCGTCCAATTGGACTGCTGATATCTCTTCGGTTTGGTATGTCTCTTCAAAACCTGTTTCGCCTTCCTCTTCTGTCGCTTTCACCTCTTGCTTGCATTTATTAGCAAAATGATTTTTTGCTCCGCACTTCCGGCAGTCCTTTCCACGGGCGGGACACGATTCCGGATTTGCCAAATGCTGGTAGCCACAATTTTCGCATTGTTTGGCTTGACCGCGTTGTTTTCGACGATAATTCTTGGTATTTAATTTCTTTGTACTCTCGGACTTGCTTAGGGCATTCACATCAGTGTCTGTAGAGTCTTTTACTATCTTCATTTGAGCTAGCATGCTCTCAGACGCTCTACAGATTTCATCAGTTTTCGCCAGTGTAAGTTGAGACTCTCGTAGTAACCTCTCTCTGACCTTTGAGTCTAGTATTCCAAATACTAGACGATCTCTCAATATTTCGTCGGGTGTAATGGTCTCGAACTCGCAACCTTCGGCTAACTTTCTCAGGGCTGTTCTGTAGTGCTCGTAGGATTCACCCGGCTCTTGCATTCGTTGATTAAAGCGGAATCTTTCGAAAGGCACATTCTTTCGAGGCTGACAATACTCTGCGAACTTATTCAAAACAGGCTCTATTTTGTCTATTTCATCTTCGCCAAATGTAAACGTTGAGTAGACCTCTCGTTCTTCCTCTCCGATAACTGTCAGCAGAGTAGCAACTTGTACGTCTTCTGGTTTTTTCTTCAGTTCGGTCGCTAAACGCATAACTTTTCCAGGCCAGCTTAAACCGTTTCCATTTCTCGGCTGCATTCTCAGCGTGTATTTCTAAAGCTGCCGGCGGTGGCAGAGAGTATCCTGTGGCCATACCACGCTCAGTAACAGAAGATGTCGATCGTAGATCCGTTAATAACCGCTGCCACCATGTAATGATAATATAGGTCGGGTTTTTTTGGTGACTTGCACTTTACTCCGTGTTTAAGAACAACAACAAAAGCTGATCCCTTGAGCATACATGGCGTGCACATCACGTGCCATGTCACACAACTTGTCACAGAGACTTGGCATTCCTTGGCCCCGTTGTTTAACTTCTTCAGGTCCATACACGATTTTTGTATTTTACTCTGACTAACCCCAGACGAGTTTCTTTTTCAATGGAAGACCTTCTAGACAGTAAAGGGTTAAAGCTTGCATAACTTGTTGAGCAGGTGAGTCGACAATGATTGAATAATGAATAGTAATTTAAAACCGCTATCCATTCTCTCAACAATTGAAATAAGATTTTATCCTCCGAATTCCACTATATGGTGGATAACTCCTCACTCTCAGCTGATTAAATTTAATTTTGGGTTGAAGCGAGGATAGCGCTCTTCACTCACTGGGCTTATCAACTGAATAATATCTCCTAAACCCATTCCGGGCAATACCCGACATTTTAATTTTAATTTTTCTAACGACAGACGTTTTTATTTGTCAAGGGGAGATGTCTCCTGCATTGAACAACCAATCTAATTGTTGCTTTCGGGTTCGCATTGAACAGGAGTTGAATTTGAAGAAATCATTCGGTGAGGCATTTTTCCGCCTTAACGGCCGTTAAAGCTTTTTCAAAAGGTGCTTTACTTTTACTGTTACTTCGGAATGTAAATTCCGAGAAAATCATTTGAAACCGACTTAACCATTTAATGCCTGATTTATATTTTTATTTATTTATTTGTTCTTTATTTGCGTTGTTTTTTCTTTCTTCTTTTTTACCATTTGTCGTCCTTAGGTATCTGACATATCACAGATATCAGGCGTTAAATGACAAAGCCTTTAACGAGAAGCTCATAACTTAACACATTTCTTTTGAAAAAATCTCAGCTCGCTGAATGTTTCTATTAATAGGAAGTCTAAAAATAGACCACTTGCATTCATATGCTAAACAACCCAATTGCTGAACAACTTCAAAGTTCTGACGTTCAACAGATCGAATAAATGCAAGTAGTCGATAAGACCATTTCTTGTAAGACGTCATCTCGCCATAAACTTTTTCTGATCTCATTTGTATATCGTTAATTAGCGTCCACTCAGACAATAAGATCTTAAAAACTCTTTCCAGATCAAGACGCTAAGCGGTCTCAGTCTCCTGTACGTAAACAAACCCGGTGAATTCCAGCATTTATCCCATTTTTAGAAAGGAAAACGTCTTATTTCAAGGAACGATCCCGGAGCTTGGCTTTCATATGTAACGACATCAGGTATGTGTTGATTCATTTTTTGGTTGCGTACGTCACAAATCGTTTAGCGTAGATATTTTAAAATCCTAAACATTTCTGAAACACGGAAAGATACAGACACAAGGAAATCGGTATTATTCATGACGGATAAATATAATGAAAAATTCATTTACTTGGTATACAATTCAACAACTGGATTATGTGCTCAAAATTTCTCAGTTGAATGTTGACGAGGGAAAACACCAACTATCATTTCATGGAAACTGACAGCGAATGATCTAATTCTTTTCGTAACAACTAATAGACTTTTTAGCTGATAGTAAGTTTCTACTGAAAGGAATAGACTTTTTGTTCGCAGCTTGCCTACCTCAATAACGACCACTATTCCGACATATGGGTCGTGATTCCTAAAAGAAACAGAAATTCTTTTTGTTGTACAAATGAGTATCATCCTTAAATCTTTTTGTTAGGAATTCGGTAACGAAAAAATAATAACGTGTAGCCACTAGTAACACGGATGTAGATTACGACATTTCAAATATCTTTGTAGGTTTAATAAAACAAATGTTTCCGAGTGTACCTTATATTGCATAAAATACGGTGGAGGATTGGAGGAACTCGATTCCATGATGAACAATATGCAATGTAACTCCAACTATATTTTTTTCCATTCAGAGTAAGTCAAAGTTGAATTCTTAAGCGATTTTTGGAAAAGAAGGGGTAAAAGGGACACAATAACATACCACGTGATACTGACTGACCAATTTCACGCAAACTTACTATTGAAAAATGATGCGAAACAAGCAGCGTGATCCCGTCTTCCACAATACTTTTGAAATATGTTAACGTAGAGGTGACAATGAATAATCATGGAAGATTCCGGATGCTAAGTTGTTTGGCTCCCAGATCGTTAATAAAAGAATGAAACGAACCATACCATGTTTCACATTGGTTTGAAATCGTTCATTCCTCCTATTTTGTTGTTACATTCCTTTAATTGGAAACTTGCGTTAGATACGCACACGTCCAACGAATGTGCTTTTGTGAAATTAGGTTTTTTTGTTAGTCTTTTTTTTTTTCTCATTGAACGATCTTGTCTGCCGTCTCCTTTCGTACAATACAGCTGATATTGATCTTGTTAAAATAATACCTTTTTCACTTCATGATGTTGGCTTTAATTCGTAAAAGAACATAACTGTAGCTTGCTGAAGCAGAGAAGGGGCTTAGCTCCTCGGAAATTCGGCAAATGGACACGTCTTGCACTATTCTTCCACATGTTTCCTGTGTGTAGTCTACAAGCATCAATTTTTGTGTCCTTTGCTTCTGAAACCTGACTACGGCTTTGAGTTTTGTTTATAAGATGTCTCAACAGCCCCTGTTACCACAGTAACAATTATTCGTCGTGGACTGATATTACACCAGTGAACAGATTGTTAGCCCTCCATTAACAAACCTTCTGTATTTAAGACAAATTATAATATCAACTCAGGCATGTCCATATGACCACGTATGCCAGATAAAAAGTGACTGATTTTACCTCGACGTTCATACTCAAATTTCATGACTTCCTTTTTCTGTCTAGTCTTTTCGACTTCCTTTTAACAACACACTACCGAAAATTTTAATTTCATATCTGCGTTAGCTACTAAAAATATCAGACAACTCCTCATTCCATCAAATATTTTATTGTTTTCCACTAAGGTCAGAATTTTCCGACGAAGGCCTAAATTACAGCTCCTCGACAAATAGCTATTTACACCAGCAGGGATGTGGGTGATCGTCCCTCACACCTCTCTAGGTCCGCCACTAAATACAAGAAAACCGCCCAAAAATCTCATCATTAATTTTCTTTAATGCTTGTGTTTCTCGCGATGTGTTTATGCCTATAATTCTTATCCCTTTATATATGTCTTCCATACCTTTTTACTAATCTACGCACATGTTGGCTTCTGCAAAATTTTTACGTCTCCTCTAACTCCAACTATAAAATCATTCCACGATTTAACGTTTCCTTTGTGCTGGGATTGACAATTGGCTGAAATTTCCAACATTTCCCTTTCTGTGAGAACTTTATTCCAGATGTTAACATCAGTCATTTCTCCTTGAACCATTTGCGTGATATCGAAGCCTCCTCTTTGGACGTCTTGATCATGTCCTAGGATCCAAGTCCCTCTTCCTAGTATTGTTTGCCCACTCTTAAAACCATCACCATTGTCTACAATCTTTCCATCTTTGAAAAATTTGTACCGTCCATATTGACTTGACCACGTAAAACAGATCGGGTGCCATTTTCCGTCGTTGAGTTTCTCTCCTGAACGGATACTTCTGAAATAATATTTAATTATAAGTCGAGAAATGGAATTAAAGACTCAGATAAATGATTTCATGAAATTTGGCGTGAAATAATGATTAATATTCGCGATGAGAGTATTTTAAAATGGTGAGTTTGATTGGGAAAATGAGGGAAACCATAGATTAGGGAAAGCCTAATCTTAAACGTATCCCAAATTATTTTTTTTCTTGTACGCTTATTTTACTTGAGATTTTCCTACAACCTAACCACGAAAGAGCAAGGTGAGTGCAAAAATATCGAAGTACTCTTTCGTTAAAAACCAACAAAAGAAGTTAACAAGAAATTTATTGTGGGACGTTTTAGTGCTTCCTTCATTGCTTCTTACGATTTTTTTGTTTTGCGAAATGGCGGTTCATTTAGGGTCACTTGTTTTTATGAAAGGATATGATATTTTTTTTCCATACAGTTTTCTTCTTAAAACAATCGACGGAAAAGATTTCTCCACGTCAAAATAAGCAGTTTGCTGTTAATCCTTTTTAAAATGCACTTGAACCTGGTTTGCTTGGCTTTAAATCACCTCGGAAATTTTCCGGGTCAAAAGGTGCCGGCATGTATGCGTGAAAATTTATTACAAGTCAGGCAGACAGTCAGCGCGCGTCGCTTTCCAAACAGACCGGATCATGAGCTCAGCCATGTAATTAGATATATGTTATTAGTCATGATAAAAACTTGGATAGAAAGATATTGGTCGAGCTCTTTTTTCATTAGTAAGAAACAACCTAAAATCGCTGTTCTATCCAACGAAACAATAATGGTGACAGGATTTATTTATACTAACAACATTTCGTGAAGAAAAGAAAATACTGACAAGACTCATTTAAAACAGTTTCCTATCAAACGAACTAGTTTAAAAGAAGCCATTTTCACATTACAACGAATGTAACCACTAGTTCCAGAGACAGTGAGACTTGGCTTTACGAATGTCAGTTTATAATACATGTATTGAAAAAAATTTTTAAAAATGTGTCGTTAAAGATTGTTGGAGTTAATGTGGCTCTTGAAAGATAGAAGACTTGGCTCTCACTTCATATTGTAGTTGCCTCTCTCGTCTTTATCTGTTGATTTGCAGCGATTTGTTATAACGTGATAACGCCATGAAGTATGTTTTTTTTTAATTATAAAAATTGCTTGGTTTTAAATTTTCTACTTTTTCTACTTACTTGAATTCGGAGTTTATTTTAGCCGTCAACAAATCTTGACCATACACTACAAATTCGTTGTCATCTCTGGACACAGCGTATGATATATAATAAGATATTCCCTCCGTCTGATTTGTTTTAACCCAGAAACACGCAGTAATTGCCGTCATATCTGGTGCTCCCTCAGATATCACATAATCGGAGGTGGTTTTTCTATGGAACAATATGGACAGTTTTACACCTGAAGTTAAGAATAAAGAAGACAGGAAAATGAGAAAAACTTCTACAGTCAGTAAAAACCAGCTATTCATGCAAAATATCGTATGTCCAATCTAAACCCTATCTTTTCACATGAAAATACCACAAATGAAAAGAATGAGTAATGCTACAGCCGCTCAGTAAGCAGCTTCTAAAAGGCGCGGGAAAGATAGTATGATAAAAAGAAATAAAAAAAACAAATACTTATCTTTTTAGTAACTAAAGCTATTAAAAAGTTTTAAAAATTTTTTTGTGTGTTACAATCAACAACAGTAATATACATCAAAAAAATGTCTCGGTTCTGATTGGCTATGAGCAGAGCAATTTCAAGGTAACGCCGTGCCGAAAAACAGGTAATAGAGTAATTTGCATTGACGTACTTTTGGGCACTGTACTCCGTAATTCATGTGTATTATTAAATATATATATATATATATATATGTATCTACATATATATATATATATATATATATATATATACTTCAAAAGAATGTGGTCCAAATACAGGTGTAATTATAATCTATAAAAAAGATTACACCGACACGACTTGGTAGTTAGAAATTCGATTTTACTTTGCTACACGTTTCACCACTTTTTCGTGGTTCCTCAGGCTAATTTCAATTACATGTGTTTTGTGACGTCATTAGTACTGTTTGCATATAACTAGACCAGTGACGGTAATTATTACGTTATAAATTAGCATTTAGAGTAGGTTTGAACTTCTCAATGAACTTATTGTTCCTTTGCTCTCCGCTCGTAGTCATCCTCGAGTGACATTTTGTAGAAAGGGAACACTGTAAATTTCATTTCTTTGCCCTTGGCACGTCGTGCGATGTGTGCACTCACTGGTAGTATTTGGTATCCGTTTTCTCTCATCTGTTGCCGATGCAGTGTCATTCTTTCCCGAAATCGTAATTTTCTTTCTCCGATGTAATTCTCTCCGCATCCCGTGCATGTCAAAACATACAATAAGAATTTTGTATTGCAGTTCATACTATTTTTGATTTTGAATTCCTTATTTGTTGACTTGAAAGTAAATGTTTTCCCCTATATTAATTGTTTGCATGTCATGCATCTTTCATCCCCGCATTTTCATACGATTCTCTCTATTTTGTCGGCAAATTTGTATCTTTTAGGTATATGCTTTAAGTTTGCTGGTTCTCTCGTACTGTAGACGATACTCGTTCCTCGTAAAGCAAATTTTACGCGTGGGATGTTTTTTCAACATGATCAAGCCAATCTCAATAATTGTTTTTATTGTTGGGTTGTTTGGATTCAACTAAAATACATAATTAGTTATACATATATCATAACGTCTCGTGCAATTTGAAAAAACCCGTACTCGTGAGATTTTCAAAGACCTCAAATAGCACCTGTTCTTCTGGTACGTGCCTTTTTGATAGTCTTTTAAAATCTCACGTGTGTATGTTTTCTCCAAATTACTCTCGAAACCATGCTTAAGCCTGTACAAACAGCATTGCAGGGTGTGAAACAAGATAGGTTGCTCGAAGTAACTACAAGTCTGTCGGTAAATTAGGCGACAGACTGTGACACACCTCGCCCACTTAACCCTTTCCGCTCCGAGATGTCTCCCCTTGACCGGTATATCCTCTAGCGTTAGCCAGAGTAACTTAGAAGTCAGGTACCAACCGAAAAAGGTAAAATAGTCGCGATAGGACATAGTTGCCATGATGTAAAAACATCATATTGGTTGTGTAATTTTGATATTAATTATTTGGAGGACACCGAAGCCAGGTACTGGAATAAAAATACTAACTTTACTAAAGAACATCAATTTTTTTCCTATTTTCTTTCTTCTTCCAGTTGTTTTCGCTTTCTTCTCTCATTTTTTTCTCTTGTTCTTGCTGTCCGATACATCAGACAAAGGGTTAAACATTTTCTTTGTAATCTTTCTACAATATACGCCGTCACGTGGGGTATTACATTTTAATCACGTGCTATGTTCAAACGAACTGATGACGTAGAATCCTGAACAGACAATTTATCACTGTAATAATTCCAGCAAATATAAGATTTGTCAAGTCGCAAATCCTTTGCAAATCACCTTTCTAGGAAACGAAGATGGTTCTCAGTAACGAGGCCGTTATTCAGTAATTTGGCTGTAGGGTGTTTCCAAAGGAGTCCAATTTTGTCGCAATATCCAAGTTTCTTCGTTGTCGATTCAAAGATCTTGGGTGCAATTTCGTCCTCTACCGACCAGAGGCTTTTCCTGTCGTACTTAAAACCAAAGGACTCAGTTTCCCACCACTCTTGCACTTGTGTGTGGAGGTCCTTGTCTCGAGTTGATACGTGAACCTTCAGTTCCCTTTGTTGGGTTAGGTAGGTGGGCAGCAACCGTCCATCCGAGAGTTGTACGAAAGGCACGGGGTGCCTTTGGGGCCAGGCTGAACTTCTAAGGGAACAATAAGGTTGAAGACGTCGGCACCCAGAAGTAAGGTTGCTAGTCCTCCATCCACTTTAGGCAGATTAATGTCAGCATAATGAGGCCATTTTGTCTTTTCTCGTGGCATGTCGATGTCCATCTTTGGAAGGTTTAAGTCTCTCACAGTCCACGCTTTTTCCACCGAATGCCGTTCATATTGACTCAATCGCGGGCTGATTTCGAAGCTTACGATCTGAGAAGTAAAAACGCTCTGCAGTCTAATGCCATTGAGAGTAATTTTCTTTTCAGGGTCGCGAAGAACAGCTTTACGGGCGATGTCAGTTAGGATCAACGAGCTAGTACTGCCCATGTTCAACATGGTGTACGTGAGGATACTTGAGGCCGGCCCGTGCAAGGTCACAGGAAGTGCTTGGAGCAGGGCCTTTGACTGGCGTGGCTCGTGAGACGAGAGGGAGTGTTCCCCAGATTGTGGTTTGCCGTGTACTCGTCTGCCGCCATGGATAAGAGTGTGATGTTTCTTTGGGCATTTGTAAATTCGGCATTGGGCTGGTGTTGGGCACTTTCGAGAAATATATCCGGCATTGAGGCAGCTAATGCAGAGTTGAGTGTTCTTCGCTGCTTGAGCACCTTCGTCAACTGATAACTTGGCAAACTTTAGGCATACTTCAACAGAATACCTGCCCTCCTTTACATGGCACGAAAATGCCCAGCAAATGTGCTGCCATCTGGATGACTTCCTCCATTCTTTTCTCCTTCGCCTTTTCCTTTTTTTGTTCGCGTCGGTAGGAGATCGTGGGCGTTAACTTGTAATTGTAGACGGAGTATTCGTTCCACTTCAGGAGCAAGGTCGGTGGCAGATTCTCGACAGCGACTTTAGTGTTACTAGATGTGCGAAAATCAACATCGTATCCAATCTCTTGGAAAGTCAATAAGATGTTGTTAGCTCACGTAATCTTCACGCATTGTTTTCCTCGACAGGAGTCAATTTGGTCAACTTGTCCTGGTGGGATCAAACAGAAATGCTGCGTTTTGCCAAACCGATCTTCAAGGACTTTCAACGTCCGATGATTCTTTTGTCAGTAGTGTGAAAACTCGGCAATGGATGTTTTCGCTATTCCTGTGACAATTTGCTATAAGTGGGCCACCTTTTTTGCTGAGAGACATTTGCTAATGGTGAATAATTGCTCGAAACATCGCACTCCAATCCGCACATTGCAGGATCTCGATCAAACTTGTTGAACGATAACTTCGGAATAGAGTTTCGAAAGAGCGGCGAATTTCCGGGCATCGAAAAATCTCGCATCATTGGCGGAATCGAATCCTGACTATCATGTGCTCCTATTTCTGTGAAGTTCGCTATCCACAGGTAGTTAACTTTCGAGTGGTTCTTGTTTTCCTTACTGTCACCTTTGCTAGAGTATGCGTTGTTGGTGTAATTTTGCTTGGCGTTTCTATCAATAGGATTATCGTGCGCTTTACGGCCTTTAAACTGTTCGATTCCGACCTCCCGTCGCGCAACTCCGGCATTTTCCATTGCGTCGAATTTCTCTTCGTCGGTCACGAAGCCGCTCCTTTAAATCATTTGAAACTCTCGACTCTCTTTCACTGATCTCCCTCTCATGTTCAACTCCAGCTATAACCTGTTGAGACTCTTGTCGGCTCCTCCGTTCTTCCTTCTGTGTTCGGAACGCTAAGCTGTAACGTTCTAATTCTACAAATTATTCTCGACATTTCCGCGCTCTTTCTTTCAGTTCTTCCTCTCCCCTTTTTTTCGTCTTTGTGACCCGCAGATATTTCCTTCGCTTGCTTACTTTTGAGCGCCATGAATTGAGCCTTTCGATAAAGTTTGGGAGCTCTTTTGGCTGATTGGTGGGTTTTGGGCTCCGATAATTGGCTCACTTTCGGCCACAATAGTATGCCGGTGATGATCGACGGTGGTTCTTAATTACGTTCGTCATGATGTTCTTTAGTTTGCAGGATGGTGTCTTTAACTTTGTTTTCGATTTCCCAAAACCAGTAAGCCACTGCATCATGCTCCCTTTCGGGTAATAGTAGGTAGAGCTGTCTATAGCGTAGGTCAGATTCTTTGACACGATCTTCTATTGCTCTTACTAGTTCTCGAATATATGTGCGACTTCCCGCAACTTTAACCGCTGCATCGATTTTGACGTAAAACGAGTAATGCTTGACTTTAGTTGTCCTCTCGCACCATTAATCTCGTTGATTTCTGCGTCAGAATGTCGATTTTTATCCATGTAATATCGCGAAGAGGTCTCGTCGTTGGTTCTCAATATTCTTCAATGTTCAGCGCTCTCGGTCAAATCAGCGTGTTGATCTAGCACTGCGGACGGTTTTAAGATTGTGTTCTCTTCGGATTTTCTACACTATACTGGTTCATATTCGGCTCGAAGGATCAAATGTTTAATCCTAAACGATAAACATGTTCATACAAACAATAGTTCCAGCGATTTATTCGCGAGACGCGTACTCATTGAAGAACGATACCAAAAAAAAGGAGGGGGGGGGGGGAATCCAACAAAACAAAATACTTTTCGACCAGGGATCCCACCCAGGAAACTAACACCAAGTGCGCTATTGGTTAAATCAAATTAGATTAATCAAAAGTGCAATGAACTAAAGTGCAAGTTTTAGTGCTGGGAAACACCATTAGTTTGAGAGCTACCAAAGAAAAAACAAACAAAATACAGTGGAACCTCGTTAATACGACCACCGTTTGGCCTAAAAAATTTGGTACTATTAACGGGGTGGTCGTATTAAAGGGGGTGGATCAAAAACGTAAATGTTTTTTTTTAAATGACGTCATGGCAAACGGAGTCAGATTTCAATTAGCATAACGCTAAAACCACAAAATAACCCACAAATAAATTTTATTAACTGAACACAACTCAACAAAATTAACCAAGTGAGATGAATAACCTTGATAATAAGCCCTTACATTAGTTTTTTAAATTTCTTTAGGTTTGAAAAAATCTGTAAGCTTCCTTTGGTTTTTCCGACACTCAAGCCAATCGGTTTGAGCTTGGCAGATTACTCTGGCGAGCCCATTTGCCGTTTTTGAATTTCCTTTCTGTTCGAGAAAATCCAAAGCATCCTGCATTGAGGATATTGCCGCTCGATACGAGGATAGTTTTGGCGCTGCCGGGAGTTCTTCAATCTCACTAGTGCGCCATGATGGCTGCCGGTCTAGAACGTAAGCTCTTGAGTAAAATTATAGTATTATACTTTGTATTTCTTATTATATTGACTCAGCATGGTAATTTTATAAACTACAAAGTTTCGGAAAGTATGATTGGTGATGGATTGGTGGACGATGGCAATTTTTTACGTAGTTATGGACCAGCTTGGTATGTTCGTCTTAAAATCTATCCAGTCAAACGATCAGTTGTGGTTAAATCGTCGCTTCGAATTACAAAGATGACGAAACATGGTATGATTTGTTTGATTTTTCCATCGAAATCTGTTGTGATAGATATCACAATGGATATTTCGCCTAATCCTGGTCCTGATCAACTTCAAAAACATAAGGAAAGCTATGATATAAACGCCATTTTGAAGTCCTCGTCACGCTCGGCTGATAATAACAAACTAAAATATTCAAGGCATGGCTTGTTGTCGTTACGTAAATCTGGTTTTGCTGCCCTTAATCCGTCAGTAATAACGCACTTAAAGGCGTATGATCTTATACGAACTCGTGGTGCTAGGAGTGGAAACTTGGTACGTTCGAAGATGGTAACATTAAGAACTATTCCAGTCATTGATAGTTGTGCAAATGGAGTGATTTCGTTAAAACGTAGTAAGCGACCTCGTGTGATTGTTCCTGTGAATGTTGGAGGGAAACTTCGTCCCACAATCCCCAAAGTAATTCCACAATGTATGGTTATAAATGCTCAATCTCTGGCTAAACCAGATGCTGTTTCGGCTTTATATGCTGACTTACACTTGAATAAAGTAGATATATGTTTTGTTTCTGAAACTTGGCTTAGTGGAAAAATTCCTACAAATCTGATATGCCCGGATGGTTATATATTGATAAGGAAAGATCGAGCAGGAACACGGTTGGGAGGCGGTGTTGCTGTCATTTGTAGGAACGATTGGCATGTTAAACCAACGATTGTTGCGGATGAGTTCGATTGTTTATGGTGTGAAATAATAACGCCAAATTCCAACTACCATGTAGCGACTGTGTATCACCCACCTGATCCCATCTATTCTTCTGACGATATGTTGGATAAATTGTCTAATGATTGTGAACGTATTGTTTCCTTTAAGCCCAACGCTAAGATTGTCATTGCTGGGGATATAAACCAACTTAATTTGAGGGATTTTGTTTCTCAACATGCTTTGTTCCAAATGGTTAAAGCTCCTACTAGAGGTGAGAGAATTTTGGATGTTTTTATAACCAACTGCCCGTATTTGTGGAAGACACCATCGGTACAGAAAGGTTTAGTACGTTCAGATCATCTAGCTATATTAAGTTCCCCTAGGATGGTCGCTAAACCTAACAGGAAAGTCGTGTATTTCAGAGATGTGAGAGAACAGTTTAAAATTAGGATGGAGAATAAACTCAAGGAATGGGATTGGAGTACACTAGATCATTGTCAAAATTCGAGTGAAAGTGTAGCTTTACTAAATAATTCGCTGCGGGAAATGTTCGAGGATTGTTTTCCTCTAAGGAGAGTTAAAGTATCATCTCGCGATCCACCATATATGTCGCCTCTTGTAAAATACTTATGTAACATCAGGAACAAAAATAGTCGCAAACATTGTGATGCAGATAACATCGCTGTTCAAGAGAAGATTAATAAATTAATTCGTGAAAATCAAGTTAAGGGAGTTAATGCAGAAAGCAAAAAATTTCACAAGGGTTCCAAAGGGTGGTGGGATGTTACCAACAGGATAACGGGCCGAAAAGGTCAGTCAGCTTCAATTAGCTCTATCATCAATCCCAGTACAATTAATGCTTATTTCAAGTCTATCAATACAGATGCTCATTACATAGCCCCACAACCTCTTCCCATACCAAGTGGTACATTAATTCCTAGTATTGACGAATCTACAGTAAGGAGATACTTGGTCTCATTAAAACAGACTGCTCCTGGTCCAGATCAATTTCCTTATTCGCTGTGGAGAGACTATGTTGATTATCTATCTCCCGTCATTACCAAAGCATTTAATAGCTCGCTTAGTGAGCAATCAGTACCGCTTCTGTGGAAGTATGCTAATGTCATTCCAATTCCTAAAGAATTACCAGTACGGGAATCTAACCAATTGCGGCCAATTTCATTAACTAATATCATTATGAGACTTTTTGAAAAACTGGTATTTAAAGAAGAAATATCGTCTATTTTTAATGCTGTAATTAAGTCTGATCAATTTGCTTATAAAGAGGGTCTCAACTCTACAATGGCATTACTTAAATGTCATCATAATTGGCTCAGTTGGCTTGACAAGGATATTGATTTTGTACGGGTATTAGCATTTGACTTCAGTAAGGCGTTTGATATGGTTTCGCACAACATATTATGTAACAAATTGAAACAACTTGATGTCAACCCCTATTTTATTAATTGGGTTATGAGCTTCATAAGTGAGAGAATGCAACGAGTTATTGTGGATGGTGTAACAACGGAGTATGTTTGTATTAATAGAGGTGTTCCTCAAGGCACTGTACTTGGTCCTGTACTTTTCTCTCTCATGGTAAATGATATTGCCGTTGAGAATCCACGTAAAGAAGTATTAATAAAGTTTGCTGATGATATGACTCTCAGTGTGCCTGTACGGTCAAATGATCCCGACCCATCTCCCAAGGAAGTTGAAAATATTAAGAATTGGTCCAAGGATAATGGTATGGTGTTAAATTTAAGTAAAACATGGGAGATGGTGGTAAAAGGTAAAACAAAGAAACTGCTTCCTGATCCAATACCATCAATAGAACGGAAAACTTCTTTGAAATTATTGGGAATGAATTTTAATGAAAATCCGTGTAATTGGGATGAACAATTTCATTCAATGTTACATAAAGCCAGTTCTTGTTTTTATATTGTGAGAGTATGTAAACATTATGGCTATTCCGTACAAGAGCTTACTATCCTATTTGATAGTTTAGTCATGTCTATCTTTTTGTATGGTATTGAGATTTGGCCAAGTGCCTATACAGATAAGTATATCAGTCGAATTGATAAATTTTGTAGAAGAGCATTCAGGTTTGGATACACAAGTAAAAACGTATCAATTTATGATATTATCAGAGAAAGAAATCAAAAGTTGTGGAACAAAATTAGAGATAATGAAGTCCATCCTCTTTATGACCTCCTTCCACCGAAGAAGACAAGAGATACTCGAAAGCGAGGTCATAACTTTGTATTACCATGCGTTCGAACAGAACGATTCAAACGTTCTTTTATAAATAGGAGTCTTTTTAACTTGTTATAGTAGGTAAATAATTAAGTTTAAATTTGATCTGTAAACTCGCACGTCTGTTGCTGGGTACATTTTTTAATAGACTTATGTATGTATGTATGTTTGTATATTTGATATCGATTTGCTCACGTCCTACTTGCCGGAAAAAGCTGTCTTCCCAATTGTCTGGAAGTTCTTGACAAAATGGTCCATCAAGACATCCATCTACCACTTGCCTCAATGAAACTGTATTGTCTTCATTGGTATCGTTTGCCAAGACTTGAACTGCAACAAGTTCTCTTTCAAGATCTACAAATGGACCAACGTCACTGCCACTGGAATCTACTGTATTCGTGTTTCCTTCGGAATCCAAGATACCTGCCTTGATGAAACACTGGACAACTGTTGTTTCGGAAACTTTATTCCACGCTATGGTGGTCCATCTAATTGCCTGAAGAATATCAACAGACTTGCATACTTCCGACGCAGAAATACACTCATTCACTTTACTGACAACGTGTGTAAGCAGGCGTTTATAATACTGGAGATTAAAAGCTTGAATAATACCGAGATCAAGTGGCTGCAGTCGTGATGTCGTGTTTTTGGGCAAGAAGACGATTTTGATTTGCTCATACATTTCATCCAGGTCTTCAGGATGGCTAGGGGCATTGTCCATAAACAAGAGAATTCTTCTGTTTTCTCGTCTCAGTCTCCGATTGAGTTTTGATAGAATTTCCATCATGATGCTACCTTCCATCCAGGCTTTTGGTTGGTTGAAATAGTGACACAGTAAGTTATCTAAGTCTCGGACGCCTTTAAAACATCTTGGTCTTCCTGATTTTCCAATTACGATTGGCTTTTCTTTTCCACCACTAGCGTTGACAAAGAGCGCACAAGTAATCCTATGTTTTGGTTTTTTCCGCTGGTGCAATTCTGGGAAACTTCGACCAGTGATTTGTTTGGAAGGGCTCTGAAAAACTGATTTGTTTCATCCATATTCCAGATATCGCGAGGTTCTTGTCCTTCCAAAATTTCCACGAGTCTTTCCTTCCACGAATCTACTGTTTCTTCTCTAACGTCGCCCTGACTCTCCTGAAATGACTTTTGCCTTGATGCCACATCTCTTTTTAAAACGATTCAGCCATCCGTTCGAAGCCTTGAATTTCTCTTGTGGAACTTCTAGAACTTCTGCTGTTTTTGTGGCCTTTTCTTGAAGCATTGGTCCTGTAATTGGAATGTTTTTTGATCTTGCTTTACGAAACCAGTCAAGTATAGCGTTGTCGATATCTTCATGCTGGGCACCTCTTGACCATTTGATAGTGCCCCTAACATTGGCTTCATAGTCTTTAACAATCTCATCTTTCCTTAATAAGATGCTTTGAATCTGGGTTTTCCCACAATTAAAGTGCTCTGCAATTTTTCTTGCGCTGGCAATAGGGTTCTTTGGCTTAAATGTCACGACTTAGTAACGTTTTTGTAAGTCAAGTTCCTGCCGTTTTCGCTTACAATTCGCAGACATGATGACTTGTCAAAGTGCTCATACACAAAGCTTCGAAGAGTGTTCGGACAAAAGGTAATAAATCAGGAAAAATCGTCAAGACATGTGTGAAAATTTCGCACTGATTAAATTAGAAAAAGTGTGAAATATGGATCGATGACAGATTCGGCGCTTTTCATAGCCTGCGCGTGCATACACTCGTATTTCCGCCGTTAACGTCCAAAGAGTCATGTCGGGCCCGATGGAAAATATATCTAGCGCAAAAGTAATCAAACTTCCTTCTTGGATAAGGAGATATCATGCTTACAAAGAATACTGGAGGATGAAGTTTGATGAAGTTCTTGAACTAAAGCACGAACACGACAATGAACAAGGCCAGAACGCTATTGCGGTGACTAAGGAAGGAGATGTAGTTGGTCACATTCCAAGGGCAATAGCTTCTACAAATCATGGAATTGGGATAGTTCGCCCTTTTTTAGCAAAGAGCAGCAGTAAAGCAGAGGCTAAAGTTATTGGAACAGCTGTCAATCAGGGCAAGGGATATGGATTGGAGATTCCGTGCATTTACAAGTTTATGTGGCCGGAAAAGAACATTGACTTGCTGAGAAAATTGCTGGACATCCCAAATAACCTATCCGTTAGAGTCGAAATGGAATATCGCCAAAAGAGAACAGCAGAGGAAAGTAGCAGAAAAAAGAAGGCAAGAAAACGATAAAACGAGCCAAAAACATATTTAATCACTTTCTGTCTGCTCAATAAAAAATGAAAATGAATATTGAAAAACGTTTAAGTGTTAATTATTTGCCATATGTGTAATTGATTAAGATAATTATACACCGCATACCAGAATTTGATATCAAAAATGGCATTACTCAACACGTTCAGTGTTCGTATTAAACAGTAGGGGACATGAAAATAAGGTCGTTGGTCGTATTAACGAGCTTTTCAGATAAGAATAAAAATTACCTCTTATTCGTGAAAAAAGGTGGTCGTATTAACGGGGTGGTCGTACAGCGGGGTACCACTGTAGTCTCATCGATGTGCAGGCGGAACAACGGTGTTGCATCTTTTCTGAACCTTACCTGTCTTACGTAGACAACTTCTTCGTTCGTTTATATGGTCCTGTTGACTTTCCGTTCGAGTAAGTCTATGTTACCCTTACTTTGTATCATCAAATATTCTGTAAAAATTTCGTGTGTAATTGTGCACTTGCCTGACAGGTAACAAATTGTTCCACTTCCAAAAAATCCTTGATTACAGGTACACGAGAACGAACCAATTGTGTTATTACAGGTGGCATTTGAATGGCAAGGACTGGATAAACATTCGTCTATATTTACAAAGAGGAAGACTAAATGGTAGAATTGCATCATTCGTCAGGTCATTTCACGATAGGTTTTGCTTGAAAAATAGCAAACAATCCAGTGATTCCCTTATTTTGTACTAGCAAATATATTGCTAAACTTTAATGAATAAATGAACACTCCTCCGTACAGTTTATCCCACTTCCAACGAAACCTTCATTACCATAATCAGGGGCGGATCCAGGGGAAAATGTGACCGTTGCTGAGAAGATATTCGCGCCGAAGGTGTGACAGCCTAGAGGATCCCCGAGCATGTTCCCCGGAAAATTTAGAAATTCTAGAACCTCCAATATGTTATTTCCCACGATTCTGAGGGTGTTTTCTCAGAAAAATTCTAACATCTTTGGAAACGAATGAGATACTATTTGTATTTAAATATATGTGTTCAACACTTATTCATACTATAGCATGTTTATTAAAAAGAAATGAACTTACAGTAATTATAACAAGCAAGCACTGTAAGAAAATGGTGGGTCAAGAATAGCTCACTTACTGTGATCTTGACTTACTTGTCATTCCCAAACTTTCAGACTGTACTTACTGCAGTGTTGTAGGAGCTTTTCCCAACATAGTATTTCATGAAAGGCTTCTCATTATGGTGGTTGCCTCACAAAATAATTTAGCAACTCAAGGTAAAGTAACTAAATCACTTTGCAAGGCACCCCACATTTCCACTATATTTATTCCAAGAGATAAATTTCTTAAGTTTGGGAGCACTATAAAGTTTGTATGACTTTCGCAAACTACCAGGTTAAAAGCCAGAAGTTTACCTAACAATTCATTCAAGATCACCATGATTGACCAGCAATACAGCAGTTAGGAAGTAAATTTAGTTCAAAATAGTCTTCGTCCAGCAGCAACATAGCAGTCAGGAAGTAAACTTACTTCAAAATAGTCTTGGTCCAGCAGCAACAAAGCAGTCAGAAAGTAATGTTAGTTCAAAATAATCTTGGTTAAGCAGCGATATAGCAGTCAGAAAGTAAATTTAGTTCAACAAAACCTTGGTCCAGCAGAACAGGTTTTCAGGGATACTGGACATTTTTGTAATCTCGGTAGATGAATCAAGTAAAAAAATTGGTAGTACTGGTGTAATATAAGCTTCATCCACCAATGAACTTGATTCTGATTTATGAAGGGCAACATAATTATTTTTGGTTTTGGGGACACCTCTTGTTTCAAGGTAGTCCAATGGCAAAACAGCACAGCAGAAAATATGAAGCCTATCTGTTTGAAGACTGGTTGACCACTCTCCGAGACAAATGGTGCAGTTAAACATACATGCCAATGAATCCTTTGAGTTATCTGGACCAGCTGGATAATATAACTCAATTGGAAGGTTGACAACACTTGATAGTGAGAGCAAGCAAAGAAAAGAAGAAAACTGGGGGTTATGAGCATTGTTAACAGCTTCAGCAAGAATGGCTGAATTTGGATCCTCTTCCCTAAAACCGTTAAGTGCTGTATCAAGTGGCGCATTTGCAAAAACATTTGCTTTATTTTTAAATGCACCTTTGCTATGTTGCTGCTCAACCAAAGGATGAGAATTTTGATATAGCTAAATGCTCATGAGACAATGGAGTTTAACAGCCAGAGTCTCATATCCAATAACTGCCAGAGAACAAGCATTGTAAAGGCAGTTTCCATCACAAGTAGTCCTAAAGCAGGTATTAGAAAATTAAAAAAATAGTATCGTACATACTACTCCTCTTCCCTTGACGTTTAATGGTTTTTGTTCTATTTACATCTTACAGTGCTTTTCAGAGGTAAATAATTTACTGTATTCACAGAGATAAAAAAAGCATTTTAAGCAAATGACTCAACCTTATGTTATGGAAGCTAATCAAACAAGTCTTTCAACTTCTTTCTCTCAGTCTCAAGTTATTCTGCTACTAATATAAGAGTATCTGCTACTATATGCTATTTGATTTTATGTTTCTTGGAAGTCCTTCAAGTTGTTCAGTTGACTTTAATGCATTTAGGAACTTTCAACTAACTTACTTCAATCTGCAGACGGGAGTTAACCGAGAACCGAACGAAGCAAAACATAATAAACAATACATTACATGGCATAAGATGGAGACTGGACGATAAATGGTTGATTAGCATTTTATCGTTCACATATTTAATATATTCATGAGTTTCTTAACTTGTTTCAAACATTATTGATAAAAACTTTAAATTGTAATATTCATGAGCTATTTAGCATACACACTTACCGTACTGAAGCTTGGCAAACGGACACAGCTTTGAACGAACACAACCATCACCAGCTTTCGTCCTCCCAAGAGCGACCATTTGCGCGCAGTGTTCCTTAAGAATAACTTTTCGCCCCTTTGCTGAGGAGAAAAGCTGACACGAAGTATATCGAGGAACTGCTGTAAAACACTTCGGGAACTAACCATTGCTAATCAAGCAGAACTCAACAGAATTCACGATTGTACAAGACGACACGTTACGAAAGCCTCCTTAAGCGGAAAAATAATTTTATAATATATCGCTAAGTTCCTGCTATTTAAGATCATCGGGGAACTGGAGCAGAAGCCTTAAGCGATTGGTTTGCTTCGTTTTTTTTTAAAAATTAACGACTTTCATCGGTGCTCACCGGTGCTCCCGCCATAAATGTCTTCTCCTTTGATTGGTTAGCACCCCTTCACCGGTGCACAGATTGCTAAAATTAGCTGCAAGTTGTGCTATTCTTAGTTCCACCGGTGCTACCGCCTTTTTCCCGTTTAAGTTCTCACCGATGCTTGGCGGATGCTACTTCGAGGCTAAAGGCCACAATATAAAGTCCTCAATATAAGATTACGCAGATGTCCATAGAGGATTGCAGGCGCATGGAATATAGAAAAAATTAATTGCGAAAAACTGACCGGTGCTTCAGCAACGGTTGCACACCCCTGAATCCACCCCTGCGTAATAGTAGAACTATCACTTCAATTTAAATAAAAAATTTGTTCAAACTTCTTTTAAAGTATTATCAATATAAACAAAGAATAGAATGTACAAACTAAGAAGTTTTTAAATATTAAACAGCGATATTATTAATAGCTTAAAGAGGAAATGCACGGTGGTCAGAGGAGCTGAGGAGCTTTTGACCTAACCACTGCATCTTAATAAATTAAGTCAAATACAGTCAGTAGAATAATTTTCTTATTTACATATTAAACTTTACGGTAAAACTAATCACGAGTGTTGTCATAAGTAGCATTCACAATGCAAAGGATTGGATATAGTTAGAAATGAGGTAAGGGCTGCTAAATTAACTTCATTGTCATGAAAATGAGAACGCTTTTCCCAACGTTTTATGGCATTTTTGATAAAACTTGAGCTCATTACGGAATTAAATGAGAATCACGTGGTTGGAATTGAAAACAACTTTAGGGAAAACAGCAACCGTTGACGAAGAAATTACTTTCTTTGAATTCGAAATTACATATTTTCCATCCATTTTTCTTATTTATAAATTGGGAACCAAGTAAAAAGATAGTCGAATTAAAAACAAAAGAACAAAAGAAACGAAAGGCAAATGCTAAAATCTTAAGTTCGCAACCTAAAAACGCCAAGAGCTCTCGTCCTCGGTTTTCAATATTCTTCGATGTTCAGCGCTCTCGGTCAAATCAACGTGTTGATCTAGCGCTATGGTCGGTTTTAGGACTTTGTTTACTTCGGATTCTCTACACTTCACTGGTTCATATCCGGCTTGGAAGATCAAATGTTTAATCCTAAACGATAAACATGTTCATACAAGCAATAGTTCCAGCGATTTATTCTCGAGACGCGTTCTCATCGAAGAACAATACCAAAAAGGAAGGAAAAAACAAGAAAACAAAATACTTTTCTAACAGGGATCACACCCAGGAAACTACCAGCTAGTGCGCTATTGGTTAAATCAAATTAGCTTAATCAAAGGTGCAATGAACTAAACTGCAAGTTTTAGTGCTGGGAAACACCATTAGTTTGAGAGCTACCAAAGAAAAAAACAAACAAAATAGTCTCAACGATATGCAGACGAAACAACTTGCACACAGTTTGTGCATCTTTTCTTAACCTTACCTGTCTTACGTAGACAACTTCTTCGTTCGTTTAAATGGTCCTGTTGACTTTCTGTTCGAGTAAGTCTGTGTTACCCTTACTTTGTATCATGAAATATTCTGTAAAAATTTCGTGTGTAATTGTGCACTTGCCTGATTTGGTACAATTTGTTCCACTTCCAACAAATCCTTGATTACAGGTACACGAGAACGAACCAATTGTGTTATTACAGGTGGCATTTGAATGGCAAGGACTGGATAAACATTCGTCTATATCTACAGAGACAGACCAAATGGTAGAATTGCATTATTCGTCAAGTTATTTCACGATAGGTATTGCTTAAAAGAATAACAACTAAACCAGTGATTCCCTTATTTTGTACTAGCAAATATACTGCTAATCTTTCATGAATAAATGAACACTCATCCGTACAAATTATGAGACTTCCAACGAAACCTTCATTACCGTAACACTAGAACTTTCACTTCAATTCAAATCAAAAATTTGTTCAAACTTCTTTTAAAGTATTATCAATATTAACAAAGAAATAGAATGTACAAACTAAGAAGTTTTTAAATAGTAAACGGCGATAAAATTAATAGCTTAAAGAGGAAATGCACGGTGGTCAGAGGAGCTGAGGAGCTTTTGACCCAACCACTGCATCTTAATAAATTAGGTCAAATACTGTCAGTTGAATAATTTTCTCATTTACATATTAAACTTTACGGTAAAACTAACCACGAGTGTTGTCATAAGTAGCATTCACAATGCAAAGGATTGGATATAGTTAGAAATGAGGTAAGGGCTGCTAAATTAACTTCATTGTCATGAAAATGAGAACGCTTTTCCCAACGTTTTATGGCATTTTTGATAAAACTTGAGCTCATTACGGAATTAAATGAGAATCACGTGGTTGGAATTGAAAACAACTTTAGGGAAAACAGCAACCGTTGACGAAGAAATTACTTTCTTTGAATTCGAAATTACATATTTTCCATCCATTTTTCTTATTTATAAATTGGGAACCAAGTAAAAAGATAGTCGAATTAAAAACAAAAGAACAAAAGAAACGAAAGGCAAATGCTAAAATCTTAAGTTCGCAACCTAAAAACGCCAAGAGCTCTCGTCCTCGGTTTTCAATATTCTTCGATGTTCAGCGCTCTCGGTCAAATCAACGTGTTGATCTAGCGCTATGGTCGGTTTTAGGACTTTGTTTACTTCGGATTCTCTACACTTCACTGGTTCATATCCGGCTTGGAAGATCAAATGTTTAATCCTAAACGATAAACATGTTCATACAAGCAATAGTTCCAGCGATTTATTCTCGAGACGCGTTCTCATCGAAGAACAATACCAAAAAGGAAGGAAAAAACAAGAAAACAAAATACTTTTCTAACAGGGATCACACCCAGGAAACTACCAGCTAGTGCGCTATTGGTTAAATCAAATTAGCTTAATCAAAGGTGCAATGAACTAAACTGCAAGTTTTAGTGCTGGGAAACACCATTAGTTTGAGAGCTACCAAAGAAAAAAACAAACAAAATAGTCTCAACGATATGCAGACGAAACAACTTGCACACAGTTTGTGCATCTTTTCTTAACCTTACCTGTCTTACGTAGACAACTTCTTCGTTCGTTTAAATGGTCCTGTTGACTTTCTGTTCGAGTAAGTCTGTGTTACCCTTACTTTGTATCATGAAATATTCTGTAAAAATTTCGTGTGTAATTGTGCACTTGCCTGATTGGGTACAATTTGTTCCACTTCCAACAAATCCTTGATTACAGGTACACGAGAACGAACCAATTGTGTTATTACAGGTGGCATTTGAATGGCAAGGACTGGATAAACATTCGTCTATATCTACAAAGAGGAAGAATAAATGGTAGAATTGCATTATTAGCCAAGTCATTTCACGATAGGTTTTGCTTGAAAAAATAGTCAGCAAACCAGTGATTCCCTTATTTTGTACTAGCAAATATACTGCTAATCTTTCATGAATAAATGAACACTCATCCGTACAAATTATGAGACTTCCAACGAAACCTTCATTACCGTAACACTAGAACTTTCACTTCAATTCAAATCAAAAATTTGTTCAAACTTCTTTTAAAGTATTATCAATATTAACAAAGAAATAGAATGTACAAACTAAGAAGTTTTTAAATAGTAAACGGCGATAAAATTAATAGCTTAAAGAGGAAATGCACGGTGGTCAGAGGAGCTAAGGAGCTTTTGACCCAACCACTGCATCTTAATAAATTAGGTCAAATACTGTCAGTTGAATAATTTTCTCATTTACATATTAAACTTTACGGTAAAACTAACCACGAGTGTTGTCATAAGTAGCATTCACAATGCAAAGGATTGGATATAGTTAGAAATGAGGTAAGGGCTGCTAAATTAACTTCATTGTCATGAAAATGAGAACGCTTTTCCCAACGTTTTATGGCATTTTTGATAAAACTTGAGCTCATTACGGAATTAAATGAGAATCACGTGGTTGGAATTGAAAACAACTTTAGGGAAAACAGCAACCGTTGACGAAGAAATTACTTTCTTTGAATTCGAAATTACATATTTTCCATCCATTTTTCTTATTTATAAATTGGGAACCAAGTAAAAAGATAGTCGAATTAAAAACAAAAGAACAAAAGAAACGAAAGGCAAATGCTAAAATCTTAAGTTCGCAACCTAAAAACGCCAAGAGCTCTCGTCCTCGGTTTTCAATATTCTTCGATGTTCAGCGCTCTCGGTCAAATCAACGTGTTGATCTAGCGCTATGGTCGGTTTTAGGACTTTGTTTACTTCGGATTCTCTACACTTCACTGGTTCATATCCGGCTTGGAAGATCAAATGTTTAATCCTAAACGATAAACATGTTCATACAAGCAATAGTTCCAGCGATTTATTCTCGAGACGCGTTCTCATCGAAGAACAATACCAAAAAGGAAGGAAAAAACAAGAAAACAAAATACTTTTCTAACAGGGATCACACCCAGGAAACTACCAGCTAGTGCGCTATTGGTTAAATCAAATTAGCTTAATCAAAGGTGCAATGAACTAAACTGCAAGTTTTAGTGCTGGGAAACACCATTAGTTTGAGAGCTACCAAAGAAAAAAACAAACAAAATAGTCTCAACGATATGCAGACGAAACAACTTGCACACAGTTTGTGCATCTTTTCTTAACCTTACCTGTCTTACGTAGACAACTTCTTCGTTCGTTTAAATGGTCCTGTTGACTTTCCGTTCGAGTAAGTCTGTGTTACCCTCACTTTGTATCATGAAATATTCTGTAAAAATTTCGTGTGTAATTGTGCACTTGCCTGATTTGGTACAATTTGTTCCACTTCCAACAAATCCTTGATTACAGGTACACGAGAACGAACCAATTGTGTTATTACAGGTGGCATTTGAATGGCAAGGACTGGATAAACATTCGTCTATATCTACAAAGAGGAAGAATAAATGGTAGAATTGCATTATTAGCCAAGTCATTTCACGATAGGTTTTGCTTGAAAAAATAGTCAGCAAACCAGTGATTCCCTTATTTTGTACTAGCAAATATGCTGCTAATCTTTCATGAATAAATGAACACTCATCCGTACAAATTATGAGACTTCCAACGAAACCTTCATTACCGTAACACTAGAACTTTCACTTCAATTCAAATCAAAAATTTGTTCAAACTTCTTTTAAAGTATTATCAATATTAACAAAGAAATAGAATGTACAAACTAAGAAGTTTTTAAATAGTAAACGGCGATAAAATTAATAGCTTAAAGAGGAAATGCACGGTGGTCAGAGGAGCTAAGGAGCTTTTGACCCAACCACTGCATCTTAATAAATTAGGTCAAATACTGTCAGTTGAATAATTTTCTCATTTACATATTAAACTTTACGGTAAAACTAACCACGAGTGTTGTCATAAGTAGCATTCACAATGCAAAGGATTGGATATAGTTAGAAATGAGGTAAGGGCTGCTAAATTAACTTCATTGTCATGAAAATGAGAACGCTTTTCCCAACGTTTTATGGCATTTTTGATAAAACTTGAGCTCATTACGGAATTAAATGAGAATCACGTTGTTCGAATTGAAAACAACCTTGGGGAAAACAGCAGCCGTTGACGAAGAAATTACTTTCTTTGAATTCGAAATTACGTATTTTGCATCCATTTTTCTTTTTTATAAATTGGGAACCAAGTAAAAAGATAGCCGAATTAAAAACAAAAAAACGAAAGAAAAGAAAGGCAAATGCTGAAATTTTAAGTTTGCAACCTAATAAGGCGAAACAAGACATGCTCCGACCCATTAACTATAAAGACAACCAAAGTACCAAACTCAATGAAGCTACACTCCTAAGTAACAATAATGCGCGAACACTTTAAAATGAAGACACTTTTTAACGGCTTTAAGTTTAGAAGTTTCACTTTGTCTCTTAACGCATCAAATTTATTTCTCGTCATGAAATCTCTGGCTAACCGTCAGCCTAGGTTGGAAGAGTTGATCTCTTTGATCGATGGGCTCTCTATCGCAGAACATTCGTAAATTCTGCTCTGGTTCACAATTTACTTAGAGCAGAATCGATGGGACTGTATCTTTTTTTTTAAAACCATATGATTTCCAACTCTTTCATATTATATGATCTTCTCTCCCTCAGACAAACTCAGTCTCTCTTCCTCTACAATTCTTCAACAGAGAATTATTATACCCTAATCTCTAATTACAAGAACAATGAAACATTGAATACAACACGCTATTCATAAGCAATAAATCTTGTTAGTATACAGATTGTCACTACGACTAATCTTACGAATAAGATCAATAACTATAACTTCACAGAAAGTTATCCAACACACTCCCCCCAGTTGACCTAAGCCTATACTAAAGCTGAGTGTCAAACAACGTTCTTGTTTTCCGCTCAGCATCGGTCAAAGCGGCACGCGTTTGTGTTGTTCAAACACCTTTAGACGCTTGCACACCATCGCTCTTTCCTTCGTTCGAGTCAACCACCGGCAACCGTTCGTGCTTTCCAACAACTTCTGGACGGTATAACCTCTACACCCGGTCAGCTCAGATAAACTGGCTTCCCATTGGTCACTACTCGTAGTTTCGCCCCTCTATTGGTCGTTTCCAATAATTAACACTTCCACCTAACCCATTTTCAAGGAATTTCTCTTTACGTTATCTTCCTTCAACAAAACTACTTCTCCCACCTGTAGTTTCACTGTAGCTTCGTATTTATGATTCCTGTGGTATTCCCTCATATCCGTCACATATTACCTTCGCCATCTGTTCCAAAAATGCAACCTTTCTCTTGTCAAATACCTAAACTTTCTCAAGTACTCCATTTCACCCTCTTCTTCATTGCATACTTCATCGGATAAACCCCCAAGTCTCCTCCCATAAACTAAATGTGACGGTGTTAAAATCTCAGCACTAACGTTATCATATGCATACGTCAGGTGTCTGGGATTATGCGTGCCTTCAACTTTCAGCAGAATAGTCAGAAGTTCATCATACCCTAATCTCGCATTCCCAAGTACCTTTCTTGGACACCTTTTCAAACTTCCGACCACTCTTTCGAAAAAACCGTCCCACCATAGTATCGTTTTTTATTTCCAAATCATCCTCAGAGACATGTATGAACAGAAACTTTTCATGAAATATTTTTTATGAAAAGTTTCATCTCGTGGTCCCCTTTCTAGGTTAAACATCCACTCGATCCTGTTCTTCACAAAGTGACTTGCTACCTCATGATCGTCACTCAGTTTGTTCAATATTTGCTTGCGGCCTTAAAACTCTTTACATTGTCCGAGACGATCAATCCCGGCGAACCTCTTCTCGCAGCTAATTTACGTAGCCAACGAATGAACGAATGAGAGGAGAATGAAAATCACGAGGCCGCAGTTCGAGTGGTTTTTTCTGTTCCCGAGTGTTTTACAAAAGTTAGAGAACAATGAAAATGACGAGGAGGTAGGCAGAGTGCTTTTTAATTGCTCTCGAATATTTGTAAACCCTGGTAAAAGACGAGACACGCTTTTATGAAACAGCCTTTCAATCGTCTATTGAATTTATAATTTGGAAATGTGGTAATGAACGATTCTTTCTTTGGGTCGTTAATTATCTGATTTCCTAATTATGAATTCGTATTATGTATTCGTATTATGATTTTTTAAACGATTAAACGGGTTCATTAAGTTAAACTCTCAAAGTTCTCTCGATTGCAGCGTGTCTGGTTTCTAAAAATTGAGACCAATCACTAGGGTAAAATATCCATCTCAAACAGTCGTTTTAGGAGAACTGGAGGGTTTCGCACGGTGGTCAATAAACTGTGGTTTCTTCAATTAATGCCTAAATTTTGAAGAATGTTGTCGTTTCAGTTGAGTTCGTGGATTTTAAGGTCCCTAATGTCGTTTTAACTGTGCTCGGGCCCATAATGACTTGATGTTCGAAAGGGACATAGTAGGGACATAGTAGGAACATAGTAGGGATATAGTAGGGACATTGTAGGGACATAATAGGGACATTGTAGGGACATAATAGGGACATAGTAACGCTATGTTTAATTAGTAAAAACTTGCGGGCAATATGGTAAATATCACATTCAAGTCAATCAAACCATTTCCTGCGCAAAAGCATTCCCGCTTCACCTATCGGGTCCGTAATTTTATCTGCAACATTCGTGTATTTTTGATGGTGGTTTGATCATCTAAACTTTCAGTCGGACATGTCAGGAGTATCTTTCGAAAATTTTTCTTTCAAAATGTCTGAGAAGTTGTACTCTGAGGTAGTCAGTGGAGATTCAAAAATAGATATTGGGAGCAGTCTTATTAAAAATAAATGCTTCTTTTTTTTTTTTTTGCACTATCGTTTCCTGTTGGGAGACAATAAGGTAGTCTGACTGTCTCCTGTTTGAGCTGTTTGCAAGCAAGTAAACCAAAAATCAACATTGTCGGAGAATTAAACGTTTCTATCTTTTGGGCTCGCTCCTAACAAGTCGAAATGTAGCAAAGACAGCGTGGATAGTCAACCTTTCACCGGACAACGGAAGTGCTTTTAATAAACCTATGGTGACTGTTTTTTCGCACAATTTTTCCTCCTGGTTTGGCAATGCGGTTGACTCACTGTCTGGAGATGCGCAAACTGCTGTGTTTTGTTGGATACAAATGGCTCGCACTAGTTTTCAATTTTCTAGCAAAGCGATCAACTAGCCGCTCTTTCGTTTGCTAGCCTACAGTCCTTTTCGTAATTCGCCACAGCGTATTTCGCGACGACTTGCTGTGTTTGATTTAACGAACCAGTTGTGCCTTACTTTACCCTTGCAATCACGACGTCGGTTGCTTTGGATGTAGCAACATAGTTAAACATTTTGTATTAGGAGTATGTTGATTGATCCTATTCTCACTGCACTGTGATATTTACCGTATTGTACAAAACAAACTCCGAAAAGAAGCATCTTGGTACCCAAAATATGAGTGAGACAAGAAAAAATTGAGAAGGTAATAGTTCGACTTTATTACATGGTCATTGTCAAATATAACTGAATGCATGAGATTGGTAACTACCTATTTGAGAAGGACGCGATAACATCACCACTTGTTATTCACATAGATATTAATAAACTGACAGGAAACGTGTTAGTATCGGAGTTGACAGCATGAGAATTGACAACTAGAAAGATTACATATTAAATAAGGAAAGTTCTTTGTTGGCTTTTAAACCATTATTAAAATTCGGATTTTCAAGTTTTATATATAGAGAGAGAGAGCTTATAAGATAAGCAACTGGTTGAAGTAACTGTTAGTACAAGCATGAAGTATTTTAAAATTTCTAAAGTTTAACTATTTGATGTGTCCTGGAAGGTCAATGGAGTGTGAAATGTCATTGTTGGCATCATACTAATAATTCAGTTTGAAGAGATGTTGAATGCCTTTACAACTATAGAAATGGGCAGGGACTTCCCTGAAATACTTCGATGTGGCGTGTTTACATGAAGCGGATTGAGAGCTCAAGTCACGTCTGCCCGTAACTCTACCTATTCCTGTTTACATGAGGATAATTGAAGTTTTTCAATCCGATTCAAACGCATTCTTGAAGTCAATTCAACAAGTCAAGTCACTTGACTTGAGACTCGTGAAAAAATCAGCTCGAAAATTTGCGATCGGCTTCATGTAAACCGGGTTTGACTCGAGTTGGTTTGACGCGCATGCGTAATCTCACGCAGCATGTCAAGAAAGCATGGAGGAAAACCAAAACGGAATGAGTTGCCTTAGAGTTTCTGAAACGCATATTAAAAATAAAAAGAAAGCTAATTCAAGGTGGTTGTGTAGTGAGGAAAGCCTCAGTTGAGTTCCTAGAGATCTTGAAACGATACAAAACGCAAAAAGAAGGCGAAAATAAGGACTGGGACTCTGATAATGTTACTATCTTCGAGTACACGAGGAAACAGCTAGCAATTGTATTCGACAATTTCAAACCAGTTCGTTTAACTCCTCCGGAAAAAGATGAATATAAAAAGTATCAAGCCTACCGAAATGAGAAACAGCAACTTATAAAGGAAGGTTACAAAAGAGTTGCAACGAAATACAAAAATCTGAAAGCTGGATTTAGCAGAGATGTCACCGAAACTTCGTTTCAGTTCGCCCAGGCTTCACTTCCCATCGTCGCTTTCTACTCAAGCATCTTCTCCACGGTTTTATTTCGTAGAGGCGCTTGCGTGATAGTGCCAACATGCAACGCAACTTTTTCCTCCTGTTTATCGCTTTCAGCATTTAATATTGTATTGCCAGTAATTGCATTCGCAGCATCAGTGAAATTGAAAGAGCAATAAACACGGAAATCGTCATTCCTCTCATTTTTTGGCGCCCAAATATGAAGTTGAAAGTTCGAAAATCAAAAGAAGGCACTGATGCCAAGAAGATTGAAATCTCCATGTAAACATCCGCCAGGATTGACTTGACTGGTCGCATTCGATCCGATTCTCTTCTCAAATTTCTTCATGTAAACAGGGCCTATGTGCCGTGTTCAATGAGACTTGTGTGAATGTTTCGTTCAGTTTTGCCCATATAATTCGAGCTGCAACCAGGGCAAGTAATTTCGTAGACAACATTCTTGCGGGAAATATCCGGAATAGAATCTTTGCTCAAAGTAAAACAGGAAATTTTTTCGTTTTATGAATAATAATAAATTTAACAGGTTGAAAAAGACATCTCTTAAGTTTATTTAAACAGGAGTTTATCAGACATTCACCCCTTCTACCAAGATAAGTAATCTTAATCCAAACCTTGGGAAGCTCATCTTCATCTCGATCTTCGTTCGCGTGAGAGATTTTATTTGATTGTTTTTGTCGTAAGCGCCTTAAATAGAATTACGAATGTGGTAGGGGAAACCGATCCAAGACATAAAAGATGGAAGTTTTTTTTTATATAATCATTTAAGAGGTGGTTTGTGGAGCATATTCTCACCGCCCGGTTCTAAAAAAGGTGTGTACTCGAACTGTCAATTAAAAAATCAATTGCGTGTTCTCGTGCGTGTTTTATTACTTAGTAAAAAATTTTAAGTGCGCATAAAGTCCATCAGGTGAAGCAAATTTTTTTCTTATTCATGTATAAACACACGGGGGAAATACTCTACCGGAGTTCTTTCCCAAAATATCAAAAATCCATCTCGAACGTCTTCGATAATCTGCTAGACGATATAGCTTTTCAGTTAGAGCGAGATTAATGATGTTTTTGTGGCAGTTTGGTAATTATCCTCTTAATAGGCACGCTCTCAAGCTGTTCTCTCAGAAAAGCTTTCTGAGTCCCTGACGGGAATCGAACCCTTAACCTTCTGATCGCCGGTGAGACGCTCTAACCATTGAGCTACAAAGACTCAAATGGTGAGCGAAGGTTAAATTTGTGTACTGGTTCGTATAGATGGTACACATATGTACTGCCAGTCTGCAAGTCTCTATATGTCGTCTATTATTTTTGTGTTAATCAACGATGTGTTTGTGGTAGCTTGGTAATTATCTTCTTAATAGACACGCTCTCAAGCTGTTCTCTCAGAGAAACTTTCTGAGTCCCTGACCGGAATCAAACCCTTAACCTTCTGATCGCCGGTGAGACGCTCTAACCATTGAGCTACAAAGACTCAAATGGTGAGCGAAGGTTAAATTTGTGTACTGGTTCGTATAGATGGTACACATATGTACTGCCAGTCTGCAAGTCTCTATATGTCGTCTATTATTTTTGTGTTAATCAACGATGTGTTTGTGGTAGCTTGGTAATTATCTTCTTAATAGACACGCTCTCAAGCTGTTCTCTCAGAAAATCTTCTGAGTCCCTAACGGGAATCGAACCCGTAACCTTCTGATCACCGGTGAGGCGCTCTAACCATTGAGCTACAAAGACTCAGATGGTGAATATTAAGCCTGCGTATTAAGAAGATAATTTCCAAGCTACCACAAACACATCATTGATTAGCACAAAAACAATAAAGGACATATCGAGACTTGCACACTAGTAGTATATATGTGTACCATCTATAAGAACCAGTACACAAATTTAACCTTCGCTCACCATCTGGTTAGAGGGTCTCACCGGTGATCAGAAGGTTACGGGTTCGATTCCCGTTAGGGACTCGGAAATCTTTCTGAGAGAACAGCTTGAGAGCGTGCGTATTAAGTCGAGCGAGATTGTCTGAATTTTGCTTGATTGGAATTTTGCTTGATTGGAATTTTGATTGTTCTCGTATTTCAGTTGCTCGTTCTGTTTCTTCAAGTCGGTTACTAAACGGACAGCGCTTGTCTTCTCGGTGTTTTTATTAATCTTTTGCTCGTAATTAATAGCTTCTAGGAAGCCCAAAACATCAACGGTCTTGTATTCAAAAGAAATATCAGCAATATCTGCTACAAAATATGTGGCTTCGGCAACATTGACAAAGTCTAATTTGTTTATCTACACCTGGTATACCAGAGAGAAAAAAAACCTTCACGAAGTTTTTTTCGACAAAGGACATATATACAAACGGTGAAAATGTGGTGGGACCGCATTAGTGGCCCAGACTCATTTCATGCTGATTCAACGCAGAAATCGGGGGCTGAGTTCTTACCTGAACATGAAGATCCAGTCAGTATTTTGTTGCTATTTTCTGCTTTCTCCGTAATAAACAGAACAATAAATACACAACACACCACATTCAGAACAACGATTACTGAAATTAGAATGATGTTTAAAGTTGAGCAGGTTCTTTTAGGAGTACTTGGTGAGTCTTTGTGTGGCACGTCAATGACATCACAATAAACAACCTCTTCTGGTGCAGGCGTCGCCATATAGAAAGTCCCAGATACCTTGATAAATTACTTGAAAACGCGTCTTAGTTGGCAATGTGCGCTCTCGATTGTCACAGCTGTTTTTGTGTATTTTAGTCTAAAATACTCGTTACTAATTCATAAAGAAAGCGCAAAAGAAACTGGCTTCTAATTAGTATGCTGTAAATCGAATTCTGGATACTAATTAAGATTATGAACATTTCCTTCGATTTTATATGTCAAAATTTCCTGAAATTTCGAAATAACCGTTAAACAGGCCCATTTAATTAACAAATTAAACGAGACATACTTTAAGTCAATGTGAAAGGCCAATCGGATTCTTCGACAATATACAGTCGCCGCCGCTTATAAGCAAGTCGCTTATATGCAAAAGCCGTTTATATGCAAAGATTTTGGAAATCCAAAACCAAACCTTAAGAACATTCCTTTTTTTAATCCGCTTATATGCAAATCGCTTATATGCAAAAGTCGGTTATATGCAAAAGAAAAATTGAAAATTTTGCGCTAAAATCGCTTATATGGAAAGAAAAATTTTCAATGCATTGCTGCAAATCCTCCTTTCCTTTCGAAAGTATTTCAATGTTTCAATGATTGGAAACAGTAGAAAACCAAGATGCTTGGGTGGTTGCAAAACTTTACCGTGTGCGAAGATGCGAGCGAATTTTCTAAGACGTTCGATTTGCTGGATGCTATGAATACGATTGTCGCCTGCTGGTCTGAGATAACCACAAAAACAATCGCAAACTGTTTCCGCCATGCAGGTTTTGTGTCCAAATATGATAGCGATGAAGATTCGTGGGCGGAAGTTGATGATATTCCGTTGGCTCAACTGTTGGCGGCTCCACGTGGTATGGATCAGCAAACTTTCGATGAAATTATATCTGCAGACAACTTTCTCGAAACAGCGCCACCAGTTGATGAGAACTCAATAATCAACGAGTAACAAAGCATCCAGGAGAGTGACGACGAGCCTGAACCAAAGCCCGTAATAACTCATGCTCAATTTATTTCTAATTTAGCCGACATGAAGGACTATCTTTGTTTGCACGACTTCAAAGACTGGAAATCATTCAACTCTCTTACAAATACCACAACCAGAGGACAATTTGAAAAAGTAAAGAATGAAACACAGACCGAGAATTGTCATCTCTAGTGTGACTTGATATTCAAGTTGGAACAAGAAACGGACAAGTTGAAAAACGGTAATATTTCGGTTCTATTTCAGAGTCATCATCAGACGAAATAGAGCCAAAATATTACCGTTTTTCAACTTGTCTGTTTCTTGTTCCAACTTGAATATCAAGTCACAAGATGACAATTTTCGGTCTGTGTTTTATTCTTTCTCTTTCAAATATTTCCACCGATGTGTGTTCAAATGTTGCAAAAAAGCAAACATTAATTGTTATTTCCAAACCTAAGAACAGCTATCTTGTATATTTTAGTTTATTAATAAATACAATTTTTTCTGGTTTTGGTATTTAATCTTTGGTCATTTGTCTATTATGCTAATGATTTTGCTGGATGCGCGTCCTGGGAACGAACCGTTTATATGCAAAATCCGCTTATATGCAAAAATTGAGTTGGCAAAAAGGATTTGCATATAAGCGGCGGCGACTGTAGCATCAAAGTTGTGCACCGACCTGTTCTATTATATTAAGAAGCTCGTGGACAATCACGCGGTCACATGTGATGGAAATTCACTTTGTTTTTTGTGATTGACAGTTGATTGTTGAACAGGGCGCGGACTAGAGTTCTGAGTGTAGATCGTACGGTTGAGTCTTATTGAGATGAGTCATTAAACATTCAGAAATTACCAGGAGTTACATCTAAATTACAACATGGTCCTTCGATAGTCGGATAAAGAAAAGCGGAGAAAAGATGTCCTTGGATAAAACTAAGAGAATTCGAAGCGGAAACAGATCCTTCGTTGCGAAGATAATGAAAAATGTTCACGATGCCATCGACAAGTTTAGCAGAACACAGTCAGAAAGAGATCAATTAGAAGGCTACAAGATCACACTGGAAGAAAAGAAAAGAATTTTAGACACATATGACCAAACCATACTGGAGAGTATCGACAACAAACGAAAAATCGACGAAGAAGTACTTAAAAAGTATAAAATAAAACATATTCCGAAGAATAATGTCATCTTGAAAACTCAAGATATGAGTCAATATAAGATAAAACTAAGGTAGATGAACGATCTTCAAGCTCGATACACAGAAAATGATTTCCGAGCCCCAGACGGGGGTCGAACCCGCAATCCTCTGATTACCGGTAAGACGCTCTAACCATTGAGCTACCAAGACTCAGAGGGTGAGCTAGGGTGCAAGTTTGATATATATGTGCGACCTAAGCGGAAGTCACTATATATTAATAATGATTGACGCAGTTTAATGTTTGAGAAAACATGAGAGCTTGGATATATTAAGGTAGATGAACGATGTTCAAGCTCGATACTCAGAAAATGATTTCTGAGCCCCAGACGGGGATCCAACCCACAACCCTCATCTACCTTAATATATCAATGCTTTCATGTTTCTCAAACATTAAACAGCGTCAATCATTATTAATATGTAGTGACTTCCGCTTAATTCGCACATATATATATATATTTATGATGAAAAGTGTGTTCTCAAGCTTTGTTTTAGAAAATTTCTGAGCTCCCCAACGGGAATCGAACCCGTGTCTCCCGATTGCCGGTACGGTTGTTTTACCGCTATATCCAAGCTTACAAACATCTACACTCAGTAAGATGAAATTTACTCATACATACAATATCATCATACAGGTATGTTCAGCTTTCAAATACGAAAGAGGCATATCAATATTACGAACCAAGTCTCTAATTAACATCATGTTTGCCGTTTGAAACCCTATAGTCTAGTGGTAAAACAACCGTACCGGCAATCGGGAGACACGGGTTTGATTCCCTTTGGGGAGCTCAGAAATTTTTTAAAACAAAGCTTGAGAACACACTGTTCATCATAAATATATCCAAGCTTACAAACATCTACACTCAGTAAGATGAAATTTACTCATACATACATACATATATATATATATATATATATATATATATATATATAGATAGATATATATATATCAAATTTGAACCCTAACTCACCATCTGAGTCTTGGTAGCTCAATGGTTAGAGCGTCTTACCGGTCATCAGAGGGTTCGATCCCCGTCTGGGACTCAGAAATCATTTTCTGAGGATCTAGCTTGAAGATCGTTCATCTACCTTAATATATCCAAGCTCTTATGTTTCTCAAACATTAAACAACATAAAACTACTGTTGAAACTGTGATATTTCGACTTTATTTCAAACTCATCCTCAGACAGAATGATATTACAATAAGTAGTCTATAAAGTGGGGATTCCAGCACAGTTTTCCAGCACATTTTTCACATTTACTTCCGGTTTCTAAATGACGTCATCACATGTCAATCATTTCTATGACGTCATCAAGAAATAAGCTCCACCCACTTTTAAGCCAGCGGTCTATCTTTGCAGACTCATGTAAAAATTGATGACGTCATCATTTTCTGGGGTTTTCCCCACCTGTCAATCATTTTCATAACTTGTCAAATCTGGTTCAAACTGGATTCTCAAATTTACATAATTTTCTCACATTCTCAAAATCAATCAATTTTCTCACATTCTCAAAATTACCTAATTTTCTCACATTCTCAAAATTACCTAATTTTCTCACATTTTCAAAATTAATCAAATTTCTCACATTTTCAAAATTAATCAAATTTCTCACATTTTCAAATTTAACTAAATTTCTCACATTTTCAAATTTACCCAAATTTCTCACATTTTCAAATTTACATAATTTTCTCGCATTCTCAAAATTAATCAAATTTCTCACATTTTCAAAATTAATCATTTTTGAAATTTTCAAAATTTCAAAAACGTGAAAATAATAAAATAAAGTTTATAATTTTTTATGGTTTGGATCCAAATATTTTTTCATATTCTTCAACCATGTTATTCATGTAATGACCAAATGCAAGAGTGTCTATTTTATTTTCAAGTATGTTTCTTTTGTCATCTTTTGGAGACAATGCAATTTTTTCAACACTTTCTGTATACAAGTCATGATTTCTATGTCTTATCAAATTCATCTTTCTAATTTGTTCTTCTCCATCAAATAAACAATCTTTATAATTTTGAAATGTTATTTCTTTTTTGATAATAGTTTTTTTAACACCTTTACATTTTTTTTCTTCTTTTCCTCCGCCACCTTCAACGTTTCCGCACATTTTATAAGAATATAATTTTGATCTCAAACCAACAAATTCTTCAATTTGTTTTCCACCACACTCGTTTTTCATCATTCCAATAACCTTTTTATTTAATCCAGTTTTTATCCCACTTTTATGTTCCTTTGAATAATTACTTGTGTCAAACATATTTTTTACATCTGGAGAAATGTCTTTATAAAAATCATCAGTTTTGATTTCATACATTAAACTATCAGTGTCAGTAAATAATAATGATGCATTTTCATCATATTTTTTCTTGATATAATTATAATGAAAATCATACATTAAAGTTTTTGATAAATCCAATATACTCATTCCCAAATATATTGGTTTATCTAGTTTAATTTTTGTTTTATACATATGAATTGCAATTAAATTTTCAGAAAATATAGTTCTTTTATCAAAGTTAGTTTTTGAAAATAGTTTTAATGCTTTTTCTTTTCTATTAACCAATTGTATATTGACTCTATTTCTCACATTTTCCATTGTTTTTCCAAATACTGAATTATTCATCAATTTGAAAAAATCTTTTTCAAAATCATTTTTTGCATTTGTTCTCAAATTTGTGTTCAAATCAATATATTGTTTCATAAAATCTTCTTCATAAAATTTAACACCTTTATGAATTCTAGTAATTTTTAATCCCAACTTTTCATACAATTTCAAGTTTTCACAATGCAAAACATATTTTTCTTTGTTATTTAAATTTGGAATTAATTTTTCAACTTGACCAATTTTTAATCTTTCTGGGGCAAGAGGATATTCATTATGTGAATCATGTAAATTTTCTGGATATTCTAAATCAACTTCTAAAATGCAACTATATTTCCAATTCATTGTTTTTCATCCATTTGAAATTCTTAATTGGAAGTTTTTTAGACATTGCCCAACCATATAAATTATTTGCATCTAAATATGGAAGATAAACACTATCTTCTTCAGAATTATATTTGTTTTCCATATATTTGTTGTTTGCTTTTGCATATCTTTTTACAATCGTTGAAATTCCACCTCTGATTGCTTTTTCAATCATAAGATACATTTACGGGTCATGCAATAATTCCAATTCAATTTTTGTAATTTTCAACATTGCATCCCAAGCTAATCCGGGTGAAGTATAATACCAAGCAGGGTCCAATTTATAATTTTGTTTACAAACTTTTCTAATATTTTCAAAGACATCAGCTAAAAGTATTACATCAGTTTTTAAATATAAATCATGATATTCTCCCATATTTTTGATTTTAAATTTATTCCAAACATTTTGTGCGTGTTCATAATCTTCATCACTTATATTTTCATCATTTAATTTGGAATAAAATTCTCCAATGTCAGGTAATTTTTCTTCTTTTAATTTTTCAATATCATCAAACCAATCATATGGAAAAACACCTTTTCTAGTAAGCAGGTCTCTTTTTTCTTCGTTTTTATAAAATTTATTCAAAATATTCAATTCATTTTTGTCTAAATTATTAACTAAATTTGGTAAACTAGTTTGCATAAATTTAAAACTATCAATAAATCTAATTTGTCTTTTTACATTAATCAATTCTCTGATTTTATATCCTTTTTCACTTGTTTCACTTGTTGATGGTAATTCTTCACACTCAATGATATTTTCTTTACATTTACTTTGAAGTTGTTTTTCTGTAAATATTTTTTCAGATTCAAATTTATCAACAATGATGTCTTTTGTAAAACTAATATATTTTTCCTCAGTATTGGGTATACAATTAATTTCACCTTCAGAAACACCAAGATTTTTAATAAACAAATGACTATCATAATTCTGCAGATTGTGAAATATAACTGGTATAAATTTTGGTTTTTTCATTTTTGAATTACAACTAATACAAGCAGCTCCTCTATATTTTCCAGTAAAATGACAATGGTCTCTAACTTTATCTGTGAAATTGGTTCTTTTTGGTTCTTTTCCTTTTTCATTTTCTTTTACTTTTTCTTCTGATTTTCCAAATTTGATTCCACAAGCATAACAATTTTTAGATAATCTAAAATCTACTTTATCTTTTTCACTTAATATTATCTTTTTTGGAAATTTAAATTGCTCATGTATTTTTTTAATATTATTTTCTAAACTTTCTACAAATTTTAAAGAAATGTCAAAATCATTCTCACCAGGTTTTTTGCTACATTTTATTAATTTTGATCTAAATAAATTATCAAAACATTTTATCAAATAACAATATCCAGATGGTTCATGTTTTTGAAATTGTTTTGTATGTTCACCAATATTTTTATCCTCGAATTTTAAATTGCATTCAAAATCTGCATAAATTACAAATGGAATATCATGCATTCTTTCATAATTTTTAAACTTTAATTTTTCACCTTTGTTTGGATAAACAGTTTTTCCACATTTATACGCTTTACAATATTCTAAATGATTTTTAAAAACATTTTCATTACTAAAATGTTGTAAACAATAGTTGCAAATATATTTTTTTTCTTTATGTTTATTAACCTGAGTTGAAAACAATCTACTCATATTTTTAATTAAACAATAATGTTTATCCCCATTCTCATTAGATATTAACAATATATTTACACGCGGTTGTTTTTCATGTTGTTCCAAATCAAATTTACTTACTCTCAAAGGAAAAATTTCATGAGTTTTGTTTCCAAATCTTTTTTCTTCATTATATCCAAATAAATTAATTGCAATGTTATTATTTTTTTCAAATTTGTCAATATCAGAAAATCCACATGGGAAATTAATATCTTTTATATTAAAACTTTCAGATTTCTTTTTTAATATTTTTGTAATTCTATCAGGGTTCCTTAAATCAGGTGTAGTTTTCAAAAGTTCATTTATTGTCACACACCACAATAAACATTTATCATCATTGTTTTTTGGGTTGATAATTGCATTTTTATTTTTTAAAAACTCTGGTAAAGGAATGTAAGATGAAGCAAGTAATCTTTTAATTTCATTAATATTAAGAATTATTTTTAAACCTTTGTTAAATTTCCACAAACTTGAATTTTTTAAAAATTCTTCAAAACTCAAAATAATTTTTTGTGTCATTTTTTCATATATTTCATCAAAATTACTTCCATCAAAAATTTCTTCATAATAACTATGAAAATGAGCATTATCTATGGTTTCTTCTCCTGTTGCTGGATTTGTTTTTTTCATCAAACATTCAAGAGTTATTTGTTGTTTTGTGCTTGGATTTTTTTTGAATTTTTCAATCACCAATGGTTTTATTTTTTTCAAGAGAGTCAAAGGATCATATAAAGACAATTCAAATTTTTTCAAATCCATTTTATATCTTTTTGTTACATTCAAAGCTTTTTTATCCATTTTAAATTTTGCAGTCGGGGTTGAAACTTTACCTTGTATTTTGTCAAATATATCTGAAAAATTATTTTTTAATTTATTATACCAATTTGTTATTTTTCCAACTCTTTTATTTACATCGTTCGCGTTATTTCTATATTTATCAAATAAATTAAGCAATTCTTCTTTAGATTTATCTAACAAATTATTTGCTTTTTCCTTTGATTTTTCAATAAAATTATTTTTTGAAATTTTTTTTGGTTTTAATAAAGGAGTATTAATATTTGGGACATCTTCATCCAATAAATTTTTTACAGATTTGCTTGAAGTTGTGTTCATTATTTATTTATATAATTATTTTTTTTTAAACAAAAATAATTTAAAAAAGAATAAAATCAATTGATTTTTATTTTAAACGCATGTGTATTAAAAACCATTGCGGTCTTGAATTTTAGTGAATATAAAAATATTAAATGATGAATATAATTTTTTTAAACTTGGGATTAAAGTAATTTTGTAAGTTGTAGTATAAATTTTTTCTCCAGTTTCATAATTAATTTCAAAATCATTAAAAATACAAAATTTTTCTTTATAATTTATCAAAAATTCATGATGTGGTAATAATTCTCCATCACCAGAAATTTCAGCAATTTTTTCAGAAAAAACATAAAACAAATAGTCTTCTTCGTCATAAAAGCTGAAATCTTTCAGCGACCTTTTATCTTCATATATATATTTTTCAATATATTTTTTGAGTTAACCTGGTTCATCTTTTATTTATATAATAATTTTTCTTTAAAGAAAAAATATTAAAAAAAAAATAATTTTTTTAAACACCAACATGGTCATAAAAAATCAAAAATGATTCATCATTGAATTTCAAATCTTTTTTTTTCTTTATTCTCCATTTTATACATTCTGGGTTCATATTAAAATTTTTTGAAGCAGATAAAATACTTTTAAAATTTAAAATTTCATCAGTTGCTCTGTTTATAGCTATTACTGGGATTGGGTTTTTCATTTTTTCTCTACAATATTTTTCATGTTTTTCATTTGGTTTACTAATTTCAAGACCCAACATTCTTTCAAGTTCATTTTTAGTATATCTTCTAAAATATTTTATTTTTCTTTCTTTTGCAATTTTCCACAATTGTGTATATGTGTAACCTGTGGAACTTGTGTGATGATTTTGTTTTTCTTTAATGATACTCATTTATTTAAGATTTTTTTTTTTTAAACAAAATTTTATAAAAATTTATAAGCCACATAACCACCCGAAAGACCAACTAGAAAAAAAATAACATTTTGATATTCTTTCATTTCATCAGAAGGTTTATAATAATCTTCTAATTTTGGTTCTTTTTTATCTTCTTCATTTGCTTCTTCTTTTAAATATTTATAACCATTATTAATTTCAGCAAGATTTTTCAAAGACATGTTTGTCTTATTTATATCAGCATTTGCATCAGATAATTGTTGTCTTAATTTTTCAATTTCTTGTTTTCTTTTTACTTGGTTTTCATACCATTTTTCCTTCGCTTCACTCAGTTTTTCAATTCCTTCATTATGTATTTTTATTTCTTTTTCATATCCAGATTGATTTAATTTGGAAAATAAAAATCCAGCACCTGCAAAAGCAACTGCATTAAATAATCCACCAACTACTGTTTCCATTTATTTTTATAATTTTCATATTTTTATATTTTATGATTTGAAAGGATTAGAAGGAATCCATTTTTTATCTTGTGCATATTTAACTGCAAGTGATGATAATCCAACAGCTGCTGCTAGTTTTAAAGTAGGAACTAAACTAGATGGAGTTGACAAACCATCACTAATTACTTTTCTTGATATCATTCCAACTCCAACAGCACCCAATGTAATTATTGTAGAATCATATAATTCATTCATAACTTCTTTTCTATTCATTTCACCCATTTATTTATACATATAAAAATTTTTTTGCAAACTTTATTTTCTTACAGATTTTCAATAGAACACTTTGATGGTTTACATTTAGTAATTTCATAGTCATTTTTATTTATAATCTTAACTTTTTTGTTTTCTTCTTCACTTGGTTCACTTTCGCTTCGCTCAAGTCGTTCACTTTGTCTTTTGTCGCTTTTATATGCATAACATAAACCTCCAAGTGCAGCAACAATTGTCACACCACCAACAAAATACCTGAAAGGTCTGAAATCTACGTAATCATTTATTTCTTTTGCAAAACGGGTTCTTTCATGATCCGCTTCACGGTCTGCTTCGCTCCACATTCTTGCTTTTCTTTCTTTTGCTTCTTTTGAAATTTTTGCTAATCTTTTTCCCAATTCCACTTTTCTTGGGTCTTTTTCTTTAACAGATTTTTCAAATGCTGTTACTTTATCAACATTTGGTGAAGCTTCGCTTCTGGACCTGCGGTCCTGAGGACTTTGTCCGATGAGAGCTTTGCTCGATTGTTTACTTGTTTCACCCTGTTCACTCATTTATTTATAATTTTATTTTTTTATTTAGAATTTATTCAAAATTATTTAAAAGTTATTTATAAATAAAATTAAATAAAAGTCAAGTAAATTTTAAATAACCACAAATGTTATTTAAAATTTATTCAAAGTTATTTAAAAGTTATTTAAAATTTATTCAAACAGTGAAGCTGAACACAAGCGTTATTTATGAATAAAATTAAATAAAAGTCAAGTAAATTTTAAATATCCACAAACAGTGAAGCTGCGTGCAAGCGTTATTTAAAAGTTATTTAAAATTTATTTAGTTACATATTTTAATATTTCATCTTTGTCAAAATCAACACTATATTTTTTTACAAAGAAGATAATGATTTAAAACAATTTCTGGATATTTCATTTTTCTTGTTGAAACATATACATATAATATTTCTCCATCCATTTTTCCGTAGTCTTTATTTTTTGATCCAAGATAAATTTTCATATTTGGGGTGTGATACTTTCTAGCATTAGTATAGAAAGAAACAATTTCTTTTCCATTCACATAAAGATTTCCTTTTTTAACACCGCTGAGGTTACCTTGATCCCAATGAACAGAAAGACATATTAATTTGTTTATTTGAGTTGCATTTGCTTTCAATTGCCATCAGCTATTTGAAATTGCAGACGTGGATGAATTTGCGATATATAATAATGAATTACGATAAGAAACACCAAAATCAAAAGGAGTTGGTTGACTTACTGTTTCATTATCTGTGATTTTAAACAACGACACCTCATTGTTAGATGAATTTAATGATTTTAAACCATATACAAAGTAAAAATTCAAGTATTGATAACTTAAAATATTTTCTTCACAAGTTAAATGTAAATTGTTTCTGTCTGATCCAAGGTATTGAACACAATAAAAATTATTATTAATTGAGGATTTTTTGAAAAATGGTTGTTTGTTTGTATCATCTTGTTTGAAAAGCCAATCTTTTTTTCTTGACAAATTCAAAAGTTTTTCAACCGTTTTATTGCTTCCAGTATATTCTATATAATTATCATCATCTTTCACATCAAAAATTCCTTCATCATCCATTTGTAAATTATAAATATTTGCAATTGTGTTTGGTGTTACACAGCCGTCTACGTATTTTTTATTTACAGAATGTTGATTAGAAGATGGTGTATAATTTGATGCATGAAGAATATGATGATTTCCCATATCCAAATCTCCAGTCATTGTTCCACCTGTTTTTGATAATTTTTTATCAAATTCATTTAAAATGAAATTTTTTCTTTTTGAACTAAAATCATCATCATTAAATATAACACTCATTTATTTTATATATTTATAGAATTATGATCAACGTTGTATAAATTACAAAGAACATAATGATAAAACAAAATTTCTTTTTCTGTCATTTTTTCATGTTTTAAAATTGAAAAGAAAGATATTGAACCATCAAAAGGTGAATTTGTACCGTTTTTTATATCGCCAATTGTTAAATTTGTATCTCCAGTAACATTTTTTGCTGTAAAAGATGTTAACTTTTTTCCATTACAATAAACACTATTTTCATTATCAATTGGTGTTGTATACATATCCCAATGAATACTCAAACATATCCATTTATTCAAATCTCCAACATTTGCTTTTGTTTGAAAAGGAGCAATTGGTTGTTTATGATTTACAGGATTTGTTCCAATACAGATATAATTTGGTGAATCTCCAGCAACAACCAATTCTCTTGTGGTTGGATTTGCAAAACAAACAAATTTATCCCATCCTCCATTATCATGTCCAAAAATTCCTCCTCTTAACCAATCATTTCCAGATGAAGGAACAGAATTCAATTTATAAACAACAAAAAAATTTACAATATCTTTTTTTCCTGATATTGAATTAATGTTGGAATTTGAAATCATTCTATTATTAATACCATTAAATTTTAAAAAATATTTATTATCTTCCTTTTCACTTTCTAAACACAAGGAAGGTTGAAGACTTTTTGTTGTTTGTTTAAAATTGTTTCCTTCAATTCCATAATCAATTAGTTCTTTTACTTTTCCTCCATTTCTTTCAAACAACAAATCATAAACTGAATTATATTCAACAAAATATAAATTATGAAATTTCAAAGAAAAATTATCTTTCAACACTGAAAAACTAACATCTTTTTTGAGAATGTTTAAATTATCATCAATACGGTCGTCGACGTATTTCTTCCTCGCTAAATCTTTATCACTTATAGGATTCACATTTGTTGTAATTTTATTATTTCCCATACTTATATTTCCCGTCATTGTTCCTCATGTTTTTAATAAATACAGATTTGCTGACGAAGGGTTTCCCACTGAACCTTTCACTTTACTCACTTCGACGTCGACGTATTTCTTCCTCGCTAAATGTGCATTTTCTATTGGGTCAACTGATGTTATTATATGATTTGAACCCATGTTAATGTCTCCTGTCATATTCCCTCCTGTAGTAGACAGCTTTCCTGTTACACCGTTTCCACGGTCAGATTCATGTTTGTTTTCATATCCATAGAATAAACTCATTTATTTTATAATAATTTCCAACAAAATATTTCCTACATAAGAAGAATTATTTCCTTCCACTTTGAATTTTATTTCATTATAAATTCCATTTGATAATTTAACCCCTTTATCTTCGGAGGAAGGATAAATTCTAGAAATACTACCTTTTAGTGTTTGTTGTGTTGTTATCGGAATTTGTATAAGAATGTCACTTTTTTTTCCATTTACAAAATTTTTACTTTTGTCAATCATGTTACAACTTATGTTTACATATTCCAAATTATTGTTGATATTTACCTGATTGTCACTTTCAGTTAATGTATTTGGAGATATAACTTTATTAACAGGAAATCTTAGTATGGGTGCAAATGTTTGTAAATTTAATTCTTTATCGGATTTTATTGTACATTTTCCTGAAAAATCAATTTGTCCCAGTTCTATTTTTCCAACATTTTCAAATTCTGTTTTTAAAATATTAAAGGTATAATACCCATCTTTGAATCCAATTTTTGTATTATTATATGTATAATGATGAATATTTGCATCCAAATTATTATAATTCAAAAAAATACTTATAGATTTTACAAACATCTCCAAACAACTGTTTAATATTATTGGATCGTCTAATGCGATTGTTTTTTCACAACCGTCACCAGTTTCATTTTTTGATATAGAAATTTTTAAAGATATTGCCATTTATTTTATAATATATATTTTGAAATTAAAACTCCTCCAACTATTGCAAAAGATAAAATCCATAAATTTTCACCCGCAAGGGATTCAGTTGACCCAATGGGTGTTTTTGAGGGAATAATTTTTGGAGATTTACTTGAAAGGTCTGAAATGTATTTTAATGTATTTTTCAAATCTTTTTTGGATTCATTTTTCTTTATATCTTTTTTGTATTCATTTTTCTTTATTTCATTTTTCTTTATTTTATTTCCCTGTAATTTTGTTTCGCGGGTCTTTGACCCGTAATAATTTAAATTTTTGTTAACTCCAAAAACCATATTTTCATCAGAAACTTTTAACTTGTTATTATATCCTTCAATAGGATTTTTTAAAATTATTAGATTGCTTGGAATTAACCATAAAGTTGGACTTATAGCTGTATTTAAAATCACATTTGTTGAGGTTATAGATGTATTCATATTATTTATCCAAGTTGCTGTATCATAATTTATAATTGAATCTTCAAAAATTTGTCTAAAAACCTTTTGTGTTTCTAAAGCTGATGCTCTATTTGAAACAATACTTTGTCTTGTTCTGGCTTGTGCTCCGAGGATTGAATAAAGATAAGCTTCAATGGATTGATTTAATAATTCTGTTCCATTTTTTGTTAAACCATCTGAAATTCTTGGAACGAATTTTTTATAATCATTTTGTGTGTCTCTAATTTGACCCGGACCATGTTTATATCTTTTCCATGGGTTTGTTACAACAACATCTTGACCTAAATGTTCATTTTTTATTTTCATAATTTCTTGATAAGTCCATTTTGGATAGTGATCTTTTAAAAAACCAGCATTAAATTTATAAAAGATTTTATTATCACCATTTTTCAATTGATGCATAATTCTTCTAACTGTAAAATATAGATGAAACCTCATAAATGATGTAATTTGTTTTGGTGTATTTGAATTAAATAATAAATGCTGGATTGAAATTCCACATCCATAAGTTGCAATCCACGTTCCAATTATGCTTTGAAAATATGATTCTTTTAGAGAAAATTTTGCATTATCATTTGTGGTTATATTCAATCCAGGAAAATTACATTGAAAATAATCTGTATTACTAACATAAATTCTAAACTGATTAATTGGATAACTTAAAATATATTGTGTAGGAAAATTATCCCAATAATAATGTTTTCCTGTATAATCAACATGTATTTTACCTTTTGGTAATTCTTGTATGTTTCCGCAAGCGGTCCATATTTTTGGAAAGTGGGGTACAGCGGAGTGCTGACCGAAGGGAATTGGTTTGTTGATATAAAGATATTTTGTCATATTTGGATCATTTTTAAATGTGTCTGAATTTATGTCTGTTGAAATGTTTTTATTGTTTTTGAAATATGTTATTGTTTTTTCCCAACTTCCATCTTTATTAATATCATGTTCAAAATAAAATTTTGACATGTCTGCATATGGATATTTTTTCAAAAAATTTTCTTTAAACTTTTTATCCAAAATTTTTCTTTCATTAACCACAAAATCATATTCACTTCCATAATATTTTCTTTCTGCTTTTTCTACAGATTTATTGTTATTCATTATTTATTTTAATAAAAATAAATGAACCAAGACACAGCGAATCTTAGTGACAAAGAATTTGTTATTGAGCAAGAGTTAAGAGATATTTATTACAACCCAGAAACAGGTTATCAATCTTCAGAAAGACTTTATCAAAAAGCAAAAGAAAAGGGATTAAATGTTAGTAGAAAAATTGTGCAAGAGTGGTTAAAAAAACCAAGATACTTTTACAAAATACAAACCAATTGTCAGACGACATAAATTTCAAAAAACATTTGTTAAAGACTTGGGTGACCAAATACAAATGGATTTAATTGATATGAAAAAATATAAAAAAGATAATGAAGATTATTACTGGATTCTTACTGCTGTTGAAATTTTGAGTCGATATGCGTTTGCTATTCCTGTCTACAGAAAAGATACTTTTAACATGACGAAAGCTGTTGGAAAATTACTTAGAAAATTCAAAAAAAGATTTGGTAAATATCCAAATGTAGCTCAATTTGATGAAGGAAAAGAATTTTATAATGTTGGTGTAAAGTGGTTATTGAAGGAACATAATGTTGAATATTTTTCCTCTAAATCTGTTAAAAAAGCGTCTATAGTTGAAAGATTTAACCGAACTTTAAAAACATCTATGTGGAAATATTTTTACAACAATAAAACTTATAATTGGATTGATATTTTGAAAAACCTTGTATACAATTATAACCATACTAAACACAAGAGTATATTAATGAAACCCGCTGATGTGAATGAATCTAACAAAGACCAAGTGTGGATTACACTATATGGGCATCAATTGGGGGATTTACCTCTACCTAAATTTAGAATTGGTGATACTGTTAGGATTTCTAAATATAAGAATATCTTTACAAAAGGTTATGAAGCTAATTTTACAGAAGAAATTTTTAAAATTGTAAAAGTATTTAGAGGTGATCCAAACATATATGAAGTGGAAGACCTTGAAGGAGAACCAATCATTGGGAAATTTTATGAACAGGAATTATCTGCTGTTAATGATGTGAGTGGTCTGTATAAAGTAGAGAAAATATTAAAAAGGAAAAAAGTGAAAGGAAAAAATATGGTGTTGGTAAAGTGGGAAGGTTATGGCAATAAACATAACTCTTGGATCACGCAAAGTGCTCTGAGCAGCTAAGCTGCGATCGCAGAAGAAAATATTCAAAACATATAAAATAAATGGATAATAACGGTTTTGATGATATTGAAATGAAAAATAGAAACATAGAAGAAGAAGAGGAATACAGAGAAGAACACGAAACGGGTAAAACAAGTGGAGGAAATTTTGCTGATACAAATTTAGATACTGGAGAAACAACTAGATTGTTATCCCCAACTGACCAAACTGGTCAAAATGACCAAACTGGTACACCTGTTAGAGTTGAAAATCTTGATAACACCAAGTCTAGAAAATTTTATGACAAATTCAAAAAAGGTTTAGGTGGAATTAAAAGATCAATAACTAATGATAAAAAAATTTTTTCGAAAAAATATTTAATTTCACTCCTGAGAAAAAAAATGGAGAAAATAGTAAAAAATTGTTAGAAGAAACTAGGTTTGAAAAAGATGAAAAAGGAAATGTTTCAATTTTTTTCAAAGAAATAAAAATTGGTAATATCGTTGAAAATGAACCGCAGTTATTTGGTAGAAAAAATAAGGTATTTGTTAATGAATTCAGAGATATTTTTGAAAAAGCAAAACAAGAATATATAAAAACACCAGATTCTATTATAGATAAAAAAATATCTAATGAGGGAAATTATGATATGAGAAAAACCGAGAGAAAAAAAATAGTTGAAGATACAATTTCAGAAATTACAGATAAAATTGATAAAATAGTTGATGAACATAACTTGATTAAATTAGTTGAAGATGAAAATGACCAAAGAAGATTATTATTTGATTCAGATGAATTAAGAGAATTTAGAGGTTTATTAAATTTTGAAGAAGCTGTCTCTCCGGTTGGTGGTGAAGACTATTTTGATTTATCAGAAAATGAAAGAAAAAATGATTTACATGAAAAAATTAAATCATTTGATAAAGAATATGAATATTGGAAAAATAAAGCTGATTTAGAAACAGCTGAACCCCAAAAAAGTATATATAAAGGTTTTTCAGAAATTGCAAAATTATATGCAGATAAAACGGGACTTGAAAATGAGGAAAAACCAATTAGTGAAGAAGGAATAAATATTTTAAATGAAAATGCAGAAGATAGTGATCTAGGAAGATTAGAAAGATTTAAAAAATGGTCAAAAGAAAATCTAGCAGGTTTATCAGCAGTTGCTATTTCTGTAGCAGGTATAATTACAGTAATAGTTATTGGAGCAAGAAACGCATTGAAAAAAGGTGCAAATGCACTTGGAAAATTAGCAAAATCACTTGCAAATATAGGTAAAAGTTTTGGAGCAGTCATTTCAGCAGTTTTAAATTTAATTTCTCAAATATTATCATGGGGTGCAAAAGGTATTGCTTTTCTAGCTAAAAATTTATGGATATTAGTTATTGCAATCACTTACTTTTTATACAATGAATACCGAAAGGACAAGGAATACCGAAAGAAAAACCAAAAGGGTAAAGATTAAAAAAAAAATTTTTTTTATGTAATAAAAAATGAATAGAGAAAACGAATTATACCCAGGATATAAAAGGTCAAAAATGAGTGAAATTAAAGGAACCAGAACAAGACGTGTTGTAACTTTAAACCCAAATTCAGCAAGTCCAGAAGAAGACCTTTATATAGATATTCCAAAATTAAACCCTAATTTGTGTCTTGTACCTGATTCATTAAGATTGTTATTTAATTTTAAAAATACAAACACCAAGTCTTGGTTTTTGAACAATTTATCAAAATTGTTAAAGAAAAGATTGGTTGTTAAATTCGCTGGAGAAATTGTTTATGATAATAGTGGTGAATCTATTTTGGAAATTTACAAAGATCTTTGGAAAACTGAATCTGAAAGAGCAGATATGGTTGAATATGGAATCGCTCGAGAAAACCTTAGAAAATTAATTTCAAAAGATGACTCTGGAGCAACAAGTGGTACTGCTGAAAAAGCTTCTGATAAATTAATGTATGATATTTATGGAACAAAACAGTGTTTAAAATTAGAAAAAATACTTTCAGATCATAGACTATATGCTCCTTATGGAATGATTAATAATTTTCAATATATTTTAACTTTCCCAAAAGCAAGTGAAATTATGGTAGCGCAAAGTGGTGAAAGTGTTGAAGGATATACTTTGGAAAATTTAGAATTGGAATATGAAACGATTGAAAATCAAGATTTAGCAATTGATGTTTTAACAAATTACACTACTGGAAGATCATTATCATATAATTATGTAACTTTGATGAAAACAGTAGAATGGGATAAAAATGCAACTTTACATAATGAAACTATAAATATACCACGTAAGAGCATGAAAGCGTTGTATTATTATTTAGAAATAAAACTATTACAGATAGTGAGCAATTTGTTTATCCAAATATAACAGACGTCAAAATTAGTGTTGAAGGAGTTCCAAATAGCATATATTCCCAAGGATTTCCTAAAAGAAGATTTTTTGAAGAAGCACTTAGAATATTTCGTTGTAATTATTTTGATTGTGACGCAGTTATGGATATTGAAAAATTCTACAAAGATTCATTTGCATTATGCGTGGATTTAAGAACATTAGATGACAACTTTGTTTATGGAACTGGTAAAAAATTAGTAAACACACAGTCTGGATTATTGTTAGAAATTAAAAAAACTGCTATTCCTGCAAATGTAATGTGTCATATATTTGTAATAAGCGATGGATTGCTAAATATTGTAAATAAAGATTTATCTTCAATCCAATTTTAAAAAAAAAATAAAAAATGAATTATGAAATTAAACCATTTAATATGATAATTGTTGGAATGACTGCTTGTGGAAAAACAAAATATCTTTTGGATTTTATAGAAAATGAATATAAAATTTATTTTGATTATATTTTTCTAATTTGTCCTACGTTTGAATGGAATAAAACTTATGAAAATTGAAAATATGATAAAGATGAAGACTTTATTGCTATTCCTTGCGATCAAGACAACGTTGAAGATTGGTTAAAATTTATAGTAAATTTTTCAAAAGGAACCAAAAGTTTAATTATTCTTGATGATTGCGCAAGTGGAAAAAATGTAAAAAATAGAACAAGTGAATTGATTAAATTAGGATTTAGTGCTAGACACTATAATCTTTCCGTTGTAATTACACAACAATTTACAAGTATTGCAAAACCATTTAGAGAAAATATTTCAAAATTAGTCACATTTTATAATCCAAATAAAAAAGATATGACAACAATAATTCAAGAATATTTAGGTGAGGATGATCGAAAAGAATTGGAAAAAATTTTAGAAACTTTGAAAACAAAAAAATATTCATGTTTGGAAATAAATTTAATTTTTCCATTTACTTATAAAATAAATGAGTGAAACATGTGAAATGCGTGAAACGCGTGAAACGAATGAACATATAGAAATTCCGCAAATGGAATCAAACACACCCGCGAGTGCTCAAGAGAACCAAACGCAAGATGAAAGCAGAGCGAGCTCTGTTAAAAAAGTAATGAAAAAACGTGAAGAATTGATAAGATTATCTGAAGATGGAGAAATTTCTCAATCAGTTCAAAATTTGAAAAAATCAAGTGATAAAGTTATATCAAAAATTTATGCTGAATATGAAGTAAAACAAACGGAAAAAACAAATGCATTTTTAACAGATTTATTAATTAGTAAATTTGCGGATTTATTAGGTGGTTTAGAAGTAATTGAAAGTAGTGAAGAATTGGAAAAAGAATTGGCTAGAGATAAATTACTAAAAAGAGATGTAAAATCTGTGGTTGGGGGGTTAACTCCGTATCTACCATATCTTGGAATATTATCTGGTGGTATTACGGTTGGAAAACATGTTATTAAAAAACGTGCTGACAAACCAAAATCACCAACAAATTAATTTTATAATATATATTGATTTATTATAAAATTACAAAATTAATTATCTTCTTTTTGTGGTTTTGTATTTTGTTCGTTTTTTAAATTAATTAATGAAGCAGTTATTTTATCTTTTTCTGTGTCACTTTTATCTTCATTTTCAAAAGATTTTAGTAATTTTAAATGATTATTATTTTCTGAAAAATTAATTTCTTGAACAAAATTTCTTCCAAAGGTTGCTCCAGCTTCGAAATCTTTAAAACCAATATCAACATGAGCACCAATTCTAAAACCGCTTTTTTGTATTTTTCTAAAATTTATTGGTGGATAACCATGAAGATTTATATCAATATTCGAATTTGATTTTTTATTTTCAGAATTTTCAATATGATTTTCAATATGTGAAGTATTTGGATTATTTTTACTTTTTGTTTTTGAAATACATTTACCCATTTATTTATATTAATTTTGAAAATGTGAGAAATTTGATTAATTTTGAAAATGTGAGAAAATTATGTAATTTTGAGAATGTGAGAAAATTAGGTAATTTTGAGAATGTGAGAAAATTGATTGATTTTGAGAATGTGAGAAAATTATGTAAATTTGAGAATCCAGTTTGAACCAGATTTGACAAGTTATGAAAATGATTGACAGGTGGGGAAAACCCCAGAAAATGATGACGTCATCAATTTTTACATGAGTCTGCAAAGATAGACCACTGGCTTAAAAGTGGGTGGAGCTTATTTCTTGATGACGTCATAGAAATGATTGACATGTGATGACGTCATTTAGAAACCGGAAGTAAATGTGAAAAATGTGCTGGAAAACTGTGCTGGAATCCCCACTTTATAGACTACTACAATAACATGCCTGGGTCTATATACAGGAGGTGTGATGACATCATCAAGACGGAATTAGGGAACACTACCGGTAATCCCTATTTACATGCTGAGATGTTGAAACGCTATGATGCTAATTAGAAATTCTCACCACCATAAAAAAGCGGTTGAGCGTAAACAATACAAGTATCGGGCTAACAGATAACAAGTGTGCATATTATCTAAATAAAAAGTTGAGTTCTTTGCTAGCTTTAAGCCCAGAATTAAGCTCAGGTTTATTAAACTTAATGTGGAGTGCTTCGATTATAAGAAATTTATTGGTGTTAGTAGACTTGCTCGTATAAAAAATTTTGTAGTTATTAAAGATTAAATTTTTTATGGAGGTAGATATGTTAGAAGATGAGGGAAGGTCATTTAGTCGATCGTACTGATCGTATAACTCATTAATGAAGTGAGCGTGTTTACATTCGAGAAAGTGTTGGGCAACTGCACTGGTGTTATGTTGGGTAGAATGTTCGGAAAGACCGATATTTGTATTGTTTATGCTCACCCGCTTTATTCATGGTGGTGAGAATTTCTAATTAGCATAATAGCGTCCCAACATCTCAGCATGTAAATAGGGATTACCGGTAGTGTTACCTAATTCCGTCTTGATAATGTCATCACACCTCCTGTATATAGACTCTGGCATGTTATTGTAATATCATTCTGTCTAAGGATGTCTTTGAAATATAGTCGAAATATCACAGTTTCAACAATAGTTTTATCTTGTATTGACTCGTATCTTGAGTTTTCAAGATCACATTATTCTTCGAAATATGTTTTATTTTATACTTTTTGAAGTTGTCCGCTGGTCACGATTTTTGAAAGTACTTAACACGAGCGAATTTGCCGAGACGTTCAATCGAGTCATTGTAAAAATCAATGTACTGAGAATAATCGATAACGTTATCCAGTCAAAAGTTAATCCAAATAACCTTAATATTGCAACTCAGCTACCCTCTCAACATGAGATTAGAGCAAAACGTCCGGAGTTATCTCTGAAAGGATTCTCTGGCAAACCTACGGAGTGGTAATCGTTTTGGGACAGCTACACTGCAGTTGTGCATAGCAACGAGGATCTGTTCAAAGTCGACGAATTCAATTATCTGAAAAGTCTCCTGGAAGGTCCTGGAGCAACGGCCATCGCAGGATTTGCATTGACAGACGAAAATTACGAAGCAGCCGTCCAACTTTTAGAAGATAGATTTGCAAACCCTCAGATGATTATTTCAAGTCGTATGGACGCCTTATCAAAGCTTGATGCAGTTTCAGATATTCTCGATGTTGGAAAAATTCGCCATCGGTACAATAGCATCGACATTCACATTCAAAGCCTCAGGAATTTAAGAGCTTCTTCCGAAACATATGGGACACTTTTGGCACCGTTACTCCTCGCAAAGATTCCTGAAGAAATGCAGTTACTAAGTAGTCGTAAAGTTGGTAAAGATAACTGAGAAATGGAAGTAGTATAGTAAGTGGGGGTATAAGCGCAGTTGCTCCATAGGTGCACTTTTTGACTATTTTTAGTCAAAAAACATAATTTTTGAGTTGTCTCATAGGTGCACAATGTGGAATCCATATTTTTCCATTAATCATTAAATATGGGCCATAATTTTACCCCCATTATTCAGTGACAAATCTTAAAGAAGACAATTTATTCTGTTTTAGTTGTCTCATTTTCTTTAAGATTATTCTTAGTTTTATGATCATAAACATGTTTAGCAGTGGTTTATCCACCAGATAAAAAGCCTAAGAATCGAATATAAGGACTTATCATGGCCACAACATTACTAACATCATTCTTCAATAAGTCATCCTTACGTAATATATCTGATGATACATTTGAACTTTCTATTGCATCCAAACCACCTAATGCACCAGCAAACTTACTTATTGGTTGGTTCGTTAGAAATTCATTTGCTTTCTGCATTCTTTTTGTTTCATATTCATTATAATATCTTTCTATGGTCTTATTACTTGCTTTTTTAATAACTTTAACATCTTTATCAAATTGTCCATCTTCTGATAATTTAATTAATTCTTACCTTTTTCTTCTGATTTCATCTTGCGGATCGATATCTATTTCCGTATTTTTGATCTCATCTTCTACCTCTTTAAAGGGCATATGAAGCGTAAATTTTGTTTTTAACTTTTTCATCCTTTCTAGAACATCAAAACGCGCTCTTTTCAATGAACAACTTAGTTTTTTAATTTAACTTTGTTAAAGTGTTCAATTTTGCTGCCAAATGTTGCTTCTTACCATGTTTGCGCCCAACTTGTAAAAAGAGTCTGGGTCAAAGTGATGACGTAGAAAGTTGTACTCCATAACACATGCTTGACTTATTTGATTAACATCGATTAACAAGTTGTGCGCTAATTTTAGTTTTTTGGGGTTTTTCTGAGTTGTCAAAAAAATGTCAAGCGAATATATGGAAAATTCTGATTTGGAAAATGAAAATTTGTCATCTTCCTCTTTGAGCACGTTCCATGATTCAGACGAAGGAAACGGTGAAGTGTTTAGTGAAGACGCATTAGTCGGTGCATACCAGCCTTATGCTCATGAACCCTTAGCACAAAGTTCTGACGAAAATGATGATCAAGAAGAGGTTGATATCGACGGACTTTTACTGAATGATATCGAAGACCGATACGAAGGAATACAAGCGGTCAAGGATTGGTGTTTTTGTGGCCATTGCGAAACTCGTTTGTTATGTTGTTCAAGAGAATACAGGTGCTGCCACGAGATAAGCGATGCAAATGTTTTTAACTCCGAAATAATACTGGAAGAGCCTGTTAAATGCGTTACAGAACATCCTGATTTCACAGCTGTTGTACTACATCCTCGAGTCCTGCGAGTTGCAGCAAATGGTTTGAAAACAAGGCAAGGAAGGAAGTACAGGCAACTTGGCAGCGACGAAAATGTCTTTCTACGAGCAATCGCTTACAGATTGTTTATATCTATGGTGTTTGGATTCATGGGATTTGACAACTCAAGACCGCTTCCTGCATGTGCGTACACAGCAATTCGAACTAGGTTCCCTAAGCAGAAAGACACAGAACATACTGGTTACATGTCGACAGACGAGAGAGCCTAAACGTAGACAACAATAACAATGAGACCAGAGGCAATTTACGCCAACTTTTTTTGTTACACACCACCAGTATTTACAATATTTACAAATGCACTGTATGGTTAGCATTGTCCACGCTTGTGACCTTTCATGGGTTGATTGCACTTGGTACAGTGCCGTGTCCTCTGTGCATTTGTAGGCTCTGGCCGAGTGACTACAGCTTGAAGCTCATCTTGCTCGTTTACTAGAATATATGATAAATTAAAATTCAGCCAGTAACACACTATGCTTTATTGTTTAATGTATAGAAATTATGTTTTGTTACAAAATATAATTTCTGTGTATTAGACTTGAGAAATTGTACTTACAACTGGGGTATAGCTGGACAGTCATTTCATTTCTTCTTGCGTGATTGGCAATGGCAGTAAGGCGGTCCACCTTATCACTAAATTGTGAGCTAAGTGGAGCAGGGACATGTTTTAAAAACTCAAGTATTTTGAGTTTCATAGATGCCTTCGTGCTTTTGAACAGACAATTTCTTATATCATCTACATATTTGTAGGTGGGAGGAACTGGAACTGTTCGGACTAATTCTTCACCATTTTTGTATTTTGGATAATGTATGCTGTAATAAATTTTGCCATCTTTTGTTTTTTTTGCTTCTCTTTTGATGTTCTCATTGAAGTGAGCAATTGCCAATATATGCCTAGAAACATACAAAATTTGTTCCAAGAAAAATACTTTAAACAAATACTAAAGGAGTTATACCTGCAATATGTCCCTGTGTAAGAATATGCTGTCATCTTTGGATGAAACTGGTTAAGTGTGGAATGAAATGCTTCCAGGTGGCTGGTTTGAACTTCTGATGAAAGCTTTTTCACATCATTCAGTACTTGGGACTTTCCACAAATGCCAACAACTTTATCATAAACTTCAGTGCCTAAAATAATTTGCATAACTAGAAATAGGCTTGTGATATGAAACAAAAATATGTTTAACAAACAACAATATGTTTACCAACAACTCCTCCCCTTTTGAGATTGTTCACTTCTCTTATAGTATACTCACCCATTCTTATCCATTTTCTGCTAGGAAGTTTTTCATGAACACATTTTTCAAACAATGGATCTGGATGATTTGTATGGAGATTTGCAATGTGTCTTGCATACGACTTCCATTTTGCCAAGATAAGCTGTTCATAGCCAGACTTAGTAGAACAAGCACACCAATATAAATGGTTTTTGATAGGCTTTATCCAGTGCTGTACAGCTTCACATCCTTTCTCCTTAGCCAACTTAGCTAACTTTTTTGTGATGCTTTTTGCAACATGCCAAATGTCATAGAAGTGATGTACAAATGGGTATTCTGTTTTTAACCACTTTGCTATTCCTCTGTGCCTGTCAGATATAAAGGTTTGCACTTTCACTCCTGAATCGGTTAGAAACTTGAACGAACGTTTTGCCCCTTCAAGTTCCATGGCCTGACTTGAACCAGTTTCATTAGCCTGAAAATACCATAAATTAGCAGGTGCTTTAGACCCCAGAAAATTAAAAAAAGGGAAACCATTAAAAACAGACACATTGACTATCAATGGGTTGATCCGGTAAGAAAGTTGATGTAACATGAAGATAATGCTGATTACCTGTAGCAATTCAAAGTGCACAAGTTTACCCAGTGAAGCATTCATCATGGTGTATACACCATACTTGGCTGAATGACCCATTGAGTCGAATCGACCATCACCAGCCCAAACACTTTCCTTTGCCAAGCAAGCTTTTTCAATCAGTCCCAATCGTGTTGATTCCCAAAACCCAATGATAGTAGGGAACAGCAACCATCTTTGATGTGCATAGAATGAACGCACTGAGTACACGCATAAGCCCAAATGGGAGAACATGAGCATTATTTTGCTAATACTTGCACCAGCACAAAGAATAGCAAAGCTCAATAGCAAATTACCAGCAGCAAATCGACCAAACACAAAAGGCTGGCTATGCCATTTATAAGGCTGCACCCCAGCTAGCTTGCATTTTTTGCAATGTTGCTCTATATTGACCATTGTGCCAGATTTTGATACTAGAATCTCAGGTTTCTCCAATTTGCAATTGAAGCAAAACATTGAAAATATTGAGACCAAACAAGAAAGGAAAACAATAAATTTTGGCTCATCTTGAGGCAAAGCACTTGAATTAATCCTATAAAAGACAATACATTAGACCAATAGGAATGACAAATAAAATAAAATAAATTAATGCAATGGTATGTATATTTTACCTTACAGTATCTTCTCCATCAGTATCCTCTTCATCATGTGCACCAGACTGATATTCAGTTTCCCAGTCAGGATCAGTTGTTAATTGGCTCATGTCATCTGCTTCTGCCAGGAAGTCATCAAGCTCGTTCTGATCAACTTCAAGATTGCCATCAAATTCATTTACAACATCCTCCACTTGATTCTCTTGATGGAGAGTATCAACCATGGGAGTATGTGAAGAGGATGACTTTGCTTGTACCTGTAGCCGCAGGCACCTGATAGTCCTTCTGTAGTTTGAGCACCTTTGTTGAATAGTTTTCAGCTTTTTTTTACACTTTAACAGTGCCTCTGACTCTCCAGGTTCAACAGGTTTGTGTTGGTTGTTGCGAGAAAGGTGAACAGTTGCACTTTGCTCTATGGAGGAGTCCATTTCCATTTCATCGACTTGGTCCGCCGATTCTTCGTCTTGAATCTTTGGTTGCTTAGCACTAGATTGAGATAATTCTCGAAGAAGCTGTCGCTTTGCACTTTTTACTTTGCAAGCAGGAATTTGAGGAGTGTCAGAGTTAATAGCAGCAGTTGTCTGGGTTGTTTTCGGAAAAGATACCGCAGCAATATCATAATTGTCGACTGTTGGTACTGTTCCAGGCTTTAGATACCTCTTGCAAGATATACTATTTGGCGAGCGATCAGACGCAGTGGGTACTTCAATATCCAGTCGTTGATTATAATCATGTCCATGAAAATGCGCTGAACATAGTGCAGAAGAACTTGTTGGATTCCAACCTGGTCTATGCTTTCTCACAAATTTCGTCCACGCCGCACGTTGTTTAGCATCACGAGGAAACAAATGCATCGAAATGCCCGTCGAACGACTTGAATTTTTGCAAGATTTTGCGTTAGCAAAACCAGCGACGCAATACTTGCCTCCTTTTACAGGCATTATCGCAAGGATAAACTATAGTAATGATCTCAAACAATTTCACTTCTTATACAACAGCAAGTTGATGGCTTTTGAATACGCTTTATGCTTTATAGTTCATACTTTATACGCAAAACTTCCTACGGTACATCTTCCTACGTCATCACTTCATTCCAGGCCCCTGGTGAAAGTTGGGCGCGAACACTTTAATATATACGCACTTTCAGAGCAAAATTGAACGCTTCAACAAAGTTAAATTAAAAACTAAGTTGTTCATTGAAAATAGCGCGTTTTGAAGTTCTAGAAAGTGTGGAAAAGTTCATAACAAAATTTACGCTTCATATGCCCTTTAAGGTTTTCTTCAATTGATTTTTCGCACTTTATCTTGGATTTATTCAATACCGTAGATTTAAATGTCAGGTTAAACAGATATTTGTTTATCTTAACGTTAAGTTAAACAGACATACCACATATTTTATATCCATATGGATAATTTAAATTAATCCCTAATACTGAATATTTGTTATTTTTAAGCGCTTCTATTATTTCACTTAACTCTTTCTTACTAACACCATTCATGTAATCATCTGTTATAATTTTCATGTCAATTCTATTTGGATTATAAAAAGTAGCTAGTTTCGTTACATTTTCTCTGTATGATTTCCTTATACTTGCCAATTGTTGGGTTATTACTATTGTTGATAATCCATAATGCCTCGCTCCAAATCCTAGTTCAACCAATTTGCTGACTCTCATTTTAACATCAGAACTACAAGCACAGTCATCTAAAATAATCAAATTATTAGTTCCTCTGTATATTTTTGAGACATATTTAAGCATATCATCAATGTAATCTTGACTACATTCAATTGTATTTATATCTGAATCATCTATGTATTTCCATTGTTCATATGTTTTATTCCATGAGAAAGTTGGACATATTATAATTATGTAATCAAAATGGTTCATATAATTTTTCTCTATGAAATTAAGAAGGTAATATGTTTTCCCACAACCTGTCATTCCGGTGATAATCATATTGATAGGAGTGTTGTTAAGTTTATCAGACATTTATATAGTATCTAATATTGGATATTCTGAAGATCATTATTTACAAAGTTGATCAGTCCATCTGATACAACAAAAATATTGCAATTAATATTTCCAGTATGTAAAGTCTTTTTAATCTCCAATAATATTCCATTTTGAGCATTTACAATTTTCTTTCCGTGAACAGTTTTATTTACTTCTTCATGATTAATAAAAGTCTTGATGGACCTGGGAATATTTATTTAGTTATGGATCTCGGAAAATATTTAGTTCTCCACAGTACAACCGTACTTTGCCAATGGTAGAGCTCTGTCTAGAATAAATCGTATTCATAATCGCGGCCAGTTTAGATCTTCTTTTATGTACTTGTCAAGTAGCTTCACTTGCCTCTCTTGCAAGCAAAGATTCTTTTGAATTACGAACATGAGAACGAGGCCATTGAGGCAACTCAAGATGTACATAAAAGAATATTTAAACCGGCACCCGTTACGTATACCGTCTATAGCTATGGTTAAGGAGACCTGTTGCGAAAAATGCTAATTCGTCTGGAGTTAGCCAGAGTAAAATAATAGAAGTCTTATCCCTCTGGAAAAAAGTTAAACGAGATGGTTACCACACATTGTTTGTGAAAGCTTCCTGTGACTAGTAAAATTGTCTGGCGTAACCAGAGTAAAATAATAGAAGTCTTGTCGCGCCGGGAAATAGCTATGTACAAGGCTTAGATGCGGTTATCTCACGACACACCGCCAATTCATTGTTTCAATAGAAGCGTTAAATCCTTTAGTCCATTCACTAGTATTCAGGAGTGTGATAACGACTTATCACATTGCTTTCCTTTGAAATCACTGTGATAAACGCTCATTGCATACTAATCAGTGAACATCAATTTCTAACGATCAATGTCTCTTCCACCTTAATGTGGGAACAAAACAAAACTATTTCTTTGTGGTTGAGTCATGAGATAAGGTGGTTAATAATGTTTCTTCGTGTGATAAAAATTTGACATCGCTCGCGAAACTTGAACGTTCACTCGGGGACAGTAAAGTACCGAAGTGTGACGTCAGGCTACCATGACAACGGTTTTCCTGGAGACAAACAAACCAACGTAAATCCAACATGACCTCGTTGTCGATCACTGCTCTCGCTTCGTTCTTCCACGATGAGCCTAAATCTATATCGAGAGGTGAAAACCATTACTCATCTGGTCACATAGAATCTTTTTCATATTCTGATGGTACTTTGCGAGGAATTGTGAAAGCTAGTATGAAAGATAAACGATACAATGTTACGGTAAGAGAATCTCCGTGTTTCACTGACATACTCACGATACTTTTTCATGATTTTCTTATCATTTGTATTTATGAAACGTGTCTTTAAAAGCATTCTTTTCTTCTTTTGTTTAGATTTATTTTTATGACAGTCAGATGAAGTCAACGGATTGTGAATGCCCGCGAGGAGCGTACAAATGTAGCCATGTGGCGGCTTTGTTTATACATGGAATCCATAACCTTAGCCGGACTGATGTTGAATGTGCTTGGAAAAAGCAAAAAACCCAAGACATAACCCGTACTGTGGAGGAGATGTATCCTTCTACAAAAGAATACAATTTTTTTAAAGAAGATCTTTCCGAAGCAGATCACGCCAGCTTTTATAACGACTTGAAAGCATATGGCCAGTTCACTGGACTTGGATGGCTTCTAAGTCCTGAGCCAGTTAAAAACATAAACGACCTCCCTATAAAGACTGTGGAGGAAATAATCTTATCAAAGGAGTTTGTGGACAGTGGTTTGAGCTTAGACTTTCTATTAAGTAAACTGCAAGTCACTGACGAAGAACGGGTGGCAGTGCACGAAGCAACAATTGGGCAAAGAGATAACCCGAACTGGCACATACTACGAAGAGGACGACTAACTGCAAGCAACTTTGGCCATGTTCTGACGGCAAAACCGGCGACTCCCTCCCTTATTAAAAGAGTGATGGGACAATACGACCTTTCAAGAGTAAAAGCCATTTCTTGGGGAATAAGTAATGAAGATGAAGGAGTAAAGGCATTCGAATCTGCAATGGAGAAACCTGTACAAAATTCTGGCTTGTGGCTCACAACTTCTGGCATACTGGGAGCATCTCCAGATCAGTGGCGTAACAGACTATGGTCAAGGTTAGAGCAACTCCTAAGGGCCCCCGACGTCTAAGGGGCCCCCGATGATTCTGTAAAAACAACTGAGATTAAAGTCTTGAAATATATGTTTATACTAAGGTGATGGGGGCCCCCGAACGAAAATTTCCTAAGGGCCCCCAGTAATTCCGTTACGCCACTGCTCCAGATGGGCTGATTGCAGACAATGGGATCTTCGAGATAAAATGTCCTTTCACCCAAAGAAACATGACAGTTGAAGAAGCTGTAACTACCTGCAAAGATTTTTTTTTGTTTAAAGAGAATGGCAAGTTCAAGTTAAAAACTCAACATGTATACTGGCAACAAGTGCAGGGACAACTTCATATAACTCAGAGAGAGTTCTGCTATTTTGTAACATGGACAACTAAGCAAACTGTTATTATTATTGTTAAGAAAGACCCAGCCTGGGCAAGCAATCTCGACCTCTTGGAGGACTTTTTTAAAATACATCTGTTCCCACAGCTTCTTTAAAATTAATCTTTAATTATTGATTCTTATAGCTTCTTTGTACAAAGGCTTCATGTTAAATAATAAAACTTAAGTAACAATATGAAACTAGTTTTCTACGACATGTGTTGTTCCTCATTAGGGCTATAGTTATTCCAAAACTTTTTTTAAAAAATTAGTTGTCTTGTATATTTTTAAGTGAAAAAAATATTCATTATTGATTTTATTCACATGGCTAATAGTCACTAATATTATGATTCTCACTATGATTGTAATGTTACCTAAGCTAATGTTACCTAATGTTACCAAATAGCATATGTTACCTAAGTTCACTCCAGGTTTGTAATAAATAGACAAATCTAATCAAATTCTATAGTGTTAGATATTTCCTTTATAAGAGGGTTTTGAAGATTCACTAAAGCTGCACAGAGCTGCACTGTTATGTCGGCATAACACCTTAAATATGGAGGAATGAAACTTAATATTCGAAAATCTTTCAACCTTGCATTGGCCCTTTCTACATGTATCCTACACTTTGCTATACTCTTAGTTAACTTTATCTCACTTTCAGAAAACTTCCCATTGTTTAAAAATGGTGGAATATTTACAGATACCCCATTCGGCATTATATCATGGATTAAAAACCCCTTATCAGCTAGTATTAAATCACCATGTTCAAAAACATTTGCAAGTCCGAGTCTTCGACCATTGCCTTATCTGAAACTGACCCGGGATAGAGTTTGCTTACGAAAGTTATAACTGCATTTGGTGCAACACCAAGAAGAACTTTGAATGAATTCATGCCACGATATGTGGAATATGTGAGCTTCTGGTCACTCATAAGTGCAGGTGCTGCTACTTCAATATCTGTGCAGTCAAAAATCATTCTACAGTTTGCAAAAATATTAAAAGAATCGGGCAATGAAGTTGAATTTTTTAGCCTTGATGGCACATTTGACATGCAATCTTTGTAAAGAAGCTTATTAAGAACATGAAGAAAAGTAATAACAACATTAGAAATTGTTCTAGTACTGCATGCAAAAAGCTGAGCCAAATGAAGATTAGTATAGTTCTGTCTTGCTTTCATTAAAGTTATCAGCACTTGAACCTCAATAGAGAGTGACTCCACCTTCCAGCCTGCATGATAGTTGATCTTGCACTTTTCAACATATCTAACCACAATGTCAAATACCTGTCTGTTTAGACCTGTTTCCATTCTTATTGCATCTTCGCCAAGTTTTGCAGCGGAGAAGATTACTGATTTCATTGCTAGTTGGTCTTTAAGGTCTTGAAGTTCTCTTTCCTTGTTTGCTAGTTCAGCCTTAAGAATTATATTATCGATTTCAGCCGGGTGTCTGTTTGGTGTGGGACTGATTTCATCTACATTTAAGCTTGAAGATGTCTGATTGTCTGGTTTTTCGCTAAATATTTTCTGCTTCTATTGTTTTGGGGTCTTGACATCATCTACAGGAAATAGTTTTCCTTCATTCCATTTGAAAAGTTCGGGGCCATTCGCTTTGTTTCCCTCGCTAAAATGGCAGCTACACACTCTCACAGTATCATCAGGATCTCGATCTTTTCGTCTAAATAGATACAAAAAACTCCCGTTAGGCTTCAATAAACCATTCAATGTTGATTAGCGAAGTAAAACGGCGAAGATTATTTGGCTTTGTGTTAAATAACAAGGACTGTGATCTCACAAAGCGTGTGCATTGTGACTCGATGTCACGAACATTCAAACAGTGTGAAGAAATCACTTCTTAAACTCACCTAATTAAAGTAATCCCTCTTTTTCTTTCAGCAGGAGCTTTAGGAAACCGAAAAAACGTGCAGCAGTGACTTAATTGCGCGTGATTACACTCGGGGACGAAGCAATAGACCATTTTTTTCCCCTCATGAAGACTCTATTTCCGCTTTTTTGAATTCACGTTGGTTTGTTTGTCTCCAGCAAAATTGTTGTCATGGTAGCTTGACGTCATCATTTCGGTACTCTATGGCCTTTCGTGGCCGTTAAGCCTGGTTCACACTAGCGACATAAGCATAAGAACGAGTTTAATACGAAAACACAGCATGACATTTCCTCTGGGACTTACAAAGATAAAACAACAAGAATCTTTCTTTCTTTCGTCTTTTGTTCGGTTCCTGGCTTATGCTTGTACTATGATCTTATGGTTGTGCTTACGACGATCCTTATGTCGCAGGCTTGACTTCATTCCTTTGTTTTGCCTTTTGTTTTAATCTTATGCTTGTGCTTATGTTCAAGTGTGAACCACGCTTTAAGTTTCACTTACGATGTTAAATCCTTTATCACACTCATGACCACTGATTAACCCTTACTCAATGGATCGAGGTCGGGTCACTACCTTTGTTATCAGGTAACAGAGAATGTTTTCCAATGGGATTTGATCATGACGTCAATAATTTATGTAACATTGTTGTAATTGACGTAGTGGGGTTGATAGATAATGACCTGCACACACATTGTTGTAATCGGAGTGGATAGTTATGTTGACAGATATTGACCAGTAAAAGGGAGATATAAGGGTACACACGAATGATAAGACCACAGAGTAAATAATCCAACCAGAGGTCCAACTCGCGTGAAAATTTGTCCCAAATTTTTTATGCGCATGCGCTGGCCGCCATGTTCCTGGCAAGTTCCCCCGGCAGTTTTGACCTCATACGAATTTTTGCCACTTATATGTAAACAAAGTGAAGTTTGATTGTAGTACTAAACTGGTACATTGAAATTAGGTTTTCAAATCTATCGAGGGGTATTTGTTCAGTGAGCTTACAAAATAAAATTTACTCCACAATTTACAAATATCGTACGAACGTGTTGACAACGCTCGATGGATTCAAACATGTGCTGAATTCTTGTTAATCTTACCACGATTTTAAACAAGTCAAAAACTGTTACAGTCAAACCGGATGTTCGTGTATAGCCAACTTTTCGATGGTGCGTAGCAACAATGCAATCTTCATTTAGCAAATTCGTCAAGGAATTTGCAACTTGCAAGTCATCCGAGAAGCATGTTACCCGAAGGGCGGACAACGCAACATCAGATAAAACATGATTCAAGTTATTTCATTTAAGTACCTCACAATAACTTGAATCATGTTTTATCTAATGTTGCGTTGTCCGCCCTTCGGGTAACATGCTTCTTGGTTGACTTGCAAGTTGCAAATTCCTTGACGAACTTGCTAAATGAAGATTGCATTGTTGCTACGCAACATCGAAAAGTTGGCTATACACGAACATCCGGTTTGACTGTAAAAGATCAACTGGTATACATGTGCTTCTCCGCAATTTTTTCGCTTGCCTCTTCTGGCCTTGCGATCACACTTAAGGTTGACGAAGACGGTAAAACCACTTCAATTATGCAAAAATTCAGTTCACACGAGCACGAAAGTTATACCTACACCGGGCGAGCGTTAGACCACTGACTTAGAGGACAGTAGGCTAGACGCTTGCCAGGAACATGGCGGCGTTTGAATTAATGAGATGCGCGAGGCAACATGCGCGAGGACACAAACATCAAAGCTGCGGACAGTGAGTTGGACCTCTGGTTGGATTATTTACTCTGTGATAAGACAGACTTACACTAGATCTCAAGGTGTTCGTGTACGTTTTACTTTAAGTTCGCCCGTTACAAATTTGGTGGCAGCGGTAGGATAGAACGTCGAAGATGGCGACAGCAATTTTACCTTCGAAATTTGAACGTGGCGATTTAATAACTTGGCTTCGTGAATACGACGCCTGCGCGGAGGCAAATGGATGGAACGTAGATGCGAAAATCAAAAAATTTCCAGCTTTCCTTCGTGGTGAAGCAGCTAGCCACTTTTACGCACTCGACGAAGAAAGTCGCGAGACATATGCCGATGCTACAAAAGCTTTAAAGGAAGCCATGTGTCCTCCAGCGTGCAAAGAAGTACTTTACGCTGAGTTCGAAGCGAGATTACTGAGACCAGTGGAGGACCCCTCAGTTTATAAGTGGGAATTACAACAAATTCTTGCGAAAGCCGAACCAAATATTAATGCGTGAGCGAAAACAGTGCTATTGACAAGACAATTCATGAAAGGTTTGCCAAAAAACATTAGATTAAAATAATTGAAAAGTGACCAAACGCCAGATCTCCCCAAAATGGTTTCGTTCGTTCAACGATACCGAACCATTCAAGATTACATGGACCAAAACAATGACATTCGTAGTGCTGGTGTGGCGAGCGAAAGGAGTAGAGAAGACTTGGCCAGTTTGGTTGCGTTAGTCTCGGACATCGCCGTCCGTCAAAAGAATTTAAAAGAGAAGCTATCAAAAACTGAACGGGATGGCAATCCGGGTTCGAGGTGGCTTTAAAACACGAAGAATCGAATAAGAGTACAACATTCTTTTTGTTATGTTCAATGAAAAATCAGCGGAAAAATCGAAAATCATATTTTTTCTGATTTTCTATCGATGTATTTCATCCAACGGGAAATGAAAATGATTGATACAGACCATGTATATCTATGTAGAATGTATTTAATGTATACAAATTTGAACTTTAAGAGTTCGCAAAGATTATGAATCAATATTGCAGGAACATTGAACATTGTTCTTAGTTTTTGTCTTAGTATTTCTTAACATTTCGGTTAAACTTCTCCTAAAGCAGCCTTTACACAATCATACTCATTTGTTTATAAAAGCACATACAAAATCTCGAACAAAGTTGTATATGTGTACTGTGTAAGATAAGGCAAAACGGTCAGGCAAACCAATACTGTGCCCCCCCCCCCCAACAAGATTAGGCCCGTACGCCCATGAAGATTAGCGGTCTTTATTCTTTCAAACCTTGAAGTATGTATTATACTTCCGTGAGACCGAGCACAACTCTTATCACTCCGTACGCCCTTTGGATTTCGGTTCTGTTGTTTTGTTTGGTTCTTGACTTTGATAATTTTATTTAAGACTTCGGTTCGTAAAGATATTATTCAGGCTAACGCCTTATGAATGATACATGCACTGCTGAGATGTGCTCTGCCTTTTATACGTTTAGCTAGGGGAAGGAACAACAGATTATGACTTATTTTCCTTACGTTAAAGGGTGCGTCAAAGCTTGTTCCAGCACAGGATGTCCGTTGCGTTATCTTGTGGGCTAAGGCGTTTTCCTGTTGCGTTTTGAAGTTGAAACTATTTCCCCACTCATGCACGAAAGCAAGTTACTCATGAACGAAAGCAATATATCCGAAATATAATATCTACTATACTGCCAAGTAAATATCATACATGTAACAAAATAAGCAAATTTTTAGTACTTTGTCTCTGATTTAATTTATTCGAAGACGTCGAAATGGTTGAGCTGCCGTCCAACTCGTGCATTTATTCCAACAGCTGAATATTCAGACAGTTCCGAGACTTAGAGAAAACAAGTCAATCTTAAGCGAGCAGAATGGCAATTTGGAAGTAAATAGAAGCAAATAGTTGAAGAACGAAAGTGGTAAGTCAGGAAAAAATCAAGGTCACAAAAAGAAGGCTTTCGTTCTCCAACCAGGGTTTCAGTGACGTTTTAAAGAAAAGCAGGTAATTGGAATGCATCGAGGTTTCATGTCAAAGGTCTGTTGGTATAACCGAACGTAGTTCGATCTGCAAAATTTCTGAGAGTTAATTGATGGCTTTTTAAATTGTTGGCTCATTGACGTGATTTTATATGTTTCATCGGCTACACCAAAGGAATATCTTTCCAATGGACAACATTTAAACCTCAAATCTTTCACTGCCGGAGCTCTCGCTTTGACAAGATCGTCTAGCGTTAGCTAGAGTAAAATAATGGAAGCCTTATCCCGCTGGAAAGAGTAAAATTTCTCATTTTTCGGACTTGTTCTATTTCCTAGCTCTGTTGGACATGGACAACCTCTTGACTATATACTTTTCGATTAGATTTTATCCTCGGAATGGCACATGTTGGGGATAACTAACTTTTTGGCGGATAAACTTCAAGTTAGGTAATTCAAAACATCACGATTCTGGTGCCATTTGACTAGCGTCAGTTCCTTGCAAACGTGGTGGCGGTTTAAAGACCTTAAAAACAAAATTGATTGTCAGCCAAGAAACTTGACATTCCTGCAGCCCGTTGTCTAACTCGTTCAGGTTAATACACGATTTTGGTATTTTACTTTGACTAACCCCAGACGAGTTTCTTTTTCAATGGAAGACCTTCTAGACAGTAAAGGGTTAAAGCTTGCATAGCTTGTTGAGCAGGTGAGTCGACAATGATTGAATAATGAATAGTAATTTAAAAACGCTATCCATTCTCTCAACAATTGAAATAAGATTTTATCCTCCGAATTCCACTATATGGTGGATAACTCCTCACTCTCAGCTGATTAAATTTAATTTTCGGTCAAAGCGAGGATAGCGCTCTTCACTCACTGGGGCTTATCCACTGAATAATATCACCTAAACCCATTCCGGCCAATACCCGACTTTTTAATTTTAATTTTTCTAACGACAGACGTTTTTATTTGTCAAGGGGAGATGTCTCCTGCTTTGAACAACCAATGTAATGGTTGCTTTCGGGTTCGCATTGAACAGGAGTTGAACTTGAAGAAATCATTTGGTGAAGCGTTTTTCCTCCTTAACCGCCGTTAAGGCTTTTTCAAAAGGTGCTTTACTTTTACTGTTACTTTGGAATGTAAACACCGAGAAGATCAGTTGAAACCGACTTAACGATTTAATGCCTGATTTATATTTTAATTTGTTTATTTGTTCTTTATTTGAGTTGTTTTTTCTTTCTTCTTTTTTACCATTTGTCGTACTTAAGTATCTGACATATCACAGATATCAGGCGTTAAATGACTAAGCCTTTGACGAGAAGCTCATAACTTAACACATTTCTTTTGAAAAAATCTCAGCTCGCTGAATGTTTCTATTAATAGGAAGTCTAAAAATAGACCACTTGCATTCATATGCTAAATAACCCAATTGCTGAACAACTTCAAAGTTTTGACGTTCAACAGATCGAATAAATCCAATTAATCGATAAGACCATTTCTTGTAAGACGTCATCTCGCCATAAACTTTTTCTGATCTCATTTGTATATCGTTAATTAGCGTCCACTCTGACAAGAAGATCTTAAAAACTCTTTCCAGATCAAGACGCTAAGCGGTCTCAGTCTCCTGTACGTAAACAAACCTGGTGAATTCCAGCATTTATCCCATTTTTAGAAAGGAAAACGTCTTATTTCAAGGAACGATCCCAGAGCTTGGCTTTCATACGTAACGACATCAGGTATGTGTTGATTCATTTTTTGGTTGCGTACGTCACAAATCGTTTAGTGTGGATATTTTAAAATCCTAAACATTTCTGAAACACGAAAAGATACAGACACAAGGAAATCGGTATTATTCATGACGGATAAATATAATGAAAAATTTATTTACTTCCTATACAATTGAACAACTGGATTATGTGCTCAAAATTTCTCAGTTGAATGTTGACGAGGGAAAACACCAACTATCATTTCATGGAAACTGACAGCGAATGATCTAATTCTTTTCGTAACAACTAATAGACTTTTTAGCTGGTAGTAAGTTTCGACTGAAAGGAATAGATTTTTTCTTCGCACCTTGCCTACCTCAATAACGACCACTATTCCGACATATGGGTCGTGATTCCTAAAAGAAACAGAAATTCTTTTTGTTGTACAAATGAGTATCATCCTTAAATCTTTTTGTTAGAAAGTCGGTAACGAAAAAATAATAACGTGTAGCCACTAGTAACACGGATGTAGATTATGACATTTTAAATATCTTTGTAGGTTTAATAAAACAAATGTTTCCGAGTATACCTTATATTGCATGAAATACAGTGGAGGATTGGAGGAACTCGATTCCATGATGAACAATATGCAATGTAACTCCAACTATTTTTTTTCCCATTCAGAGTAAGTCAAAATTGAATTCTTAAGCGATTTTTGGAAAAGAAGGGGTAAAATGAACACAATAACATACCACGTGATACTGACTGACCAATTTGACGCAAACTTACTATCGAAAATGATGCGAAACAAGCATCGTCATCCCGTCTTCCACAATACTTTTGAAATATGTTAACGTAGAGGTGACAATGAATAATCATGGAAGATTCCTGATGCTAAGTTGTTGTCTTCCAGATCGTTCATAAAAGAATGAAACATACCATACCATGTTTCACATTGCTTTGAAATCGTTCATTCCTGCTATTTTGTTGTTACATTCCTTTAATTGGAGACTTGCGATAGATACTCACACGTCTAACGAATGTGCTTTTGTGAAAATAGGTTTTTTTTTTGTTAGTCTTTGTGGTGTATAAACCTTTTATTTACAAACTCAACAGTACAGTGACAACACTCCAAGTATCACAGCGCACACACAACGAAATTGACATCGTGGCGTGATGTGACGTCACTAGCGCTCAGTACTCTACATTCCTCCGCCCTAGTTTCTAACATGTGTTCAATGTCATTCGAGCCAAAAAAACAGAAATCTAAATAAGTTCTTAGACTTAAATGTGATTATTCGTATTGTTCCGGCGGCTTATGTTCTCTTGCCGGGTAACGTCTTACGAATTCTGGTGTTTCAGTAGATTGAGTTCGTGTTCCTCCACTCTGTGTGACTGTGGTATTACTACGCTGTGGTGACGCACTACGTACATTATTTCCGAATGGTGACTCTGGCTCAAACGAAGGAGGTATTAGTTCTTCTATGGGTTGACTCTTGTGGGCCAAAAGTTGGTCATAATGTCTCCGAACAATATCACCATTTTCCAGTTTGATTCTGGCAGAAACAGGACCAGTTTGTTCTATTATAGTCCCGGGAGTCCATTTTTGGTTTCCAGAATAATTTCGTGCTTGGACTTCGTCTCCTACACTCAAACGTCGTGATCGACCATGTTGACCGTGTAGATTTTTCTGCCTAGTTTGCACTGCCTCGACTTTCATCGCCGTATTTGGTTTCAAAAGATCTATCTGGGTCCTCAGATTGCGACCCCATCGATACTGATTTGGTGTTTCACCGGTGGTTGTATGCGGAGTTGTGCGATAACTCAATGAGAAGCGAGCTAATTTTGTTTCGACGCTTCCTTTCCCTTGCTTCTTCATTCCCTGTTTGAAGGTATGCACTGCCCTTTCCACTAATCCGTTCTAGGATGGGTGGTACGATGCTGTAGTTATATGGCGTATCCCGTTTCTTCGGGTGAAAATCTTAAAATCGTTGCTGGTAAAGACGGAACCGTTGTCGGACACTATAACTTCGGGTAGTCCATGTGTGCCGAAAGTAGCTCTGAGCCTTTCGATCGTTGTCTCTGTGGTGGCGGAGTTAAGACACTGGATGTCTAACCATTTTGAATGTGCGTCTACGATAACGAGAAACATCTTTCCCATGAAAGGGCCTGCAAAATCAATGTGTATCCGAGTCCACGGACGGTTTGGCCATTCCCAGGGATGTAGGGTTGCCGGAGCTGGCTTTTTCCGGTGTGCTTGACATACTTGGCAGCTTCTTACTTTTTCTTCCAATGCGGAGTCGATCTTGGGCCACCAAACGTGGTTCCTAGCGATGCCTTTCATTCTGACGATGCCGAGATGACTGTCATGGAGAATTTTCATCACTTCTTCCCTCCCCCGGGGTGGTATGATGACGCGTGACCCCCACAATAGACATCCTGCGTGGACACATAGTTCGTTTTTCCGTGTGAGGTAAGGTTGCAGTTTGATGTCTTCAACAAATGAAGGCCAACCTTGGAGTACAAACTGCTTGATTTGAGAAGGCACCGGATCACGAGCTGTCCATTGTTTAATTTTTGCTGCGTCGACTGGACTTGCATTAAGATCCTCCATCAGATGTATAATGTCACCGGGTACTGGTGTCGACTGTGGTGTATCTGGGAGTGGTAAACGACTTAAGGTGTCCGCGTTTCCATTCTCGCGACCAGGTCGGTATATAATCTCGTACTCGTATGCTAGGAGTGTTAAATTCCACCTTTGCATCCTACCTGCTGCCATAGGCGGTGTGGCTTTATCGGGGTTCAGCAGATCAATCAGTGGTTTATGATCGTTGTAGATGATGAAGTGTCGACCATACCGGAACTGGTGAAACTTCTTAACAGCAAATATAACGGCTAGTGCTTCTTTATCTAGCTGAGAGTATCCTCTCTCAGGTTTGGAGAGTGACCTTGATGCGAAAGCGATCGGCTTCTCAGTACCGTCGTCCATTTCGTGTGCTAGTACAGCACCCACGCCATACGGAGAGGCATCACATGAAAGAATTATCTTCTTTGCGGGATCATAATGTACTAATACTCGAGATGATTGCAGCTGGTCTTTAGCTGCTTGGAAAGCTTTTTGTTGACGGCTTTTCCATGTCCAACGTTTTTCCTTGCGAAGGAGCTCGTGGAGAGGTTCCAAGGTCGATGACAGGTTAGGTAGGAATTTCCCGTAAAAGTTAATCATTCCAAGAAATGATTTCATTTCAGTAACGTTGGTCGGAGCTGGAGCTTCCTTGATAGCTTTAACTTTGGCTTCAGTTGGATAAAAACCTTCTTTATCCACTCGGTGTCCCAGGCATTCAAGTGATGGCTTCATGTACTGGCATTTCTTCTTCTTAAGGCGCAGACCCGCATCTGAAAGACGTTTCAAAACTTGGTCTAAGTTGTTCAGATGTTCTGCATCTGTTGGACCGGTGATAAGAACGTTGTCCAGTAGAACTCCTACACAGGGTATTCCTTGCAGCAATCCTTCCATCATTCTCTGAAAAATACCAGGTGCTGAAGCGATACCATAGGGAAGGCTTTTATATCTGTAGAGGCCTTTATGCGTGTTGATTGTCAAGTATTTCTTAGAGCCCTCATCCATTAACATCTGTTCATAAGCATGACTAAGGTCTAGCTCTGTATAGGTTTGTCCACCTGTAAGCTTTGTGTGGAAGTCATCTAATTTTGGGATTGGATATCCATCAAGCTTGGAGACTTTGTTGACTGTTAGTTTATAATCGCCGCAAACTCTAACTGTGCCATCTTGTTCGACCACAGGAACAATAGGTGTGGCCCACTCTGAATATTGGATTGGCTGGATTGTTCCTGCTTTTTCTAGCCTGTCTAAATCTTGTTCAATCTTTTCTCTCACTGCATATGGGACTGGTCTGGCTTTGTGAAATATTGGTGTTCCTATTGGATCTATGTGGATCTTTGCTGTTATCTCTTTTAAACACCCAAGCACTTCTTCAAATAATTGTGGGTACTTTCTCACTACCTCTTCTAGGGGATGGTTTACTGGAGAAAGCTTTTTGATTGCATGCCAATTTAATGTTATATTACTTAGCCAATTTCTACCAAGTAATGCTGGCCCATGTCCTTGGACAATGAGTAAAAGCACTTTATATTGTTTGTTTTCATATGAAACCATGACATCAAGGCTGCCCCTTGGTTTAACTTTCTCCCCGGTGTAAGTACGGAGTACTGTCTCTGTCTTTTGCAGTTTAGGTAATTTACTTTTACTATGTAGCTTTGCAAACATCTCCTCACTCATGACTGACAGAGATGCACCAGTGTGAAGTTCCATATCTATGGGAACCCCATTTACAGTCACATTCACTTTATAGGGAGATGGGCTTTCTCTGTTAAACATGAACATAGAATGTGCCCTGGCTCTTCCTTCATTTTCTGAGTGACTTCCTCTTCCTTCACCAAGATGGTGGGTGGATGTGGGTTTCTCTGATTTCTTTTTCCCATGTTGTTTCCCTACCCCAGATTTTCTCCTCTCTTTACTTCGACAAGCCCTAGAGATGTGCCCAATTTTTCCGCACGTGTGGCAATTAGCTTCCTTAAAACGGCAATCGCTGGGGTGGTGATTACCATCACACCGAAAACATTTAGCTGACCTTCCTGTATCTTGCCTTTTAGAGTGCTTTAGCTGTTTCGCTAACTTATTCACTGTGCTTCCGCCGGGGGTATTGTTATTGTGTATATCTTGCGCGTCTTTCTCGGATGTTTCAATGGCTATGGCTAAGTCCATGGCTCTTTTCAATGTCAAGTTGGGTTCTGCTAACAGGCGTCGTTGAACTTTGTTCTTACTCGCCCCGCAAACTAAACGATCTCGCAACATCTCATCTAAAGTCGCTCCAAATTCGCATTTCTCCGAGAGACGTCTTAACTCAGCTAAAAATTCTGAAATGGTCTCACCTTGTTGCTGACCGCGAGTGTTAAATTTGAAACGTTCAACTATCACAGAAGGCTTTGACTTGAAGTGTTCTTGAACCAACTTTGCCATATCTGTGTAGCTCTTTTCCTTCGGATCTTCTGGAGCTACTAAACTTCTGATCAGCTTGTATGTCTTTGTACCAACACTAACCAGGAATATTGACCGCTGTTTAGCGTCGTCTGTGATTTCATTTGCTTCGAAGAAGTGGTTAAGACGTTCGACATAATGGCGCCAATCTTCGCTTTCGTTGTATTCATCTTTCTTTCCAAAAGTCGGCATGGTTTCCCCTACCAAATCCTGTCTCAACCAGTCCGGTTAGTCCTCGAACACTTCGTCTATTTCTCTGGCCGAAGTTTAAGTTTTCCTCGTCGCCAAAAATGTGGTGTATAAACCTTTTATTTACAAACTCAACAGTACAGTGACAACACTCACACACAACGAAATTGACATCGTGGCGTGATGTGACGTCACTAGTGCTCAGGACTCTACAGTCTTTTTTTTTTTTTCATTGAACGATCTTGTCTGCCCTCTTCTTTCGTACAATACAGCTGATATTGATCTTGTTGAAATAACACCTTTTTCACTTTATGATGTTGGCTTGAATTCGTAAAAGAACATAACCGTAGCTTGCTGAAGCAGAGAAGGAGCTTGACTCCTCAGGAATTCGGCAAATGGACACGTCTTGCACTATTCTTCCACAAGTTTCCTGTGTGTAGTCTAAAATTTTTGTGTCCTTTGCTTCTGAAATCTGACTACGGCTTTGCGTTTTGCTTACAAGATGTCTCAACAGCCCCAGTTTCCACAGTAACAATTATTCGTCGTGGACTGATATTACACAAGTGAACAAATTGTTAGCCCTCCGATAACAAACCTTCTGTATTTAAGACAAATTGTAATATCAACTCAAGCATGTCCATATGACCACGTATGCCAGATATAAAGTGACTGATTTTACCTCGAAGTTCATACTCAAATTTCATGACTTCCTTTTTCTGTCTAGTCTTATCGACTTCCTTTTAACAACACAATACCGAAAAATTTTAATTTCATATCTGCGTTAGCTACTAATAAATATCAGACAACACCTCAATTTATCAAATATTTTATTGTTTTCCACTAAGGTCAGAATTTTCCGACGAAGCCCTAAGTTACAGCTCCTCGACAAATAGCTATTCACACCAGCAGCGGATGTGGGTGATCGTCTCTCACACCTCTCTAGGTCCGCAACTAAATACAAGAAAACCGATCGAAAATCTCATCATTAATTTTCTTTAATGCTTGTGTATCTAAAGATGTGTTTATGCCTATAATTCTTATCCCTTTATATATGTCTTGCATACCTTTTTACTAATCTACGCACATGTTGGCTTCTGCAAAATTTTTACGTCTCCTCTAACTCCAACTATAAAATCATTCCAAGATTTAACGTTTCCTTTGTGCTGGGATTGACAATTGGCTGAAATTTCCAACATTTCTCTTTCTGTGAGAACTTTATTCCAGATGTTAACATCAGTCATTTCTCCTTGAACCATTTGCGTGATATCGAAGCCTCCTCTTTGGACGTCTTGATCATGTCCTAGGATCCAGGTCCCTCCTCCTAGTATTGTTTGCCCTCTCTTAAAACCTTCACCACTGTCTATAATCTTTCCATCTTTGAAAAATTTGTACTGTCCATATTGACTTGACCACGTAAAACAGATCGGGTGCCATTTTCCGTCGTTGATTTTCCCTCCTGCACGGATACTTCTGAAATAATATTTAATTATAAGTCGAGAAATGGAGTTAAAGACTCAGATAAATGATTTCATGAAATTTGGCGTGAAATAATGATTAGTATCCGCGATGAGAGTATTTTAAAATTGTGAGTTTGATTGGGAAAATGAGGGAAACCATAGATTAGAGAAAGCCTAATCTTAAACGTATCCCAAATTATATTTTTTCTTGTACGCTTATTTTACTTGAGATTTTCCTACAACCTAACCACGAAAGAGCAAGGTGAGTGCAAAAATATCGAAGTACTCTTCCGTTAAAAACCAACAAAACAAGTTAACAAGAAATTTATTGTGGGACTTTTTAGTGCTTCCTTCATTGCTTCTTACGGTTTTTTTGTTTTGCGAAATGGCGGTTCATTTAGGGTCACTTGTTTTTATGAAAGGATATGATATTCTTTTTCCATACAGTTTTCTTCTTAAAACAATCGACGGAAAAGATTTCTCCACGTCAAAATAAGCAGTTTGCTGTTAATCCTTTTTAAAATGCACTTGAACCTGGTTTGCTTGGCTTTAAATCACCTCGGAAATTTTCCGGGTCAAAAGGTGCCGGCATGTATGCGTGAGAATTTATTACAAGTCAGGGCAGACAGTCAGCGCGCGTCGCTTTCCAAACAGACCGGATCATGAGGTAAGCAATGTAATTAGATATATGTTATTAGTCATGGTAAAAATTTGGATAGAAAGATATTGGTCGAGCTCTTTTTTCATTGGTAAGAAACAACCTAAAATCGCTGTTCTATCCAACGAAACAATAATGGTGACACGATTTATTTATACTAACAACATTTCGTGAAGAAAAGAAAATACTGACAAGACTCATTTAAAACAGTATCCTACCAAACGAACTAGTTTAAAAGAAGCCATTTTCACACTACAACGAATGTAACCACTAGTTCCAGAGACAGTGAGACTTGGCTTTTCGAATGTCAGTTTATAATACATGTATTGAAAAAAATTTTTAAAAATGTGTCGTTAAAGATTGTTGGAGTTAATGTGGCTCTTGAAAGATAGAAGACTTGGCTCTCACTTCATATTGTAGTTGCCTCTCTCGTCTTTATCTGTTGATTTGCTGCGATTTGTTATAACGTGATAACGCCATGAAGTATGTTTTTTTTTTAATTATAAAAATTGCTTGGTTTTAAATTTGCTACTTTTTCTACTTACTTGTGTTGGGGGTTTATTTTACCCGTCAACTGATCTTGAACATACACTACAAATTCGTTGCCATCACTGGACACAGCGTATGATATATAATAAGATTTTCCCTCCGTCTGATTTGTTTTAACCCAGAAACACCCAGTAATTGCCGTCATATTTTTTGCTCCCTCAGATATCACGTAATCGGAGGTGGTTCTTCTATGGGATGATATGGACAGTTTTACACCTGAAGTTAAGAATAAAGAAGACAGGAAAATGAGAAAAACTTCCACAGTCGGTAAAACCAGCTATTCATGCAAAATATCGTATGTCCAATCTAAACCCTATCTTTTCACATGAAAATACCACAAATGAAAAGAACGAGTAATGCGACAGCCACTCAGTAAACAGCTTCTAAAAGTCCCGGGAAAGATAGTATGATAGAAAGAAATAAAAAAACAAATACTTATCTTTTTAGTAACTAAAGCAATTAAAAAGGTTTAAAAATTCTTTTGTGTGTTACAATCAACAACAGTAATATACATCAAAAAAAATATCTCGGTTCTGATTGGCTATGAGCAGAGCAATTTCAAGGTAACGCCGTGCCGAAAAACAGGTAATAGAGTAATTTGCATTGACGTACTTTTGGGCACTGTACTCCGTAATTCATGTTTATTATTAAATATATATATCTATGTATATATACATATATATATATATATATATATATATATATATATACATATATATATATATATATAATATCCTCACGAGCCCGCTCAACATAAAGTTTAAACGTCATATAAACATCATAAAAACTTTATTAAAAAAGTAGAAAAATCCACAGCTTTCGTTACGCTGAAGAAGGGGCCGGTCCCCGAAACGTAATTTGTGGATTTTTCATCTTTTTTAATAAAGTTTTTATGATGTTTATATATATATATATATATATATATATATACATATATATATGTATATATATATATATATATATGTATATATATGTGTATATATATATATATATATATATGTATATATATGTGTATATATATGTGTATATATATATGTGTATATATATGTGTATATATATAAGTATATATATATATGTATATACATGTATATGTGTGTATATATATATATATATATATATATATACTTCAATAGAATGTGGTCCAAATACAGGTGTAATTATAATCTATAAAAACGATTACACCGACACGACTTAGTAGTTAGAAATTCGATTTTACTTTGCTACACGTTTCACCACTTTTTCGTGGTTCCTCAGGCTAATTTCAATTACATGTGTTTTATGACGTCATTAATACTGTTTGCAAATAACTAGACCAGTGACGGTAATTATTACGTTATAAATTAGCATTTAGAGTAGGTTTGAACTTCTCAATGAACTATTGTTCCTTTGCTCTCCGCTAGTAATCATCCTCGACTGATATTTTGTAGAAAGGGAACACTGTAAATTTCATTTCTTTGCCCTTGGCACGTCGTGCGATGTGTGCACTCACTGGTAGTATTTGGTATCCGTTTTCTCTCATCTGTTGCCGATGCAATGTTATTCTTTCCCGTAATCGTAATTTTCTTTCTCCGATGTAATTCTCTCCGCATCCCGTGCATGTCAAAACATACAATAAGAATCTTGTATTGCAGTTCATACTATTTTTGATTTTGAATTCCATATTTGTTGACTTGAAAGTAAATGTTTTCCCCTATATTAATTGTTTGCATGTTATGCATCTTTCATCCCCGCATTTTCATACGATTCTCTCTATTTTGTCGGCAAATTTGTATCTTTTAGGTATATGCTTTAAGTTTGCTGGTTGTCTTGTACTGTAGACGATACTCGTTCCTCGTAAAACAAATTTTACGCGTGGGCTGTTTTTTCAACATGATCAAGCCAATCTCAATAATTGTTTTTATTGTTGGGTTGTTTGGATTCAACTAATATATATAATTAGTTATATATATCATAACGTCTCGTGCAATTTGAAAAAACCCGTACTCGTGAGATTTTCAAAGACCTCAAATAGCACCTGTTCTCCTGGTACGTGCCTTTTTGATAGTCTTTTAAAATCTCACGTGTGTATGTTTTCTCCAAATTACTCTCGAAACCATGCTTAAGCCTGTACAAACAGCATTGCAGGGTGTGAAAGAAGATAGGTTGCTCGAAGTAACTACAAGTCTGTCGGTAAATTAGGCGACAGACTGTGACACACCTCGCCCACTTAACCCTTTCCGCTCCGAGATGTCTCCCCTTGACCGGTATATCCTCTAGCGTTAGCCAGAGTAACTTAGAAGTCAGGTACCAACCGAAAAAGGTAAAATAGTCGCGATAGGACATAGTTGCCATGATGTAAAAACATATTGGTTGTGTAATTTTGATATAAATTATTTGGAGGACACCGAAGCCAGGTACTGGAATAAAAATACTAACTTTACTAAGAACATCAATTTTTTTCCTATTTTCTTTCTTCTTCCAGTTGTTTTCGCTTTCTTCTCTCATTTTTTTCTCTTGTTCTTGCTGTCCGATACATCAGACAAAGGGTTAAACATTTTCTTTGTAATCTTTCTACAATATACGCCGTCACGTGGGGTATTACATTTTAATCACGTGCTATGTTCAAACGAACTGATGACGTAGAATCCTGAACAGACAATTTATCACTGTAATAATTCCAGCAAATATAAGATTTGTCAAGTCGCAAATCCTTTGCGAGTCGCCTTCCTAGGAAACGAAGATGGTTCTCAATAACGTGGCCGTCATTTAGTAATTTGGCTGTAGGGTGTTTCCAAAGGAGTCCAATTTTGTCGCAATATCCAAGTTTCTTCGTTGTCGATTCAAAGATCTTGGGTGCAATTTCGTCCTCTACCGACCTGAAGCTTTTCCTGTCGTACTTAAAACCAATGGACTCAGTTTCCCACCACTCTTGCACTTGTGTGTGGAGGTCCTCGTCTCGAGTTGATACGTGAACCTTCAGTTCCCTTTGTTGGGTTAGATAGGTGGGCAGCAACCGTCCATCCGAGAGTTGTACGAAAGGCACGGGGGTGCCTTTGGGGCCAGGCTGAACTTCTAAGGGAACAATAAGGTCGAAGACGTCGGCACCCAGAAGTAAGGTTGCTAGTCCTCCATCCACTTTAGGCAGATTAATGTCAGCATAATGAGGCCATTTTGTCTTTTCTCGTGGCATGTCGATGTCCATCTTTGGAAGGTTTAAGTCTCTCACAGTCCACGCTTTTTCCACCGAATGCCGTTCATATTGACTCAATCGCGGGCTGATTTCGAAGCTTACGATCTGAGAAGTAAAAACACTCCGCTGTCTAATGCCATTGAGAGTAATTTTCTTTTCAGGGCCGCGAAGAACAGCTTTACGGGCGATGTCAGTTAGGATCAACGAGCTAGTACTGCCCATGTTCAACATGGTGTACGTAAGAATACTTTCGGGCGACCCGTGCAAGGTCACAGGAAGTGCTTGGAGCAGGGCCTTTGACTGGCGTGGCTCGTGAGACGAGAGGGAGTGTTCCCCAGATTGTGGTTTGCCGTGTACTCGTCTGCCGCCATGGATAAGAGTGTGATGTTTCTTTGGGCATTTGTAAATTCGGCATTGGGCTGGTGTTGGGCACTTTCGAGAAATATGTCCGGCATTGAGGCAGCTAATGCAGAGTTGAGTGTTCTTCGCTGCTTCAGCACCTTCGTCAACTGATAACTTGGCAAACGTTGGGCATACTTCAACAGAATACCTGCTGTCCTTTACATGGCACGAAAATGCCCAGCAAATGTGCTGCCATCTGGATGACTTCCTCCATTCTTTTCTCCCTCGCCTTTTCCTTTTTTTGTTCGCGTCGGTAGGAGATCGTGGGCGTTAACTTGTAATTGTAGACGACGTATCCGTCCTACTTCAGGAGCAACGTCGATGGCAGATTCTCGACAGCGACTTTAGTGTTGCTAGATGTGCGAAAATCAACATCGTATCCAATCTCTTGGAAAGTCAATAAGACGTTGTTAGCTCACGTAATCTTCACGCATTGTTTTCCTCGACAGGAGTCAATTTGGTCAACTTGTCCTGGTGGGATCAAACAGAAATGCTGCGTTTTGCCAAACCGATCTTCAAGGACTTTTAACGTCCGATGATTCATTTGTCCATATTGTGAAAACTCGGCAATGGATGTTTTCGCTATTCCTGTGACAATTTGCTATAAGTGGGCCACCTTTTTGCTAAGAGACATTTGCAAATGGTGAATAATTGCTCGAAACATCTCACTCCAATCCGCACATTTCAGGATCTTGATCAAACTTGTTGAACGATAACTTCGGAATAGAGTTTCGAAAGAGCGGCGAATTTCCGGGCATCGAAAAATCTCGCATCATTGGCGGAATCGAATCCTGACTATCATGTGCTCCTATTTCTGTGAAGTTCGCTATCCACAAGTAGTTAACTTACGGGTGGTTCTTGTTTTCCTTGCTGTCACCTTTGCTAGAGTATGCGTTGTTGGTGTAATTTTGCTTGGCGTTTCTATCAATAGGATTATCGTGCGCTTTACGGCCTTTAAACTGTTCGATTCCGACCTCCCGTCGCGCAACTCCGGCATTTTCCATTGAGTCGAACTTCTCGTCGTCAGTCACGAAGTCGCTCCTTTAAATCATTTGAAACTCTCAACTCTCTTTCACTGAGCTCCCTCTCGTGTTCAACTCGAGCTATAAACTCTTGAGACTCTTGTCGGCTCCTCCGTTCTTCCCTCTGTGTTCGGAACGCTAAGCTGTAACGTTCTAATTCTACAAGTTATTCTCGACATTTCCGCGCTCTTTCTTTCAGTTCTTTCTCTGTCTTTTTTTTCGTCTTTGTGTCCCGCAGATATTTCCTTCGCTTGCTTACTTTTGAGCGCCATGAGTTCAGCCTTTCGATAAAGTTCGGAGGCTCTTTTGGCTGATAGGTTGGTTTTGCGCTCCGATAATTGGCTCACTTCCGACCACAATATGCGAGCCGGCGATGATCGACGGTGGTTCTTAATTACGTTCGTCAAGATGTTCTTTAGTTTGCAGGATGGCGTATTTAACTTTGTTTTCGATTTCCAAAAACCAGTAAGCTACTGCATCATGCTCCCTTTCGGGTAATAGTAGGTAGAGCTGTCTATAGCGTAGGTCAGATTCTTTGACACGATCTTCTATTGCTCTTACTAGTTCTCGAATATATGTGCTACTTCCCGCAACTTTAACCGCTGTACCGATTTTGACGTAAAACGAGTAATGCTTGACTTTAGTTGTCCTCTCGCACCATTAATCTCGTTGATTTCTGCTTCAGAATTGTCCATTTTTATCCATGTAATATCGCGAAGAGGTCTCGTTTTCAGTACTCAATATTGTTCAATGTTCTGCGCTCTCGGTTTAATCAACGTGTTGATCTAGCGCTGCGGACGGTTTTAGGACTGTGTTTTCTTCGGATTTTCTACACTATACAGGTTCATATCCGGCTCGGAGGATCAAATGTTTAATCCTAAAGGATAAGCATGTTCATACAAGCAATAGTTCCAGCGATTTATTCGCGAGACGCGTTCTCATTGAAGAACGATACCAAAAAAGTGGGGGAAAAATTCCAACAAAACAAAATACCTTTCGACTAGGGATCCCACCCAGGAAACTAACAGCAAGTGCTCTATTGATTAAATCAAATTAGATTAATCAAAAGTGCAATGAACTAAAGTGCAAGTTTTAGTGCTGGGAAACACCATTAGTTTGAGAGCTACCAAAGAAAAAACAAACAAAATACAGTGGAACCTCGTTAATACGACCACCGTTTGGCCTAAAAAATTTGGTCGTATTAACGAGTGTCGTATTAAAGGGGGTGGATCAAAAACTTAACCAATGTTGTTTTAAATGACGTCATGGCAAACAGAGTCAGATTTCAATTAGCATAACGCTAAAACTACAAAATAATCCACAAATAAATTTTATTAACTGAACACAACTCAACAAAATTAACCAAATGAGATGAATAACCTTGATAATAAGCCCTACAATAGTTATTTAAATTTCTTTAGGTTTGAAAAAATCTTTAAGCTTCCGTTCGTTATTCCGACACTCAAGCCAATTGGTTTAACCTTGGCAGATTACTCTGGCGAGCTCATTTGCCGTTTTTGAATTTCCTTTCTGTTCGAAAAAATCCAAAGCATCCTGCATTGAGGATATTGCCGCTCGATACGAGGATAGTTTTGGCGCTGCCTGGAGCTCTTCAACCTCATTACTGTCCTCGTGATTTTCTTTCCTTGCAGTGGTTGAATCGATTTGTTCACGTCCTACTTGCCGAAAAAAGCTGTCTTCCCAATTGTCTGGAAGTTCCAAAATGGTGCATCAAGACATCCATCTACCACTTGTCTCAATGAAACTGTATTGTCTTCATGGGTTTCGTTTGCTAAGACTTGAACTGCAACAAGTTCGCTTGCAAGATCTGCAAATGGATCAACGTCACTGCCACTGGAATCTACTACATTCGTGTTTCCTTCGGAATCCAAGATACCTGCCTTGATGAAACACTGGACAACTGTTGTTTCGGAAACTTCATTCCACGCTATGGCCGTCCATCTAATTGCCTGAAGAATATCAACAGACGTGCATACTTCCGACGCAGAAATACACTCATCCACTTTACTGACAACGTGTGTAAGCAGGCGTTTATAATACTGGAGCTTAAAAGCTTGAATAATACCGAGATCAAGTGGCTGCAGTCGTGATGTCGTGTTTTTGGGCAAGAAGACGATTTTGATTTGCTCATACATTTCATCCAGGTCTTCAGGGTGGCAAGAGGCATTGTCCATAAACAAGAGAGTTCTGTTTTCTCGTCTCAGTCTCCGATTGAGTTTTGATAGAATTCCCATCATGATGCTACCTTCCATCCAGGCTTTTGGTTGGTTGAAATAGTGACACGGTAAGTTATCTAAGTCTCGGATGCCTTTAAAACATCTTGGTCTTGCTGATTTTCCAATTACGATTGGCTTTTCTACCACTAGCGTTGACAAAGAACGCACAAGTAATCTTATGCTTTGGCTTTTTTCCGCTGGTGCAATTCTGGGAAACTTCGATCAGGGATTTGTTTGGAAGGGCTCTGAAAAACTGATTTGTTTCATCCATATTCCAGATATCGCGAGGTTCTCGTCCTTCCAAAATTTCCGGGAATCTTTCCTTCCACGAATCTACTGTTTCTTCTCTAACATCCTCTGACTCTCCTGAAATGACCTTTGCCTTGATGCCACATCTCTTTTTAAAACAATCCAGCCATCCGTTCGAAGCCTTGAATTTCTCTTGTGGAACTTCTCGAACTTCTGTTATTTTTGTGGCCTTTTCTTGAAGCATTGGTCCTGTAATTGGAATGTTTTTTGATCTTGCTTTTCGAAACCAGTCGAGTATAGCGCTGTCGATATCTTCATGCTGGGCACCTCTTGACCATTTGATAGTACCCTTAACATTGGCCTCATAGTCTTTAACAATCTCATCCTTCTTTAATAAGATGCTTTGAATCTGGGTTTTCCCACAATTATAGTACTCTGGAATTTTTCTTGCGCTGGCAATAGGGTTCTTTTGCTTTGTTGTCACGACTTAGTAACGTTTTTGTAAGTCAAGTTCCTGCCGTTTTCGCTTACAATTTGCAGACATGATGACTGGTCAAAGTGCTTATACACAAAGCTGCCAAGCGTGTTCGGACAATAGGTAATAAATCAGGAGAAACCGTCAAGACATGTGTGAAAATTTCGCACTGATTCAATTAGAAGAAGTGTGAAATATGGATCGATGACAGATTCGGCGCTTTTCATTGCCTGCGCGTGCATACACTCGTATTTCCGCCGTTAACGTCCAATGAGTCATGTCGGGCCTCATGAAAAATGTTTCTAGCACAAAAGTAATCAAACTTCCTTCTTGGATAAGTGGTATCATGCTTACAAAGAATACTGGAGAATGAAGACTGAAGAAGTTCTTGAACTAAAGCACGAACACGACAATGAACAAGGCCAGAACGCTATTGCGGTGACTAAGGAAGGAGATGTAGTTGGTCACATTCCAAGGGCACTATCTTCTACAAATCATGGAACTGGGATAGTTCGCCATTTTCTAGCAAAGAGCGGCAGTAAAGCAGAAGCTAAAGTTATTGGAACAGCTGTCAATCAGGGCGGGAGATATGGAATGGAGATTCCATGCATTTACAAGTCTATGAAGCAGGAAAAGAACGTTGACTTCCTGAAAAAATTACTGGACATCCCGAATAACCTATCCGTTAGAGTCGAAATGGAATGTGCCCAAAAGAGAACAGCAGAGGAAAGTAGCAGAAAAAAGAAGGCAAGAAAACGATAAAACGAGCCAAAAACATATTTAATCACATTCTGTCTGCTCAATAAAAAATGAAAATGAATATTGAAAAACGTTTAAGTGTTAATTATTTGCCGTATGTGTAATTGATTAAGATAATTATACACCGCATACCAGAATTTGATTTCAAAAATGGCATTACTCAACACGTTCAGTGGTCGTATTAAACAGTAAGGGACATCAAAATATGGTCGTTGGTCGTATTAACAAGGTTTTCAGATAAGCAAAAAAATTACCTCTTATTCGTGAAAAAAAAAAACGTCGTACTAACGGGGTGGTCGTACGGCGATGTTCCACTGTAGTCTCATCGATGTGCAGGCGGAACAACGGTGTTGCATCTTTTCTGAACCTTACCTGTCTTACGTAGACAACTTCTTCGTTCGTTTATATGGTCCTGCTGACTTTCCGTTCGAGTAAGTCTGTGTTACCCTTACTTTGTTACATGAAATATTCTGTAAAAATTTCGTGTGTAATTATGCACTTGCCTGACAGGTAACAAATTGTTCCACTTCCAAAAAATCCTTGATTACAGGTACACGAGAACGAACCAATTGTGTTATTACAGATGGCATTTGAATGGCAAAGACTGGATGAACATTCGTCTATATCTACAAAGAGGAAGACTAAATGGTAGAATTGCATTATTTGTCAAGTCATTTTACGACAGGTTTTGCTTGAAAAATAGCAAACAAACCTGTGATTCCCTTATTTTGTACTAGCAAATATACTGCTAAACTTTCATGAATAAATGAACACTCCTCCGTACAGTTTATCCCATTTCCAACGAAACCTTCATTACCGTAATCAGGCGCGGATCCAGGGGAAAATGTGGATGTTGCTGAGAAGATATTCGCGCCGAAGGTGTGACTGCCTAGGGGATCCGCGAGCATGTTCCCCGGAAAATTTAGAAATTCTAGAACCTCCAATATGCTATTTCCCACGATTCTGAGGGTGTTTTCTCACAGAAAAATTCTAACATCTTTAGAAACGAATGAGATACTATTTGTATCTAAATATGTGTTCAACACTTATTCACATTATAGCATGTTTATTAAAAAGAAATGAACTTACAGTAATCGTAACAAACAAGCACAAACAAGAAAATGGTGAGTCAAGAATAGCTCACTTACAGTGATCTTGTCATTGACAGACTTACTTGTCATTCCCAAATTTTCAGACTGTACTTACTGCAGTGTTGTAGGAGCTTTCCCAACATAGTATTTCATGAAAGGCTTCTCATTATGGCAGTTGCCTCACAAAATAATTTAGCAACTCAAGGTAAAGTAGCTAAATCACTTTGCAAGGAACCCCACATTTCCACTATATTTATTCCAAGAGATAAATTTCTTAAGTTTGCGAGCACAATAAAGTTTGTATGACTTTCGTAAACCACCAAGTTAAAAGGCAGAAGTTTACCTAAAAATTCATTCAAGATCACCATGTTTGACCAGCAACACAGCAGTCAGGAAGTAAATTTAGTTTAAAATAATCTTGGTCCAGCAGCAACACAACAGTCAGGAAGTAACTTTAGTTCAAAATAATCTTGGTTAAGCAGCGACATAGCAGTCAGAAAGTAAATTTAGTTCAATATAACCTTGGACAGCAGAACAGGTTTTCAGGGATACTGGACATTTTTGTAATCTCGGTAGATGAATCAAGTAAAAAGGCTGGTAGTACTGGTGTAATATAAGCTTCATCCACCAATGAACTTGATTCTGATTTATGAAGGGCAACATAATTATTTTTGGTTTCGGGGACAACTCTTGTTTCAAGGTAGTCCAATGGCAAAACAGCACAACAGAAAATATGAAGCCTATCTGTTTGAAGACTTGACCACTCTCCAAGGCAAATGGTGAAGTTAAACATACATGCCAATGAAGCCTTTGAGTTATCTGGACCAGTTGGATAATATAACTCAATTGGAAGGTTGACAACACTTGATAGTGAGAGCAAGCAAAGAAAAGAAGAAATCTGGTGGTTATGAGCATTGTTAACAGCTTCAGCAAGAATGGCTGAATTTGGATCCTATTTCCTAAAACCGTTAAGTGCTGTATCAGAGTGGCACATTGCAAAAGCATTTGCTTTATTTTTAAATGCACTTTTTCTATGTTGCTGCTCAACCAAAGGATGAGAATTTTGATGTAGCTAAATGCTCATGAGACAATGGAGTTTAACAGCCAGAGTCTCATATCCAATAACTGCCAGAGAACAAGCATTGTAAAGGCAGTTTCCATCACAAGTAGTCCTAAAGCAGGTATTTGAAAATTAAAAAAAAAGTGTCATACATACTACTCTTCCCTTGACGTTTAATGGTTTTTGTTCTATTTACATCTTACAGTGTTTTTCAGAGGTAAATAATTTACTGTATTCACAGAGATAAAAGAAGCATTTTAAGAAAACGACTCAACCTTACGTTATGGAAGCTAATCAAACAAGTCTTTCAACTACTTTCTCTCAGTCTCAAGTTATTCTCCTACTAATATAACAGTATCTGCTACTATATGCTATTTGATTTTATGTTTGTTGGAAGTCCTTCAAGTTGTTCAGTTGACTTCAATACATTTAGGAACTTACAACTAACTTACTTCAATCTGCAGACGGGAGTTAACCGAAAACCGAACGAAGCAAAACATAAAATCAAATTAGATTAATCAAAGGTGCAATGAACTAAACTGCAAGTTTTAGTGCTGGGTAACACCATTAGTTTGAGAGCTACCAAAGAAAAAACAAACAAAATAGTCTCAACGATGTGCAAGCGCAACAACGTGCACACAGTTTTTGCATCTTTTCTTAACCTTACTTGTCTTACGTAGACAACTTCTTCGTTCGTTTATATGGTCCTAACCTAAAAACGCAACCTAAAAATTGCAACCTAAAAACGCAAAGAACTCTCGTCCTTGGTTTTCAATATTCTTCGATGCTCAGCGCTCTCGGTCAAATCAACGTGTTGATCTATCGCTGCGGTCGGTTTTAGGACTTTGTTTACTTCGGATTTTCGACACTTCACTGGTTTATATCCGGCTCGGAAGATCAAATGTTTAATCCTAAACTATAAACATGTTCATACAAGCAAGAATTCCAGCGATTTATTCGTGAGACGCGTTCTCATCAAAGAACAATATCAAAAAACGAAATAAAAAACAAGAAAGCAAAATATCTTTCGACCAGGGATCACACCCAGGAAACTAACAGCTAGTTCGCTATTGGTTAAATCAAATTAGATTAATCAAAGGTGCAATGAACTAAACTGCAAGTTTTAGTGCTGGGTAACACCATTAGTTTGAGAGCTACCAAAGAAAAAACAAACAAAATAGTCTCAACGATGTGCAAGCGCAACAACGTGCACACAGTTTTTGCATCTTTTCTTAACCTTACTTGTCTTACGTAGACAACTTCTTCGTTCGTTTATATGGTCCTGTTGACTTTCCGTTCGAGTAAGTCTGTGTTACCCTTACTTTGTATCATCAAATATTCTGTAAAAATTTCGTGTGTAAATATGCACTTGCCTGACAGGTAACAAATTATTCCATTTCCAACAAATCCTTGATTACAGGTACACGAGAACGAACCAATTGTGTTATTACAGGTGGCATTTGAATGGCAAGGACTGGATAAACATTCGTCTATATCTACAAAGAGGAAGACTAAATGGTAGAATTGCATTATTCGTCAAGTCATTTCACGATAGGGCTTACTTGAAAAAATAGCGACCAAACCAGTGATTCCCTTATTTTGTACAAGCAAATATACTGCTAATCTTTCATGAATAATTAAACACTCATCCGTACAGTTTATCCGACTTCAAACGAAACCTTCATTACCGTAACACCAGAACTTTCACTTTAATTCAAATCAAAAATTTTTTAAAACTTCTTTTAAAGTATTATCAATATTAACAAAGAAAAAGTATTTACAAACTAAGAAGTTTTTAAATAGTAAATGGCGATAAAATTAATTGCTTATAGAGGAAATGCACGGTGGTCAGAGGAGCTGAGACCTTTTGACCTAATCACTGCATCTTAATAAATTAAGTTAAATACAGTGAGTAGAATAATTTTCTTATTTACATATTAAACTTTACGGTAAAACTAACCACGAGTGTTGTCATAAATAGCATTCACAATGCAAAGGATTGGATATAGTTAGAAATGAGGTAAGGGCAACTAAATTAACTTCATTATCACCAAAATGAGAACGCTTTTCCCAAAGTTTTATGGCATTTTTGATAAAACTTGAGCTCATTACGAAATTAAACGAGAATCACGTTGTTGGAATTGAAAACAACCTTAGGGAAAACAGCACCCTTTGACGGAGAAATTACTTTCTTTGAATTCGAAATTACGTATTTTGCATCCATTTTTCTAATTTATATAGTGGGACCAAGTAAAAAGAGAGCCTAATTAAAATTAAAAGAACGAAAGAAAGGAAAGGCAAATGCTGAAATTTTAAGTTTGCAACCTAATAAGGCCGAACAAGACACGCTCCGTCCCATTAACTATAAAGACAACCAAAGTACCAAACTCAATGAAGCTACACTCCTGGCTAAAAATACTGCGACAACACTTTAAAATGAAGACACTTTTAAATGGTTTTAAGTTTAGAAGCTTCACTTTGTCTCTTAACGCATCAAGTTTATTTCTCGTCGTGAAAACTCTGGCTTACCGTCAGCCTAGGTTGGAAGAGTTGATCTCTTTGATCGATGGGCTTTCTATCGCAGAACATTCGTAAATTCTGCTCTGGTTCACAATTTACTTAGAGCAGAATCGATGGGACTGTATCTTTTTTTTAAAACCATATGATTTCCAACTCTTTCATATTATATGTTCTCTCCCACAGACAAGCTCACTCTCTCTTCCTCTACAATTCTTCAACAGAGAATGATTATGCCCTAATATCTAATTACAAGAACAATGAAATATTGAATACAACACGCTATTCATAAGGAATAAATCTTGTTAGTATACAGATTGTCACTACCAATAATTCTACGAATAAGATTAATAACTATAACTTCACAGAAATTTATCCTACACACTCTCCCCCGTTTACCTAAATCTATACTGAGGCTGAGTATTAAACAACGTTCTTGTTTTCCAGTCAGCATCGGTCACAGAGGCACGCCTTTGTGTTCTTCAAACACCTCTAGACGCTTGCACACCGTCATTCTTCCCTTCGTTCGAGTCAACCACCGGCAACCGTTCTTGCTCTCCAACAACTTCTGGACGGTACAACCTCTGCACCAATTCAGTTCAGATATACTGGCTTCTCGTTGGTCACTACCTGCAGTTTCGTTCCTCTAATGACTTGGTCGTTTCCAATAATTAACACTTCCACCTTACCCCTTTTCAAGGAATTTCTCTTTACGTTATCTTCCTTCAACAAAACTACTTCTCCTACCTGTAGTTTCACTGCAGCTTCGCACTTACCATTCCTGTGGCATTCCCTCAGATCAGTCACATATTCCCTTCGCCATCTGTTCCAAAAATGCAACCTTTCTCTTGTCAAATACCTAAACTTTCTCAAGTACTCCATTTCACCCTCTTCTTCATTGCATACTTAATCAAGTAAACCCCGACGTCTCCTCCCATATACTAAATGTGACTGTGTTAATTTCAGCACTAACCTCATCATATCCATACGTCAGGTGTCTTGGATTATGCGTGCCTTCAACTTCCAGCAGAATAGTCAGAAGTTCATCATACCCTAATCTCGCATTCCCAAGTACCTTTCTTGGACATCTTTTCAAACTTCTGACTACTCTTTCGAAAAAACCGACCTACCATAGTATCCTTTTTTATTTCCAAATCATACTCAGGGATATGTATGAACAGAAACTTTTCACGATATTTTTATTATGAAAAGTTTCATCTCGTGGTCCCCTTTCTAGGTTAAACATCCACTCGATCCTGTTCTTCACAAAGTGACTTACTACCTCATGATCGTCACTCAGTTTCTTCAATACTTTGCTTGCGGCCTTAAAACTCTTTACATTGTCTGAGACGATCAATACCAGCGAACCTCTTCTTGCAGCGAATTTACGTAGCCAACGAATGAATGAATGAATGAATGAGAGGAGAATGAAAATCACGAGGCCGCAGACCGAGTGATTTTTTCTGTTCCCGAGTGTTTTACAAACGTTAGAGAACAATGAAAATGACGAAGAGGTAGGCAGAGTACTTTTTTATTGCTCTCGTATATTTGTAACCCCTGGTAAAAGACGAGACACGCTTTTATGAAATAGCCTCCCAATCGTCTATTGAATTTATAATTTGGAAATGTGGTAATGAACGATTCTTTGTTTGGGTCGTTAATTATCTGATTTCTTAATTATGAATACGTATTATCTATTTGTATTATGATTTTTTAAACGATTAAACGGGTTGATCAAGTTAAACTCTCAAAGTTCTCTCGATTGCAGCGTGTCTGGTTTCTAAAAAGTGAGACCAATCACTAGGGTAAAATATCCATCTCAAACAGTCGTTTTAGAAGAACTGGAGGGTTTCGCACCGTGGTCAATAAACCGTGGTTTCTTCAATAAATGCCCAAATTTTAAAGAATGTTGTCATTTCAGTTGAGTTCGTGGATTTTAAGGTCCCTAATGTCGTTTTAACTGCGCTCGGGCCCATAATGACTTGATGTTCGAAAGGGACATAGTAGGGACATAGAAGGAACATAGTAGGGACATGGAAGGGATATAGTAGGGACAGAGTAGGAATATAATAGGGACATAGTAGGGACATAGTATCGCTCAGTTTAATTAGTAAAACCTTGCGGGCAATATGATAAATATCACATTCAATTTAATCAAACCATTTCCTGCTCAAAAGGATTCCCGCTTCACCTATCGGGTCCGAAATTTTATCTGCAACATTCGTGTATTTTTGATGGTGGTTTGATCATCTGAGCTTTCAGTCGGACATGTCAGGAGTATCTTTCGAAAATCTTTCATTCATAGTGTCTGAGAAGTTGCACTCTAAGGTAGTCAGTTGATATTCAACAATTGATATTGGGAGCAGTCTTATTAAAACTAAATGGTTTTTTTTTTTTTTTTGGTTTTTTTTTGCACTATCTTTTCCTGTTGGGAGACAATAAGGTAGTCTGACTGTCTGCTGTTTGAGCTGTTTGCCAGCAAGTAAACCAAAAATCAATATTGTCGGACAATTAAACGGTTCCATCTTTTGGGCTCGCTAATAACAAATTGAAATGTAGCAAGGAGGGCGTGGACTGTCAACCTTTCATCGGATACCTGAAGTACTCTTATTAAACCTAACGTGACTGTTTTTTCGCACACTTTTTTCTCCTGGTTTGGCAATATGGTAGACTCACTGTCTGGAGATGCGCAGACTGCTGTGTTTTGTTGGATACAAATGGTTCGCACTAGTTTTCAATTTTCTAGCAAAGCGATCAACTAGCCGCTCTTTTGTTTGCTAGCCTAAAGTCCTTTTCGTAATTCACCACAGCGTATTTCACGACGACTTGCTGTGTTTGATTTAACGAACCAGTTGTGCCTTACTTTACCCTTGCAATCACGACGTCGGTTGCTTTGGATGTAGCAACATAGTTAAACGTTTTGTATTAGGAGTATGTTGATTGATCCTATTCTCACTGCACTGTGATATTTACCGTATTGTACAAAACAAACTCCGTAAAGAAGCATCTTGGTACCCAAAATATGAGTGAGACAAGACAAAATTGAGAAGGTAATATTACGACTTTATTACATGGTCATTGTCAAATATAACTGAATACATGAGCTTGGTAACTACCTATTTGAGAAGGACGCGATAACACCACCACTTGTTAATCACATAGATGTTAATAAACTGACAGGAAACGTGTTAGTATCGGAGTTGACAGCATGAGAATTGACAATTAGAAAGATTACATGTTAAATAAGCAAAGTTCTTTGCTGGCTTTTAAACCATTATTAAAATTCGGATTTTTAGGTTTTATATATAGAGCTTCTAAGATAAGCAACTGGTTGAAGTAACTGTTAGTACAAGCATGAAGTATTTTAAAGTTTCTAAAATTTAACTGTTTGATGTGCTCTGAAAGGTCAATAGAGTGTGAAATGTCATTGTAGTCATCATACTAATAATTCAGTTTGAAGAGATGTTGAATGCCTTTACAACTATAGAAATGGGCACGGACTGCACCGAAATACTTCTATGTGGCGTGTTTACATGAAGCGGATTGCGAGCTCAAGTCACGTCTGCCCCGTAACTCTACCTATTCCTGTTTACATGAGGATAATTGAAGTTTTTGAATCCGATTCAAACGCATTCTTGAAGTCAATTCAACAAGTCAAGTCACTTGACTTGAGACTCATGAAAGAATCAGCTCGAAAATTTGCGATCGGCTTCATGTAAACCGGGTTTGACTCGAGTTGGTTTGACGCGCATGCGTAATCTCACGCAGCATGTCAAGAAAGCATGGAGGAAAACCAAAACGGAATGAGTTGCCTTAGAGTTTCTGAAACGCATATTAAAAATAAAAAGAAAGCCAATTCAAGGTGGTTGTGTAGTGAGGAAAGCCTCAGTTGAGTTCCTGGAGATCTTGAAACGATACAAAACGCAAGAAGAAGGCAAAAATAAGGAATGGGACTCTGATAAAGTTATTCTCTTCGATTAAACAAGGGAAGAGCTCACAATTGTATTCGACAATTTCAAACCAGTTCGTTTAACTCCTCCGGAAAAAGATGAATATAAAAAGTATCAGGCCTACCGAAATGAGAAACAGCGACTTATAAAGGAAGGTTACAAAAGAGTTGCAAAGAAATACAAAATTCTGAAAGCTGGATTTAGCAGAGATGTCACCGAAAACTTCGTTTCAGTTCTTCCAGGCTTCACTTCCCATCGTCGCTTTCTACTCAAACATCTTCTCCACGGTTTTATTTCGTAGAGGCGCTTGCGTGATAGTGCCAACATGCAATGCAATTTTTTCCTCCTGTTTATCGCTTTCAGCATCAAATATTGTATTGCCAGTAATTGCATTCGCAGCATCAGTGAAATTGAAAGAGCAAAGAACACGGAAATCGTCATTCCTCTCATTTTTTGGCGCCCAAATGTAAAGTTGAAAGTTCGAAAATCAAAAAAAGGCACTGATGCCAAGAAGATTGAAATCTCCATGTAAACATCCGCCTGGATTGACTTGACTGGTCGCTTTCGATCCGATTCTCCTCTCAAACTTCTTCATGTAAACAGGGCCTATGTGTCGTGTTCAATGAGACTTGTGTGAATGTTTCGTTCAATTTTGCCAATATAATTCGAGTTGCAACCAGGGCAAGTAATTTCGTAGACAACGTTCTTGCGGGAAATATCCGGAATAGGATCTTTGCTCAAAGTAAAATAGGAAATTTTTTCGTTTTATGAATAATAATAAATTTAACAGGCTTAAAAAGACATCTCTTAAATTTATTTAAACAGGAGTTTATTAGACATTCACCCTTTCTACCAAGATAAGTAATCCTAATCCAAACCTTGGGAAGCTCATCTTCATCTCGATCTTCGTTCGCGTGAGAGATTTTATTCGATTGTTTTTGTTGTAAGCGCCTTAAAATAGAATTACGAATGTGGTAGTGGAAACCGATCCAAGACATAAAAGATGGAAGTTCTTTTTGATATAAGTATTTAAGAGGTGGTTTGTGGAGCATATTCTAATCAGCCAGTTGTAAAAAAGGTGTGTACTCGAACTGTCAATTAGAAAATCAATTGCGTGTTCTCGTGCGTGTTTTATTACTTAGTAGAAAATTTTAAGTGCGCATAAAGTCCATCAGGTGAAGCGAATTTTTTTTTTATACATGTGTAAACACTTGAGGGAAATACTCTACCGGAGTTCTTTCCCAAAAAAAAAAAATCCATCTCGAACGTCTTCGGTAACATGCTAGACGATATAGCTTTTGAGTTAGAGCGAGATTAATGATGTGTTTGAGGTAGCTTGGTAATTATCTTCCTAATAGGCACGCTCTCAATCTGTTCTCTCAGAGAAACTTTCTGAGTCCCTGACGGGAATCGAACCCGCAACCTTCTGATCGCCGGTGGGACGCTCTAATCATTGAGCTACAAAGACTCGAATGGTGAGCGAAAGTTTACACTTGTGTACTGGTTCGTATAGATGATAGACATATGTACTGCCAGTCTGCAAGTCTCGATATGTCGTCTATTATTTTTGTGTTAATCAATGATGTGTTTGTAGTAGATTGGTAATCATATTCTTAATAGGCACGCTCTCAAGCTGTTCTCTCAAGAAAACTTTCTGAGTCCCTGACGGGAATCGAACCCGTAATCTTCTGATCGCCGGTGGGACGCTCTAACCATTGAGCTACAAAGATTCAGATGGTGAATATTGGGCGTGCGTATTAAGAAGATAATTACCAAGCTACCACAAACACATCATTGATTAACACAAAAATAATAGACGACATATCGAGACTTGCAAATTGGCAGTACATATGTGTACCATCTATACAAACCAGTACACAAACTTAACCTTCGCTCGCCGTCTGAGTCTTTGTAGCTCAATGGTTAGAGCGTCTCACCGGCGATCAGGAGATTACGGGTCCGATTCCCGTCAGGGACTCAAAAAGTTTTCTGAGAGAACAGCTCGAGAGCGTACGTATTAAGTAGAGCGAGATTGTCTGAATTTTGCTGGATTGGAATTTTGATTGTTCTCGCATTTCAATTCCTCGTTCTGTTTCTTAAAGTCGGTTACTAAACCCACAGCGCTTCTCTTCTCGGTGTTTTTATTAATCTTTTGTTCGTAATTAATAGCTTTTAGGAAGCCCAAAACATCAACTGTCTTGTATTCAAAAGAAATGTCAGCAATATCTGTGACAAAATATGTTACTTCGACAACATCGAAAAAGTCTAATTTTTCTCTCTACACAAGGTATACCAGGGAGGAAAAAAAAACCTTCACGAAGTTTTTTTTCGACAAAGGACATATATATATATATGGTGAAAATGTGGTGGGACCGCATTAGTGGCCCAGACTCATTTCATGCTGATTCAACGCAGAAATCGGAGGCTGAGTTCTTACCTGAACTTGAAGATCCAGTCAGTACTTTGTTGCTATTTTCTGGTTTCTCTGTAATAAACAGAGCAATAAATACACAACACACCACACTCAGAACAACGATTACTGAAATTAGAATGATGCTTAAAGTTGAGCAGCTTCTTTTAGGAGTACTTGGTATGTCTGTGGGGCACTCCAAGTTTCTAGTTCGTGGCAAATCTTTCTTGTCAATGATATCACAATAAACAATCACTTCTGGTGCAGGTGTCGCCATATAGAAAGTGCCAGATACCTTGATAAATTACTTGAAAACGCGTCTTAGTTGGCAATGTGCGCTCTCGATTGTCAAAGCTGTTTTTGTGTATTTTAATCTAAAATACTCTTTAATAATTCATAAAGAAAGCGCAAAAGAAACTGGCTTTTCATTAGTATGCTGTAAATCGAATTCTGAATACTAATTAAGATTATGAACATTTCCTTCGTTAAAATTTCCTGAAATGTTAAAATTTCCTGAAATTTCGAAATAACCGTTAAACAAGCTCATTTAATTAACAAATTAAACGAGGCATACCTTAAGTCAATGTGAAAGGCCAATCGGATTCTTCGCCAATATAGCATCAAAGTTGTGCACCGACCTGTTCTATTATATTAAGAAGCTCGTAGACAATCACGCGGTCACATGTGATGGAAATTCACTTTGTTTTTTATGATTGACAGTTGATTGTTGAACAGGGCGCGGACTAGAGTTCCGAGTGTAGACCGTAAGGTTGAGTCTTATCGAGTTGAGTCATTAAACATTCAGAAATTACCAGGAGTTACATCTAAATTACAACATGGTCCTTCGATAGTCGGATAAAGAAAAGCGGAGAAAAGATGTCCTTGGATAAAACTAAGAGAATTCGAAGCGGAAACAGATCCTTCGTTGGGAAGATAATGCAAAATGCTCATGATGCCATCGACAAGTTTAGCAGAACACAGTCAGAAAGAGATCAATTAGAAGGCTACAAGATCACACTGGAAGAAAAGAAAAGAATTTTAGACACACTTGACCAAACCATACTGGAAAGTATCGACAACAAAGGAAAAATCGACGAGGAAATATTTAAAAAGTATAAAATAAAACATATTCCGAAGAATAATGTCATCTTGAAAACTCAAGATATGAGACAATACAAGATAAAACTAAGGTAGATGAACGATCTTCAAGCTCGATACACAGAAAATGATTTCTGAGCCCCAGACGGGGGTCGAACCCACAACCCACTGATTACCGGTAAGACGCTCTAACCATTGAGCTACCAAGACTGAGATGGTGAGCCAGGGTGCAAGTTTGATATATATGTGCGACCTAAGCGGAAGTCACTATATATTAATAATGATTGACGCAGTTTAATGTTTGAGAAACATGAGAGCTTGGATATATTAAGGTAGATGAACGATGTTCAAGCTCGATACTCAGAAAATTATTTCTGAGCCCCAGACGGGGATCGAACCCGCAACCATCATCTACCTTAATATATCCAAGCTCTCATGTTTCTCAAACATTAAACAGCGTCAATCATTATTAATATGTAGTGACTTCCCCTTAATTCACACATATATATCAAACTTGCACCCTAACTCACCATCTGAGTCTTGGTAGCTCAATGGTTAGGTCGTCTTACCGGTCATCAGATTGTTCGATCCCCGTCTGGGGCTCAGAAATCGTTTTCTGAGGATCTAGCTTGAAGATCGTTCATCTACCTTAATATATCCAAGCTCTCATGTTTCTCAAACATAAAACAAGATAAAACTATTGTTGGAACTGTGATATTTCGACTTTATTTCAAAGTCATCCTCAGACAGAATGATATTACAACAACATTCGTGGGTCTATATACAGGAGGTGTGATGACATCATCAAGACGGAATTAGGAAACACTACCGGTAATCCTTATTTACATGCTGAGATGTTGAAACGCTATGATGCTAATTAGAAATTCTCACCACCATAAAAAAGCGGTTGAGCGTAAACAATACAAGTATCGGGCTAACAGATAACAAGTGCGCATAATATCTAAATAAAAAGGTTGAGTTCTTTCCTAGCTTTAAGCCCAGAATTAAGCTCAGGTTTATTAAACTTAATGTGGAGTGCTTCGATTATTAGAAGTTTATTGGTGTTAGTAGACTTGCTCGTATAAAAAATTTTGTAGTTATTAAAGATTAAATTTTTTATGGAGGTAGATATGTTAGAAGATGAGGGAAGGTCATTTAGTCGCTCGTACTGATCGTATAACTCATTAATGAAGTGAGCGTGTTTACATTCGAGAAAGTGTTGGGCAACTGCACTGGTGTTATGTTGGGTAGAATATTCGGAAAGACCGATACATGTATTGTTTATGCTCACCCGCTTTATTCACGGTGGTGAGAATTTCTAATTAGCATTATAGCGTTTCAACATCTCAGTATGTAAACAGGGATTACCGGTAGTGTTTCCTAATTCCGTCTTGATGATGTCATCACACCTCCTGTATATAGACTCTGGCATGTTATTGTAATATCATTCTGTCTGAGGATGACTTTGAAATAAAGTCGAAATATCACTGTTTCAACAATAGTTTTATCTTGTATTGACTCATATCTTGAGTTTTCAAGATGACATTATTCTTCGAAATATGTTTTATTTTATACTTTTTGAAATTGTCCGTTGGTCATGATTTTTGAAAGTACTTAATACGAGCGAATTTGCCGAGATGTTTAATGGAATCATTGTGAAAATCAACAATGTACTGAGAATAATCGATAACGTTATCCAGTCAAAAGTTAATCCAAATAGCGTTAATATTGCAACTCAGCTACCCTCTCAACAGGAGATTAGAGCGAAACGTCCGAACTTATCTCTGAAAGGATACTCTAGTAAACCTACGGAGTGGTAATCGTTTTGGGACAGCTACACTGCAGTTGTGCATAGCAACGAGGATATGTTCAAAGCCGACGAATTCAATTATCTGAAAAGTCTTCTGGAAGGTCCCGGAGCAACGGCCATCGCAGGATTTGCATTGACAGACGAAAATTACGAAGCAGCCGTTCAACTTTTAGAAGATAGATTTGCAAACCCTCAGATGATTATTTCAAGTCGTATGGACGCCTTATTAAAGCTTGATGCAGTTTCAGATATTCTCCATGTTGGAAAAATTCGCCATCGGTTCAATAGCATCTACATTCACATTCAAAGCCTCAGGAATTTAAGAGCTTCTTCCGAAACATATGGGACACTTTTGGCACCGTTACTCCTCGCAAAGAATCCTGAAGAAATGCGGTTAGTAATTAGTCGTAAAGTTGGTAAAGATAACTGGAAAATGGAAGTAGTATAGTAAATGGGGGGATGAGCGCAGTTGCTCCATAGGTGCACTTTTCGACCATTTTTATTCAAAAAACATCATTTTTGGGTTGTTCCATAGGTGCACATTTTGGAACCCATATTTTTCCATTAATCATTAAATATGCGCCATAATTTTGTTTAATTTTAAGTTTACCCCAATTATTCAGATATTAAAGATAGAAAATTTATTCTTTTTAGTTGTCTCATTTTCTTTTGGATTATTCTTAGTTTTATGATCATAAACACGTTTTGCAGTGGTTTATCCACCAGATAAAAAGCCTAAGAATAGAATATAAGGACTTATCATGGCCACAACATTACTAACATCGTTCTTCAATCAGTCATCCTTACGTAATACAACTGATAATACATCTGAACTTTCTATTGCATCCAAATCACCTAATGCATCAGCAAACTTACTTATTAGTTGGTTCGTTAGAAATTCATTGGCTTTCTGCATTCTTTTTCTTTCATATTCATTATAATATCTTTCTATGGTCTTATTACTTGCTTTTTTAATAACTTTAACATCTTTATCAAATTGTCCATCTTCTGATAATTTAATTAATTCTTTCCTTTTTCTTCTGATTTCATGTTGCGGATCAATATCTATTTCCATATTTTTGATCTCATCTTCTACCTCTTTAAGGTTTTCTTCGATTAATTTTTTTGCGCTTTATCTTGGATTTATACAATACCGTAGATTTTAATGTCAGGTTAAACAGATATTTGTTTATCTTAACGTTAAGTTAAACAGACATACCACATATTTTATATCCATATGAATAATTTAAATTAATCTCTAATACTGAATATTTGTTATTTTTAAGCGCTTCTATTATTTCACTTAACTCTTTCTTACTAACACCATTCATGTAATCATCTGTTATAATTTTCATGTCAATTCTATTTGGATTATAAAAAGTAGCTAGTTTGGTTATATTTTCTCTGTATGATTTCCTTATACTTGCCAATTGTTGGGTTATTACCATCGTTGATAATCCATAATGCCTCGCTCCAAATCCTAGTTTAACCAATTTGTTGACTCTCTTTTTAACATCAGAACTACAAGCACAGTCATCTAAAATAATCAAACTATTAGTTTCTCTGTATATTTTTGAGACATATTTAAGCATATCATCAATGTAATCTTGACTACATTCAATTGTATTTATATCTGAATCATCTATGTATTTCCATTGTTCATATGTTTTATTCCATGAGAAAGTTGGACATATTATAATTATGTAATCAAAATGGTTCATATAATTTTTCTCTATGAAATTAAGAAGGTAATATGTTTTCCCACAACCTGTCATTCCAGTGATAATCATATTGAAAGGAATGTTGTTAACTTTATCAGACATTTATATAGTATCTAATATTGGATATTATGAAGATCATTATTTACGAAGTTGATCAGTCCATCTGATACAACAAAAATATTGCAATTAATATTTCCAGTATGTGAAGCCTTTTTAATCTCCAATAATATTCCATTTTGAGTATTTACAATTTTCTTTCCGTGAACAGTTTTATTTACTTCTTCATGATTAATAAAAGTCTTGATGGACCAGGGAATATTTATTTAGTTCTGGATCTCGGAAAATATTTAGTTCTCCACAGTACAACCGTACTTTGCCAATGGTAGAGCTCTGTCTAGAATAAATCGTATTCATAATCGCGGCCAGTTTAGATCTTCTTTTATGTACTTGTCAAGTAGCTTCACTTGCCTCTCTTGCAAGCAAAGATTCTTTTGAATTACGAACATGAGAACGAGGCCATTGAAGCAACTCAAGATGCACATAAAAGAATATTTAAACTGGCGGTCGTTACGTATACCGTCTATAGCTACGGTTAAGGAGACCTGTTGCGAAAAATGCTAATTCGTCTGGAGTTAGCCAGAGTAAAATAATAGAAGTCTTATCCCTCTGGAAAAAAGTTAAACGAGATGGTTACCACACTTTGTTTGTGGAAGCTTCCTGTGACTAGTAAAATTGTCTGGCGTAACCAGAGTAAAATAATAGAAGTCTTGTCGCGCCGGGAAATAGCTATGTACAAGGCTTAGATGCAGTTATCTCACGACACACCGCCAATTCATTGTTTCAATAGAAGCGTTAAATCCTTTAGTCCATTCACTAGTATTCAGGAGTGTGATGACGACTTATCACACTGCTTTCCTTTGAAATCACTCTGATAAACGCTCATTTCATACTAATGAGTGAACATCAATTTCTAACGATCAATGTCTCTTGGACCTTAATGTGGGGAAAAAACAACTATTTCTTTGTGGTTGAGTCATGAGATAAGGTGGTTAATAATGTTTATTCGTGTGATAAAAATTTGACATCGCTCGCGAAACTTGAACGTCCACTCGGGGACTATGGCCTTTCGTGGCCGTTAAGCCTGGTTCACACTAGCGACATAAGCATAACAACGAGTTCAATACGAAAACACAGCATGACATTTCCTCTGGGACTTACAAAGATAAAATTTTGTTCGGTTCCTGGCTTATGCTTGTACTATGATCTTATGGTTATGCTTACGACGATCCTTATGTCGCAGGCTTGACTTCATTCCTTTGTTTTGCCTTTTGTTTTAATCTTATGCATGCGCTTATGTTCAAGTGTGAACCACGTTTTAAGTTTCACTTACGATGTTAAATCCTTTATCACACTCATGACCACTGATTAACCCTTACTCAATGGATCGAGGTCGGGTCACTACCTTTGTTATCAGGTAACAGAGAATGTTTTCCAGTGGGATTTGATCATGACGTCAATAATTTATGTAACATTGTTGTAATTGACGTAGTAGGGTTGATAGATAATGACCTGCACACACATTGTTATAATCGGAGTGGATAGTTATGTTGACAGATATTGACCAGTAAAAGGGAGATATAAGGGCACGCACGAATGATAATAAAACAGACTTACACTAGATTTCAAGGTGTTCGTGTACGTTTTGCTCTAAGTTCGGCCCGTTACAAATTTGGTGGCAACGGTAGGATAGAACCTCGAAGATGGCGACAGCAATTTTACCTTCGAAATTTGAACGTGGCGATTTAATAACTTGGCTTCGTGAATACGACGCTTGCGCGGAGGCAAATGGATGGAACGTTGATGCGAAAATCAAAAAATTTCCAGCTTTCCTTCGTGGTGAAGCAACTAGCCACTTTTACGCACTCGACGAAGAAAGTCGCGAGACATATGCCGATGCTACAAAAGCTTTAAAGGAAGCCATGTGTCCTCCAGCGTGCAAAGAAGTACTTTACGCTGAGTTCGAAGCGAGATTACTGAGACCAGGGGAGGACCCCTCAGTTTATAAGAGGGAATTACAGCAAATTCTTGCGAAGGCCGAACCAAATATTAATGCCTGAGCAAAAACAGTGCTATTGACAACACAATTCATGAAAGGTTTGCCAAGAAACATTAGATTAAAATAATTGGAAAGTGACCAAACGCCAGATCTCCCCAAAATGGTTTCGTTCGTTCAACGATACCGAACCATTCAAGATTACATGGACCAAAACAATGACATTCGTAGTGCTGGTGTGGCGAGCGAAAGGAGTGGAGAAGACTTGGCCAGTTTGGTTGCGTTAGTCTCGGACATCGCCGTCCGTCAAAAGAATTTAAAAGAGAAGCTATCAAAAACTGAACGGGATGGCAATCCGGGTTCGACGAGAAATCGAAGCAATAAAAAGTGTTTTATCGGTAAAAGGATGGTCCATATCGCCAGGGAGTGTTGGTATAACGATCGAAGCCAAAGCCAGAGCCACACGACGCACTACAGAAACAGATGTTACGAATGTCAGGGATACGGCCATTTTGCCAAGGACTGTGCGAATCATTTAAACTCCCAACGGGTGATCCGATAAGTGGGATCGCAGATTTATTTATTTATTTATTTATTTATTTTTATTTATTTATTTAATCTTATTTAAAACACGGTAGCATTTCAGCGATGCTGATTTTCAAATGGCCGTGTATCACTAATAAAACTAACATTAACATTCTATTTTATACTTAGACGTATACAATTATTCTAATTATTAACAAAATAAAATTTATAGATTTGGAATTCTACTCGAAAACTACTTCTAATATTCATAACAGTGCTTAACTTACTATATCTAATTTCTTACAAAAGTGTTCTTAATAAACGATTTGAATGATGTTAGTGACATATTACCTTTTATGACATTGTCGATTACTTTTTTAGGTAATTTGTTCCAGGACACAGCTCCTTGATACGAGAAACTCTTCTTTAAAAAATTTGTGCGAGGTTTAGGCAAATGAAGATATCGATTATTACTACGAAGTTCGTGACTGGTATTGCTGTTTAGATTAAATAACTGAGTTAGGTACTTTGGGCTTAGTCCTCGTAGTGCTTTGAACGTCATTACCAATTGCCTTTCCTCCAAGATTTCTTTAATGGATTTCCAGTTCAACATTTCAAAAATTTGGGATGACCTTTCATCATAAGTAGACCTTGTTATCACACGTGCAGCTCTTTTTTGTAATTTGTGGAGTTTGTTAATATGATCAGTGTTAGAATTTTGCCATACCGTAGAACAGTATGTAAAGTGCGGCAGAAGGAGTGAGTTGTACATTGTTACCAAGACATCTTGTGTAACAAAGTCTCGAGCTCTTCTTAATAATCCAGTGCATGAGGATAAAGTTTTACATTGTTTTGCATTATGTTCATGCCATTTAAGTTTTTCGTCGATAATGACTCCAAGGACTTTTTTAGTTTGAACACGTGATATTGGCTCATTCGCTAGACTGACGTTTATGTCTTCAGAGATAAGATCAAGTCTTTGCTGTGAGCCAATAATCATATATTCAGTCTCTTCCTGGTTTAAAGTTAGTTTGTTTGTTGTCAGCCACATATGAACCATTTCTAAATCGTGATTTAGTTTTCGCTCAATTTCTGCCGATGACGATCCTTCACATGATAAACTGGTATCGTCTGCGAACATTACAGAACTAGTTTTGGTGAGACAATTTGGGAGATCGTTTATATAGAGGAGGAAGAGCATAGGACCAAGGTTTGTCCCTTGTGGTACGCCACAATGAATAGATTTAACATCCGACATTGTTTGATTAATTTTACATATTTGTTTTCTGTCTTTTAAATAGGATTGAAACCATCTATGCGCTGTCCCTCGTATTCCATAGAGTTGTAGTTTTGATAATAGTATGTTATGGTCAACAGTGTCAAATGCTTTTTTTAGATCTAGAAAAAGAACGCCATTAATTAGGTTGTTATCCATGTTCACAAGCCACTGATTTGTACAATTAAGAAGTGCGGTTTCAGTAGAGTGGCGAGATCGAAAGCCTGATTGGTTTGTTGAAATGATATTGTTTACCTCCAAATAAACCGTTACCTGTTTGTAAACAAGTTTCTCAAATACTTTGGCGATAGCAGTAATAACAGATATAGGTCGGTAGTTACCGCGGTCTGATTTTTCACCCGATTTATAAATTGGAGTGACTTTGGCAAGTTTCCAATCATCTGGAAAAATCCCAGTACGCAAGGATGAGTTAAACAAATAAGTAATCGTCGGTATTATCGAATTACCAGCTCCCTTGAGTAATTTAACAGAAATATTATCAAGACCCGGTGATTTACTCATTTTCAAGTTTTGAATAACGCAGTTTACTTCTTCATATGTTATATCGTGGAACTCAAATATAGACGATACCGGAGTCACATAACTAAGTGGATCAATGCCAGTGGAATGAATATTGTTTGCTAACTCTGGTCCGATTGAGCAGAAATAGTTATTGAACTCTTCAGCGATGTTTTTGTCGCCAGTCACATCCGACCCTTTTACTTTAATACTGTTGATCATTGTTGATTTGGATTGCCTATTTAATAGTTTGTTTATAGCTAGCCAACACTCCTTGCTATTGTTGCAATTTTTTTAACTTAGTGTTATAGTACTTGGTTTTTTCATTTCTGATAAGTTTGGTGACTTGGTTTCTGCACAACTTATAGGCAATATGGTAGTTGTTCGATTTAAGTCTAACTGCTTTCTTTTTAAGATAGTCTCTACGATAACCAAGCTTTTTAATATCCTCAGTTATCCAAGGAGTGTGAGTACTTTTTACTTTACGAGTCCTAATGGGAGCATGGAAATTTGCAATTTTCAAGAATGTCGTCTTCCACTTTTCCCACATAATATTCGGGTCGGAGTGGAAGGTACACGTAGTAAATGCTTCACGAAGGTCGTTCTGAAAAGCGACAGAATCGAAGTGTTTAAATTGTCTTGTTTCAATAATTTTCGGTCTCTGTTTCGGGTGGCTAATTTTGCGGCATATGTACACGAGGTCGTGATCGCTGATCCCCAGTCCAATGACTCCGCTATCGATGGTTTTAGTATCTTCGATTTTAGTAATTACTAGGTCGATTAATGTGCTGGTATCTAATGTTGATCTCGTCGGAATCTTAATATGCTGTTGCATTTGATAAATATCAAGAAGGTCTAAAAGTTTCTTCGTGTGTATGTTTGGTTTTGTAGTAAGTAGATCACAGTTGAAATCACCGGTGATGATTAAGTCCATATTCTCATTTTCAGCTAAATAAAGAAAATTCTCGAATTTGTCAAAGATCTCTACCGAAGAGTTGGGTGGGCGGGACCAAGTTGCTATTAAAAAGGGTTTGCATTTAGGTTTTTTGATTTCAAGACAAATTGCTTCTAATTCGTCTACGAGCAAATCGTCACGCCTAAGATGAGGAATGTTGTCTCGGACGTAAATTACCACTCCACCTCCATTTCTGTTTCTGTCACGACAGACTATATCGTAGCCAGGGATCTCAACTGTGCCAACGTCAATTTCACTATCTAGTCTAGTTTCGTTAATAGTAAAGATTTCGAATTGATGTTCAGATAGGTAAGCTTTCAGTTCATCGATGTGTTTTATCAGGCTGGCAATATTTAAATGTCCAATTCTGAATCCCTTAAGTTTAGGATAATTAGAAGTGTGTGATAACAAGGCTGCGTTCTCGTTATTTATCATGGAGCTGTGTTCATCAGGAATTATGTCATTGGTTAGTCAATACTGATTAAAGTTTTTAAAAAACTTAATGAAATTCGCAGCCATAATAGCAGATCCTGCTCTAGTGAGGTGTAGACCAAAAGAGTTTAGGTGGTTACTCTTAATGTTTTCGTGAGATATTACGCCCCATTTTCTCTCGCTACACAATTTAGAGATGTTCGTGTTTACCTCATTGATCTTCCCTGAAAGGTTAGGATCATCTGTCCTGATGATCACTTGCGATATGGCTACTTTAGACTTAAGCAGACAACTGAGGATTTGTTCTCCAAGGGCACAAATATCTTCTGTTATTGTTTGGGCTGACTTGTTCTTCAGGTCATTTGTTCCTGCATGGATAACAATGCATTCAGGTGAAGATTCTAACGTAGGATTAATATAATGTTTCATATCTTTCAGGCGAGCTCCAGGGAAGGTTTTGACGCTAACGCTTCTCTTCAGGTTTCTACGCAGTCGGTTGGGATTAAGCATTCTAAGCATAGAATCTCCAACTATGGTAATTTTGCAACGACTAGGTGAAGAAGGTTGACCATTGGAGTGTTCGACAGAATTGGTCGTTGAATTATTCGTTCCTGTCTGTTTATGCTTTTGTTTTAAATCACTCCTGTCATTTGTCTGTTGAATGTTTTGCGGCGTCTCATCTTCGTCTTGAGATAGTTCACTGAGAACTTCATATCTGTTGATGACTTCGTCAGTGGGAGCAATGATGCTATTCGTTTTACGTTTTCCAGTTGATTGATGTACAGTGTGCCATTTCTCTACTTGGGCCTTTTCAGGGTTTAATTCATTTGTGCTTTTCTTCTGCGATCCGCATGCCTTGTAATTGTTTATAAGTTTATCGGATGACTCGACGTTCTCGCATACCTTTCGGTAGTCGTCATATATGAGTTTAATGGCCGTAAGTAGACTTGATTTTTCATTCTCTACATCTTTGATTTTCGTATTCAAATCAGCTATAACGTAAGAAACGGTATTGATTCTGTCCCTAAGAGCTTCATTTTCTTTCTTTAATTGGCTGTTTTCTCTCTGTAGCATGGTAAGACACCGTTCAACGAGATCATCGGTCACGCGAGATTTATGACCATTGTCGTGGATTGTTGGTGTTAATGGGCTTTCAGGCATCTTATTGAAGTGAAAACGGTGCTGACTGAATTCTTCTGTAATTTTAGTCACTTGGGATTTTAATTCCTCAATAGCACATTCCAATGTGGTTAATCGATCATTAGTTATGCAAGATAATGGCAATGGCTGATTTTGTTCTTGCGATGTACCTTCATCTACAAGTTGTTCGCTGTCTTCACAAACCTGCATGTTATCTTTACTACCAAGTGAAGCATAGATTATCGAGGAAAATTTTGCCTTGATTTCTTTGGCCTTTAGTCCACCCACAGTAAGCGTTTGCTTAGAAGGATACCAGCGAATCGAAACGTCATCTGTTTCGATCAACTTGCATTCACCACCTGGCGAAGTCCATTTGGCTTTAATGTTAATAACATCCTCCACAAACTTCTGCAACGATTCAAAATCTCCCAACCATTTAAGCTTTCCTTTGCTAGTGATTTCAAAAAGCTTCTTTCTTTTATCGCAATCAGTAACCAGTGAATCCTCTACAATTTGATCGGAGCTCATCTTAACACGAACCCTGGGGTAAGTTGTGACAATCAAAGTTACAGTAATTATCCCAATGTTTCTTTACCCACACAACCTTTTATTGAGTGTTTTATAGATAACGTAGAAGTACATGCACTAATTGACACTGGTTCGATGAGAACATTTATTAGCAGTAGAATTCATAAGATTATTGATTTTGATAGAACATTAATTAATACTGCCGTAGAAGAACGCTGTGTATCTGTTACCGGGGGTAGCTTGAATATTCTTGGACATCTCAACGCCAATGTAAGGTTTCCCAAAAGTAAGAATGCTCACGAGGGACGGTTTCTTGTTAGCGATAACATCTGTTACCACTGTGTGTTAGGGTGGGACTTCCTTAAACAGAATAAATTGAGTTTACAGAGTAATTTCGATAGTGGTATTAGCTTCTATTACCTTACGGGGACTCACGGGCGGACTAAAGTCATTGCATATTCCCTACCCAAAGGGGAGCCGGTATCTGGCGTGACTGAGGCGAGAAATGTCCATAATTGGGGAAAGTCAGAAACATGTGGAGGGGACGATTCAACTGTTCTTATCCAGTCGCGTATGCAAGCTGATATTGCTGTAGTTCTAGATCAAAGCGTTGCCGTGCCTGTTAGAACCGAGATGATTCTGGAGGGCAGATTAGTAAATTTAGCAAAGGCAGACGCAGGTATGATAGTGCCATTTAGTAATACCGGTAATCATGACATAGGTAATGGAATACATGTGGCTCATACGGTAGTTTGTCCCAAAAGTAGAAATGTTTATCTCAGAGTCATGAATGCTCAGACTGAACCGATCGAGCTAAAGTTGGGTGCCAAAGTGGCCACATTTAGTCCATTAGTCCACTCCCACAGCAAGACTAGCAGTGTGAGTTGCGGTGTGAAAATGAATAATCCGAAGGACAGTACGAACAGGTTCGAAGAGATTATTAACGGTGATTTAGATCAGGAAGGTAAAGACAGTGTTCTCGCGGTATTGTCTAAATTTGAAGACGTATTTGACGCGACATTAGGTCATACAGATGTGGTAACACATACCATTGACACAGATAATTCCACCCCAATTAAACATCGCCCGCGTCGTTTGCCTTACGCGTTTCGAGCTGACGCTGACAGACAAATCAAAGAAATGTTAGCACATGGCATAATACGTCCTAGTACCAGCCCTTGGGCAAGTCCCATTGTATTAGTGAAAAAAAAGGTCAGGGGACCTTCGTTTTTGCGTGGACTATGGGAAATTGAACGAGGTTACGCTTAATGATTCGCACCCAATCCCAAACATTGCGGATATTTTAAATTCTCTGGGAGATGCGACATATTTTTCAACTCTAGATCTCCAAAGTGGGTACTGGCAAATACCTGTTGCCCCACGTGATAGGTCGAAAACTGCTTTCGTGACAAGTTCGGGTCTTTTTGAGTTTAACCGCATGAGTTTTGGTTTAAAAACAGCACCAGCCACTTTTCAACGTGCCATGGAAATCGTACTGGCACGCTTAATGTTTGAAATATGTCTGTGTTATCTGGATGATGTTATTTGTTTTGGGCGCACCCTTGCTGAGCATAATGACAGATTAAGAACAGTACTCGACAGGTTCCGACAGCATAATTTGCGCGTTAAATTAGAGAAATGTCGGTTTGCGGAAACAAAAATTGCGTTTATAGGCCATGCTGCTTCCAAGGAAGGGATAAGCCCTGATCCGCAGAAGGTCGAGACCGTAAAAAACATTACCGCCCCAACATGTCTAAAAGAACTACGGTGTTTCTCGGCGTTTTATTGCGAATTTTTCTACTATCGCGGCGCCTTTGACAAAACTCACAACTAAGGCCACACCTTTTCACTGGTCTGACGGGTGTGAACATTCTTTTACCGAACTTAAGCGTCAACTCTGCTCCGCACCATTATTAGCTTATACGAAATTTGATCGTGAATTTACTCTTTACACAGACGCGTCGGATGTTGGCCTAGGCGTTGTTCTCTCCCAGCGAGATGATTGGGGCTTAGAAAGAGTTATTGCATACGGTTCTCGCAGCCTTACGCCACGCGAACGGAAGTATGCCACCACCGAGAAAGAAGCTTTGGCAATTCATTACGAACGCAACACTTTCGTCTTTACCATTTAGGCCGCAAATTCACAATAGTCACTGACCATAACGCTCTCCGTTGGCTAAATACTATGGAACCAAAGGGGCGGCTAGCACGGTGGTTAATGGCTCTGCAAGAGTTTGAATTTTCGGTACAACATAGACCGGGTAAATCTCATTGTAATGCCGACGCTTTATCTCGCTTAGTGACCAACACGCGTAAAGAAACCAACGAAACTCTTACCACTTACGTAGCGTCCACGGTATTGACCGATTTGACGGCGAAGGCAAAGCGCTTTACCATCGCGCCGTTTAACTACGTGCTCGCGCTATTGTTTTTGTTTTGGAATCTCATTGACTGGGCTCTAAATTTCGTTTCCTTACTACACAAAAACTCAGTGAATTCGCAACTTAATGCTGCCGCCAGTGTTTCAACCAACAACCCAACGGGCTGGGACTATATCTGCGTCTCAAAGTGACAATATCAACTCCGTTACAGTGCTTCCGACTATAAATGGATAGATGGTTTTTTTTTGGAAAGATGTTTTTAATTGGTAAAGCTTGCAGGCATAGGCTGAATTTTGTTTACATTACAAAATACATTCACTTCTACTATGTTACACCAGTTCTACAATTTACCTGGAACTAACGGATGTTTAGAAACGGAAGTTTAGAAACGATAGTTTACAGCGTGATTTATAGTGCAGCATAACGACTCTTAATTAACTTCTTAGGAGGTATAAGCCTCGTCATTCAAAATTTTTAAGAACGGTAACGCTATTATCACGCGTTACCCTACAACTACACTCCTGGTTATCGTGCGTTGCTCTATAAAAAGTCTCATGTTTACGAACTTTATCTAATCACGGAAATCTCACTCATTATACAAAAAATGCTCTTCCGGAGAGCCGTGAGGACAAGAAACTAAGTTTAAAAAGTAAAATTACACATTTTGACTTGATATTTTTTCTTAAAAACATCTATATTAGGACTAGCATTAAGGTCCTCAGGGAGCGAATTCCCGCATGTTGCTCCCCTGTAGACAAGACTTGACTTAAGGAAATTGGCATTAGGCTTGGGGATAAAAAGATTAATCAAATTTCCTCTAGTATTGTAGTCATGTACTGTATCTCTTGTTGAGAATTTATCTGAGAGATACGAAGGAGCCAAATTGTGAGTTATTTTATACATTAGGGTGGCTTTGTTTGCCAACCAACGATCTTCAAGTTTTTGCCATCCTAATTGCGCTAACGTGTCAACGGATCTGATCTCATAGCCAGAGCGGGTAATTATCCGGCTCGCTATTTTTTGTGATTTTTGAAGTTTGTCTTTAAGCCCCTTACCACATGAGTCCCATAATGATGAGCAATAATCAAAATGGGGTAGCACAATGGCATTATAAATCTTAATAAGGGAGTCACGTGGCACATAATCGCGTATTCTTTTCAAGATTCCTAGACCCTTTTTAACTTTTTTGCAAACATTTTCAACATGTTCATGCCATTTCAGGTTCTCATCAACAATTACCTCGAAGATCTTTTTGTATCTTTCTCTCTTTAAACTAACTTGACCCAAGAAAAGATTGGGATCAGAGTCTAACTTAGCAATTCTTTTAGCCGAGCCAATAATCATATGTTCACTCTTAATACTGTTTAGGCTAAGACGATTAGCTGTCAGCAAGTCATTAAGGTTCGCTAGGTCAGCATTGAATCTACTTTCGAGATACATAACATTAGTGTCTCCGGATGTGAGACTGGTATCATCAGCATACATACTAGGGAGAGTAACTGAGAGGCACCCGGGTAAGTCGTTTATGAAGATCAAAAATAATAATGGGTCAAAAATAGGGCCTTGGGGAACACCACATTTTAAAGTTCGTGTTGTAGAAACTACTCCTTTAAAGAAACTTTGCTGGGTCCTATTAAAAAGATAGGATTGTAACCAGCTGAGTTCATTTTCGAAAATACCGTAAAATTTCAGTTTACCTAATAAAATGGGGTGATCGACAGTGTCAAAAGCTTTTTTTAAATCTACAAACACTACGATATTAATTTTACCATTATCCATGTTGTTTAGCCAGTACATAGTATCTTTAAGCAAGACAGTTAACGTGGAATGAAATGGGCGAAAACCTGATTGATGATCTGTCAAAAGATTGTTTGTATTAAGATAACTGTAAAACTGTGAAAAAACAATCTTCTCAAAAATTTTGGCTTAAATTGGCGTAACTTTAGCTTTTTCCAACCATCAACAAATATTCCCGAAGAAATAGACTTGTTAAAAATTTTGGATAATGATTCTGAAATAATAGTCGCAGTAGTTTTCAATATTTGGCATGAAATTTTGTCCAGACCTGCTGCTTTATTTGACGGCATTTTGTGAATTACATTTGCTACACAACCTGGACTAATATGTTTAAATTTAAAACTATTGCTCGTTTGTTTTAAAAACACCGTGCGATCACATGTGGTATGCGGAATCTGATCGGCTAGTTTTGGACCAATATCGACATAATGATTATTAAAACTTTCTGCAAAGGTTATACAATCAGTAATAATATTGCCGTCTACCTTCAGCAAATTGACATTTGTCGATTTTGTAGGCTTTTTTGATAGACTGTTAAGTAGCTTCCAAGTCTTTTTAATATCACTTTTATTTGCTTCTAGATTACTAGTGAAATAAATAGATTTTGCGATCTTGATCTTTTTATTCACTTCATTTCTAGTGGACTGATATAAATGCCAACTTATTTCGGACCGATTTTTAGCTGCACGCCTTTTTAAATCATCTCAACGAAACATTAGTGCTTTTAGGTCAGAAGTTAACCATGGAGCTTCTAAGTTTCTTACACGCTTAGTTTTAATAGGAGCATGAATATCCAAAATCTTAATAAACAAAAGTTTTCCACACAAGCCACATTTCATTGGGATCATCAGAAAGTTCTATCATGTCCCAGGGCACTTTACTAAGGTCATTTATGGATTAGCATTAAAATTTCTATAATTACGGCCCTCTATTATCCTGGGTTTTTCTTTGGGAGCAATCAAGAGTCGAACAGCATAGACTAAATTATGATCGCTAATTGATAAAGTGCAGACACCACTTTCCCGAATACGATGTGGGGCGGTAGTCATTATGTGATCAATTAGAGACTGTGTGTTACTTGTAATACGTGTGGGCTCTTTAATAATTGTTTGTATTGATATTCATCATATAAAGCAGTCAGTTTAGAAGTATGTGATGTCGGGTGTTCACCCAATAAGTTGCAGTTAAAATCACCCAAAATTATCGATTCATTATTGTCCAATATATCACGTTTGGCAAGATACTCTTCGAATTGCTCTAAACTATTACTATCGCTACCAGGAGGTCTATACCATGTTGTAACACAAAAGGGTTTAATAAATTTTCCAATTATTTCGATAGTTAAAATTTCAAGATCTCAGAAGTTTGTTTTCAAATACGGATGGTATTATACTAAAGAAGCTATTGAGGTATCGCCTTATTTGACTAGTTGTAAAGAATCTGTTTCCTGTCAGTGTTAAGTTCATCAACAGCAGTTAAAGTAAGCCCCTGTCACGTTGGTGGTCCACTGAAACCAAGCGATTATTTCAAGAAAATTTATGCATGTAATAGGAAATCAAATAATAATCTAAACTAATGCCGCAATTGTTGCCCAAACTTTGTGTAAACAAGTACAGATCGAAATCATACTTATCTGTCATAAGCTGGTCTGAAGATTTATATCCATACGTTAACAATCGAGTGAATGGTTTACTAATATACGCAGGAAAATGTTCGTACTGCTCTTCTTTTAACTAATACGAAACTTTTTTAAATGCGGTGAACTGTCTGTCAGCCAAATAAGAGTTTGAGTTAACGGTCGAAACTGGAAATTGACATTTTTAACTATAATCAACTGGTTTTCGGGGACGAAACAACATAGTAAGTTAAGCCTGTTTCTCACAACAATTTTACAGTCCTCCTCATCACAATAATAGTCGGACTAATAAGCTAACTAAAGCAAAAGACATTAACTATTTGCGACTTTATGAGCTAGTCCTCAATCGGTGGCGCAAATACAGGCATCTGGGGGTAGATTACTTCGCGGGCCCCATCCATGTCGATCCGGACGACACGGAAGACGTGTAAGTGGCATTTTGAAGATACTAACATTTTCTGGTCCATACCTGACTTTGGTATTTTACTCTGGCGATCGCCGGACGATCTTACTCTGGCTAACACCAGACAATTTTACTCAAGCTGAGGTCAGAAAATTTTACTCTGGCTAACGTCAGACTATTTAACTGTGGCTATCGCCAGACTATTTTACTGTGGCTAACGTCAGACTATTTTACTGAGGCTAAAGTCAGACTATTTTACTCATCAAGGGGAAACCTCTTGGATAGGAACAGGTTAAGTAAACAAAAGTGATTGATACTAAATATCATACTTAAAAATGGCTCGTGTTCAAAAAGTTATGTTACTATTAACTACTTAACTTCTTGGAATACGGGAGCCACTCACTGTGTAGCTTTAAAACACAAGGAATCGAATAAGAGTACAGCATTCTTTTTGTTATCTTCAAGGAACTTAAGTGAAAATCCTCACTCCCGTTCATTTTCACTCTTTCGTAAATTGGTCACGCATAAATAATTTAATTATTAAAGAGGGGACGGATCATACTATTGCCTTAATGTTACAGTTCGATCTTGCTACGAATTGAAAAAGGTTTCAAACATCATTCGAGCAAATTCATGCCGTCATGATATGAAAATAATAATGAAGCCACAAAATGCTTGGAACTTATTAATTACGTGTATCTATTAATTTAATAATTTACAATTGCTTCACTGTTTTGTTTACTTTTGAAGTTAAATTAAAGATGAGAAGTCGCGACATTGACTAAATATCTTGTTTAACTGGGCAAAATGTTTTTGAATTTGGATAAAAAGACAAAAATGGTCAAAATTTTGTTTCTGAAAATGTCCCCCAATAAAATTTTCTGCCCGGAACAACCACCCCAATAGGCCCCCCGTCGATACGGCACTGAACACATTACCGAGAATTCTTTCGGCAAATTAAATGTCTCATGAAAAATTTTGAAATTGAAGGATACTAAGTTTCATTCTCCCGACAGTTGTTGAGGTTCGTCAAATTAATTTTCGACTCTGAAGGAAACTACCAACATCTCTACCTCTTCCCCGCCCTCCCGAGGCTGCTCTCGGCGACCCTGATCATCTTTATTGTTCTGATCTTGTGTTGTGCTCAAATCTGCAAGAAAAGTTTTCTATTTTAATATTAGAAATTGTCGGCAGGCAATGGTTTTAGAAGTGCATACATTTTGTTTCTTGCTTGACATATGAAATGTACGGACATATAAACACATATGAAGACCTTTCAGATTGTGAGACGTAAGTTCCAAGTGGACAAAAGGATGTTGTTCCCTGATGTCGAAACGACGTCGAAAAACTAGTCAGAAAGGCCATTCGAGTCGACGCCGAATCAACGTGGAAACTTTGGCATTAACCTGTCAGTTACAGGCTGTCTCTAATAATATCTAAAATAACTGACACCCATTCAATGTGGAAAGAAATGACATCCGGACAACAAACCTGGCAAAAACTAGATTTGACGGATCGTCAGATCTTCAAGTCTGGTTCACTCGAACAACATAAGAATAATGGAAAAATCAATACGTAAACAAAGTATGATGCCTCTTCTAAGATTTGCGAAGACAAAACGACATGATTTTTTCTTTGTTTAGTCTTTTGTTCGGCTCATGGCGTATGCTTCGATTACGATCATATGCTCATGCTTATGCTTATGACGATCCTTATGTCGCATGCTTCACTTTATTCCTTTGTTTTCCTTTTTGTTTTGTCCTTGTGCTTATACTTATGCTCACGTGTGAACCAGCCCATAGCACAACTCGCCAATACAAGTTACCATTTGTACGATCTGCCACGGATCGTACAGATAATTTTTCGAAAATGAAGGTTCGTCATTGTTTGCACTGATGGGTAAATCTTATTTCCTTTTTCATCGTAGCGTTTGCCAAATGTGCATCATGAGTGTTGCTGCCAAAGTCAGGTTCACTAACTTCCTAGGAGCCAACAGAGAATGTTTTCCAATAGGATTTGATCATGACGTCAATAATTTACATGAGTATTACAAGATAAAGGCTTAACAATTGTTATGAGCTGGGCCCTATTAAATTATGTGGCTACTTTTGGTTCAATATGCTCGCAACAAAGAATACAAAACCAGCTATATTTTCAACTATTTATTTTACTTTATTTGAATTGCTTAAAGATTAGCATAAGTGTATCGACCGGTGGGGAACAGGGGGGCACAGGCCCCCCAAAAGTTTTGCGGTCGGGCAATTGAGCTGAAATCCATGTGTCATTCGGGCAAAACATAACTCCCATCAAAGTTGATAAAAGATATACTTAAAAACTTAAAAAAACCGCGGACTACAATGAATAATTAAATAGAATAATGCAAATATTCATTGCCTTTAATATATTTTGTCATATATGAAGTACATCTGTATATGAATGATGATGGCTTATGGCTGTTTTGCGGGTCGTTGTCTTCCACGAGAAATTTGTAAACAAGTTAGTAAAAGACAAGCTGCACGAAAAAATAAACATTTTGCGATTATTATTTCAGCAAGCATCTTTGCTATTAGAAAAGGTATATCTGATTTTTTAATTCTATTTTCTTTAGACGGAAATGGCTAAGACAACAATTAGATTTGCAAATATGAATATGTGCTAGCCTCTTCCGCGCGTTGTAGAGTCTACATTCTAGAAGATAGCAACATGTCAGAAATACTAATATAAGAAAATCTTACGATTACATTTTTTCGCGTGTTATCAGGTTACTGTAGACTGAATAGATTATATTATTGCAGGCTGCCTTTATGCCTTATATGCAACGAAGTTGTATTAAACTACGGTGATTAAACTGTACCTTAGTGATGATCGTAGTGAAACGTCGCTTTTAAGACATGCTGTATATATTCAACACAATAGATAATCAGGTAAGTTTCTACATTATCTATGGACTGTCGTATTTAATGCATTCGACACGGCTTTTCTTTAGAGCGACATTTGAAACCGTCATTGAAACGGATCTTATACTGATACTATGCAATACAAAATCTTACTATTCCGGCGATATCTGAACTGTTACTAATTCATTAAATTTATCCGTTTTTGTTGCAAATATCTATTTCAAATATCTATTTCATTGCATCTATTTCAACAGCATCTCAAAATAAATGCACTTATGCACCCAATTTTATTGCGCGATTATAAGCATTCAATTCTACTGATAAAATGGGTCGTGCTACATCTCTTTAGTTTGTTAACCGCATATTAAACTGATTGTGTTAACACTGCTAAATAGCTCGACGATAATCCTAAGTGCTAAAACTTTTATAAAAGCCGTGCAATTTTTCTTTTTGTAGAATGTAGTTCACATTGAAATCCCAAAGTGAAACAACGTGGTCGTGTCGTTACGAATCAGTTAATGCTGTTATTCGACAAGTTGAGAGTATTACCAAAGCATTGCTTGAATTGACAGATGTTAAAGATGCAAAAACATCATCGGACGCGAATTCATTGCTTAATGCCATTTGCGATTTTGACTTCCTCTTATGCCTTGTTATTCTCAAAATATTGTCAAACGTAAATGCCCTATATAGGTATTGACAAAGTAGCACTATGGATGTTATCAGTGCCCGTAAAACCGCAGAAGGAACAGTTAATGCTCTTCAAGGTTGCCGAAACGACAAAAGCTTCGATACTGTGTGGCAAATGGCGGAACTCACTGGCAACAAAATAAAGCACGTAACAACAGATACCAAATTCTCGTTCAAGGAGGCAACTTTGCCAAGAATTCGCCAGCCATCGACACGCCTTCAAGCTCTTGTTGCAGAATCATCTGAAGGTCACACTCGCCACACGACAGCCATTGGTCACCATCGAGTGAACACGTATTTCGTAGCTTTAGACATAGTTATCGAGGAAATCAAAGAACGACTCACTGTGGATGACCAGGATATTTTGTGCGCTCTCGGTGATGTGGTATTGAGCAACAAGCCGTCAGAAGATAGCGAGGACAAAGTTGCTAAGTTTTATGAATTAGGCAAAGATTTAATTCAAGCAGAAAAGGCTATATTCTCCAATTTCCTTTTACAGTCTGCTTGTGAAACGAAGCGAACACCCATTGCAATGGCAAAATTCATGTCCGTGAAGAAGCTCGACATGATTTTGCCAACATTTTTCCGCCTGTGCAAGATCTTAGCTGTGATTCCGGCTACGTCGTGCTGAGTCCAGCGTTCGTTCAGTTGTCTTCGAAGGCTGAAGACATACACTCGAAACACCATGGCGCAAAGTCGACTTAACTGCCTTGCAGTTTTAAACATTGAAAGAGCCTTTACCAATCGTGTGATGAGGAGCATTGATAAAATCATTCACATTTTGGGCAGCGGAAAAATCGAAAATCATATTTTTTCTGATTTTCTATCGATGTATTTCATCCAACGGGAAATGAAAATGATTGATACAGACCATGTATATCTATGTAGAATGTATTTGATGTATACAAATTTGATCTTTAAGAGTTTGCAAAGATCATGAATCAATATTGCAGAAACATTGAACATTGTTCTTAGTTTTTGTCTTACTGTTTCCAGACATTTCGGTTAAGCTTCTCCTAAAGCAGCCTTTACACAATCATACTCATTTGTTTATAAAAGCACATACAAAATCTCGAACAAAGTTGTATATGTGTACTGTGTAACATAACGCAAAGCGGACAGGCAAACCAATATTGTGATTACTCAAACAAGATTAAGCGCGTACGCCAATGAAGATTAGCGTCTTTATTTTTTCAAACCTTGAAGTATGTGTTATACTGCCGTGAGACTGAGCACAATTCTTATCACTCCGTACGCTCTTTCGATTTCGGTTCTGTTGATTTGCTTGGTTCTTGACTTTGATAATTTTATTTAAGACATCAGTTCGCAATGATGTTATACAGACTAACGAATTATGAATGATACATGCACTGCTGAGTTGTGCTCTGCCTTTTATACGTTTAGCTAGGGGAAGAAACAACAGATTATGACTTATTTTCCTTACGTTAAAGGGTGCGTCAAAGCTTGTTCCAGCACAGGATGTCCGTTACATTATCTTGTGGGCTAAGGCGTTTTCCTGTTGGATTTTGAGGTTGAAATTATTTCCCCACTCATGCACGAAAGCAAATTACTCATGAACGAAAGCAATTTATCCGAAATATAATATCTACAATATTGCCAAGTATATCTCATACATGCAACACAATAAGTAAATATTTAGTACTTTGTCTCTGATATAATTTATTCGAAGACGTCGAAACGGTTGAGCTGCCGTCCAACTAGTGCATTTATTCCAACAGCTGAAGATTCAGACAGCTCCGAGACTTAGAGAAAACAAGTCAATCTTAAGCGAGCAGAATGGCAATTTGGAAGTAAATAGAAGCAAATAGTTGAAGAACGAAAGTGGTAAGTCAGGAAAAAATCAAGGTCACAAAAAGAAGGCTTTTGTTCTCCAGCCAGGGTTTCAGTGACGTTTTAAAGAAAAGCAGGTAATTGGAATACATCGAGGTTTCATGTCAAAGATCTGTTGGTATAACCGAACGTAGTTCGATCTGCAAAATTTCTGAGAGTTAATTGATGGCTTTTTAAATTGTTGGCTCATTGACGTGATTTTATATGCTTCATCGGCTACACCAAAGGAATATCTTTCCAATGGACAACATTTAAACCTCAAATCTTTCACTGCCGGAGCTCTCGCTTTGACAAGATCGTCTAGAGTTAGCTAGAGTAAAATAATGGAAGCCTTATCCCGCTGGGAAAGAGTAAAATTTCTCATTTTTCGGGCTTGTTCTATTTGCTAGCTCTGTTGAACGTGGACAACCTCTTGACTATATACTTTTCGATTAGATTTTATCCTCGGAATGGCATATGTGGGGGATAACCAACTTTTTGGCGGATAAACTTCAAGTTCGATAATTCAAAACATCACGATTCTGGTGCCACTTGACTAGCGTCAGTTCCTTGCAAACGGGGTGGCGGTTTAAAGACCTTAAAAACAAAATTGATTGTCAGCCAAGAGACTTGGCATTCCTGGAGCCCGTTGTTTAACTCCTTCAGGTCCATACACGATTTTTGTATTTTACTCTGACTAACCCCAGACGAGTTTCTTTTTCAATGGAAGACCTTCTAGACAGTAAAGGGTTAAAGCTTGCATAGCTTGTCGAGCAGGTGAGTCGACAATGCTTGAATAATGAATTGTAATTTAACAGCGCTATCCATTCTCTCAACAATTGAAATAAGATTTTATCCTCCGAATTCCACTATATGGTGGATAACTCCTCACTCTCAGCTTTTTAAATTTAATTTTGGGTCGAAGCGAGGATAGCGTTCTTCACTCACTGGGGCTTATCCACTGAATAATATCACCTAAACCCATTCCGGTCAATACCCGACTTTTTAATTTTAATTTTTCTAACAACAGACGTTTTTATTTGTCAAGGGGAGATGTCTCCTGCTTTGAACAACCAACGTAATGGTTGCTCTCGGGTTCGCATTGAACAGGAGTTGAACTTGAAGAAATCATTTGGTGAAGCGTTTTTCCTCCTTAACGGCCGTTAAGGCTTTTTCAAAAGGTGCTTTACTTTTACTGTTACTATGGAATGTAAACTCCGAGAAGATCAGTTGAAATCGATTTAACCATTTAATGCCTGATTTATATTTTAATTTGTTTATTTGTTCTTTGTTTGAGTTGTTTTTTCTTTCTTCTTTTTTACCATTTCTCGTCCTTAAGTATCTGACATATCACAGATATCAGGCGTTAAATGACTAAGCCTTTAACGAGAAGTTCATAACTTAACATATTTCTTGTGAAAAAATCTCAGCTCGCTGAATGTTTCTATTAATAGGAAGTCTAAAAATAGATCACTTGCATTCATATGCTAAATAACCCAATTGCTGAACAACTTCAAAGTTCTGACGTTCAACAGATCGAATAAATCCAATTAGTCGATAAGACCATTTCTTGTAAGACGTCATCTCGCCATAAATTTTTTCTGATCTCATTTGTATATCGTTAATTAGCGTCCACTCAGACAATAAGATCTTACAAACTCTTTCAAGATCAAGACGCTAAGCGGTCTCAGTCTCCTGTACGTAAACAAACCTGGTGAATTCCAGCATTTATCCCATTTTTAGAAAGGAAAACGTCTTATTTCAAAGAACGATCCCAGAGCTTGGCTTTCATACGTAACGACATCAGGTATGTGTTGATTCATTTTTTGGTTGCGTATGTCACAAATCGTTTAGTGTAGATATTTTAAAATCCTAAACATTTCTGAAACACGAAAAGATACAGACACAAGGAAATCGGTATTATTCATGACGGATAAATATAATGAAAAATTTATTTACTTCGTATACAATTGAACAACTGGATTATGTGCTCAAAATTTCTCAGTTGAATGTTGACGAGGGAAAACACCAACTATCATTTCATGGAAACTGACAGCGAATGATCTAATTCTTTTCGTAACAACTAATAGACTCACAATTAATCGTCGTGGACTGATATTAAACCAGTGAACAGATTGTTAGCCCTCCAATAACAAACCTTCTGTATTTAAGACAAATTGTAATATCAACTCAAGCATGTCCATATGACCACGTATGCCAGATATAAAGTGACTGATTTTACCTCGACGTTCATACTCAAATTTCATGACTTCCTTTTTCTGTCTAGTCTTTTCGACTTCCTTTTAACAACACAATACCGAAAATTTTAATTTCATATCTGCGTTAGCTACTAAAAATATCAGACAACACCTAATTCGATCAAATATTTTATTGTTTTCCACTAAGGTCAGAATTTTCCGACGAAGGCCTATGTTACAGTTCCTCGACAAGTAGCTGTTCACACCAGCAGGGGATGTGTGTGATCGTCCCTCACACCTCTCTAGGTCCGCCTCTAATTACAAGAAAACTGATCGAAAATCTCATCATTAATTTTCTTTAATGCTTGTGTTTCTCGCGATGTGTTTATGCCTATAATTCTTATTCCTTTATTTATGTCTTCCATACCTTTTTACTAATCTACGCACATGTTGGCTTCTGCAAAATTTTTACGTCTCCTCTAACTCCAACTATAAAATCATTCCAAGATTTAACGTTTCCTTTGTGCTGGGATTGACAATTGGCTGAAATTTCCAACATTTCTTTTTCTGTGAGAACTTTATTCCAGATGTTAACATCAGTCATTTCTCCTTGAACCATTTGCGTGATATCGAAGCCTCCTCTTTGGACGTCTTGATCATGTCCTAGGATCCAGGTCCCTCCTCTTAGTATTGTTTTCCCACTCTGAAAATCATCACCATTGTCTACAATCTTTCCATCTATGAAAAATTTGTACTGTCCATAAAAACTTGACCACGTAAAACAGATCGGGTGCCATTTTCCGTCGTTGATTTTCCCTCCTGCACGGATACTTCTGAAATAATATTTAATTATAAATCGAGAAATGGAATTAAGGACTCAGATAAATGATTTCATGAAATTTGGCGTGAAATAATGATTAGTATCCGCGATGAGAGTATTTTAAAATGGTGAGTTTGATTGGGAAAACGAGGGAAACCATAGATTAGGGAAAGACTAATCTTAAACGTATCCCAAATTATTTTTTTTCTTGTACACTTATTTTACTTGAGATTTTCTTACAACCTAACCACGAAAGAGCAAGGTGAGTGCAAAAATATCGAAGTACTCTTCCGTTAAAAACCAAAAAAAGAAGTTAACAAGAAATTTATTGTGAGACTTTTTATTGTTTCCTTCATTGCTTCTTACGGTTTTTTTGTTTTGCGAAATGGCGGTTCATTTAGGATCACTTGTTTTTATGAAAGGATATGATATTTTTTTCCATGCAGTTTTCTTCTTAGAACAAACGAGGGAAAAGATTTCTCGACGTCAAAATAAGCAGTTTGTTGTTAATCCTTTTTAAAATGCACTTGAACCTGATTTGCTTGGCTTTAAATCATCTCGGAAATTTTCCAGGTCAAAAGGTGCCGGCATGCATGCGTGAGAATTTATTACAAGTCAGGACAGACAGTCCGCGCGCGTTGCTTTGCAAACAGACCCGATCATGAGCTTGGCCATGTAATTAGATATATCTTATTAGTCATGGTAAAAACTTGGATAGAAAGATATCGGTCGAGCTCTTTTTTCATTACTAAGAAACAACCTAAAATCGCTGTTCTATCCAACGAAACAATAATGGTGACAGGATTTATTTATACTAACAACATTTCGTGAAGAAAAGAAAATACTGACAAGACTCATTTAAAACAGTATCCTACCAAACGAACTAGTTTAAAAGAAGCCATTTTCACAGTACAACGAATGTAACCACTAGTTCCAGAGACAGTGAGACTTGGCTTTTCGAATGTCAGTTTATAATACATGTATTGAAAAAAAATTTTAAAAATGTGTCGCTAAAGATTGTTGGAGTTAATGTGGCTCTTGAAAGATAGAAGACTTGGCTCTCACTTCATATTGTAGTTGCCTCTCTCGTCTTTATCTGTTGATTTGCAGCGATTTGTTATAACGTGATAACGCCATGAAGTATGTTTTTTTTCAATTATAAAAATTTCTTGATTTTAAATTCTCTACTTTTTCTACTTACTTTTGTTTGCGGTTTACTGCAACCGACAACTGATTTTGATCATACACTGAAAATTCGTTGTCATCTCTGGGCACTGCGTATGATATATATTGAGATTGTCCAATCGTCTGATTTGTTTTTACCCAGAAACACGCAGTAATTGCCGTCATATTTGTTGCTCCCTCAGATATCACGTAATCGGAGGTGCTTCTTCTATGGAACAATATGGACAGTTTTACATCTGAAGTTAAGAATAAAGAAAACATGAAAATGAGAAAAACTTCCACAGTCGGTAAAAACCAGCTATTCATGCAAAATATCGTATGCCCAATCTGAACCCTATCTTTTCACATGAAAATACCACAAATGAAAAGAACGAGTAATGCTACAGCCCCTCAGTAAACAGCTTCCAAAAGACGCGGGAAAGATAGTATGATAAAAAGATATAAAAAAACAAATACTTATCTATATAGTAACTAAAGCAATTAAAAAGGTTTAAAAAGTTTTTTGTGTGTTACAATCAACAACAGTAATACACATCAAAAAAAAATGTCTCGGTTCTGATTGGCTATGAGCAGAGCAAATTCAAGGTAACGCCGTGCCGAAAAACAGCTAATAAAGTAATTTGCATTGAAGTACTTTTTGGGCACTGTACTCCGTAATTCATTTACATACTTCAAAAGAATGTGGTCCAAATACAGGTTTAATTATAATCTATAAAAAATATTGCACCGACACGACTTAGTAGTTAGAAATTCGATTTTACTTTGCTACACGTTTCACCACTTTTTCGTGGTTCCTCAGGCTAATTTCAATTACATGTGTTTTATGACGTCATTAATACTGTTTGCATATAACTAGACCAGTGACGGTAATTATTACGTTATAAATTAGCATTTAGAGTAGGTTTGAACTTCTCAATGAACTATTGTTCCTTTGCTCTCCGCTCGTAGTCATCCTCGACTGACATTTTGTAGAAAGGGAACACTGTAAATTTCATTTCTTTGCCCTTGGCACATCGTGTGATCTGTGCACTCACTGGTGGTATTTGGTATCCGTTTTCTCTGATCTGTTGCCGATGCAGTGTCATTCTTTCCCGAAATCGTAATTTTCTTTCTCCGATGTAATTCTCTCCGCATCCCGTGCATGTCAAAACATACAATAAGAATCTTGTGTTGCAGTTCATACTATTTTTGATTTTGAATTCCATATTTGTTGACTTGAAAGTAAATGTTTTCCCCTACATTAAATTGTTTGCATGTTATGCATCTTTCATCCCCGCATTTTCATACGATTCTCTCTATTTTGTCGGCAAATTTGTATCTTTTAGGTATATGCTTTAAGTTTGCTGGTTCTCTCGTACTGTAGACGATACTCGTTCCTCGTAAAGCAAATTTTACGCGTGGGCTGTTTTTTCAACATGATCAAGCCAATCTCAATAATTGTTTTTATTGTTGGGTTGTTTGGATTCAACATATATATATATAATTAGTTATATATATCATAACGTCTCGTGCAATTTGAAAAAACCCGTACTTGTGAGTTTTTCAAAGACCTCAAATAGCACCTGTTCTTCTGGTACGTGCCTTTTTGATAGTCTTTTAAAATCTCACATGTGTATGTTTTCTCCAAATTGCTCTCGAAACCATGCTTAAGCCTGTACAAACAGCATTGCAGGGTGTGAAAGAAGATAGGTTGCTCGAAGTAACTGCAAGTCTGTCGGTAAATTAGGCGACAGACTGGAACACACCTCGCCCTCTTAACCCTTTCCGCTCCGAGATGTCTCCCCTTGACCGGTATATTCTCTAGCGTTAGCCAGAGTAACTTAGAAGTCAGGTGCCAACCGAAAAAGGTAAAATAGTCGCGATAGGACATAGTTGCCATGATTTAAAAACATCATATTAGTTGCGTAATTTTGATATAAATTATTTAGAGGACACCGAAGCCAGGTACTGGAATAAAAATACTAACTTTTCCAAGAACATCAATTTTTTTCTTATTTTCTTTTTTCTTCCAGTTGTTTTCGCTTTCTTCTCTCATTTTTTCTCTTGTTCTTACTGTCCGATACATCAGACAAAGGGTTAAACATTTTCTTTGTAATCTTTCTACAATATACGCCGTCACGTGGGGTATTACATTTTAATCACGTGCTATGTTCAAACGAACTGATGACGTAGAATCCTGAACAGACAATTTATCACTGTAATAATTCCAGCAAATATAAGATTTGTCAAGTCGCAAATCCTTTGCGAGTCGCATTTCTAGGAAACGAAGATGGTTCTCAGTAACGTGGCCGTTATTCAGTGATTTGGCTGTAGGGTGTTTCCAAAGGAGTTCAATTTTGTCGCAATATCCAAGTTTCTTCGTTGTCGATTCAAAGATCTTGGTTGCAATTTCGTCCTCTACCGACCTGAGGCTTTTCCTGTCGTACTTAAAACCAAAGGACTCAGTTTCCCACCACTCTTGCACTTGTGTGTGGAGGTCCTCGTTTCGAGTTGATATGTGAACCTTCAGTTCCCTTTGTTCAGTTAGATAGGTGGGCAGCAACTGTCCATCCGAGAGTTGTACGGACAGCGCGGGGGTGCCTTTGGGGCCAGTCTGAACTTCTAAAGGAACAATAAAGTCGAAAACGTCGGCACCCAGAAGTACGGTTGCTAGTCTTCCATCCACTTTAGGCGGATCAATGTCAGCATAATAAGGCCATTTTGTCTTTTCTCGTGGCATGTCGATGTCCATCTTTGGAAGGTTTAAATCTCTCACAGTCCACGCTTTTTCCACCGAATGCCGTTCATATTGACTCAATCGCGGGCTGATTTCGAAGATTACGATCTGAGAAGTAAAAACGCTCCGCTGTCTAATGCCATTGAGAGCAATTTTCTTTTCAGGGCCGCGAAGACCAGCTTTTCGAGCGATTTCAGGTAGGATCAACGAGCAAGTACTGCCCATGTCCAACATAGCGTACGTGACGATACTTGCGGCCGGCCCGTGTAAGGTCACAGGAAGTGCTTGGAGCAGGACCTTTAACTGGCGTGGCTCGTGAGACTAGAGGGAGTGTTCCCCAGACTGTGGTTTGCCGTGTACTCGTCTGGCGCCATGGATAAGAGTGTGATGATTCTTTTGGCATTTGTAAACATGGCATTGGACTGGTTTGGGAACTTTCGAGAAATATGTCCGGCATTGAGGCAGCTAAAGCAGAGTTGAGTGTTCTTTGCTGCTTCAACACCTTCGTCAACTGATAACTTGGCAAACTTTAGGCATACTTCAACAGAATACCTCCCGTCCTTTACAGGGCACGAAAATGCCCAGCAAATGTGCTGCCATCTGGATGACTTCCTCCCTTCTTTTCTACGTCGACTTTTCCTTTTTTTGTTCGCGTCGGTAGGAGATCGTGGGCGTTAACTTGTAATTGTAGACGACGTATCCGTCCTACTTCAGGAGCAACGTCGATGGCAGATTCTCGACAGCGACTTTAGTGTTGCTAGATGTGCGAAAATCAACATCATATCCAATCTCTTGGAAAGTCAATAAGACGTTGTTAGCTCACGTAATCTTCACGCATTGTTTTCCTCGACAGGAGTCAATTTGGTCAACTTGCCCAGGTGAGATCAAACAAAAATGCTGGGTATTGCCAAACCGATTTTCAAGGACTTTTAACGTATGATGATTCATTTGTCCGTAGTGTGAAAACCCGGCAATGGATGCTTTCGTTATTCCTGTGACAATTTGCTATAAGTGGGCCACCTTTTTGCTAAGAGACATTTGCGAATGGTGAATAATTGCTCGAAATATCCCACTCCAATCCGCACATTTGAGGATCTCCATCAAACTTTTGAACGATAACTTCGGAATAGAGTTTCGAAAGAGCGGCGAATTTCCGGGCATCGAAAAATCTCGCATCATTGGCGGAATCGAATCCTGACTATCATGTGCACTTAGTTCTATGAAGTTCGCGATCCACAAGTAGTTAACTTTCGGGTGATTCTTGTTTTCCTTGCTGTCACCTTTGCCTAGAGTAGGCGTAGTCGGTGTAATTTTGCTTGGCGTTTCTATCAATAGGATTATCGTGCGCTTTACGGCCTTTAAACTGTTCGATTCCGAGTTCCCGTCGCGCACCTCCGGTATTTTCCATTGCGTCGAATTTCTTGTCGTCGGTCATGAAGCCGCTCCTTTAAATCATTTGAAGTTCTCGACTCTCTTTCACTGAGCTCCCTCTCGTGTTCAACTCGAGCTATAACCTCTTGAGACTCTTGTCGGCTCCGCCGTTCTCCCCTCTGTGTTCGGAACGCTAAGCTGTAACGTTCTAATTCTACAAGTTATTCTCGACATTTCCGCGCTCTTTCTTTCAGTTCTTCCTTTTTTTTTTCCTGCCTTTTTTTTCGTCTTTGTGACCCGCAGATATTTCCTTCGCTTGCTTGCTTTTGAGCGCCATTGGTTAAGCCTTTCGATAAAGTTCGGAGGCTCTTTTGCCTGATTGGTGGGTTTTGGGCTCCGATAATCGCCTCACTCGCGACTACAATACGCGAGCCGGTGATGATCGACATTGGTTCTTAATTACGTTCGTCAAGATGTTCTTTAGTTTGCAGGATGGCGTCTTTAACTTTATTTTCGATTTCCAAAAACCAATAAGCCATTGCATCATGCTCCCTTTCGGGTAATAGTCGGTAGAGCTGTCAATTGCATCGGTCAGATTCTTTGACACGATCTTCCATTTTTCTTACTAGTTCTCGAATATATGTGCGACTTCCTGCAACTTTAACCGCTGCATCGATTTTGACGTAAAACGAGTAATGCTTGACTTTAGTTGTCCTCTCGCACCATTAATCTCGTTGATTTCTGCGTCAGAATGTCGATTTTTATCCATGTAATATCGAGAAGAGGTTTCGTCGTCGGTTCTCATTTATTCTTCAATGTTCAGCGCTCTCGGTCAAATCAGCGTGTTGATCTAGCGCTGCGGACAGTTTTAAGACTGTGCTTTCTTCCGATTTTCTACACTATACTGGCTCATATCTGGCTCGGAGGATCAAATGTTTAATCCTAAACGATAAACTTGTTCATACAAGCAATAGTTCCAGCGATTTATTCGCGAGACGCGTTCTCATCGAAGAACGATACCAAAAAGGGGGAAAAAAACCCAACAAAACAAAATACCTTTCGACCAGGGATCACACCCAGGAAACTAACAGCAAGTGCGCTATTGGTTAAATCAAGTTAGATTAACCAAAGGTGCAAAGAACTAAAGTTCAAGTTTTAGTGCTGGGAAACACCATTAGTTTGAGAGCTACCAAAAAAAAAAAACAAAATACAGTGGAACCTCGTTAATACGACCACCGTTTGGCCTATTAACGGGGTCGTTTGGCCTATTATTTGGTCTTATTAACGGGGTGGTCGTATTAAAGGGGGTGGATCAAAAACGTAACAAATGTGTTTTTTTTTAAATGACGTCATGGCAAACGGAGTCAGATTTCTGAACACAACTCAACAAAATTAACCGAATGAGATGAATAACCTTGATAATAAGCCCCTACATTAGTTATTTAAATATCTTTAGGTTTGAAAAAATCTGTAAGCTTCCGGTGGTTTTTCCGACACTCAAGCCAATCGGTTTGAGCTTGGCAGATTGCTCTGGCGAGCTCATTTGCCGTTTTTGAATTTCCTTCCTGTTCGAAGAAATCCAAAGCATCCTGCATTGAGGATATTGCCGCTCGATACGAGGATAGTTTTGGCGCTGCCTGGAGCTCTTCAACCTCATTACTGTGCTCGTGATTTTCTTCGCTTGCTGTGTTTGAATCGATTTGATCACGTCCTACTTGCCGAAAAAAGCTGTCTTCCCAATTGTCTGGAAGTTCTTGGCAAAATGGTGCATCAAGTCATCCATTTCCCACTTGTCTCAATGAAACTGTATTGTCTTCATTGGGTTCGTTTGCCAAGACTTTAACTGCAACAAGTTCGCTTGCGAGATCTGCAAATGGATCAACGTCACTGCCACTGGAATCTACTGTATTCGTGTTTCCTTCGGAATCCAAGATACCTGTAGCGATGAAACACTGGACAACTGTTGTTTCGGAAACTTCATTCCACGCTATGGCCGTCCATCTAATTGCCTGAAGAATATCAACAGACGTGCATACTTCCGACGCAGAAATACACTCATCCACTTTACTGACAACGTGTGTAAGCAGGCGTTTATAATACTGGAGCTTAAAAGCTTGAATAATACCGAGATCAAGTGGCTGCAGTCGTGATGTCGTGTTTTTGGGCAAGAAGACGATTTTGATTTGCTTATACATTTCATCCAGGTCTTCAGGGTGGCAAGAGGCATTGTCCATAAACAAGAGAATTCTTCTGTTTTCTCGTCTCAGTCTCCGATTGAGTTTTGATAGAATTTCCATCATGATGCTACCTTCCATCCAGGCTTTTGGTTGGTTGAAATAGTGACACGGTAAGTTATCTAAGTCTCGGATGCCTTTAAAACATCTTGGTCTTGCTGATTTTCCAATTACGATTGGCTTTTCTACCACTAGCGTTGACAAAGAACGCACAAGTAATCCTATGCTTTGGCTTTTTTCCGCTGGTGCAATTCTGGGAAACTTCGACCAGTGATTTGTTTGGAAGGGCTCTGAAAAACTGATTTGTTTCATCCATATTCCAGATATCGCGAGGTTCTCGTCCTTCCAAAATTTCCACGAGTCTTTCCTTCCACGAATCTACTGTTTCTTCTCTAACATCCCCTGACTCTCCTGAAATGACTTTTGCCTTGATGCCACATCTCTTTTTAAAACAATCCAGCCATCCGTTCGAAGCCTTGAATTTCTCTTGTGGAACTTCTAGAATTTCTGCTTTTTTTGTGGCCTTTTCTTGAAGCATTGGTCCTGTAATTGGAATGTTTTTTGATCTTGCTTTTCGAAACCAGTCGAGTATAGCGTTGTCGATATCTTCATGCTGGGCACCTCTTGACCATTTGATAGTGCCCCTAACATTGGCTTCATAGTCTTTAACAATCTCATCTTTCTTTAATAAGATGCTTTGAATTTGTGTTTTCCCACAATTAAAGTGCTCTGCAATTTTTCTTGCGCTGGCAATAGGGTTCTTTTGCTTTAATGTCACGACTTAGTAACGTTTTTGTAAGTCAAGCTCCTGCCGTTTTCGCTTACAATTTGCAGACATGATGACTGTTCAACGTGCTTATACACAAAGCTGCGAAGCGTGTTCTGAATAAAGGTAATAAATCAGGAAAAATCTTCAAGACATGTATAAAAATTTCGCACTGATTAAATTAGAAGTGTGAAATATGGATCGATGACAGATTGGGCGCTTTTCATAGCCTGCGCGTGCACACACTCGTATTTCCGCCGTTAATGTCGAAGGAGTCATGTCTGGCCCGATGGAAAATGTTTCTCGCACAAAAGTAATTAAACTTCATTCTTGGATAAGGGGATATCATGCTTACAAAGAATACTGGAGAATGAAGACTGAAGAAGTTCTTGAACTAAAGCAAGAACACGACAATGAACAAGGCCAGAACGCTATTGCGGTGACTAAGGAAGGAGATGTAGATGGTCACATTCAAAGGGCACTAGCTTCTACAAATCATGGAACTGGAATAGTTCGCCCTTTTTTAGCAAAGAGCAGCAGTAAAGCAGAAGCTAAAGTTATTGGAACAGCTGTCAATCAGGGCGGGGGATATGGAATGGATATTCCATGCATTTACAAGTTTATGAGGCAGGAAAAGAACGTTGACTTCCTGAGAAAATTGCTGGACATCCTGAATAACCAATCCGTTAGAGTCGAAATGGAATGTGGCCAAAAGAGAACAGCAGAGGAAAGTAGCAGAAAAAAGAAGGCAAGAAAACGATAAAACGACCCAAAAACATATTTAATCATGTTCTACCTGCTCAATGAAAAATTAAAATGAATATTGAAAAACGTTTAAGTGTTAATTATTTGCCGTATGTGTAATTGATTAAGATAATTATACACCGCATACCAGAATTTGATATCAAAAATGGCATTACTCAACATGATCAGTGGTCGTATTAAACAGTAGGGGACATGAAAATAAGGTCGTTGGACGTATTAACGAGGTTTTCCGATAAGAAAAAAAGTTAGCTCTTATTCGTGAAAAAAAAAAGGTCGTATTAATGGGTGGTCGTAAGGCGGGGTTCCACTGTAGTCTCATCGATGTGCAGGCGGAACAACGGTGTTGCATCTTTTCTGAACCTTACCTGTCTTACGTAGACAACTTCTTCGTTCGTTTATATGGTCCTGTTGACTTTCCGTTCGAGTAAGTCTGTGTTACCCTTACTTTGTTTCATCAAATATTCTGTAAAAATTTCGTGTGTAAATGTGCACTTGCCTGACAGGTAACAAATTGTTCCACTTCCAAAAAATCCTTGATTACAGGTACACGAGAACGAACCAATTGTGTTATTACAGGTGGCATTTGAATGGCAAGGACTGGATGAACATTCGTCTATATCTACAAAGAGGAAGACTAAATGGTAGAATTGGATTATTCGTCAAGTCATTTCACGGCAGGTTTTGCTTGAAAAATAGCAAACAAACCTGTGATTCCCTAATTTTGTACTAGCAAATATACAGCTAACCTTTCATGAATAAATGAACACTCCTCCGTACAGTTTATCCAACTTCCAACGAAACCTTTATTACCGTAATCAGGCGCGGATCCAGGGGAAAATGTGACCGTTGCTGAGAAGATATTCGCGCCGAAGGTGTGACTGCCTAGGGGATCCGCGAGCATGTTCCTCGGAAAATTTAGAAATTCTAGAACCTCCAATATGCTATTTCCCACGATTCTGAGGGTCTTTTCTCACAGAAAGATTCTAACATCTTTGGAAACGAATGAGATACTATTTGTATTTAAATATATGTGTTCAACACTTATTCACATTATAGCATGTTTATTAAAAAGAAATGAACTTACAGTAATCATAACAAAGAAGCACTGTAAGAAAATGGTGGGTCAAGAATAGCTCACTTACTGTGATCTTGACATTGACAGACTTACTTGTCATTCCCAAATTTTAAGACTGTACTTACTGCAGTGTTGTAGGAGCTTTCCCAACATAGTATTTCATGAAAGGCTTCTCATTATGGCAGTTGCCTCACAAAATAATTTAGCAACTCAAGGTAAAGTAGCTAAATCACTTTGCAAGGCACCCCACATTTCCACTATATTTATTCCAGGAGATAAATTTCTTAAGTTTGCGAGCACAATAAAGTTTGTATGACTTTCGTAAACCACCAGGTTAAAAGCCAGAAGTTTACCTAAGAATTCATTCAAGATCACCATGATTGGCCAGCAACACAGCAGTTAGGAAGTAAATTTAGTTTAAAGTAATCTTGGTCCAGCAGCAACACAGCAGTCAGGAAGTAAACTTACTTCAAAATAATCTTGGTTAAGCAGCGACATAGCAGTCAGAAAGTAAATTTAGTTCAACATAACCTTGGACAGCAGAACAGGTTTTCAGGGATACTGGACATTTTTGTAATCTCGGAAGATGAATCAAGTAAAAAGGCTGGTAGTACTGGTGTAATATAAGCTTCATCCACCAATGAACTTGATTCTGATTTATGAAGGGCAACATAATTATTTTTGGTTTCGGGGACAACTCTTCCTTCAAGGTAGTCCAATGGCAAAACAGCACAACAGAAAATATGAACCCTATCTGTTTGAAGACTGGTTGACCACTCTCCTAGGCAAATGGTGAAGTTAAACATACATGCCAATGAATCCTTTGAGTTATCTGGACCAGCTGGATAATATAACTCAATTGGAAGGTTGACAACACTTGATAGTGACAGCAAGCAAAGAAAAGAAGAAAACTGGTGGTTATGAGCATTGTTAACAGCTTCAGCAAGAATGGCTGAATTTGGATCCTCTTTCCTAAAAACGTTAAGTGCTGTATCAGAGTGGCACATTGCAAAAGCATTTGCTTTATTTTTAAATGCACCTTTGCTATGTTGCTGCTCAACCAAAGGATGAGAATTTTGATGTAGCTAAATGCTCATGAGACAATGGAGTTTAACAGCCAGAGTCTCATATCCAATAACTGCCAGAGAACAAGCATTGTAAAGGCAGTTTCCATCACAAGTAGTCCTAAAGCAGGTATTAGAAAATTAAAAAAAAAGTGTCATACATACTACTCCTCTTCCCTTGACGTTTAATGGTTTTTGTTCTATTTACATCTTACAGTGCTTTTCAGAGGTAAATAGTTTACTGTATTCACAGAGATAAAAGAAGCATTTTAAACAAATGACTCAACCTTACGTTATGGAAGCTAATCAAACAAGTCTTTAAACCACCTTCTCTTAGTCTCAAGTTATTCTGCTACTAATATAAGAGTATCTGCTACCATATGCTATTTGATTTTATGTTTCCTGGAAGTCCTTCAAGTTGTTCGGTTGACTTCAATACATTTAGGAACTTTCAACTAACTTACTTCAATCTACAAACAGGAGTTAACCGAGAACCGAACGAAGCAAAACATAATAAACAATACATTACATGGCATAAGATGGGGACTGGACGATAAATGGTTGATGAGCATTTTATCATTCACATATATGATATATTCATGAGTTTCTTAACTTGTTTCAAACATTATTGATGAAAGCTTTAAATTGTAATATTCATGAGCTATTTAGCATACACACTTACCGTACTGAAGCTTGGCGAACGGACACAGCTTTAAACGAACACAACCATCACCAACTTTCTTCCTCCCAAGAGTGACCATTTGCCCGCGGTATTCCTTAAGAATAACTTTTCACCCCTTTGCTGAGGAGAAAAGCTGACACGAAGTATATCGAGGAACTGCTGTAAAACACTTTGGCAACTAATCATTGCTAATCAAGCAGAACACAACAGAACTCGCGATTGTACAAGACGACACATTACGAAAGCCTCCTTAAGCGGAAAAATAATTTTATAATATATCGCTTAGTTCCTGCTATTTAAGATCATCGGGGAACTGAAGCAGAAGCCTTAAGCGATTGGTTTGCTTCGTTTTTTTAAAAATTAACGACTTTCACAAGTGCTCACCGGTGCTCCCGCCATAAATGTCTTCTCCTTTGATTGGTTAGCACCCCTTCACCGGTGCACAGATTGCTAAAATTAGCTCCAAGTTGAGCTATTCTTAGCTCCACCGGTGCTAACGCCTTTTTCCCGCTCAAGTTCTCACCGATGCTTGGCGGATGCTACTTTGAGGCTAAAAGCCTCAATATAAAGTCCTCAATATAAGAATACGCAGATGTCCATAGAGGATTGCGGGCGCATGGAATATAGAAAAAATTAATTGCGAAAAACTGACCGGTACTTCAGAAACGGTTGCACACCCCTGAATCCACCCCTGCGTAATAGTAGAACTATCACTTCAATTCAAATCAAAAATTTGTTCAAACTTCTTTTAAAGTATTATCAATATTAACAAAGAGAAAGAATTTACAAACTAAGAAGTTTTTAAATAGTAAACGGTGATAAAACCAATAGCTTAAAGAGGAAATTTCACGGTGGTCAGAGGAGCTGAGGAGCTTTTCACCTAACCACTGCATCTTAACAAATTAAGTCAAATAAAGTCAGTAGAAAAATTTTCTTATTTTCATATTAAACTATACGGTAAAACTAACCACGAATGTTGTCATAAGTAGAGCTTACAATCCAAAGGATTAGATAGAGGTCAAAATGAGGTAACTGCTGCTAAATTAACTTCAAAACAACTAAATGAGGACGCTTTTCCCAAACTTTTATGGCATTTTTGATAAAACTTGAGCTCATTACGGAATTAAACGAGAATCACGTTGTTGGAATTAAAAACAACTTTAGGGAAAACAGCAACCATTGACGAAGAAATTATTTTCTTTGAATTCGAAATTTCATATTTTGTATCCATTTTTCTTATTTATAAATTGGGAACCAAGTAAAAAGATAGTCGAATTAAAAACAAAAGAACAAAAGAAACGAAAGGCAAATGATATAATTTTAAGTTCGCAACCTAAAAACGCCAAGAGCTCTCGTCCTCGGTTTTCAATATTCTTCGATGTTCAGCGCTCTCAGTCAAATCAACGTGTTGATCTATCGCTGTGGTCGGTTTTAGGACTTTGTTTACTTCGGATTTTCGACATTTCACTGGTTTATATCCGGCTCGGAAGATCAAATGTTTAATCCTAAACTATAAACATGTTCATACAAGCAAGAATTCCAGCGATTTATTCGTGAGACGCGTTCTCATCAAAGAACAATATCAAAAAACGAAATAAAAAACAAGAAAGCAAAATATCTTTCGACCAGGGATCACACCCAGGAAACTAACAGCTAGTTCGCTATTGGTTAAATCAAATTAGATTAATCAAAGGTGCAATGAACTAAACTACAAGTTATAGTGATGGGAAACACCATTAGTTTGAGAGCTACCAAAGAAAAAAACAAACAAAATAGTCTCAACGATGTGCAAGCGGAACAACGTGCACACAGTTTTTGCATCTTTTCTTCACCTTACCTGTCTTACGTAGACAACTTCTTCGTTCGTTTATATGGTCCTGCTGACTTTCCGTTCGAGTAAGTCTGTGTTACTCTTACTTTGTATCATCAAATATTCTGTAAAAATTTCGTGTGTAAATATGCACTTGCCTGATTGGGTACAATTTCTTCCACTTCCAACAAATCCGTGATTACACGAACACGAAAACGAACCAATTGTGTTGTAACAGGTGGCATTTGAATGGCAAGGACTGGATAAACATTCGTCCATATCTACATAGAGGAAGACCAAATGGTAGAATTGCATTATTCGTCAAGTCATTTCACGACAGGTTTTGCTTGAAAAAATAACAACTAAACCAGTGATTCCCTTATTTTCTACTAGCAAATGTACTGCTAATCTTTCATGAATAAATGAACACTCATCCATACAATTTATGAGACTTCCAACGAAACCTTCATTACCGTAACACTAGAACTTTCACTTCAATTCAAATCAAAAATTTGTTCAAACTTCTTTTAAAGTATTATCAATATTAACAAAGAAAAAGAAAGTACAAACTAAGAAGTTTTTAAATAGTAAACGGCGATATAATTAATATCTTAAAGAGGAAATGTACGGTGGTCAGAGGAGCTGAGGAACTTTTCACCTAACCACTGCATCTTAATAAATTAAGTCAATTACAGTCAGTAGAATAATTATCTTATTTACATGTTAAACTTTACGGTAAAACTAACCACGAGTGTTGTCTTAAGTAGTACTCATAATCCAAAGGATTCGACAAAGGTCGAAATCAGGTAAGGGCTGCTAAATTTACTTCAATGCCACCAAAATAAGAACGCTTTTCCTAAACTTTTATGGCATTTTTGATAAAACTTGAGCTCATTACGGAATTAAACGAGAATCACGTTGTTGGAATTGAAAACAACTTTAGGGAAAACAGTAACCGTTGACGAAGAAATTACTTTCTTTGAATTCGAAATTGCGTATTTTGCATCCATTTTTCTTATTTATAAATTGGGAACCAAGTAAAAAGATAGTCGAATTAAAAACAAAAGAACAAAAGAAAGGAAAGGCAAATGATAAAATTTTAAGTTCGCAACCTAAAAACGCAAAGAACTCTCGTCCTCGGTTTTCAACATTCTTCGATGCTCAGCGCTCTCGGTCAAATCAACGTGTTGATCTATCGCTGTGGTCGGTTTTAGGACTTTGTTTACTTCGGATTTTCGACACTTCACTGGTTTATATCCGGCTCGGAAGATCAAATGTTTAATCCTAAACTATAAACATGTTCATACAAGCAAGAATTCCAGCGATTTATTCGTGAGACGCGTTCTCATCAAAGAACAATATCAAAAAACGAAATAAAAAACAAGAAAGCAAAATATCTTTCGACCAGGGATTACACCCAGGAAACTAACAGCTAGTTCGCTATTGGTTAAATCAAATTAGATTAATCAAAGGTGCAATGAACTAAACTACAAGTTATAGTGATGGGAAACACCATTAGTTTGAGAGCTACCAAAGAAAAAAACAAACAAAATAGTCTCAACGATGTGCAAGCGGAACAACGTGCACACAGTTTTTGCATCTTTTCTTCACCTTACCTGTCTTACGTAGACAACTTCTTCGTTCGTTTATATGGTCCTGCTGACTTTCCGTTCGAGTAAGTCTGTGTTACTCTTACTTTGTATCATCAAATATTCTGTAAAAATTTCGTGTGTAAATATGCACTTGCCTGATTGGGTACAATTTCTTCCACTTCCAACAAATCCGTGATTACACGAACACGAAAACGAACCAATTGTGTTGTAACAGGTGGCATTTGAATGGCAAGGACTGGATAAACATTCGTCCATATCTACATAGAGGAAGACCAAATGGTAGAATTGCATTATTCGTCAAGTCATTTCACGACAGGTTTTGCTTGAAAAAATAACAACTAAACCAGTGATTCCCTTATTTTCTACTAGCAAATGTACTGCTAATCTTTCATGAATAAATGAACACTCATCCATACAATTTATGAGACTTCCAACGAAACCTTCATTACCGTAACACTAGAACTTTCACTTCAATTCAAATCAAAAATTTGTTCAAACTTCTTTTAAAGTATTATCAATATTAACAAAGAAAAAGAAAGTACGAACTAAGAAGTTTTTAAATAGTAAACGGCGATATAATTAATAGCTTAAAGAGGAAATGTACGGTGGTCAGAGGAGCTGAGGAGCTTTTCACCTAACCACTGCATCTTAATAAATTAAGTCAATTACAGTCAGTAGAATAATTATCTTATTTACATATTAAACTTTACGGTAAAACTAACCACGAGTGTTGTCTTAAGTAGTACTCATAATCCAAAGGATTCGACAAAGGTCGAAATCAGGTAAGGGCTGCTAAATTTACTTCAATGCCACCAAAATAAGAACGCTTTTCCTAAACTTTTATGGCATTTTTGATAAAACTTGAGCTCATTACGGAATTGAACGAGAATCACGTGGTTGGAATTGAAAACAACTTTAGGGAAAACAGTAACCGTTGACGAAGAAATTACTTTCTTTGAATTCGAAATTACGTATTTTGCATCCATTTTTCTTATTTATAAAGTGGGAACGAAGTAAAAAGATGGTCGAATTAAAAACAAAAGAACAAAAGAAAGGAAAGGCAAAAGCTAAAATTTTAAGTTCGCAACCTAAAAACGCAAAGAACTCTCGTCCTTGGTTTTCAATATTCTTCGATGCTCAGCGCTCTCGGTCAAATCAACGTGTTGATCTATCGCTGCGGTCGGTTTTAGGACTTTGTTTACTTCGGATTTTCGACACTTCACTGGTTTATATCCGGCTCGGAAGATCAAATGTTTAATCCTAAACTATAAACATGTTCATACAAGCAAGAATTCCAGCGATTTATTCGTGAGACGCGTTCTCATCAAAGAACAATATCAAAAAACGAAATAAAAAACAAGAAAGCAAAATATCTTTCGACCAGGGATCACACCCAGGAAACTAACAGCTAGTTCGCTATTGGTTAAATCAAATTAGATTAATCAAAGGTGCAATGAACTAAACTACAAGTTATAGTGATGGGAAACACCATTAGTTTGAGAGCTACCAAAGAAAAAAACAAACAAAATAGTCTCAACGATGTGCAAGCGGAACAACGTGCACACAGTTTTTGCATCTTTTCTTCACCTTACCTGTCTTACGTAGACAACTTCTTCGTTCGTTTATATGGTCCTGCTGACTTTCCGTTCGAGTAAGTCTGTGTTACTCTTACTTTGTATCATCAAATATTCTGTAAAAATTTCGTGTGTAAATATGCACTTGCCTGATTGGGTACAATTTCTTCCACTTCCAACAAATCCGTGATTACACGTACACAAGAACGAACCAATTGTGTTGTAACAGGTGGCATTTGAATGGCAAGGACTGGATAAACATTCGTCCATATCTACATAGAGGAAGACCAAATGGTAGAATTGCATTATTCGTCAAGTCATTTCACGACAAGTTTTGCTTGAAAAAATAAATTCGAAGTTACGTATTTTGCATCCATTTTTCTTATTTATAAATTGGGAACCAAGTAAAAAGATAGCCGAATTAAAAATAAAAACGAAAGAAAAGAAAGGCAAATGCTGAAATTTTAAGTTTGCAACCTAATAAGGCGAAGCAAGACATGCTCCGACCCATTAACTATAAAGACAACCAAAGTACCAAACTCAATGAAGCTACACTCCTGGCTAAAAATACTGCGACAACACTTCAAAATGAAGACACTTTTTAACGGCTTTAAGTTTAGAAGTTTCACTTTGTCTCTTAACGCATCAAATTTATTTCTCGTCGTAAAATCTCTGGCTTACCGCCAACCTAGGTTGGAAGAGTTGATCTCTTTGATCAATGGGCTTTCTATCGCAGAACCTTCGTAAATTCTGCTCTGGTTCACAATTTACTTAGAGGAGAATCGATGGGACTGTATCTTTTTTAAAAAACCATATGATTTCCAAATCTTTCATATTATATGATGTTCTCTCCCACAGACAAGCTCACTCTCTCTTCCTCTACAATTCTTCAACAGAGAATGATTATACCCTAATATCTAATTACAAGAACAATGAAACATTGAATACAACACGCTATTCATAAGGAATAAATCTTGTTAGTATACAGATTTGTCACTACGACTAATCTTACGAATAAGATCAATAACTATAACTTCAAAGAAAGTTATCCAACACACTCTCCCCCGTTGACCTAAGCCTATACTGAGGCTGAGTGCCCAACAACGCTCTTGTTTTCCAGTCAGCATCGGTCACAGCGGCACGCGTTTGGGTTCTTCAAACACCTCTAAACGCTTGCACACCATCATTCTTCCCTTCGTTCGAGTCAACCACCGGCAACAGTTCTTGCTATCCAACAACTTCTGGACGGTACAACCTCTGCACCCGGTCAGCTCAGGTAAACTGGCTTCCCATTGGTCACTACCCGTAGTTTCGCCCCTCTAATGACTTGGTCGTTTCCAATAATTAACACTTCCACCTAACCCCTTTTCAAGGAATTTCTCTTTACGTTATCTTCCTTCAACAAAACGATGTTTCCCACCTGTCGTTTCACTGCAGCTTCGCACTTACCTTTCCTGTGGTATTCCCTCATCTCCGTCACATATTACCTTCGCCATCTGTTCCAAAAATGCAACCTTTCTCTTGTCAAATACCTAAACTTTCTCAAGTACTCCATTTCACCCTCTTCTTCATTGCATACTTCATCGGGTAAACCCCCAAGTCTCCTCCCATATACTAAATGTGACGGAGTTAAAATCTCAGCACTAACGTCATCTGTGCATACGTCAGGTGTCTGGGATTATGCGTGCCTTCAACTTTCAGCAGAATAGTCAGAAGTTCATCATACCCTAATCTAGCATTCCCAAGTACCTTTCTTGGACACCTTTTCAAACTTCCCACCACTCTTTCGAAAAAACCGCCCCACCATAGTATCCTTTTTTATTTCCAAATCATCCTCAGATGTATGTCTGAACAGAAACTTTTCACGAAATTTTTATTATGAAAATTTCATCTCATTGTCCCCTTTCTAGGTTAAACATCCACTCGAACCTGTTCTTCACAACGTGACTTGCTACTTCATGATCATCACTCAGTTTCTTCAACATTTGCTTGCGGCCTTAAAACTCTTTACATTGTCCGAGACGATCAATACCGCCGAACCTCTTCTCGCAGCTAATTTACGTAGCCAAAGAATGAACGAATGAGAGGAGAATGAAAATCACGAGGCCGCAGACCAAGTGATTTTTTCTGTTCCCGAGTGTTTTACAAACGTTAGAGAACAATGAAAATGACGAGGAGGTAGGTAGAGTGCTTTTGTATTGCTCTCGAATATTTGTAAACCCTGGTAAAAGACGAGACACGCGTTTATGAAATAGCCTCTCAATCGTCTATTGAATTTATAATTTGGAAATGTGGTAATGAACGATTCTTTGTTTGGTTCGTAATTATCTGATTTTTTAATTATGAATTCGTATTATGTATTCGTATTATGATTTTTTAAACGATTAAACGGGTTCATCAAGTTAAACTCTCAAAGTTCTCTCGATTGAAGCGTGTCTGGTTTCTAAAAAATGAGATCAATCACTAGGGTAAAATATCCATCTCAAGCAGTCGTTTTAGGAGAACTGGAGGGTTTCGCACGGTGGTCAATAAACCGTGGTTTCTTCAATTAATGCCTAAATTTTGAAGAATACTGTCGTTTCAGTTGAGTTCGTGGATTTTAAGGTCCCCGATGTCGTTTTAGCCGCGCTCGGGCCCATAATGACTTGATGTTCGAAAGGGACATAGTAGAGACATGGTAGGGTTATAGGGACATAGTAGGGACATAGTAGGGACATAATAGGGACATAGTAGCGCTCAGTTTAATTAGTAAACCCTTCCGGCCAATATGGTAAATATCACATTCAAGTCAATCAAACCATTTCCTGCGCAAAAGCATTCCTGCTTCAGCTATCGGGTCCGAAATTTTATCTGCAACATTCGTGTATTTTTGATGGTGGTTTGATCATCTAAACTTTCAGTCGGACATGTCAGGAGTATCTTTCGAAAATTTTTCTTTCAAAATGTCTGAGAAGTTCTACTCTGAGGTAGTCAGTGGAGATTCAACAATAGATATTGGGAGCAGTCTTATTAAAACTAAATGTTTTTTTTTTTTTTCACTATCTTTTCCTGTTGGGAGAAAATAAGGTAGTCTGACTTCTACTGTTCGAGCTGTTTGCAAGCAAGTAAACCAAAAATCAATATTGTCGGACAATTAAACGGTTCCATCTTTTGGGCTCGCTACTAACAAGTCGAAATGTAGCAAGGAGAGCGTGGACAGTCAACCTTACATGGGACACCGGAAGTACTTTTATTAAACCTATCGTGACTGTTTTTTCGCACACTTTTTCCTCCTGGTTTGGCAATGCGGTAGACTCACTGTCTGGAGATGCGCAAACTGCTGTGTTTTGTTGGATACAAATGATTCGCACTAGTTTTCAATTTTCTAGCAAAGCGATCAACTAGGCGCTCTTTCGTTTGCTAGCCTACAGTCCTTTTCGTAATTCGCCACAGCGTAATTCACGACGACTTGCCGTGTCTGATTTAACGAGCCAGTTGTGCCTTACTTTACCCTTGCAATCACGACGTCGGTTGCTTTGGATGTAGCAACATAGTTAAACGTTTTGTATTAGGAGTATGTTGATTGATCCTATTCTCACTGCACTGTGATATTTACCGTATTGTACAAAACAAACTCCGAATAGAAGCATCTTGGTACCCAAAGTATGAGTGAGACAAGACAAAATTGAGAAGGTAATCAGCTTTATTACATGGTCATTGTCAAATATAACTGAATGCATCAGCTTGGTAACTACCTATTTGAGAAGGACGCGATAACATCACCACTTGTTAATCACATAGATATTAATAAACTGACAGGAAACGTGTTAGTATCGGAGTTGACAGCATGAGAATTGACAATTAGAAAGATTACATATTAAATAAGGAAAGTTCTTTGTTGGCTTTTCAACCATTATTAAAATTCGGATTTTTAAGTTTTATATATATATATAGAGAGAGAGAGCTTCTAAGATAAGCAACTGGTTGAAGTAACTGTTAGTACAAGCATGAAGTATTTTAAAGTTTCTAAAGTTTAACTGTTTGATGTGTCCTGCAAGGTCAATGGGGTGTGAAATGTCATTGTTGGCATCATACTAATAATTCAGTTTGAAGATATGTTGAACGCGTTGACAGCTATAGAAATGGGCAGGGACTGCACTGAAATGCTTCTATGGCCCTGTTTACACCAAGCGGATTGAGAGTTCAAGTCACGTCTGCCCCGTAATTCCCCCACCCCTCCCCTTCCTGTTTACATCAAGAAAATTGAGGATTTTGAATCCGATTCAAACGCATTCTTAAAGTCAATTCAACAAGTCAAGTCACTTGATTTGAGACTCGTGAAAGAATCAGCTCGAAAATTTGCGATCGGCTTCATGTAAACCGGGTTTGACTCTAGTTGGTTTGACGCGCATGCGTAATCTCACGCAGCATATCAAGAAAGCATGGAGGAAAACCAAAACGGAATGAGTTGCTTTAGAGTTCCTGAATCGCATATTAAAAATAAAAAGAAAGCTAATTCAAGGTGGTTGTGTAGTGAGGAAAGCCTCAGTTGAGTTCCTGGAGATTTTTAAACGATACAAACGCAAAAGAAGGCGAAAATAATAAATGGGACTCTGATAAAGTTACTCTCTTCGAGTACACAAGGAAAGAGGTTGCAATTGTATACGACAATTTCAAACCAGTTCGTTTAACTCTTCCGGAAAAAGATGAATATAAAAAGTATCAGGCCTACCGAAATAAGGAACAGCAACTTATAAAGGAAGGTTACAAAAGATTTGCAAAGAAATACAAAAATCTGAAAGCCGGATTTAGCAGAGATGTCACCGAAAACTTCGTTCCAGTTCGCCCAGGCTTCACTTCCCATCGTCGCTTTCTACGCAAACATCTTCTCCACGGTTTTATTTCGTAGAGGCGCTTGCGTGATAGTGCCAACATGCAATGCAATTTATTCCTCCTATTTATCGCTTTCAGCATTTAATATTGTATTCCCAGTAATTGCATTCGCAGCATCAGTGAAATTGAAAGAGCAAAGAACACGTCATCCCTCTCATTTTTTGGCGCCCAAATGTAAATTGAAAGTTCGAAAATCAAAAGAAGGCACTGATGCCAAGAAGACTGAAATCTCCATGTAAACATCCGCCTGGATTGACTTGACTGGTCACTTTCGATCCGATTCTCCTCTCAAACTTCTTCATGTAAACAGGGCCTATGTATCGTGTTCAATGAGACTTGTGTGAATGCTTCGTTCAGTTTTGCCCATATAATTCGAGTTGCAACCGGGGCAAGTAATTTCGTAGACAACGTTCTTGCGGGAAATATCCGGAATAGGATCTTTGCTCGAAGTAAAATAGGAAATTTTTTCGTTTTATGAATAATAATAAATTTAACAGGTTGAAAAAGACATCTCTTAAGTTTATTTAAACAGGAGTTTATCAGACATTCACCCCTTCTTCTACCAAGATAAGTAATCCTAATCCAAACCTTGGGAAGCTCATCTTCATCTCGATCTTCGTTCGCGTGAGAGATTTTATTCGATTGTTTTTGTCGTAAGCGCCTTAAAATAGAATTACGAATGTGGAAGTGGAAACCGATCCAAGACATAAAAGATGGAAGTGTTTTTTTTAAATAATCATTTAAGAGGTGGTTTGTGGAGCATATTCTCGCCGCCCGGTTCTAAAAAAAGTGTGTACTCGAACTGTCAATTAAAAATCAATTGCGTGTTCTCGTGCATGTTTTATTACTTAGTAGAAAATTTTAAGTGCTCATAAAGTCCATCATGTGACGCGAATTTTTTTCTTATACATTTATAAACACACGAGGGAAATACTCTACCGGAGTTCTTTCCCAAAATATCAAAAATCCATCTCAAACGTCTTCGATAACCTGCTAGACGATATAGCTTTTGAGTTAGAGCGAGATTAATGATCTGTTTGTGGTAGCTTGGTAATTATCTTCCTAATGTCCACGCTCTCAAGCTGTTCTCTCAGAAAAACTTTCTGAGTCCCTGACGGGAATCGAACCCTTAACCTTCTGATCGCCAGTGAGACGCTCTAACCATTGAGCTACAAAGACTCAAATGGTAAGCGAAAGTTGAAATTCGTGTACTGGTTCGTATAGATGGTACACATATGTAGTGCCAGTCTGCAAGTCTCGATATGTCGTCTATTATTTTTATGTTAATCAATGATGTGTTTGTGGTAGCTTGGTAATTATCTTCCTAATATGCACGCTCTCAAGCTGTTCTCTCAGAAAAACTTTCTGAGTCCCTGACGGGAATCGAACCCTTAACCTTCTGATCGCCAGTGAGACGCTCTAACCATTGAGCTACAAAGACTCAAATGGTAAGCGAAAGTTGAAATTCGTGTACTGGTTCGTATAGATGGTACACATATGTAGTGCCAGTCTGCAAGTCTCGATATGTCGTCTATTATTTTTATGTTAATCAATGATGTGTTTGTGGTAGCTTGGTAATTATCTTCCTAATAGGCACGCTCTCAAGCTGTTCTCTCAGAGAAACTTTCTGAGTCCCTGACCGGAATCAAACCCGTAACCTTCTGATCGCCAGTGAGACGCTCTAACCATTGAGCTACAAACACTCGAATGGTGAGCGAAGTTTAAATTTCTGTACTGGTTCGTATAGATGGTACACATATGTACTGCCAGTCTGCAAGTCTCGATATGTCGTCTATAATTTTTGTGTTAATCAATGATGTGTTTGTGGTAGCTTTGGTAATTATCTTCCTAATATGCACGCTCTCAAGCTGTTCTCTCAGAAAAACTTTCTGAGTCCCTGACGGGAATCGAACCCTTAACCTTCTGATCGCCAGTGAGACGCTCTAACCATTGAGCTACAAAGACTCAAATGGTAAGCGAAAGTTGAAATTCGTGCACTGGTTCGTATAGATGGTACACATATGTAGTGCCAGTCTGCAAGTCTCGATATGTCGTCTATTATTTTTATGTTAATCAATGATGTGTTTGTGGTAGCTTGGTAATTATCTTCCTAATAGGCACGCTCTCAAGCTGTTCTCTCAGAGAAACTTTCTGAGTCCCTGACCGGAATCAAACCCGTAACCTTCTGATCGCCAGTGAGACGCTCTAACCATTGAGCTACAAACACTCGAATGGTGAGCGAAGTTTAAATTTCTGTACTGGTTCGTATAGATGGTACACATATGTACTGCCAGTCTGCAAGTCTCGATATGTCGTCTATAATTTTTGTGTTAATCAATGATGTGTTTGTGGTAGCTTTGGTAATTATCTTCCTAATATGCACGCTCTCAAGCTGTTCTCTCAGAAAAACTTTCTGAGTCCCTGACGGGAATCGAACCCTTAACCTTCTGATCGCCAGTGAGACGCTCTAACCATTGAGCTACAAAGATTCAGATGGTGAATATTAAGCGCCAGTATTAAGAAGATAACTTCCAAGCTACCACAAACGCTTCATTGATTAACACAAAAATAATAGACGACATATGGAGACTTGCAGACTGGCAGTACATATGTGTACCATCTATACGAATCAGTAAACAAATTTAACCTTCGCTCACCATCTGAGTCTTTGTAGCTCAATGGCTAGAGCGTCTCACCGGCGATCAGAAGGTTAAGGGTTCGATTCCCGTAAGGGACTCAGAAATTTTTTCTGAGGGTACAGCTTGTGAGCGTGCGTATTAAGTAGAGCGAGATTGTCTGAATTTTGCTTGATTAGAGTTTTGATTGTTCCTCGTTCTGTTTCTTCAAGTCAGTTACTAAACGGACAGCGCTTGTCTTCTCGGTGTCTTTATTAATATTTTGTTCGTAATTAATAGCTTCTAGGAAGCCCAAAACATCAACTCTCTTGTATTCAAAAGGAATATCAGCAATATCTGCGACAAAATATGTGGCTTCGGCAACATTGACTAAGTCTAATTTGTTTATCTACACCAGGTATACCAGGGAGGAAAAAGACCTTCACGAAGTTTTTTTTCGACAAAGGACATATATACAAATGGTGAAAATGTGGTGGGACCGCATTAGTGGCCCAGACTCATTTCATGCTGATTCAACGCAGAAATCGGAGGCTGAGTTCTTACCTGAACTTGAAGATCCAGTCAGTACTTTGTTGCTATTTTCTGCTTTCTCCGTAATAAACAGAACAATAAATACACAACACACCACATTCAGAACAACGATTACTGAAATAAGAATGATGTTTAAAGTTGAGCAGCTTCTTTTAGGAGTACTTGGTGTGTCTTTGTGTGGCACGTCAATGACATCACAATAAACAACCTCTTCTGGTGCAGACGTCGCCATATAGAAAGTCCCAGACACCTTGATAAATTTCTTGAAAACGCGTCTTAGTTGGCAATGTGCGCTCTCGATTGTCACAGCTGTTTTTGTGTATTTTAATTTAAAATACTTATTAATAATTCATAAAGAAAGCGCAAAAGAAACTGGCTTCTGATTAGTACGCTGTAAATCGAATTCTGAATACTAATTAAGATTATGAACATTTCCTTCGATTTTATATGTTAAAATTTCCTGAAATTTCGAAATAACCGTTAAACAGGCCCCATTTAATTAACAAATTAAACGAGATATACCTTAAGTCAATGTGAAAGGCCAAACGGATTCTTCGACAATATAGCATCAAAGTTGTGCACCGACCTGTTCTATTATATTAAGAAGCTCGTGGACAATCACGCGGTCACATGTGATGGAAATTCACTTTGTTTTTTGTGATTGACAGTTGATTTTTGAACAGGGCGCGGACTAGAGTTCTGAGTGTAGACCGTACGGTTGAGTCTTATTGAGATGAGTCATTAAACATTCAGAAGTTACCAGGAGTTACATCTAAATTACAACATGGTCCTTCGATAGTCGGATAAAGAAAAGCGGAGAAAAGATGTCCTTGGATAAAACTAAGAGAATTCGAAGCGGAAACAGATCCTTCGTTGCGAAGATAATGCAAAATGCTCATGATGCCATCGACAAGTTTAGCAGAACACAGTCAGAAAGAGATCAATTAGAAGGCTACAAGATCACACTGGAAGAAAAGAAAAGAATTTTAGACACACTTGACCAAACCATACTGGAGAGTATCGACAACATAGGAAAAATCGACGAGGAAGTACTTGAAAAGTATAAAATAAAACATATTCCGAAGAATAATGTCTTCTTGAAAACTCAAGACATGAGTCAATACAAGATAAAACTAAGGTAGATGAACGATCTTCAAGCTCGATACGCAGAAAATGATTTCTGAGCCCCAGACGGGGGTCGAACCTGCAACCCTCTGACGACCGGTAAGACGCTCTAACCATTGAGCTACCAAGAGTCAGATGGTGAGCTAGGATGCAAGTTTGATATATATGTGCGACCTAAGCGGAAGTCACTATATATTAATAATGATTGACGCTGTTTAATCTTTGAGAAACATGAGAGCTTGGATATATTAAAGTAGATGAACGATGTTCAAGCTCGATACTCAGAAAATTATTTCTGAGCCCCAGACGGGGATCGAACCCGCAACCATCATCTATCTTAATATATCCAAGCTCTCATGTTTCTCAAACATTAAACAGCGTCAATCATTATTAATATGTAGTGACTTCCATTTAATTCGCACATATATATATATATATATATATATATATATATATCAAACTTGCACCCTAACTCATCATCTGAGTCTTGGTAGCTTAATGGTTAGAGCGTCTTACCGGTCATCAGAGGGTTGCGGGTTCGATCCTCGTCTGGTGATCAGAAATCATTTTCTGAGGATCTAGCTTGAAGATCGTTCATCTACCTTAATATATCTAAGCTCTCATGTTTCTCAAACATTAAACAAGATAAAACTATTGTTGGAACTGTGATATTTCGACTTTATTTCAAAGTCATCCTCAGACAGAATAATATTACAATAACATGCCTTGGTCTATATACAGGAGGTGTGATGACATCATCAAGACGGAATTAGGAAACACTACCGGTAATCCCTGTTTACATGCTGAGATGTTGAAACGCTATGGTGCTAATTAGTTGTGACTTAGTTGTGATTGGTTGGGCGCTAATTTACATGAGTTGGGCTCATGTAAATAGACCTATATATAGACACTGATAACCTTGTAATATTACACTCTGAAGATGTTGCACGTTGCAACGAAACGTTAGAATCCAACTTATTTTCAAAATGTTTTACCTTGTCTTGCCTTGTTGCGATCATGGTTCTTCACCTTAAAATTTTGAGCTGAGCTCCCATGTTTATCCTGAGACTACGTTTTCCGCCCGGAAAGTCTATAGCCACAATACAAGTATCGGGCTAACAGATAACAAGTGTGTATAATATCTAAATAAAAAGGTTGAGTTCTTTGCTAGCTTTAAGCCCAGAATTAAGCTCAGGTTTAATAAACTTAATGTGGAGTGCTTCTATTATTAGAAGTTTATTGGTGTTAGTAGACTTGCTAGTATAAAAAATTTTGTAGTTATTAAAGATTAAATTTTTTATGGAAGTAGATATGTTAGAAGAAGAGGGAAGGTCATTTAGTCGGTCGTACTGATCGTATAACTCATTAATGAAGTGAGCTTGTTCACATTCGAGAAAGTGTTTGGCAACTGCACTGGTGTTATGTTGGGTAGAATGTTCGGAAAGACCAATACTTGTATTGTTTATGCTCACCCACTTTATTCATGGTGGTGAGAATTTCTAATTAGCATCATAGCGTCTCAACATCTCAGCATTACCGGTAGTGTTTCCTAATTCCGTCTTGATGATGTCATCACACCTCCTGTATATAGACTCTGGCATGTTATTGTAATATCATTCTGTCTGAGGATGACTTTGAAATAAAGTCGAAATATCACAGTTTCAACAATAGTTTTATCTTGTATTAACTCATATCTTGAGTTTTCAAGATGACATTATTCTTCGAAATATGTTTTATTTTATACTTTTTGAAGTAGTCGGCTGGTCATGATTTTTGAAAGTACTTAACACGAGCGAATTTGCCGAGACGTTCAATCGAGTCATTGTAAAAATCAACAATGTACTGAGAATAATCGATAACGTTATCCAGTCAAAAGTTAATCCAAATAGCGTTAATATTGCAACTCAGCTACCCTCTCAACAGGAGATTAGAGCGAAACTTCCGGAGTTATCTCTAAAAGGATTCTCTGGCAAACCTACGGAGTAGTAATCGTTTTGGGACAGCTACACTGCAGTTGTGCATAGCAACGAGGATCTGTTCAAAGTCGACGAATTCAATTATCTGAAAAGTCTCCTGGAAGGTCCCGGAGCAACGGCCATCGCAGGATTTGCATTGACAGACGAAAATTACGAAGCAGCCGTTCAACTTTTAGAAGATAGATTTGCAAACCCTCAGATGATTATTTTAAGTCGTATGGACGCCTTATTAAAGCTTGATGCAGTTTCAGATATTCTCGATGTTGGAAGAATTCGCCATCTGTACAATAGCATCGACAGTCACATTCAAAGCCTCCGGAATTCAAAAGCTTCTTCCGAAACATATGGGACACTTTTGGCACGTTACTCCTCGCAAAGATTCCTGAAGAAATGCGGTTAGTAACTAGTTGTAAATTTGGTAAAGATAACTGGGAAATGAAACTAGTATAGTAAATGGGGGTATGAGCGAAGTTGCTCCATAGGTGCACTTTTTGACCATTTTTTTTCCAAAAATCATCAATTTTGAGTTGTCCCATAGGTGCACAATTTGCAACCCATATTTTTCCATTAATCATTAAATATGCGCCATAATTTTGTTCATTTTTAAGTTTACCCCCATTATTCAGATATTAAAGATTGCAAATTTATTCTGTTTTAGTTGTCTCATTTTCTTTTGGAATACTAGTAAATGAAGGTATGAGCACAGTTGCTGAATAGGTGCACTTATCGACCATTTTTTAGTCAAAAACATCATTTTTGAGTTGTCCCATAGCTGCACTTTTTCAACCCATATTTTGCCATTAATCCTTAAATACGTGCCATAATTTTACCCCCATTATTCAGTGACAGATTTTAAAGAAGGTAATTTATTCTGTTTTAGTTGTCTCAGTTTCTTTTGGATTATTCTTAGTTTTATGATCATAAACATGTTTTGCAGTGCTTATTCCACCAGATAAAAAGCCTAAGAATGGAATATAAGGACTTATCATGGCCACAACATTACTAACATCATTCTTCAATAAGTCATCCTTACGTAATTCATCTGATAATACATCTGAACTTTCTATTGCATACAAACCACTTAATGCATCAGCAAACTTCCTTATTAGTTGGTTCGTTAGAAATTCATTTGCTTTCTGCATTCTTTTTCTTTCATATTCATTATAATACCTTTCTATGGTCTTATTAATAGAATAAATCGTATTCATAATGGCCGCCAGTTTAGATCTTCTTTTATGTGCTTGTCAAGTAGCCTCACTTGCCTCGTTTGCAAGCAAAGATTCTTTTGAATTACGAATACGAGAACGAGGCCATTGAGGCAACTCAAGATGCACATAAAAGAATATTTAAACCGGCGGCCGTTACCTATACCGTCTATAGCTACGGTTAAGGAGACCTGTGCGAAAAATGCTAATTCGTCTGGAGTTAGCCAAAGTAAAATAATAGAAGTCTTATCCCGTTGGAAAAAAGTTAAATGAGATGGTTACCACACTTTGTTTGTGGAAGCTTCCCTTGACTAGTAAAATTGTCTGACGTAGGCCGGGTAAATAATAGAAGTCTTGTCGCGCCGGGAAATAGCTATGCACAAGGCTTAGATGCGGTTATCTCATGACACACTACCAATTCACTGTTTCTACAGAAGCGTTAAATTCTTTAGTCCATTCATTAGTATTCAAGAGTGTGACAACGACTTATCACACTGCTCTCCTTTGAAATCACTGTGATAAATGCTTATCGCATACTAATGAGTGAACATCAATTTCTAACGATCAATGTCTCTTCGACCTTAATCTGGGGAAAAAACAAAACTATTTCATTGTGGTTGAGTCATGAGATAAGGTGGTGTAATATCTTGTATTTTGTTTTTAATTGACTTTATTTACTTGTCTCCTTTGGTCTAGTCTAAACACACCAACGTTAATCTGAACAATGTTCTCCCTTTTTAGTCATGTGACATATCGTTATCAGTTAATTTAATTACAATACTACATTCCTGCCTTGTTTAGTCTATTGAATATATCGTTCAATTAAGAATCAATGTTTTTGTTGTGATAATAGTCTGGTGGTTTGCGTGTTCTGTTTGATCTTTTTAGAGGAGGTATTTCTTGATTTGTATGATCACCTTGTAGTCCTGGATGGTTTGGTGGTTGTATTACTGCCATATCGTTTTCTTGGTTTTGAATAACTATGTCGCCATCAATGTCGTCGTCAGCGGGGTCCTGATTTCCTTTACTATGAATTTTCTTTACGTGGGTTGAATTTCGTCGATGGATTTGGCCTTCCTTGTCTTTAAATGTAATTTGAGACCCATTTACCTTAATGATCTTTACTGGATCTTTGTTAAATGTGGTGGTAAACTTGTTTCGATATCACTGTTGAACTACAACGTAACCTCATGGTTGAATATCTTTTGGTTTGGCGTGTCTTCGCGAATCAGCGTATTCTTTTCCCTTTTGTTTAGATGTTCTGTCAGCTTGCCGTGTCGCAGAATCATCATTAATTTCCTGTGTGTGTATGACTGGTAGCTTGGTTCTCAATTCTCTTTGCATAAGAAGTTTAGAAGGTGTTTTTCCAGTTGTTCTGTGTGGAGTGGTACGGTAATTTCTCAGTAATGTTGGAAGTGATATTCTCCAGTCTTTTCCTTCCACCAATGATGTTTGCACGTGTTTTAATTTGTTTAAACGTTCTACGAGCCCGTTTGCTTGAGGCCAGTATTCTGTGACGTATTTCAGAGTAACACCCCAGGCTTTGAGTGTAGTGGAAAATTCTGTCGATTTGAAGTAGGATGCATTATCGCATTTGATTTTCTTTGGATATCCGTGAGTTGCGAATACTGAATCGAGCCACGCGAGAATGTTGCTTGATGTGACTGAATTCATGACTTTAGCTTCTGGCCATCGAAAATAGTAATCAATGAGCGTTACAATAAATTCACCTATAGGAAATGGTCCACACACATCAATTGCTAGCAACGACCACTCTTCCTTGGGTAGATCAGTTGGTTGAACTGGTTCCGGAAGTGAAGGGCTTCCGGTAACTTGGCAAACGAGACATGTGTTCACGTATTCTTCAACATCTTCGTCCATTTTTGGCCACCACAATTTCGAACGTAGTCGTTGTTTCGTCCTTGTAATACCAGCATGGTCTTCATGAGCAAGTGCGATTGTTTTCGGTCGTAGTGCCTTTGGGAGAACTATTCGGTTTCCCCGTAGTAAGATCTGGTCGACGAAGGATAGTTCATCTGAGATGTTTTGAAATGCTTTGGGCAGTCGATAAATTTGGTTGGTAACTAATGCATCGTTTACTTGTTTGATTTCGTTGTCTGACTGAGAAGCTTGCTTGATTTCCTCTGTTTGCATTGCACATGGCGTCATCTGTTGCACTAGACTGCATACGTATCGATCAGCACAGGACTCCATGTTGCTGGGCGTTTTGTTTGGAAGTGGTAATCTTGATAAGGGATCTGCCAAATTCTTTAAGCCAGGTCGGTAAGCAACTGTAAAATGGTATTCCTGTAGGCGTAAAATCCAGCGTTCAATTCACGCTGGCGGAGGTTTTCCTGTTGGGCGCACTTTAGGTTGAAATAGGTGCTCAAGGGGGCGGTGATCTGTCTCTAACTCAAATGTTCTTCCAGAAAAATTGGTGTGAAAATGTTCGCAACCAAAAACAATTGCCGAGGCCTCGCATTCAATCTGGGCATATTTCATTTCTGTTTCCGTCAATGATCTGCTTCCATATGCAACTGGACGGTAGGACATATCGGACTGTTGCTGGAGGAGAACTGCTCCGACGGCCCAAGGGGAAGCATCTGTGATTAGTCTGGTGGAGGCTGAAAGACTGAAATGTGCCAATACTGGGTTGTTGCTGAGTGCTGCTTTCGTCTTCTCAAAAGCTTCTTGATGTTGTTGTGTCCATTGAAACTTTGCGTTTGCTTTAGTTAGCTGCCGAAGAGGAAATGTGACGCTGTTGTAATTTTCTATATAGCGAGAACAGTAATTTGTTAGTCCGAGGAAAGATCGAACCTCTGCTTGACACTTGGGTCTTGGTGCTGTAGTAATTGCCTTGATCTTTTGCTCATCCGGTTGAATGCCATTGCTCGAGACTATGTGCCCAAAAACATTGATTTCCGGGGAGGCGAATGAACTCTTTTAATATTTCAGGGTAATTCCACTTCTCTCGAGGACAGTTAGCAGATGATCTAAATCTTCGAGGTGCTTTGTCATGTTTTCGGACCACAGCCATATATTATCTGAGATATTGGCACAGTTGTGCGTATTCCTGATAATGTTGTGGATTTTTTCATGAAAGTATTCACCCGAGGGGCATGCTCCCATAATCAACCTTTTGAATCTATGTGGCCCATCTTCAGGTGTAGGAAAGGCTGTAATATATCTTGATTCTTCTGCTAAGGGAATCTGTAAATAACCTTGTGATAGGTCAACTTCGGTAAACACAGAGGCTCCTTGCATTTTGTGTAGAATCTCGTCCACGGTTGGTATCTGTACACGCCGTCTTTTAAGTGCTTTGTTTGCGACTCTCATATCCAAGACCAATCGAATATCACCTTATTTTTTTGGAATTGCAATCAACTGTGACAACCAAGGTGTGACCCCTTCTACTTTCACAATTATATCTTGTTCGTGCATTTCTTTCAATTTCTCATTTACCTTTGATTTCATGCTAAGAGGAATTCTTCCTGCGCGATGGGCTATTGGTGTAATACTTTTGTCAATTTCTAGCTTGATTTCTCTACCTTTGAGCTTACCCATACCTTGGAAAAACGATCTGTGCTTGTTGAGAAGCTCTTGTATGTAAGGATTGGAATGTTGGAGAACTACGGTATTGACAAACTTTTTTAGCAGTCCGAGTGTCATGGACGAATCATAGCTGAGTAGACACTTTGTCGAACCTTTTACGACATAAAATGTCGTTATTTTGGAATTTGATTGGTAGGTAATCGTGGTTGTGAACTCCCCTAAAACTTCCAGTGGTTTCTCTGTGCCATATGGATAAATCTTGGCGTTTGAGCTTCGTAAATTTAGGGTATGGCTGTTTTGTTTAAGAACTTTGAATGTTGCTTCGTTAATTAAGTTGACAGTTGAGCCAGAATCAATGATTACTCTAATCGGAATATCAAAAATGGATATCGTAGCTTTTGGCTGTTTTTGTTTATTTCCCAGTGTAAAGGTAAATTCGTCGTCTGTGTCATCTGGGGCGGTTTGAGGGTTTAAGACTTCACCACCCGTGTTGAGGTTATTGACATCTTGCCTTTGTCGATGTTTCTTTGCGTTAGATAGACAGTATTTCGCAAAATGTCCAGATTTGCTGCAGTTATGGCATTTCTTGACGTATGCTAGACAGCCATACTTCCAATTTTGATGTGGATAGGTGCCTCCACAGTTTCTACACTGAATTGGTGTTTGCTGTGATTTGACGCTACTCTGTTGATGACGAGTACCATGTCTTGTAGGTCGGTGTTTGTTTTGATTGCTGCAGCGTTGGGAGTTGTATTGACTCTTAAATTCAAGATGATTTGTTGATTCTCACTTCCACGAATTTCTCGCTTCTTCTAGTTTACTGGGGCTAAGATCGGATTTTTCCAAGGTTTTGCCATACGTTAATATAGTTGTCAAATCAAGTTGTTCCGAAGTTCAATGGATGATTTGAGTTTTAATCTTGGTATCTTCGTCGTGGAATTTACATACAAAGGCTTTTTCTTTCAATCTGAGATAAAATTGGTCAAGAGATTCACCACTTTCTTGTTTCAACCGTCGGAAGTCGAATATAGCCATATCTTTGTTTTCGCTCAGTGAAAAATGCTCTGTAAGCCGTTGAATTGCGGAGTTGTAATCTGATCCTGTGTCTGGCGATGTAGCAAAAATATCGTTTGTTGCCTCTCCGACATATGTGAGGAGTAAAGCTCGTTTTATGGTTGGATCAAATTCTCGGAGACTTATCAACAAATTATCAAATCTCTTGTGCCACTTTCTCCATCTTGTACCCAGAGTTGTTCTGTCACTGTGTGGGTCGAAGGGTGGAAATGGCGGCAATCCGTTTCGTGGTACTTTTAATGTTGTTGATTGTTGATTTGAACTCGTAGTAGACTCGTGGGCTTGGTCTTCCGGGGGATCTGCTATCCTCGTCGCCATTGTAATATCTTGTATTTTGTTTTTAATTGTCTTCATTTACTTGTCTCCTTTGGTCTAGTCTAAACACACAAACGTTAATCTGAAAATTTGTTCTTCCTTTTTAGTCATGTGACATATCGTCATCAGTTAATTTAATTTCAATACTACAGGTGGTTAATAATGTTTATTCGTGTGATAAAGAATTTGACATCGTTTGCGGAACTTGAACGTCCACTGAGGGAATATGGCCCTTCGTGGCCGTTAAGCCAGGTTCACACTAGCGACATAAGCATAAGAACAAGTTCAATACGAAAACGCAGCATGACATTTCCTCTGGGACTTGCAAAGATAAAACAACAAGAATCTTTCTTTCTTTCCTCTTTTGTTCGGTTCCTGGCTTATGCTTGTACTATGATCTTATGCTTATGTTTACGACGATCCTTGTGTCGCAGGCTTGACTTCATTCCTTTGTTTTGCCTTTTGTTTTAAAGTGCCTCTAACACAATTTTGTTTTTTCAATCTATCAAATGTACCGTTTGTTTAGAGTGTTTTAGTGAAAAATAAATTATATTTGGATAAATTGTCGAGTTTTTATGGCTTGTTGAATCAAGCTTTTCATAGTTCAATGCCGTGGAAACCAGGAGTATGGGTCTAACTTTCGTTAGGACGTCACGCAAGGTAGTCGGCATTTAGCTTCGTTCTTCGATTTAATTCGTAGTTTACTTTACATGCTGCAATTTTGCTGTGTTTGTGGTTCGATTCGATCACTATAAAGGTCGGGTTTACTACCTTTGTTATCAGGTAACAGAGAATGTTTTCCAATGGGATTTGATCATGACGTCAACAATTTATATAAGTAAGATAAGCTGAAGGCGTAACAATGAGCAAAGTTTTAGTACTTCGTCTGTCATATAATTTATTCGAAGACAACGAAGTGGTTGAACAACCTTCCAACACATGTATTTATCCCAACTAGTGCAGATTTGGACAGACCCAAGTCTTCTTCAAGTCAATCCTAAGCCAGGCGAATGGCTGTTTGGAAGTAAATAGAAGCAAATGTTTAAGTAACGAAGGCGGCGGTCAACAGAATTCAAGGTCACAAGAAGAAGGATTTCGGTAACCAGCCAGGATTTCAGGGCGTTTAATAGAAAAGCAGGTAATTGGAATGCAACGAGATTTCATGTCAAAGATCTAGCTGTTGCTATACCCGAACGTAGTTCGATCTGCAGAATTTATGAGTTAATCGACGGCTTTTTATACTGCTGGCTCATTGACTAATTTCATCACTTTCATAGGCAACATGAAGCAAAGGAATATCTTTCCAATGGACAACATTTAAACCTCAACTCTTTCACTACGGGAGCTCTCCCTTTGACAAGTAAAATCGTCCGAAGTTAGCCAGAGCAAAACAATGGAAGTCTTATCACGTTTGGAAAGAGTTAAATTTGCATTTTTGGGGGGAGGGAGGCTTGTTCTATTTCCAACTGTGTTCTATGGACAGTGGCAGCATCTGAACTTTGCACTCATAGATATCGGTTTGTGCTTTGAAGAAAAAAGATCAAATTTTGTGCTACAAATAGCGCACGTTGGGGGTAACTCACTTTTGGGGGAATAAACTTCAAGTTCGGTTGTTCAAAGTATCGAGATTCTGGCGACAACGGAATAACCGTTTGAAGACCTTGAGCACAAAATTGAATGTCAGCCCAGAGACTTTGAATTCCGAGAGTTCGTTGTTTAAAGCTCGGACTGCTCGTCCAACGGATGAATCGTTGTAACTAAATAGCGTATTCCATTCTCTCGACAACTAAAATCAGATTATACTCTCCTAATTGCAGTATCTGGTTTATAACTCCCCACTCAGCTGATTAAATTTAATGTCAGTTGTTCGAAGCCTGGATAGCGCTCTTCACTCACAGTTGCTCAAGGGCGGATTAACCCACCGGGCTACCCGGCGATTGCCAGGTGGGCCCTCCCTCGGGGGGCCTCTTTGAGGAACGGGAGCTTCAATAGTCAAAAATCAAATTCCTAAAAAAATTATCTAAAAAGCACCTTGAATCGTTATTATTAGTTAGTGTACAAAGCCGACTGTTAAACTCTAAACTAAGTACCGAGAAGAGCATTACTAACAAAGTAGTCCTACATTCCTCAGAACTTCGCAGACCGTTGTTGCGTCAATAACAATCGTTAGCACTCACTGATGCCTTAGTTGAACGTCTTTTCATTGATATGTCTTTTGAATTTACATGTATGACAACGTCTTCAATATTGTACCAAGGTGAAGAAAATTTTGCGATGATGACGTCACAAAGAGTGGGCCCTCATGAACTATATCCCGGGCACACTCCAGCATGCTAATCCATCCCTGCGGGGGCTTATCAACTGAATAAAAACGATCTCCTTAACCCATTTCGGTTCATACCCGACTTTTTAATTTTACTTTGACGAACGCCAGATAATTTTACTCTGGCCAACGCCACACTATTTTACTCGTCAAGGGGAGACGTCTCGAGTTTGAATAACCGCCACCCAGTGAACACGAGTTCAAGTTGAACACTATAAAATTATTCAGCGAAATATTTGTCCACCTTACGGCCGTTAGCCTTTTGAAAAGGTGCTTTTGTTCTTGAGCGGTTCCTTCGCAGTATAAATTCAGAGAAGGTAAATTGAAACCGACTTAACCATTTAATGGCTGATTTTTTTTCATTCGTTCTTTGTTCTTTATTTGGATTCTTTTTTTCATATTTTTTTTTTTTTTGATAATATGTGGTTCTTAGGTATCCGGCATATCAAGGATACTTCGTGTTGAATCACTAAACGTGTAACTAGAAGTTTATAACCAGACCCTCATTTCTTTTGAAACAAATCTCATTTTACTGAATATTTGTATTAACAGGAAGTGTAACTATAGACCACTTGCGTTCATATGTTAAACAACCCATCAGGTGGACAACTTCAAAGCTCCGACGCTCAACAGATTGAATAAATGCCAGTGGTCTATAAGACCAGTTGTTGTAAGACATCAACTCTCCTAAAACTTCTGGTTTTATTTTTATATTGCTAACTAGTGTCCAGTCAGACAAGAAGTTCTCAAATACTCCTTACTGAATGAGACACTAACCGGCTAAAGTCTCCTGCACATGAACAAACCTGGTGAAGTCTTCATTTCTTCAAGTATAAGAACGGAAGACATCTTATTACAACAGCTAATTGGACTGGAGAGAGATTGGCCCTGGCCCATGTCATAACTTCAGGTATGTGTTGATTCATTATTTGGTGCCTGAAGTAAAAGTTTTCGATTCAAAATATTAGAAATACTATTGTTTTGTGAATTCAAGTAAAAATTATCATTGAAAAACTTTACACCCTCCTTACCCTATGTTATGTTTGTCTAGTAGCTTGTACAGAATGTTATTTAGGGAGCTGCAATAGGCCAGGGAATCGGGTGGGCATGTAGAGGATTTCGGGAGCAAATCATATGCGTCAGTCCTGTATGGAAGCCGGATAGCGGTGATAACTTGTACACCTCAGTAGAGGTGCTAAATTGGGAGGCAATATTCTTCTAGGTTTGCTTGTGCCCCCATGTCATGCGCAAGACACATCACTGGTGTAGAATAACCAAAGACAATGATAACATCAATTAATCATTCAAACCTACCTTGGACACACAAATCACTCATGCGCGCTATGTGTCTTAAACTGCAGACTAACACAGCTTTAAATTTCGGATGCGTCAAAATAATTTTTCATTTGTTTGAAATGTGCTTATAGGGACAGATGGCATTGATATTTTCTCAAATTAACACATATGTCGATTACTACATTTTAAATGTTTTTATAGGTTAAATAAAGAAAATACTTCCGATTATATGTTATATTGCATAAAAAGCTTTTGTTAGGCGGAAGAGGAGGTTGACTCAAGGAATTCGGCAACTGGGCATGTTTTGGACTATTTTACTACACGTTTCCTGTGTGTGGTCAACAAACTTCAATTTTTGCCTCCTCGCCTTCAGAAATGTGACTACGACCTTATGTTTCGCTTACAAAATCCCTTAACAGCAACAGTTTCTTCATTAATACAGAATGTGAACCGATATTACCCCAGCCAACAAATTTTTCAATCCAGCAACCATTTACTAGTTTGATTGATTTCATCTGCTGGATACGTTTACGTGAAAAGCATGACTCCTTATGTTTGTGCAAATTCTACATATTTCGCTTTTCACTAAAAAATTGAGGAAGTTTGATATACAAAGGCTAGAAAATCAAGGAATTCATTTACTGTGCTCGTATGAATACAAGCAGAAGCGTTTCTAGACTATTTTTGAGGAGTGTGGCTATTTGTATTTGAGACAAATTCAGCACTCACGCTTGTCCATATGAGCAGGTATATTTATATATTTAAGCGACTGATTTAATCTCGAATCCCAACCTCAGATTTCATGACTTACTTTCTATGCCTAGTCTTTTCGACTTCCTTATAACAACACAATGAAACAAATATCAACTTTGTACATATGTTAGCTGCTAAAAATATCAGATAACCCATCTTTTGGTCAAATATTTTATTATTTTCCACAAAGATCAGATTTTCCGACTACGGCCTAAGTGACAGTTCCCCGATTTATAGTTATTCTGGGTCCTCCACTAAATACAAGAAAATCATCCGAAAGTCTCATAAATTTTCTCTAATGCTTATGTTTTGCACGATGTGTTCATGCCTATAATTGTTATGCCTTTATTAATGACTTCCATACATTACTACTAATCTACGCACATGTTGGCTTCTGCAAAATTTCTACGTCTCCTCTCACGCGTACTATAAAATCATTCCAAGATTTAACATTTCCTTCGTGCTTGGATAGACAATTACCTGAAATTTCCAAGATTTCTCTTTCTGTGAGAACTTTATTCCAGATGTTAAAGTCGGTCATTTCTCCTTGAACCATTTGTTCGACATCAAAGGCTCCTCTTTCCACGTCTTGATCCTGCCCTAGGACACAGGTCCCTCCTCCTATTATTGTTTTCCCACTCTTAAAACCATCACCATGGTCTACAATCTTTCCATCTTTGAAAAATTTGTACTGTCCATATTGACTTGACCAGGTAAAACAGATCGGGTGCCATTTTCCGTCGTTGATCTTCCCTCCTGAACGAATACTTCTGAAATAATATTTAATTATAAAAGTCGAGAAACGGGATTAACGACTCAGACAAACGATTTAATGTAATTTGGCGTGAAATACTGATTGGTATTCTCGATGAGAGTATTTCACAATGGTGATTTTAATGGAGAAAACAAAGGAAACTATAGATTAGGAGAAGCCTAATCTTAAACGTTCCCAATTTTTTTTTCCTGTACGTTTTTTTACTTAAGGTTTTTCTACAACGTATCGACGAAGGAGCAAGGCGAGTGCAAAAATGCCGAAGTACTCTTCCATTAAAGACCGTCAAAAGAAGTTAAAAAGAAATTTATTATTCAACTTTTTAGTGCTTCCTTCATCGCTTGTTACGCTTTATTTGTTTTGTGAAATGGTGGATTCATTTAGGGTTTATGAAGGGCTATGATATCTTTTTTCCATACCGTTCCTCTAAATTTCAGCTTAAAACAATCGAGGGAAAAGATTTCTCGACGTCTAAATAAGCAGTTTGTTGCTAATCCTTTTTAAAATGTAGTTGAACCTGGTTTGCTTGGCTTCAAATCTGTTCGGAAATTTTTCGGTTACAAAGGTGCCGGAATGCATGCAGGAAAATTTATTGCAAGTTATGGCAGACAGTCAGTGCGCGTTGCAAACCGACCGCATCATGAGCTCAGCCTTGTCATAAATATATGTTATTGGCCTGGGTAAAAGTTTGGACAAAAAGATATTGATTGAGTTCAAATTTTAGTGGTAAAGAACAACCCAAAGGTGTTGTCCTATCCAGCAAAACCAGTATGAAACTAACATCCTATCTCACACAAAAGAGCTCAGTCTTGACGGGATTCATTTATCCTAACAATATTTCGTGGAGAAAAGAAAATACTGACAAGACTAATTTGAAACATTTTCCAACGAAACAAACTACTTTTAAAAAAGCTATTTTCACACTTCAGCGAATGTAACCACTATTTCCTGAGGCAATGAGACTTCGCTTTTCGAATGTCAGTTCACAATATATATATTGAAAGAAAAATAAAAAATGTGTTATAAAGAATTTTTGGAGTAAATATGGCTTTTCAAAAAAAGAAGACTTGGCTATCACTTCTTATTTTACTTGTCACTCTCGTCTTTACCTGTTAATTTGCAGCGATATTTTATAATGTCATGAGGTATATTTTTTTATTCAATTAAAAATTCCGTGCTTTTGGATTTCCTACTTTTTCTACTTACTTCGACTGGGAGCAGTTTATTGAAGCCGTCAACTGATTTTGATCATTTATTAAAAATTCGTTGTCATCTCTAGGCACTGCGTATGATATATAATGAGCTTTTCCCTTCGTCTGATTTGTTTTAACCCAGAAACACGCAGTAAGTGCCGTCATATTTGGTGCTCCCTCAGATATCAAGTAATCTGAGATATTTCTTCTATGGAACAACATGGACAGTTTTCCACCTAAATTTAAGAACAAAAAAGACAGGAAAATGAGAAAAACTTCCACAGTCGGTAGAGCCAGCTATGCAAAAAATATGTGCTCTCACATATGAAAATGTCATATGTCCAATCTAAGCAGTGGTGGAGGAGACAAGTGTGGGTTGGAGGGCAAAACCTTTCTGAGGCTCCTTTGTGTATGGAAAGGGCACTCTCAAAATAGATAACATCTGTCATACCAGTTCTTTTGACATGAGGTTTGCATTTTACACCTTTTTCTCTTTTTTACACCTTTTTCAGAAAATATACTATCATTACCGCCAACCTCAAACTCATTAGCTCAAAAATACATTCATTTTATTCAATCGACATTCACTAGCGTAGATACGCAATCATTTGCTTCGAAAGGCATTCCATAGCGCCAACAGACGACCATTAACACCATCCTACTATACATTGCAGATAATAAAGTTTCAATTAGGCAAGATATTTCCCTTGTGTAAATGAAATTTTATTATCCCTAATGTATTATTAGAATAAGGTTAATGGTCATTTGTTGGCGCTATAGAATGACCTTTGATGTCATGCCATCATGACATAAATAACAATTTAGGCAAATTTAAACAAGCTAATACCTAAAATAAATTTCCCTTTTCTTCTTGTGCTCTGGACCCGTGCGCTTTACACACCCTTACTACCCTGTAGTTGAGCCACAGTCTTCAATGCTGGCTAACTCAAGTTGCAACATCTGTCAGTGAAGCACTTCCAATGGAAAAGCGTCTATTTGTTTTATTCAGTTCTAAAACCGTCTTTTATTTGACAACTTTTCGCCGAAGGTGAACAGAATATTGTTGAATAGTCCAGCAATTTTCAATTATTGTTTTAGTATAATTACACAGGTGATTAATTAAAAGTAAGTAGTAAACTAGCACTTTTAAAATCTCCTCGGTATCATTTACAAAGACAGCCGCCATCTTGCTTCTGAGCCTTTACTATTATATTTACCTGTAGATGAATATCGACATTTACGACGTAATTTTCTGGCCAATCACCACGAGGGATATTCAATAATCACCTGTTTAATTATATTGGCGCATAACTTGAAAGCTGATAGATTATGCGAAACGTTTCATTCTCTTACCACCGTTACTGCAAATTACTTTTCTTGGAACACTTTTGTCTTTCCATATCCAGAACTCTTCACTCTTATTTCCTTCACTGTTATTACGTTGCTCCAAAATATGTTCACATGAGCGACCAGGATTTTGGTAAGAGCCAATCTAAAGTAAAAAGGTATGAAATCTTGGTGATATCACAGTAAGATTGTCACTCTAACCGTTAAAGTTGTTGTCAGTCCCATGCATCTTTAATTATTATCATTTCCATTGCCACGTTCATCTTCTCCTCCAGCAACAAAGACGTTGCCTGAAAGTGTGCATAAACTATTTAATGGACTACTTCTAACATGTACAAAAATTTCACATGCAGTTTGTCGTAGGAAAATAATATTTCATAATTGAATTGTTTCAATTTCGTACGTGAAAATGTTCAAAATCCGTATTTTTTCACATGTGAAATGACATGTAGAATTGTTCTAAGGGAACGTTTGACAATCTCTTCGATAATGATAACCAAGCTGGCATTGAGACACTCAAGAACTAAGGTCGGTGTTTCCAAGCTTAGATAATTTGCAGTCTAGTGGATAATTCCCAGTTTAAATTATAACATTTTTCCCGACAAGGGCTACTTAGAACATAGACGTTGCATTCATATTATTTGAGATAAAGTTTGAGATTTAGCTGAGATTTGGCATTGGGAGTTGATATTGGGAGTTGGCGTGCTGTCTAAGTTACGTTCAACGTCGTATTCATCAGCCGTTAAAGTTTAGCCAGGTGCACAAGCTTGTAGTATTTCAGTCGTGCTTATTCTTTTCATTTTATTTTGGGTTCATTCTTGTCCTTGTCACTTTTAATGACCATTTTTATCGATCAATAGTGCCGTAATGCTTTATTTTTTGTCAGTACTGTGATGGTAAATGTGATTCATCTGCGGGTAAATGATATCCCGGCATTCATCCATGATTTGTTAACAACAATTGGAAGATCTGAGGTCCAGGATGTAAGATCTGATATCTGGATGGACTAACCTTTCTGATAACATTCTCGCAATCTTAAATGCCGCTGAAACGTTCCTAAATAAGAGATGGTGTGCATTGCGGGCTACATAATTTCTGTACTTTTGTTAAAACAGAAAATACTTTATTTAAGTCGTCTTGTAAACAGGAGATGAATTCAAGGCAAAAGTAGGAAGGCGAAGGTGGGCAAAAAGTTAATGAGGATTTCTTTGTATGCTGAAAATTTTTCAATTTTCTGCAATGCTCCTCAATTCAAAACATTGTTTTTGACCAAACAGTAAGTGGCTATTGCCAAGTCTTTTTTCTCTTTTAAATGCACCCTTCCTAACGTCGTTCACTCGCTTGGACAAAATCCTCTCACGTCAGGAAGCGTATTTCTACTACTAGCCATACTAATCTATTAAAAGTCTGATCCCAATGGTAAAAAGTTAATAAAAAGACTAAGTTAATCATTCGATAAAGGAAATGGCATTCTAATGGATATCGTGGTGATACGGGGGTTATTCAATGAGGAAGGTCGTTTTATGGCATGATTAACTTTCAGATTTATAACCGTTCATATTTTGCTTGCAATATCCTCACCTTTCAAAAGTTTCCTTCCAAACAAGGATTGGTATAATGATTAGTCCGTGCAAGAACAAGATTGGTATATGTTGATATAAAAATTGGTACTAAAGTCAGTCTATAAAAATTTAATACTCATACGCGTTCAACGATTTTGGAGATTTTTCCACCTTACTTCCACCTTCCCAGTTCCACAAGACTGATAAAATGCATCCGCTTCAAAAAAAATTTAAGAACTTACCGGCGCTTCTATGACGTTTTCATCTTCATAATAACCAAAACCGTATTCTGAGGTCATAAAATGCTCATAGTTTTTGTGTGTGTTGTTATTCAGTTGACATATTTTCGTTTCCATCATCTCAACATATTTGTAGTTGTAGGATTTACAATCTATGTTGTCAATACATTCTTTGAGGCATTCTCCGTTATTTTTCACGTTATGTGTTGCGATAGTACGTCGAGATAGTCTCCAGCCTGCGAAATTTATATCTAGTTGTGCTCGGAGTAAGGATTAGGAATATAAAGCTCCTTTGAGCTTTGAGATCATCTGTCTAGATAGATTACGCATTTATCAAACTGAGTTAGATTTTCACTCACCCTGTGGGGTGATCTCTAACCTCAAAGCAGCTACCTTTGTCCTACAGGCAAGCATAGTGCATTCATTTTATAAGTTGAATGCATAGGCAGCAAGCATATCCATGCATCAGTCGAGATAATGCTCATTTGCTACTTTCGATGTGCTTCTGACTCGCGGCAGCTCAATGGTTCAAGTTACTCAAGAATAGTCAGAACTCGGAAATTGTCTCGACTCGTGTCAAGTGCTCAGAAGAAATCTTTATAAAAATGTCCTCAAAGTGAAAACTAAATTTTAAACAGGAATGGTTGAGATTTCTCTCGTCGAGAAAGACTAGCTACTAACCGTCACAAAAGGTTGAACGGAACTGTACAGTGATGAACAAAGAAGACAATATAAGTAAAAGTTATAAACCGTGACCGAGGTGTTTAAGCCCGAATAAAATAATAAAATAAATAACCTACTTATATAATCGTTGGTGAAGTTTCGAAAGGGGTAGTTAACTTGCCCGACGAACGTATAGTAATGGCGAAATTTCGGTGAAGTTCATGGATATCTTTATGAGGCGTATAAGTTAGTTATAAACCTCTCCAGAACAAAAGAAACTGAGCCAAAGATGATATAATGATGCTTATTTGTCCACGATACAACTTCTTGAGATGTATTCCTTTTAAAAAGCTCAATTCGGGTTATTACCTGTATCTCTCTTTGAGTACTCATTATGCTTATGCTTAGGCTCACGTGTGAACCAGGCCTTAGGACTACTCGCCAATACAAGTTACCTTTTCTACGATCTCTCACGGATCGTACCGACAATTTCACGAAAATGAAGATTCGCCAATGTTCGCACTATTGAGTAAACCTTGTTCCTGTTTTCATCATAGCGTTCGGCAAATGTGGATCATGAGTGTGCCTGGCAAAGTCGGGTTCACTAACTTCCTATGAGCGAGCAAAGAATGTTTTCCAATGGGATTTGATCATGACGTCTATAATTTACATGAGTAGTATAAGGTAAAGGCTTAACAATACCTGTAATTTATTCGAAGACGTTGAAACGGTTGAGCTGCCGTCCAACTTGTGTATTTATTCCAACAGAAGCAAATTCTCACAGATCTAAGACTTAGAGGAAACAAGTCAATCTTAAGTGAGCAGAATGGAAATTTGGAAGTAAATAGAAGCAAATGGTGGAAGAACGAAAGTGGCAAGTCAGGAGAATTCAAGGTCACAAAAAGAAGGCTTTTGGCCTCCAACCAGGATTTCAATAACGTTTTAAAGAGAAGCAGGTAATTGGAATGCATCGAGGTTTCATATCAAAGATTTGTTGGCATAACCGAAAGTAGTTCTATCTGCAAAATTCCTGAGAGTTAATTGATGGCCTTTTAAATTGTTGACTCATTGACGTGATTTCATATGTTTCATCGGCTACACCAAAGGAATATCTTTTCAAATGGACAACATTTAAACCTCAAATCATTCACTCCCGAAGCTGTCCCTTTGACAAGTAAAATCGTCCAGCGTTAGCTAGAGTAAAATAATGGAAGCCTTATCCAGCTGGGAAAGAGTAAACTTTGTAATGTTTTGGGCTTTTTCTATTTGCTAGCTCTGTTGGACAGGGACAGCCTCTTGACTATGTACTTTTCGATTAGATTTTATCCTCGGAGTGGCACTTGTGGGGGATAACTAACTTTTCGGCGAATAAACTTCAAGTTTGGTAGTTCAAAACATCGCGATTCTGTTGCCACTTGACTAGCCTCAGTTCCTTGGGAACGGAGTGGCGGTTTAAAGACCTTAAGAACGAAGTTGAATGTCAGCCAAGAGACTTGGCATTCCTGGAGCCCGTTGTTTAACTCGTTCAGGTCCATACACGATTTTGGTATTTTATCTCTGACTAACCCCAGACGAGTTTCTTTTTCAAGGGAAGACCTTCTAGACAGTAAAGAGGTAAGCTTGCATAACTTGTTGAACAGGTGAGTCGTCAATGATTGAATAATGAATTGTAATTTAACAACGCTATCCATTCTCTCAACAACTGATATAAGATTTTATTCTCCGAATTCCACTATATGGTGCATAACTCCTCACCCTCAGCTAATTAAATTTAATTTTGGGTTGAAGCGAGGATAGCGCTCTTCACTCACTGAGGCTTATCAACTGAACAATATCTCCTAAACACATTCCGGTCCATACCCGACTGTTTAATTTTACTTTGTCTAACGACAGAAGATTTTATTTGTCAAGGGGAGACGTCTCCTGCTTTGAACAACCAATCTAATTGTTGCTTTCGGTTTCGCATTGAACAGGAGTTGAATTTGAAGAAATCATTCAGTTAAGCGTTTTTCCGCCTAAACAGCCGTTAAGGCTTTTTCAAAAGGTGCTTTACTTTTACGGTTACTTCGGAATGTAAATTCCGAGAAGATCAGTTGAAACCGACTTAACCAGTTAATGCCTGATTCATCCTTTTATTTATTTTTTCTTTATTTGGGCTGTTTTTTCTTTCTTTTTTTTTTTACCATTTGTCGTCCTTAGGTATATGACATATTGCAGATATAAGGCGTTAAATGACTAAACCTTTAACGAGAAGCTCATAACTTGACTCATTTCTTTTGAGAAACTCTCAGCTCGCTGAATATTTCTATTAATAGGAAGTCTAAAAATAGACCACTTGCATTCATATGCTAAACAACCCAATTGCTGAACAACTTCAAAGTTCTGACGTTCAACAGATCGAATAAATCCAATTAGTCGATAAGACCATTTCTTGTAAGACGTCATCTCGCCATAAACTTTTTCTGATCTCATTTGTATATCGTTAATTAGCGTCCACTCAGACAAGAAGATTATAAAAACTTTTTCCAGACGCTAAGCGGTCTCAGTCTCCTGTACGTAAACAAACCTGGTGAATTCCAGCATTTATCCCATTTTTAGAAAGGAAAACGTCTTATTTCAAGGAACGATCCCGGAGTTTGGCTTTCATACGTAACGACATCAGGTATGTTGATTCATTTTTTGGTTGCGTACGTCACAAATCGTTTAGTGTGGATATTTTAAAATCCTGAACATTTCTGAAACACGAAAAGATACAGACACAAGGAAATCGGTATTATTCATGACGGCTAAATATAATGAAAAATTTATTTACTTCCTATACAATTCAACAACTGGATTATGTGCTCAAAATTTCTCAGTTGAATGTTGACGAGGGTAAACACCAACTATCATTTCATGGAAACTGACAGCGAATGATCTAATTCTTTTCGTAACAACTAATAGACTTTTTAGCTGATAGTAAATTTCTACTGAAAGGAATAGACTTTTTCTTCGCACCTTGCCTACCTCAATAACGACCACTATTCCGACATATGGGTCGTGATTCCTAAAAGAAACAGAAATTTTTTTGTTGTACAAAAGAGTATCATCCTTAACTCTATTTGTTAGAAATTTGGTAACTATAAAATAATAACGTGTAGCCACTAGTAACACGGATGTAGATTACGACATTTTAAATATCTTTGTAGGTTTAATAAAACAAATGTTTCCGAGTATACCTTATATTACATGAAATACAGTGGAAGATTGGAGGAACTCGATTCCATGATGAACAATATGCAATGTAACTCCAACTATTTTTTTCCCATTCAGAATAAGTCAAAGTTGAATTCTTAAGCGATTTTTGGAAAAGAAGGGGTAAAAGGGACACAATAACATATCACGTGACTAACCAATTTCACGCAAACTTACTATCGAAAAATGATGCGAAACAAGCAGTGTGATCCCGTCTTCCACAATACTTTTGAAATATGTTAATGTAGAGGAGACAATGAATAACCATGGAATATTCCTGATGCTAAGTTGTTTGACTCCCAGATCGTTCATAAAAGAATGAAACATACCATACCATGTTTCACATTGCTTTGAAATCGTTCATTCCTCCTATTTTGTTGTTACATTCTTTTAATTGGAAACTTGCGATAGATACTCACACGTCTGACGAATGTGCTTTTCTGAAATTAGTTTTTTTTTTGTTAGTCTTTTTTTTTTTCATTGAACGATCTTGTCTTCCCTCTTCTTTCGTACAATACAGCTGATATTGATCTTGTTAAAATAACACCTTTTTCACTCCATGATGTTGGCGTGAATTCGTAAAACAACATAACCTTAGCTTGCTGAAGCAGAAAAGGAGATTGACTCCTCGAGAATTCGGCAAATGGACACGTCTTGCACTATTCTTCCACAAGTTTCCTGTGTGTAGTCTAAAATTTTTGTGTCCTTTGCTTCTGAAATCTGACTACGGCTTTGCGTTTTGCTTACAAGATGTCTCAACAGCCCCAGTTTCCACAGTAACAATTATTCGTCGTGGACTGATATTACACAAGTGAAAAAATTGTTAGCCCTCCGATAACAAACCTTCTGTATTTAAGACAAATTGTAATATCAACTCAAGCATGTCCATATGACCACGTATGCCAGATATAAAGTAACTGATTTTACCTTGAAGTTCATACTCAAATTTCATGACTTCCTTATTCTGTCTAGTCTTTTCGACTTCCTTATAACAACACAATACCGAAAATTTTAATTTCATATCTACGTTAGCTACTAAAAATATCAGACAACACCTAATTCGATCAAATATTTTATTGTTTTCCACTAAGGTCAGAATTTTCCGACGAAGGCCTAAGTTACAGTTCCTCAACAAATAGTTATTCACACTAGCAGGGGATGTGGGTGATCGTCCCTCACACCTCTCTAGGTCCGCCTCTAATTACAAGAAAACTGATCGAAAATCTCATCATTAATTTTCTTTAATGCTTGTGTTTCTCGCGATGTGTTTATGCCTATAATTCTAATTCCTTTATTTATGTCTTCCATACCTTTTTACTAATCTACGCACATGTTGGCTTCTGCAAAATTTTTACGTCTCCTCTAACTCCAACTATAAAATCATTCCAAGATTTAACGTTTCCTTTGTGCTGGGATTGACAATTGGCTGAAATTTCCAACATTTCTCTTTCTGTGAGAGCTTTATTCCAGATGTTAACATCGCTCATTTCTCCTTGAACCATTTGATTGACATCGAAGCCTCCTCTTTGGAAGTCTTGATCATGTCCTAGGATCCAGGTCCCTCCTCCTAGTATTGTTTGCCCACTCATAAAACCATTACCATTCTTTACAATCCGTCCATCTGTGAAAAATTTGTACTGTCCATATTGACTTGACCACGTAAAACAGATCGGGTGCCATTTTCCGTCGTTGATTTTCCCTCCTGAACGGATACTCCTGAAATAATATTTAATTATAAATCGATAAATGGAGTTAAAGACTCAGATAAATGATTTCATGTAATTTGGCGTGAAATAATGAGTAGTATCCGCGATGAGAGTATTTTAAAATGGTGAGTTTGATTGGGAAAACGAGGGAAACCATAGATTAGGGAAAGCCTAATCTTAAACGTATCCCAAATCACTTTTTTTCTTGTACGCTCATTTTACTTGAGATTTTCCTACAACCTAACCACGAAAGAGCAAGGAGAGTGCAAAAATATCGAAGTACTCTTCCGTTAAAAACCAACAAAAGAAGTTAACAAGAAATTTATTGTGAGACTTTTTAGTGCTTCCTTTATTGCTTCTTGCGTGTTTTTTTGTTTTGCGAAATGGCGGTTCATTTAGGGTCACTTGTTTTTATGAAAGGATATGATATTTTTTTTCCATACAGTTTTCTTCTTAGAACAATCGAGGGAAAAGATTTCTCGACGTCAAAATAAACAGTTTGCTGTTAATCCTTTTTAAAATACACTTGAACCCGGTTTGCTTGGCTTTAAATCACCTCGGAAATTTTCCGGGCCAAAAGGTGCCGGCATGCATGCGTGAGAATTTATTACAAGTCAGGGCAGACAGTCAGCGCTCGTCGCTTTGCAAACAGACCGGATCATGAGTTCAGCCATGTAATTAGATATATGTTATTAGTCATGATAAAAACTTGGATAGAAAGATATTGATCGAGCTCTTTTTTCATTAGTAAGAAACAACCTAAAATCGCTGTTCTATCCAACGAAACAATAATGGTGACAGGATTTATTTATACTAACTACATTTCGTGAAGAAAAGAAAATACTGACAAGACTCATTTAAAACAGTTTCCTACCAAACGAACTAGTTTAAAAGAAGCCATTTTCACAGTACAACGAATGTAACCACTAGTTCCAGAGACAGTGAGACTTGGCTTTTCCAATGCCAGTTTATAATACATGTATTGAAAAAAATTTTTAAAAATGTGTCGTTAAAAATTGTTGAAGTTAATGCAGCTCTTGAAAGATAGAAGACTTGGCTCTCACTTCATATTGTAGTTGCCTCTCTCGTCTTTTTCTTTTGATTTGCAGCGATTTGTTATAACGTGATAACGCCAGGAAGTTTTTTTTTTTCAATTATAAAAATTGCGTGGTTTTAAATTTTCTGCTTTTTCCACTTACATTTCTCCGCGCTTTATTGTAGCCGTCAACTGAAATTGATCAAACACTAAAAATTCGTTGTCATCTCTGCCCACTGCGTATGATATATAATGAGATTCTCCATTCGTCTCATTTGCTTTAACCCAGAAACACGCAGTAATTGCCGTCATATCTGGTGCTCTCTCAGATATCACGTAATCGGAGATGGTTCTTCTATGGAACAATATGGACAGTTTTACACCTGAAGTTAAGAATAAAGAAGACAGGAAAATAAGAAAAACTTCCACAGTCGGTAAAACCAGCTATTCATGCAAAATATCGTATGACCAATCTAAACCCTATCTTTTCACATGAAAATACCACGAATGAAAAGAACGAGTAATGCAACAGCCGCTCAGTAAACAGCTCCCAAAAGGCGCAGGAAAGATAGTATGATAAAAAGAAATAAAAAACAAATACTTATCTTTTTAGTAACTAAAGCAATTAAAAAGGTTTAAAAATTTTTGTGTGTGTGACAATCAACAACAGTAATATACATCAAAAAAAATGTCTCTGTTCTGATTGGCTATGAGCAGTGCAATTTCAAGGTAACGGCGTGCCGAAAACCAGGTAATAGAGTAATTTGCATTGAAGTACTTTTGGGCACTGTACTCCGTAATTCATGTGTATTATTAAATATATATATATATATATATAGATATGGATATAGATATAGATATAGATATGTATATATATATGTTTATATATACATGTATGTATATATAGTTAGAAATTCGATTTTACTTTGCTACACGTTTCACCACTTTTTCGTGGTTCCTCAGGCTAATTTCAATTACATGTGTTTTGTGACGTCATTAATACTGTTTGCATATAACTAGACCAGTGACGGTAATTATTACGTTATAAATTAGCATTTAGAGTAGGTTTGAACTTCTCAATGAACTATTGTTCCTTTGCTCTCCGCTCGTAGTCATCCTCGAGTGACATTTTGTAGAAAGGGAACACTGTAAATTTCATTTTTTTGCCCTTGGCACATCGTGCGATGTGTGCATTCACTGGTAGTATTTGGTATCCGTTTTCTCTGATCTGTTGCCCATGCAGTGTCATCCTTTCCCGTAATCGTAATTTTCTTTCTCCGATGTAATTCTCTCCGCATCCCGTGCATGTCAAAACATACAAAAAGAATCTTGTATTGCAGTTCATACTATTTTTGACTTTGAATTCCTTATTTGTTGACTTGAAAGTAAATGTTTTCCCCTATATTAATTGTTTGCATGATATGCATCTTTCATCCCCGCATTTTCATACGATTCTCTCTATTTTGTCGGCAAATTTGTATCTTTTAGGTATATGCTTTAAGTTTGCTGGTTCTCTCGTACTGTAGACGATACTCGTTCCTCGTAAAGCAAGTTTTACGCGTGGGCTGTTTTTTCAACATGATCAAGCCAATCTCAATAATTGTTTTTATTGTTGGGTTGTTTGGATTCAACATATATATATAATTAGTTATATATATCATAACGTCTCGTACAATTTGAAAAAACCTGTAGTAGTGAGTTTTTCAAAGACCTCAAATAGCACCTGTTCTTCTGGTACGTGCCTTTTTGATAGTCTTTTAAAATCTCATGTGTGTATGTTTTCTCCAAACTGCTCTGGAAACCATGATTAAGCCTGTACAAACAGCATTGCAGGGTGTGAAAGAAGATAGGTTGCTCGAAGTAACTACAAGTCTGTCGGTAAATTAGGCGACAGACTGCGACACACCTCGCCCACTTAACCCTTTCCGCTCCGAGATGTCTCCCCTTGACCGGTATATCCTCTAGCGTTAGCCAGAGTAACTTAGAAGTCAGGTACCAACTGAAAAAGGTAAAATAGTCGCGATAGGACATAGTTGCCATAATGTAAAAACATCATATTGGTTGTGTAATTTTGATATAAATTATTTAGAGGACACCGAAGCCAGGTACTGGAATAAAAATACTAACTTTTCCAAGAACATCAATTTTTTTCTTATTTTCTTTTTTCTTCCAGTTGTCTTCGCTTTCTTCTCTCATTTTTTCTCTTGTTCTTACTGTCCGATACATCAGACAAAGGGTTAAACATTTTCTTTGTAATCTTTCTACAATATACGCCGTCACGTGGGGTATTACATTTTAATCACGTGCTATGTTCAAACGAACTGATGACGTAGAATCCTGAACAGACAATTTATCACTGTAATAATTCCAGCAAATATAAGATTTGTCAAGTCGCAAATCCTTTGCGAGTCGCATTTCTAGGAAACGAAGATGGTTCTCAGTAACGTGGCCGTTATTCAGTGATTTGGCTGTAGGGTGTTTCCAAAGGAGTTCAATTTTGTCGCAATATCCAAGTTTCTTCGTTGTCGATTCAAAGATCTTGGTTGCAATTTCGTCCTCTACCGACAAGAGGCTTTTCCTGTCGTACTTAAAACCAAAGGACTCAGTTTCCCATCACTCTTGCACTTGTGTGTGGAGGTCCTCGTCTCGAGTTGATACGTGAACTTTCAGTTCCCTTTGTTGGGTTAGGTAAGTGGGCAGCAACCGCTTATCCGAGAGTTGTACGAACGGCACGGGGGGTGCCTTTGGGGCCAGTCTGAACTTCTGAAGGAACAATAAGGTCGAAGACGTCCGCACCCAAAAGTACGGTTGCTGGTCTTCCATCCACTTTAGGCAGATTAATGTCAGCATAATGAGGCCATTTTGTCTTTTCTCGTGGCATGTCGATGTCCATCTTTGGAAGGTTTAAGTCTCTCACAGTCCACGCTTTTTCCACCGAATGCCGTTCATATTGACTCAATCGCGGGCTGATTTCGAAGATTACGATCTGAGAAGTAAAAACGCTCCGCTGTCTAATGCCATTGAGAGTAATTTTCTTTTCAAGGCCGCAAAGACCAGCTTTTCGGGCGATGTCAGTTAGGATCAACGAGCAAGTATTGCCCATGACCAACATGGCGTACGTGACGATGCTTGCGGCCTGCCCGTGCAAGGTCACAGGAAGTGCTTGGAGCAGGACCTTTGACTGGCATGGCTCGTGAGACGAGAGTGTTCCCCAGATTGTGGCTTGCCGTGTACTCGTCTGCCGCCATGGATTAGAGTATGATGTTTCTTTTGGCATTTGTAGATTCGGCATTGGACTGGTGTTGGGCACTTTCGAGAAATATGTCCGGCATTGAGGCAGCTAAAGCAGAGTTGAGTGTTCTTCGCTGCTTCAGTACCTTCGTCAACTGATAACTTGGCAAACGTTGGACATACTTCAACAGAATACCTGCCCTCCTTTGCAGGGCACGAAAATGCCCAGCAAATGTGCTACCATCTGGATGACTTCCTCCCTTCTTTTCTACGACGCCTTTTCCTTTTTTTGTTTGCGTCGGTAGGAGATCGTGGGCATTAACTTGTAATTGTAGACGGCGTATTCGTTCCACTTCAGGAGCAAGGTCGGTGGCAGATTCTCGACAGCGACTTTAGTCCTGCTAGATGTGCGAAAATCAACATCGTATCCAATCTCTTGGAAAGTCAATAAGACGTTGTTAGCGCACGTAATCTTCCGGCATTGTTTTTCTCGACAGGAGTCAATTTGGTCAACTTGTCCTGTTGGAATCAAATAAAAATGCTGGGTTTTGCCAAACCGATCTTCAAGGACTTTTAACGTCCGATGATTCATTTGTCCGTAGTGTGAAAACCAGCAATGGATGCTTTTGCTATACCTGTGACAATTTGCTATAAGTGGGCCATCTTTTTGCTAAGAGACATTTGCGAATGGTGAATAATTGCTCGAAACATCCCACTCCAATCCGCACATTTCAGTATCTCCATCAAACTTGTTGAACGATAACTTCGGAGTAGAGTTTCGAAAGAGCGGCTAATTTCCGGGCATCGAAAATTCTAGCATCATTGGCGAAATCTAATCCTGACTATCATGTGCACCTACTTCTGTGAAGTTCGCTATCCACAAGTAGTTAACTTTCGGGTGGTTCTTGTTTTCCTTGCTGTCACCTTTGCTAGAGTATGCGTTGTTAGTGTAATTTTGCTTGGCGTTTCTATCAATAGGATTATCGTGCGCTTTACGGCCTTTAAACTGTTCGATTCCGACCTCCCATCGAGCAACTCCAGCATTTTCCATTGCGTCGAATTTCTCGTCGTCAGTCATGAAGTCGTTCCTTTAAATCATTTGAAACTCTCGACTCTCTTTCACTGAGCTCCCTCTCGTGTTCAACTCGAGCTATAACCTCTTGAGACTCTTGTCGGCTCCTCCGTTCTTCCCTCTGTGTTCGGAACGCTAAGCTGTAACGTTCTAATTCTACAAGTTATTCTCGACATTTCCGCGCTCTTTCTTTCAAGTCTTCCTCTGCCTTTTTTTTCCGTCTTTGTGTCCCGCAGATATTTCCTTTGCTTGCTTACTTTTGAGCGCCATGAGTTCAGCCTTTCGATAAAGTTCGGAGGCTCTTTTGGTTGATTGGTGGGTTTTGGGCTCCGATAATTGGCTCACTTGCGACCACAATACGCGAGCCGGCGATGATCGACGGTGGTTCTTAATTACGTTCCTCAAGATGTCCTTTAGTTTGCAGGATGGCGTCTTTAATATTGTTTTCGATTTCCAAAAGCCAGTAAGCCACTGCATCATGCTCCCTTTTGGGTAATAGTCGGTAGAGCGGTCCATTGCATAGGTCAGATTCTTTGACACGATCTTCCATTGCTCTTACTAGTTCTCGAATATATGTGCTACTCCCCGCAACTTTAACCGCTGAATCGATTTTGACGTAAAACGAGTAATGCTTGACTTTAGTTGTCCTCTCGCACCATTAATCTCGTTGATTTCTGCTTCAGAATTGTCGATTTTTATCTATGTAATATCGCGAAGAGGTTACATCGTTGGTACTCAACATTGTTCAATGTTCTGCGCTCTCGGTTTAATCAGCGTGTTGATCTAGCGCTGTGGACGGTTTTAGGACTGTGTTTTCTTCGGATTTTCTACACTATACAGGTTCATATCCGGCTCGGAGGATCAAATGTTTAATCCTAAACGACAAACATGCTCATACAAGCAATAGTTCCAGCGATTTATTCGCGAGACGCGTTCTCATTGAAGAACGATACCAAAAAAGGAGGGGGGAAATCTAACAAAACAAAATACCTTTCGACCAGGGATCACACCCAGGAAACTAAGAGCAAGTGCGCTATTGGTTAAATCAAGTTAGATTAATCAAAGGTGCAATGAACTAAAGTGCAAGTTTTAGTGCTGGGAAACACCATTAGTTTGAGAGCTACCAAAGAAAAAACAAACAAAATACAGTGGAACCTCGTTAATACGACCACCGTTGGGCCGAAAAAATTTGGTCGTATTAAAGGGGGTGGATCAAAAACGTAACCAATGTTTTTTATTCAAATGACGTCATGGCAAACAGAGTCAGATTTCAATTAGCATAACGCTAAAACCACAAAATAATCCACAAATAAATTTTCTTAACTGAACACAACTCAACAAAATTAACCAAATCAGATGAATAACCTTAATAATAAGCCCTTATATTAGTTTTTTAAATTTCTTTAGGTTTGAAAAAATCTTTAAGCTTCCGTTGGTTATTCCGACACTCAAGCCAATCGGTTTGAGCTTGGCAGATTACTCTGGCGAGCTCATTTGCTGTTTTTGAATTTCCTTTGTGTTCGAGAAAATCCAAAGCATCCTACATTGAGGATATTGCCGCTCGATACGAGGATAGTTTTGGCGCTACCTGGAGCTCTTCAACCTCATTACTGTCCTCGTGATTTTCTTCGCTTGCTGTGTTTGAATCGATTTGATCACGTCCTACTTGCCGAAAAAAGCTGTCTTCCCAATTGTCTGGAAGTTCTTGGCAAAATGGTGCATCAAGACATCCATTTCCCACTTGTCTCAATGAAACTGTATTGTCTTCATTAGTTTCGTTTGCCAATATTTGAACTGCAACAAGTTCGCTTGCAAGATCTGCAAATGGATCAACGTCTCTGCCACTGGAATCTACTGTATTCGTGTTTCCTTCGGAATCCAAGATACCAGCCTTGATGAAACACTGGACAACTGTTGTTTCGGAAACTTCATTCCACGCTATCGCCCTCCATCTAATTGCCTGAAGAATATCAACAGACTTGCATACTTCCGACACAGAAATACACTCATCCACTTTACTGACAATGTGTGTAAGCAGGCGTTTATAATACTGGAGCTTAAAAACTTGAATAATACCGAGATCAAGTGGCTGCAGTCGTGATGTCGTGTTTTGGGCAAGAAGACGATTTTGATTTGCTCATACGTTTCATCCAGGTCTTCAGGGTGGCAAGAGGCATTGTCCATAAACAAGAGAATTCTGTTTTCTCGATTGAGTTTTGATAGAATTTCCATCATGATGCTACCTTCCATCCAGGCTTTTGGTTGGTTGAAATATTGACACGGTAAGTTATCTAAATCTCGGATGCCTTTAAAACATCTTGGTCTTGCTGATTTTCCAATTACGATTGGCTTTTCTACCACTAGCGTTGACAAAGAACGCACAAGTAATCCTATGCTTTGGCTTTTTTCCGCCGGTGCAATTCTGGGAAACTTCGACCAGTGATTTGTTTGGAAGGGCTCTGAAAAACTGACCTGTTTCATCCATATTCCAGATATCGCGAGGTTCTCGTACTTCCAAAATTTCCGGGAGTCTTTCCTTCCACGAATCTACTGTTTCTTCTCTAACATCCTCTGACTCTCCTGAAATGACCTTTGCCTTGATGCCCATACACTCGAATTTCCGCAGTTAACGTCGAAGGAGTCATGTCGGGCCCGATAAAAAATGTTTCTAGCACAAAAGTAATCAAAGTTCCTCCTTGGATAAGGGGATATCATGCTTACAAAGAATACTGGAGAATGAAGACTGATGAAGTTCTTGAACTAAAGCACGAACACGACAATGAACAAGGCCAGAACGCTATTGCGGTGACTAAGGAAGGAGATGTAGTTGGTCACATTCCAAGGGCACTAGCTTCTACAAATCATGGAACTAGGATAGTTCGCCATTTTTTAGCAAAGAGTGGCAGTAAGGCAGAAGCTAAAGTTATTGGAATAGCTGCCAATCAGGGCGGGAGATATGAAATGGAGATTCCATGCATTTACAAGTTTATGAGGCAGGAAAAGAACGTTGACTTCCTGAGAAAATTGCTGGACATCCCAAATAACCAATCCGTTAGAGTCGAAATGGAATGTCGCAAAAAGAGAACAGCAGAGGAAAGTAGCAGAAAAAAGAAGGCAAGAAAACGATAAAACGAGCCAAAAACATATTTAATCACGTTCTGTCTGCTCAATAAAAAATTAAAATGAATATTGAAAAACGTTTAAGTGTTAATTATTTGCCGTATGTGTAATTGATTAAGATAATTATACACCGCATACCAGAATTTGATATCAAAAATGGCATTACTCAACACGTTCAGTGGTCATATTAAACAGTAGGGAACATCAAAATATGGTCGTTGGTCGTATTAACAAGGTTTTCAGATAAGAAAAAAAAATTATCTCTTATTCATTTAAAAAAAAAAAGTGGTCGTATTAATGGGTTAGTCGTACGGCGGGGTTCCACTGTAGTCTCATCGATGTGCAGGTGGAACAACGGTGTTGCATCTTTTCTTAACCTTACCTGTCTTACGTAGACAACTTCTTCTTTCGTTTATATGGTCCTGTTGACTTTCCGTTCGAGTAAGTCTGTGTTACCTTTACTTTGTATCATCAACTATTCTGTAAAAATTTCATGTATAAATATGCACTTGCCTGACTCAGTACAATTTGTTCCACTTCCAACAAATCCGTGATTACAGGTACACGAGAACGAACCAATTGTGTTATTACAGGTGGCATTTGAATGGCAAGGACTGGATAAACATTCGTCTATATCTACAAAGAGGAAGACTAAATGGTAGAATTGCATTATTTGTCAAGTCATTTTACGACAGGTTTTGCTTGAAAAATAGCAAACAAACCTGTGATTCCCTTATTTTGTACTTGCAAATATATTGCTAAACTTTCATGAATAAATGAACACTCCTCCGTACAGTTTATCCCACTTCCAACGAAACCTTCATTACCGTAATCAGGCGCGGATCCAGGGGAAAATGTAGATGTTGCTGAGAAGATATTCGCGCCGAAGTAGTGACTGCCTAGGGGATCCGCGAGCATGTTCCCCGGAAAATTTAGAAATTCTAGAACCTCCAATATGCTATTTCCCACGATTCTGAGGGTCTTTTCTCACAGAAAAATTCTAACATCTTTAGAAACGAATGAGATACTATGTATATTTAAATATATGTGTTCAACACTTATTCACATTATAGCATGTTTATTAAAAAGAAATGAACTTACAGTAATCATAACAAACAAGCACTGTAAGAAAATGGTGGGTCAAGAATAGCTCACTTACTGTGATCTTGACATTGACAGACTTACTTGTCATTCCCAAACTTTCAGACTGTAATTACTGCGGTGTTGTAGGAGTTTTCCCAACATAGTATTTCATGAAAGGCTTCTCATTATGGCAGTTGCCTCACAAAATAATTTAGTAACTCAAGGTAAAGTAGCTAAATCACTTTGCAAGGCACCCCACTTTTCCACTATATTTATTCCAAGAGATAAATTTCTTAAGTTTGCGAGCACAATAAAGTTTGTATGACTTTCGTAAAACACCAGGTTAAAAGCCAGAAGTTTACCTAAGAATTCATTCAAGATCACCATGATTGGCCAGCAACACAGCAGTCAGGAAGTAAATTTAGTTTAAAGTAATCTTGGTCCAGCAGCAACACAGCAGTCAGAAAGTAAATTTAGCTCAACGTCGCCTTGGACAGCAGAACAGGTTTTCAGGGATACTGGACATTTTTGTAATCTCTGTAGATGAATCAAGTAAAAATGTTGGTAGTTCTGGTGTAATATAAGCTTCATCCACCAATGAACTTGATTCTGATTTATGAAGGGCAACATAATTATTTTTGGTTTCGGGGACAACTCTTGTTTCAAGGTAGTCCAATGGCAAAACAGCACAACAGAAAATATGAACCCTATCTGTTTGAAGACTGGTTGACCACTCTCCGAGGCAAATGGTGCAGTTAAACATATATGCCAATGAATCCTTTGAGTTATCTGGACCAGTTGGATAATATAACTCAATTGGAAGGTTGACAACACTTGATAGTGAGAGCAAGCAAAGAAAAGAAGAAAACTGGTGGTTATGAGCATTGTTAACAGCTTCAGCAAGAATGGCTGAATTTGGATCCTCTTTCCTAAAACCGTTAAGTGCTACATCAGAGTGGCACATTGCAAAAGCATTTCCTTTATTTTTAAATGCACTTTTGCTATGTTGCTGCTCAACCAAAGGATGAGAATTTTGATATAGCTAAATGCTCATGAGACAATGGAGTTTAACAGCTAAAGTCTAATATCCAATAACTGCCAGAGAACAAGCATTGTAAAGGCAGTTTCCATCACAAGTAGTCCTAAAGCAGGTATTAGAAAATTAAAAAAATAGTATCGTACATACTACTCCTCTTCCCTTGACGTTTGATGGTTTTTGTTCTATTTACATCTTACAGTGTTTTTCAGAGGTAAATAGTTTACTGTATTCACAGAGATAAAAGAAGCATTTTAAGAAAACGACTCAACCTTACGTTATGGAAGCTAATCAAACAAGTCTTTCAACTACTTTCTCTCAGCCTCAAGTTATTCTCCTACTAATATAACAGTATCTGCTACTATATGCTATTTGATTTTATGTTTGTTCGAAGTCCTTAAAGTTGTTCAGTTGACTTCAATACATATAGGAACTTACAACTAACTTACTTCAATCTGCAGACGGAGTTAACCGAGAACCGAACGAAGCAAAACATAAAATCAAATTAGATTAATCAAAGGTGCAATGAACTAAACTGCAAGTTATAGTACTGGGAAACACCATTAGTTTGAGAGTTACCAAAGAAAAAAACAAATAAAATAGTCTCAACGATATGCAAGCGGAACAACTTGCACACAGTTTTTGCATCTTTTCTTAACCTTACCTGTCTTACGTAGACAACTTCTTCGTTCGTTTATATGGTCCTGTTGACTTTTCGTTCGAGTAAGTCTGTGTTACCCTTAACTTGTATCATCAAATATTCTGTAAAATTTTCGTGTGTAAATATGCACTTGCCTGATTGGGTACAACTTCTTCCACTTCCAACAAAACCTTGATTACAGGTACACGAGAACGAGCCAATTGTGTTATTACAGGTGGCATTTGAATGGCAAGGACTGGATAAACATTCGTCTATATCTACAAAGAGGAAGACTAAATGGTAGACTTGCATTATTCGTCAAGTCATTTCACGATATGTTTTGCTTGATTAAAATTGCAAGCAAACCCGTGGTTCCCTTATTTTGTACTAGCAAGTATACTATTAAACTTTCATGAATAAATGGACATTCATCCGTACAATTTATCCGACTTGAAACGAAACCTTCATTACCGTAACACTAGAACTTTCCCTTCAATTCAAATCAAAAATTTGTTCAAACTTCTTTTAATGTATTATTAATAATAACAAAGAAAAAGAATTTACAAACTAAGAAGTTTTTAAATAGTAAACGGTGATAAAATCAATAGCTTAAAGAGGAAATGTACGGTGCTCAGAGGAGCTGAGGAGCTTTTGACCTAACCACTGCATCTTAACAAATTAGTGAGAGTTAATCACCGAGAACGGAGGCTCTTAGCCAGATACATCCCGAAGGGACGTGACCCGAGGAATGCATCCCGAGGGGCCGTAGGCCCCAAGGGATGCTTTCCGAGGGCTACGCTCCCGAGGGATGGATCTGGCTAAGAGCCGACGTTCGAGGTGATTAACTGACTTATTACATGATTGACAAGGTTTTCTCAAAATAACAATGGCAGACAATGCTTTCTGTTGTAAAGATTCTTTTGACGTTTCTTAACCCACAAGTTAAGGTTCACGTCAAAACCAGTCGGCCATAATACGTTGGGTGATACGGTCAAGAATCTGTGCTGGGAAGCTGGAATTCAAGGGTATTACACGAATCACAGCATGAGGGGAACAACTGCTACTCGTGGCCTTGAAAAAGGAATTCCCGACAAGTTTATCATGGAAAGAAGTGGGCACAGAAATGTCAGATCCTTACAGCAATATCAGAGACCAACCGTTCAAAAGAAGGTTGAGATGTCGAAAGCGTTTGATTTACCGTTAGGTAATAAGGTCAATTTGTACTGCGGAGAAGCGTCAGTAAGAAAAAAAGTCAGTAAGAGAGAAACAGACAGTGGTGAGATAGGAGGCAAAATAGAAAAAAAATTGAGAATTGTGGATTTAAAAGTGGTGAAAAGAAGGACGTTCAATTTAGTAATTGTACGTTTTATGTCGGGAATGACTTTAAGGTTTAGATTCATTTTGATGTTTTATGGTTCTATGAAATAATGTTTGGTTTTTGATTGTCTGAGTGAAATGTTGTGAACTATGATATTACGAATAGTATAGCTTGGTGTAATTTTCGTACTTGTCAATAGAGACAAGATCTGGCGTAGAATTTCTCATTACACATTTTAGGGTTGTATGTAGATACATCCCTCCTGGCAAGGTTTTATCTAGATACAACCCTGCTAGGAGGGATGTATCTATATACAACCCTTGAATACTAATTCAATTCAATTCATCAACCCCGCTTTTCCCTGCTGAATATCAAATCCCTCCCCTGGCTTGAAGAAAGTTTGGCCTTTAACAAGTATTTATGTTAAATAAAGCTCTGTGAATAACAAAGAAAACCGCGTCGATCATGTAATAAAGTCAAATACAGTCAGTAGAATAATTTTCTTATTTACATATTAAACTTTACGGTAAAACTAACCACGAGTGTTGTCATAAGTAGAACTCACAATCCAAAGGATTGGATAAAGATCGAAATCAGGTAAGGGCTGCTAAATTAACTTCATTATCACCAAAATGAGAACGCTTTTCCCAAAGTTTTATGGCATTTTTGATAAAACTTGAGCTCATTACGGAATTAAACGAGAATCACGTTGTTGGAATTGAAAACAACCTTAGGGGAAACAGCATTCGTTGACGGAGAAATTACTTTCTTTGAATTCGAAATTACGTATTTTGCATCCATTTTTCTTATTTATAAAGTGGGAACCAAGTAAAAAGAGAGCCGAATTAAAAACAAAAGAACAAAAGAAAGGAAAGGCAAATTCTGAAATCTTAAGTTTACAACCTAATAAGGCCGAACAAGACACGCTCCAACCCATTAACTATAAAGACAACCAAAGTACCAAACTCAATGAAGCTACACTCCTGGCTAAAAATACTGCGACAATACTTTAAAATGAAGACACTTTTAAATGGTTTTAAGTTTAGAAGTTTCACTTTGTCTCTTAACGCATCAAATTTATTTCTCGTCGTGAAAACTCTGGCTTACCGTCAGCCTAGGTTGGAAGAGTTGATCTCTTTGATCGATGGGCTTTCTATCGCAGAACATTCGTAAATTCTGCTCTGGTTCACAATTGACATAGAGAAGAATCGATGGGACTGTATCTTTTTCTTAAAACCATATGATTTCCAAATCTTTCATATTACATGATGTTCTCTCCCACAGACAAGCTCACTCTCTCTTCCTCTCCAATTCTTCAACAGAGAATGATTATACCCTAATATCTAATTACAAGAACAATGAAACATTGAATACAACACGCTATTCATAAGGAATAAATCTTGTTAGTATACAGATTGTCACTACGACTAATCTTACGAATAAGATCAATAACTATAACTTCACAGAAAGTTATCAAACACACTCTCCCCCGTTGACCTAAATCTATACTGAGGCTGAGTATTAAACAACGTTCTTGTTTTCCAGTCAGCATCGGTCACAGCGGCACGCCTTTGTGTTCTTCAAACACCTCTAGACGCTTCCACACCATCATTCTTCCATTCGTTCGAGTCAACCACCGGCAACCGTTCTTGCTCCCCAACAACTTCTGGACGGCAAACCCTCTGCACCCGGTCAGCTCAGATAAACTGGCTTCCCATTGGTCACTACCCGCAGTTTCGCCCCTCTAATGACTTGGTCGTTTCCAATAATTAACACTTCCACCTAACCCCTTTTCAAGGAATTTCTCTTTACGTTATCTTCCTTCAACAAAACTACTTCTCCCACCTGTAGTTTTACTGCAGCTTCGCACTTACCATTCCTGTGGTATTCCCTCAGATCCGTCACATATTACCTTCGCCATCTGTTCCAAAAATGCAACCTTTCTCTTGTCAAATACCTAAACTTTCTCAAGTACTCCATTTCACCCTCTTCTTCATTGCATACTTCATCAAGTAAACCCCGAAGTCTCCTCCCATATACTAAATGTGACGGTGTTAATTTCAGCACTAACCTCATCATATGCATACGCCAGGTGTCTTGGATTATGCGTGCCTTCAACTTCCAGCAGAATAGTCAGAAGTTCATCATACCCTAATCTCGCATTCCCAAGTACCTTTCTTGAACACCTTTTCAAACTTCCCACCACTCTTTCGAAAAAACCGCCCCACCATAGTATCCTTTTTTATTTCCAAATCATCCTCAGATGTATGTCTGAACAGAAACTTTTCACGATATTTTTATTTTGAAAAGTTTCATCTCGTGGTCCCCTTTCTAGGTTAAACATCCACTCGATCCTGTTCTTCACAACGTGATTTGCTACCTCATGATCATCACTCAGTTTCTTCAATACTTTGCTTGCGGCCTTAAAACTCTTTACATTGTCCGAGACGATCAATACCGGCGAACCTCTTCTTGCAGCGAATTTACGTAGCCAACGAATGAACGAATGAGAGGAGAATGAAAATCACGAGGCCGCAGACCGAGTGATTTTTTCTGTTCCCGAGTGTTTTACAAACGTTAGAGAACAACGAAAATGACGAGGAGGTAGGCAGAGTGCTTATTTATTGCCCTCGAATATTTTTAAAGCCTGGTAAAAGACGAGACACGCGTTTATGAAATAGCCTCTCAATCGTCTATTGTATTTATAATTAGGAAATGTGGTAATGAACGGTTCTTTGTTTGGGTCGTTAATTATCTGATTTTTTAATTATGAATTCGAATTATCTATTCGTATTATGATTTTTTAAACGATTAAACGGTTTGAACAAGTTAAATTCTCAAAGTTCTCTCGATTGCAGCGTGTCTGGTTTCTAAAAATTGAGACCAATCACTAGGGTAAAATATCCATCTCAAACAGTCGTTTTAGGAGAACTGGAGGATTTCGCACGGTGGTCAATAAACCGTGGTTTCTTCAATAAATGCCCAAATTTTAAAGAATGTTGTCATTTCAGTTGAGTTCGTGAATTTTAAGGTCCCTAATGTCGTTTTAACCGCGCTTGGGCCCATAATGACTTGATGTTCGAAAGGGACATAGTAGTGACATAGTAGGAACATAGTAGGGACATGGAAGGGACATAGCAGGGACATAGTAGGGACATAGTAGCGCTCAGTTTAATTAGTAAAACCTTGCGGGCAATATGGTAAATATCACATTCAATTCAATCAAACCATTTCCTGCGCAAAAGGATTCCCGCTTCACCTATCGGGTCCGAAATTTTATCTGCAACATTCGTGTATTTTTGATGGTGGTTTGATCATCTGAGCTTTCAGTCGGACATGTCAGGAGTATCTTTCGAAAATTTTTCTTTCAAAATGTCTGAGAAGTAGTACTCTGAGGTAGTCAGTGGAGATTCAACAATAGATATTGGGAGCAGTCTTATTAAAACTAAATGTTTTTGGTTTTTTTCACTATCTTTTCCTGTCGGGAGACAATAAGGTAGTCTGACTGTCTGCTGTTTGAGCTGTTGGCCAGCAAGTAAACCAAAAATCAATATTGTCTGAGAATTAAACGTTTCCATCTTTTGGGCTCGCTAATAACAAATTGAAATGTAGCGAGGAGGGCGTGGACAGTCAACCTTTCATCGGACACCGGAAGTACTTTTATTAAACCTAACGTGACTGTTTTTTCGCACAATCTTTCCTCCTGGTTTGGCAATATGGTAGACTTACTGTCTGGGGATGCGCAAACTGCTGTGTTTTGTTGGATACAAATGGTTTGCACTAGTTTTCAATTTTCTAGCAAAGCGATCAACTAGCCGCTCTTTCGTTTGCTAGCCTAAAGTCCTTTTTGTAATTCGCTACAGCGTATTTCAAGACGACTTGCTGTGTTTGATTTAACGAACCAGTTGTGCCTTACTTTACCCTTGCAATCACGACGTCGGTTGCTTTGGATGTAGCAACATAGTTAAACGTTTTGTATTAGGAGTATGTTGATTGATCCTATTCTCACTGCACTGTGATATTTACCGTATTGTACAAAACAAACTCCGAATAGAAGCATCTTGGTACCCAAAATATGAGTGAGACAAGACAAAATTGAGAAGGTAATATTACGACTTTATTACATGGTCATCGTCAAATATAACTGAATACATGAGCTTGGTAACTACCTATTTGAGAAGGACGCGATAACATCACCACTTGTTATTCACATAGATATTAATAATGTTACAGGAAACGTGTTAGTAATAAGGAAAGTTCTTTGCTGGCTTTTAAACCATTATTAAAATTCGGATTTTTAGGTTTTATATATAGAGCTTCTAAGATAAGCAACTGGTTGAAGTAACTGTTAGTACAAGCATGAAGTATTTTAAAGTTTCTAAAATTCAACTGTTTGATGTGCTCTGAAAGGTCAATAGAGTGTGAAATGTCATTGTAGGCGTCATACTAATAATTCAGTTTGAAGAGATGTTGAATGCCTTTACAACTATAGAAATGGGCAGGGACTGCACTGAAATGCTTCTATGGCCCTGTTTACATGAAGCGGATATAGAGCTCAAGTCACGTCTGCCCCGTAACTCTACCTATTCCTGTTTACATGAGGATAAGTGAAGTTTTTCAATCCGATTCAAACGCATTCTTGAAGTCAATTCAACAATTCAAGTCACTTGGCTTGACACTTGTGAAAGAATTAGCTCGAAAATTTGCGATCGGCTTCATGTAAACCGGGTTTGACTCGAGTTGGTTGATGCGCATGCGTAATCTCACGCAGCATGTCAAGAAAGCATGGAACAAAACCAAAACGGAATGAGTTGCCTTAGAGTTCCTGAAACGCATATTAAAAATAAAAAGAAAGCTAATTCATGGTGGTTATGTAGTGAGGAAATGACAGTTGAGTTCCTGGAGATCTTGAAACGATACAAAACGCAAAAAGAAGGCGAAAATAAGGACTGGGACTCTGATAATGTTACTATCTTCGAGTACACGAGGAAAGAGCTCGCAATTGTATTCGACAATTTCAAACCAGTTCGTTTAACTCCTCCGGAAAAAGATGAATGTAAAAAGTATCAGGCCTACCGAAATGAGAAACAGCAACTTATAAAGGAAGGTTACAAAAGAGTTGCAACGAAATACAAAAATCTGAAAGCTGGATTTAGCAAAGATGTCACCGAAAACTTCGTTTCAGTTTGCCCAGGCTTCACTTCCCATCGTCGCTTTCTACTCAAACATCATCTCCACGGTTTTATTTCGTAGAGGCGCTTGCATGATAGTGCCAACTTGCAATGCAATTTATTCCTCCTGTTTATCGCTTTCAGCATCAAATATTGTATGGCCAGTAATTGCATTCGCAGCATCAGTGAAATTGAAAGAGCAAAGAACACGGAAAGCGTAATTCCTCTCATTTTTTGGCGCCCAAATGTGAAATTGAAAGTTCGAAAATCAAAAGAAGGCACTGATGCCAAGAAGATTGAAATCTCCATGTAAAGATCCGCCTGGATTGACTTGACTGGTCGCTTTCGATCCGATTCTCCTCTCAAACTTCTTTATGTAAACAGGGCCTATGTGTCGTGTTCAATGAGACTTGTGTGAATGTTTCGTTCAATTTTGCCGATATAATTCGAGTTGCAACCAGAGCAAGTAATTTCGCAGGCAACGTTCTTGCGGGAAATATCCAGAATAGGATCTTTGCTCGAAGTAAAATAGGAAATTTTTTCGTTTTATAAATAATAATAAATTTAACAGGCTTAGAAAGACATCTCTTAAGTTTATTTAAACAGGAGTTTATTAGACATTCACCCCTTCTACCAAGATAAGTAATCCTAATTCAAACCTTGGGATGCTCATCTTCATCTCGATCTTCGTTCGCGTGAGAGATTTTATTTTGATTGTTTTTGTCGTAAGCGCCTTAAAATAGAATTACGAATGTGGTAGGGGAAACCGATCCAAGACATAAAAGATGGAAGTTCTTTTTGATATAAGTATTTAAGAGGTGGTTTGTGGAGCATATTCTCACCACCCGGTTGCAAAAAAGGTGTCTACTCGAACTGTCAATTAGAAAATCAATTGCGTGTTCTCGTGCGTGTTTTATTACTTAGTAGAAAATTTTAAGTGCGCATAAAGTCCATTAGGTGAAGCGAATTTTTTTCTTATACATGTATAAACACACGAGGGAAATAGTCTACCGGAGTTCTTTCCCAAAATATCAAAAATCCATCTCGAACGTCTTCGACAACCTGCTAGACGATATAGCTTTTGAGTTAGAGCGAGATTAATTATGTGTTTGTGGCAACTTGGTAATTATCTTTTTCATACGCACGCTCTCAATCTGTTCTCTCAGAAAAACTTTCTGAGTCCCTGATAGGAATCGAACCCGTAACCTTCTGATCACCGGTGAGACGCTCTAACCATTGAGCTACAAAGACTCGAATGGTGAGCGAAGGTTAAATTTCTGTACTGGTTCGTATAGATGATAGACATATGTACTGCCAGTCTGCAAGTCTCCATATGTAGTCTATAATTTTTGTGTTAATCAATGATGTGTTTGTGGTAGCTTTGGTAATTATCTTCCTAATATGCACGCTCTCAAGCTGTTCTCTCAGAAAAATTTTCTGAGTCCCTGACGGGAATCGAACCCGTAACCTTCTGATCGCCAGTGAGACGCTCTAACCATTGAGCTACAAAGACTCAGATGGTGATTATTAAGCGTGCGTATTAAGAAGATAATTTCCAAGCTACCACAAACACATCATTGATTAACACAAAAATAATAGACGACATATCCAGACTTGCAGACTGGCAGTACATATGTGTACCATCTATACAAACCAGTACACAAATTTAACCTTCGCTCACCGTCTGAGTCTTTGTAGCTCAATGGTTAGAGCGTCTCACCGGCGATCAGGAGGTTACGGGTTCGATTCCCGTCAGGGACTCAGAAAGTTTTCTGAGAGAACAGCTTGAGAGAGTGCATATTAAGTAGAGCGAGATTGTCTGAATTTTGCACGATTGGGATTTTGATTGTTCTCGCATTTCAGTTCCTCGTTCTGTTTCTTCATTTGGGTTACTAGACCCACAGCGATTCTCTTCTCGGTGTTTTTATTAATCTTTTGTTCGTAATTAATAGCTTTTAGGAAGCCCAAAACATCAACTCTCTTGTATTCGAAAGAAATGTCAGCAATATCTGTGACAAAATTTGTGGCTTCGGCAACATCTACTAAGTCAAATTTCTCTATCTACACAAGGTATACCAGGGAGAAAAAAAACCATCACGAAGTTTTTTTTCGACAAAGGACATATATATAAATGGTGAAAATGTGGTGGGACCGCATTAGTGGCCCAGACTCATTTCATGCTTATTCAACGCAGAAATTGGAGGCTTAGTTCTTACCTGAACTTGAAGATCCATTCAGTACTTTGTTGCTATTTTCTGCTTTCTCTGTAATAAACAGACCAATAAATACACAACACACCACACTCAGAACAACGATTACTGAAATTAGAATGATGCTTAAAGTTGAGCAGCTTCCTTTAGGAGTACTTGGTATGTCTGTGGGGCACTCCAACTTTCTAGTTTGTGGCAAATCTTTGTTGTCAATGATATCACAATAAACAACCACTTCTGGGTCAGGCGTCGCCATATAGAAAGTCCCAGATACCTTGATAAATTACTTGAAAACGCATCTTAGTTGGTGATGTGCGCTCTCAATTGTCAAAGCTGTTTTTGTGTATTTTAATCTAAAATACTCTTTAATAATTCATAAAGAAAGCGCAAAAGAAACTGGCTTCTCATTAGTATGCTGTAAATCGAATTCTGAATACTAATTAAGATTATGAACATTTCCTTCGATTTTATATGTTAAAATTTCCTGAAATTTCGAAATAACCGTTAAACAAGCTCATTTAATTAACAAATTAAACGAGATATACCTTAAGTCAATGTGAAAGGCCAATCAGATTCTTCGACAATATAGCATCAAAGTTGTGCACCGACCTGTTCTATTATATTAAGAAGCTCGTGGACAATCACGCGGTCACATGTGATGGAAATTCACTTTGTTTTTTATGATTGACAGTTGATTGTTGAACAAGACGTGGACGAGATTTCTGAGTGTAGACCATAAGGTTGAGTCTTATCGGGTTGAGTCATTAAACATTCAGAAATTACCAGGAGTTACATCTAAATTACAACATGGTCCTTCGATAGTCGGATAAAGAAAAGCGGAGAAAAGATGTCCTTGGATAAAACTAAGAGAATTCGAAGCGGAAGCAGATGCTTCGTTGCGAAGATAATGCAAAATGCTCATGATGCCATCGACAAGTTTAGCAGAACACAGTCAGAAAGAGATCAATTAGAAGGCTACAAGATCACACTGGAAGGAAAGAAAAGAATTTTAGACACACTTGACCAAACCATACTGGAGAGAATCGACAACAATGGAAAAATCGACGAAGTACTTAAAAAGTATAAAATAAAACATATTCAGAGGAATAATGTCATCTTGAAAACTCAAGATATGAGTCAAAACAAGATAAATCTAAGGTAGATGAACGATCTTCAAGCTCGATACACAGAAAATGATTTCTGAGCCCCAGACGGGGATCGAACCCGCAACCCTCTGATGATCTGTAAGACGCTCTAACCATTGAGCTACCAAGACTCAGATGGTGAGCTAGGGTTCAAGTTCGACATATATGTGCGACCTAAGCGGAAGTCACTATATATTAATAATGATTGACGCAGTTTAATGTTTGAGAAACATGAGAGCTTGGATATATTAAGGTAGATGAACAATGTTCCAGCTCGATACTCAGAAAATGATTTCTGAGCCCCAAACGGGGATCGAGCCCGCAACCCTCATCTACCTTAATATATCCAAGCTCTCATGTTTCTCAAACATTAAACAGCGTCAATCATTATTAATATGTAGTGACTTCCGCTTAATTTGCACATATATATCGAACTTGTACCCTAACTCATCATCTGAGTCTTGGTAGCTCAATGGTTAGAGCGTCTTACCGGTCATCAGAGGGTTGCGGGTTCGATCCCCGTCTGGGGCTCAGAAATCATTTTCTGAGGATCTATCTTGAAGATCGTTCATCTACCTTAATATATCCAAGTTCTCATGTTTCTCTAACATTAAACAAGATAAAAACTATTGTTGAAACTGTGATATTTCGACTTTATTTCAAAGTCATCCTCTGACAGAATGATATTACAATAACATGCCTGGGTCTAGATACAGGAGGTGTGATGACATCATCAAGACGGAATTAGGAAACACTACCGGTAATCCCTATTTACATGCTGAGATGTTGAGGCGCTATGATGCTAATTAGAAATTCTCACCACCATGAAATAGTGGTTGAGCGTAAACAAATACAAGTATCGGGCTAACAGATAACAAGTGCGCATAATATCTAAATAAAAAGGTTGAGTTCTTTGCTAGCTTTAAGCCCAGAATTAAGCTCAGGTTTATTAAACTTAATGTGGATTGCTTCGATTATTAGAAGTTTATTGGTGTTAGTAGACTTGCTAGTATAAAAAATTTTGTAGTTATTAAAGATTAAATTTTTTATGGAAGTAGATATGTTAGAAGATGAGGGAAGGTCATTTAATCGGTCGTACTTACCGTATAACTCATTAATGAAGTGAGCGTGTTCACATTCGAGAAAGTGTTTGGCAACTGCACTGGTGTTATGTTGGGTAGAATGTTCGGAAAGACCGATACTTGTATTGTTTATGCTCACCCACTTTATTCAAGGTGGTGAGAATTTCTAATTAGCATCATATCGCCTCAACATCTCAGCATGTAAACAGGGATTACCGGTAGTGTTTCCTAATTCCGTCTTGATAATGTCATCACACCTCCTGTATATAGACTCTGGCATGTTATTGTAATATCATTCTGTCTGAGGATGACTTTGAAATAAAGTCGAAATATCACAGTTTCAACAATAGTTTTATCTTGTATTGACTCATATCTTGAGTTTTCAAGATGACATTATTCTTCGAAATATGTTTTATTTTATACTTTTTGAAGTAGTCGGCTGGTCATGATTTTTGAAAGTACTTAACACGAGCGAATTTGCCGAGACGTTCAATCGAGTCATTGTAAAAATCAACAATGTACTGAGAATAATCGATAACGTTATCCAGTCAAAAGTTAATCCAAATAGCGTTAATATTGCAACTCAGCTACCCTCTCAACAGGAGATTAGAGCGAAACTTCCGGAGTTATCTCTAAAAGGATTCTCTGGCAAACCTACGGAGTAGTAATCGTTTTGGGACAGCTACACTGCAGTTGTGCATAGCAACGAGGATCTGTTCAAAGTCGACGAATTCAATTATCTGAAAAGTCTTCTGGAAAGTCCCGGAGCAACGGCCATCGCAGGATTTACATTGACAGACGAAAATTATGAAGAGGCCGTCCAACTTTTAGAAGATAGATTTGCAAACCCTCAGATGATTATTTCAAGTCGTATGGACACCTTATTGAAGCTTGATGCAGTTTCAGATATTCTCCATGTTGGAAGAATTCGCCATCTGTACAAAAGCATCGACATTTACATTCAAAGCTTCTGGAATTCAAAAGCTTCTTCCGAAACATATGGGACACTTTTGCCACCGTTACTCCTCGCAAAGATTCCTGAAGAAATGCGGTTAGTAACTAGTTGTAAATTTGGTAAAAATAACTGGGAAATGGAAGTAGTATAGTAAATGGAGGTATGAGCGCAGTTGCTCTATAGGTGCACTTTTTGACCATTTTTAGTCAAAAAACATCATTTTTGGGTTGTTCCATAGGTGCACAATTTGGAACCCATATTTTTCCATTAATCATTAAATATGCGCCATAATTTTGTTCATTTTTAAGTTTACCCCCATTATTCAGATATTAAAGATAGCAAATTTATTCTGTTTTAGTTGTCTCGTTTTCTTTCGGATTATTAGTAATTGAAGGTATGAGCACAGTTGCTGAATAGGTGCACTTATCGACCATTTTTTAGTCAAAAACATCATTTTGAGTTGTCTCATAGGTGCACATTTTGGAATCATATTTTTGCATTAATCATTAAATATGCGCCATAATTTTACCTTCATTATTCAGTGACAAATTTTAAAGATGACAATTTATTCTGTTTTAGTTGTCTCATTTTCTTTTGGATTATTCTTAGTTTTATGATCATAAACATGTTTAGCAGTGGTTTATCCACCAGATAAAAAGCCTAAGAATCGAATATAAGGACTTATCATGGCCACAACATTACTAACATCATTCTTCAATAAGTCATCCTTATGTAATATATCTGATAATATATCTGAACTTTCTATTGCATCCAAACCACCTAATGCACCAGCAAACTTACTTATTGGTTGGTTCGTTAGAAATTCATTTGCTTGCTGCATTCTTTTTCTTTCATATTCATTATAATATCTTTCTATGGTCTTATTACTTGCTTTTTTAATAACTTTAACATCTTTATCAAATTGTCCATCTTCTGATAATTTAATTAATTCTTCCCTTTTTCTTCTGATTTCATCTTGCGGATCAATATCTATTTCCGTGTTTTTAATCTCATCTTCTACCTCTTTAAGGTTTTCTTCAATTAATTTTTCGCCCTTTATCTCGGATTTATACAATACCGTAGATTTCAATTTCAGGTTAAACAGATATCTGTTTATCTTAATGTTAAGTTAAACAGACATTCATATGGATAATTTAAATTAATCTCTAATACTGAATATTTGTTGTTTTTAAGCGCTTCTATTATTTCACTTAACTCTTTCTTACTAACACCATTCATGTAATCATCTGTTATAATTTTCATGTCAATTCTATTTGGATTATAAAAAGTAGCTAGTTTCGTTATATTTTCTCTGTATGATTTCCTTATACTTGCCAATTGTTGGGTTGTTACTATCGTTGACAATCCATAATGTCTCGCTACAAATCCTAGTTTAACCAATTTACTGACTCTCTTTTTAACATCAGAACTACAAGCACAGTCATCTAAAATAATCAAACTATTAGTTCCTCTGTATTAAGCATATCATATTTAAGCATATCATCAATGTAATCTTGACTATATTCAATTGTATTTATATCTGAATCACCTATGTATTTCCATTCCTCATATGTTTTATTCCATGAGAAATTTGGACATATTATAATTATGTAATCAAAATGGTTCATATAATTTTTCTCTATGAAATTAAGAAGGTAATATGTTTTCCCACAATCTGTCATTCCAGTGATAATCATATTGAAAGGAGTGTTGTTAAGTTTATCAGACATTTATATAGTATCTAATATTGGATATTCTGAAGATCATTATTTACGAAGTTGATCAGTCCATCTCATACAACAAAAATATTGCAATTAATATTTCCAGTATGTGAAGTCTTTTTAATCTCCAATAATATTCCATTTTGAGTATTTACAATTTTCTTTCCGTGAGCATTTTTATTTACTTCTTCATGATTAATAAAAGTCTTGATAAACCTGGGAATGCTTATTTAGTTCTGGATCTCGGAAAATATTTAGTTCTCCACAGTACAACCGTACTTTGCCAATGGTAGAGCTCTGTCTAGAATAAATCGTATTCATAATCGCGGCCAGTTTAGATCTTCTTTTATGTACTTGTCAAGTAGCTTCACTTGCCTCTTTTGCAAGCAAAGATTCTTTTGAATTACGAACATGAGAACGAGGCCATTGAAGCAACTCAAGATGCACATAAAAGAATATTTAAACTGGCGGTCGTTACGTATACCGTCTATAGCTACGGTTAAGGAGACCTGTTGTGAAAAATGCTAATTCGTCTGGAGTTAGGCAGAGTAAAATAATAGAAGTCTTATCCCTCTGGAAAAAAGTTAAACGAGATGGTTACCACACTTTGTTTGTGGAAGCTTCCTGTGACTAGTAAAATTGTCTGGCGTAACCAGAATAAAATAATAGAAGTCTTGTCGCGCCGGGAAATAGCTATGTACAAGGCTTAGATGCGGTTATCTCACGACACACCGCCAATTCATTGTTTCAATAGAAGCGTTAAATCCTTTAGTCCATTCACTAGTATTCAGGAGTGTGATAACGACTTATCACACGGCTTTCCTTTGAAATCACTGTGATAAACGCTCATTGCATACTAATGAGTGAACATCAATTTCTAACGATCAATGTCTCTTCCACCTTAATGTGGGGATAAAACAAAACTATTTCTTTGTGGTTGAGTCATGAGATAAGGTCGTTAATAATGTTTCTTCGTGTGATAAAAATTTGACATCGCTCGCGAAACTTGAACGTCCACTCGGGGACTATGGCCTTTCGTGGCCGTTAAGACTGGTTCACACTAGCGACATAAGCATAAGAACGAGTTCAATACGAAAACACAGCATGACATTTCCTCTGGGACTTACAAAGATAAAACAACAAGAATCTTTCTTTCTTTCCTCTTTTGTTCGGTTCCTGGCTTATGCTTGTACTATGATCTTATGCTTATGCTTACGACGATCCTTATGTCGCAGGCTTGACTTCATTCCTTTGTTTTGCTTTTTGTTTTAATCTTATGCTTGTGCTTATGTTCAAGTGTGAACCACGCTTTAAGTTTTACTTACGATGTTAAATCCTTTATCACACTCATGACCACTGATTAACCCTTACTCAATGGATCGAGGTCGGGTCACTACCTTTGTTATCAGGTAACAGAGAATGTTTTCCAATGGGATTTGATCATGATGTCAATAATTTATGTAACATTGTTGTAATTGACGTAGTGGGGTTGATAGATAATGACCTGCACACACATTGTCGTAATCGGAGTGGATAGTTATGTTGACAGATATTGACCAGTAAAAGGGAGATATAAGGGTACGCACGAATGACAATAAGACAGACTTACACTAGATCTCAAGGTGTTCGTGTCCGTTTTGCTCTAAGTTCGGCCCTTTACAAATTTGGTGGCAGCGGTAGGATAGAACCTCGAAGATGGCGACAGCAATTTTACCTTCGAAATTTGAACGTGGCGATTTAATAACTTGGCTTCGTGAATACGACGCTTACGCGGAAGCAAATGGATGGAACGTAGATGCGAAAATCAAAAATTTCCAGCTTTCCTTCGTGGTGAAGCAGCTAGCCACTTTTACGCACTCGACGAAGAAAGTCGCGAGACATATGCCGATGCTACAAAAGCTTTAAAGGAAGCCATATGTCCTCCAGCGTGCAAAGAAGTACTTTACGCTGAGTTAGAAGCGAGATTACTGAGACCAGGGGAGGACCCCTTAGTTTATAAGTGGGAATTACAGCAAATTCTTGCGAAGGCCGAACCAAATATTAATGCGAGAGCGAAAACAGCGCTATTGACAACACAATTCATGAAAGGTTTGCCAAGAAACATTAGATTAAAATAATTGGAAAGTGACCAAACGCCAGATCTCCCCAAAATGGTTTCGTTCGTTCAACGATACCGAACCATTCAAGATTACACGGACCAAAACAATGACATTCGTAATGCTGGTGTGGCGAGCGAAAGGAGTGGAGAAGACTTGGCCAGTTTGGTTGCGTTAGTCTCGGACATCGCCGTCCGTCAAAAGAATTTAAAAGAGAAGCTTTCAAAAACTGAACGGGATAGCAATCCGGGTTTGACGAGAAATCGAAGCAATAAAAAGTGTTTTGTCTCTAAAAGGATGGGTCATGTCGACAGGGAGTGTTGGTATAATGATCGAAGCCAAAGCCAGAGCCACACGACGCACTACAGAAACAGATGTTACGAATGTCTGGGATACGGACATTTTGCCAAGGACTGTGCAAATCATTTAAACTTTCAACGGGTGATCCGATAAGTGGGATCGCAGATCGCCCTGGGGTAAGTTGTGACAATCAAAGTTACAGTGATTATCCCAATGTTTCTTTACCCACACAACCTTTTATTAAGTGTTTTATAGATAACGTAGAAGTACATGCACTAATTGGCACTGGTTCGATGAGAACATTTATTAGCAGTAGAATTCATAACATTATTGATTTTGATAGAACATTAATTAATACTGCCGTAGAAGAACGCTGTGTATCTATTACCGGGAATAGCTTGAATATTCTTAGACATCTCAACGCCAATGTAAGGTTTCCCAAAAGTAAGAATGCGCACGAGGGACGGTTTCTTGTTAGCGATAACATCAGTTACCACTGTGTGTTAGGGTGGGACTTCCTTAAACAGAATAAATTGAGTTTACAGAGTAATTTCGATAGTGGTATTAGCTTCTATTACCTTACGGGGACTCACGGGCGGACTAAAGTCATTGCATATTCCCTACCCAAAGGGGAGCCGGTATCTGGCGCGACTGAGGCGAGAAATGTCCATACTGGGGGAAAGTCAGAAACATGTGGAGGGGACGATTCAACTGTTCTTATCCAGTCGCGTATGCAAGCTGATATTGCTGTAGTTTTAGATCAAAGCGTTGCCGTGCCTGCTAGAACCGAGATGATTCTGGAGGGTAGATTAATAAAGTTAGCAAAGACAGACGCAGGTATGATAGTGCCATTTAGTAATACCGGTAATCATGACGTAGGTAATGGAATACATGTGGCTCATACGGTAGTTTGTCCCAAAAGTAGAAATGTTTATCTCAGAGTCATGAATGCTCAGAGTGAACCGATCGAGCTAAAGTTTGGTGCCAAAGTGGCCAGATTTAGTCCATTAGTCCACTCCCACAGCAAGACTAGCAGTGTGAGTTGCGGTGTAAAAATGAATAATCCGAAGGACAGTACGAACAGGTTCGAAGAGGTTATTAACGGTGATTTAGATCAGGAAGGTAAAGACAGTGTTCTCGCGGTATTGTCTAAATTTGAAGACGTATTTGACGCGACATTAGGTCATACAGATGTGGTAACACATACCATTAACACAGGTAATTCCACCCCAATTAAACATCGCCCGCGTCGTTTGCCTTACGCGTTTCGAGCTGAGGCTGGCAGACAAATCAAAGAAATGTTAGCACATGGCATAATACGTCCTAGTACCAGCCCTTGGGCAAGTCCCATTGTATTAGTGAAAAAAAAGTCAGGGGACCTTCGTTTTTGCGTGGACTATGGGAAATTGAACGAGGTTACGCTTAATGATTCGCACCCAATCCCAAACATTGAGGATATTTTAGATTTTCTGGGAGATGCGACATATTTTTCAACTCTAGATCTCCGCAGTGGGTACTGGCAAATACCTGTTGCCCCACGTGATAGGTCGAAAACTGCTTTCGTGACAAGTTCGGGTCTTTTTGAGTTTAACCGCATGAGTTTTGGTTTAAAAACAGCACCAGCCACCTTTCAACGTGCCATGGAAATCGTCCTGGCACGCTTAACGTTCGAAATATATCTGTGTTATCTGGATGATGTTATTTGTTTTGGGCGCACCCTTTCTGAGCATAATGACAGATTAAGAACAGTATTCGACAGGTTCCGACAGCATAATTTGCGCGTTAAATTAGAGAAATGTCGGTTTGCGGAAACAAAAATTGCGTTTCTAGCCCATGCTGTTTCCAAGGAAGGGATAAGCCCTGATCCGCAGAAGGTCGAGACCGTAAAAAACATTACCGCCCCAACATGTTTAAAAGAACTACGGTGTTTCTCGGCGTTTTATTGCGAATTTTTCTACTATCGCGGCGCCTTTGATAAAACTCAAAACTAAGGCTACACCTTTTCACTGGTCTGACGGGTGTGAACATTCTTTTACCGAACTTAAGCGTCAACTCTGCTCCGTACCATTATTAGCTTATACGAAATTTGATCGCGAATTTACTCTTTACACAGACGCGTCGGATGTTGGCCTAGGCGTTGTTCTCCCTCCGTGCGATGACAGTGGCTTAGAAAGAGTTATTGCATACGGTTCTCGCAGCCTTACGCCACGCGAACGGAAGTATGCCACCACCGAGAAAGAAGCTTTGGCAATTCATTACGGAACGCAACACTTTCGTCTTTACCATTTAGGCCGCAAATTCACAATAGTCACTGACCATAACGCTCTCCGTTGGCTAAATACTATGGAACCAAAGGGGCGGCTAGCACGGTGGTTAATGGCTCTGCAAGAGTTTGAATTTTCGGTACAACATAGACCGGGTAAATCTCATTGTAATGCCGACGCTTTATCTCGCTTAGTGAACAACACGCGTAAAGAAATCAACGAAACTCTTACCACTTACGTAGCGTCCACGGTATTGACCGATTTGACAGCGAAGGCAAAGCGCCTTACCATCGCGCCGTTTAACTACGTGCTCGCGCTATTGTTTTTGTTTTGGAATCTCATTGACTGGGCTCTAAATTTCGTTTCCTTACTACACAAAAACTCAGTGAATTCGCAACTTAATGCTGCCGCGCCAGTATTTCAACCAACAACCCAACGGGCTGGGACTATATCTGCGTCTCAAAGTGACAATATCAACTCCGTTACAGTGCTTCCGATTATAAATGGATAGATGTTTTTTTCTTGGAAAGATGTTTTTAATTGGGAATGCTTGCAGGCATAGGCTGAATTTTGTTTACATTACAAAATACATTCACTTCTACTATGTTACACCAGTTCTACAATTTACCTGGAACTAACGGAAGTTTAGAAACGATAAGTAAAAATTTTCTCTAATGGACAATTTTTAAAAAGGTCGATTCTAATGTTAAGAGTTATTCAATCTAAAATACTAAAATTGGTTAAAACTTTAATGTGTTTGCGATAAAAAAAACCTGTTTTTAAAATGGTTTGTTCTGAAGTTTACATTAAACTTATGTTTGGCCCTAAGTTCGGTGGCATAGGTATTTTGGGGAGGGAGAAATTCGTGAAGTTTGTGGTTTTCGTCACTCGTGATATCCAGGAAAAGATTATTCGTTATCTTTTCTCTTCTGATACTGAGGTGTTGGAGGCCAGTAATTATCAGTGCATCTGCATATGAGGTCCATGGATAGATTATTTTCAACGCTCTTTTCTGAATCATTTCCAGGTCATTGGATAGGTAGTTGGACAGGCTGTTGTGAAAGACTGGGCATGCATATTCCAAGATTGGTTAGATACATGTGCTGTAAAATACAATTAATTCCTTAGTCCCAACTTTGGGTCGTTTGAGTTGTGACAAAAAGTACAATCGCCTTCTTGCTTTCACGATGGTTTGGTAAATGTGATCGTTCCATTTTAAATTGTTGGAAACGGTTAATCCGAGGATTTTTGCACACGGAACCACCTCCAAAGGGGTATCGTTCACAATAACTGGATCGAAAGTAGCATTTGGTTCACCAAAGCCAATACGTAATTCTTTACATTTCTTTTCATTCAATTGAAATTTTAATTCAAAGATTTGGGTTAGTGGATCATTAACTTTGGTCTGGATTCCGCTTTCGCTGCATTTGCTGACTAATTCATCTACAGTTGTGTCATCTACGAACTTCCACATGTCACCACAAGAGACTGTTAGTTTATCGATCATTATTAAATAGAGCCATGGGCCTAATTTTGTACCCTGTGGAACTCCGGCGGGAACTTCAGCCCAATCCGAGTCATCCTCTTGGTTTAGCTTTACCCTTTGTTTTCTGCATGTGAGAAAATCTGTAATCCAGTTGACAACCCAATGCGGTAAATTATATGTTTGGAGTTTGGTAACCAATAAGCCATGATCTATCAGGTCAAAAGCCTTTTTAAAGTCAAATAAGATGACTCTGACCGTAGCACCAGTTCCATCGGTAGAACCATTCCAAGAGTGTAACATACTTAATAGTATGTTACACTCGCCAGTATTTCAACCAACAACCCAACGGGATGGGACTATATCTGCGTCTCAAAGTGACAATATCAACTCCGTTACAGTGCTTCCGACTATAAATTTGTATGAAGCGCAACGGCAGGACGAACGTATTTCACAGATTATTCAATTGAAACTCCAAAAGAAACCTAGACCCGATATCACAGAGTGGGCAGATGATCCAGTTCACAAAAATTTTTGGTATAATTACGATCGATTATTTATATACAATGGCTTACTAGTACGTTTTCGCCATAAACAACACGCCTACCCTGATCATGGGATTGTTATTCCGCAATCTTTAGTGCCTCAAATACTTGATGGTATGCATGACAATCCATCATGTGGTCATCTCGGCTTTGCCAAAACAGAAGAGCGAATTCGCGAGAGGTTTTACTGGCGAAAACTGCGCGCCTCAGTGCAATTTCACATCCAACACTACAGTCGCCACCCTCTCTAAATAAAGCTCCCATGAAGACGATTGATGTGGGTGAGCCCTTCACTTTTTGGGCGTTAGATTATATGGGACCTGTTCCAGAGACCGCGCGAGGAAACAAGTATATACTTGTTGTCATGGACCACTTTACCAAGTGGTGTGAAGCGTTCCCCACGAAAGACCAAAAAGTTTCTACGGTTGCTGACTGCTTAATATCCAAAGTCTTTTCACTTTTTGGGCCCCCACTTGTACTCCATTCGGATCAAAGGTCGAACTTTGAAATTACGTTGATGAACGAGATTTGTAATATCATCGGCATCACTAAAACGCGCACAACAGCATATCACCCCCGCTGTGATGGCCAAGTTGAGCGGCAAAATCGCACGTTACAAGATATGCTTGGCAATTATGTGTCCAATAGAGCAGATGGTTGGGATTTATTGTTAGATCCCGTTCTTTTCGCATACAATACTAGCAAACACGACTCTACTGGGTTTTCCCCATACGAATTAGTTTTTGGGACAATTCCTCGCATGCCTCTAGAGCTAGAATTCGCGGTAACAGTTACCAATCCTGCTACCCAAACAGGGTACGCACAGCGTGTTAGAACGACCCAACAGAATGTAAGGCAGATAGCAACAGAGAATTTAGACAAAGTGAGGTCAGTCAGGAGTCTCAATCATGATAATGATAAATCGGAACCGTATGTAGTAGGTCAGACAGTTTGGGCAAAACGTCCACAGACAGGAAAATTTGGCAGGAAGTGGATAGGACTGTACAAGGTAGTCAACAAGCTGGAAGTAACTTATCGCGTACGGTCGAACGATGGAAAAGTAAAGATAGTTCATCACGACAACCTTAAGTTAGGCTATATACCATTGGACAGCGGACGATTTGTCTCCCCAGGAAGTGAGTCCGGCAATTTCACGGTTGTACACAGCTTGCCTCAACACCCAGTCCTACCATCCCCTCCCCATCGGCTTCGAGGTGAACACCCCATAGGACAACGTCATGACCTTCGGCCGCATATACGTCCTCCTGTGCGTTATTCTTACGACACTTCTTAGTTATATAAGTATCGCAATTTGCATCTGCACAATTTTGTAAAATAGGTTAATGCGTGTTTTCGGGGACGAAAACTTAAGTGGGAGAAGAATGTAACATTGTTGTAATTGACGTAGTGGAGTTGATAGATAATGACTTCCACACACATTGTTGTAATCTGAGTGAATAGTTATGTTGACAGATTTTGACCAGTAAAAGGGAGATACAAGGGTACGCACCAATGATAATTAGACAGACTTACACTAGATCTCAAGGTGCTCGTGTCCGTTTTGCTCCAAGTTCGGCCCGTTACATTTACATAAGTAAGATAAGTTAAAGGCGTAACAATGAGCAAAGTTTTAGTACTTCGTCTGTGATATAATTTATTCGAAGACATCGAAGTGGTTGAACAACCCTCCAACACATGTATTTATCCCAACTTAATCCAAAACTAAGCCAGCCGAATGGCTGTTTGGAAGTAAATAGAAGCAAATGTTTAAGTAACGAAGGCGGCGGGTCAAGAGAATTCAAGGTCACAAAAAGAAGGATTTCTGTAACCAGCCAGGATTTCAGTGACGTTTTATAGAAAAGCAGGTAATTGGAATGCATCGAGATTTCGTGTCAAAGATCCAGCTGTTGCTATACCCGAACGTAGTTCGATCTGCAGAATTTGTGAGTTAATTGACGGCTTTCTAGATTGCTGGCTCGTTGACTTAATTTCATCACTTTCATCGGCAACATGAAGCAAAGGAATATCTTTCCAATGGATAACATTTAAATCTCAACTCTTTCACTACGGAAACTCTCCCTTTGACAAGTAAAATCGTCCGACGTTAGCCAGGGCGAAACAGTGGAAGTCTTATCACGTTTGGAAAGAGTTAAATTTGTATTTTGTTTAGTGGGGGAGGCTTGCTCTATTTGCCAACTCTATTCCATGGACAGTGGCAGCATCTTGACTTTGCACTCTTGGATATCAGTTTGTGCTTTGAAGAAAAAAGATCAGATTTTATGCTACGAATAGAGCTCGTTGGGGGTAACTCACTTTCGGGGGAACAAACTTCAAGTTCAGTTGTTCAAAGTATCGAGATTCTAGCGCCAACGGAATAATCGTTTGAAGACATTGAGTACAAAGTTGAATGTCAGCCTAGAAACTTTGAGTTCCGAGAGTTCGTTGTTTAAAGCTCGCACAGCTCGTCCAATGGATGAATCGTTGTAACTAAATAGCATATTCCGTTCTCTCGACAACTAAAATCAGATTATACTCTCCTAATTGCAGTATCTGGTAGATAACTCCCCACTCAGCTGATTAAATTTAATATCGGTAGTTCGAAGCCTGGATAGTGCTTTTCACTCACTGAGGCTCAGGGGCGGATTAACCCACCGGGCTACCGGACGATCGCCAGGGGGGCCCTCCCTCGGGGGGCCTCTTTGAGGAACGGAGCTTCAATAGTCAAAAATCAAATTGCTAAAAAAATTATCTACAAAGCACCTTGAATCGTTATTATTAGTTAGTGTACAAAGCCGACTGTTAAACTCTAAACTAAGTACCGAGAAGAGCATTACTAACAAAGTAGTCCTACATTCCTCAGAACTTCGCAGACCGTTGTTGCGTCAATAACAATCGTTAGCACTCACTGATGCCTTAGTTGAACGCCTTTTCATTGATATGTCGTTTGAATTTACATGTATGACAACGTCTATAATATCGTACTAAGGTGAATGAAAATTTTGCGATGATGACGTCACAAAGAGTGGACCCTCATGAACTATATCCCTGGCCCACTCCAGCATGCTAATCCACCCCTGCGGGGGCTTATCAACTGAATATAAACGATCTCCTTAACCCATTTCGGTTCATACCCGACTTTTTAATTTTACTCTGGCTAACGCCAGATAATTTTACTCTGGCTAAAGCCAGATGATTTTACTCGTCAAGGGGAGACGTCTCGAGCTTTGAACAACCGCGACCCAACGGTTTCTTTCGTGTTCGCAGTGAACACGAGTTCAAGTTGAACACTAAGAAATTATTCAGCAAAACATTTGTCCACCTTACGGCCGTTAGCCTTTTGAAAAGGTGCTTTTGTTCTTGAGCGGTTCCTTTGCAGTATAAATTCAGAGAAGGTAAGTTGAAACCGACTAAACCATTTAATGGCTGATTTTTTTTTCTTTCGTTCTTTGTTCTTTATTTGGATTCTTTTTTTCATATTTTTTTTTTTTTGCTAATATGTGGTTCTTAGGTATCCGACATATCGTTGAATCACTAAATGCGTAACTAGAAGCTTATAACCCGACTCTCAGTTTCAGTAAACAAGTCTCAGTTTACTGAATATTTCTATTAACAGGAATTCTAACTATAGACCACTTGCCTTCATATGTTAAACAACCCATCAGGTGGACAACTTCAAAGCTCCGACGCTCAACAGATTGAATAAATGCCAGTGTCCTATGAGACAAATTGTTGTAAAACATCAACTTTCAGAAAACTTCTGATCTCATTTTTATATTACTAACTAGCCTCCAGTCAGAAAAGGTGTTCTCAAATACTCCTTACTGAATGAGACACTAACCGGCTAAAGTCTCTTGCACATGAACAAACCTGGTGAAGTTTTCATTTCTTCAAGTATAAGAATGGAAGACATCTTATTACAACAGGCCATTGGACTGGAGAGAGCTTGGCCCTGGCCCATGTGATAACTTTAGGTATGTTTTGATTCATTATTTGGTGCCTGAAGTGAAAGTTTTCGATTCAAAATAATAGAAATACTATTGTTTTGTGAATTCAAGTAAAAATTATCATTGAAAAACTTTACACCCTCCTTACCCTATGTTATGTTTGTCTAGTAGCTTGAATAGGATGTTATTTGGGGAGCTGCAATAGGCCAGGGGAATCGGGTGGGCATGCAGACGATTTTGGGGACAATAAATCATATGCGTCAGTCGTGTATGAAAGCCGGACGGTGGAGATAACTTGTGCACCTCAGTAGAGGTACTAAATTGGGAAGCAATCTTCTTCTAGATTTGCTCGTACCCCCATGTCATGCGCAGGACATGCCACTGGTGTAGAATAACCAAAGACAATAAGAACATCAGTTAATCATTCAAAACTACCTTGGACACACAAATCACTCATATGCGCTATGTGTCTTAAACTTGAGACTAATACAGCTTCAAATTTCGAATGTGCCAAAATAATTTTTCATTTGTTTGAAATGTGCTCATAGTGATGGATGGTGTTGATATTTTCTCAAATTAAGGTGGTCTTATACAAAAAAAAAAAAGAAATTTCTGACTTTTTTACAAGGTGGAAATTTATGTGCATCTAGTGAGAGGGAGGGTGAGCCAGACCAAAAATACACAATTCACAGTAGAGTAGCTGTCATGGTTACCAAGCTACGTTACTCCCTATGGTGAAAAATCGGGTTAAATTTCAAACACGATAACTAAATAACTAATGGTGGTATGAGTCTGGAATAACTTTTAATTAATCACTTATTATATTACCTAGGAGATGAACCAAAATCATTAATCTGCTATTTAAAAGGTAGCTATAATCAACGATTAACCTTTTCAATGTGACCAGTATGATGAGCTGTTTGACTTAAGAGTAAATTATTTCCTGACATATGCAGCAGAATTAGAGTCTTTTGGTTCATCTCCTAGGTACATGCATATTTTATAATCCCTGAAAGTTTCATAGTAATTGCATACATATTCTTTGAGAGACCTTGCATGAAATATTGGTAATCGGCGGACTTTGTTAAGTTGAGAAAAACAGCTTTAAAGTAAACCATTCTGTTTGTTACTAGGATAATAGCAATGAAATGTCTCAGACAGTAATGTATGGACTTATTGTAGTCTATAAGGCTCCAGCCTCATATGTTTTCCCTTCTTGGTCTACTGACTTGTCATTTTTCTTTTTTCTTTTGCCACGGATAACTTTTCTTCTCTGTTTTGCTGAGTCCCGGTTCTTATAATATGCTTTCAGAACTCGTCTCTTGTCAGCTTTTTCCATTCCATCTAAAAAGTACTTTCCTGGCTCAATCACTAATTTCTTTATGACATTTACTGCAGCCGTATCATGTTACCAATCATGTAAACAATCGCACTGATTCGTTTATTGTGGAGGTGTGCACGATAGCATGCAGTGATCACGCATAACACGCCCTTGTGTACATGGATGGCATAGCCTTATCACGCTATAGCCATGTTATGCCTCTATTGCATTTTGGGTAATTCTGTATATCTTCGACAGCACCCACCTTCCCTCCTTTCATATAATATATCTTATACTAAGTCTAATTCGGGCTCGAAACCACAAAGCCAAACATATCCTAGGCGAGAGACCTACCTACATATCTAAAAGATATGCCACTCTAAATTTTTCAAAAAATTTTTTCACACCTACAGCCCTAAACCTATTACGACTCTCAGTCGCGCCTCTGCCTCGAACGCTCACGTCGGGAGAAAATTCTCGACGAATAAAGGCACCTCTCGATTCTTTGAAAGGCTTCTGGCAGATCGGTCATCCTCGGATTTTACATGATGTCCCTTAGGCCAGCTGCGACTGTTATGCAGGAACTGAACTTCATGCTTGACGAACCAGCCACAAATCCTGCGACTGACTGCCATTTCCAACGTCTCTCGCAAAGAAAACAATCAAATGCTCGCCAAAATCACAATAACAATTCGTTGCTATGGCGGTTGCTAAGGGACAATTAAAAGGATGAGCAATTTCTTTTCAATATTTAATCCTTTTGCGTTGTTGAAATCAAGAAAATAGCAACGAGGAATGAAAAAGTAATGTTTGATAATGCTAAATTTCATAATTCCGAAAAATCGACTTTTTGAAAGTTTTTTGTATAGGACCCCCTTAACACATATGTCGATTAGTACATTTTAAATATTCTTATAGGTTAAATAAAGGAAATATTTGCGATTATATGTTATAGGGGCGCACCGGAACCAGTATTTCAGCTTCCGGCCGGAACCGGAACCAACCGGAACTGACCAAGAAATCCGGCCGGAACTGGAACTGAGTTATTTAGGCCATATATGGTAATATTTTATTTTGTCTCATGCCAGTGCCTGACTGGTACTTCCCTGACTGGAATAAATTAAAAGATTGAGCAACGTAAACGTCTTCATAAAGTGTTCATATATTAGTATACAAATATATGTATCCTTGTATAGTTTCTTCCTTACAATCATATGAAAGCTCTAAACAGTGCACATAGCATTACTTGTTTTTATTTTGTCTTTTATGTTTTACACCAATTTTCAAAGTTTTATTTTCATAATTTCATATTGGGCATAAAATAATAAAAAGATCAGTATGTGCTTCTTAGGTGAAGTACTTTCCCAAACCACAATGGCGAACCGCTGACCATCTTTTGATTAGTTAGATTAGATTAGAAACTCATGTCGACGTCCATGATTTCGGAATTTTTCACTGTTGAGGATCAAGTGGATGAGGTTGCGAAATGTAAAACATAATTAAAAAGAATACGCAGAGGAAAAGTTGGATGTCTTCCCAAGAATTTCAGCACCACTCCACTGCACAAGCATATGAAATCCATGCACGCTTCACAATACGAGCAGGCACAAGAAAAGGTGCAGAGGGAAGAACAGTCGAGAAAGGAAGAGGGAGCAGATTCAGGACCATCTCCAAAGCAGAGGGAACTAACAGCTATGAGAGTCAGCACATCCTTGTACGTGACGGCGCATCCAATATGGTTTTGGGAGCTCATTTGACAAATGTAGCGAGTGTGCACTGTTTTCTTCATATTCTTGATCTCGCGATGAAAGATTCCACCATCAGTCAGCGAACCATTATCGATCTTTGTGCAAAAGTTCGTCGTATTGCTGCTCATTTTAATCACTCCAGCTTGGCTCGTAATGAACTGAAGAATCTTCAAGCTGAACAAGGTATTAAATTACAGTTGTTTCCGGTTCAAGATAATTCTACACGCTGGAACAGCACCTACCTCATGCTTGAACGACAGTTAACTCTCAAGCGACCACTTCAAATTTACACTGCTAACCACGATTTCCCAATACTTAGCTCAAACGAATGGAATCTATGCAAAAAAAAAATTCTGCGTATACTTCAACCATTCTCTGAAATTACCAAGCAAGTTAGCTCTGAACAGTCGACACTGGGCGACGTTATTCCTCGTGTCGTTGCCCTTGATCGATATTTGTCGAAGCCTGGCCATGATAGTGGAGTTCAAACTACTAAGACGGAACTTCGTAACGCCCTCCGACAACGGCTTCTTTCCAACAAACTAAATGTGAAGGAAGACAAGAATTATGTTCTAACAACCGTGGTTGATCCACGTTACAAGTTTCGGTTCCTGGATAACAAGGAAACAGCCAAGAAGTGGCTTCTAGAAGAGATGCAGACTGCATTTGTGTCAGTTAATGAGCAGACAACAGACGAAGATAAAGACGACCATACCCACATAGCCGCTGAAAGCGAAACAACCGAAGGAGAAAAGGCTGCGAAAAAACGGACAGATACAAACGTACCCAAATCGCCAAAAGAGGAAATTCACTTTGATTTTCTAAAGTGCTATGAGGATGACTATGATGAAAGAAGTTCAGATAAAGAAAATTGCAGTGAAGAAAGTTCGGACGAAGAGAAAGACCGAACCGACGCTTCGAAGACGCATCGAAAAAAGCAGAAGGGACCTAGTCTGTCTGAGTTGGCAAGTGAAGTAGATAGGTACGCTGTAAATCCCACTCTTCAAAGGGGCACAGATCCTTTAAATTTCTGGAAAGAAGAGAAATTAGTATATCCAAACATTGCAAAAGTAGCGCGTCGCTATTTGTCTTGTCCAGCATCATCCGTCTATTCAGAACGGCTGTTTTCCGAAGCTGGGAACGTCTTTGAGGAGCACCGTGCACGTCTACTTCCCCGAAATGGCGAACAGTTACTATTCCTGCACCATAATCTTCCACGATTGCCAATATCTTAGTTGTGATGTTTAACTGCTAGTGGTGACATTAAACGGCTATTGTTGAAACATTTTACTGTAAAATAAATGTTATTAAGTTAATATGTTATACGTATTACGGAAATAAACTTTAGAATTTCTTGGTTCATATTTTCTCTAATCGATACCTTCACTGGACATCAAGTTGTATCATATTATTTATGTAGTTTAGTTCACATTTTAATGATTTATCTTCTTAGCAACGAAGTAGAAATATGAAATGTGATCTGTTTACTCTATTTGATCAATGTTATTCAATAAAATAATTAAATAAACTTGATGTTCTTTCTCTCTGAAAACAAGAGAGTTCCGGTTCCGGCCATGCTTTTTCAATAGTTCCGGCCGGAACCGGAGCTCTGAAAAATCGGGGTTCCGGCCGGAACTAACCGGCTGCAACCGAGATCCGGTGCATAAAAAGCTTGTGTGAGGCGGAGGAGTAGGTTGACTCAAGGAATTCGGTAACTGGGCATGTCTTGGACTATTTTACCACAAGTTTCCTGTGTGTGCTCAACAAACGTCAATTTTTGCCTCTTCGCCTTCAGAAATGTGGCTACGACCTTATGTTTCGCTTACAAAATCTCTTAACAGCAACAGTTTCTTCATTAATAAAGAATGTGGACCGATATTACCCCAGCCAACAAATTTTTCAGTCCAGCAACCATTTACTACTTTGATTTCATCTGGATACGTTTACGTGAAAAGCACGACTCCTTATGTTTGTGCAAATTCTACATATTTCGCTTTTCACTAAAAAATTGAGGAAGTTTGATATACAAAGGCTAGAAAATCGAGGGAATTCATTCACTGTGCTCTATACTATTTTTGAAGAGTGCGGCAAACTATTTGTATTTGAGACAAATTGCACTCACGCGAGTCCATATGAGCAGGTATGTTTATATGTTTTAAGCGACTGATTTAATCTCGAATTGCAACCTCAGATTTCATGACTTACTTTCTATGCCTAGTCTTTTCGACTTCCTTATAACAACACAATGAAACAAATATCAACTTTGTTCATATGTTAGCTGCTAAAAATATCACATAACCCATCTTTTGATCAAATATTTTATTATTTTCCACAAAGATCAGATTTTCCGACGAAGGGCTAAGTGACAGTTCCCGATTTATAGTTGTTCTGGGTCCTCCACTAAATACAAGAAAATCATCCGAAAGTCTCATAAATTTTCTCTAATGCTTATGTTTTGCACGATGTGTTCATGCCTATAATTGTTATGCCTTTATTAATGACTTCCATACATTACTACTAATCTACGCACATGTTGGCTTCTGCAAAATTTCTACGTCTCCTCTCACTCCAACTATAAAATCATTCCAAGATTTAACGTTTCTTTCGTGCTTGGATAGACAATTGCCTGAAATTTTCAAGATTTCGCTTTCTGTGAGAACTTTATTCCAGATGTTAACGTCGGTCATTTCTCCTTGAACCATTTGATCGACATCAAAGGATCCTCTTTCCACGTCTTGATCCTGCCCTAGGACCCAGGTCCCTCCTCCTCTTATTGTTTTCCCACTCTTAAAACCATCACCATACTCTACAATCTTTCCATCTTTGAAAAATTTGTACCGCCCATATTGACTTGACCACGTAAAACAAATCGGGTGCCATTTTCCGTTGTTGATTTTCCCTCCTGAACGGATACTTCTGAAATAATATTTAATTATAAAAGTCGAGAAACGGGATTAACGACTCAGACAAACGATTTAATGTAATTTGGCGTGAAATACTGATTGGTATTCTCGATGAGAGTATTTCACAATGGTGATTTTGATGGGGAAAACAAACGAAACCATAGATTAGGGAAAGCCTAATCTTAAACGTATCCCAAATTAATTTTTTTCTTGTACGCTTTTTTTACTTGAGGTTTTTCTACAACGTATCGACGAAGGAGCAAGGCGAGTGCAAAAATGCCGAAGTACTTTTCCATTAAGGACCATCAAAAGAAGTTAACAAGAAATTTATTATTCGACTTTTTAGTGCTTCCTTCATCGCTTCTTACGCTTTATTTGTTTTGTGAAATGGTGGATTCATTCAGGGTTTATTGGGCTATGATATCTCTTTTCCATACAGTTCTTCTAAATTTCAGCTTAAAACAATCAAGGGAAAACATTTATCGACGTCTAAATAAGCAGTTTGATGCTAATCCTTTTAAAAATGTACTTGAACCTGGTTTGCTTGGCTTCAAATCTGTTCGGAAATTTTTCGGTACAGAGGTGCCGCAATGCATGCATGAAAATTTATTCCAAGTTATGGCAGACAATCAGTGCGCGTTGCAAACCGACCGCATCATGAGCTCAGCCTTGTCATAAATATATGTTATTGGCCTGGGTAAAAGTTTGGACAAAAAGATATTGATTGAGTTCAAATTTTAGTGGTAAAGAACAACCCAAAGGTGCGGTCCTATCCAGCAAAACTAGTATGAAACTAACATCCCATCTGAAACAAAAGAGCTCAGTCTTGACGGGATTCATTTATCCTAACAATACTTCGTGGAGAAAAGAAAATACTGACAAGACTAATTTGAAACAGTTTCCAACGAAACAAACTACTTTTAAAAAAGCTATTTTCACACTACAGCGAATGTAACCACTATTTCCTGAGGCAGTGAGACTTCGTTTTTCGAATGTCAGTTCACAATATATGTATTGAAAGAAAAATAAAAAATATGTTATAAAGAATTTTTGGAGTTAATATGGCTTTTGGAAAAAAAGAAGACTTGGCTCTAAGTTCGCATTTTCCTTGTCACTCTCGTCTTTTCCCGCTAATTTCCAGCGATTTGTTATAACGTGATAACACCATGAGGTGTATTTTTTGATCCAATTATAAAAATTGCGTGGTTTTGCATTTTCTACTTTTTCTACTTACTTATGTTCGGGCTAGTTTATTGAAGCCGTCAACTGATTTTGATCATTCATTAAAAATTCGTTGTGATCTCTGGGCACTGCGTATGATATATTATGAGCTTTTCCTTTCGTCTGATTTGTTTTAACCCATAAACACGTAGTAAGTGCCATCATATTTGGTGCTCCCTCAGATATCAAGTAATCTGAGATATTTCTTCTATGGAACAACATGGACAGTTTTCCACCTAAATTTAAGAATAAAAAAGACAGGAAAATGAGAAAAACTTCCACAGTCGGTAGAGGCAGCTATACAAAAAATATGTGCTCTCACATATGAAAATGTCACATGTCCAATCTAAGCCGTGGCGTAGGAAGCAAGTGTGGATTGGAGTGCAAAACCTTTCTGAGGTTCCTTTCTGCATGGAAAGGGCACTCTCAAAATAGATAACATCTGTTATACCAGTTCTTTTGACATGAGGTTTGCATTTTATACCTTCTTCTGTTCATTACCAGAGAATATACTATCATTAACGCCAACTTCAAACAAAGCAAAAATACTTCATTTTATCCAATCGACATTTATTAGCGTAGATACGCAACCATTTCCTTCAAAAGACATTCCATAGCGCCAACAGACGACCATTAACTCCATCCTACTATTCATTGCAGATAATGAAATTTCAATTAGGCAAGATATTTCTCTTGCGTAATTGAAATTTTATTATCCCTAATGTATGGTAGAATAATGTTAAAGGTCGTCTGTTGACGCTATAGAATGCCCTTTGATGTCATGCCATCATGACATAAAAAATAATTTAGGCAAATCTAAACAAGCTAATACCTAAAATAAATTTCCCTTTTCTTCTTGTTCTCGGGACCCGTGGGCTTTATCCACCCATACTACCCTGCAGTTGCTCCACAGTCCTCAATGCTGGCTAACTCAAGTTGCAACATCTGTCAGTGAAGCACTTCCAATGGAAATGTGTCTATTTGTTTTAATCAATTCTAAAACCGTCTTTTATTTGACAACTTTTCGCCGAAGGTGAACAGAATATTGTTGAATAATTAACGAATTTTCAATTTTTGTTTTAGTGTAATTGCACAGGTGATTAATTAAAAGAAAGTAGTAAACTAACACTTTTAAAATCTCCTCGGTAACATGTACAAATATAGCTACCATCTTGCTTCTGAGCCTTCACTATTATATTTACCTGTAGATGAATATCGAGATTTACGACGTAATTTTCTGGCCAATCACCACGTGGGATATTCAATAATCACCTGTTTAATTATATTGGCGTATAACTTGAAAGCTGATAGATTATGCGAAACGTTTCATTCTCTTACCACCGTTACTGCAAACTACTTTTCTTGGACCACTTTTGTCTTTCCATGTCCAGAACTCTCCAATCTTATTTCCTTCACTGTTGTTACATTGCTCCAAAATATGTTCACACGGACGACCAGGATTTTGGTAAGAGCCAATCTAAAGTAAAAAGGTATGAAATCTTGGTGATATCACAGTAAGATTGTCACTCTAACCGTTAAAGTTGCTGTCAGTCCCAAGCATCTTTCATTGTTATCATTTCCATTGCCACGGTTATCTTCTCCTCCAGCAACAAAGACGTTGCCTGAAAGTGTGGATAAATTATTTAATGGACAACCTCTAACACGTACGAAAATTTTACATGCAGTTTGTCGTAGGAAAATAATATTTCATAATTGAATTGTTTCATTTTCATACGTGAAAATGTTCAAATTCCATACGTTTTTCACGGATGAAAAGACATGTAGAATTTTTCTAAGGGAAGGTTTGACAATCTCTTCGATAATGATAACCAAGCTGGCATTGAGACACTCAAGAACTAAGGTCGGTGTTTCCAGGCTTACATAATTTGCAGTCTAGTGGATAATTCCCAGTTTAAATAATAAAATTTTCCCCGACAAGGGCTACTTAGAACATAGACGTTGCATTCATATTATTTGAGATAAAGTTTAAGATTTGGCTGAGATTTGGCATTGGGAGTTGATATTGGGAGTTGCCGTGCTGTCTAAGTTACGTTCAAAATCGTATTCATCAGCCGTTAAAGTTTAGCCAGGTGCACAAGCTTGTAGTATTTAAACCGTGCTTATTCTTTTCATTTTATTTTGGGTTCATTCTTTTCCTTGTCACTTTTAATGACCATTTTTATCTATCAATAGTGCCGCAATGCTTTATTTTTTGTCAGTACTGTGATACTAAATGTTACTCATCTGAGGATAAATGATATCCCGGCATTCATCCATGATTTGTTAACAACAATTGGAAAATCTGAGGTCCAGAATATGAAATCTGATATCTGGATGGACTAACCTTTCCGATAACATTCTCGCAATCCTAAATTCCGCTGAAACGTTCCTAAATAAGAAATGGTATGCATTGCTAGCTACATAATTTCTGTACTTTTGTTAAAACATAAAATGCTTTATTTAAGTCGTCTTGTAAACAGGAGATGAATCCAAGGCAAAATTAGGAATGCGAAGATGGGCAAAAAGTTAGAGGATTTCTTTGTATGCTTAAAATTTTTCAATTTTCTGCAATGCTCCTCAATTCAAAATATTGTTTTGGACCAAACAGTGTTGTGGCTATTGCCAAGTCTTTTTTCTCTTTTAAATGCACCCTTCCTTACGTCGTTCACTAGCTTGGACAAAATCCTCTCACGTCAGGAAGCGTATTTCTAGTATTAGCCATACTAGACTATTAAAAGTCTGGTCCCAATGGTAAAAAGTTAATAAAAAGACTAAGTTAATCATTCGATAAAGGGAATGGTATTCTAATGGATATCGTAGTGATACGGGAGGTTATTCATTGAGGAAAGTCGTTTTATGGCATGATTAACTTTCAAATTTATAACCGTTCATATTTTGCTTCAAATATCCTCACCTTTCAAAAATTTCCTTCCAAACAAGGATTGGTGTAATGATTAGTCCGTGCAAGAACAAGATTGGTATATGTTGATATAAAAATTGATACTAAAGTCAGTCTATAAAAATTTTACACTCGTACGCGTTCAACGATTTTGGAGATTTTTCCACCTTACTTCCACTTTCCCCGTTCCTCAAGACTGATAAAATGTATCCGCTTCAAAAAAAGTTAAGAACTTACCGGTGCTTCTATGACGTTTTCATCTTCATAATAACCAAAACCGTATTCTGAGGTCATAAAATGCTCATAGTTTTTGCATGTGTTGTTATTCAGTTCGCATCGTTTCGTTTCCCCCATCTCACCATATTTGTAGTTGTAGGATTTACAATCTATGTTGTCAATACATTCTTTGAGGCATTCTCCGTTCCCTTTCACGTTATGTGTTGCGATAATATGTCGAGATAGTCTCCAGCCTGCAAAATTTAGATGTAGTTGTACTCGAAGTAAGAATTAGGAATATAAGGCTCCTTTGAGCTTTGAGATCATCAGTCTCGGTAGATTACGCATTTATCCAACTGAGTTAGATTTTCACTCACCCTGTAGGGTGATCTCTAACCTCAGAGCAGCTGCCTTTGTCCTATCAGCATAGTACATTCACTTTATAAGTTGAATGCATAGGCAGCAGGTGTATCCGTGCATCAGTCGAGATAATGCTCATTTGCTACTTTAGATGTGCTTCTGACTCGCGGCAGCTCAATGGTTCAAAAAAAGTTATATACCCTGACTCAGGTGTTTAAGCCCGAATAAAATAATAAAATAAATAGCCTACTTATATAATCGCTGGTGAAGTTTCGAAAGAAGTAGTTAGCTTGCCCGGTGAACGTATAGAAATGGCGAAATTTCAGTGAAGTTCATGGATATCTTTATGAGGCGTATAAGTTAGTTATAAACCTCTCCAGAACAAAAGAAACTGAGCCAAAGGTGATATAATGATGCTTAGTTGTCCACGATACAAATTCTTGAGATGTATTCCTTTTAAAAAGCTCAATTCGGGTTATTACCTGTATCTCTCTTCGAGTACATTTACTTTTGGGGTTTGATGACTTTAAAGAGTTTTTTACTAGGTATATGTAATGGAAAAATAAACCATTATTTTATCACCGGCTGTAGGAGGATTCCTAAAGAAAACATAGAAATTCCTTGGGCATTATCTGAGAATATACTTGCCATAGATAATCCGTCGAAATGATCTTCCGGGAACACACTTTGCTCTTTCAGCCAGACCACTGAAGTTCAATATTATGTTTGAGCCGACCAAAAACAAAATCCATCGTTTGGCGTCACTCATTGTTCAGAAGAACCTTTCATACGAGCAAACAACAATAGGGGTGAACGTACCAAGACCGTCGAAGGATATAGCAGTGTGTTCTTTTATCAGTTCATCACTACGTTTCGGACGCTAATCGGGTAGAGCGTATCAACAGAACATAATCAGAAGCTTAGGGTACGTTCTATTTTACATCTAGGACTCAGTAACATTGTCTGTGGATTTCCCGCTGGAAGAACGATTCCGTATTTTCTGTCACAACTCCAAGTTCGCTCATATATCAGAATGAGACAAAACCAATATCATGAAATTTTAAATTTCTTATTATAGGCATTGTTTAAAAGAAGATAATTTCTTAAAATACACCTGATTAATTAATATTGACATGAGTTAAATTATTCATGATGAAATTCGTTTGAAACGTGTATTTAAACATACACTTGAATTACTTTTGCTTTCATGTATAAGAGAAGATAAAAAAAATTACAGCATAAAACGACTACATAAAAATGCGGCTTAAGAAATAATAAATTTAGATTAAAATGTTATCTATACACAGTCGATACTAAGTAATAACTTGAGGAAAATATATGACAATATTGTATCAACTCCGTGTATCATGTCATTCAGCAATACATTGAAGATTCTAGCCTAAATTTCTCCACTAAAATTCTATTTCAAGCGACCTTAGGTCACCAAGAAAGGATTGATACTGCAGAACATGCAAATCTACCAAGGTTGTTAGCAATCCTTCCAACCTCCAAAGTCATATGCTGCATGTAAACTCATCAACATACATCAGGAGGAATGCGAACGACATCTACAAATTGTTCTAATATTTTATGATCTTGAGGCTTCCGTGTTTACGTTTTTGTTTGTCGTTTGATCCCAACGGCCACGTAATAGTAGCCATGCATTTGGAATAATTAAAAAACATATGAAAAGTCGTCGCTTACCTTTTTCGATCTTTCTTAACACCGGATTCTATCCACTTAAATTAGCCATTATCGAAAGAAAAAATTAGTTAACTATAGGAGTCTGTCAACGCGTGCCGTCTTTCGGAAAGATCTATGTGCAAATTAATCTTGTGGCTACGTTTGTTTGCTTCCTGATCAACAAGGTATGAAAGGAAATAAAATGACTAAGTCCTTCTATAGTGTAAAACTGTCTTATTCCTCTGCTTTGGGAAGGACGTTCAAAGCTCCTTTCACGCCATTCCGTACCAGCTCGGATATGCCCGACTGGTGATTTGGAATTGTTTGTCATTTTACAAGATTTTTTCTCTCTTCCCTTTTTATTATTGTTTTAAACCAAATTTAAAATGACTCGAGGCTCGGTCAGCATGGACTAAAAGACAACCCACATTTGTGATTTCTGCCCGTCTTTTTTAGAGACGACCACAGGCAAGAATATAAATAATATATATATATATATCTATATATATATATATATATATATATATATATATTATATATATATTATATATATATTATATATATATTATATATTATATATTATGTATATATATATATATATATATATATATACATACATATTATTTATATTCTTATTTAAATTCTTTCAGTATATACACCCACTCGATTCCTACTGTCTGCAGGTCATTTACAAAGTAACAGGTGATTTTAAAATATGTCACTTGATAAAATTATTTTACAATCCGCGTTTATCCACGGCAGAAATCAAAAACAACATCGTTAACTTTAAAAACGTTTAGTAAACGTTATTTGTTTTTTTTATTTTCAACGTTTTAAAACAGAACTGAAAATTTTTAAATGTAAATATGACGAGTAGCAATTTATGAATAAAAATATTTCCAATTCTTGTTATTTTATGGGGGAATCGTTCTGGGTTTTTCATTTCTTCTTTGATTGCATTCATTCTCCCATTTATAAGACGGATGATTTGCTTATCAGAGGTTAAATTTCAGTGCTTTAGTCAATTTTGAAAAATTATCAATCTTACTAAAAGATTGGGGGAGGGTTTGTGGTTTACACATATTTCTAGTACTACATGACGTTTACACTTACGTGACATCAATGTGCGTGGTTTTTCTGAAAGTAGTACGTTGTTTCTTTTAAGAGAACAGACAGTATGGATCTCTCATTCACGGAAAACTGGATTGACTAGATATGAAGGAACGCTTGTAGAGCAGCCATAACTTTTTTGAAGCTTATTAATTACCTTTATTTATTAATTTAAATTTACAATTGCTCTACTGTTTTGTTCATTTTTCAAGTTAAATTAACGACAAGAAGTCGAAATTTTGATTTAAAATTATGTTTAACCTGACAAAATATTTTCGAATCTGGATAAAAAGACAAAATTAGCCAAAATTTTGTTTCTGAAAATGTCGCCTCATATAATTTTGCGCCCGGGCCATGCTCTCCAGTTGACCCCGTCGGTATGGCACTGAGTACACTACCGAAATATTTCGTTTTCAATAGTACAGCCCAACTTTGACAATTACAGTTCTATCTGGAATAGTTACAGGAAAGGAGACCTGTTGTGAAAAATGCGAAATCGTCTGGCGTTAGCCAAAGTAAAATAACAGAAGTCTAACCCCTCCAGAAAAGAGGAAATTGAGATGGTTTTCACAGTTTGACTGCGAGAACTCTCCCTTGACGAGTAAAATCGCCTAACGTTACCCACAGCAAAATAATAGAAGTCTTACCTCAAGACACATTCTCAATTCGTTGTTTCAACATAAGCGTTAAATCCTTTAGTTCACTCATTAGTATTTAAGAGTTTGATAATGACTTGTTACCCTGCTCTCTTTTGAAATCACTATGATAAACACTTATCACATACTAATGAGTGAATATCTTAATTTCTAACGACCAACTTTTCTTCGACTTTCAACTGGAAAAAAAAGACAAACTATTTCATTGTGGGTGAGTCATGAGATAATGTGATTAATCAATGTTCACTCGTCTGATAAAGAATTTGACATCGCTCGTGAAGTTTGAACATCCACTCGGGGCCTACGCCCCCTCGCGGCCGTTAAGCTTCACTTGCGATGTTAAGTCCTTTGTCAAACTCATGACCATTGATTAAACCTTACTTATCTGGCCGGCACACAGCTATGCATAAGACTCACATGCAATTAACCCTTTAACGCCTGAATGTTTTTCTTTTGTTCTTCTCTTTTTTTTTTTCTTAGAATTCTCAATAATTCTTTTGTTCCTAGGTGTCCGATATACAGGGTGTATCAAAAAACCCGCAAACTCTTTTGAAATCAGATATTTATGAAAGTTGCATAATTTAGCACTAATTGATCCTAAGGGTGCGTAAACACAATTCATGCTTGGGGATGTCGAAATTCGTACTGTGTGGTTATTCTAATAACAAGGAAAATTAAAACGTATTTTCAAATCCCAAAAGCATAATTAGTTGCACAGGCATTGAAATGCTATTTGCAGTATCTACTTATGCAAATTATAGTGTTTGCAGTTTTATTGATACATCCTGTATACGATACCCGTTGTTAAAGACTAACGGATCGAAGTCGGGTTCACTAACTTTCAAATGAGCTAACAGAATGTTTTCCAGTAGAATTTGGTCATGACATCAATAATTTACATGAGTAAAGTAACGTAAAGGCTTAACAATGAGCAAATGTTTAGTACTTTGCCCGTGACATCATTTATTTGAAGACGTCGAAATGGTTGAACGCCTTACTGCATGCGTATTTATTCCAGCTGCTGCAGATTTGGATAGAGTAAAGATTAATGCCTAGTTCAAACCTCGAAATTTTCATGTGCCCAACCAAATGCAAGTCAGTTTGGACAAAGGATCTTGCTCATTAACATTAAGTTCGGCACATGAAAAGTTCGACTTTTGAACTGGGCCTTAGAGAAAACAAGTCAATCTTAAGGGAACCGAATTGCAGTTTGCAAGTAAAGAGAAGCGAATGATTAGGTAACGAAGGAGGCGAGTCAGGAGAATTTAAGGTTACAAAAAGAAGGCTTGCGGTCACCAGCCAGGATTTCAATGACGTTTAACTTTTATAGAAAAGCAAGTAATCGGAGGTTTTATGTGAAAGGTCACTCGATATAACCGAAGGTAGTAGTTTTTGGCAGAATTTGTGAGCTGATGACTATTTAAATTGTTGACTCAATGACCTGATTTCATCACTTTGATCGGCTTTTGCAAAAGAATGTCTCCCAATGGACAAATTTTAAACCTTAAACTCGCAGTTTTTTGGCTTGTTCTATTTGCCAACTCATGTTGACAATGGGAAGCGTCTTCACTTTGCACAGTTGGATTCGGTTTTTACTTCGAAGAGATGAAATCAGATTTTATCCTCCGAATTTCACAAATGGAGGACAACCCACCTATCAGGCAGATGATATTCAAGTTTGGTGTTTTGAAGTATCGAGCTTTTAATGTCAAGTAATCAGCATCTGTTCCTTGCAAACGGAGACCCAGTAGCTGTGTAATGACCTTGAGAACGAAGTCGAATATTAGCCGAAAGACTTTGTATTCCTAGGGCCCGTTGTAACTTCGACCCCGTTCACACCTTCGACCCCGTTCTAAGGCGTTCACACGACGCCGGTAGAAGTACAGTTTCATTACGGTTTCAAATCACTACGGTTAGCATTACGGTTTCATGTCTTTTCATACCGGTATCGTGTGAACGCAAGGCCTAACCGAATGATTTCATTATGGTTTCATTTCGTACCGGGATCGTGTAAACAGGGTCTTAATAGCGCTATCCATTCTCTCAACAAGTGAAATCTTATTTTATGCCCCGAATTGCACTATCTGGTAGATAACTCCTCGCTCAGCAAATTAAGTTAATATTCGCCTGTTCGAAGTGTGGATAGCGCTGGACACTCACTGGGGCTACTCAGCTGAATAAGGTATTCGGGCTTTGAACAACTGACCAAACTCTTTCGGGTTCGTAGCTAACACCAGTTCACATTGAACACGAAGAAGTTATTCAACGAAACACTTTTCCGCGTTTGCGTCCCACTTCGCAATGTACCTCACCAAGAATTGAACTACTTGCTAACAAAATGCTGAATCCTTTCCCTGGTGATCAGACATATCTGTACGATCTAATGTATGGAAATTAAATTGGAGGCATGAACAAATTTCAATAGATTTTCAAAAGGATTTTGAATGGAATGCATAATTAGCAGTTTCTTTTGAAAAATCTTACTCTTATAATTATAAAGCTTATAATCTGACTCATTTCTTTTGAGACAAGTCTCAGTTCACTGAATATATTTCTATTGACAGGAAGTCCAAATTTAGATCACTTGCGTTCATATGTTAGACAATCCATCTGCTGAACAACTTCAAAGTTCTGACGTTTGACAGACCGAATGATTTATGGAAATTCTTTTGTTTACAAATATTTTTCCTTCAAATGGGGAATAAATGCCAGTGGCCTATAAGACTATATCTTGTAAGACATCAGTCCTCCTAAAACTTTGACCAGTCAGGTGAGAAGTTCTCAAAAATTCCTTCAGACTGGGATGCAAAACGGCTAGAGTCAATCGTACGTAAACAAAATCGGTGAAGTCTTCCATTTCTCCCTTTTTTAGAATGGGAAACGTGTTATTAGAAGAACCCATCACAGAGCTTGGCTCTCACCATGTGACGACTTTAAGTATGTTTATTCAATTTTTGGTGCATGATGTCGAAGTGTTTGGCTCAAAAATATTAGCAATACTGTCGTTTAATGTATTCAAGCAACAATTATCATTGACAAGCTTCGCACGCTTTTAACCCTAAAGAAAGACTTGAAAGTTCCAAAAGTACGTACTGAGATCGCCAAAACCAAAATCTGGTACAGTGGCGCTGTCTTGTTCAACTCTTTCCCAAACTCTTTAAAAGACATAAACAACAATACAGTGTACTCATTTAAAGAATCTTTGACAACACTATTCCTAAAACTAACGAAGTCGACCATCTAGAACAATTCGCATGTACAAATTGTAAACACATAATATCCTGCACTTGTTATCAATAAACATTAGTGCATTTATAACCTGCTTATGGTAATTTAAAATTAACTTAACTGGACTATATATATAACACTGAAGGCCAACTGGTAGAAACTTTGGTAAAGTTGCTAGATCTTTATTAAATAATAATGGAATAAATCATACGCGTCAGTCGTGCTTGGAAGCAGGACAGCGGTGAAAACTTTTGCACCTCAACTGAGGCGCTAAAATGGGAAGCGGTGTGCATCTAGGCTGGCACGTGTCCCCCCGTGTCCAGGAAGGATCACAACACTTGTGTAGCCCAGCCAAAGACAAATAAAACATCAATTACTCATTCAATAGTACTTCGGTCACACAAACCACTCGTGCACGCACTTTGTCTAGAATTGCAGCATAACACAACTTTAAGTTACGAATGAGTCAAAATAATTTTTCATTTGTTTGAAATGGTATTTATAATGATGAAGGATGGCGTTGACATTTTCTCGATGTAACATAGATGTAGATTACTTCATTTTAAATATCTTTATAGGTTTAATAAGGGAAATATTTGCAAATATATGTTATAACGCATAAAAAATCTTGCGTGATGCAGAGGAGTGTAGCTACCATTTCGTTAATGATTAAATGATTAAACACCTCGTGAGGAGGAAGGACTTTCATGTTTTGTGTAAAGCTTAATGGTAGGCTAATATCCATGAATGTGAATGTTATGAGTGTAAACTTCATTGTAATTGGAACTGTGAATTTAATTAGAAAACGGAAATACATACAAAGGAAGTGTTTTCAACGTTGGATTGGTTATGTTCGATCAAGTACTGGTGTAAATACGTGGATAGGAATCCACAAGGAAGTTGACTAAATGAATTCGGCAACTAGACACGCCTTGGACCATTTTACCACAGGTTTCCTATGTGTGGTCATCAAACAACAACGTTTGCCTCCTTTGCTTCTGAAATCTGACTACGGCCTTATGTATTGCTTACAAAATCGCTTATTAGCACCAGTTTCTCAATTAATATAATTACTGACCCACATCAAAGCCTATTGTTTTCACTCTGTGTTATATTAGCGAATACAGTCAGCAAAATTATCCAAGTCGAGTTTGCGTGATTTTCCTCGCTAAATTCGCAGGTACAATCCAGAGAAAACATCGGCACAAAGCGTTATTGGATATAATGTAAGCAACTTCGCCCTGCGGCCTCAGCTGCCTGTATCATGTGAAATAACGCTACGTGCCTCAGTCATTATCTATTAAATAGAATTCTGACCGATATTACCCCAGTCGACAGATTTGATAGTTTACCAAACATTTCTTACTTCGATTCATTTCATCCACTGGATAAGTTTACCCAAAAAGTGCAACTCCTTATGTATTTACTTATTTTGTATTCATTTATTTTGTATTTACTGGGAAAAGGAGAAATTTGACATAGAAAGGCCAGACAATCAAGGGAGTTTATTTACTACTATCAGATGAATAGAAGCAGAAGTGTTTCTCAAATATTTTTGAAGAGGATAATAAACCTGCATTTGAGACAAATTGGAATATCTACTCGGGCTTGTCCATATGACCATGAATGTCTGTTTTTTAAAGTGATTGATTTTATCTCGAATTTTATACTCAAATTTTATTACTTACTCTCTGTGTCAACTCTTTTCGACATATTTATAACAACACAATGCAAGAAACTTCAATTTTGTATTCAGGTCAGCTACTAGAAGTTTTATAACACCTCTTTCGTTCATATGTTTGATTATTTTCTACTAAGACCAAAATCTTCCGACAGACGCCTAAATTACAGTTCTGTGACAAACAGCTATTCAGAATAGCAGGGGATGTGGGTGATCGTCCCTCACAACTATCTATCTCCGTTACTATTAAGGATGAGAAAATAACCAGAATATTTCATCAAAAAATTCCTCTAATGCTTATGTTTTTCATGATGTGCTCATGCCTATAATTCTTACGCCTTCATTCATGTCTTCTTCCATCCCTTAAAGCAATGTTATTGTTTATACTATTAATCTACGCACATGTTGGCTTCTGCAAAACTTTTACGTCTCCTTTCACTCCACCTCTAAAATCATTCCAATCTGTTGAAATTTCCAAGATTTCACTTCCTGTGAGTACTTTACTCGAGATGTTAACCTCGGTCATCTCTCCTTGAACCATTTGAGTGACTTGAAAGGCTCCTCCTTGGACGTCTTGATCCTGCCCTAGGACCTCGGTCCCTCCCCCTCTTATCGTTTTTCCACTCCTGAAACTATCACCATAATCTACAATAATTCCATCTTTGTAAAATTTGCACTGTCCAGATTGGCTTGACCACGTAAAACAGACAAAGTGCCATTTTCTATCATTGATTATCACTCCAGTAGGCACAGTTTTAAAATAATATTTAATTATATGAAACGTTCTTGCCGATTCTAAAGGGCTTTAATTCCTTTGATTTGATTTTATCATCAGGATTTTAAAACCTCACAAGAAAGTTTAAAACTGTCTGCTTTGTGTAAATTTACTGTTAAACCCTTTGTGTTGAGGTACCGCTGAATGCTTAGTTGAAAATACGTAAGAGTTGCAGGTTTATAAGCCATTTTTCTTTTTTATTGATGTTTTACCGTGGAAAAAGTACGTCTTTTACTTCCCTCTTCTCGTTCTTCTTTCGACAAAACTTGCACAAGGTTTGCTTGTCGTATTTTGTTGTATGTTTTGTATTTCCGATTTTTGGTCAGCAATAAAAGTACAGAACTCGTTCATGTCTTTGTTTATTTCTTCGATTTCGCAGTTATTTTCATCTTCGTCACCGAAGTCTTGTACCTCCGGATGAATACTTAGCAGAGATCTTTATCACAGCACATCATACATATTTGTAACAAACTTTGAGATAATGTAGAATTTATTAATTTTCTAAATAAAAAAAATATCAAAACAATATTCGATCTTGAGCTGTACGTAATGTTGACATCCCACTGATAACCTATGAGAATGCTCAATTTTTAAGACGGAAAGTCTAGTCATCTAATAAAAAATCTTTCTTTAAGGCAAATTTTAGGGAAAAGTTTGATTGGAAAACGACACAAAATACCTCAAGATCGCAACTAGTACAGGTTCTTGATATTACTTGTGTGGATGGATCTCTTGCATTTCTTAAGCCGTTAAAGGTTATTCTCAACGAACGTTTTGTTTTAATAAAACAGAATTGAAATTTTAAACGAAAATATGACGATAGTCAGTTTAAATGTAAAATAATTTCCCGTTTCGATTGTTGTTAATTTGTGGCCAAATTGTGGGTGGGATTTTTATTGCATTCACTCTTCCAGTTATAGTAAGAATGATTTGACAATTTTGAAACATAATCAAATTACTCGTATTCTAGACAGGTATATTGGAAGGGTGGGCGAGGGTTTGTTGCACGCACGTATTTCTAGTAATGTGAGTGCTTTGGTATATAAGTTGCTGTCCCAGCCGAGGTGGAAATTCAGGCCCAACAGATCAACGAAGACTTTCTTTAATGGACGACAACCCAGCAACAACTCCCGTAACTAACAACGTACACGTGTAATTTGTACATAATCACACGTCAGCTACACGGTCTCGTCTACAATACATGGCGACTACAAACTAAACATAGAACTATCGTTGCCCAATGCTACATATCAAAGTCGAGAAACGGAATTAAAGGTCTGACGTTGGAAAATAGTTAAAAAAAAATTTTTGTTTTTGGATTTTCTAACTTTCGTACTTGTTTGAATTTTAGATTGCTTATCGAAGCAATCAACTGATTTTGACCTATTATCAGAAATTCGTTGTCATCAGTAGACACTGCGTAGGATATATAATGAGCTTCTCCATTGCCTTGATCTGTCTGATTTCTTTTAACCCAGAAACATGCAGTAAGTGCCATCATGTTTGGTCCTCCCTTAGATATCACGTAATCTGAGATGCTTCTTCTATGGAATAATATGGACCATTCTGTCCCTAAAGTTAAAAATAAATAAAACAAAAAAAATGAGATAAAAAAAATCTTCCGCTGTGGGTACAGTCGGGTCATAATTATCTGTACCTTCACATGTAAAAATGCGACATGTTCTGTCAAACCTCTTGCTTCTCATCAAACGTCAGTGTCTGTACGATTTCATACAAGCCGGATAAGTTGAATAATACAATTTGCTTGTGCCCCTTTTTAGTTTACAGCGTGATTTATAGTGCAGCATAACGACTCTTAATTAACTTCTTAGGAGGTATAAGCCTCGTCATTCAAAATTTTTAAGAACGGTAACGCTATTATCACGCGTTACCCTACAACTACACTCCTGGTTATCGTGCGTTGCTATGTAAAAAGTCTCATGTTTACGAACTTTATTTAATCACGGAAATCTCACTCATTATACAAAAAATGCTCTTCCGGAGAGCCGTGAGGACAAGAAACTAAGTTTAAAAAGTAAAATTACACATTTTGACTTGATATTTTTTCTTAAAAACATCTATATTAGGACTAGCCTTAAGGTCCTCAGGGAGCGAATTCCAGCATGTTGCTCCCCCGTTGACAAGACTTGACTTAAGGAAATTGGCATCAGGCTTGGGGATAGAAAGATTAATCAAATTTCCTCTAGTATTGTAGTCATGTACTGTATCTCTTGTTGAGAATTTATCTGTGAGATACGAAGGAGCCAAATTGTGAGTTATTTTATACATTAGGGTGGCTTTGTTTGCCAACCAACGATCTCCAAGTTTTTGCCATCCTAATTGCGCTAACGTGTCAACGGATCTGATCTCATAGCCAGAGCGGGTAATTATCCGGCTCGCTATTTTTTGTGATTTTTGAAGTTTGTCTTTAAGCCTCTTACCACATGAGTCCCATAATGATGAGCAATAATCAAAATGGGGTAGCACAATGGCATTATAAATCTTAATAAGGGAGTCACGTGGCACATAACCGCGTATTCTTTTCAAGATTCCTAGACCCTTTTTAACTTTTTTACAAACATTTTCAACATGTTCATGCCATTTCAGGTTCTCATCAACAATTACCCCGAGGATCTTTTTGTATCTTACTCTCTCTAAAGTAACTTGACTCAAGAAAAGATTGGGATCAGAGTCTAATTTAGCAATTCTTTTAGCCGAGCCAATAATCATATATTCACTCTTAATACTGTTTAGGCTAAGACGATTAGCTGTCAGCGAGTCATTAAGGTTTGCTAGGTCAGCATTGAATCTACTTTCAAGATTCCTAACATCAGTGTCTCCGGATGTGAGACTGGTATCATCAGCATACATACTAGAGAGAGTAATGGTGAGGCACCCGTGTAAGTCGTTTATGAAGATCAAAAATAATAATGGGCCCAAAATAGAGCCTTGGGGACAGGCACGTAGCTACGGGGGTACGAGGGGGGGCAACCGCCCCCCAAAAGTTTGTCCTCGCCCCCCCAAGAAAATTTTGAAGTGGTTTCAAATATAATTTAAATATGTCAAAATTTTTAAAACATCTAATGGAAAATATTTTTTCGCTGACCATTCTGACCTATTTTTGTAACATTATACCAAGTCAACTACATTTGACAACATGAAGTAGTCGCTGAGTAGTCTGGGTAGAGACGGAAATCGCGGGCGTCAAAACTGAAATTTTATAACCACTAATCCGTTTTAGCTGACTTAGCTTTAAGACTTTAAGTCGTTTAAGAGCTTTTTCGAAAGGTAAGTCATGTTTTTTTATCTCTTTTGCAACATTTATTTTATTTTCAGTTAACCAGGAATGTTAGGCTGGCTTTTAATAGCAGAATTACTTGAGTTATTTATTTTCTGTTTGGATTGTTTGCAATGCAAATTTTGCATGACGTTGACTGTTGACGTTGTCAAACTCAAAGATGAAAACACTCAAAGGAAGTATAATTTATGTGCTAGAATTGTACTGAAAGAAAGTGAGGCCACTGATATTTTTAGTAGGTTTGGTATCTCGCTCAGGTCTTCAATGCTCATTTATGAATAGCCAAGCGAAACAAGTGTTCAAAGTCTAAGTCAGCATGGTGTGCCGCATGTCTCTAACTGTGTTAATCTGCCAGTCAGGATTCTGAAATGGAAAACCTTTTATCTCTTAATACTCTTATAGATTTTTGCTGCCTTTTGTTTCCCGTTTTAACTCGTGATTTAAACATGAGTAAAAGGTTACCACAAACTATGCCAACGATATCGTCATATTTTGTAAAGCGAAATCGAACGGAGGACACAGAACCCGCTTCTAGCGTGCATAGTGATGAGACACAGAATCCTTGTCTCGAGAGCTTAGAACTAAAAGATTCACAGTCATCTGTTTCGACTTCAGACTGTAGTAGCTCAAGAACCTTTGCTACCGAGGCAAACACGAACGAAACGAGAACAGAAGCCTTATCTCTCGGGGGCTTATCCAAAAAGGGTGAGAAACCAAGTCAGCCTACCATTACGTTTCCAAAAAACTCTCAGGGTAGACATTTCATTAGTCACTGGTATTTTCACTTCTCATGGTTGGAGTACAGCATAGACCAAGACGCCACGTTCTGCCAACCGTGTCGGCTTTTCGGTGGTCCAACAACTGAGCCTACTTTCTCAGCAACAGGACTTCGTGACTGGAGGAAACTTGGTGAGAAGTGCAGAAAACATCAAGGTTCCGCATGTCATGCAGCAGCTGCTGAATCTCTGAAACTGTGGATGGTGCATCAAAAAATAGGCACAGTTGATAAACAACTTAATCCTGATTTTCGCAATCAAAAGTTTATCATCTTTTGTGCTAAGCAAGAAATTCCTCTTCGAGCAGATGACGAATCAGACAAGTCACGAAATAGAGGGAACTTTCTAGAACTATTAGAACTGATAGCTAAGTATGATGATAATGTAATGAGGAGGATGAAAGCCCTCCCTGATAATGCTAAAATGCTAAGTCCAGAGATTCAAAATGACCTGCTTCAGTCAATTACTTCTGTTCTTCTTGAACATATTAAGCATGAAGTAGAAAATGTCAGTTTTTATGCTGTTCTTGCTGATGAAGTGAAAGATGCGTCCATGAAGGAGTTGTTGGGGGCCTCTTTACGATATTTGCATGCAGGCAATATTGTTGAAAGGGCAATTGGGTTTATTGAGTTGAAGGAAATGGATGCAAATAGTATATCTTCAAAACTCTTAAAGCTACTTGAGCCCTTTAATCTTGATCCCCGTAAGTGTGTAGGTCAAGGTTATGACGGAGCTAATGTCATGTCGGGTAGAAATGGGGGAGTACAAGCCTTAATAAAGAAGGCTGGTTATGTTAATGCTACATACGTTCATTGTGCTTCGCACAGGCTCAACTTAGTCTTATCTGCGACTGCTGAATGACACCCAATTATAAAATCATTTTTTGACACGTTAGATTTGACATATACCTTTATGACTGGAACAAAACGCCACGCAGCTTTCTTAGACATTCAGCGTGAACGTTATCCAAACGCTCAGGTTCTTGAGCTCACACATTCATGTAATACTCGTTGGTCATCTCATTCAATGGAAGTTGAAAGGTTTCTGCGTCGATTTGATTGCATTCTTGATACTTTAAGCTTATTTGAGGATGACCGAGATTCAGAGACGAGGCTTGCTGCCAAGTCCTTGCTCGGTGTTTTACAAACCAAGAAATTTGTAATCCTCTTAGTTTTCTTTGGTAGGCTGTATGACTACTCTGACTTTTGTTCCAAGGGTTTTCAAAAGTCCACAACGACTGTTTCTTCTCTCCAGATATTGCTCAGTGACCTGAAAGAAAGGCTGTCCAATTTCGATTTTGACAAAATGGTAGAATATGCTATGGATTTGTGTGAGAAATATGAGGTAGACACTTTCGATGTGAGAAGTGCTAGCAGACAACGACGTATTCCTGAAAGCTTAAAAGACACCTATGTAACTAGCACTGTTGGACACCAACATTCTTCAAACTTAGAAGAGCTTACAACTGTTCTACGCCAAAATGTTGGCGAGATCTTTGGAGAACTAGATGCCCGTTTTGGCACAGAACAATTGGGCATCATGAATGCTGCTTCCTGTTCTTTACCAAGCTCCCCCAACTTTCTTGATAAACAGAAGCTGAATAAGTTGTTGCAACTGTACTCTCTAGATATAAGCAATTGTGAAATAGAAGTTTTTCGTTCATTCGTTGCCAGACATGACACATCAAAGTTTGAAACTTTGATTGATGTCTTGGATATTGTTGACAAAGACATTTTCCCTTCCATTTACAGTTTATATCAGCTACTTGTTACAATTCCTCAGACATCTTGCAAGGTTGAGCGGATGTTCTCCTCCATGAAGAGAATAAAAACGCGTCTGCGCTCTAAGATGACCACTGTACGTCTTAATAGTTTAGCACTGTTATCTACTGAAAGAGATATTACGGAATCTCTTAGCAAGAGCGACGTAATCGATTTTTTTAAGAGTATGAAGCACCGTCGTCTTCTTTTGTAATTTTGTACTATTGTACTAATATGACAAGTTGAGCATGCTGTTGTTGCAAAATACGTTGTGTTTGAATTTGAATGTCAAACGTTCTTTGTTGAATTGTTGATTTTAGTTTAAATAGAGCAATTTATTTATACTGCTACTATAGTTTTGGTGAATGTATACTAATAAAAAAATGGTGGTTTTAATCTTTTATGCAATATTTCTAGTTTTGTATATGCTTGCCTCTTGGAAAAAAAACAAATTATTATAAGTTCATTGGTTTAAATAATCATGAAACAAAATTAAATTTAAGAAATATAAATGAAAAAATGAACTTGAGTGTCGAGTTATATTTGTATTAGTGTTAACATTTTCAGCTTACGTCGACAACTGCCCCCCAAAAAATAGTGCTGCCCCCCCCCAAATTTTACATCCTGGCTACGTGCCTGCTTGGGGAACACCACATTTTAAAATTCGTGTTGTAGAAACTGCTCCATTAAAGAAACTTTGCTGGGTCCCATTAAAAAGATAGGATTGTAACCAGCTGAGTTCATTTTCGAAAATACCGTAAAATTCCAGTTTACCTAATAAAATGGGGTGATTGACAGTGTCAAAAGCTTTTCTTAAATCTACAAACACTACGATATTAATTTTACCATTATCCGTGTTGTTCAGCCAGTACATAGTATCTTTAAGCAAGGCAGTTAACGTGGAATGAAATGGGCGAAAACCTGATTGATGATCTGTCAAAAGATTGTTTGTATTAAGATAACTGTAAAACTGTGAAAAAACAATCTTCTCAAAAATTTTGGCGTAAATTGGCGTAACTTTAGCTTTTTCCAACCATCAACAAATATTCCCGAAGAAATAGACTTGTTAAAAATTTTGGATAATAGTTCTGAAATAATAGTCACAGTAGTTTTCAATATTTGGCATGGAATTTTGTCCAGACCTGCTGCTTTATTTGACGGCATTTTGTGAATTACATTTGCTACACAACCTGGACTAACATGTTTAAATTTAAAACTATTGCTCGTTTGTTTTAAAAACTCCGTGGGATCACATGTGGTATGCGGAATCTGATCGGCTAGTTTTGGACAAATATCGACAAAAGGATTGTTAAAATTTTCTGCAATAGTTATACAATCAGTAATAATATTGCCGTCTCCCTTCAGCAAATTGAAATTTGTCGATTTTGTAGGCTTTTTTGATAGTCTGTTAAGTAGCTTCCAAGTCATTTTAATATCACTTTTATTTGCTTCTAGATTACAAGTGAAATAATTAGATTTCGCGATCTTGATCTTTTTATTCATTTCATTTCTAGTGGACTGATATAAATGTCAACTTATTTCGGACCGATTTTTAGCTGCACGACTTTTTATATCATCTAAACGAAACATTAGTGCTTTTAGGTCAGAAGTTAACCATGGAGCTTCTAAGTTTCTTACACGCTTAGTTTTAAGAGGAGCATGAATATCCAAAATCTTAATAAACAAAAGTTTTTCACACAAGCCACATTTCATTGGGATCATCAGAAAGTTCTATCATGTCCCAGGGCACTTTACTAAGGTCATTTATAAATTGATTAGCATTAAAATTTCTATAATTACGGGCCTCTATTATCCTGGGTTTTTCATTTGGGAGCAATCAAGAGTCGAACAGCATAGACTAAATTATGATCGCTAATTGATAAAGTGCAGACATCACTTTCCCGAATACGATGTGGAGCGGTAGCAATTATGTGATCAATTAGAGACTGTGTGTTACTTGTAATACGTGTGGGCTCTTTAATGAATTGTTTGTATTGATATTCATCATATAAAGCAGTCAGTTTAGAAGTATGTGATGTCGGGTGTTCGCCCAATAAGTTGCAGTTAAAATCACCCAAAATTATCGATTCATTATTGTCCAATATATCATGTTTGGCAAGATACTCTTCGAATTGCTCTAAACTATTACTATCGCTACCAGGAGGTCTATACCATGTTGTAACACAAAAGGGTTTAATAAATTTTCCAATTATTTCGATAGTTAAAATTTCAAGATCTCAGAAGTTTGTTTTCAAATACGGATGGTATTATACTAAAGAAGCTACTGAGGTATCGCCTTATTTGACTAGTTGTAACGAATCTGTTTCCAGTCAGTGTTACGTTCATCAACAGCAGTTAAAGTAAGCCCCTGTCACGTTGGTGGTCCTCTGAAACCAAGCGATTATTTCAAGAAAATTACATCATGATGGATTACACTCTGTATCTTTCGAAATCCTGAAATATAACCGCATGCATGTAATAGGAAATCAAATAATAATCTAAACTAATGCCGCAATTGTTGCGCAAACTCCGTTTAAACAAGTACAGATCGAAATCATACTTATCTGTCATAAGCTGGTCTGAAGGTTTATATCCATACGTTAACAATCGAGTGAATGGTTTACTAATATATGCAGGAAAATGTTCTTACTGCTCTTCTTTTAACTAATACGAAACTTTTTTAAATGCGGTAAACTGTCTGTCAGCCAAATAAGAGTTTGAGTTAACGGTCGAAACTGGAAATTGACATTTTTAACTATAATCAACTGGTTTTCGGGGACGAAACAACATAGTAAGTTAAGCCTGTTTCTCACAACAATTTTACAGTCCTCCTCATCACAATAATAGTCGGACTAATAAGCTAACTAAAGCAAAAGACATTAACTATTTGCGACTTCATGAGCTAGTCCTCAATCGGTGGCGCAAATACAGGCATCTGGGGGTAGATTACTTCGCGGTCCCCATCCATGTCGATCCGGACGACACGGAAGACGTGTAAGCAGCAATTTGAAGATACTAACATTTTCTGGTCCATACCTGACTTTGGTATTTTACTCTGGCGATCGCCGGACGATCTTACTCTGACAAACACCAGACAATTTTACTCAAGCTGAGGTCAGAAAATTTTACTCTGGCTAAAGTCAGACTATTTAACTGTGGCTAACGTCAGACTATTTTACTGAGGCTAACGTCAGACTATTTTACTCATCAAGGGGAAACATCTTGGATAGGAACAGGTTAAGCAAACAAAAGTGATTGATACTAAATATCATACTTAAAAATGACTCGTGTTCAAAAAGTTATGTTACTATTAACTACTTAACGTCTTGGATACGGGAGCCACTCACTGTGTAGCTTTAAAACACAGGGAATCGAATAAGAGTACAGCATTCTTTTTGTTATGTTCAAGGAACTTAAGTGAAAATCCTCACTCCTGTTCATTTTCATTCTTTGGTAAATCGGTCACGCATAAATAATTTGATTATTAAAGAGGCGACGGATCATACTATTGCCTTAATGTTACAGTTCGATCTTGCTACGAATTGAAAAAGGTTTGAAAAATCATTCGAGCAAATTCATGCCGTCATGATATGAAAATAATAATGACGTTACAAAATGCTTGGAACTTATTAATTACGTTTATCTATTAATTTAATAATTTACAATTGCTTCACTGTTTTGTTTACTTTTGAAGTTAAATTAAAGATGAGAAGTCGGGATATTGATTTAATATCTTGTTTAACTGGGCAAAATGTTTTTGAATTTGGATAAAATGACAAAAATGGTCAAAATTTTGTTTGTGAAAATGTCCCCCAATAAAATTTTCTGCCCGGAACAACCACCCCAATAGGCCCCCCGTCGATACGGCACTGAATACATTACCGAGAATTCTTTCGGCAAATTAAATGTCTCGTGAAAAATTCCGAAATTGAAGGATACTAAGTTTCATTCTCCCGACAGTTGTTGAGGTTCGTCAAATTAATTTTCGACTCTGAAGGAAACTACCAAAATCTCTACCTCCACCCCGCCCTCCCGAGGCTGCTCTCGGCGGCCCTGATCATCTTTATTGTTCTGATCTTGTGTTGTGCTCAAATCTGCAAGACAAGTTTTCTATTTTAATACTAAAATGGTGCATACTTTTTGTTTCCTGCTTGACATATGAAATGTACGGACATATAAACACATATGAAGACCTTTCAGATTGTGAGACTTAAGTTCCAAATCGACTAAAGGATGTTGTTCCCTGATGTCGAAACGACGTCGAAATTGTAGTCAGAAAGGCCAATCGAGTCGACGCCGAATCAACGTGGAAACTTTGGCATTAACCTGTCAGTTACAGGCTGTCTCTCATAATATCTAAAATAACTGACACCCATTCAATGTGGAAAGAAATGACATCCGGACAACAAACCTGGCAAAAACTAGATTTGACGGATCGTCAGATCTTCAAGTCTGGTTCTCGCGAACAACTTAAGCATAATGGTAAAATCAATACGTAAACAAAGTATGATGCCTCCTCTAAGATTTGCGAAGACAAAACGACATGAATTTTTCTTTGTTTAGTCTTTTGTTCGGCTCATGGCGTATGCTTCGATTACGATCATATGCACATGCTTATGTTTATGACGATCCTTATGTCGCTGGCTTCACTTTATTCCTTTGTTTTCCTTTTTGTTTTGTCCTTGTGCTTATACTTATGCTCAAGTGTGAACCAGCCCATAGGACAACTCGCCAATACAAGTTACCATTTGTACGATCTGCCACGGATCGTACAGATAATTTTTCGAAAATGAAGGTTCGTCATTGTTCGCACTGTTGCCTAAATCTTATTTCCTTTTTCATCGTAGCGTTTGCCAAATGTGCATCATGAGTGTGGCTGCCAAAGTCAGGTTCACTAACTTCCTAGGAGCCAACAGAGAATGTTTTCCAATAGGATTTGATCATAACGTCAATAATTTACATGAGTATTTTTAAGATAAAGGCTTAACAATTGTTATGAGCCGGTCCCTATTAAATTATGTGCCTGCATTTGGTTCAATTTGCTCGAAACAAAGAATACAAAACCAGCTATATTTTCAACTATTCATTTTACTTTGTTTGTATTGCTTAAAGATTAGCATAGGTGTATCGGCCGGGGGGCACGGGGGGGGGGCATAGGCCCCCTAAAAGTTTTGCTATCGGGCAATTGAGCTGAAATCCATGTGTCATTCGGACAAAACATAACTCCCATCAAAGTTGATAAAAGATATACTTAAAAACTTAAAAGAACCGCGGACTACAATGAATAATTAAATAGAATAATGCCAATATTAATTGCCTTTAATATATTTTGTCATATATGAAGTACACCTGTATATGAATGATGATGGCTTATGGCTGTTTTGCGGGTCGTTGTCTTCCAAGAGAAATTTGTAAACAAGTTAGTAAAAGACAAGCTGCACGAAAAAATAAACATTTTGCGATTATTATTTCAGCAAGCATCTTTCCTATTAGAAAAGATTATCTGATTTTTTATTTCTATTTTCTTTACACGACCATGGCTAAGACAACAATTAGATTTGCAAATATGAATATGTGCTAGCTTCTTCCGCGCGTTGTAGAGTCTACATTCTAGAAGATAGCAACATGTCAGAAATACTGAAATAAGAAAATCCTACGATTACATTTTTTCGCGTGTTATCAGGTTACTGTAGACTGAATAGATTATATTATTGCAGGCTGCTTTTATGCCTTATATGCAACGAAGTTGTATTAAACTACGGTGATTAAACTGTACCTTAGTGATGATCGTAGTGAAACGTCGCTTTTAAGACGTGTTGTATGTATTCAACACAATAGATAATGAGATAAGTTTCTACATTATCTATGGACTGTCGTATTTAATGCATTCGACACGGCTTTTCTTTAGAGCGACATTTGAAACCGACATTGAAACGGATCTTATACTGATACTATGCAATACAGAATCTTACTATTCCGGCGATATCTGAACTGTTACAAAGTCAGTAAATTTATCCGTTTTTGTTGCAAATATAGTTTCATCTATTTCAACAGCATCTCAAAATAAATGCACTTATGCACCCAATTTTATTGCGCGATTATAAGCATTCAATTCTACTGATAAAATGGGTCGTGTTACATCTCTTTAGTTTGTTAACCGCTTATTAAACTGATTGTGTTAACACTGCTAAATAGCTTGACGATAATCCTAAGTGCTAAAACTTTTATAAAAGCCGTGCAATTTTTCTTTTTGTAGAATGTAGTTCAGCAGATAGTCTGGAATATGACTATTATTAACGAATATTTGTTATTATGACAGACTTACACAAAAGAAATAAAACCTATTACTATTAAGTCTGGATATTTACATTCGTCCTCGAACTTAGGCAACTAATAATAGACAAAGAAGAGCTTGCAGCACTAAAATGTGACTATTTATACGTTTCCATGTTTGTCATTGTTCCAGAATCCAACAATCCAAAACAGCCTTGCCATTACCAAAAATGTCTACACCTTCACAGTAGAAGAGAAAACGGGCACCATCGGTTTCGCGTTAGGTGTCCAATCTGTAACGGGGAAATAGATTCTGACCATGGGAAAAAACATGCTGAAGTTTCTCATCCCGGCTTAAAAAACGTTAAGTTTACACCTGTAGCATCATACGGACAGTCTACTTTAGCTTCTTTGTTCAAACGCACCAAATTAAGTAATCCAACAACATCTGATGCATCTCGTAGTTCTAAAGATACTGAACCAAACGACGCGGTTGTTGTTCAGCCTGCTTACCCTGAAAAGAGTTATCTCGATGAGACCATCGATGCAGGCGAAAATACCGATATGCTGGAAAATGCCGAAGCCATTACCGACAGCCCAAATTTACACAGAAACACTGGTTCTGTAGTCAAAGATGACGGTGAAAATGACAATGAAAGCGTGACGCCAATTGACGAATATCCTGATTTGCAATTGCCTGATAAAGGAGAGGGACCTGTGACTGTTAATCTGAGTCTACAGGAAAACCCTGCTTTTGAAGTTGAAGATGGCAATGGAGATGAAAACGACAGTTTAATGATTGACGAAAATCCTGATTTGGCTGATAAAGAAGGGGGACTGGGTACAACTGAAAAGCTGTATCATCGAAAGGAAACATAGAACTGGTGAAAACTCCGTTATCAGATTTTCCAAATCAGCCTATACGGAAACAATACGCACCTCGAAGCTATTGTAAAAAGATTCATGATTTCCAGGCGAAATGGTTCAAGGAAGACTCCTGGCTCAGTTTTGAACAAGAGGGAAATCACGCCATTTGTTGGGAATGCCAAAAATTTATGAATGAAAGTAATTTTTCATTCAGCGATTGGAAAATACCGTAGAGACTCAACAAACACGCAAAAAGCAAGTGCCACACAATGGCAATGACGGAGTGGATCTTTTCAAAAACTGTTGGTAGCGGGCAATCAGTCATCGACCTACTTGATTCTCATCATAAAGACACAGTAAAAGCGAACAGACAATACATGAAAATCATTATTGAATCTCTAGTATTTACTACACAACAAAATATAGCACAGCGAGGGCACGAAGAAGACAGAAGTAACATCGCAGAGGAATCTGATGTCAACCGAGGTAACTTTATTGAGTTGTTGCACTTTCGAAGTAAAGATATTTCTTGGTTTAAAGATAAACTCGGGAAAGTAAAGAAATTGGTATAATAGTCGATGAAACGTCTGACATTAGTCGTACAGAGCAAGTGTCCGTCTGCTTCGCTACCTGAAAGATGGTGTTACAAAGGAAGTCTTTGTTGGTTTCTATGATACCAAATGCACAGAAGGACTTGCCCTGTATGAGTTGATTAAGAAAGTTCTTGATAAATTGAAGCTGGAGGTTGGAAATATCGTTGGGCAGTGCTATGATGGCGCTAGCAACATGTCCGGTGTCCATAAAGGGCTAGCCATTCGAGTCAAAGGAGATAGCCCTCAGGCTATCAACGTTCACTGTCACCCATACAAGTTAAACTTAGCTCTCCAGGCTGCACTCTCCGAAATCGAACCACTACGAAATGCGTTAGGGACTGTGCAAATCATCTACACGTATTTGGAGGCTAGCCCTAAGCGACATGCCCTTTTTGGTGACGTTCGTCTTGACAGCGAGCCAAAACTCACATTGAAATCCCAAAGTGAAACAAGTTGGTTGTGTCGTTACGAGTCAGTTAATGCTGTTATTCGACAAGTTGAGAGTATTACCAAAGCATTGCTTGAATTGACAGTTGTTAAAGATGCAAAAACATCATCGGAAGCGAATTCATTGCTTAATGCCATTTGCGATTTTGACTTCCTCTTATGCCTTGTTATTCTCAAAATAATATTGAAAAACGTAAATGCCCTATGTAGGTATTTACAAAGTAGCACTATGGATGTTATCAGTGCCCGTAAAACCGCAGAAGGAACAGTTAATGCTTTTCAAGGTTACCGAAACGACAAAAGCTTCGATACTGTGTGGCAAATGTCGGGACTCACTGGCAACAAAATATAGCACGTAACAACAGATACCAAATTCTCGTTCAAGGAGGCAACTTTGCCAAGAATTCGCCAGCCATCGACACGCCTTCAAGCTCTTGTTGCAGAATCATCTGAAGGCCGCACTCGCCACACGACAGCCATTGGTCACCATCGAGTGTACACGTATTTCGTAGCTTTAGACATAGTTATCGAGCAAAATCAAAGAACGACTCACTGTGGATGACCAGGATATTTTGTGCGCTCTCGGTGATGTGGTATTGAGCAACAAGCCGTCAGACGATAGCGAGGACAAAGTTGCTAAGTTTTATGAATTAGACAAAGATTTAATTCAAGCAGAAAAGGCTATATTCTCCAATTTCCTTTTACAGTCTGCTTGTGAAACGAAGCGAACACCTATTGCATTGGCAAAATTCATGTCCGTGAAGAAGCTCGACATGATTTTGCCAACATTTTTCCGCCTGTGCAAGATGTTAGCTGTAATTCCGGCTACGTCGTGCTGAGTCAAGCGTTCGTTCAGTTGTCTTCGAAGGATGAAGACATACACTCGAAACACCATGGGGCAAAGTCGACTTAACCGCCTTGCAGTTTTAAACATTGAAAGAGCCTTTACCAATTGTGTGATGAGGAACGTTGATAAAATCATTGACATTTTTGGGCAGCGAAAAAATCGAAAATCATATTTTTTCTGATTTTCTATCGATGTATTTCATCCAACGGGAAATGAAAATGATTGATACAGACCGTGTATATCTATGTAGAATGTATTTAATGTATACAAATTTGAACTTTAAGAGCTTGCAAAGATTATGAATCAATATTGCAGAAACATTGAACATTGTTCTTAGTTTTTGTCTTAGTGTTTCTAGACATTTCGGTTAAGCTTCTCCTAAAGCAGTCTTTACACAATCATACTCATTTGTTTATAAAAGCACATACAACATCTCGAACAAAGTTGTATATGTGTACTGTGTAACATAACGCAAAGCGGTCAGGCAAACCAATACTGTGCCTACCCAAACAAGATTAGGCCCGTACGCCAATGAAGATTAGCGTCTTTATTCTTTCAAATCTTGAAGTATCATACTACCGTGAGACTGAGCACAATTCTTATCACTCCGTACGCTCTTTGGATTTCGGTTATATTCATTTGTTTGGTTCTTGACTTTGATAATTTTATTTAAGACATCGGTTCGTAATGATGTTATTCAGGCTAACGCCTTATGAATGATACATGCACTGCTGAGTTGTGCTCTGCCTTTTATACGTTTAGCTAGAGGAAGAAACAATAGATTAAGACTTATTTCCCTTAGGTTAAAGGGTGCGTCAAAGCTTGTTCCAGCACAGGATGTCCGTTACATTATCTTGTGGACTAAGGCGTTTTCCTGTTCCGTTTTGAGGTTGAAACTATTTTCCCACTCATGCACGAAAGCAAATTACTCATGAACGAAAGCAATTTATCCGAAATATAATATCTACTATATTGCCAAGTATATCTCATACATGTAACACAATAAGCAAATTTTTAGTATTTTGTCTCTGATATAATTTATTCGAAGACGTCGAAACGGCTGAGCTGCCGTCCAACTCGTGCATTTATTCCAACAGCTGCAGATTCAGACAGCTCCGAGACTTAGAGAAAACAAGTCAATCTTAAGCGAGCAGAATGGCAATTTGGAAGTAAATAGAAGCAAATGGTTGAAGAAAGAAAGTGGTAAGTCAAGAAAAAATTAAGGTCGCAAAAAGAAGGCTTTTGTTCTCCAGCCAGGGTTTCAGTGACGTTTTAAAGAAAAGCAGGTAATTGGAATGCATCGAGGTTTCATGTAAAAGATCTGTTGGTATAACCGAATGTAGTTCGATCTGCAAAATTTCTGAGAGTTAATTGATGGCTTTTTAAATTGTTGGCTCATTGACGAGATTTTATATGTTTCATCGGCTACACCAAAGGAATATCTTTCCAATGGACAACATTTAAACCTCAAATCTTTCACTACCGGAGCGCTCGCTTTGACAAGATCGTCTAGCGTTAGCTAGAGTAAAATAATGGAAGCCTTATCCCGCTGGAAAGAGTAAAATTTCTCATTTTTCGGGCTTATTCTATTTCCTAGCTCTGTTGGATAGGGACAACCTCTTGACTATATACTTTTCGATTAGATTTTATCCTCGGAATGGCACTTGTGGGGGATAACTAACTTTTTGGCGGATAAACTTCAAGTTCGGTAATTCAAAACATCACGATTCTGGTGCCACTTGACTAGCCTCAGTTCCTTGCAAACGGGGTAGTGGTTTAAAGACCTTAAAAACAAAATTGATTGTCAGCCAAGAGACTTGGCATTCCTGGAGCCCGTTGTTTAACTCCTTCAGGTCCATACACGATTTTGGTATTTTACTCTGACTAATCCCAGACGAGTTTCTTTTTCAAGGAAAGACCTTCTAGACAGTAAAGGGTTAAAGTTTGCATAGCTTGTCTAGCAGGTGATTTGACAATGATTGAATAATGAATTGTAATTTAACAGCGCTATCCATTCTCTCAACAATTGAAATAAGATTTTATCCTCCGAATTCCACTATCAGCTGATTAAATTTAATTTTGGGTCGAAGCGAGGATAGTGCTCTTCACTCACTGGGGTTTATCAACTGAATAATATCTCCTAAACCCATTCCGGTCAATACTCGACTTTTTAATTTTAATTTTTCTAACGACAGACGTTTTTATTTGTCAAGGGGAGACGTCTCCTGCTTTGAACAACCAATCTAATTGTTGCTTTCGGGTTCGCATTGAACTGGAGTTGAATTTGAAGAAATCATTCGGTGAGGCGTTTTTCCGCCTTAACGGCCGTTAAGGCTTTTTCAAAAGGTGTTTTACTTTTACTGTTACTTCGGAATGTAAATTCCGAGATGGTCAGTTGAAACCGACTTAACCATTTAATGCCTGATCTATATTTTTATTTGTTTATTTGTTCTTTATTTGCGTTGTTTTTTCTTTCTTCTTTTTTACTATTTGTCGTCCTTTGGTATCTGACATATCACAGATATTAGGCGTTAAATGACAAAGCCTTTGACGAGAAGCTCATAACTTAACACATTTCTTTTGAAAAAAATCTCGGCTCGCTGAATGTTTCTATTAATAGGAAGTCTAAAACTAGACCACTTGCATTCATATGCTAAATAACCGAATTGCTGAACAACTTCAAAGTTCTGACGTTCAACAGATCGAATAAATGCAAGTAGTCGATAAGACCATTTCTTGTAAGACGTCATCTCGCTATAAACTTTTTCTGGTCTCATTTGTATACCGTTAACTAGCGTCCACTCAGACAATAAGATCTTACAAACTCTTTCCAGATCAAGACGCTAAGCAGTCTCAGTCTCCTGTACGTAAACAAACCTGGTGAATTCCAGCATTTATCCCATTTTTAGAAAGGAAAACGTCTTATTTCAAGGAACGATCCCGGAGCTTGGCTTTCATACGTAACGACATCAGGTATGTTGATTCATTTTTTGGTTGCGTACGTCACAAATCGTTTAGTGTGGACATTTTAAAATCCTAAACATTTTTGAAACACGAAAAGATACAGACACAAGGAAATCGGTATTATTCATGACGGATAAATATAATGAAAAATTTATTTACTTCGTATACAATTCAACAACTGGATTATGTGCTCAAAATCTCTCAGTTCAATGTTGACGAGGGAAAACACCAACTATCATTTCATGGAAACTGACAGCGAATGATCTAATTCTTTTCGTAACAACTAACAGACTTTTTAGCTGATAGTAAGTTTCTACTGAAAGGAATAGACTTTTTCTTCGCACCTTGCCTACCTCAATAACGACCACTATTCCGACATATGGGTCGTGATTCCTAAAAGAAACAGAAATTTTTTTGTTGTACAAATGAGTATCATCCTTAAATCTTTTTGTTAGAAATTTGGTATCTAAAAAATAATAACGTGTAGCCACTAGTAACACGGATGTAGATTACGACATTTTAAATATCTTTGTAGGTTTAATAAAACAAATGTTTCCGAGTATACCTTATATTGCATGAAATACAGTGGAGGATTGGAGGAACTCGATTCCATGATGAACAATATGCAATGTAACTCCAACTATTTTTTTTTCCCATTTAGAATAAGTCAAAGTTGAATTCTTAAGCGATTTTTGGAAAAGAAAGGGTAAAAGGGACACAATAACATACCACGTGATACTAACTGACCAATTTCACGCAAACTTACTATCGAAATATGATGCGAAACAAACAGCGTGATCCCGTCTTCCACAATACTTTTGAAATATGTTAACGTGGAGGTGACAATGAATAATCATGGAAGAATCCGGATGCTAAGTTGTTTGGCTCCCAGATCGTTCATAAAAGAATGAAACATACCATACCATGTTTCATATTACTTTGAAATCGTTCATTCCTCCTATTTTGTTGTTACATTCCCTTAATTGGAAACTTGGGTTACATACGCACACGTCTAACGAATGTGCTTTTGTGAAATTAGTTTTTTTTGTTAGTCTTTTTTTTTTTCCTTGAACGATCTTGTCTGCCCTCTCCTTTCGTACAATACAGCTGATATTGATCTGGTTAAAATAACACCTTTTTCACTTCATGATGTTGACTTGAATTCGTAAAAGAACATAACCGTAGCTTTCTGAAGCAGAGAAGGAGCTTGACTCCTCGGGAATTCGGCAAATGGACACGTCTTGCACTATTCTTCCACATGTTTCCTGTGTGTAGTCTACAAGCATCAATTTTTTTGTCCTTTGCTTCTGAAACCTGACTACGGCTTTGCATTTTGCTTACGAGGTCTCTCAACAGCCCCAGTTTCCACAGTGACAATTATTCCTCGTGGATTGATACTACACCAGTGAACAGATTGTTAGCCATCCGATAACAAACCTTCTGTATTTAAGACAAATTGTAATATCAACTCAAGCATGTCCATATGACCACGTATGCCAGATATAAAGTGACTGATTTTACCTTGAAGTTCATACTCAAATTTCATGACTTCCTTTTTCTGTCTAGTCTTTTCGACTTCCTTATAACAACACAATACCGAAAATTTTAATTTCATATCTGCGTTAGCTACTAAAAATATCAGACAACACCTAATTCGATCAAATATTTTATTGTTTTCCACTAAGGTCAGAATTTTCCGACGAAGGCCTAAGTTACAGTTCCTCTACAAATAGCTATTCACACCAGCAGGGGATGTGGGTGATCGTCTCTCACACCTCTCTAGGTCCGCCTCTAATTACAAGAAAACTGATCGAAAATCTCATCATTAATTTTCTTTAATGCTTGTGTTTCTCACGATGTGTTTATGCCTATAATTCTCATCCCTTTATATATGCCTTCCATACCTTTCTACTAATCTACGCACATGTTGGCTTCTGCAAAATTTTTACTTCTCCTCTGACTCCAACTATAAAATCATTCCAAGATTTAACGTTTCCTTTGTGCTGGGATTGACAATTGGCTGAAATTTCCAACATTTCTCTTTCTGTGAGAACTTTATTCCAGATGTTAACATCAGTCATTTCTCCTTGAACCATTTGCGTGATATCGAAGCCTCCTCTTTGGACGTCTTGATCATGTCCTAGGATCCAGGTCCCTCCTCTTAGTATTGTTTTCCCACTCTGAAAATCATCACCATTGTCTACAATCTTTCCATCTATGAAAAATTTGTACTGTCCATAAAAACTTGACCACGTAAAACAGATCGGGTGCCATTTCCCGTCATTGATTTTCCCTCCTGCACGGATACTTCTGAAATAATATTTAATTATAAGTCGAGAAATGGAATTAAAGACTCAGATAAATGATTTCATGAAATTTGGCGTGAAATACTGATTAGTATCCGCGATGAGAGTATTTTAAAATGGTGAGTTTGATTGGGAAAACGAGGGAAACCATAGATTAGGGAAAGCCTAATCTTAAACGTATCCCAAATCATTTTTTTTCTTGTACGCTCATTTTACTTGAGATTTTCCTACAACCTAACCACGAAAGAGCAAGGAGAGTGCAAAAATATCGAAGTACTCTTCCGTTAAAAACCAAAAAAAGAAGTTAACAAGAAATTTATTGTGAGACTTTTTAGTGCTTCCTTCATTGGTTCTTGCGGTTTTTTTGTTTTGCGAAATGGCGGTTCATTTAGGATCACTTGTATTTATGAAAGGATATGATATTTTTTTCCATACAATTTTCTTAGAACAATCGAGGGAAAAGATTTCTCGACGTCAAAATAAGCAGTTTGCTGTTAATCCTTTTTAAAGTGCACTTGAATCTGGTTTGCTTGGCTTTAAATTACCTCGGAAATTTTCCGGGTCAAAAGGTGCCGGCATGCATGCGTGAGAATTTATTACAAGTCAGGGCAGACAGTCAGCGCGCGTCGCTTTCCAAACAGACCCGATCGTTAGCTCGGCCATGTAATTAGATATATGTTATTAGTCATGGTAAAAACTTGGATAGAAAGATATTGGTCGAGCTCTTTTTTCATTAGTAAGAAACAACCTAAAATCGCTGTTCTATCCAACGAAACAAGAATGGTGACAGGATTTATTTATACTAACAACATTTCGTGAAGAAAAGAAAATACTGACAAGACTCATTTAAAACAGTTTCCTACCAAACGAACTAGTTTAAAAGAAGCCATTTTCACACTACAACGAATGTAACCACTAGTTCCAGAGACAGTGAAACTTGGCTTTTCGAATGTCAGTTTATAATACATGTATTGAAAAAAATTTTTAACAATGTGTCGTTAAAGATTGTTGGAGTTAATGTGGCTCTTGAAAGATAGAAGACTTGGCTCTCACTTCATATTGTAGTTGCCTCTCTCGTCTTTATCTGTTGATTTGCAGCGGATTTGTTATAACGTGATAACGCCATGAAGTATGTTTTTTTTCAATTATAAAAATTTCTTGATTTTAAATTCTCTACTTTTTCTACTTACTTTTGTTTGCGGTTTACTGCAACCGACAACTGATTTTGATCATACACTGAAAATTCGTTGTCATCTCTGGGCACTGCGTATGATATATATTGAGATTGTCCAATCGTCTGATTTGTTTTTACCCAGAAACACGCAGTAATTGCCGTCATATTTGTTGCTCCCTCAGATATCACGTAATCGGAGGTGCTTCTTCTATGGAACAATATGGACAGTTTTACACCTGAAGTTAAGAATAAAGAAGACAGGAAAATGAGAAAAACTTCCACAGTCGGTAAAAACCAGCTATTCATGCAAAATATCGTATGTCCAATCTAAACCCTATCTTTTCACATGAAAATACCACAAATGAAAAGAACGAGTAATGCAACAGCCCCTCAGTAAACAGCTTCCAAAAGACTCGGGAAAGATAGTATGATAAAAAGAAATAAAAAAAATAAATACTTATCTTTTCAGTAACTAAAGCAATTAAAAAGGTTTAAAAATTTTTTTGTGTGTTACAATCAACAACAGTAATATACATCAAAAAAAATGTCTCGGTTCTGATTGGCTATGAGCAGAGCAATTTCAAGGTAACGGCGTGCCGAAAAACAGGTAATAGAGTAATTTGCATTGAAGTACTTTTAGGCACTGTACTCCGTAATTCATGTATATTATTAAATATAAATAGATGCGTGTATGTATATATATATGTGTGTGTATGTGTGTGTGTGTGTGTGTGTATAATGTGTATGTATATATATATATATATATATATATATGTATATATATATATATATATATGTATATATATATATATATATATGTATATATATATATATATATATGTATGTCTATATATGTATGTATATATATATATATATATATATATATATATATATATATGTGTGTGTGTGTGTGTGTGTGTAAATGTATATATATATATATATATATATATATATATATATACTTCAAAAGAATGTGGTCCAAATACAGGTGTAATTATAATCTATAAAAAAGATTACACCGACACGACTTAGTAGTTAGAAATTCGATTTTACTTTGCTACACGTTTCACCACTTTTTCGTGGTTCCTCAGGCTAATTTCAATTGCATGTGTTTTGTGACGTCATTAGTACTGTTTCTATATAACTAGACCAGTGACGGTAATTATTACATTACAAATTAGCATTTAGAGTAGGTTTGAACTTCTCAATGAACTATTGTTCCTTTGCTCTCCACTCGTAGTCATCCTCGACTGACATTTTGTAGAAAGGGAACACTGTAAATTTCATTTCTTTGCCCTTGGCACATCGTGCGATGTGTGCACTCACTGGTGGTATTTGGTATCCGTTTTCTCTGATCTGTTGCCGATGCAGTGTCATTCTTTCCCGAAATCGTAATTTTCTTTCTCCGATGTAATTCTCTCCGCATCCCGTGCATGTCAAAACATACAATAAGAATCTTGTATTGCAGTTCATACTATTTTTGATTTTGAATTCCTTATTTGTTGACTTGAAAGTAAATGTTTTCCCCTATATTAATTGTTTGCATGTTATGCATCTTTCATCCCCGCATTTTCATACGATTCTCTCTATTTTGTCGGCAAATTTGTATCTTCTAGGTATATACTTTAAGTTTGCTGGTTGTCTTATACTGTAGACGATACTCGTTCCTCGTAAAGCAAATTTTACGCGTGGGCTGTGTTACATGTATATAGTAGATATTATATTTAGGATATATTGCTTTCGTGCATGAATATTGCTTTCGTGCATTTCGTGCATGAGTAATTTGCTTTCGTGCATGAGTGAGGAAATAGTTAAACCTCAAAACGCAACGCCTTAGCCTACAAGATAACGTAACGGACATCCTGTGCTGGAACAAGCTTTCACGCACCGTTTAACGTAAAGAAAATAGTCATAATCCTAACGTATAAAAGACAGAGCACAACTCAGCAGTGTATTCATTATTCATAAGGCGTTAGCCTGAATAACATCATTACGAACCGAAGTATTAAAACGAATTATCAATATCAAGAATCAAACAAATCAACAGAACCGAAGAAACCAAGAAGTCAAAGTCGTCAAAGAAATCAAAGGAACCAAAATCCAAGAGCGTACAGAGTGATCAGAGTTGTGCTCAGTCTCACAGCAGTATAATACATATTTCAAGGTTAGGAAGAATAAAGACGCTAATCTTTAAGTAATTCAAGTAAAGTAAAATAAATAGTTGAAAATATAGCTGGATTTGTATTCTTTGTTGCGAGCAAATTGAACCAAAAGCAGCCACATAATTCAATAGGGACCGGCTCGTAACAGCTGTTTTTTCAACATGATCAAGCCAATCTCAATAATTGTTTTTATTGTTGGGTTGTTTGGATTCAACTAATATATATAATTAGTTATATATATATATATATCATAACGTCTCGTGCAATTTGAAAAAACCCGTACTCGTGAGATTTTCAAAGACCTCAAATAGCACCTGTTCTTCTGGTACGTGCCTTTTTGATAGTCTTTTAAAATCTCACGTGTGTATGTTTTCTCCAAATTGCTCTCGAAACCATGCTTAAGCCCGTACAAACAGCATTGCAGGGTGTGAAAGAAGATAGGTTTCCTCGAAGTAACGACAAGTCTTTCGGTAAATTAGGCGACAGATTGCGACACACCTCGCCCACTTAACCCTTTCCGCTCCGTGATGTCTCCCCTTGACCGGTATATCCTACCGGTAAAATACCATATTGGTTGTGTAATTTCGATATAAATTATTTGGAGGACACCGAAGCCAGGTACTGGAATAAAAATACTAACTTTACTAAGAACATCAATTTTTTCCTTATTTTCTTTGTTCTTCCAGTTGTTTTCTCTTTCTTCTCTCATTTTTTCTCTTGTTCTTGCTGACTGATACATCGGACAAAGGATTAAACATTTTCTTTGTAATCTTTCTACAATATACGCCGTCACATGGGGTATTACATTTTAATCACGTGCTATGTTCAAATGAAATGATGACGTAGAATCCTGAACAGACAATTTATCACTGTAATAATTCCAGCAAATATAAGATCTGTCAAGTCGCAAATCCCTTGCGAGTTGCCTTTCTAGGAAACGAAGATGGTTCTCGGTAACGTGGCCATTATTCAGTAATTTGGCTATAGGGTGTTTACCAAGGAGTTCAATTTTGTCGCAATATCCAAGTTTCTTCGTTGTCGATTCAAAGATCTTGGGTGCAATTTCGTCCTCTACCGACCTGAGGCTTTTCCTGTCGTACTTAAAACTAAAGGACTCTGTTTCCCACCACTCTTGCACTTGTGTGTGGAGGTCCTCGTCTCGAGTTGATACGTGAACCTTCAGTTCCCTTTGTTGGGTTAGGTAGGTGGGCACCAACCGTCCATCCGAGAGTTGTACGAAAGGCACGGGGTGCCTTTCGGGCCAGGCTGAACTTCTAAGGGAACAATAAGGTCGAAGACGTCGGCACCCAGAAGTACGGTTGCTAGTCTTCTACCCACTTTAGGCAGATTAAGGTCAGCATAATGAGGCCATTTTATCTTTTCTCGTGGCATGTCGATGTCCATCTTTGGAAGGTTTAAGTCTCTCACAGTCCACGCTTTTTCCACCGAATCCCGTTCATATTGACTCAATCGCGGGCTGATTTCGGAGCTTACCATCTGAGAAGTAAAAACGCTCCGCTGTCTAATGGCATTTAGAGCAATTTTCTTTTCAGGGCAGCAAAGACCAGCTTTTTGGGCGATGTCAGTTAGGATCAACGAGCAAGTACTGCCCATGTCCAACATGGCGTACGTGAGGATACTTGTGGCCGGCCCGTGCAAGATCACAGGAAGTGCTTAGAGCAGGACCTTTGACTGGCGTGGCTCGTGAAACGAGAGGGAGTGTTCCCCAGACTGTGGTTTGCCGTGTACTCGTCTGCCGCCATGGATTAGAGTGTGATGATTCTTTTGGCATTTGTAAACTTGGCATTGGACTGGTTTGGGTATTTTCGAGAAATATGTCAGGCATTGAGGCAGCTAAAGCAGAGTTGAGTGTTCTTCGCTGCTTCAGCACCTTCGTCAACTGATAACTTGGCAAACTTTAGGCATACTTCAACAGAATACCTGCTGTCCTTCACAGGGCACGAAAATGCCCAGCAAATGTGCTGCCATCTGGATGACTTCCTCCCTTCTTTTCTCCGTCGACTTTTCCTTTTTTCGTTTACGTCGGTAGGAGATCGTGGGCGTTAACTTGTAATTGTAGACTGCGTATTCGTTCCTCTTCAGGAGCAAGGTTGGTGGCAGATTCTCGACAGCGACTTTAGTGTTGCTAGATGTGCGAAAATCAACATCGTATCCAATCTCTTGGAAAGTCCGTAAGACGTTGTTAGCGCACGTAATCTTCACGCATTGTTTTCCTCGACAGGAGTCAATTTGGTCAAGTTGTCCTGGTGGGATCAAACAAAAATGCTGGGTTTTGCCAAACCGATCTTCAAGGACTTTTAACGTCCGATGATTCATTTGTCCGTAGTGTGAAAACCCGGCAATGGATGCTTTCGCTATTCCTGTGACAATTTGCTATAAGTGGGCCATCTTTTTGCTAAGAGACATTAGCGAATGGTGAATAATTGCTCGAAACATCCCACTCCAATCCGCACATTTCAGGTTCTCCATCAAACTTGTTGAACGATAACTTCGGAATAGAGTTTCGAAAGAGCGGCGAATTTCCGGGCATCGAAAAATCTCGCATCATTGGCGGAATCGAATCCTGACTATCATGTGCACCTATTTCTGTGAAGTTCGCTATCCACAAGTAGTTAACTTTCGGGTGATTCTTGTTTTCCTTGCTGTCACCTTTGCTAGAGTAGGTGTAGTCGGTATCATTTTGCTTGGCGTTTCTGTCAATGGGATTATCATGCGCTTTATGGCCTTTAAACTCTTCGATTCCCATCTCACGTTGAGTGAATGGTTGACTAATATACGCACGAAAATGGTCGTATTGCTCTTGTTTTAACATATACGAAACTTATATACTGTGGACGGTCTGTCAACCAAATAAGAGTTTGAGTTAACGGTTGGAACTGGAAATTGACATTTTTAACTATAATCAACTAGTTTTCGGGGACGAAACAACATAGTAAGTTAAGCCTGTTTCTCACAACTATTTTACAGTCCTCCTCGGCACCGTAACAGGCCGACTAACAAGCCAACTAGAGCAAAAGACATTAACTAGACAAAAGACATTAACTAGAGCAAAAGACATTAACTATTTCCGACTTTATGAGCTAGTCCTCAATCAATGGTGAAAATATAGGCATCTGGGGTTAGATTACTTCGTGGGCCCTATCCATGTCGATGCCGACTAGACGGAAGACGTGTAATCGGCAATTTGAAGATACTAACCTTTTCTGGTCCATACCTAACTTTGGTATTTTGCTCTGGCGATCGCCGGACGATCTTGCTCTGGCTAAGGTCAGACAATTTTACTGTGGCTAAAGTGAGACTATTTTACTGTGGCTAACGTCAGACTATTTTACTCATCAAGGGGAAACCTCTTGGATAGGAACAGGTTAAGTAAACAAAAGTTATTGACATTCAATATCATACTTAAAATGACGCGTGTTCAAAAAGTTATGTTACTACTAACTACTTAACTTCTTGGAATACGGGAGCCACTCACTGTGTAGCTTTAAAACACAAGGAATCGAATAGGAGTACAGCATTTTTTCTGTTATGTTCAAGGAACTTAAGTGAAAATCCTCACTCCCGTTCATTTTCATTCTTTGGTAAATCGGCCACGCATAAATAGTTCGATTATTAAAGAGGGGACGGATCATACTATTGCCTTAATGTTACATTTCAATCTTGATACGAATTGAAAAAGGTTTGAAACATCATTCTAGCAAATTCATGCCGTCATGATATGAAAATAATAATGACGTTCACAAAATGCCGGGGCGCCAAATTAATTCCTTTTGCTTGGAGCCCGTGGGCTGCACCCACCCTTACAACCCTGTAGTTGCCCCACAGTCCTCATTACTGGTAAACTCAGGTTTAAACACCTGTCAGCGAAGCACTTCCAGTGGAAAAGCGTCTATTGTTTTAATGAATTGTAAAAGCGTCTTTTGTTTAACAATTATTCGCCAAAGGCGAAGTGAATATTATTGGATATTCCCCGAGACGAAGTCGAATGGATTATCCAGTAATATTCACTGAACCTGAGGCGAATGATCGGTTTTAGTATAATTACGCAGGTGATTATCTGAAAGAAACTAGTGAACTAGCACTTTTAAAATCTCGTCGGTAACATTTACAAAGATACCCGCCATCTTGCTTTTGAGCCTTTACTGTTATATTCACCTGTAGATGAATATCGAGATTTATGACGTTATTTTCTGATCAATCACCACCCGGAATTTCATCAATCGCCCAAGTGTTGTAAGCAATAAATTTTATTATAACCTGAAACCACTTCAGGTACATCAGTAATGATAAGTCTGTTGATCGATTTATTAATACAGTCATAAGGCGAATCTTTATTAAATATCATTGTATTCATGATGAGTCTGTCCCCAAAGTTCACGCATTCGATTCTATTGTAGACAAATGAAATTAGTGCCATTGCTAAACTTTGTCTTCCTGCATTACACCCAAACTTGCTTTCATCTCCTTGACTAAAGTCAGCACAAACAGTTTGACGAGCATCAATTGATTCACTTCAAAGTCTCAACAACTATGGCATGTGAATAGGAGCACATTATCTTGCCAAACCGAACAACTTCATCCTTTCTTCCCTTTATGCTACTTAACAAGCTGTTTTAGGCTGAACACATATATTAATACAATAAGATATAAGATTTCATTCCAAAATAAACCTTACAGACGTGATGTAGCTTCTTTTGCCATCATGAAAATGTTATGAGTCAACTGTTTAATTCATCTCTCATTCAAAATATGTCCAAGCTCCCACGATTTGAGCTATATGTCATAGTAATAACATGGTCGCCTTGGTTTCTTTTGTTTCAACAAGGACTTTTAATGACGTATTTCTCCCAAGTACAGGGATGAAGGATATTTAGTTCTAAACGTCCCTCATCAATATATTCATGAGGGACGTTTAGAACTGAATTTCCATAAGCGATTCACTCATAATAAAACTAAAACAACAAATTTAATTACACACAACTTTCAATGGCTTTATTATTTCACTTATTTATGCTAATATTAATCGTCACATTTTCAAGACTAGCTCCCTGAAATATTCCATCCAAATGAATATTTGAAACGCTAACACTTTTTTCATAATCCTCACACGCTTTCACTAACATTAACTCATAATCCTTATCATGATCCATATTTAGTTCAACGTTATTACTAATACAGGTCGGCGAACTAACTGCTATACTCTTCTCATTAGAACTGGGCAGTCCGCTCTTTGAACACGACAAAACATTCGACACGACAATCTTGTTATTTGCGTCTTCTCTCTGATATGCCCTGACCCCCTCAATGGATCGATGTCCGCTTCTCTGCATTATACTCTTCTCAGGTAATCCTGCATCGTACATTCGAGTTACCGCTGTCGCACGGCCGGAGTGATTCGTAAAGTTTCCAACTAAGTCAGCCTCTCCGCACATTTTTTAAAGCGAGTATTTAACGTGTTATGGCCAATTGGAGTCTTCTCGAACCATGCATCATCGCCAGGACTCCACTTTTTCTTTGGCTTGAGATAAAATAACGAGTCAGGAACGTTTTCCGGCCTGCAAAGCATAGAAAATTCAGATTATCAATGTCATGTAATGAAGACTGAGTTAATTTGCATTATAATACACTAACCACTTGTTCACGTAGAAGGAGTACAAAAAGGTAAACGATCTCTCATCTAATGGGTCTTCAATGTGTTTCACAACTTTAGCTTCCATCTTTCTTCTCTTTAAACCTCCCTGGTTAGCCTTTGACACTTTCTCTTTAAATATCACTTTCATCAAACCATCATCCTGTTTTACGAAGTCAAACTGTTCGCGCGACAAATCTCTTTGCTCTTTCCCTCCTCTAAGAACAAATAATTTCACTGTTAGAAACACGAGAGTGTTAATAACTGTGTCAGGAGTATCTGTCCCTAATACGCCCTGTTTCCACATTTCATTCTCGTAGGCAATAGAAATCGCGTCAGCTTGCTTTTTAAATGGCTGTTGCTTCGATTGTAGATCTTTCAATCGGCCATCCAGAGTTTGCTGAAAACTTCTCAATTCTGGTGAATGGAAAAGAGAAATTGCTGGATATTTTTGCCTTATAAGTCGATTGAGGCCACAAAAGAGACTGTACAGAACTTCGTGTCGATAATCCGAACCATCTTTCTTTCGTACTTCGAGTGCAAGTTTGCTAAGTCAGTAGTTCGCTTGTTCAACCGTAACATCGTCGATACTTGGTACACAAGTAAACTCTTCGCTCTCTTGTCTAAAATCGCGGAACTCGTTATTCCGAGCCTTTGCCCATTGCTCGTATACGTTCCTACTCCATAACGTATGTCTTTGAGTGGTTAAAGAAACTCGTTTTTCCCTTGCTTCGGCAACTTCCTTGTCACTCACGAACGAAAACCGGTGATCAGCCATCAGTAACTCCGACAAAAAAATACTAACGTGTATTTGCAAACCAAATTTATACACAAATTCACTGAAAAAATTCAATAACAGAATTCACAAAAGAAAAGCTTCATTCCATTCTTTATTCGCTCGCCGAGCATGTTATTACAAAACAAACGCATACCTTTCAACGTCATTACTGGGTATAAATATTCTAATCACTGCACCAGTTCGATAAACAGATTTCGCTTAACAAAAGCGTCCAATGCGTCGTTTATTCCAGCGGCGACGATGTTATTACAAACTAAACGCATACTTTGAGGGATATTAGTGATTCTATGTCCCCTAAACCTCCCTCGGCTTGCGGGACATTTAATCACTAATATCCCTCAAAGCATGCGTTTACTTATAAATAAAACCAGAATAACGGTTTGGCTTCATAATAATGACAATACCAGAATAATTGCTTGTCTCCATATTATTGTTCGGTACATGGCCTTTCACGCAAATGGCGTCTTGTAAGTGTTATCAGCGCAAACATAATGGGTCCGTTGATATACTTACGTACAGAGAATCTGGCCAAAATGTCGGTTAGTTTAACACGACGGCTTGGAAAACAAAAAAAGTTGCCTAAGACTAACCTCGTGTCAAAAAATATTCACAAAACCTCATCCTTTCTCCGACGTCGAATATATGACCGACCAGGCGTTGCATTCGAATATCGCAATATTTCCTTCACATTTCGTAACTTCTTCGCTCGTAACCGTAATTTATTTGACTATCGCGTGATTGCAACAAACTCAGCCAGTCACAAAAGGTGGGTATTTGTGTGCGCTGACCGACAAATAGCGGGCTCAATGATTTTCGAAAAAATAATTGGCTTCGGAAAAAGAAAATCACAACTTTGCAACGCCTTTATGGTCTTTAAAATGGTACAGCAATTGTGAAGGGAGTAAAATTCTTCCCATTTAGTAATTTTACTATCTTACAAGTAACACACCATCGTCATTAAAACTCGACGGGCGCCAGCATTCTCTGGAAAAACATGTCAAAATTAGCATTTTACATCGACTAACAGGACCATTCAAGCAATACAGAATCAATTCGATGCAAAGTAGGAATTAATTGTAAGTTGAATTGTTAAATATAGCATTCGTGGTTACTAAAGAAGGTTTCAAATATCCCTTTGAAGTCTAAATCTACAAAATACTGAGCTGCCAATACAACATAATGGTTCAAAATGTCCACTTTTCACTGAAAAATTTTCCCAAAATTTTACTTTTCCCTCCCCCTGAAATTGATCTTAAAGTGATGCCTTTTTTATTCGTTTACTCGTTCAAATAAAAATTATACATTAGAAAAATTTGGTAGGTACAATAATCACGGGCTTTGGCTAGGCTCTCTAGTGATTGTTTAAAATGTGTTTTCTTAAAGTCTTTCAGAAAAAGCAGTTTGAAGAAAATGACTTACCACAAGCTTGTACAAGTTATTTGTGTCATGAGAATGAAAAAAGAAATATTTGTTTTTAAAAAGTTGTATTCCATTAGATTGATGAGCTCTCGAATGTCGGTCATGTTCATGCCAGTAAGGAATATGAAAAGAAAAACATTAAAACTTTTACTGTTCCCTCCAAACAAATTACCGCTTAAATTAATCTTCTGAAACCCACTGTACTCAATCACTGTACTCAAGGATGTATAATTTTTTGCGGTTTAAGTGTTTACAAGGTTTGTCTGTAACATCTGTTACTTTGAGTTTTTCTGTTCTTATGCTATTTTTCTACAACATTTTCTTGCTGTTTTTATGGTTGATGCTTAAATGTTGTTTAAGTTTGAAGTTATTTCCATTTCTTTTGTAGAGGGTTCTAATATCTGGATCAAAATAACAGAATAAATCAGCTGAGAAGGCATTTGAATTATCCCAAACAGTGAAAACTTCCAATTCATTCACAGGAGAACTCCTGACAAAAATATCATTACATTTATTGTTGAAAATTATGGTTTAAATTTTTGAACAATCTGAGTCAAAACTCGCGAAAGTTTTGGATGGAACTTGAAATCAAGTTGATTTTAAATGAGCACTTAAAGTATTCAATAAAATGTCGCATTTGTGCTCCTAAATGTATAAGCATCTTCAGAAAAGTCAACATTTTTATCGGTGTGCAAGATTAAAAATCGTGTTTGTAGGATTCAGCTAAGACAATGTCAAAAGGTTACGAGAAGTGAATGCTCTTCAATAAAAATACTAATGTTTTAAAGAAAAGAGACGTATACCCATCTGCCTTTCCTATTTTTTTGAATAAAGATCTCGTCTGCTATAAAAACCAACGCCGCAAAGTACTTCGAAATAATTTCACAAGCACACTGTTTTGAAATTGATTACCAGGCCCAAGTGCCTTGTTCACATCTAGCGATTTCCTCGCGCCAACCATCTTGCCAGCCATCCCCACCAAGTAGCCAACATAGTGCCGCTTTGACCTTCTAAAGGTCAGCGGACACAAAAATAGAACTCCTCTACTTTTTGCAGAGTGATCATACGTCTATACGTTATTTGCTCATGGAAAATATTCTTGCTAAAATTCGCCAAGTTCATTTACTGATGGTTTGTCGATGCATGTGTGGACAGACTAATAAAATAAAAATTTCTGTCTCCTATGTTTTACATACTGGTTTGATACGGAATTATTATGGCCAATGGCTGCTACAACTCACCATAATGTGGACATAGTATTTGAAAGTTTTGCCATCTTTCCACCATGCTGTCCCCTACGGCAGCACAACAACGAGAACGAGTTCCAGTTTCATCCTGGCAATGACTCTTGTATTGACGCCACTCCATTTGCCTTTGGGTGTAATAATCTTCGCAAAACGTTGAGTGAACCTTGACAATTTTCACCATTAAGTAAGCCAAGTCGAGGAGAAATAGTTTAAAGAATTTTGATTTCATTGTCAGCGCCCTTGTTCTATTATTTTCACTTCAGAATATGCAAAAGATTTTCTGCAGTCAATCTGAAATCATCAAGGTACCATTGATTACTGAAAATTTATCGTTCATCCTGAGTTGTATATGTTTTGGTTTACGTATAACAGTTTTTAAATTTCTTTTTACCAGATTTTTTTTCAGATGACTGCGTAGTAAGCTCGAAAATTCACGATTTCAATTCTTGTTATGCTTTTAACTTGCACTTTGGGCTTTTCAAGATGTTTCCGTTGTGTGGATATATTTTCGTTTTATATCCTATTCATACAACTCCAAAAATCAAGAATTTTACTGAATTAAATTAATCTTGTCTTAAAACTCCCTCCCAATTCCTTCACTTAACCTTCATGAAATCCCTTAAACTCCGCTTTCCTTTCCCTGTCACACATTCCCTTCTTCTTTTCATGATATTATCTATTTGTAAACATCCTTGAACTTTTTTAATCAGCGTAGCTGTGCTTAAATTTAGCCATATCAATATTAAATCCACTAATTCACTGTGCCACGCACGAAAATGCTTGCTCGAAGAACATTCCTTTACAAAAATTTCTCATGTCATTTCAGATGGGTAAAGCATATGGAAATGGCACATTTTCACATGTGAAATTATCATTGCACTAATGAAGTTAGAACGTTTTTACACATGAAATACCTAATTCACTAGTAAAATGAACTGATCCAGAATTTCTGACGTGCAATTCTGGTATTCGGAACATGTATTTTAGCAGATGAGATGGAAGATTCACATCTCAAAATTAATTTCACCTTTCAAATTTTCATTTCATATATGGAATTAAAACAATTTACATACTATGTAAGATCATTTTCATATGTGAAATTGCATGTGAGATTTTTATATCGTTATCTATCTTATCAAAAAATAATTTATGAATCTAAATCAACTTATGGGCCGTAAAGGCACATAAGAATCCCTTTTACACAATCTGATTGGCTCCTTTATCTCACTTATCCAGCATTAGCATATACCTCGCAGCATGGCTTGAAATCGTGGTCAGTATAGTCAACAAGCATGCACCTTGGTCCCTTAACAAAAGATCTTAAGATAAGGCCTTTATATAGACTTGATAAAGCGAATTCCTCAAGGCACATTTTTATTGTATATCGTGTAAAACTTCTACAGGTGCACGTCCTTAACATTACAGAATAACACAAGCATTCACCATTGCAAATTCTGTCACAATTCCTTAAATCTAAATAGGTTCTATAGGGTAAAATTAGGGCTAGCTGGAAAACAAATTTCTTTTGTTGGCACAGATCTGGATTATTAAGTTTTATGCAAATGGCTTCCATCACTTTTAATTGAAAGGAGGAACGGCATTCGTAAACAATTCTAAAATTACCCTCTGAGTAGGTTTCAGCGCAAGACTTATTAGACAAAAGGTGTTTGCTCAACTACTGATCACAACCAATGAAATGACCAGATCAACATTGTCGTTCAGGTTGTTAACGTGATAGTTAGTTTGTTTTTTCACTTTAATTAAAAGTTCAATCAAGTGCTTCTTGTCCGCTTTGAAGAAATTCCTCAAGGTGGACCTGCTAAATGTCCAGTCTATTTAAAACTTCCTTGGATAGAAGAAATTTCTAAAACTTTCGGACAATCGATCAAATTAATTACTGAGCAAACATTTTTTGTCGCTAGATTTGTTGGTATGTTTTCGACAAAAACTATCCTCCCACCCACTCACAAAGGATCTCTATTGGCTTCAATGCGAATGTAGATCTCGCTATGTGGGTAGAACTAATCAGAAGCTGGGTGATAGGATCAAACAACATGTTACTTGTGTCATTAGAAATAAAACTCAGCCATCACATCAACCACCAGATCGACGATGCTGATCTAGTCATTTCATCGGTTGACTCAGCAGTTGGCAAACACCTTTTGTTTAATAAGTCTTGCGCTGAAACCTACTCGGACGGTAATCTTAGAATTCTTTACAAGTGTCTTTCCGCAATTCAATTGAAAGTGATGGAAGCCCTTTCCATAAAACTTAATGATCCGGATCTGATCCGACATAAAGAATTTGTTTTCCTGCCAGTCCTATATTGACTCTCCCGCATATCTCCGGGTTGATGTCATCAGTTTTTGTTACTGTAAATACCGGTGATTTGTTTCTTTTCAGTCAGCAGACGTACAGCACTTGATCAGTGGTCTGCCGAAATGGATTGTGCTCTTTCTTAATTCTTTAGGGCTACTGTTTACGTAGTATTTTACCTCTCTTTAAGTTTCATACAGTTCTCTTATGGACTAAACGGTTCAACAGCACCTAAATCTTGGTGACTGTGTAGACATTTTTTAGTGCGTTTATTTCATTTTCTTTTACCTTATCGTAAATTACCATTGACTACGATATCAACGTATTTCAAAACCGTGTTTAAATGATTTTATGCTTAAAAGAGCTATGTAAGAAGAGTGTTGATTGCTTTACATACAAGGGTGTTTTAAAGACTTCATTCCAAGTTTACTAAAGCCGTTGTTCAGTAGAGCTACCTTAATCTCAATTTACTTTCGCCAGTGGAACGATGGTATAGTTTACACCACCAAAAATATTCACTATATCACACGAAGGAAGTCAAGATAAAAGTAGCTTAAAATTGTATTGAGCATTGAAAAACATTTGCTTATCTAACAATTATGCGTTCACTATGCAAAGTAGAGAAGGAGAAATTATCTAACTCAATTCATTATATAATGAAAAGATCTTAGTGTGTTCATTTTTATACTTGTTCTTTCTCTTTAGGTAGTTGAACTGCGTATCATATTTATGAGACAACACTAATTTAAGACTGTATGCCAGTATTTCCGTTCTTTAGTCAAAATCGTCGTTAAAGGATGAAAAAAACGTGAAAGTTAATCATAGAAAACTCTTACTATTAAATAGGTCTTTTCACAAATTATACCAACTTACTTTAAGTTTGACTGCCGAGAGTTGAACTCGCGAATATAACGCTGAATAATTTCCTTGTTATATCAAAAAAGGTTCCGTTTGAAATAAGATAAATGACTGCCTTCTGGATCTTTTGATATTCCATTGTTTAAGATTTGCATTTCAGGTAGTACAGCTTGGCAAAAACCTGTTTGCATACGGGAGCCATTAGTCATCATTTTCGAGGTTAACATACCTCGTTAACATACCACATAAATTAACAAAATTTTAAGAAATGTTTAAAATGTTCTACGTTTATAGACTTTTTAACGCGAAAAATGCCTTAAAATACCCTAAAATTGCAAGAAATTCGTGAATAATTGTATGCATAATCAATCTTTCCATGGGTGACATCTCTGGTTGCAATGACTCTTAAAAATATAGTTCAATATGACGTACATATTGAGTTTTTAACGTTGTAATTGTCACGAAATCATAGAGTCCCCAAATACAATAAAGTTTAGGATAATTTTGAATTTTAGAGCCTTGTAAATGCCATTTCCTGCATTTTGAGAATGATTTTTAAGCACTTTGAGCATAACAAAATGAAGTTTAAAGTTGGCAAAATAAAACATATTTTTGACTGTTTTATCTTTTACCAGAGGCGATTGCCACACTTAAGGGCCACTGACAATGCTATGATTCAATCCCACATGGATAACCCATAGACATAGTAGATACAGGCTGCTGACTCTCTTTGCGAAGGCGGGCCAACATAGCCATTTCAAGATGGCGTCTCAACCGGGTAAAAGTACAGGTGACCGGATCCTCGAAAGTCAATTTACTCGACCCACATAACAAAGTACAGAGTTGAACGACCCTTCTAAACTTTGTTATGATTGCAGCCTAGACTAAAAGTTTTGTTTCTAAATTGCGAGCATCGGGCATCTCGATCAATTTTTTTCCGACTGATGAGATTTATTGCTTGTATTTCATGCGTCTCCTCATTTAATTAGTTTAAAATACTGTAATTTGATGGAATAACACTTTTTTCAGTCACCTATACGTTGTCCGTTGTAAAAAAGCTCCAAATTATTAAAAAAAATCCTGAAATTGTCCATGTAATACCTAGTGCCATCCCCCCTGTCTACCACTCAAAGACATCTCTGCTATCACACGGCTATCTCAAGTTAAAATGTGTTCAGCTTGGCTGTCCTCAACCTTTTTCCTTATATTATAAGAACTGCTCTTTCGTAATTTTACTTCACAACGTTCTTTGCCGTAATAGCACAGAATGACATCAATTTCTCAATATTGATGCTGTTTTTTTCACAGTGACTCCAGTAATGTATAGCAGTTTGTAGAAAAATAGGATATTGTGACAAGACAACAATATCAAATTTCAATTACTGAAAAAACAGTCCAGTCTCCACATATATAAGTAACTATAAAAATTTCTGGAAAGATGTTACGATACAGTCATGATAAAAAGTGTTGAAAATCATATTAATCAAGAAGTTGAGAGTTACTTTAAGACATACTTGTAAAATATTTACCATGATTATACTTGAACAGTACCTAGCGAATTGATCCTTTGTGCTGGTTTACACTGATGATGTCAGTGTAAACCAGCACAAAGCACAGGACTTGGGCTGATGGCCCAAGTCCTCCTTCACGGGTTTCTTCTTTGCATTCAGTCTCACTGTGTGTATTTTTTCTTTCCTTTGTAACAATTTTTCATTGAATTCATGACATTATAGTCATACAAATTACTGTCAGCACATCCTTAATCGGCAGCAGGTCATTTCAATAATAAATAGCTTGGAAATATCAAGAAGAAACAGAATCAATAGATGAACATTTCTGACATATCATACATCAAATTGTCCATTTAATTAGCAACAAGTCATATAAAAATGAAGTATATTAATAATGACGGGACTTAACACATAAATGCCATAATATTCCAGACGACACATTAAGTTCTTCAAAACTTTTAAAATTTCTACGGAAAAATCGACAGTTCATACGGCAAGTTGTACATTTAATCAGCAAAAAGTCATATGATAATTAACCAAATTCAAAATGACGTGTTTGAATGCATAAATATCATAATATTCCAGATAGCAGTGGAAGCCCTTCACCAACCAGTAGCGGATCCAAGGGGGTTTTAGTGGGTTTAACACCCCTTGAGCCACAAAACAATGTGGGGATTCCTAGCCATAATCTCCATGTTTGCATAATAAATATGACTTGCATCTTTTTTTTTCTTTAATTGTGCACCTTATATAAGTGATAAAGGAACCACCATCCTTTAAAAAGCTAGAATAACCGAAGAAATGGTTGACCAACCCATCTTTTCATAGACCTGCAACCCCAGCTGGTCTAGCAATCCCCCTTTCACAAAATCCTAGATCCATCCCTGCCAACTTGAAAGTGCCGTAAGGAAACTGACTCTTCATTCAGCAAGCTGTCCATTTAATCAGCAACAAGTCATAATGATGAACCACATCGAAAATTATTTGATTCTAAATGCATAAATGTTATATTATTCCAGATGATACAGGAAGTCCTTTACAAGCTAGAAAATGCCATGGGGAAACTTACTCTTCATGCAGCAATTTGTCCGTATAATCAGCAGCTAATTCATCATACAATAATGAGCCACATTAAAAATGACCTGGATAAATGCATACATTTCATAATATTGAGCTTTGGCAGAGGTGTTTGCTCAACGATTACTTTTTGCTCGCTCTCGTTTCTTGCAGCAAAAGACTTCTTCAGTAGCTGGGATACAATGTCTTCGTTGGTATGAACTTCTGAAGATCTGCAAGATTGACTTTAATTCATATTTGCCTTTGTTCGCTATAGATCACTTGCACTCATATGTTAAACAACCCATCTGGAAGACTTCAAAGCTCCGACCTTCAACAGATCAAGTGATTTATTGATATTCTTTTATTTTGAAGAATTTTTCCTCCAACAAGGGAATAAATGCAGGTGGTCTATTTGTTCACTACTAGTATTGCTACTGAATTTTTAATAAGAAGAGTCGTGCTATTGAAAAGGAGCATGACTGAAGCCCAAAACTGTCAAGGTACGTATACGCTAGGAATAATTTAGCCAATACAATGACCCGCATATTTCGGCCGGATAAATCCGAAAGTTACGGTGGCCGCTACTCTCTGGATTCTATGGTATTCATCCTTTCGGGGATGAGATTGTGTTGGGTGATATGAGTATGCACACAACACTAATATAGTGAACAATTATTCGCCGAAGTGGAGGTGAATAGTGGTGGATATTTACCCAGTGGCGAATTGAAGTGGTGAGGTACATATTTACACTATTCACCGAAACTGAGTTTGAATAATTGTTTTAGCATATACCTTGCATGTTTGTTTTCACATATTTTTTTAAAAAAATTTAAAACAATTTTACCCAAATTCAGTCCACTTGTGATCACTTATTATTTATAAAGAAAACATTTTGAGCACACCCTGAGTGTATTTTTTACTAAAAAGTAAAAGAAATACATGCCTTAGAATATTTTATTGCGAAATTTAGTTGTTTTTTTGGTATTGTATGTCACGGCAACTTTGTTCATTCAAAAAAATTCTTCCGTAACTTAAAACAAAACGGGACGCCATCTTGTTTTCCAGAGATAGGGAAGCCAATCAGATTGTGCAAAAAGCACTAATGCAGCAGCGAAGAATGTGCCAATAATTACTTTACGTGGGTTAAAAATCCCAGGGAAAGATTAATGTAGAAGCTGATCCCGTAGCTTGTCTGATTGCGCATTAGACCATACTCTTGTTATTTGGAAATTTTTTTAAAATATGTTTGAATACATTCTGCCAGATACGTTCTCCACTGTTCCTCTGTAAAGGCTTGATTTTTTGAAGAATCATCTAAGGCTTGTCTTACTGATTTGATGAGACTTTCGACTACTCCGTTTTGATGGCTAGCTCGTGGTATGTTCCACTCCCATTGGAAAGAGCATGAAAATTCTTCTGATAGGACACTTTGAATTTTGGGGATATCCCAACCTTGCATCATTTCGTTCAAATAACTTTGTGCGCCAACAAAATTTGTACCGCAATCCGACCAACAGTTGCTGGGATATCCTCTGAGTGAGGCAAATCGTCGAAACGCCATGAGAAACGTATCTGAACTTCTATCTGTTACGAGCTCTAAATGGACAACTCTTGTAGTCATGCATGTAAATATGATTACTTGTGCTTCTTTCAGTGTTTTTCGGCCGATTCGTATTTGTAGAGGTCCAAACATGTCAATTGCTGTATTGCTGAACGCTGCGAAACCTGCTGCAACGCGGAGTCTCGGAATCTGACCCATCAATTGCTCTAACGGCTGTCTTCGCAACTTCTTGCAGGTTACGCATTTGCTAGTTACTTGTTTGGCCATGTTTCGCACACCCACGATCCAGAAGCGCTTCCTTGATTCGTAGATGAGACTTTTGTAACCGCAATGTGCTTGCTTTTCGTGGAGGTGTTTCAGGAGTAGATTCACTAACCGGTGATCTCTTGGAAGGATAATGGGATTGCGCATCTCATCTGGTAGCGATCTGACGTTTTCTAATCTCCCATGTGCACGTAACACTCCTTGTTCGTCTAATGTCGGAATCAGCTTCTTGTCTGCATTATTTACATTGATCGTCCGTTGACACCATTTGAATAACCACAGTTCAGATTCTCTCAATTCTTCTGGTGAAATGGCGTCTTTCCTTTTTGCTTTCAACCTTGTGTTGTTGACAAATCGTAGGACGTAAGCCAAAGTTTTCCTTGCCTTAGTGTATGTCGAACAAGATTTCATTAAATGTTCTAAAATAGGATTGTCTTTTGACCCCATTGATATAGCTGAGCAATCTACTTGTTCTTGAGTATTCGCAGTTTTCGTCTTGTTGGGCGATTTCATTTCATTTGACAATTCTTTATCTCTTTCCTTAGGATTTTCTTCAAACTTGGGCCATTCCTCTTCTGGGCGTTTTAGGAATGGAGGACCTTCAACCCAGGTCTTCAACTTTTCTGGGGAAGCTCCTCTCGTCAGGACGTCAGCTGGATTATGAACTGATCTGATGTACTTAAAAGCTTGTGTGTCCATGGTTTCTTGGATTTCAGCAACTCTTACTGAGACGAACGGTTTGAACTTTCTTGGAGAGGTGTTAAGCCAATTTAACACGGTCTGAGAATCAATCCAGAACACTTTTTTGCATTCACTGATCTCGGCGAATTCTAATGCTTCTTTGCATGTACTGTATAATCTTGTGAGTGAGAGGCACCCCATCAACTCCAAGCGTGGTACTGACTTTTTCTTCAAAGGGGCAACAAACGCTTTAACCATGACCGGTACGCAGGAATAACTGCCATCTGCAAACTTCCATCTGAGGAATATAGCTGAACCATAGGCTTTCTCTCCTCCGTCGCAAAACCCGTGAATCTCCGGTAATCCAACCGCGTTGTCTGGCTTTAACTTTCTGCTGAATTCGAACTTAAGGAGTTGGTTGAGTACTTGAACATTCTCCATCCACTTCTTCTGGTTTTCTTTAGGTAGAATTTCATCCCATGAATATCCGGCGCTCCATAGTTCTTGTAAATCGATCCTTAATTCAATGGTTGTTGGGGTTACAAGACCCATAGGGTCCCACAGCTGAGCAAGACAGGCCAGGCAATTTCACTTCGTTAGAGGGCTTCCATCCGTGACGACTGAGTTTTTCTTGAAGGTGAACGAGTCATGAGTTTTATATCATTTATGTCCAAGGAAATCTGTGAATTCTTCATCCGTCTGGTCAACGTTTTCATTGTTCGAATGCCAGGCCTTTATTTGGAATTGTCCGGTCTGTAGAATGGCGTCGATTTCACTTGTGACTTGCTTACATTTCGCTTCATTTTCTCTGGATCCACCGATGTCGTCAACATAGACGTGTGTACAGAGTTCTTTAGCTGCTTCTGGGTACTGAGTTTGTAAGGCTTTGGCCAGGGTATTAATTTCTGCTACAGCTATGTCTGGTGCTGGTTTGTCTCCAAAGTTTAACCTTAACCACTGATAGATTCTTGGTTGCTCGATATTACTTGTTCTCCACAGAAATCGGTGGAACACTTGATCGTCTGGATGGATCGTCACCTGATTGAACATTTTACGTATGTCACCTGCGTACGCTTCCTTGTCAAAGCGCCATGCAATGAACACGTTGGGCAAACTATTGATGTAGTTCGGGCCTTTCTCGAGACGACCATTCAATGACTTTCCGTCACTTTTCTTGTGCGGAGGCATCAAATACTAGCCGGACTTTGGTAGTTTTGTCAGGGGTGAAGACTGCTTGTAGGGGGAGATACCACTCGGGAGTTTCAAGGTTGATCTGTTCTAGAGGTACTTCTTTAATGAATCGTTGTTCAAGTAGCTTCTGAACTTCGTCTTGTATTAATTCAAGGCAATCTTTTCTCTTGAACGTTTTCTCGGAAGAGATCATTCATGTGTAGGCGACATCGTAATTACTCTCTTTTGGGGGCCCTCATCTTTCCATGGCATGCGTACTTGGACCCGCCCATCTATGATTTGAGTTGATTTTGCAATTGACTTGATAAATTTGTTTTCCTTCAAGTCGTTATCACTACACGTGCAGAGCTCGGTGGGTTTAACTCCCAACATATCTTGAGTAAGGAGTTTCTTCATGTCTTCGACTGCGCTAATAGTTCCAACTTCAATTGAATGGATTCGAGAGAGTTGGTTCTCTTGAACAGCAAATTGTCCTATGACGTACCACCCAAAACAGTTTCTCTTTGCAATGGGTTCTCCAACGTTACCATGAATGACGTGTATGTCGATAAAGGCTTCAGCAAAGTCTGTTCCGATCAACAAGTCTACAGTTCCACCTGATAAACACAGTCTATTTGAGATTGCTTTCAAATGTGGGTAGCTGTCTAAAATCTTTTTAGAAACCGTTCTTGCTGCACTGCAAGGTTTATTTATCGCGTAAACTCGCATTGATTTCTGAATGTGCTCTTCGGATGTTGATACAACACTTATGTTAATGAGCTCTGATTCTTCTGACTTCTTATTACCTCCTGCCAAGTTCATGGTCAAATGTGTTTTTGGACCGCTTATACCGAGTTTTTTCATTACATTCTTCGAAATGAAACTTGTGTTTGAGCCACTATCCAACATAGCGAGGACTTCGACAGAGTTTCCGTCTTTGTCTTTTATCTTGACTTTCTGCAAAGGACAAAGACCAGGGACTTTTCTTTCGCTCTGAACGTTGTGATTACTGGCTTCTTGTCTCGTACCAGTAAACGGTACAGCCTCGTAATTTAAACTGGAATTCGCTGCAGGGGGTATACGTTCATTGTGTAGAGAGCGATGATGGCGTCGCGTGCACTTATTGCAGGTGATTCCGTCGGGTTTTGTACAGTGATTAGTGTGATGGTTTCGCAGGCACTTTCGACATCGATTATTCCGCTTTACTATTTCCCATCATTGATCTACTGTTGATTTTTGGAACACCGGACATGTGGAGAGTAAATGCTTTGTTTCGCAACCTACTGGACAGGTTTTATCACTGGGCGTTTCACTGTTAATGGCATGATTGTCTGACTGACTTCGCGGATTTTGAGATCGGCGATCTTTTGTGTCGTTGTGGTTATCCCTTTTGACACGAGATCGTAGGCTTGCTTCTTTGTTTAACCAATCTATTAGGTTCGAAACATTCTCTTCATTTTTCATACGTTGCATTTCTCGGCCAAATTCAATGTTATCCTTAGGATCTAATTTTGATAAAAGCTGAGACATCACGAAGGGTGCTTCTGAGGCACTTGTTACCGCGCAGCCGCTTTGTTCCATGTTGTTTACGAAACCAAGAATTTTAGCCGCATAGCGAGAAAGCGATTTTGAGTCGCACTTTATTGGCTTGAAATTGGTGATTTCAGTTAACAGCGTACCCATCAATTTCCATTTGTCTCCAAATTCTGTGTCGAGAATTTTCCACGCCTGTTCGATCGTTTTGCACGGCCTTATTTGATCTGACTAAAACGAGTTTTTGGGTAACACTTTCCTAAGTCGTTGCAAGTGTTCATCTTTGTCTTGTTTATACTTATTCATCCAATACTGAAATTCATTCTTCCAGGTTGTATAAGACTTTCTACCGCCGTCCCATGTGGGAACTGACAACTTCTCTAGTCCGTGGTTTGCGTTCTTTTGCGAACTCAAAACATCGGCCATTTTGGTTACCGCTGATGTCATTGCTTCAAGCGTTTCCTGTTTAAACGGCGGCTTTTCAGAGGCGGACGATTTTTGATAAATGGCAAATTGTTCTGCGCATTTTAAAAAATCAGCTTTGGCTTTGTCGAAGACTTCTTGATTCGTTGTTTGTTGTTCTTCTGATGCTGATTCGAGAAGTCTGTCGGCAATTATTTCTTGCTGCTTTTTAACACTTCTATATTTAGATTCGACTTCTTTGTACACGTTTTCAAGAGTACTCAATACTGGTTCAACTTGGTAAAGCACGTGGAATTCTTCGAGTAAGTCGTTCAACGAAGCTATTGTATTGTCTCTTTTCGCAATAAGCATTGATAATTCTACTTTAGGAGGCATTATTCAGTACCAAGTGGCAGATAATATATGTAAATTTCTGTTACTTGGGTTTCTTCAAATAGACGTTTTATCTCTTGCTTGAATGTAGTCAGGTTAATTAACTACGTGAATACTTGGTCAATTACTGACGAGACCAAAGTCTTTACGATAACATCGGAACTGACAACTGAATTCTTTTACTCCTGAACTTGAACTTGGAAAAACGTGGCTATCCAAGTCGGCGGTAAATAAGGAATTATTTTACCTTTTAGCTGCCAAATTTACCAGTTTCTGTCGGCTTGTGTGTTTCTGAAGTCTTGAGCTTTCAAATGCCTTTTTGTCGAGCCTTTTGACTTGCGACTTTCTCTTGGCGGTCCGTGGGCTGTTGACTTCGGGCTGGCTATTCGTCGGCGTGTGCTCTTCTCTTCTCTTACCAGAATTTTTGACTGTTTTGATCTTTGTGATCGGAGGTGAGAATTTGAAGGCCAGACGTTTTGATTCAGGAAATGAAGAGTTTAATTTTTGCACAGGAAATGTCAAACTATAGAAGTAAAAGAACAATTCGTAACCAAACATATCACTACATCTATACCATTCGTTCTACAGGGATAACTCACAATTCTGGTTGACTCTCCTCCAGTAATAATCTTATGTTTTACAATTTTTTCTTTGGACGTTAAAGGCGTTGTTTACAGAATCATCTTTCTTTGCGCACTAAAGGGCGTTGTTTCTTTGTGATTTTTTTTCTCTCGGGACTAGTCCCAGTCCTTATATTAAACGAACCAAAAAAAAAAAAAAAAGGGGGGCAAATCAGTATATACAATCTTATGAAAATGATGTTTTGCATTCATGAATAGTAATGTTCTCGAAAATTAATTTTGCTAAATTGCTCGTCGAAAGGTGAAGGTGACACGGGTCGAGATTAACTGGAATGTCAAACGAAGATTGCTTATATAGTGGCTTCCCTATATCCATGTCAAACAGAGATAGAGAAATATGAACGGCAAGTAACAGAAGATTTTCAAGTAATTAGGCACGAAGTAGTTTAATCAGTTTCGGACATTTTCTAACCGACAAGCGTGTTTGCATGACAGCGTTCGTAGTGAATGACATTAACTATGTTTTTCGGGGTTAGTGATTTTAATGTATCTCGGAATTCTCAAAAGTTGCTTGAGTCGAGAAACTCGGATGAAGACAATGTTCAAGATTAGCCGAGTTTTATTGTTATTAAATAACAACCTACGTTAATAACTAAAGTTATTACTTTGAGTAATAAACCGGTTCTTCCTTAAAATAATAACCTCTCAGTGCTCCGTGGAATTATCAAAACAACTGCCTGCCATAGGCGTAGAATATGGGGGTAGGGTGGGGTGGAGTGGGTTGAAGGGCCTCAGCTTCCACCGAAATACCTTTTGAGGGCTTAGTTCCCAGGATTTTACTGCAATTGACATTTGATTGATGAATGGATGATTTGATTTAATTCAATTCAATTTAAATTTATATAATCCAAACTTTACAATTGTCTGTGGTGTTTTTCAGGAGTAAATTTAAAATCAAAATGAGAAACTAAAAATTAAGAGTGTTCATACTTAATATCTAAAAGTTACAAATCAAAAGCGTCCTTAAAAAGATGAGTCTTAAGCCAAGTTTTAAATACTGCTACTGATGATGATTTCCTAATATATAACGGTAATTTGTTCCACAGATTAGGTTCATATACCCAATCACCATTCGTTTTAGATTCGCAACAGGCTCGTCTAGCCATCCTTTACATGAAGTTCTTAGCTGGCGACGCGAGTTCTTATTTCTCAGTAGTTCATTAATATGACTAGAAATACGTACACGTAACAACCCCTCACCCACCCTTCCAATATGTCTCTCGAGAGTCCAAGTAACATTGACAATTTTTCAAAATTATCAAAAAGACAAATCCGCCTTACTATAACTGGAAGAGGGTATGCAATATAAGAAAAACACAACATTTGCACATGAATATTAACAACCCAAATCGGAAATTGTTCTATATTTAAACTGTTCGTCGTCATATTTACGTTTAAAAGCTTGACTGTATTTTATTATAACAAAACGTTTAGAGAGAATAACCTTTAACGGTTTTGCAAATAATTGGATCCATCTTGACAATTCTACTGCTAAACAATGGATATTCATATCAAGACCCTGTATTAGTTGCGATCGTGACGTATTTTGTGTTGTTTATGGATGAAACTTATCACTTTTTTCCACTTTGAAGAAAGACATTTTAGTTGATGGCAACACTTTCCGCTTTAAAGCGGAGCATTCTCATAGGTTACCGGTCGGATACCAGCATTACGGATAGCTTATGATTGAAAAAAAATTTTTTCATATTTTTTCGTATTAAAAAATTGGTAAATCCTACATTGTCTTAAAGTTAATTAAAAATTTCTAGTAGAAGTGGTATGATGAAGATTTATGCTAAGTATTCATCTAGAGGTAAAAGACTTTGCTAACGAAGATGAAACGAATTACGAAACGGATGAAATAAACAAAGAAACCGTGAGAATTTGGATTTTTATTGCTGACCGAAAATCGGAAAATGGAAAACATACAACAAAATACGACAAGCAAACCTTCTGCAAATTTTGTCGAAAGAAGAAGGAGTAGAGGGAAGTAAAAGACGTAGTTTATCCCACCGTCAAACTTTCGTAAAACAGAAAAATGGCGTAGCATACGAACCTTCAACTTTTATGTATTTTCAACGAAGCGTTCATCGTCACATCAACATAAAGAGTTCAACGGTGAATTTACCGAAAGAACACGGTTTTATACTTTCAAAATTTCTTGCGAGGTGTTAAAATCCTGATGAAAGCATTACTGGTCGAACAAGGTAAAGGTAATCATCCACAAGCCACCCGAAAAGTGAGAAAGACTGAAGCAGACAGCATTTTCGCCAAAGGTTATTATGATCTCCAAATAGAAATAGCTTTCCAGCGTGCTTCAACAACTCCATTCAGACGTTCCCGTGATCGTGTAGCTCAGCTAAGTGATTACCAGAGCGTGAAAAGTCTCGATTCATACAAATCAATATACAGCGAAGTATATCGTTTACACTCAGTCGCTTAGCAATGTCCCGGTAACGAGTGAGTTCCCGTAACGTCTTTGTTTATATTCATGAGAAAGAACCAAGTCAAAGCGTTGCTCCAGAATTTGAACAGTTGGCCAATGCATATTCCAAAGAGCTGAGTTTTAGAACTGTTCTTTCAAGTCATAAATTGTCCAGTAATCAAGATATCCTGCAAAAATGAAACCAGCCGCAAGGACCATGAAAGGCATTTCATTTGCCGGTCTTAAATCATTTACTGGCTTCAGTGTTCAAATAATGTAAACAACTTGCTAGAGATTCATACAAGGGAAAAAATAACGACACCAAATCGATTTGCTTCGATACGGTACCTAAGTATGGTGTGGTCAACAACATACCAGTCCCCGAGGTTGCACATGGCATTTTTGAGTGACCGGAATCCATGGATATATATATATATATATATATCTGACAAGATAAAACTTTTAAAAAAACTTTATTTCAACGTTTCGGGGCACTGCCCCTTTGTCAAGAATAAGAAAAACATGATAGAAGATGCTTCTTATATACATAGCACAACTTAAAAATTTAAAAAAACCATTAAAAAGTACTCAAAAGAAGTCCCTAATGTTCAAACCTTTAGGTACAAAAGAATCCAATTTATATGTCCAAAAACCTTCCCTTTTGGTTGGGTCTGATACATCCGTCCTATCAACTATTTTGACTAGCATATCTTTAATTCCCTCATGACCCCCCTCATAAAAATGGGCATACAAATGTTCTCCCGGTATACCCCTTTGGCCATTACCATACCTTTTAACACCGCTTTTATGGTTATTAAACCTCTTTCTGAAAGATATTATTGTACTGCCCACATAAATCTTCGAACACTTTCTGTACATTATAAGGTAAATCACTCCTGCCGAATCGCAATCGAACAAATAATTAATATAAAATATACGACCATTTCTACAAAATGTGGAACCTTCCTCCACAAAATTGCAAATTTGGCCGCGTGATTTACCACACTTTCGCATACCCTTATCCGCACTACCTTCTCCCTTAAGTTTAGATCTCACTAAATTATCCTTTAAATTCTTAGGTCTCCGGTATACAATCATCGGCTTTTCTTCAAAAATATTTCTCATGTCCTCCGAGGCATGCAAAATAGGCCAGAGTGAATCAATAATCTTACTCACCCCCGACAATGCAGGGTGAAACGTCATAACTAATGGCATTCTCTTATTTCTTTTAGTATCTCTTCTATTACTATCTTGACAAAGGAGACTCTCCCTGGTCTTAACTTTGGCCTTCTCAAATTCCGAATCTACCAAGTTCTTCTTAAAACCTCTTTTTATAAAATTACTACGAAGATCTCGTAATCTATCTCTATAACTCTCCTCCGTACTACAAATCCGTTTAATTCTCAAGGCTTGCCCATAAGGAATCCCCTTCTTTACATGCCTCGGATGACAGGTTCCGTAATGTAAATACTTATGCGTATCCGTTGGTTTACAATACGGAATCCGTGGGTATATATATATATATATATATATATATATATGGCGCCAGTGCATTTGCGCACGCTCACTAGTCTCTAGTTAGAGCGCTCTGGCATGGCTTAGATGTACCACAAGCGTGGGACATTTGAGTTGCCTATATAATGTAGGCTACTCCATCCTGCTCATCAGCACTACACTGATGAGGCCCAATAGGCCGAAACGGTTCCGTCTGTAGTTATATATATATATATATATATATATATACCCACGGATTCCGGTCACTCGAAAGATAGATACAAAATGCGAAAATTTATCTCCCTAGTCACCACGCGTGTAACAGGAATCCACGCACGTCGAGATAAGTACCCTCACACCGCGCTTCGTGCGGTGGGCGAGGGGATTAGGTTCAAGTCCATTCAGAGACTTATTATGTCAGCAACAAAATTTTAAAAATTATTCTAAAACGTACTGGAAGCCAAGGCAAATTTCTCAATACAGGTATTATATGTTCATACTTTCTGGTCAAGGTGAAAATACGAGTTAGAATTCTGTACATGTTGAAGCCTGTTCATTAATAACGTGAATGCGCGGGCTCTGATTGGTTAATGTTTATGTTTGGTTAAAAATATCCAAACACGGAAAATCTCTTGGCAAGAGTATTCTGAGGTTTGTGTTATATGTTCAGTAATGGTTTTTGTGCAGCTGAATGGTGTGTTTCACACGCTAGTGTGGCTTAGTCGACATTCGAATAGCGAAAAACAAAGTTTTTTTTTCTTCTTTTTGTCACGCTGAAGTGGCTTTGTTGACAAGAGTCCGATCTTTTTAAGCTAGACCCTGACTGGTAGTTGATGATTTTTCGGAGAATTGCTGGTTTCAACGATGTGTTAACAAAGTTAACAACTTTTATCTGTCGTTATTTTATTAAAGAAATTCCTAATGGATTCCCGTGTTTGGATACTATGATCGAAACATTTGGAATGCTGCTCGACTTTCGAAAAGTTAAACATATTCGCCTAGTGGCTCGTGTTTTTTTCTCGCTTTTTACCAAGTCTCGCAATAATAATAATAATAATAATAATAACTCGAGATGGCTTATGAAACTACCCTGATCGGCCTTGGTGGATACCTCGAAACAACAACAGATCCCATGCTACAAGCCGTGTTGAAGTATGAGAAATGTAAGAAAAATTCCATAATAACCGTGAGTAGAAAACTGAAACATCGGTATGATGTGCAACCAACAGTAGAAGAAAATCAACTTAAACCAACAGCTGCTGCCAAAACGCTGAAAGAACGGGCAAAAAAGGCTGGTCTAAATGCTTCTAAGGAAACCTGGAGAAATAAATCTCTGCACGGCAAATATACACAAAGATTAGAAGAAGCTGATGTTGACAGTAAATCCACAAATCGTTGGCTTCAACGGTCAGGTCTCAAAGCGGAAACCGAGGGTATCTTGATCTCAGCCCAAGATCAGAGCCTCCGGACAAACCTCTATAGATCTAAGATAGTTAATGACGGTACAGACCCTCTTTGCCGCATGTGCAAAAAGTCAGATGAGTGAGTAGATAATCTCATAACTGGCAGTGCTATATTAGCATCTAAAGAATATAAGGCTTGCCATGATCGTTTTGGCCAATACATCCACTGGAATGTGTGCAAGCATTTCAACATCAAAGTCCTTGAGAAACTGTACGAACATCATCCTGTAGAGGTCGCTAATGGAAAAGATGTGAAAATTCTTTGGGACTTCACAGTACACACAGACCGTACCACCACGGCCAATAAACCAGACATTGTTATCAAAGACTTCAAAGCAAAGACATGTCAAATTATTGACATGGCAGTTCCCTGTGATAGTAACATCTCGACTAAAGAATATGATAAACTTCAGAAATATAAAGACCTGGAAATTGAGATCACCAGGATGTGGCATCTAAACGCAACAACGATACCAGTCATCGTGGGCGCACTAGGAATGATCCGAAAGGGAACTAGTAGGAATGTCGAGAGAATTCGGGGGAAATAGCCAGCTTCAAGAACTGCAGAAGATTACTCTCATTGGTACTGCACATATACTTAGAAAAACATTATCTATAAGAACATGAAAATTGGTCGCACTGGAGAATAGACTTCCAGAGCCGTCTCACTCTTGGACCCCGGAGGGGACTCGGTGTTTGGACAAGTATACATACAGCCAAATATATGAACAATAAATAATAATAATAATAATAATAATAATAGCTTTATTTCTTGAGAGCAGTTTATACATTATATTACTCGAAAGAGTATTCTTAATTTGTTACTGTAGTAGTAATTATGATAATAGTACAAAATTTAAGAATTATTTAAGAATGAGTATTTAGATTCAAAAATGATGTTACCTGAAGAGCAGAAGGGGTGCAGAAGGAAATCGAGAGGAACACATGATTTGGTGTTTATGGATAAAATGATTTTAAAAGAAGTGAAAACTAGAAAGAAAAATATAGCAACAGCCTGGATCGATTACAAAAAGGCATTCGATACGGTCCCGCATTCATGGATTTTAGAATGTCTGAAGATGTTTGGAATAAATGAAGAGGTTAGGAAACTGATAAAGGAAAGTATGAAGAATTGGAGAGTGGAATTAATGAGTGGATCGACAGTACTGGAGGAAGTTCCAATCAGAAGAGGAATTCTCCAGGGGGATTCCCTATCACCATTACTATTTGCGATAGCACTAATACCATTAACACTCATCTTAAGAAAAGCCGAACCAGCATATCAATTTTCTGGTAATGGAGAGAGAATCAACCACCTTTTGTTTATGGACGATTTAAAGCTGTACGCGAAGAATGATAAAGGTCTAGACTCCCTAATACAAACGGTGAGGGTGTTTAGTGAAGACATAGGGATGGAATTTGGAATAGAAAAGTGTGCCATATTAGTAATGAAAAGGGGAAGATTGGTCAAATCCGAAGGTATAAAATTACCAGACCACAAAACCATAAAAGGAATGAAGGACGCTGATGGCTACAAGTATTTGGGCATATTGGAAGCAGACTGTATTAAGTATGATGAGATGAAAGAAATAGTAACAAAAGAATACAAAAGGAGGATACGGAAGGTTCTTGAAACGAAACTCAATGGTGGCAACATTTTCAAAGCTATTAACACCTGGGCAATTCCTCTCCTGAGATATTCTGCTGCTTTCTTGGATTGGAAAAAGTCAGAGGTACAAGACCTAGATAGACAGACTAGAAAATTACTTACCATGCATAATGGCCTCCATCCAAAGAGTAATGTAGACGGTATCTACCTACCAAGAGAGAGCGGTGGACGAGGACTTACTAGTGTTGAAGACAGTGTAGAACTCGCCACATTGGGGTTGGAAGGGTACGTCAATACTAGCAATGAAAGATTGATAAAGGCAGTTAGAAAGATTAGCGCTAGAAATAACAATGAAACAGAGATCGAGTGTAAGATGCGCAAGGTAACTGAAAGAAAGAAACGATGGAAGGAGAAAGTTATGCACGGTCAATTCATGCGGCAGACGGAAGAAGTAAGAGGAAATGCATCCTGGCTTTGGTTAAAGAAAGGAAGTATAAAAAGGGAAACTGAGAGTCTTATTATAGCAGCGCAAGAACAGGCGCTTGCAACGAACTTGATGAAAGCTAGAATATATCAAACTCAAGAGGAAAGTAAATGTCGAATGTGTAAAAAGGTGGACGAAAGTATTAACCATATTGTCAGTGAATGCCCTAAATTAGCACAAAAGGAGTATAAAAGAAGGCACGATTGGGTGGGAAAGAAGATCCATTGGGAAGTTTGTAAAAGGGAAGGATTTGCGGTCAATGAAAAGTGGTATGAGCATGTACCTGAGACAGTGCTAGAGAATGATGGATGTAAAATATTATGGGATTTTACAATTCAGACTGATCATGTAATAGAAGCAAGAAGACCTGACATGATTATCGTTGAGAAGAGAAATAAATGTTGCAAAATAATAGATTTTGCAATCCCATATGATAGCCGCATTGAGGAGAAAGAAATGGAGAAAATGGAAAAGTACCAGGATTTAGCAAGAGAATTGAGAAAACTATGGAAAATGAAAACAGATGTGATTCCTATTGTAATTGGAACATTTGGAGCATTTCCAAAGAAACTAAAGAAAAGATTAGAGAGTATTGGAATAGAGACCAAGGTAGATGAGCTTCAGAAAAGTGTGATTCTGAACACGGCAAGAATTCTTAGAAAGGTTCTAGAAGTTTGAGGAGACTTCTTGTCACCGAACGTTTGGAGAACTGAAATTCCATTGGAAGTCCAATGTGTGAGAATAGATAATAGCTTTATTTCTTGAGAGCAGTTTATACATTATATTACTCGAAAGAGTATTCTTAATTTGTTACTATAGTAGTAATTATGATAATAGTACAAAATTTAAGAATAACAATTATATTTAACAAGATTTTTGGAATCTGGATATAAAAATTCTTGGTTGAGGTTATATAACCGTTAAAATCTCTTTATTTCTCGAACCAAAAGGCACCTATAATGATCCTTTAAATATGAACCAGATCCAACATCGAAATTCGAAAATTTAGCGAGAAATCGCTCTTGAATTTTGAATTGAGTGGCCATCATGAATGTGCCATGCATCATGAATGTGTTATGAATGTGTCATGCATCAAGACTGTTATAACTGTAATTTCTTCGAATCGTAGAAATACTAGTTTTAATTAAATGCTAGTTCAAAAGAAAAATATTTCCTATTACAAAAACAAGGTTATTTCAGACCCAAAAACTTTCGATTTTTAGTTGACAGCCTACTTTGACGTCATCTTAACACCTAGCTGTTCGCAGCAACATGTAAATCAGCAAGGTCAAAGAAGTTGCAAATAGCGAAGAACGTCATATTGTAAAATAGATACAGTATGTAAAATAAAAATATTTATCAATTAAAACTAAGAAATTTTAAACTCAGTACGACGTGATACTGACGTCACAAACAAACAAAACCAAAATAAAATATTTCACATGTTATAAATTCTCAATCTTTCATGTTGAATAGTTTTCTTTAGTGTAAATGTTTGGTGAAATACAAGTGAAAGGAAAAAACATTAAAAACCTCTGGTAAAAGCAATGGGTAAGTGATGTAAAAATGACATCATCAAGTACGTGGAAGTATTTCTGCCTAGTTTCATTGAAATAGGCTGAATAATCATGAAATTATGGTGCAAGGGCCCGAATCAGGTAGCTACACAGCGGTAAACAGTCAAATAGTGGAAAAAAGGTAAAGAAAACTTTATTTTAGGCGCTCTTATCCGTGAAAGCAAAAATTGGAGCTGGAAAGAACAGAAAATTAATAGTTAGTGTAAAAAGAGCTCTAGTGAAAGATAAATGTTAATTACAACCCTTTAATAAATTATCAGTATAGCCTCTTTTTCGTTGTACTCTTTTGTTGTTTGCTTTGTTCGTTGGTTCATTCTATATTGAAATTTGTTGTTGTACGACAACCGTATGAAGGAAAAAGGTTTAGAGAAATTATTTGTGTCAACATATAAAGCTTTATTGAAATCTTGTTTTGATAATTACCTTGCTGTTTGGTGCTCGAGTGTCTGTATCCTTGTACACAGCCAACAAAAGCTATAGAATAGTACCACCTGAGTAATAACGGGACCAAACAAAGATGCCAAACATTGTCAGATGTCTTTAGAGAAATAGTTGGTAACCCGTTCCTGGGCAAGAGGTCTCCCTTTGACGAGTAGAATTGTCCGGCGTTAGCCAGAGTAAAATTAAAAAGTCCGGCACGGACCGGAAAGTGTTAAAGGACGGAAAAGAAATCAAAACTGATTTACAAGATGTCCCAGAATCTACAGTAGTAGCAAAGCGAATTTTGCACCTATTTCAGGAAATCGATAAAATGAATTAGTTTAACAACGGTGGAGGTTGTTCATCCAAGTTTGTTGTGGCCCAACCACCAATGGAGTTTATGAAGAAAATTTGGAGTTCTGTTTTTCCAAAGATCTGGAACCAGGGGTGGATGCAGACTAGTTCCATGGGTTCCATTAAACTGGTCAAAATTTGACAAAAATAATTTTAATTAAATAATTTAAGTAAACGAAATGTAATGCCGTTTCAACATTTGGGATTTTTATGGTTGAGAAACCAAATATTATTGAAACGAGGTATTATTTTCCCGTTATTTCAGTAGTACAGAGATGGGGTCTACGAGCGCAGTTTGCCATTAGGTGCACTTTTTGGGTATTTTAGTGGAAATACGCGTTTTCCATTAAATGGGCTCTATGCGTGTTTTCATGAAATCTGCTTTTCTTAAAATGGAAAAAATTACCACCTAATAGCTAAGCTGTTGTAATAAAACACACACCCCATCTCTACTCTACTCTTTGTTGAGTGGATTGCACACTTTTGATTAAAAATGTGTATTTATTGACCATCTTTCAACTCATTTGTTTGTGAATTATCAGCTCCGCTGTCAGCTACCGTACGAATCTCAATAAGTTTAGCTTCGCTTTTATTTTTGTTCTTTTTATGACCATATATATGTTTCCCAGTGGTAATACCACCAGATAGAAATCCTAAGAATGGAATATAAGGACTTATCTTTTCCACAACCTTTATAACATCACTTTTTAATAAGTCATCTTTTCGTAATTCATCAGATAATACTTCTGGTTTTTCTATTGCATCCAAACCACCTAATGCATCAGCAAACTTGCATATTAGTTGGTCAGTTAGAAATTCATTCGCTTTTTGCATTCTTTTCCTTTCATATTCTTTATAATATTTTTCTATGATCCTATTACTTGTTTTTTTAATAGTATTAACGTTTTTCTCAAAAGTCCATCTTCTGCTAATTTAATTAACCCTTTCCCTACCAAGGACGTATATATACGTCCAACACGTAGGGCGTATATATACGTCCATGGTAGGGAAAGGGTTAATTCTTCCCTTTTCCTTTCAATTTCCTTTTGCAGATCAGCTCCGCTGTCAGCATGTATTTCTGCGGTTTTGATTTCTTCTGCAAGATCTTCTACTCCTTCTTCAAGGTTCTTTTTGTGCTTTACCATAGATTTATACAATACCACATATTTTATATTCATATGGATAATTTAAATTGATCTCTAATACAGGATACTTGTTATTTTTAAGTGTATCTATTATTCTACTTATCTCTTCCTTACTAACACCATTCATATAACCGTTTATTATGATTTTCACATCATTTCTATTTGGGTTATAAAAAGTACTCAATTTACTTATATTTCCTCTGTATGATTTGCTTATACTTGTCAATTGTTGGGTTATTACTATTGTTGAAAGACCATAATGTCTTGCTCCAAAGCCTAATTTTACCAATTCACTGACTCTTTCCTTTACATCAGAACTACATGCACAGTCATCTAAAATGATTTAACTGTTATTTCCTCGGTATATTTTTGAGGAAAATCTAAGCATATCATCAATGTAATCTTAACCACATTCTATTACAATTATATCTGAGTCATTAATGTATTTCTAATTCCCATACGTTTTATTCCATGAGAAAGTTGGACATATTATTATAATGTAATCAAAGTGGTTCATATAATTCTTTTCTATGAAATTAAGAAGATAAAATGTCTTTCCACAACCTGTCATTCCGGCTATAATCATGTTAAAAGGTGTATCTTTTACAGACATTTGTATAGTATCTAATATTGGATACTTTTAAGATCCTTATTAATGAAATTTACTAGTCCATCAGAGACAACAAAAATATTGCAATAAATATTTCCAGTATGTGCTTTCTTTTTAATTTCTAATTGAACACCATTTTGTGTATTTACAATTTTCTTTCCATGTGCAGTTCTATTCACTTCCTCATGACTTCTAAGATCAATAACAAGAGCAAATTCTTCTTTATAGAATTTCTCTACAGTCATAAATTGGTCTTTTACTTCTTTCTGTCCGAATAATCTCTTTGCTTCTTCAAAGAATCTGCTACTTGGAACTCCTTGAGAATAAACACTATTAGGTACTTCTTCAATTGTCAATTTTGCTTCTGTAATATTTGGATACAAGTACTCTTCACTATCACTTCTTGACTGTTTAGTGAACAATAACACAATACTTCTCATTGACTTTCTTGGCATATTTATATTTTCATTCAATAATGTACTAGCTGCTGCCCAAACAACAGTCTTCATAAATGTAATATGCTCATAAGATAGTGACCTACCAATAAAGTATTTTTCTGCTATTTCATTAGCCAGGTCTATATTTTCTATTGTCTCATATTCCAATTGCAAGTCTTCTAATGTGTAAGTTCCAAGAGTTTGATTAGCTTGAACAGTCATTAGTTCACTTGAAGAAGGTAATGTTATTATATAACGGAAATTATTATTCATATAAAATGGAGCATACAGTGCATGATCGCGGATAATTTTATCCAAACAAATTTTCTGCTTATGTTCATAAATGCTTAACGTTAATGCATTACTTACTTTCTGTGCATTTCCACTTTTAACACCACTATCATCTTTTGAAATTAGCTTTCTAAGTTCTCACCAGCAATTCCATACTCAACCATATCCAGTCTTTGAGAATTGGTCTTCCATAAGTCTTTATAAACTTCGTAAATGTTCTCACCACTATTATCATACACTGTCTCACCTGCCAATCTTACTCCCAGTCTTTTCTGTAGTATTTTTGATAAATTATTAAGAAACCATGACTTTGTATTACTTACTTTAAAGTTGAATAAAAGATGGAAACTACCAGGTACCAAACAAGTATCCATTTTCAACTTAGGAATGTCTATATGAAGTTCCTCTCCTGCAGATGCTTTATTAGGATTAAAAGTGACAACATATCTTGTTGTATTACCTTTTACCGTTGCCATATGACTTCTTCTAAATCCTGGAATTAATTCTTTTTCTGCTGTGTTCATGTTTATATTATAACATATATTTAATTTCTTCTTCTCTGTTTATATTGCTTATAAATGTATAATGTAAGTGCAATTACTAACACCCACAAATTACTAGCAAGCCATGTCAAACCTTTTGCACCTAATGAGATAGCTTGCGCTAATATGTTAAGTATAGGTGCTATTAATGATCCTAGCTTTTTATCTAAATTATACAATGCTTTAGCAAATTTACCAGTTGCTTGAGAACCTTTATAAATGGCTTTTCTAGCACCAATAATAATAGTGGTTATAATACCTGCAGTTGATATTGCTATTGCTGATAATCCAACTATGTTTTCTTTTGCCCACTTTTTGAATTTTTGTAATCTTGATATGTCTTCCTCCTGTTGCTCTCTTACTTCTTCAAACTCCTTTTGTTTAAGGGTTAAATCTCTAGCTTCTCGTAAACCAATAATTCTTTCCTCTAATTCATTTTGTCTATCATAAGCTTGTTCTATTTCTAATTCAACCAATGTATTTGCTATAGTTTTTTCTATATGTTCTGCTTGAGCTTTAAGAAATTCAGGTCTAGTTGACTTATCAATACTTTCTGATGGGTTTAATACACCTTTCATTTCTCTGTTCTCTTCTTCTGTTAACCCTTTAATTGTTGTGTACTCTACAGTTGTGTCAATCATTGGCATATTTTTAACAGTTTTATCTCTGTCCTTCTGTTTTTTATAATGTTATCTAAAATTGTCTTAAACTGTTCAACAGCTTTCTTTGCAACAGCAGCATCATTGTACTGTAATACACCATTACAATCTCTTTTAAGTACTATTTGTGGTTTTTCACGGTTATTTCTACTAGTTAATGGTTTAAAAGTTATGTTGTTATTATTTGTTTTATCAACATTCAGTAGTAATTCAATTGCTTTATCATTATGTAATATATCAAGTTTAAAATTTCCATCATAGTTTCTTCTTATAAAGTCTTCAATAGTAAATGCTTTTTCATTTTCAGGACTTTCTTTCAGCTCCGATGGCGGCTCCACAGTTAAGTCTAATTCAGCAACTAAAACACTTGTTGATGGATCTCCTTTTCTTTTTATATTGGGAGTCTTATCATTATTATCAGTGAAAGTTGTTTCTCTTACCTTATTTTCTTGCATTTTTCAATGTAATCCATCCTTTCTTTAACATTAACATATTGTGGATCTTCAGGTTCAATATCACTTTTTAATAAATGATAACGCTTCTTTGAAAGACTGTCGTACTCATTTTTTAACTGTTGTTCATTATAATTATCATATTCTGCATACTTTCTACTAATGTCTTCCATTTCAAAGTCATCAAATCCTTCAGCCATTTATATATATTACTCTATGTCTTGAATACTATTTTCTGGAATCCAACTATTATGTTTATTATCATAACCCAACCATTTCACCAAAACCATCTTTTTACCCTTTACCTTTTTTCTCTTAAGTATTTGCTCCACTGTATAAACATCATCCAAGTTATCAACACCTGATAACTCCTCGTCATAAAACTTTCCAATAACTGAATCACCTTCCAAGTCCTCTATTTCATACACATTTGGATAACCACGTATAACCTTAATTACTTTAAACAATTCTTCTGTGAAGTTAGCCTCATAACCTTTAGTAAAAGCAGATTTATATTTTGATATTCTGACCATATCTCCTACCTTAAATTTAGGTAATGATGACTCAGCAGATATGACCATATAGAGTTGTCCACACTTGGTCTTCATTCTTTTTGTTAACATCCTTTGGTTTCATTAATATAGTGCTATGCTTAATATTATTATAATTATACACCAATTGGTCCAACACATTAATCCATTTATAAGTTCCTTTACTGTAAAAATATTTCTACATAGCAGTTTTAGGTGTTCTGTTAAACCTTTCTACAATAGCCGCTTTTTTATCTGACTTCGTGCAAAAGTATTTTATTTCATGTTTTTCTAATAATGTTTTTACACCAACATTATAAAACTCTTTTCCATCATCAAACTGTGCTACTTTTAGCTGGCTATCAAAACAATCCTTAAATTGTTTTCATAGCTGTGTAACTGTCTTAGTCATATTATTTGTGTCTTTCCTATAAACTGGTACAGCAAAAGCATATCTGCTAAGAATCTCAACAGCTGTTAATATCCAATAATATCCTTTATTTTGATTTTTATACTTGCTCATATCTACTAAATCTATTTGAATTTGTTCACCAAGGTAATCAACATATGTCTTTCTAAACTTATGTTTCTAACAACTGGTTTATATCTAGTGCATGTGTCTTGTGATTTTAACCATTCTTTTACAAGTTTTCTATTTACATTTAACCCATCTTCTAATGCTTCTTTATATGACCTCTCTGATGATTGATAGCCAGTTTTTGGATTGTAATAAATATCTCTCAATCCTTGTTCCAGCTTAGCTGCCAGCTCCATATAAATTACATAATGTATAAATCCAAGAGAACTTTACCAACATTCTTTGCAACATTAAAATTGATCCTATTTATAACTCCTTTGTCTATCTGTACTCTGGATTCAATATCCACATAATGCTGTACACTGCCTTTTAATGTCTGTGTGCTTATTATTGGTAATGTCATTATAACCTCTCATCGGTCCAGTATTACTACAGGAGGAAACCGGACTACCCGGAGAAAACCTGCGATGCTTGGTAGAGTCAAACTGGACAACACTCTTCTCACATGTGACCAAGGTAACTTTAATCAGATAACTGCATGGAGCCGAAATCGAACCCTAGTCACAGTGGTGAGAGGCACGTGCACTACCACCGTACCTCCCAATCGTGTATCCGTTTTCGTGTGGACGGGCGAAAACGATTCGAAAACGCTATCGAGTGGACGGAAATATTTTTGAAAACGGAGAAACATATTTGCATTTTCAAACGAAAATGGATACGTATGGACAGGGCTGATTCGCTCTTCCTCTAAGAGTGCAGAACAGACCATCCCTTTCCCAGAGAGCGTTTACCCAAGTAAGACTGAAAGTGGCGGACCGTACTTGTGCTGAAACCATAACCAACAGACAATTTAAGTGAATAAAGAATAAAACAAAAACCGAATAATATCATTCTGTAGCTTGATATTCAAATAACAACAACATTTTTGGTTTGAGAACGACTCTCAGATAGTGTCGAAATATCACCACGATTACCGCGTCCATTCTCGTTACATGAATATCAAGCTATAGAATGACATTTTTCAATTTTCATTTTGTTCTTTATATACTTGTGCTGGTTTTGATAGTTAATATCTAAAACATTCCTCGCACGATGAAATTAGGCAACTTTTGTGCAAATTGTACTGACGTTATTGCTGCCAAAATTAGCAAAAGTTATCAATCAGGAAAAGGTTAGAGGCAATTCTTTAATACTTCTTAGCCAAATATTCGGTCTTTTTTCCGAATCATATATGCTTTTTCTATTTGATATTTTTGCAGGCGAATCACTACTTCATTATAAGGAGGTCATTTTATGATATTGTAACGTTCCTGTCCATGTAAAAGTGGTTTATTGATGTGAGTGCGTTGGTAAATAATTTGCAGTCCAAGCCGAGGTGGAAACTCAGGCACAACAGATCAATAAAGATGTTCTTTACTTGACGGCAACCCAACAATAACTGACTTAATTGACTTTGTACACGTTATTTCTACATAATGAAATGTCCACTACACAACTACTTCTATTACACAATGCGACTACCAGCTAAACCAAAACTTTCGTACCGCTAGAAGCCGTGATTGACTTTGATCAACGCAAAATCCAGCATATTCAAGTTAAAACATGAAATCTGGGATTTGTTAATAACTTAACATCCCAGAACCATGACTCATAAACAGGTCACTTTTTAGACGTAAAATGAAGATGAGAGCCCAGCTCAAAATTCAGAGATGCAATGTCATCACACTAAGGAATTAGACACAAACATACGAATAAAGTTTAATTGAAATTCACTGACGTTTCGTTGCCGTTTAATTGAAAATTTTCGTTGCCGTTTAATTTCAGTGAACTTCAATTAAACTTTATTCGTGTATTTCTGTCTAATTCCTGAGTTTGATGACATTATATCTCCGAATTTTGAGCTGGACTCTCATCTTCATTTCACGTTTAAGATTTCCGCACGGTAAATCTTTAGTGAACAAGTCACTTTTTGTTGCCATAGAAACTCCAGTTAAGAAGTAGATTAGTATGATATGTTGGGTGTGGGCAATTTCCACCCAGTTCCAAGTCCTGAAACTCAAAGAAACAAACTCAGCCCTAATAACTCTGATGAAAACACACATTACTACTCAAAACAATCTTTACTCAGCTTAGTATGTAAACAACGCCACATACAATCGATCGGTAAGCTAGACGGAGAATGCATTCTCCCAATTTTCGAGGAGAAGTAACAACATATGTAATGTTGTCCCACTTTCGACTCTTGAATTTTTGAAATAGGATTGGAAAATGAAACATGAAAATAGAGATTTCTATTGGAACAGGCTTGGACTGGCAATTGTGCCATCGCGCCACAGAACAATGGCTGATCATTGTTCTAACGTACGATGCAAATTGGAAGCCGTTCGTGTCACAACAGAAGGAAATAACTGTTTAGCATTGGTTTATATAATGCTGAAAGTAATGTACACTGAAATTTCTAATGCTTTTTGGCAGCTATACTGTCAGAATACATTAATAGGTTGGATCTCAGATTTGCTCTGAGTTTTGACACTATCATTTTACATGCTTTGTTGTGCTCTCTTACTCGTCGCGAAACTTGGAGCACGTCTAGTTGGATCTAGACTACCGATTGCGTGCTATGAATGCTTCTCCTTTTGAAGCACGATTGATGATGTTAGTTGACCGACATTTATTGCTGGTTTTTATGTCTACAGCATACACTATACAGAAAGTTATCCGTGGATGGTTTATGTGTCCCAATTAAAAGCCTTCCCCTATGAAAATTTTATATGCAAGTTCACACATGAAAATAGTATTTCATATGTAAAATTAATTTTCATCTGGTAATGTGCCATTTCATATGTGAAATACATATTTCGTACACTACGATTTCACATGTGAAATTTTGAATTAGGTATTTTGTATGTGAAAACGTTCCTATGTTATGTATGAAATGAAAATTCCGAACTTGTTTTTATGTTTTATCATATGTTTTTCACATATGAAATGACGTAAAATTTTCGTAAAGGTGTAGTGAAATAGAACTTCTTTTTGAATTGTGGATAAAGTTTTTGATTTACGTCATTTCTCAAGCGTGGAGAAGGTTAAAACAATTCATATGACGCTAACCCACACGATGTGTGTTCAGTTAAAATTAACCCCAACCCCTGGAGGTCAAACATATATAGCAACAAGGTTCAGTTTTTAATTAAATGTCGGTATGAATTTATTTCATGTATGGGCGTCAATCGGTGGGAGGACATAGTGGGTGCATATCTCCTGAATTGTTAAGGAAGGGGGGGGTAACATAACTGTATACCGTAACGATCACTTTAAACTCCTAAAACATTACTAAGGAATTCTTTAATGAGATTGACATTTCACAGGATACCCTAAGCAATCGATGAGAACTGAAATCTTGTAAATCTTTAGCTTTAATCTCTTTCCTACACCCGATATTAGTGGTAACTTTCTCCAAACTTTAATCGGTTATAAAGAGGGCGACACTTCTGTAGAACAAACACAAGAACCGATTATAGATACAAGGAAAAAATTAAAAAGCCAGAAGACATTCAAACTGTAATACAAAACAAGGAATACAATCCATCAACAATAGCGGCTGATGGTCCCTTTTGGGTACAACGATCCCGCAGTCGAGAGTTTTAAGTACGTAAAGGTGTAAAACTATGCACTTATTCAAGTCCCCGGGAAGTAAGTTGTAGTCTACGCTAAAACCGTTACATGGCAGTAGGTGAGTATATACATATTTACTAAGCACGAGACTAGAAAATGGATCTTTACTAAAGATATAATATATAATGTATATGAGATAGGAAGTATGAGTTACGACCTATCGAATGCAGGTACACTGTAAGTCAAGCGAAGGTGTGACAGCCTCCAGCTGTTACTGGGGCATGAATGTAAGCCGTGGGGGCACTAGCCCCCAATATTGACTAGAATCGCTTTTTCTATAATATAATTTTTATTATATTTCTATGATATTTATATTTTTTGTTAAACTGCTGTCAAAATACAGGAATTAGCGTTTCAAAACCTCAGGAAATCAAAAATTGCCCGGAGGTCCATGCCCCTTGACTTCCTCTAGTGGTGGGTTTCCCTCCAATGATTAGTTGGTTCCGACGCTCCTGTGGTGAGTGTACAGTAAAGTTGTCTTCAAATAAAATGTTTGAAACTCTCGAAATTACGATTTATGACACTAAAAAAGGCATTACTGTAATTATTTTGTATGCTGTATTAATTTTTTACATAGTTCAGTGTTTTTTATAGTATTGGTTGATTTCGTGATCATATTTTAAGGTAATCTTTCCTTATCGTACTTTATATTCTAGTATTTTGTTCTACCTTTTTCATTTTATATACTTTCACTACATTTTTGCGAATTTCACTTCATTTCATTTTACATTATATCATCTCTACTCGTTACACCTCACCTTACTTTACCTCACCTAATTGGCCTAAAATTTCACTTCAGATCATTTCATATCACTTAATTTCTTTACATTTTATCTAATTTCATTTCATTTTATTAGACTTCATTGCATTCTATTTCACTTCACTTTATTACATTTCAGCTCATTTCTGTCCATGTCAGTTCATTTCGGTTCATTTGAATTGTATCATTTAACTTAATTTTACCTCATTACACTCTCATTTCACTTCATTTCAAGGACAGTCAAAAAGCTTTCCCTCTCCACCATTATTCACTACATCTTATATAGTAGTCTATATAATGGGGATTCTAGGACACTTTTCTGAATTTTAATGAGCTTTCAAAATTTGATGACGTCATCATTTTTTAAAATTTACTTCCGGTTCCCAATGACGTCATCATGAGACAATTGACCACACCCACTTGTCACAACCTGTCAATCATTATTTAAGTGACGTCACCTGTCAATCATTTTCACCAAGTGTCAACAAGTGTTAATCATTTTACCAAGTGTCACCAAGTGTCAATCATTTTTACCAAGTGTCAACAAGTGTCAATCATTTCTATGACGTCATCAAAAATAAGCCCCACCCACTTTTAACCTGTTTTTAACAAAACGGTAAAATTTTAATAACGTTATCAAATTTTTTTCACATTGTTGAAATTAATCAATTTTTTCACATTCTAAAAATTGATCAAAATTTAACATTTTTGAAATTTTCAAAATTTCAAAAACGTAAAAATAATAAAATAAAGTTTTTACATTTCATGATTTTTTTATGGTTTGAATCCAAATATTTTTTCATATTCTTCAACCATATAATTCATGTAATGACCAAATGCAAGTGTATCTATTTTGTTTTCAAGTATGTTTCGTTTGTCATCTTTATATGACAAAGCAATCTTTTCAACACTTTTTGTATACAACTCATGGTTTCTATGTCTTATCAAATTCATTTTTCTTATTTGTTCTTCTCCATCAAATAAACAATCTTTGTAATTTTGGAATGTTATTTCTTTTTTAATTACATTTTTCTTAACACCTTTACATTTTTTTTCTTCTTTTCCTTCATTAACTTCACCATCTTCACCGTTTCCACACATTTTGTAAGCATATAATTTTGCTCTCAAACCAACAAATTCTTCTATTTGTTTTCCACCACATTCATCTTTCATCATTCCAATAACCTTTTTGTTTAATCCAGTTTTTATTCCACTTTTATGATCTTTTAAGTAATTACTTGTATCAAACATTTTTTCTACATCTGGAGAAATATCTTTATAAAAATCATCAGTTTTAATTTCATACATTAAACTATCTGTATCAGTAAATAATAATGATGCATTTTCATCATATTTTTTTCTTAATATAATTATAATGAAAATCATACATTAAAGTCTTACTAAGATCTAATATACTCATTCCTAAATATATTGGTTTATTCAACATAATTTTAGTCTTATATTTATGTATTGCAATTAAATTTTCAGAAAATATCGTTCTACTTTTAAAATTACTTTTTGAAAATAATTTTAATGCTTTTTCTTGTCTATTTACCAATTGTATATCCACTCTATTTCTTACATTTTCCATGGTTTTCCCAAACACAGAATTATTCATCAATTTGAAAAAATCTTTTTCAAAATCATTTTTTGCATTTGTTCTCAAATTTGTATTCAAATCAATATATTGTTTCATAAAATCTTCTTCGTAAAATTTTACCCCTTCATGAATTCGAGTAATTTTTAATCCCAATTTTTCATACAATTTTAAATTTTCACAATGTAAAACATATTTTTCTTTATTATTCAAATTTGGAATCAGTTTTTCAACTTGACCAACTTTTAATCTTTCTGGAGCGAGAGGATATTCATTATGTGAATCATGTAAATTTTCTGGATATTCTAAATCAACTTCTAAAATACAATTATATTTTTCCCAATTATTTAACTCATTGTTTTTCATCCATTTGAAATCTCTAACAGGTATTTGAAATCTCTAACAGGTATAACATCGTAAGTTTCACTTACGATGTTAAATCCTTTATCACACTCATGACCACTGATTAACCCTTACTCAATGGATCGAGGTCGGGTCACTACCTTTGTTATCAGGTAACAGAGAATGTTTTCCAATGGGATTTGATCATGACGTCAATAATTTACATAAGTAAGATAAGGTAAAGTCGTAACAATGAACAAAGTTTTAATACTTCGTCTGTAATATAATTTATTCGAAGACATCGAAGTGGTTGAACAAACCCTCCAACACATGTATTTATCCCAACTAGTGCAGGTTTGGACAGACCAAAGACTTATTCAAGTCAATCCTAAGCCAGCTGAATGGCTGTTTCGAAGTAAATAGAAGCAAACGTTTAAGTAACGAAGGCGGCGGGTCAGGAGAATTCAACGTCACAAGAAGAAGGATTTCGGTAACCAGCCAGGATTTCAGTGGCGTTTTATAAAAAAGCAGGTAATTGGAATGCATCGAGGTTTCATGTCAAAGATCTAGCTGTTGCTATACCGGAACGTTGTTCGATCTGCAGAATTTGTGAGATAATTGATGGCTTTTTAGATTGCTGGATCATTGACGTAATTTCATCACTGTCGTCGGCTACATGAAGCAAAGGAATATTTTTCCAATGGACAACATTTAAGCCTCAACAAGTAATATCGTCTGGAGTTAGCCAGAGCGAAATAATGGAAGTCTTATCCCTCTGGGAAAGAGTTAAATTTGTATTTTTTTTGGGCTTGTTCTATTTGCCAACCCTGTTCCATGGCCAGTGGCAGTATCTTGACTGTGCACTCTTGGATTTCGGTTTTTGCTTTGAAGAAATAAGATTAGATTTTATGCTACGAATAGCACTCGTTGAGGGTAACTCACTTTTGGGGGGATAAACTTCAAGTTCGGTTGTTCAAAGTATCGACATTCTGGCGCCAAGGGAGTAGCGGTTTGAAGACCTTGAGCACAACATTGAAAGTCAGCCAAGAGACTTTGAATTCCGAGAGTTCATTTTCTAAAGCTGGGACAGCTCGTCCAACAGATGAATCGTTGTAATTAAACAGCGCTATCCATTCTCTCGACGACTAAAATCAGATTTCCCCTCAGAATTGCACTATCTGGTGGATAACTCCCCACTCAGCTGATTAAATTTAATTTCAGTTGTTCCAAGCGTGGATAGCGCTCTTCACCCACAGGGGCTTATCAACTGAATAAAAACTATGTCCTCAAGCCATCTCGGCCCATACCAGAGTTTTTAATTTTACTCTGGCTAACTCCATACGATTTTACTCTTCAAGGGGAAACGTCTCGGGCTTTGAACAACCGCGACCCAACGGTTTCTTTCGTGTTCGTAGTGAACACGAGTTCAAGTTGAACACTATGAAATTATTCAGCGAAACATTTGCCCACCTTACGGCGGTTAGCCTTTTGAAAAGGTGCTTTAGTTCTTGAGCGGTTCCTTTGTAGTATAAATTCAGACAAGGTAAGTTTAAACAGACTTAACAATTTAATGCCTGATTTTTTTCTTTTGTTCTTTATTCTTTATTTGGGTTCTTTTCTCATATTTTTTTTTTGCTAATATGCGGTTCTTAGGGATCCGACATATTGCGGATAATTGTGTTGAATCACTAAACGTGTAACTAGAAGCTTATAACCCGACTCTCATTTCTTTTGAAAAAAATCTCAGTTTACTGAATATTTCTATTAACAGGAAGTCTAACTATAGACTACTTGCTTTAATATGTTAAACAACCCATCAGATGGACAACTTTAAAGCTCTGACGCTCGACAGACTGAGTAAATGCCGGTGGTCTATGAGACCATTTCTTGTGAGACATCAACTCTCCGAATACTTCTGATCTCATTTGCATATTGCTAACTATTGTCCAGTCAGGCAAGAAGTCCTCAAATACTCCTTCCTGATTGTGACACTAACCGGCAAAAGTCTCCTTGCATGAACAAACCTGGTGAAGTCTTCATTTCTTCAAGTATAAGAATGCAAGACATCTTATTAGAACAGCCTATTGGACTGGAGAGAACTTGGCCCTGGCCCATGTCATAACTTCAGGTATGTGTTGATTCATTATTTGATGCCTGAAGTGAAAGTGTTCGGTGCCTGAAGTGAAAGTGTTCACCATAGTCTACAATCTTTCCATCTTTGAAAAATTTGTACTGTCCATATTGACTTCACCACGTAAAACAGATCGGGTGCTATTTTCCGTCATTGATTTTCCCTCCTGAACGGATACATCTGAAATAATATTTAATTATAAGTCGAGAAATGGAATTTAAGACTCAGATAAACGATTTCATTTAATTTGGTGTGAAATACTGATTGGTATTCTCGATGAGAGTATTTTAAAATGGTAATTTTGATGGGGAAAACAAAGGAAACCATAGATTAGGGAAAGCCTAATCTTAAACGTATCCCAAATTTTTTTACCTTGTTTGCTTTTTTTACTTGAGGTTTTTCTACAACGTATTGATGAAGGAAAAAGCGAGTCCAAAAATGCCGAAGTACTCTTCCATTAAGAACCATCCAAAGAAGTTAATAAGAAATTTATTATTCGACATTTTAGTGCTTCCTTCATCGATTGTTACGCTTTATTTGTTTTGTGAAATGGCGGATTCATTTAGGCTTTATTAAGGGCTACGATATCTTTTCTCCATACCATTCCGCTAAATTTCAGCTTAAAACAATCGAGGGAAAAGATTTCTCGACGTCTAAATAAGCAGTTTGTTGCTAATCCTTTTTAAAATGTACTTGAACCTGGTTTGCTTGGCTTCAAATCTGTTCTGAAGTTTTTCGGGTACAAAGGTGCCGGAATGTATCCATGAAAATTTATTGCAGTTATGGCACACAGTCAGTGCGCGTCACTTTGCAAACCGATCGCATCATGAGCTCAGCCATGTAATAAATATATGTTATTGGCCAGGGTAAAAGTTTGGACAAAAAGATATTGATTGAGTTCAAATTTTAGTGGTAAAGAACAACCCAAAGGTGCGGTCCTATTCAGCAAAACCAATATGAAACTAACATCCTATCTGACACAAAAGAGCTCAGTCTTGACGGGATTCATTTATGCTAACAATATTTCGTGGAGAAAAGAAAATACTGACTAGACTAATTTGAAACAGTTTCCAACGAAACAAACTACTTTTAAAAAAGCTATTTTCACACTACAGCGAATGTAACCACTATTTCCTGAGGCATTGAGACTTCGCTTTTCGAATGTCAGTTCACAATATATGTATTGAAAGAAAAATAAAAATGTGTTATAAAGAATTTTTGGAGTTAATATGGCTTTGGAAAAAAAGAAGAAGACTTGGCTCTCACTTCGTATTTTACTTGTCACTCTCGTCTTTACCTGCTAATTTGCAGCGATTTGTTATAACGTGATAACGCCATGAGGTATATTTTTTATTCAATTATAGAAATTGCGTGGTTTTGGATTTTCTACTTTTTCTACTTACTTGTGTTCGGGCCAGTTTATTGAAGCCGTCAACTGATTTTGATAATGCATTAAAAATTCGTTGTGATCTCTGGACACTGGGTATGATATAGAATGAGCTTTTCCTTTCGTCTGATTTGTTTTAACCCAGAAACACGCAGTAAGTACCGTCATATTTGGTGCTCCCTCAGATATCAAGTAATCTGAGATATTTCTTCTATGGAACAACATGGACAGTTTTCCACCTAAATTTAAGAATAAAAAAGACAGAAAAATGAGAAAAACTCCCACAGTCGGTAGAGCCAGCTATGCAAAAAATATGTGCTCTCACATATGAAAATGTCATATGTCCAATCTAAGCAGTGGCGTAGGAAGCAAAGTGTGGGTTGGAGGGCAAAACCTTTCTGAGGCTCCTTTCTGCATGAAAAGGGCACTCTCAAAATAGATAACGTCTGTCATACCAGTTCTTTTGACATGAGGTTTGCATTTTACACCTTTTTCTGTTCATTACCAGAAAATATACTATCATTAACGCCAACTTCAAACTCATTAGCGCAAAAATACATTCATTTTATTCAATCGACATTCACTAGCGTAGATGGGCAACCATTTGCTTCGAAAGGCATTCCATAGCACCAACAGACGACCATGAACACCTACTATACATTGCAGATAATAAAATTTCAATTAGGCAAGATATTTCTCTTGCGTAATTGAAATTTTATTGTCCCTAATGTATGGTAGAATAATGTTAATGGTCGTCTGTTGGCGCTATAGAATGGCCTTTGATGTCATGCCATCATGACATAAAAAATAATTTAGACAAATTGAAGCAAGCCAATACCTAAAAATAAATTTCCCTTTTCTTCTTGTGCTCGGGACCCGTGGGCTTTACCCACCCTTACCACCCTGCACTTGCGCCACAGTCCTCAATGCTGGCTAACTCAAGCTGCAACATCTGTCAGTGAAGCACTTCCAATGGAAAGGCGTCTATTTGTTTTAATCAATTCTAAAACCGTCTTTTATTTGACAACTTTTCGCCGAAGGTGAACAGAATATTGTTGAATAATCCAGTAATTTTCAATTATTGTTTTAGTATAATTACACAGGTGATTAATTAAAAGAAAGTAGTAAACTAGCACTTTTAAAATCTCCTCGATAACATTTACAAAGACAGCCGCCATCTTGCTTCTGACCCTTCACTATTATATTTACCTGTAGATGAATATCCAGATTTACGACGTAATTTTCTGGCCAATCACCACGTGGGATATTCAATAATCACCTGTTTAATTATATTGGCGTATAACTTGAAAGCTGATAGATTATGCGAAACGTTTCATTCTCTTACCACCGTTACTGCAAACTACTTTTCTTGGAACACTTTTGTCTTTCCATATCCAGAACTCTCCACTCTTATTTCCTTCACTGCTCTTACGTTGCTCAAAAATATGTTTGCATGAGCTACCAGGACTTTGGTAAGAGCCAATCTAAAGTAAAAAGGTACGAAATCTTGGTGATATCACAGTAAAATTGTCACTCTCGTCGTTACTGTTGCTGTCAGTCCCGTGCATCTTTCATTGTTATCATTTCCATTACCACGGTCATCTTCTCCTCCAGCTACAAAGGCGTTGCCTGAAAGTGTGGATGAGTTATTTAATGGACAACTTCTAACACGTACAAAAATTTCACATGCAGTTTGTCGTAAGAAAATAATATTTCATAATTGAATTGTTTCAATTTAATACGTGAAAATGTTCAAAATCCATATGTTTTTCACATGTGAAATGACATGTAGAATTTTTGTAAGGGAAAGTTTGACAATCTCTTCGATAATGATAACCAAGCTGGCATTGAGACACTCAAGAACTAAGGTCGGTGTTTCCAAGCTTAGATAATTTGCAGTCTAGTGGATAATTCCCAGTTTAAATTATAACATTTTTCCCGACAAGGACTACTTAGAACATAAACGTTGCATTCATATTATTTGAGATAAAGTTTGAGATTTGGCTGAGGTTTTACATTGGGAGTTGATATTGGGAGTTGGCGTGTTGTCTAAGTTACGTTCAACGTCGTATTCATCAGCCGTTAAAGTTTAGCCAGGTGCACAAGCTTGTAGTATTTCAGCCGTGCTTATTCTTTTCATTTTATTTTGCGTTCATTCTTGTCCTTGTCACTTTTAATGACCATTTTTATCGATCAATAGTGCTGTAAGGCTTTATTTTTTGTCAGTACTGTGATAGTAAATGTTACTCATCTAAAGGTAAAGGATATCCCGGCATTCATCCATGATTTGTTAACAACAATTGGAAGATCTGAGGTCCAGGATGTAAGATCTGATATCTGGATGGACTAACCTTTCCGATAACATTCTCGCAATCTTAAATGCCGCTGAAACGTTCCTAAATAAGAGATGGTGTGCATTGCGGGCTACATAATTTCTGTACTTTGTTAAAACAGAAAATACTTTAAGTCGTCTTGTAAACAGGAGATGAATTCAAGGCAAAAGTAGGAAGGCGAAGGTAGGCAAAAAGTTAATGAGGATTTCTTTGTATGCTTAAAATTTTTCAATTTTCTGCAATGCTCCTTAATTCAAAACATTGTTTTTGATCAAACAGTAAGTGGCTATTGCCAATTCTTTTTTCTCTTTTAAATGCACCCTTCCTAACGTCGTTCACTAGCTTGGACAAAATCCTCTCACGTCAGGAAGCGTATTTCTACTACTAGCCATACTAATCTATTAAAAGTCTGATCCCAATGGTAAAAAGTTAATAAAAAGACTAAGTCAATCATTCGATAAAGGAAATGGCATTCTAATGGATATCGTGGTGATACGGGGGTTATTCAATGAGGAAGGTCATTTTATGGGATGATTAACTTTCAGATTTATAACCGTTCATATTATGCTTGCAATATCCTCACCTTTCAAAAGTTTCCTTCCAAACAAGGATTGGTATAATGATTAGTCAGTGCAAGAACAAGATTGGTATATGTTGATATAAAAATTGGTACTAAAGTCAGTCTATAAAAATTTTATACTCATACGCGTTCAACGATTTTGGAGATTTTTCCACCTTACTTCCACCTTCCCCGTTCCACAAGACTGATAAAATGCATTCGCTTCAAAAAAAAATTAAGAACTTACCGGTGCTTCTATGACGTTTTCATCTTCATAATAACCAAAACCGTATTCTGAGGTCATAAAATGCTCATAGTTTTTGTGTGTGTTGTTATTCAGTTGACATATTTTCGTTTCCCCCATCTCACCATATTTGTAGTTGTAGGATTTACAATCTATGTTGTCAATACATTCTTTGAGGCATTCTCCGTTATTTTTCACGTTATGTGTTGCAATAGTATGTCGAGATAGTCTCCAGCCTGCGAAATTTAGATGTAGTTGTGCTCGGAGTAAGAATTAGGAATATAAAGCTCCTTTGAGCTTTGAGATCATCTGTCTAAATAGATTACGCATTTATCAAACTGAGTTAGATTTTCACTCACCTTGTGGGGTGATCTCTAACCTCAGAGCAGCTACCTTTGTCCTACAGGCTAGCATAGTGCATTCATTTTATAAGTTGAATGCATAGGCAGCAAGCATATCCATGCATCAGTCTAGATAATGCTCATTTGCTACTTTCGATGTGCTTCTGACTCGCGGCAGCTCAATGGTTCAAGTTACTCAAGAATAGTCAGAACTCGGAAATTGTCTCGACTCGTGTCAAGTGCTCAGAAAAAAATCTTTATAAAAATGTCCTCAAAGTGAAAACTGAATTTTAAACAGGAATGGTTGAGATTTCTCTCGTCGAGAAAGACTAGTTACTAACCGTCACAAAAGGTTGAACGGAGCTGTACAGTGATGAACAAAGAAGACAATATGTTTAAGTAAAAGTTATAAACCCTGACCGAGGTGTTTAAGCCCGAATAAAATAATAAAATAAATAACCTACTTATATAATCGTTGGTGAAGTTTCGAAAGGAGTAGTTAACTTGCCCGACGAACGTATAGAAATGGCGAAATTTCGGTGAAGTTCATGGATATCTTTATGAGGCGTATAAGTTAGTTATAAACCTCTCCAGAACAAAAGAAACTGAGCCAAAGATGATATAATGATGCTTATTTGTCCACGATACAAATTCTTGAGATGTATTCCTTTTAAAAAGCTCAATTCGGGTTATTACCTGTATCTCTCTTTGAGTACATTTACTTTTAGGGTTTGATGACTTTGAAGAGTTTTTTACTAGGTATATGTAATGGGAAAATAAACCATTATTTTATCACAGGCTGTAGGAGTATTCCTAAAGAAAACATAGAAATTCCTCAGGCATTATCTGAAAATATACTTGCCATAGATAATCCGTCGAAATGATCTTCCGGGAACACACTTTGCTTTTTCAGCCAGACCACTGAAGTTCAATATTATATTTGAGCCGACCAAAAACACAATCCATCGTTTGGCGTCACTCATTGTTCAGAAGAACCTTTTATACGAGCAAATAGCAATAGAGGTGAACGTAACAAGACTGTCCAAGGATATAGCAGTGTGTTCTTTTATCAGTTCATCACTAAGTTTCGGACGCTAATCAGGTTGAGCGTATCAGCAGTACATAATCAGAAGGTTAGGGTACGTTCTATTTTGCGTCTAGGACTCAGTAACATTCTCTGTGGATTTCCGCTGGAAGAACGATTGCGTATTCTCAGTCACCACTCCAAGTTCGCTCATATATAAGAATGAGACAAAACAAAAATGGCATTTTAAATTTCTTAATATAGGCGTTTTTTAAAAGACGATGATTTCTTAAAATACACCTGTTTAACATTGACATGAGTTAAATCATTCATGATGAAATTCGTTCGAAACGTGTATTCAAACATACACTTGAATTACGTCTATTTACATTATAAGAGAAGGATAAAAATCACAGCATAAAACGACTACATAAAAATGTTATTTAAGGAATAATAATAAATTTAGATTAAAACATCTATACACAGTCGATACTAAGTAATAACTTGAGAAAAAAATATGATAATATTGTATCAACTCCGCGTACCAGGTCATTCAGCAATACATTGAAGATTCTAGCCCAAATTTCTCCACTAAAATTCTATTTCAAGCGACGTTAGGTCCGCAAGAAAGGATTAATACTGCAAAACTACACGTCTACCGAGGCTGTCAGCAAACCTTCCAACCTCCAAAATCATATGTTGCATGTAAACTCATCAACATTCATCAGGAGGAATGCGAGCGACGTCTACAAGTTGTTCTGATATTTTATGTTGTTAAGGCTTCCATGTTTACGTTTTCGCTTGTCGTTTGATCCCAACGGCCACTAGTGGTGGTCATGCATTTCGAATGATTAAACAACATATGAAAGGTCGTCGCTTACCTTTTTCGGTCTTTCTAAACATCGGATTCTAGCAATTTAAAGTAGCCATTATTGATAGGAAAAAATTAGTTAACTGTAGGAGTCTGTCAACGTGTGCCGTCCTTCGGAAAGATCTATGTGCAAACTAACCTTGCAGCTACGTTTGTTTGCTACCGGATCAATATGGTGTGAAAGGAAATAAAATGACTGAGTCCCTCTATAATGCAAAACTGTGTTATTCCTCTACTTTGGGAAAAACGTTCAAAGCTCCTGTTGCGTCCTTCAGTACCAGCTTGGGTATGCCCGACTGGTGCCTTGGAATTGTTTGTCATTTTATAATACTTTTTCTCCCTTCTCTTTTTATTATTTCTTTAAATGAAATATAAATTTACTCGAGGCTTGGTCAGCATAGACAAAAAGACAACCCACGTTTGTGCTTTCTGCACATCTTTTCTAGAGATGACCAGAGGCAAGAATCTGAAATTGTACGGAAAACAAGAATTTCTACTATATACGTTAATTTGAACTTTCAATATATAAACCCACTAAATTCCTGCTGTCTGCAGGTCGTTTACGAAGTGACAGGTGATTTTAAAATACTTTACTGGATAAAATCATCCTACAATCCACGTTTATCCACGGTAGAAATGAAAAACTACATAGTTAATTTTGGAAAATGATCAAAACTTCTGAACTAAAAGAGTCTTATCTCGAAAGACGAAAATCCGTCGATTTCTCAAGATGCTAAATCTTGCAATAAACTAACAGCAAATATTACATGACAGTTAGGCCGTGCCAATCGTCCGTTGTAAACCTTATTAACATTTAATAAATTTTGTAATTTTACTCTCTTTTAAGAATCCATCAAAAATTCAATTCTGAGGTTACAGGTGAAAAATTTTAGTTGAAAATTAAGTTTGACTTGCGCTTTTCAAGAAATAAGGGAGAAAAAAATTACCGAAAACAACATGCTGGTAAGCCAAAATTTAAGGAAAACACAAGATCAAAACAACGACGGTGTAATCATGACATTATTGCAAAGCCTTTGTCAAACGTAATGAATTACAAACAAGCTAGAATTTATGTATAAGCCTGCTTTTCCCAAAATGGCTGTTATGAATCAAAGATTGTTAAGACGACAGCAGAAGGCTGCACCAGAATTTAATGCAAAACACATCTTTCTTCTGCAGTGATGATGTCATCTCCTTGGGCTTATAGATAATGCCTTGACTTGTTTGTGACTGATTAGGTTTGACAAAGGCTTTGTGAGAATGTTGAAATATATTCGAAAAATAAAGATTCGAGCCCAACTCAAATTTCTAAAGTGCAACATGCCAAGATGAAATTTCAGTTTAATTCTAACGTTTCATGGCTATTCGAGCAAAATCTTCAGAGTAATAGATTACAGGTGTCAAATTCGATCTATATATAAACTATTGATAAGTCAAAATAATTAATTAGGCGACTAATCAATAAGGGAAAGATGACAGGGCCAAGAAGTTGGCCTAACATCTGGCTTAACATATATATATATATATATATATATATATATATATATATATGTTATATATATATATATATATATATATATATATATGTTATGAATTATGTATTACCCCGTATTTCCTCTAATAAACGCCCCGGCGTTTATTAAATTTTGAAACAATTTGGTGTGGTGTTTATTAGAAGGAGGTAATTATAAGAGGGGCGTTTATTAAAAAATCGAAAACTTGTGTTGAAATGTTTCGTCAGAGGAAAATTATTTGGCAGATAGGCTGGGTAGTTTTGAATTAAAGAAGTTTCAGTAAGATTCGAAACGTTTCAATGTCTATTCCCTGTAGCTATCTCAGCATATAACCTATGTCTCAACGTCAATATCCTCCTCGTCATCTTCATCGACAAGATGAAATTCTTCACCTGCTTAAAAATGAAAAGAGAATCTGACAATTGTAGCATCCTTTTCCCTGCACTTTCTGTGTTTTTTCCTCATAAAAAGCTACTCTGGTGAGTGCGGCGTTTATTAGAAGGAGGCGTTTATTGCCATTCTTGTGTGGAAATGGGAGGCGTTTATTAGAGGGAAGCGTTTCTTTGGGGCTTGGCATTTATTAGAGGAAATACGGTATGCATTATAACGGACCTCACGCACTGCAGATTCGAATCCAGGTTTTTTAAGTGATACTCTTTAGTTTTTCCTCAAGTCTCTTTACGTTTTATTTTTCAGTTAGTTCGACGGCTATCCACTTTTCTTCCTTTCAAGAACTATATTCCCCTGAGATCGCGTATCATTTGTAAGTGCACGTGTCAATGCTGCTCAGCATTGTATTTGGGGCAAACACGGCGTCATTTACATACGCAAATCTCACAACACATTGGGGTTTCGTCTTTGACTGGAAGGAAACTGGCAAGCATTTCGCCCTCTGCAGTCCATGCACATTGTCAACAAACTTCAGTTATTGTTTCTCCCGACGACTTCTCTATAATTTCCTCTTGTCGTACATCTTCTAACCTTGAGCTACTTCTCCAAGAAGGTCTACTTATCTCTAAATTAAAACCAACTCCAAACGAAAATATCTTTTCTATTCCGTTGTCTTTATTCTAATAGCTTGATTTTTTCTTTCAGGATGTTAAGCCAACTTCTTGATCCTGTTACCTTTCTCTTAGTGGTTAGCCGCCTAATTAATCATTCTGACTTGTCAATAGTTTTATGTATAGATCGAATTTGACAACTGTAATCTTTTACTCTGAAGATGTTGCGCGAATAGCGACGAAACATTAGAATTAAACTGAAATTTTATTTTAACATGTTGTACTTCAGAATTTTGAATAGGGTTGTAATCTTAATTCTTCGATTACGTTTTCCGCCCGGAAAATCTGTAGCCACAATGTTGAAATATCATCGTCATTACCACTCAAAAGAAGGTGCCTAGTTCGCTTGAATTCAGATTTTTAATCACTGGAAAGAACTACTATTGCTTCCGTGCAACCAATAATTCTTAGTAAAATAAGGCAATATCACCATTTTCCCATTCCAATTTGTTAATTTTCGTGCTCCAGCGTTGAAATAATGTACAACTTTACAATACATGACGTTTACACTTATTTGACATCAATGTACATGGTTTAAGTTAAAGTAGCAGTTTAAAGTAAAGAAAGTATGGATTCACCATTAATGGAATACTGGATTAACCACATATGAAGGAACGTTTGTAAACCAGTCAAAACTTCTTAAGCTTATTAATTACCTAAATTTATTAATTTAAACTTACAATTGCTTTACTGCATCGTTCATCTATCCTGAGCATTGCTTTACTGTTTTGTTCACTCTTGAAGGTAAACTAACAATCAGAAGTCGGGACATTGATTTAACATTTTGTTTAACTTGCAAAAGTATTTTTGAATCTGGAGAAAGAGATAAAAATAGTCAAAAATTTTGTTTCTGAAAATGTCGCCTCATAAAATGTTCCGCACGTGGCAACCGCTCCAATAACCCCCAAGTCGGTACGCCACGGAGTACATTACCGAGAATTCTTTCGGGAAACTAAACGTCTCGTGAAAAGTTCCGAAAATTAATGAATACTAAGTTTCATTCCTCCCGACAGTTGTTGAGGTTAGTCAAATTGATTTTCGACTTTGGGGGGAACTATCAACATCTCTACCTCTACTCCTCCCCCTCGATGCTGTTCTCGGCGGCCCTGATCATCTTTATTGTTCTGATCTTGCGTTGTGCTCAAATCGGCAAGATACAAGTTTTCTATTTTATTTCAAGAAATTGGCAATGCTTTTAGAAGTGCATATGTTTCGTTTTCTGATTGACATGTAAAATGTGCAGTCATGTCAATACAACGTATGAAGACCTTTGAGATTGAGACATAAGTTCCGAGTGAGCTAAAAGAGGTCGACCAGATGTTGATAGAACGTTGCTCCCTGATGTCGAAAAGACGTCGAAAAAGTGGTCAAAAACGCTCATTCAATCGACGTCGAATCAACGTCGAAACATTAACATTAACCTTTCAGTTATAGAGTGATTCCAATAATTTCTAAAATAATTGACACCTATTCAGAATAAATGTGGAAAGAAATGACTTCCGGTAAGAAACCTGTCAAAACTAGCCTTGACGGATTGTCAGATCTTCAAGCCTGCTTCACGCGAGCAACATAAGTATAAGGATAAAATCAATACGAAAACAAAATATGATGCCCACTCTGAGATTTACGAAGACAAAACGACATGAATTTTTCTTTGTTTCGTCTTTTGTTCGGCTCTTGGCTTATACTTCGTTAAGATCATATGCTTATGCTTATGATGATTCTTATGTCGCAGGCTTGACTCCATTCCTTTGTTTTGCTTTTTGTTTTCTCCTTATACTTATGCTTATGCTCATGCTCACGTGTGAACCAGGCCTTAGGACGACTCGCCAATACAAGTTACCATTCCTACGATCTCTCACGGATCGTACAGACAATTTCACGAAAATGAAGATTCGCCAATGTTCGCACTATTGAATAAATCTTATTCCTGTTTTCATCATAGCGTTCGGCAAATGTGGATCATGAGTGTGCCTGCCAAAGTCGGGTTCACTAACTTCCTATAAGCGAACAAAGAATGTTTTCCGATTAATAATTTGCATGGGTAGTATAAGGTAAAGGCTTAACAATAAGCAAATTTTTAACACTTTGTCTCTGATGTAATTTATTCGAAGACGTTGAAACGGTTGAGCTGCCATCCAACTTGTGTATTTATTCCAACAGACGCAAATTCGGACAGATCTAAGACTTAGAGAAAACAAGTCAATCTTAAGCGAGCAGAATGGAAATTTGGAAGTAAATAGAAGCAAATGGTGGAAGAACGAAAGTGGCAAGTCAGGAGAATTCAAGGTCACAAAAAGAAGCCTTCTGTCCTCCAACCAGGATTTCAATGACGTTTTAAAGAAAAGCAGGTAATTGGAATGCATCGAGGTTTCATGTCAAAGGTCTGTTCGTATAACCGAACGTAGTTCGATCTGCAAAATTCCTGAGAGTTAATTGATGGCCTTTTAAATTGTTGACTCATTGACGTGATTTTATGTTTCATCGGCTACACCAAAGGAATATCTTTCCAATGGACAACATTTAAACCTCAAATCTTTCACTGCCGGAGCTCTCCCTTTGACAAGTAAAATCGTCTAGCATTAGCTAGAGTAAAATAATGGAAGCCTTATCCAGCTGGGAAAGAGTAAACTTTGTAATGTTTTGGGCTCTTTCTATTTGCTAGCTCTGTTGGACAGGGACAGTCTCTTGACTATGTACTTTTCGATTAGATTTTATCCTCGTAATGGCACTTGTGGGGGATAACTAACTTTTTGGCGGATAAACTTCAAGTTCGGTAGTTCAAAACATCGCGATTCTGGTTCCACTTCACTAGCCTGAGTTCCTTGCGAACGGAGTGCCGGTTTAAAGACCTTAAGAACGAAGTTGAATGTCAGCCAAGAGACTTGGCATTCCTGGAGCCGGTTGTTTAACTCCTTCAGGTCCATACACGATTTTGGTATTTTATTCTGACTAACCCCAGACGAGTTTCTTTTTCAAGGGAAGACCTTCTAGACAGTAAAGGGTTAAAGCTTGCATAGCTTGTCAAGCAGGTGAGTCGACAATGATTGAATAATGAATGTAATTTAACAGCGCTATCCATTTTCTCAACAATTGAAATGAGATTTTATCCTCCGAATTCCACTATATGGTGGATAACTCCTCACCCTCAGCTGATTAAATTTAATTTTGGGTTGAAGCGAGGATAGTGATCTTCACTCACTGGGGCTTATCAACTGAATAATATCTCCTAAACCCATTCCGGTCCATACCCGACTTTTTAATTTTACTTTGTCTAACGACAGACGATTTTATTTGTCAAGGGGTAACGTCTCCTGTTTTGAACAACCAATCCAATTGTTGCTTTCGGGTTCGCATTGAACAGGAGTTGAATTTGAAGAAATCATTCGGTGAAGCGTTTTTCCGCCTTAACGGCCGTTAAGACTTTTTCAAAAGGTGCTTTACTTTTACGGTTACTTCAGAATGTAAATTCCGAGAAGATCAGTTGAAACCGACTTAACCATTTAATGCCTGATTTATCCTTTTATTTATTTTTTCTTTATTTGGGCTGTTTTTTCTTTCTTTTTTTTTTACCATTTGTCGTCCTTAGGTATATGACATATTGCAGATATCAGGCGTTAAATGACTAAACCTTTAACGAGAAGCTCATAACTTGACTCATTTCTTTTGAAAAAATCTCAGCTTGCTGAAAATTTCTATTAATAGGAAGTCTAAAAATAGATCACTTGCATTCATATGCCAAACAACCCATTTGCTGAACAACTTCAAAGTTCTGACGTTCAACAGATCGAATAAATGCAAGTAGTCGATAAGTCCATTTCTTTTAAGACGTCATCTCGCCATAAACTTTTTCTGATCTCATTTGTATATCGTTAACAAGCGTCCACTCAGACAAGAAGTTCTAAAAAACTTTTTCCAGATCGAGACGCTAAGCGGTCTCAGTCTCCTGTACGTAAACAAACCTAGTGAATTCCAGCATTTATCCCATTTTTAGAAAGGAAAACGTCTTATTTCAAGGAACGATCCCGGAGCTTGGCTTTCACTATGTGACCACATCAGGTATGTGTTGATTCATTTTTTGGTTGCATACCTCACAAATCGTTTAGTGTGGATATTTTAAAATCCTGAACATTTCTGAAACACGAAAAGGTACAGACACAAGGAAATCGGTATTATTCATGACGGATAAATCTAATGAAAAATTTATTTACTTCGTATACACTTCATCAATTGGATTATGTGCTCAAAATTTCCGAGTTGAATATTGACGAGGGAAACTGACAGCGAATCATCCAATTCTTTTCGTAACAACTAATAGACTTTTTAGCTATTCCGACATATGGGTCGTGATTCCTAAAAGAAACAGAAATTTTTTTTGTTGTACAAAAGAGTATCATCCTTAAATCTTTTTGTTAGAAATTCGGTAACTAAAAAATAATAACGTGTAGCCACTAGTAACACAGATGTAGAGTACGACATTTTAAATATCTTTGTAGGTTTAATAAAACAAATGTTTCCGAGTATACCTTATATTGCATAAAATACAGCGGAGGATTGGAGGAACTCGATTCCATGATGAACAATATGGAATGTAACTCCAACTATTTCTTTTTCCCATTCAGAGTAAGTCAAAGTAGAATTCTTAAGCTATTTTTGGAATGGAAAGGGTAAAAGGGACACAATAACATACCACGTGATACTGACTGACAAATTTCACTCAAATTTACGATCGAAAAATGATGCGAAACAAGCAGCGTGATCCCGTCTTCCACAATACTTTTGAAATATGTTAACGTGGAGGTGACAATGAATAATCATAGAAGATTCCTGATGTTAAGTTGTTTCGCTCCCAGGTCGTTCATAAAAGAATGAAACATGCCATACCATGTTTCACATTGCTTTGAAATCGTTCATTCCTCCTATTTTGTTGTTAGATTCCTTTAATTGGAAACTTGCCATAGATACGCACACGACTGACGAATGTGCTTTTGTGAAATTAGTTTTTTTTTGTTAGTCTTTTTTTTTTTTCATTAAACGATCTTGTCTGCCCTCTTTATTCATACAATACAGCTGATATTGATCTTGTCAGAATAACACCTTTTTCACTTCATGATGTTGGCTTGAATTCGTAAAAGAACATAACCGTAGCTTCCTGAAGTAGAGAAGGAGCTTGACTCCTCGGGAATTCGGCAAATGGACACGCCTTGGACTATTCTACCACTCGTTTCCTATGTGTAGTCTACAAGCATCAATTTTTTGTCTCCTCTGCTTCTGAAATCTGACTACGGCTTTGCATTTTGCTTACGAGGTCTCTCAACAGCCCCAGTTTCCACAGTGACAATTATTCCTCGTGGATTGATACTACACCAGTGAACAGATTGTTAGCCCTCCAATAACAAACCTTCTGTATTTGAGACAAATTGTAATATCAACTCAAACATGTCCATATGACCATGTATGCCAGATATAAAGTGACTGATTTTACCTCGAAATTCATACTCAATTTCATGACTTCCTTTTCCTGTCTAGTCTTTTCGACTTCCTTATAACAACACAATACAGAAAATATTCATTTCATATCTGCAATGGCCACTAAAAATATCACACAACACCTCTTTCGACCAAATATTTTATTGTTTTCTACTAAAGTCAGAACTTTCCGACGAAGGCCCAAGTTACAGTTCCTCGACAAGTAGGTATTCACACCAACAGGGGATGTGGGTGATCATCCCTAACACCTCTCCAGGTCCGCCACTAGATACAAGAAAATCGCTCGAAACTCTCATCATCAATTTTCTCTAATGCTTATGTTTTGCATGATGTGTTTATGCCTATAATTCTTATCCCTTTATTTATGACTCCATACCTTTCTACAAATCTACGCACAGGTTGGCTTCTGCAATTTTTTTACGTCTCCTCTCACTCCAACTATAAAATCATTCCAAGATTTTACGCTTCCTTTGCGCTCGAATAGACAATTGGCTGAAATTTCCAAGATTTCTCTTTCTGTGAGAACCTTATTCCAGATGTTAACATCGGTCATTTCTCCTTGAACCATTTGATTGACATCAAAGCCTCCTCTTTGGGCGTCTTGATCATGCCCTAACACCCAGGTCCCTCCTCCTGTTATTGTTTTTCCAGTACTGAAACCATCACCATAGTCTACAATCTTTCCATCTTTAAAAAATTTGTACTGTCCATATTGACTTGACCACGTAAAACAGATCGGGTGCCATTTTCCGTCATTGATTTGCCCTCCTGAACGGATACTTCTGAAACAATATTTAATTATAAAAGTCGAGAAACGGAATAAAAGATTCAGATAAACGATATCATGTAATTTCGAGTGAAATACTGATTGGTATTCTCGATGAGAGTATTTCATAATGGTGAGTTTGATTGAGAAAACGAGAGAAACCATAGATTAGGGAAAGCCTAATCTTAAACGTATCTTAAAATTATTTTTTCTTGTACGCTTATTTTACTTGAGGTTTTCCTACAACCAAGCGACGAAGGAGCAAGGCGAGTGCAAAAATACCGAAGTACTCTTCCATTAAAAATCATCAAAAGAAGTTAACTAGAAATTTATTGTGGGACTTTTTTGTGCTTCCTTCATTGCTTCTTACGCTTTATTTGTATTGCGAAATTGCGGTTCGTTTAGGGTTACTTGTTTTCATGGAAAGCTATGATATTTTTTTCCATACTGTATCTCTAGTTTTCTTCTTAAAACAATCGAGGGAAAAGATTTCTCGACGTCTAAATAAGCAATTTGATGTTAATCCTTTTTAAAATGTCCTTAAACCTGATTTGCTTGGCTTCAAATCACCTCGAAATTTTTCAGGTCAAAAGGTGCCGGCATGCATACATGACAATTTATTGCAAGTCAGGGCAGACAGTCAGCGCGCGTCGCTTTGCATACAGACCGAATAGTGAGCTCAGCCATATAATAAATATATGTTATTAGCTAGGATAAAAACTTGGATAGAAGGATCTTGATCGAGTTCTTTTTTCATTGGTAAGGAACAACCTAAAGGCGCGGTCCTATCCAACGAAACAAGAATCTTGACAGGATTCATTTACACTAACAAAATTTCGTGAAGAAAAGAAAATACTAACAAGACTAATTTAAAACAGTTTCCAACCAAACAAATTAGTTTAAAGGAAGCCATTTTCACACCACAACGAATGTAACCACTATTTCCTGAGGCAGTGAGACTTGGCTTTTCGAATCTCAATTCATATAATATATGTATGCAAAAATAGAAAAAATTGTGTCGAAAAGAATTTTTAGAATTAATATGGCAATTGAAAGATAAAAGAAAACTTGGCTCTCACTTTGTATTTTAGTTGCTGCTCTCGTCTTTACCTGCTAATTTGCAGCAATTTTTTATATCGTAATAACGCCATTAGGCATATATTTTATTCAATTAAAAATTCCGCGCTTTTGGATTTTCTACTTTTTCTACTTACTTGGAGCTGGGCCACTTTATTGAAACCGTCAAACGACTTTGATCACGCATTAAAAATTCATTGTCATTTTCAGGCACTGCGTATGATATATAATGAGGTAGTCCGTTCGTCTGACTTGTTTTAACCCAGAAACACGTAGTAAGTGCCGTCATATTTGGTGCTCCCTCAGATATCACGTAATCTGAGATATTTCTTCTATGGAACAATATGGACAATTTTGCACCTAAAGTTAAGAATACAGGACAGGAAAATGAGGAAAACTTCCACAGTCAGTAAAACCAGTTATTCGTGCAAAAGATGTGCTCTCACATATGAATATGTCGTATGTCCAATCTAAACCCTATCTTTTCACATATGAAAATACCACAAATGAAAAGAACAAGTTATGCAACAGCCACTCATCAAACAGCTTCAAAAAGGCGCGGGAAAAACTTTCTGGTACAAAAATGAAAAAACAAATACTTATCGTTTAGTAACTAAAGTAAAAAGGTTAAAAAGTTCTTTTGAGTATGTTACAATCAACAACAGTAATATACATGGAAAAATATATCTCTGTTCTGATTGACTATGAGCAGGGCAATTTCAAGGTAACACAGTGCCGAAAAACGGTAATACAGTAATTTGCACTGAAGTACTTTTGGGCACTGTACTACTCTATTCATGTGTATTATTAATATGTTATAACATAACTTCTCGTGCAATTTGAAAAAACACGAACTCGTGAATTTTTCAAAGATCTGAAATGGCATTTGTCCTTCTGGTACATGCTTTTTGAAAAACTGGTACAGTCTTTGAAAAACTCGCGTGTGCGTGTTTTTCCCAAATTGCTCTCGAAACCATGGTTAAACCTGTACCAACAGCATTGTAGGGTGTGAAACTCGGTAGGTTGCTCTGTGTATGTAACGGTAGGTTTCTCGGTAAATCGTGTGACAGACTGAGACACATCTACCTCGCTTCACTCTTTCCGCTGCGAGATGTCTTCCCTTGACTGGTAAATCCTCTGGCGTTAGGCAGAGTAACTAAGAAGTCGGGTACCAACCGAAAAAAGGTAAAATGGTTATCATAGCACGTAGTTGCCATGATAAATAAACATCATATTAGTTGTGCAATTTTAATATAAAATATTTGGAGGACACCGAAGCCAGGTACTAGAATAAAAATACTAACATTACTAAGAACACCACATTTTTTTTCTTCTTATTTTCTTTGTTCTTCCAGTTTTTTTTTTTTATTTGTTCTCATTTTTTTTTGTTCTTGCTGTCCGATACATCGTATAAAGGGTTAAACATTCTCTTTGTAATCTTTCAACAGTATACACCGTCACGTGGAACATTACACTTTAATCACGTGCTACGTTCAAACAAACTGATGAAGTAGAATCCTGAACAGGCAATTTATCACTGCAATAATTCCAGCAAATATAAGAACATTTAAGTTGCAAATCCTTTGCGAGTGGCCATTTCCAGGCAACGAATATAGTTCTTAGTAACGGGGTGGTTATTCTGTAATTTGGCTGTAGGATGTTTCCAAAGGAGTCCAGTTTCGTAGCGATCTCCAAGTTTCTTCGTTGTCGATTCCAAGATCTTAGGTGCAATTTCGTTCCCTACCGACCTGAAGCTTTTTCTGTCGTACTTGCACCCAAAGGACCTCAGTTTTCCACCACTCTTGCTCTTGCCTGTGGAGGTCCTGGTATCAAGTGGATGCGTAAACCTTCAATTTCCTTTGTTGGGCCAGGTAGGTGTCGCTGCAGCCGTCCATCCGAGAGCTGTACGAACGGCACGGGGGTGCCTTTGGGGCCAGTCTGAACTTCTAAAGGAACAATAAGGTCCAAGACGTCCGCACCCAGAAGTACGGTTGCTAGTCCTCCATCCACTTTAGGCAGATTAAGATCAGCAATATGAGGCCATTTTCTCTTTTCTCGTGGCATGTCGATGTTCATTTTTGGAAGGTTTAATTCTCTCACAGTCCACGCCTTTTCCACCAAATGCCGTTCGTCTTGACTCAATCACAGACTGATTTCGAAGCTTACGATCAGCGAAGTATAAACTCTCCGCTGTCTAATGCCATTTAGGGCCATTTTCCTTTTAGGGCCGTGAAGACTAGCCTTTTGGGCAATGTCAGTTCCAATCAACAAACAAGTACTGCCCATATCCAACATGGCGTTTGTTTCGATACTTGCGGCCGACCCGTGCAAGATCACAGGAAGTACTTGGAGCGGGACCTTTAACTGGCGTGGCTCGTGAGACGAGAGGGAGTGTTCCCCAGACTGTGGTTTGCCGTGCTCTCGTCTGGCGTCATGGATAAGAGTGTGATGTTTCTTTGGGCATTTGTCAACTCGGCGTTTGAATGGTATTGGGCACTTTTGGGAAATATGTCCGGCATTGAGGCAGCTAAAGCAGAGTTGAGCGTTCTTCGCTGCTTCAGCACGTCCGTCAACTGACAACTTGGCAAGCGTTTGGCATACTTCAACAGAATGCCAGCCGTCCTTTAATGGGCACGAAAATGCGCAGCAAATGTGCTGCTATTTCGATGATGTCCTCCCTTCTTTTTTCTGTTGCCTTTTCCCTTTTTCGCGTCGGTAGGAGATCGTGGGGGTCAAATTGTTCTTGTAACCAGTCTCGAAGCGTTGTGAGGTTCACGCGCCCGATACGCTCGCGGATGACGTATTCGTTCCACTTCAGGAGCAAGGTCAGTGGCGGTTTCTCGACAGCGACTTTAGCGTTGCTAGATGAGCGAAGATCATCGTCGTATCCAAGCTCTTGGAAAGTCCATACGAAGTTGTTTACGGTAGTTGATAGCTCATGTAAGCTTCAGGCATTGTTTTCCTCGACAGGAGTCATTTTGGCTAAGTTGTCCAGCTGGGATCTAAAAACAATACTGGGTTTTGCCCTACCAATATTCCAGGACTTTCAACGCCCGATGATACATTTGTCCGTTGTGTCAAAACCGGGCAGTGCATGCTTTCGCTCTTCCCGTCACATTTTGCTGTAAGTGGGCCATCTTTTTGCTAAGAGACATTTGCGAATGGTAATTGCCCGAAACATCCCACTCCAATCCGCCTATTTGCGAGATCTCCGTCAAATTTTTGTTCAAGGATAACTTCGGACTAGAGTTCCGAAAGACCGACGAGTTTCCGAGCGTCGAAAAATCTTGCATCACTGGCGGAATCGAATCCTGACTATCATGTGCTCCTGCGAAACGAAAACTTCACAATTAACCTAAAAGTTTTTTGTGAAGTTTTTGTTTCATAATACCCTGAGCATGATTCTGAAATGTACTCCTACTTCTGTCAAGTTCGCCATTCACAAGTAGTTAACTTTCGAGTGATTCTCGTTTTGCTTGCTGTCATCTTTGCTAGAGTAGGTGTAGTCGGTATCATTTTGCTTGGCGTTTCTGTCCATGGGATTATCGTGCGGCGTGCGCTTTATGGCCTTTAAACTGTTCGATTCCCATCTCACGTCCAGTGAATGGTTGACTAATATACGCACGAAAATGTTCGTACTGCTCTTGTTTTAACATATACGAAACTTTTCTAAATACTATGGACGCTCTGTCAACCAAATAAGAGTTTGAGTTAACGGTTGGAACTGGAAATTGACATTTTTAACTATAATCAACTAGTTTTCGGGGACAAAACAACATAGTAAGTTAAACCTGTTTCTCACAACTATTTTACAGTCCTCCTCAGCACAATAACAGTTGGACTAACAAGCTAACTAAAGCAAAAGACATTAACTATTTGCGACTTTATGAGCTAGTCCTCAATCAGTGGTGAAAATATAGACATCTGGGGGTAGATTACTTCGCGGGCCTTATCCATGTCAATACCGACTAGACGGAAGACGTGTAAGTGGCAATTTGAAGATACTAAACTTTTTGGGTCCATACCTGATTTTAGTATTTTACTCTGGCGATCGCCGGACGATCTTACTCTGGCTAACGCCAGACAATTTTACTCCAGCTGACGTCAGAAAATTTTACTCTGCCTAACGTCAGACTATTTTACTGACGCTAAAGTCAGATTATTTTACTCATCAAGGGTGAAACCTCTTGGATAGTAACACGTTAGGCAAACAAAAGTGATTGATATTCAATATCATACTTAAAAAATGACGCGTATTCAAAAAGTTATGTTTCTACTAACTACTTAACTTCTTGGAATACGGGAGCCACTCACTGTGTAGCTTTAAAACACAAGGAATCGAATAAGAGTACAGCATTTTTTTGCTATGTTCAAGGAACTTAAGTGAAAATCCTCACTCCCGTTCATTTTCATTCCTTGGTAAATCGGTCACGCATAAATAATTCGATTATTAAAGAGGCGACGGATCATACTATTGCCTTAATGTTACAGTTCAATCTTGCTACGAATTGAAAAAGGTTTGAAACATCATTTGAGCAAATTCATGCAGTCATGATATGAAAATAATAATGACGTCACAAAATGCTTGGAGCGCCTAATTAATTCTTTGTGCTTGGAGCCCGTGGGCTACTTCACCCTTACCACCCTGTAGCTGCGCCACAGTCCTCGGTACTGGTTAACTCAGGTTCCAACACCTGTCAGTGAAGCACTTCCAGTGGAAAGAAGTCTATTCGTTTCAATCAATTGTAAAAACGTCTTTTGTTTAGCAATTATTCGCCAAAGGCGAAGTGAATATTATTGAATAATCCCCGAGACGAAGTCGAATGGATTATCCAGTAATATTCACTGAACCTGAGGCGAATAATTGGTTTTAGTATAATTACACAGATGATTATCTGAAAGAAACTAGTGGACTAGCACTTTTAAAATCTCATCGGTAACATTTACAAAGATACCCGCCATCTTGCTTTTGAACCTTTACTGTTATATTCACCTGTAGATGATTACGACGTAATTTTCTGGTCAATCACCACCCGGGATTTTTGATAATCACCTTTCTAATTGTATTGATGTTTAGTGTATTTAATTACACTGATGCACTTTGCCTTCGGCGAATAATTGTTAGATAACTTGAAAGCTGACAGATTATGCTCAACGTTTCGTTCTCTTACCACCGTTACTGCAAACTGCTTTTCTTGGACCATTTTTGTCTTTCCATATCCAGAACTCTCCACTCTTATTTCCTTCGCTGTTGTTACGTCGCTCAAGAATATCTTTACATGAGCGACCAGGATTTTGGTAAGAGCCAATCTAAAGTAAAAACGTACGAAATCTTGGTGATATTACAGTAAAATTGTCACTCTCGCCGTTACCGTTGCTGTCTGTACCATGCATCTTTCATTGTTATCATTTCCATTGCCATAGCCATCTTCTCTAGCAACAAAGAAGTTGTCTGAAAGTGTGGATGAGTTATTGAATGGAGAACTTCTAACACGTACAAAGCAGCAAGCCATCTGACTAGCCTTTCTGATAACATTCTTGGAACACAAGCAATCCTAAATGCTGCTGAAACGTTTCTAAAGAAGAGATGTTGCGCATTGAGGGCTACTTAATGTCTTTACTTTGTTTAAACAGAAAATACCTTATTTAAATCGTCTTGTAAACAGGACATAAATTCAAGGCAAAAATAGGAAGGCAAGGTAGAGAAAAAGATTAATAAGGATTTGTTTGTATGCTTAAAATTTTTCAATTTTCTGCAATGTTCCTCAATTCAAAACATTGCTTTTGACCAAACAGTGGGTGGCTATTGCCAAGTCGTTTTCTCCACCCTTCCTTACGTCGTTCACTAGCTTGGACAAAATCCTCTCGCGCCAGGCAGCGTATTTCTAGTATTAGCTATAGTAAACTATTATTAGTAAACTATTATCCCAATAATTGAATACAAGGCGTTCTCTGACTTGAAGTTTTTATTATTCACGAGCTTTCGACTACCTGAACTGTAGCCTTACTACTGAACGGATATCCATGCCCCGTGTCGTACTAGAAAAGTGAAAGCGAATTTAGCCCATGGCTAAATGAAAATATTAAGAAACTGAACCACCATAGAGATTTCCTTAAAAAGAAAGCAATTCAACTAAATTCACCTACCTATTATGAAGCATACAAAAGATGTAAAAATCAGGTTACTTCACTTATTAGGGAAACTAAAGCATCATATTTTAAAATAAATTTACAAAATTGCACAAATAATAAAGATGGCTGGAAATACATTAACGAGGTGCTCAATAGGAAATCACAAACCACGACTATTAACAAAATTGAAGTTGATGAAAGAATAATTACAGGAAATCAGAATATAGCCAATGAATTTAATAAATTCTGTTGCGAGATTGGACCAAAACTTTGCGAGGACATACCACCAAATAATATTGACCTTTTGCAATGGGTATCACGTAGTGATAGGGAATTTTCTTTTAGACTAATATCTGAAAGTGAACTGATTAGGGTCTTAGAGAGGTTGAAATTATCTAAAGCATCTGGCCTGGATAAAATTACTAACAAATTACTAAAGGCAGCAGGACATACTATTTGTGAAACTTTATTATATATTTTCAATTTAGTTCTAGCTTCTGGTATATTCCCCGATGATCTAAAAATAGCTCAAGTAACCCCTATTTATAAAGAGGGGGATAAAAAGAACTGTGGAAATTACAGACCTATTTCAGTTCTACCAGTTATTGCCAAAATCATGTAAAAACCTATATACGACCAATTAAGTAAATTTTTGAATGATAACAATATTATCTCAAAACAACAATCAGGATTTCGTCAGTATCATTCCACAGAAACGTCTTTATTGCAAACAACAGACAAATGGCTGATGAACATTGACAAGGGTTTAATTAATGGTGTATTGTTCCCCGACCTAAAAAAAGCGTTTGATACTATAGATCATCAAATACTTTTATCTAACCTTGAACTATATGGCGTAAAAAACCAGGCTCTTAGTCTGTTTAAATCATATTTAGATAACAGAATGCAAATCTGTATACTACAATGTATAAAGTCAAAGTCAAAAAAATTCTATGTGGTGTTCCACAAGGATCAAATCTAGGACCATTATTGTTTTCCCTCTACATTAATGACCTTCCTAACTGTCTTCAAAATACTCAAGCTTCGATGTTTGCAGATGATACCAACTTGTCTAGTTCAGGAACTTCACCAACGGACATTGAAAACAAAATCAATGCAGATCTACATAATGTCAATACTTGGCTAACAGCAAACAAATTGACTTTAAATATTAAAAAAACAGAGTTTATGCTAATAGCATCAAAAAAGAGACTAAAGCAATTTACTGAAACTCCAAATATTATAATTGGAAGGCATGCAATTAAGCTAGTAAAAAATAAGAAAGTATTAGGAATTATTCTTGATGAAGAGTTAAAATGGAATGAACACAATGATGAACAGTGCAAAAAGATATCTAAATCTATTTGTTTATTAAGAAGATCAAAACGATATGTAAACCAAAATGTACTGATGAATATTTATAACTCACTAGTCCTACCTCATTTCACTTACTGTTCTACTGTATGGAATGATGGTGGTCGTGCACACTTGAATAAGCTGTACAAATTGCAGAAAAGAGCTGCCCGTGTTATAACGGGATCTAGTTACGATGTTAGGTCGAAGGAGATTTTTGCTGATTTGGGATGGGCTCCGATTGAAAACATTTTAAAGAAACGGGAAGTAAACATTACTTTTAAAGCACTACAAGGACAATTACCAGAATATATATCTGAAATGTTTAATATCAGAAACAATGCTATGTATCACCTAAGAAGCAAAGATCGAAAACTTCACTTAAATACACCTAATACAGATTTCATGAAAAAGTCCTTCTCCTATAGGTCAGCGGCAGTATGGAACAAATTGCCTCGCGATATAGTTTCTGAGTATCAAACTCTGTCTACGGCAAGATTTAAAAATCTAATTGATCACTATTTCCAAAATTTAGAAAACAGTAATTGATAATGGCTCTAAGATTGTCCAAGACATTTCAGGACGACACTTGTTTGAACTGCATGAATTTGGGCTTGTGTGGATTCTAAACACTTGTAGGATGTTAATTGTTAGTTATGTTTGTATATATTATTAATAATCGGTAGTTTGTAATATAATTAGTATACTGATAGGTTGTAAATAAAGTAGTTATTATAGGGTGAAGCTGATTAGTATGTAGGCTTCGCAACTTTTTGTAATTTAATAGATTTTTAGACCAAAGCACGGCCCATTGAAAAACAGCTTAGTGTGCTGAATGGCTACCGTGCATAAATAATCTTAAATAAATAAAAAATAAATAAGCCTTCGACTGGTGAAAAACGGGAGTGACAACGAGAACATATATACCTTATTGTTACTAATTTTCGCGGGTTTTAATTTTCGCGAAATTTAAGACCCGCGAAAAAAGGTTTACGCGAAAATTAACCACGCAAAAATTAATTTTCTATTCTATTTTATTTTTCTGTTCTATTTATTAATTTTCTATTTCTATTTTCTAAAAAATAAAATTTCTTTAATCAAGGATAAATTGAGATACAGGTACATAATTCTTAACCACGTTCTCAATTAAACTTCTACGTTGGAACTCTCTTCTTCTGAATCACTGATTTCCTCTTCCTGTTGCAGTTCTTTCAATATGTCCTTAGTGCAGTCATCAAACAATCCATTCTTGTCTGGCTTCTTGTAACTAGACAAGGCAAGCTGTTTATATTTGTCAATTATTTCTCTGTTCCTTCCTGTGGCTTCCATTTCAATAACAACTTTGACAGGAATTTCCGATCCCCCTTGCACAAGTGGTGATCTTCGGTGCTTCGTATCCACAACTTCGGTGTAAACAACCCCTCCTCTTAAAAGAAAAAAGTGTGTAGGCCTAGAAATTTCTCTAGGTAAGTGACCAATTATAGAGTCAGCAAGCCGTCCAGGAAGGCGCTTAGTAGCGGCTATAGCATAGCGATCATGGGAGTTGTTTCTTTCGTGAGACCATGTCAAACGTTCTCCAAGAATCGCTTTCCAAACCTCTTTGTAAACGTGAAATCCACGAAGTCCGCATAGAAAAGAATACTTGATAGACTCTCTTTCGCTGTTTGACATTGTAGAACTCCCGTGTTGACAGCCTGACAACAAACAAGCGGCTTAAGAAAAATCTGCCATATTTCTGGCCATGTGCCACGACACGTTCACGTGTTTTCAGAGTTAGACTTTGCCCATGACTTCTGTGACATAACTGCACAACAGCTCAAATCACTTCATCACAAGATGGCATTATTCCGCTATGGCTTTACAATCCAAAATAACCCGCAAACGGGTTCAGAATATGGTGCTGACGATAGTTTGCCTTCAATTCCTGCTTCTTTTCCAAGTCAAGAAAGCATTTCTAGGTACTGTCGAGTATCGAAACGTTGTATCAGCTGTGGCGAATATCGTGAATGACCACGAGGAGTGTTCCTCAGCAACACCAAGAAAAAGAGGAAATTACAACCACTATTCACTCGAAATACATGCCAAGATTGGAAAGTGTGCTAGTGAAAATGGCAATTCAAAAGCCATCAAGCACTTCAAGGCAGATACCCCCCGCTTGCAGGAAAGCACAGTCTGAACTTTCAAGCAGGCCTATGAAAGGAAACTCAAAGAGGAGAGAAAGAGAGGAAATGCAGAAGCTCAAGTTCTTGCTATCCCTCATGACACACGTGGCTGTCCGCCTATTCTTCTTGAACTAGACAGCAAATTAATTTCCCTTCTTCAAAGCATAAGAAGCAGAGGAGGAGTAATTAATTACTCCGTCGTAAAAGCAACTGCATCGGCGCTTGTCAACAGCAACCCGACTAGAAGTTTGACAGGGTTCGAGCCCACAGCGACCTGGGTTAAGTCTATTTATAGGCGCTGCAACTTCTCACGCCGATCTGGAACTACCGCTCGTCCACCAGTGCCTCGAGGACTATTTGAGGAGTGCAAACTGACTTTCCTTACCGACATCAACAAGGCAATCACTGAACATAATATTCCTCCCGAATTGGTGCTAAATGCTGACCAAACCCCTTGTTCGTATGTCTCGGTGGGAAGAAATGACAATGGCTCCACGAAATTCTTCGTCAGTTCCAATAAAAGGCCTAACGGACAAGAGAAATATTACTCTTACCTTTGTTATATCGCTCTCAGGCAATTTTGTGCCAATGCAGATCATATATCAAGGGAAAACCACAGCCAACCAGCCTAGGGGCTTCAAGTTTCCCAATGGATTTCTAATTTCACAGAATCCAAAACATTGCTCAAATGAAGCGGAAACTCTAACACCTATAGATAAAGTAATCAAGCCGTATTTAGACCAAAAACAGAGAGAGCTGAGACTGCAACCAACTCAAAAAGCGCTGCTTGTCTGGGACGTGTTAAAAGGCCAGAAATCCGACAAGGTTTTGTCAAAATTGGCATCACTGAATATTGAAGTTGTGTCAGTTCCTGCAAATATGACACATTTCTTCCAGCCCCTGGATCTTACTGTAAATGGAGATTCTAAGCGGTTTATGAAGGACCAGTTTACTTGGTGGTATTCAGCAGAAATCCAAAAGCAAATGAAATCAGGAACGAGCAGTGATGACATCGAAGTCGATTTACGACTATCTTTCCTGAAGCCCTTGCATGCCACCTGGATTGCGAGCCTTTACAACCACTTGACTAGCAGTGAGGGAAAGCGCTACGTTACAAAAGGATGGGAGAAAGCAGGAGTTGCTGGAGTAGTAAGGGGTGAATCAACTCTTCCTCCCGAGGATCCATTTGAAGAAATAGACAATGTACGGTAGACATAACGTAAGGTAGTTACTCTACTTTCCTGTAAACAAACATTGACCAATTTTATTTCATTATACTTATGGTTTTGTTCAGTTAAAGTATGTTGGAAACAATTGCGATTAATAAAGTATTATTTGCCGGTTCTGAGACTAATGCTGATCGTTTTTTAGCAGTTTTCGCGAAATTTAGTTCCATTAAACGTACTTTTTTGCCAAATCGCGAAATTTAAGTCCCGCGAAATATGCCTGTTCCATGTTCGCGAAATAAAGTACCCGCGAAAATTAGCAACAATAACGTACATATATATTAAGTCACTTCATGTATATATATTCTCGTTCTCAAAAGAAATTTCTAGGCCTACACGCTTTTTTCTTTTCAGAGGAGGGGTTGTTTACACCGAAGTTGTGGATACGAAGCACCGAAGATCATCACTAGTGCAAGGGGGATCGGAAATTCCTGTCAAAGTTGTTATTGAAATGGAAGCCAGAGCAAGGAACAGAGAAACAATTGACAAATATAAACAGCTTGTCTTGACTAGTTACAAGGAGCCAGACAAGAATGGATTGTTTGATGACTGCACTAAGGACATATTGAAAGAACTGCAACAGGAAGAGGAAATCAGTGATTCAGAAGAAGAGAGTTCCAACGTAGAAGTTTAATTGAGAACGTGGTTAAGAATTATTAGTGATTGACCGATCATGCCACAATCGGAAATTACCGATTACCAATTGTTCCAAGTCATAATCGGTCCGATTCCGATTCCGATTCCGATTATCAAAACGAGTCCAATGACGTCACTCATTCTGCACGCAAACCTGGCGTAAACAACTTTAAATGGCTCCCTTGGCCAAAAACATGTAAGAAAACACAATTCCTTCACATGGTAAAATAATTTTTAACCCACTGCTAAGTTAGTAGCTTTGCATAAGATACTAGCACACGCTTCAACTTACTAGTAGGAGAAATAGCAAAATACTTTTAACATGTTTTTGTTTCTTTTTAAACAAAGCGAGCGCTAGACCACTGACTTAGAGGACAGTGGGCTAGACGCTTGCCAGGAACATGGCGGCGTTTGAATTAATGAGATGCGCGAGGCAACATGCGCGAGGACACAAACATCAAAACTGCCGACAGTGAGTTGGAACTCTGGTTGATTGTTTACTCTGTGACTCAGTGTTCCAGTGCTAGCCGACGTGCAACTTGTAGACGTTTTGAAAAGACTTGGATAAAGCAAACGACAAATCTTTATTTCCGCTTGTGTTGAGCAGTGAAGGAAATATTTCCTACTCACACAGTAGTAATGTCTTAAATACCAATTTGTATTTATTTAAAAGAAAGCCATTCATCTAGAAATCTGTCGAAGAATTTTCAGTAGACATCTGAAGGTTGTTCAAGCCGAACTGACAATCAACATCCGATTATTTTTGTAATTTTATCTATTTCACATTGCATTATAAGATTGTGTAAGTGACTGACTGGTGGTACACAAATACGCGCGTGCATCTCGCTGCTGACCGTAAAGGAAACTGATGAAAACGATGACAATTTGGCAACTTCTGAAGAGTTGTTTTATTGCCATATTAATCAGTTATAATCGGGAAATACAGGAACTTTAACCGATTCCGATTGTCTACCGATAACGCAATAATCGGTCCGATTCCGATTCCGATTCCGATTCCGATGATCGGTCAATCACTAAGAATTATATACCTGTATCTCAATTTATCCTTGATTAAATAAATATTATATTTTAGAAAATAGAAATAGAAAATTAATAAATAGAATAGAAAAATAAAATAGAATAGAAAATTAATTTTCACGTAAAACTTTTTTCGTGGGTCTTTAATTTTGCGATTTCTTAAAAATCGCGAAAATAGCGAAAATTAAAACCACGAAAATTAGTAACAATAAGGTATATATGTTCTCGTTGTCACTTCTCTTTTTCACCAGTCGAAGGCTACAGTTCAGGTAGTCGAAAGCTCGTCAATAATAAAAATCTCAGGTCACAGAACGCCTTATATTCAATTATGTATCTTCCTGGCTGCGCTTCATCTATAATGTTATCCCAATGGTAAAAAGTTAATAAAAAGACTGAGTTAATCATTAGATAAAGCAAATGGTGTTCTATTTGATATCGCGGGGATACGGGAGTTATTACAAGAGGAAAGTTGTTTTATGGCATGATTAACTTTCTGATTTATAACCGTTCATATTTTGCTTGCATTATCCTTACAATTCACAAAATTTCCTTCCAAATAAGGATTGGTATAATGATTAGTCCGTGCAAGAACAAGATTAGTATATATTAATATAACAATTGGTACTAAAATCAGTTTATGAAAATTTTGTACTCATACGCATTCAACGACTTTGAAGATTTTTCCACCTTACTTCCATGTTCCCAGTTCCACAAGACTGATAAAATGCATCCGCTTCAAAAAAAAGATTAAGAACTTACCGGCGCTTCTATGACGTTTTCATCTTCATAATAAGCAAAACCGTATTCTGAGCTCATAAAATGATCGTAGTTTTTCCGTGTAATGTTATTCAGTTCACATCGTTTCGTTTCTTCAATCTCACCATATTTGTAGTTGTAGGATTTACAATCTATGTTGTCAATACATTCTTTGAGGCATTCTCCGTTATCTTTCACGTCATGTGTTGCGATAATATGATGCGATAGTCTCCAGCCTACGAAATTTAGATTTAGTTGTGGTCGGAGTAAGAATATTAAGGAATATAAGGCTACTTTGAGCTTCGAGGTTACCTGTTTAGGTAGATCGTGCATTTACCCACCTTAATTAATTTTTTACTCACCCTATGGGACGATCTCGAAATTCAGAGCAGTTATAGTTGTCATGTAGGCTAGCACAGTACATTCACTTTATGAGTTGAATGCATAGGCAGCAGGTATGTCCATGTATCAGTCGAGATGATGCTCGTTTCCTACTTCCGATGTCCTTCCGACTCTCGGCAGCTCAATGATTCAAGTAACTCAACAGTCGTTAGAACTCAGAAATTGACTCGATTCCTGTCAACGGCTCAGAAAAATTTCTCTGAATGTGTCTTCAAAGTGAAATCCGAATTTCAGACAGCAGTAGTTTGCGATCTCTCTCGTCAAGAAAGACTAGCTCCAACCTGTCACCAAAGTTTGAACGTATCAATACAGAGATGAAAACAGAAGACAGTATCTTTAATGATGTTTATTCGCTCATGATACAACATCTCGAAAGATACAGTTACCTGTATCTCTGTTTGAATACATTTACTTTTGGGGTTTGATGACTTTTAGGTGTTTTTTACTAGGTATATGGACGGGAGAGCAATACAACAGTATTCTATCACAGGCTGTGGGAGCATTCCTTAAGAAAGCAAAGAAATTCCTCAAGTATTATCTGAAAATATACTTGCCATCGATAATCCGTCGAAATGATCTCCCGGGAAGACACTTTACTTTTTCAGCCAGAACATTGAAATTTAATATTATATTTGAGCCGACCAAAAACAAGATCCATCGTTTGGCGTCGCTCATTGTTTAGAAAAATCTTTCATACGAACAAAGAACAATGGAGGAGAACGTACCAAGACTCTCGAAGGTCACATCAGCGTATTCTTTTTTTCAGTTCATCACTAATTTATTCCTACGTGTCATCAGTAGCATCCAATTGGTCGCGAACGTACAATAAAGTAAGGCTCTAAATTTGGAAACAGTTCAACAGATGTTAACTCACACGCTGACGTTCTTCAAGCTCTTATTCCAGCTCAGAAAATGTTTCTGAGACCAAGAAGTGGATCGAACCCGTAACCCAAAGACAGATACGAATATGCGCCTTTTTTTTTTTTGACTTACGAATGTATGTGCTGCCTGAGTGATATTATGAATATGTGTAATTAATTATGAATCGTCCTTTCGGAATTGTAACCTTTGGTGTGCGTATGAGTCTTGGAAACTAATTGGGTCGAGAGTCTTAACAATATATAATCTGAAGGTTAGGGTTTAATTTCGTTCTAGGACTCAGTCACAGGCTGTGGATTCCCTCTGCACGAACGATTGCAACGCCAAATTCGCTCATATATAAGAATGAGATAAAAAAGAAAATAGAACAAAATTTGAAATTCCTTAATATTGGTGTTGGTTAAAAGACGATAATATCTTAAAATACACCTGTTTAATATTGACGTGAGTTAAATTATTCATGATGAAATTCGTTCGAAACGTGTATTTTAACATACACTTGAATTACTTTTGTTTACATGTATAAGAGAAGGTAAAAAAATTACAGTATAAAACGACTACATAAAAAGGTTATTTAAGAAATAATAACAAATTTAGACTAAAATGTTATCTATACACAGTCGATACTAAGTAATAACTTGAGAAAAAAAATACGACAATATTGTATCAACTCCGTGCATCAGGTTATTTAGCAATACATTGAAGATTCTAGTCTAAATTTCTCCACTAAAATTCTATTTCAAGCGACGCTAAGTCCCTAAGAAAGGATTGATACTGCAAAATTGCATGTCTACCAAGGTTGTTAGCAATTCTTCCAACCTTCAAATAAGTCTGCTGCATGTAAACTCATCAACATACATTAGGAGGAATGCGAACGACATCTACAAATTGTTCTGATATTTTATTATCTTGAGGATTCCATGTTTACGTATTTGCCTGTCGTTTGATCCCAACGGCCACGTAATGGTGGCCATGCATTTGGAATTATTAAACAACATATGAAAAGTCGTCGCTTACCTTTTTGCCTTTCTTAACACCGGATTCTAGCGATTTAAATTAGCCATTATTGATAGAAAAAATTAGTTAACTATAGGAGTCTGTCAACCCGTGCCGTCCTTTGAAAATATCTATGTGCAAATTAATCTTGCGGCTACGATTGTTTCCTATTTCTACCTAATCAATATGGTATGAAAGGAAATAAAATGACTAAGTCCCTCTACAATGCAAAACTGTCCTGTTCCTTTGCTTTGGGAAAGACTTTCAAAACTTCTTTCCCTTCCGTAATAGTTTGGGTATGCCCGGCTGGTGACTTGGAATTGTTTGTCATTTTATAATATTTTTTTCTCTCTTCTCTTTTTGCTATTTTTTTAAATGACATTTAAAATAACTCGACGCTCGGTCAGCATAGACAAAAAGACAACCTACGTTTGTGATTTCTGCACGTCTATTTTAGAGACGACCAGGATCAAGAATCTGAAATTGTACGGTAAACTGTATTTCTACTATATAAGTTAACTTAAACTTTCAATATATAAACCCACTAAATTCCTGCTGTCTGCAGGTCACTTACAATTTGACAGGTGATTTTAAAATACGTCACTTGATAAAATTATTTTACAATCCGCGTTTATCCGCGGCAGAAATGAAAAACTATACAGTTAACATTGGTAAATGATCAAAATTTCTGAACTAAAAGAGTCTTATCTCGAAAAACGAAAATCCGTCGATTTCTAAAGATGCTAAATCTTGCAATAAATTAACAGCCAATTTTGTATGACAGTTAGGCAGTGCCAGTCGTTCGTTGTAAACCTTACTAACATTTGATAAATTTTGCAATTTTACTCTGTTTTAAACACGGAGCGATCGCATAAGAAGAGGCTGAGTTTCTCAGCCTGTCAATTATGATTGAGGAAAGGTCGCATGTTATTGGTCAATTGAGTGTAGACTAATTTCCGGTGGACGAATATCACGTTCAATTGAGGAGAATATAGGAGATGAATTTGTTTGCAACGACGTTGCTGCCTGGATAGTATTTTCCGCCTGTTGGCCATTTGAACTGTTTTGACTGAGCCAACAATCCAAGAGCAATTCCATCACTTCAATATTTCCTGCCGGTTTTCCGTTGGACAGAAACTGATTCCTCACGGTGTTGATCTTTTTACGTACTTCTACCAAGCGCCCTTCCTCATCGCGTTTCACTTCCATTTTGAAGCCGTAGTAGGCCTTGCTCTCTTTAATTGCACTTTCATTCTTCTGGTAGTAGGCTTTATTGGGATCATACTTGCTAAGCGCAGCAGAACGCGGAGTTGTGCTTTGCGCAGCAGTAGAAGTCCGAGCGGTTGGATGAGAGCAACCGAGCATATTTGTCACAAATGAATTTGAAGGTGGCGCCAGTTTTTGTTTATATTTATAATATTACAAGCTTCAAATATGCGCCAAAAAGAATACAGATGGCTATGACACATCGCGGACGTAATAAAATGTGAATCGTACCCAAACACTGCGCGGATAGGATGACTATAAGTGAATGAAGATTCGCAGGACGTCTCGAAAAATTATAATACGACGTATAACAACCAAGAAAATTAGTAAATGTGGCATGTTCAGCCATTTATTGCTTTATATATTGTTTAGCTGTATTTTAAAAACACATTTTAAAAGTATTTCCGTAAGCTTTAGGCTCTAGGACACGCTTGTAGAGCTCTACGCTGTCCAGTTTAGTCACGCTTCAAAGTATCCGCCATTTAGAAACATGCAACCGCCATACGAAGCCAGAAATGTGGGAGGAGCTTACCCTTTTATAGCGTCGCTCCGTGTTTAAGAATCCACCAAAACTTCACTTCTGAAGTTACAGCTCGAAACGTTTTAGTTGATAATTAAGTTTGGCTTGCCCTTTTCAAGAAACAAGGTAGAAAAAAATTCCCGAAAACAACATGCTGGTAAGCCAAAATTTAAGGAAAACACAAGAACAAAACAATAACGGTGTTATGATGACATTATTGCAAAGCCTTCGTCAAACCTAGTGAATTACAAACAAGCTATCATTTATGTATAAACCTACTTTTCCCAAAATGGCTGTTATGTATTAACAATTGTCAAGACGACAGCAGAGGGCTACGCCAGAATTTAATGCCAGAATTTAAGATAATCACTTGACTTGTTTGTGACTGATTAGGTTTGACAAAGGCTTTGCAATAATATTGAAATATATTCGAAAAATAAAGATTAGAGCCTAGCTCAAAATTCTAAAGTGCACCGTGTCATTAAATCGTATTAAGTCGTAGAATTAAATTTCAGTTTAATTCTAACGTTTTGTCGCTATTCGAGCAACATCTTCAGAGTAATAGATTACAGGTGTCAAATTCGATCTATATCGATATATATATATATATATATATATATATATATATATGTATATATATATCTGACAAGATAAAACTTTTAAAAAAACTTTATTTCAACGTTTCGGGGCACTGCCCCTTTGTCAAGAATAAGAAAAACATGATAGAAGATGCTCCTTATATACATAGCATAACTTAAAAATTAAAAAAACCATTAAAAAGTACTCAAAAGAAGTCCCTAAGGTTCAAACCTTTAGGTACAAAAGAATCCAATTTATATGTCCAAAAACCTTCCCTTTTGGTTGGGTCTGATACATCCGTCCTATCAACTATTTTGACTAGCATATCTTTAATTCCCTCATGACCCCCCTCATAAAAATGGGCATACAAATGTTCTCCCGGTATACCCCTTTGGCCATTACCATACCTTTTAACACTGCTTTTATGGTTATTAAACCTCCTCCTGAAAGATGTTATTGTACTGCCCACATAAATCTTCGAACACTTTCTGCACATTATAAGGTAAATCACTCCTGCCGAATCGCAATCGAACAAATAATTAATATAAAATATACGACCATTTCTACAAAATGTGGAACCTTCCTCCACAAAATTGCAAATTTGGCAGCGTGATTTACCACACTTTCGCATACCCTTATCCCCACTACATATATATATATATATATATATATATATATATATATATATATATATATACGTACATATATACTTATATATATATACATATATATATACATATATACATATATACATATATATATATATACACACACACCAAGAAGAGTATGCAACACAAATGTCATGCAGAAGGCGTAAAGTTTAAGAGCGCTCAATACCATGCGTAGAGCGTAATATATCATTAACAGTAAAATGCTGTCGCTACTCAGAGTTTCACGCAATACGCGATCATCAGGCAACTGACAGATTCGGTTCGAAAATTCCTATTAACATAGGCTGTGACGTTAATTGATAAGGTGTTTTGTTACATGGCGGCACCTTGAGAAAAGTTCGGTTCGCCTGTTTAATAAGTTATAATGTTTTCCTTTCGTCATTAGGAGCTTTTCTTCAAGGCACAAATTCCAACGCTTAGATCCTGTCTTATATGCCGCGACTTGTATGACGATCGACCAGCTAATGTTGAACTTCCGGTTGTTTTCCTTTAGTCTCCAGATATGCTTGGATAGTTCGGTGTTATTTGCATATTTGATGTGTTGGAAAGATTTCAGGTGGTTTCTGTATCTTTGTTTGAATTCATTAGCTGTTACTCCAATGTAACTCTTTTTCTCGTTGATCAACCCGGCAAAAAGCGACCTCGGGAAAGTCAGTAAAACCATACTAGACAAAATTAACTTGCAATTAAGAAACCAAACCTATACAAACCAATGGCGTAACTCCAACCAAACTATCGCATAGTTCAAGTCTATTAGCGACAAGGACAGGCATACCTTCTTATCATTTGACATTATAGATTTTTATCCGTCAATCTCTGAAGACCTGCTTGACAATACTATCTCCTGGGCTAAACGGTTCACAACTATCTCGGACACTGACATAAGACTAATCAAACACGCTAGAAAATCACTGCTTTTTAACAACGGCCAAGCGTGGACGAAAAGAAACAGCACAACGACATTCGATGTTACAATGGGCAGCTTTGACGGGGCTAAAATCTTCAAGCTTCTCGGACTTTTCATTTTGGATTCGCTAAAAGCGCGCTTCGGAGACGATATTGGTTTATACCGTGATGACGGTTTGTGTGCCATCAAGACATCATCGGGAAGATTGGCCGACAGGGCAAGAAAAGACCTAATTAGCACCTTCGCTAATCACGGGCTAAAAATCACGGCACTAACCAACCAGAAGAAAGTCAACTATCTTGACATAACCTTCGCCTTGACAAACGGAACGTACAAACCATACCGAAAACCAAATGACGAACCACTCGACATCAACCGATCCTCCAACCTCCCGCCATCAATCCTACGACAACTACCTACATCAATAAACAAACGAATTGATAAACTTTCGTGCAACGAAGCAACATTCAACGATGCCGCCCCTTTATACAACGACGATTTAAAACGTAGCAACTTCGTCAACACAGATTTAACGTACGAACTAAACCGCGATAACAACAACAGCTCAACCAGACCCGCAAGACGACGAAACGTAATATGGTACAACCCACCCTTCAGCAAAAACGTTAGAACAAACATAGGACGAGACTTCTTACAACTTATCGACAAACACTTCCCACCCTCACACAAATTACAACAAATTTTCAACCGCCACACTGTACGAGTAAGCTATAGCTGCATGGACAACATGAAAACACTTATACGGAAGCACAATAAACATATCCTAACGCAAAACGCAAAATGAAACCAGACAACAACGAAGAAACAACCCACGTGCAACTGCAAAAACCGAGACACATGCCCACTGGCTGGAAAGTGCTTGATAAAAAGCGTAGTCTACCGAGCTGATGTGACGACGACCGACAACAAGAAGAAAAAGAGGTACATTGGAGTAACAGCTAATAAATTCAAACAAAGATACAGAAACCACCTGAAATCTTTCCAACACATCAAATATGCAAATAACACCGAACTATCCAAGCATATCTGGAGACTAAAGGAAAACAACTGGAAGTTCAACATTACAGTTTAATATTTGAGAAACGTGAGAGGTTGGATATATCTTAAGAGAGACGAATGATCATCAAGCCCTGTACTCAGAAAAACGATTTCTGAGCCCCAGACGGGGATCGAACCCGCAACCTTCTGATGACCGGTGAGACGCTCTAACCATTGAGCTACCAAGACTCAGATGGTGAACTAAGGTGCAAGTTCGATATATATGTGCGACCTAAGCGGAAACCACTATATATTAGTAATGATTGATGCAGTTTAATGTTTGAGAAACGTGAGAGCTTGGATATATCTTAAGAGAGATGAATGATCATCAAGGGCTTGATGATCGTTGCACCTTAGCTCACCATCTGAGTCTTGGTTGCTCAATGGTTAGAACGTCTTACCGGTCATCAGAAGGTTCCATCTGAGTCTTGGTAGCTCAATGGTTAGAACGTCTCACCGGTCATCAGAAGGTTGCGGGCTCGATCCCCGTCTGGGACTGAGAAATAGTTTTTCTGAGTACAGGGCTTGATGATCATTCATCTCTCTTAAGTTCAACATTAGCTGGTCGATCGTCATACAAGTCGCGGCATATAAGACAGGATCTAAGCGATGCAATTTGTGTCTTGAAGAAAAAGCTCCTAATGACGAAAGGAAAACATTATAATTTATTAAACAGGCGAAACGAACTTTTCTCAAGATGCCGCCATGCAACAAAACACCTTATCAATTAACGTCACAACCTATGTAAATAGGAATAGTCGAACCGAATCTGTCAGTTGCCTGATGATCGCGTATCGCGTGAAACTCTGAGTAGCGACAGCATTTTACTGTAAAATAAATAAATATGTATATATATTATGTTATTATATTTTATGGATTAAGTATTATGTACTATGCATTATGAATTATGTATTATATATTATACGGCACCTCACCCACTGCAGATCCGAACTCAAGTTTTTAAGTTATGCTTTTCAGCTTTTCCTTAAGTCTCTTTACGTTTTATTTCTCAGCTAGGACGACGGCTATCCACTTTCGTTCCTTTCAAGAACCATATTTCCATGCTTCTGAGATCGTGTATCGCTTGTAAGTACACGTGTCAATGCTCCTCAGCATTGTATTTGGGGCAAACACTGCACCATTTACATATGTGAATCTCAGAACACATGGGGGTTTCGTCTTTGACTGGAAGGAAACTGGCAAGTATTTCACCCTCTGCCGTCCATCCACATTGTCAACAAACTTCAATTATTATTTCTCCCGAAGACTTCTCTATAATTTCCTCTTGTCGTACATCTTCTAACCTTGAGCTACTTCTCCAAGAAGGTCTACTTATCTCTAAATTAAAACCCACTCCAAACGAAAATATCTCTTCCATTCCGCTGTCTTTATTCTAATATCTTGCGTTTTTCTTTCCGAATGTTAAGCCAATTTCTTGATCCTGTCACCTTTCTCTTAGTGGTTAGCCGCTCAATTAATCATTCTGACTTGTCAATATTTTTATATATACATCGAATTTTACACCTGGAATCCATTACAATGAAGATGTTGCTCAAATAGCGACGAAACGTTAGAATTAAACTGAAATTTCATCTCAGCATATTGCACTTTAGAATTTTGAAGTGGGCTCAACTCTTTTATCTTCGATTACGTTTTCCACCCGGAAAATCTGAAGTCACAAAGTTGAAATATCATCGTCGGTATCACTGAGAGTGGGGGTAAGTGGGGTCAAATTGACCCCGGGCCCGGTAGAAATAAGAAGGTGCCTGGTTCGCCACAAGATACTACTTTGAGTTAAGGTTTTTAATCACTGGAAAGAACTACTATTTCTTCTGTGCAACCGGTGGTTCTTAGTAAAATAAGGCATTATCACCATTTTCACATTCCAATTTGTTAACTTTCGTGTTACATAGTCGAAATAATTCACGACTTTATATTATATGACGTTTACACTGATGTGACATCAACATGCATGGTTTAAGTTAACGTAGCACTTTAGAGTACAGACAGTATGGATTTATCATTCATGGAATACTGGATTGACTAGATACGAAGGAACGTCTGTAAACCGGTCATAAATTTTTTTAAGCTTATTAATTACCTGTATCTATTAATTTAATAATTTACAATTGCTTCACTGTTTTGTTTACTTTTGAAGTTAAATTAACGGTGAGAAGTCGGGACATTGATTAAACATCTTGTTTAACTTTGCAAAATGTTTTTGAGTTTGGATAAAAAGACAAAAATGGTCAAAATTTTGTTTCTGAAAATGCCCTCAAATAAAATTTTCACCCCGGGACAACCACCCCAATAGTTCCCCCCGTCGATACGGCACTGAATACATTACCGAGAATTCTTTCGGCAAATTAAATGTCTCATGAATAATTCCGAAAATTAAAGAATACTAAGTTTGATTCTGCCCGACAGTTGTTGAGGTTCGTCAAATTAATTTTCGACTCTGAGAGAAACTACCAACATCTCTACCTCTACCCCGGCCTCCCGAGGCTGCTCTCGGCGGCCCTCATCGTCTTTATTGTTCTGATCTGGTGTTGTGCTCAAATCCGCAACACACAAGTTTTCTATTTTAATACTAGAAATTGTCGGCTGGCAATGGTTTTAGACGTGTATACATTTCGTTTTCTGCTTGACATGTGAAATGTGCGGTCATATGAATACATGTGAAGACCTTTGAGATGATGAGACGTAAGTTCCAAGTGGGCAAAAGGACGTTGTTCCCTGATGTCGAAACGACGTCGAAAAAGTAGTCAGAAAGGCCAATCGAGTCGACGTCGAATCAACGTGGAAAATTTGACATTAACCTGTCAGTTACAGGCTGATTCAAATAATATCTAAAATAACTGACACCCATTCAATGTAGAAAGAAATGACATCCGGGCAACAAACCTGGGAAAAACTAGCCTTGACGGATCGTCAGATCTTCAAGCCTGGTTCTCGTGAGCAACATAAGCATAAGGGTAAAATCAATACGATAACAAAGTATGATGCTTCCTCTGAGATTTGCGAAGACAAAACAACATGAATTTTTCTTTGTTTAGTCTTTTGTTCAGCTCATGGCGTATGCTTTGATTACGATCATATGCTCATGCTTATGCTTATGACGATCCTTATGTCACAGGCTTCACTTTATTCCTTTGTTTTGCTTTTTGTTTTGTCCTTGCGCTTATTCTTATGCTCACGTGTGAACCAGGCCTTAAGACAACTCGCCAATACAAGTTACCATTTGTACGATCTGCCACCGATCGTACAGACAATTTCACGAAAATGAAGATTTGTCATTGTTCGCATTGTTGGGTAAACCTTACTTCCTTTTTCATCATAGCGTTTGGCAAATGTGCGTCATGAGTGTGGCTGCCAAAGTCAGGTTCACTAACTTCCTATGAGCCAACAGAGAATGTTTTCCAATAGGATTTCATCATGACGTCAATAATTTACATGAGTATTATAAGATAAAGGCTTAACAATAAGCAAATTTTTAGTACTTTGTCTCGGATATAATTTATTCGAAGACGTCGAAACGGTTGAGCAGCCGTCCAACTCGTGTATTTATTCCAACAGCTGCAGATTCAGACAGATCTAAGACTTAGAGAAAACAAGTCAATCTTATACGAGCAGAATGGCAATTTGGAAGTAAATAGAAGCAAATGGTTGAAGAACGAAAGTGGCAAGTCAGGACAATTCAAGGTCACAAAAAGAAGGCTTTTGTTCTCCAGCCAGGGTTTCAGTGACGTTTTAAAGAAAAGCAGGTAATTGGAATGCATCGAGGTTTCATGTCAAAGATCTGTTGCTATAACCGAACGTAGTTCGATCTGCAAAATTCCTGAGAGTTAATTGATGGCTTTTTAAATTGTTGGCTCGTTTACGTGATTTCATATGTTTCGTCGGCTACAGCAAAGGAATATCTTTCCAATAGACAACATTTAAACCTCAAATCTTTCACTGCCGAACCTCTCCCTTTGACAAGCAAGATCGTCCAACGTTAGCTAGAATAAAATAATGGAAGCCTTATCCCACTGGGAAACAGTAAAATTTGTCATTTTTTGGGCTTGTTCTATTTGCTAGCTCTGTTGGACAGGGACAGCCTCTTGACTATGTACTTTTCGATTAGATTATATCCTCAGAATGGCACTTGTGCGAGATAACTAACTTTTTGGCGGATAAACTTCAAGTTCGGTAGTTCAAAGCATCAAGATTCTGGTGCCAACGATGTCAAATGCCAGCCAAGAGACTTGGTATTCCTTGAGCCCGTTGTTTAACTCCTTCAGGTCCATACACGATTTAGGTATTTTACTGTGGCTAACGCCAGACGAGTTTACTTTTCAAGGGAAGACCTTCTAGACAGTACAGGGTTAAAGCTTGCATAACTTGTCGAGCAGGTGAGTCGACAATGATTGAATAATAAATTGTAATTTAACAGCGCTATCCATTCTCTCAACAACTGAAATCACATTTTATCCTCCGAATTGTGCTATATGGTGGATAAATCCTCGCTCTCAGATGATTGAATTTAATTTTCGTTCGAAGCGAGGATAGCGCTCTTCACTCACTGCGGCTTATCAACTGAACAAAAACTGAACCCATTCCGGTCCATACCCGACTTTTTAATTTTACTTTATCTAACGACAGACGATTTTGTTCAAGGGGAGACGTCTCGTGCTTTGAACAACCAATCTAATTGTTATAATAATAATAATGATAATTATAATAATAATAACGGGTTCGCAATGAACAGGAGTAGAATTTGAAAAAATCATTCAGCGAAGCGTTTTTCAGCCTTAACGGCCGTTAACGTTTTTTCAAATGTGCTTTTGTTCCATAGCGGTTACTTCGGAGTATAAATTCCGAGAAGATAAGTTGAAACCGACTTAACCATTTAATGGCTGATTTTGTTGTTGTTGTTGTTCTTCTTCTTCTTCTTCTTCTTCTTCTTTATTTGGGTTGTTTTTTCATATTTCTTTTTACCATTTGTCGTTCTTAGGTATCTGACATATTGCGGATATGAGGCGTTAAATGATTAAACCTTTAACGAGAAGCTCATAACTTGACTCGTTTCTTTTGAAAAAGTCTCAGTTCGCTGAATATTTCTATTAAAAGGAAGTCTAAAAATAGACCACTTGCATTCATATGCTAAACAACCCATTTGCTGAACAACTTCAAAGTTCTGACGTTCAACAGATCGAATAAATGCAGGTGGTCGATAAGACCATTTCTTGTAAGACGTTATCTCTCCCAAAACTTTTTCTGATCTCATTTGTATATTGTCAACTAGCGTCCAGTCAGACAAGAAGTTCTCAACAACTCTTTCCAGATCGAAACGCTAACCGCCCTGAGTCTCCTGTACGTAAACAAACCTGGTGAATTCCAGCATTTATCCCATTTTTAGAATGGAAAACGTCTTATTACAAGGAACGATCCCGGAGCTTGGCTTTCACTATGTGACCACATAAGGTATGCGTTGATTCATTTTTTGGTTGCGTACGTCACAAATCATTTAGTTAGGATATTTTAAAATCATGAACATTTCTGAAACACGAAGAGATACAGACACAAGGGAATCGATATTATTCGTAATGGATAAATCTAATGAAAAATTTATTTACTTCGTATACACTTTAACAATTGGATTATGTGCTCAAAATTTCTGAGTTAAATGTCGACGAGGGAAAACACCAACTATCATTTCATGGAAACTGACAGCGAATGATCAAATTCTTTTCGTAACAACTAATGGACTTTTTAGCTCATAGTAAGTTTCTACTTAAAAGAATAGACGTTTTGTTCTCACCTTGGCTAGCTGAATAACGACCAGTATTCCGATAATCTGGTGTCGTGATTGATGGGTTACTTTTAAAAGAGACAAAATTTTTTTTCCTTGTGCAAAAGAGTATCATCCTTAAATCTTTTTGTTAGAAATTCTGTAATTAACAAAATAACAACGTATAGCCACTAGTAACACAGATGTTAGATTACGACATTTTAGATATCTGTATAGGTTTAATGAAACAAATGTTTCCGACTATACCTTGTATTGCATAAAAAACAGCGGAGGATTGGAAGAACTCGATTCCATAATAAACAATATACAATGTAACTCCAACTCTTTTTTTTTCCCATTCAGCGTTAGCCAAAGCTAAATTCTTAAAGGATTTTTGGAAAAGAAAGGGTAAAAGGGACACAATAACATGCCACGTGATACTGACTGACCAATTAGACGCAAACTTACTATCGAAAAATGATGCGAAACAAGCAGCGTGATCCCGTCTTCCACAATACTTTCGAAATATGTTAACGTAGAGGTGACGATGAATAATCATGGAAGATTCCTGATGCTAAGTTGTTTGGCCCCCAGATCGTTCATTAAAGAATGAAATATAATTGGATACTTCTGATAGATACGTATGATTGACGAATGTGCTTTTGTGAAATTAGTTCGTCTCTTTTTTCATTGAACGGTCTTGTCTACCCTCTTTATTCGTACAATACAGCTGATATTGATCTTGTCAGAATAACACCTTTTTCACTTCATGATGTTGGTTTGAATTCGTAAAAGAACATAACTATAACTTGCTGAAGCAGAGAAGGAGCTTGACTCCTCGGGAATTCGGCAAATGGACACGCCTTGGACTATTCTACCACTCGTTTCCTATGTGTAGTCTACAAGCATCAAATTTTTGTCTCATTTGCTTCTGAAATCTGACCACGGCTTTGTGTTTTGCTTACAAGATCTCTCAAAAGCCCCAGTTTCCACAGTTGTAATTATTCAGCGTAGACTGATATTACACCAGTGAAGAAATTGTTAGCCCACCGATAACAAACCTTCTGTATTTGAGACAAATTGTAATATCAACTCAAGCATGTCCATATGACCATGTATGCCAAATATAGTGACTGATTTTACCTCGAAGTTCATACTCAAATTTCATGACTTCCTTTTTCTGTCTAGTCGTTTTGACTTCCTTATAACAACACAATACAGAAAATATTTATTTCATATCTCCGTTAGCTACTAAAAATATCAGACAACACCTCCTTCGATCAAATATTTTATTGTTTACTACTGAGGTCAGAACTTTCCGACGAATGCCTAAGTTACAGTTCCTCGACAAGTAGCTATTCACACCAGCAGGGGATGTGAGTGATCGTCCCTCACACCTCCCCAGGTCCGCCACTAGATACAAGAAAATCGCCCGAAAATCTTATCAATTTTCCCTAATGCTTATGTTTTCCATGATCGGTTTATGCCTATAATTCTACGCACATGTTGGCTTCTGCAAAATTTTTACGTCTCCTCTCACTCCAACTGTAAAATCATTCCAAGATTTTACGTTTCCTTTGTGCTGGGATAGACAAGTGGTTGAAATTTCCAAGATTTCTCTTTCTATGAGAACTTTATCCCAGATGTTAACGTCAGTCATTTCTCCTTGAACCATTTGATCGACATCAAAGCCTCCTCTTTGGGAGTCTTGATCCTGCCCTAGGACCCAGGTCCCTCCTCCTAGTATTGTTTTCCCACTCTTAAAACCATCACCATAGTCTACAATCTTTCCATCTTTGAAAAATTTGTACCGTCCATATTGACTTGACCACGTAAAACAGATCGGGTGCCATTTTCCGTCATTGATTTGCCCTCCTGAACGGATACTTCTGAAACAATATTTAATTATAAAAGTCGAGAAACGGAATTAAAGATTCAGATAAACGATTTCATGTAATTTGGCGTGAAATACCGATTGGTATTCTCCATGAGAGTACTTCAAAATGGTGAGTTTGATGGGGAAAACGAGAGAAACCATAGATTAGGGAAAGCCTAATCTTAAACGTATCCCAAATCATTTTTTTCTTGTACGCTTATTTTACTTGAGGTTTTCCTACAACCTAGCGACGAAGGAGCAAGGCAAGAGTAAAAATTCCGAAGTACTCTTCCGTTAAAAACCATCAATAGAAATGAACAAGAAATTTATTACGGGACTTTTTAGTGCTTCCTTCATCGCTTCTTACGGTTTATTTGTTTTGCAAAATGGGGTTCATTTAAGGTTACTTGTTTTTATGAAAGGATATGATATTTTTTTCCATACTGTTCCACTAGTTTTCTTCTTAAAACAATCGTGGGAAAAGACTTCTCGACGTCAAAGTAAGCAGTTTGTTGTGAATCTTTTTGAAAATGTACTTGAGCCTGGTTTGTTTGGCTTCAAATCTCCTTGGAAATTTTCCGGGTCAAAAGGTGACGGCATGCATGCATGCATGAAAATTTATTACAAGTTAGGGCAGACAATCAGCAAGCTTCGCTTTGCCTAATCACCGGATCGTGAGCTCAGCCATGTAATAGATATATGTTATTAGCTAGAGTAAAAACTTGGATAGATGGATATTGGTCGAGTTCTTTCTTTCATTGGTAAGGGACAACCCAAAGGCGCAGTCCTATCCAACAAAACAAAAGTTGTGATAGGATTCATTCATACTAACAACATTTCGTGAAGAAAAGAAAGTACCGACAAGACTAAATGAAAACAGTTTCCTACCAAACGAACTAGTTTAAAAACGGCCATTTTCACACTACAACGAATGTAACCACCATTTCCAGAGACAGTGAGACTTGGCTTTTCGAATGTCAGTTCATAATACATGTATTGAAAGAAATTTTAAAAATGTGCCATTAAAGATTGTTGGAGTTAATGTGGCTCTTGAAAGATAGAAGACTTGGCTCTCACTTCGTATTATAGTTGCCCCTCTCGTCTTTATCTGTTGATTTGCAGCGATTTGTTATAATGTGATAACTCCATGAGGTATATTTTTTATTCAATTATAAAAATTGCGCAGTTTTAAATTTTCTACTTTTTCTACTTACTTGTGTTCGGGCCAGTTTATTGAAGCCATTAACTGATTTTGATCACGCATTAAAAATTCGTTGTCATCTCTGGACACAGCGTATGATACATAATGAGGTAGTCCCTTCGCCTGATTTGTTCTAACCCAGAAACACACAGTAAGTGCCGTCATATTTGGTGCTCCCTCAGATATCACGTAATCTGAGGTACTTCTTCTATGGAACAATATGGACAGTTTTCCACCTAAATTTAAGAATAGAAAAGACAGGAAAATGAGAAAAACTTCCACAGTCAGTTGAGCCAACTATGCAAAAAATATGTGCTCTCACATATGAAAATGTCATAAGTCCAATCTAAGCAGTGACGTAGGAAGCAAGTGTGAGTTGGGGGGAAAACCTTTCGGAGGCTGAAGTACTTTTGGGCACTGTACTACTTTATTCATGTATATTATTAATATGTAATAACATAACTTCTCGTGCAATTTGAGAAAACATACACTCGTGAGTTTTTCAAAAACCTCACATGGCACTTTCTACAAATCTACGCACATGTTGGCTTCTGCAATTTTTTTACGTCTCCTCTCACTCCAACTATAAAATCATTCCAAGATTTAACGTTCCCATTGTGCTGGGATAGACAAGTGGTTGAAATTTCCAATATTTTCCTTTCTGTGAGAACTTTATCCCAGATGTTAACGTCGGTCATTTCTCCTTGAACCATTTGATCGACATCAAAGTTTCCTCCTTGGACGTCTTGATCCTGCCCTAGGACCCAGGTCCCTCCTCCTGTTATTGTTTTTCCAATCCTGAAACCATCACCATAGTCTACAATCTTTCCATCTTTGAAAAATTTGTACCGTCCATATTGACTTGACCACGTAAAACAGATCGGATGCCATTTTCCGTCATTGATTTGCCCTCCTGAACGGATACGTCTGAAACAATATTTAATTATAAAAGTCGAGAAACGGAATTAAAGACTTAGATAAACGACTTCAAGTAATTAAGTGTGAAATACTAATTGGTATTCTCGATGAGAGTATTTCAAAATTATGAGTTTCATGGAGAAAACGAGGGAAACCATAGATTAGGGAAAGCCCAATCTTATAAACGTATCCCAAATTATTTTTTTTGTACGCTTATGTTACTTGAGGTTTTCCTACAACCTAGCGACGAAGGAGCAAGGCAAGTGCAAAAATACCGAAGTACTCTTCCCTTAAAAACCATCAAAAGTTTACAAGAAATTTATTACAGAACTTTTTAGTGCTTCCTTCATCGCTTCTTACGGTTTATTTGTTTTGTGAAATGGCGGTTCATTTAGGATTACAGTGTACTTATTTTCATGAAAGGATATATTTTTGTTCATACTGTTTCTCCAGTTTCCTTCTTGAAACAATAGAGAGAAAAGATTTCTTGACGTCAAAATAAGCTGTTTGCTGTTAATCCTTTTTAAAATGTACTTGAGCCTGGTTTGTTTGGCTTCGAATCACCTCGGAAATTTTTCAGGTCTAAAGGAGCCGGTATCCATGTATGAAAATTTATTACAAGTCAGGGCCGACAATCAGCGTGCGTCGCTTTGCAAACAGACCGAATTGTGAGCTAAGCCATGCAATAAATATGTTATTGGCCAGGGTGAAAACTTGGATAGAAGGATATTGGTCGAGTTCTTTTTTCATTGGTAAGGGGCAACCCAAAGGCGCGGTCCCATCCAACAAAACAAGAATCGTGATAGGATTCATTTATACAAACAACATTTCGTCAAGAAAAGAAAATACCGACAAGACTAATTTAAAACAGTTTCCTACCAAACGAACTAATTTAAAAGAAGCCATTTTCATACCACAACGAATGTAACCACTATTTCCAAAGGCAGTGAGACTTGGCTTTTCAAATGTGAATTCATACAATATATGTATGCAAAAAATAAAAAAAAATTGCGTCGAAAAGAATTTTTGGTGTTAATATGGCTTTTGAAAGATGGAAGAAGACTTGGCTCTCACTTTGTATTTTACTTGTCACTCTCGTCTTTACCTGCTGATTTTATAGCAATTTTTTATAACTTAATAACGCTTTAGGTATATTTTTTATTCAACTATAAAAATTGCGTACTTTTGGATTTCCTACTTTTTCTACTTACCTCTCCTCGGGCCAGTTTATTGAAGCCGTCAACTGATTTGGATCACGCATTAAAAATTCGTTGTGATCTCTGCGCACTGCGTATGATATATAATGAGGTAGTCCCTTTGTCTGATTTGTTTTAACCCAGAAACACACAGTAAGTGCCGTCATATTTGGTGCTCCCTCAGATATCACGTAATCTGAGGTACTTCTTCTATGGAACAATGTGGACAATTTTGCACCTAAAGTTAAGAATACAGGACAGGAAAATGAGGAAAACTTCCACAGTCGGTAAAACCAGTTGTTCGTGCAAAATATGTGCTCTCACATATGAATATGTCATATGTCCAATCTAAACGCTATCTTTTCACATATGAAAATACCACAAATGAAAAGAACAAGTAATGCAACAGCCACTCAGGAAACAGCATCAAAAAGGCGCGGAAAAAACTGTCTGATGTAAAAATGAAAAAACAAATACTTATCGTTTTAGTAACTAAAGTAATTAAAAAGGTTAAAAATTCTTTTGCGTATGTTACAATCAACAACAGTAATATACATGAAAAAGATATCTCAGTTCTGATTGGCTATGAGCAGAGCAATTTCAAGGTAACACAGTACCGAAAAAAAGTAATACAGTAATTTGCACTGAAGTACTTTGGGGCACTGTACTACTCTATTCATGTGCATTATTAATTTGTTATAACATAACTTCTCGTGCAATTTGAAAAAAACACTCACTTGAAAGACCTGAAATGGCATTTGTCCATCTTGTACGTGCTTTTTTGATGGTCTTTGAAAAACTCACGTGTGCATGTTTTTTCCAAATTGCTCCCGAAACCATGGTTAAACCTGTACCAACAGCATTGTAGGATGTGAAACTAGATAGGTTGCTCAGTGTAAGTAACGGTAGGTTTGTCGGTAAATTATGTGACAGACTGCGACACATCTACCTCACTTAACCGTTTTCGCTCCGAGATGTCTTCCCTTGACCGGTAAATCCTCTGGTTTTAGCTAGACTAACTAAGAAGTCTGGTACCAACCGTAAAAAGGTAAAATGGTCATGATAGCACATAGTTGCCATGATAAATAAAACATACTAGTTATGTGATTTTAATATAAATTATTTGGAGGACGCCGAAGCCAGGTACTAGAATAAAAGTAACGTTACTAGGAACATCATTTTTTTTTTCTTATTTTCTTCGTTCTTCCAGTTGTTTTCGTTTTGTTCTCTCGTTTGTTCTTTTGTTCCTGCTATCCGATACATCGGATAAAGGGTTAAACACTTTCTTTGTAATCTTTCTACAGTATACACCGTCACGTAGTGCATTACATTTTAATCACGTGCTACGTTCAAACAAACTGATGACGTAGAATCCTGAACAGGCAATTTATCACTGTAATAATTCCAGCAAATATAAGATCACTCAAGGTGCAAATCCTTTGCGAGTGGCCATTTCTAGGGAACGAATACAGTTCCCAGTAACAGGGTGGTTATTCGGTAATTTGGCTGTGCGGCGTTTCCAAAGGAGTCCAGTTTCGTAGCGATCTACAAGTTTCTTCGTTGTCGATTCCAAGATCTTGTGTGCAATTTCGTCCTCTACCCGCGTTAAAATTTTCCTGTCGTACTTGCACCCAAAGGACCTCAGTTTTTTACCACTCTTGTACTTGTCTGTGGAGGTCCTCTTCTGGAGTGGATACGCGAACCTTCAGTTTCCTTTGTTGGACCAGGTAGGTACGCTGCAGCCGTCCATCCGAGAGCTGTACGAACGGCACGGGGGTACCTTTGGGGCTAGTCTGAACTTCTAAAGGAACAATAAGGTCCAAGACGTCCTCAACCAGAAGTACGGTTGCTAGTCCTCCATCTACTTTGGGCAGATTAAGGTCAGTAAGATGAAGCCATTTGTCCTTTTTTCGTGGCATGTCGATGTCCATCTTTGGAAGATTTAAGTGCCATTTAGGGTCATTTTCCTTTTAGGGCCGTGAAGGCCAGCTTTTCGGGCGATGTCAGTTCGGATCAACGAGCAAGTACTGCCCATGTCGAACACGGCGTACGTGTCGATACTTGGAGCAGGACCTTTGAATGGTGTGACTCGTGAAACGAGAGGGAGTATTCCCCAGACTTGCCGTGTACTCGTCTGGCGCCATGGATAAGAGTGTGATGTTTCTTTGGGCGTTTGTCAACTCGGCATTTGCCTGGTGTTGGGCGCTTCTTTGACTGGTGTTGGGAAAAATGTCCAGGATTGAGGCAGCTAAAGCAGAGTTGAGCGTTCTTTGCTGCTTAAACACGGAGCGATGCTATAAAAGGGTAAGCTCCTCCCACATTTCTGGCTTCGTATGGCGGTTGCATGTTTCAAAATCGCGGACACTTTGAAGCGTGACTGAACTGGACATCGTAGAGCTCCACAAGCGTGTCCTAGAGCCTAAAGCTTACGGAAATACTTTTAAAATGTGTTTTTAAAATACAGCTAAACAATATATAAAGCAATAAATGGCTGAACATGCCACATTTACTGATTTTTCTGGTTGTTATACATCGTATTATAATCATTCGAGACGTCCTGCACATCTTCATTCACTTATAGTCATCCTACCTGCGCAGTGTTTGGGCACGATTCACATTTTATTACGTCCGTGATGTGTCATAGCCATCTGTATTCTTTTTGGCGCATTCTTGAAGCTTGTAATATAAATATAAACAAAAACTGGCGCCACTTTCAAATTCATTTGTGACAAATATGCTCCGTTGCTCTCATCCAACAGCTCGGACTTCTACCTCTCCTCAAAGCACAACTCCTCTTTCTGCGGGGCTTAGCAAGTATGATCCCAATAAAGCCTACTACCAGAAGAATAAAAGTGCAATTAAAGAGAGCAAGGCCTACTACGGCTTCAAAATGGAAGTGAAACGCGATGAGGAAGGGCGCTTGGTAGAAGTACGTAAAAAGATCAACACCGTGAGGAATCAGTTTCTGTCCAACGGAAAACCGGCAGGAAATATTGAAGTGATGGAATTGATCTTGGATTGTTGGCTCAGTCAAAACAGTTCAAATGGCCAACAGGCTCAAAATACTATCCAGGCAGCAACGTCGTTGCAAACAAATTCATCTCCTATATTCTCCTCAATTGATATTCGTCCACCGGAAATTAGTCTGAACTCAATTGACCAATAACATGCGACCTTTCCTTAATCATCATTGACAGGCTGAGAAACTCAGCCTCTTCTTATGCGATCGCTCCGTGTTTAAGCACGTTCTTCAATTGATAACTTGGCAAACGTTGGGCATACTTCAACAGTATGCCAGTCGTCCTTAAAAGGAAACGAAAATGCGCAGCAAATGTGTTGCCATCTGGATGACGTCCTCCCTTCTTTTCTCTGTCGCCTTTTCCCTTTTTTGTTCACGTCGGTCGGCGATTGTGGGTGTTAACTTGTTCCTGTAACCAGTCTCAAAGCGTTGTCAGGTTCATGAGCGGTATACGCTTGTAGACGAGCTATTCGTTCCACTTCAGGAGCAAGGTCGGTGGCAGTTTCTCGACAGCGACTTTAGCGTTGTTAGATGCGCGAAGATCATCGTCAAATTCAAGCTCTTGGAAAGTCCATACAATGTTGTTTACGGTAGTTAATAGCGCACGTAGGCTTCAGGCATTGTTTTCCTTGACAGTCAATTTGGCCAACTTGTCCAGGTGGGATCTAACAACAATACTGGATTTTCCCAAAACCGATCTTCCAGGACTTTTAAACATCCCACTCTAATCCGCCCATTTGGGGGATCTCCACCAAACTTGTTGAAGGATAACTTCGGAGTAGAGTTTCAAAAGAGCGGCGAGTTTCCGAGCATCGAAAAATCTCGCATCAATGGCGGAATTGAATCCTGACTATCATGTGCTCCCACGAAACGAAAACTTCACAATTAACCAAGAAGTTTTTTGTGAAGTTTTCGTTTCATAATACCTTAAAGATGATTCTGAAATGCACTCCTACTTCTGTCAAGTTTGCTATCCACAAGTAGTTAACTTTCGAGTGATTCTTGTTTTCCTTGCTGTCACCTTTGCTAGAGTAGGCGTAGTCGGTATCATTTTGCTTGGCGTTTCTGTCAATAGGATTATCGTGCGCTTTATGGCCTTTAAACTGTTCGATTCCTATCTCACGTCGAGCACCTCTGGAATTTTTCATTGGACAGAATTTTGTCGTCAGTCACGAAACCGCTCCTTTAAATCATTTGAAGCCCTCAATTCTCTTTCACTGAGCTCCCTCTCGAGTTCAAGTTCAGCTATAACGTCTTGGGACTCTTGTCAGCGCTTCCTTTCTTCCTTTTGTTGTCGGAACGCTAAGCTGTCACGTTCTAATTCTTCAAATTGTTCTCGACATTTCCGCCCTCTTTCTTTCAGTTTTTGCTCTGCCCTTTCTTCGTCTTTACGTCGCGCAGATTCTTCTTGCACTTGCTTGCTTGTTTTTTGAACGCTACGAGTTTAGCCTTTCGATAAAGTTTGGGGGCTCTTTTGGCTAACTGGTGGGTTTTGTGCTCCGATAATTGGCTCACTCGCGACCACATACACGAGCCGGTGATGATCGACGGTGGTTCTTTATTATGTTCATCAAGATGTTCTTTACAATGCAGGATGCCGTCTTCAGCTTTCTTTTCGATTTCCAGAAACCAGTGACCCATTGCATCATGCTCCCTTTCGGGTAATAGTCTGTAGAGCTATCAATTGCATAGGTCAGTTTCTTTGACACGATCTTCCATTGGCTTGCTCTAACTAGTTCTCGAATATGTGTGCGACTTCTCGTAACTCTAACCGCTGCATTTATTTTTGACGTCAAACGAGTAATGCTTGACTTTAGTTGCACTCTTGTACCTTTAATCTCGTTGATTTCTGCGTAAGAACTACGATTTTCATCCATATAATATCGCGAAGAGGTCTCGTCCTCGGTTGTTAAGATTGCTCGATGTTTCAGCCCTCTCGGTCAAATCAGCGTATTGATCTAACGCTGCGGACGGTTTTAGGACTGTTTACCTCGAACATTCTACACTTCACTGGTTCGCATCCGGCTCGAAGGATCAAATGTTTAATCGTAAACGAAGAACAAATATACACAAGCAATAGTTCCAACGATCTATTCGCGAGACGCGTTCTCCTCCAAGAACAATACAAAAAAAAAAAAAAATACACACAAAAGGGTGAAAAAACAAAATACATTTCCACCAGGGATCACAACAAGGAAACTAACAGCAAGTGCGCTATTGGTTAAATCAAATTAGATTAATCAAAGGTGCAATGAACTAAAGTGCAAGTGTTAGTGCTGGGAAATACCATTAGTTCGAGTGCTACCAAAGCAAAAACAAACAAAATAGTCTCAACGTTGGGCAAGCGGAACAACGTGAACACAGTTTTTGCATCTTTTCTGAATCTTACCTGTCTTACGTAGACAACTTCGTTCGTTTATATGATCCTGTTGACTTTTCGTTCGAATAAGTCCGTGTTACCTTTACTTTATATCATCAAATATTCTGCTAAAATATTGTGTATAAATGTGCACTTGCCTGACTGGGTACAATTCGTTCCATTTCCAACAAAACCTTGATTACAGGTACACAAGAACGAACCAATTGTGTTATTACAGGTTGCATTTGAATGGCAAGGACTGGATAAACATTCGTCTATATCTACAAAGAGGAAGACTATATGGTCGGAATGCATTATTTGTCAAATCATTTCACGACATGTTTTGCTTGAAAAAATTGCAAGCAAACCCGTGATTCCCTTATTTTGTACTAGCAAATATACTGTTAAACTTTAATGTATAAATGAACAGCCATCCGTACAGTTTATCCCACTTCCAATGAAACCTTCATTACAGTAACACTAGAACTTTTACTTCGATTCAAATAAAAATTTATTCATACTTCTTTTAAAGTATTATCAATAATAACAAAGAAAAAGAATTTACAAACTAAGGAGTTTTTAAATAGAAACGGCGATAAAACTAATAGCTTAAAGAGGAAGTGCACGGTGGTCAGAGGAGCTGAGGAGCTTTCGACATAACCACTGCATCTTAACCAATTAAGTCAAATACAGTCAGTAGAATAATTTTCTTATTTACATATTAAGCTGTACGGTAAATCGAACGACGAGTGTTGTCATAAGTAGCATTCACAAAGCAAAGGATCGGATAAAGGTCGAAATGAGGAAAGACCTGCTAAATTAACTTCAATGTCACAAAAATGAGAATGCATTTCTCAAAGTTTTATGGCATTTTTTGATAAAACTTGAGATCATTACGGAATTAAACGAGAATCACGTTGTTGGAATTAAAAACAACTTTAGGAAAAACAGTAGCCGTTGACGAAGAAATTACTTTCTTTGAATTCGAAATTACGTATTTTGTATCCATTCCTCTTATTTATATATTGAGAAGCAAGTAAAAAGATAGCCGAATGAAAAACAATACAAAAGAAAGGAAAGGCAAATGCTAAAATCTTAAGTTCGCAAGCTTCCATTCTTTCTGGTTTTTTATCCAATAGAGAGCCGTCTTGCTCTTTTAGCCACAAATAGGTTCCAGTAACTACGATACTATTTTGTAGGGATGTCTTTAATGCGTGCCTTAGCTGGACTAAGACTTTCCCTGCCATTAACTCCATTGTAGGGATAGTTTGGCGTTTCAATGGTGACAATCTGGTTTTTGAAGGGAGCGTTTCAACATGGATTCTGCAATCAACTCGAGAAATAAAATAACTTATCGCACAATAGGCTTTCAAGCTAGCGTCAGCAAACCCATGCGATGAACACTTGTCGGGCGTTTAGTTTCCTCATGGAAACACCTTGGAACTGTAATCATTCTTGCATTTTTCAAACTACTCGACCACCTCTTGAACTGACGTCTTCCCTCACCACTCAGCTCATCAACCAAACCAAATTTATCGACACACAACTCCCGAAATAAAATCTTCCTTTGACTGTAGCTGGACTGATGATGCCTTATGGTCAAATATCGACGTCAACAAGTTCAATATGTTACATTTTGTTGAGACCATGCCCCTCGCCCTCTCTTTGAACTCCTCATTCGTGAGAGTTTACTTATTTCTAAATACAAACAGTCTCTCCACGAAAATATCTCTTCTACACCTCTTTCTCTGTTCTAATACTTTCCTCTTCCGTATGTCTGTCACTTCCTGTCAGCTCACCCAGTTTTCTATTGGTTAGCTGTCTAATTATTCCAGTATGTAAATTATAGATCCATATATATAGTTTTTTCTCACCTTTGTAAATCTATACTCTGAAGAGGTGGCATGCCGCAACGAAACGTCAGTAAACATGTTTTAAAACTTTTCGAGTTGCCTCTTTTACCATGGCGATACATTTTAGAATTCTGAGCTGGGCTCTGATCTTTATATTGTGATTGCGCTTTCCCCCCGGAAAATCAATAGTCTCTACATACTTCTTCGAATCAAAATGAAACAGACCTGCCTGACAATCCCAATCTTGACCAAGTACCCTTTCTGACTTAGCCTCATCCTTTCTTCCCAGTGTATCTTTCTTCAGTTATCCCTTCCGCTATCTTTCCTTCCTCACACAACCTTTCTCATCAGTTAATTGCAATTCGACGTCCACTTTCTCAACTTGAACCCACCACTAGCTAATTTATCCTTGACTTTCCTGTACAACATAAAGGCTCTTTCTGTTGTCGTATCCTCTGACACCAGATCATCTACATAGAAACCTTCCTTGAATTTAGAGACAAACTCTGGGTCCTCGGAATTAAACCTGTCTAAGTGGTGCTGAAGTGTCCTATTCAGCAAAAATGCCGAACTGTTCACAGCAATCATATCTCGACAAAACCGGTACACTGTGGGTTTAACTGCCTCACTATGAATGTCGTGACCCTGATGAATGTCGTGACTATGACCCTGATCTTAAACTGGGAGGAAGTAGAATAAATAGGGTGAAAGAAACCGAAACATTGGTAGTCATAGTCGATGACCAACTTAAATGGAAATCTCATTTAAATAATATAGTTAGTAAGGTGTCTGAGGGTATAGGGATGATCAGGCGTATGAAAGCTTTCGTACCACAAGAGACACTGGTCTCAGTCTATAATGCAGTTGTTTTGCCATATTTTGACTATTGTAGCCTCGTTTGGGGATACCTGCGATAATTATTTAGTTGAAAAACTACAAAAAATGCAAAACAGGGCTTCACGAGTCATTACTGGTAAATCATATGAATTTAGATCTATTGCGATCATAAGAGAATTAAATTGGCAACTATTGGTGGAGAGAAGGGAAGACAACAAAGCTGTATTTATGTACAAAATAAGGAAAGGAGAATATCTGGAAAGTATTTCTAAACTTTTCAAAGTGGCAAATAATCAAACAAACCGGTTACGGAATAATAACTTTGATTATGCTTTAGATATGCCCAAAACAATTTTCTCCAAAAAAGTATTAGTTATTCTGGGGCTAAAACTTGGAATGACCTACCAAAATCTTTTAAGGCCGCCAACATTCCCCTAGGACATTTTAGGGTTCTACTCAAAGACAGATGGACTAGTGCTTAAGCATAAGGTCATTAAATATTTCCATAGTAATTTTAATAATGTCCAACAAGTAAATGTAATAATTGTTATCTTAGACGCATAATAATTTTGAATTAATAAGTGAATAATTATGTATATTTCTATACGGCTCCTTGGAAAACAGACTATTATACAGTTTGAAGGACTACCGTATATGTAAATAAGATTAAATAAATAATAAATAAATAGTAAATAAATAAACTTGAAGTCAGCCCGTTTCCATTGAGCCAATCTTTGCGTATGACAAGAAAAGAACGACTGACTATGGAGATGTAAGATTTTATCGACACCAAAATGGAGAATAACGACGAATTAACATCAGCAGGTGAGCTATGGTTTGTGGTCTGTAACTCAACGAATGTTGCATTGTGCACTCCACACGCGTCAATCCGTGTCTTAATATTCTGAGACCAAACAACGTGAAAACAGGCGACTTAAATTTGATGAGCTGAAGGCAAAAATTTGGAAAAGTCTTACTCTCGATCAGACCTATGAATACAATTCAATCTCAAATCTTGGCTTTTCGATGTTCTCAAATGCAATTGGAAGGATTGCTTACGCTGCTGCCCAGACTACTCAAGTTCACGATAAAACTGCAACAAACATTCTGAGCAGTGATGATGAAAAATGGACAGTATTATCCAATCCAACATAGGAATTGGAAATGATTCCATCTGATCCGATTGTTGAAAGTTCAGGAGAGGAGTCTGTTGAGTTCACCAAAGACGAAAGTGAAGAACAAATTGAGGAGGCAGGGAGCGAAAGTGACAAAACCGACAAGTTAATCTTGTCAAGCAATAAATTACCTCAAGACCAGATGAAATTTATAGTCATCGAAGAAGCAATAGGAAACAAATTCAGTCTCTGCTCAAAATGTAGAGAGCTACTTGTGTTGTGTCCCTAGAACGCAGCATTGGGACTTACTGTAAAATAGCCATGACCTGCTCAGGCGATTTTCGTCACAACTTCACCTGGTCGACGGGACCGCTATGCAAGGGACTCGCTCTTTATCATCTTACATCTGATGATTTCTTCCAGTATACCCTGCACAGGCATGGAATGCGGAAAAGCCCCTAGATTTTTGGATTCGTTTAAGATCAAATGTTTTAAGAGAAGGGAGTTTTCAAATCTTCAGAGATCCTACGTTATTCCTTCTGTGTTCAACGTTTGGATGAGGGAGCAACGTTCCCTGCTTCATGAAGTCAAAGGTACACAAATTTGTGTAGCATCGGACATGCGAGTGGACAGCCCAGGCCACAGTGGGCTCCTTGGATCGGGAAGCAGTTTAGATACGGATAGGAATATAATTTTGGACACTCAAGTTATTAAGGTAATAGGGACCTTGGTATCCGACGTTCTTGCGTCACGGACGGCAACCAGAATTTTTCATAAACTGTTTTTGAATTCTGGGCACTATATTCTTTCAATCAAATTTTTCATCCAAACAAAGATGATGAATAACTTAAAAATCCCTGGAGAGATTACAGCATCTCTAATCAGCGAGTCAGCGACAAAGTTAACTGATAGATATTGACGTTCTGGGAGTAGACGGCGACTTCAGAACGTGGAAACGCTGTTAGTGACGTTTGTCTAGAACGAAAACGGTGTTTTACAAGTTCAACCATGCCCTTGGAATGGGAAATTACTCAATGTCTTTGTTTAGCAAGAAAAATTCTATTGAAAGAAAAAGCCGTCCCTGAATAAAAAACGTCTGCTGCTTAAACTCTCTAATTTTAACCGCACAACATCCAATTATGGTCTGAGGACGAGCATCCGAGCTGACATTTGGCGTTTACATCATGGATAAAAGTCATCTCGCACGCAAGATGATTAGCGTGATCAGACTGTAGTAAATTTTTTCTCGGTGGTAACAAACTTTTATTTTATTTCTTTAAACAAACTAAAACGGTAAAACAAACCGTTTTCCGACATTTAAAGTCATTCTAATACAATTTATTTGATAGTGCATTGAAGTTAAAATCTCCAACGCCATGGAGCTCAAGTCACTGAAGAGGCAACTGGCATATCTGGAGGAAGCCAATGTGAAAGTGAAAAATCTCGTAACAGACAGGCATTCCCAGGTTTCATCATTTATCCCCTCGCCCACCGCGCGAAGCGCGATGCTCAGGCCGAAGGCCCGAGCGGGCGAGCGTACTAATCTCGACGTGCGTGGAGTCCTTTTGCACGCGTGGTGACTAGGGAGAAAAATTTTCTTATTGCGTATCTATCTTTATATATATATATATATAAATATATATATATATGTAGGTATAAATCCATGGATTCCGGTCACTCAAGAAAGCTGTGTGCAAGCTCGGGAACTGGTATGTTGTTGATCAAACCTTAGGTTACTTAGGTCCGTATTGAAGCAAATCGGTTTCGTCTCGGGTTTTTTCCGTTTTATGGATCTCTTAGACGTTGTTTACATCATTTGAACACTGAAGTCAGTAAATGATTTAAGACCGCCAAACGAAATGGCTCTCTTGCTGCTTGTGGCTGGTTTCGCTTTTGGAGGCCATTTTAGCATCTGGACAATTTATGAGTTGAAACAGCAATTCCCAAAGTTAGCTCCTTGGAATATGCATTGGCCAACTGTTCATTTGTTGCAGCAACGCTTTGTCTTGGTTCTTCCTGATAAATATGAACAAAGACGTATGGGAACTCGCTTGCTGTCAGGACATTCGCTGAGCGACTAAGTGTAAACGACATTCCTCGCTGAAGTTGAATAGATGCTGATTTGTAGAACTTTCGAGATTTTTCACGTTCTGGTAACCACTTACCAGAGCTACACAATCACAGGTAAGTCTGAATCAAGTAGCTTTGAAATACAAGTTCTGCGAACGGAATTGTTTTGAGCAGCTTTCAAAAGTGGCTTCCCGACTTCATTCTCCCCCTAGGAAGACTTTTTGTACCAAATATTATCGCCGACCGGTAACCTTTGAGGATGCTCTAATTTTAAGACGAAAAGCCTCGCCATATAATAAAAAGTCTTTCTTTAAAGCAACATGAGTAAAACGTTTGACCGGAAAACGACTGAAAATACCTCAAGATCGCAACTAATACAGGGTCTTGATACGAACATCCATTGTTTAGCAGTAGAATTGTCAGAACGGATCTTTTACCATTCATTAAGCCATTTAAAGATTATTCTCACCAAGCGCTGTGTTTTAATAAAACTTAATCGAAATTTTAATTATGAATATGACGACAAGCAGTTTAAATATAAGCTATGTAGGTTGTTAATTTGAGGCCGAATTGTGCGTGTTTTATATTATTTTTATTATTATTATTTCATTCCGTTTTCCAGTTATAGTAAGGACGATTTTTCTGACAAGTTGGAAAATTATCTATGTTACTTGGATTCTCGAGCGATATTTTGTTACATTTTTATTCTCAGCATCCTTCCCGCTGTCTGACGTTTCTCGCCTCTGTCAATCTAACGAAAACTCTAAAAACAAAACGCCCACGCAACCGCACCCACGTGTGCTTGGATGTGTCACACAAAAGTGTTTCAATATTCACATGCTCGACAGAATTTGTTACAGTGTCCAAATATTGTGTTTTTCTTATACTGAGTACCCTCTTCCAGTTATTAGTATGGAGGATTTGTCTTTTTGACAATTTTGAAAAATTATCAATGTTACTTGGATTCTCGAGATATACATTGGAAGGGTGGGCGAGGGGTTGTTGCGTGCACGTAATTCTAGTTGCATCCGAGAAACTAGATATTGAACATGCTTTTACGACGTATGGCATGTGGCAAAAGATAACTGTAATATTAATCAGTATTTACTCAGAAGAAGTTCTTTTTGTCCATTCTTATTCTTTGTTTACCCCATTACTGCCTTCTTTACTAAATACATTTCATTATTTCCCCCAATCTCTATTACTCTGCTGGAGAGAAGAGAAGGCTGAAGAAAATTGCAAAAACTAAGAAATTTCGCGCATTAAAGCCTTGGGTTGGGGTAAGGTCTTAAATGTGAACAATTTGTGGTAACAGTGTTTGCGAATGAATTTCCTTCGAAGGAAATTATTTCTCTGTTTGTTTTACTATTGCTATTTTCTAGTCCATAGTCAATCGTGTATATTGGGTGGCAGCCTCCAGATGTCAAAAGAGAAGAGAAGTGGAAAAATCTACTCCACAACGTTGTTCACGTGCACGTTCATCATGGTAACTAATTGTTTAAGCCTTTAAGGAGTGTACACATGAGAAAATTGAAAGGTAATGGATAAAACCAGGTACACAGACACAGTCCACACTTGATAAACACTCGTGTAAGGTACTCCTGAAGATTACTCACTGTTTAGAATTGTTTGTATATTTACATAGGATAGGTTATCCAGCACGTGAAATTTGTGATGTTTACATTTTTGTAAGATCAGCGGTTCATAAAAAACTGGAGGAAGTTATGACTAGACCAGGGCTTTTAACAGCAATAAGGAAACAGTCAAATTATCACCAAACAGCAGGACTGGAAGCTAAACACTTACTTGACAACCAGTTTGCATCTAAAACTACATTCTATCCATATCATTCGTTAATGGCGAGGTTTGTCCTATTTGCTTACTTCGTTGCATTCGAAAATTATCCAACGATTTCACATTTTACAACTCTAATCTACATCACAACTTTTGTCTCTTGTAAAAAACTTTAGGTTGTCTTGTTTCCAACATGCATTATAACGAAAATGAGAACCTCCGACAAGCCACAAACTCTAAAGATATTAACCGATGGTATGTTGTTTACCCAAAGGCACACAAAGGAGAGAACGCTGGGGTTAAATCACTAAAAGAACGAGCAACTTACAGTAAGTACAACAATACAAAAGCAAAAACTTCATACGTTAACGACGCTTTTGGCAAATACCAATTTGGCCACTAATTTACCCGGTGAAGAAAATCCAGTCCGACAGATGGTAGAAGATATACTGTAGTGATTAAGGTGAAGGTAGTGTGTGAACAGCGATATTCAAGCTTCGTAAGATTTAATCCAACCACCGGTCGGTGCCTCAAAGTATTCACAACCGGACACTGATTTCGACTAACACGGCATGCCAGCACGACACTTTTATCTACACACTATTATTATAGATTACATGCAGACTGTTCACCGCGAATGTTTACAACTTCGAAACAGCTTTCCGAGCCTTGAAAATGCTAACCACCTTGCCAAAAAGATCCTTCCCAAAGAACCCAGTGGCGGATTTAGAATTATCATCTTACTCAAACTTTTGAATTTTCTTTGCAGGGGAGTTAGTACAAAACACGCACTATATTACTCATATGGTGATTACATGAATTTTACAATAAGTCATAATCCTAATTTGAATTACTGAGTTGAATTTAAATCGGTTCGGACCAATCGAAAGCGAATACACGAATATTTCAATGTAAATCAGAACGTTCTGCACATGCGACAGGCTGAAGTAAGAGAACCAGTAGAAGAACCCCAGTCAACTTTTGATTTGGTTTTCTGTTAGCAATTTTGTGACATCTCAATACTTTTTGACAACGGACTATAGTGCGTCAGAGTCTTCAATACATGTATCGAGTGATCAAGCGCAGTATACAATCTTTGCCGGAATAACAAGGTGTTTACACGATGCCGGGCATGCTGTCCTTCCAGTTAGGATTAAGAATTCAAATCATTAAAGTTACGATTGCGATTCCGCGGCATTTTACGCCAATATCATCAGAACGCAAAGTCTATCTCATTCGATTTTGTTACGGTTCTATTTCGTACGGTATCGGGTGAACATAGTATAAATTACTCCTTAGAATTAGCCAGTATTAGAATATCCTCAATCAATGATAAGTCTAATTTTCCTGTTTAAATTTTAAGAAAATCTGATCACGAAGACCTCTTTATCTTAAAGCAATGCGTGTCTTCTTGCCTTCTGCACACTGGATCTACATATGAAATTCCGTCAGTCGAAATCTTTAATAACTTAAAATGGTCTCCCGTCATCAACACTTTGAATCAACGTGAATCCGTAATGATGTAAAAAATACTTAATGGTTTAGCACCAAACTATTTGTCACAATTGTTCAACACATGTGATAACCACTATTATAACTTACGGAGTAATAACACCAATCTTATATTAAATAAGCCAAAAACTAATTTCCTAACGAGAAGTTTTTCCTATAGAGGAGCTGTGTGTTGGAACAGGTTAGATGAACATATAGTAAACAATATTAATACAAAGACTTTGAAAACATTCAAAAATCTGTTGGCCAACCAGTGAATAGTTCACTTATTTTATTTTGTAAATAGCTATATATAGTTTGAAATACAGGTATGTAATATATTAGCTTAATGTTTGTAAGTAGAAATTTACACGGCCCTTTGAAAAGCAGACTATCTGAAAGGCTACCGTGTTTAGAGAACATTAAATAATAATAAAGATTAAAGAACCCAGTGCCAATATTTCTATTGTTAGCGAGACGTTTACCACCATCAGAGGAACGACTGCGAACGCTTAATGTCGACGATATAATCACAGATGATGAGCAAGGCAAGGTCTTAGTTACTATCATTGCTGTTAAACGCAGTAAGAGAGCGTTTCAAAACCCTCGTAGACAACATGTTGAAGGACCGCAAGACTGTCACTGAAAACGATCTCCACGAGTTAGTTCAAGCGTATCAAAATCAACATAACACTGTTTATGGAAATACGACCGTAATCAAAAGACGACCGATGAAAGCTGATAGTCTCGACAAACTCGGCAAGATGACATAACAAAGTCGGCAAAATCTTCATAGATTACACCGCTAAGCCAGTAGTTGATGCTGTTAAGGAGCGTCTGAAAATGTTGAGCGAATCAGAGCAAGCGAAACAAAATGAAGATTTGGCAAAAGAGGCAGTGAAATTGGTCAAATCAATCGCGGCTCACGATAAAGGGAGTTCAAACAAACCAGTCAGTTGAAAAAAGGAATACAATCGAAAGATTCGGCAAACTGATTGAGCTTGACCGAGAAATCGGCTAGAGCGTGATTCTGATGCTCGGCAATGTTACCTGAGATGAAAAACGCACTAAATCTAAATATGAGGTGTAAACCATAAAGGTGTAACCATCTCAAGCGACTTATCGTGGAACGAACATATAAATGAAGTCATAAAGAAAGCATCAAAAAGGTTATATTTTTTGGTTCTATTAAAAAGGGCCAAGGTACCCTGTGAAGATCTGAGGCTGTTCTACACTACATGTATAAGATCTGTATTGGACTATGCCGTGTCTGTGTTCCACTGTTCGCTACCAAAGTATTTAACGCATGAACTGGAACGTATACAGAAGAGGGCGTTAGCAATTATGTGTCCCGGTCTTGATTACAACGAAGCACTTACTCGCATGGATTTAGTCTCGTTAAATGAACATCACCGTAACTTATGTAATTCCCTTTTCAATGACATTCTTAATGATAAGAGTCACAGGCTGCGTTATTTACTCCCACCATTACATCAACCCACCAGGTACACTTTAAGACACACAAGAACCTTTGATGTTCCTAAAGTGAAAACTAACCGAGCTAAGAACACTTTTATTATATCGTCAAGTCTTAACTTTGATACAATTTAGCCAATTTTATATCTCACAGTCTTGCTTGTATAAAATGTTTTTTATATTTTATCAAATTTCACCATAACTATTTAATCAATGATGTGTTTGTGGTAGCTTGGTAATTATGTTTTTAATACGCACGCTCTCAAGCTGTTCTCTGAGAAAAACTTTCTGAGTCCCTGACGGGAATCGAACCCGTAACCTTCTGATCGCCGGTGAGACGCTCTAACCATTGAGCTACAAAGACTCAGATGGTGAGCGATAGTTAAATTTGTGTACTGGTTCGTATAGATGGTAGACATATGTACTGCCAGTCTGCTAGTCTCGATATGTCGTCTATTTTTATGTTAATCAATGATGTGTTTGTGGTAGCTTGGTAATTACGAACCAGTACACAAATTTAACCTTCGCTCACCATCTGAGTCTTTGTAGCTCAATGGTTAGAGCGTTTCACCGGCGATCAGAAGGTTACGGGTTCGATTCCCGTCAGGGACTCAGAAAGTTTTTCTGAGAGAACAGCTTGAGAGCGTGCGTATTAAAAACATAACTATTTAAGTTTGTATGTACATTCGTATTTTGATATTTATTTATATTGTATTTAATAGGCAATTCAGCCTTCTGGCTGCTATGTATTATTAATAAAGCATCTATCTATCTATCTATTTATCTATCTATCTATCTATTTATCTATCTATCTATCTATCTATCTATTTATCTATCTATCTATCTATTTATCTATCTATCTATCTATCTATCTATCTATATGATGCCGGGAATAGACCACTTGCATACGTTCTTCTGCTGGAGTAAACAGACTTATAAACAAAAGAATGTGTATAAATTTCTCGGTCTGTTGAACGTCAGAGCTTTGAAGTTGTCCGCCAAATGACTGTTTTGACATGAGTGCAAGAGGTCTGTTAAGATTCAGCGAAGTAAACAAAGCTATCTGACAAGTTTACAGCGGCAAATATGCAAAGTCAATCTGATATCTTAAGATAGTGAGATAGTCATCTTAGTCGGCTGACGTATTTGACTTACCCTAAATCCCCAACTGGAACCCATCTCACTAGTGGAAAAATATCTCAGTGGTAAACAGCCACAGACCAATGCTGATGTTGTTGCGGCGAGACACAGCTCTGGAAGATATTTACCCAAACGATGTCGTTGCAGAAAAAGTCTTCGTACATGTAAATCATGTTGCGTATGTAAAAAAGCTGTATGCTCGAACAGTCAATTACAAAATGAATAGCGTTTTCTCGTGCGTGTTTTATTACTTAGGAGAAAATTTAAAGTGCGTATAAAGTCCATCAGGTGAAGCAAATTTGTTCCTTATACATGTAGAGACACACGAGGGAAATGCTCTACGGCAGTTCTTTCCTAAAGTATGAAAAATCCATCTCTAACATCTTCGATAAGCTGGTAGACAATTTAGCTTGTGAGTTAGAGCGAGATTGTCGGAATTTTGATTGTTCTCGCATTTCAGTTCCTCGTTCTGTTTCTTCAAGTCGGAGACTAAATCGACAGTGCTTGTCTTCTCGGTGTTTTTATTAATTTTTAGTTCGTAATTAATATCTTCTAGGAAGCCCAAAATATCAACTGTCTTGTGTTCGAAAGAAATGTCAGTAATATCTGCGACAAAATCTGTGGCTTCGGCAACGTTAACTAAGTCTAATTTGCCTATTTTCAACCTAAACGTTTGACTGTCATGTTGTAGGTACACCAGGGAGAAAAAAAAAACTTTCACGAAGCTTTTTTACGACAAAGGACATACATACAAATGGTGAAAATGTGGTGGGGCCGCATTGGTGGCCCAGACTCATTTCATGCTGATTCAACGTAGAAATCGGAGGCTGAGTTCTTACCTGAACTTGAAGATCCATTCAGTACTTTGTTGCTATTTTCTGCCTTCTCCGTAATAAACAGACCAATAAATACACAACACACCACACTCAGAACAACTATTACTGAAATTAGAATGATGTTTGAAGTTGAGCAGCTTCTTTTAGGAATGCTTGGTGTGTCTGTGGAGCACTCCAACTTTCTAAACCGCAAAAGGTCTCTGTCGTCAATGACATCACAATAAATAACCTCTTCTGGTGCAGACGTCGCCATATAGAAAATCCCAGATACCTTGATAAATTTCTTGAAAACGCGTTTCAGTTGGCGATGTGCGCTCTCGATTGTCAAGGTTGTTCGTGTATTTTGATCTAAAACACTTGTTAATAATTCATCAAGAAAGCACAAAAGAAACTGGCTTCCGATTAGTATGCTGTAAATCGAATTCAGAATACTAATTAGGATCACGAACTTTTCCTTCGATTTTCCATATTAAAATTTCCTGAAATTTCGAAATAACCGTTAAACAAGGTGATAAAAGTTTTATTCAAGATATATTTGCTACTTAAGACAAACACAAAATAAAACAAATTCCGAAAAATAAAGACATCTTGGAAAAACTCAAGATATGAGTCAAAACAAGACGAGTATATGAGACTGTAATATTTCGACTTTATTACAAAGTCATCATCAGACAGAATGATATACAAAACAAGCCAAGGTAATGTATAAACAGTGTGAACAACAGAAGTGATTGGTAAATTTCTTTCCTCTTTGTTAAATCCGCTAACCGTTAATGAATTTTCGCTCTCTGACTCTCTTGATGCTGTCACTCACATTAAAAACATTCCTAAGCAATTGTTTGTAGAAGGTTACCAGTTTGTTTCTTTTGATGTTTAATCCCTATTTACTAATGTGCCACTTTCTCGAACGGTTGATATTATTTTAGATCGCATTTATAATGATAACTTAATCAGCACCACTCTAAAGAAACGCACTTTGAAAGTTGTACGAGCAAACAGACAGTGTTTCATGGGATCGTCACTTGGACCCGTCTTAGCCAACATAATACTTACCGAATTTGAACGCGTTATTTCTGATCACATCACCAGTGGTACTCTCCAATTTCATAAACGATACGTAGATGATACTCTCGTGCTAATCAAACCTTCCAATATTCCGATGGTTCTAGCTAAGTTTAATGAATTTCTTACTAACCTAAAGTTTACCGTAGATACATTTCCTGATGGCGTGCAGTTATTCATTTTTTGGATGTTAAAATCTCAGTTGATGGCACTGACATTTATCGCAAGGACACGCACATCGACTGCTGTAAGTTCCCAGTGCAGCGCCGCCAGGTTTCTGCCCAGTAGTTAGGTGAGATACTTCATGTAAATATGTAAAAATAGCTTAGAAGACGTCACAATGATTCATTGTAATATAATAACATAATTGATTGGGGTAAAAATATAAAATAAGGGTGGTCAGGTTGTGGCGAGACGAGGAGGTCTAAACTCACGACCGTAAAATAATCTTTCGAATAAAATAAAATGAATGGAATACAGTCCCTTGAGCGTTGATTTGTGTACGAGTAAACCAGTGTGGCGGAGACCTTGACAAGTTCCGCAACACCGGCCAATGTACCCACTTCTCCGGTTTTGAACCTTTTTCCCGTAAAACTGCATGGATTAAATCGCTTTTTGATCGCGCATTTAAAATTTGTAGCACCAAAAAGCTTCTTGACAGCCAAATAGATACTCTCAAATCTTTTATGTCATGGAACGGTTACCCTATTGGTATCAGGAATTTTCTGATTAATAAGCTAAAACTAAAATACAGTCGAACCCCTAATAGCGGACACCTCTTTTAAGCGGACACCCCTTTTAAACGGACACCAAACTCAGGTCCCAATCATTTCTTTTATAAAATACTAATAATATAACCTCTATTAGGCGGACACCTCTCTTTAGCGGAAGCGGACACCTCACAGGTGGTCCCAATGAACAAATCAACCCCTTTTAAGCGGACAGACAACAGATGGCCCAATATTTTATAGCAACAACAGTAAATATTCAGTAATTTACACATCTATATCTGCTTAATGTTCAGTACTGTTCCGTAGTAATATTCAAGATACATAATACAGCATGCATGAACTAATTTTCTACATCAAATTTTTCGTTCTTTAATTTGTCCTTTAGCCAGTTACACGAAAAATTGTCTCCTTGAAATGTGTACTGGCAGGGGACTTCCACACCATAACCAGCCCCTCTGTTGACATGTTTACCCGTGATTGCAACAGTTCCACAGTTTGTTGCGCGCTTTAAAAATTTTGTAACCCACAGTGCCATCAACTTAGGGATATGACCAATAATCTCGTTGCTATCCGACATTTCATTTGGGTGAATAGAAGAATTTATCGACAGGACTTCATCGGATGGCTGTGAAGAGTTTAATTTTTGCCTTTCGCGAACAACAGCGACTGCATTTTTATCGTCCTTGTTGTTTGGTTCTCGCTTGAGACGGTGTTCATCACCTATTTTAGCTTTCCATATATCAAAATAAACGTGATAACCACGAACAAATGATTTCACTCGTACGACATCCATTGACAATGCTTTTTTTCTGCAAACAATTGCTCGCCGACAGGCCTGCAGAGGAGGCTATTGCCAGATGTTGGCAAAGCTCTTAAAAGCACCGACGTAGGTGTATTTGTGTCACATAATGTGGACAGTTGTATCTTTTTAGCTTAATTTATTTTCTAAAAGCATGGCAATGAAGTGCCAAAGGGTATTGCGTTCTCGCAGGCTTCGGAGCATAAAATTTTACAACATACAAAATTGTGTATGTTTTATTATAACAGCCCACAATTCAAACTACCAAAAGTTTGGCCATATTGTAACTGTCAACAGCATTAAGCCATTTCCTAATTAGGCTAAACCTTTGCGAAAACAAAAATCAAAACACTCATTTAAAGGGAAGCCAGGGGCTACGATTGTTCTACTATGGAAAATAAATGTATACAATGTGGCACTGATACAGCTTATACGTGCTTAACATGTAAAGTGGCAGTGTGCAAATAAGTCGGGAAAATGCTCTGTATTCGCACCCGAAACAGTGGAAGGCTGGAAAGCAGGGTATTGTGTCGGAAACTGCATGAAGTGTAACGACAATCTCCGGTTAAAAAATGATGAAACAAGAAGAAGCTTTGAAATAGTTTCTGTCAAAAACCCGACCTGTGGATCAAATCGTGGAGACGTGTCCGCTCGTAAAACAGAAACAGTTAAACCTAAGGCTAAGGCCACCTCCAAACGCCAGTATCTTGACTTATCGCAACGAGTTGAGCTTCTCGCATTCCACAAAAAAAACCCAACATTCGGCGTCAGAAAATTAACAGAAAAATTTGGCTGTGGTAAAACGCAGGTATCTTTGATTTTAAAGTCAGAAAAACAAATCTTGGCAGAATGGGAGAGCAACGAAGGTCGTCCTGGGAAAAAGAGGGGTCGCCTACAGAACTTTCTACATGTAAATGACTGTCTGTGGAAATGGTATGTTACTTGCCGTAACTCCAATATACCTGTCAGTGGACCGATGTTTCAGGAGGAGGCTCTCCTTATTGCTCAAAAACTAGGCGAGGACACTGTAAATTTTGCTGCGTCGAATAGATGGTTGGATAGATGGAAGAAACGTTACAATATAACGCAAATGAATGTGGCCGGTGAGGAAGGAGACGTGAACGAGGAAACTATGACCAGTTGGGCAGAGCGAGCTCGCGAATTAGTAAGAGGATATCAACCTGCAGACGTTTGGAATATGGATGAAACCGGCTTGTTTTGGAAAGCCCTTCCAGAGAAAAGTCTATCTAAAAGAGGAAAAAGATGTCGAGGCGGCAAAAAAGCGAAGCAACGGTTGACGTGGGCATTTTTTGTGAATGCTGGCGGCGGTAAAGAGCCTCCAATTGTTATTGGAAAGAGCGTGAAACCGCGGTGCTTTAAGAGCTTGAAAGATAAGAATCGGCCATACAGTTGTCATTATTTTGCCAATAAGAAAGCATGGATGACATCAGAAATATTCGAAGATATTGTTCATCAGCTCAACCGACGTATGAAACGCCAAAACCGCAAAATTATTCTGTTTATCGATAACGCTCCTTGTCATCCGCCATTACCTTCAGACCACTTCACCAACATCAAGCTCGCGTTTTTGCCAAAAAATACAACGTCTCGAAGCCAACCACTAGACGCCGGAATTATCAAGCAGTGGAAAGTAAAGACAAAGCGCATGTTATTGCGGTACGTGTGCAGCAAAGTTAATGGAAAATTGATGGCAAGTGAGATAACCAAATCTGTTCATATACTCATGTCGATACAATGGGGGGAAAAGGCTTGGGATGAAATAAGCGAGGAGACCATCAAGAAGTGCTTCCTGAAAGTTGGTCTTTTCCCAGAGGAAATCGGTGCAACAGATGAGGACGATGATCCTTTCGCTGGTGAAGAGATGCAAAGTCTCGAAGAGTTATGCACCATGCTTAACATGCCAGACTATATATCAGCTCAAGAATTTTTGGATGCTGAAGACGAGCTTACAACTTGTGAAGAACTAATCAACAGTGACGTACCAACCTGGCGGGACGATGTTAGAGCCTCGATTATTCAGGAAATACTACACGAGAGCAGCGAGCCACAAACCAAACAGCAGAAAGATATGTGCGAGGTCGTTGATGACGACAACGAAGACAATGACTTTGACTGCAATCTTCGCGAACCAGTCATTACGTCTACATTCGAAGCCCTCAGAACTGCCAAGCAACTGGCAGAGTTTGCAGAATTCCGTGGTCATGAAGACCTCTCTAACGCTATGTTAAATGTAACCGACATTTTGAGAGACTATCGTCTGCGAGAGCCTCGAAAGCAAACATTTATTGATTCCTTCTTCAAATGACTGTAAGAGACGCTCAATAAATTTTGAGTAATTGAACATCATTTTTAGCTTAGACACTTTGTTATGTTTTATGTTGTAAACTATCGCGGGAGACTCAAAAGCAAACGTTTATAGATTTTTTTCCAAATTACTGAACTAAGAAACGCCAAATATTAGTAGTGATTAATTACAATAATTCTGAACGTGGACATTTAGTAGGCTTTATATTATATACTGTTTGATACTTAAATCACACGAAAAATTGCCCCCTGTTGTGTTTTCTGCAAAACCTCTTTTAAGCGGACACCCCTTTTAAGCGGACATCTAAGCGAGGTCCCGAAGGTGTCCGCTTAATAGGGGTTCGACTGTACAAACGTTCTCCTTCGACAACCATTGCGGCTTCGGATGCTGATTTGCCAAGGGTCTGGGTTCGTCTCCCATACCTTGGTAAACGCGGCGAAAATTTAGTTAAATCTTGTTATGTACAGAATCCTATTAAATTCATTATCGTTTATGACACTAAAAAAGTATCTTATTTTTGTTCCCACAAGGACAAAGTTCCGGAGTTATCTCGTAGTAATATCATTTATGAAATCACTTGTCCAGGATGCATGAAAACTTATATTGGCAAAACCGATAGATGCATTTACAAACGTCTGACAGAACACTCTACTCAACTTAACACCATTGCTATGGCACAACACCTCACTGAATGTGAACACGCACAGTTTCTTGCCAACTTACAGGGTCAATACGATCGACTTAATAACCTCCCCTCCTTTTCGAAATCATCTAACTTTATCAAAACTTTAATCTTTAATAACTATAATATTCTTTACTCGAGTAAATCTACTAACACCAATAAACTCTTGTTGATTGAAGCTCTCCATATTAAATTTAATAAGCCTGAAATCAACTCCGGACTGAAAGCTTCAAAAGAGCTCACATTTTTCAACTAAGCGGCCTCGCACTTTTATATTTCCGACCTCCTACTTTATACGTTGTTCTCACTCCGACTCCTTTCTTTTCTTTACTTTCTTTGTGTTCTTTCGTTTGTCAACTTAATGGCTTACGATTATTCTATCAGTTTGTCGACCTTTGGCATCTGATACTCACCTGTCTCAGTCATCTTACGTCATCTTACACATAAGTATTGTCGGGTCAGTTGTTATTAATGACTTTTGTCTTGTAAATAGCTTTCTCTCGAGTTAATAAATAATTAGCAATGCGTTCTATCGTGTTAATATCTCAGGTATAGGATTCCTCACTTCCGTTGTTCACACTGTATATATAGACCTTGGCTTGTTTTGTATATCATTCTGTCTGATGATGACTTTGTAATAAAGTCGAAATATTACAGTCTCATATACTCGTCTTGTTTTGGCTCATATCTTGAGTTTTTCCAAGATGTTTTTATTTTTCGGAATTTGTTTTATTTTATACTTTTTTAAATTGTCGGCTGGTCGAGGTTTTGAGACAACTACACAAAAGCAAGACAGATCTGAAGGACAGAATAACAACAGGAAGTTCTATTGTCAACATAACACGAGTCAGACCCTTCATCATATTCCTAACACACGGCAATTTAATTAACAAATTAAACGAGATAATACCTTAAGTCAATGTGAAAGGCCAATCAGATTCTTCGACCATATGGCATCAAAGTTGCGCACAGACCAATGGCAACCTTGCAAAGTGTCCTGACCAAAATAAGACCCAACACCAGCTGAGCGTAAGAGAGGAGCCATCTACAAGATAAATTGTTCGGAGTGCCAAGCCAGCTATATCGGTGAAACAAATCGAAATCTGAGTACCAGGATAAAAGAACACAAGAGATGCCGACTTTCAAGGGACAGGACCAACAACATAGCTGTCCATCATATACAAACTGAACACAGTACAGGGGTGGATCTAGGAAGTTATGTGACTAGTTTCCAGGTACCAAAGATGCTATGGGGAGATGGGGACTAGAGGCTGCTCTGCTTGAAAATTTTCAAAATTTAAGCTTTCTCCAAACTGTACTTTTTTTTTCATTGAGATTATGTGACTGAAAATTTTAAAAGTTACATATTTCATTTGTTTTTAATGTTTTCCTATTGTCATTGAAAGAAATTTTGAAATTATTACAAATACTGTACATTGCATTGTAATCTGGTGCAAATGAGTTGAAGAGTTAAGACCAATTACAGGGTCCATTAAATAAAAAGCCATTTAGTAAAAAGCTGCATGGCATACAAGTGATAAAAGTAGTCTGTCACAAACATAGTAGTACACTGACAGGCTATACTGCCTATACATTATTGCATCGACTATTGTACAGGTATGTGACTTGCTTGTCTCACTTTAAGTCCTTATTTACCTGATAAACAACCCATTAAGGAGCTGTATCCCCTTTGCCAAATAAAATTGTCTGGAGTTAGCCAGAATGAAATTCTAATGTGTATCCTTGCACCATTATAGGTTAGAACCTCATAAAATATGTTGGTACTAAATAAAGGTTTTGCTCAAGGTAAATATTTGAAAAATTGGTTTTCCTTGACAAAATATAAATACTTGGTCACATGCCTTCATTGAATACATTAAATATTAAAACATCCAACCCCATAATATCAGAATGGCTTACATCAGGAAGGTTGATTGGCTAAAAATTGTTTTGGTCCAGCATAAAAATCATCTTACTCTGACAGCAAACTAGCAGGCAAGATGGCTATTATGGTAAGTTCAAAATTATGTCCCTCCAGAAGTAGAATGAGAAGTAAGAGGATTATCAAGATTTCTTAACTTAGCAGCATATGATTTGCCCTTTTTATGATACATTTGATATAAGGACTGGGACTAGTCCCGAGAGGATTCAAAATCACAAAGAAATACGCCCTTGAGTACACAAAGAAGAGATGATTGTGTAAACAACGCCCAGCTAACGTCGAAAGAAAAAAAATTGTAAAATATACGAGCATTACAGGAGGAGAGTCGACCAGAATTGTAAGTTATCCTTTGTAGAACGAATAGTATAGATGTAATAATATGTTTGGTTACGAATTGTTCTTTTACTGTTATAGTTTGACTTTCCTGTGCAAAAATTAAACTCTTCCATTTCCTGTATCAAATTAACAATTAGGTTGGCGGAGAAATACAAAATTATTTTAGTCCAGCAGCAAAATTGAAGGCAGGAAGTTTAATCCATTCATGGTAATCTTAGTGCTGGTGAAGGTTAACAAGCACGAAGATTATCAAACCCGAAATCAGCTCGGTCGAACACCAGAATGGCCAACAGGAATGTTAAGAAATTCAAAAATTATCTTAGTCAATCGTCACATTGACAGGTAGGCGGCAAATCCAAAATTAGCAGTCGTCCACAACGTAAATGATGCTCCTAATTACCTACTGAGCTAATTGGCACTCTTCCCAAACTCACGTCCAAAACATGGTCGACAAAACACTCTGAACTTTCATAGCTTTCCGCATGGCTTCAGGCTGGCGTTTGATGAAATATGCGCGGCTCGGCGCACGGTGGGTCTGCTTTTCCGATGTTATGGATAAATGTAATTTTCATGGAGCTTAAAACCGATTCATCGCTTGATAAACAAGTCCAATTCCTAAAGTAAACAGTCGTCCATACCACAAATGTGCTATCTCTGCGACGCCATGTCTATTTATATTTTTCCACTAGTTCACTCTAATTGGGATTTAGGCTATTAGCCAATAGAAGGCAGTTTTGACTAGTTCACTGTAATTGCCTGGGCGGGTTTGACTAGTTCACTCTAATTGAATTATTAGAATCAGCTAATCATAGTAAAATTTGACTAGTTTCCCCACGAAACCAGTGGTTTCCGTGTCATTGAACGCTTTACATACGCACATTCCTCTCCTGAGAGCAGAATTAACGCACTAGAGTATTTTAGCAGGGTAAATATGTCGTGCGAAAACAAAAATATCATTTTAATATTCCATGCAATAAAAAATCCAATCAACATTTTTCATTCTTTCGAAAAGTTGACTAGTTTCCGGAAACTAGTTGAATTGTCTAGATCCACCCAGCAGTACTGATTGGCACAACGTTACCGGTCTAGCGCATACAGCAAATTATTTTCAATGAGTTTTTTTGGAAAGTTGGTCCACCAATGCAGAAAAGAATTTCATTGACATTTGCCACAAACTACCCGCCATGCACTTATTCGAGACTTGTTGCGAACGAAGGACAAACCAGACGGGAGGGGAACACTACGCAAATAGTCACTTCCACAGAATGCCCACGTCAACTTGACGTTCACGTCAATTGATTTTTCAACGTTCCTGAAGATGGTTTCCTAGTAGAGAGCCGAAACGTCGGACAAACAAACAGTTATAAGTGTATTTTTAAAGTTTGATAAATGTGGATGAACAAACAAAGAATGAACGATCGCAGCTTTTCCAGATTCAAACCATTCAATCAATAGTTGTAAGAGAGTCTGCTGATGTGATTCTGATTTATACTTGAGTCGATGGATTCTTTCACCAGTCGGGTGGTTAATTAGAGTCCGTGGTCTAAAACCCTTTATCGTTCCAGTTAAAAGTGGGGTTATGTTCTCAGCAATGGTCTGCAATTTCATATTGTTTAGTATGTCCGTTTGGTACTGCTCGCTCATATTCCTTTGTCCTGTGTTCAAGAGAGCGTTTCGTTCCTCCAGTGTACGTCGCTTCGCAGTTATTGCATTTCAATCCATAACTTTGCCTTGAAACGCAACCGGTGGTGCCACGGCGTATACGTTGATTGGAAAACTTGGACAATCACTGCAGAATGATTGCTTTAAAACTAAGGATTGGTGTCACTAACTGGTGCTTTTGGGGGACTTACTGGTGTCCACACTTGCTCATAAAAAATGCTAGCGGAGATGATGTATTCTTCCCTAAATTATCGCCGACTAGCAACTTTAAGAGGGACAAGAAAGATAAGAAAGATTATCATGAAAAAAATTCTGTTCATGTACCTATTCTGAAATAGAATTGAAACACTGCACATCCTCTCATGGATAGCGTTAAGTTGTCGCGAGAATATCTCGTGCACTTCGGTTGGATAAAAAACTCGCCTCCAATCCTTGTGGACTCGATAGCTCAACAGCTAGAGCGGCGGACAGGTATCCCGGAGGTGCGAGCTCAAATTCCGCTCGAGTCAACATTCTTCAGTTGACATCGACAGCGTTAGATCATCATGAAAAAAATTTCTGTTCGTGTATCTGAGGATGATTCTGAAAAAGAACGATAAGTTAGGTCATGTCACCGCTGCCGTGGCCGGTTACATATTTAGATACGAACGGACTTAACGTAGTCACCGTTTTACCCCCCTGTACGGTAGAGGGCCAAGATCGTCTCGCATAGGCTTTGACACAAATATCCGGATATTTTTTGAGATATTTAGAAGTTTTGGAGATATTTAGAAAATTTTAAGATATTTAGAAAATTTTGGGATATTTAGAAAAATTTATAGCTTTTTTGGCTGTTTTCCAGCTTTTCCTCGCTATTTTCTTGACCGAATACTCAGTTCTATCATTCTATGCTAGAAATAATCCAGTTCAGCGGTTTCCCACTTGAATAATGTATTCCATATCACTAGACACTAGCAGCCATTTGTCAAAATGGCGGATGCTGGAAACAATGAGCCTGAACCTTCTTCAGGCTCTGGGTCTACTCCTTCTACTACTGCAAATCCTTCAATACCTGAAATACGTAGAGAAAGAGAAGTAGTTTCCTTGCTGGACCGGCTGAGATCGCCAGCTGCAAGTGAGTTCTCAAGAAAAAGAAAGCTTTCCGTCAACACACCTGGAAATCGTCGATCGCAGACCAGTGTGTCAAGAAAGGCAAATGAGCCTATCAAAGTTTCTACAAGTCAAAGAGTGCAAGTGTTTAAAGAAGAGTCTTTAAGTGTTAGCAGGAATGGTGCATTGTTCTGCCAACCTTGCCGGGAAGAGTTATCCCTGAAGAAACAGAATATAGCCGTGCACGTGTCAAGCAAGAAGCACAAGGCCAACAAGGAGAAGATGGAAAAAACTACAAAGAAGGAAAGGCATATTGCTGATGCCATAGCTAAGTATGATGAGGCACACCACCCTAAAAGTGAGACACTTCCCACTAGCACAAGAGTTTTTTGAGTAAAAGTTCTGCAAGCATTTCTGAAGAGTGGAACACCATTAAATAGGATGAAATATTTCAGAGATCTATTTGAAGAAGCAGGCTTCCCTTTGACATCTTCTACCCACATGAGCCAATTGATCCCTTTTGTGTTGGAAGAGGAATATAAATCAATATCCAAGGAAATACTGGGTAAGGAACTTTCTATCATATTTGATAGAACAACTCGAGATGGTGAAGCCCTAGCTGTTCTGACTCGTTTTGTGCAAGACTGGGAGGTGAAAGTTAGGCTTGTGAGGTTTCAACTTGTAAAAAGTTCAGTTAACGGCGACGAGTTAGCTCGCATTATAATTGAGGTACTCCATCGAAAGCTGAATGTTCCTCAAGGCTGCGTCTTAGCAGCAATGAAGGACAGAGCGCCAGTCAACACCAAGGCGTTACAAACGGTGCCTGTGTTGTACCCAGAAATGCTTGATGTTGGGTGCATCTCCCACTTTCTAGACCGGGTGGGAACCAAATGCAACACTCCAGTTCTCAAGCAGTTCATGACGACGTAGAATCTCATATTTACTACAAGTATGAAGGGAAGAAGAGTATGGAAAGAGGTATCCGGGAAAGCCATGCCACGGTACAATGCGACAAGATGATGGAGCTACTGGGAGTGTCCTAAAGCTGTGTTTGAGGAGTGGAGGCATATCACTACATTTTTAGAGAGCAACGAGGAGTTTGCTTACACATCAAGGCAACGACTTTCCCAGATTTTGATGCAGAATGCAGTACGGTTGAGAGTCGAGCTAGCATCGCTCATGGACTGGAGAAGTTTGTTAAGGCAACCTACACTCTAGAGGGGGATATTCACTTGATATTTATCGCCTTTCAGAAGCTTGAAGAGCTCCGAGCTCTTATTCACGCGCACAATTTCCCAGTTATCCTAGGTGTGGTTCAAGAACTGTTTCCTCTGAAAATTGGCGACCAGCAAAGATGGTACCAGTATGGCCTAAGGGACTGTGTGACGCCTGCCTTTCTGTATTTTCTGAACACTTTGGCGAATGACTTGGTAGTCTCCCGCACTATGAAAGTGTTCCGTGCTGCATAGCTTTTCAGTCCACGAGCAGTCAAGGTATCTCGACCCACAGCTGCCGACCTCGAAAGGATCAGAGATGTGCCTTTTTGAACACCAATGATGTAATCCAGTCACTACAAGATGAGCTCCCCACTTACCTTGTCAAAGCTGCGGAGATTAATGATGCCTTTGATATCCTTTCTGACTCCATGCGATGGTGGAAAGACGTCTCCCCTGACCTCCCATCATGGTCTTCAGCAGTACAGAAAGTGGTACTGGTACAGCCATCATCTGCAGCAGCGGAGAGGGTCTTTTCACTACTCGTGACGATGTTTGGAGACCAGCTGCATGATACCTTGGAGGACTATGTAGAGGCTGCTCTTATGCTTCGAGTTAACGATCGTTAGTGCCTTGTATCAGCTTAACGACTACTTCATGACCATGGTTGATATTCGTCTAAACATAGAAACTTTGCCACCTTTAGAGCTACAAGAGTTTTATTTTTTTACGCCAATTTACGGTCACATAGTTCAAAGTCGGTATAGGATGTTTCCGCCTTTTGTTAAGTTTTCAGTCTCAGAGGTTTCTTCAGGTTGCATTTTATTCTCTTAAAGTGGAGCGGATATTTGTATTAATAGGAAGGTTACTCTGTCATAGTCATAGTCGTCATACACATGATAGACATACCAACTGTTTAACCCATTACTGAGAAAACATTACGCTTTGCATCCATGCTGTTTTGAAAGTTGCTTTATTTCCATGATACTAGTGTAGACAATCTCGGACATACTTTTCAGCTCCCGCTGGGGAAAATTTTGGCCTAAGGGGTTCAAAATTGGCTTATTTTTAAAACAAAAATACGAGATATTTCGAGATATTTAGAGGATTTTTCGAGATATTTAGAAAATTTTTTGGGATATTTAGACATTTTTTGGAGAATTTCCGGAAAGATATCTAGGCGATTTTACGTGATATTTGTGTCAAGACCTAAGTGTATCGATGAGTAAACCGATTGTGCGAAATCATATTTCTAGTCCAAAGACTTGAACTATTATTTGCAGTCCAAGGACTGGAATAAACAGTTCAAGTCCTCCGCCCAGTACTTTCATGGTATTTCAAGTTCGCTCACGTGGTGCCATTCAGCGCACCTGATTGAATGATGTATTAATGAATTATTAATGAGCTTGAGAAAGTCATGCGAAGGATTGGAAGTGATGTACAAAATTTCCCTCCATGGGCAGCCATCTTGGCTTCACTTTTTGCCCGAGCAAATGACTGGGAGTTAGCATTCCAGATAAGGAACTCGAGTTCACTGACCTTGTATCAGTTGCGGGCTTGTGGTCTTTCGTTTGGTTTTCCATTTAAACTTCTCATTCAATTCTCAATTACAACTCCGTAATAACCCTTAAAAGATCGATTACTTTTTAGGTCAAATCACCTTGTACGCAATCGTGAGTGATATGAGCGTAGAATCCCTTGAAAAATGTCCCACATGAATGGCAGCGGGACTAATCTGCGAGTATATAAATAAAAGTAACCTACCTTTATTCTTAGAGCTTACGTGCTGGCGGATCGATATGCGTGTGACTCTGCAAAGATCCTGCTTCTGGGAACTTGCTGTTCTCTCAACAGGGTTGGGAGAGGAGCAGGGAAAAAATCTCCTTGTTTTTTCTTGTTTGACAGTTTTTTAAACAATGTTACAGCTAGCAAATTTAAAATTGATCGCTTCTTTAAAATCGTGGTAATTGAAGAACCAGGCGGGCATGTCAAGCGAACTATAGACCAGTGCCCAGCACATTGCAAGGAATAAAGGCATGACAAATTAGTAACTTAAGAATAATTTATTGAGGAACAGACACTAACGTTTCGTTTCAGCACGCAATATCATGAGAGTGAGACAATAGGGAGGATTATACCCACTATACGGTGGACTAACTTGGATTATACAGTATTACAATCAAAGAGACTAAAATTTGTTTGTCAAATTGATTGCTTGATTCGGTCAATATTTTTAGGCTAAAAAGCCGATGAACAAACGTGAGGTCGTATACGATCCGATATGTGGTCAAAGAGTTAAAAATGGAGCATTCTCAAAGGCTACTGATAGGAAACGATCGGTACGGGATGATCTATGACTGAAAATTCTCTTTCATACCATATCTCATTCTACGGGATTCATTATGCATTCTTCAACACTAGATCCAGGTTGCCACGATTTCGAAGCCATTGTAAATCAGATGATGCCAAGGGTAATAAAACCCAAGTCCCTCCCTTCGTGAGACTTGCCCAGGCTAGGTCGTCGATATAGAAGACAATGCCAACGAACGACGACGACCTACGTACAAATGATGACCCCAGCCACTCTCTTATGAGAAGTGGTGATAAAGTTTCGCCTTCCGTTAACCGTGCATTAATATAGTATTCTAAGGCGCGGGGGTCCAGTGTAGATAGCTTCGATAAAACAGCGGCGTTCTTCAGGTTATACACTATCTAAAAGATAGAAAAAAGCTTCTCGACGTTTCGAGCGAAGGCCCTTCGTCCGGAGATTAGTAGCGCTACTAATCTCTGGACGAAGGGCCTTCGCTCGAAACGTCGAGAAGCTTTTTTCTATCTTTTAGATAGTGTATAACCTGAAGAACGCCGTTAATATAGTATCCAAGTTGGAGGCCCTAGCGGAGTCTGTCAACCGACTTGACGGTGTTATAGTCTCCCACCCGGCTACTCCCTTCGATAACAAAGAAAGTTTACTAGACAATGACCCTGGTGAATTCGACCCATCTCTCTTTCTCTCTCAGTGGCGAGAGTAACCTGCCAACCAGCCGGAATGAATGTCTTTCCTCCACAGAACTTTTACCAGATGAAGACCTTTTCAACGAAGCTGAGGAGTGCAGCACTGATGTTTCTGCCGACTTAGCGAAATGGGTCGATACAGCTTGCACAAAGAAACCTGCTAAGGATAAATTTGTCAAGATCCAAGAGCTCTATCTTCGCCCAAGAAACTATTCACTACTTCTAGTTCTGAAAGTCAATCCAGAACTTTGGAAAGATTTGTCTGACACAGCCCGAGGACGAGAAATGGGGCTCCAAAATCTCCAACTGCTTATTGTGAAGAGCTTCAACCCAGTTCTTAACCTTGCAAACAAGGTAGTGCAAGCAAGATCGAACGAAACTGAGACTATTCCCATCGCGGATAAATAACAATCTGGGAATGGGAATGCCATCAATGAATTCTCGATGAAGCGAATTACCTGGCTGTTCGGAGACAAGTTACCACTGAGCATCCGAAACATCGCCCAGGTCAAACGTATGTCCTTGAAGGGGCATTTTTGACGAAACGTAGATCTAAGCGGCCAAACAGTTCGAGTAAAAAGTTCTGTCGCTCAAGTCCATCTTTCCACCGGTCGGACCGTCACCACCTACGCCCACATACCCATCCCCTACCTCACAAACATTGCCTTCTTTTGAGTCCGTTCATGAGAGACTGACGAAGGGAGGTGATCAAGGCTTTTATTACCCTTGGCATCATTTGCATTACAATGGCTTTCAAATCGTGACGACTTGGATCTAGTGTTGGAAAATACATAATGAATCTCTAGATTTTCCACATGGTATTCGGAGAACTGCAATTATACTGCAGGTAAGCGCCTTTGCATAATTTTTATTTTTTGGTATTTTTTTGTTATTAAAAAATCTATATAATTCTTTGTTATCTCAGAATTGGTAACAAATATTTGAGGGGTGCTATGATGAAGGTGTATAGTATTTACCAAGAGGTACAAAGTTTTTGTGATGAAGATTCAATGAATTACGAAACCGACGAAATAAACAAAGAAAATATGAACGAGTTCTGCAATCATTTCATCCTTATCTAGGTATTAGAACTCTGGCTACGCCACTTGTTATAACACCGAGGAACTGCCAGTCAATTGTATCGTTACGTGTTTACCCTCTGAAAATTATGTTGTTAACTTCCTTACTTAAATTTCCTATGGAAGACTGAGAAAGTAAGGATCGAATCAGCAAGGTTGCGGGTTCGGTCCCCCTCTGGAGCTCAGAAATCGTTTTTCTGAGGTTGGGGCTTGACGAACGTTCACCAATCATCTAATGTACACCTTTGTGTTTGGTAAACATCGGTCATGGTTGAAATTGGCCATCGCTATGAATGTCTCCTTTTTAAAGACCCATTTGGTTTGTGTATATTTTTGTTTGGTATAGTTTTGTTTGGTATAGTTTGTGAATTCTGTTTTCAACACTTGGAAACAATCAAATGGGTTAAGTTTCCACATTAAGACTGCAAATTAGTCATTGTAAATGAATATTCATATACATCCGTGCACGTAAATCCATGCTTTTTATCTTCAGTGTAATACATAAAATCTTCTCCGTACCAGATCCTCAGCTTGTCACCGTTCTTGAAGTATGTTGGATAACCAAAATCAGGGAAGACTAAGTCGGGAGATGAGGTGTATCCTCGCCGAGTCTACAATCCCGGCACCTCATAAAAAAGTGTGTTCACCACATTAAAAGAAAATAACTAAAGGCTAAGTAACTCGAAGACGTGTTCACCAATCTCGGAGGAACTCAATCGCTTTTTTCCAAAGAAAATCAAGTATTTTCTACATATCAGTCTGGGTTTCCAAAACGGCACTCCACAGAAACGGCAATAGTGTATTTAACTGATAAAGTAGTGGAACATCTGGAAAATCAGCGTATGTGTGAAACCATGTTTATGGACCTGAAGAAGGCCTTTGATTTGGTGAATCATAATTGTCCGCTACATAAACTTAAACATTACGGAGTAAAGGGTAAAGCGCTGACCTGGTTTAAAGATTACATCACTGCAAGGACACAAAAAGTAAAGTATATACTAAGCTATCTAGTAGCTATATATATAAGCTATCTAGTGTTATACATTAATAACCTACCGAACTGCATGACAAACCGTAACAGAAATATGTATGCAGATGATACATTATTTACTATGCAGCCAAGTCCAAAAAGGAAATTAAAATAACATTGCAAAATGATTACAAATAAGATCTCCGATTGGATGGAAGAAAATGAACTTTTGATAAATCATACTAAAACTAAAGCAATGTTAATTGGCTTAAGGCCAAGACTAAAAAACATCCAGACATTTGATATTGTCCTAGATGGACAGAAAGTTGAACGTGTCGTGAAATTTGAATATTTGGGCATTATCTTTGACCAACACATGACACGACAAGAACACGTGGAATCAACTGGGAAAAAAGTGGCCAAAAGAATAGGCTTTTTTGTCTCGAATTAGAAACTGTTTGGCATCAGAAGCAGCTAAAGGTGTTTATAACACCATGATACAATCAATATTCGACTACGCAGATACAAGCTGGGGAGCTTTGTCACAAACGTATAATAATGAATATGCAAAGACTTCAAAATAAAGCTGCATGTATTGTTCTTACAAGAAATCGTACAGAGAACTATTTCTCCTCGCTTAAATGACTGCGCCTTTTAGCTAGAACAATGATTCATCGATGTATTCTCATTTTTAAAATTTTAAGTGACAGTATTCCAGTTTATTTTGAAAATCATTTTATTAAAAATACCAATGTATATAATTTCAATACAAGATACAAAGAAAATTTTATATTACCCACAGTAAAAAGAGAATTTGGTAAGTGAACTTTTAGATTTTTAGGTGCAAAAGATTATAATGATCTACCGTCTGAAATCAAGAATGCTTCAACGCTAGCTAGTTTTAAAATCAGAATAAAACAATATTTTCTAAGTTATTTGCAATTCGCGAAAAATCATTCACAATATGGTAGGATCTCAAATGTAATATTTTTGTCTAAATTGTTAATATACTTTTAAATTTTGTATAATAGATACGATATATAGTATATTGTAATAATATTATTTATGTAACTATAGTTATAGCAGAGCCCCTCTGATACCAGCCTTGTCACTGAATGGGCTACCCAGCCTAAATAAAGTTATCAAATAAATCAAATCAAATTAAAACCATGCTAAGCCTGGTTTCTCCAGCTTCATATCCCAAGTTTGAACGGTAATGAGGATCATCATTTTACTTAACCACTCTTGCAAACCAGTTTCATTGCTCTAATAGAGTGATTTAAGTGTGATCTCCTTATGCTGATTCTGTCTTGCTCCAACGCGTCCCTGATCAATCTTTATCCAGTAACCTAAACGAACCAAAAAGAACGGACATACTATTCAAAGCATTCAACAGGTAATGCAAAGTTAAGAAGTTTTTGTAGGGATACACTTGTACAAGAATGTACAAACTCACGTTACTCCAATATATTCACCTGAAACGTCATGTTTTTCTCGTGTTCTTTTTACATGGTGAGTTAGAGCGTTGAGTGGAGCTTATTCTCCAAAATAAATCACCAAAGAAAACATGTACCCAGTGGCGTAGCTAGGATTTTTTCTTAGGGGGGGGGCAAGCATTCAAATTTTCCGACAAATCAATGTTTGGCGTGGTCGAATGTTTGTAAATGTGCGTGGTCGTATGTTTGTAGAAACAGCTACATATAGGCATAATCATAAGCCGCTGAACATGTTTACCATATATATTAGTATATTTACAGTATTGTTAATAATTGTGGCTAAAGGCCAAAAGGTAGTAAGTAATGAAGATTGTGGCAAATTGTTAAATTGTAAACTAGACTTCATGCATCATTGACCGTCCAGTACTTCTGGTGCTAAATATCTATCTTTGATATCATCCAGAATATTTTCTCCTAAGCTCAATATAAAGACATACAGCGACAAATTTTAAAATACTTCTGTGCGAATATCTGATAAAGGTGATAATTACAGTGATGCTTGTCTGCAGCTGGTAGACACTTGCACGCTAGACTTACCAACTTTGTATGACGAATTTAATTTCGCGAAGAACAGTTTGGTCTGATCAACCAAGATTTTGCCACAAGGTCAAGGTTCGTAAAGCAATTTCTAACGTATTTATCTTCACGGCATTATTCTATTCACCTGGGAGGTTCGGCCACAGAGGTATCTGCTTGTGTGGAGGGCTGGGGTTGATTTGCGGCTAAATTCTTGCGAAACCTGTTCGACTTTGTCACGTGCTAATTAAGCTTAACACGTGCACACTATCGTGTTTGTTTATCCCAGTTGAACGTAAGATAATCTCAGGTTTCGAGCCAAGCCTCAGGGTTTGCACTGACAGTATTTCGAAGAAAAGGAGCGAGCAATTTTGATTCACATGTGCTGTTTTTTAGTTCTGTTTTTCTTTATTTTGTTTTTTTTATGTATTTTATTAATTGCTCATTGTCTCATGCCGTTTATCGCACACGTGTATATATCATGGCGCCAAACATAAGGCAGTGATTCTGAGCAATACTTCGATGACGATAATTTGATAAGACGATAACTCGAGGAGCAAATTGCGGCATGACGAAATATCAGAAAACAGCGAAAATCTTAGACTTCTACCGGTCAGTCGAGCTGGAAATAGCGAGTTTATTACTGAGCTAACGAAGGTGGAAGACCAACTTATTAGAGAACTAGAAGAAGAGAAATATGACGTTCGCTGGGAGAGACAGAAACGATTATTTCGACTCATCGAGAGTAAAAAATCATGCTGAGGGAACTTGACGAAATGGTGAGTGCTAATGTACAACGGAGGACATCAAAAGGGAATTCGGAATGGTCTTCTTCAGGAACAGCGTACACAGGATTTTTGTAGGAAGGGGGCTAGAATTTTAACTGGGTCTCCTTTAGGAGTCTCTGGAGACACGCTCCTCCGGAAATATTTTATATTTCGTAGTCTCGACAAGGCCAATTCTAGCATTATAAATCGAGAGTCCTTGTAAACAACACACTGGTAAGTCGAAGGAAATCATTAACATTTCACGGTCGTCTGTCAGAAGTATCGTACCCTCTACGTCGTACGCTTTCAATTTCATCCACTTCTTAAATTTTTTTCGTGGACGCAAACGGAAATTGCTTTTGTGGTTGCTACGGGAGAGACTTAACTCATTCCCGGCGGGATATATGTTCTATCATTTTACTCTGGCTAACACCAGACGATTTTACTCGTCAAAGGGAGGCTCCGGCCGGCAAAGATTTAAGCCTTCTAAGCCCAGTCCCCCCAAGTGTGCCATTGTTCTTCAGATCCAAACCAAATTTAACAAACACCAGTCAACAAAGACAGTTCTACGGGTATGTCAACTACAGTTGAAATTCCACGAGAGTGCAACCAGAAATTTCGAAGGGCAGTGGTCGGATGTCAGTTTCAAGGAATCGTCGGGGTGACTTTGATCATTTCGGGTGAAATAGATGTACGTGGCCTTGGGAAATGAAGTTAAAAAGCTGTCAATAACATGGCACATAAGACTTCCCATAAACAGGGCAGGAGTTGCAACTCCCCTTTAATCCCTCCTCTCTAGTTGCACTCCTGTTCCATTTGTAAACAATCATGATGGGAAAATGCTTGGTTACGATACCAAGGCCAACCATTTCAACGTAACAAACTAGTTCAAACTTTTGCCGAAACTTATTTATCCCAAGATCAAAGGTGATGTTACCGAATATCATCCGTTTTGGAAAGCCATCGAATGCGCCGTTCATCACAATTCCAGTCTGCCGGCAAGAGACCATTTCATTTATTGAAATTTTCTGTCCTTTGGTTGAGGTCTTCGTGCCGTGCGCAATTACAGGGTGACATTTTACAGGGGTGGATCCAGGAATTCCCAAACGCAGGGACTAACGTCCCCGACATGGGGGCCAAACCAGAGAGGCCAGGACCACGCCTCCTTTATAATCTCCTTATCTGAAAGTCGAAAACATGTTATTTTTCGCAAGAATAATCGCAACAAATGACTAGAAACAGTTTACTTTTAGATTTTACAAGGAGGTAAGAGTCTATTATCTTTGTTGGCTAAATCAGTAACACGTACTAATAGTTTGTACAATATACTAATGTGTGATCATCAGTGAAAATTGTTAATTTCTCACCAACAACGAGCTTAGGTTCCCCTACGGAGGGGTTGTAGCTCCCTCTGTCTCCCCTCTGGCACCACCCCTGATATCTTATAACGACATTTGGTAAATCGTAGGCCATTATTTCGGCTTGTATGGAGGAATTTTATCCGACAGTATTATAGTGTAGATGGGGCTACATTCAGTGCTTGAGAATTTGTCTAGTCGGGGGAAAAGGGGGGAAAATGTAAAAAAAGACAACTAACAACAATAATTTGCCGGAGAATTGTCCCGGTGAAATGTGCCGGGGAAATTTACACGGGAGCAAACTACGTCCTACCTCCCGGCCGTTACGCCACCGCCATCATGGCGCTAGTGGCAGGGTACAACGTAATTCGCAAGGGCAACCTCCCTTTAATTTGCGGAAGGGAGTTTATTTCCCATACCGATCCCTCTCTCTCTCTCTCTCTCTCTCTCTCTCTCTCTCTCTCTCTCTCTCTCTCTGTTATACCGCTGGACGGTACCTTTAATTCAGAACTTTAACGTTGACTTTTGTATCAGGACATAATATCTTTTTACCATTAGAAAGCTCAGGCAATTTGTGTGTGACAGGAAGTACCACAGCAGTTCAGGACCTTTTTTAACTGTTATAGTGGGGGGCAAATGTCCCCCCAGTCCCTCTAGGTGGCACGAAAATAAGTAATAATAAAAATGCCTATAGACAAATTTGTTGAGTGCTTTCTTTCAAATACTGACAATAATCTGTGCTCTAGGTTTCCGTTTTGTAGATTGCAGAATGAGTCCAAGTAAAAAACGATTCTAGAGGGACAAATTTATCAATGAAGCCGAAGGTCCCTTTTGGAAAATGCCCCCCCGGCAAATTTCTTAAAAAAGGCCCTGCAGCAGTTTAACTTGACGTCAGAACGTCTGTGACGTGCGGCAAAAGCACTAACCTGCATCTAACAAGTAAATAAATGCGAAACCTGAAATAAACCTGTTAAATGCAGGTCAGCGGGTGGATGACGTAGAATTCAGGGTTTCTAAAGGGTTTCTATAGCTTCTAAACGGGTTCTCTCCGGAGCCTGCAATAAGGCAATAATTACTACATCGCCTCAGTTAAGAACTACCAAATGGATTCCCGTAATTGAATACTGCGATCCAAACGCGCGGGGTGTTGCGAGACTTGAGAAAAGCGTAAAAAAACACAAGCCGCAAGGCGAGTCACGTTATATTATAATCTTAAATATGTTTTCTAGCCTGAAAACAGGTTGTTTCGGGTGCAAATAGCCTGCGAGGAAGGAACTGATTATAAAGTAGAACAAGATAGAAGCCTTTTTGAAGCGGATTAAAGTAATTTAAGATGACACATGAGGGAAACACTGCATTGATCTGCATTCCTTTGGACATATTACAGTTTCGCAATTGACAGAAAAGTAGTGTAGCGATTCAAGTGGCACTTTTAAGTTTTTGGTGATTCAGCAAATTATCACAATCACCGACCTGAGAGATATCGCAATGGCTGAATCGACATCAAGACATTCGAGTACCATTGACCTTCGTACAACCCAAGCTATCTTGTATTAGAGGAAACGGGTATACTATCGTGGTTAACAGAAACTGTATGTATCCTGCTGGAGCTTTACAATAGCCAGGAAAACAACTTTTAGAAGGTAATCAGCAAGATAACTAGAGTGACTAGCACCGCACTAGAGCCCAGATTACCAGCTGTGAAGCTCGTTTATTCGTATTTTGGAATAAGAACAGTCAGAAAAAGTCCAAAAGAATGCATCCATAGAATCTTGGATCATTTATTTTTGTCCTCAATTAACGAATTTGCCCTAAATACGTAAACACTTCAATATATAGGCTTCATTATTATTATTATTATGTGTTACTTAGCCCAATATGTTTGACTAGGGGCCAACATAGTCCTCTAAAACAAGCTACATATAAAATACTTATAACAATCATAACAGACATCATAGATTATATAGCAGTCAATCCACTCTTTATATTTCATACTATTTTCTCAGCTCAATGCATTACAATACACTGCATTTTGGTTATAACCCAATTTACACTTTCATTTACACATTGGCCCACCATATCATGCTGGCTTTGCACATTTCCAAGACAGCCACTAAATAATTATTATTATTACTATTATTAATGTCATAATTAGCATTATTAATATCATTCTCATAACTACTATCAAGATAATCATTATCATAATTTTATCAGTTATTGTTGTTGCTATTATCAATATCATCATTACAATTATTATTAGTTTTAATATTGGAGGAGAGCTTGGATCTGGGAAATGGGGTTCACTTAGAGAATGTTGGAAAGTTTTGTTACCTGGGTGATATGCTGAATGGGGGTGGAGAAGTGAATTCTGCATCCATGGCAAGGGAACGTTGTGCATGGAGGAAGTTTAAGGAGTTATCAGGGATCTTGACAAGGAAGGAAGTGTCACTTAAGCTGAAGGGGAAGCTGTATGTGACATGTGTGAGGAGTGCTATGATATATGGAAGTGAAACGTGGGCCATGACGGCAGAGCAGAGTGGGAGATTGGAACGTACGGAGATGAGGATGGTGAGATGGATGGGTGGTGTATTGCTGAGGGGTAGAGTGCCAAGTGCAGAGCTGAGGGAAAGAATGGGGGATTGAGTCAGTGTCTGATGCCATGAAACAGAATAGGTTAAGATGGTTGGGACATGTGCTGTGGAAGGATGATGATCATTGGGTGAAAAAGATCATGTCGTTTGAGGTGGAAGGTAAGAGAGGACAGGGAAGGCCGAGGATGACATGGAGTCAGGTGGTGAAAAAGGACATGAGAGAGTGCAGGTTGAAAAGGGAAGATGCAAAGGATAGGGAGAGGTGGAGAAGGCTGCTGTGTAGAGCCACCAGCCAACCCCTGCATAAGCAGGGAAAACAGCCATAAAATGACTGTTGTTGTTGTTGTTGTTGTTGTTGTTGTTGAATTAGTTTTAATATTGTGACTGTGATTAAATGTATCATTATTACTATCATCATCATAATTATCATCATCTTGATAATCCCAGAACTTTTGGTGTCCAGCATTTTCTTTATATTCACTACAAATCCTGTTAAACGAGCCTTCTCAAATGTTGGCATCATATAGTCTTGTCTAGTCTTTTCTATCTGTTACTCCACAATTGAGCTTAGAATTCCAGGGGTATTAATGATGATCTGGGCCAGAATTGCTTTTATACAATTCCAATGTTGTTACCACCACTACCATTATTGTTATTGCTGTTATTATCATTATTGTTATTATATCTGGCATAACACACTGGTGTTTTCAGCAGAAATAATTCATATTTTCTCAAATTCAAAATCTCTCTGAAGCATCCTTGCAGCACACGGCATTGCACTCTTGTAAATCAGCTGCACATACCTTTGTATCTATCCCAATTCCCAATTAGCAGTTTCAGTGTTTTCCCTAATGCTGTAATAACTACAGGGATTATTATTACTATTACTATTACTATTACAGATAATTTTACTATTACTATTGCTATTACTGTTACTATTTTCAGAGATTTTATTAATATAATTTGGTTCAAATACTTTTGACAGATGGAATTATCTGTGCATGGATTCAGCTGGTAGGTGAAGTTGGGGTTGATGATCTCATAGCTGGAAGTAACTAAAACAATCCTATTCAATTTTTATATAAAAAAAAAAGTCTGTTGCTCCAATCTTTGGGGGCAGTGGATAAAATTCTCTTAAACACGGAGCGACGCTATAAAAGGGTAAGCTCCTCCCACATTTCTGGCTTCGTATGGCGGTTGCATGTTTCCAAATGGTGGACACTTTGAAGCGTGACTGAACTGGACAGCGTAGAGCTCCACAAGCGTGTCCTAGAGCCTAAAGCTTACGGAAATACTTTTAAAATGTGTTTTTAAAATACAGCTAAACAATATATAAAGCAATAAATGGCTGAACATGTCACATTTACTGATTTTTCTGGTTGTTATACGTCGTATTATAATCATTCGAGACATCCTGCGCATCTTCATTCACTTATAGTCATCCTACCCGCGTAGTGTTTGGGTACGATTCACATTTTATTACGTCCGCGATGCGTCATAGCCATCTGTATTCTTTTTGGCGCATACTTGAAGCTTGTAATATTATAAATATAAACAAAAACTGGCGCCACTTTCAAATTCATTTGTGGCAAATATGCTCGGTTGCTCTTATCCAACAGCTCGGACTTCTACCTCGGCGCAAAGCACAACTCCGCGTTCTGCAGGGCTTAGCAAGTATGATCGTAATAAAGTCTACTACCAGAAGAATAAAAGTGCAATTAAAGAGAGTAAGGCCTACTACGGCTTCAAAATGGAAATGAAACGCGATGAGGAAGGGCGCTTGGTAGAAGTACGTAAAAAGATCAACACTGTAGAATCAGTTACTGTCCAACGGAAAACCGGCAGGAAATGTTGAAGTGATGGAATTGCTCTTGGATTGTTGGCTCAGTCAAAACAGTTCAAATGGCCAACAGGCGGAAAATACTATCCAGGCAGCAACGTCGTAGGAATTAAATTCATCTCCTATATTCTCCTCAATTGAACGTGATATTCATCCACCGGAAATTAGTCTGAACTCAATTGACCAATAACATGCGACCTTTCCTTAATCATAATTGACAGGCTGAGAAACTCAGCCTCTTCTTATGCGATCGCTCCGTGTTTAAAACCAGACGTCTGCACAGAACAATCGAAATAAGTCGTCGTTCGTCGGAAAAATTCGTGGGTTCTGTATTTTTCACAAATTGTCGTAATTTCGCTGGCTTTCTCTCTCTAACGATCACGTTGTATTTGAAACGTTGATGTTTTGTCACTGGTCGAAAAAGTGGGAGGCGTTCAGAGGGAAATTAGGGGGAAAAAAAATCTTTCAGAGGAAATCGGCAAGTACGGTTGTTAGAAAAGCGAACGAATGATATCGAATGGCGTTGAATGGCGCTGAAATCTCGAGACACTCGCGAGAATTATCTATTTCGCGTGACCACGTTTGGAAAGATCATATCGCGTGCTAATATAGTTTCGTCCGCGACCAATCAACAAGCTTCGAAGACAAACGGAAAAGAAATAAACCAATCACGAGTCGTTGATAGGTTTGTGCGCTCTCTTTACAGGTACTCAAAGTGAGTGAGCTGTTGTTCACTTCTGACATTTTCTTCTGTTGTAGTGTGGTAGAAAGTGTGCTTTGTTTTCAGCAATTTTACCTTTAATCAGAAACATAATGTCTGAAGAAACCGCAAAACTCGAGCGTGATAACACCATGGTAGCCACCGCTAAGGTACTGAAGTCGGGCCTCGCTCAAGTGCTCGAGTTTCCTGGCTGTACTCTTGGCGTTTCGGTACTAAACTTCTTCCTCCGACAAATTTCTGTCTGCAGGAAGGAGAAGCATTTCTCGAAGCGAAAGGGAAGGTTCATGAAGATGCGAAGACGAGAGGTCAACAGAAAGAAATTGAGCAGATTACGACTAGTGAAGACAATGCCTCATTGAAGAGAACAACGACTATGGACGAGACTGCCAAAGTTTGTAGCTTTTCATACCACGAGTCATGTTCATATCGCTTCCTAATAAAGTTGTTAGAACAACTGTTGACATAGTAGATTGGTTTTGTTTTTCAGGAAGGGAAAGAGCTGTTGGACGGCGAGGAACTTGGGAAGACACGCTCGCAAACGAACAGCGAAAAGAACGGTGAAGAAACGAAAGCACCCGAGGAAAACGGGAAGGACAAAGACGAGGAACTCGAAGAAGAACCAGACAAGGAACAAAACGGAAACCATGCAGAAGAGGAGAAGTCCCCTCTCAAAAGAACTCGTACCATGGAAGACACGGTTAAGGTGTGTATTCAGTTTATGAACACTTTGGCCAGGATTTAATGAATTGTTTTACGGATTTTGTGGTTTAACTCGCCGCTTCGTTCTTACGACTTTTGGTCACGAAATGGTGAGAAGCAAACCGGGTGTTAAATACAGAGTCGCTTTCTCAATTTACCGATTTCTTTAGTTTTGACTTACTCGACGAAAAATGCTTGACAGCCTCGGGTTGTCCTCGCTTTTGCTAAGTACAGTAGCGGATCGAGGCTGCTTTATTTCAAAGAGAAAGAAGAAAGAGCAGAGTTTTGAAAAGGAACAGCTGGCGAGTAAAATAGTATTGTACTAAGAAGAGCGGTCCCCTTTGGCGCGCGTGAAACCGGATCTGGGCAAATTTCTCCCGAAAGGTCGATCGTTTCCTTTCTCGATTATCTTAGCTTTGCAGCGGCTATGAAGAAGTTGAGAAATCTTCTAGTTGTAAAGTGGCAGTATTTAAAGTTTTCAAGGGCGAAGAAATGATAGAATTCACTTTCCTGCACGAGTTGACAGGAGGTCTCGTTGGTACGGCCATGTGTTCTATTGTTTGTTGACGATTATGACCATCTTTCTTTGTGACCGCCGACCAGGCTAACCCCCCCCCGACGGTCGTGGATAATTTCTGTCATCTCACAGTTGATACTTCATCCCTAGAAACGGAATGACTTCTTGGTTTGGGCATGCACGAATTTTTACAAAACATCTCAGAAAAGTGCTTTTTGTTGCAAAAGTATAGACATACTAACTTGTTGGGTTCAAGCTTTCTAAATTTGTATTAAGCTGAATTAGTAGCTCCTAGTATTGTATTTTAGTGTAATTGTTGGTTGACCAGCTTCTAACACTGTCATACTCCAAATTTTAAAATCTTAATGGTAATGCTTTCTGTGGTTGGTTTATTGTGATAAATAGTTTTCACTGTTTGTTTACATTTGAAACAGATTGCAATCTGTTTACAGAGATTAAAATAACTCTTCAAGTATTAGGAAGGAAGACCTAAAATAGTATTAACAGGAAAACGTTGTCTATTCACCGGTTTCCTTTCTATGTTTCTCTTTTTTCCTTACGGTATAAATGAAAGCATAAGGTACTAGCAAATTAAATAATATTCACTGTATTTTGAATAAATCCTTGATGCTTGTAAGTGTATTGAATCATGTCATACATTTAATTGGCAAGTCAAAATCCATGCACATTTGGTGTTTCTCATTGATGGATACCCTGTATATGCTTTATATCCAGCTGAAAAGTATTTTGAAAAGGTGTTTGGTTTATTATGGCATCTGATATGAAGACAAAAATTCATAATTAATCAATCAACCCTGAAGATGTTACTGAAATAGAATTAACACACACTGCATCCTGAAAAAACTCTATGCTATTGTAGTGCACTGAGTGAAGCTAATGCTGTAAATAAGTGAGAAAGGGTTAATATTGGGTCTCGTTTTAGAATCAAACATGCAAATTTAGTATGAGTTGTTTGGGTATACTTTACTTTTAGTTTCCTGCCATTGATTCAAAGTTAAATGTATTTTTGTTCCACTTTATCTCAGATGTAAGTTTATATGGAACAAGTTACTGGCATCTTAGATTGTTATTTACCCCTTTAATGCCTGAAATCATTTCCTTTTTCTTTGTTGTGCAATTAATCCTTTTCTACTGGTGTCTGGTATTTCAGATTCTGGGCATTAATGGGTTACGTTTTGCTTTCTTGATGGTTCATCAATTCGTGATATTTTGAAGAAAGCAAGATACCAATAAAAGTTGGCAAACAGACCATAAAGTGTTGTCATTGGATTCTGTTGGCTTAGGTACTATTCTTTCAAGGGGCTGTTGGTTAAGGCTAGGCTATGAATTGTCAAAATGGTGGTATACTTTCCCAGCAATAGTCCCTGGTCCTGTACTCAAGTGCTTTCTTTCTTTTCAAACAGGAGGGTGAAGAGTACCTTAAGAAACAGAAAGTTGATGATGAAGGTGAACAAGAAGTTAAATCCTAGATTGGAACTTAAAGTTGGTTATCATCGCATTGTTCTTCAGTCTTTTATCAGCCTTCATCAAAACTTTTACTCTTGTGACCCAGTCATTAAAGTATTTGCCTCGCTGTTTTGTTTTTCGTACAATCTGAAAGCCTTACAATCAAGTTACTCTTTCTAATTATGCTGTTCAAGTGTATATATATCCAGAAGTTGCTCACCTGGACTGCTTCATACCATATGTGGTATACATTCATACCTTTAGTTCATATCACTGCACCCATGTTGAGGTTGTATGCTATATGTTGTATTCTGTCAAGATTTGATTGATATGTTGCATGCATGTTCATATATTTCACTTAACATCTTAGCTGACTGGATCTTAAAAGCATCATGATTCTAAGATGTTAAACCAGTGTTTGTATTGGACATGGCAATGTTTTTTACCATACAAATTCTGAGAAGGCTCTGTACTGTTTAAAGTTTCTGTTGTCTAATTTTGAAGCAGTCTTGCATGTGAGTAGATTTTAGTTACATACAAAAAGCATTTTTTTTAAACTTGTCATCTTACACTGATATGGTGCATGGAAAATCTGTTATACCGTTGTTGTTTTATAGAGGCTGGTTGTTTTATGTAAAAGTTTTATGCAGTAAACTTTCAATTTACTTTGTTAATCATTTTATTGATCTGTATCCATTCAAGAGCCTAGTGGGTATATAGCTACAGATTTTTTGTTGTTCTCGAGTGATTGGAAAGATCTGGTGAAAACTAGATAAACAAGAATTTAATTTTGGTTGCCAGTCCATCATGACTTTTTAGGAGTGTGTCCTAAAAAAACAGTTAAATGTTTAATCCTACTTAGAGGAAAGGCTGCAGTTCAGAATTTTACTCTGGCTAACACCATACAGTTTTACTCAACACAGGGATGAACTGTGGGTGTGAAATGACTAACAGGATTTTCATATTGACAACAGCTGCTTTGGAGATGCATGGCCAGTGCAATAATCCTCAATTTAATGATCTTTTGAATGTTAATATTTAATTTTTTTCCTATGTTCTTTTTTGATATTATTCAATTGCGTACATACTCAAATGTGTTTGAGATGCATTTCAGACAAATAAATCATGACAGTTCTTACAAAATGAAGATGAAAATGCCTAGGCTTTGCCAACGTGCACCTGCTTGTCTGGCCATATGTCAGCATGTCTTGACGTGTGAATTTTGATGTTCAATTATAAAGAATATCAAAGTGACCAGAGATGTGGGTAAAATTTGGAAAAAAACCTGATTGGTCACCAAGATTCAGTGCTTGAGATGGGCATGAAGATCTGATCTGTGTGATGAAAAGAGGTGTTTGAGCATTACTAAACATTCAAGGTTGCAGCCAGCAACCTTGTCCTTCATGATTGGCACCAGTCATGTTGAAAATAGTTAAAACTGCCAATGTCTGTTGGGAAATGGTAACTGGTTCATTAGTTCAAGGAATAATTCTAAATAAGTTGTCATTTTCATGATAAGCATCTCAACTTACACTCGAGTACCAGCTTTGTAAATTTGTCAACTTGCTCTCCTCCAGAAGTAGTATCAGGGGAACCGCTGAAATATTGTATGCAGTGCCAATGGAGATGTTGATCAAAAGTTTAATTGGATGTCAATATCTCAAGATCTTGACAAATCTGATCAACCATCAAGGTTCACTTGCTCAATAGGGCATGATCTGATCTGTGTGATGAAAAGAAATTGCTCCAGGACACGACCAAGTGTCAAATGTCATGCACATTAGCAATGTTATTAGTTTTAACTGGCATAAGTCATTAAAAAGAGCTAAAATCTGCAACTTCTGTAAGGAAATGCCAATCAGTTTATCAACTGAAGGAATAATTCTCATTAAATTGCTAAAAATGGTCACAAATTGACCTTTTGATGGGGTTTTGCCATGAGCATCTGCCCAGGCTTGCATACTAACTTTGACTTGTCAACTTGCATTCTCAACTAACCAGTATGTGGTGGTCTGAAATATAACATGCAATACCCGTGTAGTATTCAATAAAAGCATTGTAAGCACCAGCTCTGGATATGAGGCTAACGTTCCTCCTGGAGGCAACTCACCATGTGGAAATCGTAAAACTGGACAGGTACTGTGACAACCATAACCATTGAATGTCTGCATAGTGAAAGATGTTAATAGGTGATGGCCTGGGGGAATTCTATGTCTTGTAATTCCTTGTAAATCTTTTGCTAAATTGTTTCACACAAAGCGTTACATTGACTGGCACAGATTTAGAGACTGACAGTCCCTTTTAGGGGTTTGGAGGTGGAGGGTAGATGAGGCTAGTATGGCCTGAGGCTTAGTGTCAGGAAAATAGCCGGTTACTTTCATTCATCTGCTGAATACAGCTACCAAAACGCTTTTTCAAATCGTACTTGCGATTTTAGCATGAGCAATTTTCATCTTGATTTGGACAAAGTTTCACCGACATATCTGTTGCACTGGTAAGTTCCACGTTTTGGATTAATTTTTTATTTTGATCATTTCCCGGCATGACGCCTCCTCGTGACGAGTAAAATCGCCTGGCCTCAGCTAGAGTAAAACAATAGAAGACTGATCCTGCCGTTTAGAGTTCAAGGGTTTTGAGGACATTACTACAAAGTTTACAAAATTAAAGGTGAGAGAAAAGGAACTATCCGGTAACCGGTCGGGTATTTGTATACGATATGAGCTGGAGCTGGCCTAATAGCAAAAAGTCTCCGGTGTACCCCCAAAACCAGTGGCGGCGCGAGGGGATTCCCCTCCCCATTTCGATCTCCCCAAACTCGAACAGAAAGTGTAAGATTTGTATATGGTTGCTATGTACGCGTGGAAGACTCAATTTGGATGATAAAATAAGGGATATTACAGTGCTTTGGTTATTTTATAGAAATGTAGTATATATAGTGTATATATTCTATATATTGCGCCGAAAATTTGGCATATTTAGCTGGAGATTTTGCGCCCCTTAGAAATCCAGTCCCCCTTTGTTTGTCCCTCCCGGGCTAGGAATTCTGGCGCCATAGGCGTATGGGGCGGGGGGCAACTGCCCCCAAAAAAATTTGGAGAGGACCATTTGGAAATTTGGAAAGTAGTTGTTTCAACGTTATTTGGGGGAAAAGGGGGACTACAGCCCCCAGGTCCACCGGTTCCGTGGTACCTGTATGGGTAGTGCTATTGCCTGGTTATCAGGGGCAGCGCGAAGGGGGTGTGTCGAGGGGCATTTGTTCCTCACTGAGAAAAACTTTGCCACCCAAAAATCGTTATGATTATGCAAGGTTTACATAATTTGGTCACTTTTTATGCATGGAAATTTTGTTATGGTATTTCATCTAATCCATCGAGACTGAATATTCCGGAGGTTTTGTCCCCCTTACATACAAATTGCGTTACCCTTCCTTTGCACCCCTTGTCTAGGGCGTCTGGCGCCGCCACTGTAGGTAATGACTCAAAATGGTGGATTTGAGTGGAGGAACAGTTGAATAAATTCAGGTACATTCCAATGACGTTGGCCCTTTGCTCTCGATACTTTAATTACCTTTCCTCGTGTGTTCGCCTGTAGACAACCTTTTAACTTTGTGCTTTGTGTAAAACAATTCCTCGCGAGTTCAGTAGAGCATCTCGAATGACTTTCCTTTACAGATGACGAGATAATGGATGGACACATTTTAAATAAGGACAACCTAAATTCGTCATTCGTTAAACTTGCTAGTGGAGAATTTAAAGTCTAGTAATTAAATCGATGTTTTCAGTTTAGCCATTCCTCACCCTCCCCCCCATCCAAAACGATCTAATCCGACCAATTTGTCACATGGGAGGAGTAGCTCACTTCAACGCAGTTACGTAGTGCTTTAGCCCCTCCGTTGGGAGTGGGGGCGTTCTTTTGAATTGATCGGTTCATTCTTTGACATAAACCTTCAATTAATCAAAACGAGGATGGAATTCACTGCAAGTTTTTAAATTTTAACTTTACGGACCTTTGGCCACCAGCTTAGCCTCCGTTCTTGTTAGGCCATGGCCTCATCAATGCCAGCCAACGCAAGTCGATGCAACTTCTCTTACACCGGCCAGTACTCTGTACTAGCCAAGGTATAGAACTGCACCATTCCTTCAGTTATAAGAATTCCAGAGTGTTGGGTAAAGAAGGAACATAACATAACATAACATAGCCCTTTATTAATGTGTCTGGTCGTTCTAGCGCCATCGGCACTAATTGGGAACGCGAAAGGAAACTACGATAAAAATGTCAAAGTAACGAAACGCCATACTTGCAGACTTCTCCAGTTGTCCTAAGGGTGCTCCTGTTGTCATTAAACGGTACGCCGCTGTGATTACAAGTCAGGGGTGTAGTGGAGGGGGGCTCAGGGGGGCTGAGCCCCCCTTATTAAAATTCCATGGCAATTTGGGGGTGCTGAGCCCCCCTTTATATTTTTTTGCAGATTGTGTAACTTTAATCACGTTTGAATGTTTTGTGAAATTTATGTTAAGATTATCAGTCATTTCCAACAAGAATGATTTCAGTAATTTCTAGTCGGCCATAACATGTGCCGCCCAAGTACTGATCATGGCGATTGTATTCCTAATATTTTACCCTTTACAAACACAGAAACACTGTTAAATTTTAATTGCAGAATTACTGTTACTAAAAATTAAAAAAAAATAGCATTTTTCAAGTTTATCATTTTTCGGACCTCCCCTGATGTTCAGGACACTGTGTTGGTGAGCCCCCCTTGTTAAAGTTCCAGGACTACACCGCTGTTACAAGTGAACTTTTGGTCGAAAATTTTTGTTCGTATGTATGTATCGGCACGTCTGAATTCATACATTGATTTAATCCTTGAATTTTTGCAAGCCAATGCCCTTATGCACCTTAGGAATCGTTGTAATTCTCTAACAATCTGTTTTTCAACATAAAAGCGTGTGTGCGAGGCGGCCGCTAGTAATTGAGTATTTTGCTGATATTTCTCCCCGCAAGTAAAGTCCATTCAAACCGCATGTAACTTGCGAAGCTATCAGCGTGGTCAACTATTGCATCAAAAGAATACCGGAAGAGATGATTACTGATTGCCAAGTATGGTATTTAACTTGAATTATTACCTGAGTGTGATCGGTTCACAATTACAATGGCTTCCAACCAATTCCGGTCGTGTTAATTTGAATAATGTAAATACTATTTTTTCGAAATACTCGCTGTCAACGGGGATTTATTATGGAATTTTTAGGTGATGTTTTGGAGAATTAAGTCGAAATTGCTCCATTTCCTAGCAGCTGTTTAAGGTAAGCTTTTAGCTTTAGCTTTTTGTTAAACCTTTTGCGTAAGGAGGTAAGTAATCCTTGTCCATTTGAGATTGAAAGAAAAAGAAGGGTGTTTGAATTTGTATCTAAATTCAGTTCTCATCTCGACTCTTTGACGTGAAAACGTTTGATTTCTCATATTTAACAGCCACGGAAATGCGACGATTCGTTGTTCTAAAATATCACTGTTAACCATAGTAAGACCAAGATGTAGAGTCCTCTTTAATTCTTAAATTGTTCATGCCATGTTTCACGTTTGCTGCCGAATATTATGTTTTGCAGACGTCCATTCATCAAGAAGTATATTAGCCTTTATTGTACTCTCAAACATTACGTTTCTTTTCAGTTTTCTTATTTGATATGTTTGTCACTGTACGCATTATGATCTCTTCTCAAATTCGATATTACATCGTAACTAATCCAAACATTGCACGACCAGCATTCGTCGTATAGTCATATATCGTAACCTACGTCCAGGAATTGCTAGGGTGGAACTAGGCAAGATTCGCAGTCATAGTACAAATGTAAGTGCTCAGCTCAAAACAGTCCAGCAGGTGTGATATTGAATGTATGTCTAGCAGTTCTAGTGTTACCTGTAAGTTAGTTTAATAGTATACACTTATCAGCAGTTTGAATAAAACTAGTATTTGTCTGTTCGACAGAGCTCTATAATTTTGCACTTTCTATAAACTGCAAGACATATAACTGGTGTATAAGTGCTGCAGTTGAACCTCGATCATCTGGATGAAGTGTGGGATACAAAATAATTTGGGATAATCAAACATATGGATGTATAAGTCTATAAATATATAAACAAGCAGAACCCAAAGGTTAAATCTGCACAGTCAAGAAGTTTGGATTATTGAGGTCCAGACAATCAAGGCTCATCTGCATAATTATGAAGTCAAAATTTGATTATTTAGACACATGGTGTGACACAAAATATGTCCTGATAATCAGAAGTTGGGGTAATCAAAATTATGAATGTATAAATGTTTGAAGAGAGAAGTAAAAGGTGCCTGAAGATGATGTCTTCACAGTCAAAAAGTCTACTGTGTTGAAGTCTAGATAATGAAGGTTCAGCTAGGGTGAACCTTTGTTGGTGGTGCAATGGTAGCACACCTCTCATTTGCCTGTTCATCTAGGGTTCAAATCTGGCTCTATGTAGTTCTCCAAAAGTGACTGTGGTCATATGTAAGAAGAATGTCATCCAATGGATCTTTGTGACATTTTGTGTCAAACCATATGTCCAAATAGGCCCATTTGACTATACCTAGCACCTCAGGTTTTCTCTGGTTACTTGTCTCCAGCTTTTTGCAGTAGAAACACTAAACCTATGAGGGGTTGCCCTAAGTGGATCTCCAGGAAATACAGCTTGGGTATAGCAGATTAAATTATGCAGTATAAATAAAGATACTTAACTGGTTACTTAGTCACTTTCTTGAATACTTACTTATTTACTGTGAACATAATCACTTTCTTTCTCACTTGCTTACTAAATATATTTAAAATCTTCCTGATCAAGAGCAAACAGCTTATTAGGTCAGAATGTAGTATGTCAACATTCTTTTCAATGGACATTTACAGAATTTACCCATTAAGGGGCAAGGGTGCACTTTAGTATTTTGCCCTGGCTGCTTGACGATTTTACTTGTCTCAGGGACAAGCCTTGGCTATTAAAGGGTTAAATAGGAATCAACTTTGCTGGGAACAAAATCATTGAATGTTGGCCAGAGATACATACTTGAAAGCAACTTTAAGGGTTAATAGTTTGAGGTAAAATGATGGTGCTTGCACCCAAACATATGATAATTATTTCCATTAAATTGATGCATAATAAAATAATGTAGTTATTAGATTATATTATTGCTACATCTGAAATAATTCGAGGTTTGATTTGTTATTTGGTTCAACCTTCAATTTTGTCTGATGACACTTATTTGAACATTGATAGCTATTTTGACTGCCACAAAACCTTGTCCAGTTACAATTAATTATCATACAAGCCAGGAACTATGTAAGCAGAGGTATGGGATGTATGTTTAACTTGGTGGTACATGAGCTTTCTGGAGCACAATTACACATGACATGAACACCCTCATTTAGATGATATTTGACAATATGTCTTTAACCCCCTAAGGGTGGATTTAAGAATTTTAAGCCAGCTAATTCAAGACAATTTCATTCAGCAGAATGGAATGCATACCCCTTAATGGGTTAATGCCATTGATGTGTTTGTAACTACAAAAATGTCTTTTCTACCATATAAAAGTCACTTTTTGTTCTCTTAAAAAAGTTGGGAGCCTCGTGCTTCTAATTGTAGCGTGCAAGACTACGTTCACCACAACCTGGTTTAACACGCCTTTATTTACAATTCTCATGCTTTTTTATACATTTTCACTCTGTATTTACTATTAAAATTAAAGACATGTTAGTTTGATCAATTGTGCCCCAGTAACCATTAGGAGGAACGGTACATGATGTTCCCAGGTCTATACCAGTTTACATAAAAATTTTTGATAATTGCAGATTCTTGCAGAGATGCAGATACCTCACCAGTAATTCAAAAAAAAAATATTTTAATTTTGAAGGAAAAAGGAAAAAAATTATAAGTTGGTTTATCTAGTAGAGATTTGCTATTTGAGTAATGTTCATGAACGGGAATTAAATTTTATATACATTGATATGCAAAAGATCAAACAAGGTTTACTCATGTATTTGAAATCGAGGTAATATTGTTGGCTGGTAGATGAGAATGACTTTGTATAAAATGAATTTTACACAAAGTGCTTGTGGGAGGTTGGTGATACAGTATCACAGATGATATATGGGTGTTTTTCAACCTCAAACCCTCATTGAAACGATTTCTGGAGGGGTCAAACCCGCAACCTTCATATGACTGGTGCAATGCCTTAACCATTGAGCTGCCCAAACTCAGAAGATGAGTTCAAAGGTAGAAGTTCGACATGTGTGCTTCCTATATGGCAGTCACGATATGCAAGTAATGTGATCGAATGAGATAAATGTCAGAAGGTTGCGTGTTAGTAATCAAATTTGATCGAATGAGGTAAATTTCAGAAGGTTGCGTGTAAATAATGTGATTGAATAAGGTAAATGTCAGAAGGTTGCGTGCTAATGATGTGATCAAATAAGGTAAATGTCAGAAGGTTGCGTGTTAATAATCAAATTTGATCGAATGAGGTAAATTTCAGAAGGTTGCGTGTAAATAATGTGATTGAATAAGGTAAATGTCAGATGGTTGCGTGCTAATGATGTGATCGAGTGAGGTAAATGTCAAAAGGCTGCGTCTCATTAATGTGATCGATTGAGATAAATAAATGTCAGAAGGTTGCGTGCTTATATTGTAATCGAATGAGGTAAATGTCAGAAGGTTGCGTGCTAATAATGCGGTCGATTGAGGTAAATTTCAGAACGTTGCGTGCTAATATTGTGATCGAATAAGGTAACTGTCGGAAGATTACGTGCTAATAATATGATCTATTGAGATAAATGTCAGAAGATTGCGTGCTAGTAATGTGATCAAATGAGGTTAATGTCAGAAGGTTGCGTCTCAATAATATCGATTGAGGTAAATGTCAGAAGATTGCGTGCGGATAATGTGATTGATTGAGATGAATGTCAGAAGGTTTCGGATTTAGGGATACTATCGGCTTTTAGGGATACTATATTATCGGTTAGGGATACTGGTGGCACAGTGGTAGTGCATATGTCTCTCACCACTGTGACTAGGGTTCGATTCCGGCTCCGTGTAGTTATCTGATTAAAGTTACCTTGGTCACATGTGAGAAGAGTGTTGTCCAGTTGGTCTCTACCAAGTATCGCAGGTTTTCTCCGGGTACTCTGGTTTCCTCCTGTAGTAACACTGGACCCATGAGGGGTGGCCCTTACTGGACCTCTAAAGAGAAATAGCTCAGATAGCTGATAGGGTTATCTAGTATAAATAAAGGTACTTTACCTTTACCTTTATTCGCCGTCTGGGGCTAAGAAATCGTCTTTTTTTAAGGATTTGAAATTGACGATCGCCTACATATCGTCAACGACGTGGTATCCTTTTCCAAACTCTGCCGAGTGTCCGCACCAGTGTGCATGCTTATGTGTCAACCAATCTAGGGATAGTAAATCTTCCAGAGGCGCAGAATCCCCTATCGTTACGCATGCTCCTAAACATATGCTATGTATACGTTCACTCTATAGAATGGAAGCCCAGAAAACAAATGATACAACGGTGGGGGAGTACCTCGATTCTGAAGGAACGGTTTCTTGTGGCGAAAAAAAGGAGAAAGACCGTGAAGCAGGGAAGGAGGAAACGGTCTTGTCAAGCGAAGACCAAAATTCAGAAATTTATGAATCGGTGGAGTATGTGAAATTACCCCAAACAGATGAATCTGGGTATTTGGTACCTCGCCCAGAAGAACGAATTGAAACGAGAAAAGAAACAGACGGTCAAGTACCCAGCAACAACGAACAAGTTCAACCACCAAGCATTGCTTCAGTGAAGGTACATCCTCGGGAAGGTGATAAGGAAGTGAGAGAAGTTTCAACGAAATCTGGAGTACTGTCCATGTACGAAGACTTATGGAGTTTTCGGCAAAATGTTAATCCTGGGAACCGGGAGGCTACGGATAAAGCAAATGAGCATCATCCTGTAATATCCCAAAGTTCCACTGGAGATGACCCAATATATGATGAGGTGGACACTGTGATATCTGGTGCCATGCGTGGTGCAAAGATTATTCCAATTGAGGAGCCACCTTCTGCTTACGACGAAGTTATTATTAATGAAGGTGAGTAGGGTCCTGATCATAGAGATCGTATAAAACTAGAGGGGGCATGAGGGCCGAAAATTTAGGTGAAATTGAGGAAGAGCTTCCTATTGAAGTTTCAGAAGCGCAAACAGCTCGTCTTTGTATGAGGGCTGGGGTCGGGCATGATGAAGTGTGGTTTTCAACTCCTGCCACACACTTTCACTCGGATTAAGGTCAGGGGGCTGTGATGGCCAGCCTGCGAGGACTAAGTACCCAGCACGTTTGAGGTACTTTTCCACTGACTTTGCGGTATGTTTCGGATCATTGTCTTCTTGAAGTATTACCTGATCTTTGCCCCCAAATTGCATTAGTGATGGCCGCATGTGGTACACTAAAATTTGTTTGTATACATTCTGATCCATGATGCCTTTAATATGGTGAATATGCCCGACACCGTTGGCAGTGAAACAGGCCCAAACCTGAATCTTTCCTCCACCATGCTTTACAGTAGGTGTCAGACATTTTGCATTGAATTCCTCACCAGGACGTCTGCGAACATATGTTATTCCACATTGCCTGAAGATGCTAAATGGGGATTCGTCTGTCCAAAGAACCCGTTCCCACTCCTTTTCAGTCCAGTGCTTGTATTTTCTTGCGAATGCTAGTCGGCGGCGTCTGTGAACAGGTGTGAGCATTGGCTTTTTTCGGGCGACACGCCCCATCAGGTTAGCACCACAAAGGCGACGGCGAATAGTACTGACACTGGTATGAACGCCTACTTCTTCCCAGTCCTCTTTTAGCTTTGTAGCAGGCTTAAAGCGATCTTTAAGAGATCTCCGTTTGAGGAAACGATCATCACGCGGGGTGGATAGTCTCGGCCACCCTGAGCACTAACGGTTTCGATCACTACCAATGTCCTCAAACCTTCTCTTCGCATTACATACAGAAGCTTGAGACATATTCGTTCTTGATGCCACTTTAGTTTGGCTGGATCCTTCCGCAAGAAGAGCCCTGGCAACAGCTCTCTGTGCTTTAGTTGTCCGAGGTTTCTTTGCCCTTTTCTTCTCTTTCCCCTCCAAGAGGCGGACGACATTTATTCGCTGAGTAGTACGAACACTGATCTTAAATTGTGAGGCGATGTCTTTATTCTTGCACCCATCTCGTTTCATCTGGCGAATTTCCTCTTTTTCGTTATCTCGAAGATGCCTGCCAGCACGCAGATCATCGTGGTGAACCAGCTGAGATGACATGTCTTGAATTTTGTTGTCCAGAAGCCAAACCAGGATTGTATAATCTTCCCCAAAATGTCGAATTCAGTCGTCTGGTGTAGAGGATTTCTCTTGTATTTTTAAGGCTGTTATATATTGCACTGAGTTCGTCAGAATTGTAGGACAAGATATTTTTGGTGACTTCACCAATTCTCTGCCATTATTTGTAGTTTACGCTAAAGTAATAGTGATTTTTAATTTGCAAGAAGGGGGGTGACATTTCGCATTTTTAGATTTTTGATTATAGTTCTTAGTTATGTCGTTTTTATATTCATACACTGCAGTAGCCTTGTAGCAAGGGTAATGGCGTGTCATTCAAAAAAAGAATGAACCAAAACGGCCCATTGGCTATAAAGTTATGTCAAAAAAATGTGTGCTCAAAAAAACTATTAACTACTTTTGACTGCCACTGTAGCAAACCAAAACTTCTATGCCATCGCCAAATTTAAATGTTTGCCGACCCCAAGTGACAATTTTATATTCGATTAATAAGGCTACGTTTACACTACACCAAATTTCAGCGGATACGTAGGCAGTCCTTGGACTATTTCTTCGGGTTCAAAGTAGCCGTTTGCACTGAAGTAGTGAATCCGGTACTGAATATCTTTGGATTGCTCCCGAATCCGGATAAATACGAATCTGCAAAAGAATCTGGATTCTTTAAATCCGGAGAGCTAAGACCCATGAGAAATCTTTCTCGTTTTTGTGAACAACATCAGAAGTAGCCAGTGGAAGACAATTTCTTTTATCAAGAGCTGTGATAAGCAAAGAATGGAAAGGATTTTTTTCGGTTGTCCAGAGTAACTTTCAATGAAATCCGTGAGAATTTACGTCGATTCTTAGATAAGACAACACTGTTTTCGTTAACACGAGCAAGCAACTAACCCAAATACATTTTGCTGTGTAAACGGTCAACGAATCCGAATTCAATTTTTGTGTGAATCCGAAGACTTCTGTTGTAGTGTAAACGTAGCCTAAGTCGATGACTGATAGTCACTTTGTTGTTATAAAGTCTGGATTGGTCGGTTACTGGCAATATGTCAATTCGTCAATGTCAATCGTAATATATTCTGGGGAAAAAAAATTGAAATAGTATTGAAAATTGGTAGAAAAATAAAACGTTTCCGCTGTTTTTGAACTTGAAATTCTTCTACTCACTTTTTCTCTTTGCTATTTGCTCCGATCAGTTCTCTTTGAAAATAATCATCAAACTTCTTGGTGGTCAACATTTATTGCTAGTGTTTTGTAAGAAAGCGAAAAGTCACATGACAACTTATCACAAAAGAGGGGGCGCATCGGATACGCCCCGCCTAAATCTGCCCCTGATCTGATTGGAATTTAGTTTAATTGCCTATCGTAGGCCAGGATTATTGCCCAAGCCACATGCTTTCACGAACTTGTCAAGTAGATCGTTAAGATTTGAACCAAGAGACGTGAGGTAGTAATTAGTGATCAGATTTTGACGTTATCTGTTAAACTACTGTATCACTGTATTCCAGGTCGATACATCATTCCATCTACGACGTGGGATAGTGATTCAGATGTTTGGGAATCAGATTTTGATGACGAGGACGCGCCAAGTTATTTTGGGGATAATTTGGAAAAATTGTATGAAACAATGGAAAATCGAAGGATTGCATCTCCAGTTGGAAAAGGAGTGAGTGGTCAGGTAAGGTTAGGTGAGGTGAGGTAATGTGGGGGAGAGAAGGCAAGATGAGAGATGAAAAGGGTTTTGGTGAGGTGAGATGAGGTGAAGTGAGGTGAGGTAAATTGAAATGAAATGGAGGTCAGTTGCGGTAAGGTGAGGTTGAGGTACGATAAGGTGAGATGAGATAAGGTATTGTAACGTGCCGCAATTTCAAAGCAGACAACAACTGCTTGGGACCGTGCCACTTTATTTATATTCAACGCAACAAGAACAATAAGCCAACACCCCTTTCTTTTACTGTCTAACTCCTCTGACGTCGGAGTAATTCGATCTGCCCAAAAAAAAGGCGCCAACAGCCGAGGGGAGGGGCGAAACATGATATCGTTACAGTATGTTAAGTTGAGACGAGGTGTGGTGAAGTAAAATGAGCCATGTTGAAGTGATGTGAGGTTTGTTAAGGTGAGGTGAGGTATGAAGTACATTAAGCAAGATAAAGTAAGGTAGGGTGAGGTGAGCTAAGGTAAGTTAAGGTGAGACGAGTTTAGGTACGAAGGTGATATAGGGTGACTTGAGGTTAGATGAGGTGAGGCAAAAGTGAGTGAATGTAAAACATAGTAAAGTAAGGGTAAGTGAGGAAAATCCTTACTATCCTGCCGGAAACTCTGCCTTTCACATTTTTGAGATCATGAATGCGATAATTTCAATCTCAGGTACTGAGTTACCAGAAGCTCAAAGACTGTCACGTGCCATCAATTTTACCTTTTTAATCAACTAAACAAATCGGCTATGAATCAAGAAAAGATGGAAGCCCCTAAATTGATCTTAGTGAGATTCGGCACCGAAAACGAGAAGAAAGTTATCCTGTCATTTGTGCTTTCTTCTCTGTACTCTTTCTTAGGTATATAAATTGAAAACAGCGGAAAATATCGTTAGAATATAAACTCCAGTATTTTGATCCAAGACGTTCCATGGCCTGTCAACTGTAGTTGGTCCGGTAGCTAATTGATCTCTGTTTCTGGAAAGGGTATCCTGCAGGTTATTGATGTGATGAATCGTCGTGTCTCCGCTTATTGTAATACCTGGTTTTAGCATGTTTCAAATTTCAAAATCATGTGCGTAGTTCGTAGATTCAGTTAGATGTAGGTAGAATGGGCTGAGAAGAAAAGCAGAATCCTGCGCTTTTAACTTTGGGATGAAATAACTAGAGAAGAGACTCTAATTTCAAACAATTCAAATGGTTGTGAAGAGGTATGAAATCGTCCTGAATAGATGAAGCAGAAAAATTAGCAGGGGGGGAACAGATAAGAAAAAGTCCCCAAAACCCTGCTTGTTGGTAACAGAAGACCAAACGTCAACATTCGCGAAGAGCAGTTGCAGACACCCTGCCTTAACAGATACCTATCATAAGCAGAGGTTTCATTAATATTTGTCACAGCAGGCTACGTTTCAAAAATAGGCGTCTGAGTCCAGAGAAAATGTGAATTGTGCCGTACGGACTAGTGGGCACGATCTTTCTATAGGCAGTCTGGGGGCATGCCCTTGAGAAATTTTGAAATTTAATTGATGTTCCAATTTACTAAATATCCATAAATTAGCTTACTGAATGATTGTAATCTCATTATTAATTTGAGAGTGAGTTTGGATGAGGTCGAGGATCATACGTTTACTGCAAAAATGAAAATGTTCACAGTTACACTATTACCTAACACATTATTTTAAATATATATAAAGTGTCGCTAGAAAATTACAGTACACGAAAAAATATCCAGCGGTAAGAGGCAAAACAGGCGGCGGTAAACCGCCGGTAACCGCCCATTAATGAAACCTCTGCTTATCAACCGAAAACGAGTGCAGTGAGAAAAGTACTTGCCTAAGGTTTTCGAACAGACCAAGCGATGAGCGAGGTCTACGCCCGCAAAACAGAAGGCAGCTACTTTCCAATACGGACCACGCAAACGAGGTTGATAAGGAATTTTATAACGTGGTTTTGGTTGACTTTTTCTCCCATTTTTAACTGGGTTTTCGCTGTTGGATGTTGCTTTTTATCTTACCTCGTAACTTGTTCATTTTACTCGTTGTTTCCACCATTTAAACATTCATTTATCGTACTTCTATACTGAAAAATTAGCTTTGGAAAAGCAACCCTAGCGTTCCAGCGCGTTCAATAATTCGGAATTTTTCAGTGAATTAAAGTGCATATGCGGAAATTCTGATTTTTTTTTTTCTAAAAATTGGCCCCATTTCCAGGATTTAAATGATATATAACTTGCTTTTAACGGATAAATGCTTCTACAGATATTTTACTCCAAACACAGAGAAATAGCATTTTTGAAAATATGGCCGGTAGTCTGGAAGTCTGAGTATTATTTTGTATTAAGATCTATTATAATGAATCATCACTCTTAAGTATATTTTTGTTATTAAAGTCTATGGTTAGTAATTAGTCTCTAAGGTTTATAACAAAAATATACTTAAGAGTAATGATTCATAAAAAGGTTTAACTATATACTATTATAATGGAATCTTTTAGAGACGATAAGTTGGGTTTTTATGCTTTGGTATACAAATCTAAAAGTTCCAGCTCAGCTGCTGAAATATGGATCCGAGGAAAAGATATTTGTTTATCACTTGGATATAAGTATTATAAACAAGTAATTCAAAAGGATGTGTCTAAAGAAAATAAAAAGAAACCATATTCACAAGATAAGCGGTAGCTTTGTTACTTTTTAAATAAAGATGGTGTTTATGAACTGATAAATAAAAGTAGAAAAACAGTTAAAAAACAACTAATTGAATGGATTGAAAATGTGGTTTATTCAAACAAACCGCGTTCAATAATTAGAGTGTATAAAATAGATCATGAAGCGCTAAAAAAGTTTAAATCTAATTCATATAAAAGGTATTCAAAGAAGCCAGAAAGCGGAGCTTCTAAATATGAAAAAGCAAAATCTGAAGCAATAAAAGAAGCACTTGAAGATGCAGAAATTAATTATTATGGATTGGATGACCAGCTAAGCTGCTATTTAACAAAAAATAAAAATATAATCAGGTATTTAGAAAGTATTATGATGACACTTATTATGAAAATGTTAATGAAAATAAATAACCTAAAGATATGTCTATATTTACATATGTGTGAATCATTACTCTTAGTATATATTTTTACTATAAAGTGTTGGAGTTGAATTATTAGTCTCTAAGACTTATACTATTAATTATACTTTAGAGTGATGATTCATTATAATATATAACAGCTTAGTTGTTGAATGAGTTCCCATGTTTGTATATAATAAAACACATTACAGCTGAAGTGCTAAGTTTATAGGTTCGTGGTCAATATTATACCACTTTTCACAGATACATTCATGATGCAGAAGAATATCAGATTCTTCTATTTTATGTCTATAAAGAATGAACATCGCTATACCTCCTTTTAATGGAGCAACACCAGTGAGATTTACAGTGGAACCTCGCCTTACGACCACCCCGTTAATACGACCACCCCGTTAATACGATCACCCCGTTAATACGATCACCCCGTTAATACGACCACTTTTCTTTTTCCCCGAATAAGAGCTAACTTTTTTTCTTATCTGAAAACCTCGTTAATACGACCACCTCGTTAATACGACCAACGACCATATTTTGATGTCCCCTACTGTTTAATACGACCACTCAACGTGTTGAATAATGCCTTTTTGATATCAAATTTTGATATGCGGCGTATAATTATCTTAATCAATTACACATACGGCAAATAATTAACACTTACACGTTTTTACATATTCATTTTAATTTTTATTAAACAGACAGAACGTGATTAAATATGTTTTTGGGTCGTTTTATCTTTTTCTTGCCTTCTTTTTTCTGCCACTTTCCTCTGCTGTTCTCTTTTGGCCACATTCCATTTCGACTCTAACGGATAGGTTATTCGGGATGTTCAAAAATTTGCTGAGCAAGTCAATGTTCTTTTCCTGCCCCATAAATTTGTAAATGCATGGAATCTCCATTCCATATCCCCCGCCCCGATTGACACCTGTTCCAATAACTTTAGCCTCTGCTTTACTTTTCGAACAGAAAGAAAATTCAAAAATGGCAAATGAACTCGCCAGAGTAATGTGCCAAGCTCAAACCGATTGGCTTGAGTGTCTGAAAAACCAACGAAAGCTTACAGATATTTTTAAGCCTAAATAAATTTAAATAACTAATATAGGGGTTTATTATCAAGATTATTCATCTCATTTGGTTAATTTTGTTGAGTTGTGTTCAGTTAATAAAATTTATTTGTGGATTATTTTGTGGTTTTAGCGTTATGCTAATTGAAATCTGACTCCGTTTGTCATGACGTCATTTAAAAAAACATTTGTTAGGTATCTGATCCACCCCCGTTAATACGACCACCCCGTTAATACGACCAAATTTTTTCGGCCCAACGGTGGTCGCATTAACGGGGTTCCACCGTACAGTCAAAATATTTCAAGGTACCAACACTTTCATTATGTTAGATGACTGCGCTTGTAGTATAGATGTAAAGAAAAGAGTTAGTGAGTTGGTAAAATTAGAATTTGGAGCAAGACATGGATTATCAACAATAGTAGTAACACAGCAATTAACCAGCATTAGTAAATCATATAGAGAAAATATAAGCTGGTTGAGTACTTTTTATATTCCAAATAGAAATGACATGAAAATCATAATAGATGAATACTTAAATGGTGTAAGTAATGAAGAAATAAATAAAATTATAAAGACGCTGAAAAACAATAAATATTCCGTATTACAGATTAATTTAAAATAACCATATGATTATAATATATACTCTAATGTATAATCATGCCTAGAAAACGCAAAGATTCTTTTGAAGAAAGTATTGAAGAATGTGTGAAAGAAATCAAAACCGCAGTTGAAGATGTTGACAACGCAGCTGGCAGCGCAGCTGATCCGCAAGATGAAATTGAAAGGAATAGGGAAGAATTAATTAAATTAGCAGAAGATGGACAGATTGATAGAAATGTTAAAGCCATTAAAAAACCAAGTAATAAGGTTATAGAAAGATATTATAATGAATATGAAAGGAAAAGAATGCAAAAGGCGAATGAATTTCTAACTGACCAATTAATAAGTAAGTTTGCTGGTGGTTTGGTGGTTTGGATGCAATAGAAAATGCAGAAGTATTATCTGATGAATTACGAAAAGATGACTTATTGAAAAATGATGTCCGTAATGCTGTTGAAAAGATAAGTCCTTATATTCCATTCTTAGGATTTTTATCTGGAGGAATAACCACTGCTAAACATGTTTGCGATTATAAAAAGAACAAAAATAAAAGTGAAGCTAAACTTGTAGAGATTCCTACAAAAATAAAGATACTTCTAATCCACAAACAAATGAGTAAATACATATTTTTTAATCAAAAGTGTGCAATCCACTGTCTAAGGGTAGTATAGTACATGGGAGAGGACCATTTAATGGAGATTAGGTGGTCTTGAGATTTTAACAAAAACTATGGCATTTTTAAAAAAAAATAGAATAAACCATTGTGAAAAAGGGTGAAATCCATGAGGGGGTACAGGGATTTCACACTTAATAACTAAGTGTGCTAATACCCCCATGTAGTATACTACTCATATTAAGTTTACGCTCATTTACATTTGACAGGAGTCTTTTGATTCCTACGAGAATGTTCCTAAGTCGAAGACGTTGCCTAGCTTACAACAAGTTCTGCGAAGCTGTTTACCTGTTCCGTTCTCCAGAAAGTCTAAGGAAATCGATGCAACAAGCGGTAAGAGCAGTTTTTCAAATCAAAAAATCAAATCAACTTTATATAACGAGGGTAACACCAAACAGTTATTCAACTGAAAAACAAGTGGCCCTAGTAAGCGTGTGAACCATGGTGAATGGTATAAAACGGGCGTGAAAGTTCTCAAAAGAACTGTAGCAATGCTGACAAGAAAACTGTAAAGCACCCAAGCACTAAACATTTCGACAGATCTCTTATCAAGTGCTACGTCTGCTAACTAACTTTTAACTAGTAAAATGGCGTTAAATTTATGTTCGAATTTGTCCAGAAGTTTACACGATAATTTTCGTTTTTTATTCAAAGACGACGTCGACTCTCCACTCTATGTAGATCCAAATAATGTTGGAACTGCTCAACCTGTAATGCCACCTATTTCGCTGGCCTTGTCCGCAGAGGAGGTAATTATCCAGTAACCTAAATTCTTTGGACCTGGGAGAATCAGTACGTGTTGGTGAGTTGGGTCGTCTAGGTTTGAAGTCTCGAGAAGGACTGCTATTCACGGACGTTTTGACGGCCTCAACAACTTATTCAAAACTTACGACAAACCGCTGAACTCTAAAAAATATGATGACCTTCATATACAAAGTATACACCTACGTACGCCAATACACCATACTGACTTCACTCATGTACATTGACAAACCGCCCTAAACGATACCGATGACCTTCATGGACTACACCCACATACGCCAATATACCATATACTGTCTTCACTCATGTACACTTACAAAGCGCACTAAAAATACTGATGACCTTCATAGACTACGCCAGCATACGCCAATACACCATACAGTCTTCACTCATGTACACTTACAAACTGCACTAAAAATACTGATGACCTTCAGACTACACCCACATACGCCAATATACCATACAGTCTTCACTCATGTACACTTATAAACCGCACTAAAAATATTGATGACCTTCATGGACTACACCAACATACGCCAATATACCATACTGACTTCACTCATGTACACTTACAAACCGCACTAAAAATACTGATGACCTTCAGACTGCACCCACATACGCCAATATACCATACTGACTTCACTCATGTACACTTACAAACCGCACTAAAAATATTGATGACCTTCATCAACTACACCAACATACGCCAATATACCATACTGACTTCACTCATGTACACTTACAAACCGCACTAAAAATACTGATGACCTTCGGACTACACCCACATACGCCAATATACCATACTGACTTCACTCATGTACACTTACAAACCGCACTAAAAATATTGATGACCATCAACTACACCAACATACGCCAATATACCATACTGACTTCACTCATGTACACTTACAAACCGCACTAAAAATACTGATGACCTTCAGACTACACCAACATACGCCAATATACCATACTGACTTCACTCATGTACACTTACAAACCGCACTAAAAATATTGATGACCTTCATAGACTACACCAACATACACCAACATACGCCAACATACCGTACTGACTTAACTCATGTACGCTCACTAACCGTCGCAGACAGCCCTCAAACAACCACGCACACACATGACGTAAAAAACAAGGTACACAGACGGACTGTTTTAGAATCATCCTCAGAGATATACATGAACAGAAAGTTTTCATCATAATCTGACACTGCCGAAGTCAACTGAAAAATGTTGACTCGAGCAGGATTGAACTCGCACCTTCGGGATACCGGTCCGCCTCCATACCTGTTGAGCTATCGAGTCCGCAGGGATTGGAGGCGATATCGTGCACTTAAATTGGATAAAACTCGCCTCCAATCCCTGTGGGCACGATAGCTTAACAGATAGAGCAGCGGAGCTGTATCCCAAAGGTGCGAGTTCAATCTCACTCGAGTCAACATTTTTCAGTTGACTTCGGCAATGTCAGATTATCATGAAAAGTTTCTGTACAAACAGGCTGACTGTACTTCACTTTTCCTGACTGTTCATCTTCATTCGACCCTGAAGATGACCGCTGCTCAAGCCATCGATACTTCAGTCACTAAAAGTCTTTCTCGAACTTTCACAAACCGAGACGATCAACCTTCACCGACACGGGTAATAATATTTTAGCTAAACTAGGGATCACCGTGTTAACTTAGCTACTCGTGTTTCCATTGGCCAGTTCTGGATGAAATGATGTCATTCACGTTTCTATCACAACACAGATACGCTTACGCAATTTTTTTATATTTTGTAAAATAACACCCATCCTACAGACGCTCTGATTGGACGATCCTCAGTTTCTCGTAGATCACAGAGGTACGCTGAGAGCAGAGACAAAAATAACGTCACGAAAACTCGGAAAACCTTGGTTATTTTATAAAACAAATGGAGATAGTTTTCATGTCTTTGTACTGTGATAGAAACGTTCATGAGGCCATTTCAACCGGGAAAATACCTGATAACATTCGGCTAGGCATCATGTTTTCACTAGGCATTTCTCCGGGTTAAATGTCGTTATTCATGTTTCTCTCACAACACAAATAGGCTTATGCAATTTTCTATTTGGTTATAACGATAAATTGTACGTCTCATTACAAATTTTATGCTGTCAATTATTTTTGTATTCCCCTGAAATTTAGATGGCTCGATATCGGATAGTGAATAAGATTTTGGACAGCGAAGATACGTACATGAAAAAGCTAAACCAGTTAGTAGAGGTAAGCGATATACTGCTGAATGTAAACAGGGAAAGACACTGGTAGTCGTATGTTGCTAGACAGGAATAGTGAAGTTGTAAGTTACACGAAGTGAAGCGCTGAGTTCAGTTTGGTAGTTCCTGGGGGGCAGGGGGGCTACAGCCCTCCGTGAGGGAACCTTTGCACTCCTGTCGGGGAATAATTAACAATTTGTCAGGGTATTGTCACTAATGATAACTCATTTATATATTGCGCAAAGCCACGTGTACTTGTTATTGATTTAGCCAAGAAAGGTAAAACTCTTCATGTCAAATTGAGCAATAGTCTTTTTTCTAGTTAGTTGTGATTATTCTTGTGAAAAATAAGTTTTTGACCTTGTAAAGGGAGCGTGATCCGGGCCCCACTGGCTTTGCCTCCCGTCGGGGACGTTAGCCCCTGCGTTGAGGAATTCCTGGCACCACCTCTGGATAGTTCACATGTGGTCATCCTGATAATTCTGATAACTGCGTTCAAGGCGTGCCTACACGTGCGATTTTATGCTTTAGGATTGTCATCATGGCGTATGTGATCACCCTGTGACAGTCTTATGCAGTATGATATCTGGTTGCGATTCGTTCCAGTTCGTCGTCGATGCTCGAGTGACGTTAACACATGCACCAAGATGACAATCTTGAGGGCCAAAATCGCACGTGTAAACGGGCCTTAACCCTTTAAGGGTCAGCGTCCGGTATACAGGACACCAAGAACAAAAGAACGAATAGGAAGACAAAGCGAAAATAATGAAAGAACAATGAACAAAAGAAAACGAACTCAACCTTTGAAGGGTTAAGAGCCATTCCCGGGGTACGGTTGTCGCATACAATTTTTCGTTCTCGCGTATGCAATTATCTCTTAAGTATACGATTGCTGTTTACAATCAGTGAAGTCGATTACCATATCTGGAATGCTAACTAGCCAATGAAATGTGCAGCCAAGATGGCCGCCCGTGGAGGGCAATTTTGGACGTCAGTTTTAGTCCCTTATTGTCATGCCAATTCTTGTCTGATTGGCAACGTTGCCAGTTTGATTGACAGATATAAAGTGTGTTAGTAGAAACTTAGTCGAGTACTATTGCAAATGCTGCATTCTGATTGGCTACGCTACTCGCTATCTATCGACGAATAGATAGCGAGTAGCGAAAATGGCTTCCGCCTCTCGTTTTTGTGAAGTTTCTGAAGACGAAATAGATTGCCTAGTTGAAAGTGCAATCCCAGAGAAGACGAAAAATGTTCTCTGCAAAGTCTGTTTCTACTAAAACAATTAGATTATGAGCTCGAGATTTCTATGAGGTGATAGTTGACTCGGGCTTCGCCGTCGTCAACTATCACCTCAGAAATCTCGAGCTCATAATCTAATTGTTAATTATCAGCGCTGTTTGTGATATACGCCAGCGTCAGTTACCTGTTGCTGTAGTGAAGATGGTAGGTACGTAGGCAGGCGGGCAGGTAGGCAGGCAGGTAGGTATGTAAAACTTTATTTAATAACACAAGCCTTATCAACAATAGCTAATTTCAGTTCGAGGCGTCACACAAATATTAGTAGAAATAGTTCTACATATATATATATATATATATAAAGTTATAAAAGTGTGATGATAAAAATAAAGGAAAAGAAAATGTTTAAAAGAAAAAAGAAGATTATGGGATTCGTAGAGTGACCCAGGACATGAACAGAAATTTTTTCATGGTAGTCTGACATTGCCGAAATCAACTGAAAAATATTGATTCGAACGGGATTTGAACTCGCACCTTCGGATACCGGTCCACCGCTCTACCTGTTGAGCTATCGAGTCCACAGGGATTGGAGGCCAGTTTTTTATCCAACACAGTGCACGAGATATGCTCGCGACAACTCAACGCATATCCATGAGAGGATGTGCAGTGTATCAACTCTATTTCAGAATCCTCAGAGATACGTGAACAGAATTTTTTTTTTTTTTTCACTTTTAAATATGAATTATATGTGTTTTCCACAACTGAGGCTGGGGATACCTTTAATACGTGATTACAACGAACATGTAGAACGTCGAAACTGTGGGAGCCACCTTAAGAGCACAATTTCTGCTTGCTGAAGACTCCTGCCACTAAGTTGTATACATAAGAAGAAGGACCCGTCGTGTACGATAATCTTGCTGTTTAGGTGGGTCCTTCGAGGTAGTACATATTTCTCTCACCACTGTGAACTGGGTTCGATTCGGCTCCGTAAAGTTGTCTGATTAAAGTCACCTTGGTCATATGTGAAAAGAGTGTTGTGCAATTTGACTCTACCATGCATCGCAGATTTTCTCTGGGTACTCCGGTTTCCTCCTGAAGTAACACTAGACCCATTAGGGGGGACCTTGCTGGACCTCTAGGAAGAACAGCTTGACTAGCTGATAGGGTTATCTAGTACAAATAAAGACACTTCATCATTATCTCTCCTTTTAGGCGTCTACAAATTTTTGATTTTCAATATTATATTGCAAATGCAAACTGAAAATTGTTTCCCAAATCTATATAAATAGAAAATAAATTGCGATGCAAATCCTGAAAAATTAGCCTCTGCGCTGTTTGTAACGTAGTTAGTGCATCGAGTGCGATTATAATATCCGTTCCCATTTCCTTCTCTGTTTTTAAGATAGAGGAAGGGTTGCGCGAGAGAAATCTCCTGGAAACTGAAGAGCTGGACGTGATATTTTGTTCCCTACAAGATATACTGCAGTGTCATGAGATGTTTAACAAGGAGTTGGCTGCTCGAATGAATGAATGGACAGTGAGCGATAAATTGGGAGATGTTATTTGTGGCTCTGTAAGTTCAGATTGCGTACTTAATTACATACTTAATTACTTACTGACTTACTTATCTATTTACTTACTTACTTACTTACTTACTTACTTACTTACTTACTTACTTACTTACTTACTTACATACCTGGTTACTTACTTACTTGCCTACTAACGTACTTACCTACTTACCTTCCTACCTGCCTACTTACTTACTCACTTACTTACTTTCTTAGTTATTTACTTACTTACTTACTTACTTACTTATTTACTTACTTTCTTAGTTATTTACTTATTTACTTACTTGCTTACTTATTTACTTACTTATTTACTTACTTACTTTCTTAGTTATTTACTTACTTACTTACTTACTTATTTACTTACTCACTTTCTTAGTTATTTACTTATTTACTTACTTGCTTACTTATATACTTTATTTTTCGCTTGCTTGCTTGCTCGCTTCCTCGCCTGTTTTCTTCCTCGCTTACTTACTTGCTTACTTACTTACTTATGAATCGGGTCTTAAAAATGTTTCCTGACACTCAAAGTCTTCCTCTATCAATAATGTACCACATGTCACAATGTCCTTGCTCAAATAGTATGATGATCACCTCAATTTCTTTTGTTTTCTAGGTGCCATTAATAACTAATTTACCTCATTAAAATTCATTTTATTATAAGATTAAGCGATAAATACATCTTTAAAAAATGGACGACATTTCGACGATTCACTTCGTCATTTTCAAGTCAAATAAAATGTTTAAACAAGTCCTATTTAAAGTAGATAAAATTTCAAGTTAAAATGAGTTAAGGCTAAAACAAATACAACCGTTGAAGCATAAAATAAGCTATAAAATTTTACATATTTAGGTGAATAAAATACGTCAAATAAACAGTTTGGCTGTAATGGAATCAGATTGTACATCAAGAGATGGCTTTATCTGTCTAATATACAACATTTCAAAAATTAAGCAATCAAACTTTTCCCTACACTTTCGCAGAAATCATCAGTGCCAAGTTTGTAACTTTCTTTCGTTCTTGTGTTCATCAATGCGTCGGTGAAGGTGCCAGGATGTGTACCCGACATAGTCCGCCTCACACAAACCACACTTAAAACGATACACTACGCATTGTTGATCGATAACAACTGGCTTACTCTCACGGCTACAGACAATATTCTCAATCTTCCTAATCTTAAAAACGTGTTGTAAACGATGACTTATTTTGATACCTAAAGAAAAAATAAGTCATCATTTACAACCCGTTTTTAAGATTAGGAAGATTGAGAGTGTTGTCTGTAACCGTGAGAGTAAGCCAGTTGTTGTCGATCAACAATGCGTGGTGTATCGTTTTAAGTGTGGTTTGTGTGAGGCGGACTATGTCGGGTACACATCCCGGCACCTTCACGGACGCATTGATGAACACAAGAACAAAGGGTCTACTATCGCCAGACATATGAAAGAAAGTCACACTCTTGGCACTGATGACATTTGTAACTGTTTCAAGGCTCTGCGAAAGTGTAGGGGAAAATGTGATTGCTTAGTTTTTGAAATGTTGTATATTAGACAGATAAAGTCATCTCTTGATGTACAATCTGATTCCATTACAGCTAAATTGTTTATTTAGCGTATTTTATTCATTTAAATATGCAAAATTCTATAGCTTATTTTATGCTTCAACGGATGTATTTGTCTTAGCTTTAACTCATTTTAATTTGTAATTTTATCTTCTATAAATAGGACTAGTTCAAACATTTTATTTGGCTTGAAATGACGAGGTAAATCATCGAAGCGTTGTCCATTTTTTAAAGATGTATTTATTGCTTAATTCTATAATAAAATCCTTGAAGAAGTCGCGGCTTATAAAATTCATCTGTACTAATACTACCTCCAGTGACGTCGAACCGGGGCGTGTTAGGACTAATACCACCCGGTTCGACGTCACCGGAGGTAGTATTAGTTGAATTTTGGCAAACATGATATTAAAAAATAATACCATGAAATTTCGGTGTATTAGCTATTAAACCTTCCGCTCGATTTACTAAACGACCCTCATCGAGTTGGAAGTTTAATAGCTAACACACCCCAATTCATGGTATTACTTGTAATAATATTCCGTAAGTTTCGAGTAAGCTTCCCAATCATTCATGCAGTGCAATTTCGAATCAGAAAACACAAAACACTGTTTCATCCACACATTCACTTGAATACATCTCAAGTAAAATAAAAATAGAAAAACAATTTCTGTTAGTTCAGTGATTTTTCATTCCGGAATTATTCCGAAGAACCCACCGCAGACAGTTAGTTTTAATATATTCTTCATTCATTCTTTTTCTGTTTACTAGTTCTCCAAGTCGACCACTCTAGTGGCCTATACAGACTTCGTAAACAATTTCCCTACCGCCATTGACACCTACAGAGCGGCACGTAAAAACTACGTCGTTTTTGCACAGTTTTTGCAGGTTGGTGAGAACAAGTGCGACGTACTGCAGAATCATGGATGTTCGTTGGACATTCGTCAAGCTCAAATTAACATCAGGAAAACGATTCCTGCACCTCAGACGGGGATCGAACGTCCAACCCCTGGATTGAACGAACGACTAGCGTCATCCATGAATGTCTGCAAACTCCCACATCTAAAATATAAGGGTCACTTACTTCTGATTATTAAACAATCACACATCTCTCCTCGATTTATCTACAAATTAAGCGTTTTAATTTCAGAATCATCCTCAGAGATACACAAGAACAGAAAGTTTTCATAATCTGACACTGCCGAAGTCAACTGAAAAATGTTGACCCGAGCGGGATTTGAACTCGCACCTTTAGGATACCGGTCCGCCGCTCTACCTGTTGAGCTATCGAGTCCACATTGTCCTCCAATACCTGTGGACTCGATAGCTCAACAGGTAGAGCGGCGGACCGGTATTCCGAGGTGCGACTTCAAATCCCGCTCGAGTCAACATTTTTTAGTTGATTTCGGCAGCGTCAGATTATCATGAAAACTTTCTAGATGTTGTAACTATCCACATTTCTTCACGACCCTATTTCCATTTTTTTTCCTTAAAGTTAGGCTCCTAAGAACTTGTCTTTTTGTCCGTATCATAAATTTGCCTTCAAGTGCTTGTCCATAAATAACGTTTCCCTTGGATAACTTCAGAGTCGCGGCCAGATCGACCCGCCGTAGATAAAGCGTATGTGGCGCTATGCCCCAAAAATGTTACAGTAAACTCCTAACGGGCCGTTAAGCCTTCTCCACGGCTTGCGATGACTATTGAATCGCCAGCATTTAGTGTTCTAAGAGCGTCATGCACACTATGTCACAGCGCTGTGCGAAATGAAAGAGTTGAACCATAGATTCACAAAATATTGACCGTACATGTGATAGAAAGAAATTTAAAATTGTACTGGAATATTATTTATACTTATAACCACTGACATAGTCTTTCCGTACGTTCATGATCATTCAAATCCTCTCCACGTGGTTTAAGTGATGTTTAAAAAACGAGCAGGAGTGCTTTATCGGATATAAAACACGAGGCGATAACCGAGTGTTTTAGGTCCGATAAAGCACGTACTGCGAGTTTTTGAACGGCGCAAAATACAAACCCCTTAATACGCTATTTCGCGAAGAAAGTTTGAAAATGAATGTTTTCTAAGCTGAGAAAATTGGAGGAGAAACTAAGCGTGCTTTTATCACATATGAATACTTAATGAGTCTTTTTAGTGTGCTTTAATCTACGTTAAAGACGTTCTTTGTCGACAATAATCTGTTTTATATTTTTCACTTAGGCGAAAGAAAAAAGTTTTGATCGTAAAACAAGTTTTCATGATGTAATGCTCAAGCCCTTTGAGAGGTTTCCACAATTTATTTCACTCATTCAGGTAAGGTTTAAGTGGTTGATGCGAATTTGAGGTAATCACATCTTCGGTAATTATGCGCAGATTGACGTATTGCTCTCGTACCCAACACTCATCCGCGCAATTCATGTAAAGCGAAGACTGGTTCAGGTTTTGATATGGCATCTTTCAGTTTTAGAACCTTCCTGGCTAAAAACTAGACTTTCCTTTTCCAGGTCTGTAATTTGCATGGTCATTTTCGTCTCTGTCCAGATGTTCTTATGAGAGACCTTCAACATAGACCTTATTCATATGTGGCGCCTTATTTGATATTCTTTTATATGCATTTCAATCAGCCCTTATAGTCTCGTTTGAGAGCAAAAATTCTTTTGAATTTCTTATACAACAACGAGGCTATGGGCGTTAATTGATATGCTTCATAAAAGAATATTAAATAAGGCGCCATCTATGAATAACGTCTATGGTCCCCGTATTTTTATGATGTGAACCTCACGGGACTGATACTAACCGACATGTTTCGTAAGTTACGTGTTATTTTCTTCATTAAGGACCTACTGGAAGTGACGCCCGTTCGCCACTCGGACCGAGTCCCCCTACAGCTGGCGTTAACCCAACTGGAATGTCTCGCCGAAACGATTAATTTACGACGGATAGAAACGGAAATGAAGAATCGAGTGAAGTGTCTCGATGCACAGATCAGTCAACTTAGCAAGGTAATTTGACTTCAGTATATACGAAGTCACACCTGGTAGCCGTCACCGCAGTAAACGAAGTTCCTATAATAATATTAAGTTCTCTGTACTTTTGCGGAACGCGCCACCATGGTTAAAATAGCATACATTCCACTCCAATGACTCCGGCAGTCAAATGTATTCACAATATAGTTTTCGCTCATTTCCATGACCCACGTCAAGGTGATGTTTGCACGTGCAATTTGTTGCATTTCGATGGACATCTTGCAGTATGTGTTTAACTGATGAGAGCGTCGAGGACAAACTGCAGCGAATCTTAAGCAGATATCTTGCTGCATGGACTGTCTTGAGTTTATTACATACACCAGGGTGACAATCGCTACATGCAAAGTCGCACGTGTAAATGGCCCTTCATGTTTCAAGAACTTCCATCAACCTTGAAACTTTCCTAAACGTTTATCCGGCACATTATTCATTTATGTCGTACATTTGCCAAGAGTAATTTCACCTTGAGATGACAGACGAACGATCTTCAATCTCTATCCTCAGAAAAACGATTTCTGAGCCCCTGACGGGGATCTAACCTGCAACCTTCTGATGACCGGTGAGAAGAAGAAGATGTAATTGTGGTAGCTTAGTAGTTATAATGTTCTTGATACGCACGCTCTCAAGCTACTCTCTCAGAAAAACTTTCTGACTCCCTGATGGGAATCGAACCCGTAACCTTCTGATCGCCGGTGAGATTCTCCAACCATCGAGCTACACAGAAGAAGAAGAAGGTTGAAAAGAACCAGAGAAGAAGAAGGTTGCGGATTCGATCTCCATCTGGGGCTCAGAAATCGTTTTTCTGAGGATAGACCTTGACGATCGTTTTCATCTATCACCTCAAGACATCTCCTAGCTCTCACACTTCTAAAAATTTAAATTTGAGTAATTTCACCCTTTACCTAACACGGACTACTCGACCATGTTGCTCTGGCTAAGCCGGACAATTTTACCCGTCAAGGTAAGACATCCGGTTATGGGAGATTAGCATATACCTAGCAGTGGATATGAAGTGTGGATGGAAGAGATGGAAGGGAAAGAGAAAGGAAGGAAAGGGGGAGGGAGGTAAGGACGGAGGGAGTGTAGTCTATACTCCCTCCGTCCTTACCCCCCTCCGTCCTTACCTCCCTCCTACTAGGAGGAAAGGGGAGAGAGTAAGAGAGGAAAAATGGGAAGAAGGAAAACAGCGTCAAATCCTGGAGAAATGGGAGATACATCCTGCATTAGCATATACCTCGCAGGTGAATAGTGTTTTTTGCGCAATCTGATTGGTTCCTCCGGCTTCAGAATATCCTGTACTATTCACCTCCGAGCAAAACAAGATGGCGTCCAGTTATGTTTACGTTACGGAAGGAGAACTTTTTTTCAATAAACGAAGTCGCCGTGCAAGGCAACACCAAAAAAGCAAAGAAATTTGGCAATGAATTATTCATAGATATGAATTTGTTTTATTTTTTAACGATAAATGCACTCAGGATGTGTTTCAAAATGTTTTGTTTGCAAATGAGTGGGCGACAAGCCGACATCCAGTAAAATATATATATATATATATATATATATATGTATATATATAATATATATATATATATATATATATATATTAAGCGATATAATCCCATTTGCTCTTTCTTTGCGTTATTGAGCCCTCTTTGCATTTCGTAAACCTAAACGTTCACGTATATATATATATATATATATGAAAACAATTTTTCGCGGTATATGCTAAAGCTATTTTGCGGCTCGGTAAATATCCCTCACTATTCACCTCCAATTTGGTGAATAATTGTTCTATATCGTATTTGTGTCTGCGAGGATATTATGAACTGATGGAAATCTGGTACGTATGAAATTTTGGTCGGTAGGTACGTGAAGTCGTAATGATCATATAAATATAGAGGGACCATGGGGGTCATATAGAGGATGAATCTGGACTCTGCCATTTTGAGTAAATTGCGGGAGGCAAATTGTTCTTTTCCAGGCCCTTTCCCGTCTGTTCGAGAACCTCGAGGTCGAACAACTGATGTTCAAGGAATTGCTTATGTTTGTGTTCGTTAGATATATAACAGAAAAATAGCTTTTCTAGTTATTAATCAGCTAATATTCTTATAGTTGCCTTAATTATTGTACATTCTTTTAAAATTAAGAAAAAGGGACAAAAATGAAGTAGCTTTTTACGATGACCTTGAACTTTTCATCCGGGCATGTTTGTTTAGCCCCCAGTTTATCCAAGATGGCGGCCTTCAATTTGTTGCTTGTTGTTGAGTGCCATTTAAGGAGGAGACACACTATCGCATTGCCAGGTCGCTTGAGCTGAGCGATAAGGCGACCGGCGACCAAGCGACAAGTGGTTAGACACACTATAAAAGTCGCTGGCGCTGAAGCGAATAAATTGAAAAACACGACTGTTTTCCACTAGGCAGATTTTATCGCGCGAAGTGACTTTTTCTTTAGCCTCGTAGGCTCTCGACAGTAACTAATGAGAAACCTATTCAATTCACACAAAGAAATGTCGATTCGCGCGACAGGTGGAAAACAGCTTTAACTCAATCATTTCCCTAGCATTCAACTTCATTTTCTTATTGTTATAGTCCTTTCGTGACATGTCATAAAACACGGTGTACAATCTGTGTTTATCAGAACCTCCACGAACCACGCTACTTTGAAAATCTTCGCTAGCGACTCAGCGATTTCATGTGCTTCAGCGATTTTAGCGACCCGTCCCCAGAAACAGTAACAAGCTTAACAAGGTTAATATATGATTTCTGTGATCGAAGCCTTGTGTTTGGTCAGCTATTGGGACAGGCAGCATGGAGGTCGTATCTACCGAATTTAGTGACAAACTAAGAAGAATTAAGAATACTCGGTTAATTAAGAAGTAAGTTATGAAAGAACGGGTAAAGATTTGATAACTGTCACTTTCTCTGGTCAAGGTTAGTTTGCTTTAGTGAAATCCAAGAGCATATTTGTCTGAGCTCGTCCTGAAATCTAACCACATTTTCCCTGTTTGTAGCCCTTGTCTTCGTCCGGGAGGCTTTTCATCCGCCAAGATGATATGGTGCATTGCGTAAGTCTTAATATCGTTACGCCTTCTCGTTGCTTTTGTACCAAACTTTGTTCATTTTTGACCGATTTTCGCCTTGTCGAGGATAACGTGATACTTTTTATATGCAATTACCACGTGTGCTGTTTTGTTTTGTAGCTAATTGATGGAGCATCTGTCGTTGGAACGAAGAAGCTAAGATTGGTTCTGCTTTCGGACATGCTCCTGTGCTTATCTCCCATTGGCAAGTAAGCCAGAATTGTTTACCTGTCAATACTATCGATATCCTCCAACCTGATTGTTTTTCTACTTTATTGTAAACGTCAAGTGTCGGCTCAAACCTCGATTAAGTCTGCATTGCCTGGCCTGCTTTGCAGGCCGTCTAAACTCTGGTTAAACAGAGTTTAAAAGGTCTGCAGCGTAGGTCAGCATTGCCTCAGCCGGAGAAGGTAGGGACTGCTCTTAAAGATGGTTTTTTTATGACGCTTTTGTTGCTTTTGCGCGAAGGTGGACTGTGTACTTACATAGGGAGTTAAAAAAGTCAATAGGAAGTTTGTCATTACGTGGAGTGTTTTTAGCCTGCAAATTGATGAATACGTAAATAATACGTGGCATAAGTTAAGACTATATAATGGTCTTGTGCCAGAAAACCTTTTCAACCGGTATTCCGAGTGACCTTACAGAATTTGCTGGCAATAGACCACAGCCATGTCTAACTAAACCCCGCACTTTTTAGTCTCGTGTTATCCAGTTATTGTGTAACAGTCCAGGAGTGGCGGCAATCTAGTTGACTGCTATGAAGTAATTCTTGACATCAGCATGTTTGGCTTACAATCCCAGAGGCTTTCAGCGGTAATCGCGTTTGATTCAATCGTTGAATCGTTCATGTAGGAAGAAGAATATTGTGTCCGGTTTGCTAAATGCTTCAAAGTTCAAGTACAAGCTGAAGTGGAACGTCCCTTTGCCAGACGTACAATTCGTGGAGTACGGATCTGGAGTTAGTGTGGCTGCTGGGAAATATGGAACAACTACTACTTATTCTGATCAAGGTTGGTTTGGTTTGTGAAGAATGGATCTTCGGAGTGTAGAGATGAACCGATGGACTGGCACACAGAGTAAAAAAAAGGGTGTGTGAGAGAGGGAGAGGAGACAAACAGACAGACAGACAGACAGACAGAAAGGGACTGACGGGCAAGGGGACGTTGTTAGACAAACCGGCGGGCAGAAGGGAAAGGAGCGTGGGAGAAAGAAAGAAGAACAAGAAAATGGAGAAAAGGGAAGATCGAGGATTACGAACTACTGGTGTGCATGAATACCTAATTGAGTAGCCATTAAAACGCATATTCCTACTTTTTAGGGAAGTACCGCCAAGCCACGGTAGAAATACAGGAACACATCGAGGATCTTCAACACGATTTGGCAGTGATTGGGCAGATTATTGGTTTAACGTCATCCTTAAGGGGAAAACATGAGGTTTGGGAATATCAAATATCATGCAAATATCCATAAGTAATTTGTAAACTCGTAGCCGAATGTTTTAACGAGAGATAAACAGGAAGGGGGGGAGAGAAAGATGGAGGATGAGGGAGCGTGACCCGGGTTTGAGAGCACAAGAAAGGAGGGAAGAGAGGGAAGAAAGGGGGAGGGAGGGAAGAAACAGGGAAGAGAGGGAAGAAGAGGGGGAGAGAGGGAGGAAGAGGGGGAAGGATGGCTGGACGCAGGAAGGATGAAATGAAGTACGAGAAGAACGACGGACGGACTGGTGAAAGGGATGTGATGAGGTGGATGAGAGGTGTGGGTGGAAGAGATGGAAGGGAAAGAGAAAGGAAAGAAAGGGTAAGGAGATAGGGACGGTCGGAGTGTAGAAGGGAGGAAAGGGGAGGAAGTAAGAGAGGAAAAATGGCAGGAAGGAAAGCAGTGTCAAGTTCTGGAGAAATGGGAGATATATTTTGCATTAGCATGTACCTCGCAGGTGAATAGTGTTTTTTGCGCAATCTGATTGGTTCCTCCGGCTTCAGAATATCCTGTTCTATTCACCTCCGAGCAAAACAAGATGGCGTCTCGTTTTGTTTAAGTTACGGAAGAAGAACTTTTTTAAACAAACGTAGTCGCCGTGCCATACAATACCAAAAAAGCAACGAAATTTGGCAATAAAGTATTCAAAGATATGTATTTCTTTTACTTTTTCGCAATAAATGCCCTCAGGATGAGTTCAAAATGTTTTGTTTATAAATGATGAGTGGGCGACAAGCCGACTGAGTTCGGTAAAGTTGTTTTGAAAATTTGAAAAATAAATGTGTGTAAATAATCTTGCGAGGTAAAAGCTAAAACAATTACTCAACTCGGCGTTGGTGAACAGTGTAGATATTTACCTCCGCTTCGGTTAATAATTGTTCACTATTTAGCAAATAGGGGAACATCCAGTCCAGTCTATTCGTCAACATAAGGTAGAAAACAAATAAAACTAAGGTTCACACCAAGCTTTCATGTTATGTTGTTGATGTCATTTTTCAAATCCATTACATCCACATTTATAAGTCAGTTTTCCACCATAAGTCCAATCGTGGATTGAAGATCTTGCGGCACGCCTTCTCGCTACCCCAGTGTCAAGGAAGCCTGAGGGCGACTCCAGAAGACCCAGATGAGATTATCAAAGATGAGAAGTTTGTCAGTGGGAAGGCAAAGGGATTGTAAAGAAAGACAAGGGGAGGTAGTGAAAGGGATAGAAGAGGAATAGAGGGGTCATGGAGGAACGAACATATGAACAATGGATGGGTGGAAGGATGGAAAGGAAGGAAGGAAGGCGAGTGAAGGAGAGAGGTAGGAAGAAGGAGTGGAGAAATTTATGCGGATGTGCCACTGTACGTACATGGTAAGCAATTGTTTATGTTCTATTTCTTTATAAAGTTGATTGATCAACAGAAGGTTGAAAAATGGTACAAGTCTGTGGAGAACACGATTAACGAAGAACTCAAAACTGTTAACATGTTTTGGTTGGAAATTTCTTTGCCGACGAGGTGGGAATTTCATATTTCTAATTTTATCTCCAATCTTGATGTAAATCCCTCAAGCAAGCAAACGGTCTGATGTGGTGCGGTTTTCGTAAAGTACTTGTAGCAAAGGTCTGTTTTATGTGCCTCTTTTGTCTGCTTTCGAGTTGCGAAAGGTTACATACTTTTTTGGTGGACATCTCGGTACTTCTAATGACCTCATTTCTGGTGGATATCCGTATTTGTCAAATCTGCTTGCTACCTTTCTTCCAGAAATCAGTTAATTCAGTTATTGAATGATAGATGAGCGTTCGTCAGGCTCTATGATAAAAATGATAGAGCTTGACGAACGTTCATCTATCATTCAAGAAACCTCCAAGCTCCCAGATTTCCAAAGTACAGTATATATCTAATTCAGTTATGTTGACAACGGTGTACTGTCCTTGCTTAGTATTGTTCGAGCCCTTACCAATTTATTACTGGTCGGTTCTGAATATTTACACTACAGTTTTATTAGTTGAACGAGAATGGAGCGTCGAGCTGCACGTGCTTACCGAAGTTTGTATTCCTTTCATAATTTCTCAAATGGACCTACTTTATTATTCATTCGCTGTAGGTCTGGTCAGCAAAATTACGTTTTTAATCTCTCGTCGCCTACAGTCAAAGAAGAGTGGGAATCCGCAACCAGAACTGCCAAACTAGCACTAGGTGAGTAATTGTCCTATCGTATATAATTGTTCATCCTGAGGTATGAATTTTTATCTCAAGCCACAATTCTTGCTTTCGATTCGTTCACTAATGAAGCAATACGTCAGGAAGACTTTAGTGAATTAATCGGATACATCAGAACGAACAATCGTCCACGACAATCTTGTCGTGTCAATGAGCCCTCATGTGCAATTTTGTGCCTCTCGATGGTTATTTTGACGTATGTGTTAAACTCGCCCGAAAAACGAGGACTAACTGGAGTGAGTCATTAGCAGGTGTCTCAATGCATAAACTGTAATGAGTTTATTGCGTACACCAGGATGACAATCGCACGACACCAATTGGAAGTGTAAACGAGCTTTAATTTTAATATAGATTACATGTTAGGTTTCCTCAACCATTTAACTTTGGTGCTGTCGTTGTGATTAAGGTTCGCCACGCTGATTTTGTCCAGATTGTCGACAGTATCCCAAATGAGCAATCAAATATTTCCCATTCAAAATGGGTTATGGCTTGAATGCATACAGGTTTGATAACCGTTCGCGATATTTTTAGGTATTGTTAGCGGAATAGTTGTCAACGAATTTTGCCCGGTATGTCAACAGTATCGCAAATGAGCAATGAAATATTTCCCATTCAAACTGGGTTATGACTAGAATGTATGCAGAGTCAATAACCGTTCGCGATATTTTTTAGATATTGTCAGTGGTATATTTGTCAATAAATTTTGTCAGGTATGTCAACAGTATCGCAAATGAGCAATGAAATATTTCCCATTCAAACCGGGTTATGGCTAGAATGTATACAAGGTTGATAACCGTTCGCGATATTTTTAGACATTGTTAGTGGTATATTTGTCAATAAAAAATGGAATGTAAACTCACGAATGAAATGCGACTTTTATTTGGCCTGTGGGTCGAGCTGTTGCCGTGTCCAAGTTGTTTTACCGTCTGATGTATACGCCAATACCGAGGTATCGACCTTTTTATATGAAAGATACTCTTAAATCTGTCGTAACTTCGTTAAAATTTGACTGATGGATAATTGCTTTGTATTTTTGCTGGCATAGTAGCTCTGGTTTAAGTGACTTTCAAAAAACGTAGCATAATTGCATGGCATTATGCTATTACAATGGCGAAAAGGTGGAGTTTTTAAGGTTTCAGATGACGTTAGTGTGACCTTATCGCATCACGTTACCGAACACAAAAACTGCCTGAATTGTCCACGTATACAATGCCTTTGTTATTCCTTAAATCGTCAATCCCTACCTAAAGTAAGTTAGCTGTTAAAATGAACCGTTCTCGACAACTGTACCATGACAACGGAATACGTCTGAAAACTCGTAAGCGTTAACGTAGCGATACATTGTTCACGGAATGTATCGCAACATTCACGTGGTGTAGTGCAGTTATTCACGTGGTGTAGTGCAGTTATTCACGCAGTACACGACGTTGTTCACAGGGTGCAGCGCTACATTTTTGGACGCAACAAAGTTCCATTTCCGTTCAAATCTACTCAGTTTTTTGAGTTGACTTTCGCCGTGTTAGTTAATCATGAAACTTTCTCTTCATGTTTCCCTGAGAATGATTCTGAAATAGAGTCGGCTATAAGCATCTGTAGCATATTATTACGTTTATTTAGTGTGCGGTCCCTAATGCCTATTATATCATCGTTGGCTCAGTTTCTTTTGTTCTCGAGAGGTTTATAACTAACTTATAAACCTCATAAAGATATTCATGATCTTTCTACTGAAATTTCGCCACTTCTATACGCTTGTCGGGCAAGTTAAATACTTCTTTCGAAACTTCCCAACGATGATATAAGTCGGTTATATACCTTAATCTCGGCGTTTAAGCGATACATCAACTTTCGGGCTTCGCCCCAAGGTTTATATATCGCTTAAACGCCTCGGTCATGGTATATAACTTCTTGTTAACCACGAGCGTGGTCATTACAGGAAAATATCAGACCAGGATCTTGATAATAGGGACCGAGCCCGAAGGACGAGGTCCGTACAATTAGACTCCGGACTGAAATTTTCCAGTAATGCCCAAGTGGACGAGGTTTACTAAGAGGTTTATTATGTGGCTTGTTTTAAAAAAGCAAAATATACTGATAAAAGTGCTACGTATGTATAGCTTGACTGACAGTTTGTCGTCAAGCGTTTTTGAAGCCACAGAGCAAAGGGAAAGATCAATTTGCTACGAATTTCCGAGTAAAAACTAATAATTTAGACATCCAAATGAAAACAACGCCAAAAAAGGTTGTTTCTTTCATGCAGTAAGTTTTACCTTCTAACCAGCAAGTTTTGGCGGGAAAATTTCCCAGTCGCTTTGAAGACAAAGAAACAAGATTCAACTACATTTCACTAAGAATTAACCAAAAACGAACTGCTTATGACAAGGTTAAATCTTTTCTACGATACCTTTAAGCACAAAAGTTGACGAATAAATGAAAAAGCCCGAATTCGGTGGCAAAAACAAGCTCTATGAATTTGCTGATCCAAACCAGCAAATTTAAAAATCCCGTGATGGACCTGTCCATTATTGGAAAGTAATGAACCCCAGTCAGAGCATCTCTAAGCCAATCAGAACGACCCATTTAACAGGAAGTAGCGCCAGTCGTATGATGGATTATTTTTATTATTTGATATTTAAAATCACTCGGCACTCAGTGTTATTATCGGACACATTTGCTAGATATCAAGCCATCTCCCATGGCCTAGATATCCATCACCTTCTTTATTATCCTCGCTGATCCCAACAAACAAGCTTTCTGTTTAGTGGTAAAGTTTATCGTCACTTAGCCAGTGCTTAAAACTCGTAGTTACAGTGTCCAATGTTCCAGTTATGATTGGTATGACTATGAATTCATTACATAGCCAAATTCTTTTCATTTTCCTTTTAAAATCCTGATATTTCTCAACTTTCTCTTTCTCTTCTTCTTTCACTCTTGTATCGATAGTAATAATAGTCCATTGGACATTATGTGGGAAATACGGCTTGAAGCGAGAAGCTCATTGGTAAGATCATGCCCCGAAAGTAATGGTGGAATCTCATGAGATAAAAGTGTTATGGGATTTCATGATGCAGTGTGATTATCACATAGAATGTCGAAAACCAAATATAGTTGTTGGGGAGAAAGAAGGAAAGAAGTGTAGTACTCGGTACTGTGAGCAAGAGGCTGGAAAAATGGATAGATAGGTTAGGAATAAAACTTAAGATAGAACATCTCCAGAAGACTTCGATCCTTGGAACAGCGAGGATATTAAGAAAGATTCTAGAAAGTTGAATGGACCAATGTCACCCTAGACTACTGGCTGTAGACGACTGACATTGAGGATTACCAGCAGAACATCAAGCTGTGCAAATTTAGCAATAATAATAATAGTAATAGTAATAATAATGATCGATTATTGTCGACAGCGTGGGGAGTGGTAGCCCAGTCACCCTAGCTATAAGCTCATGTTAAAAACGCTCGACAAAATCAAATGGACAAGTTACGTCGATAATAAGACACTTTCTTGTTCCTTTATCCATTAGTAATATATCAGGTCTTGAATATTCTATTCATTTGTCTCTCTGGATTTTACATCCCATAACATCTTCACTTTATCTTTTATGTCACCTTCTCAGCTCGATGTTCATATCATTTTTCTTTTACAGGCAAGTCATATTTCCGACATAATTATTTCAAAGACATCGTCAGTCTGTCTGACGATGTCTTTGAAATAAAGACGAAATATCACGCAAATACCATAATTGTCTTGATTTTACTCAAATCTTGAGTTTTCAAGATGACTTTGATATTCGGAGTCTGTTTTATTTTATGCTTATTGATCCAACCTTTCCAATTCTTCTTCGTCCACTTAATAGTGAGTTTAAGCAAGCTGTTACGGCGACGGCACTTCACAAAGTAGCTTAACCAAACTCATTTAAATAGAACAACAATCTACTAACGTAACGAATTGTGAAAGTTGTTTACGCCTCTGAAACTCTTCTCGGTAGCTTAGGTCAGTTTGTTAACGTTTAAAGGATCCGAATTGTCTTACGTAATGTGTGCTATCGTGGAACTGTGGAAATGTCCTCCAGGACTTACTGTGTAGAAGTAGGACAGTGTTGAAAGTACTTTTATTGCTTCAAATTATTCGCTCATTTTGTTTTGAATAAAAATTTCAACTAAAGAACACATCACCGTGGTGCTTGCTTAACTTCTTTTATGATTCCTGCTGCGTACCGTGTTTATTTACTGTGCGGTCCCTAATGCCTATTATATTATTATTAATTATTATTAGTTATCATTATTATTCTTTTCACGCTCGCATTTAAGTCTTCCATCCGGTAATGACCTTGAGAGCAAAGCTACAAGTAGTCGAAGGTGTCAAGGGCTAAGTCCGTCTCTTATTGCATAAGTACCATTCTCAAAATTCTGGCTGTTCCTAATAATGCCGTTTTTTGCAGATGCTCTACCCTCACTTCGATCCCAGTCTTTTCAAACCATTTTTCCAAATCCGTAGACACCGCTCCCAGGCACCACCAGCCACAGGAATAACAGTGACCCTTTTCATGTTCCACATATTTGCTATCTCCATCCTCAAGGCCTGATATTTCTCAACTTTCTCTTATTGTCTCACTTTCACCCTTGCATCCCCTGGGATTGCTGTATCGATTATCAGGCATTCTTTCTTATCCTTATGAATTAAAATATATATATTATTACTAATTATTATTAATTACTATTATTGTTAATTACTATTATTATTAATTATTATTATTTATTATTTATTATTATTATTATTTATTATTGAGGAAAGTCAGCTCATAAGAGCCAATGAGGTCGTTTAGCCCAAATTGCCATATTATGCCAAAGTGGGCACATGTCCCATAAATTATGGTAGTATGGCAATCACAAAGTGAAAAACATCGTGAGTAGTTAATGCCATTTTACACCACAGTTTCACATACACAATTCCGTTAGTTGGGCATGGTCAAGGGCTGGTGCTTTGCACCTATAAATCATGAGACTTCCTCAATAACCATCACACTTCCTCTCAGACTATTCTAAGGGTCTGTTCCGCAAAGCCGACCAATTAAGGCAAGCTAGACGCCAGTCCAATAGCTGAAGTTGGATAATGTGATCTATTTTGTTCTTAGACTAGGAGAGTTCCTTTCAGACACGTAAGTGTCCTGGGCTCACTCAACCATTTAAGGTAAAGGACATCAGGACAGTCAGAAGGATTTACTAGTCCTTGGGCTAACAGGGAAGGTTTGCCAACACCTTAGGTGAGGTTACTTACCACTGACAGCCAATTAAGGCAAGCAGTGGCTTTCAGTCACCCGTTTACCCAGCTGGCAAGGCAGGGGCGCCACTCCCTGAGGATGCCAAAACATCTTGCCTACCTTTTATTTATTATTATTATTATTATTATTATTATTATTATTATTATTATTATTATTGCAACTCGCACACCACTCAACTAAGGACAGTGGAAGGGGTCTAAGCCTGTTACGGGCTCCCAGCTTCACGCCATGAAAGGCCGCAACAGACATTGCACATTTCAGGGAACTTGTGAGGAAAAGAAGTTTTACCATTAAAAATGGATTTTAAACAACACCCACAGGGCCAGCCATTACTCGCCCAACTTATCCAGTCAGGAAGGAGTACTGGATGGACAGCCCTCTAGAGTCCCTGTAAGCACTCCCCAATGCATATTGCACTTCCAACCAGTTAAGGTTAGTTTAGGTGTGTCACTGCAAGGGTTATTATTGTTGTTGTTATTATTATTATTATTATTGTAATTATTTCTATTTCTTCTCACAGTGCACAAAAATGTCCACTGGTAAATTATCTTAACATAAGTTAGATACCAAGACAAGTCTCTTGCCATTAGGTATCTAATACTTTTCGGATTATTCTTGTCGTTCCTAACAAAGTTACTTTTTGCAAGAGGTGTGTACTGCAATTAATTTCAATCTAATCGAGCCATTTTCTATGATTCATTCCAATCGTTCCCAGGGCTCCAATTATCACCGGTATAATCTTTACTTCTCTGAGATGTCACAATCGTTTTAGTTCTCGTCTCAAATCTTGATACACTTCAATCTTCTCCTTCTCTTTCTTCACAATTCTTGTGTCGAAGGGACAAGCAATATCTATCAACAGACATGACCGCCTAGATTTATTTACAACTATATCTGGTCTATTATGATCAATCTTGTTGTCCGTTTGTATCGGAAAGTCCCATAGTAACTTGAATTCATGTGTTTCAATCACTTTTTCAGGTGTATGCTTATACCATGATTCCTCGCAGGGAATACCTGCCTTCTTGCATAATTTCCAGTGTACCACTTTTGCTACTTGATCATGTCTCCATTCCTTGTAGTATCTTTGCGCCAACATTTGGCACTCGGTCGTTATATGCGCCACAGTTTCCTCTGCACTACCACAAATTCTGCAGCTATTTGCCACATTCTCCTTGTACACTGAATGTCTTATTGAATTGGTTGCGATTACCTGCTCTTGTGCTGCAAATATTGTGCTTTCTGTTTCTTTCTTCAATCCCGCATAGCAAAGCCACTCCCAATTTTTCTCTTTATCCATATCATCTTTTACTGCTGTTATAAACCGCCCGTTGAGTGCTTTCCCATGCCACTGTCGTTGGTGGTTTTCTTTATTTTATTTTCTTAAACTGCTCCCGTCTTTGACTCCTTCGATGTTAACCACTCCTTCCCTTACGATCTATCTCGCCATCTCACCTTGCCGTCTACTCATGTACAGTGCTAAATTATTTCTTTCTGCCTTAACACACTCTTCAATTCCATTAAGTCCTCTCCCTCCGCATTTTCTAGTCAAGTACAATCTATGTACATCACTCCTTGGGTGTAATGCACTATACGTTGTCAATTTCTTACGGGTTTTCCTGTCTAATGCCTTCAGCTCCTCATCGGTCCAGTCGATTATCCCAGCTCCGTACCGCATCAAAGACACCGCCCAGGAATTAATTGCTAGCACAATATTCTTTCCATTCAACTTTGACTTAAGGATCTTCTTTGTCCTTCGCAAATATTCTTTCTGAATTAATACCTTCATCTGTTGTTGCATTATCTGGTCAATTTCTAGGATACCCAGATATCTGTATTCTTCATCATCAACAGTTTTTATGCTTTCCCCATTTGGCAGCCGTATACCGTCAGATGTTACCACTTTCCCTCTTTTTATTATCACCACACCACATTTCTTTACTCCAAACTCCATTTGTATATCTTGGCTAAATACAAATACCGTCCTAATCAGAGAGTCAATATCCTTACTAGACTTTCCAAAGAGTTTGAGGTCATCCATGAAAAGTAGATGATTCACCTTTGGGCTTTCTTTACCAAGATGATGTCCAGCTTTACAGCTTCTTAACAACAAGGTCATAGGTATCATGTAAATAAACAATAATGGTGACAGACTGTCACCCTGGAATAAACCCCTCTCGATTTTTACCTCCCCTAACTCTTGATTTCCAGCTATTAACTTGTTTCACCAACGGGGCATGGTTTTTTGGACAAATGACCGAATATTACTGGCAACTCCAATCATTTCCAGGCATTCAGTAATCCACGACTGTGGAATCATATCGTAAGCCTTGCGGTAGTCAATCCATGCCACCGCAAGGTTAGTATGTCTTCTTTTGCAATTCTTCAGGATGGTCTTATCTATCATTAACTGATCTTTTGTGCCATGAGATTTTCTTTTACAACCCTTTTGTTCGTCCGGGAATATTGCTTGATCTTCCATATGTCGGTACATTTCATCTCCAATTATTCCAGTAAGCACTTTCCGCAAAACGGGTAAACATGTAATCGGTCTATAGTTGTCAACTACGTCACCGCGAGACTCATCTTTCATACATAAAACCGTCCGTCCGGTTACCATCCACTCGGGCGTTTCCCTGGAGCTCACCATGTCGTTAAGTTGTATAGTAATTCTGACGTGAAGGGCGGTCAAGTTCTTAATCCAGAAACCCTGTATACCATCTGGACCCGGAGCCTTCCAACTGGATGTTTTGGTTAGCTGTTGCTTAAGCATTCTTTCATCGATCGTGATATCTTGTTGATCTTGATGTTGAGCTTTCAACTGATTCTTCACTCCTTTTAACCACTCAGCATCTTTGTTATGTTCCACAGGATTTGCCCATATTGTTTCCCAAAATTTTTGTGTCTCTGTTGCATCGGGGACAGTTGCTGAGCTATTTGTTTTTCCCTCTATCTCACTATAAAATCTCCTTTGATTTTCTTCAAATAACCTGTTGTGTCTAAACTGCTTTGTTCGATTTTCGTATCGCGTTATTTTTGCTGCCTTTGCTGTTACCCTTTGTTTCAACTCCTCAATCACCGTTGTAATCCCTTTTTCATTTACTTTATACTTTCTTTCGAGATATGCCATTTGTTTATCATGCCCTCTAATCTCATTATTTTTCTTTCTTTCAAGCTTGCTAATAACTTTCCTTGGCTCTTTAATGTCTCGTTCTATTCTCCTCTTCCACCAGGGTTCTTTTATCTGTCTCGCTTGTCTTTGTCTTAAATCCAGATCTTCTGCAATGTACCATATTATCGCTACCATAAGTTGTTTTGTCTCAGTTACATTATTCGTGACGATATGATCAATTATTTTCTCTACCTCCCGTATTTTTTCCTTTATTGTTCTTTTGTTAATCCTTTTAAAATTTACATTTGGTGGTTTAGATTTTTCCCTTATCAACTCCATAATGCTATCATATATAATGGACTCTTCATGACTAAGATCATACCTTTTGGGATCATTTTCGTTATCATTCTCACTTGCGCGTTGGGTACTATCTTGTCTGCTTTCTTCTTGTGTATTCAATTCAGCATCTGATTGGTTGTCAAATTGTTGCCCCTCAGTTACTACAGTTTCTTCTCTCTGGTTGCTTTCTTCATGTTCTTCCCCGTTCTCAGAACTCCCTCTTATTCCAACGATCTCAATCTGTCTTTTAATTTCCTCCAGTTCCACTTTTGTCAACCACTCGTTCACCACAATCGCTCTAGCTTGATCGACTAATTGTTGTTCTTTAACTTCGAATGTACCAACTTCTTCCCAGATCCTCATCATCCTCTTGCGATACCCTCTCACAATCGGATTACTCTTGAATTTGCAGTACATTACCAATCTATTTTCTTCTTTTGTCCACTTCCTCCTAGCAGTAGCATTATTACGACCGGTTCCACGCTGCTGGGCCATGGAATTCCTGCCGGGCGAAGCACCTTCACCATAAGTTCCAGTACCATTCACGCCGTTACCAGTTTCAATTAAATTTTCCATTCACTCATTAGAGGTTAGTGGTTTCAGGTGTCACTACCACCGGTGTTTTATTCGTTCCACCAAAACTAGAGGGGTTGTCAACCAAGACTCACGAGTCCCCACTACCCGTGTGGGACTTTTATTTGTGATTCCTGCACTAGGTGGACTGTCGGCCAAGGCTAACGGGCTCCACCTACCCGGGTTTAGATTTGAAGTTTTCCATCTCCTAGGCGGGTTGTCGACCAAGACTATTGAGCCCCACCAACCCACTGTTGTAACCCTAACAGGGGTGGCTTTGAGGGTACTGGCACTTGCCAAAGGTGCCACCCCAGACTCTGGAGGGCGGGATCGTCCACATTCCCGTGATAGGCTGAAGCCAGTGCTTGTCCTATCCCAGTGCCCATATTATTGTTATTGTTATTATTATTATTATTATTATTACTATTATTATGATAATGATGATCATGATTTTATTTTTAACCTTATTTAAACATGTTGAGCCATCAACACTCAGTTGCGTCTCATAGAGCCGAGATATAACGATACCTTACAATAACTAAGTCATTTGAATTTTTTGAATTTTGAAGTTAGTAAAATTTCATCCCACTAAGACGTGTATTGCGACATTTTTACAGTATATTATTATAAATAGAGTTAAGCTGAGCATTTACATGATAATCAGTACTATAATGATAACATGTACTATAATGATAACATTATAGTTGACAAGAACTTGGTGTTTATTTAAGCTATATAGTACATCATTACAAATAGAAGTAAATACGGTCTAACTGAAATTCATAGCACATTGCACGAAAAAAACTGCGCTTAAAACTTTCGGTTCTACATTTTGGAAGCGACAAAGACTGGCTATTACGCAAGAACCGCCATGAACGCTCGCTCTAGTCTCCGGTACAAGATAGTCGATACGGGATTGTGGTTTACGAATCATATTGAAAGTTTTAAAACACATATAAAGACGCCTTTCACTAAGTAGTGAGCAACCAGATAGAGGTAAAACTTCATGGTAAGAACTTTCCGGGTAAATGATCTTTATCGCCCGTTTAAGAAATATTCTGTGTGAATTTTCACACAAAACTCTTCAGGAAAGTGTAAAAGATCCCGTGATAGACTAAGACTGACCTACAAGCCCGCATAGGAGACTGAAACTGACGTACAAAAGAGCCCTCCAAGGGAGGCCATCTTGCGTTCACATTTCATTGGCCAGTTAGAATTCCAGTTGTGGAAATCGCGTTCACTGGTTTTTGCACCATCTCAAGTTCATTCGATTTCTTTTATATGTAAAGTTAATAAAAATGAAAACACGGTAACTATGTACTATAAATGTTCTAAAAGTAACACTCCAAAAATACATCTGTAAATACAAATGAATCACGTAACATGCTTTGAATTGACAGAGCTATTCCAGACCACTGCTCCGTCATAGCTCCAGCTTTCCTTCAGGTGTGACTCTACGTTAAAAAAGTTTAACCATCCCTTTTACATACGAACGAAAGGAAAGTTTCGGTGAACGCTTTTCGGTAACGCTTCAACCGCCAAGCGTACACGATTGGATTGGCAATAAAATTGGTTATCTCAACAGCAAGGAGATAATGCGAACACTTAACAAGAAAGTTGCGCTTATCTTGCGACAGAGATAAGAAACCCAGGTCAATGGAAAACAAAAGTTGGATATTTACCATATAGGGAAGAACTGTCAGGGTCAATATGACAACGAGGATAAGAAGGACTTTTGTGGCCCTTGGTTGCGATGCTTGACGAACGTTCACGTCGGTTGTATCCGCGATTTCTTCGAATTTCTGGGAAAAAGCTCTGATAATCCGGAGGCGGCGAAATATGATGCAGTGAAGTACCGCTGCGACCACGACGGAGACCTCGAACAGCACCGTCAAAGCAAACTGGGCAGAATCTAGGAAGAAATGCACGGCAACTCCACAGCTCATTGCTACCAACCAGGTGAGCACTATTCCGAAGATGGTGCGATTGGTGGTTAGAATAAGAGGCCATGTCAGCGGGTAGGACAGCACGACAAGTCTTTCGACCGACATGAGGAGAATAGTGAGGAAAGACGCTTCAATGGTTGTCCAAATCATAACCAACTGGAATTTATAAAAATTTGATGAAGGCGAAAGGTATTCGAGGCATACGTACATGATGACGGCTACACCTGTTGAAATTTAAGTAAGTGGTTTGAACAGCGAAATGTTGGTGATTTTTTAAAATGAACTATGTAACTTTTTTAGTTGGTAAAAACTAATTTTAGATTGTTTTAATTATCTATATTAGTAATATTAAGTAAACTGTATTTTTAGGGATGTTTATGTTTATACTTTGCTGAAGGGTTTACGCTGGTGAAATATTAAATGTTGTATTGTATTGGTAGTTTCTGGCACATTATCGTAAATAATAACAAATAAGACATTGGGCAGCCGTAGGAAATATAAAAATTCAATATTTATGTATAAAGTGAGGAGTAACAAACTGCCCGAAAGCATAACCAGGATGTTTAACATCAGCAATAATTTAAATCACAACCTGCGTATCCCTTACAAAAATTTCACATGCAATTTCACATGTGAAAATAATAATTCATATGAAAATTTCATATGTGAAATTAAATTTCATGTGTGAATCTTCCATGTTAAATGCATGTTTCGTACACCAAAATTTCACATGTGAAATTTTGAACCAGATCATTTCACATGTGAATTAGCTGTTTCATATGTGAAAATGACCCATTTCCATATGTTTTTACATGCGAAATGACGTGAAATTTTTGTAAAGGATTAACCATAACGACTATTCACTTCAAAAGCCAAAAACCATTTAGAAAAAAAAATACGTAGGCTCTAAGGCTGCAATAATGTCGAACAATTTCCCTAAATCTGCTCTAAGGAAAGAAATCTCGATTGATCGATTTAAGGCTATTCTGAATTGCATATTATAAAGATGCACTAGGAAAGATGTGTATGATGTGTTAGCGTAGCCAATTGGGGCAAGGTGGGGGGGGGGGGGAGTTGCCCCCACTTTTCGTCCTTACTAGGCCTGTCGGTACATCCAGTACATTTGTCGATACATTGAGCTTATCTGTCACGGATTCCATTTGCTTTTGAATTACAAAATAAAAAGTGGTTAAAAGCTCCGGCGAAAGTTAAGTATATAGGAATGGCGTTCAATACAAAATGTTTGTTAGAAATTCTGTTCTTTTTAACGGACGAAAAATGATAGATCCGATCAACCCTCAGGGCAAAGTGGTTGTGGTAGCGGTGATGACCGAAAAAGCAGATATGTTAGTAGACATCGTAGCTCACGTGATGTACGCACTTTTGCGTTAAATCATTTTCAAAATTTAATACTATTATACCAGCCAGAGCTGGCAAAATAGAAGTTATTTATTCCTTTTTCGCAGAATGAAGCTCCAGAAAGATGATACTGTAAACGTAGAATGTATATAATACAGCAATGTATTTATGCTTTAGTGATCCAACTTACTATACTTTTTCACTGCTGCAATGAACTTTTACATCTTATTTAGGCAACTCAATGCTCATTAAAAATTGTAATACACTGTATTTACAGTTGATCTAGAATAGGATAAAAAACAAATAATTTGGGATTTTACTTTGCTTTTTGTTTGTTGCATTAATTGCAGTAGTTACTGTGGTTACACCTCTTCTTGAAAAAACTAAAAAAGTGCATGAATTTGGTTGCCTAGAGCTTGAGATAAAGTGCTGGAAAATGTTTTATACAGTAAATGCCAGCAAGAGTTGAGTGTTGGTTGCACTGGTTTGTAGAGAGTTATATCTTATCCTAAATTGTACCATCATCAAATGTATACTTTGGGAAGCATGTGTTCAGGAAAATGACTAGTTTTCCATTGAAAAGTATTCTGATTTTGATTCATTCATGCACAAGTAAATCACTGTCAAAAATGCAGAAAATGGTGTTTTAGAGGTTCAAATAACTCGAAATTTTCCGGGGGAGCATGCCTCCGGACCTTCCTAAGTTTCAGTACTCTAGTGCCCCAGTCAGATTTTAGCCTGGACCCGCCACTGATATTTAATCTCTTGTTGCTGTCATTAATTATTTTTAGTGTTTGTTTGATGAATCAATGAAGAGAGACTTTGTGCTTGCGTTTATTAAATTGATACGTTTGCGCGACTCAAATTTTTTCTGCCCAGGTTGGTTAACTTTGATATTTCCTTAATTATATTTGTTAGTACATTGCTGACATCCTGGTCGGTACATTGGTCTAAAAATTTCCTCTCCCCCTCCCTTAATTTTCAAATTCCTGGCTACGCGACTGGTATGATGAATATGCAGGTCAATTTGTGTAATTTTAGTGTGTGAACTAATCTGCAAAATTATTTATAGTTATTAAAGTTATTATAGTTAGTATAGTTATTATAGTACAGTTATAGTTATTATAGTATAGTTATAGTTATTATGGTAAAATTAGTTGTAGTACATACTGTAAAATTAGTTCTACCTGTCAATGGTATATATATTTCGTAGGAGTTGTGTAATATTTAAAAAACCAGCAGAAGCGCTTTATTGGATTTAAAACACGAGGTGACAGCCGAGTAAAATAATTCTAATTATGTTAACTTAGTAAAAATAATTTTAAACTCCGACATTTGTGGGAATGTACCTGTGAGAAGATCGGCCAGGGCCAAACTTGCAACGAGGTAGTTCATCCGCGTGAGAAACACTTGAGTCTTGCTCTTGAGAAGCACAATCAAGAGCGGTGCATTCGTTAGGACGGCAAGGCTTCCAAGAATGCCAAGGATGCTGTGGAAAAGGATGCTGTCGTTTCCCTTAACTACACTGAGGTTTGTTGTGGTTTTTGAACTCATCGTGATTCCGACTCACACTTTTCAGAGGTGGTATATTTCAGCATACAACAACTGCCAAGAAAGAAGAAGAGACTTGTATTTCAGAGTCAAGTTACCCTAAGGATGATTCTGAAATAGAATCGAAACACTGCACATCCTCACAGACATCAAATGTTAAATTATCGCGAGAATCTCTCGTACACTTTTATTGGATCAAACGAGTATATTGTTCCCAGTTGACCCGATAGTTCAATTGGTGGAGCAGCTGCCCGGTTACCTGAAGATGCGAGCTCGAATCCTGGTCAAGTCAACTTTTCTAGTTGACTTTAGGAGTGTCGGTCAATTCATGAAATTTTCTTTACATATCGGACAGTGTATATCTGCTTGTACTGTGAACGGTTTAGTCAGTTCGCTGACCGGAGGACTGTTTGTAAGAGAAAATTTGATGGGAAAAAATTACATTATATCTAAAGGGTAGATGTGTTTGTATTTTCTGGACAAGTGGCACCGTTAGAATAACTTGCTGACAAATTGTTTGAGTAAGTGCAAATGTGCAATAAATTTAAGAAAAAATTCCGGGTAATTTCCTGCGATAACGAATCAGAGAAGATTGCTGTATAAATCACACTTCACACTGTGTTAGATTGGTTTCTGCAAAAGAAACGAAAGCCTTCACTGTTCGGTAATTCATTTCAATCCGTGAATAAACGATTGACCTCAAACAAACGTCGATGAATTAGTAGAAAAAGCGGATAGAGGAACGTCTGAACTCAATGTATTGAAGCAAGGTGTCAAAAAAAGGATCCATTTAAATTATAATACCAGACGAACTGACGAAGCGTCAGAATACTACCTTAAGAAGATTAGAAGTCGTACTAAAATTCAAATGTAGCCCGAGGTGAAATGAAAATGAAGAGGTTACCTTAAGGACAGTAATCTTGCCTTCTGCTGATGGATGGAAACTACTCGCCGATAAAGAAACTACAAAGTTACAAAGGGAAGACGACGAGTTAACAATTACAGCACCAGAGACTCAAAGCCATCGACAATGGTGATAAAGCCGCTCCAAAGATTTTTGGATAAACGAGTCCTCTGAAAGCTAACGACTACAGTTATCTTCTTATCGCGAATATTTAACAACAGCGAAGCGTCTGCAAGCAAGAAATGAAACTCATCTTTTTTCCCGTCTTACCGTGTTTTGTATGATTTTCTCAGAGCTTTACAGGCGTTACGGGAGCAGACTTGCCTTCGCTTTCTTCAACTCCCGATTGCCACTTCTTAATTTCGGTTATACGATGAATGATAGTGACCACTGACCGTCTCAAAGAATGATAATATATCTGCAAGAAAGTACCAAATGACCTTGTAATTGCTCGTTCTTAGGAACAGATCGCCTTTCTAATAGGTGTGTTGCTCAGAAGAACTCAACCAAAGAAATTAGTCGTAACTCTTTAACGAAGCAAAATATAACGGCATTTTTGTTTTTGAGAAGTTACAAAGTCATTTGGTGCTTTCTTGCAGATATATTATCATTCTTTGAGACGGTCAGTGATAACTGTCATTCATCGTATAACTGAAGTTAAGAAGTGGCAATCAGAAGTTGAAGAAAGCGAAGGCAAGTCTACTCCCATAACACCTGTAAAGCTCTGAGAAAATCATACAAAACACGGTCAGATGGGAAAAACGTCGAGTTTCATTTCTTGCTTGTAGACGTTTCGCCGTTGTTAAATATTCGCGATAAGATAGCTGTGGTCGTTAGCTTTCAGAGGATTCGTTTATTCAAAAGTCTTTGGCGCGGCTTTATCGCCAGTGTCGGTGGCTTTGAGTGTCTGGCACTGTAATTTTTGACTCGTCGTCTTCACTTTGTGTTGTTTGTGTTGCTCAGAAGAAACTTATTCTTGCAGCCAAAGAAAATAGTCGTAACTCTCTAACAAAATAAAATATTACGGCATTTTTGTTTGTAGGATTCCTTGGCGCCAACCATTTTTTTGTTGGGTTTCGGGGTTTTTTTATCACACGCCGTCTGGAAATACTTTTAATTTTTCTGAAGTTAGAATGACGGTTTCAAGTATTTTCGGGTCTTTATCATTTTAACCCAGCAGCTGTTTATGCTTTTTTCTTACAGTTTTCATCATTTGATTGTAGTCTGTGTACGGTCGTCTCTCTACACATTAGCAGAAAACGTTATTCGTGGAGGATAACATTAAGCAGTGCAGCACCCTGATAAACATCTGACCCGCAAAGCAACTATAATACCAGCCAATTACACCCACGCCTTCTTGAGTCTCTCCAAAAGACCCCCAAAATAACATTTCTTTTTTTTTTTAGCTTTTTAACACCCAGGTGTTATAAAGCTAAAACATTTGGAAGAACGAAATCCTGATGTTTCTCGTTATGTTAAAACATTCGCAAGAAATTCCCCGTGCGGAAAACGTAATCTTGTAAAAACGATGAGCGCCCAGCACAAAACCCGAACAATTGAAAAGCTGTAACGGAATAATAAAGTTTATTCTAACGTTCATGAGTTGACAACGAAACCTTAAGCGTTCTTATTCCTTTATGGCTATTATTCGTGTTTTGTTCTGGGCGCTCATATTCCTTGCAAGATTCTGTTAAAGCTTTTATTACTAATGATCTGAAACCTAACTCCAGCTGTTTGCTTTACTTTCAATAACACGTTAAATTAGAGACAAGGGTGGATATGACATCCATGGCAATTAATCGTTTCGTTGAGTAGATCTCCTAATGGTTTGCTGAAAATTCCTCATTTGTCAAACCGTTGTCAACAGCCGCCCTGCCTAAGAATATAGCCAACCCAGACTTATCTCTAAGTCCTTTGGTTCACGTCTCATGCAAGTAAGTTTAAGTCTCTATAGGCAAGTCACAAGTCTTTGAAAACAAGTCTCAAATGAAATGTTAGGTCCTCTCCCGTTCCCAAACCACGTCTCCCCTTTCTATTAACTATGGCCAAAGCGAGTAGCCATGCAGAAAGTGCTGTTGATCACCAAAGAAAACATTGCGGTCATTACAGGAAATTTGAGATTTCAACTTTAACGATGTCGTCCTTTATAGAAAATAATTCTTCATGCAAAACAAAGAGAATGAATAATTTTTTTACTCATCGTAGCACTCTCAACACTGTTGTCGTTCTGCATACAACGTTACCCAGACCATTTTCACGTCTTTAGGACGACGTCGGCTCGCGGAGTAGTTGAATTCAACCCGAGACTAAAGCTTGTTCAGGAGGACTGGAGGGTTTTATGAGTTATAAAACAAGCCGCAAGTATCAAGCACGGTGGTCAATAAACCGTGGTTTCTTTAAGTAATGAATATTTAAAGGACGCAGTCTTAAGTTGACGTCGTAGATCTTAAGGTCCCTATTAGACTACGCTTACGGTTATAAGTTATATCTCACCTGCAGTGAAGAGTCACACATTTATCATCCTGAGAATAATTTAAATCAGATACCGCAGGTCCACACAGCAAATAACCTCCAGAGATAATGAACAGGTTTACCGAGGGTTTACTTATATGCACATGATATGTGCTCAAGGACTTCCGGTCGAAGGGCAGTTTAAGTTATTGTTCGTTCTGGTGTATCTGATTGACTCACTGGAGTCTTCTGGACATATTGCTACATCAATAAGCGAATCGAAAGCCGGAATTTTGCCCTTGACACAACATTACATAGCCCAGAACAAGTAATTGTTTACGACAATCGCATCATGTAAATGGGCTCTAACAACATCTCAATTGCTGCTTAAGGCTAGTTTTCATACATCGCAATTCATCGGAATTCGCCGGAATTCATGGTTTGCAATCAATTACGATGGACTAGCTCCTACTTATGAAAACGTCAAGTCGGATTTCATCCTATATCTGATATTAATATATCGCATTCATCAGAAGAAAAGACATTTTTTGATTTATTGGGTTGAATGCCAATCCCGATCAATTCCGATGAATAAGGATGAAATGCGATACGTCATTTTGGTATACCGGAGGCGATTTTCATACGTCGGGATCCACCCTAACGGAACGCAAAACATGAATTCCAGCGAATTCCGATTAATTGCGACATATGAAAAAGCCTTTGCCATTTGCTAGCAAATGTTGTAATCTGTCCTAAAGATAACCTGCGATGAAGATGCTTGTGCATTTCTTACGTCTGCGCATCGGAACCCAAACACTTGAGTAGTCCTAGTCACGTACAGTTTAATCGCATAAACTAAATTAATTTACGCAATGTATTACAGTTATAATAATGATAACATAACATTTCTGTAGCGCACATTCCATCAATGTTCTAGGCCCCTTTACAGTACTACTCAGATAACGATAACTTACAACACTATTAAGCTAAAAACTATTAAGTAGCAACTTAAAAAGATACATCTTAAGAGATGTTTTAAAAATGGTTAATGAAGCACTTTTCCGAAGATTATATGGTAGTTCATTCCATAATGTTGGTCCTGCAACGCAGAAGGATCTATCACCGTAGGTTCTTTATCTTTATTTCGGAGCATGAAGAAGTTCTTTAGTCACCGACCTAAGAGATCGTTCTGAAGAATACGGAACAAGGTCATTGAGAGCTTTATAAACTAACAAAAGAATTTTGAAATGAATACGATACTGAACGGGGAGCCAATGCAACTCAATAAGAAGAGGAATGTGTTGTAATTCATGGCGTCTCGTCCGCGTATTGTGTTTTTCGGAGTTGATAAAAGCTTCAAATCGAAATTTGGTTGGGAATAAGGGGAGTTTTTGGTGAAATGTGAGATTGACGACCTTCAATGAATCACTTCGTCGTTCGTTTTAGCTCACAACATATCTGCTGCGCGAACATATGTACCTTGACTAATTGAAGGAATCGATTGGAACACGGTTGATTTCTCATATACTGTACTGGCGCAAAAGAAGACGTTTTTTCCTTTAATAAATGCTAATAAAGTCTTTGGGTAGGCAACCCAGATATGAAGGTAGCTGACTTGAGTATTTGTATATGGCGTTAATAAAGCTGTATAAGTTGTATTTACTTTGTTTATGGTACGCGAACAGAAGATAGAAGTATGAGTAGCCACTTGACTACGAGCGAATTGAAAACTCGCCCCATTCCCCTTTACTGACGGCTTCGCTCCAGTAGCTTTCAAGACTGTTTTTAAAATCTAAATTATAAAAAGTCTTGAAAGCTAGTGGCGTGAAGCCGTCAGTAAGGGGAGCGGGGCGAGTTTTCAATTCGCTCGTAGTGAAGTGGCTTCTCTGAGTTCTCTTTTCTGTTCGCCTGCCATAAACAAAGTAAATATAGGTTATATAACTTTATTGACGCCATTTACAAATACTCAAGACAGCTACCTTCACTTCTGGGCTGCCTATGGTCTTCGAGAACAAGTTTCGAGTCCAGTCTCAAGTCATCTTACATTGCCAAACCAAATAACCACTCATAAAATCTTAGTGATTACAAAAGAAGTTCACTGAGGTCAATTTAAGGAATTTAAGGTTTCGGCTAACAACTTCGGCTATGGTTAAAAACCAAGACTCAGCAAAATCCGAACGAGATCATATTCGGAACGTGCGCCATGGTTACTTATCTTGAGAATGAGTTCAACAGGCCAGCGGGAAAATGGCGCAAAAATTCAGGATTAACTTCATGTAATTAAGCACGAAAAGTGACGATCAACAATGTCTAACAACACGGGCTCTCACGTTGGATAATTACTGCGTAATAATAGTTAAAATTTGTTGAAAGTCCTGCCGATTACTCTCTCTTGCTTTTCGCGATATGGCATCATACCAAACAGCTATCTCTTCAAGTAAATCGGTGCTAAATGGGAATTTTAACACCGATACTTCTCAAACACTCTTCGAATTCGCCTTGCTGTTTGTTGTGCGAATGTATTCCCGAATTAAATACCCCTAATCCAGTCATCTTCAATGGCTTTGATTTGCGATTAATGACTGAGTTTGTTTTCTAGAAACTCGAAATAATCCTGGCTGGTATCTTCCCGAGGACGGCATTACAGGCGGCGTGTCCATTTTGCGACGAAATATGCCTTTGCTGGCCGAGTTCTTCGATCTGTTTATATTCAGTTCAAAATCCAGAGTGAGTAGTCGTGTTAGTTTGAACTGATAGGGTCACCGATGTATCCTTGCGGCGATGTCCATCTCAAATACAAATGAGAGGTCTTCCTTTCTCACTGACTTGAGATGCCAATTTGACAGACTCAACGACATTGACTATCCGTTTCACATTTCTTCCTTCATACTGGGTCTTGTATTTGACAACTTTAAAATTCCTTACTCCAGTAAGTTTTACAACACTAATCAGCTACTAATTCTCGTGGCACTACATATTAAGTTTAATAAACCTGAGCTTAGCTCAGGTCTCAAGGCAAGCAAAAACTTTCACTTTTTCATTAGTTACCACTACTTTCCACTAGTGCTGCTCCCATCGGTTTATATCCGTAATTGATTAATCGCTGTAATCAATCGATTAATATCGATTAATCGTATTGAATAAATTTAAATCATGACACGTCCACAGTGGTTTGTCCTTTCAAAGAAAGGAGTGTGTTTTAATGTTTTTAAAGTTTCGAAATTTTCCAGTAGAAAAACTCAAGAAAAAAACTTATATAATATAATTATATAAACGCAGAGAAATAGCCAAAATAAGGAAATATGCACTTTGACTGCCTACATATTGTTTTTGTTTAAAAATAACAGTGCATCAAGAACAGCTGGCTGAAGTGCTGCAAGCTTCTTCGAGACCACTATTGACTGCAATGAGAGCGCGAGAATGCTCTCTTCGCATTTTTTTTAATTGCAGAAAGAAAGTTCAGGTGAATATGTTGCAGTGCGTAGTTGTTGTCGATGATCCGATTATTTTTAAGAATAATCGATTGCCAAAAAATAATCGACTAATCGATTAATCGATTAATCGGGAGCAGCATTACTTTCCACCATTGTATGATTTCCACTTTGTTAATATTTTCTCTGTAAATATTGATATCAGACAGGCTTTCTTTGTAATCATTGACGTAATTCCTAGTTAATTCATATTTGTATGTATGTATATATATATATATATATATATATATATATATATATATATGTATATGTATATGTATATGTAATATTTAAAAACCAAACAGGAGTGCTTTATCGGGATTTAAAATACGAGGCGATAGCCGAGTGTTTTAGACCTGATAAAGCACGAATTGCGAGTTTTTTAAATGTCTTCTAAAATGAACCTCCTAATACACGAATTCGTGAAGAAAGTATGGAAATTTATTTTTCGTAAGCCGAAAAAATTGAACTTCTTCACGTATAAAGGCACATGTATCTTTATCACATATATAGATCCGGCACGCTTATGATTTTCGTTTGTTTTTTCCTCATGAATTAATAATGAATTTTAGAAATATATATATGTTCAATTGCAGACGTACGTTTCGCTGTACTAAAGCTCATCAGTGCAGCTTGGAACGAAATTGGATTGATAAGGGACCAGAGTGCTCAAACCGCTACTCGAGCGGTGGCCATTGCACTCTGGTCCCTTATCAATCCAAATTCGTTCCAAGCTGCACTGATGAGCTGTAGTACAGCGAAACGTACATCTGCAGATTGAACATATATACGCTCCCACATTTCGATGTTGTTGAGCACTCTACGGATATATAACGATAACCGATAACGTTTTATATATATATATATATATATATATATATATAGTTCGCTTTTATTCGGATTTCGCTTCGTCTTATACTTCTTAAAGGTCTTCCTTTAATGTCGAAGTATTAATAATCAAGTTCAAAGTGTAAACATGTATGGAGTTCAAAATTTTTTGGTAGTAAATTGAGCGTTTTCACTTAATTTCGAAAATTTCAAATAACAAAGGGAGCGGCAGCCATGTTGGTGTACCTAGCGCAAGAAGATCGATGATGAAAAATCCTTTGTTAAGGAACACCAACATGGCGACTGTCACGTCTAGGTAAAATGCTTAATATTGATTCAACATAGAGAATGAGAGAACCCAAGATAATGATAGGATTGCGTTAGTATTTCGACTTTTTTTCGCGGTCATCTTCAGACCAATTGATTCTGAAACAGACCCTGAATATGACCGCTCGTAATTTGCCTTGTCTTGTTTTAACTAAAATGTCAGGTCTCAAGATGACGTGCAGTGGCGGATCCAGGATTTTGCAAAGAGGATTTCAGAATAGGCAACTAGATTTTTTTTCGGGCGGTGAACATTAGCGTGGTAAGCACGCTCTTCTAGGGGGTCTGGGAACATGCTGTCCCAGAGAAATTTTTGAAAATTCGACGTACTGAAATCGTTTCCGGTAGCCTCTGAGGGCTTTAGAAAGATAGTCTTAACTGGATTACAGGACATTTAAGATAGCTAGCTATGTCCTTATTCCAACAAAAAGTAAGTAGCTTCATTCTTCTTGGATACTCATCAGACTTTCAAAGGGGATTTCCGTGGGAACCTACGGAAACTCGTCTGGATCTGCCACTGATATGTCCGGGTTGCGCTTTATCCTCCGTTTTGCAAATTGTCGTCTGGCTCTGGTTTCTGCCCACTTACGAAAATCTCGTGTCATTTCACGTGTAAAGAAACGCATGGAATTAGGACATTTTCACGTATGAAATACCTGATTTATATGTGAAATGACTTAGTTCAAGATTTCATACGTGAAATCTTTGTGTTCGAAACTTGTGTTTCACATATGAAATGGGAGGTTCACATATGAAAAATTAATTTCACACATTATACGTTCGTTTTCACATATGAAATTGAAACATATTCACTTACGAAATACTGTTTTCATGTGTGAAATGAATGTGAAATTTTTGTAAGCGTGGTTAAACATGTTTTTCTGTTATTCGTGGTTTACGATTTACCAGTGAGTCTAAGAATGTCTTTTTATTTACGTGATTGCTAGAAGTGGGTAAATTATGAGGGTTACTGGTGGCACAGTGTTAGTGCAAGTGTCTCACCACCGTGTCTAGGGTTCGACTCCCGACTCCGTGCAGTTATCTGATGAAAGTTACCTTTGTCACATGGGAGAAGAGTGTTGTCTTGTTTCACTGTACCAAGTACCGCAGGTTTTCTCGCGGTAATCCGGTTTCCTCCCGTAGCAACACTGGACCCATGAGTGGTGGCCCTAACTGGACCTCTACGGAGAACAGCTCAGGTAGATGATAGGGTTATCCAGTATAAATAAAAGCACTTTGCTTTGCCTTGCCTTGCCTTGCCTGACTTCACTTCACTTCACTCCACTCCACTCCACTCCACTTCACTTCACTTCACTTCACTTCACTTCACTTCACTTCACTTTACTTTACTTTACTTTACATTACATTACTTCACTTTACTTTACTTTACTTCACTTTACTTTACTTTACTTTACTTTACTTTACTTTACTTTGCTTTACTTTATTCGCCATTGACGCATCAGGTTTATAATTCTCAATCGTTTTACCTTATTTTTCCTCCCAGGTCGAACAGACTTTGACATACCCTATGGATGTCTCCATTACCCCAACGGCTGCCGCAAGCAGAGGCTTGGGTCACTACATCTGGATAAGTGCCCGAGGAGATCTCCAAGGTCACGTGACCACTTTACAAATAGAGCGGAACTCGTCCGTTCCACGATTCGTGGAGTCGTTCAGTGTCTGTCCAGGTACAGTCTACTCTATGGCACGAATACCTGCAATGAACTCCAGGCCAGACCAGAGACCCGACAAGTATAACTCTAAATATGGCTTCCCGTTTCCCACCGTGTGGCTCGGAAGTCATTCAAGCAGGTGAGAGATGGCAACAGTAAATCCGAGAGGGGGGTAGGCGGGTCAAACTGACCCCTGGCCCGGAAGAAATCAAGGTACCCAGTTGGCCGGAAAGTGCTATGTTGAATTCATGTTTTTTTTATCAGTGGAATAAAGAACTATTGCTGATGTGCCCTCGGTGTTTCTAAGTAAAATAAGACAATATGGCCATTTTCGCTTTCCAATTTGGCGAAGTCCGTGTTCCAGACATGAAGAGATAAATGACTTTATATTATAGGACGTTTTTAGCTTATTTCACATGCATCAATGTGCGTGGTTTGACCTAATTTTGAACTTGGTATCACTTGTATTTACCGATATAAATTTAGAATTGCTTTACTGTTTTGTTCATTTCTGAAGTTCATACGGCGAGACATTAGTGCAATACCCGTGAATTCGTTGTCATGAAAATTTCCGAAATTTACCCAATAGTTAAAAGGTTAATGAACTTAATTTTCCACTGGAGGGGGTCTACCAACTTCTCTGCCCTCCCTCCCCGGGGCCTGCAGAGGCTCTCGGCGGCACTGGATGGCAAAACATCGTTGTTGTCGTACGTTGCGAAAATCAACCGAAAAGGTTTGCCGACTTGAGCGGGATTTGAACTCACGGCTCTACCAAAATTCATCGCCATTCATTATTTAATAATAAATTAGTAAAACCTAAAAGGCATCACATTAACTATAAGAATCAGTCCAATAAGATTACAACGTATGAGTACATATGAATTTGTACAGTATACTATTAAAACTACGCCTTTAGCCGTTCATTACCAGAAAATATACTATCATTAACGCCAACCTCAAACTCATTAACGCAAAAATACATTCATTTTATTCAGTCGACATTAATAGCGTAGATACGCAACCATGTGCATCGAAGGGCGTTCTACAGCGCCAACAGACGACCATTAACACCATTTTACTATACATTAGGGATAATAAAATTTCAATTAGGGAAGATATTTGCTTTGTGTAATTGAATTTTCGATCATATGGCCCAGCTTTGAAAAGAATTGGACATCCCCGCGTTAACCAGTGATGAAGGTGAAATTTGTGGTGGCCCTAGACCCAACCAAAAAACCTTCGTTTCGCACATCTCAACAAGGTCTCGACTAACCTTGAAACTGGTCAAGCTTTAACTATGACAGGTAAAGTGCCTTTATTTATACTGGATAACCCTATCAGCTACCTAAGCTGTTCTCCCTAGAGGTCCAGTAAGGGCCATCCCTCATGGGTCCAGTGTTGCTACGGGAGGAAACCGGAGTACCAGGAGAAATCCTACGGTACCTGGTACAGTCAAACTGGACGACACTTCTCACGTGTAACCAAGGTAACTTTAATCAGATAACTGCACGAAGCCGGAATGGAACCCTAGTCAGAGTGGTCGTAGACATGTGCACTACCACTATGCCACCAGCACCCCCAATATATAATTATGGTGTTCGTGTGGCGTAGCCACTCTTGGCAGATCAAGTTGAACACGAGAAGATAAATTCATACCTTCGAACGCGCCCATATGTTATTTTGTTTATTTCATAAACACGAACGTACAGTTTAAAACGAGGATCAGCCATCTGGAAAGTTTTTGTCCGGTTTTGCTCTCAAAAAAGCTCGTTTTGTTCGCAGAAAATGAACGTCCGGCGAACAAACTGAAATCAACAAACCACAACCGAGATAAGAGTTATAAAACATCAGATCTGATTGGCCTAATAAAATATCCTACGCGGCTTTTCATTGGATCGTTGAACCAATGTCTTTAAATGTAAAAATATCGTATCTTTACATGCAAAAATAGTTTTTACGTGTGATAAAATACGATTTTTCTTAGTGGCCGAAAACGTTGTATCACACTGAAGTTTATGAAATAAATTCTATTTTGCAGGATTTACATTTACCGTTGTCGAAGTGATGACAGAAGTGAACCGGTGATGGAAATCAAACTAAGAGATGCTCCTTTGGACATGAAGTAAGCTCTGGATACCTTTTTTAACAATAAGATTTGGTGGAAATGAAGAAGTCTCGCGATTCGAGGGGTTCCACAAAATTCCAGAGAATTCAATAGTGACTTTGCTCTTTAGATTTGCGAACAAGAAAATCTACGTTGGTTTGGCAAATGGAACCTTGGCGATATTTAAGTCTAACTCAAGTAAGTTTTCAATCCTCATCTTTGTCTGGTCCTGTAATATCTCATTGCTGAGGTGAAGTCAGGGACAAGTTCTCCTTGAACTTAAGCCGTAAAATTTCTAAGACCCAAATTCTTGCATATGTGTGGACTTCCATTTTTGAACGAATGAAAGTAGTTCTGTGATACTTTCCAAGGGACCGCGAGGGATCGCCTTCCATCAATAATTTGGATGGAAAAAAATGCCTTTCCCCTTGATAAGTTAATCAAAAATGGAGTGTTGGGAAACCTTTTTGAAATATGGTGTGGTATAGTATACAATGTGGTGTAGGAAGTGTGGTATGTTGTGTTGGGTAGTACCGTGCAGCAGCGAACTGGACACGACAGACTTGCAATTATGTATACTGTATCGTAGGGTATGAAATCTTGATTTGATAGAGTAAGGAAGCCGAACGACATGTCCTGTACTAAGCCGTGTTCTTTGAAGCCCAGTTTTCATATACTTGCCCGAATTGTCTCGATCGTTCGGATCGCCACAAGAATATTTTTGGCGATGGGGACAATTCGGGCGATTTTGGTTTCCATATGATCACCTCGATCGTCTGACTGTGAATCTGCGTGGTTGTCACTTGGTTCTAAACATAATTTTGGCATGACGCTTGCTAATTCTCGATGTTCTACGCCGTAGAAGACATAGATGAAAAACGCGAAAACATTGAAGGGGGACATGGGTTCGGCATTTACTTCAGAAGAGAGAGGTACTTGGTCCATATCATACTCCTGTGCAAGAACTTCGTCTAAACAACAAAATTTCTCTTTAGGTGTTCTTCCAGCAGTTGAGTCTGGTAAACTAGAGTTTATAGTGAAGTGCAAACTTGTTATAAAGACATTCATGCTTCTTCATTTCTTAGTATGATTAGTGAAGTGGTTGCTGCCATCTTGAAACGCGAATGGATTTGGATCGTCTCAGTAGCCTGACAGATGTTTCCATTTGATCACCCGCAATCATTCACGATCGTCTCGATCACCCCGGAATGTTGCCATACGATCGTTCCGATCGACAGAGCAAATGTGGGGCGATCGAGACGATCCGGGCGATCATTTGGAAACTACGCCTAAGGTGTAGGAAGAACGTTGTTCTTTTACATTCGTTCGGTGTGAGCTAATTGGCATATTGTCTTCCCTTCATATTCTTACCGCCCACACTACCTATACATTAAACACCGATAATTCACTTCAGGCCAGCACTGGAACTTAGTGCAACCCTCAATCTTGCCGCTCGGCCGTTATCCTGTGGCTGTAATTGCTGATGTGAACGACAAACTGTGGTGTGGAAGTGGCAGCCAAATCTATATAGTGAACAAAAACGGAGATAGAATTCACGTAAGTGAAACGTTCACGTTTTCTTGTGCTAGATTGAATTTGTGCCTAATTTCACAAACGTTCTCAAAACTGTAAATTCCGGCAAGATAATATTTGCTCACGTCTCTTTGGTCTTCTTTAGCGCATCATCGCGGCGGATTCAAACATGAAGAATCTAGTGAAGCACATCGTTTATTACGGCGTCGGAGTTTGGGTGAGCATTTGGAGGAAGGCGACTATAAAGTTATACCACGCGGAAACCTTTGAGATGATGCAAGAAGTGAACATTGTGTCTCCAGTAATGAAAATGAAGAACGGTAGGTCATTAGATGCGAAGTTTGGCTGGTCGTTAGATTGTTATTGTCATAGTATTTTCAAACTTATCCATGATTCGTGAGACTTACAACTAACTGCCCTTCTGGCCTATATTACACGTGTGGAGTTTGCTTTATAATGAAGATTAAAGCCCAGCGTAGTACTTTAAGAATAGCCATGGACACAGTAGAATCGATTCATAAGATATAATTCATAAGATATACAACGTTTCGTTGTAACATCACAGCATGTTCAGACATATGGTTAACATTGTGGCAGACTCCTGGGTATATAATTACAGTATATCGTATAGAACAATGGGAGTGAAGGGTAAAATTCTCTATTACAGGTATGCAAACAGAGTAAGATACAGAGAGAGGTATAGAGCTTCTCTTAACTCCAATATAAGCTCTATACCTTTCTCGTTATTTTAATTTTGTCCATTCTGTATCTTACTTTTTGTTTGTATACCTGTAATAGTTAATTTTATCCTGCACTCCTATTGGTCTATACGGGACACTGTAATTATATACCCAGGCGTCTCCCACAATGTCGTATCTCTGAAGATGTTGTGATGTTACAACGAAACGTTAGATGTTGCTATTTATTAAATCTTATGAATTGACTCTACAGCGTCCATGGCTTTTCTTAAAGTATTATGCTGGGCTTTAATCTTCATCATAAAGTTACGGTTCCCGCCTGGTCAATCATTGGCTGATATGGAGTCTGCTGTAATATGTAATACATGAGGGGTGTTTTTTCAGGTATCCAAACACCGAAGGGGTGGAAGGTCGGGACATATACCCAAGGGTGCCGTGGCAAGTTTCGAAACCGTAGACTGTCGACAACCTCAGTGATAGTCGACTACATCATCAGCCGACTCCAACCCTAACCCTAACCCTAACCCTAACTCTAACTCTAACCAAAGGCAAATTCTAACGTTAAAAAACAAAATTAATCATATAAACAATAAGAAACCTAAATCTTACTCTTTAAAGAAACCGGCGGAAAAAAATTACAACAGAAAAACGTAAACAAGGACCAACCGTTCTACACACGGCTCGATCTACACTCTCTAGCATCTTTCGACATTGAGTTATCCACTAGACCAAGCTGTCGACCTGCAAATCCTGTAAAAAAAACCCCCAAAAAACACGCTGTTAATAACACCGCTTACTGGAGTCGACAGTGTTATTTTTAAACATTCAGTTCTTTGGCCAGAAATGCGTCAAAGGGACCAGTTTGCTTTTTGCGACATCAAAACATTTCGGGATAGTCTCTCGGATTTTGATCCCTCAGGGAGTGAGGCTGGGGTTCACCAATATCCACCTTGTCTCCGGGTGCCAAAAGTCTTCGCAATCGCACTTATATAAATTTAATGTGGAGTATATCCAGGTGTAAAGAAGTGTCATAGATATACGATATTTGTGGGATTGTGTGAATTATCTGTTGTTACCTTGGAAACCACAGCCTTGCGGGAATCCATTTGGTATTTCTTAATTCAGCGTCTTGTAGGGCTTGTATATATCAACTCAACTGAAGAAACGTGTGGCAACTACACTTTAAAACGCGTCGAATTCTTCGTGTAAGAGATACGAAGGTAGAGCTTATTACATAACTGTCATTACTATATGGCTAAGCTCGCTATCCGGTCTGCGCGCAAAATGACGCACGCTGATTGGCAGCCTAGCCGTGCAATAAGTTTTTCGTACAGACCGGCTAGTTTTGGCGGGAAAATTTCCGAGCTGATTTGAAGAAAAACAAGCCAGATTCAGGTAGGTTTCACAGAAGATTTATAAAAACAAACTACGAAAAAAGAAGTTAAATGTTCTTAACAATGATTTTAAGCAGAACAGTAGATGAATAGATGCAAAATACCACGAAGAAAGAGGTAAAAACAAAGTAAACCTAAGCCGCTAACTCACGAATACAAAGCTTCGTTAAAAGCGGTGAAGAAAGGAACCAAAAGCCATACAATAAATTTTTTATTAACCTCGTTTGTCCGGTCTGTGCGAGGAAATATTTGCCCTCGGGTTTTTTCCTACACACCTCGTTCCTTCGTTGCTCGGTCTGTACGAAAACCTCAGGTAAATACTTTCACGTACAGACCTCGCAAGTAGTAATCAATCAAGCTTACTTGAAGTAAATCTTTGTTTATTTCAGACGTGGACAGCCAGGTGCAATACCTAGCAGTTGACAAGATCACTGTGACTGCCTTACTCGTTACTCCCGGTTTTCTTTGGGTTGGTACCAGCTTTGGACTCATTCTCGTCTATCCATTGCCCAAACTGCAAGGCGTCCCGCGTGTTGTGGGTCGCGCGTGTGTCGCATTTCACGCCCACTGCGGCCCAGTTCGCAGTTTGTTAGCGGTTCCCGAAGGCACATTCCAGCCTCAGACTGCTGTTGATGATAACCTCACGTCAAGCGTTTCAGGTATACATATTGTTACGTGCAACGGCCTTGCAAATTTGCCATTTGCGGAACCTTTGGCGAACACTTTCCATACAGTATCCACCGAAGCCAAAAAGATGGCGGCTTGTACGTTTTACCGTGATATTTTGCACACAAAAAGAACACCATATCCTGTAAAACTATCACATTATAAAAAAAAAGATTTTAAAAATTTTGTGAAAATTCTTAAGAATGAGGCTGTTATCTTCCGTCGTAACATATTAAACTGTTTCTAGGTGTTATTTTGACTCATTTAGGTTCGCAGAGGATCTCGATAAAATGTCCAAGGTGCCATCTTTTTTTGCTACGATGGATGGGAGTGAGGGGGCGCTACCCAGCGTTATATACCATAAGTTCGTCGCACCATAGCCAAAGGGTTTAGAGCAGTTATGTCAAACATGTGGCCCGCGGGCCGCATGCGGCCCTTTATGAAGTCAAATGTGGCCCTCGACAATGAATGAACACTGAATAAATATCATTGTGGTGTAATTATTTGATTTTTATTCTTCTGATTAAACATGGCAACTGTAATGGTAATACATAATGTCACTGAATCAAAATGATGTGGCCCCTATGACAATATGTATTGGCAATGTGGCCCACAGGCACTTTTCAGTTTGACATGCCTGTGTAGTAGAGCTACCAAAGGGCGACAAGTCTTTTCCCCTTTTGCGACGAGACGACTCCTCTTGAAGAGTATAATCGTAAAGGGCTGTTAACACGTGTGATTTTGTGTCCTGCGATTGATACCTTGGAGTATGTGTTTGACTGACGAGAGCGTCGAGGACAGACTACAGCGAATCATGAGCGGATATTTTGCTTCATAGACTGTCATGAGTCTATTACATACACCAGGATGACAATCACAACGAGCAAAATCGCACGTCTAAACGGCCCTTAAGATACTAAAGTTGGACGACCGTCACCAGACCAGTAAATAAAGCGTACATAATTTTCGAGAAAGCCTAGTTTCCATATAGTTGTAATTGTTGTAATTCCATCGGCGATAATCGGCGACGGAATTACAACATTTTAGTTTCCATATAGTTGTAATTCGTCGCCAATTTCCCACTAGTTCGCAGGACTTTTAGGTCAAACAATCGCCGACTTCTGTCGAAACTGCGCATGCGGATGTACAGTTTACATGGGGTCTGGAAAGGCAGTTCTGTAGTAAGTCCATTTCTATAATAAACTGAAGATTGTAAGCAATCGTGAGGGAAAAGCACTGCGAGAAGGGTGGCACGGCCAAACAGAAGGGTGCTTCTACATGCCCAACGCGTGTTACTTTTAGCCATGGCAAGAATTCGCCGTAATTCAAAGAAAGCATAAAAGATGGGTGAGAGGGATCTTCCAAACATTTAGAGCAATTACCTTGAAAACTGGGTGCGGATACTATTATATCTCGCCATGGCTTTCGAAACATCCATTTTTGAAGACTCAACAATGGCTCGCCAAGAATTGGCCTTCTTGTTTTTGTCGCGGAAATCAACTGAAGACCGCTTATATACAGCAGGATAGTTTCTAACAATGTCCATGAACTCTTCGTCACTGATGTTTGAGTCGCCCATTTTTATCTCGAGTCGTTTAGATCGTCTTTTGTCAGCCTTCTTCTGCACGAAATTCAAGTTTAAGGTTTCACTTTGGAAATGGAATCAATCCACGCGAGTCTCGTGATTGCGATACTTTACTATGGCAACAGAAGATTTGCTATGATTGGCTACTTATGTCACGTGCCGTCTTTTCATCAACGACTGTCGGCGACTGTTGTAGAAAGCGTTTCCATTAAATTTGACCGCATCGGCGACTGTTGTAATTGTTGTAGAAGTTGAACTCGATTCAACTTCCACAACAGTCGCTGATTCATCGCTGATTGGATTACAACAATCACAACACGCGTTTCCATATAGTTGTAATTGTTGTAAGGGCTCATCGCCGATTATCGCCGATGGAATTACAACAATTACAACTATATGGAAACTAAAATGTTGTAATTCCGTCGCCGATTATCGCCGATGGAATTACAACAATTACAACTATATGGAAACTAGGCTGAAGAGACGATCAACTCTTTCCCGACAGGGTAAGACTCCTATTATTTTACCCTGGCTGACGCTGAATTATTTTACTCTGGCTAACGCCAGACCATTTTACTCGTCAAAGGGGTAGCTCCCGCCGGGAAAGAGTTACAACCATCAAAATTAACTCTCTCCCGCTGGGATTAAACTTATATAATTTTACTGTGGCTAACGTCAGACTGACTGTAGCTTACGTCAGACTATTTTGTTGTGGCTAACGTCAGACTATTTTACTGTAGCTAACGTCAGACTATTTTACTGTGGCTAACGTCAGACGATTTTACTGTGGCTAACGTCAGACTATTTTACTGTGGCTAACGTCAGACTATTTTACTGTGGCTAACGTCAGACGATTTTACTTGTCAAACGGGGAGTTCCCACTGGGAAAGAATTAAATGTGCTTGAACCCTTTGCCTAAACCTTTAGTGGGATTTTGTAACCAGTAAGTTAGAAGATTCCTAGTTTTCATGTCTCATAAATTCAGACTGGCCGAGAGACTAAAATTTTGCCGTTTTTCTTCCTCTGATGGCTCTTTCAGGTGAAAATGCCAACGAAACAGCCAGGTTTGTTCAACTTATATTTACAAATTCTCTGCAGATGTATTCGAAGGTTTATTCCTGTTGGGGTTTGTTTGTAGTTAGGTGTTGAACCTGTATGGTGTCGTTTGATAGGGTGTTAATCGGCGTGTCCATGTCGGTGGATTAATGTCAAGGGGTATTTTAATGAGTGTCCATGTTAGTATATTAATATCGAGGGATATTTTAATCGGTATGTTCGCGTCAATATATTGATATCGAGAGTTGTTTTAATCGGTGATTCATTGTCGATGTATTAATATTGAGGGGTGTTTTAATAAGTGTGTCCACATGTCAGTGTATTAATATTGAGGGGTGTTTTAACAGATGTGTCCACATGTTGGTGTACAGTATTAATATAGAAGGGTGTTTCAATAGGTGTGTCTACATGTCGGTGTATTAATATCAAGGGGTGTTTTAATCGGTGTGACCTTAAAAAGTTATTAGTAAAAGTTATTGTGCTGTTATTTGTTGCTTTATTGAGGTTGCTGTTGACTGGTTGAAGTGAAAGTATAGGTGCAAAGTAAGCATGGATGTTTTTGTCAGTGCCAGCATTCATGGTTAACATTATGGTTATGGCTGTGGCTGTAGCTGCGATAGTATTGGTGCAAGAACTGGTGCCTTTTCTATGTAACCTATCTAGGAGCGCTATTCGTTTTGTGGGCTTGAACGTTTTCAGTAGCATTGTTCCTATTGGTTTTGGTGTAGGTGTTGTTATCAGAACATGATATGGTGGCGGTGTTGAATTAAGAATTAGCCGTACTGTAAGGGCATACCTTATTTTTCGCATCGGTTTGCATTGTTTGTCAGTGCTGAGTTTGGTGGGCGTTTTCGAGGTTACTGTTGCTACTGCAGCTGCTGTTTTTGGGCTTGTTGCCAAATTCGCGTGCAAGATGTCGGCGACGCAGTTGTCCCTTTCGTGAACGGTCTTTGCCATCCTAATGTTTTTGGTTCCCCAAGTGTACCCTCCACACCCTGACTCCATCAAGTCTCATGAACAAGAAACAACTCAAAATCTTTCAGCTGTTTTCTTTCCTTGACTTTAAGTTCAACGGCGAATTATCTGGGAGACTTAACCCAAGCTGAAACTCTTACTTAACCGTCCCAGTAGCGGGTTTCCCGCCTCGCTTGCACCACCAGTCGCTTTAGTTTATTACTCTGATTTTAACATTTTTGCTATACAAAAGTTGAAAGACAATCTAACACTGCAGCGTGAACAAATCACTTTGAGTGCAAAGGAAATAAAATAAATAGAAAACTCGGTTTCACACACGGATTCGAATCCTCATAGTACCGATCGCTCTTTGTCGCACAAACCTGTACACTAGGCTTGCAGGCTCAGTTGACCATCTTCAAAATTGGGAATTTACAAAACATCTCCACTGTTCAGTGAGGGTCCTCAGGGTACACTTGGGGAACCCGAAAATATTAGGATGGCAAAGACCGTTTACGAAAGGGAAAATAGCGTCGGCGAAGTCGTCTGCATCATCGTTATTGCAGACGCCGGCGCCATTGTTGACGTTGGTGCTGCTTTTAGTTTTCATAAAATAAAGATTAATGCCCTGCTGAGGATTTTTAAATGTAAACCCATGATTAAGGACAACTTGAGAACATTTTAAAACAAATTTACTAACGTTTCTTTGCCGACGTGCAGCATCTTCAGAGTAAGGTTACAGGAGTTAACATCTGTCTGTCTATCTGTCTGTCTGTCTGTCTGTCTGCCTATCTATCTATAAAAATAATATAAATAATTATAAATAATATATAATATATTATAAATAATTATAAATAGTACATAATTATATATAAGTTACATATAAATTATATATAATTATAAATTATAATTATAAATAATATAAATTATAAATAATATTATGTAGATAGATGTTACCACCTGTAACCTTAATCTGAAGATGTTGCACGTCGGCAACGAAACGTTAGTAAATTTGTTTTAAAATGTTCTCAAGTTGTCCTTAATCGTGTGTTTGCATTGAAAAATCGTCAGCTGGGCATTAATTTCGTTTTCCGCCCGGAAAATTGATGCTTTTAGTTTTGGTGTTCATGTTGATGTTAGACTTGGTGTTCCTGCATATGAACTTCACCACCTGAAGTAAAATACCCATATTATTTCTCTCGGTGACAGACAACTCAATCAGTTGGCGGACAGCGATGAATCTGTTGAATCAGACGAAGACTTCTTTTTTGTCGACGATCGAAAACGTGACACGAAAAGAACCTCTCCTGAGAAAAAGAACTCCATTATCAACACAGGAAAGTTTAAGGTTACCCTAAAGAAACCCGGAGAAAGAGGCGTGAAGTCAGAAAGTACGAAGTCTGAACCAAGGCTTGACATCTCAGACGTAGACAGCATAAAGGTAAACGACTTCGCGGTAATAATGGAAGCCTTTGACGGGTTTTCAAGCCCTGCGAAAGACGAAAGTCTTTCGGCAGAAAACGTCAAAGACAGAAAGAAAGTAAAATCTTTCAAAAATCGCCTCTTTGCCGCTACTTATCCTGAAGATAGTAAGGAAAATGAATCAGGGCCAGAGATCGCTATGGTACCTTTGCCGGGGAACCCCGACCTATCTGATACGAATATCCCACCGGGTCAAGATACCTCGTGGGAAGAGAATTCTTTGGCGGATGACAATAACGATAAACCGGACAAAAGCACCCGAACTGATGAAATGATCGAAGGTAATGTTGTCTCGTCAGAAAAACATCCTGTTTTGGATGAAGAAACAATTCCTGGAGCACAACCAACTGAGGATTCCGAAACAGCCGATTCTGTCGTTTCGGGTGAAAATACGAAATCCGAAAAAGGTACCTCGTTGGAATGCGACGAATCTTCGGTTGCAAAAGGCTCTAACGCACAAAATAGCAAATTGAATTTAGTAAACGGGGATACCCTCTGCGGTCAGATACCCTCGAGCTCGGAAGTCCAAATGGCAGGTATTGATGAAATTCCAGAGAATGGCGATTTTCCGACTGATGTAGAACCAATATATGTAAATCTGCCGCGAAACAACGTGAGTAAAGTAAGCGACGATTCCCCGGAAAAACTTTCCCGGGAAAATGAGGTCGAGAAAACTGCGCTTGTTGACGACAATGGACAACAGAGTGCAAGCACTCCAGAATCATCCGTCGAGCCTACGGAGCCATGCAAGACTCCGACACCAAACGAGAACCGAGTTGAAAACGAGGATGGCAAAACCAGTCCTGTCTCGCCAGTACCGGGGAAAAGTCCTCAGGAACTTTACACGGTTGTTTTGCCAAACGAGCAAGAGCCAGGTCCTGATGCCGTTAAACCGAAGGCCACGAAGGACCAGGTAGAGACTGGGCCCGAAAGCTTGGTAGAGCCATCAACGAAGTCCTCGCCACGCTGTTTGTCATATTTGGTTATTAGTGCAGGTGAAGGTCACGTTGATTTACGAATGAAACTGAAATCGAAAAATGAGATTAAGAAAGACATGCAAACGAGGCTTTTAATTTGGCGGGTAAATGGTAAAGCATGATCGGAAATTGGCTTTTATCGGTACTCTCTTCGGAAACTGTCCGTATGCAAATTAGGATTGCAGTATTCTAAGCTATCCCACTTTGTCCTATGGTTAAGATATCGTGGACTCGCTTTTATTAAAAAGTCGACTAGCTTAATCCTAGAGCAGTCAAAATTTGTAGACAAATTTTGAGATTACTGCTGAGGAAAGTTAGAAATGTCTTTGATAGACTTCGCATTAATTCAGAAAGGCTTTTGCCCACTTGTCCAAAGGCCGACTTGCTTAATCCTAGATTTGTGACAATTTCGAGGACAGTACCTAAATCTAATAATTATGCTGAGGTAATTTTGGAAATTCTTGTAGCAGACTTTGTTGAAATTCAGGAAGGCTTTATGCTGTGAAATTCATGCTCAACTGCTCAAATAAAATATATGGAACTAAAACAACTGATGAATTTTAATCCAGGATTAAATGTTCCAGTCGAAGAAACAGTAGGGCAAAAAGGTGGCTTGTGCTTTTCGTCTCGTGGTTTGTGCATTTTGGGGGGACCATAAGTTTGCGCAGGCTGGGAGCCTCTCGGATAGATGGCGTTGTAAATTTTATCTTCAAGAGTTTCGTTTTTATTAAGTTTCATGAGAAAGTGTTGTAGTTGTCATTCTCTTTGTAATGCGAGGTCTTGATCCAATTTCTGGAATTTTGCAAGATCGATAATTTTGTATACGTCTTCGTTATATCTTTTTTGTCAAACATAACCTCTCCGTTTCTTTTGCCAGGTTTTAGCATGATGATATTGTAATTTATTGAGTATTTTGTATTTTTGGAGGTCCGACTTGGGTGGTCCATAATTGTGGACATATGTGTTGACTAGGTGACTCAAATGAGATTTAATGATTCCAACATGTTGAGCTATCGAGTCCACAGGGATTGGAGGCGCTTAAATTTGATTCCAATATTGTTTTCGTCTTTAAGTTCAACCATCGGCCATCCAAGTCGGACGTCAAAAAAATACTAAATACTCAAATAAGATATGACAGAAAAGATATGACGAAGGTATATACAAATATATCGGCGACACTGTAAAATTCCGGAAATTGGATCAAGACCCCACATTACTAAGAGAAGGATAACTACAACCCTAACCCCAACTTTTCTCAGAAAATTCGATAAAAATGGAAATCTGGATAATAAAATTTACAACACCATCTACCCTAGAGGCTCAATGCCAGCGTGAATTTATCGTCTTCCCAAAATACACAAACCTCGAGATGGATACCACGTCAATCCTAGATTAATGGTAATCGTCCTTTGATCAATCGGCCTAGAGAGAGACGAAGGAAATTAGGATGAGGCTTTGAGCCAGAAATCGGTAATAAACAATTGGTTAATTAGCGTAATAATCTTGGGATTACGAGTAACTTGGTTTGATAGCTTCCTCCGATAATTTCCTGATATCTTGAAATTTCATGGTCTGTAATATGATACTTTTTAATATTTTTTGTGCACTTTGAGACCGCGTTGGAGAAAAGTCAAAAAGAGTAATATCGGACACTGCCGCTTGTATGTAAGTAAACTGTATCACGGTGCATAGCAAACCATACTTTTGCTTTATATGAAATTTTCAATATTTTAATGTAGTATAAGTTTACTGTTTTATATTACTACTCAAGAATTTCATTAGCTATCGTACCACTTATAATCCGCTGAGAATAAATAAAACGCAAGAAGCCTATAAAAATCCCCCATTGACTGGCTAGTCACGTTTATCAAATTTAAACGAAAAACATGTAATTGACGATCTTGAAATGAAGTTTCTTTGAAATAAAAGTGATGATGATAATGCAGCTGATCCGGTGTGCATGAATTCTGTCTCGTGATTCACAGTATATCTGGCAAGAAATGTCTGCATTTCTTGTGGTGTTGACTGAACGAGATCATAATAAAAATATTTTGTCTCCCAAAATGCATTTGATTACATTGCGTAATCTGTTAATTTTTTAAAAAATCTTAAAATCCCAGTTATATTTTATATCGGTGACATCAAAGGCTGGTTTCCATATAATCGCTCACAATCGCTGTTGATCGCTGGCGATCCTGAGCGACTCATTGATGGCGATCTTATGGAAACATTTTCCAGTGATCGCTCACGATCGCTGGGATAGAAAATGTTCTCTCTCAGCGGTCGTGAGTGACCCACAACGATCATTCGGTTGAACGATTTCAATTTCTCCCACCAAATGTGAAGATTTATAAAAGAGACTATTCTAAACTAACTGAAGCAGAACTCATTGCAGAGATTCAGGCTATTGATTGGCAATCAGTCTTTACTGAAAACATGAATCCATCACAAATGTTTGATTCTTTTTATTGTAAATTAACTGAGATAATAGAATGGCATATACCTATTAAAAAGATGACCAGAGAGGAGATAAAATTCAAATCAAAACCTTGGATAACATGTGCTATTAAGACATCTATTAAAATTAAAAACAAATTACATAAAAAGTTTTTGAGGACTAAATCTTTTTATTATCTTTCTAAATTTAAATATTATAGAAACAAATTGAACCATCTACGAAAAATTGCTAAAAGACAGTATTATCATGAATATTTCACTAATGATAAATACAATACTAAGAATATTTGGAAAGGAATTCATTTTAAGTCTCCAACTAGCCAAAAAAGTTATAAAATTATTGAAAATAATACTGAAATAACTGATTCATTGTCTATTGCCAATGCTTTTAATAATTATTTTGCTAACATTGGGAATAACTTAGCAAGTCAAATACCTGACATTCAAAAATCCCCTTTAGATTATTTAACTACTCCATTATCTAGCAGTTTTTACATTTATCCTGTTACCGCAAGTGAAATTAGCTTTGAAATATCAAAATTAAAAAATGGTAAAGCAACTGGTCCCTTTAGTATTCCAATATCGATTCTCAAACTTTTAGGACCTGTACTTTCAAAGCCTCTTGAAATTTTGTTCAATACTTCTTTCCTGTCAGGGGAAGTTCCTAACAGTTTTAAATTAGCCATTGTTATACCAATATATAAAAAGGGACCAAGGACCAATTTAAGTAATTACCGACCTATTTCATTGCTTTCTGTTTTTAATAAATTGGTGGAAAAGCTGATGTATAACAGGTTGATTGGCTTTATTGAGAAAAATGATATCTTTTTTAAAAACCAATTTGGTTTTCGTACAAACCACTCTACAGATTATGCAATTTTTAGTATAATTGATAAAGTTCAAAAAGCAATCGATGTTAGTGATTTCTCTTGTGGCATCTTTCTTGATTTTAGTAAGGCTTTTGATACTGTTAACCATAACATTTTGATTGACAAGTTAAAGTATTATGGTATATGAGGTGTGGCAATTGATTGGTTTATTTCATATCTTAGTGATAGAAATCAAATGGTCACTATTAACAACGTATCGTCAACAAAGAACAAAATATCCTGTGGTGTCCCACAGGGATCTGTTCTAGGACCAATTCTCTTTTTACTATATGTAAATGATTTTCATACCTGTTCTGATTTATTTAGTTTTCACTTATTTGCTGATGATGCAAACTTATTTTGTCAAGATAAGAATTTCAGTAATTTACAGACAAATATAAATATTGAACTCGGTAAGGTACATACCTGGTTATGTACAAACAAACTCTCATTAAATATTGATAAGTCTAATTTTGTTATTTTCCATGCTCCACAAAGAAAAATAAGATCTAACATTGATTTATTTATAAATAATAAATGCCTGAAACAAGAATACTGTATTAAATATCTCGGTATCTTGATTGACTCTAATCTAAATTGGAAAACCCATATTGATTATATTGCAAAAAAGATAACAAGGAGTATAAGAATTTTGTCTAAAATCCGATATTATGTTAATATTGATGTTCTAAAAAACTTTTATTATGCCTTAATTTATCCATTTTTGACATATGGAGTTATTGTTTGGGTAACACATACTCCACTACTCTCAAACCAATATATATATTACAAAAAAAGGCTCTCCGAATTATGACATTTTCTAAATTTGATGAGTGCTCAAGTCCAATTTTTAAATTACTAAATATTATTAAGATTTTTGATCTGGTCACATTGCATATCACAGTTTTTATGTATGAGTTCCACCATGATCTTTTGCCTACAGTATTTAATAACTACTTTATTCCAGTTAATAGAATTTATACTTATAGCACAAGATCTGCAGCTAAACAATCTTATTATCTTCCTAAAGCAAGAACAAACTATGGAATATTTAATATTAGGTTTCAGGGCCCAAAAATATGGAATGCTACTGATGAACATATTAAATCTCTTCATCTTCCAAAATTTAAGAAGAAACTGAATTTTGGAAGTGGTAGGATTGCCTTGTATCTTGCTTATTGGTTATGAATCAGTAATATGAAATCGATCTATGAATTTGTAATATGTAAATTTCATATTCACTGATTGATAATCTACATGTAAGGAAAGAATTTAGATGTATATGGTAGACATCTGTGTGTTGTTCTCTCTCAGCATGAGAGACATAGTGTCTTATTGTGTTTCTAACTGCCTTTATCTTAGTCGTCCTTTTACTTAAAATATTTAATATCTATGAAACTAGGCTTTCGGCCATTCTTAACCATTCTGGTTATTACCGAAAGCCAGTATCCTAGTATGTTTGTTAGAACCTTTGTAACAAAATTTTCAAAAATGATGAGGATACAATAAAGATTAAAGATTAAAGTAACCCGGCGATCGTCAGCGATTATATGGAAATTAAGCTTTAGAAACGGTTTCGGAACATATTGTGAGAAAGCTTGTATGGGTCATGGATTTTCGAGCAAATGTTGGGATGGCATGTGATTGGTTAACCGCTAGTTGTTCAAGATTATATTAATTTCGATAATACGACAGACTTGCCATGGCCAGTGGCACAGGGGTGGCGCCAGAGGGGGGGGCAGAGGGGGCTACAGCCCCTCCGTGGGGGAACCTTAGCCCCCCTGTCGGGGAAAAATTAACCATCCGTCGGGAAATTTTCACTGATAAACACGCATATATTGCACAAACTGTGAGAACTTGTTACTGATTTCGCCAAGAAAGACAATAGACTCTTCTCTTCATGTCAAATCTAAAAGCAAACTGTTTCTAGTCAGAAGTTGAGATTCTTCTTGCGAAAAATAAGATGATGTTTTCGACCTTGAAGTAACGAAATTATAAAGAAGGCGTGGTCATTCCTCCTTTGGTTTAGCGCCCCTGTCGGGAACGTTAGCCCCTGCGTCGGACATTTCCTGGCGCCACCACTGCAGTGGCAGCGCTAAAGAAGACATTTTCCTCTTGAAAGAATTCTTTTAGCGCTTGAACTTGTTCTGGGTAAAAACTTACCACTTGGAAAAAACCACAGTTTCAAAATGGTCACTAACAAGTTTCAAACGATTAACAGATGCCATCTTGAGTTGGTTTTCAACATCAAGCGAAATGAACATAAATCTTGAATAATTAGCGGTTAACCAATCACATATGCCGTCCCAACATTTTCTCGGTGATCCACGTGACCCTTACAAGCTTTCTCGCTTCGTTGGGCAGACTCTACCTGATAATATTTCATTATTAGGTTGAGAACTACACGCAGGCTAGGAATAAACAGAATAGTCAGGACATGGAGTGGCACGTGACAGGTTTTGGGTTGGGTTTTTTTGTTTTGTTTTTTTTTTCCACGGTGAGGTTAACTAAACTACGGAACGTACCAGTACCGTCTCAGTACCGAGACGTAGTTTGGATATCTGATCTTAATTAGCATAGAATTTCGTCAAATTTAAACCCGATTTTCCCTTTAAATACGGGTTCGTTTGAGATGTAATATCATACACTCGAAAGTCGTGTTTCATCAGATATCCAAACACCTAGAAGTTGGTTGAAAAACGAGGCGATAGCCGAGTTTTTCAACTCACTTCTTCGAGCTTGGATATCTGATGAAATACTCTTTCTCGTGTATGATATATTACATCATACACGAGAAGGAATGTTCCCTCAGATATCCAAACACCGAGAAGTGAGTTGAAAAACGAGGAGATAGCTGGTTTTTTTAACCAACTTTGAGGTGTTTGGATGTCTGATGAACCACGACTTTCGAGTGTATGATATTACAGGAATACGAATTTAAAGAGAAAATTGGGTTTAAAGTTGTCGAAATTTTATACTAATTAAGATCAGATATCCAAACTACGTCTCCATACTGATTTCCTTTGTTTTTTCTTCATGAATTGTTAATGAGTTTGAGATGTAAGAGTTAATCAATGGTCACGAGTGTGCTAAAGGATTTAACATCGCAAGTGAAGTTTAACGGTCACGAGGAACGTAGGCCCGAGTGGATGTTCAAGCTTCACGAGCGATGTTAAATTCTTTATTACACGAGTGAACGTTAATTAACCACATTATTTCGTGACTCACACACAATGAAACCTGATGATGACTACCAGATAGTCGAAACGTTGAAAATAAAGATAATTTCAATCTTCGGAGTCACCATTGTTGTGTATTTAATCAAAATTCTCAGTGGTTATCGAAGTTTGTTTTTTTTTCCAATTTAAGATCGAAGAGACGCTGGTCTGTAAAACAATTAGATTATTCGCTCTCGATTTCTATGAGGTGATAGTTGACGCGGGCGAAGCCCGAGTCAACTATCACCTCATAGAAATCGAGAGCTTATAATCTAATTGTTAATTAGTATGCGATAAGTGTTTATCACAATGATATCAAAAGAGAGCAGTGTAATAGTCGTTATCACACTCCTGAATACCAATGAGTGGACTAAAGGATTTAACGCTTTTGTGGAAACAATGAATTGTGGGTGTGTCATGAGATAAGTGTCTTTATTTATGCAGGATAACCTCATCAGCAATAACCGAACTATTCTCCCTTGAAATCCAGTAAGGGTCACCCCTCATAGATCCAGTGCTCTTACTCAAGGGAAACCAGAGTGCCTTGAGAAAATCCTGTAGCGTTTGGTGGAATCAAACAGGACAACACTCTTCTCACATTTCACCACACCGAGGCGCAATCGAAATGTCACTGAGGTGAGAGTCACGTGTATTGCCACTGTACCACCAACTTCCTGTTGGGAATCGTCGTCCTGTTTGCACTTGGCACTTCACAATATTACATTTGGTTGTTGCTTTAAGCCTTTAACCAACTTGTTCAATTACAAACACAACACAGCACCATCAAAACAAACACACACTCTAAAAACATATTCACATTGCTCACTTGACGCTCCTTTAACTAGAAATCCTGTTAGCTAATGTAAACGCGTGTTCATCCCTTGCCAGAGACAACAAAACTATCAATAAACTGACTAAATGAACTTAACACGTCAACCATCCTCCAACAGCACCAAAATATCTCGTCTTCAAAAAACAATTCGAAATTGGTCTTGCTCCAACTGTCTTGTCTGGAAAGCTGGGGCTTTACACAAGCCACGAGCCTCTATTTGACAAGGTAAACAGCGAGTGGCTGAATGTGACTAACAACTCGTTCGAGCCCAGGCCGTTACTGTGAAGCTCATTCCGGTCTTCCAATAACTGTTTTTTTATTTAGGACTAAGTAGTCTGTGTAGTCTTGTTTGCATACTGAAATCAGAATTGTTCAAATTGGCCAAACTGTTGGAACTCTGAGATGGAGAGCGATGGCTACAAGTATGTGCTTGTTTGAAGTTGTTTCACTGATGACATGACGCATGGCATTCATCCTTCCTTGTGTACATTGACAATATTTTGGAATTGTCCCTTCGATAAACCATGATAAACTTGCGCTCTAACCACGTTGCTTTATCTTAACCCCTTTTGGTCTTTTTTTGCAAAATTATCCTGGTCACGTTTATTTTAATTGAATCGGCACTGTAGATGGGTTCAATTTTTACGCCTTCAGCATCATCGTGAGGATATACGTGCACTAAAGCGTGCCATTTTGTTTTCATAATTGTTGGCTTTATATTGAAAACGAAAAAATGGTCAAGTTACCAAGAAGTCCAAATGGACTTAAGGAATGAATTTGACTACTTCTAACTTTTCAGTATATAAAGCTCCAACTCTTCTCAACTCATTCTTGTTCAACTTTCGGGTTTTATCTGTTGTACAATATCAGAACTAGCTAAGACGGAGGAAGATTTTAAACCTAAAAAATAGAAATGAGTCCAATGAAACAAAGTTGCTCTTACAAATACGAAATTACAGGTACAGTTCAGTCTACAGTTTATCTTTTTGTTTTGTTGTTTGTTTTTTGTTTTCAAATCTGTACTTCGAACGATCGAGTAGTTTCTCAATCACAAGCCAATGAAAACACAAAATGCCAAAGATGCGGTGGAGCCTGTTGATATCAATCCAATGTAAACTCGAGTGAGTGGGTTACCCTCCTTTAAATAAAAGCATTCGCGATTCAATCTGTTTCTCACGGAGTTGTTTTCCTCAGTGAATGTAATGTCAGTTGCAGATGGAGCGCAGTTTGACGAGGAGTCTTTCTTGGCCTCATTTAATTTCCGACATTGCTAATTTCGAGCAATAGTGCCTTTAAAGTTCCTAAAAGCTTATAGATGTCCTCAGATTGGCAAGAAGTATGTTCCAAAATATTTCAGTTCAAGGACGCTGCCTTAAACTCGAGAGCTCCGATAGCCACACTGGCTCCCCTTCTCATGAACATTCCAAGAATGAAATATGAGCAGACACTTGAACACATAACGTATCCATTTTCCGTAGCCGACGGGCAGCCCTTCTAAAATTCCTTAAACCCAGGGTTTCATTTTATATTACGCCTTAGAATGATCCGAATTCTTTAGCTCAAGGGGATTTCCTTAAACGTGCGAGACCTCGCAGTCTCACTGGCTGACTTCCTTGTAAAAACAATCCCAGTCCAGTATAAGTACGTATTTGTACTCAATCCGTTCCTATTTTCCCAAGCGAGCTGGCAGCCGGCCTGTCTGGGATCGCGTCAACATTTGCCAAGAATGGGAAGGATTGTTAGGGCAACTAGCATATGACGTACATAAGGACATCAAAACTTGGAAGCGACCGACTTTTTGTTGGGGTATCACCACCTACGATCGACCACCTACGATCGACCACCTACGATCGACCACCTACGATCGGCCAACTTCTTTGTAAACGAGAGTTTAAATTTCAGCTCCATGACAGTTCAGTCAGCAGTGAGATATACTATGTTGTTTGAGGCGTTCATATGACGAGTGCATATAGGTGGACCAGCAGGTTTAGGAACTCCGACGCTAACACACGCTCTCAACTTTCTCTGACGACAGCCCGAGTTCACTGCCCGAATGCTCAGATAAAAAACTACTCATGGTGTAACCCACAAGTCAATTAACAACCCACGGTTATAGATATACTGATATGCCATCATATTTTAAGACTAACTTTCAGCCATGGCAAAGGGGAACGTCCCAAACGATATTTAACAATTATTTGACGAAGACGAAATGAATACTCTTCATTATGAATATTGCGTTATTCAACAATATTCGCTATGCCTGCAGCGAATATTTGCTTTAGTATAACTACACACGTGATTATTTGAAAGAAAATGGCAAACGAGTTGTTTTAAAAATCTTTTGTTAACATTTACAAATGCTGCCGCCATTTTGCGTAAATGCCCTCAACAATATAAACGTGTAGGCGGTTATAGAGAAATATGACGTAATTTCGGTCCAATCACCGCACTGAATCTCCTATAATCATCTGTGTAATTATACTAAATCTTAATAATAAAACTTTTCACCACACATAATTTCCCGTTAGGAAAACATACTAAATGGATTTATTACGATATTTCGTTGCTTACACCTCAACATCTTCAGAGATTATAACTCACATGAGGTGATATTCTAGATATATGGTTAAGAACAACATTAATTACATGAATAACCAATCAAATTGGATAAAATTAACTACCTGGAGAGGAAGAAGAAAGAAAAATTGTGAGGAAGCTCTAGAACCAAAACAAAAAAAAAAAACGTGCTGAAACAATATTACATTTATCAAGAAGGTTAAGCTCACGAATTAATAAACTTTCACAGAAAAAACGTTCAGACTGAAAAGAGCTGGAGGACATTTTAAAGTCATTCCCTGAGCAAAAATTTCGCATGCGATCGCGCGTATGAAAATGATATTTCATATGCGAATTATTTTAATTATTCCATATGTGAAGTGAAAATTTCATATGTGAATATTTCTGAAATACATGTTTCGTACACGGCGATTTCACACGTGCAGTTTTGAATCAGTTCATCTAACTTGAATTAGGAATTTCACAAGTGAAAACGTTCAGATTTCATATGTAAAATGAAAGTTTCATGAGTGAAAATGTTCCATTTCCATATGGCTTTCTCATTGGAAATGACTTGAAATTTCAGTAAGGTTTGTAAGAAACGGGAAATCCAGAGTTCATTACAGTACACAGATGGAAGGTGGGAGAACATATGGTGATTTAGCAATCACCATATGTTCGGAAATGCTTTTGCAGAAGACGCGTTGTTTCACCCACGTACAAAGCTACGCGGCTTTGACACCTAAAGTTGCAAACCTTCAACAAAGGAGAAATTCGATCTTTAAAAGGAAGGAAATGAAAAAGACAGTGAAGGGCGACCTATAAAGCGGATCTTATTGTGATTCTTGTTTTTCGTTTTTTTTTTCTTAAATCTTCCTCTCGGTGGCTAACATACTACGTGTGGTTAATTTTATTCACCTTCTCGAATTGGTTACTCATAATTATCATACTGTTGATAACTATACGTTTAGGTATTCACCTCGTGCAAATTTCTTTGCCGGTGTGAAATGCGTTGCTGCACGTTGTTAGAGCCCATTTGAAGACCTTGTGTCGTGAATATAATTTCCATCATTGTCAAGAGCTTTTCCACCAACTTGTTCCAGCCTAAATGTCTGATTCATGATGAATCATTCATCTCTGACAGTTTCCGTGTTTTGTCATGATGACGTCAAAACATGCCATGTGTTGGCAAGCATACTGTCGAACGATGGGTCTTCGTGCTATGTAGATTTTGTACCCAGTCATCCACGGTTTTCTTCACTGCTTTAGTTTATATCTTAATTGTCTTGCCGCACGAACGCTTGACAGTTCGTTTCTGGAGAAGGGCAAATCCTTTGCTTTCCCTCTTGTTGTGCCTCTGCTGAGCTCATAGCTCCCCACACTTGTGAGATAATGGACAACGACTCTGCATTATACTGACTTGGTTCACAACGTCGAACTCTAAAAAGACTGGAACGATACCTCGTTATACTTGGCCTCACGATTGAATAAAGCACCCGAAAATTAGGTTAGTTTTTTCGCAACAGGTTGCGAAAAACTACACCTCGTTTGAATAAAGCATCCGAAAATTAGGTTAGTTTTTCGCAACAGGTTTTGTGTTGTATTGCTTAGGGGACTGAGATGACCTGCAATTAGACCTACATGTCAGTCTCCATGTTGGCTTCAAAATCCAGTTCGCAGGTATCGTTCCAGTCTTTCTGGAGTTCAGTGGTTCACACTTGCCGTTAGAATCGCCAATCTACGACACCTCAGTTCTCCTTACGAGAGCCACGTTCGCCCTAATGGGAAAAATACCAGACTGTCGCCTACGGTCTGGTATACATCATTCAAAGGGAAATTATTCTGATTCATGAGCTTTTTTCGATGAGATTGGCGAGGTAATTTGCCGTTTTGTAGACGGTCATTGTCATCATTTACGGACGACTTGGAAACTTGCCGTTTCGCTAACGGTCGTTGTCATTATTTACGTTGTCTTCGACGCCATCTTTAACCTCGTTTTGAAACGTTATCGTCACGCGTGAACGCGTGCACGTCCATTTATGCACGTTTTCCTTTTACCTTAATCGTAACATTAGTTTTATGGAACTCCGACAACCGTCCATCAATGCTCTCCACTGGTGTAACCTTTGTCGTAACTTGCAACTTAAACTTGGTCCCTTCGGTCGCATTAAATTGATCGACTGCATGTTCAAATTCCAGTTCGTAGTTTCTGTATTCACTGTTTATACTCTGGTACAATGGTACGGTGATTGTGCACGTGTCTCCCACCTCTAACTGGCGTTCGACTGCGGATACAATGCCGTTGTCCGATTAAAGTTACCTGAGTCACATGTGAATTTGACTTTACTAAGCACCGCAGTTTTTATCCTGGTCCTCTAGATTCCTCCAGCTGTAACACTGGTCCAGTAAGACGTAGTGCTTACTAGACCTCTACGGAAAACAGCTTACCTAGCTGATAGGGTTTTCCAGTGTAAATAAACGACTACTTTTTTTGACAACTATTATACACCTTCTTCGAATAGCAGCGTTAAGTAGTAAAATCCCTTTCGACACAAGATTTAGAACGTAAAAACTATAAAATATATTTATATCGGTATAAGAACGATGAGACTGTATAATAATTAACTTGTTGAAGAATGTAAAAATTTCTTATCCACAAACCCAGAATTCGAAAGACTGTAGTTTTTAGGATTCTCTATATCGATATATGTTTTTCAGAATCATGAGGTCTAATATACCACGCCTTCGCTCTGCAATCGCTGAGTGATTTCCATGAGAACGTAGATTGTCTTTCTGATTGCTAATTCTAGTGGTGAAAAGGAAGTATTAATAGCTATTTCGAGTCTTCAAACTGCTATTGATCGAAAGGCTTATCTTGGAGCAATGCGATTGTTATGTACAAACCAAGTTTAAAAAGTAATTTGTGGTGTTCATCTTAAAACCGTTGTTTATTTTGACTCAAAACTGAAAATGAATTTTCAACAAACTCCTCACTTTGGCAACGTCTCTAAAGTACCAATTTCTAAACCTAACCGTTGAATCTGGTCATAGTTTAGTTCGTTTCATCCTGAAGTGATGTTTTGGGTTCTGAGCTTGCTCTCTTCAATAGCGGATCATGCTGTTATATTGTACTTGATTCTAAATCATTTTGAACATTCTTGCTCCTTGGTCGACCCCTACTTTGACTTATCATGTGAAATTATAGCCACTTGACAGAATAGCGTTTTCAAGTACTGCACTCGATTTTACCCACAGACACCTGTGAATGGACGTCACACGACTCATTTTGCTAGGCGACGAGTTGACCAGTGTGAAGAGCTATTGAACTCAAATACGATATTGTTCACATAGTTTAGTTGTACATATTCTCTTTGTTCCGACGAGGGCTTCGTCCACCAAATATATCTCACACAGCACCTAAAACAGAAACAGGCCTTGCGCAACTGGTGTGAAAAAATTTCTCCTTTCTTTTGGATAAAACTGGATGTCTAGTTGAGCAGACCGAAATTAGGGACGGGCCATTTTATATTGTTGGGTAATTTTTCTTCGCATTAATTTTTTTGGTTTTTTTACCCTAATTTTGGGCAAGAATTTGAATTTAAGTAAGAATGATGGTGCCGCTTGAAAAAGACACCTTTCCAGACATTTTCGCGAGTGTGTTTAATAGTTTTCCTCTAAGTATAAGAAACTGTTGAGTATTTAGCGATTTCAAAGGCGTGGTTAAAATGCATTATGCTTCCATTGTGAATAACAGTATAAATATGTAACCTTGACAATAGTTGTATACGATATACAGTTACTGTAGTTCACTAATACTGTCACAAATATAGTGAAATGAATATTGTTTATATAGTAACTTATATAGTAAATGGGTATAATTAATTTTTTTATTATATAATTGCTTTTTATCATGTTAGTGTTTACAGATGTAAAGCCACTTTTGCTGTGGAGAGACTATAATAAACTAATATTATTATTATTATGTTGTTTGATAGTCGATTCTTAACGGCTGATAGCGCCTACTAGAGGTACATAGTGGCTCCTCCTATCAAAAGTTGTTAGGATGGCGTGTTTTAACACTACATATTCGAAATATTATTATTATTATTATTATTATTATTATTATTTCCACCATTGTTTTAATCCAGCAATTTTTCACGCAATGCGCATTTTTCACGTAAAGTAATTTTTTTTTAATTGCTTAACCTAACCGCATCAAAAATAGCATAGTCCGTCCCTTAAGACACCAAAACGATACCGCAATATGATGGAATATGCACGATATATAATATGATAAAAAGTATATCAAGACTTAAGGTAGCCTACGCGACTGGCGGTTTTAGGGGTTAGAAGTTAGCGAAAAAACGCCGGCTACCAAAGGAAGAGCAAGGACTGTTTTACGTTTCGTCGTGCATCAGTCCATCTCAAACAGTTGGCAACGTTTAATTAGCAAGCAATGCATTAAGATACGACTTGTTCCGTCTTAACGTGTTGAACATCGCATGTTTTGTTTGACCGTCTGCGACAGGACAACAAAGATTCGTCAAAATTATTAACACGAAGCAAGTTGCGTGATGGCTGTTACAGTACTACAAAAAATTATTGCGTGTGACATGCCATTTGTGAAGGACATTTTACAGAATTTTTTTGCGGCAACATGTGTGTTGAATAATAATAATAATAATAATAATAACTTTATTTAACGAGGGTAAAACACTTTACAGTTAAAACTGATAAACTAGTGGCCCTCAATATACTATACATAAAATCGAAAAAATAAAATGAAATGACTAGTAACTAAATATTAAAATAGAGTTGACTTAAGAAATAGAAAAATGGTCAAGTCCTATGTATGATTCCTTAAGATAATTTACATAATTTTTCTTAAAAATCTTAACATTCTGACTAGACCTAATTTTAATAGGGAGCTTGTTCCACTCCTTCACTGCCGCGACAGCAAAAGTCCTCCCTCCCTCTGTTTCACGCGAGTATTTCGGGCATCTCAGGGTTAAACTTCCATGCCTCGACTGTCTCGTAGAAATATCACTAACCCGCGTCAGTGTGCTGGACAGATACTCAGGGCATTGGCCATTAAGGCATTTAAACACTAGACACAACTTGATTACATTAATTTCATCATAAAATGGTAACCATTCTAATTTCTTAAAAAGTTTAATTGTCTTCTCCTCTTTTGTTCTAACTCCGAGGATTACTCTTGCGGCTCTTTTTTGCAACCTGAACACCCTTCGTATGTTATTAGTGGAGGTAATGAACGCTCGTAACAACAACAAAGATGCCTGGTCATCTGTTTACCCGCAAAGCAGCCTGATCATTGTAAACGCCATGGGAATGTTTGGGACGTATGCGCGTGCTTGCGTGGACTCACAGATGCTGCTACGCCGCATCCGTGAATCAAACACTGAAATTTTTTTCGGCCCCTTTTTAGAATTATATGTCAATTAGTTAACATGCCCTCAGTAAATAGGCATTCAGGAAAATCAACATCAGAAGGAAATCAAATCGTTCATTTGACTCCTTACAAGTCCATAGAAATCCCCCCATTCCCCGTCAGGGTAAAATATGATACAGAGGTAGCATTAAAGAGAACTGGGCGACACCCCCCGTCACAGGACAGCTGTGCTTTCAGGTGTTCCATTACTTTAGGTGAAATGTGGGTGACGAGTTCAGTCACCCCGGTGGCCAGGATGCCGTCGTAATGACTTTATGACTGCAGCAAACACTTCGTGACCGATCTTACGAAAATCATTTGGTACCAAGTGAGGAAACATTTCGCGTATGTTCCTAATAAGATAATATTAGCGACAGTTGAGTGAATGAAACCTGGGTCAATCTTCCTAAACACAGTCTCCTGGTATTGGTAATTGAATTAGTGTCTACTGTCTAAGAGACAGGAAAAAAAACCTGACTTAATTTAAATTTTCAAAGAAGATAAAAGCTTTGAGCTGTATAAGCCTTCAAAAAAAAAGTTCAGATCTCTCAAGTGCTGAGATTATTTTTGGCTGAAATCCATTGAATGACATTCTAGTCTATCGAGTTTAAATATTTTGCGGGTGAGCATGCCTCACACCCCAGTCCGTCATCAAGGATCTTAGCCTTGCGTTCGAGAGCCTCTGGCGCCAGCACTGACCTTAGGGTTTCTACACTTATCTGACTGAAACACACTATGTAGACAAGTAGCTAGCTGAATGCCTAAATTGACATTCATTTTAGCCTGATATTGCGCATATCACTTTCGACATTCGTCTGTCGTAAACTTGTTGAACCACAGCCAAAGGTCTTGAGCTAATTGAGCTCAAAGCTCTGAGTTTTGACACCAGCCTAAAGTACATGGAGGCGAGCCAAGAGGGTACTTGAGCTGGCGCGTTGTGTAATTAACAAGTAACAGATAAAATACACGGAAAAGTATTTCATTCCACACCCTTATCATCCCAGTAGCTAGTCACCAACTATTAACTGAAAGCTTTTCTCAAATCAATCCCTTATGTAATCAATAAAATTATTCACTTGCCAACTCATTGCAACAACTACCACCTAAATAGACCAGTAGAATTTTTGTGCAGTTTACTCACATAAACCACTCCTGTAAATCTGCGGATTATCTCCCGGTTATTCTTTCAGTCCTCAAACAAGCCGATACGCCGGATTATGAATTGCAGAGATCGTTACAGAAAAATGAGAGCAATTGAGCAAAATTGGCTATACGACATTTCTCACTGGTGAAAAAAGTAATAATATCCATAATATATTACTTATAATAAGTAATGATATCTATAATAATGAATGTAATATATTTTCCACTAATTAAAAATGTCGTATCAAACTTTCTGATTGGCCGATAACTTTCAGCTACAGCTCTGCCTTTGCTATTCTGCAGCAAATTTTACCATCTTTAATATCACCATCGTCATCGTCGTCTTCATCATCACTATCGTCATGATTACCATCATCATAACCATTGTCTTTACCATCATCATCACCACTACCACTATAACCATTATCATCACCCCCACCATAACGATCATCATTACCATTACTACTATAACCGTTATTACCACCACCACCATAAAGATCATTATTATCATTACTACTATAACCATTATCATCACCACCACCATAACGATCATCATCGCCATCACCATCGTTGTCATCATTATCACCATCATCACCGTCATTATAATAATTATTAAAATATTTTTTTGCTTATTAAGAAAACGTGTACAAATTTCTTTTCGGTTTTCTCTTGACGTGGCAGAATGTGCCCGCGCGCTGACTTTCACATTAAAATCTCAGAAAATTGAGAGGTTTATTTCTGAACTGTCATGACTTTTCCCTGAATTTAGTTGCCTTTGTCACTGCCAAAAAATCAGCGAAAAGTTTTGAACAGAAAAAAATTACTGACATAAAATCTTCGATTTTGTTTTTGGTTTTTTCCATAGAAAATAAGTTTATTTAAAAGAGGTCATTTCACAATATTATTAACTTTAAACAACGGAAAATTAAAACCGGGAAATTTTACATTTGAACATGACTCTGAAATTTCACTAGTGAAGGAATTTTCACGCCACTAGCACTGCTATTTATTTCCCTTTCAAAAATAGCTGAACAGGAACTGCGAAGCATAATTCGAGTCTTATGCTTCGGTACTTAATCGAAGTACCGAAGCATAAGCTGACAGGTCGCGAATTGCAAGTCACACGAACAAAGTGCTGTTACAGCGCAGTTTCTGGTGCAGTATTTACAAATTGAGCCTCTATGATCTACTAAATCCCACTTACGGCGGTCCAGTTATTAAACAATTTATCGGGCGCAAACTATCGGGATCCGATAAATCGGTTTGTGTAGTCCGCATAGTCTACAAATTGCCCCCCACCCACCCACCCCAACCCTCATGAATCGGTGTCATATGAAATACAACCTGCTCTCACTTGACAATTCAGGACGACATGTTTTCGACATTTTTATGTTTTTGCAGACAATATTATGAGTTTATATCAAGTTTTACCGAGTTGACTTGCAGAAAAAAACTGTTTATTCATATTATTTTGTTTGTGTCGCATTGTATTGTCTTACTCTGCTTGGCTATGCTCTGTTTTGCCTTATTTAGTTTTGCTTTGTTTGGTTTGGTTTGGTTTTATTTTGTGGAAGAATTCAAGCAATCAAACATTTGAAACATTATAACGCGATGACGTCGCCAAAAACTTTCTCCCTTAATTCTGGAACAGTCTGAGGTTGTATAGTTAGGGAATGAATATATTTAAATATATAGGATTACAAAGTTAGTGTTATTTGATATTTACTATAATTATTAAATAATACTGTTGTAATCCTATATATTTAAATATTTTCATTCCTTCTCCGATGATGTTGTGAGACGCAACAAAACGTTAGAAACAATAAAAGCTTTTTAAATATTCCTTTAGTCCGCATTTTTTGCTGGGCTCTGCTGTTCATCTTACGTACAGGTTGTATAGGGACATCCCAGCGACTGTTGGCAGTTGAAGAAGCTAAGCTTATTTTAAATTTTTTATATGGGAAACCCAAACTGTAATTTACATTGTAACAGGATTAAAGCTGGAAGTGTTAAGTTTGGATTGATGAAGGAGCAGGATTATTCACCATATTTCATGAAAGTGAGAATTTAATGTCGTAGCGGAAGATTGAAATCCCAGCTGCTATCATAACTACCCCTTCCTTTGTGCTTAAATCAAACTTGTCACGTATGAGCCCTAAATAAACTTCTGTCAAAATTGCCCTGGTGACTAACACCCCAGGTGTTTATTAATTTCGCACCACTAAACTTTGCTAGCTATTTTTTCTAGCTTTATGACAAACCTTTTGGTTGTTTTCAATTGTTAGAAAGAGCAAAATTACTGATAAACACCGTTTTCCCCGAAGTATTTCTTCCCACCGTAAATTTGTCCGAGACTCATACTGGAAAACGGTTTGAAGATAGCTTTTAGATTGACAATTTAAACTGGTTGCCATTATTAGAGGGCTCTTTCCGCCAATACCTACTTTCCCAAGTAAAATACCTTATGTTTCGTAATATTGGTCTTGTGATATGGGTCCCCGTCAAAATATTGATTTATTGTCACCACTAAAGTTCTAGCTGTCTTTTAAACCAGGGACGAAATTTCGGAATTAAATCTTAGGATCCAAAGTTTGACCCATTTTACGTGGGAATCGGCTGAAACTCCGCATATTTCCGACGAAGTCAAATCATGAAAAGTCTGGGCCCTGTGAGTTTGTGAGGCATTTTTTTTTTCTCACAAAACATGTCCAACGGTTCATCACTTCGATGGGAGAGGATTTCGACATAAGCGATAACAACTGAAGACTCGTTGGCAACTGGAAGTAGATATTGCCATTCTGCTGAATACTTCAATAACTTTGTTACTTGGACTGTTCCCCGTTCTCAACTGCCCAAAGTAAATGTTTTTAGATACCTAATTCCGATTACCTTCCACATGTGTTATAGCGACGAAAACCGAAACAGATAATTTATTAATACGCTTTATGATTGACGGGGAAAAAACATACTTTCGTCGCTTAAACGGGGGGTACGTTCGTTGCCGAACCCATCCCAGCGCCGAATTGGATGACAAATACCACTGACAAATGTCGGCTTGTCTTGGCAGTCTAACAACCTCCGAGGCGAGCTCGCATTCGGCCAAGCCTGTCGCATTTTCGTTATCGGAGGGTTACCCCTAGAGTCTTGAGAAAGCGTCTTCATTGGACACACACACCACCAAAACACCCCCGCTCTACAGAAAAATGTTCGCGGTCTCCTCGAAAACAGGCGAGAAAAACATGTTGATAATCAAACGGTGTCCAATGTTTATCACGCCCCCACTGGCCATTGACGTCAGGAGCACTTGGCCCACTCTCAGGACAATAGCGATTCGGATAGCTAGTGACAAGGCTGTGAGTCATCCTGTTGAATGAAAAGCAACTGACTGGTGGAACTCATCCGACACACATACCTCGGTTTCCGTCATCTCATTGTTTGCTTGGCACAAGTCCACCATCTCAAGATTCAAGAAGGGTTTGTCCTTGTCACCAATAACACCGATTTCCTGCTCAGAAAATTCCTTTCGGCTGAATACTTTGTATTGCCCGTTCTTTCCCTTTTTCCGGCCAGTCTACAGTTGGTCTCGCCAATAAAACGTAGAGCTGCAGCTTGTCGCCAACTGTTTGCACTCCATCCGCTCAAAAATTAATGTTAATTTATTGACAACTTGATTGCCTTGTGGATGTTTATGTTCAAATTTCAGCTGTTCGGTTCAAAAATTTCCCTCGCCGACCCCACTTCCCGCGTATGAAAGCCTGTCTGAGAGAAGGCCCGGTGTCGCGACGGCTTCAAGACTACAGTCTAGCGACCAGCGATCGCTTCGCAACACTTTGTACTTTTCAAAATATTTACTCGCGCTTAGCTGGGCGCCGTGAAGCGAATCGTCATTGTTTTTAATTCAACTACAAAGGACCCCGCACGATTAGAACGAAAAAAATAACAATCTCGATGGCTATATGCTGCAATTTACGCACGACACCTCCACATAATCTCTCTCGGTACAAACGATTTCGTGTAAACAAACAGATCGATTTGCTTTGACTTTGAAAAACCCATATGACAGAAGCCAGCTGCAACGGATTGTTTTTCTCGTTGATAATTGAACAACATTTCATCATCTTACGAAAACACGCACTGTTTCGTCACAAGAGGAACAACCGCCGACAGCCTCCCTGAACGGGTAATGAAATTGACGTGAGCGACTTCTGAGGAGAAAAGCCTTTGTGTACGATGCTCGAAACTTTAAAAAAAAACTTGAGCTGTTCAGAAGCGCTGACGTCTAGACGAACCTCGTTTAGAATATGGTCTAGACGCGTCTCGACTTCGAAGTTTTCAACCTGAAAACCCATGGGATTAATTTACAATCTGCTCACACGCGATCAGAGAACAGAGGTCAAAGCCCCAACCGGCAAGCTCCCACCGTGATCCAGTTGTGTACTTTCGTTTTGGCATGCCGTGCTGGATATAAAAAAAGGAAAAAAGCAAAAAACCAAATCACATCTGATCTCTACGCTGTCAATTCACCTCAGTGACAATGGGCATTAATAATTAAAAGAACATTTGTGAAATGCCTTATTACCGGTCGATCATAGTCACGCAAACTTGAAGGCAGCCCGTCAAAGGACGAAAGGTTGAGCGACAAGCTTATTCGGGAGGTCCGAATTGAAGGGAAACCGTTTGGGCAATTTCCAGCCGAAGTTAGACAGTCCAACTTGAAGGAAAAGCCTAAGGACTTTTCACACAAACACCTCGTCAAGGTCGAGGTCAAGAGGATCTCGCCCACGCACGCGTAAAACGGGTGGTCGACTTGACTATTTGCCACAGACAAACCACGTCGATCTAATCATATTTAGGGTGGCGGTCGTCGAGACAAGTTTTGTCTGCGATTCGTGATCAATGGAAACGAAGACGAGAGCAGCAGATAAGTCACTTATCCAGGTTATCCTTCAGAAGTACCGTGACTGTTCAGTGGATTCGATCACAGGTCCAACGGGCATTCGAAAATTTGAGCCGAGCCGTAATCGAACATGGCCCAGCAGCATGGCAGACGGAGTGTCGGTGAAGCCCAAACAAGAACATGTTTCGTCTAGCAAGGAGCGAGACGGGCCGCCGTTCTCGGCGATTGCCTCGGCGAGATTGCCTGCGTCTGGCGTTTCCGCGGTGCGGAGAAAGCCGAGTAAAGTCAAGTGTACACTGCTGGACGGCATTCCCATCGCTTGTTTCAACGTCGGCGGAGAAAAGAGGCTGTGCTTTGGCCAGCTGCTTGCCGAGGTACTGAAGGAGTTTTCACCAAGCGAAGTGAACAACTCACGAGACCACTTAAAAATCTATTGTCCGAGATGCGACGAGCAGCAACTCGAGTCGTTAAAGTTGTCCGAAGTTGTACCGTGGTCCGAATCTTCCTGTATGCTGATCACGAAGAGCGATGCTTACCGATTGTGTAGCGCGTTGCTCTCGAACAGGGCGCCTCTAAGACACGACAAGAAATACACAAAACCGTACCTCGAAGTATACCACGAATGCTTTGGTGGTTGTAAGGGCATCTTCGAACCTGAAGCTTACAATGAACCGCATGCGAAATGTGTCACCTGTATGGAATGTCTTCGCCTCTTCTCGCCTCGAAAGTTCGTCACACATAGCCATGGGAACTCGGAAATACAGACCTGTCACTGGGGAATGGACAGCTCAAAATGGCGCCTCTACTTACTTCTTCCTGACGATAAAGCGGATGACGAAGCGACGACGAAACTCTGGGAAGACGTTAAGAAACGGTTTGCGAGCACATCGAGAAAACGAAAACAATCAAACTCCGAAGGCGAAAGCCTTGCCGGCAGTGACTATGGCGAAAGCAGCTCGAAAAGGAGAGTCGAGAGTAAAGTCTTGGCTTATTCTGGCTCGCCAAACGTTGAACGCCGCTCTGGAACGCCATTGAGTTCCGTAAGTTCGCCTCGAGAGAACAACGAGGTTGTAAACCGCCGGTCTGCCTTTCGACCTTGGTCACCCTTGGAGGATAAAGTCCGTGTTGACAGCGGTTCGAATGGCAGCGAAACGAGCACAATAGCAAACAGTCCCAGTCATATCAACAGTCGTTTCTTTCCGCCACCTCCATTGCCGTTTCTGGCTCGAAATTGTTCGTGTTCAGCAACCTGTGGTTCACTAAATGGGATGAATTTCGTCGCGCATCCTTCGCTTGGAAAAGCCATGAAAACGGAATACCCAGGAGTGATCTGTAGTCAGGGATTGGTTTCGAATGCCAACTGTCGAGAAAAGGCTCAGCCACGGGAAGCCGGTGAAAGGGACTTAGTTGATTCAAATGTTGGTGAAACGAACGAGCGTAACTTTGCGTCTCCCGAAAGGGTGAAGCAAGTGCTGTATAAATATTGTCACCAAGGCCACTTGCCTTCTGTGGACGAACTCAGTTTTGCTTTGGCAAGAGAGCTTCGAGAGTGGAGCTCTGGACAGGCCCGAGTATTGGACGAGGTGAGAGAAAAAGGCGAAAAATTACGGGAGGAAATGAACTCTTTGCGTCGTGAGAACGAGACGAAGTTAGAAGAAGCTTGTGCGGAATTGAAACTCTGTCAAGACAAACTAGAACACTTGAACAGGAAACGGGAAGAGGACCTAAAAGAGTTCGCGAAAACCCGCGAAGCTCTACAAAGGCAGGTCGAGAGCTTACAGGAGCAACGCTCGACCGAATCCGAGACGGTCAAGAACTTGATGAATCAACTTCGGGAACGCGAAACCCGATGTCGCTTGCTCGAAAAGGAACTTGACTACATACGGTCGTGGTACATTGGCACGCAAAGAAGATACCCGGCGTTTCAACCCGTTCCTGTTTACGGCGCACCAAGCTTACGCGATGTCTACTGCACACAAAGCGCTGTCATTCAAGAGATTCCTATCTACTCGAGAAATGGCGAGAGCCCCGCTTTGGGAAATAGGAACAAAGTCGAGGAAGTAGATCGAGAACCGAGCCCAGAGTCAAACTCAAATGAAGATGCGAATCGGGAAACGAAAGAGTAGGCGAATAAATGACGATTTAGGGCCATTACAACGTCCTCTGCGTCGCCAAACCGAAGCAAGACATCACCGAATAGCCTGTATCGAACGAGAAAGCGTTCGCACGCATTCAGGGATTTCAGATTGCTGCGAACGAGCAAAATCCTTTGTTAAGGAACAAACGAAGTTACATGTGATCATCACAATGACTGCCTTCCCCCAGGCAAATTCCAAAGTCATTCCCATTTTGGGAGTTCACGATACTGTTATAAGCTTGAGTTAAAACACTTGGTTGGTTTATTTAAGTATAGGGATAAAGTTAAGCCGTCCGAGTTATGCGTTCTTGTGGACGTGATCCAGTCGGAACTATTTTGAAAATGTTTTGACATATCTGTAAATATTTGTACAGTTATAGTTTTTTAGATGACGTGTGTGGCAAATTAAATAATTTTGATGTTGTGAAAAGCCTGAAAAGCCGCATGAAAAGACAGTAAAATTGGAAGTAACTTATCCAGTCTTCGTTTACTACGGGTATTAAACAAGCTAAACTCTCAGAACTAACTCAACTGTGTTTGGATTTTGATGGTGTACACAGATACATGCGTTTTTAATTTACTTTGTTGTCTTCTGTTAACGGTGGTAAATGTAAGTATTGTTCCTTTAACATTTTTATATTTTGGGAACAAAGACAGTTTTTGAGAATAGCTCCAATTGTTTCTAAAGAGAAGCTTTATTCTTTAAAACACCCACGACAATACATAACCTAATGCGTTTCATGAAAAGGGTTTGTTGATAAACGCTAAGAACTTGGATGAGCGGCAATGAAGTCTAAAACAGAAACAGAAAGAGACCTTTAATGAAAGATTTCCGAAAACGTCATCAAAATTCTTTCATCGTTTTGGCAGTACTCCCACAGCAAATAATTGCAAACCAAGTCATACTTGAAGCAGAGTTATCACTCATCATGTGCTGAACTCCCCAATTCTGTCATTCAATGAATACCTGCTCGTTGTCAAACGTTTTAGCTTGAACGGAATTTTGTTTGTGAAATTTTTGTGGCTGGCGTTAAACAGTTATTTCTGTTTTATGTAAAACATGTTGGTAACTTTTCTTGACAACACTCGAGAGCAAGTGGATTAAAAATAGACAAAGAAATGCCTTGTGTTGTTTGCGGTAGCGATCTCTATCGCCGATAGCCCGTTTGACGTCAATATCGAGGCCCCGTTGTGTCTCGTTTGGACAGATTTTTACCTGGCTTTTGTGGGATCCAGCTGGTTTAATGGCTTTTATCTGCTCTTGTTTCCGTCTTGAAGGCTGAAGTGCCTGATAATTTTGTTGAAGACTGCTGGCTCCGTGTGACAAAAGCTTCGCTTTGTTCGAAAACTTCTTAAGCCTTTCCTGTCATTTGAATGACAATTTCCGCAAGTCATTGTAGCTGAAACATTCTCTTGTTTTTCTTAGTGGTTATTTTTGTTCTTCTAAATTGCAGTTGTGTTTTGATGGCGTAATACCTGCTACATATAGAAGAGTTTGTTTTGCTCATTGAGTCTGACCTGAAGACCAGATGCTCAACTTCTCGTTCGACGAAAGATTTGGCGAGAGGTACTGAGCATAGCGCACTTCTCATCTCTTCTTTAATATTCACGATAGGCTTGCGGTCAAAAGAGCTTCACATCATGTGATGAGTTTCGAATTTTTATCATTGACAGCTTAAACGCTTTTCTGAGCTCTTGATCGCCGAAAGAAATGAGATATTGATTTTCGGACAAACTGACTAGATAAGCTGGAACCGTTTCATCGACTTGTAACTAATGACTCGAGCATCGTGCATTTTGTTCTATAATACTGGCCGGATATGAACAGATGTTTTTCTTTTCTTTTTTTTACATGGGCCAAGCCTATTTGCAAATCAGTAGTAGGTAAGATGACGCACGCTGATTGGTTGCTTTGTTGATCTGTAATATTCTTGTTTTTGCGAAGACATGCAAGTTTTTACTCATCGAAGCTGAGGCAAATGAACAAGAGTTAGATTTGTTTTTCCGAAGACTCCAAGCACAGCTGATGTAAAACATTACTGTTGTTTCTCTTGTTTATTTACTGAGTTTGCTGGGAACTTTTTAAGTGGAAACAAGCTGAAGACATCCGATATTACAAACCTCAAGCGATCAAAATAATGTAATAAGTAGAATAGCAAACTGATCTCACGACCTAAAGCCGTTCTGATGAAGACCTTCCTTTTAATCCCGTTTCATCGTCAAATAAAATGAATTGAAATTCAGTGAAAATGAACTGAAAATGAACTGACAGTATAAACAAATAAAATGCTACTTAAAAAATAAACGGTCCTGTTTTCTTTGATTTCAGCTAAAATTATTTGACCAAATAAACCGGGTTTTGTGTGATGTTGGGTTCATTTTCCCGCCCTGTTTCGTAATTCTATTTCTCAGGTCAGCGGAATTTAGTTGTCTCCAGTCCTTCTTAAGCTTTCCACCGCTCTCATTTCCATAGCGTAAATTGAGAAAGAGAACCGTTAAAATGTTGTTGCGTTGTTGACACGTATTAGAGCAAGTGCCAGATTCACAAAAGCTACTTCATGTTTACCCCACGGCAATGTGGGGTCAAATTTGACCCTCCTACGCTTGTCTTGTACTACGTTGTCAACGCTACAGGTAAGGAATCGCCTCTAATATCAAATAGTATTTTTAACTTCGTGTCACTGCCAGTCCATTCTCAGTCACTATGGTTTGTGACACCGACCCAAAAGAACTATTTAATAAGATTTTGCGTAGTCTAGGTAAAGCGTTACCATTTCTAAATTTTTCGTTGATTTTTACAAGGTAATCATTTCAGAAAGCTTCTGGAGATGTTATTTTATCCCATTAATGCATTAATGACTTAGTTAATGTCAGCAATCGCATTTATGGATGAATGGCAAACCTTCTAATATTTTGAAAATTAAATATCTTGGGAGTAGCAAGGGCTGGAGACAGGGGTGTCATTGGGATTTTCCCAGGGATTGAGAGTAAATACCTGCCCAACAGCCGGCCCCGATGGCTGAAGGGTCAGGGGCATAGTTATCACATTTTGACTGGGGGGTGTCCAGCTTAATCTGCCCAAATATTGACTCATTTCAAAACTTGTCCAAATTTAATTTGACATGCATTCAGGCCATGTATAAAGTAGCCTTGCTTCCTCAGCCCTAATATGCTGATTAAATATAAACCAGTTACCATAAGAACTTTTGACTTACCTTAATGAAGCCAAATTTTGCCCACGTTTTCTTTATTTTGACAAAATTTGGGTGATGTCACACCCCTATACCCCCCATAAACTATGCTTCTGCTGAAAGGCCAGTTGATCAACATCTGATTCATCCAGATTACCTTTTATGATTCATTAAAAAGGAAAGGTCCCTTATAATAAGCAATAATACATGTATTAACTTGTTAATGCCCAGAGCTCATCCCTGTGATGAGTAAAATTGCCTGGTATATGCCCAGATAAAATACTGAAGTAAGCCTTTGCCCTTGGGTTACTCTAATATATGCCTAAATTTCTAATGCAACACAATACATGAAGGGAGTGCATGGCACCATGCCCTCCCCCCTGAGTACCCCAGTGGCTACAGTACCAGTGCCCCCCAATAATTTGGCAATTCTGGCCCAGCATAAACAGCTTGTGAACTTGAACAGTCATCCCAGGAAAACATTAGCCATGACTAGATTTCTTGTGTCTCCTCCATAACCAACATGGAACACCTTTTTTGGTGTCATGGAGTTATTCTTTTCCAACACTGGAAACTATTTCAATCTGTAAAAACCATGTTAATATTATTTTATAATCAAATCATTACAGTTGCTTATGCAAACCTTCAACTACAGAATTACTTACCTAAATGTATACACATACAAATCGATGTTACAAATGCAGGGGCAGATCCAGAATTTTGAGAAAGCAGGGTGTGCAAAATTTTTTTTACAAATTCATGCTGCTATGTGACATTTTAGTGGAAGAATTTGTATGCCACTGTCATTTCCAGTGTTTTTAGAATCTGAATTTCTTCTACTCACTTTTTCTTTTCTTTGCTGTTTGTTCTGATTCTCTTTGGAAATAATCCTCAATCTTCTTGGTGGTCAGCATGCTTAATGCTTGTGTTTGGAACGGAGCTAAAAGTCACATGACTAAAGAAAAAAGAGGGATTGCACATCCAATACTCCCCTGCTTAAATCCACCTCTGCAAATGGATGTTTTTGATTGATTACAGCCGTACTTGGGTTACTGTAGACAAAAAATCTAGATACGATTATTTATTGATGTTTAACACATTAACCCTTTCATTTCCGGAGCTCTCCCTTTGAGAACTAAAATTCTCTGGCATTGGCCAGTGTAAAATAGTGAATGTCTTATACTGCCAGGAAAATTTATATGGTCATAACCCTTTCACTGCAGGAGCTCTTCCTTTGATGAGTAAAATAATCTGGTCTTAGCCTGAGTAAAATAGAAGTCTTATGTCAGCAGAAAAAATATTTATTCAGGTTAACACCAGACAATTTTACTTGTTAAGGAAAGATGTCTCAGCCCACAATGGGTTAATAAGTTAAGTTGCCAGAGTGGCTGATGATGTTAGCAAAGTGTTAGCAAAAGATCTCTACTTTAACATGACGATCGTATTCCCATCACTTGTCTAGAACTCTTATGATAGGAGGGAGAATACAGGTACTATGCTGGCCATAAAGACTGGAGCTAGATCCTGTATGGTTTTCCCTACTAACTCTGTTTTTTTATATACTGACTTCCCATAAAACAGCTGGAACTCCTATGATAGGAGGGAGAATACAGGTACTATGCTGGCCATAAAGACTGGAGCTAGATCCTGTATGGTTTTCCCTACTAACTCTGTTTTTTTATATACTGACTTCCCATAAAACAGCTGTTTTGTCTCAGTCTTACATATCTCACACAGTGCAGTATGTCCCTGGTTACTACAAAATTTGATCCACTAATCATAATATTTATTCATTTACAGTACATTTATGGGTTTTTAAAAGCTTTGGTTCATGAAAATTGTGTATTACTTTTGTGCCCTAACATCAATTTATATACGGATGCAGACCGTTATGCTTTAAGATGCAACAACAGTGGCATAAGATTGAAGAAAAGTCATCCCAAGAGTAATATTTTAAAGTACAGCTTCTCTAATAGGATCACAGTCAGCTGGAATTCTCTGCCTGAAAACATCTGCAAGGCTCTGAATTTCAGTACTTCAAAGGCTAGACTTAAGAAATTTCTTTCCCAGAGCGCTAAATAGGTTCCTCTCTGAACTTTCGTACTTTCATATAATGTTATCAAATTTGCTGTAATTTAACTCATTTGTATTTATTGCCACCAGCATTTTGGTTGTTTGCCTTGTATGGAGTCTAGGACTCTTTTGCAGACTATCCGATGGCTTCCTACTTTATATTACCTCAGCCATTAAATTGTAATAAATTAGATTAAAAATTAAAAAATGAAATTAATGTCTTATTTGTAAACCATGTTAACTCTAACGAGCACTTTCTTTCAACCACCATTCATGGTCCAATCAGTATGTATGTATATATTTTTAAGGAAAAGTTCATCGCCGTTCAATGCCTCTCCGAAACTTTACGGCCAACAGCAGGTATGGCCTTTGTAGTTTACTTGTGGCAATAATTCTTAGTGATGATATGAAGAATTTCGCTCATTTTGGAAATTAGTATTTCTAGTTTAACTCTTTGGTGGCAGCAAGAAAAATGACTATTTTCAAGGTGCCGTATTAAATAATTTTTTGGTAAGGTTATTTACGTCAGTATGAAAGTTATTTAAGTCGTACATATATTATTGATTTTATGAGGTCTGCCGCCAAAGAGTTAAATTGTTTTGGCCAAACAGTCGAACCTTGAAGCACTTGAAGCAGGTTATAACGAGGTACCTAGTTGCCCGAGTTGCTTATCCCTTGGACTGTTGGAGTGTTCCCTTTGGCAGTAAAATCGTCAGGCAGCGTTTCACAACCGGGACGGTACCGCCCCCTGGTGGGCGTTCAGAGGACGTTGGGGAGGTGACCCAAGCAAATCAGCTGAGAGAGGGGCGTTGGGATGCAGATGGTGGACGTTCATCAGTCATTCACTTCCACAGTATTTTTAAGTTTCTAGTAGTCGCTTAGTGTTAAAATCTAACACTTACTGACTAACTCGGCAGTACCAAACTGAATAACTATATGTTAAAGTGTAACAATGACTGACTAACTCGGCAATACCGAACTGAATAACTATATGTTAAAATGTAATACTGACTGACTAACTCGGCAATACCGAACTGAATAACTATATGTTAAAATGTAATACTGACTGACTAACTCGGCAATACCGAACTGAATAACTATATGTTAAAATGTAATACTGACTAACTCGGCAATACCGAACTGAATAACTATATGTTAAAATGTAATACTGACTGACTAACTCGGCAATACCGAACTGAATAACTATATGTTAAAATGTAACACTGACTGACTAACTCGGCAATACCGAACTGAATAACTATATGTTAAAATCTAACAACGACTGACTAACTCGGTAGTACCGAACTGAATAACTATATGTTAAAATCTAATATTGACCGACTAACTCGGCAATACCAAAGTGAATAAATACAACATATGTTATATTTGAATGTATGTGTCATAATATTCGCTTTTGAAATGTATTAAAATGGCTTAAAGGTTTTATTAAATAGTAAAAGAACTATAACATAACAAAACGTTTTCGACTTTTAAATATATATATATCGACTTAATGTCATTATCTACATATCATGGCTGCCGTTTAGAAATGCCCATATTAACCTCTCAGTTCCTAAGCCTAAAACTGAATATTTGAAAAAAAGTTTTGGGTATAGTGGAGCTGTGCTATTCAATAGCCTACCAAAGGAGGCGAAGCTGACAGAGTCTATAACCAGCTTTAAAAATTTGATTCAAAAAGTGTTTGGCTGAGTCAGACGTCGAACATCGTCGAATTTTATCTTTTTAAACTTTTTTATACCTTAGGACTTAGATTATTTCTTTATATGAATTCTTTGTATTTGTGTGACGCTCCTTATGAAAACCATCACAGGGTTGGAAATAACGGCCGGTGATCAGTAATTACCGATCAAATTTACCATCAAGTTCTTTTTCCTTCAGTTCCTCCATTGAATAAAGGCTTTAATCTCCGATAAAATTCAGAATCTCACGCTTACGATCCAAAATGGCGTCTCCAAATGTTTCGCACTCAAAAATAACCGCTGTACAATGTGTACTGCAGAAACTCATTAATGTTAGAGGGGGGTGTTTAAATTGACCTTCAAGAAAAATCACCGATCAATCTGTTTTTACTTATTTCCAACCCTGCATCATTTCATGATGAGGGTAGCGTGTTTAAATAAAGTTACATTCACATTCACACGAATGTCAAACTTACACCTTAGCTCGCCATCTGAGTCTCGATAGCTCAATGTTTAGAGCGTCTCACCGGTCATCAGAAGGTTGCTGGTTCAATCCCCGTCTGGGGCTCAGAAATCGTTTTTCTGGGGATAGAGCTTGACGAACGTTCATCCATCATCTAAAATATCTCCAAGCTCCCACATTTGCAATATATGTCACATTAATATCATTATTAATATATCGTGGCTGTCGCTCAGGCCTCATATATGTCGATCTTGCACCTTAGTTCACCATCTGAGTCTTGGTAGCTCAATGGTTAGAGCGTCTCACTGGTCATTAGAAGGTTGCGGGTTCGATCCCCGTCTGGAGCTCAGAAATCGTTTTTCTGACGATGAAGCTTGACGAACGTTCATCTCTCATTAAAGTGTCTTTATTTATACTGGAAAATCAGCTAACTAAGCTGTCCTCCCCAGAGGTTCAGTAAGGGCCACACCTTATGGGTCCAGTGTTTACTATAGGAAGGAAACCAGAGTACCCGGAGAAAACCTTAGTCGCAGTGGTGAGAGACACGAGCACCATCCCAAGGTTCTGCCCTTGGTGGGTGGGGCGGGGCGGTAGCGAATTGCCTCCCGGCAGTAATGCCAAAGCGGACCCTTCCGCCCGGCACTCAAAAAGTGTCAAATATGTGAAAAGAAAACCTCCAGTGATCTTTTTTTTATTTAAACGATGTTACTGACCATTATTTGGTAAAATTTAGCGCCGCAGTGCGCTTACCACTACCCACTGATTATTCGGTGAAATATGATATCCATTTAAAACCAGAACGGATTATCTGATGACTTTGGGAGGATATAATCCCGGCCTGCAGGTGCTCGGCAGTCAAATGATCCTAGGCAGAAGCCTGCTATCCCAATGCCACCAGCATTCCTTTTTAAAGCAGCGAAAAGGGTCGTAGAAAGGGAGGTTCGGAGCAACGGCTACCATGTCAATGTTGGAGGAGAGCGAGATATATTTCGGGCTCCAAGAAACATTGCACCCAAGGAGGAGAAATTCCTTTTCCTACAGAGTTTTTCGCGTCTTTTGCTTTACTAGAAGGTTTGGAGCATGTCGTCAATTGTTACTAGTCTTAAAGCTTTCACGATTGTTTTCCAGAGATAAGACATAAACCTAGTAACCACTTACTCGTTTTACTGAAAACTGTCATCGTCACACTGAGAACCGTTCTCAAAATTTGACAAAAGAATGAGTAATTTTTACATGTAGTCAGCAATGGCCGATATTAAATTTCGAAAACGATTTAATGCAGAAACGCCCCGCTTCGCCTGAGGTATGACATACACAACGACAAATTTCCTTTTAGTTCAGCCATCACCACTATCACAACCGCTTTGTCTTGAGGGCTGACTCGATATTTTGGTATCCACGTACCATCTTATTTTCGTCCGTAGAAACACGATTCCTCGCGATAATTTTGCATTGAACATCTTTCAAACACTTTAATTTAAAACCGAAACTTATTTAGCAATTTTTCATTTGGCATTTCAAACATGAACTGAATCCGCACAGCGATCAGCCTTAATGTACCGACAAATGTAGTGGATGTTCCGACAGGTCTGGTCTAGATGAAAATTAGGGAGGCAACGCCCCTGCCACTTCCCCGCGTACGCTAGTGAAAGAAACGTCTGTTCAAAGTTCTTTACTGACCTCACCTGTTCCATTGGTATCTATTTATCTTCAGTTTTTAATAGTACAGTGCTTGCCACCATTTTGTTGTGGTTAAGTTTGGTCTTAATATATTAAAAGTGATCAAATGGTCGGATCGGAGGTGGGAAGTTAATTGCATTTTACTGTTTCGATTTCTTCTCCTGTAGCGTTGATGAAACTATGACTGGCTTGAAATCAGGCAAACACAGTAGATATCTGGAGAATGTTTCCAATGAACAGGTAATTTTATAACAGGCAGTGAACTTGCGTGCACATACTGTATTTTGGTAAGCAATATCGTGGCATGAAGTAAATCAGTAAAGGTTATATACCGCTTCGAAAGAGTTGTATAACTCTTTCGAAGCGGGAGCTCCCCCTTTGACGAGTAAAATCGTCTGGCGTTAGCCCAAGTAAAATAGTACAAGTTTTACACTGTTGGGAAAGAGTTAAGTGATATATGACAGATTTTGCTTTCGGTACGATAGTTTGACGTCTGCAGAACTCATGACCTGGGAACAAGAATCAGTGGTTGCGAAAAACGGAGGCCTAGACCTGAATTACGACCTGTGTTAGGTGCTAAATTTTTGCGCATAGTGTCAAAAAAAAGTCATAAAACAGTCATAAAATTTGTTTCCAAATTCAGCACTAACCCTGTGTGTAACCTGGACGATCAAATTTCTCCAGCACGTTCTGATTGTCTCGGCTTCAAACCCTTTACTTGACCAGGCAATGAATACAAATTCAACAAAAGTTGAAATCCGTCCTCTTGAAACGATTATCAATCGTAAAGATGTCATTGTCACGATGGCATGCTGCCACTGAAAGCGATGCTCATGTCGATAAAATGATAAAAATACTCATTAGTATTTACTAGATTCTTTCTGATGTAAAATTCAAACTGGTCATGTAATCGAACATTCCAGACCAATCATCCTGCTGGTGTTCGACAAAGAAGAACGAGATTTTATCCTAACAGAGCTGTTCCACGACATTTCCGAATTTGAAGAGAAACGACTCGAAAACATTCAACGTCATAGTTAACTCTATCTCAAGTGTATGAGAAAGTGAAAGCAATAATTGCACTAATTGTTATCTGAACTCTTGGATCAACTCGTAAGAAGCTGGTCACAACGTCGAGAAGCTAGGAGTACCAATAGGAGTTTCTTGCCATTAGAAATCCGCACTCTTAAATACATGATAATGAGTATGATAAAAATTAAACGAAATAACCAGAGGTAAATGGTTTCATTGTCACGATTGCATGTTGCTACTGAAAGAGATGCTCGCTTCGATGAAGTGTGTTCAAAAATACCCATTCGTATTTCTAAGCTACTTTCTGATATAAAGTTCAAACTGGTCGTGCAATCGAACACTCTAGACCAATTCTCCAGCAGGTGTTCGACAAGGAAGAACGAGATTTTATCCTTCCTAAACTGAAGAGAAATAACACGAAGATTGAACATTATAGTTAACTCTGCCTCAAGTGTACGAGATAGTGAAAATGGTTGTGCAATTGTTATTAGAGCTCTTGAATCAACTCATAAGAAGTTGGTCACTACCTCGAAAAGCTAGGAATACCAACAGGCGTTCCGTACGATCAGAAGTCAACATTCCTTAAATACTGAGCGAGTGATAATGAGAATGATGATTGGAATGACAGCGCGATAACAATCACGATGATAGCAAACATTATGATGATGATGATTATGATGCTGATGGTGATGGCAGGAAGAAGAAGAAGGATGGCAATAGGGATAATGATGGGCATGATGATGACTATAATTGTAATAATAGTAGTGGAAGTAATAATATAAATTATCATAAAAATAATCAGAACAGTGATATTAATCATAATAATCAAGATCATGAAATTAAAATGATAAATTCTGGAAGATCACGTTTTTGATGAGTCATCGTGGATAAATTAAACATTCTGTCTGTCAGTCTGTCCATCTGCCATGTACCTGTCTATTTATACTGATGGTAAAATTGGTAATGATAATAAAACTTATAATAGTAACGATGTTGCTAATGATGATAGCGATGGTAGTGATACTAATAATAATTAATATAATAATTAATAATAATTAATATGATAATAATTCTAATAATAATTCATTAGTAATACATTTATAATAATATAATAATAAAGACGGTGTTGTTAATGATGATGATAATGATTATAGCAATGGTAATGATACTAATAATAAACGGATGATGATAATAATAGCTCATCTTAACTAATTCATTTAATACTATAATATAATAATATATATATATATATAATATATATAATATAATAATTAATATAGTAATAATATATTTAATAATGTAACAATAATAATAATATGATAACAATTCTATATAATAATTGATAATAACAATTAATAAGAACTAAGTAGTAATATGATAATTATAATATAATATGATGTAATAATAATGACGATGTTGATAATGATAATAATGGTGATGATGATGACATTAATGGTAATGATACTAATAATAAAACTAATGTTGATAATAATAGCTGATCCTAACTAAATCATTCAATACCTTGAAAAGGAATATTTCTCAGAGTTTACTTCTAGCTAAAGAAAAATAAGATATAAAATTTCACAAATCCTCTTTGAGCAAACAACATGGTAACCCTGTCAGCCCTTAATCGAGACAAAGTTTACCCAGAAGACGAAGAAGACCATCCGCAGTCGTTTTTACGTCAGTAACAATATTCGTATTTGTTATTTTACCTCAGCTTCATAAACTGCTTTCAATGATACAAGAAAAGGCGAAGAATTTCACAAAAACCAAAACAGAAGGCAGTGGTGAAAAGGCTGATTTGGAAGACTTGAACAAACTTACTGATGAAGAACTCGACAAAAAGAAAGCCGAGATGGACATAGTTTTTGAAAAACACCGCTTGAAGCCTGAGGATGATGGCTTTCAGTACGATGTCGAAGTAGAATTTGAAGATGGTAAAAACGTTTCGGGTTGGGATTCTGAGGAGTATTCTGACCCAGAATTTTAAACTCAGTAGGCAAAGGGGTTTGTGGCTAGAATTAAATTTGGCTATACGGCAGAAATTTAAATTGAGATTTGCCAGGTTGGTAGTCCAAATTACATGAAGAGCCATTTCCTTTTACAAATTAATCTACAAATATATGGATGAACAAGGACGAACAACTCGGAAATTAGTGATCATCAAACGGTGATGCACTGACTCGTCCACGCTAGTTTTAACGCAGAACCAAAAATTATCCAACGCTTTTTAGTTTACACTTTATTAACCAATTGTCTGGAAGTAATAGTCTCCTTCATTGTACTATTTCTTACTTCTAACTGTGCGTGTGATAGTGAATTTCGGAGTCATGATGTTTGTATATTCATCATCTCAAATTTATTAACAATTCGTGAGCAAAACACAAAGGAAATCAGTGCCGAGACGTAGTTTGGACATCTAATCTCAATTAGCATAAGATTTGGACAACTTTCAACCTGGTTTTCTCTTTAAAGAAGGATTCGTTTGAGGTGTAATATCATACACTCGAAAGTCGTGTTTTATCAGATATCCAAACACCTCGAAGTTAGTTAGCTGTCGCCTCGTTTTTCCACTCACTTCTCAATGTTTGGATGTCTAGTGAAATACTCCTTCTCGAGTATAATGAAATGTATCTCTCAGGTAAGTTTTGACGAATGTTTTTAGAAAAACGACCCATCAGGTTTGTTAATGAGGTATAACTACAGTAACTGTTATAGATGTAACAAACTTATAGGGCTAAAGTGTAGTCGCATATCATGTCTTTTAACCCTTTCGAGTCCATACCCGACTTTGGTATTTCACTCTGGCTAACGCCAGACCATTTTACTCGTCAAGGCGCGACCTCTTGGACAGGAAAGGGTTAAGGTCTTTTGCCAGCCAACAATTTGACAAATGTAAGACAAAACTTAATCAGAAAACAAACTTCTATTCTTGTCGATAACTGAAGAGATGAGCTTAGGAACAAGACAGAAGTGTGATGATAATATTTCGACTTTATTCCTGATCTGACGAAGGCTTTGAAATAAAGTCGAAATATTATCATCATGCTTTTGTCTTGTTCCCAAGCTCGTATTTTGAGTTATTTACAAGATGTTTATTCTCGGATTATGTTTATTCTTGGATTATGTTTTGTCTTACATATTTTAAAAGTCGTTGAGAATAATGTGGTCCTTTTGTACACCTGAGTGCTATTAATATTTCGCTTATGAAAAGTAAACTGAAAAGGCGTTGTTATTTCTTTAAATCTTACGTTTTCAGCATTTATCATCAACAAAACCGAAAACACTTGGAATTGAATTGAGCTAGATTGTAATAGGAAAGTGAACAGTTTTGCCGCCAAGGTTTTTCTTTCAAATAAGAAGCACATGAAGACACTAATAAACTGAAACTAAAAACTGGAAGTGCGAAGGAAAGGTAGAAATAAGGTAACAACGTTTTAATTAAGTTTTATGAACAAGTTTAACGTTGACGCGTCTAAATTCACCAACAACAAAAAGGAAAACTGTGATGTCATATTTTTCGTATCGTTGTTCAAATAATAAGAACTTTTTTGAAATTAACTGGATCGGCTATTATCAGATGTCAATGAATTAGAATTGCTTTGCCAGTTTTAAAGGCAGAGTCAGCGAATAGCAAGTTGCCAATCCCTGAGATATGACAATACGTGAGAGTCGCACCACACGTGTGTCGTTATCATTATCAGGGTAACTCATTCCGTTATCACGTTAACAGCCTATGACAAAGTTATTTATTTTTAAGGAAAACACAGGGTTTCCGCCAGATGTGATGAGGGGTATCGATCCACTCACTGCTGTACAGCGGTAATCCTGTAACAGTCGCTCGTGGCAAGACTAGACGGCTTATTGTGCGTTCAACGATAATGCATACATAAATCTGCTTCGAGAATGAGTCATACAGTTCTTAGCGAACGACCCAGGGGTGATACTGCCTGGCGGGAGTAATTCTTGTGGCGATCCCCTCATTCCTGGAAATCCTGGCGGAAACTCTGAAACATAATTTTTGTATTTTGTACTAAGTAAAGAATATTTTGTAATTATTGGAACGACCGAGTGAGAAAGCTAATCCATCTCTCCAACTGAGGTAGTCTAACTCTTAGTTACTTTGAAACTTTGAAACCTAATTTTTGTATGTTGAACAAAAATGTTTTGTAATTATTGAAATAAGTTGATAGGGAAGCCAATCCCTTTCTCGAACTGATGTTGTCAAATTTCTAACTCGGTGACTTTTAACAACTGTTAGTTGTGCGTTGTAAATATAAACATTTTACCTGATTGTAGACGCACGTTTGTTGTATACTGTCTACCTTACGTTATACTTCATCACAGCTGTCTTGCAGGTTCTAGTCCTGCACTTTCACGGAATGTTATGTACTAAAAGAAAGTGTGGTGACTTCAAGGAAATTTCCTGGGTTTTTTTCTTTATCAGGAATCAGGAAATATCAAAGGTTTGATGAAAAGTCAAATACTCTAACCAAAAACACGCAGGATGTCTGCGAGATTGGAGAAGAGCGTCATAGGCGAGTACTTTTTACTTGTTCGAAAGTCGAAAACGTTTCTTTAGCTTTGGGGAAAAAATGCTTTAAAACAAAGAGAAAACAATAAACGAAAGAAAATTCGGGCGTTAAAAGGTCAATATCCTTCTATCTGCAAATAGATTGATATTGTTAATATGCAGAACAACCACGACCAGCCGACAACTTCAAAAAGTATAAAATAAAACATATTCCAAAAAATAGAGACATCTTGGAAAACTCAAGATATGAGTCAAAACAAGACGAGTATATGAGACTGTAATATTTCGACTTTATTGCAAAGTCATCATCAGACAGAATGATGATTTGTAATAAAGTCGAAATATTACAGTCTCATATACTCGTCTTGTTTTGACTCATATCTTGAGTTTTCCAAGATGTCTCTATTTTTCGGAATGTTTTATTTTATACTTGTTAATATAAGTTGAGAGGAAAAGATGTTCTTACGTTGCCAAAGGCTAACACTACAAGGTATGGACTAAAGTCCTGGTGATATTTGGCGCCAAAACTCTGGAATAGATTACGTAATTCCATTAGAATGTCATCCGATTATAAAGCTTTTATCAAAAATATTTATTTTGATATTAGTAGTATCTTGTAGATTTTGATAATTACTAGTTTAATTTGCGGATAGTATCATTTCTGTTCTCTTAAACATTTTGCGATGATTTATCCACTGTGAATAGTATCATTTTATTGTCTTAATCATTTCACGCTGTTTCGGAATTTATTTGTATTTTTAATGCTTTAGGTGGTATTCCTGTAAATTAGCTGGTGCAGGCTACTGGATCATAGCTAAGTGTATTGACTAGGTTAATTAAAGTTCAATTTATTTACTTATTTAAAATTTAAAATAACCAAAGAACGAGACTAGTTAGGTTAATCTGAATGTGCATAAAACAACGAATTGGCAGCCATTTCTAGGTAGGTCCTATTGAGCTATCCAGTCTAAATTAAAAAACTAATTTCTTTGTCTGACCTTTTCTGCTGCCTGATATTATGATATTATTACTATTACTTATTTTCACCTGAAAACCAGTGAACCACTTCTTAAGGCTTTTTTCTACTAGGACATTTTTATCATGCGTATCGACATTTCTTTGGTTAGATTAAATAGATTTCTCATTCGCTACGGTCGAGAGCCTATGAGACAAAAGAAAAAGTCGCTTCGCCTGATGAAATTCGCCCAACGGAAAACAGCCTTAAGCCTGGTTTTCACTTGAGCATTAGCGCTGGGCTGAAACAAAGAACAAGATAAAGCAATAGAAGTACTACGGAAACCAGCCTACAAAGTATGGCGTTGAAGTAAAGTATTAGCATTAGTCCGCGCGCAAGTTAAGTGTGATAGGAGCGAAACAAAGAACAATTCTTTTTGTATTGACTCAGTTTTCACCTACGAACGCAGCCTGCTTTGTTTTCGTCTTGGTCACATGCTTATGATTATGCTTACTTCGTCGGTAATAATCTTGGTTTACATACCTTTTACGTGTAACTGCTCAATACAGTGAAACGATTTTGAGTTGATCCACGAAATTAGCGGCTACAGATCGCTCGGAAATGCCAGAAACTAATGGCTAAATTCAGTTGACAATAAACGTCATGACCTTCTGCTCATTTCCAGTGTCTTGGATGGGCCGAGTAAGACTTTCATTCCATGGTTGTGCTGATATGCCCTTTGGTGTTAAAACGGTAGGTACACGAAACCTTTTTCGAATTAGTTGCATTGGTAATGTTTCTGCTGACTTTAATCCTCAGTGGTAAGAAATAACCTTCGCTACACCGAACGGTAGATCGACAAGTCAACATATTGCTTTCGAAATTCTACTACGGCAGATGTATCATCTGAAACTTCTATTGCCTTGTGGCTAGATTCCTTGACGCCGAGCCAATTATCCAAAGCTTAGGTAATTTTCTTACCCGTGGATAACTCTATTTACCGGACAGAATTTATCCAGAGTGCATGTTCAGTTGTTTAAAATCATTGAAACAATTGTTCATGTGAGGCCGGTTGTGCGAAACACAGAGAACTTTCTCCGGCGAGTAAGTCCTGACCTACCTGGTGAAAGTGGTGTCCATGCAAAGTACTACCCTTAAACTACGTCGACTCAGAACTGCCAAAGCAGTACTCAATTTTTGATATTACATTTTGCACACAGTGCAGTATTATCAGTTGGATTGCTGGCGGTGATGTCTGCATGGATAGAGCTGTTTGCTCGCTCAAGCTTACGAGGTTTCTACTTTGAGGCTGGTCCAGTTTTAATGTGAGTTAACTTCATGTTCTGTACATTGTTTACATGAACCGTGCTTTGACATTCAGGTCATTGAGGCGGCCAACCTTCAAGGTTTGTTTTTAGACCGACCTGATTCCTTCGAGCCGGCCAGTATTCAGGTTGTTTTCACTTTGTAAACAAAATCTTTAGTCTAAGTAAAAACTCGAACATTTAACTCAACTTATTCCTAAATTTAACGTTTAAGTAAAAGGGAATTCTTTGTCCAGGATAAAACGAACGAGAACTTAAACTAATCACATCCTAAGAATAAGCTATTCGGTCTTCCTAGAGATGATTCTTCATGCATGGGATTAACTCTTTACCGGCCAATCATTTTCAATTTCAAGTATTCGAATTTACTCTCATGTATAGGTCCTGCTTCCAACAAAATTGAACGTATCCTAGCCGAAGCCGAAATAAAGGTCTGTCACAGCTCTGAACGTGAAATATTCCAACAACTTTCAACCCATAAGGACAAAACCCACTCCACACTAGATCACGAGATCCCGTGTGAATGTGGTCTTGCAAATACTGGAGAAACAAAACGCAACCTAAAACCTAGAATCAAAGAACACATGAATAACTGCCGCAAAGCGCAATCGAAAAATCCTCTGTAGCTAAACATGAGTGGAAACAGGACCACGTCATTAAATGGGATCAATCAAAGTTGATCACAAGTATTCAACAAACCCTTCCTCGCCGAGTACGAGAGTCCATTGAAGTTTTAAAACACAACACTATGACACAAGAATGTTATCCACTCAGTAAAGTTTTGACATCTGTATTTCATAAATCATAAATCTCACAAATATGGATATATAGTAGTCACTGGAGTTTCACATACTGTATGTAGTCACTGGTTTTATGGAACTTTTTATGGTTTCACTGGTTAAAATGAGATTCTAATCATGATAAATTAACATCCTAGGAACGATCAATCACAGTTTGTATCACGTAATCACATAATCACGCACCACAGGCGCGTATCGTTAACCAAATTTGTTGGCAAACTCAAATAATATCGATTATGCTCTGAAGACGTCCCGAGCGAACGGGACGAAAGTTCAGCAGCTTTTTTAAAGATAAAAGTACATGGAAGTAAATTCAAATTACTTGAAATAGATCTATGACTCCATGCAAAGTTTCAAAGAACACAATTATTTTCGAGTTCTTTCAGGTCAATTCAGTTAGGACCTGTTCATATTAGCCCGGCTAGCCGGGAAACTCATCTAAGTGAGATTTGTGTGTCCTTATCATTTTATATTAAAAATCATTTCGTGTTCATATGGAAACGACCCAGCCCCGTTAGGTGAGATCCCACCATGGATAGGTGAGATCCCACCGTGGATAGCTGAGGTCCCACCGTGGATAGGTGAGATCCAACCGAAGACAAGTGGGATCTCGGTGAAGTGGGATGAAAATTTGCCATATGAACGCGTCATCCCGTGTGACCGGGATGGAAATATTTGCCGATTTAAACCTTCATTAGTATCAGATGTCGTATTTTGCCAGATAGTTGAAGTTCAATATTAATTAGCTCAGACGGATGATAACAGTCGTAATACCGCGTATAATCACCGGTGTCGAAACGAACAGCACTATGCTTATTTGTTAATTTCGTCCCAGCAAGGTGGAATGATTAAAAACTTTTTCCCAGTTAGATGGGATGAAAACAACCAAATGAAGGCAAAAAGATTTTGTCCCACTGAGGTGAGTTCCCCGGTTAGCCGCGCTCATAAGATCAGGCCCTAGGATTCCGATTTGCGTGATTTCTTCATTGAAGACCCGGAGAAGCGTCCCCTATGAATGGAAACTGGGGGTTAGTGGGACTCTGCGGAGGCCCTGCTTTGGACTCGCTGTCCCCTCGAGGGGCGGGTAGGGGAGAAGCAGAGACGGGGAGACTCCTTTTGTTCGCTTGTTTAATCTGGGGTTTTTTAACAATGTAATATCTAACAAATTTGAAATTGTACTTTTGTCGATTTGGCATGGTTGAAAACCAGAAGGACAGACTTAGGCCACGTTCACATTAGATCAAATTTCTCCGGATTCGTAGGCAATCCGGAGACTTTTTTCTTCGGATTCAAAGTGTCGTTCACACTGAAGTAACGAATCCGGTATAGAAGGACTTCGGTTTGCCCACAAATCCTGATGAATACGAATCCGCAAAAGAATCTGGATATTTTGAATCCGAAGAGCTAAGACTCAGGAGAAATCTTTATCGTTTTTGTGAACAACAGCCAAAGTAGCCAGTGGTGGAACACAGTAGCGTAACCGACTATTGTCCGGGCTAGAGCAACTCCTAAAGGCCCCCGACCTGTAAGGGGCCCCCGATGAGTCTGTAAAGATAATTGAGATTAAAGTCTCGAAACATATATCTATACTAAGAGGGGTGATGGCGCCCCCGAACAAAAATCTCCTAAGGGCCCCCAGAAGTTCCGTTACGCCATTGGTGGAACAATTCCTTTTATCAGGAACTGTGATAGACAAACAATGGAAAGAAATTTTTTGGTTGTCCAGGGTAACTTTCAATGAAATTTGTGACGATTTACATCCATTCTTGGATAAGAAAACAATGATTTCGTTAACACGAGCAAGCAAGAAAACCAGATACTTTTTCCCGTGTAAACGGTCAACGAATCCGATTACAACTTTTGTGTGAATCCGAAGACTTGCTGTGGTGTAAACGTAGCCTTAGGGTTATATACAACCCTATTGGCTGGTTTTAGAGTTAACTAAGAAATTCACCAAGAACCAACTCTAAAACAGTGTCCCAAAATAACGGGGCGAGTGTGTCACTGTCTAAAAAGACTGGAACGATACCTGCAAACTGAATTTTGAAGCCAACATGGAGGCTGACATGTAAGCATCGAAGATTAAAAAAGACTGGAGCGATATCTCGTTGTTCCAGGCCTCACAATTGAATGAAGCCGACATGGGGGCAGCCATGTAGGTCTAAAACATGCGTCGGAAAAAGTTGTATTGAACTTTTAATTTTCAGGTTCTGTTAATTGTGACAAATATGCAGTCCTATGGACATTGCCCTCTGCTTACTAAGGATTAAAAAGAAAACTGTCCAAAAAACCCCGAAATTTGGATTAAGTTTTTCGCAACAGGCTGCTGCTTTTATCGCGTAGAGGACTGGGATGACCTGCAAGTTGACCTACGTGTCAGAGTCCATGTTGGCTTCAAAATGCAGTTTTCAAGTATCGGTTCCAGTCATTTTAGAGTTCAACGCATGTAGGTCAATTTGGGTGATGCTATTCTGCACGCAGTTGATGTAGTGACGTCATACCGACACGTGACGAAACGTGTCGAAAAATTCTCCGGCAGTCCGTACCGCGAGCAAAATTCTCCACGAATTTTGACAATTCAAATCCAAAGTCTCCCAGCTGAATAACTAATACTTTTCTTAAGAAAATTAGTATTTGGTTTTTGAAGTGCATAATTTAAGCTACTACGTCGGAGTTCGTAGTTTCCATTATTGCTTAGTTCAAACATGCTAGTTATGCTTTCCGGGTATATATTATTTCTGACCTTGTACATGAATATACTTTTTTGGTATATCCTCTCTTCTAATGATTGCCAGTTCAACTCTTTCAATACATCATTAGACCTGACTTCTTACGGTCGACCTGTAACTATCCTAGCTGCTCTGTTTTGCATTTTCTATACTTTGTCTAGGAGATAATCACTACAATTATCCCAAACTAGACTACAATCAAAGTATGGTGGAATCAGAGCATCGTATGTGTTAACGTATACTCGGCACCCACTTCCTCATACGCTGCAAGAAACCAATACCTTTAAAAACTTTAGCAAGTATACCATCGATTTGTTTGTTCCATAAGAGTTGATTGTCAGTAATAATACCTGGTGTTTTAGATAGTTTAACACTTTTGATACCGGGGCCACCCAATTTAATTTCAGGGGCCCTTTCTATATTAGTTAACTTTTACCTTGAACCAATAACCATATATCCTGTTTTGTCCTTATTTAGTGTAAGCTTATTTGCCATTAACCACTGACGTACATTCTCCAAATCAGTATATAATTTGTCTTCAATCTCTGATATTGATTTGCGTCTTGTGGATAAGTTTTTTATCTTCACCAAACATACTTGTGGTAGGGCATGTAAGGCAGTTTGGCTAATCATTAACATAAATAAAAAAAGTAATAGTCCCAAGATAGAACCTTGTGGTACTCTATATTTTATGCTGGTCTGCTTAGATTGCATATGATCAACTTTGCACACCAGGATTCTATTTGTAAGGTAAGACCTGAACCACTTCAAGAAATGCTCAGTTAAGCCATAGAGCTTCATTTTCATCAACAGAATATCGTGGTCAGTAGAATCAAAGGCTTTCTTGAGATCTAGGAAAATTACTCCATTTAAATTCCCTTGGTCCATGTTTATCAACCACTTATTAAACCCAAAAATGCCACTATCCAGATGTACGAAATATGACAATGAACAGATTATTTATTCCTTGGGCATAAAAGATGCCAAATATCGGAAAAGTATTAACACTTCAAAATATCACCACGAGGAGCCTTACTTAAATATAATTCGTCGTTTGACTGCGGTTCTTTCTTTGTTTGGTCCTCACGAATCATTTTAAGAATTGTAACTATTCTGACAAACTATTGTTTGGCAAGATAGTTCAGCCTCTTTCAGCTTTCACTGAAATAAGATCTGTGATTGCCATTATTATCATCATTTAATCAGACTCCTTTGTGCCCGAAGTTCGGGAATTTCAAAAACAGATCCGAATTCAAATCAGTCGCCCCCGGATTTTACACTCATCCCTGTGGCCTTTCGGAATTCTCAGAGAAAATCTTAATTGATTTTTACACTCATCCCTGTGGCCTTTCGGAATTCTCAGAGAAAACCTTAATTGATTTAGGTCTGTAAAGCGAAATAGCTGTCATATTAAAGGTTTAGTTCTGAGCCGTTGGACTGAGGATTTGGAAAACATGCTTTGATGGCCGAATCATTTTATGCATAACTTCTCTCCCCGAAAGCTAACCATGTTTTTAATGATGAATAGGTCGCCGATGACGTGTCTCTCGTCTGGTTTTTTCGCTAGCAACATCTCAACCAGGAAGAAGAAATTTGGTTCTCTTGTTCAGAAACACAGAAAGGTAAGGAATTAAAATGAGTTATTTTTTTGTCAAATTGATTATATTTTGATATTATACCGCGGAAATGCCAAGCATTCCCTTCTATGCAACCGATTTTGTGGGCTATTCCGTTGTTAATTTTCGCCGGACCTCCAACGAACGCTTGACGGAGTCCATTTACTAATAATAAAGACTAAAGGAAGATGTACAAGGGAGTGGATATGAGAAATATGGAATGGAATGTGGGAAGGCAATTCATGATCTCGAAATTAATTGAGCAAAAAGTGCGAAGTACTGTTGACCAAATGACCAAATGTTACCAGAGTTGCGGGTAAACCGAGAATGCAGTTTCTCTACAGCCGCTGGAAACATTTTGTTTGATTATAATTTTGTCAAACGCGAGCATTTCTTAAACATCATAAACTGTAAATACAGAAGTTCTTGCCAAACTCTGGGCAACTTCCCGACTGAAGTACAGTTGCAGGGTCGCGACTTCGATTCAGGGCTGAATGCCCAAAGGCTGCACCTCACGCAACTGACTCCGTTTGAGTCTTATATAAAGTATAATATATTCTGACACTCGAAATTGCCATCATCAGTTATTAATTTCCATTTCATGTGATCGAGGGTAAATATCAAATCCCGCTCGAGTCAACATTTTTCAGTTGACTTCAGTAGTGTAGGTTAATTGTGAAGTTATTTCATAATACCCTGAGGATGATTCTGAAATAGAATCGTGAGGTAAGTTGGCAGCATATAGTCAAGGAGTGGCAATGAAACATCTCTAATCAAGTTTATGTCCGTTACTTGTCAAGAATTCATGATTGCTAGTGCTGAATAAAGGTCTCCTTGTAGAAGAAACATGATATAGGTGGCTCTACTGGGTAGTTAATAAGAGACTAGTTACTAAAATTGGCTCGATGAGCACGCAGGCGTGGGTAGTTGCCATGTCAAATTGTTATTTATATCGTCAACATGTGCGTGCGTATGTATATATGTATTACATGTATGCCTACCGATATTTTGTGATATGGAAAAATATTTGTATTATGCTCTCATTTACCTCCGCTTTACTCCGAGCTGACGTCACTTTAGTCTTCATGTCTTTGTATGCTTTTTGTTTCAACCTAAGAGATCCCAACCTATTCTTCAGCAATCAAACTACCAGCTGACTTGTAGAGTTATTGACTCGTGGCGCAGTGTCTGGGCCAAAAACAATAAGAGCCAACCTCACCTAAATCCCATTTACACTGTTAATATTTTGGGCACGGCACGGCTAAAATTTGGGCACGGGTGCCTCTATTTTTGGGCACGGTAAGGGTGATTTTCACAGTGTAAATGGCGAGGACTTCTTAAAATTTAGTCGTGCCGAGCGCCTCTGTATATGTAGATATCGGCACGACTAATTTGTCGTGCCGTGTCGTGCCGTGTCGTGCCGTTCCCAAAATGTTACAGTGTAAACGAGATTCTAGTGAATACGGTTATCTGATTGGACATGAGAAATCGTCGCCGTCTTTGATATTCTTTGCAAAGTTGCGAGAAAACTGGCTGGAACGGATTCATCAAGTGCCCGATGGCATCATCTGTTTACCAGGGTAGTAGGTAAATTGACTAAAAGACCTTCCAGCGTGCCTAGAAACAGGGGAAAAATTCTCGTCATCGAAATGGCGCCCCAACGTTGCCTCGGTGACAGACACCATTAAACGGTTCTTATTTTCGTAGCCATTTCAATCACCCTAGTTGACAACATGATAAGACATGGATTTTGGCAAATAATGTACTTATCAAGACGGCAGCAGATCAAATTATCCGACACTGAATCTAAACCCAGCCACTCAAGTTTGACTTCCTTTGTCCGACTGTTATCGTAGTTTTTATTTACGTAAATCGATGCTTGCCAAAAAAATTTCTGGCGAATACCACAGTAAATCTCTTCCAACATTCCTTTGCCATATGTTGCTATATCTCTCATTAAAACTTTATCAGTCTTCTGAAATTATGAAGAAAGTTCCAAGACGAGTCTTCGAAGAGCTTGAAAGCACTTTCTACGTCAAATTGTAGAATGGAGAAGAAATGAGAACAGCAGCAAACCTTCCATAGTCGGTTATCGGAAATTCTTCTGTCATCGGAACGCTCGAATGGTTTGTTGTACTCTACGAAAAACAAACGATTCACAAGTGTTTATAAGTTTTCGTGATTGACGCATGGATATCGTGATATTTTTATCGCTAAAACTATTTTAAATCCCGACATGAAAGTATTTTTTAGTTTAGTTAGTAAAGTTCTGGCAATTGTTAGTGTCGAACCGGTTTATCCGTTGAATTTCCCAATGAAACGAACCTTTATTGGTACTGTGAGAAGAGTTTCGACGCAGCTAGACACCAGATTGCCCTTCTTTAGATTAACATTCTCACACGCTTTCTGAAATCCCGCCACGAAATTTTAAGCCCGAAACTATTCAATCTCGTTGATCTCTTACAAGTTTACCCATTACTAACATATCACATTTATCAAACAAAAACAAAATGAAAATTAAGATCGCATAAGGTGTGATAGAGTGAGCCACAATTTGAATGTTTTTTTTCTCTAAATGGACAACTGTGACTCTTTATCAAGCATCGAAGAAGCCATACACGGACGTTTATTTAAATGTTTGGATCAATTATTTGAATGAAAAAATCATCTCGAACTTCCAGCATATCACGTAATTCTTTAAGGATTCCGTTCATTTAACTTATGCTTAAAATGTCCAGGTATTTGCAAATACTCAATAAGTCATTAGAGACAGACAAACGTCCCTGAGGAAACGAAGGAATTTGGAGCTTATGTGTTGAATGTGGAAATTTTACTCCTTTTTGTCTTTGCTCGCGTGATGTTGTTAGAAGTCTGAGCAACCAAATCTCACAGCGACATCTGTGTCACAAAAATGTTTTGATTGAGTGATAGTTAGAAAGTAGCTATGTCGAAACCAGCGCTGCCATTGCTGCGTATAGTTTGGGCACATGTTTTTTAGATTTAAAGTTGCGTTTCCACTTCATCACCCATGAAGCATTTCTAGGCCTGATAGTATTGTAGGCACAGAACTCTTGTCATTGACTTCGGTTTTGTCAAATGAAACCAACGCAGAAGCATCCTTATTTGTCAGATTTATTCTTCCTTTTTTTTTTTGTTTCACTTTTTTTCCCTTTTTTTTTGTTTTACTTTTTTTTACTATTCATTTTTTTTGTTTTACTTTTTACTTTTTTTTTGCTTTATCTAATTGTTGAGGACTAATATTGTGTCTACCAGTGGAAAAGAAGAATCCCCAGACACTTTACTTTTACAAAAAAGTTTCTGTGACCCATACAGGAATTCAATACGTGGCCGTCTGGTGGCCAATCAGATGCTCCTTGGGAATCATCCAACAGTCACGTTCTTGCCATAAGCCGGTGAACTGTAAATAATAGTTTTCCGTCCACTCTTTAATTCCTGCTCGGCAATTAAGCTTCAAGTAGGTATTTTTCAGTCTGTGAACAATGTGGTGTTCCTTCCACGAACAATTTTGTTAACAATACAGAACAGCTGTGTCAACAATGTTGAAAGTATTCTGTGGTCAATACAGTGGAAACATTTTAATAACGTCGAACAACTATGTTAAAAATAGGTTTGAATATTGGATGCAATCTGCATATGGGAGCTTGGTGATATCGGGGACGATAGCTGGATGTTCGTCAAGCTCAGACGTCAGGAAAACGATTTGCCTGATGACCACTCCACTTCTGCTAATTTCCCGAAACCCTTGTACATCCTCAAATCTCTACAATAACATTTCTGATCAACCCACGCTGTCCTGAGCTTTCGACGTTCCTGTTCATCCTAGGCCCTGTACTAGTACTGCAATAACCACTCCACTTCAGTTAACTTTCTAACTCTCCTGAACAACCTCAATCATCAACTTTTTCACGCCTGATGACTGCTTCATTCATGACGATCTTCCGATGCCCTTGTACAACCTCAGCCCTCTACTGTAACATTCTTTAGGTCACCGCTCACCTGCTGAGTTTCGAATGCCCTTGCATATCCTCAGCTCCCTACTGCTCCATTCCTGAATGATGGCCACCAAACTCTGCCTGTTATGCCGTCTGTCTGACGAAACAGCCATGATGACCTCTCAGCTCCTGCTGAGTTATCGTCACCCCTTTTATACATACTCAAACGTCTGCTCTAAACATCATGGCCACTCCTCTATTGGTTAGCGCCCGATACCCTTGTACATCCTCCGTCCTCAACTGCTTCACGTCTGAGTAACTCCCCACTCCTACTGGATTCCGATGCCATTGTTCAGCCTTATCCCTCTAATATAATATTATTTTAATAGCCACTGCACTATTGCTCAGCTTCCCGATACCCTTGTGCAGCTCAAACCCTCCACTGAAACGTTCTTCATGATTACACCACTACTGACAGTCTTCCGATACCCTTGCTCAACCTTAGCTCTATAATGTAACATTCTTACAGCTCAATTCACCACTGCTAAGCTTTCAAAGTCATCTTTCAAATTAGCCTCATACTGTAACCTTCTTTATGGACACTTTACTCCTACTAGTTCTTGTCGTTGTTCAACCTCAGTCGTCTACTGTAACGATCTTAATGGCAACACTTCTACTGCTGATCTTTCGACACCTTTATTATACGTCAACCGTCTACTGTAACGTTCTTAAAGGTCACTCGTTCCCTACTGATCTTCCGAATCTTTTGTTCTACCTCAAGTGTTTACTGTAACGTTCTTAATGGCCACACCGCAACTGTTTAACTTTGCTGATCTTTCGACGCTTTTGTTCTACGTCAACTGTCTACTGTAACGTTCTTAATGGTTCCTCTAGTTTTTTTGACCTTCTCGGATGCCCTTGCCCAACCTCAGCCGTCTCCTGTAACGTTCTTAAAGGTCACTCCAGGCCTTTATTATTAATCTTCCGACGCCTTTGTTCAATCTCAATCGTCTACTGGAAATTTCTTAATGTTTACTCAGGTACTGTTCAATTTCCGATGCCCTTGAAACAACGTAAGCTCTCTTCAGTAACATCCTTCATGGCCACTCCACTACTGCTACTCTTCATATGTCCTTGTTTAACCTTAGCCAACTACTGTAACCTTCTTAACGTTCTCTTCACTACTGCTGAGTTTCCGAAGCCACTTCCAACCTTAGCCTTGTTACTGTAACACTGTTGATGGTCACTTTAATCCTGCTATATCCTGATGTTTTTATTCAACCTCAGCCGTCTACTGTAAACATTCTTAAAATACTAATTAATAATTTACGACGAAAACACAAAAGAAATTGGCTCTTCATTGGTGTGCTGTAATTGGATACAAAATGCTAATTAGAATTATAAACTTTTCCCTTTCGATCTTCTATACTAAAATTTTTTGAAATTTCAAAATAACCTGTAAACATGGCCATTTAAATGTATTCGCATTTTAAGGAAGATACAATATTCGCGTCCGATCTGTATGGGATTTACTAGTGCTCGCCTTGTAAATCCCATACTGTTCGGCCGCTCATATTGTATGATTTGTATTTATTACTTAACGTTCCCTCCCCTACTGCTAGCTTCCGAAGCCATTTTATAACCTTAGCTCTTTACTATCAAATTCTCAATGGACACTTCCCTCCGGCTACCTCCCGATGCCCTTGTTCAACCTCACTCCTCTGCTGTAACGTTTTTCGTGGTCAATCTACTACCATCAGGTGCGGGACTTAGGGGGACGCATCGGACGCGCGCCCCCCTTTCTTGGACTAGTTGTCATGTGACTTTTTGCTCGGTTACAAAACACGAGTATTAAACATATCAACCTCCGGGACATTCGTGATTATTTTCAAAGAGGATCGGAACAAACAGCAAAGAAAAGAGAGTAGAAGAATTCAAATTTACAAAACATTGGAAACGACAGTAGCATAAAAATTCTTCTACTAAAACGCCAGATTTTAGCATGAATTTGTAAGAAAATTTTCCGCTCCCTTCCTCAAAATTCTGGATCTATCCATAACTATTGATCTTTTGATGCTCTTGTACACTCCTTAGCTCCCTACTGCTACGTTCCTCGCACCTACTGAGTTTCCACGCCCTTGTACGTCATTAGCGCCCGTTATATATAATGACCACTCCGCTCCTGCTGACATACCTGTACGACCTCAATCCTCGATTGATTCACACCTCATAACCCCTCACTCCTGTTGAGTTTCCGATACTCTCGTACATCCTGAGCTCCCTACTGATACATTCTTCGTGACCACTAAAATCATGCTGAGCTTCCGAGTCTTCTGTACATCCTCCGTTCTCAACTGCTCTTCACGCCTCTGATGATCTCTTCATTCCTTCAGAGCCTTTAAAATCATTGTTCCACCTCAGCCCTTGACACACCTCTACACAACCAAAACTTCCCCAAGTGGTTGCGACATAGTTGGCTGAACAATTCTGCGACAAAATTGTTATCGTGGATGAACATCGCTGAGAGATCTACAGTATTGTTCATCATTGTTTCAATAACACTGTTCAGCTTTACTGCAGCATTGACCGTTGTTCTCGGTTGTTGGAACACGGAAAATGTGCTAATACAATAACCATGCTTGGTATTGTTTACATGGTTGTCTAGTTTGAACTACGATGTCCTTTTAGGCGAGGCTACATGTTCAATTTGGTGCCTAGCGATTGTCATCCTGATGTATTTAACAACTCCATGACTGTGAGTCCTTCCAGGGAAACATCTGCTCTTGATCATTGAACTCTAAAAGGTCTGGAACGATGCCTGCAAACTGTGTTTTGAAGCCAACATGGAGGCTGACATTTAGGTAAATTTGCAGGTCATCCCAGTCCCCTACGCGATAAATTCAATCTGTGGCGAAAAACTTAACCCAAATTTTGGATTTCTTGGCAGTTTTCTTTTTATCCTTAGTAAGAAGAGGACAATGTCGGTAGGACTGCAAACTTGTCAGAATTAACCGTTCATGAAAAATAAAGGTTCATTACAACTTTTTCACTTGCATGTTTCTGACCCACATGGCTGCCTCCTTTTAGGCTTCATTCAATGGTGAGACCAAGTATAACGAGATATCGTTGCAGTCTTTTTAGAGTTCAATGTTCATCTTTAAGACGTAAAAATAGTCTTGGTGGTGTTGTTTACCGGATGACAAATAGGTTGAGAATACTGTTGAGAAAATAAGTTATTCATTCTCTTTGTTTTGCATCGAGAATTCTTTTACTTATTTCAAGTTGACGTCATCGATTGTAAGCTCCGTAACACGTGTTCACTTCGACAACTTCTGCTCATACATTTCATTCAAGTTGTGAACCATCAGCCAATGATTGACCAGGCGGGAAGCGTACCTTTATAATGAAGATTAAAGCCCAACATAGTACTTTTAGAATAGCCATGGATACAGTAGAATCGATTCATAATATTTAGTAAATAAAACTGACATCTAACGTTGTGATTAACATTGTGGCAGACGCCTGGGTATACAACTACAGTGTATCGTATTGACCAGTAGGAGTGCAAGATTAAATTAACTGTTACAGGTATACAAACAGAGAGTAAGATACAGAATGGACAATATTAAAATAAAGAAAGAGGTATAGAGCTTATACTGGAGTTAAGGGAAGGTTTAAACTTAGTATTGAGTAGACTTTCGCGTAAAAGAAGTTCAGTTTCAGAAGAGTAGGAAGAAATTATCATGAAGTCTTCAAAGGGAACAAGGTGGCCTGAGTCAAGGTGGTGAGAGAGGATACTGATAGAGGGGAGAGTTTTTGCATTTCTTGCCAGTTAAAGCCGATAATCCCATGTGGTCTGAGACTTGTGCGTGCAGGTGTCGGCAAGTCTCGGCGACATACGAAGCTCCGCAGCTTCGACACTTGTGGACCAATGGCGAAACTAGGACTTCAGTGGAGGGCCCGTTCACCAGATAGCATATCCCCTTGACAAACGTCTGACTTTTTCAAACTTTTAGGACCTATGATTGTTCGTTGTGATGTATCCGATCAGCTCACTGGAGTCTTCCTTAAAAATGATAAGCAACTCGCTACTTTCTTTGAGAGACACATTTTGCCAAGCAAGATGATCTACCACGAGGGCCCCACGCCAACCTCGTCCACAGGGCATTTTGCCAACCTACCGCGCATGGAAGCAAAAGGTCCTGGAGATGAGGTTAAGCCTCACGACCCCGGCTATGAAGGCGGACGACCGTGTAAAGAATCGCAACTCCCCTGAATCAGGCTACGCAGGGTAGTAGTGGTACCAAGGGACACATGAGAGGCACTTTACTCCCGTGGAAAATATTTGTCCACGAGAACTCGCAATCAGATAGTAAAATTTGTATTTCTTAATTGCTATTTATGAAGGGAAAATACATCTTGAATGAAAAATGACGGATATTTATACAATTTCACGATATGTAATAAGTGTCATGGAAGTTGAATATTCCATCATCCAAATTAAGTTTTACTATTCACCCTGAATATAGCAAATTTATTAAGAGGTTTTCCCTCCTCTCCATAAAAATTACTTTGTCTCTCGTTTACCCTCCCAGATTAGGAATTCTGGCGCCGCCACTGACTGAGTAAAAGAACTTAAACTGTCGTGCCAAAACTGCCTGTTTCTGTCAACACTGGTAAGGATTAGAGTTATAATAGGTGTCTGCTTTAGTACTTTAAAAGAATGTGTTAATGTATATGTAAGAATGTATTAATATTGAATGTATTAATATTAGTAATGAATTTCTGGGGGTGCTGATGGCACAGTGGTAGTACACGTGTCTCTCACCACTGTGACTAGGGTTCGATTCCAGCTTTGTATAGTTATCTGATTAAATGACTGATGAACGTCCGTCAAGCTCCACCTCAGATTCAAGCCCCAGACGGGGATCGAACCCGCAATCTTCTGATGATCGGTGAGACCCTCTAACGATCTAGCTAACAAGACTCACATGGTGAGCTAAGGTGCAAGTTCGATATATATATATATGTGCGAGCTAAGCGGAAGCCACTATATGTTAATAATGCTATAATGAGACATATTTTGGAAAATGTGCGAGCTGGGAGATATATTGAATGATAGATGAGCGTTCGTCAAGCACTGTCCTCAAAAAAACGATTTCTGAGCCCCAAGTGGGGATCGTAATAATGTTATTAAACTTGCACGTTAACATATAGTGGCTTCCGCTTAGGTCGCACATATGTCGAACTTGCACCTTAGCTCACCATCTGAGTCTTGGTAGCTCAATGGTTAGAGCGCCTCACCTGTCATCAGAATATTGCCGGTTCGATCCCCGTCTGGGGTTTCATCTATCATCCAAGATATCTCCCAAGTTCACGCATTTCCAAAAATATATATCTTACCTTATAAAGTTACCTTGGTCACGTGTGAGCAGAGCGTTGTCTATTTTGACTCTATCAAGTATCGCAGGTTCTCTCTAGGTACTCCGATTTCCTCCAGTAGTAACACTGGACCTATGAGGGGTGGCCCTTACCGGGCTTCTAGGGAGAACAGCTGAGGGAGCTGGTAGGGTTATCCAGTATAAATAAAGGTACTTTACTTTTACCTTTTACCTAATGTATTGGTCTTGCTTGTTCCTTTAACGGTGCACTTAAAAGTGCGCAGTGGACGGTTATCGAAAGCAGCTGCTCTTGAAGTACAAAAACTAAACACCAGTCAAGATTAGACCAAGTCGTGCTAGTCCTATGTTGAGGACAACTCACGTATTAGCACTAGCTGAATAGGACGAGCTGGTTAAAAAAAGGAAGATATGAATGCCAGAGTACGATTACAACACGTAAAGGAAAAAAGACATATGTTGTTGTTGTATTTGGGGTTGCATCGACATTTGCATCTTATCACAAGGGTGGTTTAGTCTTTTGCGGGGTTTGGTTATGTCATCTTTTCAGACTTGATCATAAGGTCATAAGGCAAGACAGGAATAATGAGATAACAGTGAAATTCTAATAAGGATAAGGTCGTTCCGTTTTTCTCAAAAATTATTTATGTACAAGATTCGTATTTATTGCTCTTCCCTTAAGTGGATGACTTTATAAATGGTTTCCATGGCCACGGGCATTGTAGCTTTGACGTGCAAGAATATGACTTGATTAAAATACCAGGGTTTTAACCATGGGACGTAGAAATAACAAAAACTAGACGTTTTTGTTGGATTTGACGATGTTTGTCTTAGAGCAGTGTCTCGCCATGCATTATATTCAAAATCTTGCAAAGAAAACAGTATGAATACTAACTGTTAAAAGGTTAATACCTGCTGAAGATTTTTAAATCGAAATCACAACAAGGCCTTGCTTTCGGTTTAAATGACCATCATCAGTGCTTAAAACTACACGGACGTTGACTGTAAAACTCAGCTGTATACACGAAAAGAAGGCAAAGGAATTCAAACAATTTTCAGCAATTGTTGTTTAACCAAGGGATTGCTTGATTCAGGTAGAGTTCAGCCTTTTGTCTCTATTAGTTATCCAATTGCAGGTTCAGCGATCTTCCCAGCTTCCTACTTTATCCTGTGAGACTAACAACTTTCTTTGATGGCAACTTACACAGTTACACTTCAGTCTTCACGAATTTTGAAGGCCATGTCACACGATAGGACTTTTTAACTACCATTGCTGATGCAAATTATATCGCACAGAAAATTTCACCACGTAAATCTTTCGTGCAGCATATATTACAGTACAACTCGTCACTATAAATAATCCTGTGTAATATCACCTGTATGTTCTTATGATGGTCGGGTGGAACAAAAGCTTGGTTTAGTTTTTATTTCTATCTTTTAACAATTATTACGAAACGGCATGCCCAGGTGTCTACTTTTTGACCTGAGTATTCTATTTCAGAAGAGTCTTCAAGATGATACTATTTAGTCTGCAAAGTTGGCATTTCATGAGGGGAAGTGAGGTGACATAGTATGAAGAGAAAACATTCGTAAATTTCTTTCACTGTAACAGTGACGACTCGAGCTGGGTTTGAACTCATACTCTCAAATTACCACCATAAACTGACCACTGGTCTACCAACTAAGTAGTCAAATCAACTTGAAACCGTGCTTTTTAAGTTTTCTCCTTCTCCAAAGAACGAGAAATTGAGATCTCGCAGCAACGTGACGCTTATCAGAGAGGATGTGCAGTGTTATAAAATTCTATTTCAAAATAATCTTCAGGGCAATTTGATGAGCAAATTCCGTGACTATCATAAATAGAAGGTACAAGGTCAAGTGGCTTTCGAGTGGATGAATCTTTTTGCAGTGTATGGTAATCATGCAAGTAGCATAATTTGGATAGCAATGTGTCGCCTCCCTTCAGCAGGAGGTTTCTCAATGAACGCTTATAAAAATAGTTTTAAAAGTGTTCATTCTATGCAGATTAACACAAACATTTTTGACACATTAAAGCCTGGTTTTCACTGGCGACATAAGCGTAAGCATAATGATATACGCAAATGCAGTTAGCACTTTATGGACAATTGAACTCTTTGTGCTTCCCAAGTACAAAGTGATTAACCCACCGTGAAGTACCTGCTACACTTGCGTACGTCGTATGATATCTTAAAAAGATATATTTGAAAACAATTTTGCAAGGTATATACTAAAACGATTATTCTCCTCCACTTCGGGGAATAATTGTTAAATATTATGCTTAAACTGAATCCGATAATTGTTTTATTATACATTCAAAACAGCGATAGATGCAAGAAAAGATTTGCAGTAAACAGACTCGTACGATTAACTTTCCGAACTGCTGCAGACCATTTTAGCGACTGTGGGGTGGTTACGTCATCAGCGTCCAATAATTCTTTTTTTGGACAGCTCCGTCCAATGATTCACGACATTCGGCGGAAATGCCATCTCGGCTTCCGGACATCAGAAAATTTGACTGGTGAATGTCGACCAATAAGAAACAAGAATAAAGTTTGAATGTATAATAATAATAATAATTAGGCCCTAAAATAGTTGAATTAATTTATTATATTTTAAGTAGTACATAAGCTAATGGCCTTGCTTGCCGCCAGGTTATTCCGTAGAGTGTTCCATACAAGAGCCTATCGGCAAACAATACACGAACTTTTCTGTTATTAAGCCACGATATCCGCCTGGTTTGTCAGATGCTGCTATTTTAGATCAACGAAACTTTGAACATTGGCATTTGGTCTCAGCATAAAAAATTCTGCCTCGAGCCCAGCAGATTGTAGATGGTATTTGCTATACCAGCTTTTTGAGATGCATTCGTGGTGTTCTTTGTGAAAGACGCAATACATGGAGGTTTCTATTGATTAGCAGTTCTTTCACCTTAGCTCAGCTAGATGAAATTGCGAAGCGCGTGAAAATACCTAAATAATTTTGTGATCGGACTCACTTATGCTAGCACCTAGTTGCTGCAATTTTTCAAGCTGAAAGGTGAGACTTTACCAATTTTGCTCATACAACCCTGCGATAGTTAATATGCAGTAGGACCAATGATTGATAAATTGACATCAAGATCCTTCGGGATATGATGGTTTCAGTCATCGAAGGGAGACAAGGAATGCATTACTCTACTTGTGACCGCAAAAGTATGAGAATCTCCAGACTGAAAGTCGAGGAGTTTGCTGCGATGTTACATAAAGTCATGACACCTTTCATTCGTTGATAGAAGATATTTGGGTTGGTTAACTGCCAAACTATCTACGCTAGGTATATGTTTTATTTTTAAACATGTTTTAGCTTTGGTGTGAACGGGGATAAGATTAAGATTTTGTTTCGATAAGTGACGCAACGAAGGCGATAGGTCGTTTTCACTGACTTGGCAGATTTTTAAAATCCAATTTCAGAACCGCAATTTATGTCTTGTCCATAGACAAGGCAAAAACACAGAGATAGCTTAAATTTCATCACGACTTCAATACGCGGCCCCTTCTTAAACCTTTAGCGAGGCAATGGGTATAATTTGCATTTGAATAAATTCTCATTTTTGAATGATGTTTGAGTCAAGAACTCGTTTTGAACGCAGGTTTAAAAACGCTTTACACGAGGCCTAGTTTCCAAGAACAACAAAAAATATGTCACGAAAAAAGTGTACTTAATTGTCAGCAAACCACAATCAAGCCCTTCTTATATGGACACCAAAGGGACGAATTGTTGAACAAATTCGGATTGTTGGACAAAAAGATAGAGATTCGGATTGTTGGACAGGATCAAGAGAGAGGACACGGATGAGGAAGTGAAGGCGATGGCTCAGGATCGAAAGAGATGGAAGGAGTGCTGAAGCTGCCGGCAGGCAGAACACTGACCATGATGATGATGGTGATGATGATGATGATGACGGTGATGATAATGATGGTGTTGATGGTGATGATGGTAATGATGATGATGATGGTGATGATGGTGTTGATGATGATGGTGTTGATGATGATGATGATGATGGTGTTGATGATGATGGTGTTGATGATGATGATGATGATGGTGGTCATGACGATGATGGTGGTGGTGATGATGATGATGATGGTGTTGATGATGGTGGTGTTGATTATGATGATGGTGTTGATGATGATGTTGGTGGTGATGATGGTGATGATAATGATGTTGATGATGATGGTGATGATAATCATCATGGCCATAATGACGATGACGGTGATCATGATCATGATGATGGTGATGGTAATCATCGTGGTGATACTGACGATGACGATGACGATGATGATGGTGATGATAATCATGATGATAATGACGACGATGACGATGATGATCATCATCATCATAAAGGGACAGAGTCAAGTGTCCATACTGAAGAGGTGTGCGTATTACAAAGGTCATAGTTTCATAGATATGACGTCAGTATGAATCATAAGTGTAAGTTAAGCCACAAATGACTCAATATCATCTTCTCGCTATTGAAATGAACTTTCATATACTACATTTCAACATTTTAAGGGCCGTTCACTCGTGCGTTTTTGTATGTTGCGATTGTCATCCTAGTGTATACAATAAACCCATGACAGTCCTTGCAACAAGACATCCGTTTATGACTCGCTGCAGTTTGTCGTCAGTTTAACGTCCTCCCTAATAATAACCTTCGTGCAAACCCTCTTTGGTGGACCTGGTGGTTACTCTTCAGCTGTTTTATTTTATTGTTATAATTACTTTGTAATTTTTTTAAACTTTCATGTTGACATTTCCCTAACTGTTTCCTGTCCTGGATCCTTATATACAATTCAGCAACAAATGCTATTAATTCGAGAAACCGGATTTTTCGAGAAATAAATCATGATGTACTCAGCGGGATACCACTAGCGAATCCAGACTTAGCTTGAAGAAAAGGCCCAGCCTAGGAGAAGTAATTAAACAGTGACATCTCCAGTTCTGCCCTGAGCTTCTCCAGATAAATCACATGTTCAGTTGTTTGAGATTGCTTTTAGTGACCACCGAGATATTCAAGCGTGCATTTGTAGTATTTACAAGAATGTGCAAATATATATATATATATATATAAAACCATCAAGATAAACTTTTAAAAAGACTTCATTCGACGTTTCGGGGCAAGCCCTTTATCAAGAATACAGTTTACTGGCGATGCAAGTCCTGTATTTATACGTAAAATACTATTCAAAATTCAAATATACTACAAAAAATCTCTAATATTCAAACCATTTGGGACAAACGAGTTCAATTTGTATGCCCAAAACCCCTCCCTAATAGTTGGTTCATTAATATTCGTTTTGTCAATTATCTTTACAGCCATATTTTCAATACCTTCATGTCCCTCTTCATAAAAATGTGCATACAAATGCTCACCTGATATGCCCCTTTGTCCCTTCCCAAATCTAACCAGACTACTTTTGTGATTATTAAACCTTTTCCTAAACGATGTAATCGTACTTCCAACATAATTCTTTCTACATTTCGTACATGAAATGAGGCCCATGTCCTTCGAAATCCCTACCCTCCTCCACAAAACCACAAACTTTACAACGTGATTTACCACATTTTTTCATCCCTACACTAATAACTTTTTCATCCTTCAACTTTGCCCCAACCAACTCATCTTTAAGGTTTCTAGGCCTTCTAAAAGAAACTATTGGCTTTTCCCCCAAAACCTTCTTCATGTCATCCGACGTATGTAAAATCGCCCAAAGCGAATTAACCACTTTCCCAATCCCCAATAATGCTGGATGAAAGTTAACCACTAATGAAATTCTCTTCTGAGTCACTGATTCGTCTCATCCGTAATGCCTGACCATAAGGTATACCTCTCTTTACATGTGTCGGATGACACGACCTGCTATCTAAATATTGACGGGTATCCGTCTGCTTCGAATACACATCTGTAGAAATACTTGATAAAGGGGCTTGCCCCGAAACGTCAAATAAAATCTTTTTAAAGTTTATCTTGATGGTTTCATATTCTTAATGTTAAACTTTGGCAGAGAGAGGTTATGTGATCGAGCTATATATATATATATATATATATGTGTGTGTGTGTGTGTGTGTGTGTGTGTGTATGAATGTATGTATGTACATCTATATATGTATATTTATGTAAAATAAAAACTTTTAATTTGCATTTTAAAAACTTATTGCAAAATGAATACTTGTAGGTGTTTTGTTTTCCGACTTGATCAGTTAGTAAGTGACTTTATTATAAATTACACTTGTTATTATCTTACTGAAAAGGGGGAACTGGGCGCCTTGGGCTTTACCCTGGATCCTTCAATGGATATGGTATTCCTAAATCATGAGCTGTTAGCTAAATTCCTTGGAAGTAACGCTTAGAATCAAGCTGGAGCGCTTTATCGGATTTAAAACACGAGGTGATAGCTGAGTGTTTTATATGCTATAAAGCACGCACTGCGAGATTTTTACATGACTTCAAACACGAATCCCTTAAAACGCTAATTCGTGAGGAAAGTTTGAAAATAAAAGTTCTCTTAGCCTCAAAAATTTGAGGAAAGTAATCGTGTATTTACCACATTTAAAGACACGACACTGTTACAAGTTTCCTTAGTATTTTTGCCATGAATTTGTAATGAATGGCTGAAGTGTACTGAATTGACGATCAGGTTGAGAATTTATGAGAAATAATACCAAAGTGTGGCGTGCACTATTCCATTAATTGGTCGTCACTATGCTACCACAATGCCCCTGCTAGATTTCTTAACTAAGTTTGCTTGAATCACAGGGACCCTGGCAGAGAAAATAATCGGAGAAACAAATCATGATGTATTTGGCGCGATAAGACGTTCCTTCAAATCATTTAAAAAGGAGTGCTATGCTGGGAATTTTGAACCCACTAAAGAAAGTTAAAAGGTAGAACTTTGCCAGAATTATAGAAAACGTGATTCTGAGCGACATTCAGAGTTGAAAGTCCTTCAGAGTTCTACCTTTTAACATGCATTAATTTCTTCAAATTATGAGGACCTAATTGCATCTTGGCTTACGAAAGGAACCGTACTTCATTTTGCGAGTCTGATAAACTTCAAAATAAACGACAACGTCCGCGAAAGAGTTCTTTGATCTCATATGCCTAGATCTTTTATCGATATCACTTTTTTTGAACATTTTCTGTCTGTTGAACACACTGCCTGCAACGTTTAATAGCTACATACAAGAACAATTTTTGGGCGCAACTAATCAAAAATTTGTTTCTCCGAACTGTTATAGTTTTGCTCTATATCATAAATCGTCCAGCTTCCAAATGGCCAGTAGCATATTGTTCAAAATACTGCGGACCTAAACTTTCCAACAGTCTTTGTAAAATAATTGCTTATCACAAATTATGTAATTCTATTCAAATTAACTTCAAGAAACCTTTTCCTGACATCAAGGTATCAAATTCTTTTGACTAAAATATCTTAAAGGAATGTAAAAAATTTGAATTTAACTTGCACTGTCATGAACAGGCTTTGCAGGAACAGCCCGTAATCTGTGCACCAAAAGGTCCATACGGCATAAAACAACACATTTTGAAAACGTGGAATAGATAGGATTAGCATTACACGAAGCAGTTGAAATTCGTGCGTACTCCCTTATTTGTAGACACATTCGTTCTTTATAGTCCAGGCCTTGTAGGTATAAGCAATATTAAACCTCTTTAACTTTTTCCTACTGATCCTGTCATGTATTTTCATGGGATGCTGTTCGTACAGTGGTACTGCACGTTTCTTTCTCCTCTTCGACTAGGATTTGATTCCGGCTCCGTGCAGTTGTCTGATTAAAGTTACCTGGGTCACATGTGACTAAGAGCGTCGTCCAGCTTGACTCTACCAAGTATTGCGGGTTTGCTCCGGGTTACTCCGGTTTCCTCTTGTCGTAACACTTGATCCGTGAGGGTAGATTTACCGGACTTCTATTAGAGAAAAGCTTTGCTAAATGATTGAGTTGTCTAGTATCAATGAAAACAGTTTACACTCTACTTTTTTTTCGTATCTTGCTCTGGTTAGTGCCAGACCATTTCTACCTGCCAAAGGGCGATCTCTAAACAGGAAAGAATTAGACTCGCCTCAATCAACTCTTTCCTGTCCGAATGATCACTTATTTCACCCTGGTTAACGCCCAAAGATTTTTATTCGCCAAGGGCACACCTCTTGGCATGATAGGGTTAAACGAACATAAACTATTCAGAAAGTTTGAACTCAAAATCCTTTCCAGAATCTTCTTAGGGTTTCAGTAACTGAAGTGCCAGACAGGAATACAGGAATCGTAAGCGAAGGATAAACAGTGAAGCCCAGGAAAGAATATGAGATATAGGCATATATTTGAAACGTTTTTACACCTTTTGCTGTTCATTACCAGGAAATATATTATTATTAACGCCAACCTCAAACTCATTAACGCAAAAATACATTCATTTTATTCAATCGACATTCACTAGCCTAGATACGCAACCATTTGCATCGAAGGGCATTCTATAGCGCCAACAGACGACCATTGACACTATTCTACGATACATTAGGGATGATAAAATTTCAATTACCCAAGAGAAATATCTTGTCTAATTGAAGTTTTATTAACCATGAGGTATAGTAGAATGGTGTTAATGGTCGTGTGTTGGCGCTATGGAATGTCCTTTGATGCTATAGTTGCGTATCTACGCTAGTGAATGTCGACTGAATAAAATGAATGTACTTTTGCGTTAATGAGTTTGAGGTTGGCGTTATTGATGGTAGATTTTCTGGTAATGAACCGCAAAAGGTGTATTACTTCTTAGGTTTCGTTGTGACACCCAAAATAAGTTCTTTGGAGATGCTGCCCGTCGCAACGAAACGCTATATAACATAGAAACTTTTCATAAATATGCCTATGCTTCATGTTTTTTGCTGGGCTCTACTGTTTAAACTTTCAGAGCCGTTATGCTTCCGTAAAGAACTACTCTTAAGTCAGCAGAAATCAATCTTGAATTGTGTTCTTCTAATATATTTAACCAGTTTTAAAGCTCAAGTTTAGTTGAAACGACAAGAACTGCTTCTTGCAGAACACAAGTCTCTGTGGCCAACTTTCTCAGATGTATACGATTGATTAACAAAAATCAGTTTACCGATATGTGTCAATGATATGAGTTAGTTGTACCGTCACTTAAAAGTCAGTTAACTGGGCTTCGTGGCTCAGTTGGTGGAGCGTCCATCAGAGTTAACACACAGTGCGAGCTTGAACCGGTCTGAACTCATTAGTGTTGGTCCAGCACCAGAAATGAGTGAGACTGTTCTGAGCTTATTTTTCGAACCGGTCTCGTGTGAACAAGAACAAGGGTTTGTATGGGGAGCGACCTCAAGTCATCCTGGTCTGACTTCATACCGATCTCATGTAATCACCCCCTAACATAAGGCCGGATTTAAAGCATGAATATTTACGTGCGTACTACAATCATTCAACTCGATATTCTGATGTATCCAATCAGCTCACTGGGATCTTGCTGCATCAGTGTGCGAATGGAAAGCAGAAATTGTGCCTTTGACACAACATTACATACCCCAGGATGAACGATCGTATACTACAATCATATCGTGTAAACGGGTCCTTACGCGAGCTTCTGTAGCATTTGACGGTTGTGGGGGTATGTCGGTGGACACTGTGGATTGTGTGAATATTAGAACTGAGACGGAGATCGAGGGAAACAGAAAAAGAAACACAAAGAGAGAGGTTCACAGACAGGGGCAGGGAGAGAAAGAGATAAAGAGTTCTTCCTTTTGACTTCCGTGTCGTGTCTTTCGACATGATGTAAACTCGAAAGGCCGTGCACCCATAAATCATAATCAATGATTGTGTACTGAAAGCTTTACGAGTTTGCTGACAAAGCGCCTATTTTGGAGGTGATAAAAACACCTACATACTTCTCAATGAGCACAAGTGCCGAAATAGCACAGAACTACGCAATTCTTTACTTAACTAGCCTTCGCCGCTTCCTCGAACCCGTAACCCATGCTTAAACAACCGACAAAACCTGCCACTTTTTACTAATTTCGAACGCAAATAATACCTTCCCTGGAGCTGCATTTCCTCTGATTGGTTTAGCACGTGGAAGCATTTGCCACCATATCTGTTTAATGTAAATATTGGTATTTGATTTAAGCACCTTGAGGTGCCCTTCTTAAATAGAAGTGGATTTTGACACTGCACGACGTCGTGCTGCTGAATGTGAGGTCTCCCGTCGTGGGAAGAAAAAACGTTGACAGAGCTTCGGTCTGAAAATTGCAACGCTCGAAAATGTTTCATAGATGATGTGTTCTTGGCGCGTTCTACGTTGTACACTCGAATGAAAGGTACTCTAGGTCTCGACATGATAGCTTTATTGTTTCCGTTCTTTGGTTGGCAGGTAATTAGGTCCTGATCCGCGCATTTAATTGGTGACGATATATGCGATAAGTGGGCCTGCGAGCGTGTTTAAAACGGCTGTTTCCGAACAACATTAATCATAGTTACTCTGACTTGCGAATTAATCGTAAGTCGAAGACCTCCGCTAGTGCTGAACCCCTGAAAAGAAGACACAGAAGTTGTCTGACGCAAAAGTAAGGTCGTATTGTCAAAACTAGTTGGCTTTCGAGCAGCAAAAATGTGTCGCGCAGATGGTTTTAGTGAATTGAATTGCGCTGGTGTCCTGAAGTGTTTGTGTCAAGAAAGTGCTTTTGACATGAATGCTGTATTTTTGGAGAATTACACTTGAAGTGTTGCCTAAAAAGCTATATGGCCTACGAAAAATGGCAGTTCGTAATTAACTAACTTCTAAAATCGCAGGTTTTGTAGTAGCTACCAGAGGTCTGGAAGTGAAAGCGTAGAAATGGCTTGGAATATACTCGTGTTTGCAGCCTTGGTTATGAATCTCTCAAGTACAGTGCAGTCAAGGAAGCGTCGAAGCAGGAATAATTCGCCGGTAAGTAAGGTTGAATTGACCAAGATTTTAGAAAAGCCCGTGCAGTAAACTTAGAGTATATTGACGTTTTGGTTTTTGCGTTGTGTTTGTGTGGTAAAGCCAGGAATTGTCCCACATTGTACCACCACATGCAAACTGGTTATCTCCCTTAATCAATGATGCCAGTTCGTACTGCGCTGCGAAACAAGTGAGCAATCGAAAGAGTGAGTGCCCTTAATCACTGTTAACTAAAGATTTCGTTGCTTCTCCCCGATTTGGTTCGTTGTGGTGAGGTTGTGCGATTAGCCCATTGGTCTTTTAACAGCCAATATCGAAGCAGAGCGCAGGAGACGTGGTGTACTCTAGCTAGCCCTATTAGCATAATCAGTGCTTATCAGTCATCGATTGCTAACAGCTCTTTCAAGCCATCGTGGCTACAATCTTATCTTTTCAAACATGCATCATGCGACCGACATTTGCCTGAGAAAAACTGTAGTCTCCAGTAGTCTCTCCCTAGAACGCAATTAACGTCTTTGCTTTACCACGTATTTTCTGCATCTTGCAAGGCTTAATACGTACGTGCTAATGAGCCTGCCGACGATTTCTGTTAAGCTTCTCTTATTCCTTAGTTGCTTTAACCGTCTGCTTCTGCATATCACTGTGATAGAACAAACCATTTAAAGGTCGGAAACGGACTAAATATCTCAAAAGCGAGGCCAACAATCGCCGGTTTGGTTTAGCTTATTTAAGAGAACGGTACAATGTCTCCACGTGCAAACAGATTTCACACAACTTTTTTGCCGCCAACTATGAATTTGTGATATTTCTTTCAAAACAAAGTTTGGTTACAGTTCTTAAAGGTAAAGCTAGCGAGAGGAGTCCACTTTTCCGTTTAGCTCCTCGTCCTGGCTTTTTCTTTTGAATTTAAGCCATCATTTGTCTAAAAATAAATGAACACACCACTTAAATAGATACTCGTCATGAAATATAAGATCAAGTGAGTCATCTTTAGAGGACATTTTAGAAGACATTTTCGAGGACATAATGATGACATGGGTCACATATGTCATTTCTAGAAAACAAATCAATTTTGAATGCAGCAGGATGGTTTGGAAATGTATATACTGTCAAAGAATTGTTCGATTTAGTCGTCATCTCTCAATATCCATTCAGATCATTTGGGGCGGAATTTGCGTTAAAAAAAAATCAAAATTAGATTAGATGATGGCGCGGTGGGAGAAGATATAACTTGTGAGAAAATTGTGTTCGTGTGGTGCGGGAGAAATGAAAACCGCTTTGAGTTTGCACCGCCCATTTAATTAAACCGGTATTTGAAACGATTCGTTCTACCCGTCTTCACTTTGGTCTGTCTATAGATGTGAATTTGACGAAATTTTGGTTGTGATTGGTGTTAAAAATAAAGCAGAGGTCTTGTGTTTTAATTGGTTTTAATTCCCGCCTTCTCACACCAACTGCCGGCCATATGTTGTTCAATTTGTTTTTCCCTACCCCTAGCAAAGATTGCAAACATTTTCCTGTTTCGCACTTCCTCTCAAGCAAAGCTAGCGAGCTTTTTTTTCTCTTGGATTGAGAAAGCTTTAATTGGATTTTTTAATTTCTCTAAAACAGCTTGTCAAGCTTTGATAAGAATTCGTTCAACTGCCGTCCATAAACAATCAGTAATCACTTGGAATTGCTATGGCGTCGACCATAAAAGGAAATGCCTTGGGTGATTTGTGCATGGTCAAGAGTTCATCCGCCATTAACACGCGAGTTAACAACAACCCGACGAAAACACCTTGATTTGTTTTCTCTTGAAAAACTCTACTCGACCGCATTTCAACCAAAAGTTAAAGCTAGTTTCAGAGCAATAAAAAGGAGGTTTTGTGATAAGGAATGTCAAGCAAATTAACTCCAAATTCCAAAATTGTTAGCTTCTTGATCGAAGCACGAAAATCGTCGGGTTTTTCACGGGTCAAAGTGACTTCGAAAATGAATCAAAATTATTTGGATTTTCACTTTCAGACCAAAATATCTGCCGTTTTACGGACAGATGGCGGCCACGCACACCCAAACTACTCCTTGACAATACGGCTAACCATATGGGCGGTACAAAAGGCTGTTGATGCCATTTCCTTCAGCAAACATTGTTGAAGTGTACTCGACTAGTTTATTTTTTTAAAGAGAGATTTACTTTATCCGCAATTCCAAACTCTTGCGCATTTTGGCAGTAATGGCTTAAATGTCATTCATTCCTCTCCTCTTCAAGATCGTGGTAATTTCCGCAAGATTTCGCGTATTTTGGACTCCTTGTGAAAAACGGTTTGACCTTTTTGACATGGCGAAATCCAGAAACTTTCATTTATTGGTTTCTCATTTTACTTCGACGGTCGTGTACCAGCGTCGTTCTTTGGATAACGTTTCTGGCAAAAATTGTGCTAAAACGTGGCTACGTTGGGAAAAGTCGTTACGGAATTTCCGAATGCTTAGGCCTTGATCGAACAAGCGATACACTTGAAGGTCAACCGCGACTAACTTTCCATGGTTGTTTGGAAATTCGTATTCACTTCAAATCCATTAACTTTTTTTATACTTGCCTTGGCTTGAATTGGTAAAATAGAAGATACAACCTCCACCTCATTAGGTCGCGATCTACAGCCTCTTGGCTTTTGTTTTTTTATTTATTTATGGGCTTTTTTTTCATTCTTCTCAGTTATCTCATTAAACCTTGTTAGATTTAATAAAGGTTATTAGGTTTAAAAATTTAATAATAAGAATGATAAAGCGATAGGCTGTACAACGCGATTCACGTTATTAAATGCCTCATTAATTTTCTGCCCGTTATAGTTTGTAAGCTTTTATTTTAAAGTAAATGGTTTGAACCCGGGAGAATCGGTACATGTTAGTGATAGTAGATCGTTCAGGTTACTATAGTCTTGAGAAAGACTGTTGGTGACTGACGTTTCGACGGCCTCAGCGGCCGTCATCTGATAGTGATGGGCCGATACCAATACCAAATATTCGATATCGTCGATACCAGGGTCTTGAAGAAAAGTATCGATACTGGCGAGAAATATCGATTGTTTCGATACGGCTGAGCCTGCGATGTTTTACCTTTTGGGCAGCGGACTCAGCATGAACAACAAAGAGAATTGAGCAAAGAGTGTGTAATTTTGAAAGATGAATTACGAAATTTGAAAGACGAATTAATGGCAGAGTTAATAGCATACCGGTGTGTTATCAAAGTTGAGTTATTTGCCATACTTGGCACATTTCTAGGCTAATGTATTGTATGCTATTACAGTATTACTGTTGTCGGTGAATAAAAAACTTGCCTTTTGTTGTTTTCGCTTCGTATGTTGCATAAATATCGATATCGATATCGAAAGAAAAGGGCAATATTGAACCGGTATCGTATCGAATTAAAAAAGCTGGTATCGCCCATCCTTATCATCTGAAGATGACCGCCGCTGAGGCCGTCGAAACGTCAGTCACTAAAAGTCTTTCTCAAGACTATAGTAACCTGGACAATCTACCATCACTAACATCTAAGCTTTTATTTTATTTCTTTGTACCATCAGCTAACCTCCGTTAATCCACATCTTCAAGTTAACTCAACCTTCATGCCTTTATTTCCGACCAATTCATACCCGCATGTTTTCGTCCTGTCATGTTAACTGTAACGATTGTACAGGCCAACATTTCAAATAATATACTCTACATAATAGCAGTTATTAGTTGAGGTGGATCTAAATAATGAGATCAGTCAGTGGCGACCAGACCAATTAATCGCTGATGCCGAAGGCATGTTTACGGAAGTGGAGTGTAGTGCACATGAGTTGAATATTATTTGTAGCAAAATAACGTTGACCAATCATCAACACGAGCAAGCCATAATTCGCAGCCACTTATTTTCAACTGAAGAGTAAGAAAAATGAATTGAATAGTCCTTACTTTTATTGTCCTACACTGTAGTTAATGTTCCTTCGTTTTGATTGGCCGAAGCCGCTACGTCATCAGTGAATTGCCTGTTTGTATATTCCTTCGTTCGCTCCTTAGTTTGTTTTGTCCGATCGTTTCTCCATTCCATCGTTGTTCCTTCCTTTCTTCGCTCGTCCATTTCTTCATTTCCTTTGCTGGTTCGTTCCTTCGTCCGATCCTTTGTTCATTCCTTCCCTTGTTCATTTGTTCGTTCCTTCGTTCGTTTCGGCTTCGTTTCTTCGTTTCTTCATTTGTTCCTTCGTTTTTTCATTCATTCCTTCGTTTTTTCGCTCCTTCGTCCCTTGTTTTGTTCGCTCGTTAATTCGTTTTTATCGTTCGTTACTTCGTTTGTTCCTTCGTTTGTTCCTTCGTTCATTCCTTTCTTTTTTCGTTCACTCCTTCGTGTCTTTGATTTTCGAATTTGTTTGTTCCTTCCTGTTCTCAATTCTTTGTTCGTACCTTTGTTCGCTCTTTAATTCGTTTTCATCGCTCGTTTCTTCGTTCGTTCCTCCTTTCGTTGCTCCATTTATTTCTTGACGTGAATCATAGATTAGTTCGTGGTAAATGCACTTGCACGGTTTCCTTGTAACAAAGTGAACGTGTGAGTTCACAACTAGTTAATTAAATAGCGCAAGGCAATCACCACGACGTGATTTGTTCATCGATCATATAACTACTAACTGAAAAGATCGTTTTACTGGCAAGATGGTCAGCTTATCTAACTTGTCGACTGTGAAAATAAACTGATAGCATCACAAGAGGAGACTGAGGGCATCTGCGGCGCGAAAAATTTTAAATCTTAAATAACTGAAGTAGCGTTTCGTCCATTCTAACAGCAAATTTTCAAAGGCAACAGAAACTAACAAATTCTGGCAATCAATTAATTCCTAAAACAATGAAAAGCTTAGAAGTAAAAACAAACAATTGCAGCAGGAAAGAAAAGCTTACTGAACATATTTACTCTACTGTAGGTAAACTAATCCGAGTAGTTTTAATTTTCCGACACCTTTTGGTGTCAGCCATTTTAGATTAAACAGTACAATAAAGGGAATACAACACGCATTTTCGTTGGAGGTTACTCATAGTCTATTAAAGTACTAAGGCACATATGGTGTCGCTAATGCAGTAAACCAATCATAGCTCTCGGTGTAGTATCAGGAATGAATGATATGGCTTCATTTGTGTAGATCAATCCCGTCAGATGACTGTCAACTTATTGAAATGATAATGAATGTGGTTCACTGGTTATTTCCATGTCGACAAGTGTTGTTACAATACCTGACTTTATGAATGAAGGTTTTGCTGGCCATGTAAGGAATCCTTAACTGCAGCTACAATCTTGGGCAAAATAGTTATGAAAAATCCTTAAAATTTCGACTCATCATGCATGAATTAGTTGATGGTCAACCTGGTAACCTGTACCTCACCCTCCCATCTTAATGTAAATGTAAATGACAATTCATTTCGATAGATTTCAGGAACAGCATTCATCGAGGAGGGTGAGTGAATAGGTGAATGAATACCAAAATATTAGAAAATGGTAACTTTTTCATTTTGTTGTTTGTCCCAGAACGTTGCTTTATTACTGCTACGTCTCTAGTGCACCTTTTGCTGTTCGTTACCAGAAAACATACTATCATAAACGCCAACCTCAAACTCATTAACGCAAAAATACATTCATTTTATCCAGTCGACATTCATTAGCGTAGATACGCAACCATTTGTATCAAAAGACATTCTATAGCGCCAACAGACGACCATTAACACCATTCTAGTACACATTAGGGATAAAATTTCAAGTAGGCAAAATGCTTCTCTTGGGTAATTGAAATTTTATTATCCCTAATGTATAGTAGAATGGTGTTAATGGTCGTCTGTTGGCGCTGTAGAATGTCCTTTGATCCAAATGGTTGCGTATCTTCGCTATTGGATAAAATGAATGTATTTTTGCGTTAATGAGTTTGAGGTTGGCGTTAATGATAGTAAATTTTCTGGTAATGAACAGCAAAAGGTGTGCTAAGGTTATTTCGAGAAAGATTATTTTTTATCTCACTTAGCGCTTTCTAAATAGACCCGTAGAATCTGACCGTAATTAGTTTCGAAGTAATTAGCTGGATTATTCCAACTAAGTTTATCTCTAAAGTTGTCTTGGCCTCAGTTGAAACATCGAACTAAAAATAAACTTAGTGCCATTGTTTAGCGATATTTTTATGTTCGAAAGAGCATCATAGGGTGTGAAAGGCACTTCAACCATAATTAGGTGTGTGTGACATCTCCCAGTCCTTTCTCGCGGACATTTTTCATAATGGCGGCGGTTTAAACTTTAAAACAGGGACCTTAATGTACGACGTCAACTTGAACCACGACGCTCTTTAAAACTTCGGCATTTAAAGAAACCCACGGTTTATTGACCACCATGCTTGATACTTGTGGCTTGTTTCATGACTTCGAAAACGCTCTACTCCTTAAACGACTGTAGTCACGGGTTGAATTCAATCTTAAGTAACAGCTTTTCTCATTTCTTGAGCTGACGTCGTCCTTAAGACGTGAAAATGATCTGGCTGACGTTTTATGCAGACGACGACGGAGTTGTAAACGCTCTGGAGAATAAAAAGTATTCATTCTCGTTCTTTTGCATGAAGAATTCTTTTGTTTAGAGCGCATCATTGTTGAAGTTGACGTCGTAGATCTTTAGTTCCCTAATATTCTCTTATGGCCTGAGAAAGGGAAAGGCAATTGTATGGCAATGACAAAACATGAAACATCACTTGTTTTTCAGTTTCTGGCATTAGGAACATACATTGAAAGCAGCGACCACGTCAAACATTTAGTGAAGCTTTCAAAATATGTTGGAATATTTTGACAAGTGATTTTCAGCCTTTTTTAGGGGGATGCTCAAACTCGCCCCCAACCTTTGGAAACCGCATAGGGACGAAGTTGGGTAGGTAGTGGTTTATCTGCTTCGGACTGGTGCGATTTGCTTTTTACGATCAAAATGATCAAGTTAAAAGTAAATTTGGACGCATCGGGATGTTGGGTTTAATCGAGGACTGTGTTGATATTGTCAGCTAACTTTTCGCTCTTATATAGTTGTTATTAAGCGGCAAGAATGTGTATTAGAATGTGTATCGCACAACTCGTGGCGCGATATTTATCTCCACTTTTTCGATACTTCCTCCAGTTCGTTCTTGAAGCTCTCGTGAGTTTAGTATATACATTAAGATGACAATTTTCTTTTAGTTCCTTACGCGATCCTTTGTTGTACTACCCACGAAACACAATTTAGATTGGTCATTGTCAACATGCACAAAGTTAAACGACAAAGAAACAGACTACATTCTCTTGAAGAGTGCAAGGACAAAGATTTCCGAAATGGCTTTCGTTTAAGGAAAGAAAGAAAAAAGATATACAAAAGTCTTAAAGCAAGATATTCCCAAAGTAATAGTGACACAACATATAAGCTTTTCCTTGATTTTGAAAGCAAATACAATCACCTCTGTCTCTGATGGCAACTCTGTTAAATTAATAGAGCTAGTCCTTCGCCATGTTCCCTTTATTTGAAGTAGTGTTGTATCTTTGTTTTGATACAAACGTTGACATGGTTTTTCTGATTTTACCTCGACAAAGGACCTGGGGAGTGACTCATATAAATCAAAGTCTGGATTAAATAGCTGGCTTACGTTTCGAAATTCTGCGAGCTCTCAGAGCAGTGGACTGTCTGGAAAACCTCAGAAGATCTTCAAGACGAAGGATGGAAAAGTTGTGGTAATTCTAGATCTATCGTTTAACTTTCATAACATCGTTACTATTTCACTAGTTACCTCAGTCCGTCATTTAACGAGGCGTTCTTTATCTGCAGTTCTCTAGTTGCTGTTGGTGTTATTGTTGTTCTTTTCAAGCTGTTGTTGTTGTTGTTGGTGGTGGTGGTGGTGTCGTTGTTGTTGCTACTGATGTTTTTTCTTTGTCACACTTTTTTCGTGATGTCGAACGTAATGCTGTTGCTAGTTGCAGTTGTCTTTACCGTTATGTTGTTGTTTCTGCTCTTGTTGTTGCTGTTGCTGTTGTGGTTGTTGTTGTAGTTTTAGTGGTCACTGTTGTTGTTGTTGTTGCTGCTGTTGTTGTTGTTGCTGTTGTTGTTACTGTTATTGTTACTGTTGTTGTTGTTGTTGTTGTTGCTGTTGTTGTTGTTGCTGCTGTTGTTGTTGTTGCTGCTGTTGTTGCTGCTGTTGTTGTTTCTCAGGTTGTTGTTGTTGTTATCGCCATTGTCGTTGTTACTGCTGTTGATGCTGTTGTCACCGTAGTTGTTTAAATTGTCTACTTCTTCATACACAACCTGGAAAACTCAAGTTCGACAAGTAGTTGCTACTGTTGTTATTGCATTATTGCCTTTTTTTCTCAGGTTGGTTTGTTTTCTTATAGTTGTTACCTCAAAAGGAATATGGGCTTTGATACTCCTTTTGAGATTACGTTTTCCGCCTGGTCAGTCCATAGTTGTTACCTGTTGAACCGCTTGTCGCTGCTGTTCCTGTTCTTGTTGTCAATCTTGTTTCTGTTCTCGTTTGTAATCAAAGACGTTGTTGTCTTGTTCTTGTTTATGATGTACCGTTGTTATCCTTATTAAGACTGTTGTCCTTACCGTTGTCGATGAAGCAGTTTATGTCATTGCAATTTTTATCGCCATTGTTGTTGTTGTTGTTGTTGTTTTCAATGTTACAGTCGACGATAATGACGATGTTGGTGGCTTTGTTGTGAAAGTAATTATGATAGTGTTGGTTTTGTTGTTGTGCAGTTTGTCATTTTGATTGTTTTCATCCACTATGCTGTCGTTTACTTTATGAGAAAATGAAATCACTCAGAGTAAGATTATTTACGTCAGATAAACTGATTGTAAATCAGAGAATAGACGACCCGAATTGCTGTCAACCATCTTTACTCAACATGAATTTGCTTTACCTCCTTCAGTGTAAGTGTCCTCGGGGACCTCCAGGACCGTCCGGACCTCGTGGACCACCAGGAGCAGAAATGACAGAAGCCCGTTTAATGGCCAAATTCCGAGATCTAATAAGAGGTATGTAGCCTTAAAATATCTTTCATTTCGCCATTACTCAAAGTTAAGGCGGTAATGGGTCGTGTTTTAAAACAAAGCTGAGCTTGTAGAAGCTTGTTCAACCAAATCTGTTTTTCTTGTTTAAAAACTTGGGCTCCTTACCTTGTCTTATTGTTAATTATTGATGACTACAGAAACTGCCCAAAGACGATCTAGCCGAATGAGAGAGACTTCTGATCAGGTAAGGATGACCTAATTTTGTTGGTCTTTTTAGTTTTTGTTTCTTTTATCTCCGTGAAGTACCAACAGTTCTTTGTAGGATAGAATTGTGGCTTTTCCCATGGTATATTTCCGCTGTTTTTGTTATTTATGGTTGTCACTGATGTTATTACATACGTACAGTGACAAACTCCTCAGCAAACGCAAAGATAAAAATCGTCTCTTACAGGTGACGTCTGACCAATCAGAGGCCCTATACTATTGTTCACCACTAATGAGAAAGGCGTATCGATTTTTCCCGCCACAACTCATGCTAACCTTTACAGTTTGAACTTTTTGTCAACTCTCGAATGTCATCTTTACTACGTTATGTTCATACTTATCTTGTTAAACATTTGAACTTTTAAGAATATCGTAAAAAATATATACATTTTCTAACTTTTATCTTGTCTATATATGACTTGGCGCACCGAGGAACTCGAACAAGTGCTTTCCCCATTACTTGTTATGAAGAAAATGTTTATTACAATACGCATGTAATAAACGAATTACTTCATGGTTGCTTCGCTTCTCCGATTTTTATTCACTTGTGATTCACCGCAACTCTTGAATAAAAATCGTACGCGCTCACCAACCATGAAATAAGCTATAATTAGGCAGTACTTCTTGTTTCAGTGATTGCTGGTAAAAGTCAGCCTTAGTCGTGTTTCGACTTTTTCAGCTCTGGTACTTGTTGTAACTCCCGATGTTTTGTTGTGGTTTTTAACAGCTGTAGTTGTCATATACGGTTTGAAATGATTTCTGTTTGAAGGGCGCTACCAACATTTCATAACCACAATTCCAAAATTATTCTCCACTCCCGAATGGGAGGTTGCGGAGTGACCTCGCGGAAGAGCTTCTTGATTTTAGAATGTTCCAAAAATGAAGTTTCTATCGCAAATACTTCAAAAAAAAAAATACATTAATGTTGAAAAAACAACTTTACTTTTTTTCTCTTTCCTTCTGTTGCACCTTTATCTGCTTTTTATTATAAATACAAAGAGTCAATTTAGTTTTTTTACTAACCCACATTTTCAGTTCGTACGTTCAAGCTTATGGTTAATCGCTGGTTAACTTGCTAATTCTGCTACCTTCATCCTCAGGCCCTTGTATTAATGGCGACCGGTGCGGCGGACCTCGTTTCCGCCTTTCACATCGAATTAAAGAATAACGCTGCAGTTTCAAGGAAAAGTGTCCTGGAGCTACAAAACTACAAAACAAACGTGAGTTGGAATAACTTAATTTATTACCTTTGTTAAGGACTGTTAAAAATTACACGTACGAGAAAACCCTGAAAATTTGGAATCAGTCAACAGGAAATAAGCTCTACGGACGATGTCAGAAAAGGTTTTTATTTCATAAACTTTAGTGTGATACAACGATTTCGGCCACAGACAAAAATCGTATTTTATTTATAATCTACATTTTGAGTAGTACTTTTTTGGGATCCTCCAACAGTCCAGCTATATACAGCTCGGTAATGCCAACAATCCTACCTTTGAGACGTCGAGAGGTGGCCGCAGGAGATCGACACTTTATGCCTGGGGATAAACTGGCACGTAGAAGGTCTCTGAGTATGTAGCATGAGAAGCATGCGCAGCATGCGCATTTCTAGCGCTACCATTCTGCAACCACGATCGTCTTTTACCCAAGCTATTCATTCATGATCCACCAAGTCGCAGGATAAAAATGAGAGCCCAGCTCAAAATTTTTAGGTAAAAATTTTGAGCTGGGCTCTCATTTTTATCCTGCGACTACGTTTTCCGCCCGGAAAGTCTATAGCCACGATATTAAATGATCCACCAACATCAAGCCATCACAGTGAGAATGTACGTTACCGATCTCTAGTCTTCAAAACTTCATTTTGCTTGTAATATAAAAACCATTCATTTCATATTTTGTTTCCCTTAGGTTGGCCAGTACGGCACATTTGTTCGCGGTGAGGATATCGACTTCCGTTCCGGACGATTCACCGTTCCTTACACAGCAATATACAGGTTTTCTGCGGGCATTAACATTTCCCGCCTCAGGGATGCTAACCTGCGACCACGGGATCTCGTCAAAGTTCTCATTTGTATTGAATTTCAGTGTGACAGAAACACGTAAGCAAAGAATTTTTATCGTTGGAAATCGTTTTTTAAAACTGTTTTTCAATTAGCACACAAACACAGAATATTCGACTAGTTCATTACTACATGATCGGAAGTTGTTTTACTTTTTTTCTTATTGAGTTGGTAAAAAGATTGACCAGGTATTGGTGGTTGGAAACCATTCCCTTGAAATTTAGAAGACAATGATACGGTGGTCATGCCAGTTTTATAATTATATTGGGCATGCATTTATACCGCATGTTGATCATTTAAGTCCTTTGTATTTCCGTTAATAATATATTGAACTAGAATAGCAGGGTTTGTGTTTGTCAAATCTATCGCAGTTCAACAGTTTGAAAACTACGTCGATAAACCTAAGCCTCTGCAATTGAAGTTTAACTGGAAGAAATTACGGATTTTCATTTGTCGGCAAAGTACTCTCTTCCAGTTCCAGTTCATTTTCTTCTTGTTTCAGGACTTAGTTAAATCTGTCGCTGTTTAGCTGTTACAGAGTTAGATTATAACTGATGAAGCGGAGAATTCTTTCTGTCGTTTAGTTAGTAATTTGTTAGACAAATACCGAACTACTTGTGGGATCGTCCTTATCCTACAATACTTTTATTTCTTTTTTACTGCATAGGTCACTGATGACTGTCAGCGGTCTTTCCTCAAACAGCAGAATTTTCACCGTTCGTGTGGAAGGATTGCTTTCCCTAAAGGTATTGTTACTGCAACTAAATTTGCCAAATATGTCGATTAATCTATCGCACTGGAAAAGATGGGGGCTTGTTTACTTTAAGACAATTCTTTGCGTGCAATTTACATCATTATCTTGTTAAAGCGCAGGAAGATAGGGTTTCAGAAATGGTTAAATTTGGCAAGAAGAGCTCTATCACCTTATTGTTTCATAATAACATCTTAAACATCCTTCAGCAGTTATCAGAGCTAACTTAAGTTTGAAAACCATCGTGGTTAAACGCCAGGAGCTAACTTGAATTTGCAAAGCATCATGGTTAAACGTCGAGCCGCTTCGTTTCCTATGCGATCTACTTTTAACTAAATAACACAAGGGAGTTAGGATACTCTAAAGAAAAATTAACATTTTTCGATTTGTTTAACAGGCTGGGCAACATGTTTCAGTTTACGTGGCCAATGGTTCTGGAAACCCAATCGTGGTCCAAGCAAGATCCACATTTACTGGAATGCTAATCGGATTATGAAAAAGCGAAAGAAGATCTTATGAGAAGACGAAAGAGATCTTGGAAGTTAACAAGTTTTCTAGCTGTAGCACAACAAAAGGCCGATGTTCTCTAAGAGTCCAAGTAAAATAGTATTTAGGTAAAAAATTTCAGTTCTCGATTCCGAGGAATTTTAGATTCAAACAGTGAGTCAGCTTGTGCAAAGCGGCAGCAACTCATTGAGCGTAGACTGTTTACGGTTAGGACGTATCGACAATACCTGTACAGCTTTTAGAATTGTGTTTCATAATATCTCGTTCCTTTTTCTTCCAACCTTAGTATCTTCCAAAAAAAGTCCGAAGCTCTATAAAAACGTATCCAATTCTGGCGTAGTACCGTAGTTCGTATCTAACATGTCGTAGTTTGAATTTGAGCATTGCCTCATTGGGATGGGTAAGTCAACTGTTTAAGGTCACTTGCCTTCCATATTTTGTCACTTACGTGCTCGGACCGGATAATAAGGTGAAAAAAATAGTTACATTCCGAAAACTATTGTCCTAATTTCTGAGTCGCGTGCGTGAATATTTTCTTTAACCTCTATTCGTATATAATTACAGCAAATTGTATTTGTACTTTTCTTTCGGTGCCGCTTTTAAACATTTTACATATTAGTTTTATAGTGTATCAAAGAATTTAATGTGATATATGTTTGAGAAAGAAATGAAAAGTATATGTTTTTATCGAAATGAAAACTACATATAAAGTGTTCAGTAGTGTGGCAAAATGAAGAGAGTGGCAGGGGTCATCCCTGACTGGACTTTATGGGAAGTATTTGTCTGCGCTTTCTCGTTCAATTTGGATTTGATCAGCACTCCCTTGTTTTCCAAAGAGCCCAAATGCGTTCGCCAATCCGGCTCATACAACTTTGTACGCGTTCAAAAATGCTGCTATGCAAATTAATTTTAAACTAGCTATTTCTTACAGAAAGTGAAATGCTGCGAGGTAGGCATATCCAATTTTCAGAGGCGACGTCTCTACGTTTGGGGGAAGTTCGTTTTCAAGAGCCTTTAGGTACATGAGGTCTCCACGTGTGAGGATCTGGTCGACTGTGTGGGTCGTTTACGGACGAACTGCCACTGATTGAGCAAACAACAATGCCGAAAAACCCATCAAAGAACACTGCCTTCCTCTTGAAATATAATTCAATCGTTTGTGACCTTGATGAATACTTTTATTTTCGAATAAATTTGAGTTTGACATTATAAGACACTTACCTAACACTGACGAACAAACTGGGCCTCTGCATGCAATGAGGGACATACAGTGAACTCTATGAAAAGACTATAAAAAAACTTTATATACTCTATAAAAGTCTTTTTAGAGTTCACTGGGGACATACTGCTTGCCGCTGACCATACGATTAGAAGAACTCAAAATTACTCCGACATATTGAATTCCTCAAATCGAGGATTTTGCTAGTATTCAAACACACAGATAGCCCAATATCAGTTGCAAGATTAGTATTACTGCTCGCCTAATGGCTCGCAGCAATTAAACTCGAGGGCTGGAAAGAGGAAGGGACTACGGGGACGGTCGCCCACTCCTTGGATACATGGTAAACAACATTCCCATCTTTGTGACGTTTTCATTTTGTTTGATAGTGCTTTCTACGTACAAGAAATACTACCTCAGAAACTCAGGTCATTTTATTTGCCGGGCTTGCCAACAGTGGCGTAGCCAGACCCGGGCCCAGGCCCGGGCGTCAGCTACGAAGATGGGCGTTTCCCAAAACGTATTTGGCATATTCAACTGAAAAATACGCGACAAATTTTGAATAATTTGATATCAGCCCTTTAAGTTTGGTCCACGAATGGAATTTCTTTGCGCAACTTTTTCTCCCACGCTAAAAATTCGTGCAATTTGTTCTCATCAGTGAGATATCTCGTGGTTTTAGAAGTAATTTGGAGGATCTGTACGATTGAAGCCTTCGAATCCAGCTCGGTGCCGCAGCCTAAAAAACGGGAATAGCGCCCTCATAATGCAAGAAATAGCCTTTCAGAGACCCAAGAATTCAAACATTTTCCGGGGGAGCATACCCCCGGATCCCCCTAATTAGAATGCTTCCCAGGCCCGAACATCACAGATTCTCTGGCTACGCCACTGCCTGCCAAAGTGTTAATCCGCCCCTGGCTCTGCTCTTAATATTTAATAACCTATAGTTAAAAATATGAAAACTACGCCTGTATTAGGAAATCGGGAGCGCAATGATTTGTGGCCGAGACAGTAATCTACAAAAAAACCCCAACTCATTTTAATTTTATTCAAATAAAGGGCTTTTGCTTGAAACATCAATTCTTCCTTCTCTCGTTTTGGCGGAGAACTATACCAAAACTTTTTCTATTTTGTTCGAAATTGTCTACTTAGAGATCCATTTTGGGAGGAAGATTTTTTTTAAACGGTCTGGCGCTATGCTTCATTTTCTAGGATGAGAAAAGACCTGTATGTTCTACAAAGTGTTACGCAAAACCATGGGAAAAGCAACCAAAGAACGTAGTTGTATTTCAACTGAAGACTTAAATTGGCACGACTGGGGTTTAACAATCAAATTTTTCTGTAAGTTGCAAAATAGTCGAGTTGCCGTTCTGATGATGAAACAGCAATTATTCAAATAACGTGCAATGCAGAAGATTTTTTGCAAGTTGTATGGCCTGATAGGACGCCGTGTGGTCACCTTTCTTGACCTCTCGAGCCCTGCACGTACGAGGGAATGGTAACTAATGTTATCCGTTTACAAAATGGCGGATGTTCTAGAGTGAAACTATTTTAAAACTAGAAGACAATAACACCGTTCGTGATCGTCTTAGTGGTTGAAGACTGAACGAGAATATGGAGCAGGAAGATCTGGATGAGATGAGATTAATGAGAGGTGAGATAAATGCAAAACTAATACATAATGCTGAATTATTGGGATAAAACACAGACCGAAAAATGTCTTGTGACTTGATATTCAAGTTAAAACAAGAAACAGACAAGTTGAAAAGGGTTTTCAACTTGTTTTGTTTCACAGATGACATTTTTTGGTCTGTGTTTTATCCTATACTTTTCAAATTGTCCTCTGGTTGTGGTTTATGCTGAATCATAAACTGAGTGAATTGCAAATTGCAAAGTGGGTAACTTTCTTCAAGTAGTTGAGTTTACTAATACGAAAAATGAGACTGTTTCTTCTTTGAATTCGACTTATAGATGAACAGGAATTTCTTATTTTAGATCAATTTGTTATTCTGAACACCAGAAAACGTCATTTGAACCTTAAGTGTTTTCCCTTGTGTCTTTAGAATCTAAGCATTATAAAGATGTTTCCTCATCGTGGACAACAAGGTCATCTCCAAGCAGTTCCAAGGCAGTAAAAGGTATCTGGAAAAACATGTGTTTTATTTACTGTGGGCTCCATTGAAGAATATTTCACCTAAAGACCCTTGGAGGTAATCAGTATTCTTCAATGGCCATTGAAGAATATGCCACCAAGAGGTTGCAAGACAAATGAAAAACGAGGAGTGAACACTCTAGAAACAGAGCATTGCCATTCTCCAAAAGGCATGAAATTGCAGTGAAAAATGTACAGTGGGAGTCAAAAGTCTGAGTCCAGTCAATATGCTATTGTCTTTTATTGATATACGATATATTTTCACACAACACAGCACTATATGTGCATAACTTTAGCATTTACATGAACGTTGGAATTGATTACATTGTATTAGCCAAGTAAACATTACTTTAATATTTTGTGTGACCTCCTTTTGCTTTTAAAACAGCTTGAACTCTTCCTGGCATAGAGTCAACAAGATTTCTGAGTACTGCTGATTTAAGGTTATTCCAACATTGATTAAGGACATCCCATAGGTTGTCTTTACTTGTGGGATCATGTTTCACTTTCTCTTGTTTCAAATGTTCCCATAAATTCTCAATAGGGTTTAGATCCAGAGATTGAGAAGGAAAATCCATAACAACCAGATCACCTGTCACTTCCTTCCTTCTTAAATAATTTTTACACATGTGAGAAGTGTGTTTCGGATCATTATCTTGTTGCAACACAAAACCCTTTCCACACAACCTTAAGCCAGATGGTATGGCTCGTCTTTGAAGATGGAGTGATATTTTTGCTTTGTAAGAGTGTTCTTAATTCTGTAAAGATTGCCAACACCATTATAACTAAAGCAGCCCCAAACCTGGATGTTCCCACCACCATGTTTCACTGTTGGCTTGAGGCAAGAATTTATAAATCTCTCGTTCTTTCTACGTCTAACATAAATGCAACAGTTATTTCCGTATATTTCAAATTTTGATTCATCTGCAAAAAGAACATTTTTCCAATCTTCATTAGTGCAATGCCTGTATTTTCTGGCCCATAGCCACTGTTTCCATTTGTTTCGGGATCTTAGCAATGATTTTGAGACAGCCACTCTTCCATGTAGACCACATGAATTTAGTCTTCTTTTCACTGTTGATCTGCTTATTGTTTTTTCTGGAGTTTCATTAACTATTGATTGAATGTTACCAGCCATTGCAGTTCTGTTACATAAGGAAGTTGTCTTAATGTATTGATCCTCCTTCAAAGTGGTAGCTCTTGGCCTCCCAGATCTTGGTTTTGTAGAATAGGATTTTGTAGTGATTGACCGATCATGCCACAATCAGAAATTACCGATTACCAATTGTTCCAAGTCATAATCAGTCTGATTCTGATTATCAAAACGAGTCCAATGATGTCATTCATTCTGCACACAAACCTGGTGTAAACAACTTTAAATGGCTTCCTTGGCCAAAAACTTGTAAGAAAACACAATTCCTTCACATGGTAAAATAATTTTTAACCCACTGCTAAGTTAGTGGCTTTGCATAAGAGACTTGCACACACTTCAACTTGTTAGTAGGAGAAATAGCAAAATACTTTTAACAGGTTTTTTTTTTAAAAAGTAATTTTCCAGCCAGACTCACTGATGCCTTATCATCTGGTGCGACACTAGCAATCAATAACAGCACAGCTAGAGCATTCAGTGTTCCAGTGCTAGCCGACATGCAACTTGCAGACATTTTGAAAAGACTTGGATAAAGCAAACAACAAATCTTTATTTCTGGTTGTGTTGAGCAGTGAAGGAAATATTTCCTACTCACACAATAGTAATGTCTTAGATACCAATTTGTATTTATTTAAAAGAAAGCCATTCATCTAGAAATCTGTCGAAGAATTTTCAGTAGACACCTGAAGGTTGCTCAAGCCGAACTGATGATCAACATTCGATTATTTTTGTAATTTTATCTATTTCACATTGCATTATAAGATTATGTAAGTGACTGACTGGTGATAGACAAATACGTGCGTGCATCTCACTGCTGACTGTAGAAGAAACTGATGAAAACGATGTCAATTTGGCAACTTCTGAAGAGTTGTTTTATTTCCATATTAATCAGTTATAATTGGGAAATACAGGAACTTTAACTGATTCCAATTGTTTACTGATAACGCAATAATCAGTCCAATTCCGATTCCAATGATCGGTCAATCACTAGGATTTTGTTTCTCGAAACCTTTCCAAAGTTCACTGCACAGCACCCTTTGAAACTCCTATCTTTTCAGCAATTTTGCACTGTGATAAACCTTCATTACTCAGTGCAATTATTTGACCTCTTATTCCTTCACTGAGTTCTTTTGCCATCTTTGGTCCAGCTACACATCATAGAGACTTTATATAAATTACAGCGTGTGTTAAATAACTCCAAAATTAAAAGGAAGGCATGTGGGAAGCATATACTGATAAGAATACGCATGTGTAAATCAATAAATGAATTTTTCTCCACATGAAACATGATTTATCATACATTGAGGGAAAAAAATATGACTGGACTCAGACTTTTGACCCCCACAGTAAATCAAGTCCTGGATTAGGAGTATCATTCACAATACTATATCATTTGTGTTCTACAGTCATTCCAAGAGTGAACAACATATTCTTGTCAACAAGTCAGATAATGAGTTGCTGGGCAGTTTATCTACTGTATGTTGCCAAAAGCTTAGTCTTCCTGAATGGTACAATTTTCAAACATGAGCACTGTTATGTTTCTATTAAAATATTGTTGTTAGTGAAAGTTTTTCCTAGGTTTTATCCATAACTGACAGTGGCATACTTTCAACAGCAATATTCATGAATTCAGAGTTTATTTCAATGTATTAGGTTCAGTTATAAAATAAGTTGCATCTTATGTAAATTCTGATTTATTTATAGCCATGCTTACTTTATATAAGATTATTCAAACATCAATGCTCTACTTCTTGCCTGTCTTAAAAAAAAACTTTTTATTATTGTATAAAAGAAACATAAAATGGTTTTGAATTTCCAAGTTTACTTACTGTGATACAAACACTTGCTGAAATGTTTTGAGCCTTTCAAAAACCTAAACAACACATCCCTGTAGATTCTGTTTGTATTACACTTTTCTCAAGTCAACATCCCATGTGTTTATACCACAAAATATACTTGTACAGTAAACATTTAATACTTTTTTTTTTCAAATGACTTGTTGCTGTTTCACTTGAAGATCATCAAGCTAAAACAGAGAGAAATGGACAAGAACAGAGCCATGACCAAATGTCTTCTCTAATGGGGTTTTCTGGTTTTGGTGAGTATCAGAATTGAAATGTTATATGTCAATGATTCCCACGGGAAAGTTCAGGGTAATAGCCTGCAATGTCTCCTTTTGAAAGAGTTCATACTCTGCCATGCTCTAAAACAATCATACTAAACACCTAGCATGATGCCATACCCTGTTAAAGGCCTGACAATGACAGCTGATTGTCCCCTACAGTACTTTTGCATGTTTGTTTTCATTCAAGTACCTTTTAGTCAAAGAACCTATTCTTGACTTGGCCAAAAAGTCAGTTACTCCACCCAGTGGATGCGGAACTTATATGTACATGGTAAGGAATCATTGACAAAACAACAGAATGCAGAGTATATCACAGACATCTTCACCACATGCATCAATGATATTGTTGTGATTCCAAAATTTTTCTAGTTCAAAATGGTGCTAAACAGTGGTAAGGTCACTTCTTTGGAAAAGTGCCATGAAAGTTAGGGTTTGCTGAAAGCAAAGGTGGTATAAATCTGCATTTGGACAAGTAAGGTGCTTGTGAAAAGATTAACATGCATGAAAGGTCATTGGAATTGTATAGATACTGATTAGGATGTCAGACTAAAGTGTAAGGTGCAAAAGTTAGTCATCACTTAGTCCAGCTGGCAGTGACGATCTCCTACTGTAACCATCCAACCCAACAGTTTCACATCATTTGATTTATAGGTTGTGAAACATTTACTTTGCAATGTGTGTTAACTTACAGTACTTTAAACTTCTTCCATGTGAGATTGTGATACAGTTTCAGTGTATGCCCAACGCTAAATGTTTATTTTTCCATGGCTATATCTTTATGCCACTAGTGGTTGCTATTTAACCTCCCTCTTGATTTGGTTGAGAGGTTTTAATAGCTAGTGCAACTCATTTTATAATCTTACTTCTAAAAGAATAATTTTGTGTGTATTGGGCTAACACTTACACTTCTAAAGTGCATGCAATTTGGTATAGTTAATAACTGTCATGAGTCTTTCCACAACTAAAATACCTATGTGTACTCTTGTCATAGGTAAAAAAGCACGTCAATTTGATATTGGTGAAATGATGGCCATGGCTAAGAGAAGGACACCAAGTGTTCCTGAAGAAAAAGATAATGCCAAACAGAAGGGTAAGTTGTTGCAGGTTTGCTTGATGATTGAGTTAACCCATTAAGGGGTAAGGGCATACTATAGTATTGTACATCAGCTAATGCCAGATGATTTTACTTATCACAGGAATGAGCCCTGGGCTTTAAAGGGTTAAACACAATCCCTATAACCGCAAGGATGCAATTTAGTTTTTCTTGCCACAAGGATAAGCCCTAGACACTAACTGTAAATAAGCATGTTACATGTATAATTTTAAGATACGTTCTCTGACTAAATTAATTAAATATACAAGCTTTCAACTACCTAACTGTAGTCTTCAACAGGCAAGAGCCCATAGTCAGAGAACGTGTCTCAAAATTAATCATGTCTCAACCTGGCTGTGCAATCTCCATATTTTCATGTTACATGTAATTTCAAAAAAAAATACTCACCCTCTTGAACAGAATGTTCATACTCACCAGGGACCATGAAGCCAGGAGGCAACTGACCCCTACTTTTTTGGCAATATTGCCATACTTTTTTACCATTTTATAAGTGGTTATCAAGCTGTTGAACAAAGTTCTTTATTGGGCAAAGAGAAATTTGACCCACCTCTCCCTGCTGGTTTTTCTCCCAGATGTTTTGTTCCACTTTTGAAAAATGTTCTATGGTCCCTGCCCACCTACCATAGTTTTTGATTATTGTATTTTTATTTTTTTCCAGCTAACACCCTGTTATTTTACTCAAGCTAGTACAGTACATGATAAATTTTTAAAAATCGTAGGGGAATCCCATGGCCAGGTTGGAAGTTAATGGATTAATTTTCTCTACCCTGAGGTGTTAATAGGTTTTGATAGACCACTGCAGTTTAGCAGACACCAGTATGATGGTGACAATACCACGGGCTCATTAACCCTTGTAAAAACCTTAACCCTAACCAGTCAGTAACACACTGATATCTGATAGTAAACTGCAGCCTAACCAATGACTTACTGTATTGACTCATTGATCCCATGAGCAGACCAAGGGTCCTCCATTTGATGAGTAAAATACTCTGGTGGTAGCCAGAGTAAAATTATCTGGTATTACCCAAAGTGTTATAGTCCTTTACCATTTGATAGTAACTTCTTCCTGACATTAAATTTTCACCAGATCACAACAGTGATATAGAGAGTGATGATGAGTCAGCTCCATTTGTCATTATGCCTCCTGGGGAAGAAACATCTTCCAACAAGCAAGAAAAGGTACTGTGTAATATCTTAGTTATTGTTCCTACTCAGTGTACAATGACTGATGGGATGTTTCATCAATCATAACATTTTTTCCACACTGAGTTCAGTTCTTGATGCATTTATTCCATTCTGGCCTGTCAGTCAGTTATTTTAAGTAATGGTATATTGGTTTTTTTCTGCATGTTTTTGTCCAGGTGACACATTAAGCAATTTATAATAATTTGATGGAACTAGTGCATAATATTCAAATATGAATGAATGAATCAATGAATAAATAAACTCAGGTGACATGTCAGTAAAACATTTAGGTATATGAGAGCATTTTTCAGACTCTTATTATGGCAGCAAAACAAAGCCTGTTAATTTTGGGAAACTAGGTGGAAAGAAAACATGTTTGTTGCTAATTATCATGGGATTGTTGGTAACCTTTCAGACCATCTAAGCTAAAATTACTGTTAGTGCAGCTTTACATCAAAGCAGAACTCAAAAATTTTATAACATCACCCCAATATGTTACATACAGATGTAGTCTGGCTTAGTGTTAACCTAAAACACCTCTCAGCCATGGATTTTCAGATGGAACTAGACCTTCCTCACCTGAATGTTAAAGTACAGTGCAGCAGGAAACTCAACCTTTCTTCTTATACTAATCCAGAATGCTAAAGTAGCCAACAAAGAAAATGATAACAGTGATGAAGACGATGGTGATGAAGAATTAAACAGTGAGAGTGAAGTAATGAATATTTATAATTTTATCAGGTTTTTTATACAAACATGCATTCAACCAACTCTAATGAACAAGCTCAGACTTTTGCAGTATTGCTGATACCAGTATATATGTCTGGAGCTGAATATCTGTCACTCAAGTTGTAGTCAAGCTGAATGTAGTAGTTGAATATCCAGTGGGTGTTCCCAGATAGGAGACCTGTGCCCCTTCAGCTATGATAATTTCAATTCCACCAGTACATTCAAGTAAACTGTCAGTACATCACTGGTGTGATATCAAAAGAATATTCTTCCTTCTTTGTTGTCCAGTAACAAGGATTTTTGTGCATAGTTCTCTAAAATTACATAAAAAGATTCTGACAATTTCTACTTGAGTTTTTCAAGTTACATACTTGTTTACTTCAGTGACATGGATCATTAAAGTTGTTATTTAGAACTCATCCAAATATTCTCTCACTTTTGTTGCAATGTTGTTGTACTGTATGAACTGTAGACTTAGCAATTTGATAAAAAAAAAGGAAGAGAATAGAAGACAATGCACGAATGCAGACCGTGTAGCAAGTCTATGTCACCACTGTGTCCATGAAGTTAATGCATACAGTAGTGATGTAGACTACAAGAGCATGATTCGTATAGTTGGTCAGTACATCTTCAATGATGTGCCCCCTGACAGCATGTAGCTGGTTACTCTACTGTGAATATCCCTCCTCTGGCCATTGACCCTCGTTTATGCACTATTGTCACAAACAATAACACCTCACTCTGTAATTGAGACTGTTAGTGAATGCTGTTATTTATGCTGATTGACGTAATTGTGAAGACAGTGGCCCAAATACTTACTTTCTCTTTCACTACCATGAAGTTCCTTCATAGACAACCACAGAAAAACCCAAAAATAACATGGCCAGTTTTGAATCCTTAATTTTTGAATGACATCACCTGCAAGAGTCATTTCTTTGCAATTAAAACTTTGGTTTGCTTCTCTTTTGTGTATTTGCAGACTCTACAGTCATTAATTCCATACAGCCATGAAATTACTCTTGAACATGGAGCAAAGACAGTAAGTACTTTCTGTTATTCAATCATTAACATTTCAAAAAACACTAATCTTAAATCATCTCCTTAAATTCAAGTTCCAGCAATCTTTCATTAACTTAGTAACCCATTCACTTCCTCAGTAGGCTCACTATCCTGTGCAGGCCTCCATAGGAAATCATCTATAAACATGAGCCCCTGAAGTGTTGACTACAACTAGAATGTCCTACTCACTGTATCATTACAAGGGTGCAGCTTGTGTATGCAATATTTAGAGATTAGAGTGCCCACTAATCTTAAGGCTAAGGATTAGTAAACTAAAAGCCTTCACTGTCAGACTATGCATAGGATGGTGGTGGGATTATATATACACTGTAGATATAATTTATATCCAGTGCAGGATGCTGCTCAGGAAGTGTTGAATAATGTATAAAATGCAAAAAGGTTTGTTGACCACCAAAACCTTAAAACTAAAGTTTCAAACCAAAGCAAACCATTTACTCATATTGTGTTCTCATAAAAAGCTGTTGCCTAAAATGTCCATTGTTCATTTTTATAAAATTGACACTACACAGCACTCATGGTTACAGTGTATAATTAGAGACAAGAAAGTTGTGAGTTACACTGTTGAGCTTGATCAGGTCTCTAGGTACATGTATGCTAGTAGATTTCTGCAAACGTTCTGGAATGTCCATTGGTACTGTTCTGCAACATACTGCCCATTCTAGTCTAGGTTTCCTCCTTCACTTCACGTTATGGCTTCTTATTCCAAGTTCCAATACTAGTTAAGTTGGTTACTCAAATGTTTATTTATCCATTGTGTTGATTGAAACTTGAAGCTTTCTCTCATTGTACTCTGATTTTCATCATAAGCAGAGGAGAGCTTTTTTGTGTCTTGAAATTTAGAATTTTTTTAAATCTATTTTACCACTTGACACCTCCAGATTTCTGCTTTATCGCTGGACCCAAGCGGTTCTCGTCTTGTTTCTGGTGGACATGATTATAATGTAAGTGATCGAAATGTCAGTTTTGGGGAAGGCAAAAGGGAATACTTAGTGTACAATTATATTGTTACATCAGGAAATGAATAAAAAAGAAAAACAGTTAAATATCAGGCACCTGAAACACTATTTGAGAATCAAATTCTAGTAATGAATATCAATCCCCATTCTAATTTTAAGCAAAGATATAGTCAATGAACTAGGAAAAGAAACCTTAAAACAAAAATCACAATGCAATTTAAAAAGTTAACGTAAAAAAAGAGGGAAACTAGTGGAAGGTGATGTAGATGAATGTGGAAAAGAAAAGGAATGGTGCAAAAGAGTGCAGTGAAACCGTGAAAGGGCCAGAAAAAGTCAAAATGGAAAGAGTACAAAATTAGTTTGCATTTTTCAGGTAAAATTCTGGGATTTCAATGCAATGAGTGCCACCTTATCAGCATTCAGAAACATTCAACCATGTGCCTGTCATCAAATCCGCTCACTGGAGTATAGTTTAACAGGAGATACAATTCTTGCATGTTCTGGGAATGCACAGGTAAAGGACTATCACTTGTTGGTGATGAATGTTGTTGTTTTTGGTGGTGGGTAGTCTTGTTGCTGTCACTGTTGTTAGTTCTACTGCTGCCGGTGGTGGTGATAGTGGTGGTGGGTAGTCTTGTTGCTGTCACTGTTGTTAGTTCTACTGCTGCCGGTGGTGGTGATAGTGGTGGTGGGTAGTCTTGTTCTTACCATCACTATTGTTAGTGCTGGTGGTGGTGGGTAGTATTGTTGTTGCTGTTGTTTGTGCTAGTGGTGGTGGTGGTGTGTACATGTAGTCTTGTTGTTACTGTCTCTGTTGTTAGTGCTGGAGCTGGTGCTGGTGGGTAGTCTTGTTGTTACTGACACCGTTGTTAGTGCTGATACTGGTGGTGATCATATTAGTGGGCATAGTGTTGTGATTACTGTTGCCATTGTTGTTGGTGGTGGTAGTGGTGGGGTTAATGTTGTTACTCTTGCTGTTGGTGGCAGTGATGGTGGTGGTAGCAGTGGGATAGTGTTGTTACTGTTGGTGGTAGTGGTGGTGGTAGCAGTGGGATAGTGTTGTTACTGTTGGTGGTAGTGGTGGTGGTAGTAATGAGGTAGTGTTGTTGTTACTGTTGCTGTTGGTAGTAGTGGAGGTGTTGGTGCTGATGGTGGTGCTGATGGTGGTAGTAGTAGTGTTGTTTTCGTTGCTGTTGTTGGGGCAGATGGCAGTGTTGTTTTTGTTGATAATGAAGTTGCATGTTGTTGTTGTTGTTGATGATGATGATGATGATGATGATGATTTTGACGTAGTTGTTGTTGCATGTTGTTTTAGGGGCAGATCACCGATGGCGGTGTTGTTGGTTTTAGTGATAATGATGTTGCATTTTTTTGTTGTTGTCGTTGTTGTTGTTGTTGTCTTTATGAATGACGTGGCTTATAGCAATTAATGTGCAAGCTTGGAGTTAATAGGATTTAGTATAATTACACAGGTGATTATAACAGTGAAGGCTCAGAAGCAAGGTGGCGACTACCTTGGTAAATGTTACCCGAGGAGATTTTAAAAGTGCTATTTCACTACTTTCTTTCAAATAATCACCTGTGTAATTATACTAAAACAATTATTCGCCTCAGGCTCAGTGAATATTATTGAATAATCTCCTCGACTTCGCCTCGGGTATCATGACGGATAGTGACGGTATAATTATGTACAATTAGGCAAAGATATTGGATCGTGATGGTTTTGAAGCAATGGAGTGTGTCAAAGGAGACCAATATTTGTTTGATATGGCCAAGACGAAGGTAACCGACGTTATAAAAATGTTTAGTCATTTGTTTTGATATGTTGCACTAGCAAGTGTAAAAGAACTTAAAGTAAAGAAAGTATTTTTTTTTCCCGAATTGTATTTTTATGTCGTTATTTTATGTATTTATTGTGCCCAGTCGAGTTACGAGTGTCGCAGAAAGCCTAGGAAGACTGAAAAAAGTGCAGTCAATTTGGTGGTTAACCGTTTCGGTACTTCATGAAGTGTTCTACTATACTTACTCTGGCTTATGGCAGACAATTTTGCCCGTCAAAGGGCTGGGATGTAGCCAGCGAAAAATGAGTGCCGAGTAAAAATATCCTGACTTAATTTTCATCATGATGTCTTACTATGTTTTCATTGTGATGTCCTCCGGAAATTTTGGTAAAATTGGCACCCAAAATCTAAATAGTAAGGGGAAATTTCTGGCACTTTCAGTAAAGTTCAATTAAACGTACCTCCAATATTCCGCCTCTTTAGGCAAACGGTTGTCACCTAGCAACGTGATTTGGTGTACGCCTTCGCGCGAAAATTTCGACAAAGTTCGTCTCTACAGGGGTTAAAAAACTGACTATGTACTTGGCAACAACTTTTTATGGGAATGTCATACGAGAATCCTACCAAATTTTGCTTGTTTGCACTAATTTCGGTTTTTATCTCTGAGCTTGATGAATGATAGATTAAATTACAACCTCATCTGCTACATGGAAACAGGATATTTCATTACGTTTAGGCAAAAAATGTGCTGGGCGGAATTCATAAAATTACCGCGAGTGCCGGGCGCTTAGAATTCGCGCCGGGTGGTCCGGCCTGGCACCGCCTACATCCCTGAGGGGAGACCTCTGGCACGGGATCCACCGTTTCCCCAATGAAAAAAGGACACCTTGCAATACCATGGGTTGATTACGGGACTTTCTTCAAGTCAAGTACGCAGGGTTCGTGCTACTCCTTGAACTCCTTGAATACTCCTTGAATCAAATTTTGACTGTCAAGGGCGCTTGAAAAGCCCTTGAAATATACAGTTTTTCTGAAACTACTTGAATAGTAAGTTCAGGTAAAAGAAAATAATAAAATGATGGACCTTGCAGAAAAACGGAAGATGTTTCCCGTCACTAAGGCTAATAGCTACAGGAGAACAATAAAGACCATGAAATGATGGAGCAATTGAAAAAGAAACTGACGAAATGGTTTTCAATTCTCATGATTTTTTAACTGCTGTAGCACAGTTTGAAGGAAATCGAGCGATAAACGGTACCTCAAACAAACATTTTCTGAAATGCAAGGTTTGAAGTTTATTGTCTTTTGTTGATAGAAAATTTCCTAAATACTCCTTGACAATTATCATTTTCCTCCTTGAAAACTCCTGCAATACTTTTTTAATTCAACTTTCCCGGAGCAGCACGAACCCCGAGAACACTTAAATGACCTCAGAAGTAAAATAGTCGTGTAGAGGACAGTCAGCGATTGTTGACAAGTAGTAGGCCGGAACTTAGCCGCCCAGCGGGCCTCAACCCCTAGCGTTGCTAAGGAGAAACATTGGGAAAGTGTTAAAGCATATTTCACCCACAAACCCACAAACCTCGGAACGCTTTCAGTTGATTTCTTGAAATTTACTAGCAGCTGTAGGGATTTTGATAACGGGTAACAACTTGTCTTCAATGTCGTCAATCGTTTTCTGAGGAGTTTGAGGCAATGCTTTTGTAACAGGGCTGCCATAAACCCAGAACACATAAACCTTTGTTTGGAAAAAAGGAGGAAAGAAAGATAAGGTAAAAAGTTAAAAGTTTGATAACTGACGTGACTGATCTCAAAGGATTCCAATGTTTCGAGCAAAGGCCCCTCGTCAGGAAAGAAACGTGTTTTCCTAACGAAGGACCTTTGCTTGAAACGTTGGAACTCGTTGAGGTCAGTCACGAAAGTTATCAACCTTTTAACTTTTTACCGTATTTATCTCTGTCTACGCAGTATTCTATTCTTTCTCATTGATTGGAAAAAAAGATAGATTTTTAGTTCAATTAACTATATTGTAACAGCTTGTGAAGTAAAAATCTTTATTAAAAAATATTTGACAGTGTCTTATAATTTAAAAATGGACCTTCCATCCAGCCGAAGAAGGTTATAGCATTTTAGTCGAGACGACCATTTTTAAACTATAAGCTAGCAATCAAACATTTTATTAACGATTTCTAAAATAACACCTGGCTTCAGCTACAATATACTTTAACTTTGTGAGGTTTATGCGTGTGTTTAACTCAGCATCTCATCTGAGCTCTGGTTGACCGTTCGTTTTGCAGGGACATGTGTCCATGTTGAACTGTGGATGCTGGCATCCAAAAGATCGAGAAAAGTTCATGACTTGCGGTGATGATGGGTAAGCTAACCGAATTAATTCAGACTTTCAACTTTGAAAATACGTATGCTGAATGATAAGCAGTTTCTTCCGGTGTTTCTTTTTGTATTTCGAGTAGGATTTTCATCCATTTTCTCAACAATTTGGGCTAGCAACACAGGATTTACGATGTACTTGCCGATGCGCCTCAAACTGAGGAACAAGACCTGTTCAAAACAACCCACAACATTTGGCTTTCTGGTCACGTGTTCTACCCACTGATCTCACATCCGTCATCTTTATGGGCTGCGAATAGGTTTCCCGTGAATGTGTCCATTCTAAAATGAATGACTACATTGTATCTGAAATACAAACCACATTTTCATGTCTGTGAGATACAACTGAACCTTTCACACGGCAAGTTGTGTACGATGCAAATCTATCTTAGTGTTCACATGTATCTTGAAGATCTAAACAAATAATATTTCTTTCTTTTTGATATAGTACTTAATATTGTATTACTGTGATGGTTTTTGTACTATTTTCAGAACCGTGAGACTCTGGGACGTGAACACACCGAAGAAAAATATTAACGTTCTCAAGACCAAGAACATTCAAGGTTCGTTCAACCTAAATGCAGGGGTTGCACCAGGAATCTCCAGACGCAGGGGCTAATGTGGTCTGATGTGTATTGATTTCAGATTTTCGGGATAATATACTTAGGGAAAGTTTAGTACAAGTTACTTCAATGTTTTTAGTCTCTAGTTTGTGATCCTTTGGATTTATTTTTAAGGTAAAAAATCCATCCCTACTCACTGTGCCTACAGTAAAGATGCCAAATATATTGTTGCTGGCGTACAGGTACGGTAAACACCGACTTAAAAGCTACGTTTAAGAATAGATACATTTTCCGGAAAACTTGACTGAGGGTGTGTTTTATTGAAATTTTATTTTTACATTTAAAGGACGGTTCGATTCACGTTTGGGACACGAAGAAACCATTTGTAAGTACAATAGGATAATTACATTTTTGGGAGAAGGGAAGGGAAGAAAACTAAAGGATAGGGTTGGTCAGGTCAGGAAAGGAAACAGTAGAATAGGATAGCATAGCATAGGATTAGATAGGATAAGATACGTTGGGATAAGATGGGACCGGAAAAGATGGGCAAGGATAAGAAAGGGAAGTTAAAGGAGGAGAAGGGAAGGGACGGAGGGAAGGGATGGTAGTGGAAGGAGAGGGAAGGAAAAGAAAAGAAAGGAAAGGAAAAATAGGATTGGAAAAGGCAAGCAAATGAAGGGAAGAAATCGGAAAGGAAGAAAAGGGAAGGAATGGGAAGGAAGAGAAAGGGAAGGAAAGGAAGGAAGAGAAAGGGAAGGAAAGGAAGGAAGAGAAAGGGAAGGGAAGGAAAGGGAAGAGAGGGGAAAGAGACGTTAGAGGGAGGAAAGAGAAGAAGGAAAAGGAAGGCAGAAAACAAAGGAAAAGCTGGCTTGAAGGAAAAAGGGAGAAGGAAAGAGGGTGGAGGGTAGAGAGACGAAGAAAGTGTAAGTAGACGATTGAACGAGCGGGTAAAAGTAAGACGGATGGGTGAATGAACGGTCGGAAAAACGACCGAACAAACAAACAAACAAACAAAACGAACAAAAAGAGTTAAAACTTCTTCGTCGTGTTTCTACAGTTGAAGATATCTTAAGCTGTGAAGAGATGGTGAACTGTAAAGAAGTCGTATAGCACTGTGGGATCGTTTGTTTTAACCTCCGTACATCGCTCCTTTCATTTGAAGGTTCATCCCACGTTCCTCCTCAAGAATGCTCACGCGAATGGCAGCGCTATCTCGTGTTTGAAGTTCTCCTACGACAACAATATTTTCGTTTCTAGAGGAGGTTTGTATACTGAGTTAATATGTGATTTTTAAAACGAAACAGATTCCGAAAAATAACATCTTGTGAACTCAAGTTACCTCCCTGGCGTTGGGATCCTGATCAGGAATATGTGTCAGATTTTGAGTTTGAGTTGTGGCAATAGACGAACCAGGTAGAAAGCGTAATGTTGTTTGGAATATTAATGCCATAAAGATTTTAATAGACTTATAATAACGGAGACATTAATAAAACCGAAATTAATTTTACTGACATTTCGTCGCTAGTCTTGGAACATCTTCAGATTGACGAATATACTGTATATAGGTTTTTGAGTATATGCTAACTATTAACAATGACAGGAAATAATTAGGTGTAAGGAAGGATTAACGTATTAATGAAGTTTGACCATCAGATAATGGGTAGGTTGTGAGTTAATGAGAGGATAAGGTGAGAAGATGTAGCTAACATGAAAACATATTATGAGGATAACGTTTAAGGTACAGATGTAATTTTAGCGTCGAGCGATGGATTAAGTTTCTTTATTAGCAGACTTTCCATGAAGAGAAGTTCAAAGTGTGAAGAGGATGTGCTGAGAAGTGAAAAGCCATCAATTGAAATGGAATGGCCAGTTTGTTTGTGGTGTCCTAAAACACTAGAACTAGAAGTGTAAACTGCCTACGCAGCATCCCGTTTTTATAGCACTGTCTGAAGTTTGGGAGAGTGGTTCCTACCGATCTTCTCTTCCTCACTGCTGAAGCCGCTGGCCCAGTGCATCGTTTATTGTATCTTAACCCTTGCCCAGCAGGATGTCACTTGTTGACGAGGAAACTCGTCTGGCGTCCTTGAGGAAGTACATGAAGCGCTGCATCAATAAACATAGTGCGAACTGATTAGTGCTTTCCCAAAGTCATCAGACAATCCGTTCTGGCTTTTAATGGATATCGTACTTCACCGAATCACCGGTACTTAACAGTGTGCGCATTACGTTGCTAACTTTTGCCGAATAATGGTCGATAATATTGTTTATTATATGGCTTGAGCTCGCCATCCGGTCTGTACGCAAAATGACGCACGGTGATTGGCTGCCTAGCCGTGCAATAAGTTTTTCCTACAGACCGGCTAGTTACAATTGTAACTTGCAAATGGACGTGTAAACGGACCTTAAGCCGCTCACTTACAAACTAAAAAGTTCGTTAAAAGCGAAGAAGGAAGGAACCAAAAACTATATAAAAAATCCAGGTTTTTTTCTGTAAGGACCTTGCCCCTTCGTCGCTCGGTCTGTACGAAAACCTCAGGCAAATACTTTCCCTTACAGACCTCACACTCGGTTAATAAGAAGTCATTAACTAAAAAATTACTACAAGTATTCTTATCAAATATTTGTTTCTTGTCGAGTGTCGGGCGCCGACGCCCGACGCCGCCCACCCGTCGGCAGAACCCTGCAGGAGGGATACCTATGAAACCTATTGCAAAGGGTACCACAGGTAGCAGCAAGAAAGGTTGCATTCTTCAAAACTTACTGTTTTCTCTAGGTGATGACTCCATGAAATTGTGGGATCTCCGTAATTTCAAGAAACCAGTCAATGATGCTCTTAACTTGCCTAACGCGTTCTTGACGTAAGTGATGACTTTCTCAGAATCTCACACACCGCATAATCACTTCTAGGAACAGGGAACTGTAATTAATAAAATTCATCTCTTAGGCTTGTTAGTTATGAAAGGAAAAAGTTGAACATCGTAATATAGTGGAAAGTTTGGGACGATAGAATACATGCCTTCGGGGGGGGCGAGAAACAAGGATGTGGAGGCAAGAAACCTTGGATTTTTGTTATGCTATCCCTGATTTTTAAAGCTTTTTACCTTAGCTCTTTTTCCAGTCCGGTAAGAACAAATTTTTCGCAATAAGTTGGTGCCGGAAATTTCCCTGACCTAAATGGGAGTTGGGTCCAACAGCTTTACTTGCTTCTTAACATCTAAGTTTGAAAAAGTGGTGGATGGCTTCTTGTTTCTCACCCAAAACAACGTTGAACGATTTGGATTACCATGTCTTGGTTTTTTGACAGGACAAGTTGCTTCTTCAGTCCGGATGAGAAATTGGTTGGAACTGGAACGTCAGTTCGAAAAGGACAGGTAAGAAACGTTCTATAAGATGGCGTAATCATAATGTCATCAGTGGTTTTGTGAGGGTATAAATAGGTACCTCTTCGTCACAGCGATCGCCCATGATGAAGACAATAAACCGGAGTGTCGATACGTTGGGTGATGAACAGTAGCTTTCTAAGTTGCATTCATAAACTTTTAAGCCAGAGTATCTTCATATCATGTCTGCCACACCGGTTTTCTGGAAGTCTGCCTTTTGTCTTACCGTTAATATTGGGCCAGATATCGTTCTCTTAGCAAATTGCTTTCTAGTACTAAGTCACATTTCATTTTCGAAGCCCTTTAAAAATCAACATCAATCTTCTATTTAACTTAGGGTCATGGAAAACTAGTTTTCTTTGACAAGTCCACATTCAAGAAAGTCTTTGAATATTCCGTGACGGATTCAGTAAGTATTTTTAGTACAACTTCCATAACATTAGTGAAGTGGTTACTGCGCATGTTTCTCAGCAAGAACCACTGACCTATATATAACTGGACTGCTCGTTCCAGTTGCATTTGTATTGCATGAAATTTTTTCAACCTGATGGCTGATACCTTGTTAGGTCCTCCGACTGGTTCGCGAGACCGAAAGTGGTGACGGATATCACCGAAAAGCTTTTGTTGTCATGTGATTGGTTACTTCGTAATCGAAGATCTAGCCCAGTCTCGTACCTTAAGAGATGAATTTCATCAATTGACAAAACGTAGCAAATAAATGAGTATAATCTGTTCAAGGGAATTTAAGGCTTCCACACGCGATGGGTTGTTGCTTAGGTAATATAGTTGCAGAAATTGGTAGGATGCGTGCACAGGGGTGCATTGTGGGCCGTATTAATTGAAGGGGATCAGGCGTGGGTTTACCGTCACCAGGGGTGACTTACGTGTTCCGTAACCTAATCCTAATGCTAACGCTAATCCTAATGCGATCCTAAGTTTCCCTTGAATGGATGATATTCGTCTATTTGTCCGTATTTTGTCAATTGATTCAATTCATCCTTTCTGGGGTGAGACTGTGTTGAAAGACCAGTATATATGAACGTTTGTCAAGCTCTATCCTCAGAAAAACAATTTCTGAACCCCAGACAGGGCTCCAACCCTCAAACCTCTGATGACCGGTGAGATGCTATAACCATTGAGCTACCGATGTGTGGCTTCCGCTCAGGTCCCACTTATGTCGAACTTGCACCTTGGCTCGCGATCTGAGTCTTGGTAGCTCAATGGTCAGAGCGTCTCACCGGTCATCAGAAAGTTGCGGGTTCGATCCACTTTTGAGATCAGTGGTTCGATCCCCGTCTGGGGCTCAGAAATCATTTTCTGAGGATAAAGCTTAACGAAAGTTCATCTATTATTCAAGATATCTCCAAGCTCCCACATTTACCAAAATATATATCTCATAACGAACTTTTAGGGACACTTTTCGGGAGACATCCTCAGTCCAGCTTTATATAGGTCAATGGTTCGAATGGACTGAATAAAACTAATGGAAAACGGACTGTCGTTGTCACCCAATGATTTACAACTGTCTGTCTTCCTGCTCTCCTGGGAGTCTTCCTTCCCGGCAGGCTATTTCCTTGTCTGCCTCACTGTCTGTTTGTTTATACTTGTCTGTAATGTAAAGTATCCTAACTGGTCTTAACGGTCCCCATGTTTTTTTTTCAGAGTGTAGTCAATAGCTTGTGGCATCCAAAACTGAATCAAATTTTTGTTGGTTGTGGAAATGGCAAAGTGAAGGTCTTTTTCGATCCTGAAAAAAGTACAAGGTGATCTTGTTTTATGTTTTCGTTACTTTTTTCTATTTATCCGTCCGTCTGTCCGTCCATCCGTCCGTCCATCCTGTCTGTCTGTCTGTCTGTCCATCCATCCATCCATCCATCCATCCATCCATCCATCCATCCATCCATCCACCCATCCATTTATTTATTAATTTACTTATTTATTTATTTATTTATTTATTTTATATATTTATTTATTTATTTAATTTTTTCTGAAAATTTTCTTGAGTACACGAAAGGAAGAACAAGGGATGAAAACCCGTTGTGTTAAATTATGTTTCATACGTTATGATTTCTAAGAAACACATTTGATGTCACGTCATTTTGTATCTTATGGTTAACTAATTCAATAAATGTCCTCGTATTACAGGGGAGCCATCTTATGTGTAGGGAAAGCGAAAAAGAAGAATCAAATTAGAGAAATGCAACTTCCGCCAAGGATTATAACACGTGAGATATCTTAAAGCATTTTTGGCGAGACTTTGGTCGATGTTGGTTTCATGGAAACCATATGACATGTGTGTGTTTATATATGTAGTATGTTTTGTGATGTACTACTTGGTTTTGCTGTGATGAGGTGTGGTATGTTAGACAAATATATATAATAGAGAATATATGCTGTATATATCGTGTAAATATTATATACAAAATATGTATACAGAAAATATTAAAGGATATGGTTGGATTGTATGGCATAATATTGACTTATTTAAATGGAGTGATATGGATATAGAACGGGATACGGGATTTTACGGGTGATGTCGTAATTTCACGAACATTTTTCCTACGTTTTTCGCCACTTGAATAACCCAGTCATTCGTTTCCAGCTCACTCGCTGCCCATGTTCAGGCAACAGCAAGGTGGGGCTACGATGAAGAAAGTCAAGGATAAGGAACGAGCTGATCCTGTGAAGTCGAAAAAACCAGAAACACCGCTGGTCGGAGCAGGTGAGCTCAATGTAACAAATAAAATTTGGCAGGTAAATAGCTCCAAATGTCGATCTAACCTAACACCTGACCAGTGACACGCAGTAAACATCGTTATTATATGGCTGAGCTCATTTTACGGTCCGTACGCAAAATTACGCAAGCTGATTGGTTGTTTAACGGTCCGAGACTTTACGATATTTAACCGATCCAAAACGCTTTTTACTCTCGACATGTAAGTTTTGGCGGGAAAATCTTAGAACTGATTTAATGAAATTTAAGGAGAATCAAATGTCTAAAATGAAAAATTCCGAATAATAAACTGTGCCGGAGCACTAGTGTTGCTTTTGTTTTAATATAAATTATCAATGAGTACTTTAAGACTAGTTAAGACATTGAATGATAGATGAAGGCTTGTCACGCTCTATCCTTAGAAAAACAATTTCTGAGCCCCAGACGAGGGTCTAACCTGCAACCTTCTGATAACGGGTGAGACGCCCCATTAATATCTCTAAGCTTCCACATTTTCCAAAATATATATCTCATTATATCATTATTAAGACACACTGGCTTCCGTTTAGGTTGCACGTATGTCCAACCTTGGCTCATCTTGGTAGTTCAATGGTTACAGCGTCTCACCGGTCATCAGAAGGTTGCGGGTTCGATCCCCGTCTGGGGCTCAAAAATCGTCTTTCTGAGGATAGAGCTTGACGAATGTCCATCTATCATTCAATATATCTCGAAGGTCCCACATTTTCCAAAATATATATCTCAGTTAAGACATTGTCTATCGGAGAAGATCGTCTGGAATCTGTTCTGTGTTTTTATTCACTCTTTTACAAACCACCATGTACAACACAGTAAGGATGCGGAGCAATCGATATGAACCTCTGGGTTCAGTCTCTTAACCGTGCCGTTTGAATGTTGGTTGCCATAAAACAATAGATTTGCGCTCGGCGAAGGTCCTTCCAACATAAGTCGTAGCTTCATTGCCTTGCGAATCTAACTGACTTTCCTTGCTTGTAGGAAAGGGAGGCCGAGTGGCCTCAGGGATTAGTTTGTCCCAGTTTGTCTCAAAGAACTTGGCTGTGAAGAATCTGGACGAGTCGAACCCACGAGAGTCAATTCTCCGCCATGCTAAGGTAGGGTTGAAAATAACCAAAACAATTTATTATACCATAAGCGGTTGCATTTCTCGTGAAAAACCTCTTGTAAAGACTTCTGTTTGCCTAAATAAAATAGCGTAAAATTTCAAAGTGAGTTCTGAAAACTCACTGATTGTAATTATTCCTTATAAATCGATCTTTTCCACTAATTAGTGGTTGCCAATTACATGGATATATAGTAAATGCACGGTTTCTCTCAATTCGCTGACTCGAACTAAAATTCAAATTTAAATTTAATTTCGCACTTTGTCGATGTAATAAGTATATACATGAGAAGTAAGTTCACTGAAATAGTTTGAAAAGAGAAAAAACAAAATAAGTGCGAAGTAATCAAAGTATCATATGTTTTCGAGTTGACTACTAATTACGAGTGATTATATTGACGAGATAGTCATTTTTAACACATGTTTCAATGTTATGCACTGTTAAATAACCGATTGAAAGACTAAAAAATCCCGTCAACACCTAAAATGGATTATTCTAGAGTTCTATTCACTACTTCTGGATTTTAGTCATAATTTTCAATCGTAAACTATACAGTTCATGTGCATTCAAGTATGTGTGACAGTCCAAAGTCTAGAGTTATTCTATTAAAAAAAAACACCAGTTCAATGAAATGTTCAGAAAACCTGTTGAAACTGTGCCTTATTGAGAGTCTCACTCTCCTTTATTGAAGGAAGCTGCCGAGAATCCATTTTGGGTCAGCCCGGCGTATGCAAAGTAAGTGTCATTGCACGTAGGGTAATTTATTACTTCATTTCAGAACATAACTCCAATGCATGTGTTTTGAAATCGGTAATTTTTTTCTACAAAGAAATAAATTTGAATCCATCTGTTGCTAGTGGTGATGAGAACGACTATAAATTATCTCGAAACGGAAATATTCTTTGGAAAACTTTCACCAGTTCAGCAAGTTCTGCAACATTTTGCCGTCCATCATTGGCTGATTTGTGAATCACATTTTGTAGGACTCAACCACGAACAATTCTTGAGGAAGAAAGCGAAGAAGACGAAGAGGAACGTGATATCAACAAACTCAACTCCAAAAGGCTCAAAACCATGTAGACTTGCCTGTACAAGTGCTACGTTTACGTTGAAGGAAGATTGGGAAGCTCAGACGTTCATTTCGAGGAGTCTTCCATACAGCAACACAGTAATAACTCTGCACAGATGACTCTCTCTCGCTACACACTGCGCCATGCGACAATAATCAGGAAAAGCGATAGTATATGTTCCCGTGAAAGGACTGGATAATACATCCATCATAACAAGTCCGCTCGGACAAATAATGACGAGGCAGAAGGGATACGCAATGGATATTTGTCGTCATGAAAATTTTGTATAGTAGAGCTAGTTTGCATAGCAGAAAAACCGTGATGCTTCATGACAAATGGTTTAGAGTGAAAACGATGGGGAATGACGCCTGCAGTGCATCGTGGATAAAATTGAAAAATAAAGCGAGGAGATAGGGATCAAATAATCAGTCAGCCACAAGTATTAATGAACGGACGCCTTTTTGACGAAAATTGAACTGGTTGGAAATCACCGAGTTGTTTTGTCGAAAATTGAGCCATGGATTTGTTCCCGGACGGAAGCGAATGAGGTTACATCGGCCAAACCGATAGAAATCCGTCCACGTTGTTGACATGTAAATATGTGAACCACGAGGTGATGACATGTGAAAGCCATGTGTTAATGGGGATCGTCGCTCTGTTAAATTTCGTAAAACGATTTTTAGGATGCGCCAATCTCACACCACATTCTCCGTAAGGGTCCATTTTCACGATACAGCTGTCGTATTCGACTTTTTGTTTTGATGTATCCGCTTAAATAAAAGCTCCACAATTAACCTACACTGCCGAAGTCAACTCGAAGTCACTCGCACCTTCGTCACTCGCAACGAAGTCACTCGCACCTTCGGGATACCGGTCCGCCGCTATACCTGTTGAGCTATCGAGTCCACAGGGATTGGAGGCGAGTTTTTATCCAACTTAAATGTGCGAGATATTCTCGCGACAACTTAACGCTATCCATGAGGATGGATGTGCAGTGTTTCAATTCTATTTCAGAATCATCCTCTGGGTATTATCAAACGTAAACTTACCTAGAACTGAGAAGTTTTTGTTTCATAATACCCTGAGGATGATTCTGAAATAGTATCCGCTTAACTCATCAAAGTCTTCCGAACGTATTGCTACTTCAGTGACCGAATCGAAAGCAAGAATTGTGGCTTTGAGACAACATTACATACTCCATATGAACAGTTGTATACGATCATTACATCGTATAAATGGGCTCTAGAATACTTTAAGTAGCGAACTCATAAGTATATTAATTTCAATGGTTAGTCATGGAAGGCAATGGTGGTCCCAGGATTTGTGAGAAGGGAGGCCCAAAAAGTCTAAATAGGTTTTGAGATATGTTGGTACACCTGGCGGAATTTCATGTTGATTGCGGGGCAGGAAATTTCGTATATTGTCAAACCAAGTAATTTGTGGGCTTCAGTGCAGTTTAACGTTCGCAGCTGGATGCTGACCAGTATATTACTGGCTCAATAGTCAAGTAAAGTGAGATTTGGAGGGAAAATTTTTGGAGACAACCGAAGGAAAAATGGGCTTGTTAAAAATATTATGTTGACATGTATTTAGTTAGGGTTAGAGTTAGGATTAGGGTTAGTATTGGTTGTAGAATAGTACTGTAAAGTTCTTTATTTTTTGTGAATTGAGTGATATCTTCGTTGACTAAGTCCAATTCACGTTGGAATGTGGTCACGGCTGCATTTTAGCTACCTGCAGAAAGTTCATAATATTCGTTGTTGAGCCAACTGCAAAGGTCAGCGGCCACGTGCGTCCGCTAGACTGCACTTGTACCAATTTGTGTATTTTCAAACATTCATCAAAATATATGATTTTAAATTGTGAATTTTAAGACGTACTTCTGGCGCTATCGCTGCCAAACACTGCCGGACCGTGTGAAAGTCTAGAACAGTGCGTTAATGAGTTTACTTTCGCGACAGAATTGCCAGTTAAGAAGCAATGATAGTGTGAAGGATGACAAGAGTGTTAAGTTCACGGTTCGTCTCGTCATCTTCATCGGTGTCAGTGATCTAGTGTTAGTACCCTTTTTAGAAGCATCTTGCCCTGATGGACCAAACGTAAATAAGTTCAAAAAGAGGTTAAAGAAACACATGAACATTTATTGAACTTAAATTAGTAGTTTGTAAATATCATTATACCAATTAGTCTTCGATTATTAATTTTATCAATTTTATATATATATATATATATATTTAATTATAAGGGACTTGTATATACAGGGATAACCTCGAAGTCCACCTTTTCGAATATCACCTTGGTGTATTTGAATAAATTATTATTATTATTATTACAACTCGCACACCACCCAACTAAGGACAGTGGAAGGGGTCTAAGCCTGCTACGAGCTCCCAGCATCCCGCCAGGTAAGGCCGCAACAGACATTGCACATTTCAGGGAACTTGTGGGGAAAGGAAATTTTACCATTAAAATGGATTTTAGGAAACACCCACGGGGCCAGCCCTTACTCACCCAACTTATCCAGTCAGGAAGGAGCAAGGGATATACAGCCCTCTAAAGTCCCTGAAAGTACTCCCCGATGCGTATATCCAGTTTGACCTTAACAGTACCCTGTTGCACTTCCAACCAATTAAGGTCAGTTTAGGCATGCCACTGCAAGGGTTAAAACTGAATATTGTTTTATTCTTAGACTACTGCAGATCTGTTTCAGCACTCAAGGCTGGTTTATCCTCAACCAACTAAGGTCAGGGGCATCAGCCTGCTGTACAGATTTTCTTCTAGTCCTTGGGCTGACAGGGCAGGTTTGCCAACACCTGAAGGTAGTGTACTTGCAGCTGCCAGCCAATTAAGGCAAGCTGAGGCTTTCGGCTACCTGTCTACCCAGCTGGCAAGGTAGGGGCGCCACTCCCTAGGTCATCTCATCAAAGCCTGCCCCTTTTATGGAGGTCACTGGCTCCGAGTCAATGCCCTGCCTACCTATTTCTGGTTTTATCTCGGAGTTTCCTTCTCCTAGATAAGTTGCCATCCAAGGCTAAAGAGTCTTATCTACCCTTGGCTAAGGGGTTGCTGGCACTTGCCAAAGGTGCCACCCCGGACTCTGGTGGGCGGGAGCGTCCACATTCCCGTAGTAGGCTGAAGCTGTGCTTGTCCTACTCCAGTGCCCATATTATTATTTTAATTTAAAATACTCAGCTTAAATAGTCGCTGGTCACATGTTAGTACGCTGAGGGCAAGCTGTATCTCACAGCCTTAGGCCTCAAGCACATTTCGCAGAATCCTTGCAGATCCGAGTAGTGTTGCTTTCTGCAGGAGTTCGATCTTTGTTGGAACTCCAATCTTCCCGAGGTATTTGCCAAGGTTCTTGGTAACCATACCTAGTGAACCAACCACCACTGGAACCACACACGTTTTGATGTCCCATAGACGTGCAATCTCTCTTCTAAGGTCCTGGTACTTTTGGATCTTCTCTTTTTCTTTTGCTGCAATATTAGCATCTGCAGGCACAGCAATGTCGATTACTATGCACTCATTCTCTTTCCTGTTTACCAGTACAATGTCCGGTCTCCGGGCTTCAATTTCACGATCCGTCTGGATGGTAAAGTCCCACAGCATTTTTATGGTAGCATTTTCAATGACTGGTTCCAGCTTGTGTTCGTACCATTTCTCTTCGACGTCAAGTCCACGCTGTTTTGCGATTGCCCAGTGCACAATCCTGGCAACGTTGTCATGTCGATGTTTATATTGAATCTGTGCCATCTTACTACATTCACACAACAAGTGACCCACCGTCTCGTCTTTCACACCACACATTCTACATAAAGGAGATAGCTGCTGTTTGTCGATTTTTGCTTTGATCGCATTAGTTCTCAACGCTTGATCTTGGGCCGCTGTGATCAGACCCTCGGTTTCCTTTTTCAAGTCTCCTCTCATCATCCAGTCCCACGAAGCCCCATCTCTGATATCTTCAGTTTGACGTAAGATCTGACCATGCAATGTCTTAGCCTTCCAGTCCTCTTGTCTTTTTCTCCTCTTCCTTTCTTTGAAATGTTCGGCAGACTCATCTTCCTCCGAGTCTGAGAAACTCTCATTCCTCACCGCCCCAAGCAGTGCTTCCTCACTTTTCAGGACATAATTGGACAGGCCTATCTCTTCAGCACGTACGCAGTCCTCAACTCCAATCAGCCCCCGACCACCACATCGTCTTGGAAGGTACAAGCGGTCAACATTCGCTCGAGGGTGTAGCATTCCATAGATTGTCATCCGTTTCCTTGTCTTCCTGTCCATGTTCTCCAGCTCAGCTTTAGACCAGTTCACTATCCCGGCACCATAACGTTGCACTGGCACGGTCCATGTGTTCAAGGCTAGTATGGTGTTCCTTCCATTTAACTTAGATTTTAAAACCTTCTTCGTTTTAATCATAAGCATAAGATTTTAGTCCAAGCACAAGCCAAGAGCCGAACTTAAGACGAAACAAAGAAAAATTCTTGTCTTATCATTGCAAGTCCCTGAGGTGTCATGCTTTGTTTTCGTTTTGATCTTGTCCTTGTGCTTATGTCGCTCGTGTAAGCAAGGCTTACCTTGTTCAGCGTTTGTTTGTAGTCAATAGCCTGAGCTACATTGATTTCATATTTTGAGCTCCATTGATTTCGTAGTAGGCTGAAGCTGTGCTTGTCCTACTCCAGTGCCCATATTATTATTATTATTATTATTATTATTATTATTATTATTATTATTATTATTCGCAATTCAAAAGAATGTTTTGAAAACAAGGAAACAAATCTCGTCATAAATACAGCCTCTACCATACAGAGCGTCCAAACTAAAGTTCTCTGCTGAGTCGTCATCTGCATTATAATGAAAATTAATCTTCGAGAGCAATGGGATTTTTAATAACTGGAAAGGGGGTACCAGGCCCTTGGGCCGCTCCGCTGGGTCTGTCACTAGAAGATTATTATTGGACTGAATAAAATATGAAATCAATGTAGCTCAGGCTATTGGCTACAAACAAACGCTGAACAAGGTAAGCCTTGCTTACACGAGCGACATAAGCACAAGGACAAGATCAAAACGAAAACAAAGCATGACACCTCGGGGACTTGCAATGATAAGACAAGAATTTTTCTTTGTTTCGTCTTAAGTTCGGCTCTTGGCTTGTGCTTGGACTAAAATCTTATGCTTATGATTAAAACGATCTTTATGTAACAGGGTTGACATCATTCCATTGTTTTCCCTATTGTTTTGTCCTTATGCTTATGCTTATTATTCTCATGTGTAAACCAGGCCTAATATATTCTTCTGGAACATAAACATGACAATCCAAGCAGAATATTAATGAATGTTGCAGAAAATGTGTAAAGGTTGTTCTCTGCCAAAATACGAGAGAACAAGGTCCTGACTCCTCGAGCGGAAGTCTTTCATTTTGATCAAGGGCTTTAGCTCGAAACAACAATACGCTGTCTTCTCGTATTTTGGCGGAGTGATTAATCAATGCATGTTTTCATCACAACACCAAGGGAGGGATTCTCGGCCTTTGCTCGAAACGTCGAGGATAGAATATTTTTATCTGTTTCAGATTGTAGCAAACGAGAATCCCTCCCTTGGTGTTGTGTTGTTGCGCCGCTGCCTACGCTGGACCAGCCTTGTTGATGACTTTTTCATGTTTTCATCACTTAAAATTCGTCACCAGTTTGCAGTATCATATGTCAGCTCTACCAGGAAGTAACATCCTCCATCGTTTGCAAGTTCAACTTTCTTTGTCGGTCTTTCTCAGTGGCTTAACATTGTACTTGGAAACGTTTCGGCTATTGCGCGAAACACTGCAAGACCGAGATCTCGCGCAATGGCGCCGGTCGCTTTCTTTGGCTGGAGTTCGCCAGACCTGCCCGAAGAAATTGTTGTGGATTGTTTTCTTCCGACAGGTGTGCTTGTGCCACTTAAGACCAACGTGACGGCAAGCTTAAGCGAAATTAAGAAGAACCTGTTTAAAGAAGCCGAGGGATACCCGTTATTTGGTCGTCTCGGGAAGTCTTCGAAGTACTGTTTCCTTTGTATCAACGAGAAGGGGAAGAGAGAACAACTGCTTGATGAAAATCTCAAGCTTCGCGACGTCCGACCATTTCGTCCTGTGCTGAAGTTGCTGGAACGCCAAGGGCAGGATGCAGGTGATACAAAACTTGACGCGAAGATCAAGTTCCTCATGAGGCAGACACCGGCCGAGCTGGAAGGGAAAGAGAATGACGAAGTTATGAACTTCCGCCAGAAATATCTCAAGATTTCCTTGCTGGAATCCCAGTCAAGGCGAAAGCTGAGCTGGGAAGAACGAGCTATGTCCACATACCCCTCGGAATTATGTGAGGACCCGGTCCCCGAGTATGTCTCAAATAAACTCCGAAATGGCCACTACGAACTGAATGTCTACCTTCCACCAGGCGATGATGTCGAGTGGCTGAACATTCCTTTGGGTATCTACCCTGCAGACGTGATCTACGTCTTTAGGAGTCGATCGCAACAACGCAAAGAGATCATCGGGAATATCAAGGACTACGTATTGAAGATTGTCGGAAAGGATGAATACTTCTTCGGAGATTACGTGATGGAAAACTTTAAGGTTAGTAATTAACTATAGCATGGTTTTGTATGTTCTTATGTCGAGCAACAATTTTACGGCTGGTTCAAACGTCAACGTATTGGTAGCTAAACGTCCCATACGTGTCTGAATTTGTGTTTGTTTTACTGATAAAATCGACGATAGAGCGCTGAGGATAAAATATTGGACGTTGTGGATCGTATTGGTAACTGCGGAACGATTCCGGTCGCGTTATTTAACAGAATTCAGACTGATAAAAAAGCCGTGTTTTCAGGACAACCTTTATGAAGATTACCTTGGGCTAACCTGAGCACAAGCCGTTGAACAACACGCGGTGTCATATTACATTCGCTTTAGCATTGCTAACAGCAGTAATCCCATTCTTGCCTGAAATGGGATTACTGACTATTGCATACTAACAAATGTTAGACGATTACGTTCGGCAGAGAGAGAGTGCTGGTCAGCCATCTCGATTAGAGAACACGTTAAAGAGCCAAAAAATTTACAAAAAGAAAGCTTTTCCTTCCTTCTTTCAATTGTATGCAATTCTTCTTAGTTCGATTTTTCGGAGTTTCTGATTAATCATACACACAGGTTGGTACACGTTCCAAGTTTGTCTACTGGACCAGAGTGTGTCAGTTCGAGTTCTCGGATTTCCGCTTTCTTAAGGATGCCAATGTCTAGGACTGCTGATATGTGATTGCGAAACTGCTATGCAAAAGCGCTCGCAACACCAGTTTCTCAAATCCATAATACCGCACGAAGCCCATATGCCACTGGGCAATTTCTTGCGCGCAAAACAAATCGGCAGTGTGATAGTGTAGCTTTCTACTCGATAAGGTCTAGCCAATTTCAACATTTACGGAGCTTGATTGAAAGATGTGGTGTTTAACAGCACCCCGTTGTGAAGCTTTCGGTGTTCAGAGTAGCAGTTTCACGAAGAGCGTGACAGCTGCCTTCCTCTTCTTGGAAAACAGCATCTGTTTATCTCCCAACTAGTGCGCAGGTTATTAAAAATGTAATTCTCTAAAGCATCTACGTTTACTTCACTTAAGTTAAACTCGGTCCAATTACGTTCGGAGTCTTAAGCCTGGTTCACACCAGCGACATAAGCATAAGGACAAGATCAATACGAAAATAGAGCATGACATCTCCTCTGGGACTTGCAAAGATAAAACAATAAGAATTTTTCTTTCTTTCGTCTTTTGTTCGGCTCATGGCTTATGCTTGGACTATGATCTTATGCTTATGCTTATGGCGATCTTTATGTCGCAGGTTTAACTTCATTCCTTTGTTTTGCCTGTTGTTTTGTCCGTATGCTTATGCTCACGTGTGAACCTGGCCTAAAACCACGTGAGATCTAACGCATTGTATATGGGCCTAACAGCCCGCCATTTACACATGAGAGTCTTAGACCACTTGGGGATTTCTCCTTTGACGGGAAAGAAGCGGACTAATCCTTCTTCTTCAAACATACTTTCTCATCCCTCTGAAACTGGTAATTCCTCTTCTTTAAACGACTTTCGTATTCTTTCTTCATGTTCCTCTAGTTCCGAATATCTTGTCAAGGAAAACCTACATATTCGCAAGCTTAACCTTTCATTAAACACAAATCTTAGTTCTATTCTTCCATCCTTGTTCTAACTGACATACTTCTATTTCATCTTATTCATTTTATTGATCTCTTTATTTTCGTAATGTGTCTTAGCTCCTCCCTTCTTTACCTTGTTTGTCACTTTTTATTTTAGTCTGATTGTCATATAACCCTAGTTAGTCCGCTGAATAATTGATGTAATCCTACCTATTGTCTCACTCTGATGATGTTGGGTGCTGCAACCAAACGTTAGTCTCTGCTCCTTAGTAACTTATTCTTGAAAATTACGAATTTTTCATTCCTTTATACCGTGCAATATACTGGGCGCTATTCTCTATACTTCGCTCAAGAGTTTTTTTTTGTTTTGTCTTTTGTTTGGTTCTTGGCTTACGTTGGACTATCATCATATTCTTTTGAACTTCATTCCCTTGTTTTGCCTTTTGTTTTGTCCTTTTGCTTATGCTTATGTTCAGGTGTGGACCATGCTTTAGTCGGTAGGCAGTACGTTCTTTCGCAACACAACATGTGTTCATTGAATATTTATTACGAAGCATATCACACTCTTTCGATTTTGTCAGCTGCAGTGTCTGCATAACTTTGCCTTTCGTAAATATTAAGCTCAAACTCATCAACGATTCATGATCAAAACACAAAGGAAATCAGTACCGAGACGTAGTTTGATATCTGATCTTAATTAGCATAAAATTTCGACAATTTTAAACCCGATTTTCCCTCTAAATAAGGATTCGTTTGAGATGCAATATCACACCCTCGAAAGTCGTGTTTCATCAGATATCCAAACACCTCGAAGTTGTTTAAAAAACTCGGCTGTCACCTCGTTTTTCAACTCACTTCTCCGTGTTTGGATATCTGATGAAACACTCCTTATCGTGTATGATATATTACCTAAAAAAATCATTAATTATTTACGAAAAAAACGGAAAAGAAATTGGCTCCTAATTAGTATGCTCTAAATCGGATACAGAATACTAATTAGAATTATGAACTTTTCCCTTCAATTTTCCACGTTAAAATTTCCCGAAACTTCGAAATAGCCGGTAAACATGGCCATTCAATTGTATTCGTATTTTCGGCTCGCCTTGTAAATTCCATACAGTTTGGCCTCTCATATTGTATCTATTACTTATAAAATTCGTTAAGAATTCATGAGGAAAATACAAAAGAAAATCATAACCGTGTCGGATCTATATATGCGATAAAGACACATGTGACTTTATATGTGAACGAGAAGTTAATTTTTTCGGCTTAGAAAACATAAACTTCCAAACTTTCTTCGCAAATTAGCGTATTACGAGGTTAATTTTATAAGAAATTTTAAAAAATCGCAGTTCGTGTCTTATCGGATCTAAAAACAGTCGGCTATCACCTCGTGTCTTAAGTCCCGACAAAGTACTCATGCTCGCTTTTTAAGTAATAGATACTATATGAGCGGCCGATCTGTATGGGACTTACAAGGCGAGCTGTAGTAGTAAATCCTATACAGATCGGACGCGAATATTGTATCTTTCTTAAAATACGAATACATTTAAATGGCCATGTTTACCGGTTATTTTGAAGTTTCACTTAATTTTAACCAAGATAATCAAAGGGAAAAGTTTATAATTCAAATTAGTATACTGTTTTCGATTTACAGCATCCTAATAAGTCGCCAAAATCTCTAGTGTTTTGGTGAATTATTAATGAGTTTTTAAATATTTAAATTTATTAATTAAAATTATATTTAGAGAAGAAAATTTTCTACTTTTACTTGATAACCGATCTGACGCAACCCATTCCTCGATTAACTGTATACACGTGAAATGATATCTCAGATCTGATAAGTTGCGTTTGATACATCGGCAAAAAATCAGACCATGTGACATGTGTACCAGGCGTCGGTCAAACCCCGAGTACCTACCCTGCCCATTTGATGAATTGTGAGTTGTTCTCACAGCGAGAAGGCAACTGTGGTTTTTGCTGGGGACATTTGGCCGGAAACACACGTCGAGAGCCTGCTCGTCCAAATTATGCCGACCAGTGCAGCGTTTATTATCTTACGATGTATCATCAACCAAACTACGTTTCTCAGCTATGAGTTGAACAGAATTATATGTCTGATGAATCTGGTGAAAGTATACATTATAAAGGAGCTATCATGTTTGAATTTGCGGGAAAGGCAATGAGCTTCGGCTATCACTTGCCTCCATGATTAAAACGTTTCAGCAGAGAGTAGTGTAGCTTCGTATTCCAATGACGCCGGATTCTGTACTCGTAATTCAGTTTCTGAAAACCTGAATCTGGTACGTTTCATACACATATCGCCTAGCTGGGCTTAAGTCATGTATTCTAAGACAACTTGATGACAGGCCTCATGTAATACACCAAGATGTTAGCTGGAATGTCAAAAAACGGGAAGAAATTCACAGAAAATGACACAACATCGTTTGTCACTTGCTTGCTAACCTTAAGAAGATATCAGTGGTTCTCAAATGCATTAAAACGAGTACATGTTGGGTAATAAAAACCCCAACCAGAGGACAATTTGAAAAAGTAAAGGATAAAACACAGACCGAAAAATGACATCTTGAGACTTGATATTCAAGTTAAAACATGAAACAGACAAGCTGGAAACGGTAATATTTCGGCTCTATTTCAGAGTCATCATCACACCAAATAATTTACAAAAGCTCGCTACGTGGAATCTGTACAGTTACATTAATAACCGATAACATCATCCTTTTAATTATACAGATACAACGTAGCGAGCTTTTGTAAATGATTTGGTCTGATGGTGACTCTGAAATAGAGCCGAAATATTTCCGTTTCCAACTTGTCTGTTTCTTGTTTTAAATTGAATATCAAGTCTCAAGATGACATTTTTCGGTCTGTGTTTTATCCTTTACTGGGTGATCACGTCCCATTAAGGCCCGAGAAGCACGACGCTGTATCAGTGGATCAAGGTTTGTTGCCAATAAACGTTCCCGAAAATGATCAAAAAATAAGTCGTAAAGGACAGAAAAGGAAACAAGGAAGATGTTCCGCAGTCTATGTCTATATCAGTTTTCTAGAAGACGGCTCAAATTATGCATGGACATCTCACCGGGTTTCGGGTAACCTGAACGTCTTTGAAGTGCTTGCTTTTACTCAAGAATAGCGTAAAACGAGTCGTAGTGCATTGCAGACGAGAAAAACTGGTAAACGGGACAGGTATAGTAGCCATGGCAACGTAACCATCGTGAGTCGTGACGTCATCAAGTCTGACATGTTCACATGAGAGCACTTTATTGAGGCTCGCAGGTCAAAGTGAATGTCATTCACTCTCCCTGCAAACGGAGGTTCTGACAACGTATGGATGACAGTTACACTACTTCAGTACGCAACTAAGAGGTTGTGAATGATTGACATAAAAAATAATGGCACTTCTAAGAAATTATGAGTTAAGATCACATTTTACAACCATGGTGAGATCTTGATCGAACCCTGGCACAAGGACCCAGTTCTGCTGATGTAATCACCCAGTAACTTTCTGAATATGTTCCAGTTCCAAAAGCAAGTGAGTGATCGTTGATGTATCCACAATCTTCAGCCTATCTCTGATCTGTTGCTGACTGCTTCCACACATTGACTGGCTTAGCAACCAGTCCTGGTTTTCTTCGTCAAGTTGTAGCTAAATTCGAGAGACACCATCGCCTCTTAAAGTCAGGAACTGGAAGGTATGAAATTTCCATTTCGAAGGTATGAAATTTCCATTTCCAAGGAGATGTCATCTTTGCACAGATTAAACTTCACATTTTCATTCTTATCACCACAAGATGCTATTCTGTATTTGTTTTGACTCGGTTCACTTCGAATTGCCTTCAAGTGAGAGAACTTAAGACGTAACAATGACCACGGCATGAGCAGTGGAAGCCCGTAGGAATCAAACACTGATCTCCAGAGAAGACGGGATCGAGCATCCTACTGGTTGAAAGACCCAGAAAATGAAGCTAGCGAAATTTGATCCGCGCCATTATAAAAGGACCAAAGTCGTAAATCGTTTTGCCCAGCGGTTTCAAAAATATTTCCTGATCTTCTGTATGGCAAAATGGAACGACTTCGTAGGTCCAAAGACAGCTTTATCAACAGAAACTCTATACGGACCATACAGAAGTCGCACAGTTGATCTCACTCCTCTCGTCTACGATCCTCTACATGGCAAAATGGAACGACTTTGTAGGTCCAAAGACTGCTTTATCAACAGAAACCCTGTACGGACTATGCAGAAGTCGCACAGTCGGTCCCTTAGCAATGGCCGTCGCAATCCACTTCTGGCTTCATTTTCTGAACATGGGATGCTCGATCCAGTCTTCTCTAGAGATCAGTGGAATCAAAGCGCCCCAAAATCCAGCTACGATGTTTACCAGAAATACAACTCAAAACATCCTGGAATGCTTCAAAATCACTTTCAGAGTGACTAAGATTACAAAAATTTTGTGGCAGGCTTACCTAGAGGAATAAATATTCCGTAGCCGCGCTGAGCACTTGCTGTAGCCACTCCGGGCCAACTACGGCCTGGTTCTCATATCATCGCAAAGATCGCTCGATAGTCGGCGGTTATACGAGAACCAGGCTTGAAAATAAACTCCTAACCCTACTTCTTCACTCAAGTTCCACGATCACCACTGTAACTGTAACTGATATGCTCTAATTATCGTACGATAATCATACGACTGAAAAACGTTGTATAGTGCGACTATCGCACGATCTTTGCGATTAGATGAGAACCAAGCCATGTTCACACGTTCGGGATAATCATAACCATACCGACACACGCAAGTGTAGTTAACATTTTACGGTCAATTGAAGTCATTGAACAACCCAAGTATATTGGGTATTATTCACCATGAAGAACTTTATACGCTTGCGTGTGTCGTTATGAGTTTTGATTATAGGTAGTTTCCACATAGTCTCACCCAGAAAAGATGAATAGCATCAGTTGACAAGTTGTGCTTAAACTGTGACAGTAAATCTACGTCTCACCCCGTTTTAAAAAAAGTTTTAAAAATATGCAGCATACAACCTATCGCATGTGGGAGCCTTCGTTTCCCTTAAATAGATGATATTCACCTTTTTACTTCGTTTCATCAATTGATAATATTCATCTTTCCAAGATGTGAGACAGGGCTAGAAGTTTATGAAAGCTGCTATGCCTACTGTAATGAACGAAGTAACTAATGTTTATCATTCGAAGGGAAGTCACACGTCAGTGACATATTCCATTCCACATTTTCGTTTTCCGCCGCTTAAACGTTTTGAGTTATTTGCGGTTAGTAAGTTAACGAATTTCGATGAAAAATATACCAAACCATTTGCACGCCCTAAATGCTGACGTTGTCAAGAAGACGTGGAAATTCTCTCACGTTGTGTTTCCAACAAGAGGGACCTTAAGGAAGCTAGGACGGTGACGGCGGCGATGAGGCAATCTGAATTTTATCACAACAAAGGAAGTCAAGCCTGCGACATAAGGATCGTCGTAACCATAAGCATAAGATCATAGTCCAAGCATAGGCCAAGAGCCGAACAAAAGACAAAACAAAGAAATATTCTTGTTGTTTTATCTTCGCAAATCCCTGAGGAAATATCTTGCTTTGTTTTCGTGTTGATCTTGTCCTTATCCTCATGTCGCGTGTGTGAATCAGGCTTAAACCAGGCTTAAAAGAAATCACGGATCAATGACGTCGTAATTGATGCTTGGCATTTGTACTTTGACCTCCAGAGTACTTCATAGTTTCCAAAAGGACTCAATTGAATGCGTTGTAGTCAAACTCAACCAACTACTTTTACCCGCTTCAAGAGCTACCGTCGTCCTGAATACGTTTAAACCTCCTGAGTGACGTTGTATTCCGAAGAAATACGGCGTTGAGATTACTCCTGGGATAAAAACTTATCTATTCTCTTTGTTTTGGATGAAGTATTCTATCGAAAGAAGGACGTCGTCTTTGACGTTCCACTCGTGTTTGCTAAAGGTCCTTAAAGACGAAGTGGAGAGTACACTATAGACCAAAAATTAGGTGTTCTTTTTGGTTAAAAAGATTTTCTTTTGTTAGGATTCGTCCTCCTTGACTTTAGCCGTCGTTGCGTAAAGTCCCTTATATCGAACGTGTGCAACAGTCTTTATATTACTTTCGTAATATAGTACATGTTCTTCAGCAACAGTCGGCCCTCAACAGTGCAAGAACCCTGGCTCCCCCTGAATTTCATTCTGAATCCGGCCTGTTCTTTTCATGAAACCGAAAGACAAACAATACTCCTTCTGTACAAACTGATCAGAAGTGTTAAATACCGTTTCTTTGCAAAACAAAGGAAAGACAAGTGAGCAGTGAGTGGGCTATGACTTTGTCCGAACGTCCACTCCGTTACGTAACGCGACCCACCTACTGCAAACAATGCCAAAAGGTACAACGGGGTTTCCGTTGTTATGCCACCAGCATCATTACGTGCCAATCCCTTCGACGTCTTGTTCGTTCTGTTCGTTCAACCATTTTGCTTTCCGAATTGTTTCTTCGTTCTACCCACTGTTTCTGTCCTTCGCAAAGGCTTACGTTCAGTTCAACCGTCGAACTTTTCGGGTGCCGAATCAAATGCAAATCAGTTTGAATAAAGAATCTTGCTTATCGACATTAGATTCGGCACATGAAATGTCAGCCCAGTCTCACACCTTTAAAAGATGAATATCGTTAATTGACAATGTGTGGCAAAAAAATGAAAATCATCAACCTGAGGGAAATGAAACCTCCCTGAAGCGAGAACTTGCTGCTTTTAATATAATTTTTAAAACTGGTCGAAACATTGGTCTACCGTCACCGGGGGTGATTTAACCCTAATTGTAACCATAATCCTATACTAAGACTCCCCAAGATATCATCTGACGTTCACCTATTTAAGTACATTTTGTCAGTTGATGCTATTCATCTTGTCGCGGGAGAGACTGCTGGAAATGTTCGACGTTTGAACTGGGCTGATGCTGTTATGCGTGCAAATAACGCGAGACTCAACTTCTGTTGTCTGTACTTTATTCAAACTCTTTGCTCTATCCACGCATTCTTGAGGACTCATAATCATCTCCCAGGGGGTGATGCTCCATCAAGTACTCAATCATCTCCCAGGGGGTGATGCTCCATCAAGTACTAGGTCTTAGTCTTCACGTGGCACTTTTCTCTGATTCATCGCCCGACACCTCACAAATCTTTGATTATCCTCCATGCAGTGAAATTGCAAAACTGGGTGAATTTTTCAGCCCTTTTAGGAGACTATTCAAGGAGTATTTGATAATATAATTTTGACCAAAGAAAGGGAGGGGTTGGGTAACTGTGGCATGAGGAAGAGAACTTATATCAGTTGCTGAACGGTTGAATTCTTTGTTCTTTGTTCTCGGGGAAGTTGATAAATAATTTATCGAACTCATTAAATTATTTACTTTCTGACAACATTTTCCTCATTTCTACATGTTTATCGGGCAATTGCTAGACTTCTTGTTAAACTTCGCCTATGACGGTACTATTTTCCTTGACCTCGATGGTAAAGCAATATCTCATTCTTGGGGCTTCGCCATCAGGCTGAAGCATCGCTTTGACAACACTTAGTCACGGTACGTAAACTTTATTATCAAAGCGACTCAGGCTGCCGTTAATTGTTTAATTTCAACATAAGATGGCTCCGGTGGACTTCATCCAGTGGAATTCTTCAGACTTGCCGGTGAGAATACTGGTCAACTGCTTCTTGCCAACTGGCGTCCTAGTTCCATTGCAGTCCACTGTAAATACCAGCCTTGCCGAAATAAAAGCTAAGTTGTTCTTCGAAGCGAGAGATTATCCTCTCTACAAACGTCTCCAGTCTCCTTTGAATTACTGCTTCGTATGCATCAACCAGAAAGGCAAACGCGAAGAACTAGAAGATGAAAGACTCTGCCTTCGTGATGTCAGGCCCTTTCGTCCATTTCTGAAGCTGGTCGAGCGACAGGGAAATCCTGATAAGGAAATTATCGACTCTAAGAGTAAGTTCTTGTTAGGTAAAACCCCTAAGGAGTTTGATGATACGAACGATGTCCAGATTGCCACGTTCCGTCCAAAATACCAAAGTATCGCTTATAAAGTGTGTAGTGAAAGGCGTCAGATGGAATGGGATGGTCGGTCTATGTGCTCCTTTCCACCAGATTTGTATGACGACGAAAACCCGCCAAAACGTATCCTAGACAAGCTGGTTGATGGACAGTTTTTCCTTACACTTTATATTCCTCCGGCTTTCGGAGTCCATGGGTTTAACATACCCGGCAAATGTTCCCCGACTGACATCCTCGTCAAAGCTTTACAAAAGAAGGCCTCGCTTTTCAAACAAGCCGTCGAAGAACACAGGAACTACACATTGAAAGTTAAAGGCAAGCAAGCCTATTTACTTGGAAACTATCCTCTTCTACAGTACAAGGTAGTCTTTTTAATACATGGTTATTTGTTTGTGCTCGTATACGTAAAGAGAGGACGAATTTCACCTCAAATTAAAATCCCTTTTTACGTGGAGACCTTATTCTGTTACGTAAAATACGGAATCAGTCAAATTGTATGAGTGTTATTTTGTATGTTATTTAAATGTCGCTTTGTGTGACTGTCGCTTTTCCTGACTGACGACAAGCACTTTGCTATTTTACCCTGGCTAAAGCCAAACGATTTTACCCGTCAGAGAAACCTCTAGTTGCGAAAGTGTTGAAAGCTATCTCCTTGACTCTTTGGCAACAACAACCGCAATAAAGCAAATATGAATATTAATGAAAGAAATTTCCAAGGATGGTCTGGATAGCTGTCTGCTGTATCAGCATCAGCAACTTTATTACACCTGAACATAACTTAAACGGAAAAAAGTGCAAACTACAACTGACAGCACAACTGTATTGTATAATCGCTCTTGATAACGAACATGAACCCAGCAAATGCCAAACTTGAAAGAATCCAAGCGTGAGATGGCATGCAATTGCAATCCCAATACAAAGGCCCGTTAAATATTTCAAACATGGAACTTGCCATGTGCCGAACCTGGGTATTAAGGTATTAAACACGTGATAAGTTCGACGTTTGAAACGATTTAATTCGATAATTTTAATTACCGTCGGCTCAATTAGTTCGACGACCGCAGTCGAACTAAGTCCGTAAGATCGTCGCACTTCGACGTGGTTTCAGAACCTAATGCATATAATTGAGAAAACTGGAGTGAAAACTTGGAAGTCAATACATGAAAACACACAGAAGAATCAACTTCCTCACATGTTTTGCGGTCTTTTCAAGTAAAATAATTGACATGGACGGCAACATGTCTTGGCGGTTGCCTCGTGTTTTAAATCCGATAAAGCACTTCTGCTCGTTTTTTAAACTATTATTGAAAAGTTGAAGCATCTTTTTTCTACCTGTCATCTATAGGTTACAGGCGATACATAATTACACGACCCTTGGCTTACTTCGTGAGTCCTAACAGCTCAGCGGTGGACAATATGTCATCTATAGGTTACAGGCGATACATAATTACACGACCCTTGGCTTACTTCGTGAGTCCTAACAGCTCAGCGGTGGACAATATGGTGGCAATATCACTTTGAATAATATTTAACAATTATTCAACAATATTCACTGAACCTGAGGCAAATAATTGTTTTAGTATAATTACAATGGTGATTATTCGAAATTGAATAGTGAACTAGCACTTTAAAATCTCCTCGGTAACATTTACAAAGGTAGCCGCCATCTTGCTTCCGAGCGTTCACTGTTATATTCATCTGTAGGTGAACATCGAGATTTTCGACGTAATTTTCTGGCTAATCACCACGCGGGATTTTCAATAATCACCTGCGTAATTATACTAACTAGGGATATCTATTCTAATATAAACCCACAAACCCCAAGCTAGCCAAAAGTTCACACTTAAATGAGTAAAACTGCTGGGCGTGATAACAAGTAAAATTATGAAAGTGAATTTCGATGGTTTTTAACCCTTTCATTACCATAGATCACTCCTTGATCGCCCGGCATTTCAACAGCGCTAACCATTCTATTTCGGATATTAAAATTTGTGCCCTCTCATCCATCTCCGGTGGTAATGATAGCCGGAAGAGACAGGAAAGGCGTTTCATTTTCAAACTTGGAACAACTCATCCCCATGGCTCTACGAACGTTTTTCTTTCATTTAACCACCTTATGAGTTTTTGTTTTTGTCTAGCATGGGCCGATAGAAACATTAGCTTATACACTGTTTTCCCTTGGTTTTGTTTTCATTTTTATCATATGCAATTTTCTATTCCCCTGGGTTCTCTGACGGCTTCTGCCTGTGCCGGTTTACTGATCGCTGTTAAAAATAGCAAGTGACTTCCTTGTCGTTGCTAAGTCGTTGATGTTTGTTTTTATTTCTCACATTTCATTGGTTTATTTTTGTCACATGACTCCTTTTAGTATAAAACCTAGTCCAGTTGCCTTTCTTCTTTTAGAACTCGGTTCACTCTCTGACGAAGGACCATAGCTCGAAATGTTAGAAATCTTCATCATAAATTCGGCAGTCTACCAACCTTTTAATATTTTTGTGCTGTTTTACCTACACAGTAGTAGTTTACTGCGTACGCAGTATCCCATTTTTATATCATTGTCTAAAATAGTAGAGTATATCTTTGGTATGGAAAGGGTTAATGGGTCAATTCTATTGTTGTACAAGACAGTTATTTCTGTTGTCGTTTTAGTATATCCGTGACTGTATTGGGAAAGATATCCGACCAGAACTATGTGTTGTTGCTAAGAGTAGTCTGACAGTTGAGGATTATGCACCAATGGCAACGGACACTGTCACTCCTCCGCCACTACCACCTAAAACGTGCCTCACAGTTTGGGATATCAACGCTAAATTCAAGTTCAAGATCACCTCGGCTACGAACATTTCTATCGAAACTGGAACTGAGGTAAACTATCAATCTGTCTGCACAACATGGTCTCCGCTCTGAATTTATGATAATTGTTGAATCGTATTTTCCCTATCAATTCACGATTATTATCAATTCATTTTTTTCCTGGAATTAATGATTATGATGAATTTGAGAATCCCACGCTAGATAGTTTCCTGTTTCGAATCCCGTATTTTGGGGCGTCAGGTTTACGTTCACTGGCACCGGGGGTGACAGGTTAGCATTTGTGGGTTAGGGTTAGAATCAGAGATAGGGTTATGGTTTGGATTAGGGATTGGATTATAGTTTGGAATAGGGTTTGGAATAGGGTTATGATTAAGGTCAGTTACTTGTTAAATTCATGATTATCCTGAACCTAATGGTCAGTTTAGATTTAAAGATTATCATAAATCTCGGCTGGAGAATGGACTGGTTTGTAGTAGCGTGGTACTGTCAGGTGGGAAACAAGGCCAGAATTATGATTCACCAAACGTCATTGCAAGGTCAGGGTTACCTGTGCGCAATGTGCAATTTGCCCGTGGTTAAGTTAGCATACTATATTGCGTAAATGCATAATGCGTACACTCGACACTCCAGGTAAGTTTGAAAAAAGGGTATAATTAAATCGCGAATAAATCAACCAAACTACACGAGCTCCTTTTCTGACTCTCGACTGCCAAGGTTCAACAGACAACCATGGGTTATCGATAGTTTTTTGACAATTTCTTGTCAAACCTGTCATTGTTCATTGTTTCCTTAACGAATGGAGCATTTGTTAAAGCTGTATCAGATACGAGGATCCGATTACAATGTCATCCTTACTATTATCCACACACACATGTCATATTGAGATATATATTTTGGAAATATGGGAGCTTGGAGATGTATTGAATGATAGATGAACGTGCGTCAAGCTCTATCTCCAGAAAAACGATTTCTTAGCCCCAGACGGGGATCAAACCCGCAACCTTTTGACGACCGGTGAGACGCTCTAACCATTGAGCTACCAAGATTGAGATGGTGAGCGAAGGTGTAAGTTCGACATATGTGTGACCTGAGCGGAAGCCACTCTTATTAATATTATTAACATATTAACATATTATCATCTATCTTTCAACATCTCATATTATCTTACATTTATAAGGAAAACTGCAAATCACTTTGGAGATTTGAGAAATCTCTTGACAGAAACAGGGCCATATATGATGAAACCCTTCATTGTGAAAAAACTTCATCAGTGAGCCCACGGTAAAGGTCGGTGATATACTGGTGTCTCCTAAACTGCACTTGTACCAAGTACTTGACCGGTCAAAACAATCATTGAAAATAAAAAGAACATACTTCAGTCAAGATTCTAATGTCGCCACTGATAAGGTCACTGATAAGGCGGGACTCGTCTGTTATATCCTGACCAATCCCTAATGATTTTGCTCAACAGTGAGAAGTCTGAGGTTGATTAACAAATGGAAAATTTCATGAATTTCTCTGTGCTGTGACAGGAACATGAATGTCGTCATTTCAACCGGAAAATGCCTAGTAAGAGCACGAGGCGTAGCCAAAGTATTTTCTGGTAATTTTCTTGTTGAATGAGTTAAGATTTTATTCGTCGTTTAAAACAAGAATTAGAATATATCAGACAAATACTTAAAAGAATAAAAGAGTAAAACGTATTTTAGAAATTAATTTCATCGAGATAAAAAGGACATCTAGTGCCCCTCAGACATAACAAAGATGATCTTAAAAGACAAAATGAAATTTTTTGTTCTTAAATAGAACATAATTGTTGAATATGGTTTATCATATTTTACAGCAAGTTGTTTGGCAAGAATTTTATGAAATATCGTACACTCTTTTCCCATTGCTCCATTTGTGCCAAAAACTAGAGGTGTAAATACTCTGCTCTATTTCGATAATTCTTCTATTATACGCCCTCTTCTTCTCATTCTCGTGACGAAGCAAGATCTTCTCAGTGGCTTGGGATTTATTCGACACAGCATTCCAGTTAGCTATTCTAATATCGAAAAATGCACATTGGCCTTGCCTGTAGAAACCCCTTGCTTTAACATCCAGACGTGCTTCATCTGTACTGGCCGACCTCAAATCAAACTCATTTTCTTGTTGAATTGACGTCATTCTTGTTCTTATCACAGTATAAAGACACGAAAGCTATTTTCTGTTTGTTTTATAAAAAAACCAAGGTTTCTTCGAGAAATCGTGACGTCATCCACGTCTCTGTACTCTAACACAAAATGAAAATGACGTCAGCCGTGTGTCTGTGCTAGGAGAGAAAATGAAGCTCATCCAATCAGAGCGTATGTAGGACGTTTGTTATTTTGTAAAAAAGATTAAAACTAAAAGTAGCGGAAAGGTTTTCGGAAAACCTGATTTCTATTCATACCCAATGAGTAGAAACATTCCTCGCTCGTTTTTAGTCTCACAGGAATAACTAACCTCTTATCACCTTTCCTGAATGCACAATTCAAGTGGTTCCTTGTTCTCCTTAGGTTGGAGTTCGAGCGGGAGTCTACCATGGCAGTATTTCTCTTTGCACGATCAAGTGCTCACACGAGAAGCAAGGTCCATCGCCTGTCTGGAATGAGTACCTGGAGTTTGACATCGGAATGTGTGACATTCCAAGGATGGCCAAACTTTGTCTTATGATTTATGCAAAAAGGAAGAACAAGGTAAAAACTCTGGAGTGGTTGAGATCTCTTGTTATGAAATGAGTTGTATCGTGCTCGGGCCCCGATTGGTTAATATCTCTGAGTTTCCAAAAACGGAAAATTTCTCGCCAAAAGTTAACTGAAGTTTGTATTGTACGTTCAGTCTTATTTTATGAAAGAAACATCGAAAAAATTCAAGCGCTCAATAAGCGCTCACTTTCGGATAAGTGCCAACCCCTGAACGGCAATTTTGAAATAAGCGCCCACCTTTGAGTAAGCTCCCTCTCCTATATTTTTAGTGGTTTTATAGCCAGATATAGCTTTCCTACAACTGTAATAAGGCGCATACTTAAGCTTTAGTCTAATCTCGCGTTAATGCCTTCAATGTGCTACGGGAAGAGTGGCGTTATTCTCAAAGTTTGAACTGTAATGTCCATGTACGTTCAAGGTTTTTCCAATCGCAGCCTCTCGTCTTCAAACTGCGTGGCAATGGCTTGCCTATTCTGTTTTGGTTTTGTTAAAGTGAAATAAACTCTTGATCTTTTGGTTTTTATTTTCTGAAAAGAAAGTATCCTCATTAAATGAAAATGATGCAAGTGGGAATAAGCGCTCACTTTCAAAGTTGCAAAATTAAATAAGTGCCAAGGCGCTTCGAATTTTGTACAGTACGTTATAATATCTGTGTACAGTCGAACCTCGATAATCTGGACGTATCGGGAGACACGAAATTAGACCGGATAATAGAGTCCGGTTAATCGAAATTATGAATATTGATGAGTTCAGCACACGAGCAAATTAAAATTGAAATTTATTTCCAGCCATTACTCAACTACCTTTACGTTTAAAAATAAATCCGTCTGTTTCAAGGTGCTGCACTTAGTTCGCACTGCAAATTCAAGCATTCTACGAAGCTGCATTAGTTGTACGGAATCAAAATCTTTCTGACACTCCATCCACCTCAAACAGTTCTGAAAAGGCTCAATTTCCAATCAGGAAGAAGAACTGCTTCTATGGTTCTCAGTCCCCACTTCCAGTGGGGTGGAGCATTAATAACAAACAATAAAATATGTACGAAAATTTGAACCATCAAAAAAGGTCCGAATGATCGAGGCTTGACTGTATTTGGAATTGAAACATTTTCGCGTGTGAAATACTGCTTCCATATGTGAAGTGAAAATCTTGTAAGGGTTATCAACTTCATTTGTCGGCTGGCCAAGGTTTCCTGACCATCTTAGACCGCCATCTATACGATGCAATTGTTCACCATGACGCATGCAGTGAAGTGTTCAGAGCACGATTACTGCCTCCTATTCTCCCACAAATGTTGCAAGACCTCCTGAATATTCTGGCAACGGAATTGCAGTGGCGTAGGAAGCAAATGTAACTTGGGGAGCAAAACCTTCCAGAGGCACCTTTACGCACGTAAAGGGCACCCTCAAAATAGAGAACATCTGTCATACAAATTCTTTTGACCGAGATTTACATTTTAGTGAAACTGACAATCGTTAGCTTGCAGATCCTTCCCCAGTATTGCTGGCTCTACCGATTCTATTGTTTGATTAATTTGTGATGATACTTCGGGATTCCCGGATACTAATTCGACAGGAAAAGCTCCTTGGTTAATCGGACATCAGAGTAAAAATGATGTTGTTCAATGTGTTTTGGTTTTTTTTCGTATTCTTATGTATCTTGTAACCTGTAAACCTAAGCAAGAGGGCATAAACTGATGCGTTACACTTCGTAATAAAAAAGTATTTCTTTAAAAAGGGCACTTTTTGTAGTTTCAAAAAGGTTGGGGGGACACGTGCACCGAATGCCCCACCCCAGTCCCTACGCCTATGCTAAATTGCATACATCAGGATGCGGTGGCGTTGCTAAGGTTAATTTTTTGGGGAGGACAAAATTGTGGCATGCCCTGAGGTTTTACGGCTTTTAACGATGGAATCGGTTCTCACTACTAAGTAACATCGTTTGGGATCGTTATATCGCACCAAGAAAACCTTGGTTGTAGAAACGAATGTAGCCGAGATCCAGAACACGAGGCAATAATTCAATTGTTCAACTAGTTCAATATACTGGTATGGAATAGGGGGCCAGCCTCCCCCCCCCCCCAAATTTACGTTTGAGGGGCCATGGCCCCTTGGCCTCCCTCGCGACGCCTATGTCAGGACGAACAGTCATGTGCGACAATCGTACCATGTGAATCAGCCTTTAAGACTTTCCCGACTGACGACCTACTCTACTATTTTACACTGGCTAACGTCAGACTATTTTACTAGTCAGGGGGAGAACTCCAGTAGGAAAGGGATTAAAGACTATTTCCTGGGCCCCCGGTTGTTCAAAAGGCGATTAGTTTAATCCAGGATTAAAGAAAATTTCCTGGGCAACTATCCGATCACGCAGCTGGAACTTTATGGATTTCCCCTATATACAAAAGGGTTTTGAGCTGTGAAATAGGAACTAGATTTTTTAATCAAAATAAATGATACCAAAGCAATAGATAAACTGGTAATCCTAGATTAACGCTAATCGTGTTTTAAACAACCAGCCTCTGAACACTTTCGTGACTGCCCACGTATTCTACTCTTTTACTATGGCTTACGCCGGATGATTTTTCTTGTGAAGTGGAGAACTCCAATCGGGAAAAGGTTAACCACAAATAGGTCGTTCTTTTGTTTGTTTGTTTCAGGATAGCACCATTCCTTTGGCATGGGTGAACACCACCTTGTTCGACTTTCGTAATTATCTTCGGCAAGGCCAGATGAAACTTCATGCATGGCCCGTGAAAGATAACCTCCAGGATCTGAACCCTATTGGTACTGTGGTCTCAAATATAAACACCGGCACCTCACCTTGCTTAATTATAGAGTTTCCTCAATACGCCCAGCCTGGCACCAGTGTCATTTATCCACCGTTTGACAAGGTAAACATAGAAATTCGTTCGGTCTTTCGAAGCTTCAAGAGACCCCAGCAACATAGTACCACAACACGGCACGACAATTCGCTTCATAACTCAACTCAGCTAACTCACTAAGCACGGTACAAGTCAGCCTTATTTGGCCCAACTCAACATAGCTCAACTTATCATTGCCCAGCAAAACTCAACAAAACTCAACACTTCTCCATTCAGCATAATCCAGCATCATTGTAGTACACAGTGTACAGCTCAACTAAGCACCTATCAATACAGTTCAACACAACTCGAGCAAGAAACATACTCCGATCAATATAACATCTTGTAAACTCAATTTTTGAGCTATCAGACAAGACTAAAGAAATCACGGTAATATGTCGACTTTATTTCAGGTTTAACAATGACTTTGAAACAATATGACTTTGAAGATTACCTTGATTTGTTTCGTCTTGTCTGATAGCTCAAATTTTGAGTTTACAAGATGGTATTCATCGGAGCTTGTTTCTTGCTCTACTTCTTAAAGTTGTCGTCTGGTAATGGTTTTTTTCAACACAGCTCGACACAGCACTGCACAACCAGCACAGCTCACCGGAGCTCAACACAACTCGGTACGACTTCAAACACGAGTCAATTCTGTATAACTTAGCACAGCTCTACAGAAATCAGCAACTCTACACTACACAATTTAATACAACTCAACAACAGAACGCGATGCGACACAACAGAACAACACACTTCAACACAATACCAGTTAGCACAACCTGGCATAACTTAACACAACACTACGCAACTCAACGCAACACAACTCAGCCCAACTCGACACAAATCAACAGCTATACAGCCCTGCAACTCAGCACACAACACAGGACAACGCAATACAACTCATGAAATAACGTGATTCGTTCGCGAGCTCTCATTGGTCAATAGCAGTGTTTGGATGATTATCCAAACACGGAAAATTGTCGGCCAAAAGTCTACTGAAGTTCGTTTTGTACGTTTAGCCTTATTATTTTATGAAAGAAACTCCGAACGGTTTTTGTGTGTTTGAATAATGTGATTCAAACACTTAGTATGCTGCTGGACTTTCAAATAGCTTTAAAAAAAACACGCTTGTTTTTCCTCTTAGTCACTGCGTTGAAGTTGCTTGGCTTTGTTGACCAAGGTTTGATCTTCTTAAGCGTGGCTCTGATTGGTAGTTGATGATTTTCGGGAGAGTTGCTTACTTCATCCTTATGTTTATCAAGTTAACTGCTTTTCGTTTGCCGTAATTTTATTAAAGAAATACCAAGTGGATTCCCGCGTTTGGATACTGTGATCCAAATACTTGGGATGTTGCTCGACTTTCGAATAGCTAAAAGCACTCGCCTATCAGCTCATGTTTTTTTACCCCAATCTCAACAATACAACACAACACAATAATAAAAACAATACAAAACATAATCCGAGCATCAAATTCAATGCGTCTGTTATAAAACTTAGTGGTCATGTTTCATTGCATATCTCAAGATCAAAGAGAAACAAAGTCCTGGCTAAATCAAACTTACATCACAACCAGACGATAGGTCTATCAAATGACCATGACATAAAACTTGAAACATAAAGAGGCTGAGCCGAGTAAATTAACATCAAGAAAGAGGGATGGAACTTATATTATCGCTAAGGGATCTTATTTTTTCAATGAAAAGGCTTTCCCTAATGAGATTTTTGAGCCTAGAGGATCCCGAAGAAATTGTACAGAATTCACTGAAGGATATGGCTGACCATCATGACATACGATGGCCTTTACTGGGAAATTGGTCACTAGATATCCTTAAATAATTTCAGTATTCTTTCTCGCTGTTCCACCAGCTTTGCAATACTCCTCAGGCAGAACCTTAGCATTAATGATATAAAGCCTTTTCCTAACATTAATACAAGTTCTTTTCCTGTTTCTTTGTATTAACTTACTCGGGTCCCGCCCGTTTGTCACTTTTATTTTTAGAGCCATGTAACTCCAATTGTCAGACCTCTCTTTTCATTTTAATATAAATTTGATTCCGCCATCTGTTTTGTAACTCAGTAATGATACTGCGAGATACCACGAAAAGTTAGTTTTAAAATTTCATAGCTACAAAGGGTTTGCTCGTGACTTCTTCCAGATACTTCACTGGACATTGATTTTGATACCCTGGTTACGGTTCCCGCCTTTTTCTTCATGCGACATGACATATTTCAATTCGGCACTTTGCCATGTAACTCGTTGCGTTTATCTTCAGAACTGACAAAATATGTTTCTTAAGGTCCTGGAAAAGGCGTCTACTTTGGCAGGAAATGAGACAAATGAAATCTTCGTAAGTATCAACGTCACGTGATGAGAAAGCCATAGTGACGTATTACGATTTTGAGCATTACGTGATGTCTCGCTTTGTCTGCGTGTGATATGATACAGAGTGAAGAGACTTGATGAATTTGACTGTGTGCGATTGTAGTTGTTTGGCGCTGCTCTAAAGCTGACATGAGAGATTTTGATATATGCTCAGCAAAATGCTTTCAACTAAATGAAATTTGAAATTATCAGGCAGTAGATTTGCGCAGCGGGAAGAACTTGGATACTCCCAAATCAATGCATTGAACGAATTTTTGAGCTGACGTTGATTTAGCTCCAATCGTGTCTCGACTTGACCCAAACACGATGGTCCTGTTTATGACCAGGAAGTGTTAACCTACCACTTGCGGCACCTTGGCTCTAAGGTTACTCAAGCGCTGTTTCTAGGGTTACCTCAGGGCAACTCTAAGACACTTCAAGGGTTCCCTAACTCTCGCGTTTCCCTATCTTATTGACAAAATTACCGAAGTGTCAGGGCCTATTTTTGCTCTGATAAACGCGCTGGCTCCGGACAACTCGACGAACCGTGATAACTCTTGTTGTTTAGAGGTCTTTGTAACAATAAAAATCGAACAACCATCGGAGTACATATGAAACATTTGTTTGGATGAAACAAAAAAGGTCTACCTCTTACCAGAGAATTACTTTTGTGCTTTTTACCTGATGACTTCATGCTCTAGGAGTAAGCTCAAAGTTCGTTGTTTATTTTCAACTGAGTGCAGTAACCATACAAGCAATAGAACGAGAGCATATGCTGTAATTATTCATCTGAAAATCATTTACTTTCTCAAAGTTTCGCCAATTTAGCTTTACGTTTCAATCAAAGTGCACTATTACAATACGCGAAGTCGTTATCAATTTTGTGTTCCTTGTTGCAAAACAAGAATTAGACGGTTCCCGGCCATGAATCAAGTTCCAAAATTGTTTGATACTTTGAGCGTCGACATTCGAAAAATCTTATGTATTTCTCTATTTCAGATTTAGCTAAAGGCGTACCTTATTTCTCAATCTTAATTTTTTTAGCACTGTTTTACTTTCCATAAACCTTTACCACTTTTCAATCTGTGCCGCTCACTCGGTGATTTTTTACTGTAATTTATAAGTTAATTTATAAGTTAAATTAATAAGGTTGTCCAAAACATTACAAGTCTTTGGGTTTCTATTCCGACCTTCTCTCCACAGTTTACTGTCATATTTTAGTTTTAAATGGTTTATTGTGGGGCAGATTAATTATTGTATCAAACGTGGAAAGTACTTAATGTGGCAAAAGGTAATGATCTGTACTGTGCGGTTTCTGCTGCATGTACATACGTACATGTTTCAGCATGTATGTTTGATGACATAACATTTCTTATAGCAATTCCATTTTGGTTATTTTAGAGAGCTGGAGAGAGAATGAACATTGACTTACAGCTTCTCACACAACGTGAACCACTCGCAGAGTATACTGAACACGACAAGAAAAAGATCTGGTTTCTGAGGTATGTCTGTAGGTGCATCCTTACTGCTGATTGTGCTGGTGTTTTACAGTAAGTATTGCCTTCAAAAAGAAGTGTCCTTCAGTGTAGGCAATGATGACGCGGATGAATAAGCTGTGAGATCAAGGAAACGTCCGAGGCGACGACTTATTCCAGGACAAGACGTTTATAGCGCCCTAGCTCGTTTTTATACTAAGTAATATTTCAAACAAGAGTTGGTGTTCTTCCTCCGATTTCTAAATACAGAGAAACGAGTTTAAAAATGAGACAAAGCTGAGCTTTTTTAACGAGTTTCGAGATATTTTGAAATCGGAGGAAGAGCACTTAACGACTGTTTGAAATTACTTCTCAAACGAACCAGTATTTTCATCGAAAATCCAGCCGAAAATTGGCAAAATTCAGCTGTAATTTTCCTCCGATTTCTAAATACTAACTATATATTTCTTTTGTTTTTGCTTTATGAATTATTAATGAGCTCGAGAAGTAAAGATAGATATTTTAAATAATACAAGCATTTTACATATCGTAAAGACTGGAAGTCTTTCTTTATACTACGCTATCGTTGAGAATTATTCCAACATCGCTCTAAACTGAAAATGCGTCTTTTGTTAGAAAAGGATTTAAAATATTTTCTTAATCAATTCTGTATCATATTTTCTGTCACTAATTAAGATTATTTCTTTAATCTTTTAAAGGTTGAATTTGATTTCTTTTGTTCATTGTTCTTCCATTTGTTCTTTTGTTGTTGGTATCCTGTGTACAGGACGCTGACCCTTAAAGAGTTAATAGCCATAAATTATTGATAAGTTGTAAGAATAACTTTCTTTCTATCATCAAGATTTGAATGTCGCGATAATTTCCCGAATTCATTGGCGAAAGTTTTGTGCAGTATTAAATGGAACAATCACGAAGACGTTGCAAGGGTACGTAAATAATTTTTTTAGTAAATGATTTTATTTTTACCTGGGTAAATAATTATATACCAAAGCAAAAGAAAAATAGCAAGTCGTTTATCGATTTTTTGTGACAAAAACGAATGCTTAACAGGACAACGTTTCTATCATAAGAAACTGCAGGTAACAGCCACTGTTTTACACAAATTCTTGACACTTGTTGAACCAAACTCCACAACAGCTTGTATCACCATCAGAAGATGGTCTTACACAACCGTATCACGCTACTTTATTCCCGTTTTCCTACCTTCATTCATTCTTTTATTTCTTTATTCATACCATTCCTTCATTTCATTCTTATTTTCTTCCACCTTTCTTTCCCAATTCTTCTCTCCAAAATTCGTCCGTCCTTCACTTTACTTTTTCTTTTAGAGATTACCAGAACAGGCCCTTCCTCACACTGAGACAACACTCTGTGTGTGGGGTTTCAGACCGTCACGGAACCCCAGGTGATGGATACACTGCTTATTTTTGACCCAAAGCAAAGTCGTCTTGGGAAAAACAATGATTTTAGTGGCAGATTAAGCACTTAAGTGGATAATTCACAATCGCTAAGTAGTGCTAAAGGGTAATCGAAGAATAAAGATTCAAGCCCAGCTCAAAATTCTAAAGTGCAACGCCATAATGATGAAGACAGATAAACATGTTAAGATGAAATTCCAGTTTAATTCTGACGTTTCGTCACTATTCGTGACAAAACTTCGCATACTGTCTCTCCCGACGATTTTTCTATAATTTCCTCTTGTCGTACATCTTCTAACCTTGAACTACTTCTCCGAGAAAGCCTGCTTACCTCAAAATTAAAACCCACTCTAAACGAAAATATCTCTCCCATTCTGCTGTCTTTATTCTAATATCTTGCTTTTTTTCTTGCTGGATGTTAAGCCAACTTCTTGATCCTGTCACCTTTCTCTTATCGGTTACCTTCCTAATTAATTACTCTGACTTGTCAATAGTTTTATATACAGATCGAACTTGACGTCTGTAATCAATTACTCTGAAGATGTTGCACGAATAGCAACGAAACGTTAGAATTAAACTGAAATTTCGCCTTAACATGTTTACCTGCTTTCATCATTATGGCGTTGCACTTTATAACTTTGAGCTGGGTTCCAATCTTTATTCTTCGATTACGTTTTCCGCCCAGAAGATCTACGAGCCACGATAGTGCTAAATGGGCAAGCTTATGGGCAAGCCAGGGACTCCCCAAATTGAGCATTACTTATTCCTTCCTGCAAGCCTTCAAAGTTTTTTAGTACTTGATTATTTTTAAGATATTATGAAAAATATTAAAGTAGATAAAAATAATATCTTTGCTGTTAATAGATGCAAGCATTGCTTCAGAGTTGGCCTCTCATTGCTCCTGAACAAGCCTTGGAGTTACTAGATTACAAGTATCCAGAGAAGGAAGTCAGAGCCTACGCTGTACGATGTCTTGAAAAATTTTCGTGAGTAATTCGTTGATTTTATGTTTATTTACTTGTTCGTTGGGTGGTTCTTGGATGGGTGGGTGGGTAGGTGGATGAGGTAATTGGTTGATTGAACGACTGATTTATTTTTTTCCATATATGAAGATGTGTATGGGTATACTTTAGAATTCGGAAAATGTGTATTGCTATTGTAAACATATGTATATGTATGTCTGCATAGATTAAAGTATTTATGCATGCATGTATGTCTGTATGTATGCATACATGCGTATATCTATATAAATATACATATGTACATTGCTTCCAAAACTTCTTGTTAGCAAAAGGACAATATAAATTTCAAAAAACGAGAATCCTTTTTAAAGACATGTTTCGGTAAGACTTACGCCATCTTCAGTTGACAGAGTGATGTTTGTAATTCCTATTTAAAGTCTTACAAACATCGCTATGTAAACTGAAGATGGCATAAGTCTTGCCAAAACATGTCTTTAAAAAGTATACTCGTGTTTTTGGAATTTATATATGTATATATATATATATATATATATATATATATATATATATGATGAAAAGTTTGTTCTCAAGCTTTCATCTCAGAAAACTTCTGAGCTCCCCAACGGAAATCGAACCCGTGTCTCCCGATTGCCGGTACGGTTGTTTTGCCACTACACTATAGGGTCTCAGACGGCAAGCATGATGTTAATTAGAGACCTGGTTCGAAATATTGATATGCCTCTTTCGTACTTGAAAGCTGAACATACCTGTAATGTGATATTGTATGTATGTAAGTAAGTAAGTAAGTAAGTAAGTAAAGTTTTCTGAGATGAAAGCTTGAGAACAAACTTTTCATCATACATATATCCAAGCTTACAAACATCTACACTTAGAAAGATGAAATTTACTTATATATATATATATATATATATATATATATATATATATACACTATAGTAAGAAGTTAAAAAGGCTAAAACAAATTCTCGGTAACTCGAGTTTCACGCTCTAGGCGATCATCAGACTAAATTAGCCTAAATTAGTCTAAATTGCCTAGAGCGTGAAACTCGAGTTACCGAGAATTTGTTTTAGCCTTTTTAATTTCTTACTACAGTACATTGGCTCTACCTTATGGTATTGAGCTCTGTTGACCAAGTGACAATTGATATTTCATTTTATATATATATATATATATATATATATATATATATATTTATATATATACATATACATATATATATATACATATATATATGTAAGTAAATACAGAAGACAAAATTTTGCTGTCGCTACTCTGAGTTTCACGCGCTGAACTGCGCGTGAAACTCAGAGTAGATGGCCGCCGCTAAGGCTGTCGAAACGTCAGTCACTTCAACCAACAGTCTTTCTCAAGACTACACTAACCTGGACGATCAACTTCCTCAAAAATGTCGCAAAATTTTGTCTTCTGTATTTACTTATTCGCTCTACCAGTAACAGTATTGAGCGCTCTATATTTTCATACCAACGCTGTAACCTTCGTGGTACTTATCATCGATGTATATATATATATGTATATATATGTATGTATATATATATATATATATATATATATATATATATATATATATATAACTACAGACGGAACCGTTTCGGCCTACTGGGCCTCATCATTTCGGCCTACTAGGCCTCATCAGTGGATCTCTTTGGCAGCCGTCGGACTTATTGTCCATGACCTAACACATTTGCGAACATTTCCTCTGATGGCTAACCAACCCAATACGTGAACGGCAGACACGGCCACAGTCCTCACAGATATACCCCGATACTGCTGGTACTGATGCTGCTACCTTTGCAGCAGCCTTTCTTTTTGCTCTCTTTGCGTCGATGTCGGCTTTCAGCTTCGTCTCCCCTGCTCGGAGTGCCTGGCTGCACGTGGTCTTCCATTTGCTTCGGTCTTCAGCAAGTAGTTCCCAGTTGTCGGCTGGCAGACTTGTCGCAAGCATGTCTCTCTTGCAGACATCCCTGAAGCGTAGCTTAGGTCTGCCAACAGGCCTCGACCCAAGTTCCAGCTCCCCATACAGAAGGTCCTTGGGGATTCGACCATCTTTCATTCGGCGGACATGGCCTAACCACCTCAGTCTACGTTGTCTGAGGAGGACGTACATCGGGGGAATACCTGCTCTTTCGAGTACAGCATTGTTAGAGACCTTATCTTTCCATGAAATGGACAGGATGCGGCGAAGGCTTCTCATATGGTAGATGTGCAAGCGTTTCTCCTACCCAGCATAGGTGGTCCAGGACTCACTGCCGTAAAGTAAGGTGCTCACGGTGCAGGCACGATAGACTGCAATTTTAGTCTAGGTAGTAAGTTTCTTGTTCTCCCACACTCGAGCAGAAAGCTTTACCATGTTAGTTGCAGCCTTTCTGATTCTCATTCCTGGCTCCACATCAAGAGAGGCATTGTTAGAGATGGTAGAGCCAAGATAGGTAAACTACGAGACGACATCCAGAGTGTAGTCTTTGATGGTTAGAGCAGGCGTGGCCTCGGAGCCTTGGCACATGACTTTCGTCTTCTTCAGGCTGATGCTAAGTCTAAAAACCTCACACGCATTAGAGAACCGATCGAGAAGGTCCTGAAGCTTTTCTTCACTGTGTGCGACAAGGGCAGCATCATCAGCGAAGAGAAAGTCGCGCAGCATTATTTTGCGAACTTTGGGTTTTGCTCGAAGGCGTGCAGGGTTGAAGAGTTTCCCGTCAGATCGAGTACGTAATAGGATGCCTTCATCAGCTGACGTGAATGCATGTTTCAGGAGGACAGAAAAGAAGATATTGAAGAGTGTTGGAGCCAGTACTTAGCCTTGTTTCACGCCGTTGTTTATGTCAAATGCCTCAGACATGCTTCCATCATATTGCACAGTGCCCCGTGTCCCGTCATGAAATGACTTGATGAAGCTCAGGAGTTTTGGAGGGAAACCAATTAATGGCAGAATCTTGAAAAAGCCATCTCTACTGATCAAGTCAAAGGCCATAGTTAGATCGATAGATGCGATGAAAAGGGGCTGTTGTTGCTCTTGGCACTTCTCCTCGAGTTGGCTCAGTGAGAAGATCATATCCACTGTTGAACGTTTGGAGCGGAAACCACATTGGGATTCAGGGTATACCCTCTCGGCAAGCTGTTGTAGGCGGTGTAGTGCTACTCGGGCAAACAGCTTTCCAGCAATGTATAGTAGTGAGATGCCGCGATAGCTATTGCGGTCACAGCGGTCACCCTTCTTCTTGTAATGAGTTTTGATAATAGAGTCTCTTATCTCCTGTGGGACTGATCCCTCCTCCCAGTACCTACAGAGCAGCTGGTGGAGAGTGTCAAGCAGTCGGTTTCCACCACATTTGAAAACTTCAGCCGGGATGCCATCCTGTCCTGGGGCCTTGCCAGATGATATCTCCACGATTGTCTTTGAGAGTTGTTCTTTGGTGGGAACGTCATCTAACTCAAGCAATGTGGGAAGCCTCTCAATTTGGTCAAGGGCAGAGGGTGAGACAAAGTTTGTACCACCATAGAGCTCACTGTAGTGTTCCATCCAGCACTCCATCAGTTTTGACTTGTCAGTAATGGTCTCCCCGGTTGATGTCTTCGGTGGAGCGCACATTGACTGTGTAGGTCCAATTGCCTTCCTGATGCCCTCAAACATGCCCCTGGCATTTTCAGTGTCAGCAGTTGTCTGGATCTCAGCACAGAGACTCGTCCAAAAGTTGTTAGCACAGTTTGTGCATTCATCTTTTGCACGGCTTCTGGCCTCGCGGAGTGCTTCCAGGGACCATGGTGAAGGGTTACGCTGGTAGTTCTGAAGGGCAACCCTCTTTTCTTCAATTAGAGGTTGGAGGATCGCGATGTTTGCGTTGAACCAATCTTGACTTTTGGGTTCCTTCTTACCGAAAGCCTGCAGTGCTGCAGCATGAGTCGCGTCCCTAATATGTTGCCAGTGATCATCTATACCAAGTTCCTGGCAGTCTTCTAGTTTCGTGCTCAGGATGTCTTTGAATAGTGAGACTTTTTCAGGGATGGCGGTGGCGGCAGTATTGATGCGAGATTTAGCAGGTTGCTTAGCACGGTAAAATTTCTTTGGACGTATCTGGACCTCCGTGCAGACAAGGGAGTGATCAGTATCGCAATCAGCACTGTGGTATGCTCGCGTTTTGCGAATGTTGTTGAGATGCTCCCGTCGTGAGATGATGAGGTCCAACTGATGCCAGCGTTTGGATCTAGGGTGCATCCACGAAAACCTATGTCGGATCTTTACGGTAAAGAATGTGTTCGTAATGCAGAGATGATAGTAAGTACAGAGCTCCAGCAGACGTTGCCCATTCTCGTTACATTTGCCAACACCAAAATGACCTAGGCAGTTGAGCCAAGAGCCCTGGTCATTGCCCACTCTTGCATTGAAATTACCAAGAAGAAACAGAGCTTCGTTCTTCGGGATATGTTTGATAGCTTCATCAAGTTGGCTATAGAAGGCATCCTTAGTGTCAGAGCAAGAGGTCAATGTTGGAGCATAGGCAGAAAGCAAATTTGCGGTGCCTAAATCACTGTTACGTCTCATGTGCATGAGGCGCTCTGACTTGATTGAACCTGGCTCCACCATCTGAATCAGCTTATTACTGACAGCAAAACCGACTCCATACTCTCTAGGTTCGTCTTCGTCTCTGCCATGCCAGAAGAATGTGTACTCCTTTTCTTTAAGGCTTCCAGAACCAGCTAGGCGGGTTTCCTGTAGAGCAGCGATGTCGACGTTGAGTCTTTCCAACTCTCTGCTGATGACAGCTGCCTTGCGAAGTCCATCGGTGTCGCTTATATCCTTGTTAAAGCTGGTCAGCATCGTTCGAACATTCCAGGTCCCAAGAGTGATAGCTGGCCTTCTTCTAATAGATCCTTGTTTTTTAGGTGAGAGTGTCGCAGTCCACCTGTCAGTCTGTTTCCAGGCTTAAGTCCTGCTCACCCCAACAAGACAAGTGGACGGTGGCGGGAAAGCACCTTATTGACTGGGGGCTGCCCAGTTTAAGCGGGCAGTAGCTATCCATTGGGGCTAAACAGCCCCTCCCACTGTCGGGAGTGACCCCTGGCGTCTGACTCTACGCCAATAAAGCCATGACTTAGAACCGGTAACTGCCACTCCCCGGTTTATTTCCGTGCCAGGCGAAGCCAAACAACACGCTGAAGTTAGCCCTCCAGGCGCTTGCCTGGGCAGTATGTAAGGAGAAACTGGTTTGCCCATGTCCCAGAATCCCCCTCTCGGTCTTGCTAGTAGAGTCTGAAGGAAAGGTATAGCCAGTACGTTTGGGACCAGGTCGACTGCAGGAGTTGCCAGTCACTGATTTACCATCAGGCTGCCTCACGGGGCTCCACTCCGGTTTTTTGGTCAGGGTTTGCTCCCTTAGCCTTTGGCTATCCCTAGCCACCAGCAAGGCAGTGGAACCGTATCCCTGGTCAAGGGAGGCTAAGGGGGTACTACCGGTAACATTTGCCCAAGGTGTCCACCCAGGCTAGTGGAGGGAAGGAGGCGCCCTACTGCTCCATTCTAGACCGGCTCCAATATATATATATCGAAAATTCTTGGATATATATATTGTGGTTTGTTCTTAATTGATAACTTTACTTGATTGTTTGGACAAATGATTGATGTGAACTTGTATACAACGACTAAAATGTTTTCTATTTATTTGCTACTTAGACTAGACTATAGATAAATATATATATATATATATATATATATATATAACTACAGACGGAACCGTTTCGGCCTACTGGGCCTCATCAGTGCAGTGCTGACGAGCAGGATGGAAAAGCCTACATTATATAGGCAACTCAAATGTTCCACACTTGTGGTACATCTAAGCCATGCCAGAGTGCTCTAACTAGACATATATATATATATATATATATATATATATATGTCTGTGTGTCTGTGTGTGCATGTGTGCATGTGTATGTGTGTGCGTGCATGCATGTGTGCGTGCGTGCATGCATGCATGCGTGCGTGCGATGGAGTAGCTATAGGTGAAGACCAAAATATTTTGGTCAGTGTTCATATCATTTAAAACGGCGATCTGGCATGACAGTATATGATTAATAACTAATACTCGATGGAAAAATCTCAATTTGTGTTTCCTAACTTTTAGCGACGGCCAACTTGACTTGTTTCTTCTTCAGTTAGTTCAGGTAAGTGAAAGGATTAACTTAAATTTCGAGTGTTATCATGTGGTATGGGGGAAGGTAAGATTAAAATTGAAATTTGGTTGGTTGTGGGGAAGACGTTAGATATACCGATGTAACATTCTTCATTTTAGATAATGTTAATGAATAGAAACCACTGGCTACAATTTCAGCCTATGTGATTTAACATTCAAGAACAAGCTTGTAAGGCAGCCAATCATCATACCATTGTTTCCAAATAAACCGCTCTATGTAATAAACCGTATTTCTGTGGTGTTGACGTATCATGAATTTCATAAAGTGCATTGTTTTTCATAGGTACTGAAGTACGAGTCATACTTGGATTGTCACTTGGCCGAGTTTCTCTTGAGACGAGCATTGTGGAACCGAAAGATTGGTCATTCATTGTTCTGGTTGCTCAGGTATGTTTCCAGGATATCCGTGGCTCTCATGGAGAGGCGTAGTGACTGAGGAAGCCCACGGCAGCCGTCTCCTTGGCAAATTTTATGGGCACATAGATTCAGTAAATAATCGTTTAGAGTTTATTCTTGCTTTTTTTTTTTCTGGAATATTCTAACTCTTAGGAACCAAATAAAAACGTAGGTTTGAACTGTAGTAGCCATAGAACATACCCATCAGGGAGTTCACAGAGGTTGTCAGCATATTTGCCTCCATTGCCTTTTGCTATCAGACTGGTCTCACTTTTCTAATGCTTTCTAACTGCCCTTCCCTGAAGAGAGAATTTCATGATTACTGACTAAAGTCAACTAGAAAAGTTGACTTAAGCGGGATTGGAACTCGCGTCATCAGGCTTCCAAACCGCTGATCTACCGGGTGAGCTATCGAGTCAACTGGGAACAGTATGCCCATTTAAACCAAGCTTGAACTTGCCATTTTGCCATCGTACCGTAGAACAATAGTCAGTCATTGTTCTGTGGCGCGATGGCGCAATGGACAGTCCAAGCCTGGTTCAAACAAAAAATAACACATTCTCACGGATGGGCGTTAAGTTGTCGCGAGAATCTTTCTTGCCCTTAATTGTATTAAACAAGCATAATATTCCCAGCTGACTCGATTGTTCGACTGGTTAGCAGTGGTCCAGAAACCGGAAGATATGAGTTCGACTTCTACTCAAGTCAACTTTTCTGGTTGACTTTAGCAGTGTGTGTTAATCATGAAGTTAACTGCTCTTAGTAACGATTTGATAAAATTGTTTTGAAATGAGTGACATTACCTCTGTATGCCAGGTACAAAATTTTTAAATTCTTTGTCAGCGTAACTATGTTGACGAAGGATTTAAAATCTATGGTCAACACCAACTTGAAACATTAATAGAAAAATAGCTAAGGTTTTCCGTCACTTTTTACCATGTAATATTTTAAAAATGGAAACTAGTTCAAGATTTTTACCAAGTTTTGTACCAAGATGCTTCTTGCAGTGACGTTAGAATCAGTTAGCTGGATCTCGGCTGGAGTGTCTAATCCGCTCATGTGTATCTGGACAGAGGGCTCGAGGAAAAACTGTCTCCGAAATCCGTTCAATTGTGAGGTCCTTCATTATGAAACAACCAATCACAGATGAAATGAATTCCTGTTTTTTGTATTGAAAATATCCCAGTTCATCATACACATTATCTTCTAAGTAGAATGCAATGTAAACTTTGTTTTTTTCTTTTCTTTCTTTTCTTTCTTTTCTTTCATGGACTCGTAGGGCGGAAATGCATTTACCAGAAGTGTCGGTCCGTTTTGGCTTATTGCTAGAAGCATATTGCCGCGGAAGTGTTGGCCATGTGGCGGCATTGTCCAAACAAGTATGATTTTTCAATACTTATTACTTATAACAGTAGTTTCATGAAATAAAGTAAAAAACAAATTCCGAAAAACAATGACATCTTGAAAACCCAAGATATGAGTTAATAAAAAGACAAAGAATGATTGCAATGATATTTCGACTTTACTGCAAAGTCATTGTCAAATTGAAATGAATTACAAGCAAGCAATGCGATTTATATGGTTACAACGATGACATCATCAACTGAAATGCAGAGGACACACGTGAATGATTACAAAGCTACCACTAATGACTGTTAACACTTAAGAAAAATATATTAAGGAAAAAGTGTTAGTTCTTTGTATGCCTTCAGGCCATTATTTAACTCTGGTCTGTCAAACTTTATGAACAGGGCTTCTAAGAGTAATATTAAATTAGGATTTTTATTTTTACAACAAGATTATTTTTACAACAATCAGAATATTCTGAAGTTATTAGTGATGAGATTTTTATATATAAGAGGTGTTGGTGAGAGGAGGAGGAGGCATGTCATTGAGATTGTCAAAAAGGTTATTGACATTCGTTAGATAATTGACGTGATTGCAGTTGGAAAAGTGTTGAGCAACAGCAATGTTTTGGAAGTCAGAAGAGTGTTCTAGAAGTCGTTTGTCTAAGCAGCATTCTGTTTTACCTATGTAACGTCTATTACATCCCGGACAAGTTATTTCATAGATTACGCTATTACAAGAAACATCTGGAATTTTGTCTTTATTTGAAAGAAAATAAGATACTTTTTAGTTTGGTAAACGACAATGAATTTGACCGGCTTATTTAGATTTCGGCATATTTTCTTAATACAAGATGTCACTGATGATGTCATCATTGTAACTGTATAAGTTCTATTGCTTGCTTGTAATTCATTTCGATTTGACAATGACTTTGCAATAAAGTCGAAATATCATTGCAATCATTCATCGTCTTGTTAACTCATATCTTGGGTTTTCAAAATGTCATTGTTTTTCGGGATTTGTTTTTTACTTTATTTCATAAAATTGTCTGCTGGCACTGGATTTATTACACTAGTTTCGGTCTGGTGTACTTAAAGCAAACACAAGGTGCTTTGACGGTAAAAATGTATTTAGCCTTTGCATTTTAACTCGTGTTGAATACATGCCTAAAAGTGCAGGACTTGTCATGGTTGTTAGTTACTGGTATGAATAATGCTATTCCACCCCTGGTGAACAATGTGACAAGTGACGGTTTTTTGTGAGAGCAGTACCTAAATTACTTCTTTCTGAACTTTCCACCAGTTACATCAACCACTATCATGTGAACACTCAACAGTTAATCTGATGAACAAAGCTGTACTGTACTTCATGAGCATCCTTGTTGACATAGTCGTTCAGTCATGATAAACGATGTTGTTGCTGTATTGTTGTCCATCGAAGCTGTAACTACTTGTTACCATATGGGAACACTTATTTTACTAACAAACATGGATTGTTCTATCAATTAAATTGTTCCCAGCTCAAGCAACAGCAAATGACCGTTCTTGCTTTATCAGTGTTTAACAATGATTCTTAAAACAGCGATGAACAATGATGTTGGTTCGTCTATTGTCATTTCAACATAATATTGTTTATTCCCCTTTCTCATTTTCCATGTTGCTTGGTTTCTGTGTAGCATGTATTATGTGGTTTATAGTAAAACTCTTTGAAGAAAATAGATTCAATGCTATAGAAAAATTCGATGCTTGTGTTTATCATCCGGAATGTTGGTTTGCCTTCTCTTGTTTCCTGCATTACTTTGATATCTCAGTAGATTTGGTCATTTGGTCTGTGGTGAAAATATTCAAAGATAATCACTTAGAATCATCTAGAAAAACTATGATTGTAATCTTTGAAAATGCTTACCTGGTTATTCTTTGCTCTTCAAAAAAAATTATCTCTAATTTTTGCTGTAAAAAAAATGTATTTGTTTTTTCTTGTTTTAGGTCGAAGCAATGAATAAACTGAAAGCAATCACGGAGTTGCTGCAGTGTAAAGCACTTAAAGAAGCAAAGGTACTCTTGGTTTTCCTTGTTGTGGTTGATTTTCTACATCTTGTTAATGGTCCAATGCTGTCAAATAGTCATGTCTATGTTATTCTTGTTTGTAAGGCTCTTGATAGGGATGTTTCACCCACCATAGCTTTTATTCTGTGTTTATAAACCCATCAATTAGTTTACAGGTAGCTCAACTTAAAGGGATCTTTTTAGTGTAAAGTACAATGGTGTAAAACATAATTATTATTGGGTTAATTTCCAGCCAAAACATCAGGAGTATTTAATGTTGTTGGTAGAAAATACATCAAACAGCCCATCGTGAACTGTGAAGGTTTTAAATTGTGGCTAAACTGACAGCAGCCTTATAATTGTTTGAAGAAGGAGCATTTTCTTTTTTGAACATAAATTTTGTGCTTTAGGAGTCCCTCAAATGGGTTCAAGAACGTTTTGTTTATTGATTGCCATAGTTTTGTAAAGAATATTGTTTGAGCTACAAACACTAAGTTTTCAAGATGTTCCTCTTGGGATGACATTTTATTTTGTAGTTCTTCAAGTTTTCTGCTGCTTCTCAGGGTTATTCTCATTATGTATGAATATATTTATAAATATATCTATTGTATATAGAAAGAAAAATGTGTGGAAACCATGATGGAGTGCTTACAACAAGTGACATTCCGTGAAGCATTTTCCGACTTCCATTCTGTTGTGGATCCAACATGCAAGTTAAGAAATTTAAGGTGATTGTGTTTTTCATAATGTATAAATTGTTATCTTTAAACTTGTAACTTGAACTGAAGAGACAAATTCTGATGAACATTTTATATAAGTATGCAATGGTTTACATCTGACCTTGTTGATCATAGGTCATTGGATTAACTTCTGTGCTAATCATTTTTTGAATGTTTCATCACTGTGGGTATTTTCTAATGATACTTTTTAAATTACATTGATTAATTATTATTAATCAACATGTATGCATATATCAGTTAACAAGCAAACATCCATAACAAAACTTGTATTTCATGAAATGGAAGACAAATTAGCATTATTGAAGATGCTGTTGCTGAAATGAGAATTTTCTGTATTTAATGAAGGGCAAAGGGTTTACATTGCCAAACTTTAGTTTTTTGAGAGTCCAAAGTGTGCCAAAGTCGTACTTTGGCATCGGTCTTAACATGATGATTATTCCTTTGACACTAATACCAGATTCATGAGGAGTTTGTCTCAATTTACACTAAATGTTACATACTCAATGCAATATATGCTACTATCCAGGATGCTGTGTGAAGTAGCAGACCACAATTTCTGACCTTTTAAAGTCAAGCAAATTTGTTCAAAAGTTTGTTCTTTCTAAAGTTTCTGATATCCAAAGCTAATCATGCTGGGTATAAAAGGAAGTTTTTCTTTTACTGTTGATATAACCTGTGCACAGACACCACAAAAACACAAGGCTGAGAATAATAGAAGTAACCCTGATAATGACATGAGCTCAAAACGTTTGGTATTTTTAAAAGATAAACATTTCCTATTTTTAGCATGTGTTTTATTCTATCTCCATTCACTCTTCCAAAAATATCTTTCAACTGTTATAGCTTCTTTGAGCTAGAGTTTGTCATTTTCTGATACCTGTTGATAAATAAGGGTTCAGATGATGTATTACACAGTATTTTGCTTTTGTTCAGGGTTAACAAATGTAAAGTCATGGACTCAAAAATGAGACCATTATGGATGGTATTTGAAAATGATGATGAAATGGGGGATGATACGCAAATCATGTTCAAAAATGGAGATGGTTAGTTTTTCCCAAAACGTTAAAGTTACCACCGGTATAATTATAAAACTAATCCTTTTTTGACTTTATTGAAACCTTGCACAGGACGTATTCTTAAGATGTCGACATGCCAATTATGATATTGTCATGTTAAAAATATTTAAGACATGTTTTTGAACTTTTTTCCTTCTCTGACAGTTGATATAAATACATTCAATATGTTGTAAAAAGTTGTAAATAAAATGTCTATTTGATGTCAGCCACCCTTCATTGGTATAAAGGATATCTGAAATCAATATGGAGTCAGGGTGATTCTGAAATATTAAATATACCTTTGATTTAACAATGTTTGGCAGTTTTCAAGCAAATTATTGGGTTTTCTTATTTTTCTGTTTGAGTAAACTGCCGGTGGATTTTTTTTTGTCCAAAAGTTCATAAAAATCTATTTGTACTGTCCAACTGTACCATTAAGGTATTCATTGTTATATTTCCATTATAAAAGAATTTTGTGTACAATATTGAATACACTGATGCAATTTTTTTTTCAAATTTGGATATATAAGCATTTAAGTTATATTTAAAAGCAAGCAGGAGTACTTTATCAGATTTAAAACACAAGGCAATAGTCGAGTGTTTTAGATGCAATAAAACAAGTCCTGCAAGTTTTTTAATTAATACACTAATTTAAGAAGAGAGTTTGAAAATTGTTTTCTAAACCATAAAAAATTAAGGAAAAAAAGTAAGTGTGCTTTCATCTTATTTAAAGACATGACACAGTAATGATTTTCTTTTCTCTTTTTATGAATTATTGAGTTTTTGAAGAAACACTGTAACAAGTCCCAAGTAATAAAATGATTTGGTTATCTGATTCATTTATCACCTATTTTTTCTTTTTCTTTTTCTTTTATGAGCATTTCAAACTCACTGGTATTTATTTAATATCATTGTTGATGACATTTTTCAGATCTTCGACAGGATATGTTAACAGTGCAAATATTCCGCATCATGGACTCACTTTGGCAAAGGGAAGGCCTGAACCTTGAGTAAGCATGAAGTGCAATGAAACTTTTTCCAATTATATGAGTTGTGCTGAGCACTTAATGTTTGTTGACACATGATTGAATGGGATAGAAATTAACTTACAGGCAAAAAACTGCTGGCTTCTGCAACAAGTTTTCACAATTGCCATGTAACCAAATTATGATCTGTATGGTTGGATAGACTCTTCCTTTTTAGGTTCTGCAGCCGACCAGTTGTCAAAGAATCAGTAACCATTCAAATGATTATTGTTCATTTGTTACCATACCCAATTTGCCTTTTAAATGCCCGTATAAGAAATGCTGATGTATAATCAAAATTCCAGCAAAGTCACTGTAAACTGTCAACACATTTACTTATGAGATTCGCAATTGCCAACAAATCACTGGAAGACTACAGCAAAAATAGTCAGTAGAGAGGCACCTTCACACCATGCAAATATTCCTTCAAGATTTTTCTAAGGCTGTTTCAATTCCTAGTTCAAATTTTACTATTTTTTTATTTGCAGTTCCTTACAAATTGCATTGTGCAAACTAAACTTTCATGGTTTGATATCCCATTTACCAAAAGCATTAATGGGCAGTTCCTCTGTTCTGACAAGATTAACAACAGTTTGTCATTTAAACTGGAAAGTGTTTTTTAAATGTGAACAAACTGAAATTGTCTTGAAGACTTTAAAAAGAAGAAAAACAATATCCATAAGCAGTGTTCATTCAAATTGTAAACCATTACAATTTGGCTAATGTTCACAATTGCTATTTGACTTCTTAAACAAACACACCTCTAAAATGATTTTGATTTAACATGCCATTAATATTTAACAGAATGACTCCATACTCTGTCTTGCCAACGGGAGACAAGATTGGTGTGATTGAAGTGGTCACTAATGCAATCACATTGGCCAATATTCAGAAGTCTAAAGGTGGGGTTGTGAGAGGAGCATTCAAGAAAGCTGTTCTTTTGGACTGGCTGAAGGAGCAAAACCCAAGCCCTGATGCGTAAGTAGGTTATTGTAACATGATCATTATTTGACATGTCAGACGTATTGTGCATTGATTTCCTTGTCATTAGTTTTGGCGCTGCTTTTTAAAGTTTATATCAACTGAAGTTAGTTTCATTGAAAATTTCCAAAACCACAAATTTTACCATCAGGATTCATGAAAATAACCGAAATCTTAAATACATTGGTCACATTATATACATATACATATATATATATATATATATATACATATACATATACATATATATATATATATATATATATATATATATATATTATATAAGAATTGAGAAGAATACAAAAGAAAATAACTATGTTGTGTCTTTGTATGTGATAAAAACACATGCGACTATTTGTATTAGGAGGTACATTTTAGGATGTATTAGGAGGTACATTTTAGGAGACATTTAAAAAACAGGCAGTATGTATTTTATTGGATCTAACACACTCGGCTATTGCCTCATGTTTTAAGCCCCAATAAAGCACTTTTGCTTGGTTTTTAAATATTGCATATAAACTTAATTATAGCACCTTGTAGATATGTGCATTGACCGCTGTTAGCAGACTCATCTACACAACCATAACCTCACCTGGAACACACTAAAACTATTAATAAACTAGAAAGTTTTGTCGATTGACCTGTGTGGCTGGAACTATCAGCACTTGTTTGTAATAAGTCAGCATTTTAGATTCTATTGTGAGCTCCTCCTCTATTTTGGGTCCCCCAGCATTTGCCAAGCTTGCCATGGTGTTAATCCATCCCAGATTGTCCTACCAAATCTGCAGGGCCATATACTGGTTTTATTGTGATAGACTGTTTGATATATGTCATCTAAATTATTATACAAACAACCAAGGCTCCTTACCCAGATTAATGGGTCAACATAAAATTTTTCCTCTTTCTCTCTTTTTCAGCTCTCCCTCTATGATCAAAACGATGTAACCTGTTAGAAATAGCAAAACTTTAAAAAAATAGAAATTAACTTACGCATCAAATAAGTTTACTTCATTTCTATTCAGTTCACTTTACTTCACGTCACTTCACTTGTCCTTCTAGTTTACTTTACTCTACTTTTACTTTTTCTTTCACTTTTGCTTTCACTTTTGCTTTGGCCCTTGGGCAAAAGGAAATCCAGTCCCCCTAAAAATCCCAAGCCCCTAACATAGAGTTAATATTAATACTAGGCATCTAACATCTAAATGTAGAATATAGTTCAACTAACATCCTCACTCCTCAGTTGTTTAAAATGTCTTATTAAAATAAAAAAGAATGACAACTGCTGCACATTGTTGTCTGCAACTTTTCTACTTTTTTTACAATTCTTCTTGCTCAAAAAAATAGTAAATTTTTGTCCTATTATTCTCCATCCTTTTACAGGCACCAAAGTCATCTGGGCCCTCGGTCTGCATCCACTTGCCCAGACGCCCAGTCTGCCCTTGGTTTTACTTACTTTACTTTCGTAACTTACCCTCTCACAGTTTATCATTCTTTGTGGCCATGAACATTATTACGAATAAGGTTATTACGAATAAGTTTTCATTAACCTCATCTTTATTTATAACAATCAATGCAGTCTGAGTCGAGCAGTGGAAGCTTTTACTCTCTCCTGTGCTGGCTATTGTGTTGCAACATATGTCCTGGGAGTTGGTGATCGTCACAGCGATAATATTATGGTGAAACGGACTGGCCAGGTAGAGCCTTATTAATCTACTTTTGTTTTGTATATGAACACCTGATAAAAGTGTATGATAGTAACGTTTACTCAAGGCTTAAGGATTGTTCATGCACTTCATGATGGCATTTCTTCAAAATCCAAGAATTGTATGAGTTATGCTAGTGGGAAAAACATTCGCCATATCTTCTCTAAGAATTGTTCCTTTTTAGCTTGTTCACATTGACTTTGGTCACTTTCTTGGAAATTTTAAAGTAAAGTTTGGAGTGAACAGAGAACGGGTACCATTTGTTCTGTCACGTGATTTTGTATATGTTATTACAAATGGAAAGGACAGTGACAAGTGTCAAGAATTTTTAAGGTATAGTTTGATGGTATAAGTAAGTTGTATCATATATTTTGACACTAATTGCAAGCCTTAGTCATGTGAGATATTAAATAACTGGGATAATAAAATGGATTTGGTACAGTCAAATGTATCTCCCAGCTATGAAATGTTAATATTTCATAATTATTTGGTTACCTGGGTGGTTGCATGAGTTGTTCAGCTGGTTGGTTGGGGGATTGATGGGTGGGTTGTTTGTTTGGTTGATTGATTGGCCAGCAAGGTTATTAGTTCACTGGCTTGCTGAATGACTGACTAGTAGGTAGGATTGTTGGTTAGGTTGGTTTGGTAATGCCTGGTTTGGTTGACTTATGAAGGCTGGTTTTAGTTTTTCAAGCACACTTTCTCCATTACCCCTTTTTGGGCAGTGACTGCAGAAAAGTGCCTTTTCTGCATGTCCGTTCATCTGTATTATATACTCAAACATTTGTTTCCAATGAGTTAATATTTTGGTTAAAATTTCTTTGTAGATTCAAGGAAATTTGTGAGAAAGCTTATCTAATCTTGCGTCATCATAGCAGTCTCTTCATCAATCTCTTTGCTATGATGTTATCAACTGGCTTACCGGAGCTTCGTCAGGTCAAGGACATTATCTATCTAAAGAAGACTCTGGGCTTAAAATCTGGAAATAAAAATCTTGAAAATGAAGAAGCCTATGCCCTGGGGGAATTCCGAAAGAAATTTCAAGAAGCTTACAAGAATAGCACTAGCACAAGTCTAAACTGGGCTGTTCACAACTGGGCAAAGGACAATAAGTAGACTCCTCAGGTATTGCAAGGTTCTGTGAAAAGGCATCATATCAATTTCCGACTCCAGCTAATTTTGACAACAATACTGCAATGGCACAAACTGTTATACACATACTATCCTGTTCAGTAGAATTGCTAAGCTAGTGTAATGAGGAATTTTGGTGAAAATTCTTGTGATGTTTCAGAGCAAAATTTTTCCTAAAAATAGGGTAAGATCTTACAAGGTATTCTAAAGTCCCATAATGATGAAGAATTTTGCTATGTTTAATCTCTGCCACAGTAGAAAATAAAATCACAAATTCCCTTAAATTCAAACCATTTATGGCAGAATCGGCTGATACCTATGGGTAATAACCTTTTGCATTTGATAAATACTTGGACCAACTGACACAGGTACCAGTGAACTGCGATATATATTCAAAGACCTTAACGTTACCTTATGCAGTGAATATTAGCATCGTCATCTCTGATTTTCCTCCAGCAATGGTTCAATAATTTGCAGTTAAAGCTGAGAAAATGAATCACAGAATCAATAGCATAACATAAGAAAGAGAAAGAAAACAATGAATGTTTAATTGTCTTAAATTTGATGAAATCTGTTCTCATTTGCAAACTTTTCACTTGGTTTTCTAATCCTCAATATATCCATTAAGTTTTACTTAGATTCAAAGTAGTTTGCAAAATTTGCATCTCAGGCACATTTGATGTACAAGTAGTCCCTTTGGTTAGGGTTTGTGGATCAGATGCACGACAGCTGTTTGTATAGTAGGTAGCATGTTAAAAAAATACTTCTATTAAATAAAATTCGATAATATAAACATCTGTCTTTGTTCATTGGTTCAGTACCTTTTAATAAATACCCTGAAGCAGCAATGTTGAAAAGAGAAAACTTTTATTAAGATTTTTACACTACATCACTAGTTGCATTTTCAGTGGTGCTATCATACAACAAATAAGACATTTTGTAAGTCATGGTTGACCTTAATAAAATACACTAAATTTTATACTGTGTATGTATGTATGTATGTATGTATGTATGTATATGATAGGTGTAAAATGTTTACCAGGATCTGAAAAGGAGCTCTACACAAATATGGAGCAAAGATATTACTTTCTTTAATGAAAGACACAAAGATCGCTGACCAGCATGAAACTTGAGTCAGATTTTGTCTTATCCTTTTTATTAAAGAAAGTTGTATGTATGTATGCATGTATGTATAAAACCATCAAAAGCCCGCTTGACATAAAGATAAGAATCAAATATATCTTCAAAACAAACTTTATTGAAACAAAAACAAACGTTTCAGGGACCAGCCCTTCATCAGCAACAACAAAGGGGTATACATGTATATATGTATACATATATATATATATATATATATATATATATATATATATATATATATAAAATATCAGCAGCCCTTTCCACCACCAGTTCACACAAAAATAATTCTTCAAAAGAACCTTTATTTTGCTTTAAAAAAGTTTTTTAAAGCAAAATGATGAATTAAATACATGGACATGTCTGTATATACACAAAAACTTTATTCAACAATAATATATGTATATTAGTTCACTCAACAACTCAAGATTGATGCATTGTGAAAGTTTGAATTCAAATTTTGTGTGTGTATATGTATGGAACATACATTAGTGTAACTTAAAATATTTTCATCGCTACTGAGTTTCAGTCAGAAACTCAAAGTAGTGATGAAAAGATCATTTTAAATTATACTTATATATCATGTACATAAGTATGTATATACGTATGTATATATGTTTGTATGTGCACAAAAAATAAACTAAAAACTTTACTCAACTATAACATATGTTTATTAGTTCAGCGGCATTCTTGAGGTTATACACTATTTATAGTGTATAACCTCAAGAATGCCGCTGTTTTATCGAAGCTATCTACACTGGACCCCCACACCTATGTTTATTAGTTCATTCAACAACTAGGGATTGATTCACTATGGGAGTTTGGATTCGAATTTTGACGGCAGAGTTGGAAAGAAAACCTTCAAAATTAATTTCCATCAGTAACAGTACAGCAAGAAGTTGCAATTTTTAATCCAAAACTAATATAAACAAATGGAAACAGGTTCTAAATAAACTCACATTTGATTTGGAATTAACGTGAAGATTCAGACTACCATTGCAAAATTAACAATGCTGACCTCATCTGAGCACTCTGCTGTTGCACTGATTTCCAGGTTTCATATTGTATAAAAATAATTTATTCCTTTTTTAAATAAATAACCACTATAACTTAAAACTGTATAATTACATTTCTTTTCATGTTGTTAGTTTCAACACACAAAAAATTGGTGTCCTTTTTGTTTTGTGGCATGCAGTGCTCCAGTTTAATCATTAAGGGAATTTAACTAGAATTGTAACATACTTACAATGATAGAAAATCACCCTTGCCTTGGTTGAGATTTAAGTACTATATAAAATCTATTTTACAGAATTAGTTGAGACTCAATTTTCTTTAAAATGATTTTAAAGCTAAATCTTGTGGAATAAGGCAATATAAACTGCATAATATTTAGCCTGGGAGCATTTTCCAGAAGTGACTTTGCCTGAAAATTCTTTTATTTATGCTATCTAATGCATTTTCATATTTATTTCGGAGTTTAATTGCTTCTTTTTTTTGGTTTAGTATTATTAATTGGTTCTGTTTGTTTGCAAACAAACGTGTTTGACAGGGAACTCTATTTTTAGCTCTTCTTTTCCTAACCTGGCTTTTGTCACCAAGACACAGTTTGTCCATTTTAAGGGAACCATTAGTTGTAGATCCATTCTTCCTTCGTGTTGAGGTTGGCAGAGTACTGATCATAAATGGAATAAATTTTTTAAGGGAACTTCTTGGTCTTAAATGGCTCTCTCTGTAGCGTGATAGTTTTTTGAACCTCTTAGCTTTGGGCCTGTTTCTTCTCTGGTACAAATGTTGTAGTTGGTAAAGTGATGGTTCATAATGAGCAATGCAGACTTCTAATGATTCGCCCAATGAAGTGTCCTGGCACTTGCTGCTTGCTCCTGTGGTGGTTTGCTTGTTAAGATCTTCCAGGCTATAATAATCTGGTGCATGACAATCTTCTGAAATAGTACTTATACTTGGTGAAGTGCCACCAGAAACAATACTACTACTAGGTGGTGTTAATTTCAAGTCCACATTGTCATTATGATTTTTGGTTTGAGTTCTGTTGTCTGTTAATTGAGATTTGATGATTTCATTCCCAATGCACACTTTCTCCTTGTTCTGTTTCAAAAAGTTGTTACTAATTTCATTCTCACTGACTTTCTCCAAGATGAGTACAGGTTCTAAACTGGCATGGTGGAAGAAAGCATCTGGTACGCCCAACTCCTGTGATAGACACACACTTGAATCTGAATTTGACACAGTTTCATTACAGGATTTACCTTTTTCCTTGTCCGTCACTTTTTTCAAGCCAGTTAAGAAGAGTCCATTTTCTGCTAAGGAAGCTAAGTTAATTTTGCTAATAGGTTTCTGCTGATGATGGTGCAAGGCCTCATAGTCTTGATCACCTAAACTTTTTTTAGTTTTCAGAAACGTGTTGGAACTAAATGTCACATTCTCCATTTCTGGTTCATTGTTCTGTAATAATGTTGGCAGTGATTCAGCATTCTTCTTTTCCAAAAATATAGCAATTTCCTTCTTGCCATTTTCAATAGTTGTATCTTCACACGTCGTTCTTGGTTTCTTTGAATAAACTTTTGGTTCCCTATTTACTTTGCCAAAACTTTTTAAGGGGACCAATTTAACACATGCATCTTTTAAAATTTTTTCACAAGCCCGGTAAGAATTGTTTTGGAGGTGGTACTTGTGTCTTTCTGGCAATGTTTTGGTTCTTCTGTAGCTTGAACAGGACGAGGACGTCATTTCAACGACCAGCTGTGGTGCATACTAAATACAAAAAAACCCCAATTAATAGTGCAGCTATTATGGCTTGCTCAAAAGAAGCTAAGATATATTTCTCATCTGCTGGTACAGTCGTTGGGAAGTTTTTGATGAGTGTAAAGTACAATGGAAGCCACAAGAATGCATGACAGCAAACGTTGCATCATACTACGAGGTTTGAATTTTCTTTTCAGAATGGGCAAATTGAAAGGTAAGCTCCAAGTACTTAAACAAGTATAGTACAGTGTTAAAGTTTGCATAATTGCACTAGCAATTCTTAATGTCATTTCAGGTGACATGGAAAAAATATTTTAAAAAAGAAAAAAAATTAAAAGATGACTTTTCTGGGCAACAATAAAATTCAGCTTACTAATATCCTCCTCGTATCTACCAGTTTCAAATAATCTGATCAGACTTGCTATTTTTAATTCAAAAGTTAGAAAGACATTGTGCTGTTTTCATAATTGAATACCTTACTTCTGACAAACCATAGGGCACTTACACATATATTTGTTAAAAGGACATTTCTGAGCTTATGTATTTTCAGGGATGAAGCTTATTGTTGATGAAAATATTGCACTTTAAAAATATACTATTATGGCTCCAGCTTTTCACCAGAATTTTCATATTAATGCTGGAAAATGATGCCAGATGAGTATCACTGTGGTGACTTTAAGGCCCATTTACATGACCTGAGTGTTGCAAATGATTGTTCTAGTGCATACAAATTCCCCTGCAAACTTCCTAGAATTTTCAGGACAGACTGCTCTTTTTGCAAGCAATTGCAAACCAGACTGAGGTAACGTTGATTATGTGCACTTGGGCAAACAAGTGGTATATGACAACTGTATCATGTAAATTGGCCCTTTTTATCTTCCTCTTAGGCTAGTTTAAAGCATGGAACTTTTTGAGTCTAACATTAATCTGATGGCTTATTTTGGGAGCTTGTCATGGTCAGATGGATTTTTTTTTGTTTATGATTTGGGAGAGATAATTTCAGCAGGCTAGTTGAAGTTTATTGCATTGTATGTAAATCAGAAAAACTAGACTGTAATATGTAAAAGCATGCTCTACAACTATATTTCCCCTGGGGCCCAGCTCTTACAGCTGGAACCAGCACTACACAAGTGCCTTTCCTTAGCTGACAAAAGGCAGGTGTTAGGGCCTGCTGACATGGCTCTTGGTGGCCTGCATGTGAAAGTCATTGTTGGGAGCCAAGGTATGAATTCTGTATTAATAAATATGGTAGAAATTGACATTGGTGAATGAAGTGTCCATGTTAAAATTAATACTGGAATTAACATCCAGGTACAATTACATATTTAAAAAGGGAGATTCCAAGCCTGAACATTGGAGTGAAAATTCTCAGTAAGATCCAGGCAGTCTCAAAAATCACATTTCATCAATGAAATAATGAGGAGTGGGCAGGGGTGTTCCTGTACCTCGACATGCCAAATTGTGCTGTCAGGATAATTTATATTAATTTCATCTCCTGACAATTGTTCAACCATAATTGGCATCTCATTCATTAAATTATCTTTTGATTATGGGGAGTGGGCAACAGTAGTACTCACTATGCTTCATAATTTTATGGCTTTTCAACAAGAATCCAACCTACCACTCAAGGTTATCTTGTCCTGAGCTCTACCAAAAAAGCTACAAAGGTTACAACTGTCAATTGTTGGCAGTTATCAGCATTTGAACACTAATTTTATGATTTTTTGACTAGTGTTGTAATGAATTGAGTCACTGATTTGGATGCAAGTTTTTGTGAGTTGCAATTTTGAGCAACTTGGCTTGACTTGTGTGCTTTGTGAAAAATTGCTCAACTCGACTAGATTTAGCAATTCAAAATGACACAACTAAGACTTGCTTCGGTGACTCTCAGATATAAATAACAGACAGACAGCCTGTGTTGTAATTAATCCTTTTCCTCCAAAATTTAAGCTGTCAGCATATTTTGCTCATCGACAGATGACATTCCACATTCTGTCTTCATTAATCTCCTTGCAACTTATGTCTGACACTTATGGCAACTCTATAACCTGACTCTAGTGGACTTGAGGTAGTTGGATGACTTGACTCAAGCCTCCTCATTCATGCAACTTGACCTGCAATTTGACCCCTCTGCAACTCAACCTTGGGCTGACTTGTTGCAACAGTGCTTCTAAGCCCTCTTGCTTTCACCAGCATTATCATTCTTATGAACAAGCATGTATTTCTTTGAGCTGCTAATTTATCAATATGACTGAACTAATTGATAGTTGCACCAGGTACAAGCATAAACATTCAATTTTAAAGTATAAAGAGACCAATGAAAGCAATATGTTCCTCAACTAGTGCTTAAAGAGTTCGATGACTTTGAAGCCTCATATTGTTAAAATTGGTTAAAATTCTCAAAGTTTCTGGGATTAAAACCTGTCATATAGCATACTTGTACGATGCTAGAAACTGTTTTGTACTATAGTAACGGTGAAGCAGAAATAATAAATGCTCAGTACATTATCGATAAATCAAAGAATTTTCCTCGTGCCAGAAAGCGACATGAGTGTACAACACATTAAACCTTGTGTGCAGTTCAAAATTACTATCTTCTAAAAATCTGAATCTTTACCGACACAAATATAACTGACAGCGTGAACGATAGTTCAACATTGACAGTTACACATTTGAATAACGAACTAATTAACAATTAAACCAAATGGCGATAAACTTTTTCAAGTACGATGTTCTACTGCCTCATAGGCTGCAACCATGATGAGACTCGACTTAATTCATGTAGTTCACTCAAGCTGCATAGCACAGCTCTTGTTTTGAGCTAAAATACTACACTTGGAGATGTTAAACAAAACTTCCTGCTTTCTTTTCTCAGCAACTATTTCTACTTTGGGTGTTTCAAATACAAAAAATAGTGTGAGCGATCGTATACATCGTCGTAAAGTCGGCCACTACGTCATTGCTGACTCGAACTGACACGAGCGGGTTGACTCACTCAACCCAAAAGTGAATGACAATTCTAACTCCACAATCTTCAATGAAAATGCCACAAATATCAAGCCACAGAATTCCTGAGTAAACCAGTTGCCAAAAATATTTAGTAGCGAAAGGCGACTCAAAACCTTCGATCGATCGGACAACTGGCGGGCTTACAACCACTTTCAACACATATCATTTACCTTACCAGCGGAACTGTCAACTCTTTTCTTCGAAATATCTGGTCCACTTTAAATATTCCCGACATCAAGCGATATACACGTTAAAACAATCAAACAACCTTTTGTACTTTTCCCATCCTCTTTCGAACAACATCAATCTAAAGGCAGAAAATAAATACCAAATTGGAAAATGGCGGATCAATTCGGAACCCATAATTCAAAACATGACATCATTTCGTGGAAAATTGTGAGGGAGGGGTGGGTAATGACAAAAACATTCTTTTTGCACTGGTTTAAAAATCATTAGCGAAACCTCGACGTACACTGCTTATTTAAACCTACAGTTTGCATTTTGTAAAGTCTTATTTTGAAGAAAACCGAGTGATAACCCCACAGGTAATTGAGGCAAATTGTCACTGCTAGTAAACAAAGCAATCTTTTGAAAGGAAGGGCGGCACACATTGCGTTCAACTGAGAAGCAAAAAATTTTGTATGCAGTAATGATATTTTGCATGGTGTATCCAGAGCCGTACTTAATGGGGAATTCACCCAAGGCAAATTCTGATGAAGGTGCCCCCTCCCGGCCTTCTCCAATGCACCCCAAGCTCCTTGTATTATAATAATTATATACCGGTACAATCGCTATACAATTAAACGAGGTAAGCCTGTGGAGACGGGTGTTTTCGTGCTTTTGGTTTTTATTGAATATTGAAAATTTAAAACAGGTGTTTCTGAACCTTGCCAGCAGCAAAGTCGTCAATTAACGGTGAGAAGTCGAGACGCTGATTTAACATTTTGTTGAGCTATGTACTGAAACATTATCAATCTAGTAAGAAAGGTCAGAAAAGTCAATTTTTGTCTCTGAAATTGTCGCTTCAGGAAATTTTACATCCAGGGCAAGCGTCCTATTGGACCTCGCCTTGGTACGGCACTGGGTGAACTGGAAAAAGGTTTGAGATTTCTGTATGCACGTACAGTAATTGGGTGTCTTGGAGCTTTTTTTTTGACTTTTAAATGTTTTATTTGTTTTCGACAACGTGACAGTCTTGTGAAGGGTGCATCTTCTGTTAAAGAAAATGCTTGTGGAGCTGTGGTTTTAAGCCAGCAGATACACTGTCTAACCACAGTATAATAATGCACACACTGCTGTAGTAATTGCTAAATTAGATAGACGAGGATAAGATTTAAGGCGCTGGGAAAAATAGGATTAAAGTTACAGAAAGCTGTTGTTGGAACAAAGTTTTTCACACTAGTGAGTGGAGCAGTGGTATCCCCGTTCTTCCTTCTATACGATTTAAGATTTGATTTGAGAAAAATCTTAACTAGCGTTGTATTCCTTATAAAAAGCCTGGAAGGGGCACGAGTGGCACCTACTTATAATGACCCGTTTCCGTTATACACCTGCTGAATACAGCTACCAGAATGCTTTTCGAAATCTTGTTTGTCAATCGGAGCAATTGTCTCTCCACTTATGTAGTTTCGAGTCGATGTTTCGGAGATTAGACCAAAAACCACAACCAGAGGACAATTTGAAAAAGTAAAGAATAAAACACAGACCGAAAATTGTCATCTTGTGACTTGATATTCAAGTTGGAACAAGAAACAGACAAGTTGAAAAACGGTAATATTTCGGCTCTATTTCAGAGTCATCATCATCAGACCAAATATTACCGTTTTGCAACTTGTCTGTTTCTTGTTCCAACTTGAATATCAAGTCACAAGATGACAATTTTCGGTCTGTGTTTTATTCTTTACTTTTTCAAATTGTCTCTCCACTCGCTTTGGGAATTAAATGTTTGCATGAAAATAAAAAAACCTGCAAATTCAAAGCGTCGTTTGAACGTCAACAGCGAGTGAATTTTTATACGCAAGCGAATGAAGTATGCCGCCACCTGATCCACCAGCTGATGCAGTTCAACCTGTTCAAGCGCCTATATTCACCAGCAATGTACCAGCTCCTCCAAAAATCGATTTAACTGGAAATCTAGCAAACAATTGGAAGCAATGGAAGCAGGTTTGGAGTGCTTATGAATTAGTAACGCGTCTCAATGAGCAGACCGACGAGTATCGAGTAGCTGCATTTATCACATGTATTGGTCCAAAAGCGCTCGCTATTCACAATGGCCTCCCGTTTCAGAACGAAGAAGAGAAAAAGAATTTAGCGAAAATCCTCGAATTATGGGAATCGTATTGCCTCGGCAAAACAAACACTATTTATAAAAGATATCGCTTCAATAATCGCAGTCAAGACGCCGATGAATCTATCGACACTTACGCATCAAATTTAAGATCTCTCGCCGATACCTGCAACTTCGGAACGCTCAAAGATGAAATGATAAGAGACAGGATCGTCTGTGGAGTTCGTGACAGCAGTTTAAGAAAGAAATTACTCCAAGTACCGGAACTTACGCTTGAAAAGTGTATAGATATGTGCCGAAGCGCCGAAGCCACGTCAACTCAACTGGAAGCCATGACAACGCAAACCTCAAACACACCTGAGGTAAACTTTGTCAAGAAGTTGTCTAAAGGTACGGATAAATCATCCTTTCTTAAAGATTGCCGTTTTTGTGGCCAGAATCATTAAAGAGAGAGGTCAAAGTGCCCAGCTTTCGGGAAGATTTGTGCCATTTGTAAAAAAGAAAATCATTTTGTCTCAAAATGCTCTCACAAAAAGAAGCAACCACAGCGAAAGAAGCCAAGAAACAGAAAACCAACAAAGCATTCAGTAAGTCAGTTTGAAGCGGATGAAAGTGAAGAAGAAATCCTCTCAGTGTCTTACAAGTTAGAAGAAATCAATGTCATCACACAAGAACATTCAAGCAAGATCTTGGCTACTATGAAGATTGGTGAAAAAGAAGTCAAAATGCTAGTTGATTCTGGCGCATCATGCAACGTTTTGCCCATCAAGTACCTTCCCAAAGGAACTATGATTGAGAAATCAAGTCATACCTTTAAGATGTTCTCGAAGTCAACCATGTCAGCCATTGGTAAAGCAAAAGTTCCCCTGGTGAACCCCAAGAATGCAGAAAGGTACTTGATTGACTTCACTATTGTTGATGGAAATTTCACACCATCACTTGGCTTGAAGACTGCCCAGCATATGAAGCTTTTGACTGTCCAGACACAAAACATCTTATCCTTAGGAGACGATATGCCATCTCAAAATGTCAAGAAACCAAAGTTCACAAAAGAAGCTGTGTTGAGTGAATATTCAGATGTCTTCGGAGGAGAGTTAGGATGCATGCAAGGGAAAATTCACCTTGAAACAGACCCAAATGTTGCTCCCACTGTTATGCCTCCAAGACACGTACCTATTGCACTTAAAGAGAAATTGAAAAACGAACTTGATCGACTTACTAAGAGGAAAGCAATAAGCCCTATTCAAGGACCTACAGATTGGGTCTCAAGTATGATTGCAGCACAGAAGCCGGATGGAAATATTCGTTTGTGCATTGACCCTCACTATTTAAACCAAGCCTTAAAAAGAAGCCACTATCCCCTCCCAGTAATAGAAGAGATCCTTCCAGAACTGTCGAAGGCTAAAGTTTTCAGCAAAGTTGATCTAAAAGGTTTCCTTCAAGTTAAATTAGACGAAGAGTCCAACAAGCTTACTACCTTGCAGACACCCTGGGGGCGCTATCGGTGGCACAGAATACCTTTCGGGATCACCCCTGCCCCAGAAATCTTTCAGATGAAATTGGACCAAAACATGGAAGGATTGAAAGGAGTCTTCAAAATTGCTGATGACATACTGATCACTGGTCAAGGGGAAACAAAAAGCGAAGCAGATGAAGACCATGACAGAAATCTAAATTCCCTTCTGGATCGATGCAGAGAGAGGAACTTTAAACTTAACAAGAACAAGTTTGCATTTATGTGTGACGAGGTGCAGTTCATTGGTCACCGACCGACAAAAGAAGGTCTTAAACCTGATCCTGCGAAAGTGAAAACAATTCTCAATATGAAGAAACCGGACGATGTGGCTGCAGTGCAGAGACTGATGGGCATGGTGAAGTACCTCTCGAAGTTCCTTGGTGACCTCTCTCAGATTTGTGAGCCTATCAGACGCCTAACCCATAAAGATGTTCCATGGTACTGGGCCAAAGAACAAGATGATGCCTTTGACAGGATCAAACAAGCGGTTACTTCTGCCCCTGTTCTCATGTACTTTGATTCAAGCAAACCTACCGAAGGAAGTGGAGATGCCTCCTCACAAGGAATTGGTTTTGTTCTTACCCAGGACGACGACCCTGTCACCTATGCAAGCCGAGCCCTAACACAAGCAGAACAACGCTACTCTCAAATCGAAAAGGAGCTCTTGGCGTAAGTTTTTGGCTTAGAACACAACCACCAGTACGTTTATGGCAGAAAGGTCATCCTTTACACTGATCACAAGCCCTTGGTTTCTATCTCGAGAAAACCACTAGCATCTGCACCAAAACGACTTCAGCGACTTCTCCTCCGTTTACAGCAGTATGATGCAGGAATCAGATATAGGCCTGGTAGAGAGATGTATCTCGCCGACACCCTATCAAGAGCCTATCCAACTCCAAGTCCTAAGGACTCCCAAAGATCAGACACAGAGAGAGAAATGGAAAGCATTCATGCCGTAGACTACCTAGCAATCTCTGAGCAGCAGCTGAGTGAAATCAAGCAAGAGACAGCGAAAGACCCAACCCTTCAGATCCTCAAGCAAGTGATCCTAAGAGGTTGGCCCGATAACAACAATTCGGTACCAAAAGAAGTCTCCAGTACTTCAATGTTAGAGATGAACTAGCCGTACAGGACGGAATCATCTTTAAAGGCCAAAGATGTGTTATTCCCCAAACTCTGAGACAGAAAGTTAAAGAGAAGATCCACAGTGCCCACATCGGAATACAAGGATGCCTCGACGGGCTCGAGAAGTTGTTTATCGGCCATCCATGAATCAAGAAATCACCGATTACATAGAACACTGTGACACATGCAACATGTTTGCCAACCAACCCAAACGAGAACCGCTCATAATTCATGATGTACCTGAACGTCCATGGCAGAAAGTTGGCTGTGATATATTCACCTTGGATGAGAAGGACTTTCTGTGTACAGTTGATTATTATTCTGGTTACTTTGAGATTGATCATTTGGAAAGGAAGACTGCCAAAGCAATTACTACCCGGTTGAAACGCCATTTCTCCAATCACGGTGTACCTAACGTGTTCCAGAGCGACAATGGTCCACCCTTTGATTCGGAAGAGTTCAGAAACTTTGCAAGGGACTATGACTTTGAAATAGTCACAAGTTCACCAAATTATCCTCAAAGTAACGGCCGCGTAGAGAACGCCGTGAAGACAGCAAAACTGCTAATGAAGAAATCTAAGCAAGCTGGAACCGACTTTTACTTAGCACTTCTAGACTGGAGGAATATCCCGACCGAAGGCGTAGGCAGTTCACCTGTGCAAAGACTTTGTGGTAGGAGAACAAGAACACTTCTTCCAACAGCGACAAGTCTTCTGAAACCTACAACCCTCGCTGACGTACGAGACAAACTACTTAAGAAGAAGGAGCGTCAGACCTACTACTACAACAGAGGCACTCAAGAACTACCTCCTTTACACAAGGGTGATGCAGTATTTATGTTGCCAAGTAACCAAGCTCGAAAGTGGAAGAAAGTTCAAGTCGAAGACCAAGTGGATGTGCGATCGTATGCAGTACGCACTGAAGATGGTAGAGTTTTCCGCAGAAACCGCTGACACCTAAAGAAATGCTATCAACCTCCGGCTACATCCATGCCTGAAGTGGAGCCTGAGCAATCTAACATTACAGCTACGCCAACCCTACTAAAAGAAAAAGCGGTGAAGGACTTAAGCCAACTGCCCACACCACCACCCAAACAAGTGACAACAGACAACCCAACTCCACCTTTGAGTCCAAAAGTACCACCACCTGTGAAAGACTAACCCGCCGGAGAAGGAACAGTAACTAGGAGCAGACGTCAAATCAAACTACCCACTCATTTTAAGGACTTTAAAATGACTTAGTTTTCATTCAGAACATTGAACTGTTTATGAACGTTTTATTTCAACTTGAGGACTTTGAACTTTGTCCCCACCATAGTACTGTTCACGGGCTCATAGCTTTCTTAATGCATTGTTGTATTTGCTACTCAGAAGGACATTTTTAGACTTGTTTATTGCAAGATTCGTGTCCTTTGTTCCTATTTCTAATCCTTTTCTTTCTTTACAAAAGGAAGGGTGTTACGATGTCACGTAATAGTTGTTGACCAATCAGAGACTAGTTATGCCATGTGCTCGCAACCTTTTCATTATAGTTTGCCTGGAGTGAATTTCATGGATTAAAAATCGTTTCTTTCGTTCATCTGGACTTTTAAATTTGTTACAAGTCCAGCTACGTTACATAGTAACGTTACAGATGTAACTAATTGCAAGAGCTGTAAAATTACTTTTCTTTGAAGAATTCATTCCAATACCAATTAACTTCTTCAAAACAATTCTTAATGGCGATCACCAGATTTAAAAAGATTATGAGTTCTGTTCACAGAATTACTTATCGCCAAAAAGTAATTTTGAATCACTGGTACCTGGTCCTTACTGGTATATTCCAAGGTTTTTAATGTGGTTTTAAGTGCTATAGGTACTAAAATGGACAACGTCCAGAGTACTTAGGAAATAGATTAGTGCGTATTAGCGATATGTCAACCAGAACTTCATGCTATGGTGATATAACTATACGCTGTCCTAGGTATAACCGTGACACAGAAGGTGGAAAAACTTTTCTTGTTACAGCTTTAAAACTTTGGAACTCTCTACCTATTAGTATAAGATGTAGTACCAGTATTGAGATAGATAGATAGAGAGATAGATAGTTTATTAAAATAATTACATCGCAGCCCTGTAGCTGAATTGCGTAATTAATTCACATTAGGAAAAAATATAGGACATTAAAGTAAGTATAAATAAAGCTGTATATACAAATGTTGTGACATATAGAATCTCTAAAGTTTATTGTTGATCAAGCTGCACATCGATGGAATAAAAGTATTTTGGTAACGCTTGGTATTAGTTCGAGGAATATTAAATGTTTTCTTTCTCCTAAGATTGTACTTTGGTTGGTATCTTTGAGGAAGTAATCCGTATAATTTGTGTGATTGATCACACATAATCTCTTTGAAAAGTTTTTCACACAGATCGTGTCTCCGGCTTTGTAGTGTTGGTAGCTTGAAGCTCTTTAGATTTTGCCGGTACGACTCTCGAGATAAAATTGACAGCACGCGTTTTTGAACTCGTTCTAGGTCGTCACTTTGGTAGCTCGACAGGGAATGGTGGAACACAGGTGCACAATATTCAAGCACAGGTCTAATGCAGGTACAATAGAACATAATGATATCTTCTATTGGTACACGCGCGCGTTTCAGCAAAACTTTAAAGTATAGGCGTTTGTTAGACTTCCTTATGACGTTGTTAATATGATCGTTCCACAGTAAAGTGTTGGAAATGGTCACTCCAAGAATTTTGGCATGGTTGACAACGTCAAGTTCCTTTCCTTCCACAGTTATCGGGTCAAAGGAATGTTTTTGTTTCTTGAAATCGATGATCATCTCCTTGCACTTTTCTGTGTTTAGTTGTAACTTGTTTTCATGTGTCCAGTCCTGCACAATAACGGCATCGCTTTGGATGGCGCTGCAGTTTCCTTTTTTAACAAATTCGGCAACAGTCGTATCGTCGACATATTTCCACTTGCTGGCATTGGGGAATCTTAAGTCATTAATCATTAACAGGAATAACCACGGGCCAAGTTTGGTGCCTTGAGGGTCGCCTGAAGGTATACGACCCCATTCTGAATAACAGTCGTTTGCAAGCTTCACACGTTGTTTTCGGTCCATCAAAAAGTTGCATACCCAGCGTGCAATCCCAGGCGGAATCGAGAGGTTACAGATTTTCTGGACCAGAATTCGATGATCAATTAGATCAAAAGCTTTCCTGTAGTCTAACAGCATAATCCTCACCGCAGCACCAGTAGCATCGGTGGCTTCTGACCACCTATGTACCATTGAAATAAGGGCTTGTGTGGTTGAGGACTTCGGGATGGCTCCAAACTGATCTGGGTCAATGATCGAGAGAATGGCTGGAGCGATATGCGTTATGACAATGAAGTCTTCAGCAACCTTCGATAAAGCTGGAGTAAGTGATATTGGTCTAAGTTGCTTACTAGCGTTTGTCACAGGTTTAATTTTAATTAAGGGAGTGATATCTGCCAATTTCCAAGATGACGGGAATTTTTGTTCTGCAAAAGTGCTGTTAAGCACAGAGCAGACAGGCTGTGCAAGGACGTCTGCATACTCGTTAAGAAACCAGTTTGATATACCATCAGGACCGGATGCTTTGCGGGGATTGAGTCTTTTCAAAGCTGAATAAGTGTCGGCCTCAGACAGTACAGGTGCCACAAACTCTTCATCGTAAGGAGGAAGAAAGTCTAAAGGTTGGTAAGCCTTCATGGGTTCCAAAAAGGCGTTATTAATTAAATTTGCAATTGCCTGAGGGTCGAGGTCGTCAAATTGGTCAAAGTGGAGTTGGGAACGGAGGTCCTCAGAACCATCAGCTGGGGTCATACCTGCAATCTTTTTAATATCACTCCGCCACTTACTTGGTTTGGTATCCTTTAGATGTTGGACTTTTGATGAAAAAAATCTGGCACGACAAGACTTTCTTTCGCGATTTACACGATTTAGATATAAATGGAAAAATTCTTTGTCACCACTTTTGAACGCTTTTTGACGAAGTTTAATAAGCTTTTTTAAATCAGCAGTAAACCATGGTAGATCGTTCACGTATAGCTTCGATGTTTTGAGTGGCATAATATTGTCGAGGCCGATTCGTACTAGGTCCACAACTGCATGTAACTTTTCTTCGCAATTGGTAAAAGAGTCCAGAATGGACCAGTCACAAGAGCTTAGATATCTACCAAGTTCATTTTTCCTGCTGCGGCGAGTGTCCCTTTTACACACCGTTTGGCGACTGGAGGCTTTCGGTAGTCTCCTTTTGGGATGGAGCATGATTACATTGTGGTCTGATAATCCGAAAGGAGGATGACTTTCAACAGAGTCTTTATCATACAGCTGAGGAAGATTGGTCAATATCAAGTCTAGGATTTGGTCACCTCTAGTTGGTATGCGAACAAGTTGTTTCATTTTAAATTGGTTTAGTAGCCGATTGATGTTAAGTCGGTTAAAATCGCCCGTCAACAAAATTCCGCAACCAGGGTAAAGGCCTTCGATGGACGTAAGTGTGGAAGACAGGTAGTCAATCATGGTGTTGTCCGCACTCGGAGGATGGTATACTGTTCCAGCCACAATGCAAGGGACTCCACGAGGGAGTCTATTTGGTTTAATGTGTACCCAAAGTACTTTAAATTCGGGATGATGCAAGTGGTTCAACGATTTATGTTTGATTGAGTTTTGTATGTATATAAAAACACCACCATGGGCACCAGTTGTTCGATTTTTGCAGATAAGATTATAACCGGGAATATGAAGGCAATCCTCACTAATGGTTGCATGAAGCCAAGTTTCGGTGAAACAAGCTATATCAGGTTTATTTAGCTTGATACAGAGGCTTACTTCGTCGATCTTGGGAGCGAGAGACATGGTGTTGGTCAGTAATAGGCTGGGACCAAAGACAGACTTTTTGATGTTATTAGGGCAAGAGTCAGCTGTAGCGTAGACTGTATAATCGTCAGATGGCAGAGTTAAAGAGTTGTTTTCATCTGGATTATACACGTAATTATGATGCGAGATTATGCTTTCAGTATTAATGCATTCAAGCAGAATTATTGTAATTTTATAAAGGACGGTTATGCTGGCTTAGATAGCTTTCCCATTTCATAATTTTTTACCCCTTTTTAATATTACATTTATTGTTTTAATATTTGTAAATTAGTTTATATATTTTAGGGGAGGGCCACAAGTTTAACAGTTTTTAACTGTAATGTGTCACCCTCGGTAAATAAAGTTATTCTTTCATTCATTCAAGAATTGAAATTTGCTAATTGAGAATATCAAATATTTTGTGTTTTGAGCAAGGTTAACCTTTAAGACTTAAGGAAATAAAATTTATTTTCTAAAGTTTTGACGTTAAAGTCGTAAGCACAGAAGATAACGATTCATTTGGTCAGCAGTTCACCGAATGAATATGCGCAAGATCACGGGGGCTGCATGCGCGGAATCTTTTAATTTTGTAAATACTTATGTTGGATGATGAAAATAACGCTGGTCTAGCTTTATTTCTTTTAATGTTTTACTTTGCAAAGATTTTACCTTATAGATCGTTGTATTTCCGAGATCTTTAGCGTATTGACTGTCAGAAAAGATTATCAGAATTTGCAATGGGAATTCCGAAATTTTACCGTTGGATGAGTGAAAGATATCCTTGTTTAAGCCAAGTTGTTAAAGACCATCAGGTGAGTTTGCTTTGTGCACTATCACTTTCCTTTTGCTCAGTGTTAGCGATTCTAACATTCGAGGTAATGATATTTGTTGTGGCGAATATTCCTTAGGGCCAGATCGAAGCTAAGGTGTGTCTTCATCTCTGAATTAATCCGATTGTAAAACTTCCACTACGTTAACAACATTGCTTCTTTGCTAGTACAGTATATGATTGAATGGCATGGTGTACTGTAAGTCAGTCAGACAAATGGATGACAATATAGTTCATTGATGTTTGTTTGGAATCCCAGCATTTTTTTATCTTATACAGTGCTCTAATAAAAGAATAATTTAAGTTCATGCTACAATACCTTCTGCTGTTCATTACCAGAAAATGTACTATCATTAACGCCAACGTCAAACTCATGCAAAAATACATTTATTCTGTTCAATCAACATTCACTAGCATAGATCCACAACCATTTGCATCAAAATGCATTCTATGGTGCCAACAGATGACCATTAACACCATTCTACAATATATTAGGGATAATAAAATTTCAATTAGGCAAGTTATTTCTCTTGCATAATTGAAATGTTATTATCCCTAATGTATAGTAGAATGGTGTTAATGGTCGTCTGTTGGTGCTATAGAATGCCCTTTGATGCAAATGGTTGTGTATCTATGCTAATGAATGTCAGTTGAATAAAATGAATGTACTTTTGCATTAATGAGTTTGAAGTTGGCATTAATGATAGTATATTTTCTGATATTGAACAGCAAAAGGTGTAGTAGATATGACATACAAACATTGTGAAGATTATATAGTCCATGACTTTGGCATAAAACTCAATGGTAGGTACCATGTTTACGTTAATTGGAGAACTTGGACAAACAATGTAGAATGATTGCTTTGCATCTGTTCAGTAAGTAAGAGTGACCAATTATGCATTTAGGAGAGGTTGTAGCCACTATACCCAGTATCCATGCTTGCTAATAAGAAATACTTGCAGAGATGATGTACTTGTTTCTTACCTGTGGGCAATTAAACATGATAAAGAGAAACAAGAGTGATAAGTAAGGTCACATCACCTTTGCTACAATTGGTTACATATGTAGCTATATATATATATATATATATATATATATATATATATATATGTATATATACAGGCAGTCTTACTTTGTAGGAGATATTACCCTACCCAGATACTGTATTATGGTACAGAGATAAGATTTCTCACGACTGTAGAAAGTTTTATCCATGTTGTTTTGTTTTGTATACTAATTATGGCCTTCAAAATTCTAAATAATCTTAATCCACCTTGCCTGACTAAACTTTTGTCAAAGCCTATGCACCAATACTCGACAAGATGTACAGCAAATAATAAGTTATGTATGCCAAAGGCAAGAATCAGTGCTGGGAAATGAACATTTGCCTTTGTAACCATGTCCATATGGAACAAGTATCTCAATGCTGCCACCACCCTTATGAGCCTCTCAAGCTTTAAAAGATTCTGTAAGAAATTTTTTAAGAAAAAATTAAATGGAAGTAGGGAGCTCAAGAACATTAGACTCTACTAATGTAATAGAATGGTAACTACATGTATTGTTTTTTTGGGGGTTTTTTAACATCTCAGTTATTGACATATTGTTCCTCTATGCAAGTATTTTATTATTTTAACTTACCAATATCATGACATTTTATTGTTACTATTATTTATTATGATTGTAAAGATTTATATATATTATTGTTAAGAGGACCAAGTTGGAAAAAAGCTATGCTTTACTTGTTACATCCTCAGTAAATAAAGAGTTATTATTATTGTTATTATTATTTTTTAACTAAGTACATTTGCAAGAATGACAGATATGTCATAAACATGATCCCTTTTTATGCACAGCATGTATAGCACATCACATCATATTCCATCCGAGCACTCATGAAAGCCAGATGAAAAATAATGGAACAATGCAATGTTTGTTTGCTCAAAAGTTGTTTGCCTCTTGCTCCCTCATTTGGGGTGACTGATGGCAAGTGATTTCAGTATCAAGGTTACAGTAGTTCTTGGAAGACTCAATTTCAGTCTTATGCCATTATGGAGTAATTCATCACACAAAAATGTTATGCCAAACAAGTATCAATGTCAATTTTTACAATCAATAATCAAGCTATACTTTATCTTTACTGTTGGCAACATTTTCATGTTTAAAATATAGATTTCAAATATGTGTTTGTTCAGTGATATAAATATTGATCTAAGTTGTAAAACCAAGAGATACCAGTAAAGGGATTGACTCAAGATTTTAGACCTAAAACCTCATATGCAATGGTTGTCTAACTATTTGGTGTTGAAAACATGGATTAGATTTGGCAAATTCCTGGCATTTATGAGTTTTGTAACCTTACTTTGTCTGGTTGTTGTACAGCTATTTATTAAAAGATATCAGAGTAAAATGTAAAGTGAAATATAAACAATGGGTGTCTTATGTTCAAAAAGGGTGGGAGATAAATGTGACCAATTGGATAAGGATACAATGGAGTGACTAAGATTTGCAAAGATTAAAGTAAAGTTTTTTGAACTTCCTTCAGATTCCTGAATTTGATAATTTGTACTTGGATATGAATGGTATCATTCACCCATGCTCACATCCCAATGATGATGATCCACATTTCAGAATAACTGAGGAACAAATATTTTCAAGTATTTTTCATTATATTGAGGTTTGTTGATAATCTTAACATATTATTACAACATTCTAACTTCAGCATATTACTATCATGTTGTGGCAGACTAGCTGGATATATTACATGTTAGCAGTGATTTGGAAAGTTTTGGTAGCTCCCTCTTCCATCAACCCGTTCACCCTTTAACACATGAATTGTTTTCTTTTGTTCTTTGTTCTCTCTTTGTTTTTCTTTTGTTTTCTCACTGATTCTTTTGCTCTTGGGTGTCTGATATATTGGAGACTGCATGTTAAAGGGTTAAGGAGCAAGGAGACACTTTAGAATCCTACTTAGACAATTTTAAAAGGTAATTGTCATGTTGGTTAACATGTTAAGTGGCTCTTAAGAATTTTATTCTGGTTAACACTAATTGATTTATTCAGCAAACTGGTGATACCTGCCCTTAAATGGGTGAATGGTCCATTTCTACCTTAGTTACATACTTAGAATGATTATGTGTCAAGAGTACAGTGGAGCCTCACTATTACATGCATCATTATAAAGCATGACTTGGTATAACACAGTTGATCCACAGACCCCAAAATTTCACTTTGCTTGATTTGTCAAAAGACCATTAATGGTGATGTTTACCTACTAAACCTCACTCAGAATCACCCCTAAATTCACAGTATAACACAACTTAAGCCCAATTTTCATTTCATTCTCAAGTAGTGAAGTAAAACAATCAAAAAATTTAGGTGATTTTCAACAAAGACAGTTAAGCTGGGTTTTTTACCCTATGGCCTACCTTTAGCAACTACATTGAAGTGTAATACAATTACTTGATGCTGAAATTAAAGTTTCTCTTATTCTTGCTGGCTTACTGAAGGCAATTCCTGATGATCGCCAATCATTCTTAATGATTCCTACCACTGCAATGTAAAACAACAACATGGTGATGCAACCATTGCAAAAAATGAAAAGCATGCTCAAAAACATTGTTTCCATGATTCTTTTTTGTTTCAGTTGATTGGACTTTAAGCTTCTTAACCCTCTAATTCATAACTACTAGTACATTTATGTGCTGGTTTTATTTACAATATTGAGTGACTAAAAAGTATATTTAAAAAGTGTAATCTGTGGTAACTCCACAACTCTCAATACAAATGACCAGAAAACAGGTGTCAATTTTGTTACAGACATGATTTGCATTGTCAAGAACCAAAATAAAGTAAGGTTCAGGCAGTACTGTACCTTGGAATAACTTGCTTCATGTATGACACAGTCCCCATTATGGACCCCAATTACTGTGTTATGGCGAGACTGCACTGTATTCAGCCAGAGATAGTACATAGAATGACCCATCTGCTGATTAGGTGATTCAAAATGAATGATGTGTAAGAGTATTTGGCCAAAGACAATATAACTTAAATCACAATCAATTAACCTGTCAGTATTGACTGCATACTTGCATAAATTCTCAATCTGTATTTCTGTGTATGGAATTTGCTTTACAGATATAAATAAATTTAACAAATATTACATATTAGCTTGGTATTAATATTATACTTGGTTAATTTTAGGTTTTATTTAGAATTATTAAACCACAGAAAGTGTTTTTTATGGCTGTTGATGGAGTAGCTCCCCGTGCTAAAATGAATCAACAAAGAAGTCGTCGTTTCAGGTAATTTATTTCAAATGTTAGCATGGCTTTAAAAAAATTCACATTTTGTGGTGTTATGGTTGTGTTTTATTCCTGCAATATCTCCAGTCATTTTTGTTTTCAAGATCTGCAAGAGAAGCAGAAGCCAACATCCGGAAAGCGTTACAAAAAGGCGAAATTTTACCCACAGAAGAAAGATTTGATTCAAACTGTATCACACCAGGTCAGTTTATTAACCATTTAATAACCAGTGAGGTTATTATCACGTAATTATTGTACAAAGAACATCTCTGTTCTTGTATGCAACCATATTTGGAAAAAAGGAATAATGACTTCTATTGATTTTCAGGAACAGAGTTCATGGTACGGCTACATGAACAACTGAAATATTTTGTAAACAAAAAGATTAGCACAGATCCTGGTTGGCAGGGGATAAAGATATATTTATCAGGCCATGAGGTAATCATTACCAATTATAGTGCTATGTTCTTTGCTATGCATTTACAGTTGGACACCCCTTAGCTACTATGAAATTCAGTATGACTTTGTGATATGAATGTAAGAAATGTGGGAGCTTGAAGATATCTTGCATGATAGATGAATGTTCATCAAGTTCTAACCTTAGAAAAACAATTTCTGATTCCCAGATGGGGATTGAACCTGCAACCTTCTTATGTCTGGTGAGATGCTCTAACCATCAAGCTATGTCATACTAACATATGTCAACTTGCACCTGAGCTCGCCATCTGAGTCTCGGTAGCTCAATGGTTAGAGATTGACAAATGTTCATCTATCATTCAGTGTAACTTCCTTTCTTGTTTGTGTGCCATTCTAAGAATGAAAAGTACTTTGCAGAAAGGTTATATCAATTTTCATTTTTACTGCATGACCATCTTCTGAGATCTTACTCAGTCACTGCCATGAAAGAAATGGGCAGAACTTAAAGAAAGTTATCCAGGGACAGGGAAGCCTGAAGGAGGGGCTACAGGCCCCAACTTTTTTTCCAAATGTAATGTTGAAACAACTATGTTTTAGAACACTTCTTGTGAAATTCCCTGGTGAAGCATGCAAAATGCTGTATTTTTATCTCACACCCCTCCACTCAAAATTCTGCTCCACTGCCCCTGTCATCATTAGCCTTTTCAAACATCCCTGCATCTATTTTCAGACTCCTGGAGAAGGAGAACACAAGATTATGGACTTTATTAGATATGAAAGATCACAACCTGGCTATGACCCAAACACCAGGCATTGCATGTACGGTCTCGATGCAGATTTGGTGAGTAAAGTAATCCAGAGTCATAGGACTTGTGACCAGGACTAGGAACATTTTCTAAAAGCTCTGACCAGTGGTTTAATTGGAAATTTCTAGTGGGGGAACTTGAGAGGCCCTTGGCAAATGTGGGGGGGGGGCAACATCAAGTAAAGATTTTAGGGAGTGCCTCTCGAACACTCAAATATGTCATCTTGCACACCTGCAATTGCAGAAATGTCCAACTTTGTGGAAGTTGATGATAACATTACCGTATAACTTGAGGTGGTATGGTAAATATTTAGGGGGACCTGAACCCCTCATTTCCCCCAGTAGTTACACCAATGGCTCAGACTTCATAAAGGATGGGATATACACAGTACACAAGTCTGGAACCCTCTTCTGGGTGATCAGCTGACTTGGGCAGACCTCACACTCAAGTGTCAAAGACTACTGAAAATCAATAAGTCTATCATATTGTAGCAATTATGTACATTAAGGCAACTGTTCTATATTTTGTTCATTCGCCTTATCTTTAAAAGGAACCCATGTGGACAACTTCCTTTTGTTTCAGATAATACTAGGTTTGACCAGCCATGACCCTCACTTTTCACTGCTCCGAGAAGAAGTTCGTTTTGGAAAAAATGTAAAAAGGTTCCGTTACTTATTTTAGTATCTTTAGTGTAATCGCGCCCTGGCTGTGCCAGAGAATATAAACTTCACGTGGGATTTGGAAAATCAGGGCTCAGAAATCGTTTTACTGAGGTATGTACTTGACCAAGTCCATCTGTCATCTGTGATATCCCCAAACTCCCACAGTCGTACCATTTATCCTATTAAACCACTTTGACTTTACTAGTTAAAGTCCGGTTCGTAATGGAATGAGGTGTACCAGATCAAATGGGTAGTGAATATAAGTGTAGGTTGAGAATCCCTGTTACCAATGTTCTCAGAACTTTATTCCTAAAGGAATGAGATAGTCAAATTTGGGGTTGCATGAAGAGAAAGTTTCACAACTATAAGTAAACTTACAGATTCAAATTTAGTCTGACATGTGTAGTGTAAGAAACAAAATTTCCAAACTCCAAGTGAAATTTATATTCTTTTGCTCAGCCAGGGTTAAAGTGGTTTAAGACTGTAGAGTGTAGAGCTGTGGGCTGTAGACTGGAAGACTTTGAATTTCTTTGCCAAATCAATGTTTACAAATCTACTCCCTCGTCCGTGTCTATCGTTGTATTTCGTTTTATTCGCATTTTTTAATTATTTTTCTGTTGCTTTCGTTGGGCTTCTTTAAACCTCCGGAGATAGCCTATATTAGCATACACCTCGCAAGTGAATAATTTTTTTTGGGCAATTTGATTGGTTCCTCTATCTCGGGATATTCTGCACTATTCACCTCCGAGCAAAACAAGATGCCGTCCAGTTTTGTTTACGTTACGGAAGAAGGAAAATTTTCTGAATTAACGAATCCCTCATGCCAGAGAGTATGAAAAAAGCAACAAAATTTGGCGATTAAGTATTTAAAGATATGTATTTCTTTTACTTTCTTGCGATAAATCGACTCAGGATGTGTAGAAAATGTTTTGTTTAAAAATGACGAGCGGGCTACCAGCCGACGTTCCGTAAAATGGTTTTAAAAATTTAAAAGAATGTGTATGAAAACAATTATGCGAGGTATATGCTAAAACAATTATTCACCCCTGTCGGTGAACAGCATAGATATTTACCTGCACTTCGGTGAATAATTGTTAATTGACCCTCACTTTGGAACCCCTTATTCCAGTGAAAAGTTATAATATTGGGTTTCGTCCTTGACTCTCGAAGCATGTGTTTTATGATTGATGGTCCGCGGTTTTAGAGTGAACAATCCAGAAGACATAACGTTTCATCTCTTACACTTGTCGCTGTTGAGGGAGTACATTGATTTGGAGTTTCAATCTTTGAAGGTAAATGTAGTTATGGTGAAACTACTTCAACTTGGAGCAGCAGTGATCGTGTTCCTATAACTTCGATCTCGTCCTTTTAGGAAATTCCAAATATGTCATGATAAAAAACAGTTTACTTCATCAATTTCTTGTTTGATATTTGACAGGACAAGCTATCCTATGGCTATGATCTGGAGAAAATCATTGATGACTGGATTTTAATGGGTTTCCTTGTTGGGAATGACTTCATACCAAATCTACCAAACTTCCACATCAACCACGTAAGATGCTCAGTTTTATTCGATAAAAAAAATAAAATATAGTACACTGTGTAGAAACCTTGGGGTTCGCATGTTGTTTTCCAAGTCGTCGTCCACACGTATGCGCTTTCGTAGGAAAGCCCATACATTTTTTCTTTTTATCCGTTTTAGCCCTTCTACCGAAAACGGAGACTTTCGAAATCGCCTTCGAAAATGTAGACTTGAGAGAACGGAGACATTTGAAAACGTTGTCGGACCCAGTTCCCTAACATAAAGACCACTATCAAGATCATTGATTTTGATTGGCCAGACATGATTTAATAAACACTTCCATCGTTTTCAGCGTTGTCGTGTGGGTAGGCGAATACGACACAAAAACGCTCGTGTGGACTCAATGATTTTGACACGTTTTCAGTTTAATGAGAACGCATAAATTTGAGAGCGTATACGTTTTGACGTAGCCTAAGTCTTATCACGTTAAAAGAACACTCAGACTTCCACCTGGATCAAAGAAATACCTGTTCTTTCTAGGACTCCTTACCCTACCTATGGCAGATCTACAAAGACGTCATGCCTACATTGGATGGTATGTGTTTATTACCGAATTTCTATTTTCATTGTGTGTAGAAATCGTCTGTTTTCGAGAAGTATGTTTCGAGAATTAAAGAATGTTTGTTAAGTTATTGGATTTAAGAAATACCAAGCGGATTCCCGTGTTTGCATACTGTGATTCAAACACGCGGGATGTTACGAGACTTGAGAAAAGCGTAAAAATCACAAGAGCCGCTAGGCGACTGTTTTGGGCTTTTCAAATCCATTCGGTATGTCTTTTATAAAATAACGGCAGATGAAAAGCAGTTAACTTGATAAACACAGTGATGAAATAAGTAATTCTCTCAAAAATCATCAACTACCAATCAGAGCGAAGCTTACGAAGATCGAACCCTGGTCAACAAGTGAAGCCACTTCAACGCAGTGACTAAGAGGAAAAACAAGCGTGTTTTTTTAAGCTATTTGAAAGTCCAGCAGCATACTAAGTGTTTGAATCACATTATTCAAACACACAAAAACCGTTCGGAGTTTCTTTCATAAAATAATAAGACTAAACGTACAAAACGAACTTCAGTAGACTTTTGGCAGACAATTTTCCGTGTTTGGATAATCATCCAAACACTTCATTGCAGTGACAGAGGAAAACCAAGTGTGTTTTTTTAAGCTATTTGAAAGTCCAGCAACATACCAAATGCTGGAATCAGAGTATTCAAACGACAAAAACCGTTACGAGTTTCTTTGATAAAATAATTAAGCTGAACGTGCAAAACAAACTTCAGTACACTATTGGCGGGAAATTTTACGTGTTTGGATACACTTATCTAAACACAGATATTAACCAATCAGAGCTCGCAAACGAGTCACGTTATTTTATAAAAGTTAATACGACATTGACTAAAGGACCAGCGGTTGTGGCCTCAGATTGCCTTGCACCTCAATCTTTTGGACGCTGGATTAGAACATTAATTATTTTTTAATACTTTTATTGATTCTAACGACCTCAGGACTATTTGTAACTTTTAATGCTGTATTTAATATGTTCTTTAGATATTATAATATTGTAAAATAGCTTTATAATCTTATTGAAAAACATACAAACAACTTGATTTAGTAGTAAATTAGTTTAGTCAGGCACATTTATTATATTACTTTATTTAACACGGCCCCATTAAAAGCAATCTTTCAATTTTCAGCTTTTGTCATTAGAATTAGCTTGGATGGTTGATGGGTTCCCGCGTCAAAATATTAAATAAATAAAATAAACTAATAAATAAAGAAATAGATAAGTATCAAGGTTGTGTGTTGACTGGCCTAGTGACCCAAAGGGTGATGTATTCCGTCCGAACATCAAACGGCATGTTGCTTTCTACCTCAGGCAACGTAGCTTTTGATCAACACTTAAGAGACCAAGAATTTATGTATTCGACCGTAACGTTAAATAGCACATGGCTTTCTACACCCAAGTAACAAACATCGCTTCAGTTCAGCGCTAAATAGACTTCTTTAGGTTTCAAACTTTTTTGCTGGTATCAGAATATTTGACTTTACTCTGGAGAACTGTTTCTTGAAGTTTAATCACATTCAGATTTGCATCATGATTAAAATGAAAAAGAACCAAAACCATCACGTTATGTGAAATGGGCAGTCTTCATACGAAGCTACATAGGTCCAAAAAACCTCTACATGAGAGACAAATGAGGTAGTTGACACCAAAATTAATGGATCTTTATACCCAATCTTTGTCGCCGTTCGTTCGAAAATAATCCAATTATGGAACAAACTATCCCCAATTTGATTAGTTGACAGAGTTTTGGAATATACTTTGTTTCAAATTGAATTTTATTTTGGTTTGTATGAATCAAAGCTAACGTTTTTCTTTTCTCTTTTCAGGATACCTTCATGACAGTGGATTCCTTAGTTTAGCACGTTTTCAACGTTACCTTGAATCTCTTTCAAAGGTGGGGTTTTAGCTCTAAATTTTTCAGTTAAATTGTATATTTGTGTTACTGTTGTAAACGACAAATTACTCCGATCGTAAACGTTGCCTGTCTCCTTATACTCCTCACTACTTCTTTATTTGTTTGTTTGTTCGTTTACTTGTCTGTTTGTTCGTTTGCTTGTCTTTTTGCTTGTCTTTTTGCTTGTCATTTTGTTTGTTTGCGTGTCTGTTTGTTTGCTTGTCTGTTTGTTTGCGTGTCTGTTTGTTTGTTTGCTTGTTTGTTTGTGGTTTGGTTGTCTGTTTGTTTGTTTGTTTATTTGCTTGTCTGTTTGTTTTTTTTTGTTTGTATGTTTGTTTGCTTGTTTGTTTGTTTTTTGTATGTTCGTTTGTCTGTTTTTGCTTGTTTGTTTGTTTTTTGTTTGTTTGTTTTGTTCGAGTGTTTGTCCAACCATTTGTCGAACGGTTTATATGTTCATTTGTCTACTTTCCTTGTATGTCCATGCAATATTTGAGGATTTTCTGCATGCCTCATGTGTCCATCTTTCTATTATCGTAATGTTTGTTCGATTTGAATATCTGCCCCGTCTACCTTTCTGTTATCTTTAGTATACGTCACGGAATCTCGTTTGTCTTATCTTTGTGTAATCTGCATTTCTGTTTACCTGTTTAGTCTGTAAGTGTCTCTGTCAGTCAGTTTGTATAATTGTCCAAATATGTGTCTTTTTGTCTTAATGCATGTATCTCCGCCTGTCTGTGTATATTGTATTTCTATTTTTCTTGTCCACCGATTCGTAAAAACAGTTGTCCCAAAATAATAGTATCTCATATTTGAAACTCATCAGTTCGATCTGGAGAAATTTGAAGATGCCTACACCGATCTAAAATGGTTGGAAAGTAAATTAGGACCATCGAATGAAGAGGTTCGTAAAATATTTTTGAAGTGAAATATTCATGTGTTGTCGAAAGCTTAAGTGTGGAGTTGTGAACGTGGACTACCGAGGGATGAGACCAGGCGCGTAGCCAGGAATTTTTCTTGGGAGGGGGGTTCAACGTCTAGCAACTTTTGCCGCTGGAAATTTACAACACTCCAAAAGATATACTGCCTTCTTCTCTGCTAGTTTATCACGTAAGAGAGTTATCTGTGCGTCATCGTGATGGAGAGTTAGGCTAACGCCCGTGCCTTTTAAAGCCCTTCGTTTGTGTATTTCACTTCTATTTAAAGAATTTTTTTATTGACACGAAGACTCGAATAGATGATGACCTCGCATTTTTCGCTTCATTCCAATTTTTTTTGAACTAAGGTCAATTTTGAGGGTTCCAGCCTCCAGGTATTTTTTTGCATTTCAAAAAGCAGAGACTAATTTGGATTTTCCTGGATTAAACTTGAAAGATGGAGATTAATTTCCGTACTTCGTATTCGGTATATTAATCGACAAAAAATACGAAAATATGTGGCATAAAATGATCGTGTGAAATTATGTACTTCGGTGAAAGTTGAGAATATTAATGCTACTTCCAAATGAAATGAACCCATACCGGGTAAGTAGAGAAAAACGTTACTTGACCGCGGCTGGGATTCGAACCCGCGACCTTCCGGTTACTAGTCCGACGCTCTACCAACTGAGCTACAAGGCCAAGCCGGGAGCAGGCCGTGGAATGATGGTATGGTTCTGTTTGATATTTCAAAACTAACTAGTTTCCTCCATATCGGCATCTATAATGCTTCTAATGTTAAGTGATCGTGTGAAATTATGTACTTGGCATAAAATGTTCGTGCAGTTTAAAAGTACCCCCTGTAGGACTAGTAAAACAGAATTAGGCGCATGAGTCTCCTGGGGACGTTGACGTGTAAATGCAATCGACAGTGACACTATCAAATACCACTATGGAGAATGTTTCGCTACAGAAAGAGAATGGTAATTTTCGCAACGCTTTTTCCTTAAACATGTCAGTAATAATGCTCAATAAATTGTGAGTAATACAGAGCGTAAAAGCATCACAATCGACTGGTTTTGGCGCTGACTATACTCAATGGTCTGCAAGCGCTTTTGTCCGACAATGGGCATTCGTCAGCGATTAACGTTATTTCAATATCCTACTGACAACTGACCAAACATTCTCATCCTCACGTCAGCACTTCAGATAACACATTTCGACAATTTATCGCGACGCCAAGAGGGGTTTGATACTCGCAAATCAAAGCTGGCCAGATTGTGATACTGTCTTATGACTCATTATGGAACTTGGAACCCAAGGTCGTTGCAGCTATAGGAGGGTTGAACCCCCCGACCCCCCTGGCTTCGGCACTGGATAAGACCCATTAAGACGCAGAGGATCTTCAATCGACCTTGGATTATTTGACGTGATTTGCCAAACACAAAAGAGAGCGTTTGATGTGATTGTTCAAAGACAAGTTTGAATGTTTCATCAGGGGTTCCAAAGCAGATGACAATGAAAACTGAGGAGCATAGCCTCAAGGCTTTTCATGATCTCTCGTGAATTATTGATAGAAGTCTCAACTCTTTAGGAATCATTGGAGGTCATATTTGAGGACGACGCTGTCGATGGCAGTCGTAAAGAGTTGGAGACAATGGCGCTCGAATCGCCGCCGAAGGGCCGAAAATTAAGGGATTATTTAGAGGAAAAAGATGTCCTAAAAGAAGCAGAGGCAGAAGACGATGGTGATTTCTCAGAGGAACACGAGAAATTTAAATTGAGATATTACAAGGAGAAATTTGAACTGAAAGAAGTAGAAAGGTGAGACTTAGAATCGACCCAATTTTGTCATGGTTCCAATCAAGATGGCCGGTTCCAGGTTGCTCTGTTAAGGTTCGTGCCAAGGTTGACTAATAAAGCATCGCGTGGAGATTGGTTGGCTAATTCAGGCGTCGGGTCAGGTTGGTCCATCTGGTCAGGTTGGTGCATCTTTGATGCTTTATTGTCACGTAAAGGCTGACTGCTGATCAAAACTGAGTGACACTAAAAATGGCAGACATGAGGCACTTTTGGCTGTTTGTTTCAGACCCTTACGTAGTCATTTGGATGTCAGATTGACAGTGATAAGCATCAAACTGACGTCGAAATGACCGCATAGGAGACTCAATCTAATTGGCTAAAAAGGTCCCAATTTCCCCATTTTAACTTTACTTTTTAGTCCAGTCATTGACTGAGGTCAGTCTTTCAGATATAATAAAGTTAAGTCAGTTGGTGTTGATTAATTCAGCATCGGGGCACGTTCGGAATAGCTAATTAGATGCCGAATTGGTTCGGGTTGGCTAGTCAACCGTCGGGTAGCGACTGTAGAGTATAAGGCTTGCATATTTTGGTTGGGTAACTATCTTAGTTTTGATTCCACTTGGGGTTTTTCGATCGGTCAAGTTCGTCTATCAAATCTTCCACCATGAGCGCCTCTGGAACAAGTCTTATGAATTGCAACGGAGGCTTGCTTCCATACTTAGAAAGTGTTCAACTAGTTTGATGTTTGTGGCAATATACATGTAAATCAGTCGCTTGGTATCGTTTTATTTGCAGGGAATTCATTGAAAGACTCAGCTTTAAGTACGTGGAAGCCATCCAATGGATTTTGCATTACTACTTCAATGGTTTACCATCTTGGGGCTGGTAAGGAAACGAGTCGTCACTATTGAATCCTGCAGACAGATCTCATAGTGACATCGTATGTAACAACTTAGCAAGCGAGGAGCCAGGCGGAAATCGTAGCACAAAACGCGGAAGAAAGCCATGATAATAATAAAAATAAAGTTTTATTAGGTGCACGAACATTTCGTCGCGTCACGCAACATCATCAGAGTGGAGATATAATTACAGTTTACAGTGAATAAATAGATTGCTAGGAGTATTGTATTGCAGGAAGTTATAAGTCGGAAATACGAAATAACACTGTTAAGAATACTAAAATAACGAAAGAGGAATAGAGCTGAGATTGCCACTTAAAGATGGTTTAAGTTTAGAAATTAGGAGGAATCATGGTCTAGAGGGCAGGGTGTACCGGGGAGGGTCGGATCACCCCCCTTTTTTGAATTCAAAATAAGTTAGAATCAACTGCAGTCGTGTTAAAAAATGAGTTTTGTGAAACAAACACAGGGGTTTTCGTACGTTTTGAAATAGGCGGTCAAAGGGTAAAAATAGGTCGCTGTTACTATGCCAGGGACCAAAAATCGCGAGCCTACGGTCACGAACGAAGTAGGACTGGGACCAAATAAGCGGTGGAAAAGCGCCGCTAGCCACCTGATGATCAAAATCCTTGCAAACAATTCAGATTAAAAGCTTTTTACGTGTTTTGCATATCTGGAAGAGGTTTCCTTGCTGTTTCTTCGCAGTACGCAAATCAAAATTAATTCGAGAGGCAAAAGCGACCCCCCCCCCTTCGAAAAATTCTGCGTACGTCCCTGTCCACGTGATTATCCAGTCCGATTTCTCTCAAAATTTGGATAACACTTTTCAGGTACTTTCCTTATCATTATGCACCTTACGTATCGGACATCAAAGACTTTCAGCATCATGAACACCACTTCGACATTGGAAAACCGTTCCTTCCATTTGAACAACTCTTGGCAGTTCTGCCAGCGGCGAGCAAGAAGCTTCTGCCTGAGCCATTCCAGAGTCTGATGATCATGGAAGATTCACCGATCATTGACTACTACCCACCGGAATTCAAGACTGATTTGAACGGCAAGAGGCAGGACTGGGAAGCAGTTGTACTCATTCCGTTTATTGACGAGGTACGTGGGCTTTTGCTTTGCAGCTAGTTTTTCTCGTAGTCAGAAACTTTTGTTTCCCTTTGTTCTACTTTTTCCTTTTCATTGATATACTTAGCAACCCTGCGACTTCTACCCTTCATGTTCCTGCTGTTGGTTGATCGGGCCCATTTGCAGAATACGAATGTTCATCTTGGCGTATCCAATGTTGTTTACAAGTCACAATTCCTATTAGCTTTGCTATTCAGATAGCCGGTATTACAACTATTGTTAATTTACTTTGTTTTCTTCATTTCTTGAGTGTAAATCTAGTGGTACAAATAGATTGTTAAAATTGTTATTGTTGTTTTTGATTGGCTCGTTGATGCAGCAATACGTCCAGGAGGCGCTAGTGGTTTAACTCCTAAGGCCTATCCACACAATACAATTGTATACGATTCTTCACTTTGGCGTATGCGATTATGTCATAAAAGCACAATTCCTGCTTGCTATTCGCTCGCGAATGTAGCAATTGCTCCTGAAAACTCTTATGACTGAATCGGATACTTCAAAATGAACAATCATACGACATTCGTATCGTGTAAATGGGCCCTTAGACTACAAATGGGGTCGTCTAGGACAAGCGAACTAATGGAACCCTCGTCTCTGCTCCTTCCTCCTACCTTCCTCAAGGGGACAGCAAGTTCACGGGAGCAGAGTCTCTGTAGAGTCCCTCCCACACTGGTCCACCCGCACATGGGCTCCAAGATTTGGGGTTCGTTACTTCTTGATATATACTCGCTGAATAGCTCCGCTGCGTTTCATGTGGGACAGTTTTTACAGGATTCTATGCAGATGTCACGCATGATCGCATACTGAGTGATTTGACCTAAATGATCTCAAAAAAACCCCGGTCGTTTAAGGGTTAATCAGATACATCAGAATGGCCAATCGCGTGCCACAATCGCACGGTGTGAATGGGCCCTAACGACTATTAGACTTGAGCACCCATTTGTCACTGATCCCTCCATTATCCTTTTCGTCATCCAGTCACCTTTTCCGCCACTGATATCCTTAGCTAACTTGTGCCACCTTTCCCAACCCTAGTTAAGCCTTGCTGCCTACTTTCTCTTTCCTCTTAAAGCTGCTTTACGCACCTCTCACACGTTAAGCTACACGTCATTAACTCTTCCTACCCCCATTGCACCTGGTTAAAGGCCCCAACTACATGATATGATTATGGCATACGATTGCTCATCCTGGCGTATGTAATTAACTGTTAACAGCACCATTCCAGCTTAGGATTCGCTCACGAATGCTACGACACTTCCCGAAAACACAAATGACTCAGGTGCATACACCAGAGGGAACAATCTTATGAGACAGTCGTATCGTGTAGATCAGGCGCGTATACACGTGCGATTTTGTGCCTCGCGATTGTCATCCTGATGTATGCAGTCACCCCACGATTGTCTATGCAGTAGGATATCTGCTGACGGATTGGCTCCAGTTCGTCTTCAATGCTTTCGTGACTTTCTCACATACACCAAGATGACAGTCTCGATGCACAAAGTCACAAGTGTAAATGTGTTTTGTGTTCGTTACACCTCGCTACCTCTTGTTTACCTTTGTACTTGTGTAACTTCCTCATAACTTCTGTTACCCTTCGCAGTCGCTGTTACCCTTCGTATTTTCTGTAACATTTGTCATTCCTAGTAAACCTTTGAAGGCGCTGATGTTCTTACGCTTTTCTTTCTAGAAACGATTATTAGCTGCTATGAAAGATTGCTATCCTCGACTGAAGAAGGGCGAAATAAGTCGCAACAGACATAGTCCTTGTTTACTCTACACTTACGATAGGGAAAAGTCGGAAAAGTATCCGTCCTCCCTTCCAAACGTTTTTCCTGATATTGAATGCTGTCATGCAAGGTATGGAGTTAGCTCACTAGAGAATTTCCTATTGTTCTCGCAGACAGACTTTTGTGGTCGTTGAGAAATTTCTTGATTGTCCTTCATTGGCAAAGCCAAATCGGAAAACAGTGGACATGAGCGTAACTAAAACCCAGCAACTCAAAGTAACTGGGCCGTTGCACTGCCAGAAGGGCTGTCGAGTTCATTGGGAAACAATGTTCTCGTACCATCCATTTGAAGCACACGAGAGATTGTTGCGACAGCTTAACTCATGTCTTGACTGTATTTCAAGATCGACCTCGTGGTAACATAGGGAGAAGATTTCAGGGCAACTCGGTTGTGTGGTGTTTTTATTCTTGTATTTCTTGGACCTTGGCTGGCCTTTTTGCAACTAGCCCTTACGAAAATTTCACATGTCATTTCACATGTTAAAAACATATGGAATTAGAACATTTTCACGTATGAAATGGGAACGTTATTACAACTGACTTACCTAATTCATATATGAAATGAATTGGTTCAAAATTTCACATGTGCAGTGTTGGTGTATGAAACAAGTATTTGACATGAAATGGAATAGTCACAAATGAATATTATATGTGAAATTGCATGTGAAAATTTCGTATGAGATGCGTAATTAGGCGAGGATGCTGACTGGGCACGTTCTGTCTTACCAATAAAAGTTTCTTTGGATCAGTTTTTCTTACTGGCTCTACTTTTTAACAGGTCTGAAGAGATTCCCATTGACAGATATCGCCTTTCTCGAGACCAGTTAGTGAAAGGTTAGTTTTTAGCGAGTCAAGGCTTCTCTTTGCCATATTTTATTCGCCACCAATTTTTCTGATCTGAACTCATAAATTATCCAAATCTCTAATCATTTCTAAGATTTTATTCATTCGCAAGAAGTATCAATATTTGGTGAATGTGTTAGTACTTTCTTTGGAGTATTAGGTTTTCATTTCGCTCAATAAAATAACAACACACGTTACAGAAGTGCATGTAGTTAGTTGATTTTAATGGTTACGTCGCTCTTACATACCTCATGAAAGGTATATTGAGTTTTTGTTTGGTTATCTCGTATGAATAGCTGAAAGTGCCGTTTCCAAACTACAAAAATGTAATGGTACTGTACCTCTAGCAAGATTTTCCACGTATCTTATCGTCGTATCTTAGCAGTCAGGTTTAGATCCCTTTTTGAAACTCAGAAACACTTTCTGAGAATTTGAGTTTGGCCAACGCTATCATATTTGACCAAACGAGTATTTGACATGTTGAGGGTCACAGGCCTGCCAATACGTATTTCTCACCATTTACGAATTAAAACACATAACGTAGCTAGGGGCGTAGTTTATGGATGTGTGACACACACCCTAAACTTTGTGAAAAAACAGAAAATTTGAGCAAAAAAATAGTAATTCGGGCAAAATTTGGTTTGGTAAGGTAGGTCAAATTCCTTTTGGGTACCAGTTTATATTTAACTTGCCTATTAGGACTGCAGGGACGAGAGTACACATTACATGTCCTGAATCCGTGTCAAATTCAGGCAATTTTTGAAAGGACACAATACACGAGCAAATTAAGCTGGACACCCCCAATCAAAATGGGTTTACTACGCCCCTGAATGTAACCTTCCTGCCACCATCTGAGTGTACGTCAATGAGTATATCATCTCAACGACGATATAATGGTTACGGTTTGATTGTGTCAGGGACACGGAAGTATTTTGAAGTATTGAGGAAAGTGGTGCTGGCGAACATTTACGTTCATCCAAAAACATACCTGACTTGGTAGCAAATATGTGTATTCGATTTTCGTTCACTAGTTGTGACGTGTTATGAAACAAACGAGCGAAGTGTTCTTTTTCAGCATAAAATATTGTATCACCAACCACTGTACAATGCTTTTGCTTCATTCCCTTCTAACGAAACGTACTTTTCTTTAAGGTCTCCTTTCAGGCGTCAAATATGACGTCTATTTCCCAGGTTTTCCAACCTTAAAACACGTCCCACATTCGGTAGGTTTCACCACAGTTTATGGCGTAAAACATTGGAGTGACGTAGCCCAAATGTCCAGTGGTTAGTCTAGAATGGGCAGTGATAAAATCCAGTTTAGACAGTATTAAACCAATTCTTACCACCTTAATTTGATCTTCCCTTATTGTTAAACTTGTACAGCCATTTAGATTTCAGTTAATGCTATTCATAGGTATTCGTTAAACTGAAGTTTATTTATCCTTAATCGAGAATATCCAAATTCCTCCCATTTTTCAGAATTGTTAGAGATATTTAAACACCACTAACAACAATGACAACCGACCAACTCATTAAATGGCTCATTTTATACGGAACTGAGCGCTAATATAAATTGCAGTTGCAGTTGAGCCGTAGAGGGAATATTCCTGTCTAGCTCTATCTAGTAACGATTGTCATCTTTTACCCGGAAAACAACGTTGATCTGAAAGTTAACTTTTGAAACTATGTATGATAGATGAACGTCCGTCCAGCTCAATCCTCAGAAAACGATTTCTTAGCCCCAGACGGGAATCGAACCCGCAACCTTCTAATGACCGATAAGACGCTGTAACCACTGAGCTACCAAGACTCAATGGTTAGAACGTCTCACCGGTCATGAGAAGGTTGCGGGTTCGATCCCCATCTGGGGCTCAGAACTCGTTTTCTGAGGACAGAGCTTGACGAACATTCATCTATCATTTAAGATATCTCCAAGCTCCCACATTTCCAAAATACGTATCTCTTTTGAAACTGTCTCGAACAAGTCGACGTAACTGAATTTTCCATGCTTCCACTAACCCAAAACATAATTTTAAGGGAGGAAGGCGACAAATGTTGATGAAATCACTGAGAACAGTTGAAGAGTAATGTTAAAATATAGTTATTCTTGACTCTCTAGCACAGCTGGTTAGCAGCAGCAATTGATGCATTGGAAACTTATTGTCCATCATCTTAATCGTAGTCAAGCTCTATGGAGGTTATATGAGTGGAAGTTGTTACGACATGACTGAATGATGTTTCATTTGTTTTCCTCAACCATTTCAGGGTGAGCTGAAGAAAGTTGCCGTAAAAGTGTTTTCAATGCACAGCCGTGGTGAAAGCATGCTGTTAAGAATTGACGAGTCTAATGAACCAGTAAGTAGGTGTGATCCGGGGGTTATTAGCAAATGATCAATAATTAATAATTAATTCATTAATAATTAATTATTTTTAGTGTAATTATGCAGGTGAGTATTTGAAATAAAATAGTGAACGAGTTACTTTAAGAATTCCTTGGTAACACTTACAAAAGTAGCCGCCATTTTGCGTAAATGCCGTCGTTGTTATATCCACCTGCTGGTGCTTCTCGAGAAATTTGACGTAATTTTGGGGGAATCACCACGCCATTCGATAGTTACCTGTGTAATTATACTAATGTTCCATACTCGCTGACGTTTTTATTCAAAATATTGGGACATGATATGAAGAGCTCAAGAAGTTCTTTGTTTGATCGAAGTTTGAGAAAATTTAGATGACGAAAAGCAGGGATGTAGACGTACGGTAACGAGGGATAACGGCGTTATCGTTCCTATAGTTTTGAATGACAAGCGTTATCCTTACTATAGTTTTGAATGACAAGCGTTATCCTTACTATAATTTTGAATGAGAAGCGTTATCCCTTCCTAAAGTTTTGAATGAGAAGCGTTATATTTCCTAAAGTTTTGAATGACAAGCGTTATATTTCCTAAAGTTTTGAATGACAAGCGTTATATATCCTTAAATTTTGAATGACAAGCGTTATCCTTCCTAAAGTTCTCAATGAGCTTTATTGTTAAGTTTTGAATGACAAGCGTTATATATCCTTAAATTTTGAATGACAAGCGTTATCCTTCCTAAAGTTCTCAATGAGCTTTATTAAAGTTCTCAATGGGCTTTATTATTTCTTCTCCGTCTGCGATTCCCGCCTGGTACCTCTGTCGCCCGTATTCTCAATGACAAGCGTTGTATTTCCTAAACTTTTGTATGACAAGCATTATCATTCCTAAAGTTTTGAATGACAAGCGTTATAATTTCCAAAGATTTGAATGACAAGGTTTGTATTTTCTGAAATTTTGAATGAGGAGCGTGATCCTTCGTAAAGTTTAGTATGAGAAGCGTTATCTTCCTAAAATTTTGAATGACAAGCGTTATCCTACCTAAAGTTTCGAATGACAAGCGTTATATTTCCTAAAATTTTAGACGACAAGCGTTATACTACCTAAGATTTTAAGGGACTTCATGCTGCACTATAAATAATGCAATGAACTAAACAAGGACACTGTGGCAGAGTTGAGATTGGTATTTAACATGCATTAATGTATTGGCACGTGTGTTGATTGTAGACTGGATTTTATAAGATTGAAACGCTACATTTGTGGGGATAAAAGGCTGGAATAAATCATTGTGAACAATGTTGCCCTACCTAAAATTTTATCACTACACTACTAACTGAACGTAAAAGTGGTGGAATTTAAGAAATAGAGAATAATACATGGGCGCGTGGAGATATGGAATTTATCTTCGAATGTTCAATTTGACCAATATCTTTACATGTAAAAATGTCGTATCTTTACATGTACTTTGTAAAAATATCGTATCTTTTCCGTGTGGTCCAATACGATTTTGTCAGTGGTCAAAAACGTTGTAGCACACTAAAGTTTATGAAATAAAACAGAACACTAGACACGAGTGTCCAGCAGCAGCTTCCAGTTGCCGATTGTTAGCGGACTTGAGTGTCGAAAAAAAATTTTGAGCCCCGACGAAAGTGAACACCACGGAAACATCAACGACAAGCTGTTTTTACATTGGAGAAAATAAAAGAAAATCAATAACGTTTAGTCCCAGGAGTACTGTTGACGTATTTAGGGAGTTTTAGGACCCATTTTACTAGGTATTATTGTCGCTTCTGATTGTTCCTCCAGGCGTATGTAATCTTGTCTGTGGAACGCAGTTCCTGCTTACGATTCGCTCGCTAATGTAGCAATGCGTCTTGAAGATACTAGTGACTTAATCGTATACGTCACAATAAACAACCGTATGCGACAATCGTGTCGTGTAGATGGGGCCTTAGATTTTGAAAGTGATGGAAAAGATGACTTGAAATGGCGTCCTTTTCTGACATTAACAGGTGGTTTAAGCAAACATGATGGGAACGTGTTCTTCCAATAGAAACTTTCATTCAAAACAAAAGGAATAACGTGATATCCCAAGAGTATTTTCAACGCCGTCCTACTTGTATATAGAGTAGGTCGTCGAGAGCATTTTTACGGATTCAAGACTACCTAGCATGGAGTCCGTGGAACGTTTTCGGTATCTGTAAGGTAAACAAAGTGACTAGACCTCTTGAAAAGAGTTTCAGAGGTAAAAACAACGTTGACAATTCATCACAACATTAACAGAATGTTCTATTCAAATGCTTAAAATCAATGTGCTTTGTTAAATGCTATTGCTGTACTAGCTTGCTTGAACTCCCAAATGTTGCGAAAGGCGAATGGCGTTAGCATAGCATAGCATCAGCTAAAGCCTGGTTCACACGCGAACATATACATAAGCGTAAGGACATAAGAAAGGAATGAAGGCAAAACAAAAGGCAAAACAAAGAAATGAAGTCAAGCCTTCGACATTAGGATCGTCGTAATCATAAGCATAAGATCATAGTCCACATATAAGGGGCTGTTTATATGGGAGGCGAGCTAGCCCGGTAAGTGGAACAGCCCGTTGAGCGAGATCTCGCCTCATTACCATTTTGTTATTAATTAATAGATAATTACTGAGGCACGCAGCATTATTCGATGTACGGCCGAAGCTGCCTGTATTATATCCACTAATGCTGCATGTCTTAGTAATTATCTATTAATTAATCACTGACCTTCATCGAAACACATATTACCTCTGTATTATATCAGCGAATACAGGTAACAAAATTTTACAAACTCGACTTGCATATTTTTGCTCTCTGAATTATTAGATATAATGCCGAGTGAAAACAATAGGGTCAGTAATTATTTTTTTCATTCCGTTTACATGGACACACGGACCATCCCGGTAAGCGAGATCTCACCTGTGAAGTGGCGAGATCTCGGTAGGCGGGATGAAAATTTCCCATGTAAACACCCACTAGCCGGACTGGCTCGTTTACCGGGATGATTTTTTTGGGAGTGCGCATGTGGTACGGCTGTCTCATTTTCGCGCCAAATTTCAACGTAAATAATCCCGGCAGCCGGGATCAAATTCACCCATATAAAGGCGCGGCAAAAACCGTCTCACATAGCGGGCTGCCTCGCCTCCCATATAAACAGCCCGTAAGCCAAGAGCCGAACAAAAGACGAAACAAAGAAAAATTCATGTTGTTTTATCTTGGCAAGTCCCTGAGGGGATGTCATGCTTTGTTTTCGTTTTGATCTTGCCCTTATGCTTATGTCACTCATGTCAACCAGGCTTTTGACGTTCTGTTCTGCCATTGCCGTAATTGTCAATTTTATGGTGTTATTTCAGTTGACTTTGGCAGTGTCACATTATCATGAAAAGTTTATGTTCATGTATGTCCAGTTACTTAAACAGATTTTTAGTAACCATGCAATGAAAACTACTAAGCATTGGTTAACGGAATACCGTTAATTGTGAGCCTAGTTTTTCCTCATCCCCTCCGTTTGCGCGCCAGCTTGCCAAAAGTTCCTATTGTCTTTGTAGGACGTCAAAGAAGTGGCTGAATCATTACTGGGTCACCCATGCCACGTTGGTTGGCCTCACCTGGTGGAGGCGTTTGTAACAAGCGTCAGCGATGGCAAGAGAAAGTTAGTGTGACTGTTTCGGGATGTTACTCAGTGAGCAACCATTACTGTGTGTGGAAAAGTTGTGCAAAAATTTCTATGTATTTTTTAGATTTATTTTAGCGAAAGAAGGTCCGGAAAAGCATCAAGAAATCACGCTCAGTGCCAGTGATATTTCAGCTTGGAACAAACAGTCTTCATGTGAAAAGCAATTGTGAGTTCTTGTTTTAGTAAATACTTTGCAGGCAAGCCCTGATACTAACTGAGTCTTGAACGGCAAGTGGTATTGGCAGTGACACTAGTACTGACAGTTAAACTGGCACTGGCATTGACACTGGAACTTACAGTTCAATTCACATTGGCACTAGCACTGGTGCATTGTCACTAGCGCTGGTGCATTCTCACTAGCGCTGACACTGACTAACGGTGACACTGGCACCCACGCTGGTGCGGGCACTCACACTGGCACATGCATTCACTGTCACCAACACTGCCACTGGTACTAATACTGGCACTGGCAGTCTGGCGCTCAGGTACTCACGTTGGCACTGGCACTGTCACTAGCACTGGCACTGGCATCCCGTCTTTAGCACTCACACTGTCCCTGTCACTCACATTGTCACTCACACTGTCACTCACACTGTCACTCACACTGTCACCAACACTGCCACTGGTACTGATACTGGCACTGGCTGTCTGGCACTCAGGCACTCACGTTGGCACTGACACTGGTACTGGCACTGGCATCTCGTCATTAGTACTCATACTGTCACTGGCACTGGCACTGGCATCTCGTCATTAGTACTCATACTGTCACTGTAACTCACACTGTCACCAACACTGCCACTGGTACTGATACTGTCACTGGCATGTCGTCGTTAGCACTCACACTGTCACCAGAACTTGCACTGGCACACTGTCATTAGCACTCAGACTGTCACCAGCACTGGCACTGGTACACCGTCCCTAGCACTCACATGTTCGCTGGCGCTAACAGTGAAACCACCACCGACATTGACGTTAACACAGACATTGGCACCGGCACGCACACCCACTGGTGCTGGCATTGGCACTGACACTGACACTGACACTGACATTGGCGCTGGAACAAGTACTTGCAGTGGCACTGATATTGGCACCGGCTACAGCACTGACATACCAACACTGCCACTGTTTTTGACTGACTGAACGAATTCAGTATTTTTGAATGATGGTTGAAAAAGATTTCTGACGGAAGTATTATTCTATGCTGGAATAAATGAACGTTTTGAGCAGTTGATACTGAAATGACAACCTTGATGAGTTGGTTCAACTTGTGAATGGGCTATGTCTACTATTTTTACAATACAAGAAATACAATTGCTTAAAACAGACATCTCGGCTTATGAACATTTCCGATAATTTTAAGCGAATCGGGAAAAACGTTAGTCAGAAATAATTAAATCAGAATCTCGAGCATCAAGCTTGCTTACTTCATGGAATACGTTGAAAAGATTAACTTGACGTTAACGACGCTCAAAATTGGGCCAATACTATCCAGTATCCTACGAGAATTATCGAAAACTAGTAAAGTGTTTAGAACGGCGAAAACACAGTCAAAATCTCGAATATATTTGTATCTGAAAAGTATGAGTGAAAACGTATTTGAATGGAAAAAAAATTCTACTTCTGCTGAATATTACTCTTAAAATTAACGGTTCAAATTAAGTAAGTAATAGGAATTTAATATTTAAAAGAAATTTAAGGCAGACTATTTCATAAATGAAGTTACTAATCACACTTTTCTTCCCTGCTTTAGCTATCTGGGACGAAAAGCTATAGATGTTGGCATGGTTCATATTCTTGTTGAAGCTTGTCAAATACAAGGAAAGAAGTACGATGTTTACTATGTTTTTACTGTTCTTTAGCCGTCTTTCCGCTCTCGTTTGTGTATTTAATCTGTTGCTCTTTCAGGTATATCTGTGGCGCCAAAGGAGCTGTGCAACTTGAGAAACAGTGGTCTGATTGGGCGGTTACATTTCCAATGCAAGTCACAGTCAAGGTGAGTATGGCCTGGATCCAAGGTCGTGGTTAGGAAATATATCTGAGAAGGAGGCGACCGAGAGGGACTGGACAAATTTCAAGCGTCCAGCACGCTTGCCGAAATGTCAGTGGTCTTTGGATTCAGGATTGTCCTCAATCTTAGAGCTAGGATTGGATTAGGATTATTGTTAGGTTTGTGGTTAGGATTAGGGTTAGTTCTAGTTCTAGCTCTAACCCTGACCTTGAACATAATATACCGCAGTGACTCTACCGCAAGTCTCACTAGCCACTGCAACCTAAGTCATATCGACTTTTATCTTTCACAGAATATTGGTATTTATGATGAGACAGACGCTGGGCCACCTTGTGGAAACATTACCGATCTATTTCCCGTTGGGACAGAATGTTTCATGTTGGCCGTCCCTCATTACGGCTCGTCCGGGAAGGTATGTAGGCTGTCAGCTAGTAACGTCGGATTGTGAGCCAACAAAATTATAAAATCTATTAATGATTCATGACCTGAATACGTGGAAAATCAGCAGCCGAACGAATTAGCGTGAAACCCAACAACTTCTAACCACATTTTCTCCTTTAACGTACAGCTTGTCTGAAGGTTTTGATTGTCAGCGCAAAAGAGTATTTCATCTATTCTCCAAAATCTTTACTTCAGTCCTTTTTTCACTAACTTCTCGATATTTGAATGTGAAATACAGGACTCTATATACTTTTCAATGATTTCGACTTGTTAAATGTGTTTAATAATCGAATAGTTGTGATTTATCGTTTAAATAAGTGGAAACCATAGTACAGAAAAACTACTCAAGAAACGTTAGTCCCTTGTCGTGTAAAATAAACAAGCAATTCTACTTTTTTCTATTTCTACTACTTTATTTTAAATAGTTCCAAGAAACAAACCGTTTTTATACAGTATGTTCCTTAACAAATTAACTTTCACAATTAATGTTGTCTGAGACGCACACACCAACGAAAAGTTTATCCAGAACAACAAGCATGTCTTTATCACATTTGAAGTCTTGTCAGAGTCAAGATTTTACTTTCCGTTTTTCATCAATTACTGATCAGTTGCAAAAGTCGAATATAATATTCAATGGATGTTATTCGACAAAACGTTTGGAGCATCAAAGAAGGTTTTTTCATTGATGAAAATGTCTTGGGGACATAAACTCAGGTCCATTTATCGACTTCATAATATTTTCGCGCGCTTTTTGGTAGGTTTATGGCGAGGTGATTGCGACCTACTTCGGGAGGAACTATAAGGTTGTTTACGTTCCAATACATTGCTTTTCCAGGTGATTGAAGTCGATGCAAAACAGAACCGTGTCAGAGTTCAGCTTTCAGTCGTCCCTGAACCTAACCTGCTCTCCTTAATCTTCAATCAAGAAGATTTCGCTGATGTCTACATGCCTGCCCACATCATGGCCAAACGACTTGGTCTTCCATCGCACGTGCTGGCTCAAATTACCGGGAAAGTCTTTGTTTCCAAAGGTGACAAAGAAGGGTAAGCGGAAGACATTTAGGGGCTGATTACATAAAGAATTTCAGCCCAGTCTTCCGATAAAATACTTGAAAAGCGGAGCTCGCGATTACATAAAGAAAGTTTCAGCCAGGTTTGAGCTACCCGAGCTGGAAAATCCCATGTAATCGCACGAAAAATTTCATCCCGGGCTGAAATGATGATTGACACACGTGAGAAGATGTAAATTGGCAAAACAACAAAGGCTACGGACAAATTCCTACTTGGTTTCAGTTCCGATTTCACTTTCAGGCCTAGCTGAAATATCTCATGTAATCGGGGCTTTCTTCATCCCAGTCTACCTGGCTGAAATTTTCCCGGTGTAATCAGCCCCTTATATCACGAAATGATAAATCAAACAGGTTATTTTTATGCGAGTTCTCGATCCGACATTCGTCATGGTTCAGAGATAAAATGAAAGGAAGTGAAACAAGACGGTAATCAGTCCAGAATTAGAAAAAAGACGAGATTTAGATAATTCGCTTCCCACGAGAGTTCGATACAGAGGGAGTTTTACTGTACTCTGTTCAAATTCGCATTCGATATTCGTTTCGTCTTGTCTCATAGCTCAAATATTGAGCCTACAGGATGTTGTTCATCGGTCAATTCCTGAAATATTTTATTTTCTTGTATTAACTTTGTTTTGAATTTTTCTTTTTATTCCTTTCAGCTCCAGTAAGCTCGACATTGGTCTTAATTTAAAGTTTTCCAAACAAGACAAAGAGGTAATTGAGAATTTAAGTAACAGTGGTGTGACTACGTTGAGCGTGGGATTACGGTAAATAATATTTTATTGCGAAAGAACGTAAAACCGTTTCCGAAAGTATGAAAACGACAAACCGAAGCATGCTTTTCATGCTCTCATGTTTTGTTGCTCTGGCACAATGTTCTCAAAATAGTTAGATATAGATATTATGTACATATTTGTCAGGAAACCAGCCATCGTCAAAGCTCCCGTTGGCTAAAAGACGACTTCGGATGGCGTTCTGAAGAAACATTGATCCCGGAAATGTACATAAAAGTTTCACAACTCTTCATGAAGTCAATAAAATATTTGACAAAAGATAGTAAACGGGTTGTTTTAAAAATTTCCCGACAACATTCACTTCTATTTTGCATAAATGTCTTCGCTATTATATTCGCCTGTTGGTAATAGTGGAGAAATAGGAGGTAATTTTTGACCAATCATCACACGGAATTTCGTGACTACCTATGTAATTATACTAAACTAAGATAACGTTTTACGATTTCGAGGACTTTGGTGATGTTTTGGTCTTAGGGACTGGTCATAAAGTAGGCTAATCACTAGGTAGGATTGGAGGGAATATGCATGGGCCATGAAATTATTTTCATGAATTTGGGTGGGCCACTAAGTATTTGTTGCACAAATGGATGAGCAATGAAACAAATATCGCCAATTTTCCTCAAATGTTATAATTATTAAACAATTTTCTTAAAAGCAACATTCAAAATCACTTTAAATGAAAGTAAAATTTAAAAGTAAAACTATACATAAATCCTGTTGTTAGTATGTAAGTTACACAACCAGTGTTGCCACTAAAAGGTGGGTAATGATACAAGAATTAGTCTTGTAATGAAATAAAATAGAGTGCTGCGTAGGCACTGTTGAAATCTTAGTGAAATGATCGGAGAGGTCTGAGAAGTGCCGAAATGTGAAGAGTAGTTTTCTAACGTTTCGAGCGAAGGGCCTTTGCTCGAAACGTTAGAAAACTACTCTTCACATTTTGGCACTACTCAGACCTTTCCAATCATTTCACTTAGTCTTATAATGTACCGTTCAATGACGTCCCTCCAAAGTATTTACTGTGAATATATGGTGTGATGGAATTGAGGTACTTTCAATATTCGATTCTTCAATAGCAAATTGACTGAATCACTTCCTGCAAACTTTGATAGGTAAATATGTGACTACCTTTTTGATTCCAGTTTATGGAGAAAGTTACGATGATCTGTTCGAAGTGATACATATACATCGATAGGTCATGAAACATTTTCAATCTGTGATGGGCCTTGAAATTTTGTTCAGTTCCTCAGGGTGGACCAGCGAAATTTTTGGGGAAAAGGAGTTTTTCTCTGCGGCCCACCCTAGCAGTTACTTTCTTACCGGTCCCTTAAGTCGGAATAAAATTTGCGAGTTTACTCTCTCTGATGGTAATTTAAACCTGAAACGAGTTCCACTGAAGCCTACTTAGACCACATTTTCGATACCTAAAGACCTAACCTCAACCTATGTGTACTCCTGTGATGTTTCAAAGAGCTTTATCTATTCTGAGTTTCATTTTTTATTTGTAACTCCAAAATGTCCTAAATACATGTTGGTGATGGTAGATCGTCCAGGCTGGTGTAGTCCTGAGAAAGACTGAGATGTACATTTTGGAAATGTGGGAGCTTGTAGATATCATGGATGATAGATGTCAAGCTCTATCCTCAGAAAAACGATTCCTGAGCCCCAGACGGGGATCGAACCCGCAACCTTCTGATGACCGGTGAGACGCTCTAACCATTGAGCTACCAAGACTCAGATGGTGAACTAAGGTGCAAGTTCGACGTATGTGCGATCTGAGCGGAAGCCACTATGCGTTCATAATGTTATTAATGAGATATATATTTTGAAAATATCGGAGCTTGGAGATATCTTGAATGACAGATGAACGATCGTCAAGCTCTGTCCTTAAAAAACGATTTCTGAGTCCCAGACGGGGATCGAACCTGCAACCTTCTGATGACCGGAGAGACGGTCTTTCTCTCTCTTGAGAAAGACTTTTGGTGACTGACCTTTCGACGGCCTCAGCGGTGACCGAACGTTTTGACGGCCTTATCTGAAGATGACCATCGCTGAGGCCGTCGAAACGTCAGTCACCAAAAGTCTATCTCAAGACTACACCAACCTGGACAATCTACCATCACCAACTTATCCCGATTCTCCCGGGTTCCATCTATTTACTTTAAAATGACTAAGTACGCCACAGTGATTTTAGTGATGGTGACTGTTTTCAGGTACTGGGATACGCTCGTCGTTCTGAAGGAAGCTGGACCTACTCACCGAAAACCGAACGTATCATTTCTACGTATCAGGAAAAGTAAGGAATCCTTTTCAGACTTTTTTTAAACTTCACCTTTTTTTTTATAGTCTTTACAAGAGAACTACTGTTGAAACTGTGATATTTCGATTTTATTTCAAAGTCATCTTCTGTCTGAAGATGACTTTGAAATAGAGTCGAAATATCACAGTTTCAACAATAGTTCTCTTGTATTGACTCATATCTTGAGTTTTCAAGATGACATTATTCTTCGGAATATGTTTTATTTTATAGTCTTTACTCGACTTTTTGATTTTACTCTGACTAATAACTGACGATTTCACTCATCAAGGTATTATCTTACCGGTTTTATATTCACAACTTTTTTGAACCGTTCAACGAACGAGACCTTGCTTTTACAAGAGAGTTAGTTAACGATACAACCAATCAGTGAAAATAAAATCTTGCTTAGCGCTTTTCATGCCGTTTTATCTTTTGTGAATAATGTATACGTCACAAGAATTTTTTGACTATATTGAAACGTTGAACGACTTATAACAAAGGTAATTTTTTCGCGCGTTTCTTTGACGCTTTCCTGATTGGTCATAGCATTATTCTGTTGCTTTTGATTGGTTGCATTTTTACATGTGAAAAGTGTACACACGGGTTTCGATTAGACTTACCACATTTTTGCCTGTGAGAGTGTGGACTTTGAAGACCAGGCTTAGCGAAAAATAATTCTTTATGCACGTAATTAAACCTAAGTAAATACCTCAATGGTTTTTGTAATACAATATATGAATATGCAGAAATGAAAATGAGGCTAAATGAAAATACACTTATTGTATAAGTGAACTGTATAAGTCGAAATAATGTCTGAAGTATGCATAATAGAGCTTGGTTCAATAAGGTTGTCAACCCTAGTTGATTCTTCATGGTATTCAACTTTTGCTTTCGTCTTTGAAGATCATTAAATTGGATTAATATCAACGAACTAGGAAACTAAAACCAAAAGAGAAGCGCTTAACCCTTTCGGGGCCATACCAGACTTTGGTATTTTACTCTGGCTAATGCCAGACTATTTTACCCGTCAAGGGGAGACTTCTTGGACAGGAAAGGGTTAAAGCTATTTCAAAATCATCTTCAAGGTAACATGAAGAGAATATTTCATGAATTAACCTACACTGCTAAAGTCAACTAGAAAGGTTGACTAGAACGGGATTCGAATTCGCATCTTCGGGATTCCGGACCGCTGTTCTAAGTTGTCGCAAGAATCTCTCGTGCACTTAAATGTGACAAAACGGGCATACTGTTCCCAGTTGTCTCGATAGCTCAATTCGTAGAGCAGCGGTCCGGAAACCCGTATATGCGAGTTCGAATCCCACTCAAGTCAACTTTTTTAGTTGACTTTAGCAATGTACGTTAATTATAAAAGCTATTTATATTCCATTGTTTGTGATCAGATCTGGATGACCGATTTTTTTTCTTTTGATTAAATTTTCTTTAATCGATCAATTCTTATGTTTAATCTTCCAATTTTTGTGTATTTTCTTTTAATCTTGGGCTTAATCTTTTAATTTCTGTGCTAAATTATTTTTATCTTTTCGACAGGTTTCCTCAGGTTTTTGAAATTCTGTCAAGTCCATCTTCTAAAGAGATGTATAAGGCTTCTGACGTATTTCCTGAGGTTGATCAGTATGTGTTTTTATATTTCCTTGAATGTACACGATAAAACCAATTCTGAGAAACTTGTGCATTATGATCAGTATTTCGATTAACACAGCACAATTCTATTTTGACTGTAAATTTCGATTGAAACCGAATCATTTTCAGAGGAAAACTGAAATCAGCCATAAACGTTACTAGTGATGTTGAAGAATCACTACGAATTATCGTGTTTGAATTTGATGTAATTGAAGTCCTAAGGATTTTTTTAAAATTTCATTTGATTGTTGAACAAGTTGTATTTCGTTGTAGGTCCGAAGTTCTTTCGGAAGTCGAGAGCTGGCTTAAAACGCTTCCATGTCACAACCAAAAAGCTGTAAAGTGTGGCAGCTCGACACTGGACGAACCTGTAATTAAGCAGATAGAGGAAGCCGTAGAAAAGTTTAAGGTATTTTCTTGACTATTTGCAATGACGTTCCATTTTTAAAATGGACTTTAAAGTATAAAATATGGTCAGGTTTTCGCTTCGGAAGAAAAGACAAAAAAAGTGCGTAGGTCTGGCACAGTAAATGTTCATTGAGTATCGTTTTCTTATTTAACAATACATATTGGTATGATTACACAGGTGATTATCAAAAATTCCGCTTGGTGATTGGCCAACAATTACGTCATATCACGATAATCATCTAGAGGTTAACGTAATAGTGAAGGCGTTGACGCTAAATGGCAGGTGCCTTTGTAAATGTTGCCGAAGGAAAATATAAAATATCTCGTTCACTATTTTCCTTCGAATAATCACCTGTGTAATAACACTAAAACAATTATTCGCCTCAGGCTCAGTGAATATTGTTGAATAATAGTCAAGGCGTTCGGCGAGTAGTTGTTGAATATCACAATTTAATTTTAGATTAGTTTCGCCATGACTATTTTGGGTTCCCTGTCCCCTTTCAGTTTTTCTTTGCATACTTATAATTTTACAATTGCACAGTCGTACATATTATTACAGGCGCAAGTACATGTTGTCAATGCAGTGGCGAAGCTAAGGATAGCAACTGGTCATGCTATGTAAATTTAAGGTTATTTATGTACAGCAACAGGATCATGTTATGCCATAATAAAATTATGTACGACATTTGGATATCAACGAAAACACATCCATTAACATTATTTTGCTCCAATTTCTAGCCATGCTAAGCATATATACTAAGAATCATTTCAAATTTGCATGGCGTGATTTTTTGTTATGCCCAGCTTCGCCACTGTGTCAGTTTTATAAAAGTAGTGACTCAAATCTTATTTCAGTTTATAAGCAAAGGTGTCACATTCAAGAAACCTGGTTTAGTAAAGAAGCCAAGTTAACGTCTGTGACAAGATGGGTTTTGAGAACTATAAGCCAATTTACACGACACGATTTGTTGCATTCGATTGTTTGCCCAGCGTATGCGATGTTGTCTCAAGGGTACAGATCCTGCTTACGATTCCCTCGCTAATGTCGCAGTATATCCTGAAGAAGTTATACACTTAGTCGGGTACATCACAACGAACAATCGCATACGAAAATTGTATCGTGTAGATGTTGCCTATAACGCATGAAAGCCTTAATATTTTCTTCTTACTTTTCTGCAGGACGAGAAACAGAACAAAAAGAGTGTAAAAGTTCGAGTAAAGCCGACCGTTTTACATCGTGTAAGTCTTTGTAAACTCGCTCTGGAAGGACCATGTGCCGTTTTAATCTAAGTTGTAAAAGTGAAAAGTAAAAAGTGCCTTTAATACTGGACAACCCTGTCAGCTAGTTAAACTGTCCTCCCTAGAGGTTCAGTAAGGGCCACCCCTCATGGGTCCAGTGTTACTACAGGAGGAAACCAGGAACCCGGAGAAATCTGCAATATTTTGTAGAGTCAAACTAGACGACAGTCTTTTCACATGTGACCAAGGTAACTTTAATCAGATAACTACACGGAGCCGGAGTAGAACCCCCAGTCACCGTGGTGAGAGACACGTATACTAACTCTTTGACACCGGCACCTCTCAAGTTGGTCACGGTAAACTCCTAGCTGACCGGTAAGCCCAGCTGCCGGCATGTTAAAGACTGGTACGTTCGGCACTAAAACGGAACCACTGAATCCAGGTAATCGTGTGGAGAGTGGGACTGGAAAATTAGTTATCTCATTTACTTGATAACTTTTTGGAAAAAAATCGTTGGAATTTAGGATACAATGTCACCAGGGGTAGCACGTCAACGGTTAGAATTAGGGTTAGAATTAGGACCCCAACCCCAACCTTAACCCTAAACCTAACCCTAACCTACGTCATAGCACTCTGTTTGCGCCCGCGGTGTGCTATGACGCAAGTACTTTGACCTCACGGGTGAATGTGAAACATGGCAGGAGAAACTTTTACCAAAAATAAATGACCCTTTTTAAATAGCCAGTGATTTGGTCTCCTTAGTACAGAGGTGCGCAACCCTTCTGGTTATGCAGGCCAAGTTTTTGGCTTAGAATAGTCGGTGGGCCACCAGTTCTTGCTTTCGTCTTCCATTTCCTCCATAAAGTCCATTGTGCTATTGCAAAGATGCTGTTTTTATAACCTAATAACCTAAATAAAGCCTCTAGCTCTGAGTTTAGCTAGGAAAGGTGCGAAAGTCATTCCTGGAAAGGTTCGAGTCTGACCTTTATTACCGATAAACGTTTCTAATTTTGTACTTATTTTTCAACTTCCAAGTCTCCGCGGGCCGCAGGTTGCGCACCCCTGCTTTAGTACATTCATAATCATTCCGAGAGCCCTTGACTTGTTTGAAGTGTCCCCTTATCTACTTTAAAAAGTTTTACCCTTTTAAATCGCTTAGGGAGCGCTCGTAAGGGTATCACGCAGTGTACATTGTTAATTTCAGCCAATGAAACACATGGGACAAGTGCCTCCGGATCCGGCAGCTGATTTCGAACTTTTCGACCGAGTCGTGAATGTTCGCACCTTAGGCGTGGCACCCTATGGATTGAAAGGAACGATTGTTGGAATTCACCAAGGTAGGTTCGATGTTTTGAAGGCGAAGTTACAGCGACGACCGCTGAACGATATCACTGACAGGATCTAAACTATCATTAAGACTTATAATGAGAGTTTTGAGTACTCGTTACAATTGCTACACGTTACGGTGTACTCGTAACAATTCCAGTAATTTGGACAAGTGATTGGTTCTTTTCCCCACGAAGGAACGAAAAATGTAATTAATTACAAATCTGAGAAACGTGTTCCTTTGCTTAAAGGCAAATTACAGATTTCTTTCTGTTAATATCAGCTTGGTAACTTACAAAAATAACTACCTAAAACAGGTTTGACCTGTTTCCTTGAGCTGAATGTTGGCACACACACAAGCCGACGCGTGTACGGAAATCAACTTACGGTCCTGCCATTGTGATTGCACGATCATCAACTAAAATTTTCACGTCATTGGCTAATAGTTGTTATTATACATTCAAACTTCATTCTTGTTTCTTATTGGTCGACATTCACCAGTTAATACTTATTGTCCAGAAGCCGTGACATCATTTCTGCCGAATGTCGTGAATTTTTCGACGGAGCTGTCCAAAAAGGAAATTGTTGGACGCTTATGACTTAACCACCTCAAGGCCGCGAATCGTACAAAACAGCAAAAATGGCCTGCAGCAGTTTGGAAAGTTAATCGCATGAGTCTTTTTACTGCAAATCTTTTTTTGCATCTATCGCTGTTTTGATTGTATAATAAAAGAATTGTTGGATACGGCTTTCCGAATCTAATAATTGTTTTATTATATGGTGAACTCGAGGTTGAACGGTAAACAAATTGTTTGTTGTAGGTGAATCTAAGAATAACCAGGTCCGTTACGAAGTTCTGTTCGACGAACCTTTCATGGGAGGACAGTCGTTGAGGTAAGACTTTTAAGGTTTAGTTTCATCGAAGTTTGCGAGACTTGGCCTTTACTAGATACGAATACATCAACAATATTGAGAACAACACCGTAAATGAACCATCGCGAAACGAGGCGTCACAAATTACGGGAAAAATCCAACGTTAACGTCAGCTACTAATACGAATCTGTCCGTGTAATGATAACCAACGAGGCGCTCTAACCCGCTGACCAGCAAGGACTGAGAGCGAAAGTTACATGCCGATACAGCCTTTAAGCTTCTGACGAAGCTTAAAGGTGCATTCACAGCGACGCGAACGTCCAAATTTAATCAAACGAGCGACGCCAATCATATACAAACATGTTCTGTATTTTTACCCCCTACCCGCACGACTAAATGAAGAAGGACCAGTCGGAAAAGAGAAACTGAATTAAGCCTGTGCAAGAGCTGTCAGACTTTTTATAGCCGCAAGACCAAATCACAAAACTGAAATACAGACGATAAACTTATGGAATATGAAGTTAGAACCAAACCCCGAAAAACAAAATCTCGTAAATTAAGTTCGGCAATACCTTACAAGGATAAAATTTTTCGTATAAGGCTAATCTACGCACTTGATAACGGTATGCTCCTTGTTTTTCCTTTCTTTAATTATGTCGTGTACCCACGGCCGTTTCTGTTGTCTTCGACGTATGAACTATCTGACAAAGAAAGAGAAGGGCCACCACTTGACGAATCTTCGTAATGGAGAGCTACCTTCAGGAGGACTTTATTTGAGGTTTCATGCGGGGTTAGAATAAGCGCAAGATATTAAATTACCCGTCGTTCGCGTTTGGCGTAGGTACAAAATTCGCTCGCGTCGCTCACCATTTTTGCGACGCTCGTGTCCGGTGTAGATGCGCCTTAAGAAATCAGATGGAGAGCGATGATTATATCTATACAACGTTCTGCCTTCTTTTCCGTGCATTTGAAAATTTACCACTTTGGTGAAATTTTGTGTTGTCCAATTTCCATATTTTAGACACGTCTCCAGTTAATTAATTGAATTTTTCGACCTCTTTAAATCATTAAAATGTAGCCGAAAAGCTTCTTTCAAAATACTACGCCTCCTGGTTTGGCAGCTTGTTGCAATATACTTAAAGATTCAAAATTATGGACAAACGGCCCACATTCGTACTTTCACTTATTTTCTTTCCGAAGAGAAGGAGTTATCAAGCCAGTGCTCGCTACGATATGTCTGTAAACTTTTCCAACGGTTTTGTACCGACTGTGAGCATTGCTTCGTGTTTAAAACCGACGAATGCTTTCTTTCTATGCTTATGTGCTGTTTAGAGTTGCGACAGCACTATCTTTAGACCAACATTTGCACATACTTCTTTTTTGTACAAAATTCAATTTTTCAAACACGTTGCCATTGTCGTTCAAAACGTGAGTTCCCTTCTGTGCAGAGAAGCAACACGGCTAAAGCAATAGCAAACTAATCAGTTTTGTACATCTTGCGAAGTTCAGCAACCTTGGTCTTGAATGCTGTTCTTAATCCAACTGTAACGTTGACTTTTCTTTATAACGTTTCTTTAAATTCCAGGGGTTCATTCGAGAACAAGCTGTTCGTAGTCGAAGCTTGGTCTTTGTTAAACCTCACATACGGTACCCGCCTGGAAGCTAAAAAGAAATGCCTTCCTTATCCTCCAGTTCAACAGCGACGATCTAGCCAACCTTTGGAGGGAGGCCCCGCTGACTACAAACCAAGGGGCGGCTCACGTTATTCACAGGAGTCTCTCGGCTCCTGGCAGTCGCCAATAAACATCTCAAGCCCAGAACGACGTCAGAGTAATGGTTATACGAAACAGAGTCCACGTGATCGTTTTCCCAGTCCACGAAATTCTAGGTTTTCTGCGCAGTCGCAGTTTTCACCGCCGGGAAATTCGCCCCAGTAAGTGGAAAAAGCGTTTTCATTGGACTGCATGTAACGTCCGCTCACCTCGTGCCAGGGCCATTGGCAGGGACTGGACCAAGATAGCGTAAAATTAACAGTGACGGGAGCAAACCCTTATAAAAATTCCACATGACTATTCACATGTGTTTCACATGTGATGGACTAAACCTTACTCTAATTCTTTTCCGAGGTATCCGTAGAAAGATGACATTCCTCTATTTAAGTACATTTTCAAAACTGGTGCTATTCACCTTTTTGGGAGTGAGACTGTTGTAGTCTCGGTATCTTAGTGGTTAAAGCCTGTCAGCGGTCATCAGAGAGCTGCGGGCTCAATCCCCTTGTGGGACCATTGAACTCTAAGAAGACTGGAACGCTACCTCGTAGTACTAGGCTTCACGATTGAATGAGGCCGATATGGGAGTAGCCATGTAGGTCAAAAACACGCGTGGGAAAAAGTTGTATTGAACTTTTACTTTTCATTGACAGTTAATTCTGACAAATATGTAGTCCTACTTTCATTTTCCTCTACTTACTATGGATAAAAAAGAAAACTGTCAAAAAATCCGAAAGTTGGCTGATGTTTTTCACAATAGGTTGCGTGTTCTATTGCATAGGGGACTGGGATGATCTGCAAATTGACCTACATGTTAGCTTCCATGATGGCTTCAAAATACAGTTTGCAGGTATCGTTCCAGTTTTTTTCGAGTTCAATGTGTGGGACTGAGAATACGCTTCTTTTTTTTTTTAAAATGAGCTTGACGAACGTACAGATATCGTCCACCGAAGTTTTTCGATGGATGGATAAGAAATAGACTGATTAATTAACAGTCATTTACTGACACTGCAGCGAATAACAGTTTTAGCATATGCCTCGCATGATTGTTTTCACATATATATCTTTTTACGTTTTTAAAACAATTTTAGCAGAAGGTCGGCTTGTCGCCTGTTCTTCATTTGTAAAGCAAAACATTTTGAACACATTCTGAATGCATTTATCGCTAAAAAGTAAAAGAAATACATCCTGTGAATACTTTGTTGCCAAATTTCGTTGTTTTTTTTGGTATTGTCTGGCACGACGGCTTCGTTTATTCGAAACAATTTTCTTCTTCCGTAACTTAAACAAAACGGGACGCCATCTTGTTTGACTCGGAGGTGAACAGTGCAGGATATTCCGAGTTAGAGGAACTAATTAAAATCACTATTCACCTGCGAGGAATATGCTAACGATATCTATGCGCTGAATAACCTATTTCCCGCATTTTTTTTCCTCATATAACTACCCAATGGATGGAAAATGTAAAGACTCGTAGGAGTCCCGAATAAAATCTGAGAAGGATGACTCATATCACGATTCATCCTTTGAGTGAACAAACAAACTTACGGGTTAGATTAGATACAAGAGACTTGTCCCGTTTCAAAGTTGTATTCGTGTAGGCTAGAAATATTTTTCAAGTATTTCAGACGTAATCGTATTTTCAAAGCTATTTTGCTTCCTCCTTCACAGCCAACAAACACCAGTTCAACCTAGGATTTTGCTTAAACCACAGGTTTGTACTACGTTGATCGTTGTACTAAATATTTTGTTTTGTTCAAAAATCCTGTTGTGCTGTATATTTTTAATAATCACCCGCTGGTTATCGGGTGAACTTTGAGTGCTGTTACTGTTAATAAAAAAGGATGTTTCGTTCGAAGTCAGCTCTCTGTCTTTTTTTTTCTAGGGCTCGCCATTTGATCCTAGCCGTTCGCGCAATCCACATGACTCACCAGGTAGGTGTTAACAGAGGAAAATTGGGACAAAATGGGATGAAATGGAGTGTGATACCGCGGAACAACATGATTGGGTTGAAGACTGGATCAGTGGGATATCCAGGATGTAATTTTCATGTGGGCACAAGGGCACGGGTCTCAAATTTTTAATGTATATAATGTTGAGTGTGCAATATGTAACATATCCTCGACGCTTTTGAGAAATTTATTGGAGAACAAAAGCTTTTAATTTCCTCTCCTAACACTTCGGTACTTCGCCGCTAGTATCGGTACCAAAAATCAAAACAAGACTATCACTTTCTTCCCATCACACGAACATTACACGTTTAATTAAATCATCGCCTGAAATGCGCTTCCACGGTAACTGTCTTAAAACATTGATCGGAACCCACTCGAAACCATCGAAAGTTGAGCGTGTTGATATAATTCGATATCAGGAAAAGGCCCAATTACATATTAGTTCATGTGTGGTTTTGGAATCTATCTTGTTCATTTTTACGACAATCCACAAAAAATGCAAATAATCATCTGCCTTCTGCCTACATCTTTCTGCAATATTTCATGCGGACGCTCGCGGGTCTCACGCAGGTCTCACGCGGGCCAAGGCCCAGGTGGCTCGTATGTAGCTACGCCACAGGACTGAATATGTTACCTATAGGTAGCATTTTTTCTCTTACTCCATTAACTTGAACACAACTTAGATCCTTATTGGCGGATTTAGGGATAGGAAAGTGCTTACAGCCACCCCGCTGATGACGGGAGAGTTGGGCCTTACTGGTCAGGAGATGCGCTCCTCACAAAATGAACACTGAGTTACCTTTGCAGTTATATCTTGGGAAACGCTGAAAATGCCTTCAAAGCTCGAAAAATTCAAAAATTTGCCTACGGAGAATACCTCGGATCCTCCTTCAAATGTAGATACCTTTGTGACTTGTGAAATATTTACCAAAATGTAATGCTCTCTTCTCGGCCCCCTTCCCCTCAATCCTGGCTCCACAGTTGCAGATTTAGGTGTTGTATCTATCAAGGTACTGCACTTTTTTTGGTATTTTTGTGTATAGTCACTGGAAAGGCCAGGGATACTTGTGGTGACTCTTCAGCGTTGTCAGCAAAGGTATTTACCTTTCGATAATTTTTGCATTTCTTTTTTTCGTTCATTTCGTCTCTAATTTCCCTTTGTTTCTTTTCCTTTCCCTTTCTTACCCTTGTTTTCCTTTCTCTTCCCTTCTCATTCATTGTCTTTCCTCTTTCTTTCCTTTTCCTTTCCCCCCTTTTCTCTAAATCTCTTTTCATTTTCCGAGCCTACCCTTGTTTCCCTTTCTCTCCCTTCTTTTCCCTTTCTCTCCCTTGTTTTCCTTTCTTTCCCTTCTTTTCCCTTTCTCTCCCTTCTTTTCCCTTTCTCTCCCTTCTTTTCCCTTTCTCTCCCTTCTTTTCCCTTTCTCTCCCTTCTTTTCCATTTCTCTTCCCTCCTTTTCCTTTTATTTGCCTTCTCCCCCTCCTCTTCCTTTTATTTGCCTTCTCCCCCTCCTCTTCCCTATTTCGTTCCGATACCACTCTTTCTTTCCTCTTCCTTTCCCCTTTTCCTCTCGTCCTTTTTTCCTTCCCCCCTCCCTGTTTTCGTCCGTCTCTCCCTCCCTTAACTGTCAAGCTTTCTCTCGCTCGTCGTCCTTTTCTTAAATAATGAAGAATTGCTTGGAATAGTGAAGTAAAAATTTTTTTAAAAATTTCTGCATGGTAATTCCACATTACACATTACGTTATCAGGAAAGCGAACGCGTGATTCGTGAATTACTTCATATGGATGAGCAACCCAATGCTAACCCGAATCTAAGCTCTCCACAAACAATGTTCAGTAGTCCAGGTACATATCACGTCATTTTAGTTGTAAGGGGAGGACGAACGTCCCACTGGGAAAGATATACCCTCAGTTACTGGGATGGATGTTCTTTCGGTTTAAGACGACTGAGGGGTCACAGCAAATTGAGATAACCAACCTCGGAAAAGTATCCTGTCCAAGTGAAAGTCTGAGTTTTACTAAGTCTAAGAGAATTGATGCGTTGACACAAGTTAAGGTAAACAACCTCTGAGGAGTGTCATGCCCTGATGAAAGTCTGAGGTTGTTGTAGTGTGAGAGGATTGAGGAGTGAACGCAAGTTATGGAAGCCAGTTTCTGAGAAGTGTCTTATCCAGGTGAAAGTCGGAGTGTTGCTTTAGTCTGAAAAGATTTAGAGAATCGCTCGAACTGTGGCGACTAACCTTTGAGAAGTGTCCTGTCCAGGTATAAATCACTGTAGAGTGTGAAGAGTTAGAGAATGATTCCCCTGCATTCCCCTTGTTTAAACCAAGGACGAAAACAAAAGTAAAAAACAGTTGGGGTAATTATAAATCTTTAAGCATTGTGGGTGTCACTCTAGTGTAAGAAGGCAACGAAGACAACTTTACTTTCCCCAACCATCTTCTAAAGAGCGTTGTATCTGGCTCAAAATCGAGATGAGCAAACGACCCAAGTTTATTGTCGTTCTACCTTCTTGTAGATGTGTCATCGGTATCACCGGCGATCCCATCGTCCCCCGTTTTTCCTAGGTAATGTCGTTACTTTTAATTGAGTTTTTCATGAACTGTTTTCAACGGAGGTGTTCCATTATTTGGTGTTGGTTTTGTTCTCATCCTTACGTTGAGTCTATCATCCAGTTTTACGTGAATATAATCTTTTACCGGAATGTACGAGGTTTCGAGAGCAGGTTATTTAGACTTCATGAAGTCCAGTGTTAAGGCAGAGACACACTATCGCTGTCGCCATGTCGCTGGAGCTTAGCGATACATTTGCGGTTACCAAGGCTTGTTGCTCTGTCGCTGAAAACGCGTCACTGAAATCGCTGAATCACAAAAAATTACTGAGCCGCTAGCGAAAATTTTCAGAATAGCGTCGTTCAAGGAGGTTCTGATAAACACAGATTGTACCCGATGTTTTATAACATGTTACGGAAGGACTATAAGAATGAGAAGATCAAGTTGAATGCTAGAGAAAAGATTGGGTTAAAGCTGTTTTCCGCCAGGCAAATTTTATTCCGTGAATCGACAGTTTTTGTGCAAATTGATTAGGTTTTTTATTAGTCACAATCGAGAGCTTATGAAACTAAAGAAAAAGTCGCTTCGGGCGATACAATTTGCCTGGTGGAAAACAGTTGTTTTGTTCAATTTATTCGCTTTATCGCTGGCGACTTTTGGTCGCCGGTCGCCTCGTCGCTGAGCTGTAGCGACCCGGCGACGCCATAGTGTGTCTCTGCCTTAACACTGGAAGGGTTGTCACCACACTTTTCATTACTGGTCTTTTTGTGCTCCTTCCAAGACTTTGTTTGGCGAAAGTTGTTGCGCGAATAAAGTCAAAAACCGTGACCAGCCTACAAAGTTAGGAAATATAAAACAGAACACAATCCGAAAACAAACATCTCATAAAATCCAAGATTCGAATTAAAGACAGCATGACAACTCTTGATGCTGATATTTCGTCTTAATTTCGAAGATCATCATCGGCGAAATATCACCATTAAACATTGTCATGTTGTTTTAACCCGAGTGTAAAATTTTTGCGAGATTTTTGTTTTACGGATTGTGTTTATTTGTTTTCTAAAAATGTTAAAAAAGGTTGAAGTTTTGGTCGGTCTTGGGAGACTGGGACAAAACATAAATAAGTAGATGGATAACTTGACTAATATAATATGACAGATAATGTTTTAAACTATCATACATATATAAAATGTAATAAACAATATACAATATACAATAGACGACACACAACGCATATTATACCATAGCACATGCATAAAATATTATCAGCAATATACAATGTGCCATAGACAATAGATAATATACAGCACACAAAATGTGGTATGTAATCTGTAACATCGTGATTACGTCAATTTTCCTTGTTCCCAGGGGAGGCATTTAATGTTTAATATCCATCAAGCATGAAAATTGCCCTAATTCTAGCGCATGGATTTTAAAGAGGTAGTAGTAATAATAACGTGTTATTATTAGTAGGGTCGTGAGCCCGTCTTGTGTCAAAACCGGGGAAACGTCTTCGAAATGGCGAGGGCCAGCCGCAAACTCCACACCTTCACATGATATATATAAATTATAGTAATATTACAAGTTAATATCAGAATATGTTAAAGCTCTCTCTCAAAGAGGATCCTTACAGGCTCTAGGTTTAAAACTAATGGACCTTATTCAACGATATTACTTATAATTATTACACACTACAAGACTGTTCAGCAATCTTAATTGTTCTTTCAATCTCGATTTAGTGTACCTTCCGGATATTTGGTCTTAGCCTGTCGTGAAAACCGCTGGCCAGATCCAGGCTTCAGTCATCACCGCGTGCCTCAGGTATATCATAATAGCGATTCGTAAAGGAACACCTCAAAACTGTGGGCTCTGATTGGCTGAAAGACGCGTTTCTTTGTAACAAGGAAAAAATCGCTTGCATCTCCTGTCCGTAGTAGGAACATGAAAGACTTCACTTCAACCTTATAAATCCAGGCAGGAATGCGAGAGGAAGCTGAGAAAGATTTTGATGTGAAGATTTGGAAGTAAAGTTCAAGCTGAGTCCCTAGAGCGCTTTCCATTTTCACTAGTATAGGCGGGTCAGTCGCTATTAGACAAAACGAAACAAATCACGGAAATATTTCGACTTTATTTCAAAGTCATTGATTTCACCATAAATACGGATTCGTTTGAGATGCAATATCATACGCTTAAATGGAGTGTTTCATCAAATATCTAAACACCTTGAAATTGCAAACTGTTTATTAAAATACTTAGCTGTCGGCTCAATTTTCAACAAACTCCTCGATATTTGGATATCGGATGAAACCCTCCTTACATCATCATTACGTTGTATGTTACATCATTGATGCCAAGTATGTATGATATTGTACACAGTATGATATGATACCAAGTATGTATGATATTGTATATCGTTCGAGCTGTCACACTCGAAAGGGGTGTTGCAAAATAACGTGACTCGTTCGCGAGCTTTGATTAGTTGGTACCTGTGTTTGGATAAGAGTATCCAAACACGGAAAATTTCCCGCCAAAAGTGTACTGAAGTTTGTTTTACACGTTCTGTCTTATTATTTTATGAAAGAAACTCGTGACGGTTTTTGCGTGTTTGAATACTGTGATTCAAACACTTGGTACGTTTATTGACTTTCAAATAGCTTAAAAAACGCGCTTGTTTTTCCTCTTTGTCACTGCGTTACAAAGTGGCTTCGCTTTGTTTGCCAGAGTTCGATCTTCTTAAGCTTGGCTCTGATTGGTAGTTGGTTATTTTCGGGCGAATTGCTTACTTCATCATTGTGTTTATTTGCTTAAATGCTTTTTATTTGTTGTTATTTTATAAAAGAAATACCAAATGGATTCCCGTGTTTGGATACTGTGATCCAAATACATGGGATGTTGCTCGACTTTCGAAAAGCTGAAAACACTCGCCAAGCGGCTCATGATTTTTACGCTTTTCTCAACTCTCGCAACGTCCCGCGTATTTGGATCACCGTATCCAAACATGGAAATCCATTTGGTTTTTCTTAATTCCATCAGATATCCAAACACCTCGAAGTTGATTAAAAAACTTGGCTATGGTCTACCTTCTCATGAATCATTTCTGCAGTTGCAGGTATTCGTCTCAGATGAAATTTATAATCGTCTGTTTTTTTCCTTCTCCAGGGCTTCATTACTACAGTATGTGTGGCGGGAAAATTATTCCAAGGCTTTCCAGCTACCAACATCGTCGAGTCTACGGAAAGCGCCGCTCGGATTGCCTTGGTAAACTGTGTAAGTATCGCCTGTAACAATTTATTGTGATCTATCCTAGAACGATGTGCGTTTTTCATAATTTAAAACTGAGAACTTGTCTTTCCAGGGTCTTCTACCTCAATCCTTTTCGCTGCAGCCTAACCCAATGAACAGTAGTGCCAACCCCTTTTTCCCAAGTCCTAGCTCCCCTTACACTCCTCCCACCTTTAGTTCGTGCTACCCCATGGCTCCTAATCAAGGAAGTGTGCAGTTCAGATCACCTCAGTGGTATAACAAGTCTAAAAAGCAGCCATATTCCGAGAACTCGCCGCAAACGACTCGTGTATCAGCGAGTTACAGCAAAGTTTCTTCATCTCCTATAACTACCCCTTCGGCAACAGCAGAGAGCAGGAAAATGCGCAAGTCAGGTTCATTAGGTGGTCATCATGTACCTCATGAGGTAAGGATTTAACCATACTTTATTGCTCTGGAGTCAAGCATATTCGTTAATATCCAAAGCAAATCAAATGGACGTCGTTGGGAACATTGGCGTAGCCAGGATGTGGGCACGGCAACGGTACAGGTTTGAAATTTTTAATGGTTGTAATGTTTAGTGGGCAATATGCAGCACCTCCCCAATTTTGCTTTCTCCTCATAAATCTGGCGCGACGTTTTATCGTGGGTTGCATTGGTGGACGAGATGGTTGGGCATGCCAGTCACTGTAACTCAATTTCAGGCAAGAAATTCAATTACACATCAAATTACGTACTGTTTTAAGTCGTTCTTATTTCTTATGACTACAGTTCACCAGAAATGTTATTGACCATTTGGCCACATCTGCTTGCAATATTTCATGCAGGCACTCGCACGTTTCATACGGGCCTACCGGGGGTAGGCCCGTATGAAGCTACGTCACTGGTTGGGAACCATGTCCCGATCGACTATTTCATGAAATATAAAAACAATCCGAAAACTAAAATCTTAAGATATCCAAGCTTCGAGTTTTAAAACAAGATGACCGAAAGACCGTTTACCCTTTAACATTTTAGGCCTGGGACGGCAGATTTGGGGTGAATAGACCGACATTTACAGAGGTGCTCGCGCAGCTCGGCACGGCTAAATTGTCAGGCACGATTACTAAATTTTAAAAAGCCCGCACGGCGAAAATCACCCGTGCCGTGCCAAAGAACAACGGCACCCGTTCCAAAATTACACCCGCGCCGCGCCCAGAATGTTAGATTATAAACGGGGTTAAAGTTTAATGGTGATATTTTGTCGTTTCTCAAACTCATTAATATTTCATGAGTCTATCATTCAATCAGACGTGCTGAATGGCACCACGTGAGCGAACTTAAAATACCATGGAAGTACTGGGCAGAGGACTTGAACTGTTTTTTTTTTCCCACTCCGACTGGAAATAATAGTTCAAGTGCTTGGACTTAAAATATAATTTTAGACAATCGGTATATTCATCCATACACTCATTACTAATACACTAATTCATTGTGCCTATACACTAGTTGATTCTGAGAAGTCATTCAAAGGCCTCCGATTCGGACTAGACAGGGTTTTCAAGTACTCGGAATTCGTTCTAATCGTCGGCTTCGTCTCGGACTAGAACGAATTCCTCGTACTTGAAAACCTGGTCTAGCCCTCATTGTCGGCCTTTAAATATTACTTCAAAGACCTTCTGTAAGTATATTCGCTTGTGATGAAACTTGTATGAACAGGTAGGCTCTTTTCTGTGGTAATGTTATCCATCCTATCTAAGTTCGTTGTTACTAGTGTGTAAAGTTAATTGGTCTGACGATGTCCTTGAAATAAAGATGAAAATCTCTAAGAAATGCTGTCATCTTGTTTTTAATCCCAGTCCTGGATTTTACAAGATGTTATTTTACGGGCTCTGTTTTGTTTCATTCTTTATTGGCACGGCAGAAGCGGTCAAATTCCCCCTTACGAGGCGTGGCTTTTTCTTGGAAAGCTCGGCTTGACTTGCATATCCGTCAGGAACTCCGGAAAAACATAGTAATTTTTTCTTTCTATTTCGATCCAGGCGTCTCTCAAGAACAAAGGTGTCCCTAGAGTTCCTGAAGACAAAGCAAAAGGAGCTGGAGATTTGGATTCGCCAAAAACATCGGAACCTGAACTGAACGAACCATCTTTAAAACCAGGTGAAAACAAAGTTACACCTAAAAGCGCGAATGTTAATCAGCGAAAACCCAAACCAAAACTGCTAGCTCCCAGTTTCTTCGGCGAAACCAAACATAAGAATTAGAAGTCTAAGTACATGTACAACAGTTGACCATTGATCTCTAAAAAGACTGGAACGATACCTACAAACTGTATTTTGAAGCCAACATGGCGGCTGACATGTAGGTCAATTTGCAGGTCATCCCAGTCCCCTACACGATAGAGCACGCAACCTGTAACGAAAAACGTAACCTAAATTTTGAGGTTTTTGACTTTTTTCCTTTTTATCCTTAGTAAGTTGAGGACAATGTCGGCAGGACTGCATATTTGTCAGAATTAACTGTCCATGAAAAATATAGGTTCAATACAACTTTTTCCCACACGTGTTTTTGACCTACATGGCTGCCCCCATGTCGGCTTCATTCAGTCGTGAGGCCTGGTACAACGAGATATCGTTCCAGGTTTTTTAGAGTTCAATTCATTTGGCTTTATTCGAGAAATCGTCACGCAATGGAAAACCGCAGATTTCTGGTGACGTGATTTAGTAATGACATTTTTTGTCTGACGTCTCGAAAATTATCACGATTAGAAGATTAAATGAATTGCACCATTTTAGAATACTTAAAGTTTCTCCAAATGGAGAGGAAAACCCCAGCTGGGCAACAATTTTGAGCCGTCGTACAAACACGAGACTGAAAGATTAAGGACTTTATTTCTTGAGGCCAAGAACCGATGTAGCAGAACTTTCAACATTCCTAAACATTGAACGTTCTTTTTTTGATTGGCGTTTCCTTGTAAGTTTCGGAATGGTGTCTGATGAAACCAATGTCCCGGAATATTACGACGACATCATCCACTTTAGAAATATTCTCGCAAAGCCGCTTGGGGTTGTGACGAGGGACTGATCGGACATTTTTTAATCAAAATTTATTCTGACTAGATCGTTATCTAAGGGTGGTTATGCATCACGATTAGAAAAAAATTGACACTAAACAGAATGGCGGTTTTGATCCAAGTAATGGCCCCTGGCAACTTTGCGAAAATCGTTTTCAAAATGGCCAATGGGAATCTGCCGATTAACTGGTGAATCTCAGTATATCGTGGTTTGCCAAATATATTTATTTATAGGTATAGAAGCATATATCAGTTGTTTGTTTTTTTTCACGTGCAAATCAAAAATGACTTCAGACTTTGATTTTTCATTAAATTGAAGAAAAAATTCTTCCTTTCCGTCAACTAAGATCCCCATATTGTTGCAGTTAAAGAATATTGTAGACAGAAGAGTTAGTTAATGTAATATACAGTCAAATCCTTAGTTTGATATCTATCGTTATTCGTTGTACGGAGGTTAGATTCATCGTCATTGTAATTTACCCTAATAACTTTGTGAACCGCAGCGCACGTCAGTTAAACATGTTTTTAAAAGTTTCTTAGATAGATTTTTACAGCGGAGAATAAAAGGAAACGTTGTAATTTGTGAGGAGCATGATTCCTATGTTTTAAAGCGCTTGATTCATTCGTGAAAATATATAACCTGTAACTTGGTTTGACTTTGTAGAAATATATTTGAAATTCTTAAATTCATTTCTGTGTTTGTGTGTGTGTGTTTCAAAGAAAACTCTTTAGAAAATGTAAAAAGTCGCGTGGGAGACTAAAAGTGACTAACAAGACCGCGTCGGGGACTAAAACTGACGTACAAAATTGCCCTCCATGGGCGCCCATCTTGGCTTCACTTTTCATTGGCCAGTTAGCATGACCAGAAGTGTGTTAGGTGTTAAATGGTCAGGACATGACGTGTAACAAAAAGAATAATGGTGCGGTAAAAACAAGTGAAAGCGAATAAATCTTTATTAAAATCTTGTGTTTAAATAAAGTTATATAATAGTAGAGCAATCGTGACTCATTAGTGTGCCGAAACAAGTTCGGTACAAGCATTCCAGATATGGAAATCCAGTTCACTGGTTGTGCGGTGCAGACTCGAATTGTCGAGCTTAGAGATCTGGGGCGAATAATGATCCCGAATTTTAGGCCAATCTACCCGTTGCCCTTGCCTGAGAGATGACGTGCTGCGCGTGCGCAAGTGCAACAATGTTGAAGTGCGCGGCCAAACGAATGCAATTTTGTTGTTCACGCGTGAGAAGAAAAGAAATGTTGAACGATGTTACGTCAAATGTTTGATAGAAATCAAACTTTGTACAACATGATGCAACATTATGGCCAAACGAGTTCAATATGTTGCATTCAATAATGGCGAGCGATGTTGAATCATAGTGTTGCATTGGTTAGGCCTGGGCATTACTCTTCAAAAGGAGAATTCCCGGTGGGTAAGACTTAAACCGTCGTTGAATGGTTGACGGTGAATCTACATGGGAACTGTTGAAATATGAGGGATGGCTGTTGCTGGCCCTTCACTCAAAGTAATAGTGTAGTGACAAACTTCTCGTTAAAGAATTACCGCGATGTAAAATACAGTATAACCAAACTCAGTGTTATAAGTATATTTAACTTCCATATTCGTGATCTGCTACTTTTGCCGCTTTCCACCAAATATCATCAAGATTTAAGAATTAAATTCGTCTCGCTATGATAGATAAGATTATTCGCAACATTTCCTACAGTTACAATACACGCCATTGGTGAACAATTTAAACATTACTCAAATTTCGAGCTGAATCCATCTTCGTATTACCAGAGGGAATTATGCTGGGGTGCACAAATCTTCAAAGATTTTGTCGGACGACCAGGACAGCTCTGCAAAATGTCACGATTCAATAGTACTTTCAAATGAAATATCCGCCAGAGATTATGTAGACATCTTCGTGTTTCGCGGCCCGACGTCTTCGGAGGAAAAATTTCCCCAGAAACCAAATCTCCACCGAGAACAAAAGAGCTATCGATCCAATTAAAAAGATCTCTAAGAACACCATATTATCCAGGTAGAAATTTCCACAGATGAAGTTCGTCGATAAAACTCAATCAAATTCAAACACCACCGTAGTGAGCTGGAAGGTAACTCTTGAATTGCAAATTCTCAGTAGGCACCTGCCACAGATGCCCTGTTTATATTTTTAATGGCAGAAGGATGTAAATAAGATACACTTGTCATTCGACGGGTCGTCTGAATGGATGAAACACTTGAGAACTCTTAATTACTTGCCTAGTCAGTCATGCTGTAGGGTACGAAACGTATTATATAAACATATTGGGAACACGTTTCTTTCTCTGACGAAGGGCCTTTGCTCGAAACGTTGGAATTCTTTGTAATCAGTCACGGCAGTTATCAACCTTCAAACTTTTTTACCGTATTTATCACTGTCTACGCAGTATTCTATATTTATACCAGTGATTGTATTACAAATTGCACTGGCGAGAGCCGAGGTCTTGAAAAATGGCGAGATTGAGCGCGCACTGTAAAATTTCAGTCATAAAACTGCGTGGTGTAACCCCTCTGTCTATAGTTGGATTTTCAGTCTGTTTGTCGTCGTACAACAGTTACATGTTTTGTTTTTTTTTTTACATCTTTATGGAAGCTTTTGTATTTTGTAGTTGTACAACCCAATTAATCGTCGCATTCTTTGCACGACGGGTGTGTAGAGCTGAATTCGAGTTTATCACTTAAAGTTCTAAAACTCCCAAAACTAACGCAAATCCGGTCGAACTTTGGTAAGGGTTTGTTGCTCAGTAAAGAACCACCACAAGAAGAGCGCGCAAAAAAACTTGCCAGTTGAAAGTTGTATGTAGATTTTGAAAACGTTTGTTCGGTACAAAAAGGTTGAAAGGCAGGTGACAAACACAAAAGCTGAAAACAGGCGCAATCGTCCGACGTATCGGAGAGTTGCCATGAAAGGGCTAAGAACTAAAACTCTAGCTTTCAACTGTTGTTTTTGTTGTTGATGATGATGTTACCGCTAGTGTTGTTGATGTTTATTTTGCAGTTGTCGTTGTTGCCTATCTGCCTATCTGCCTACCTACCTACCTACCTACCTACCTACCTACCTAAGTACTTACTATCTCATCAACTTACCTGCTATCTAACTACCAATCTACCTACCTATGATTACACCACTACTGTGATTCCTTGCAAAATTCTCTTCACCTTGTTGATTCCGAACTCCTACTGAAAATAACGAACTAAAAAAAATTAGCTGTGGATTTAAAATCACAAAACACTGCTCATAAAAATTCTGGTTTTTATGCTATCTTTCGTCATTCAAGAAATCGTCAGCTCTCGCCTGACTCGAGGCGCCATAAGTTGTAAATCGTAAGACATGCATCAACGCAGTATCATTAGATCAATGCTAACTCTTTTTGGTCATTATTCGACCTTTTAAAATATGACACTGGCTAACGCCAGACAATTTTACTCTGGTTATGCCAAACGGTTTTACTCGTCATGGGGAGAAGTCTCGGAGAGGGAAGGGTTAACCTTGTTTGTGTCATGACTTTTTCCCACGAACCTTCCATTAAGAAAAACTAATACGTCCTCTCCTTTTGTCTGTGAACTGGATGAAACCATTTTGCTTACACCTAATTCCCATTTTGATATTAAAGCGACGCTTGTTATTTGTTTGAACTGTTTCCGAATGAGCTTCTACAAAACAAATGACAACAGAACTAACGAGATATATTGACTTCCTCCACAGCTATATTGACTCTCCTTCATATCGACTTCCTTAATAATCACTTCCCTCAGCTTATTCAATATCAGTTGTCTTCTCTTTGCATATTTTTTTCTTTCTTATCAACACTAACAGACCCTGTTTATCTTTCCAGGATGAGCTAAACCTATTTTTCAAAAAGTAATGACGTTTTATGGTTGAGTTTTTACTCCATCGTCCTGAAACGGATTTCGAGAATCGATTGCATGGAAACTGCTATTAGCATCTTGTCGTCGAATGCAAATCACTGCTGCGGATAATTTAGAGGTGAAGTGGTTTAATGCATCATCAATGGGCTTGGTCTTTTAAGCCTGGTTTTCATAAATCGCAAGAATCGTAAAAATCGTATCGTAGCAGTCGTCGCGACCCTTGCGACTCAAGCGACTAAATCGCAAATATAGGATTATTGCGATTTTTGCGATTGCGATTGCGATTCATGCGATTCTAACGATTTAATGGAAACCAGGCTTTCATGATTACATCTAATAATATATTGTGCATATTCGTTTCTGGGATGCTTCAATATTCTACAGCCAAGTGAGGCCGCGACACTGCTATGAATCAGTGGGAGCAGAGTTCTCTTTTGTGCGCAAAGGCCCGTTTAAACTCGCGATTTTTGCTGCAATTCGGACTGCGGTTTCGCGCCAATATTTTATCGCAGACATGACTACAATTTGAAATTGCTAAGAGTTGTGTAAACTGCCAGCGTTTTCACAAAGTCTTAGGTGACTGTCGTCATTGTTTCTGCAACTAGGGCTGCATTTCTGGTGCGATTTTATCGGCGATTTGATTAACCAAGGTGAAAATTACATGCCGTGTTTCATTTGACCCGGTTTTTCACGTTTTTGACTCTTCTCTGTTATTTTTTCCCGAGTAAAGAGATGATGAGAACTCCTAAGGCGTCGCCTAAAACAAACGTAGATTAGATTTCTCGAGAAAATTGCATTTCGACCATGTTCAGAAAAACGCAGTAGAATCGAAAAGGAATCACCGTAAAATTGCCGTTTCCCCAAGCTGTCTCAAGTCGCAATCATATTATATGCGATGAAAATTACAGTAAGAAGCGCTAGTGTAAAACCGCCTTGATGGTATAATTAAACCTTAACCGTTGCATACAATGTTTGATTGTTTGGTTCAACAGGAAACAGTATGAGTTCACCCTTCATTTCTCACCGAAATTATTTGGAAATGCAAATTTTCCTTTAGTATATTTAACGGGAAGATATTGAACTCTCGTCCGCTCGTCGTCTAATGATGCGTTAAATACCTCCTTACTCTAAGAATCATTCTTTCACCGTTGACCATTAACGAATAATTGGGTGCAACTATACTGACAGACGAAAAACTGGCGAATTGAAATATTCAATTGCAAAAATAAAGATTGTTAAAATTTGATCTCACTTCTCATACATATATTAATGTGTGAGAAGAACATACAGTTTTTAAAAGTTTATGTTGATGTTTTATAGAAGATTTTTAAACTTAGCTGAAGGAAGACGAAGTGATTTTATATAAACAATATATATATACTAAGGAATATCTCAACGAGAAATATTGGCCCATGAATAAGAGTGGAGTGCTCAATACCGTAAACAGTAGAGCGAGTAGAATAGAATAGAACATAAGCTTAAAATTGTTGTTATCGCTACGTGTAGTTGCACCCGTCTGTGCGGTCATCATGTTGCCTGTTATATATATATATATATATATATATATATATATATATATATATCTTTGTATATGTATGTATACGCACAAATACGTGTAATATATTCAACATATAGGTTCAATTTTATTTTGTTGATTATATATTCAATATAATTATATAATCCATAGAAATTAACTTTAACCTAACTCATATTACAGATGTTTCGGAGTCCAGCCCCTTTATACCTACATGCATCATGATGTATGAATGTATGTATGTATGTATGTATGTATGTATGTATGTATGTATGTGTGTGTGTGTATGTGTGTGTATATATATGTATCCATGTATTATATATCTGTGTTTACGAACGAAAGATGAGTTTATTGATTACCACTTTAATGCGAATAGAAGAGTAGAACAAATTGGAAAAAATATGTTAATAGTAAGTGCTTCTACATGCATGTATATTTGTATACAAAGGACATGTCACAGGTGTAAATATATACACTGCTATTTTGTTATATTGTCATGTTGTGTTAATTGGCGCTTTGAATTTCGGTCATTTATTTCCATAGCACTAGTTATTTTTATTTTCAAATTATCAACGTTTCTTGGGGCAACCCTTGAGTCAAGATACGAGAACATGTGGACTCGGATCTTGACAAAGAGGCCTAGTCCGAAACGTCGATGACTGGTATATGAAGTCGTTTAACGTTTGCATCTTGACTATTTTATAAATGTATTTAAACTTTTGGATAAAGTGGGTTCTCGATTACATATATATATATATATACATATATATATATATATACATATTTATATATATATAATGGTTGAGAAATTATATGTGTATATATTTAGGTTGTTGACAGTAAGAAGGATAGATAGATATCCTGATTGATTAGAAATTAAAAAACGGCACGACTGTAAAAGTCGACCAAATTTAAACAAATTCATATAAAATGGTATTTATTTGAGTATTGCACTCTTTACTTTCACATTAGATATGATTCACGGTAGGCTCCACGTTGCTATTCGATAATGTTCAAGCTCATTTCCTACTTCAACTAGAGTACCAAAGTTTTAACCGTTGGATACAGAGGCAGAGTGGCGCGTGGGCAGTGTTAGACCACGCGTAAAAAGCCAAAAGGCTTTGTTTTTAGTTTTGGCAGTTTCTACTTTTTATAGGCCGGATGGTCTAGCACTTCTATTTTTGGTAGAATGATGACTTAGTCTCCAAGTCTGCTGGTGTAGCCTTGGTGATGAACAGCACACCCAGAATTTTTGTAAGTGGTGGGGGGATAGAATTTTAAATGAGCCTTCGCTAAGGGACCCTGGCGGCATGCCTCCCCAGATATATTTTATGTTTTGAAGTCTCTACAAGACCAATTTCGGCACTGTGAAGTGACTGTCCGGCCTTGTAGACAACATACCAGTAAGGTGACGGAGAAATTATAACTTTTCACGGTCGTCTGTCATGTCTACGACGTACACGTTTAATTTTATGTTACGTTTTTTATATTTTTTTCGTGGACGCAATTAGAAATCATTTTGTAGGAGAAGACTTACGTAGTGCAATACTCCAAAAAGCCTCAACAGTGGCGCACCAAAGGTAGGGGGCTGCTAAGGGAGGGGCCCCCATTGCTGTGCGGGTGCGCCACTGCTATGGCTTTTGAGGGTATATACTAGAGAAATCTACCCCTGCAGTATCTAAGAGGCTGGCCTACGATAAGTAATAGGATCAATTGGCTGGAAGGGGTAAAAGCTCAGTAGAATGTTTGTGCTTTCTTCTCTCGTTTGATCTCCTTATGGCGAGCAAAACCGTCTAAATGGCAACGATCTATAAACTACTGAAATAATGTCGTGAAACGTCAGATTTTAACTCATTTGGTGTAACACTGAATTGGAGGAATAAAGTTAGCCTTGGTCAAAAACAGTGCAAAAATAAGACATGAGAATATTGGCTTTCGGATTTTATGGACACGGCGCTGAAGCATGTGTTAGGTTTAAAAATCTTTTTGCCCAGAAAACCCGAAGAATTTGAAATTTCGCAAACTCTGCCCGATCTGCGCCACAACTGTGTGTAATATGTTGTTCTAGTACGCTTCTCTCGTTAATTATTGCCACGTGACGTACAGCCAATGAACGACGTGAATTACGGGGGCCCCCCTACAGGTTGATGCCAACCTTTTTATGGCTTCATTGAGCTGAAGTGATGGCGGACGAAACCAAAATAATTTACCACATTGACGACGAAGAAACGCCGTATCTGGTGAAGATTTCGAAGGGACCGAAAGATGTTACTCTCGGGGACTTTAAAAATATACTCAACCGACCCAGCTACAAGTTCTTCTTCAAATCTATGGACGATGATTTTGGGTGAGCTTTCAGAGAGTCTACTTGTATTTGATTTATGGCCAGAATGTTCGGTTGTTTAGTGAAAGTTTGGCTTCAAAAAATGCAAATATTTTGATCAGAACAACCCCGGCTTTCGTTTCCCGTTTGTTATCATTATTCCAAGGAAGAAGTCTGGCAATATTCGCCTTTCGGTGCACTATAACTCGATAATTATTGGCGAACGAGTTCAGCAAAGGATTTTGGCGATGGGGTCGTTATGCTCGTCATAATTACAAATTGTCAGCAGCATTCGACTGCACGCTTGCTTTTTGTGTTAACTGTAAGATGTTTATTGTTGGCTCATATCTGAATAATAAGCGGCCCTAAATTACTAGATCGGTGGGAAAGAAACGATTTCTTGGCCTCATTGCGTGTGATCGGTCAGTAATAAATGCCCTTTTATTTACATCAGTGTTTACTCCATTGCAGAATTAACGGCGCAACTTCTGTTCGTTATTTAGCGTTGTAAAAGAGGAAATTAAAGACGACGAAGCCGGCCTTCCATGCGTAAATGGTCGGGTAGTAGCTTGGGTAAGTCGCATTTCAATTTCATTTGTACTTTACGAAATACTGGAGTTGAAAGTCAACTCGAATGGAAATGTTTGGTGAAAGGATTGGGTGCATTTCGGACGTCTGTCGACTGATCCTGCTGCAAAAAAGATGGTCGAATTACCGCTGAAATTTTGTTTTGGCTTAGAACATGCGTTCTTAGGACGGCAGACAACTCATTTCGAGCCTTCGTTTAGTAGTGTTACGCCACGTCTACTGATTTTCTCGTCGAAGAAGTGTCAAGCACGCTCATTGTTTGTATTTCGGCGTCGGCGTAGCGATGTGCATTAGAAAATATCTGGGATTGTCATCGTTTATCTCCGCTCACACTTGTAGTATCTTAACCGTATATTTTCAATTTTATCCGCGGGGAAAATTAAGTCAAATGTTTCCAGGGTGTCTATGAGCAGCAAGGTGCAACAAAGTTTACTTTCTGTTACACTCTCTGCTGGAGCGAAGCAGTTTTTCACATTATCCCCAACTAATTTGAAAGTATCACACTGCGAGGGAACAAAAGGTAAACACTCCACTTTCTTTGGGCTACATTGGGGCTTTCTTCGCAGGAAAATTGAGCAAGAATGGACTCCGCAAGGTGTTAGGTAGACTGTGTACTTCAGCGGATTGTATCCACACGGATTACGTGTTGGTTTTTACTTGAAAGTGATCGATGGGATTTTGTATGATTTTTTTTCTATCGCAAAATAGTTCTCGTCCTCGACTTTTGTGTTCGCTGGATTTCTTCCGCTCGTTGATTTGCGTTCTTTACTTGATTGTAGTATATTTTACGCGTAAGTTGTTGCATTCTGTGACGCAGATTTTGTTACATTGACTGTCGCAATTAACTTATGGATTTTGTTCTAACTGCGTCTGCCTCGAGATTTCTTAGGGATCTTAAATGTTCATGAAAAATTTATTGGTAAATTGGATGAAACCTTTTTAATAATCTTGTTGACGTTTCTGGTTCTCGCCCGCCTAGTACCGGGTCGACCTAATGACTTTGAGGAGTTCAATTCTGACGCAACTGCAATCGCTACAAAATTCCCTGAGACAGGATTGCAAAAGCAAGCAGGCATGCTGTCGCGCTCGTATGCTTTGCGTGCTCCTAAAAGCCAGTTGTTGATGGACTTGGTAATGCCAATAGGGCAATGGGCCGGTCTCTTAAGTGGTCTGAGTGAGATATCACAATATCCTATCCACTTACCTGAACTAGATCTATCATTAAGAACACCGTAAGCCAGTGACGGTAATGTACCTTGGGTTGATAGTTTGAACAATCAAACGTAGATCTTGTTATTTCTTGGTGGTGGGAGTTGTTTTTCTTGTCAGGGAGCAATGCCACCTAAACCGTCTGGGTCTCTCAGAGCTGTTTTTGTTTAATGACATTCTTGATCAAAGACGTCATATTTGTTGAAATCCACTTACTGTGAAAACAATATTTGAAGCACTCGTCTCCTTTGGGTTCGGTTACTATGGTGTTACCTTGGGCTGTAACACGGTACAAGATCAGTGAGACGAATTTCTGAGCAAAAGGATGACATGCTAGTAAAAGGGAATATTGAGTTTAAGTTAGGAAAAAACCCTCTGACAAATTTAAGCTCCTTTGCAGTATGAGAAACAAATGACGTTTCTAAGCTGTTCACTTACACACCAGACATTTAAGTACATTATACCAATTTAGAAGATGTACCACACAATCTTGTCTGTAGCTCTGAGAGTACTGTGAAACACCAAAATTACTTACAAGAGCAACTCATTTCCTAGTGTTTTGACGTTTGCAAGATGTTGTGTTTATTAGAAACAAGGCTGTGGCTACTCATTGTGCAGTGTTCAGTAATCGTGAAACAGGTTTGATGAAGTACAACTTATATAGATTTTACAACAGGGCTGTGAACTATGTAGGGCTGTAAAGATGTATAACATGTTGGAGTTTCTGACCACTGTCATATAGGAAAATTAGAAAATGTTGTGAAGTATTTGTACTTTCTTGAAGACAGGTATAAAGTAAGAGTCTAGGCAGATTAACATATGAAAAAGCCTGAGTGAAACAAAGCTATCTCCCAGTGAAACACCTTTATTTTAGCTGAAGTTATGTGGTAGGCTCATAAATTTCTTTTTAAATTACATTTTCCATCTGGTTCCTGTTTGCTACAATTGTGTAATTACTGGCTGTGCAAGATTTTGGCAATTTGTTTTTTTTATCAGCTACTCTTATAGCATTCTTGTTATTTTTGTCCTATTTTAGTGCACTGCTGTTGCATATACAATGTAACTTTATGTTAAACTTTTCTTTGTTCACCAGAAATACATATTTTTAACAAGACAACTATTGTACTCTATTTCATTTGATTCTCTCACATTTTGACATCAGAAAAACATCCATATTTTTGAAAGGTTCTTGTGGGGCCTAGAAAAAGGTACTAGTAAAATCAAACTCAAACCTGTTCTAAACTTTGTCACAAATAAATGCACAGTGCCTACATGATTGCTTACATAATTTTGAAAATGTGTGGGCAAACATTGACCTTTTGAAAGAGGATTTTATTTTGAACAGTGAGACACAAAACCCTCAAATTTCATTTGTGCTAATTAAAAAGTTGGTTTTGGTGTTTAAGATGGCAAACATGTCAGCTCTTATTGAGGTCATGGTTTGATATGATACACAGAAAAACAATTCCTTGAATGAAATCTGTTTTGTGTCAAGAATCGTGCTGGGAAACATCTTTGACAATAAGAATCCTGATTAGGAACACAAAACTAATCGAATCTAGTGGAAATAGATGTGTCCTTATTATAAAATTTGTATTAAAAATGTTTTTGCTAACCCCAGTTGTCCAAACAGAGGCCTGTTGTAAAACCAGAAAAAAAGACTGCCAAAAGATCCACAACTGTGCACTTTGAGAGTACCTTTGAGATGCCATCTCAATGTTTAACAGAATATTCTTCTGTGTAATTTGAGACTTAAAGTTCAGCATGCCAAATCCATCCTTGAATGCTACAGAATCTTGATGTCTGGAAAAAGGTGGTATCAAATGTCTTGAAATCTCCTGTCAAATTCCTTTTTCACTCCCACTCTTTGTGACACTTCTTACATCTACAACAACATTTAAGAGGTTAGGAGAGCAGACTTTGCCTGTATTTAGTATGAGTCAAGAATGAGAGAATGTAGTGATGTTGTTTAATAACAGTGATCAGAAATTAAGGTAGTGCATGGAGATGCAAGGCTATGTAATTTGTTTTTAGTTTTGTCATTGTTATAAATTTGTGGCTACTATTTTCATTTGTGGGAACTCTTTGTATACTCTCATATATAACAGTTGCTGTTGATTTACCACATAGAGAAACCTTTCTTTGAAGTGCTGTTGCCTGTATTTCTGTAACTTTTGAAGTCATCTATAGTGTATCAGCTCATTTGAGTGAACAATTGGTCTGACTACAGCTATACTGAACATGAAGGATATGACCTTTTAAAATTTCAATAACCACTGAGTATTTTGATTAAATACACAACAATGGTGACTCCAAAGATTGAAATCATTTTTATTTTCAATGTTTTGACTATCTTGTAGTCATCATCAAAACATTGAAAATAAAAATGATTTCAATCTTTGGAGTCACCATTGTTGTGTATGAACTTTTAATGTATTTATTCTTTCAATGATGAGAACATGTAAATGGAGTCTTAAAGAAGGGAATTGTAGATGTCAGGAAATTGGATATTTCTAATATTCATCATTATTCAAATTGTAATTCTGTATGTCATTAAAGAAGCATGATATTGACCTTTGAGTGTCAGCTATTCAGTACCGTTGGTGGTTCTCTTCTTTCAAATCTTAATTTCTGGACATTGGAAAGCTTACTTGAAAACCTATTAGAGGTGAATGTTCATCAAAATGTTGGGTAAAAAGTAATTTTTATCAGCTTAAAACCTGCTAAAATGCACTACTGTAGCTCTTGAATGAAGAATGACTTGGAGGAAATCTTATGTTGAGTGCAACTGAATTAGTTACTTAGCATCTGTCTAAGCTGCTTGAGAAATTACTGTTATTGTGTCTACTAATTGAAGGCCAGTCTTAAATCTGTCAGCAGGTCTTCTTTTCAAGAAAGTCCAACCATTTTCATTAAAATTAAGCAAACAAAAACTGACTCAATCTGGAAACTCAATGTTTATTTAAGCCTGCTTAAAATGCCATGAATTGTTTTGAATCTGAAATTATCTGTTGCTTAATACATATTACCAGTGTCTGTGAATAAAAAGTTGAAAAGCTCCAGAATTTTTTTTTGATACCACTAGTGTGCACAAGTCAAATTCATAACCTTAGAAAATGGCTGTCAGTGATAACTCAGCAGTGCTATTCTCTGTATATCTAAGTTCCAGCATACATTACAGCACTGGTGGAATATGAAGTTTCAAGTATACAGTAAAGGGTCATTACCCAGTCATCTTAACCATGCAATTAAAAATAATGAGACAATATTTTTTTATTTCAATTACATGTCTTTTGTCACCCATTAAAATGGAATGCAAAAATCTAAAGATTTGCCCAGACAAGTTTTCTTTCCAAAGCTAAAATGTCAGACTTGAAATTGTACCAATGAGTTTCTTTTTGATAAAGGGTGAATTGTATCTTTTACAAAATTTCAAGCTGAAATAGTGGCATTTTTAAAGAGATTACTGTTTTTGAGAAATAAAGTATTGAATATTTCCCTTGAGATTAAGTCTGCTAACCTCTTAGGTCTTGTTATTACTGTATCTTTTTTGATAGATTTAAGGCCTATCATGGAAGCCCAAAATTAATCTTTTTTTCCCATTTCGATATGTGTATAAAGTACAAGTTAACTTAGTGAAAAGTATGACTATTCCATTGTTCTAGCTAGGCCTAAAGAAAAGGGTGCACTGCCCTTCCATTTTTATGTCTATGTTATCATTTCAGCAAGCACTCTGTGATTGATCTTGGCCCTTTCATTTTCCTGGTCAGTATCATACAGTCAGCAGTGTAGTAAATGCACTGTTGTGATTACACATCACAATCAAATGTCTTGTCTAGATTGTTGAAAAGTATGGTATGTTTATCTGTGATACTTGAATGAAATCATCTGACAAAGGTTATTATTTAAAGTTCAGTACTTTTGAAGTCTTTTTTTTAATAGTGACAATGCTTTTGAAAGAAAAGTTCTGTACATTCAGCAAGTGGTGTGGCTCTGTGGAAGGTTGTCTAGCTAAGAAATTATTATGCAAGAATTGGCATCACTTCACAGTCCAGCTTTCATATGCAAACTTACCACCCTCACATTTTTTTTCAAACTAGCTACAACACTGCATTCTCAATGAAATACAGTATTTTTTTCACAAGAAGAATATGAATGAGGAACAAGAAGAGAATACTTTTTTTGGGAAACAAAAATTTTTGTCTACTCATAAAGTCATAAATATAGACAGGATGAAATTTATGAGTGTCTAACACTACAGCTACCAGAAAGCAATAGCAGTAATCTTGTTGATCATTACAAAACAAAGCCAATGAATTTAATATGTCACTTTGTACCTTGCTGCAAACTAGCAAATGCTTTTTTGCTGCAAGGAAAACATGCAAGTTTGGCAAGAATTAATTACAAGCATAATGCTCACAAGGTTTCAGGTTAAGAATATCCACTTGATAGCATATTGAGATGCAAAGAAACCTGCTTTTTTCCAAGCTAAACTTATACATGTACATTGATTGCAAAAGCATTTTCTGAAATAGGAAACCTGATATAACTTGCATTTTAATAGGCGAAAAAACTTGCTGGTCATGGATGACCCACACTTGATATGTTCTGGTCAAACAGGATAATTTTAACAGCCAGTGACCAGTGACTGGTACTGTTTTTCTGGGCTTCTTGTAATGGCACATGCTTACAACTGGATAATTAATTCACCAAGGCTGCTTACTCTTGGAATGCAGCCTAACAAGATTTACTCTTGCATTTTTAACTGTTTGTCCTAGTTTGTTTTCAAAGAGGAAGACTTGCAAATCTGAAATATTTTGTGCATCTTGTTGTCATGGAAAACTTTGCAGAACTCATGTTTGCTTGCATGAGGAGGTTTGCGAAAGTCACTTGACATGGCAACACACCTTGATAGCCAACTTAAAAAACTTAGTTTGACTTGAGAAGGACAAAAACCTGCATTTTTAGGTAGCTGGGAGTGCCTGTTGAATCCAATTTAAATATGAGAAATATTGTTGCAATAGCTTAATGTTTATCCACTGAGATGTGCTAGAATATCTCATTGACAGACGTCTCAGTGGAAATTTTTCAAGAAAAGGAAGAAATATTGACCTGTTAGTTGACAGGCAACTCACTCTTCTGAATAGAATTGTGTGCTGTTTGCCATTATAAAATTCTGAACAGTGCCTGTGTCACTTCCTGAGTTGACAAAGTTGGCAGTTAACCCAGGAAAGGGTAGGAGCACCACTCTGCTAAATAAAGTAATTTTCTGTTATCCTGAATGAAACTCTAAAGTGTGCCATTTAGGGGTGCACCAAATAGTGATTTTTACTATCTGGCTGGATACTGGATTTGCCAGATAGTAAAAAGAAAATCCAGCCAGATACCATAATATTCAATTCATAATTATGTTAATAAATAAACCATTTTCAATTTTGTCCAAGAGTATTGCTCACATTTGTAACTGTTAGAGCTACACTGTGGAGACTGTTATGGTTATTACACAGAAATGTATGCTAAATTGCCTCTAGACTATATTTGGAGATATCACTTATTCCAAACAGCATTTGTACTAAATCTTTGATCACAATGCCTCAATGTTATCACAGTGATCTCTGACAAGGTCAACACATTAATCTTTAAATACAAATAGCAAGTGGAGGACACAAACAAAGCCATTAAACAAAGTAACTGGAAAAATACAGTTTTTTAAAGTTTCATATTCTCATTTCTGGCTCCAAACAAATGGGTAGAAATAGAGTTAATGCTGTACATTTTCATAATTGATGTTAGAACATATTCGCACCATCCTGCATATTGCAATCTCAAATTGATAGTTGATACCTTTTGTTTATGGTGGTCTAATGAATGAACTAGAAACTAACCACCAACCAGCTACTTGTGTGCTTTTTTGTGTCATCAATCAGTGCATTTTTGTAAAAAATTGAATCAAATAAATATGTGGCAATCCAGCCAGATACAACAAAATATCCAGCTGGATACCAGTTTGTGAACTTTTTTACTATCTGGCCAGGTTATCCAGCCAGATACTAAATCCTGTGCACCCATAGTGCCATTGCCTCTTAACCTTTTTCAATCCAAGACCTCTTCCCTTGATGAGTGAAACCATCTAGCATTACAATCAAAAAACTGGGTATGCATCAAAAAAGTTGGTTGAGATGTTCCTAAACCTTTGTGATCAAAGTCATCTCCCTTTGACCAGTAAAACCTTCTGGCATTAGCCACAGTAAAATCAAAAAGTTGGGTACAGACCAAAAAGGTTTTGTAGTTAATTTCTTTGTTTGTCAGTGACTTTTCTTATGAGATTTGCAGACCAATAAAGATTTAATGCTGAATTATGTGTAAAGCACAATGTGATATTTAAATCAATTCCTTTTTATAAAATAAATTTTAAATAGACTTATTCTCTGATCTGTAAGGACTTACTTATTTGCAAGTTTTCAGTCAATGTTCTTTGGCCTTCAGCTAGTAGAAGACGTTTTTAAGGCCACTGATTTTTGGCTGAAAGCATGTAAATTAATAAATTTTTCATGGTCAGCCGGGCAAGTCTATTTTAAATATTGTCATTTCTTTATCTTACCATGCCTTTTCTATCATTTTATATATTTTTATACTGCACAACATTGTCATACGAAAAGATTGAGGCTGTTTAATCACCCCAAAATTGACAAACTAAACCATCAAAATAATGCTGTCTCACTGTAAAAGGGGTGAGAATCAGCTTTGTGGTATTGCAAGTGTTAAGTGAAATCTAAAAAGCAAAGTGATTGAGGAAATGTAGAAAATGAAAACAGAAAATCCTAATGTTTCAAGCAAATGCCTCTTATCTAAGAGTGAAAGGCGTTTTTCAGTAGTTGTTTTAGTCAAGGGTGCTTATGTTTTTGTTGTGTGCTTTTTGTAGCTGGTAACATCATCAGAAGGCAGTGCTAGTGATGTTGGGCGAACATTCTCAGAGTCTGGTTCTGAACCTCGTGATCAACAGTCTGTGTTATCTGACCCAGACTCTACTTGTGTTCCTCGTGGGAGAAGTGCTGGCTCAGGAGACTCAAGACCACCATCGGTTCAGTAAGTTTGTAGAGTGCTCCTTAAAATCTAATAAACTGTATAGCATTAAAGCACTCAAAAGCTTCACCCCTTAATGGGTACAAGATGTGTGTAGTCTGAATGCATACATGTTACACTGCTTTGGGTGGTGTTCCTTTGATGGGTGTAATTGATTGAGAACTAGGGTTAAATGAAACAGGAATTTCAACACAAGTAATACATGCCAACTACATTGAAATAGACCAGCATTTTGTTATATATGTGTGTTAGATATGCCAGTAACATTGTGATAGACCAGCATATATATACATACACTCTGATACTGTCTAAATTTTGGCAGCTGTCATTAAATGGTGTTTCATGCTTTCACAATCTTCAGGCAATGCAAAGATTGCAAAAGCATGAAACACTGTAGCAACAGCTGAGAAAATATGGAAAGTATTAGAGTATACAGAGCTCTACACCATTGTCTCAAGCACTCAAGATGTGTATATATATATATATGATTCAGGTGTTCATTGACCTCACCAAGGCCTTCGACACAGTGAATTGAAGTGCTCTTTGGACAATCTTAGAGAGGCTTGGATGTCCTCATGAATTCGTTGACATGCTTAAGCAATTACATCTAAACATGAAAGCTCAGGTGAACTTTAACGGATCGCTTTCTAAGCCAATTCCAATTGATAATGGGGTCAAACAGGGAGATATTCTAGCACCCACCCTGTTTTCAATTTATTTTGCTGTTGCTATTGCATATGCCTTCCAGGATTGTGACATTGGTGTCTGTTTGCAGTTTCGAACCTCAGGAAAGTTATTCAATCTTAGTCGGCTTAGGTGTAAATCCAAGGTTTTTCAAAGTGTGGTACGCGAGCTACTTTATGCCGATGATGTGGATCTAGTAGCGCACTCGGAGGAGGATATGCAATCTTTGATTGACCGATTTTCAAGCGCATGCTCTGCATTTGGGCTTACAATCAGCTTAAAAAAGACCAAGGTTATGTTCACCCCAGCTCCTGGACAACCTTACGTAGAGCCCAACATCACTGTGAATGGAACTAGGCTAGACGTTGTTGACACTTTTGTCTATCTTGGGTCAGTGCTTTCAAGAGATGGCTCTCTAGATGCTGAAATTCATCAGAGAATTAAAAAGGCAAGCACAGCCTTTGGTAAACTTGAGAAAAGGATTCGGTTAGATCGAGGTATTACTCTTCGAACTAAGCTCAGTGTCTACGAAAGTTGTGTCCTTACTTCCCTGCTGTATTCCTCAAAAACCTGGACGACCTATCGCCGTCACATAAAAGTTCTTGAGAGATCCCATCAGCATTGCCTCCGACGAATCCTAGGAATCAATTGGGAGTCTTTAACTCCTGACACAGTTGTGCTTGAGAGAGCTTATACCACAAGCATCGAAAAGCGTATCATCATGAATCAAATGCGTTGGGCGGGTCATCTGGTTAGAATGGAAGACTCTAGAATGCCTAAGCAGCTCTTTTATGGTGAGCTGACCAAAAACAAACGCCCTAGTCATAAGCCAAAAAAGAGGTTCAAAGACGTCATCAAAACAAATCTTACAGCGATCAATGTCGACATCTTCAACTGGGAATTGGAAGCTAAGAACAGACAGAATTGGTGTATGGCCATAAGGAATGGTTGTGAGGTTTTTGAACAGGGCAGAGTTGAAAAAGCTGAACTCAAACGCGCCATTCGCAAACAAGACACGAATTTCTTGCCTGTCAATTTTCAAGATGGTTTCACCTGTGGTACGTGCAATCGTTTGTTTCTTTCAAGGGCTGGGTTAGCCAGTAATCAAAGGGCGCATGAACGTAGGCAAGATCAATCCGATTACAATAATATCTTGCGTCCAAGACCTAAAAATACTACCTGTCCAATGTGCAGCAAGGTCTGTAAATCTGCTGGCGGACTGAAAAGACATTTGAAAGTACATAATGATGCCCCTTCAGGGCTTGCACAAAATCCTTCGTTGACATGTCACATCTGTCGAAGAGTCTGTAAATCAGAAGCTGGGCTTCTTAGTCATCTGCGTGCTCATGGCCGCGCAAGAGAGTCAAATAACGGTATTTAAAGAGATGGCCATCTTCTGACAAGAAGCGGCAATCACCATATACATATAACATGAGTATACAGGTTTGCCACCAAATGAGGGCTTCCAGTTGAAGGATCCAGAATGGATTCTCAGTCTGCTTTTCAATAAAATTTCAAAGTTGAATAAACAAGAACTGCAGGCAACGTCTAACTGGTCCTTTACTAAGACTTAAGATGTTTCAGCCATTTGGTCTTCTTCAGTTAAAAAAAAAAAATTAAAACATAAAATTTTATATTTTTTATTTGGTTTACATACATATATATATATATGTGTGTGTGTGTGTGTGTGTGTGTGTGTGTGTATACGTATATATGTATATATGTATGTATGCATATATATATATATATATATATATATATATATAATAAATTTGCAATAGAAACACACTAAAACTTAGTTATAGTTGCATGCCCAACGTAGCCAACATCATTTCCTTACACAACAAATCAGTGCTAAACAAAACCAAAGAAACTGCTGATCATACGCCCCCGGAAAACGAACGCAACTGCCGCATAAAAAATAATTGCCCACTAAAAGGGAAATGCCAAACCAAAGGATTTTTTACCAGGCCACCGTAACGAATGAGGACAACAACACGAAAGAGACCTACGTCGGCTTAACAGAAGGAACATTTAAAACACGATATCGGAACCATACCAGCTCATTTCGAAATGAAAAATCCAAAAACGCCACAGAGCTTAGCAAACATGTTTGGTCGCTGAAGGAATCGAACGCACGCTATTCAATAGAATGGAAAATTATGAAGAAATGTCATCCCTATTTAAACAGGACTAAACGCTGCAACTTATGCATCTACGAAAAATTTCTCATCATCTGCCATCCGGAACTGAGTTTCCTCAACAAAAGGAATGAACTCATATCTACTTGCAGGCACCGCAAGAAACATTTACTTTGTAATAGATAATTGTCACTGTCTCTACCTGTAATATGAACCAAATACTACACACAAACATCTTGACGTCACAAATTAACCACAGGTCTCAAGTTTACACGCCAAACATTCACCTGACGAGTGTGGCAAGCTTCGGACTTGTCATACGAAACAGATCTGTAGTGAATAAAAGTTCTTATGAAGTAACCAAATCTTGTGTTGTGATTATATATATATATATATATATATATATATATATATATATATATGTGTGTGTGTGTGTGTGTGTGTGTGTGTGTGTGTGTGTGTGTGTGTAATATTTAAAAACCGAGCAGGACTACTTTATCGGGATTTAAAACATGAGGCGATAGCCGAGTGTTTTAGACTCAATAATGCACGAACTGCGAGTTTTTTTAAATGTCTTATGAAATTCACCTCTTAATACGCTAATTCGTGAAGAATGTTTGGAAATTTATCTTTCGTAAGCCGAAAAAATTGAACTTCTTCACATATAAAAGTACATGTGTCTTTATCACGTATATAGATCCGACACGCTTATGATTTTCTTTTGTCTTTTCCTCATGAATTTTTAATGAATTTTATAAATATATATATATATAGATATAGATATATAGACACACATATATATACATATATACATACACACACACACCAGGTGACCGGGTTTTTTGTAAAAATATTTGAAATTTTGACAAAGGTTTATTACATTCAAGAATTGTTGAGCAATCAGGTCAAGGATTCCAGTCCAGTGATTCACTTGAATTCTTGAATGTGATAAACTTTTGTCAATAATTGTAAATATTTTCACAAAAGAAACCTGGACACATATTGAAGTGTCCGAAGTATTTCTTACACTGAATACCTTTGGGGCCTGAATATTTTTGGCAAGGAAATCTGAGATATTTGGCCTTCATCTATTGGTTACAAGCGTACAGTACTTGTACATAATTCAGCTGCTGTTGTTTGTTGCCAGATATGCTAAATTCAATATATATTTTCAATAATGAATGACTGAATTACTACCAAATTGTAGATGCCCTTTTGCCACTCCCTAAATGGCTTTCATCGTATAAAAGTTTAATTGTGGCCTTGATATCCTAAATAAATAACCTAAAATATAAATAATTTCTTTCCATTTTGAATTAAAACCTTATGGAGGTGTATTTTCTCTCTCACTTTAAAGTGTTTTGTTCCTAAATTTCACATTGCGAACCCATTTATTATCACGGATACGTTGATTGACTGTTTCTTGCTTTTTCGTTTACCGAATCACATAAGACCTTTCTTTAATTGCTTTAACCACCAACATCCCATTATTTCTTTCACCCGAGAATCCGAACAAAATAAAACCTTCTCCTTCCTTGACATTTTAATACTGAAACTGTAAGTTGTGGTTTTACATTGTCTGACTTTCTGCTTGTGGTAAATCGAAGTAACCACAAATCTCAATCGTTTCAATCAAATGTGATTTTTCGGAATAACAATGTATAGCATGCCGGGGCCAATTCTAAGAAAATTTCAATAGTGCTTATTTAAGAGTGAGTATCAAGATTAGCAGACGTGCACATTGGCATTCCCACCTGGGGGTGGGGGGGGTAGGCAAGTCTCCAAGCATGTATTATAAAAATTTAAGGGTTGAAAATCATAAGAAAACATTCAACATAAATAGCAATGCCCAGCAAATTGTGCGAAGTATCGCCATGTATAACCGTTGACAATTGAATAAACGAAGAAGGCCGGAAGAATTTAAAACATATTTATTGACAAACGTTTCGTCACCACATGCAACATCATCAGATTGAAGTTTAGGAATTACAACGAGATATATAGATTACTTCATGGTTGTTGGGCGCGTGCGATTTTAATTCCCGAGTTGTGATGAATCAAAACTTTTTTTATGACAAGTGATGGAGCAAACGCTCCTTCGAGTTCCTCTCCGCGACAAGTCGACGAAGTCGTATATAGACAACATAAAAGTTAGAAAATGTTTTTTTTTTTTTTAACGATCTTCTTAAAAGTTCTCATGTTTAACAGCAAGATAAGTATGAACACAACGTAACAGATGATATTTGAGAGCAAACAAAAAGTTCAAACTGTGTAAAGGTTGGCATGAGTTGTGGCGGGAAAAGTCGATACGCTTTTCTCACTAGTGGCGAAGAATCGCCTCTGATTGGTCAAAAGACTGCAGTCACTAGATGGAAAAATCGTCTGACCAATCAGAATCGAACTTCATCCGTAAGAGACAGCTTTTATCTTTGCGCTTGCTGAGGAGTATATCACAGTACGTATATGATAAATATTTGTATTAGACTTGTTGGGCATTGCAATTTATCCTGAAGTTACGGTTTCCGTCTGGACAATCATTCGTAGATATCTTGAACAAAAATATTTAATACTAAAAGTGACAAAGTTCATTAAACTGTCTTGTTTGACTAAAATGATACAGCTTTATAAGGTGGATGCAGTTAATTTAGGCTAGAAGATCGTTCAATGTCCAAACGAACTTAAGTACATGTAGCTATCAAACAGCTGCTCAACTCCCTGCCCGCTGAGAAGACTAATGGTCGCGTCTTCAAACCTTTAAGGGGCTGATTACATGAGGCCGGTTCGAAAAATTAGCTCGGACCGGTCTCACTCATTTTGGGTGTTGGACCCACACGAATGAGTTCAGACCGGTTCGAACTTTGACGATCGCTGCAAAATTTTCATCATGAAAACGCGAAAACTCTCCAGATCAACCAATGATAAGGCAAAGAACAAGAAAAACATTGTTGCTGGGAACAAAAACTCGGAATGCGGACTGCACTGTTTGCAAGAACATGGCTTTAGTTTCATTCCGGTCTCATGTAAACACTTCGGAATATTTTCACTTTGGTAGCGGTCTGAATTCATGCCGGTCTCATGTAATCAGCCCCTAAATTTCTGGAAAAATCTTTGTATTCCAATACTGCACAGCCTTAAATTTAATTCTGTACACTTTCCAGTCAATACTGCATAAAATGTACAATACGGCACACGAAAATATGCTATTCCGTTTGCAATTAAATGCATTATAGATTATAATGCCTAAACGGATTTTAAATAATGGTGATAAGTGTTACAGATTATCCATGAAAAATATCTTACTGCAAAAGGTGTTAAAACCTCTCGTAAAACTAAATGCAAGACTGAATTATTTAGCACGTTCAAGAGTTGAAATCGCGTCAGCTGAAGTTGGATTATCGATTCAAATTGACTCCCCAGTTGTCGATTCTCTAGTATAGTTTGGTCAGACGAGTTTTTATCCACGTTGAATCAAATTGAGCCTTCGACTTACTTCCAATAGGGTCAAGTCATTATTATAGATCTTGAGATTTGACGACGTCAACTTGAACGACGCCGTCCTTTAAAATTTCGACATTTAAAGAGACAACGGTTTAATGACCACTGTACTTGATACCTGTGGCTTGTTTTATGACTGCTAAAACGCCCCAGTTCTCCTAAAACGACTGTAGTCTCAGGTTGAATTCAATCTTAAGTGACAGTTTTTTTCACTCCGCGAGCTGACGTCGTCCTTAAGACGTGAAAATAGTCTGGGTGATGTATTTAGAACGACGGTGGTGTTGAAAATGCTATGCTAGAAAATTCGTTCCCTTTGTTTTGCATGAAGAACTCTTTTGTCAGGCATAGTATCTGAAGCTACTCTGGCTTAAAAGTTTATGACCGCCACTTGAAAAACTACTGTTTATTACCAAATGTTTCGAGACTCTGGTCTAGTGTCTTCTTCAGGGACGATCGCTGTGATGAAAAGGTCCCTATTTATACCCTCATAAAACCTCTGGTGACGTTATCCATTGACATATTATCAGTTACCTATTTGCATCTTGTCAGTGGATAACGTCATCAGTGGTTTTGTGAATGTATAAATCATAGGCGGATATAGGTTTAGGCAAGTAAGGCAGCCGCCTAACGTGATTCACGACCAATCGAAGCGATTTTGATTCGCCTAGTAACACATTCGTCGCAGTTTATTAACATCTTCGCCTTTGCTACATCCACTGTCTAAACAAGCAGCATTAACATGTACCTCACTGGCGAATCTTTTCCGGCGAAGTTGACTAACATCGAATTCCATATTTCATCAGCTTCGACGCCTGAGGCCGATGTTGGTGTCAGGTTACTTAAATGTCACTATTTTGCCTAAGTTCGTGTTTGCATCAAGCCTTGTGATTGGCTTAATTATTTGAGTACACCTATTGTGGGCGGTGATTGGTTTGCCCAAGTTTTGCCTAAACTATGATTTGTCTTAGGTTTTCTAATTGGCCAAACTTAAGAGTAGGTCTTTCTTCCAGAAGTAACCATTGGTGCAGCGGCATCACTTTGTAGTTTTCTGCCTAACTTGTCTAGACTACAGTAATCATGTGATTGAAACTCTGCGAAATGATTGGTCTTGTGAGCTGATTTTGCCTAACATGCAGATTTGCGTTATGCTGCGCTACATCGGTGTAGAGAAAAGCGCCTAATAAAGCCATTTCTTCATATACAGTGTCGCAGTTTTCAAGTTTGTCTCCCGTGGAGCTTATGTGAGCGTTTTCAATTGCCTTGAAGAGGAATTACGCGAAGTCTGCTTTCATTGTATGACACTTTCAAGTAGGTCGTCGCGGGCGATAAGCAGTGTCATTCATTTGTTGAATGAGAAACATATACATAAAATTTTGGAGGCGAGAGTAAGACTGACGTCCCTTTCTACGCAACGAACGAGGAGAACACACTATGCATTGCTGTCAAGAAAGTTGTTGGTCTTCTCTTACAATCTTCTATCTGGCTGTTAAACTCGGCCAATAGACTCTTATTATTTATCGAGCAATTGTTTATAACAATAGAAATTGACTAAGTCCCAACTGAGATGCCACTAAACTTCAGTATTGGCAGAAACCCACGAGAAACAGAACAGTCATTACTCATTAGTAACTGTATGGACTTAACATGTGTACATTAATTAAATGTTTCATAAAGTTGGCAATATCTTCGGTCATGATAGGCGATAATTCGCAGATTGAACAACTCAGGTTCTTCTCAATACTAATTCATACAGCAAGCATATATCCTGTCAAAATTTGATAGATATTGAAAGTCAGATTTTTCGTAGCTTATATAATCTACTCTTGTGTGGCTGTAGGACTCTTTGGAAATGTCTAAAATTTAACTGAACTGCTATGGCTAATTTTACTCAAAATCAGAGATATTCTACTACTGGGAATAAAGGGGATGCCTTCGGTCATCCACCCCCCTGTTTTGTGCTTTTTGAAAATTTTCCTAAGGTGAAAAAGTCCTAGATCCGCCTCCTGATAAGTAGGGATCTCTTCCATAAATAGGGACCTCTTCCTCGCAACGATCGCCCCTGATGAAGACACTAGACCGTAGTGTCGAAACATTGGGTAATGAACAGTAGTTTTTTAATTAGCGTTTATGAACGTTTAGGCCAGAGTAGCTTCATACTATGTCTGCTTCACCTGGCTGCGTCGGGAACTTGTTCGTGAACTCTTTCGTTTAAAGGATGTCGCTGAAGTTGACGTCGTAGATCTTAAGGTGCCTATTTACTCTTGAGTCAGGTCAACTCCTTGCTTAAGACAGGTTGAATCAGTCAAGAGTCCTTTCTTCAGGATTGGAATTCGGTTAAGTCATTACGGTCTCTCCTAAAGTTTAGTCCCTTTCAAGACAAGTCAAGTCAAAATTAATACTGTAGTCAAGTGGGACCTTTTATGGTTATCGAGTGGAGTTGAGTTGAATCTTTTTAAGAACTGTTATACTGCTGACCTGAGTCGAGTCAGCGTCCGGTCAAGTCATTGAGTCAAGTCATCACAGCCCTGGCTCACTATGAAATGATAGCTTCACAATTGTGAATAATACCCTGAGGATGATTCTGAAATAGGACCTGGCTCACTAATTATTAATGTTTTTTTATCAGCCGTGGTTCGTCAGGACGAAAAGATAGTGTGGATTCTGAACTGGAGTCTGTAAGTTCTCGACAGTCACACAGACATAGACCAAGACGTAAGTATGTTCTTAAACAACAGTAGTGCTCACACAGTCACACTTAGGGAACACTTATGTCCTTCGAGCCGGAGTTTTAATTTCAACCCTTGGGTTCCCTGTTACGTACACTTTAAAGATTTTATCTTATTGTGGCGTGCATAACTTATTTTGTTTTTTCTCCTTAGCACGTAGAACCCATCGCTATAAGACACCTAATGAAGATAGTTGTGAGGAATCATCGGTATTAAGCAGTGATTTGGAAACTACAAGTGTCGCTGATTCTGAAGATGACAGACGAAGCAGGTAATAGTTTGGGATTAATTGGGTTGATCTAGAATACACTTCAGTCAATATAGAGCTGCAGAATATAAACTAATCACCTGCCATGCCTCTGGACATATATTACCCAAGCAGCTGTCATTAAAGTGAAGTGGAAGTGAAGTGGAAGTGAAGTGGAAGTGAGGTGAAAGTGAAGTGGAAGGGGGGTGAGGGGGAGATGAGGTGACTTGAGGTGAGGTGAAGTAAAGTAAAGTGTCTTTATTTATACTGGATAACCCTATCAGCTACCTAAGCTGCTCTCCCTAGAGGTCCAGTAAGGGCCATCCCTCAAGAGTCCATTGTTACTACTGGAGGAAACCGGAGTACCCGGAGAAAACTTCAGGAACTTGGTAGAGTCAAATAGGACAACACTCTTCCCACATGTGGCCAAGGTAAATTTGATCAGGTAAGTACAGGAGCTGAAATCGAACCCTAGCCACAGTGGTGAAAGACACAGTGCCACCGGCTCCCCCTAATTAAACCATAACTAATTAAGCAGCCACCTTTTTGAATTACGGTCAATTCGCCAACATCGTAGCCGACTAGGCCCACTTACCGCTCGGCACTCCTACCCTGAGGTCAAGTTTATAAGCTGTGCCGTACCGAACCATACTGGCATATTTTACTAGCTCGGCTCGGTACAGCTTGGGTGTCTAAAGCTGTGCATGCCTGCTAATCTCTTTCTGCAATTTCCCAAAAGTACAAGGAAGAATGCCAAACCTGTGTTCCTCAACAGACAGAGTAGCGCATGTGTCGGCAAGGCATAGCTCACCTTTACTCAACTCTAACCTTCATTTCGATGTTGAGCTTTGAAAGTTAGTCATAAACTTCTCGAAAACAAAAGAAACTGAGCCAACGATGATATAACGTATGTCGTAAATAAATTCATCTCGTCAAATTTTGGCAGGAAACAAAACATCTCTTGTCTCATAATTGTAACTGAAGTCTAAAACTCAATGTCGCTTGTTTTCAAAGAGCTATTCGTTTTAATTTACACGCGCTCGTGAAACCTCCGTAAAATCAAATTTAAGCTAATGAAAGGTGTATGGTGAACACTTCGTCTTGGGATGTTTAGGTGACGCTGGTTTGAAAGGCCTGGAATAAAGTAATTCAGGCCTCCACCGAACCACGTAGCCTTTAGGCGCTGTCGCACTATGCAACTTGTAGAGCTTTTTTATTTTTTCACGCAGTTTTTGTTGCAACACAATTTGCAGGAGAAATTGCTTCGTGTAAGATAGTCTACAATCACCAGGTACCACAACGTTTTTGATGCAGCAAGCGTTGCGCGAAGCAGAATCAAGTTCTACTAGCAAAAGCTGCGGCAATGCTGCAACGAATTTTGAGAAATCGCACAATGTGATATGCTTGGTATGGGGACATGTTGTACGGAGTAATGAATAATGTGCGATACAGTATGGAAAGAGCCTGTGAGGCAGAAGTTAAGGCAGAAGTTAAGATGGAGGGATGTAATAGCTAAGGATATGAATGAGAAAGGAGTGACAGAAAAGGATACGGGGGATGCGAAAAAATGGAGGAGGAAAATCCAGGCGATCAACCCCTAACCGAATGGGAAAGGTGAATGGAAGAAGAGGACAACGTGATATCCTTCGTGTGATTCGCCTTGAAGCAAGTTCCGCCATCAGCCAATGAAAATGAATGTCCGGCTCAATCTTAGTGCTACTTTTCGGTAATCTGTCCCAGACAAATCAGACAGAACATTGAAGCGTGTGGCACCCCTGTGTAGTGGAATTGTGGCGCGACCGATTCAGCCGTTGCAACGCAAGTTGCGAGACAAATTGCATAGTGTAACAGCGCCTTGAATGGCTCCCAGTAGATGTAATCATTCTCACTATAAACTACTGAATCTCTTCTGTAGAATCTCGAGCATTACTGATGGCTCAAGTCTGTATCACGGTCGACATAGAAGACGAAGACGGAGACCAAGGATGCCCCATGTTCAACGGGTGAGAGCGTGGAGAATGCAACTCACTCGGCCAACTTTAGTAGCACGTGGCATTAAGATGTAACTGAGCCTTAGTCGTTTTGTTTATTCTTCAGTGTACCTCGTTCAGCACAATAACGGAGTCCACGATGTCCTTGAATATCATTACAGTGACCCTGAATATGGGTAAGTAGAACCAGGGGTAGGAAATCGACTCAGGAGACGCGGTTGTGAGAGAAATTTGACGCAAGTAGAATTACCGTTATCTGCTAAGAGCAAGGACACCGTCAAGTATCCGAGGGGGACTGCTTTCGCGTTAATGCCAGGGGTTTCGAAAAGATTTAGGAGTAGGAGTTGCGGGTTTATCGAGTGGTAGAGACCCGAGCACGGTAGTGGTAGGGGATCTCATCTGGAAGCACATTCCCGCAGGACGATATGAACTCTGGCAGTCTGACTTATAAGTCCAGAAAAGAACTAACATATTTGACTGGCGTCTGAGCACGTATGGCCAAAATAGAGGAGAGAAATGTGACTAACAGATGTTGCTGCCGATGCGCTACGCCTAGTTTTGAAACCCCTGAATGCATTGGATGAGCCTATGATCCCCATCATTTCGATTCTGAAAGAAGTGCGATGCAGAGTAAACTCTGAGCTCAGTTAACACGAAAACTGGAAGGGGAGATTTAGATGGAATGCAGTATCAGTTAACTTTAAGAGATAAAAAATAGCGCGAGTATATTTGTGCTGCGATAGAAACGTAAATGACGTTAGATCAGCCGGTAAAAAGTGCATGGCGAAAACAGGAGACGAGGCTGAAATTCGCGTCATTTATGTTTCTGTCTCGGTGTTGAGACAAGAAAGTTACTTTCTGTTAGTTTTATGAAATAACTGTAGTGTTTTTGAATTCTCGTAGCGCGAGCTTATACCCCTGTATTCAGATTTAATATGAAAATGACTTCAGCCGTGTCTCTGTTCTGTCAGAGGAAATGAGGCTCATCCAATCGCAACGTGCGTAGGGTACTTATTATACATTCAAACTTCATTCTTGTTTCTTACTGGTCAACATCCACCAGTTAATTCTCAATGTCCGGAAGCCGTGACATCATTTCCGCCGAACATCGTTAATTAGCATATACCTCGCAAGTGAATAGTGTTTTTGCGCATTATGATTGGTTCCCCTATCTCAGAATATCCTGCACTTTTCACCTCCTAGCAAAACAAGATGGCGTCCAGTTTTGTTTGAGTAACGAAAGAAGAACTTTTTTTTAAAAAAAAAAACGAAGTCGCCGTGCCATTCAATACCAAAAGAGCAACTAAATTTGGCAATACAGTATTCAAAGATATGCATTTCTTTTACTTTTTAGCAATAAATGCCCTCAGGATGAGTTCAAAATGTTTTGTTTACAAACGATGAGTGGGCGACAAGCCAAATGAGTTCGGTAAAATTCTTTTAAAGATTTAAAAAAAAATATGTGAAAACAAGCATGCGAGGTACATGCTAAAACAATTACTCACCTCAATGTCGGTGAATAGTGGTGGATATTTTCCTCGCCGCTTCACGGCTCGGTAAATATCCACCACTATTCACTTCCACTTCGGTGAATAATTGTTAATTATTCGACGGAGCTGTGCAAAAAAATTTATTGGATGTTGATGACGTAACCACCTCAAGGCCGCGAAAATTACAAAACAGCAAAAATGGTCTGTAACATTTTGGAAAGTTAATCGCACGAATCTCTTTATTGCAAATCTTTTCTTGCATCAATCGCTGTTTCGAGACCTCGGTCAATGTTATCCCCCTCAGCCTTTGGCTTCGGCAGATAACATTGACCTCGGTCTGGATAATTCTTGATATCATGCTCAGCCTCATCCAATAATTGTTTATTACACAAAGTTTCATTGTTAAGGTTTAGATTCTGATCTAGGTGCATTTCTTGGTCGGGTGTTTGTTGCATGATAACAGTTTTCTGTCAGCCGTCGTGCATGTGAAATATTCGCTACGTTATTGGAATTGCTGACCCCTGAGGCTGAGGGGGTGGGGTTGGTGGGGTGGCAGGAGGCAGCTTTCCACGAACAAGTTTTCTTAGGCACATTTCGTCAGGAAAAGAACAGCTGCGACGTTTCGTCAATGTTGAAGTCTGTTTCGCTATGAGCATCCCAGATACAGTAGTACCAGTGGTAGAGTCCATGTAGTTGTCGGTGTCATCGCTGTCAGCGTTATTATCGATATTTGGGTCAGTGTCTTACCAAGGTTGGGGGTTGGGGGTGGGGGGCACTGAGGCGCTTGCCCTGGGCACAAAATTTTATGGGGCGACATTTTAAGAAACAAAAATTCGACTTTTTGGGTCTCTTTGCAGATTCAACAATTTCGTCCATATTTCAGTGAAATGCTAAACCGATGTCTCGACGCCTCATCGTTAATGGACGACTTTGCAGTTGTCAAGGCAAAGAAGCGCCTGTTTTAAATTTTCAATTACATTTTTCAGGAATAAAACCCAAAAGCACAAAAACACTTGCTTCTACAGAAGTATCTTGTTCAGTTGTGTACCGATAGTACTGGTATACAATTATTATAATATAAGGAGCTTGGGGCGCGTTAGAGAGGACCGAGGGAGCACCTTCAACAGAATTTGCCCCCGGTGAATTGCTACCTCGGTACGGCTCTGATCTGGGTCAATGTCGATATCAACTCTTGTAAATGTGGAGGTGGCTTAGTTAAAAAACGATTTTCTGAACCCCGGACGGGGATCGAACCCGATCGTCTCACCGGTCATCAGAAGATTGCAGGTTCGATCCCCGTCTGGGACTCAGAAATCGTTTTTCTGATAGAGCTTGAGGAACGCTTATTTTGTCATTCAAAATACCACTGTAATTATTGAAACTTTAAGAATTCCGAACATAAAGTACATATTTTCTTCTTTATAACTACAGACAAAGCGAACTTCTTGGGAATTAGCATCGTTGGGCAAAGCGGTAGTCGTGGCGATGGCGGCATTCATGTTGGTTCTGTTATGAAAGGGTAAGTAGAATATCACGTCCGTAAAATCACTGAAGGTAGGCCCATCGCTATAACATGTGTTAATTTTGAAAAAATACGTGAACAATATCAAAGGGATTCAATATGGCGTCGAAGAGGCTATTCTAGGCTTGCGAATTCGCGGATGAATAGTTTAGGGCGCAGTTTACATATCCATGATAATGGAAAGTGCCAAAGGTCATAGCCACTTTCATTTAAGTTTTCTTCTTCTCTTCGTTCAAATATCATTTTGCTATCCTCGAGGTTGGAGCCATACCCTTCACTTTCCGCCATTTTGTGGCACCAGGCCCGCGCACGAGAATCTGATACACAGCGGTAACGTACAATCACCTGGTACGTGACAGTGAGGCTTAAATCTAGTACTCTAAAAAGTTAAAATGTTGATAACTGTTGTAACTGATCTCAATTCTTTTGAGTATTGATCGTTTTAGCAGTTGGCCTTTGAGATCAGTTAAGACAGTTACCAACCTTTTAACTTGTTACCTTATAATAATAATAGTTTATTCACAAGAATTTATTCAAATTACATGTGAAAAGGAGATAAAGAGATTAACCCTATCGAGACATCTCCAAAACTAACTATATTAATTATTACATAAAATTAAAAACTAATTAAATACTATAATACAAACACAAATAACTAACTAACTTATTTATTACTGTCTACGCAGTATTGTATTCTTATATCATTAGTCTAGTACTGCCCTTCATATTGATCCTCATTTTAGTCACTCCTTGTTTTTAGGGGAGCAGTGGCCTTGGATGGTCGTATAGAACCTGGAGACATGCTCCTTCAGGTGATACATTATTTCTTTTGAGTATCGATGAGATGGACGAACCAGGCGGAAATCGTAATCTAAGTATGAATATTAAAACCCAGCAAAAGAGTCGTGGAAGAGGCGTAACTAGATCTCAATAAACAGTTTTCCAAATTACGCCTCTTTTACGAGCCTTTTGCTGGGCTTTGATATTCATACTTAGATTTCTTTTGAGTATTGACCGTTTTAGCAGTTGGCCATTTCGGAATTAAGTAGTTTGTTTGTTTGAAAGTGTGGTCACTTGTTAAAGGAAAATGATTGTGTCTAGATGACAGGGCAAGGCTTTGAGTGTAATTTCGGGGAAAAAACCCCCAAAAAACCCACCAAAAAAACTAAAACAAAAACAAAAACGCGCGACTGAGTTCTTCAAAGACCTCAAATTGCATTCGTCCTTCAGACTCGTGCTATTTCGAAGAACTAACTTGTGTATGTTTTTCCAAATTGCGCAAGAAATATAAAATAATAATGATAAATAATAAAAAAGTAATTCACTACGGAAAAAGGTAGTACAGAACAAGCTATTGTTAACTTGTCTGTGCAATGTGTCAACGTTGGAGTTGCACCACTCTAAGCCAACCAGAATCGAGAAATTTTTTTCATGTATATTATATATGTAATATCAGGGTGACCTCCGTTTCTATTGTTCTCAAAAGGAGATTTAACCCCTAAGTTCCCTCATCAGCATGTATACTTTTACTAATTTTCCCTCATTAACATGCATTAGCGAACATCAAAAGGGCTCTGTTTTATGCGACAAAACGCAATAACTTGATCAAGTTATACAAGGACTGGTACCCACCATGAGCAATGCTAACATTCCAGAAAGAATTTCAAACAGTACCAATGAAATTTTGTTGGTAGTCATGGTGTTACAAGCTAATACCATGACATGTAGAGAAATGAGTGTTACAGGTTATGTAACGAAACGTTAGTGGTTAAAAATTATTTCCATTATCAACTGGTTCGTTTTTGTTCGTTTTAACAATGCTACTAAGAGTAACATGCTGGGCAGTAATATTCTTGACAAGATTAAATTTCCCCTCAAGCCTTGGGAGGTTTATGAAAGTCCGTCGGGCTAACGCCTTCGGCACTTTCCAAACCACCCTCGGCTTTCGGGGACATTTAATCACATACTTCCCTCATGTCATGGTATTACTTATAATAATATTTGAAATCCCGACACGAGTAGTGTATCAGGTATAAACACGAGCTATCAGTGTGTTTTAGATCGGATAAAGCACGGTCTACAAGTTGTTAGTTTTGTAGTCAGCTCTGAGTCATGTATTGACGCCAACCAAGTGAAGTAGGCCCAATTCTGCATTTTTCTTGCTTTCTTGTCAACATTAAACGTTCAGTTTTTCATCCACTAGGTAAATGATGTGGACTTCCAAAATATGAGCAACGACGACGCTGTTCGAGTGCTGAGGGAAATGGTTCATAAACCTGGGTAAGTGGAGTGAGGGTGCCTCACGGATATGCAGGAAGGGAAGGAGAAATTAAGGAAACCTAAAAAAAAAAATGAAGGGCGATGGTAGGGACGCAGGAAGCAGGAAATGAGATGTGAAAAAGAAAGTGAAGGATGTGTGGATGTGATTCATTTAAGGGTTAATATACGCGATATGACTGTCGTATGCGGTTGTTCATCCAGAAATATGTAATGTTGCCCCAAGGGCACGATTCCTGCATTCAATTTGCTCACTAATGTAGCAAAACGACCGGAAGACTCCCGTGAGTTAATCGAATGTATCAGAACAAAGTATCGTGTACGACAATCGTGTCTTCTGAATGGTCTCCAATCTTCCAAAATTGTCATTCTTCTAGGCCAATCACTTTGACGGTAGCGAAATGCTGGGACCCTTCTCCGCAGGGATATTTCACCTTACCACAGAGTAAGCATATGATCGGCTGTTCACTGTATTGCTGTCTCTTTTTTATCGTTATATTTGAACTCCATTAAGTGTTAAGTTGATTATGTAAATACTGTTTGTTTTGCGTTTTTTGCTGGTTTATCATTCTTACAACTCACGTGACTTTCCAGGCGAGCCAGTTCGACCAATCAACACGGAAGCCTGGGTTCAACAGTTAGCTGCAATGCGAGGTAAACATCTTACTCGACAGTAATTCGTTTGAAGCAAAAAACTACTTCCCGCTTTGACACTTGTATAACGGAACTAGAACTCATTTTCCTCAGACGTCAAAGCCACGAAACAATCCTGTAAAGATTTTAACCCTTCGTTGGTCGGGCTTCCAGGAGGTCTTCCCTTGACGAGGAAAATCGTCTGACGCTAGACAGAGTAAAATGAATAATTGTCAATTGGCCACGATAAACAATAAAGGGTAATAAGTTGTGGAAATGTGGGAGCTTGGGGATATCTTGAATGATAGATGAACGTTCGTCAAGCTCTATCCTCAGAAAACGATCTCTAAGCCCCAGCCGGGGATCGAACCCGCAACCTTCTGATGACCGGTGAAACGCTCTAACCATTGAGCTACCAAGACTCAGATGGTGAGCTAAGGTGCAAGTTCACCGGTCGTCAGAAGGTTGCGGGTTCGATCCCCGTCTCGGGCTCAGAAATCGTTTTCTGAGGATAGAGCTTGACGAACGTTCATCTATCATTCAAGATATCTCCAAGCTTCAGCATCCAAAATATATATCTAATTTTAAATCATTATTATCATATAGTGGCTATAGTCTTGGTAGCTTAATGGTTAGAGCTTCTCGCCGGTCATCAGAAGGTTGCAGGTTCGTTCCCCATCTTGGACTCAGGAATCGTTTTTCTGAAGATAGAGCTTGACGAACATTCATCTATCATTCAATGAAGGGTTAAATAGCACTCTCGAAATATAGCCACAACAGCGTTACTGTTGCTTCGGTGGAGTCGAGTCTGAGTAAAAACGTCGACAAAAAGCCTCGGAGTACTATGTTTAGTTTAAATCCAAAGTTACTCTGGAATACGTCAACGAAGTTTGGCCCCTATCCTTGAGCGAGCGCAAAAAACTACTTCCAGTTCATACGGAAAATCTCTTGTACGTTGCTATAATCTTCGAACCTTAAATAAGCAGGAGAATATGAGAGTAGATTATCTTAATCCAGCTAAAAGCCCTGTGGAATGAAAGGAAGTAAAACTCTGTTGGGTTAGATTGCAGTGTGAGGCGCCGTGCCAAACCGCTGACCCTTTGGGGTTGGGTTTAGGGTGGGTTCAAAATTAGGTTAGTTGAGTCCATTGAACTCTAAAAAAGACTGGAACGATACCTGCAAACTGAATTTTGAAGCCAACATGGACATGTAGGTCAATTTGCAGATCATCCCAGTCCCCTTCGCGATAAACCACGCAACCTACTGCGAAAAACTTAACATAAATTTCAGAATTTTTTTGACAGTTTTTGTTTTTATCTTAGTAAGTAGAAGACAATGTTGGTAAGACTGCATATTTGTCAGAATTATGTGTCAGTGAAAAGTTCGATAAATATTTTCCTCACGGGTGTTTTTGACCTACATGGCTGCCCCCCATGGCGGCTTCATTCAATCTTGAGGCCTGGTATAACAAGGTATCGTTCCAGTCTGAGACTTCCAAATTAGTACAGCCGTCCGGTAGACTGCTCTTAGCACCTGTCTTGTACTGCTTCGAAGTGCCCTTTGAAATCAGATAACTGTTGGTTAGGTTCTCCTTTGTGCAAATCTGCTCCAAGACTTCGCGTTGCTGTGGTTCAGTTCTTTGCGTTGGTCTGATTCAAAGTACTCGAAACTGCAAATGCCGACGAACTAATCATGGCTTTGTCTTCTTTTGCCAGTGGATTATAACGGAAAGGATTTGGTTAACCAATCATTGGGGACCATGAATTCAACCAGTTCATCCTTGACAAGCTCCTTGCCAGAGTCAGATCGTATGTACCTACTTTTGGTGTAATACGGAGTGTAAAAAAGGGTTCACTTTACGACCAACTTTTTTTGACAATTGATAATTTCTAGAATGTGAGCAGCTAAAATATGTCGTCTTTAATTACGTCCTAAAACAACTTTTCAACAGTGTCGTAATAAGCGATACAATTGATTTTTGTCGGTCAACAACTGCCCTGTAAAGGTCCCTAGTGAAAACAAACGCTCATTCGTATTTGTATTTGTATTAGTAGTTGTATTTGTATTAGTAGTTGTATTTGTATTAGTAGTTGTATTTGTATTTGTATTTGTATTAGTAGTTGTATTTGTATTAGTAGTTGTATTTGTATTAGTAGTTGTATTTGTATTAGTAGTTGTATTTGTATTAGTAGTTGTATTTGTATTAGTAGTTGTATTTGTATTAGTAGTTGTATTTGTATTAGTAGTTGTATTTGTATTAGTAGTTGTATTTGTATTTGTATTTGTATTAGTAGTTGTATTTGTATTAGTAGTTGTATTTGTATTTGTATTAGTAGTTGTATTTGTATTAGTAGTTGTAGTTGTAGTTGTATTTGTATTAGTAGTTGTATTTGTATTAGTAGTTGTTGTATTTGTATTTGTATTAGTAGTTGTAGTTGTTGTATTTGTATTTGTATTTAAAAAACTCGTTGACAGCTCATGAGAAAAATACAAAGAAAAATCATAACCGTGTCGTGTTCTTAAATCTGCTAAAAACACGCTTACTTTTCTCAAACTTTTGCGGCTTAGAAAACATCAATTTTCAAACTTTCTACACGAATCAACGTACTAAGGGGTTAGTTTTTTAAGTCATTTAGAAAAACTTGCAGTAGGTGCTTTAACGGATCTAAAACACTTGGCTGTCGCCTTGTGTTTTAAAATTCGATAAAACACCCCTGGTCGTTTTTTTAAATATTAGTTAAAATCCTTTAACCACGGTAACCAATTTACCTTGCGAGTTACCTTTCACTGAGCTCTGCGTAAGTCACAAGAAATGCATTGTGCAATGAACTGGCTATATTATATAAAGAAATACTAATGCTAGAAGTAACATATCATACACGAGGAGTGTTTTATCAGATATCCAAACACCGAGAAGTGAGTTGAAAAACGAGGCGATAACCGAGTTTTTTAACCAAGTTCGAGGTGTTTGGATGTCTGATGAAACACGACTTTCGAGTTTGAGGTATGAATATATTTTACGATTAACATATTATATGTAATTATTTAACATGATAAATAGAATTATTTATTTTCTGTTTTATGCTTAGCTGCTGATCAGCTTGCATGATGTTTTTATACAAGTTGTGTGAAATTATTTCGGCAATTCCTAGACCGTTTTGATTTTTCTTAGTCGGCTTTGTCAATTGGTGACAAATTATTAACTTGGTTTTTATCTGCATTTGCTTCTGTTATCTTTATGCCTCCGATTCCCTTTACATTTTCCTTTATCCCGTTTATTAATCCCTTGTTGCAATATATTCACACGCTTGTTTCTCCTTGTACCCAAGGTTTCAATGACGAGAATTTCTGTCAACTTCACGTAAACAGCGATATGCGAGTCATAGTAAAAGCCCTGGCCAGCGCAGATTCTGGTTTAGACGTTCGTGATAGAATGTGGCTAAAAATTACCATTCCAAACGCTTTTATTGGTAAGTGGCTGACAGTATAACCCAAAACACTGTACTCCTTTGCCCTGTGTTGAAATATACTACACGGCAGCTTACTAATCTGGTCTGCTTTACGCTTTACTGCGCTACAGTGTTGTGCGTAACATTACGTTGCGGTTCGTGGTGTCACGCTACGTTGAACTTTGCTGCGTCCCTCCACATTTCTCACTGCACCGCTCTGGACTGCACTATACCGTATAACAGCAGAGCGCCCTGTCATTTAGGCTTAACAAGAACACTGCGTGTTATATGATTAAAATACACTTTTGAATAGAACAATGATCAGTTGTTGTTGTGGTTGTTGTAGTTGTTGTTGTTGTTGTTGTTATTGTTATTGTTTGTTGTAGATGTTGTTGTTGTTTGTTGTAGTTGTTTGTTTGTTGTGGTTGTTGTGGTTATGGCTGTGGTTGTTGTTGTGGTTATGGCTGTGGTTGTTGTTGTGGTTATGGCTGTGGTTGTTGTTGTGGTTATGGCTGTGGTTGTTGTCATAGTTGTTGTGCAGGTGGTGGTTATCGTTGCTCTTCAAGGCTCGAAATACCACATGCACACGTGCACGAATGCACGTAAAATTCGAGATGTGCTTGTAACTTTTGTCACTTACATGCACTGCGTGCACGTAGAAATTTTCACACAGTGACTGCATGGGCTGCACTTCATAATCAGCATCATTACCTTAGCTTCAGAGTAACGATTGGACATGGGACATAGTAGTAGTTGGTAGCAAATAGCATATCAATATTATTTAGCTGATAATTCAATCATGAACGATTCTTAATCCACTGTGCAATCTTACGCCCGTCCTTTTTCCCTAGTCATCAAGTAAGCCTGCGTTCTGAGGAGTCTCACTCGAAAACTTCAAGTAAACCAAATCATTATTGAAAAGAAGTGAAATTGTGTTTCGAGAAATTTTTTGAACATATCTGTGCACATAAATAATTGGTGGTGCAGGTAGTTAGAAAAATTAGGTGGATGCTGTGCATGTAAGATTTTCCTATTAATTCAAGCCTTGCTCTTGCTGTTGTAGTTGTTATTGTCGTTGTTGTTGCTGATCTTGTTGCTGTTGTTGCTGTTTATGTTGTCATTGTTAACGAGGTGTTGGTGGTTGTTGCTTTTATCGTAAAATAAACGCCCTGTTTCTGAGAACTAATACACCCCACACTACGGTGGTCACATCCAAAGTTTTGTCAATGGTGTGGTTCCCAGGTTCTGACCTCGTGGATTGGCTGTTCAGTCGCGTCCAGGGTTTTGCAGACAGGAGAGAAGCTCGAAAATATGCATCTAACCTTCTTAAGGTAACAAATTTTATTTAAATCTTTTTAGTTTTCCTATAGTTATTTTTGTTGCATGTGAAGTAAACCAGTCATAAATGATTATGTTATATACTTCGATTACTTAGAAGAGTCAAACTTTTTGAAGTAATTCTGCTCAATGTGTCCATGGAACTTGGTGCACAAGAGTGAAAAACTTCAGAGCGATCCATGAAAGACGGTCGGACGTGCTTGCTTCACTTCCCCTGAATGAAAATTGGTACTCACGGATTTGTCGATCACATGACGTTACTGGCGAATTTTGACTCTCTTTTTGTCCCTTCTGGAGACAGAAGTACTGAGAAAATCGCCTATTTTTTTCTTCTCAGGATGGCTATATCCGTCACACGGTTAACAAAATCACATTCTCCGAGCAATGTTACTACGTCTTCGGTGATTTAGGAGGAAGTAAGTATTTTTGGCTTCAAGTTTTCAGAGTATATTACAGGCAACATTCTAAGTTCACTCTTGTCAGGACGTCCTCCTTTTTCCCCTTCATCGTAAAAACAGCAAAATCTTTAACTGCATGATCCTATGCAGAAAAAGCGGAAGTGATTTAGTTGTGAGAACTCGCAAACTCTTTGTGGTTCTAAAGTCAAGAGAGCGAAGAGGGAATTATTGTTAGTCTCCAGTCTCTTGAAACCAGGGCTAGGGGCTCAAATCTGAAGCTGGGAGATGCATGACCACAGGCGATGTCCACGCTGAAAACTACGTGTTATTTCCACGTGGTCAAACATATAAGCCAATCACGAAATGCGGACAATCTGACGGAAATCTAGAGGTGAACCATGATTGGGGCAAAGCAATGCGCGTGGGAAACTTCTAAAAATAACTCGAGGTTCTCGTAGTTGTATGTCGAAAATGGAAATGGTGATCCAATGCATTTTTATTGTTTCCCTACCCCGGAAAGGTGAAAAGAATCGGCCGAGGGAAGAAAGATGTGGATCGTGGCATGTCATTGTGGGGACTTCTTCGTGTGTAAGAAAGACAGCTACATATGCAAGATAAAACAAATTCCGAAAAATGTCATTCTTAACTTTTAATTCTAGTAATAAAAAGCATGGAAAAAAAGTTATTCCAAATTAAGAATGACGTTTCTTGAAATTCTTTTTATTTTGTATTTTCTAAAACTGTTGGCCGGTAATGGTTTCTTACATCTACATATGTGGCCTGCATTTTGTCTCTCAGAATGGACCAACAGCTAAACATTCTGACCGAAAAAGGAAAGGTACTTTGATGATTTTGAGGAAACGCAGTGTTTCCTTTTGTAGCGTTTCACTTAGGTCTCTTCATTTTAAGTTAAAACTAGCTTAGTGCTGACTTAAACCCTTAAAACAACGGAGCACTGACATAACGAGATGTCAAAAAAAGCGCATCACCGAAAAAGACGCCGCATGCTAGCTGCTGGGTTTAGCGACATCGCTTTCAAGTTCCAGTAGATTGGACGCACGAAGTTTGATCGCAAAAGAGGCGTCCCTGCTTATCGTAACCGACGCATAATTTTGAAAAAGGGATTGAAAATGTCTTATAATCCAGACGAGGCGAGTCAATTGTTCTTTGTCTTCATGCTGAAGGGATCTTGTATCTGAATATCATGAATAATTAATCAACGTTGCGTATTGTCTTCGTTATCGTGCCTCTCGAAATTTGGACTGACAGGCAGCATCGTCTTCACAACCGCAGACGTGACCTCGACTAAAACAAACTTGAGGTAGCCATTCACGAAAATACCGCGCTCTTTCGAGTATGTTTAATATCAGCTATATTCATCACATTGAACTTCTCTTTTGTGCCCGCATCCGCCTTTGTAATAGTTGCTTCGAGTAATGCTATCGGCTAAACAATCTTAATACGCTAGAAGACGCGAATATGTTTTCAAATACAAGTAGCTCTGCGGTAGGCGAAATCTACCGAATGCCCGCAGTTCAACATTTGTTACTTGTTTAAACACGTGACTACTACACGTGGGTTGTAAGGGTGAAGTTGCATGTTGAGAGTTCTCACTTCTAAAGCTTGATTTAACCTGGTCTTTCATTGACTAGTTCAATTCAGCTCAACTAATTTCAGTTAAATTCGGTTTGGTTTGGTTTAGTTTGGTTTACTTTGGTTTGGTTTAGTTTGACTTTCTTACTACTCTGTGAGCGGATTAGCCCAGCAGGCTAAGTCAGTTATTGAGACTCCGAGATTCTACGATTTACAATCGTTGTCTGAGAAGACGCGAAAGTGTTACCACGTTCTCTTACGACGTCTGCGACAAGAGACGTCGCCAGAGTCCCGATTGGCGACGGTCGCCTGTCTTTGAAAACCAGGCTAAGTCACTACTGCTTTTCTTGCTTCGGATCGTCATGTTGAATATTTGCCGTTTTAACGACGAGGGAAAAGGAGGAAGAACTTATTTTCTTTTCAAGATATCTTGTATTTTGGCCACGTCCGATCTGTTCTACGATTTGATGGTATTACGATTGACGTTGTATTTGGCGAAAATGTAGGAAAATAGGGTTCCAATAAGGTTAAATTTGGTAAGATGAAAGCTCTCAACTACATAATTCTTAGTGACACGTTTAACGTTCATCAGCTGTAACTTGGGTGAGTTTCAGTTAACAAAGCGTTGTGATTAAATGTAAAGCCGGTATCTTTTTGCTACCGACAATTCACAGTTACATTTATATCATTCTTCAGAAGATGACAGAGCTAATTTAAGTTTGCAAAGAAGTGTCATTAAATGTACAGCTGCCATCTTTTTCGGTATTGACAATTCATAACATCTTAATGATTCTTTACTAGTTAAAAGAGCTAGTTTAAGTTTGCAAAGTATTGTGGTTAAATATACTGCCGCTTTTTTGGTACTCACAATTGATAGTAACATCTTAATCGTTCTTCAGCAGTTAATAGAGCTAATTTGAGTTTGCAAAGCATTTGGGTTAAATGTACAGCCACAGTCTTTGCCGGTGCAGTTAGTGTAGTATTAAGTCGAGATTTGGGAATGGTTCTTATGTGACATATCCACTACAATACTTCTGTGATATTACTAAGACCGCTGTTCAAACTCTTGTAGAAATGGCCAGCATGTCCATCAAGGAGCATGACGGTAGCGACCAGGACACCTTGGCACCCCTTCCACAAACGGGACTACCTTGGGCAGGTGCCCCGCCAACATATGCAGGATGGCGTCCGCCGTATCCTATACCCCAGCCTTTCACAGACCATCACCCTTACATTAACCAGCCTGTGCTCCAGGCCCCATCTCAGACTGGCAGCGGGAGCCCACGGAGCGTGAGCAGCGGTTCCCAGAAAAGTCGCGAGAAGGAGATCGACCGTGAGTCTCGGAGCAGCGGAGCCAGCAGTTGCAGTGATCGGAGTGGGAGCAGCAAGGGAGATCGGGTAAGCGTTAAGGAAATACCGCTGCTCAAAGATGCTGTGAGTGTTCCCCCAATCCGAGACTATGGCCGACTGGACACCATGCCCGACACGATAGCCGCCAGTCGAAGCAGCTTCCAAATAGCTTTGTCAAATCCGTGCGAGTTCTTCGTCGATGTTATGTAACGAGGGAAGGCAGTAAACTTGCATGCTGTCGGATAGTGTAATTACTTTGTGTGACCTCTGCACTGTGTGTGAGATTATATCACTATACATAATGATATCGTAGTCGAAAAAGCAGAATTTCAAGGCGAAGTTATGGCAAGATGAAGGCGGTGCAAAGAAGCGAACTACGTCGTCATAATCATTGGTTAATCCTGATTGGTTCTACTGCCTGTCGACGAAATGCTGCCCAAAGATTCAGCCTACGGAGTCCTTGGTATTGAAGGTTAACCTTCCCTTAAACAGGACACTAAAAAGACGGTGCGTTGTAATCAATGCCATTCAAATTTGCCATTTTAGAGAGCATTTCCTTGGCCTACGACAACTTGCTGCGACGTGTATATTGAGAGGACTTGTTCCAAAACGCCAACTTCTGAAACTTCAAACCATTGTGAATAGACGATCTTTGCATGTTTGCATGCAATTTTAACAAAAGAAATGGCCATGCTCGAATTTTTTGAACAATTCTTGAGAGATCTGAACATCGTTGTAAATAAAATTTTAACGATATAATGGAATTTGGTGTGGTGTTTCAGTCAGTGTCTAGCTGAAATTAATGAACCAACACGTTGAAGCTCGGTGGAAGTCTACTTTGTCAGGTTTTTTGTCCTTTTTATTTTTACGAGATTGTGTCTTGCGTTCAATCGCCCAGTCACACTGTTTTGATATTGTTAAAACTGGCAGATTCTAGCAAATTTTGCTGGCAGAGGGGCGGACAGTGCTTTCGTGACAAGAAGGGCCTTAAGATTTGCGACCCCAACTTCGATAATGTCCTTCTAAGGAAAAGAATTCTTCATGCAAAACAAAAAGAATGAATAATTTTTATCCTTCAGTGCATTCTCAACGCCGTCGTCGTTCTGGATACAACGTCAGCCAGATCATTTTCACGTCTTCAGGACGACGTCGGCTCACGGAATGAGAAAAGCTGTTACTTAAGATTGAATTCAACCCGAGACTACAGTCGTTTTAGAAGAACTGGAGCGTTTAGGAGCCCTAACCCAAGCCACAAATATCAAGCCCAGTGGTAAATAAACCGTGGTTTTTTTTAAATGCTGATAGTTTAAAGAATGCCGTCGTTCAAGTTGACGTCTTAGATCTTAAGCTTCCTAATGTCACCAAGACCATTTTCACGTTCTAACGACGACGTCAGCTCGCGTTGTGAAAGAAAGCTATTACTTGAGGTTGAATTCATCCCGAGAATACGGTCTTTTTTAGCATAACTGGAGCGTTTCAGGGGTCATAAAACAAGCCAGGAGTATCAAGCACGGGGTTCAATGAACCGAGGTTTCTTTAAATTTAGAAATTTTAAAGAACGTTGTCGTTCCAGATGATCTTAAGGTTCCTAATAGAAACCACAAGACCACCACGTTCGCATGCATGCCAAGCTGTGTTTAGTTACCAATTCTCTATCAACAGTTACAGTATGGAGCCACCTTCAGCAATTCGAAGCAACTTAATTTGCTGAGTTACCGTTTTTCGTCAGAAACAGCTTTCGATGTTCCAAGAGTTGAAGTCTTACTGGAAACGTCGACGTACTGTCAGTGACGTCACTTGTAGAACAAGAACGACGTCGGACCCTTGATGCTGTTCATGTGGCTTATTTTGAAGTAGTTGTCGTCGTCGCTGTTGTTGTTTTCGTGGTCGTTGTTGTCGTTGTCGTTGTCCTTGTCGTTGTCCTTGTTGTAATTGTTGTTGTTGTTGTTGTCGTTGTTGTTGTCGTTGTCGTCTTCGTTTTTGTCGTTGTCGTTTTTGTTGTTGTCGTTGTTGTCGTCGTCGTTGTTGTCCTTGTTGTCGTTGATGTTGTCGTTGTTCTCGTCGTTGTTCTCGTTGTTGTCGTCGTTGTTGTTGTTGTCGTCGTCGTTGTCGTCGTCGTTGTTGTCGTCGTCGTCGTTGTTGTCGTCGTCGTCGTTGTTGTCGTCGTCGTCGTTGTTGTCGTCGTCGTCGTTGTTGTCGTTGTCGTTGTCTGTTGTTGCTTGTTGCTGCTGTTGTTGTTGCTGTTGTTACTGTTGTTGCTGTTGCTGTTACTGTTGTCGTCGTTGTTGTTATTGTTGTCGTTGTTGTTGCTGTGCATTTTCTTCATGTTCTTATTCTTCATAATGCTGATGTTCATGTTCTTGTTGCTGTTGTACATAGATTTAATGTTGTTGTTCATGTTGCTGAACTAGTTTTCAAAATGTTCGTAATGGTCATAATGTTTTCACGATTTTAACTACGTGCACGAAGTTCGAGAAGTTTGTGATGTTCATGAACTGAAGTTCTCGCGTAGTTCATCTTGTCAACTAAGTCCATCGTGTTCGTGAAATTCACCAAATCCGTCAAGTTCACGAAATACGTCAAATTCCCACATGACGTTCATGAGATGCACGAAGTTCATCATGTTAAGACATGTTTACCACGTTTTTCAAGTTCGAGAACTTCACTCAGATCACCAAGTTCATGAGTCGTGACGAATGTTCATCCTATTTATTTTCTTGAAGAAGTTGGCTAGGTTACTGGTCACCAAAATGTGGCCAAGAACACAAAGTCGTGAAGTTCATAATGTTCAGGATGTTGACTATGAAGTTTACGAAGTATCAGTTGCACTCTCCTGTAGCATCTTGGCGTCTTCGCCTGATTATTTTGCTATTGACTTCCGGGATTTTAGTATCTGAACTGCGTCATAAGCTAAGTAAGACTTCGATTCTGTATCACCTAGAGCGAATCCCTGAAATCGCGTCCCTAATATTTTGTCATAGTGTTCATCTACGCAGTATTGTAAGGGGTGCTGGTGGCACTGTGGTAGTGCACGTGTCTCTCACCACTGTGACTAGGGTCCGATTCCTGCTCGGTGCAGTTATCTGATTAAAATTACCTTGGTCATATATGCGTAGAGTGTTGTCCAGTTTGACTCTACCAACCATCGCAGGTTTTCTCCGGATACTCCGGTTTCCTCTTGTAGTAACACTGGACCCATGAAGGGTGGCCCTAACTGGACCTCTAGGGATAGCAGCTTAGGTAGCTGGTAGGGTTATCCAGTATAAATAAAGGCACTTTACCTTTACTTCATTATGATTATATTTTCTGAAAAATTTACCTATATTCAAAAGTAATGTCTTTTCTGATTGTGCTGAATTGGGAATATGTGGCACCGGTTTAACTCTTGGCTTTCAGAAACAGATCATTCAGTAATATGAGAAAAATCCCTCTACTTTGTGATAGTTTCTCAGTTTGATGTAACTTTATTTTAACGATGAAAATACAGACGAGTGCAGACACGACTGACTGGCTGCATGTAAAAATAACTGCAGGGAACCATTTGAAATTGCTTTTATGAAACTACGCGATGGTTCTCGAACATGTCCTTACAGCTTATAAATAATCTCGTTCCCAGGCCGTAAGGGGTTGGTGGCGAAGCGGGGAAACGCCCTTGGAAAATCGTACTGAAAATCTGACGATCATGCGATAGATTACTTAGGGTATTCAAATACTTTAGACAAAATAGTTATTAATTCTCGAGGTATTGTTTCGTATTTCGGTCAAACTGGTGTTGGCATTTAGCGAACATTTTGGAAAATTTTGTCGTCTGATCCTCGACCTTCTTGTGGTTCTCTTCGCCTCTCCACCAACGCCTTAAAACTGTGGTGTATGACCTTTAACTAATTTTAACATCACTCTAATTCATACCTTTTCAAGCTTTTCAATGTAATTCTGGCCTCAAGAAAGGCTGTTCTTTGAGGACAGTGGGATTTTCAGAGCTGTCCAGAGGAAAGAAGCCCACTTTCTGATTTTCAGAACGCCAGAACGATGGTGGAATCAGGGACGTTGGGCAATCACTTCCTACATGCTGGTGAAAAAAGTTTAAAACTCTGACGAATCCAATATTGTCTGATTGCCATTATCAATTTCCAAAGTAAGTCATATGTTCGAGAAATCTATTCAATTTATGCAAAGAAGTTTTGGTTCTTTGCCTTAATTAAAATTTACCTTGTGGTCTTTTATCTTGAGAAACTGCTGTCGGAAACGATATTGCTTTCGTAAATGGCCGTATTTACGGTATTTTCCGACGAACAGAAAGTGAAAGGGGTGTTCCAGGGTTGTCATTCGCCGAAGGGCTTTGCGGATGTCACAGCACTTGGCTGCCCTGTTCTGTTCAAACCACTCCCAAGTTCGAGCGATCATTGTTGATAATTTTTCGATTTGGTTTAATTTCTGTACCGTGGAAAGTCCTTTCCGGGTCACCTAGTTGGTGTTACAACTCTTGAAGGTAACATTCACGTTATTTGCTTTTCGAAGGCACCGTCGTCGAAGCACATTTGGAGACAAAGATCAAAACGCAACAGGCTTGATAGTCCCCTATACTGAGCGTCATATCTAGCAATTTGTAAAAGGAATGGGAGACCTCGAAAGGCTTCGACAAGAAGCCGAAACACTGAGGACTGAAATTCGGGTGAGTATCGACATTTAATCGATTTAAGTCAGGATTAATTCTCTACCGAAGTCTCAATTCCGAAATAGCAGTTCGAATTCATATTGGCTCGAGTTTTCTCTCTGCTTGTGTTCCTATTGTGAAATTGTTCGCTAAATTCACGCTTTGGTTAATATAGCTTAGATGAAAGCGAGGTTTTGTCATTTATGACTGATTTACACGTATCCATTGCACGAAAGGAGCTTGCGTTTGCTGAAGATGGTTGTCATCGACGTACGTTGTAGTTGGTTTCCATAAACAGATGCGAAAAGCTCATTACAAATACCTTGTTAGTCGTTTCGAAGACAGCTGATACTCACTTGAAAGGGGGAAAAGTTGGACGCTTTTTTTCATTTTCCTGTTGCAAGTGGTCAGATGGTTGGCAAAAATCTATGGGAACGAATCTTTGGCAGTAGAATATTGGTGAAGCATTTACGTAAACGAGTAAATCTGTGTACGTAATGTATGGACTTCGTTTTTTTAGCTCGACGTCGGGGTAATCATTGGATATGGAAATAAGGCAGCACTGTATGCCCTCAGTTCCAAAACCAACACAGATTCGGTGTGTTTCGAATAGCTTACCGTGGCGGATAAGTCTTGTTTGGTCTTGTCAAGAGGCGTTGTAACTTTAATACGAGGAAGAAACGACTGTAATATTTATATATTTATGGAGCAACAATTTTTAAATCGGCAGAAGTATACTTCTTCCCCCAGCACGTTAAGCTTACTGTTTTGATTTCAACCCAAAAGAAAAATTGCAGAAGATGTTGGACCTGCGTTGTAATTTAAAAATCTATGCGTCATTGAATCCACCGTCGAAAACGCTTTTGCAACAGGAGCAGGTTCTTTGTGTGACTAATTCCTACCATTAAATTGCCTTTCAGTTTTGTTTCGACTTTGTATCAACTTTCAGTCTTCTTTCCCCAATGATTTCGATTTAAGGGTTATTGATGCCAAAACTAGCCTGTTATAGGTTGATAGCAGGAGAATTACTCTCGAAAGCGTGTTGTGTTGTCTTCGTATTTCGAGGCCTTACCCTCTCTCCGCGTCCGCACTTCGGGTTTTTGTTAAATTACCCAGTTTGCACAGATGATTGAAACTAAGAGATCAAGGAGGAAAGCGAAATTTTGTTGCAAATGTGCAACCTTAAAATTGTTTAATACGACGCCAATTCTTTGAGAGGTTTTCACTATACACGGTTTCTGAAAGCGACTGATCCCCTTTTTGTTTCTAGATCGCATTACAACTTAACCCTGAGGTAGCTGCCAAATTTATAGCAGATGCTGCTTTCGTTATCTTCGTTTCAAACTTGTGTTTACGTGCAGTCTTCTGTTGCTACGCCGTTACTTTCAGGAAGTCTTGGGACAGTCTTTTGACCTGTGATAGTTTGTTTCGGATCTCGACTTAGTCGAAGATTATATCACGAATTTTTGATACTCAGCTCTTCCAACCGCTTTTCGAAGTTCCCGGAAACAGGTCTTGTTTTTTTTTCAGGCTTAGAAATCGCATCTTTAAAAAGGTGAAGCGACGCACATAACAATAGTGTTCAGGACAGATGTTTGAACGGCTTGTTCCACTCTGGGCTGATTTTCCATCCGTGTGAACTTCCCGAGGAAGAGAACGGTTTGAACACGAAATCCTTTTAAAGAGGCTTTCGTAAAGTCGTGTCTGTTGTTTTCTTTTGGCTCGCGTGTCATTTTGGTTGTCATTTAACTGGGTTTGTTTTCTAACTTTTTCTTTTTTTTTTTACCTGACGTGTTATCTCAAAAGTTGTTTACCTAGATTTCCTTTGACTTCCTGAAGCAAGTAAAGGAAACACAGCTCTTTATGCAAATGTATAATCGTCAGATTTCTCCTCCTCTGTCCCTAAAACTTCCGATGTGATAATCTGTCTTGTCAAAGTTAGGTTGTGGATGTCAGATTCGGTAGGTTATGTAACTTTCAAGTGGATCAGCTATTAGGACTTTTCCAATGCTTAATATGATCAGATACTCTGTTATTTGTTCGTGTGTGGTTGACAGTTGGCCTGTTGGGACGTTATGCTGGAAGTCCTTCGAAATTTGCACTGTTGCATTTACTGCTACATGAATTTCTTTGAAGTTGTAGACACAATATTCATTCAAAATCTACTTGTTGGTTTCTGGTAATTGTATGTTGTGTCACGTCTTTGTTGTCCAGCCTTCAGCCAGTCAGTAAATTATTTGTTTATACTGTTTGTACGTTTATTCGAAGCATTTGTTGCAGTCTTGACGAGGTTCTGTAAGGTGTTTGATTGTTGTTTTGAAATTTTTTGGCTAAGAAATGTTAATTGTTGACCCCAGTGCTTTTTCGCTGGACAGCATATCAAAACAAATGCACTCTATTTGTTTTTGAAAGTTTCTTTTTAAGAGATAAGTGTGCAAAGCACAAATACCTCTCCTTATTGTCAAAATAACTTGTGTTATCTGGAAACAACAGTTGCCACTTGTAAACTACTTACTACTTCTACAGCTATAAAGTTTGCATGGAATGTACATCAGTGCAAATTTTACCAAGACATGGTACAAATAAGAGGTTGGATTAAAAACATATGATTCCACCAAAGTGGCCCTACTTAGTTTGAAAACATTTGGTTTTTAATGCAGTCTTTAATTATTTGTACCACGTGTTTCAGGGGAGTTTAAGCTGGTGTGTAGACTTGCTAGTACATATTTATACAAATTGTAATAAACAGTACACAATTTTCTGGAGTGTATATTTGATGAAGGAAATTTTCAAGTGTCAGAGTCACATTTCAAGACCTGCTGGGACCAGTTACAAAGTCCAACACTTGGACCTCAGGTTAGGAATCAAATCAGATTAAAATTAATTATTCTGATGCTTGAAAATTTTTATCATCAAAAATTAGCTCCATTTCATGTGACTGAGTGTAAATGCAGTGTATTCATTTGAATATACCCATCACCCTCCAAGGGTCAAATATGGTCACAGACATCAGGGACATGGCCGAGGATAAGTAGCAAATGTCCACCAATTAAAAAATATTTCCATGAACTAAGATAGTTGAGCTTACAAGGATAAGCTAACATTTCCTAAATGTCAGAGCCAAAAACTTCTGTTTAATAAACACACCTCTCAACCCCATAGAGTAATTATTACTGAAGATGGAAATATATGTTGAAAATGGAACTCTGTTAAATCATTCCAGTATTCTATATTTCATGCAGTAAGTAACCTTAAAGTAAATTCAAGGATAACCAAATTTCAAGGTGACAACCTGGGACATTTTTCTCATTGGACTGAAAATTTTAAATTTGATTCCTGCTCCCACCTGTGTTGTGTACAAGTCTTGGTGTAAAACTAAAGTATTTGTTTTAACTTTTATCTACATCTTTCAGGATGCAAGAAAAGTTGCTGCAGATACAACTCTAGTCCAGGTAATTTCAGTGTGGTTTATCACTAACAAAAATATCAGAGCCCAGCTCAGAATTCTTAGGTGTATCGCCATAGTGAAATAGGCAAGTCAAAAAGTTTTAAAACATATTTACTGACGTTTCGTTGCCTCGTGCAACATCTTCAGAGTGTAGGTTTACAGAGACGAGAAAAAACTATATATATGAATCTATAATTACATATTGGAATAATTAGACGGCTAACCAATAGAAAACTGGGAGACATAACAGGAAGTGACACGCATATGGAAGAGGAAAGCATTAGAATAGAGAAAGAGGTGTGGAAGAGATATTTTTGTTGAGAGATGGCTTGTATTTAGAAATAAGTAAACTCTCACGAATGAGGAGTTCAAAGTTAGAGGAAGACCTGCAGCAAGAAATAATGGAAAAATCGTTGGGAGAAATGGCGTGATTAGTCTGGCGAGTATGAGCCTGGATACTGGAAGTAGGAAACGAAGTGGTTGCTTGTTTCTTACCAGTCAAAGGCAAAACCCCCATGTGTTCTGAGATACGCATGTGTAAGTGGCGCCTTGTTTGGCCCAAATACAATGCTCCGTGTCAATGCTGTGGAGCATTGTATTTGGGCCAAACAAGGCGCCACTTACACACGCGTATCTCAGAACACATGGGGGTTTTGCCTTTGACCGGTGAGAAACGAGCAACCACTTCGTTTCCTACTTCCAGTATCCAGGCTCATACTTGCCAGACTAATCACGCCATTTCTCCCAACAATTTTTCCATTATTTCTTGCTGCAGGTCTTCCTCTAACTTTGAACTCCTCATTCGTGAGAGTTTACTTATTTCTAAATACAAGCCATCTCTCAACGAAAATATCTCTTCCGCATCTCTTTCTCTATTCTAATGCTTTCCTCTTCCATATGCATGTCACTTCCTGTTATGTCTCCCAGTTTTTTCTATTGGTTAGCCGTCTAATTATTCCAATATGTAATTATAGATTCATATATATAGTTTTTTCTCGTCTCTGTAAACCTACACTCTGAAGATGTTGCACGAGGCAACAAAACGTCAGTAAATATGTTTTAAAACTTTTTGACTTGCCTATTTCACTATGGCAATACACCTAAGAATTCTGAGCTGGGCTCTGATATTTTTGTTACAATTATGCTTTCTGCCCGGAAAATGAATAGCCAAGTGGTTTATCACTGGTAAACACCAGCTAGAAGGGATCCAGCCTACAATGTTGTGTATTATCTTGTATAAACTACCATATTTTCAGGGTGATAACCTGCATAACATGATGGAAATGTCGCTTTTTGAAAAAAAACTCATTGTATTACCCACATTTTCAGATAACCTGCAGTGGCTAGCTAAGGTGAACTAATACGAGCAACAATTTTGGCAACATGTAACACAACACTATTGCATTGCATGTGGAATACAGTTGCTGCACATTTTACTTCCTTCTGAAACAAGTCATTAATTGCACTGAATTTTTTTACCTTGCAATGTTTTAACAGGTAGTAAGACATTCAGGAAAGGTATTCAACTTGAAATGGAAGAATGTTACATTACATGTTGATGAAAGATGTTGCTCATATTAGTTCACCTTTACAAAATTTGTAAAAGGATTAAACAACCACAAGGTTTTAAAAAAGTGCAGTGGATGAAAACGTTAAGATTATAAGTAGCTTTTATTGGAGAAAATGCAAGACTAAGCCATGCATGGGTAGTCAGTTTTCATTGTGTGAGGAAGTTCATGTTTTGTGTTACATGTTCCAATCTATGCTGTATGAGTTACAGTAGAATATAAGTCACAGAGGACTGTTGCCTTTACATATGTCATGCAATTGTAATTGCCTCGAAATGTCAGCAACCTGTGCAACTCCATCACAATCTCTAATGTCAAAAGATGAAAATGGAACTCTGGGCCTTGGCTGTGCCATTACACTGCTGAATCACACATGTCATTCAGGCATTTCAATGTGCCTCAGCCATAAAAATTTGACAGATTACCTGCATTACCCACACTGATTATGTATTTTAGCAAAATTAACCGATAACCTGCAGGTAATCACCCAGAAAATATAGAAACTTAAACACAAACAGTACATTGGTATGTCACCCAGTACATCTGAAATTTTATATACTTTTAACATCTGGTTGGCCAAAAGAATGCTTGTGACAAGAATCCATCACTTTTCAGGTTGCAGCTAATGTGGAACCTATTGGTAGAATTCAGATGCGTACTAGGCGAACACTTCGAGGACATTTAGCTAAAATTTATGCTTTGCATTGGGCAACAGACTCAAGGTTAGTGAGGCATCATTCCTTCAACAGTGCATGTGACGTAGTGCATTATTTTCCCAAACAAAACAGACTTGATTACCAAAATGATTTTCAGCTTTAAATTATTTAGCATCCCTTTAGATGGTTTTGTCTCACCTGATTCTCACTATTCAAATAATTATTAATACATGATGGAGTAAGTGAACTAGGCTCAGTAAGGATAGAAATAATAGAAAAAGATATTTCCATAGGATCAAATGAGCACCACAGTTAAAATGAACTTCAAGTAAATGACAATTTTTTTAATTGTATACAAGTTTTGGCAAGACTTATGCCATCTTCAGTAGAAGTGATTGTGGATATTGCAAGATGTGTTATTTAGTATCCATAATTGTAGTGTCCATGATCACTTGTACTGAAGATGGCATATAAGTCTTGCTGAAACATGTATACAATTAAAAAATTTGTCATTTATTTGAAGTTCATTTTAATAGGACAAGATGTTGTGAAATAAATTCTTGCCACTGAAAATTTCAGTTAACAACTAAACTTCACAGTAAAACCCTTGTTGTAGGTAAGTAATTGTGGTATAAAGGATGTATACTTTACCATGGATCTCAGGGATGTTTTTTGTTTTTTTTTGAATTGGAGATTAGTTCATGGATGAAGTTGACTGCTGTTTTGTCAAAACTATTCTGGTTGATTGTCCTGTGTATCCAGCTATTTAACCCTTTCGCGCCTGCATACGGCAATTTCCGTATTATGCTAATGACCCGCATACGGATTTTTCTGTATTTTCTGGTAGCCTTGGTTTAGCCAATCATAGCTCAGCAGGCTTACCATATTAGGAAAAACAGATTGCATCATTGGAAAGAGCATGAAATTTTGAGTGGACTTTGTTATTGTTGCAAAGAGCCTTGTGGTAAGACTAAATTGTTAAAACGTATTGAAAAGTCACTATAAATTGAAACTCGAATCAAGCTGTTACACTATATTTCGTATGTAAGATGGATATGTTTCAGGATCTTTTTGGTAACTCTGACAGTGAAGAAGAGTTCTATGGATTTGAATTAAGCGATAATGAAGTCGAAGATGGTGCTGACATCGACGAAAGAGATGAAGGTGAACTGATTCGGGCAGAAGATCTTGAATGGTCTAGAGAAGCAAGTTTTGTCAGCCCACCAGATTTCACTTCATTCTTTGGCCCGGTGAATCTTCCAGCAGTCCAAACAGCTTTGGGATTCTTTCTGCTATTTTTCAGGGTTGAAGTGCTTCAACACATTGTGGAGCAAACTAATCTCTATGCTTCACAGGAAAATGCCGATAAAGAGGAGAAAGATCCCAACTGGTTTAATGAAAATGGAATGGCAAATGAGCTCAGCGTTGAGGAGCTAAAGGCTTTTCTTGGTGTCCAAGTCATGATGAGCATTGTGCAGCTTCCAACGCTGCATAGTTATTGGAAAGAACAAGAACCTTTCCTTTACCAAGCAGAAATCGCGAAGGTTTTCCCAAGAAACCAATTTCTGGCGATTCTGAGAAACCTCCACTTGAATGACAACACAAAGCTTCCACCCCAAGATGACCCAGCTTCCAAATTGTATCACATTCAACCTCTTCTTGATTTTTTGAAAGAGTTCTACTTGGATACCTTTCTATGGTATTTTCCTGTTGCCCAAGAACTGTCAATTGACAAGGCAATGATAAAATATAAAGGCCGACTGGGTTTTGTGCAATATATGCCCAACAAACCAGTCAAAAGAGTCATAAAAGTTTTCTGTTTATGTGATGCTCACACTGGTTTCCTCATCAAATTTGATATTTACATTGGACAGCAAGGGAACGAAGTGCAGAAGAACTTGGCAGAGACTGTTGTTTTGCAGCTGTTGGAGGGCTTTGAGGGGAAGAATTTTTATGTTTTTATGGACAACTGGTTCACCAGTATCAAACTGTTTTTAGAACTTTTGGCAAGAGATATCCGAGCATGTGGCACTTTACGTTCTGACCGAAGAGGATTTTCACGTTGTTTGAAAGATGTGAAACTGTCGCACCAAGGAGACTCCACCTTTGCTCAGAGCAGCGACTTGGTTCTTTCTGTCTGGTGAGATAAAGCCAAAATGAAACCAGTTAAAGTGTTGTTGACAATGTATCAAGCCCAGGGAGAAGATACAGTCACCAGACGAAAAAAAGGCACCAACAGAAGCATGCAAAGTTTTGAGATCAATCGGCCTCCCAACATCACCTTTTATTCTAAATTCATGGGTGGTGTCGATCGTAGTGACCTAAACCGATCATATTATCCTGTGCAATCCAGAAGAAATGTCAAGTGGTAGAAGTATATCTTTTATTTCTTGCTTGATGTTTCTATAATCAATGCATAGGTTTTAAGAAACAAAGTTTTTGGAAGCAACATCTCGCATCTGGAGTTCCGTCTTTCACTTGCCAAAGACCTGATCAGTACTTTCTGTACATGAAAGAAAGTTGGGTGACCACAAGCACAGCCAATTCTTGCTAATGTTGAGCATCAATATGTGCAACTTTTACCGGAGTCTAAGGGGAAACAATGCAAGAATTGCCAGAGGAAATGAAAAAGGGAAAAGGCTGCAAATTGTGAAACAAAATGACCTCGAGAATCACATTTTGGTTGTGGATGGTGTGGTGTCATTCTCTGCAAAGGGCAATGTTGGAAAGAGTGGTGCAGCCAACCTTTGGATGAATAAAAACAGTTTAAATTTTGTTACTTTTAAACCTTATTTGTTCTTGTCCAAGTTTATCGAGTATATTTGCCTGTGTTTTTACAATTTCTACTAGAAAATATGTAAATTTCAAATTTAAATTTATAATTGGCTAACCTTCAATGGTGCCAAGTTCAAATTTTAAACTTAAGGCTCCAGTTCATGCATTCATAATTATTTTAGTAGGGCACTGATGGTCATTTTATAGTATGTAAATCATTCAAAATTTTATGAGCTACAACTTTTATTTATATACTAAGTGGTTAAATGGTGAGGTTTTTTTGCTATAGATTAAAAACTTGAGTCTGGTATGATATTTGTTGCCAGAAGCCTAATTAACTTGGGCAGGGGTAGCATTGCAGGGTCAAAAAAGTCAGGAGTGAAAGGGTTAATTGTTTTCTTTGGCCCATTCGAAATCCTGGAAAACAAAACCTAACCAAAATTCACCTTATTTCTGGAATATTCTAGGAACAGTATTTATATGTACTGTACATGTCTATGTTTTCATACTGCTTTGATTTGGTGCAATTATAGAGTCTTGTTTTAAAAATTCATCTGTGTTAACTCTGACTTGGTCCTGAAAGCACCTGATATGTACGAACTTGCTTTCATTCAGCTCATTCAAATTGTTGTGTTGTTGATCTGTTTTAGAAATCTAGTGAGTGCCTCACAAGATGGAAAGTTGATAGTGTGGGACTCATATACAACAAACAAGGTATGAAATTTAGCTTTGCAACCATTTTTATGGCAGTGCCCAGGCCCAATTTATCAGCCATATTTTCAGGATTTTCAATCTCGGCAGAGTGCAAAACAAAATATACATGCTCAGTAGAAACTGGAGGGGTGTTTCAACACAAAAATTACACAAAAAGTGTCAGTGATAACCAAAAAATAAATTTTTACATTTAGATTGACACTTTTGACAGAATAAGTACATTTTTTATGATACATTGACAACAGTGTGTTTGAATTTAGCGCCATTGTGAATACACCAGTCAGAATCAAGCCATCAGTTTTGAACATTTTACACTATAAAAGACTCAAATAATTAAATACTATTTCAAAATTATTTACAAAAATATATCTACAGTTTGGTTAACTATGATGCAAAAGAAAGCAAGAATCTTTACAAAATGCCAAGTCACATTGCGTGCACTTGTAGCTGGTCTCTGGCCATTGTCCCTTCAGAGTTCATCTTTCAACCTTCTTACAATACATGCACTGCTTCTTCCTTCCTTCAATTTTCACGGTGAAGTGTTTGTTTGCATTCTCTGAAGCAACGGTTGCACAAGCAGCTGCTTGTAAAGTCCACTTAACAACAGAACAACTACAAAATCAACCAATCAAATCTTTCGCCAATTCAACCCGGAAATCCAGTGATGATCTCGGGGTTTCATCTTTGAAGTTCCTTTTCCAAAATATACGCATTACCAATGGCAAGATCCAACAAAAAATAAAATATATACTTGTACCACTTGTGTGAAATACGTGCAAGCGAACAATATGAACGGAGTTGATCAGAAAGATCAATACCGGCCATATTATTGTTGTAGGTTACAATTACTTGTGGTTTATTTACAACTTCTGGCTCAGGGGTGTTCCTTTGCTGACGCTGAACAGGAACATCAGATTCCTTCGGACAGGCGTTGGTTGAAAGCACTCTGACATCTCGTTTATCACGCCACTGGGTATAAACCAGATTGGTCAGGCCTTTCTGAAGAACAACCTTTTCTCCTGGCTTCAGTTTACTTGATGGAGGTGGTGGAAGTCCTTTGCACTTTGGTTTGACCGTCCCACATGTGTATGTGTTTTTGTTCATCAAATCCACCAATAATTTTGATGAATTGAAGAAATTATCAAAAAACACATGATGGAATTTGTTCCAGTAGGGTTCGGTCATACTCATCACGACATAGTAACCCAAACCATTCTCCATTGAGTGTTCACCATCCTTGTCCTTTCCCAAATACACCTCATAATTCAAGGCATATTTGTTAGCTGAATCAGCAGCCATCCAAACTTTGATGCCATATTTAGTTGGTTTCATGGGCATATACTGTTTGAAAGACAGCCTTCCCTTGTAACCAATCATAGCCTCATCGACCGACAAGTTCTTTCCAGGACTGAACGACTCTTGGAACTTTGTCTTCAAGTTAGTCAAGAACTGGTCGGATCTTGTATAGATGATTATAACCATCTTCACCACGTTTTGGCTCGCTTGCGCCATCATTGAAATGCAAATATTTGCTAATTTCAAAGAAGCAATTCCTCATCATGATCTTCTTTATGCCTTCGTTACTGAGAAACACGTCAGAAGACCAATAAAGGGCTACTCACGGGAGATAGTTGATGGCCATCATGATCACAACACCAAGGTATGCCCTGGTTTCCGCATGTGTGGTGTCAATCCAACGAGCAAGATTCTCGGCGTTGTTTGTCAACTTTTGATGAGCATAGCAGTTTGTCTCTTAAACTTTCCTATTGATAATCTCGTCACCAAACAATTTCTCAAATAAGGATAGGGCAGACGGATTTTCTGGTGGCTGGAAAGTAGGTCCCGTGGGAGAAACAAACGCTTCAACTCTGACATTGCTCAAAGATGAACTCCAAGGTTGAGACGTGTTTGATCTTTCACCATCACTTTCGTCGCTTTCTTCATCATCTGACTCAGAAGTAAGGCCTTCAAAATCTATGTCAGAGATATCCCCTGGATTTTTGAATCCGAAGAAGTCGTCGTCTTCGTCAGATTCACCAAAAACATGGTGTAACTGTTGTTTGATGACTTCCCGTGCGGACATGGGGCATGAAATTATGCACGTAAAGGAAAACCCTCACAGAAGCTTTGAAAATATATGTAATTATGCACACAAGCTGAAAACTGATTGGTCAATAGTCTTATAATTATTTAAAACAGCAAAGAAGACAAAAAAACTAAAACAGGGAGGAGTAGGTGAAGTGAAAGTTATGATATTTTTGCAGCCAGTTTAGGGCGGCATGGTAAATAAAGGGTTAATAGTTAAGTGCCAGACTGATGAACTTTGAAGATATCTGGTTAACTTGTCCATAAACCCATTGAGGGCAAGGTATACTTAAGAATTTTATTCTGCATTATTTGCATTATTTACTTTACATGATGAATTATTTGTTCTCTGAAAGTGACTGATGTTTTCCATTCTCCCAAGAGGATTTTAAAGGGGAAAAATTATCCATGACTAATCAGTCAAATCTCAAAACAAACATTTACACTGTTTTCAAAGCATGACCCCTGCTTTGCAGCGTGATTATTCAACTGTCCAAGTTCAAGTGTTGCATACAATTCCTACCATGAAAATAAATTAAGTATACACATCCTGAGACTAAAACTGAGTTTAGTATTCACTGTTTAATAAACATGAATCTCAAAGAAGTCAAACTGGGGGCACACATCACTTGATTGTCAGTGACTGTGAGTAAAGTGTCACACAAATGCTAAAACCCTTGGTTATACCAGAAAGTAATTTAAAGTATTCCTTTCATGTTCATAGTACCATAGCTTTATTCACTTGTGTCACTCAATTCACTAATTCGTTGCAAGCTAATCCACCAGTAACTGACTTGCTTTACATTTGTTTCATTTGGCATGTTTATGGGCCCAAATAGTTGAATGAAACAATTTCATATACCAGACAAATTTAATGATATCAACAATAATTCTACAAATGATACCTTATATGAGTTCATTTGCAAAATACATCACCACTCACAAAATATACCAAAACATCATGACTGCTGCAGTATGCCAGCCACATCAAAAAATTCTCATTCTTGATTTTACTCAAATACTTCTCAAAAATTGTAGTACTGGTAAATTTTACCCCAGTATGGTTTGGGAGAGGGGATGTTAGGTGTTAGCCATCCCAGTTTTTTCTTGTTCTCGAATAATTGCAGAACGTTTTTGTGATGCACTTTCAAATTCTTAATTCACACCCTGGTTAAATGTGTTAAAACCATTTCATAACTAGTATGATTTAAACCAATTCATTACTGGTTTGCAGTTAAGCCGTTAACTCATGGCAGAGTCGTCCTCAATTTATAATTGTATAATAAAACAATTATTGGATTAGGCTTTCGCATAATATCAAGAATTATCCAGACCTTGGTCTGAATAATTGACATTGACCTTGGTCTGGATCATTCTTGATGTTATGCAAAAGCCAAATCCAATAATTGTTAATTGTCTGGCATTTGCCAAGGTAAAATACCAAAATGCCCCCTTGACTCATAATGGGAAAACCAACTTGTTTTTTTTGTCAGGTTCATGCCATTCCATTGCGATCTAGTTGGGTCATGACATGTGCCTATGCACCATCAGGAAGTTTTGTTGCATGCGGTGAGTATCCAAACCTGTTCTGAAAGTACCTGCTAGTTTTTGTACTTTGTAAAGTTATGGTACACTGCGCACACATTTTAATAAAATCAATACTTTGAAAAGATACAACATTTAGGTATGAATCAATTGGTGTGCAGCATTTGTGTTTTTATGAATGTTAACACTTCATGCATGCAAAGTCTTTAATCTTTTAAGTAGTTCAAACCAGATGTTTTGACCAAGCAAAACTAGAAATTTGGAACTGTTTGATTGTTTTCTCAGAATTAAGTTAATGGAATAATTTGATGTTTACATTATAAAAAACAAAGTATTGTACTGTATGTATCACTTGCAAGTTCATAATTTTTTTCATAGAATGTTGAAAGAGTTATGTCAGCAGACTTTCATTTGGTACATTCTCTAAGGATTCTAAAATTCAGTCTTTTTCCTTCACCTCTGCCTTGTGTTTCATTTGGTTTGCCTCCCATTCAGTCACCTTGTTTGGTTGCTTTTCCTCTCTCATCATTGTTTCCTTGTCTATTTATAGGTGGATTAGATAATATATGTTCAATTTATAGTTTGAAAACAAGAGAAGGCAATGTCAAAGTTAGTCGTGAATTGCCTGGACACACAGGTATGTACAGTATATCATTCATTTGTAAGTGGTAAACTTATTCTTGCATGTGACAGCAGTAATTGTTTTATTCTTTTTAATGCTAAGCAATTTCATCCAGCAAAGGGTAGGACTTGCTGAGGCTGGTCTTGGCAAAGACTTTTCCCTCCCAAGGTATCTTTGACAGAGACCCTGCCAACCTTTACAGTTAGCCAGTATTTTGCACTGGTATGAATTTTATTTTTCAGTATAACTTCATGTACCATACAATCAGTACATCTTATGAGCCATATTTACTTAAAAAACTGTTACAAGATTCCTCTGCCCTTTCTTTTTTTTGAATAACCATAAAGCTTGGTTATCAAACTTTTTTTATTTGTATATTTAACCTTTAAAAAAATGTGTATCGATTGTTATTTATATAGGTATTATAATTCTACCAACTCATCTCTGATTATAATATATTCAGTCTGAGTGTATATTTACATTGGGCAGCAGCACATTTAGTCTGTGTACTTACTTATTCACCAATCTCAAGGTGTCAATTTTAACTTGAGAAAATGCTCAACTTTGGTGTCAAAGTTAGATCAGTCATCATGTTTGTGATTGGTAGTTGTACAGCAGCACATTTAGTCTGTGTACTTACTTAAATGTATTGCCATATTATTCTAATTATTCCAGTATGTAAATTGTAGATCCATATATATAGTTTTTTCTCACCTTTGTAAATCTATACTCTGAAGAGGTTGCATGCCACAAAGAAACATTAGTAATCATGTTTTAAAACTTTTCGAGTTGCCTCTTTTACTATGGCAGTACATTTAAGAATTCTGAGCTGGGCTCTGATCTTTATATTGTGATTGCACTCTCCGCCTGGAAAATCAATAGCCAAGATGTGTACTTACTTATTCACCTATCTCATGGTGTCAATTTTAACTTGAGAAAATGCTCAACTTTGGTGTCAAAATTAGATCAATCACCATGTTTGTAATTGGCAGTTGTACACCTTTAGTCTGTGTAAAAGCACTAGGTGAAATCTTAACATCAAAAACAAAATTTATCAGTACAAGAAATGGGCAACCAGAGAAAGACTATTTTATACTGCCAGTCTAGTGGGAATCTCTGTGCAAGTTTTGGGGGTGATCTGATTTATATATATGATAAAGGAAATTTTTTTTGAGTGTCACGGTCTTGTTTTAAGACCCAAAGGTGGCCAGTTTTGAAAAATGGAAGTTTTAGGCCATAAACTCCCTTTCATGGGATCAAATATAAATGCCAAATATTCATTGAATGTACCAAGTTGAGACCTCCCTCCCTTCCTCCCCTCCCTCTCTCTCTTGCTTTCCCTCTCTCTCTTGCTTTCCCTCTCTCTCTTGCTTTCCCTCTCTCTTTGTCCTTGATAAAATCATCTGGTGCTAGCAAGAATAGAATGGTCTGGTACCATGTCGAGAGTACCGTGCCGAGGACGATGTGGAGCCAGGTGGTGGAAAGGAACATGAGAGCGTGCAGGGGAAAAGGGAAGATGCAAAGGGTAGGGAGAGGTGGAGGAGGCTGCTGTGTAGAGCTGCCAGCCAACCCCTGTGTAAGCAGGGAAAATGGCCGTAAAATGACTTGTTGTTGGTAGTGGTGGTGGTGGTGCCATGTTAAGAGTGAGTGGTCTGATGTGCACCACATGTGAGATTTTGTAACTGAACCAAGTAATTGATGTGCCAATGTTTAAAATTTTTTGCTAGGGTATTTGCCATGCTGTCGATTCTTGGATGATTCTCAAATAATAACCTGCTCTGGTGACATGACTTGGTAAGTGAACTTCTTGTCTTGTTTGCTTTCACCTCTTCAGACAAATTGGTCAACCGTTTGCATGCATGGTCATCTATCCTAGCAGCTTTCAATCATGAAATTTGGAAAACTGAGACTCTATGGGTACATCTATATTTGATTATACAGGTTGCATTGTAAAGGCAGCTAGCAGCTGATGTGGATATGCAGTACTAAAAACTCAGAAGGCAATAAAACTATTGAGATGTAAACTGTTTGAAATGTAAAATTAAGTAATACCTGAAGTAAAGTTAAGGCAATAAAAATTATAAAATTCACACCTTAAGTTTACAAGTTAAAAATAATAAAAATTGATATCCTTCCTAGCCAGCATGCATGGTACCTTGCTGAGGTATATTTTGTCAAACAGTTTAATGTCTTACTGTAGTTTTTGTTGGTTTTTTTTTTGAACTGCTCTATTTTGGGAAGCATTTGATAAGACTTTGGAAGGGTGCTCCACATGACAGAGCCTCTGTCTGATGGGATTTCTGCCTATATTTATAATGTAATTGAACATAGGTATGGTGAAGTTTGCAGATCTTATTTGTCTGTGACAGATTTTGGCTCTTCTTAGACAGTTCATAAATGATTAATCAAAGGTGCTCAGATAATGTATCCAGATAATTTAGTTCAAATAAATATATTTCTTTATAGATGTATAAATTTATATTATATATATTTATAAATATATATATATATATATATTTATATTATATATATATATATATATATATATATATATATATATGTATATACAGGCGGTCTCCGGTTTACGACAGTCCCGACCTACGATGATCCGCCGTTATGACGCGATGTCCTACAGTATTTACAGTAATTGTACGTATTCTTAAATTCCGGGTTCGTAGTTACGTGTCGTAACTACGAAGCGCGGTGTAAAGGGCGTAAAGTGCGTAAAGTAGTTCGCTGCGGCGTAGGAATACCCTGGAGTGGCGTAGGGATACGACAAACAGCGTGGGTCAGTACGTACTCGAGCGCCATATTGTGATTGCAAGCCAACCACAGGATTAGAAGCTTGAGAACAAACTTTTCATCATACATATATCCAAGCTTACAAACATCTACACTTAGTAAGATGAAATTTACTAATACACAATATCACATTACAGGTATGTCCAGCTTTCAAGTACGAAAGAGACATATCAATATCACGAACCAGGTCTCTAATTAACATCATGCTTGCCGTCTGAGACCCTATAGTCTAGTGGTAAAACAACCGTACCGGCAATCGGGAGACACGGGTTCGATTCCCGTTGGGGAGCTCAGAAATTTTCTGAGATAAAAGCTTGAGAACAAACTTTTCATCATACATATATCCAAGCTTACAAACATCTACACTTAGTAAGATGAAATTTACTAATATATATATATTATTAATATATTATTAATATATATATTTATTTGAAATAAATATATTTCAACTTCTGTGATATTATTACCTTGGTTAAAATGCCTGATTAGGAGCACATTATTTAATTTATATTTGAAGAAGTATTTGGAAGTAGCTGGAGCTATGTTTTGTTAGAACTTGTACTGTTTACTTCAGTTGGATATCAGATTCTGACTCATGTTTTGGCTCTGTTTAGTTGCCTGTGGGATATCGACACTGGACAACAAACCACAACCTTCATGGGACACACTGGTGATGTCATGTTCTTATCTCTTGCTCCTGATGGTCGAACGTTTGTCTCAGGGGCCTGCGATGCCTCCGCGAAGGTTGGTCAAATAGGTAGATTACGAAAAAAAAATATTGTAGATCCATTGTTGTGCAGTGAAAAAAATAGTCTTTACAGTAAGGGAAAGGAACTAACTGTACATAATTAGCATTCTACTTTTTGATTTGTTTGTTACTGTTTTTGTTTTAATTTTTATTTTGGTTGATAGTCAAAATCCGTGTGGTATTTGTTTTTTGTTTGTTTGTTTGTTTGGGTTTTTTTGGGGGGTTTTTTGGGTTTTTTTTTGTTTTTTTGTTGTTTTTTTTTGGGGGGGGGGTGTTCCATTGAATACCATGTGTTGACTATGTTGAACAGTTAGATTGAGTTCGAGATTCCGATGAGGTGAGAGTTGACGCAATCTGGGCTGATTCAACTTTCATCTCATAGAAATCGAGTAGTCAGAACAGTGGCGATGGACGTTCCAGAAGGGAAGCGAATACTCGCGATAAATATTATTACTCAGCAGATAAAGATCCATGAAAACGCAAATCTTAATGCTGCTCCCGATTAATCGATTATTTTTTGGCAATCGATTATTCTTAAAAATAATCGGATCACAGACAACAACCACGCACAGCATGATATTCACCTGAACTTTTTTTCTGGAATTAAAAAAAATGCGTGGAGATAGCATTCTTGCGCTCTCATTGCAGTCAATTGTGGTCAAAGAAGAAGCGTGCAGCACTTAAGCCAGCCGTTGTCGATGCACTGTTATTTTTAAACAAAAATGTGTAGACAGTCAAAGTGCATATTTCTTTACTTAGCCTGTTTCTCTTTGTTTATATAATTATATTATATACGGTTTTCTCTTGGGTTTTTCTACTGGAAAATTTTGAAACTTTAAAAACATTAAAACATACCCCTTTCTTTGAAGGGACAAACCACTGTGGACGTGTCATCATTTAATTTATTCAATACGATTAATCGATATTAATCGATTGTTGACAGCGATTAATCGATTACGGATATGAACCGATGGGAGCAGCACTAGCAAATTTGCTAAATACATAAACGACTTTTATTTCTAACGTTTCGTCACTACACAAGTAACATCTGTTTTGTAATAGTTAGGTATTTAAGCTAAGAGACTATATGCAATCATAATCACTCGGATATTACTTGTGCAGTGACGAAACGTTAGAAATAAAATTCCTTTATGTATTTGGCAAATTTGCGTTTTTATATGTCTTCTTAAAGTTACTCTATCTGCTAGGCAATAATATCACGAGAAATCGGGTGGATAATCTAATTGTTTTAGGTAAAACAAATTCATGTTTATTAGTATTTGAAATTTATTTGCGAAAAAGTAGGTATAAACATGGTTTTTGGGTAAAAAAATTCGGCCTTATTGCGTTATTTACCGCTAGCAGATAGCTGTAGACAATTAGTTATCAAGTAGCCCATCCAATCAAATTGCAGCATTTACCATTGTACTTTCAAGTTCTGCTAGTAACAATTGTATCTCTCAGTGTAACTAAGAGGCCAGTTTTTCAAAGCATAATTAGCGCTAATCTAGGGTTACCAGTTAGTCTATTGTTTTGGTTTCGTTTATTTTGGTTGATCAACCTAGTTCAGATTTCACAGCTCTAAACCTTTTTGTAAACACCCGAAATCTGTTAAAGAAAATTCCATCTTTTCCCGACAGCATGATCGGAAGGTTTTCCACAAAATTTTCGTTAATCCTGGATTTAGCTAATCGCCTTTTGAACAACCGGGCCCTAATATGTAATAATTAAATTTTGTATCATAATTTTACGTACCAAGAAAAGAAACTCGATACTAACACTAGCCTGACTGAACATTGCCGAAGATGCATCAACTCAAAGAAGCATAGTATGAAACAAAGTCCGAAGAACCAACATTGTAAACTCAAGATTTAAGTTAATAAAGTAAGGCCAGTATGAAATGGTAATACTTCTGCTGAGTAAAGTTATAAAACAAAATAACATAGGTTGAATATTTTTAAATATTATTAATAGAAAAAATTGCACATTGAATTTTTCGAGTCCCGTTTGCATCGTCATTATTGTTCAGTCATGTTCATGTGAGTATCGAGTTTCTTTCCCTGATGCATAATTTTATGATGCGACTTTTAAGTATTCAGGGCTCGAGACTAACGGTAGCCAACTAGCCAAAGTCTGGTAAAAATTCATTTTTGGCTGGTAGATTTCAGCTTTAACTAGCCATTTTGGCTAGTGGAAATTGTGGCGTACTGCTGCACTGGCGTACCAGAAGAAACCAACTGAAAATTTTAATATTTTCTGATCGATGAAAAGCAAAAGTAAATTGAGAGAACCCAACTACAACGCAGACTTAGTATACGGATTTCCTGTGGCAAATTAATAGTTAGAGCTAACTGAAAACCAATGGACTTTGTTGAGGACCTGAAAAACTGATCAAACTGCGTCCGAGAAGTTTCTATTCTCACGCCCTTGCTATTTTATTGAGGCCCCCAGTGCAGGTCTGGCTAGCGAAAATTTATTTTGGCTAGTGAAATCAAACCTGTCACCAGCCATTACGCTGGTAAAATAAAAAGTTGGTCGCGAGCCCTGGTATTACATAAGGTCGGGATAATAAGGTCATTCCAAAGTAGTCTTAGAACCCGATTACTTTGGAATAAAGTCAGTATCATCAAGCATCTGTACATTCCTGATTGCTTTGGAATAAAGTCAAAATATTACCGTGCATCTGTGCATTCCTGGTAACGGCCAAGACTAGCTGAAACGCAAAATAAACATTGTTATCGCTTTTTAGGGTAGATGATTTTAATTTTATTAGTGATTCTAGATTTCGACTAGGTTTTAGTCATCAAGAATACTGATGACTAATGTCTAGTCGAAACGTAGCATCTTTAGTAAAATGATTCCGCCGCTCGGAGTTGCCATTGTTGTGTTTGTGATGTTATGTATTTCATTAAAATAATAGTTCCCGTGGTTTTTTGTTTGCATGGATATTGAATTTTTTGTTTGCAAGATCATCGGAGCGGTAACTAAGCAATTGCACACTGGATCAGAAGTAATGAACAGTTCCCACTAAAATGAGAGAAGTCTCGAAGGATGTTGGGATGGTTGCATCTTTATTCGGTATCTTATTTCTCACCTGATTACAGATTTGGGATATCCGTGATGGGATGTGCAAGCAGACTTTCACCGGTCACGAATCAGACATCAACGCTGTAGCGGTATGTAGAATTATGAATCACCTATTTACATAGAGCGAATTCACTCGGTCCCCAGAGGCTCGATTAACAAAGGGCATGGCCGCCATGTTGATGTGCCTAACAAAAGATGACCAAAATTCTTTTGTTAAGGAACACCAAGATGACCAAAATTCTTTTGTTAAGGAACACCAAAGATGGTGGCTATGACGTCAAGTGCGTGCACTTTGAAGCTCATTTACACGATACGACTGTTGTATACGATTGTTCGTTTTGATGTATCCGATTAACTGAGTGAAGTCTTACGCACGTATTGCTACCCTAGTGAGCAAATGAAAGCACGAATTGTGCCTCTCAGACAACATTACATACTCCAGGATGAGCAATCGTGTGGTGTAAATCGGCCCTTATCGATATTCTTACGCAGCATTTCATTATACTTCTTGTTAAAATAAGTCACGAGTTTAGACGAAGAAAGCGCATCTCTGTGGATGCAACTTTTCAAAATGTTCCGTAGGTCGTAACAGACCTGATCCACTTGGCCACGCCCTTCGTCGTCGGTGAACAAATCTCGACCGTTAGCTCAAAAATCTACTGATAACATCGAAAAGTCTTATTTTATTATTTTATTAAACTCTTCTTTTTTTTATCTTTCATAGTATTTCCCTAATGGCAACGCATTTGCGACTGGATCAGATGACGCTACTTGCCGCTTGTTCGACATCAGAGCAGACCAGGTAAGAGTTGGATAGCAGATCGTTTTCACTGACTTAACGCATTTTTTTTCCCGATCCAAATTTCCCAAGGCGCATCATCTTCAGTACTTACAGTAATAATAGTCAACCTTTACCACGAACTGAGAAAATTTGATGTCTGCGAGGTACTCTTTCCTTTATTTGGCAAGTTTGAAAGATGTTCGCTTAAGTAAACATCCAGAAATCAAGTTTTCGCATAGACGTGGACGGTGCTGTCGTGATAGATCGGTGCGCCGTAGAAAGCCCCCACTGAGGTTAAGTAACCGTCTGGAGACTGGGACTGGAAAATTATATATTATATGTAACTGATATCATCTCACGTAAGATTCAGGATAATCCTGAAATGTCAATGATCTTAATCTTCAGAATTATCTTGAATGTTATGTTAGGGTTAGAATTAGGATTAGGATCCTAACCCTAATCCAAACCTTAATCCAAACCAAAACCCTAATTCTAACAGTTGACGTGTTACCCTCGGTGACATTTTAACCTAAACCCCAACGATTTTTTTCCAAAAACTTATCAGGTAAATAAAATACATAATTTTCCAGTCCCAGTCTCCACACGGTTACCTAACCGCAGTGGATACTTTCTAATGCACACCTGATAGAACCATAACTCGACAAGATCACAATCTACGCAGGCGTTTGAGCTATATTTTGCTCCCCGTCCTCGATTAAATTTAACCAAGGGAGCCACGTTGGGCTTTATGTACTCCGCAAAAACAAACCCAAATTCGTCCTGGTTAGCACCAACCCTTGTCAAATTTTCTGTTGCTATTTCTTGACTTTTTTTCCCCGTTATTTTTTCCTGAATTTTAGGAAGTCATTGTATATACCCATGACAACATCATTTGTGGAATAACCTCTGTCGCTTTCTCCAAGAGTGGTCGCTTACTCCTGGCTGGTTACGACGATTTCAACTGCAACGTCTGGGACACGCTCAAAGGTGAGCGAGCAGGCGTCCTAGCTGGCCACGACAATCGCGTAAGCTGTCTCGGAATCACTGAGGACGGAATGGCCGTCTGCACTGGAAGCTGGGATAGCTTCTTGAAGATTTGGAATTAGGAGCATTCAAAACACTTGCGGTTCCCAGTGGTTAGTAATCACTGCGAAGGAGATAGTATACACATTAATTTTGTACAATGTACATCACCATCACTGATCTTGTAAGATGAAAGTTTGCCTGGTAAGCGGATGCTGTAATTGACTAGCAGTGCGTCGGTCGCTCGTTTGAGGCCTGGGCCGGTGCCCAGCATTGTTTGTAATTGAGAATTAGTAAACGTAATCGGAAAGAAATGTAGGGCAAGATGGTAAGGAAGATTGCGTGCTGTTAATGGACAGAATCTTATGGTTTTAGGTAAATATGCGGGTTATACTCTTAGTAATTTTGAATCTGATAACACAGTCGTGTTTTGCTTGAAACAATTCGTATTTATTGGTGCTGTTTCACTGCAAAACACAGTCGCTCATTACCTAGTTAGATTTCGTAGTTTAGTAAGTTAGCACGTATCTGTGTTTCGTCTTGAATATGCATTTAGAAGAGAATAAAGATTATCTCGAGAATTGACCGGGAATTCTTAAACGCATTCGAAGCCGCGGATTGTAAGGATGTATTTCCGTGTATTTTTTTTCGTCAAGTTTCTGTCATTCTAGAAGCTTCGAGTTCTTCAAAACTGGATTGTGTTTGTCGAATTGATTTAATTTGATAGCTAGCTATTTTCGGTACACGACGGCCATCGAGGAACAGCAATCTTCAACTATTTCAAGTGGATATTTCATGAAATTTTAGCAAGGAAGATCATAAATGTAAACTTTCACGCTCGGGTTTGGGATTTTCTATACAAGGCAAGCTACTCGGTGCAACGTGTTTCTTGGAACACTAAAAAGGTGTACCATTCGGCGCGAACCATTCGAGCGTTGGTGTCAGAACCCATAGTTTCAAATTTCCTTTTTATTACCAAACGCGCGAATGAAAAAGTTATGAGATGGTTCAGATCTTGGAGCTCTTGAAACCACAACGAATCGTTACCTGTGCTCGTAATATTTTTTCTGGTTTTCAACTAATGAAGTTCCGTCACTTATGAGGAATGATTTGTAACTACGATTCTACCAATGCTATTCGAGATCAGCAATATTCGGTCTTTAATAGGATATATTCCCTCTAATAGTGATGCGAAAACGCTAGCTTTTATACTAGCAAAACTGCAGCTACCATCACACAAAGTCTGCCATGGGGGAGGGGGGTATCGCTCTGTCAACTCCATTTTTCTTGATTGTTATTTTTCTTTTTGTTGCTTAGTTGCGAAATTAAATTTCAATGTTCGGCGTCGTTTTGTGAATCGTACGAAAAAAACTTGATCTACAAGCCTGGCAGCCTGCACTCGCATGTGAACATGTGACACGTCTCGTGCAAAGTCCGTGCAGAGTTTTCAGACGAAAAAATAACCAGTAAAAATCAAACGAATGATGCCAAGGCCAATCAGGAAGAAGTTTCGAATAAGCGCGCAAGAATAGTAAAAGAGTGAAAGTTGTCGCTTCTCGTAAGTGGTCGAAAAAGATCACTTGCAATGCATGTATTCAGAAAACAGCACGAAAATTGCTTCTTGCAATTTTAAATTCATTGGCTTGTGTCATAAACTCGTTTTTCCCTCATTCTTACGACGAGCAAACGAAAAACTATGCCTCGCACTTTCTTCTGAGTAGTCTCTATGCCCGTCCCATTGTTGGTCAACATGGCGGAAGGCGGATGTGCTTGGACAGATAGGGTAGAAATGCCCAACGGCTCCGCTCAAAACGTCAGTTTCTCATTCTCGTGTTTTGGCTGAGAACTAATTTTAAAGTTCCACGTTTATTCAGAAATGCCTACGGCAGCACCCTATTTTTGATGCACTACTTCAAACGAGATTGACCTGATGGAAGCTGTAGTAAAGTTGAATAGCCAAACAGAACACACGTTATTTACTTACGTAACGGTTGTTGTCTTGTTTTTTCTAATCTACGAAGAAGCAGAGGCAGTATCAAAGCTCTTCGACTAAAAGAAGCCTTTTTTGTTTGTGTTTCGATTGTCGCACCCTCCAAAAGTTGACCGGCATGTGGTGGGATTGAAATTTCCTTTTTAAGCGATTACGTTTAATAATCTTAAGATCATTTTTTGATAGATCAAAATTGTCATTCCATTACGTGACAAATGAATTCTCACAGGACCATTTCTGAGAAAAGGAGAGAACTCACTAAGTGGTGCACCGAAGGGGGGGATAGTTATCGGCTTAAACCCCTCCTTTAGTAGCCACAAAATAATTACTAATTGCGTCCCCCAAAAAAGACGTAAAACAAAATCCACACAGCGTAGAGGGTATGTCTGTGACAGACGACGGTGAAATGCTATAATTTCTCTCTTATCTTACTGGTGTGCGTGTTGTGTTTAAGCCTATCGACTCGATGTCGGTACCCTAAAATATAAAATTCTTCCGGGGAGCATTCTGCCAGAGCCCCAAGTGGAGGCTGTTTTAACATCCTAGACCCCCCTTAAAACCTGGATGGGTGCGCCGTTGAACTCGCCTAGAGGGGGAAAAAGCGTATTTCACCACAAAGTTTTGTTTAATTAGTTCATCCCTAACCTGAAGAGGACACGCCGTCCTAATCTTTTGGGAATACGTAAGTAACCCCCCAGGATTTTTGTTTCACTCCTATTGAGTTCTCTTCCCTCGTTTACTGTCATATTTGTATACCTAACAAATTGAACTGTCTTAAGGACGGAGCGAGATATGGATGAAGCAGTGAAGACTGTTGTTTATTACGTTAAGAACTTTTTCGAATAATGTTTCTTTTCATGTCATCCTCATCAAGGAAGACGTTAGAGACGGATCGATGCACGGGAGTATGGGGCATGCGCCGACTCTCCCACCATTGCTAGATTCGTTCGCGTAAAATTCAGTAAATTGAATTTGGACTAAATTGAGGATTGAAGGAGAATCTAAGAAAACTCACGTTTGGTAGAATTCTTGAATTTTAAGAATTCGGACAGTAATAAGCATTTAAAAATATTTCTAGAATAGATACACCTGATTGTGAGCATTGTAATATGTAAAGTCACGATTGCAACGAACAGAAATCTAGAATTAAAGTAAAAAACAAATTCCGAAAAACAATGACACCTTGAAAACCCAAGATATGAGTTAAAACAAGACGACGAATGATTGCTACTTGTGTGAAATACATTTCCAGAACTTCTACTGTCTAGAAAAACTTCTCAGAAACGACTGAAGACCAACCTTTCGTGATAATATCTAGTGACAACTGCTGCTCAACGTTCATTTGTCAATCATTCGTCGCAATCGCAATCATTCGTCGTCTTGTTTTAACTCATATCTTGGGTTTTCAAGATGTCATTGTTTTTCGGAATTCGTTTTTTACTTTATTTCGTAAAATTGTCTGCTGGTACCGGATTTTAGAAATCTAGAACTGGTGAGGTCTTTATTGGCAAATTTGGCTGGTGATTTAGAAGCTGAAAATCATTGGTTTATAATACCCAAGCACAAAAAAAGATTTTCTGTTTACGAATGTAATGGTTAGAATTGAATTTCTTCAGTTCCTAATTTTGTAGGGAAGAAAAGTTCAAGAAAAAAAACAAATCACCTCATTTGAACACTTCCCTCACGATGGTGAGGCTGAGGAAACCGGTCAGTGGAGTGACTTGTTAGGGATAGAAAACAACGTTGAGCGGCAGTTGCCACTAGATGTTATCACGAAAGGTTGGTATTCAGTCGTTTCTGAGAAGTCTTTCTAGACAGTGGAAGTTCTGGAAATGTATTTCACACAAGTAGCAACTTTAAGGAAACTGTCTTCCCCAAACCTGGTTTGGAAACGTGTTATCGACGAATGGACTGTCCCGTCGATGAGAACATTCTGTATGGTTTTACTAAAACTTCCAGAATTCTTGGTTATTAAGGTATAGTCCTTAGACAGTTTCTCTAAAAGAAAAAAAAAATTATTATCCGTTTTATTGATTTCATTAAATGTTATACGATATCAGTACATTAGTAACCATATATTCATTTGTTTTATGCTTTCATAAATGGCACAATTTAACCACCACTGGGAAGACATCCAACCTCGTAGAATACAATCGTCAATTGCAATCGTCAATTGCTTGCCAGAAAAAATTTCTGAAGTTCGTTCTTGCCTCTCATTGGGCTGAAAAGACCACCTGGCTTTTGCCAGAAGCCAGGAATTAAATCCTAACATTCACCCTTCTCCCTTGATGGGTTAACCAAGCAGGCCGATACCCCATTGAGGGGCAGACGTCCCACTTCGCTGAATAGAATTGTCTGGCATTAGGTAGAAATCAGCGCTAATGTGCACCTTTAAATGTCAGTGGGTTAATCAAGGAGGCACTTAATTACATGTTGAATTGCATATCAGTAAAATTCACATCAAATTTCAAATAAAATTCGTAATAAAAGGGCTGTTTCACTATATTAAATGTCCTGGATATGAGGTATTTTTTTCTTAAACACCAAATTTCCATCATTACTAGTTAGAAGCATCCAATCTGATTTCCATCAGAATCAGAGTGAATTTTATATATTTTGGACAGATCAGATCAGATCAGATTTAGGCTTTTTTCATGATTCATTTGGATTGAATAGGATTTAGTTGTTGTTTTAGATTGCACAGGAAGAGATTCTTCATACCGTAGTATTCATAACACTTAGTGATGGAGTTTGGTACCATACCCATTCAATCATGATTTGATGCTACTCTGACTTGAAAATTTTTGAATGTGGTTTACAAAACTGCTGTTTGTAACCCAATGTTTCAACTCTCAGCTCTGTTATTTTGACCAGGGGCAATAATTCCTAAAAAGAGGTTCCTATTTATCCTCACAGAACTGCTGATAGTTATAAGCTGCAAATTAGCTTCTAGTAACAGACCACCATGGTCTGCAGACACTACTGATTTACCGTGCCACTAGACAGTGTCTTTCATGGCAACCATTCAATAATCACCTCCACCCCATGGAATAATTGCAGCTCTAATTGACCATTTGTATGCTCCACCTACCAACTCCTGGTTCAATTGTAGCATAGCATTGCTTGTTTTTGACTTGACTAAAAAACAGTGATGTAACTAAAACATTTCCAGTAGCAAGGCCTTAATGGGACCTCAGTAAATTTTAGAGGGGGGCAACATTGTCTGGAGATTTGAAGGAGTGCATGTCAAATAGTTAACAGGGGTAGAACTAGGATTTTCCTGGAGGTGGATTTTCCACACCAGGTATGTTTCCAGGTTTCTGAGAAGGGAGTGGTTGACCAGGCACTGGCATACCCAGCCCATTGGTTTTGGGAGGGCGCAGGCATACAGTGATGAATTTACCAAGGGAGGGTGACAGCTAAGTGTGAAGCATGAGGATTATGGTAGGTGTGGAGAAATGGCCCCCAGGAAGTTTCTGAATTGTTGGGCCCTGTAATGGCATTACTTGCATTTTAAGAGAAACTTTGTCCAGTTCTGACCTGGCTGTTTCTCAGGAATCCGCACAAGACACTGTCAGCAAAAATACGAGTGTTGCACATCAAGTTTATAAATTATAATCAGTACAAATAGACTAGACAAACAAAATGTGGGCGATTGATGAACCAGGCGGAAATCTCGGGCGAAGTACAAATAAAATAGCCCAGCAAAACACACGAAATATAGGCATAGAGAAGTTTTATTGAATCTAAAGTTTCGTTGCAACGTGCATCGTCATCAGAGAATGAATGGTTTTGTTACATGAATGATATATTTACAGTGAACTCCCTCTAAGACGGACATCTTCGGGACCGCTCTTGCACTCCGTCTTAGAGAGGTGTCCGCCATAGGAGATGACGTAATCGGACACCGGCAATCAGGAATAAACCAATTAAGCATTGTTCACTCAGCGCTTGTCCTTCTGCCATGAGAGAAAGGTACTGACGTTTCGAGTGAAAGCCCTTCAATGTATGTCAGGTAGTTGAACATACGACTATGAATTTGTTCAATTTTTCGAAAAGATGTCGTCTTCGTTATTGTGACATATTCAAATTTCGTTATCCCAATCTATTGATCAGGCCATTATCTGAACGCTCTGGGAGGTATTTTGAACCTTTATCCACCTGAAAAGTGTCCCTTGTCCGTCTTAAGGAGGTGTCCGTCTTAGAGAGGTGTCCGTCAAGAGAGAGTTCACTGTATATTGTATTACAAAGGTGATGTTAACATGACAGGTGTGTGACGGGAAGTTTGGAGTAAAGACAAAAGCGAGGAAGTGACAGGTTGTCATTTAGGTATGACAAACAGCAGGCAGGAAACAGTTAAGAAGCAAAGGAAATAAGCATAATCTAAAATAGAGACAGTGGAAAGGAGCCCAGATTGGCCTTAACTTACGAATTAAGAGGGTTTCTCTCATAAGAAGTTCTAAGCTGTCAGTAGCGGAAGATAAAACATTTAAGTCATGTGGAGAAACCGGTTGTCCCGTGTCCCTTTTGTGTAACAAAATACTTGTGGGGGCAGGGTTAACGCGCTTTTTGCCAGTAATGAATGAAATACGTGTATAAAGAAGACGGCAGGTTTGGCCGATATACAACGAACTACGCCGTTGACACTTAAAACTATAAACCACACAGGATTTCAGACTTTGGGAACCTGGTCCTTAAAGGGGAAAAAATGAGCCAAACGTAAAGAGGGACGAAAAACGAAACGAAGTTTTATATGTGGAAATGTACCGGAGCAGAGTTTACTTATCTGGGTGAGAATTTGCAGGCTATGTTGTCCAGTAAATGGCAAACAGAAATATAAGATCCTTTTAGGCGCAGGGGAAACTTTTGGGGCCGGCGAATGTATCATGTTAAGAAACGATTGAATGCAGTTGTCAGTAAAGAAATAGGGTAACTGTTTAACAAGAATGTTTTCTTAAAGCTAACAAGTTGAGACGTAAGGGAGGCAGAACAAGAGCAATTACTACAATAGAGGTGAAAGGGAAGCTAGCCTGTTAGCTGATGTTGTTCTCCCCTATGTACGTGGCGTGTCAGAACCCATAAAAAGAATTCTCGGTAAACAAGGCTTGAGAGTTGCATTCAAACCTGTACGTACGATTAGTCAAATGCTAAAGAAACCAAAGGATCCAGTCGCTACAAAGGGCCAAAAAGGCGTCGTTTACAAGATTCCTTGTGCATCATGCGAAAGCCTTTACATTGGGGAAACAAAACGAAAATTTGGGACAAGAATGAAGGGACATTTGAGAAGTGTTGTCAAGAAACAGCCGGAAAAGTCAGCATTAAGCGAGCACGCATTAAAATGTGGTCACGAAATTGTTTGGGACAATTCTTCTATTGTTTTTAAATCGGACAAATATTTTAAGAGAAGCTTTTTGGAGGCATGGACGATTAATGAACGTTGTCATGTCGTTAACAGATCGGACGGTGCACATTTGCCAAACGCACATTTGCATTTAGTTAAAAAGAAGGACAACCACTGGTTTGACATGTGTATTCATGCACAAGTTTTTGGCATTTTAAAATTTTCTACTTAAATGGCGCGTTGTATTGTCTGCATTTCAACTCCTGAGGATGGTAGTAGATTCTAACGAAACGTCGGGTTTTTAAAAAGTTTTATTTAGGCTCGAGTAACTTTTTATTATAATAAGAATAAACGTATTTTTAAGCTTGGTTCATGTAAAGACCCATCTACATGATACGACTGATGCATACGATTGTTCACCCTGGCATATGTAATTCAGTCTAAGAGTACAACTGCAGCTCACTATTGGCTCACAAGTACTGCAACACCTGGTGAAGAGCCCGCGCCGGGACCCAATCCCAGAGCAATACCAACCTAAATAAATGTAATTTATAATTATTCATTTCCGTATTGCCGAGTTAGTCAGTGTTAGATTTTGACACTAAATGACTACTAGAAACTTAAAAATACAGTGGTGGTACATGACTAATAAACGGCCACCATTTGAAATCTAACGCTCCCTTACTGCTGCCTTGGGTTTCATCGCTCCCCGACGTTCTCTGAACGCCCACTGTGGGGCGGTATCGCCCCCGTTGAGAAACGCTGTACTAGCTAGTAAATTTTATTTGTCGTCGGCATTCTTCCATCTGTTGCCCTTAAGGGCCAGTTGATTTCCGTGGTATCCGATATCATTTTGCATCATCCCTGTGAAAAGTTTGCGGAATTGCGTGACTCATCGCAATTCTTGTAAATGTTTTGTAATAAGATCTTTCTAGTCACTCTAGCCGGCAAAACAACGCGAAAGGAAGCGTAATCTACTGTCCGAACAATCACAAAAATGGTCTCAAATCTTGGAGCAAATGGGAGCGATGACTCGCGTAATAGCGGCGTTGTTTTAAAGTTTGTCAATCTAAAAGCCATGGTCGGAGACAGAGAGATTTTGGTTAACGTTTCTGGGTTGGTTAAGCCAGGAGAAGTGTTGGCCGTGATGGGATCAAGCGGTAAGAATACTGTGACGTTATATCACATAGTTTTTTTTGTTTGCTTGTTCGCTGGTTTATCTTTTCAGCGACTTATTCTTATCAAATGTCCAACAAAAGGTTGAAAATACCCGCCAACTGGCGATCAGAAGGCTGGGCCGCGTCTTAGGATCTCGTTACGTGGGAGAATTTCAGCCCAGCTAACCCGTTAAAACCATCGAAATCACAGCCGGGGGCTGACATTTTTGTTATGGTATCGTGAGATGATTTTTCATCGGATTTCTTCATGAGATTGAGTTGACATCTCTGCCCTGCTAAACGAATCGAGACTTAACTAGATTGCCAAATCAAGTGTTTTATTAACATCTGCCTTAGTATGGTCCGCCTCGGTTTTACATCTCATGTTTTTTTTAATCGTTTTAAGGCTTAAGCAGCGCTGTAGCGCGATGTATGTTGGCCCTGACTAGCCTACTTCTCTACACGGGCACATCTGATTGTTCGGAACGGAGAGTGTCTGCCCTTTCTGTCAGAAACCTTGTCTATCCTTCACCGACCAGCATTACTCAGCATCACTATGACGTCTGTCGTCGATTATCCTGTTTCACCCGATTACTTCAGCACGTTTTCTTTCAGCTCTTTGTCTTATTCCAGCTACGACATCCTCCTAAGAGAAACTTTGCTTATGCAAAATATCTTATTTTCAATTTCTTTGTCTTTGTTTCAATTTCAATCGGATTGTTCGGAACGGAGGGTGTCTGCCCTTTCTGTCAGAAACCTTGTCTATCCTTCACCGACCAGCATTACTCAGCATCACTATGACGTTATTCGTCGATCATCCTGTTTCACCCGATTACTTCAGCATGTTTTCTTTCTCCTCTTTGTCTTATTTCAGCTACGATATCCTCCTAAGAGAAAGTTTGCTTATACAAAATATCTTATTTTCAATTTCAACCCAAGCTCTGTCGACCTCTCTGCGTTCTGACCACTTTGCGTCTGCTCACCTCTGACAGCTTCTAACTTCTCGCTTTCTGCTTTGTCTCAAACACCAAATTATGTTAATAACTTGTATGATATGACAGTGGCCGTTGATCATAAATGAAGAGATCACAGTCGATGTTAGGTCGGTCTTTTTCCATATTCTTCTTTGACATTGTACGTTTACCACTTCATCATTTCTCAGTCACACTTTTCTCAAACCACTCTTCTTCCAATAGCAGCATCGACATTCTTCAGGCCTAATCCACTTCTCTTGATTTCGAGTGCCACCTTCTCCATTTTACTCTCCATATCACCTCAAGCTGTTTTTAAGCGGTTGGTGCGAGACTGGTTGGGCTTAAAAAACACCGGATAAATTTAAAACATAACATGTCATATTGAGACCTGAGATTCAAATTGAAACAAGAGAAGACAAAATAACTGCGGTCCTATTTATGCGTTATTTCACAGTCATCTTGACACCAGTTAATTTACAAGGTTTGCGATAAGTTATGTGTAAATTATTGTACATATTTACATTCAGATTATCAGATTTCCGTACACTGAAAACTGTCACCTATAGATGGACATCTTAGGTTGACAAATTAACAAGAAAGACGCCAGATAGTTATAATACAGGTGAGGAAACTGAGGATAAAATTAAATCACAGAAAGGAGTGGCAAAAACTACAATAATATTATCACAAAATGAGACGTCCAGACTAAACAAAAAGTGACCGTTCTTTGCTGGTTCATCTCATGCAAGCTCGTTAAGTTTGTTTCCCAGCAATGTCCAGTCCTCTATTATGTTTCAAGTCAAAAGAATTAAGTAATTGCAGAACCTTCGGAAAGGAGATACCGTATTTAAATTTAATAAACACCGCGGCACTTATTGAAACTAATTGAAAGAAACGATTCTGGATAAAACATAACTACTTTTTATTTTTAATTATGAAAACAATCAGAACAAGAAAAACGAGACGCACGCTAAAGTATCGTCACTATTAATGTTACTATCTTCTCCACGATTAAGTACCTGCATCGGGAGACAAGCTTCTTCAGCAAAGCTAGGTTGATCTCAAAACACGCGTTAGAAATGAAAAAGCCCAAGCAAAAGCCACACAAAATGGATAAGTTTGTCCGGCATTTTAAATCTCGCCTGGGATATGCTATGACGTAGGCGTTTTTAAAACTTTACGTTTTCATCCGTCACACGAGCGTGGCAAAACGGCATTTTCAAAAATTTCCACTCTTGGAAACGATTTGAAAAGTTCCGTTTTTGGTGACCGCATTCGCTGGATACGTGTCCACGGGAAGGCAATCCGTAAAGAAAAAATTCCGTTTTCAAATGAAAACGGATACGTGTGAATGTGGCCTGAGTTGTCTACTATCTTACATCAGATAAATAACTGAACACACGAATGAAACAGCATGCCAACCGTCAGAACCCGGAAATTTACATTCGCACAATTCTTTTGAATAGGTTTAACATATGGAATCTCACATGGAACTTTATTCCGAATAATAGAATTTAAAGGAAACATTAAAATCGATCAGTTGTGTGACTTTATTTTTACCAGTTACACATTAATTGACTGAAGAAATACCAAATGAATCCCCGTGTTTGGATCGTTGAACTCTAAAAAGACTTAAACGATACCTCGTTATGTCTGGTCTTATAACTGAGTGAAGCCGACATGGGGACAGCCATGTGGGTCAAAAACACGCATGGGAAAAAAATTGTTCTGAACTTTTATTTTTCATGGACAGTTAATTCTAATAAATACGCAGCCCTACCAACATTGTCTTCCACTTACTAAGGACAAAAAAGAAAACTGTCAAAAAATCAGAAATTTGGGTGAAGTTTTTCACAATAGGTTGCGTGTTTTATCGCATAGGGAACTGGGATGACCTGCAAATTGACCCACATGTCAGTCTCCATGATGACTTCAAAATACATTTTCCAGGTATCGTTCCAGTCTTTTTAGAGTTGAATGGTTTGGAAACTGATCCAAACACTTGGGATGGGTGCCCGGAGACCTAAAGGTGATACTCCCCCGGGGTTGTATGATTATCTTTATTAATTAAAGTTAAGATTAGGGTTAGGATTAAGGTCAGGTAACACTAATCGTAGCCGCTCTTGATCATTTTATCGCTCTTGATCATTTTACGTAAAAGAGCGCATTATAAATTTTAAATCCTGACCTTGATCCTAAACTTAATTTGATGATTTAATTAATAGCCACTTTAACAAGATGCCCAGGTTCAAACGAAAATAAACACCTGTAGAGTCGACGTTTATATGACAATATGCATCATATTAAGAACTGTGTGTGTATGATAAATATCATAATATGTGAAGATCAGCAGTTGCCATTCTGCGCAAGCATTGACAAGCCTGTTAGAGTGTATTTGGCTTCCGTAAAATAATGGATAATTGGCCGGGACTAAACGTGGTGTCCGTCTTAGAGACGGGTCCGTTTAGAGGGAATTCACTGTATATGGAGACGAGCCAGCCCTCTTCGTAAAGCTAGCCCTAGTAAGAGCTTGTTTGCATGATCTCGGCTGGCCGAAACAACCCGTAATCAGTGAACTCGATTAAGCAATATGCTGGTGCAGTTTATAGGGTAAAGATGACTTCTAACCGAACTGCCTCCACTTCATATAGAAAGAGCAACGAGTGTTCTACGCATTTCAATTCACCCTTGGATCGTACATTGCTCTCCAAGGAGTGCATCGGGTCAACCAAAATGCACTTCAAACTAAAAATACGTTTTCTTCCATGTTCCGCTTCAAAAACTCCAAAGTTTCCGTCGTTGTCGACGTCTTGGTTCTATGCCGAAGATTTAAGTTGAAACAATCCAACATTCAAAACAGATTTTCGTTCATTTTAAACATAAAGTCATGAAGATAAACAAGGCAGCTGCGATATTTAGGTCAGCTATGACAAATTCACGCTTGTCTGGGCAGCCATCTTGGTTTCACTATTTGCGTCTACTGTTGCTAAGCAACGGCAGTGCTATGTCATCGACTGATATGTTTCTGACTGTAAACATCTCGAGATGACATTTTGAGACGTAATAGCAAGTGGATGAGTGCGGACTAAGGACACTGGATACGAAGATGTAGCTTTACGACGAGCATCGTGTCTCAGGAAGTCGTCTGTTGCTACCGATTTTATTCAAATTGTGTGCATGGTTAAGGGAGATTGTATCAAAGTAAGACGGGAAGAGGTTAGAATATACATCATAGTTGTGATTGTTGTAGATAGAGAGATGTTCAGAGATTTGATGGGATTTTTACTTTTGTCTTTAAGTGGACAGGTTTACATATGTGAGTTCGTCAGTTCTCACAGGAGCCAACATACTTACACTGAACAAAATTTCGATCACACTTGATCCATGAAGAAAACCACTGTTAGACTAGAAGCCAAACCCGGATTTTGGCAAGTTGGCTGTACCCCATGGGTGGCCAAGCTTTCTTGGTATCATTTTAAAGCTTGAAGCCTGCCGATTACGAATCTGCATGTTACCACTGGGAAAAAGCGTCCAAACGGCTTGGTAACCTGGCCTAAACATCCCATGCTCCTTTGCAGTATAACTTCATTATTCTTCATTTTCTTGCTGATTTTTAATTTTTTATGTAAAAACTTTCAATATAAACTATTTAAATTTATATATCATGTACTACACTATTAATTACATGCGAAATATTAGAAAAAATACTCAGAATTGTGTATTTTATTTCAGAATCATCTTCAGGGTATTATGAAATGATAACTTCACAGTTAACCTACACTGCCGAAGTCAACAGAAAAAATGTTGACTCAAGCAGGATTTGAACTCGCACTTGAACTTCAGGATACCGGTCCGCCGCTCTGCCTGTCGAGCTATCGAGTCCACAGGGATTGGAGGCGAGTTTTTATCCAATTTAAGTGCACGAGATTCAAATCCCGCTCGAGTCAACATTTTCCAGTTGACTTTGGCAGTGTAGGTTAATTGTGAAGTTATCATTTCATAATACCCTGAGGATGATTCTGAAATAGAATTGAAACACTGCACATCCATCCTCATGGATAGCGTTAAGTTGTCGCGAGAATATCTCGTGCACTTAAATTGGATAAAAACTCGTCTCCAATCCCTGTGGACTCGATACTTCAACAGGTAGAGCGGCGGACCGGTATCCCGAAAGTGCGAGTTCAAATCCCGCTCGAGTCAACATTTTTCAGTTGACTTCGGCAGTGTAGGTTAATTGTGACGTTATCATTTTATTGTGTATTTATTAACCTTGTTTGTTCATTGACCAAGATTGTAGCTTTACTGAAAGGTAAAAGTTTTTTTGCACATGTTTAAACTTCATTGGACACGATCTTTTTTTATATACACCTTTGTCAGAACTTGCAAAGGTAGTTTACCAAACAAAATTACAAGCATTTCACGATTAAACACACAAAAAGCCACTTTCTATACACTTCGGTCTAACCGGAAGTTGATAGAAAAGCTACTTCCGGATTTAGTTCTTTCAAGCTTTCTTGCTAAAGGCTGAAAATTATTTCCATAAGACGCAGTGAAACGTGAATTTGTAATTAATAAACACTGATTTGGATTATGGATTGCTTATTGGCTTCTTTTTCAAGTAGAAAAATAACAAAACAGACGAGTTATGTCATCTTATAAAGTATGTTTAAAATTTGTCATTTTTTGAAATCTGAAACACTTCTAGACATAAAATGAGCAACAAAAAAAGAATACGTAAAAAATATCAACAATAACAAAAATAACAATTCGTGAACATAACGAATATTTATGCTGGTCTGCTTGTGCCTTATGAGCCAGATGACCAGCGGTTGTAAATCCAAGATGGCGACTAGTATGACACACGTGTACCAGCGACTTCTCTAAGATACCTGTAATTATACTTCTTTGAAGAGCTCGTTTAAACTATCTACCAATTAATTTCCATATTATTAAGTTAAATGCAATACAGAGTAGCTTTAAGGCTGGTCCATTTCAAAGCAATTATCAAGCAAATCAAAAGCAATTATCGTATACAAAAGATAAGCAAGGTCAATGGCGTTTTCACTGCAACCGATATGATCTACAACGTCTTTGACAAGTTGTCTTTGTCACAAAGCTGGAGTTCAAGGTCCACTAACTGACTTCTCATCTGTAAGCTGGAAAACCTTCAAGAATGCTTCCGATCTTCGAGAAGATGATATTTCTAAATCTATGGAAGGGAAATGGGAAAGTGGTCCGTATGGTGGCTACCATCGAAAATGCTATCAGAATTATACAGCCAAAGGTCATATTGAACGAATAGCCGCTAAAAGGAGGAAAATAGAGCCAGATGCTTCCTTTTTAAAGACAGAACAAGAAACCGATATACCCCAAACAAGATCTTCTTTGCATTCTACAAACATAAAGAGCTGTTGGATCTGTCAGACAGAAAAGACTGATGCAAAAGACAGACGAAGAAAAGAGAAGTTGACAAATTGTCAGACTCTACAAGCTGGAAGTACTCTTCTTGAATCAGTAAAGGTCCGAGATGACCGAAGACTTAATTACATATGTCTGACCTTCGGCAAAGATACGTGGAAAAACTCAGTCTCCAGGGAATACAAAACCCTCTCTATCGATCAGAAAAGCTGAAAGCCAGAATACAAAAGGCTTATCCAGGCAGAGTAAGCTTCTGGCATCCAAGATATCGTTCTGAGACGGAACTTATCTATTGTAATGACGTACCGAAGGGTCAAATTGTTGAGTCTGTTGTTAATGTTAGTAATGAAGAAAAAATGAATGTTACAGAATATATTACCCATGATAACTATGTGTATTATGCTGCAAAGAAGATTCGAGCCAGCCTTTTGAATCACGAAACCATCATCCCATGGCCACCATACGCTACTGACTTAAAGGACGCAAACATATCACTTCCCAACTCTGTATACAATCTGTTTGCTAGGATCCTTACTGATGATAACAATTTTCAACCACAATATGGTAGAGATGAGAAAGTTGATCTGAAGGGCCATTCAGTAAAGCGATTAGTCCAGTCCTTTGGCCAGGATCTTTATGCCGTTTCCAAGGGAAGGCAGAAAGCACCGGAACATGTGGCCTTATCTCTCACTGTGAAAAACCTAACGGGAAGCAAAGAGATGATAACATTGCTTAATCGATATGGTCACGGAATCTCCTACGATCAAGTTCTTCAAATTGAGACAAGACTGGCAGAGGAGCAATTGGAAACTGAAGTTAATGGCGTAATAGTGCCTAGAATCATCCAACCAAACGTGTTCAGTACTTTCTGCTGGGACAATATCGATATCTTAGAAGAAACCTTGTCTAGCCAAGGTACAACACACTGTACAAATGGCATCGTTGTACAGAGGCAGGTCGCTGGATGTGAACCACCCCCCGTCGTAGTACGATATAAACAAGGTGTACGCACGCGTACATTTCAAGCTGCTTTGAACCAGGTATGATATATTAATCCCCATTTCAACAAGGGAACCACTTTTGAATCTGATTCTTATTATTCAATGTTTAACATAAAAGTGGTACTCAGTTGTGTCAATTGGCTTTGTAGATTCGTGAGTTCAATGCTGGAAGACGAAGTGGACCAGGGCTATATACTTTAGATATTGAACAAACACGAAGCACAGATGTTCACCACGACGCTACCATTAAGGATTTTGCCTGGGTTTTGTCACGAACACTAAATACTCGTGAAGAGCCAGTTCATTCGCAGCCATCCATCCCAGCATGGCGCGGATTCAATGCAATGGCAGCTAAAAACGAAATTCTACCCAAGAGTGTAGTTGGCTATTGTCAGCTTATTGATGCTTCTCCCACAGAGCTATCCACAGTTTATACCTTACTTAAGAAGTCTGTTGAAATGGCGGTACAAATGGGATTGGATGACACTGTTGTTGTTCTCGACCAAGCCATATATGCTAAGGCTCTAGAAGTAATATGGAAGCAGAAAGAAGAGTTCCGAAGCATCGTTTTACGTATGGGAAGTTTCCATATTGCTTGTGTCTTCCTCTCCGTTTTAGGAAAGCGATTTGGAGAGAGTGGACTGCGCGATCTTTTGATCGAGTCTAGACTAATAGGCAGTGGCTCAGTGAAAGGAGTACTGGAAGGAAAACACTATAATAGGGCACTGCGAACCCATAAGGTCAGTACTGTATCATTTTTATTTTTCTCTCTATTTTATGATCAAGTTTAACACCAACATAAACTGTTTACAATTCTTTCCTCTTTTCAGGTTATTTTGGAGGCTTTGTCGCGACTTAACTGGCAACCTTTTCTTGATACTATGCCGGATGACCAGGAAGTAAAATCACTTAAACAAGTTGTGAGCACAGCAACAATGAAAGTCCAGGGAGACCTAACAAGCTGCAATATCCAGAAATTGTACCATACACCGGAACTTGAGAGGCTCCATGCCAAGTTCAAAGAGTTTAATGAATCAACCACCAAGATGGGCAAATACTGGCTCTCATACATCGAGATGGTTAGTCTCCTTCTGAGATTCGTCCGTTCAACGAGAGGAGGTGACTGGAACTTGCACCTCGCCTGAATTCGTGATATGATTCCTTGGATGTTTGCTTATGATTGCATCAACTATTCAAGATACCTTTCAGTGTACTGGTGTGATATGATGTCGCTGAAGGAAAGACGTCCCGCTGACCATGAAGCCTTTCAAGCTGCCGAGTTTGTAGCTCAAAGAAGCACTGGCAGTTCGTTCAGCCAAGTGGCTGTAGACCAGACTATTGAGCAAACCATCAACCGAGACACCAAATCCAAGGGCGGCATAATTGGCTTTAGTCTAAACAAAGGAGCGGTGCAACGATGGTTACTCACATCTCATGAGCGCGCAGCAATCACCCAAGCTTGCCGAGATATGGCTGGGTTACATGTAGCTGACGGTGACGATGTGGTGAAGGAAATGGGTAAAGCCAGAATGACAGCTGACGAGAGAGATGTCGAGAAAGTGCAGACAACTCTCTACAGTTGGGTTAACCCATTTACACTGACATACGACCAAGAGATTTGCCACCTAGCATCTGGATTGACATCGTCAAAAAAGATAGAAAACGACCTACTAACAGCACACGAGCAAGGTCAAGAAGCTACGATAGCGTTTTTCAAGAAGAGGCTACTTAGTTCTGAAGTTTCTTTTCATGACCCATTAAAGAAATTGAAGCTGGCTAATTTTACATCAATAACACCCTCCAAAGTCAAGATCTCTGGCAGGGATGTCATGATAAAGGCAGATAGGAATCTATTCGCTCGTCTTCTGATAGTTGCCCAGAAAAGATCTATGGATCTTCGCGTCCCTCGGACGAGCCTTGCAAGAAGAATCGACTTCGTCACGGATCGATATCCTGAAATATCTATAAAACATCTCGAGAGAAAGAAGCGAGTAAACGAAGGAGTTGTCAAAGTTAAGATCACGGGAAGTGCTCAGAGGTGCCCTAAACAGTGGAAGAAGTACCTGAGCAGTGGCGAAAACAAAAATGAATTATCGCGATTCCTTTTGAAAGAATGGTCACAAAACAGATACAGGCATCTGATTGGCAATCGCCACCTATTCTTTGCTCTTGACATGAAGTGCTTCCGTCTTTCCGTTGTTGATGATAAAATTTTCTGTGAGGAGATCTCGGCACTGAGCAGCAACCATGAAGAAGCCGACACTTCATACCGACACTTCTTCATGCCAAACATGCTGCAGAAAGTGGCGAAAGCACCATTATAATCAAGTCTCAAGATACGGATGTAGCAATTCTCGCTTGTCATTTTAACAACCAAATTCCAACACCCCTCCTTATCATGAAGAAATTAAAGACCAGAGTGGTATATCTCGATGTCTCAGCAATATCAGATGCGGCTGGTCCTCAGCTTTGTGATGCTCTACCTGGCTTGCACGCATTCACTGGTTGTGACTCTGTCAGTTCGTCCTCAGGCAAAGGGAAAAAGGCTTCACTAAAGCAGTGCAGAAAAAACGAAGCAGCCTGCCAAACCATGACAATACTTGGGAGATCGTTCAACACCGATGATGTTCTCTTTTCTCAATGTGAAAAATTTGTTTGCCACATGTATGGTTACCCTGAAGTATCTAGAGTCGACAACTGTCGCTACCAAATGTTTGCTAGCAAACAAACACAATCACTTTGTCTTCCCGCCTTGCCAAGATGCATTAAAACAACATACAATGCGAGCAAACTATCAAGCTGCTGTCTGGCGATCTACTTTGGTCGCCAATCCCGATGTTCCATCACCTGAGGGGCGTGGGTGGATTATCAAGGAAGGTTACATTGAGTTATATTGGATGTCACTCTCTCCTGTACCAGCTGCACTTTTAGAATTGGTCATGTGTGCGTGTACTGGTAACTGTTCAACTGGCCACTGCACGTGCAATAGAAATAGCTTATCATGTACAGATGCTTGCCAGTGTAGTGAACAATGTAAAAACCCTCACAATGTTTGGGAAGACTGTGGTGATGATGATGATGAAGATGATGATAGTAATGATGATGAAGATTAATGACTGTTCTATTCTTTTCTTCCTTTTGATCAAAATCATCCTCTGATTGATTTTAAAAGGTATTTTACATGGACAACGTTTCCTCTACTTTATAAGATGACATAAGTCGTCTTTTTTTGCTATTTTTCTACTTGAAAAAGAAGCCAATAAGCAATCCATAATCCAAATGAGTGTTTATTGATTACAAATTCACGTTTCACTGCGTCTTATGGAAATAATTTTCAGCCTTTAGCAAGAAAGCTTGAAAGAACTAAATCCGGAAGTAGCTTTTCTATCAACTTCCGGTTAGACCGAAGTGTATAGAAAGTGGCTTTTTGTGTGTTTAATCGTGAAATGCTTGTAATTTTGTTTGGTAAATTACCTTTGCAAGTTCTGACAAAGGTGTATATATAAAAAAGATCGTGTCTAATGAAGTTTGAAAATGTGCAAAAAAACTTTTACCTTTCAGTAAAGCTACAATCTTGGTCAATGAACAAACAAGGCTAATAAATACACAATTCTGCGTATTTTTTCCTAATATTTCACATGTAATTAATAGTGTAGTACATGATATATAAATTTAAATAGTTTATGTTGAAAGTTTTTACATAAAAAACTAAAAATCAGCAAGAAAATGAAGAATAATGAAGTTATACTGCAAAGGAACATGGGATGTTTAGGCCATGTTACCAAGCCGTTTGGACACTTTTTCCCAGTGGTAACATGCAGATTCGTAATCGGCAGGCTTCAAGCTTTAAAATGATACCAAGAAAGCTTGGCCACCCATGGGGTGCAGCCAACTTGAAAAATAATGCTCTTTTGGGATTTGGCTGCTAGACTATGTGCTCTTCAAAAAGCTAAAGGAAGCCACCGTGCTCGTTAGGGGCTGTTTACATGATTCCGCATCGAGTTTCATTCACGATTGAAGTCATACCGGTTCTATTAAAACCCATTTAATTGTTTACATGAATCTTGAATGAGATTTAACTCATTCCGGATTGAGTTCATACCGGTTCTCATTCCGGAATGAAATCTCATTAGGGTTTGAAATTTCATTCCGTTCTCACGTAAAGGCGCTGTAAGCTTTCATTCCACAGAGGCGTAGGAAGTGGGGGGGGGGGCAAGGGAGGCGATTGCCCCCCACTTTTTGGCACGGTGAACGTTTAAAAATATTCTGCACAAATTTTATGCGCTATATAGTACTTCTAAAACTTAAAACACGTGCATGTCCATGTTAAAACAGGCATAACCATGCCTGTTTACTGTAGACGTAGTTTGAATAGTTCGCCAAAAAACGCAAATATATGACTGCTTGCCTCGGCGAATGAGAGCGGTGTCGCGTTTCGCTGTTGCTGAACAGGAAACGATAAGTCTTCCCTGCACGAGTTAGGCCTAGTTACAAAAATCCGGATTTTTGGGGGGGAGTTAGGCCTTGAAAAGATTTTTAGAAAATACGGAGAATTTTTAGAAATTATGGGATTTTTTCATCGAAATGTCAAAATAATGAGTAAAATCGATGGTTTGTAGAGAGACTTAGAGGTTCTCAATCACTCAATCAATCTCTATATTAAACAATTTTGAATAATCCGCAAGCTTCCATCCCAAAATTTATTTAGGATGATTGCATTCACTGTTGTTTCTGTGATGATGTAATGAATAAAATGCTCTTTGTAAGAGGTTGCTTTGAACAATTACTCGTGTCGGCAATTTTGTTGCTTTTCGCTTCGACAAAATTCCAGTAATTTTATGAGATATTTGGAGGCTTTTAGAAATGTTTTGGAGATTTTTAAGGGAGAAATTTGAGATTTTTAGAACTTTTTGGATGATTATCCGGATAGATTTTTAGGCCATTTTTAGGGATTTTTGCAACTAGGCCTAGCACGAGTTAAATTGCAAGGCCATGAAATTTAACACCTTGGAACCTTGTCAGAAACTCTTTGCATGAAGGATCTCCTAAAAAAACAGCGTGAATTTCAAAATTGTGAATTTAATAACATCTCCAGTAACACATTTGAAATAGAACTGAACTCAAAATCTCGCGGCGCACATTTTGTCGTACGAAGTGTCAAAACAACCGCCAAAAGAGGTCTCATTTACAGGTTTGACTTCTTTGAACAAAAATTTGAGAATAACGATTTCCGAACTGTTTGGGGATTTAAAAATGAACAGGCCAGTGAAAGATCTACGACTTAGTAACATAAGCTCTGATTTTCCTGGATGAGATGTAAGACGATTTGTACAACAGCAATGCCAAGGGCTTGTAATTTTTTCATCTATACTTGATACAATACTTGATCGAACCCAATTCAAAAATCCACAGAAATTCGAACCCAATTCAAAAATCAAAAATCCACAGAATCCTCTTTTAGCACTAGGTTATTATCCAACGTCCACGTCCAGTGTTCTGTCATTTTCATCATTTCGGTTGAGTTACCTTGTTTATAAGCCCACTGATTTTCGTGAGCAAGCTCATGATCAACCATATGGTGGCCAGGTAGTCGCCCTCCTAGCACAACTAAACGCATTCTCACAACAGCAGACGCATGTACGTACACGTACCTATTTTTACCCGAGCAAGTAACTGGGAGTTAGCATTCCCGATATTGGAAATCGAGTTCACTGCCCGTAATTCAGTGATGTGTTCACATGACCCCGGTGAGTAACTCGGTCTACCGTGATTACGGCATTGGCTGTCGGGATCTCGGCAATCCAAGATTCAAATCCTCTCAAGTAAACACTCAAACCCGGCAAGCCGGGACAAATCTTATCAACAGCGCGTGTGTGCTTCGATAATTACATGATACTGCAATGATGATGATGATGATGATGAACTTCATTTTGACACGGAGTCTTCTCGTATCATGTTCTTCCGGATCACACGACAGCTAGTGTTGCAGACGATCTTGTAGAACTCGAGCCTCGTGATTGAAAAAGAAATTTAGAAGGAAAAAGAGTGTGTTGTAGGTGAAGCGGCGAAGTGCATTCTGTGTTGATCGAGTGTCTTGTTTACTGTTAAGTCACATCTGAGTTCAAGGACGTTGACTTTGACGCTGACAAAGACGCTGACACTATAAATAGTAATGGAAAGAAATAGCCTCAAGATGTTTCGCCGACAGAGCAGATATCCAACTTGAGAGAAGAATTCCATTCCTTTGATCCAAAAAACATTGGTAGGACCGCGAATATGGCATACATTTGATAAAGAAGACAATTGCGTGGCTGCTGCATCATATTCAACTGAACAGGTTTCTCGCTCAATTTCCCACGTAATATAAAGTTTATCCCGGCCGCAAGAATTTTCGGCACATATAAACACATTATCCCGGCATGCCAAGTATCCCGGTCAGGCCTGGTTTACATTAGCGACATAAGCATAAATATAACGTCATACGCAAACGCAGTAGGCACTTCATGATTAGTTAGTCCCTTTGTATTGGTGAAGTACAAAGAGTTGGTTGCATCGTTCTTCAAATTAGTGCAAAAAATGAACTCAAATTGTGGAATAAATGGTGACAATGGCTCGAGTAATGGCCACATTGTATTAACGTTTGAAAATCTAAAGGTCCACGTCGGCAACAGAGAGATCTTAATGGACGTTGATGGGTTGGTTAATCCAGGAGAAGTGTTGGCGGTGATGGGACCGAGCGGTAAGAATGGCATGGCGTGCACCACGTAGTGTTTCACGTTTTTATTTGTTTGTTTGCTTTTTAAATGGTCCCCAACCTGTCAAATATCCCTCGGAAGATTAAAAAATATAACTAGTTAGTGATTTAAAGCTTTCCCATGTCTTTTGCCCCGCGTTACTAGGAACATTTAGGGTTACATTCAACCTGGCTGACCCTTGTATCTACGGGATTAAACTAGATTATTTTAAAGTGTGCCTCACTCTAAAGTACTGTAATGGATAGAACTGCTCGGCGTTGCTAGAAATTCGTTTCACGAGAAAATGAAGAGGGAATGGCAAATTAGTGTGCGGTTCATTTTAACCATTATATACCCGAATTCTTTAAGGTTAGGAAATCAGTGAATCAATCAATAAATTATATTTCAAGAGAATATGCACATAAGAAAACAACTGACAAAATTGCAACCCTCCATTAACAGACATAAATTTACATCTACGAAATGGACTTACAGCAAACAGAATCGCAGTCATAGATAAAATGAATGGAATCAAATTTCAGACAATGTGGTATGGTACTTGACTGCATAGGACTGAGAAAGCAACAAATTGGACAAAGGAAAACTAAAAATAAGTTGGCTTCCTTCAGCAGGCCCGCAGAGAGGCAACTGGAGTCACGGATTCCCGTGTTTGGATACTGTGATCCGAACACGCGGGATGTTGCGAGACTTGAGAAAAGCGTACAAAAACACGAGCCGCTCGGCGAGTGTTTTTAGCTTTTCGAAAGTCGACAGATGAAAATCAGTTTGCTTAATAGACACAAATGATGAAGTTAGCAATTCTTGCGAAAATCATCAACTACCAATAAGAACCAAGCCTATGAAGATCGATCCGTGGTCAACAAAGCAAAGCCACTTCAACGCGATGACAAAGAGGAAAAACAAGTGTGTTGTTTTAAGCTATTTGAAAGTCAGCCAACGTACCAAGTGTTTGAACCACAGTATTAAATCACACAAAAGCCCTTACGTGTTTCTTTCATGAGATGATAAGGCTGAGGGTGCAAAACGAACTTTAGTACTTTTTTGGCGGGAAGTTTTCCATGTTTGGATACTCTTATCCAAACATGAGTATTAACCAATCACAGGTTGCGAACGAGTTCCGTTATTTTATGTTTAACTCTTTACGCAGCAGTAACTTACTTTGCGCCATGGCAATTTCAGGACTTCCTGAATCGTCATGCTCTTCCACTTCCATAAAACGCCTCTTTGTTTAAATAACCTTCCAACGAACTTTCTCACGCCCAAGGCATTTTTGAAATATTTTACATAGTTTTTTAATATGCGAGAGGATACTGGGAAACGATGAGGAGATTTTGTTTCCGGTGTAGACCGAAATACCCATGTCTTCACAAACCTTAGTGCGTAAAGTTAAGCATATCCGCACATTGAACTTCGAGTTATTTTTCAACCGATGTGCCGACTGTCAAACTTTTCTTGTAACAAAGACCAAATTCCTATGCGTTTAAGATCCTTTGACGTTTACAAATTTACGTATCAACGCTGCCACGCGTGGTAGATGGGTAAAACTTGCCGAAATTTCCACACTAGGGTTTGTGAACACGGGTATTTTGGCCTACACGGGTAACAAAATCTCACCCTCACCGCTGTCCAGTGCCCTCTCGCATATTACACAAACTGGCCATGCCGTCTGCTTCGATAATTTTTTTTATTCATGACGGATTTCCTCAGTTTATTGTAGTAACAACATTGTTGACGTGTGATGTTTACCTACATCATTGGATAAATTAATTTTCTGTCACATTATTTCAGTGAAGGAATTTCGTTGGAACAATGGAACGTCATGTTTTCGGAAACATCCGCGATTTTGTATTGTGTCTTGCTAAGTTAAACGTTCTCATGATCTAACCTGGTCATATTTTCTTCATGTTTCAAATCCCACAACATGTTTACTTTCTTTTTCATTGCCACGCATTGTGCTAATTTACAGTTTGTGTTCAGATGTCATTTAACGCTATAAATATTGCGGAAGGGATTGGACAATTTTTACATCGCTCAGGAGGCGCCTTCGTCCGATACGGACTGCCCCCGAACGATTACTTTCAGAGATAACACTCCAATCCTTTCCGACTTGAATAGTCTGATGTGATTGTCAATGTATCGATATGGTTTCAGTATATATCATGTCGGAGTGGCTCGAAAACATGCGATGATGGCGTCCCAAAATCTGGGACATACTCATCGTCTTTTAACAATTTCCAATTTACCGAGGAGGTCCTGGGGGCAAGGATGAGCTAGGAACAAATGTTATTTTATGATTCATCATAACATAATACAGGACGACATAGCTCTTGAAGTGGTGAAAGTAGTTGGTTGAGTTTGACTTCAACGCATTCAGTTGTGTCCTTTTAGAAACTACGAAGTATTCTGGGGGTCAAAAAACAAATATCAAGTATTAATTACGTCAATGATCCGTGGTTTCTTTTAAATGCTAAAGTACAGATTGCCTCATCGCCGCCTTCACCGTCTTAGCTTGCTTAAGGTCCCTGGTGTTCTAGTAACGCCACTGAGTTGGAGTATGAGTAGACAGTAGTGAACCCGGTTGTGTTGAAAATTTAAGCACACTGCGAGTGAATCTGAACCCCGAAAAGGTGTATTGTGAAAGTCTTACCGCCCAGTCTAAACCCGTTATTTGAGAACAACAATTTTTAGGATAAATCCTGTCCAAAGTCGGCAAATTTGATTCAAATTCACTGATACAGACTAACTGTCTAATGATCCTTTATGTTTTGGAAATGTGGGAGCCTGGATATATCTTGAATGATAGATCGAATCCGCAACTTCTTGATGACCGCTGAGACGCTCTAACCATTGAGCTACCATCGTTTTTCTAAGGATAGAGCTTGACGAGCGTTCATCTATCATTCAAGATATCTCTAAGCTCCCACATATCCAAAACATCTATTTCATTAATAACATTATTAACATATCGTAGCTTCTGCTCAGGTGGCACATATGTCAAACTTGCACCTTTGCTCACCGTCTGAGTTTTGGTAGCTCAGTGGTTAGAGCGTCTCACCGGTCATCAGAAAGTTGCGGGTTCGATCTCCGTCTGGGACTCAGAAATCGTTTTTCTCAGGATAGAGCTTGACGAAGAAGAAATAATAAAGCCCAGCAAAAAACACGTAAAATAGGCATATTAAAGGTTTATAATGTAATTCTAACGTTTCGTTGCTACACGCAACATCCTCAGAGAATGAATAACTTATATTACAAGGTGATAAATATATAATGATATGTTACATAATATGTGTTAACGAGATATTGGCGTAAGAACGGAAGTGGGAAGGACAAAAGGAAACAGCAGACTGAGATGTAGTGGAGAGGTCAGGAAACGACAAGTCTTAGACTGGGATGACAATATACGTATACGCGACTGTTTGAGATCAATTTCTTCCTGTAAAAGCTCTCGTTGGCATTGGCGGTAAGCGGTGGAATTTTGTAGACGACGGTTGGCAACTGAAATGTAGAAAGCGAGGAATAACCGATTGTTTCTTGCAGTTTTGCAAGAAGGATAAATCTAGCTTCGCTTTTCCTAGTTTCAACTCGATCCGTTGAAACATTCTAAAAGCAGAAAAAAGGAAGAAATTGATCTCAAACAGTCGCGTATACGTATATTGTCATCCCAGTCTAAGACCTGTCGTTTCCCGACCTCTCCACTACATCTCAGTCTGCTGTTTCCTTTTGTCCTTCCCACTTCCGTTCTTACGCCAATATCTCGTTAACACATATTATGTAACATATCATTATATATTTATCACCTTGTAATATAAGTTATTCATTCTCTGAGGATGTTGCGTGTAGCAACGAAACGTTAGAATTACATTATAAACCTTTAATATGCCTATTTTACGTGTTTTTTGCTGGGCTTTATTATTTCTTCTTCGTTTACGATTCCCGCCTGGTACCTCTGTCGCTCGTATTTTGAAGAGCTTGACGAACGTTCATCTATCATTCAATGAACTTTTATGTTTATATATTATTTTTTTCTTCAGGTTCCGGTAAAACTACTCTTATTAACTTCCTTGCTGGCCACAAAGTTGGTGACCGACAGTCGGGCGACATCCTCCTCAACGGGCAACGCTTGAATAAAAGACTGAGACGAAAGATTTGTTATGTTAGGCAAGAAGACATCTTCTTTGATAATCTCACCTTGAAAGAAACATTGACAGTAAGTGACGACCAGGTCAAACTCAGGATATTCCATTTTAGCATGTACCTTGCACGTGGATAGTGTTTTCGTCACAGTCTGATTGGATCCTCTATCTCGGAATATCCGAGATAGAGCAAAACTATGGTGGCCATTGGCTTCTCGCCTCCTACACTAGATCCGTTTGGATCCTACTTAAACAACCGGAAACAGCGAACTTCATGTGGCAATGTTCTTTCTGACATTCTGCCAGTAAATTATGGAGTGCCACAAGGGAGTATTTTGGGCCCGCTGCTCTTCTTAGTGTACATAAATGACCTTCCAGTTGCAGTTAAAAAATCTAAGGTGACTTTGTATGCAGACGATACGATAATTTACTGTTTCTCTAAGGATATCCGGCAACTGGAGGAAAATTTAAATGACGATTTGTTCAGAATTGCAAGTTGGCTACGGGAAAACAGACTCACCCTCAACCTTGATAAGACTAAATCAATGATTATAGGTAGCAATAGGAAACTCGTCTGTATTTCTTCTTTTTCATTATTAATCTTAGACGCTAATATAAATACTGTATCTAGTTTTAAATATTTAGGAATTATGTTGTCCGCAAATTTTACTTGGGTTGATCATATAGATTACATTTCATGTAAAATTAATAAGAATCTTAGTCTTTTACGTAGAATTAGGCATCTGTTGCCACATCAGGCTCGTTTACTTTTTTATAATAGTTTAGTTTTACCTATTTTTGATTATGCCGACTTGGTCTAGGGTGACAAAGACAATGCCAGTTTGATGAAAGACCTTCAGATTTTACAGAATAAGGCAGCTAAGATAATTATAAACAGGCCTCTTCAGTCGTCAGCAACTGAAGCCCTCTCAGCTATTAAGTGGCTGGACCTTGAACGCCGAAGATTTTACCATCGCTGCATTCACATTTACAAGTGTGTCAATGGTCTCAGCATTATTTAGATATTGTTAAAAAAAAGTGAGATTCATTCTTATAACACACGAAATAGGGACACGCTTAAACTACCAAAAGTTAGACGTAACTGGGGAAAACAGCGAGTAAGCTATCAAGCTGTGAAAGATTGGAACAGTTTAGACATTGAAACCAGAAACTCACTAAATTTAGTAACTTTTAAAAGAAATTTATTGTCTAAACTTTTTAATTAGTGCTTTTATATTTATAGCATGTAATTTGCATTTTTATATTTTTAAGTTTGTATTTATTTTATATAATAGTTTTTATATTTGTAGGACCTTCGTGAAAACCACTTTTGTGATCGAAGTATCCTCAATAAAGATTGTTATTATTATTAAAACTATCCGAGCAAAACAAGATGGCGTCCCATTTCGTTTCAGTTGCGCAAGAAGAAAATTTTTTTGAGTAAACAAAGTTGCCATGCCCGACAATATCCAAAGCCAACGAAATTTGGCAACAAAGTATTCAGAGATACGTATTTTTACTTTTTAGCGATAAATGCACTCAGGATGTGTTCAAAATGTTTTGTTTGCGAATGACAAGCGGGCTACAAGTGGACGTCCCGTGAAATTGTTTTAAAGTGTAGATATTTACCTCGCCGCTTCACGGCTTGGTACACACCACCATTATTCACCTCCACTTCGGTGAATAATTGTTCAGTAACTGGAGTACGTCTAGTACAATAATTTCCAAGAAAGATGGACGTTGTTGGAAACTAACGATTCCTTGAATTCTATAATCATACCTCCAATACCATAATATAAACAGATTTTACTGGATAACTTTTGCTCATCTGTTTTAGTCTCCTACGTGGTCTTCTACGTCATTTCAAATCTTGAGGATCGAGGCGTCAAAAAGTTGCGTGAGAGACTGAAACTGATATGGAAGACTGCGTAAGCGACTTGATCGGTGTGGGGAACGGGTCGATTTCGTTTCGAAGATCCCACACTATCGCGAATCACTGCTCACAAGTATAGTTCAAAATCAGTGATCACATTCCCAATCAAAGTTTTTGTTACGAGTCCAGCAACAATACAATCATAAATCACTCATTTTCTCTCTGAGTACAGAGACATGGATGACGTCACGAAAACTCGAAAAAACCTTGGTTATTTTATAAAACAAATGGCTTTAGTGTCTCTGTACTGTGATAGAACATACACGACGCTATTTCAACCTGAAAAATACCAGAAAACACTCGGCAACACCTCGTGCTTTCACTAAGCATTTTTTTCGGTTGAAATAAGGTCATTCATGTTTCTATATCTCACCACAGAGACTCAAGCAATTTTAATATATAATTATAATCTTTAATTTTAATTTAATATATATATATATATATATATATATAATATATCAATTTTCAAGAGGTTATTAATCTTCAAGAGCTTAGTATAATATAAAAAAAGTAGATTAAATATTTATGATATTATTCATAACTCATATCTTCGTTTTTTGAGTTTTCTTTGCTCGTATGTTTCTGGAGTTTGCAAGCTTCAAGTCACTTGTGAAATTACATATATCTAGAAAATTTAGGTCATTTGTTTTGAGTTGAATTGTTCTTGTACATGATGGACATTTATACTTCTATTTATTTTATAGTACTCCGCACTTCTGAGACTCCCAGAGAAGATGCCAAAGAAAATGAAACTAGAAAAGGTATTTCGAATTTGTCGAATTTGAACTTGAGTATGTGAGTAAATTTGTAAATCTAAAGCCTCGTCTGCACGAATCCGTTTTTGTCTGAAAACGCAAATTTTCTTTCCGGATTGGCATCTCGTCCACACGTATCAGGCGAATACGATCACCGAAAACGGAACTTTTCAAAAACGCATCCCAGAGTGGAAAGTTTTGAAAATGCTGTCTTCATATTCTTGTGTGGACGGATGAAAACGGAACTTTTCAAGAACGCCTATGTCATGACATGGTATCCCGCGTGAGAAACAAAATGGCGGACGGACATATCACTTTTGTGTCGCATTTTCTTGGGCTTTCTTAAAGCCTAATAGCGTGTCTTGAGATCAACCTGGCTCTGCTGAATGTTCAAGCTGACTACGTGAGGAGGAGGCTTAACTTTATCAGGTAACTTTCACTATTGACCTTGAAGGCCAGTCTAAAACGTCTTGACAAAGGACGAAGAACAAACAAAACCTTACAGCTTTGGGGTTAGATTAGGACATACAAGTGCTTGGAGGGATAATTTTACAACTGAAGTGGGCTGTTATCGTTTTCAAATCATGAATGCATATTCCAGGGTTCGTACGGGTCATGGAAAACTTGGAAAGTCATGGAAAATGAAAATTTCATTGTCCAGGCCTGGAAAACCTGGATAGTTAGTGTCGATCATGGAAAGTCATGGAAAATTATATTTCTTCAGGATCACTGAATAATTCTATCTCAATTTTCTTCGCTCACATTTTCAAGTTTCTTGACGCCGCTAATGAACGTGCAAAACATCCTAAACATTGTATCTACGATACTCGTAACCTTAATTTATCATAGCTTGGCCGTGCACTTCAATTCAGTGACTGGGTCCCAGCAAATCCTGTGGTTTGACGGAGCCCCTATTCAGCTCGTTTCGTTGTTTCTAGCTTTTCCAGGTCATGGATTTTTGTAAATATGGTCATGGAATGTCATGGAAAAGTCACGGAATTTTGATGGATGAATAGTGTACGAATCCTGGTATTCGTGTGGACGGGCGAAAACGGTTCGAAAACGCCATCGTGTCGACGGAAATATTTTTGAAAGCAAAGAGAAATATTTGCGTTTTTAAACGAGAAGGGATACGTGTCCCCAGGACCTAAGTGGGAGTGGATTCGGGTCGACTTCTTACAGATATATGATATGTATATTGATGAACGGGAGCACCACATAGGAGTCGAATTGAAATTTTTCTTTGATTGAGATTACAATGGCGAATTGCTATTCATTTCCCGTTTTTAATTAATATAGGTTGACGAGATAATAAAAACCCTTGACCTGGAAAAATGCGTTGACACAAGTAAGTTAAAAGTCATTGACTTACGACGCCTCAAGAACCATACAATAAACAAGTTTTTGAAGCATTTGGAAATGAGGCTAAATTTTTTTTTTTACATTCAAACTTCATTCTTGTTTCTGATTGGTCGACATTCACCAGTTAATTCTCAATGTCCGGAAGTCGTGATGTCATTTCCGCCGAATGTGGTGAATTATTCGACGGACCCGTCCAAAGTAAAGATTATTGGACGCTGATGTCGTAACCAACTCAAGGCCGCGAAAATTACAAAACAGCAAAAATGGCCTGCAGCAGTTTGGAAACTTAATCGCACAAGTCTTTTTACTGCAAATCTTTTCTTACATCTATCGCTGTTTTGAATGTATAATAAAACAATTACTGGATTCGGCTTTCGCATAATATCAAGAATTACCCAGACCTCGGTCAATGTTATCCGCCTCAGCCTCAGGTTTCGGCAGATAAGATTGACCCCGGTCTGGATAATTCTTGATATTATGCTCAGCCTCATCCAATAATTGTTTATTATACGATGGATTTTGAATCTTTTCTCCGTAGATATGGGCAGCGTCACCGACCGTGGACTGTCAGGAGGTATGTTATAACGGCGCAAACGCACTGATGTAATTTAATGGCATTTGGGTGACAATACCAGTCTAGACTTTCAAATAAATCTCACATCTAAATCTCGAATCCAAATCGAATTGGTCAATCGTTCATGTTTTTTTTATCTTTTCACCACGTTGAAGTGGCTTCCCTTCAATGACCAGGGTTTGATCTTCAGCTTGTGTCTGATTCACAACCGACAATTTTTGGAACATTTGCTCACTTCATCAATGTGTAAATAAATTTAACAGCTTTTCATCTAAAGTTGTTACTTAATTATTCACCAAAAGCGAAGTAAATATTGTCCAATAATTCCCGAGACGAGGTCGGGGCGAATAATTGTTTTAGTGTAATTATGCAATTATATGAAAGAAAGTAGAGAACTAACACTTTTAATATTTCCTCGGTAACATTTACCAAGGTAGCCGCCATCTTGCTTCTGAGCCTTCACTGTTATATTTACCTGTAGGTGATTATTGAGATTTATGACTTAATTTTCTGGACAATCACCACGCAGGGTTTTCGATAATCATCTGCGTAATTATACTACAAAAGAAATATCAAATCGATGTCCGTGTTTGGATACTGTAATCCAAACCGTTGGGATGTTGAACAGCTAAAAACACAACGCGGCTAGCGTTTTTTACGTTTTTCTTAAGTCCAAAAACACCCCGCTTGTTTGGATCACAATATCCAAACATGGGAATCCATTTGGTATTTCTTAAGCTCTTCGGCCTCTACCTGCGCTAACGCTGGACCATTAGAGATGGTCTTGATGTTGAAAAGACAAGCAGTGAGACAGAATGTTCTTCGTGTTCTGACAGGAGAGAAGAAGAGGGCAAATATTGGATGCGAACTGATTACGGATCCTTCCTTAATTTTTCTCGATGTAAGTACTTTATTTGACATTTAAGAATAAGTATTTAAAAAATAACGTGAGTCGTTCGCAAGCTCTGATTGGTTAATACCCGTGTTTGGATAAGAGTATCCAAACACGGTAAAACTTCCCGCCAAAGTGTACTAAAGTTCGTTTTGCACGTTCAGTCTTATTATTTTATAAAAGAAACACGTAACGGCTTTTGTGTGTTTCAATACTGTGATTCAAACACTTGATATGTTGCTGGACTTTCCAATAGCTTAAAAAAACTCGCTTGTTTTTCCTTTTTGTCACAGCGTTGAAGTGGCTTCGCTTTGTTGACCAGGGTTCGATCTTCTTAGGCTTGGCTCTGATTGGTAGTTGATGATTTTCGGGAGACATGATTACTTCGTGATTGTGTTTGTTAAGTTAACTGCTTTTTATCTGCCGTTATTTTATAAAAGAAATACCAAACGAATTTCCGTGATTGGATACTGTGATCCAAACACTAGGGATGTTGCTCGACTTTCGAAAAGCTAAAAACGCTCGCCTAGCGGCTCGTGATTTTTTAACGTTTTTCTCAAGTCTAGCAACATCCCGCTGCTTGGATCACAGTATCCAAACATGGGAATCCATTCGGTATTTCTCAATTACGTAAAAAACAGCCAGCTGAAAATTCCAAGATATGTCTGTTTGCTGTGCTAATGAAGCCCGGTATAGTGTGATATCTCTATATTGTCTAACGAACTACATAATAAATAATCAATCACCTGTCGAGCGCAATGTTGACGTGTCAATTTTAGGTCAATTTTGGGGTGCTGGTGGCACAGTGGTAGTGCATTTGTCTCTCACCACTGTGACTAGGGTTCGATTCCGGCTCCGTGCAGTTATCTGATTGAAGTTACCTTGGTCACATGTGAGAAGAGTGTTGTCCTGTTTGACTCTACTATAACTTAGGATAGCAGGTTTTCTCTGGGTACTCCGACTTTTTCCTGTAGTAAGACTTGACCCATGAGGGGTGGCCTTCGCTGGACGTCTAGGGAGAACAGCTCGACTAGTTGATAGGGTTATCCAGTATAAATAGACACTTTAAAGACAGGAAGAAATTCTATTTATGAATATAATAAGGTATCATTGGGATCGTAATTTAAGTCATCGATTTCGGCGTTCTCTAAATAATTAACTTTAAAACAATGGTACTCATGTAATAAATAAATTTCGTCATGGTAAATGCCTTGTACGCTTCTTATTCACAGGTTGTGGTGTGTTATAGAACTCACTTACTCTTGAAATACGTTACAACTTGTGGCGAGAATTACCACGAAGTAATATATAAACCGCTGTTGTTCGTTCATGGGAACATATTTTTAACAAACGTCCATGACACGTCTCCCTATGCTGACTTTATTCTCTCTGAGGACACCCAATTCCGTAAAACATTTAGGTTTTAATTGTTGGGGGTTTTTTATCCTTTTTTTCAGGAGCCCACGTCTGGGTTAGACTCGAGCACTGCTTACAACCTCATCAAGACATTAGATGCTTTGGCAGAGCATAAGTCCAAGACTATTGTCATGACAATACATCAACCTTCAAGCCAAATATTCTACTTGTTTGATAAATTACTTTTGCTTGCCCATGGAAAGGTGGGTGTTTTTCAACTTGACGCGGCTCAAACGTGTACCAGACGCAACCGTTTCTTGTGGTCTCCGCCATGAAACGAAAGCCCTGGGATAATCCATGGTCGGCACTAGAACATAACTACTGAAACTAGGTAACCGTGTGGAGACTGGGACTGGAAAATTAATGCCTCGAAGAGGCAAAGCCTCTATGTCATTAAGTGTGTAAGTCCGTAAGTAAGTAGTCCTTGTCTTTGGATAGTTCCGATGTACATTCGTACCTATCGGTGAAGTCTCCGGGAAGATCGGCGGCATCTTTGACTAATTTCGTAATCTGTCCCAACCTGTCCTTTTTGATACGTCCCTTCATGTGCTTTTTCGCTTCACACTGGATTTGAAGGTAAGTTATCACCCTGTTTACAATGATTTTATGCAACCTTGCATCAAAAACCAGGAACAGCTTTCAAAGAATGTGTCAGGAGTGAGTGTATAAAGAAATATTTTATTCAGCATTAGCCACATGCAGTCACTGTCTATTTTATTGACCTGATATCCTGTCACCTAAGATCGGTGATAATCCTGAAATGTCAATGGTCCTAAGATTCAGAATTATCCTGAATGTTATGGTTAGGGTTAGGATTAGGATTAGGATTAGGGATAGGGTTAGGATTAGGATATGGATCCTAACCCTAATCCCAACCCGAATCCTAACCCTAATCTTAACTGTAGACGTGTCACCCCTGGTGACATTTTAAACTAGACACGAACGATTTTTCTTCCAGTCCCAATCTCCACACGGTTACCTGGTCTCAGTGGTTACGTTCTAGTGCCGACCATAATCCATATACCTCGCAGGTAAATAGTGTTTTTTGCGCAATCTCATTGGTTCTTCTATCTCCGAATATCCTCCATTATTCACCTCCAGGCAAAACAAGATGGCGTCCAGTTCTGTTTCAGTTACGGAAGAAGGTATTTGTTTTCGATAAACGAAGCCGCCGTACCAGACAATACCAAAAAAGTAACGAAATTTGGCAATGAAGTATCCAAGAATATGTATTTCCTTTACAATTTAGAGATAAATTCACTCAGAATGTGTTTCAAAATGTTTTGTTTACAAACAACGAGCGGGCGACAAGCCGACGTTCTATTGTCTTAAAAATTTTCTTAAAAATTTTCTTAAAAATTTAAAGAAGTGTGTAAAAACAATTATGCGAGGTATATGCTAAAACAATTATTCACCTTTGTGTCGTTCAATAATGGTGGATATTTACCGAGCCGCAAAGCGGTGAGGTGAATATCCACCCCTATTCACCTCCACTTCAGTCAAAAATCATTAATTAATTAGATAGAGCATTGTGGTTAAGTGTCACTCGATCACAGGCGAAAACATTGAACTCTAAAAAGACTGGAACGATATCTCGTTGTACCAGGCCTCACGGTTGAATGAAGCGGACATGGGGGCAGCCATGTAGGTCAAAAACACGTGTGGGAAAAAGTTGTATTGAACCTTTACTTTTCATTGTCAGTTAATTCTGACAAATATGCAGTCCTATCGACATTGTCCTCTACTTAGTAAAGATGAAAAAGAAAACTGTCAAAAAATCCGAGATTTAGGCTAAATTTTTCTCAATAGGTTGCGTGCTTTATCGCGTAGGTAACTGGGATGACTTGCAAATTGACCTACATTCCTACATATCAGCCTCAATGTTGGCTTCAAAATACAGTTTTCAGGTATCGCTCCAGTCTTTTCGGAGTTCAATGGCAAAAACTTGAACACCGCCATATTGAATAAATTGGAGGGCAAAACAAACATGCCCGGATGAAAACTACAAGGTCATGGTCAAAGGCCACTTCACTTTTGTCTCTTGTTTTTGTTTATGTTTTTTAAAAGATTGTAAAGCAATTTAGGTAATAAAAAGAATAATAGCCAACTAATAACCAGAGAAACAGTTTTCTGCTATATAAGTAACGGAAACAAACATGAACCAATTCCCTAAACTTCAGTTGTTCGACCTCAAAGTTTTCGAACAGGCGGAAAAGGGCCTGGAGAAGAATAATTGCCCCCAGTCACCGATCTCTAGAGAAGACTGGATCGAGCATCCTATTGTTTGAAAGGCCCAGAAAATGAAGCCAGCGAAATATTGACCTCGCCATTACTAAGGGACCAAAGTCGTTGTAAGTCTTTTTGCCTAGCACTTTCAAAAATATTTTCTGATCCTCTATATGGCAAAATGGAACGAGTTAGTAGGTCGAAAGACAGCTATATCAGCAGAAAACTCTATACGACCATACTGAAGTCGCACAGTTGGTCCCTTAGCAATGGCCGCCGCAATCCACTTCCGACTTCATTTTCTGAATATGGGACAGTCGATCCAGTCTTCTCTAGAGATCATTGCAACCAATTTACTCGAAATGGCGGCGTTCATTTTCACTTCAATTTTCGACCCCCATGTTCCCTCCAGTTTCATATGATGTCTATTGGATAATCCACGACCAAAATTATAAAAACCTGATTTGGCTGAATATCAGAACATGCTTGAGATCAAGAGCTGCAACAACGACGTAAAAATGATAGTTAATCGGGTCATGTCTGTTTTAACTTTAACTTTTTTTGATAGGTGGCCTATTACGGAAAAGCTTCCAAAGTTCTTGATTTCTTCGAAAGTGCTGGTTTTGTTTGCGAACAGCACTTCAATCCAGCAGACTTCGTCCGTAAGTTTTTGTCCTTCTCGGAAAAAAATCAGCTCATCAAGCAGATATATTACTGCCTTTATATTAATGTTGCCGGAACTTGATATTTATGCTACCCTTTGATTGAGCAAAGAAATACAAGGAAGTAAAACTCGGGACGTTCGAGAGGGGTGGGTGGGGGTGACTGGGGCAATTCCCTCGGAGGCGTGACCTGTACAAGAGGCCCAATCTGAACAAGAAGGGCCTCCGATGAGATAAGAGGACTTGTTCAAGGAACAAAGCGGAATATTTAAGGGGGTATAGGGCCCACAGTCGTTCCTTACCCCTGAGTCCATGATCTCTAGGTAATCCTGGCAAAAATTGATGTACCTAATAGTATTGAGGCTAAGTCCACCTTATGCGTGGCCAAGCCTAAATCCAAGTCCGACCCTTTCGAGGTGACGTCTGATCCGAGTAAATCCGAGTAAATCCGAGTCCTCCAGTGAAAATACGAGCCCACTTCTTGCGAGTCTGTAAGGAAATATGAGATAAATTTTCTTTTAATTGAAGTAAACTAGGGCAACGTTGGGGAGGCAAACTAGGTTGAAGTGAGTTGAGCTGAATTGGGGTTTTGTCTTGTTGGTTGATATGTAGTGAGGTAATGTGAACTGGGGCAAGGTGTGATGAAGCCAGTTGAGATAAGGTGAAGTAACCAGAGGTGAAGTTAAATCAAGCAAAACACTGCATTGACGAACAGCGGGGAAGTGATGACAAACTGTAATATATGAACTGTTGAAATAGATTAATAAATTCATGAACTTGAGATATCTGTAACTTACTGTATTTATTCAAATCTAATTAAGTATTTTTCGGCGGATTTCATTGCAGTGGAAGCATTATCAGGTGGACCTGAACAACAAGAAAAAATTGTTCTGGCTTTTAAAAAATGGTGAGTTGTTGAGCTTCGTATTAGAGTAGCTCAAAAGTCTTTTCGTTTTTACTTTCCTTCTGTCCCACGTGCCAACTTACTTCGCCTTGCCTTGTAATGCCTTGCTGGCATTGCGCTGCATTCCATTACATTATCCTACATTACATTTCCTTCCGTTCTCTTTCCTTTCCCTTCTTTTTTTCTTTCCTTTCACTCTTTCCTTTTCTTTCCTTTCTCTTTCCTCTTCTTTCCTTTTCTTTCCTTTCCTTTTTCTCCCCTTTCTATTCCTTTTCTTCCCTTTCTCTTTCCTTTCCTTTATCTTCCTTTTTTCTACTCCTTTCTCTTTCTTTTCCTTTCTCTTTCCTTTTCTTTCTTTTTCTTTCATTTTCTTTCTCCCTCCTTTCCTTTCCTTTTCTTTCCTTTCCTTTGTCTTTCCTTTCTTTTTCCTTTTCTTTCTCTTTCTCTTCCTTTCCTTTGCTTTCCTTTACTTTCATTGATATCCTTGCTTGTCCCATTTCATCACTTACCCTTTTCTTCGCATCCTCTCTCTTCCTTTCTCTCCTACGTTTCCCTTCGTTTCATTGCTTTTCATTTCATTTCCTCTTCCCTTTCCCTGCCTTGTCAGGCTTTCATAATATTTCACTGAATTGCGTTCTTAATTTGTTGCTGCTCTGCCCTCAGGCGGTTTGAATGATTTGAATAAAAGGATTTCATTGGAACGATTGTACTGTATATAGTGTTTACATATCGCTAATAAACAATTTTGTAACGAGGCTCTTTCATAATTTTCAATGCTTGTGCCCTTGCAGGGCGAAAAGGACTTCGTTAAACATTGAACCGGAAAATGCGAATGTTTTACCAGAACAAAATGACCTAAAACCGACAACTTCTGAGACAAGTAACAATCTCCAAGTGCTTCCAACAAATCCCAACAAAGCGTTTGACAATGCAGCTTTTGAGTTGGATGTAGTGGTTGATTCAAAGACGAAGACCTCGGAGGATAGCGGCGAGGGCGAGCATAACGTTGGCAGTGAAACTCAAAAGAAGTGGAACACCTCATTTTGGACTCAGCTTCATATATTGGCCAGAAGAAATTTCAAGCAGTCTCTGCCGGTCATTCTTTCAAAGTTGAACTTTGTGCAGGTGACTTAAGGGATGTCTGTGAAGAACGTTAAAAATGGGATTGAATTGTGGTGAAATACTTTACACGACACAAGCAGAACTACTGCTCTATTCGTTAAGCATATCATTCGTTAAACTATATTGAACGTGACAGGAAGGAAGGAAGGAAAGAAAGAAAGAAAGAAAGAAAGAAAGAAAGAAGGAAAGAAAAAAGGAAGGAAGGAAGGAAGGGAGGGAGGGAGGGAGGGAAAGGAAGGGAAAGGAAGACAAGGGAAGGCAAGGGAAGGGAGGGAGGAAGGGAAGAGAGGGAAGGAAGGGATGAAAAAAGGAAGAAGGAGTGAGCGAGCTAGGAAGTGGTGGAGGGTGGGAGAAGAAAGGGGAAGATAGGTTGGACAGTAAGCACAGAAAGTACGGATTGAACAGGAAGTATCTGAAGGACATGAAGTGAGAAAAGATAAGGAAAAAGGACGAACGAAAGGTTAAACGACACACGGAAGATGTTTAGAAAGGGCAGACGCATTAGAAAGAAAAAAGCTCTATGTGTAATTTTCAAATTTTTTTTTGTCAGAACCTTCTGTTGGCTCTAATTGTTGGATTTATCTGGTTTCAACTTCCCCATAAGGAAGAGACTATTGATGATAGAAATGGAGCGGTGAGATGCAACACATTATATGGGTTGTAATCTATATGTTGTTTCGTATCGGATCACATTGCTTTGAACTGCATTGCATAAAATTTGCCTTGTGCTGCGTTGCATTGTGTTGTGTCGTATTGTGTTGTATTGTGGTGTGTTGTGTTGTATTGTGGTGTGTTGTGTTGTGTGTTGTGTTGTGTGTTGTGTTGTGTGTTGTGCTGTGTTTTGTGTTATGTTATGTTCAGTGTTATGTTGTTTTGTGTCGTGTTCTGTTGTGTTGTGTTGTTGTTTCGTGTCGTGTCGTTTTGTGTTGTGTGTTGTATTATGTTGTGTTGTGTGTTGTGTCGTGTCGTTTTGTATTCCGTTGCGTTGTGTTGTGTTGTGTTCCGGGCTGTATTCCGTTGCTCTGTGCGGTGTGTTGCGCGTTGTGTGTTGTGCGTTGTGTGTTGTGTGCTGTGCGTTGTGTGTTATTTTGTGTGCTGTGTTGTGTGTTGTGTTGGGTGTTGTGTTGTGTTGGGTGTTGTGTTGCGTGTTGTGTGTTGTGTTGTGTGTTGTGTGTTGTGTTGTGTCGTTTTGTGTTGTATTGTATTGAGTTATATGTTGCACTGTGTTATGTTGCCTTGTGTTGTGTTGTGTTGTGCTGTCCTGTGCTCTGTTGCATTGCACTACGTTCCACTTTCCTTTCCGCTATATTGTGTTATATTGTCCTGTGTCGTCTTGTGCCGTGTCGTACCATGCAATAGGGACCTTAAGATCTACAACGTCAACTTCAACGAGGACGTCCTCTAAACAAAATAATTCTTCATGCAAAATAAAGAGAATAAATAATTTTTATTCTCCAGACCATTCTCAACACCGTCGCCGTTCTGCATAGGACGTCACCCAGAGCATTTTCACTTCTTAAGGACGACATCAGCTCGCGAAGTGAAAAAAGTTGTTAATTAAGATTGAATTCAACGTGAGACTACGGTCGTTTTATGAGGAACTGGAGTGTTTTAGGAGTCATAAAACAAGCCTCAAGTATCAAGCACGGTGGTCAATAAACCGTGGTTTCTTTAAATGGCGAAATTTTAAACTACGTCGTATTTCAAGTTGACGTCGTAGATCTTAAGGTTCCTATTATCGTGTCGTGTCAGGATGTGCTTTGTTATGTTGTTCTCCATAGTGTTGTGCAGACCATAGATGTAATCTTATTATTTTCTTCTTTCATAGCTTTTCTTCTTCGTGATGTACTTGTCTGCAGCTCCTATGTTTCAAGCCGTTTTTGTATGTAAGTGTCTTTTTCAAGCTCCATGTATTTTTTCACCATCTGAGTCCAAGTTATCCAAATGTTTTGGCCAGTGGCAGTTTCATGGGGAGTGGAGCTTGGGGGGGTATGCCCCCCTTCCAATTCAAACCATGTGTGTGCCACGCTGACGCTTCTCAACGTAAAATCTGTAGGCTAAACTATGAAATTGAGTGGAAGGTTAAAACTCATAACCCAAATTAAGGTGTAATAAGTGAATGAAAAAGCATTTCGCAATTCGGATTTGAGACAAAATCAGGGTTCATCAACATCACTCAATCACGATTACGTGAGCCGTAATCTGAGCCCACATCATTTTTTCCAGTACTAAAACCCAATGAAAAATGCAAATATGACCGTCCATTTTGTTCCATTTTCAAGTAATGTTTCACTACATGCAAAACCACTACGAATCTTCCCCTCCCATTTTTCAAATCCTGAAAACGCCATTGGTATTGGCTGACAGAACCCAGCCGTGTTATACAAAATCACTGACGACCATTTAGCCTCTTCCTGTATGCTGCTATTTAAAAACAACGAACCACGCGTAAAAGGAGGCAGTGTGTCACAAGAATGCTTTTATGACGCTGCATTAATCCAGGAATTCCTTCTCCCTCTGTAGTTCCAGCGGAGGATGAGATTATAATGAAAGAACGCTCCACAGGATATTATCGTCTTTCGGCGTACTTCATTGGCAAGTCGCTGAGCGAGTCCCCTCTGATCATTTGTTATCCTGTTATGTTCCTTATTGTCATCTACTGGATAATCGGTTTCAACTCAAGCGTCGCATTCTTCGGGCAACTGCTCAATCTAATCGTTACGTCCATTACTTCACAGGTAGGTGAAAGCTCTCAGCTTTAAGACAAGAACCCTTGTCGTTTCGGAGACTAAAAAGCTGTTTACACGTGCCAACTTGTGCCTTGCAATTGACATCTTGGAATATGTGTTTAACTGACGAGAGCGTCGAGGAGAAACTTCAGCGAATCATTAACTAGTGAACTCAATGTCCATATCTGGAATGCTAACTCCTAGTCATTTGCTCGGGCAAAAAGTGAAGCCAAGATGGCCGCCTATGGAGGGAAATTTTGTACGTCAGTTTCAGTCCCTTACACGACTTTAATCTTTAGTTATCTGTTTGGTTCGGCTTCGAAAGCATTCATAACCATGGAAAATATGCTCAGACGAAACATTACTGAACCAATTTTATATAAACGAGCATTCAAAAGTATTCATCGTTGACGTATGGCCTAAGACGTGTACTAAATTGTCTGAAGGTGGTAAACTAACGGTAAGAAGTGGACGTGCACTTAGTAGTTTCCTGAAGTCATTTTCCAGATCGTTTTATCAGGTTTTTCATTAGTTTGGTAATTTATTTTCGTGAAAATATCTCATCTGTAGCTTGGTTTGAAATATATTTGAAATTCTTAAACTCATTTCTCTATTTTGAAGACATGTTTTGTGTGTGTTTTCGAAGAAAACTCTTCAGAAAATGTAGAAAGTCGCGTGGGAGACTAAAACTGATGCACAAGATTGCGTCGGGGACTAAAACTGACGTACAAAATTGCCCTCTATAGGCGGCCATCTTGGCTTCACTTTTTATTGGCCAGTTAGCATTCCAGATATGGAAATCGAGTGCATTGGTCATAACCGGATATCTTGCTTCATAGACTGTCGTGGGTCTATTACACACACCAGCATGATAATCGCAAGGTGCAAAATCGCACGTGTAAACGGCCCCTGAGACTTGACCTTGAACCCCTGTCACGAAAGGTCACGGTCACGTAAGTGGTGTGATGATTCTTAGCCAATCAGCGAACGTTTTTTGCATGTGGTCACTAGTTACGTAAAAAACCCCCCAAAAAACAAACAAAAACAAAGCGACCTTCTAAGTTTTGAGCTGTAGTTTCTTACACATTCGATTGTAGTCCTAGTGTGGTCAGTGAGAGAGTGAGTGGGTGTGATTCGTAATAAAAGATCGTTCAAATTGGGATTGTTTCGTGGGTACTTATTGGGATTATGTTGGGATGTAATTCACGAAATTCATGTACACCCCGTCCACACGTAACCGTTTTTGTTCAAAAACGCAAATTTTTCTTTGCGGATTGCCTTCCTGTCCTCACATATCTGGCGATTACGGTCACCGAAAACGGAACTTTTCGAAAACGCTTCCGAGGGTGGAAATTGTTAATATTAACTAATGCATGACAAAAAATAAGGACTTGATTACGTCATCATGAGGTAGACGGGTTTGGACTATCACAGCCCCTTTTTCTTTTACTTCTTTGATTCCTGTTCCTGAGTACTTTCGTTGTTTGTAATCTATAATAAACATGTAGTTAAACAAAGCCGTGCGAGTATTACTTCCTCTGCGAACACAGAAATATATATATATATATATATATGTATGTATGTATGTATATCCTTAACAGAAATTTTTGAAAATGCCGTTTTCCTACGCTCGTGTGGACGGATGAAAACGGAACATTTCAAAAGCGTCCACGTCATAGTAAGGTATCCCACGCGAGATTTTCTGTGTCGACAGGAACAACCATAATTCTTACACTAACTTGATGTTTTTAATCCTAGTCTCTTGGACTAGCCGTAGGAGCAACAACCATGTCTTTTAACGAAGGTATTGTGGTTGGGACGGTCCTTCTCATTGCCATGATTCTGGTTGGTGGTTTCTTCAATCAAAATATTCCCACATGGTTGAGCTGGTTGAAACCTCTCTCGTTTATCGCCTACGCATATGAGAACGCTGTTCTCATGGAATTCACGAATATTAAGAGTCACAGGTAAGTATGAATGAAGAAGCGTTGGCCGAGAGAGAATGGAAAGTATGGGAGAAGTGGAAAAAGGAAGGAAAGGAAAGAGGTTAAGTAGGGAAGGTGAAAGGAAGAAAAGGATGGAATGAAATGGGAGTGGAGAAGTGAAGAAAAGGGGAACGGGAGGGTGGAGGAAAACTAATACATGCCAACGAGAGGGTGAGTTTGCGATGGGAAAATGGAAGACAAGATGGTAAAAAGGAAGACAAGGTGGTAAAAAGGTTATCGGGCAAACTTCGGACAAGGTTGGATGAGGCGGGATGGCGTTGAATAAATTAGGAAGTTAAAAGTGTAGGTGGGGTAGTATAGGATGGGATTGGACAGGATATTGTCTGACAGGATAGGATAAAGCAGGGTAAAATAGGATAGGACAGGGTAGGACAAGATGGGATGCAACAGGATAGAATAGGGTGGGGCAGGATAGGATGGCCAAAAATGGTAAGGTAAACTAAATGAAAGGTAAAATGGCGTAGTGTAGATTAAAGTAGAAATAAATGGCTAAGCTTGGAATGTGATTTAATGGGGTAGAATAGGATAAGGAAAGAATTGAATGGAATTGGAAGGCCAAACGATCCTCGGAGAAACGTACGATAGGGTGGGACAGATTACACGGCATGAGAAAGAAGTAGAATAAGCAGATAAGGATAGCAGAAGGTGGGATAGGATAGGGTGTGAGGAGTAGACCATATGGGATAAAATATATCACCGTGTTGAATGGGATAGAATAGAATGAGACAGGATAGAACGAAATATCGGCTTTTGGGTTGAGTAGGATCCCACAGTTATGGGAAAGTAATTTGAAGAGGTATGCAAGAAATTAGAGAAAATAGAAAATGTTAGGGAAAAAAGGAACGATAATGGCGATCATAGATTGAAAATTATGTCTCGACTGATCCGGTGTGTCTGTATGTTTCAGTTGTGCTGATGAGAAGACAGTCTACGAGGTATGTTTAAACAATGGAACATCTGTGACCGGAGATATGATTCTAAATGAACTAGGTATTGAGGGCAGTTTTGGTGCGAATATTGGTATTTTATTTGCATTTACGGTAGTCTTTAGAGCAATTGCATACGGTGCATTGAGGTTTCTGCACAGTCCAAAGTAATTACAACCAAGCCAGTAACCCCGTACAATCCTTAAATATCTGGGTAGTGAAACTATTGGTGTTATTAGAACAGTGCTTTGTAGACGAACTTTATAAGTTTAGGAACAGACATGGTAAATTTAGAGTCAGACTTTATAAACTATTTATAGCTAATCAAAATGTTGATGTTATTACTCTGGAATGTATGCGACTGAGGTTTTAGTATCGACAGAGCTCCGGAAGAGCGAAGTAATGACAGTGGCGATAATTGCAGCTTAAGACTGCTGAATTCTAAGTGTACTAGAGCAATGACTGCAGGCGAAAAAGTGAAACCAAACCATTGTACTCTAAAAAGACTGGAACGATACCTGCAAACTGGATTTTGAAGCCAACATGGAGGCTGATATGTAGGTCAATTTACAGGTCATTCCAGTCTCCTACGCGATAAAACACGCAACCTATTGCGAAAAACTTAACCTAAATTTCAGGGGGGTTCTGGACACTTCTCTTTTTTATCCTTAATAAGTAGAGGACAATGTCGGTAGGACTGCATATTTGTCAGAATTAACTGTCAATAAAAAATAAAGGTTCAACACAACTTTTCCACACTCGTGTTTTTGGCCTGCATGGCTGCCCCTATGTCGGCTTCATTCAATCGTGGGGCCAGGAAAAAGGCCAGGAATAACGAGATATCGTTCCACTCTTTTTTTTTTTTGTTCAATGGGTCGACATCACTAACTTAAATAATCCCTCCGAAGTCCAACTGTGTCAGTACCTTTGATGTATGTTTCACACAATGATCCAAGTTTCCGAGCAAAAACTCGTTTGCCGGAGACGCTTGCAAGAAATATGGGGGCCAAGAAACAGTCGAGGGCAAAAAATATTGCAACGTCAGACTTCTGGTCAATTGAATCTTCTGTGCAAACACGGAGGCCTTTTTGGCTACCACCTCCAGGTCCCAAAAGAGGGAAGTCCAAGGTAACGCAGTTATTCAGAGCACTTCCTTTAATACTTTCTTGCCTATATAGTACGCATATAGCGGCTTAAACCAAGTACACCCATGTAGTTTAACTCAAGCCGTCACAGCCTGATAAGTTCTGTCAACTTGCAGGGGCGGATTTAGAAGGGAACCGTTCCGGACGCGGGACTCCTCTTTTTTGAATAGTTGTCATGTGACTTTTTGCTTGGCTACAAAACACAAGCATTAAACATGTCGACCACCAGGGAGATTGATGATTATTTTATGAGATAATCGGAACAAACAACAAAGAAAACAAAGAGTGAGTAGAAGAAATTCAGATTTAAAAAACACAAGAAACGTTTTATCTTCATCAGGTTTCAATATTTTGCCAAGTTACTGATTAACCGAATAAAAACTTGTTGCTTGGGTCAGGCAAACATTTAAATTTGGCGTTGGCAATCGCATCGAAGAGATCTTGGTTCGCAATGTTCATGCTTAAGTCGGTTTTCCACTTGCGAATAAATTTACGCAGATCGAATTCTTTTTTTGTTTCGTGGGTTGTCGACTGTAACTAACGAGAAACCTATTCAATTTACAGAAAGAAATATCGTTTGCACGAATTTATTCGCAAGTGGAAAACCGGCTTTAGGTGATGACGACGGTAACATACAAATTCTTCCACTAAAACCCCACGTACAGGCAAGAATTTGTAAAAAGATTTTGCGCCCCCCTTTCCCAAAATTCTGGATCCCCCCTGACTTGTGGTGCAATCTAATCAATTTCAATGTAGTGCATAGTCATGCCCTATTACACCATCGCCTCAAATCCGAATAATTAAAAAGGCCATAATTAACATAACGAAGTCCGCCTCATGTTATAAATTCTTTTATTGAAATTAAGGGCCTAAAATTGTGACCATGTCGATCCTAATTCTGGCATATCCTGATCCATACTCTTCGCCAACCTTTGGATCAAGTGATTTGCGTGGGACTTCCTCAATGTTCTCGTTATAAAAGGTGGTCAAAAAAACCTTTTAATTTTAACCTGTGCTCTTGTGGGTCTAAATATGTCCTATGTACAAACATTACGTCATCTAAAAAGAGCTCGATCAGCTAAAAAAGTAGGAGGAAACGTTGACGTTACTAGGAAGTGTCAGAAACAAGACACCGTATCTTCATATTGCTCGGAAGTCTGAAGTATATTCTAACTTCCTTCAAAAACGGCTTCATCAACACAAAAAAGTTAAAAGAACGTGACGTAACAAGAGAAAATGTAAATTATGTTACTGTAATGAAAGCATTTTCCATGACGCACCCAGGATTTTTTTTGGACCAAAGAACTTTGGACCAAAGCACAATGTGAGGTGGAGCTTCCGGGCGACGCCAAAAAAGGAAAAATCTTGTAACTTTAGAGGCGAGTTGATAATTGTGGTGTAGTGATGCAATCGGAACTAAAGAAAGAAGGTCTTGTAACTTTAGAGACGAGTTGTGATTAAACGTTTCACATTTATTGAAAGATACAGTCCCCAATTGTGTTTGGAACCAGCCGAAGCACAACTACCTTGGTGCGCCAGGTAGAAAAGTGCAATAACAACAAAATGGGGGATATTATTGCAATGTTACAATATTCAATAAGAGTGGTGGATGCTAAATATTCGATTATTCTAACAGCTCCAATATTTCGCTCAAAATTTAGAATACTTTCCCGGAGGACTTGTTCCCCTCTTAGAAATTGCGTTGCCCCTACTTTGGTCCCCCAGACTAGGACGCCTGGCGTCGCCACTGAAGAATACATCACCACTGCATTGTTAACAAGCAAAGTTCTCTCAGGAATATTCCCCACGTTTTGTAATGTACTGAAAAAGTCGTCAGAGTCGTGATCAAAATTTAACTTTAACAAGTGGTTGTAAATGGAAATCTGAAAACGTTGAGATCTGCTTAGTTGCCACACACAGACAAAATTGCCCTCCCTGGAGGATTAAAGTTGCAAAATCTTAGAATTACGTCGGTTCTACTTCTAGAAAACAGAGAGCCAAAACGCAAAGCTTATCTCTACAGTGAAATTTTTTTACTGCTGTAAAACGCTAGAATAATCCTTGTTTTAACAGATGCTAAAAGAAAGTATCGTTAATTCGACTTCCTTTTTGCGTCGTATAAGGGTTTGATCAGCACAAATAAAAGGAGAAAGAGTTTACGTAACAAGGAAACACTGGCGTCGGTATCACAACCTCCCTGAGGGCTACAGGTTCATCAGCTGTCACTGTTAATGGTTACCCTCATGAAATAAAGTTGATTGTTATTATTATTATTTCTTAAAACTCTTAAATAGTACGCCAATACTCAAATGCATGGGACAGATCGAGCCACTCACTTTCATGCAGTTGCACTCAAACCGTAGCATCCTGATGACTGAAACTACTTCAACTTGTTGTGCAAATGCGTCATACCTAAATAATTAAGGAGTCATAATCGAGTTCTCGTGTCAAAAACAACGCTTAATCGCTTACACCCAGTTTATTCAAATAGATCTGAAAAACTAATTCAATTATGTTTAACCAAAAACCATTAGCTGCCGACAATTTGAGAAAATTTGCTAGAAAAATTAAACCGAAAATATTGGAACTTGACATTCAAGTAAACTCAAGAAGAGACACAGTAATCGTGGTAATATTTCGAATCTACTGCAGTCTATTTGGTTTGATAATGACCCTGCAATAGAGTCGAAATATTACCACGATTATTGACTTTTCTTGTGTTTACTTGAATATCAAGTTCCAAGATGGATGTTTTCGGTAATTAGTTTTCTACTATATTTTCTTAATTATATTCCCACTAAAACAATTCGTTTGTTGGAGACTTGATGTGGCCTCTGTCGTTTACGTTTTGGCTTGATTCTTCTGCTTACGTATGTAAAAATGTTTTGGATTGTCAGTCCAATCCGAGTTCCTATCTCCGTAAATTTTGCTTACTTCCCCCTCACAAAAAAAAAAAAATAAATAAAAATAACAAAAATTTATTGAGATAAGTCTGGATGTCTCTCCTTGACGAGAACAACCATCTGGCCTTAGCCTGACGTGAATCGTTTGCAAGAGTGAAAGAACGAAAAAAGATTGATCCTGCGGGGAAAGAGGTGAAATTAGTTATGCTAATTATGACTTGTTTACATCATTCCGTACTGACGTGGTGACATCATAGTTTGGCGTCGCACTTGATGAAAGATTGCACAAGACATTGCACCACAACTTGACAGTATTTAATAGACCGCGACGGCTCGAGTGTGAGTACATAAAGGTGTTTGGCCTGAGCCGTTTTATGCACGTGAGTATTGGTTCTGTGTAAACAGCGTCAAAAGTCAGACGGTGCGTTAGCACAGTGTGAATTAGAGTTGTCCTTGGAAATACGGCAAGAGACCACACAGAGACACCATGGGCTCTCTAACCGAAGTAGTCAATATACCATCGGAGGGAAATGCTATCACGCTATCATTTAACAATTTGAGGGTAGAAATTGGCGGAAAGAAAATTTTAGATGATGTCAGTGGATCTGTCAAGCCGGGAGAAGTTTTGGCTGTTATGGGACCGAGCGGTAAGTTTTTTCTTATCGTATTATAATTTGATATAAAATTTTTAGTAAACGTTTAGTTATTGAAGCGTGTAGCTGAAGGATTAACTTTCGTTCGTATCGTTAATTAGACAAGTAAGTTAACCAGTCTTCGATGCGGTTGAAAGAGAGATTAAATATTTTTAAAGTCCATTTTCCAAAACAAATGCAGCATCGTCGTATTCGCGTGTTTGACAACAGGTTGTACCTTTGAAGGTACTTATTGGCTAAGGTTTTGAGCAGACAAACGATTATCAGAATCCGCGTTTTTCTTTTCACTCAAATGGTGTGGTTTTAGGTTGTAAATTCTTCAAAATGTATACTATGGGGGAGGTTTGTTTACTGCCATTCCTGAACTCTGTACAGTGTAGCCAAGTACAAAAGTTACATGTATCGTAATCTACACGCAGAGGTGGATGGATTGGATTTGCAACCAGAGAAGCAACTTGCGAGCTTTCAACGGCTGACAAGGTCATTGGCGTCCAGAGGTTTATTCTTCTTGGGGGGCCTGGGAGGGTGTACTTCCTGAATTTTGAGATTTTGGATTGCTCTGTTAACATTGCAAGTGGTTAGTTATGGCAGATCTTGGAGACCAAATTAAAAGTGTGAGATATAAATGAGCAAAACCTCAGAACTAGATTAATATTTTCCTTATAGTAAGATTCAAAACCAAAGTTAAGTTGGACACATAAATGGATTTGAACAATCAGTTACCATTGAAAAAAACTACTAAGAACTCTATTCTGCCAAATAAATGGGCTGACAAAATATGCAAGGCTGGCTGTCTCCTACCCCTTGAGCTACCATGCCACAGCAGTGCTTCTCCAAGTGTATCCCAGAATAAATAGTTTATTCTGCTTTGCACTACAGCTTGATGAAAGTTGGGGGGGGGGGAGGAAATCAGTTTACAGACTTCAATTATACTTACTCATGCATGAAGAACAACAACAACAAGAAAAGAAAAACAGTGTTTAAATTAATGCTGTCAGTTCACATTTAATTTCTTATACCTTTTAACAGACATTTCATAAATGTTTAAACATTGGAAAATAAAGCTCTAAAATTCAAAATTATTCTATTTCTTTTCAAGATACAATGAACATTAAACAGCTTCAGAATTTGACATTTTTATTCAATAGTCGTAAAATTTGATATTTTTATTTAATAGTAGACAACTTTATTTTTAGAAAGTGATCCTTTTGAAATAGGAAGTGTGACAATCGGAACAAAAAGACTTAACAAAAACTATGACTGATAGCTTTTCAAACTTTGAAGTCAATTGAGCCGACGTGATTAATGGTAAATGGTTAAACACATAGTCATTTACTGAATGGATATTGATATTGCAAAACATTTAAATGTTTAACCATTTAACCATGACAGCCTTAGTTTAAATACTAGTAGTTGGTGTGCAAGTTGTTTCTGCATTCTTCCCAATAATGTCAACGTAGTCTGTGTTTACTGTGCTGCTGAATCTTTTTCATGGTAAATAAGTAAACAAGTTTGTATTATATGTTATTATGTGCTGGTAAATGATCATGAAAATTAACTCATTGAGGGACAGACACACCTGTGCTGCATAAGATAATCTTGAGTTACCCAGACTAAGATTCTAAAGTGAATCCTTGCTCCTCAGAGGGTTAACCAAGCAGGCAATATACCCATCAAATAACACATATCCCACCTTGCTGAATAGAATCATAAAGTATACCCTTACCCTTATTGGGTTAAAAAAACTTCCCATTCGAGTTACATGTAATTGGGAAATTACAGGTACAATACCACTTGTGAATGTGGAAATAACATCATGACTTCTGTATTTTTCATTAGGCTCTGGTAAAACTACACTCCTTAATCTCCTTGCTGGGCGGAAAGTTGGAGATACAAAATCTGGAGAGGTCCTTCTTAATGGTCGACACATCAATAAGAAACTAAAGAGGAAGATTTCTTATGTTTTGCAAGAGGATCTCTTCTTTTCTAACCTTACCTTAAAAGAAACATTGACAGTAAGTGGTTAAGAAAATTGACCAAAAATCCACTTTTCTCTTATGTGCATACATTACAAAATCTTATGATGTTCATAATTATGCTGTTACTACAATTTCTGTTAAATAGTTGTCTGCTTAAGGCTAAATATTGAGACTGTCCTGGTTTAAAATAGCTTGGCTGATATTACTGGTACATAGTACTGTCTGTATGACAGATGTACTGAATTTTTGAAAATGGTTTAGAATAAAAGTTGCAAGAAGTGAGTGTTAAAGCTCATACACATTTGACAAGTTAGGCAATGCTGTAATGGTCTACTATTACAAATTATGAAAATTAGCTCTATATTATTTCATTACACCCATGCTGCAATGAATTCTGTGTAAACAATACCATTAAAATGTCATGCTAATTTCCATGCAATACCTTATGGTGTACAGTTGTTGTAAAGCCTTGCACCATGTATCCAATGCTTAAGAGCCATTACTGAAAGGTTACTTCAATTACCGGTACAATCTGTGATATACATGCTGTAAAACATGACCCAAAATGTGTCCTTAAATAATTAAGGTACAATATAAATAGTTATTCTCATGTGATAATATTTTGACATATTTAGTATTCTGCATTACTGAGGCTGCCGGACAAGATGCCTAAGGCTGAGAAACTACGGAAGGTAATGATTATTTGATGTCTCACTTTACAAAGTGTTAGGTCATCATATTATTGTGGTATGGTAAACATATTGTCAAAAGTGTGAGCCTTGTCCCAAGTTATTAGCATGACAAATAATTTACTGATAACTTCTGTTAACTCATCAACTCTTCTCAATCTGTATCTGACTTTTTAATTTTACTATGGCTAATGCCAAGCAATTTTACTGTGGCTAACCCCATGATTATCTTAATTGTCAAGGGGATACATCTCAGACTGGAAGGTGTTAACAAAAATATTTGTGCCCAGCTCAGCAAATGAATAAAAGCCATAGTAGAGAGTATAATATTCTAAGGTTTTTTTGCTAAACCTGCAGCATCTGACATTGTTTGTAGGCATTTGAATTTTTTAATAGATGGTTAGCTAGCTTGATTTATAGAAGTCTTGGAAAAACACCATGAATTTTACATTTCGTCAAGAAGGTTAAATCCAACTTTGCTTTACCTTCTTGACGAAATGCAAAATTTGCGATGTTTTTCAAAGGTCTTCTCTAGAATTTTAATCTGGCTAACACCTGACAATTTGATAAAGGAGAGAGTGGGATGCCTGCTCCTTAACTCTTTCACTGCACAGTGGAAGCTCTACCCTTGATGAGTAAAATTGTCTGGTGTTAGCTGGAGTCAACTAATAGAAGTCTTATACCACTGGGAAGTGGGTTAAGAAAACATTTTTGTTGTCATAATTGTCATAAATTGAAATCAAGCATTTTTTATGTAAAGGCAGCCAGTTACTTAGATTGTTGAGCTGATAATCCTGAAGAAGGAAAATCTTGAGTGTCTAGATATTTTTAAGACCCATCCGGGACCTGTTGGAAAAAATGCAACTTTGGGCCACCTGGCTGGGAATTTATTGAACCCATAACCTTGCAAATCTAGTGCAATGTTCTGTCAACTGAGCTACACAGCCTGTTGCTAAAAGCACAGCCATGAGTTCAGTATTCATAATGGTGGTAATGCTGATTAAATGAAGGGTATATTTGATGGAACATTAAGACATTTTCACTTCATCGCTAACTGTTAGGTTTTTAATTATCAAATTAATCACAAAATCGTTGCTGTTCCAAAATGAACTGGCGAAACTTCAAAGGATCAGTGAATATCCAGAAAAGAGAATCCTGAGGGATTTTGTGATATAACTTTATCCTTCACTTTCCATACACAAAGTCTTGACACACACTCCGAAAAAATCTCTGCATGCAACAACTACACCCTCTCATCTGTTGTCATCTATTCATTCGTGCTCGACTGGACATTTGTCACAGAAACAAAACACTTGGCTAACATTACAAACTTCCCTTTGATCCCATTACATGCATAAATTAATTATTACCATTTGGAAACAATTGCACAAGATTTGCTGGTGCAAGACCATCACTTTGGACTGAGTGAAAATATAGTACCTAAAAAATTTCTGAGTTTTTTGGTAACTGTGCACCAAATTTCACTTTTTCCCATTACATTGAAACCTCAATAATCCAGACTTGTTGGGACTAGGGTAAACAGTCCAGGTAATCAAAAGTGTAAATACTTGACCCCTCAAGGGGCAAGGATGCACTTTAGTAAATATTAGAATACAGAGACATCACGTTAGAGTATTATTTTTAGGATTGGTGTCCAGACCCCTCGCTCAATATGGATTTGTTTCTGCCATGCCTGCTACTGGTAATTTTAAAGTAGGCATGATGAGTTGAAGGGCCCATTTGCATTATACGACTGTCATATACTGTTGTTCATTTTGATGTATCTGATTCAGTCATAAGAGTCTTCAGAACCAATTTCAACATTCACGAGCAAATAGCAAGCAGCAATTGTGCTTTCATGACGTAATCACATATGCCAAAGTGAAGAATTGTATATGACAATCATGTCGTGTACTATCCATTAGGGATGATAAAATTTCAATTACGCAAGATATTTCTCTTGCGTAATTCTTACAAAATAGTAGAGTGATGTTAACGGTCGTCTGTTGGCGCTATGGAATGCCCTTCGATGCAAATGATTGCGTATCTACGGTAATGAATGTCGATTGAATAAAATTAATGTATTTTTGCGTTAATGAGTTTGAGGTTGGCGTAATGATAGTATATTTTCTGGTAATGAACAACAAAAGGTGCAGAGTGCCAAAAGTGATATTCAGTGCAAATTATCGTAATACCTTTTTTCTGCACTGTGTTACCTTGAAATTGCACTGCTCTTAGCCAATCAGAATAGAGAAATTTTTTAAGTATATTATTAAAGATGAAACAATGTAGAAAGAAATGTTGCACTGCAGTAAGCAGCCAACGAGGGAGTGGAGCATTGTATAGTGACTTCATGAGTGCAGTAGACTACCAGATACATCAGATTTTCACGATGATTGTACCTTCATTCTTTCAAGGTTGATGAGATAGTGGAAGTTTTGGATCTTAAAAAATGTGCAAATACAAGTATGTTTTTTTCCTGTTTTTGCTTTTTTTAACTACGCTCAGGACACAGTCAGCCACGTACAAAAATTTGAGATATTTAGCTTCTTCAGGACCACCAAAGAACGGATTTCTCCAAGATGGCACTGAACTTTACTGGGGAAGGGGTTACAGTAGCACCTCCATGATGGCCCAAATAATTTTCCCCTAACAGAACGACAGAGTGAATTCTTTTATGTGATTGTGGTGTATTTACATGACATTGTACGTTGTATGTTTTATTGACAGTGAATGCAGTGTAACTGACATTACTTGTCGGCGAAAGTTGACCATACCGGTTATCGTAGTCTTTACAAGGACTATAATACCCTGAGGATGATTCTGAAATAGAATTTACAAGGACTGTTTGTGGTGTTTTTAGGGCTGATGTTTCAATGGCCTCAGTGGTGGTCTTCTTAGGAACCAAATGAAGAGCTGCTGCTGAGGCTTTGGAAACAACCACTACAAACACCAAAATCTGTCTTCCTCTTTATAGCTGTAAACTAGATGATCAAATTTCACCGTCACCACATTATTCTTCCGGGTTCAAACGATTTATTTTATCACAGTGTAATATTTTGTTTCTTTTAAACTGTCTTTATAGAAATGGGGAACGCCATTACTAGAGGATTGTCTGGAGGTAATAGTTTTTGATAGTTAGAATCAACAGAGATATGGAACACTATTTTGTTGTACTCAAAGCCAGCAACTAGAATAAAGATTTTCATAAAGACTACTTGACATAGTGAAAGACGACTTCAGATATAGTACACTTGTTACCAATTGAAAAATGTCATTCATTTGGCTCATAAAAAATGAAATACAGTAAATTGTAGTTAAATAAAACAAGCTCGGTTTTGAAATTCAAATTATAAAAAATCTGATTTATCATTCCCTTTGGTGTTAAGTACGTGTTACAGCTGTAATAGTTTGCAGCGTATTCAATACAGTCAAAACGATTTTAACCGGTAATTCCTTTCCGTTAACAAAAAATGCCGTTCGAAGTTATGTTTGAGAAAAAAAATTTGGAAGTAATTAAATTGATTTTATTAATTGGTATATCCTTCACTACTTTTGTACCTTGGATCAATCGTGTCAGTTTTATTCTTAGTACCGTAATATCCGGTTATAAGCCCACCCGGTTATAAGCCCCCGGTTATAAGCTCACCGGTTATAAGCCCACCCGCTTATAGGCCCATCCATTTGTAAACACCCAAAAAAAGGTATTCCTTTAAAAGCACCCCCGCTCAGGAGCCCCCATCCCCTCTTTGCCTTGTTGCTTTAATCATAGTTGCCTTTAGAAAATCGCCTTCACAAAACAAGTAGAATACGGAACAATAATATTTTACTGTCTCGTCAAATACCGTCCAAGAAACCGTTCAATGTTTGACCGTAGTTTTCAGTGTACAACGGTTTAAAAGCCGACATGCAGACCATCTGTTCTTGCCATTATGTTATCAGCTCGTTTCGAAATTTTTTTTTTTTTATTCCGCTTGTGAGTCCCTCCAGATATAAGCCCACCCAAAACCCTTACGAAATTGTATAGGCTCAGGGCTTATAACCTGGATTTTACGGTAGTTTAACTCTTTCCAAGTATGTCTCTAAGAAAATTTCACATGTCATTTCACATGTGAAAAACGTACGGAATTGACACACTCTCACTGATAAGGTTTTCATTTCATGTATGAAATGGGATCCTATTCACATATGAAACGCCCAATTCACATATGAAATGAACTTGCTCGAAATTTCACATGTCAAATCTTGGTGTACGAAAATGGTATTTCACATATGAAACGATACCTTCACACTTGATACTACATCGCCTAATATTTCACATTTTCACTGATACCTTAATTTCACATATGAAATTTTCGTTTCACACATGAAATTGAAACAATTCGCATATGGGCCCAATTACACGGTACGACTGTCGAATACGTTTGTTCATTTTGATGTATCCGATTCAGTCATAAGAGTCTCCTTGACCAATTGCAACAATCGCGAGCAAATAGCAAGCAGGAATTGTACTTGTATGACATAATCGCATACGCCAAAGTAAAGGATCGTATACGACAATCGTATCGTGTGGATAGGCCTTATGAAATATTATTTTCATATGTGAAACTGCATGTGAAATTTTTGTAAGGGTGATGTCTCCCTTTGACGAGTGAAACACTGTGACGTAAGCCGGAGTAAAATTGTGTAAGGGCCCATTTACACGATAAGATTTGTCACATGCGATTGTTCGCTTGGCGTATGCAATGTTGTCTCAAGGGTACAAATCCTAATTACAATTGGCTCACTAATGTCGCAGTACGTCCTGAAGAAGTTATGGACTTAATCGCATTCTTCACAACGAACAATCGTGTACAACAGTCGTGTCGTGTAGATAAGGGCCTAAGACTGATCCCACCAGGAAAGCGTTAATCATTTTTGGGATGAAAGCTTCTTTGATGTTTGCATATGGTTTAAATTCCATGTTTGCATGAAGGAATTGAGCGAATTTGGACCTAGTAATTCGAAATTACTTTGGGGAACGAGTAATTTGGTAACTGGAGTTAATTAAACTTTACGGTTAGCAAAAGGAAATAGGAATGGATTACTTTTTAATTGTTATGGGGGGATTATCATGTGGAGCGAGCCCGGCCAATTGGGCTGGCTTGGTTAACTGGGTTGACATTTTCTGTTCAATCGCGTTTGCAGACGATCTCTGGGGATCGCAGAAAGCGAGATCTGGGCAAGACGTGCTAGCCCGGTTGACCGGACTGGCTCGCTCCATATGATCAGCCCCTAAGTGACCGGAATTGGAATTCATTTTGTTTCCTGTTTTTTCTTCAGGTGAAAAGAAAAGAGCGAATATTGGATGTGAACTGATAACCAATCCATCTCTTATTTTTCTTGATGTAAGTTGTGAAAATGTTAATTTTACTCTAATTCTTTGATACGAGGCCAACATTCATTTATCAGATTGATATTAGGGAAATTTGCCATGACTTCTATTCTATAGACATGACTTATAGGTCATCCGCTTCACGTTTCTTTCTTCATAAAGGGTCTTATATTTGACAACTTTAAAATTCTTTGCTCCAGTAAGTTTAACAACATTAATCATCTATTAATTCTCGAGGCACTACATATTAACTTTAACAAACCTGAGCTAAACTCAAGCCTCAAGGCAGACAAAGAACTTTCACTTTTCAATTAGTTACCACTGTTTTCTACCATTGTATGATTTCTGCATTGTTAGTTGTCTCTCTGTAAATATTGATATCAGACACGCTTTCTTTGTAATCATTGACTTATTTCCTGGCTGGCTTCATGTTTTCACGTGGTGTGAAGATGACTTTGCGATAAAGTCGAAAATTTACCATCTCAACATTTAGTCTTGTTTATAACCTATATCTTGGGTTTTTCAAGATGTCGCTTTTATTCGGATTTTGCTTCGTTTTATGCTTTTTAAAGTGGTCGGCTGGCTCTGGATTCTTATATTCCAACTCTTCAGTTTGTAACTGAAGTTCCCGTCTTTCCAGCAAAAACAAAATCCATTTTGCGCACTGAGTATTGAACGAGATAAACATAAACTAACTTGCCTTTGCAGCCCCTCAGTTTTTTGAACTTCGTCTCCTTGGTTTTTGACACAAAGCTTCAATCTTCATTTTATACCTTAGGCATCAACAATTCAGCGTTCATATGTTCTTTGTAATGTTTACATGAGCGGCCGTGCTGTATCGAGTGTACAATCACTCGCCCTCGGCTCGTGATTGTACAATCGATACAACACGGGCGCGATTGTCGTAAACAACTTATAAAACGAGTAGGAGCAAACGTTCGTGTTCTTCAAAAATCGTGAAGATTCCAACGATTTTAGTCAACAAAATAGCAAGTTTTACAACAACTGATTAAACTTTAAATTCTTTTGTTTTTTCTTCATGGATTATTAATGAGTTTTATGAAAATTACTTAAAAAACTCATTAGGAATTCGTGAGAAAAATGCAAAGGAAAATCATAACCGTGTCGGGCCTTTTTATGTAATAAAAACACGCTGACTTTTCTCCTCTAATTTACTCAGCTTAGAAAACATTTATTTTCAAACTTTCTTTGCCAACTGGCGTTTTAAGGGGTTTGTTTTTTACGCCGTTCAAAAAACTCGCAGTACGTGCTTTATCGGACCTAAAACACTCGGCTATCGCCTCGTGTTTTATATCCGATAAAGCACTCTTGCTCGTATTTTAAACATTACTTAAATCATAATTTGAATTCCTATCAATCACGTTTTGGTTACTTATTAAACAAGTTTGAGGTCTGTACGAGAAAGTATTTGCCTGAGGTTCTCGTACAGAATGAGCGACGAAGGAGCGAGGAATTACTATATGACAGTTCCTTCCTTCCATCATCGCTTTTAACGCTCTTTTTTTTGGCGAGGTAGTGGTTTGATTTATTTGTAGCTATGACGTCGTGTTTTTTCTATGTATTCATCCAGTTTTCTGCTTAAAATCATCGTAGGAAAGATTTGCCTGACTGTTTAGCAGTTCGATGTTGTCCAACTTAAGTAAAAGGTACCTGAATCTGGTTTGTTTGTCTTCAAATCAGCTCGGAAGTTTTCCCGCCAAAACGTGCTGGTCTATACGGAAAACTTATTTCTCAGCTAGGCAACCAATCACCCCGTGTCATTTAGCATACAGACTGGATAACGAGCTCTGCCTTATAATAATATTGATGACTTGCAATCAATCCCTGAGGATTCAAAAGACAGTGATATGGCGGTCATGTTGGTGCCACATGCAATGGAAGTTAATGAGATTCTTTTGCGAAAGTTCCACCAACATGGCCGCCATGACGTCACGTGCAAGTCTAGAATACACTTAATGTCTGGTCCCGAGGGAAAACAAAACTTACTGCTTCCCGAGGGACAAGACATTAAGTGTTTTGTTATATGGAGACAGGAAAAAAAGAAAACGAGTTAACTCCGACCTCGATAGTTTCTCAAGGTTTTTCCCTGGTGATTCTTCTGCTGAAACCTCCATACGAAATATAAAAAGTGATGCAACATCAATTTTGGTAGCCATTTGTGTATTTGCCGAGTCTTTTCCCTCTATAAGATGTCGCTATTCATCATGTGAAAGATAGGAAAAACGTAGTTTCTTAACTTCAGGCTCCATTTACGTCTTCGTATGAAACAAACATTCATCTGCTACTGGGCTGTGCCATTTATCCCCAGAATTCACGTGACAAGCTTTAATGACGTGCTAACGACATACTTTGTTTACCTGCTGTTGTAGCCCGCCTGGTCCACAATTTTGATATTGTTGCCCGCGCGGGGTACATTTAGATCCAGATAAGGCTTTGTGACCATAATTCAACAAATGGCAGTTATTGTTACCTCCTGCGAAACCCCAACTATATTACAAATTCAATAATATGGCTGAGCTCGCTATCCGGCCTGTACGCAAAATGACGCACGCTGATTGGTCGCCTAGCCGAGCAATAAGTTTTTCGTACAGACCAGCTAGTTTCGGCGGGAAAATTTCCCAGTTGATTTGAAGACAAACGAACCAGGTTCAGGTAGGTTTTTCGAAAGATTTATGACAAACAACTACGATGAAAGAAGTTAAATCTTCTCAAAGATAATTTAAAGCTGAAAACTAGATGAACAGATGCAAAAAAACACGAAGTCATTGGTAAAAACAAGCAACTAAACTAGGCCGCTTACTCATAAACACAAAACTTCGTTAAAAGCAATGAAGAAAGGAACCAAAAGCCATATGGTAAATTCCTTATTAACCTTCTTTCTTCGGTCTGTACGGCAAAAACCTCAGACAAATACTTCCCCGTACGGACCACACGCTCGATTTAACAAGTAATCATTATTGGATTTTAAGGGGATATTGCACAAAACGAGTTTTAACGACTATTCATTATGGAAATTACATCGCACAAAGGATTGTCTCGAGTCAACATTTTCTTTTATCATTTTTTTTTTTTTTTTGTTTGGTTTTTTTTCATTTTAGGAGCCCACTTCGGGATTAGACTCGAGCACTGCTTACAACTTGATCAAAACGTTGGAAAATCTGGCTGAGAATGAGGACAGGACTGTCGTCATGACGATTCATCAGCCTTCGAGTCAAATCTTTCACTTGTTCGATAAATTACTCTTGCTGGTGAATGGAAAGGTAAGTTGAATTCCATGTCTATTTTTGCAGAAGTCTTAAGACCTTTTTTACATGTAGGAAATAAAAAATTTCGTGTCTCCATTGAGTAAAATGAAATAAGGCACATCATAGACATGCTAGGATTGGACGAACCTCGTTTTCTCTCAGAGTACTGTCACACTCTGACGTCATTTTCATTTTGTACTTGAGTACAGAGACATGGCTGACGTCCGAAAAACCCAAAAAACCCCTTGGTTATGTTATAAAACAAATAGAAAATAGCTTCGTATCTCTGTACTGTGATGGAAACATTTATGATGCCTTTTCAACCGGAAAAATACCTGAAAACATACGGTTATGCCGCGTATTTCTAGTGGGCATTTTTCCGGTTGAAATGACGTCATTCATGTTGCTATGACAACACAGAGATGCTCAAGCAATTTTCTATTTGTTAATTATGATATGACGCACATCCTGGGCACTCTGTGATTCGACGAACCTGATTTTCTCTCAGAGTACTGAGGTACGACTGACGTCATTTTCATTTTCATTTTTATTTAACAATGAACGAATGGAGTCATTCATGTTTCTATCACAGTATGGAGACACAAAAGCTATTTTCTATTTGATTTGTATAATAACCAAGGTTTTTTCAAGTTTTCGTGACGTCATCCATGTCCCTGTACTCTCATATAAAATGAAAATGACGTCAGCCGTCTCTCTGTACTCTGAGAGAAAATGAAGCGCGTCCAATCAGAACGTGCGTAGGACGCGTGTTATTTTATAATATACTTCAGATGTAGGGATGACTTCACGAGGATTCAGAAAACCTTTGTTCTTTAACAGAACAAGTACGAGTTAGTATCCGTGTGTGTAGAAGAGAAACGTACATGACACAATTTCATCCACAAAACAAGCTGGAAACGCCACATCGGCTTGTATTTCCGTTGAGCATTTTTGCAGAAATAACTTCGTTCATGTTTCCATGACAACACACACTGGTTACCTGGGAAGACGAGTGGAGATTTGGGTGAACGTAAATGAACCCCCCTTAGACATGTATTTGTTTCATTTGTTAGGTAGCATATTATGGCAAAGCTTCGGAGGTTCTCGACTTCTTTGAGAGGGTCGGATTTGTGTGTGAAGCTCATTATAATCCCGCTGATTACATCTGTAAGTATTTAAACTAATTTTGTTTCAAAGTCGTGCTCTTGATAGAGAATTCACTAGTCATTTATTAGCGCCTGCAGTGAACTCTCTCTTAACGGACACCTCTATAAAGGCCTGTTTACACGTGCAATTTTGCACGTTGCAATTGCCATCCTGGTGTATGTAATAAACTCTTGACAGTCTATGCAGCAAGATATCCGCTTATGATTCGCTGCAGTTTGTCCCCGACGTTCTCGTCAGTTAAACACATGCTCCAAGATGTCATACACAAGGTACAAAGTCGCACGAGTAAACAGCTCTTTATATTTTTTTTTCGGTGTATGTAATAAATCCATAACAGCCTATGTAGCAAGATATCCGCTTATGATTGGCTGTAGTTTGTCCTCGACGCTCTCGTCAGTTAAACGCATACTCCAAGATGTCAATCGCAAGGCACAAAATCACACGTTGTGATTTTCATCCTGGTGTATGTAATTAACTCTTGAGAGTCTGTACAGCAAGATATCCGCTCATGATTCGCTGCAGTTTGTCCTCGACGCTCTCGTCAGTTAAACACATATTCCAAGATGTCATTCGCAAGGCACAAAATCGCGCTTGTAAACAGCCCTTAGGACGGTCACGTCCCTAAGACCAACATCACATTTGGTCGCGGCCGCTTATCCATTATTTCACTACAACCAAACTCTCTTTAAGACGGACAGCGAACACTTTTCATGTGAAAAAAGGTTCAAAAATTACCTCACAGAGCGGACAGGTAATGGCTGATCAATAGATTTGGATAATAAAACTTCAATATGTCACAAGAACAAAGATGACTTGGTTTCGAAAATTTAGCAAATTCTTTGTCGTATATTTAAGTGCCCAACATACGTCAAAGGGCTGTCGCTCGAAACGTCAGTACCTTTCTCTGGCGGCAGAAAGACTAACGCCGAGTGACCGAGGCTTAATCGCTTTTATCTTGACGGCAAGCGGACTGCCAGTGTCAGATTGCGTCATCTCCTTGTGAGACGGAAACCTCTCTAGACGGACGACAATAACGGTCCCGAAGGTGTCCGTCTCAGAGGGAGTTCACGGTATTTACACGATAAAATGATAAGATGGTCGTTTACGATTGTTCGCCTCGTGGTGCATGATGTTGTCTCAAAAGTTGAACTTTTCATCCGGGCCTTGTCTGGTTCGCCTCCCTCCCAATTTATCCAACATGGCCGCCTTCAATTTGCCGTCCATGGTTGAGTGACATTTAGGTACAGACCCCCCTCTAGTTAGTACTTGGTCTCTCTATCAGCCCAGTCTCACACCTTGAAAAGACGAATGACATCAATTGACAAAACGTGGCAAAAAGATTATCATCATCTATTTAAGGGAAATGAAGGCTTCCACATGGGATTGGTTGTTCTTGAAGTGATATAGTTGAGAAACTTCTAAGGCTAGGAGGTCGTCGCCGAGGGGTTATCCAACCTTGACCCTAATCATATTCCTAATTCTAACCCTAACCCTGATCCTAACCCTAATCTTTTTCTGAGTTTCCCCCAGAAAGACAATATTCATCTATTTCAGCACATTTTCAGGATTGATGCTATTCATCTTCTCGGGGGTGGAACCTCGTTGTTTGTATAGTAAATACTTCGGCCGCTAAAAGAGGCCACTTACATTTTCGTAGCTCCAGTTGTAACAGTGACTTTATATTAAAGAGAAAGCCACAGTTGTCTTCCGCTAACTATGAAATTCTTCCCAAATCTTAACCTTTCCTTCCTTTTTGTTGTTCTTTTCTTTGTTCTCTTTGTCTTTTTGCTTTGTTCTTTTATTCTTTTGTTATAATTTAATGTTGTCGACCACAGTATGCTCGAAAGGCTTGAAGTGACGTGTGAATCCTGAAAAAATAGGTGCATGCATGCGTTCGTATGTGAGTGCGTCAGCTGGACAGGCGTGCAACAGTCACTTGCAGACGGACAGACAGACTGATGGACACACACACAACAGTTGACATCATCAAACAGATGCAGACACAGACAGTTTACTGCGGAGAACATGTTACACTCATGGACAGGAGTTTACCGTGAAAACAATGAGCAAACACGATGTACACCCCAGTTTCCACTCGATAAAAACAGATTATATGCTCAATTTTCTAGTGGAAGTTCTGTCAAGAGGAGCTGAAGTCGAAAAGAAAATTGTGTCGGCGTGTCGAGAATGGTTAGTGATTTTTTAATAGCAGTTAAAATGAATCGTTTCTGTTGTCAGTTATTAAAATGATCTGCAATAAATTCAACGATATATCGGAATTTCGATTTATTATCACCTCTCTAGTGATTACTTTGTCTTCAGTGGTCGTCAACAATTATTAATACAGATATAAGAAATACCGTGAAGAAAAAGTCTTGGTCTGAGAGGGCTAACTAAGGCAAATGTAGGGACATGTCAACTCGGACCTCGATCTAGAGGCATTGTTTGTGGCCATTTTTGATGAGAGCGAAAAAGGTCAAATGGTGACTAAATGTCTCCGAAAGCCACGAGAGGGCTTATAGAAGTCCGACGTGCAGCAGACCCGTGGGACTTTGACGAAACCTCTCTTGGCTTTTGGGAACAAATTGCTTATTTGATCACAAGAAAAATTTGGAGGACTCGTGGTTCTGTGATAGTACACGAACCTCTCACCTGACTTCATTCCAGCTCCATGCAGTTGTCTAATTAAACTTACCTTAGTCACATGTGAGAAGAATATTGTCCACTTTGAGTCTATTAAGCATCGCAAGTTTTCTCCGAATAATCCCGTTTTTTTCTTGTGGTAAGATTGGACCTGCGAGGTCTGATCCAGAGACCCATCAGTGGACCTATAGGTCTGACCCGCTGCAGAGGCTGTCGAAACGTCTGTCATTTACATTGAACTCTAAAAAGACTGGAACGATACCTGCAAACTGTATTTTGAAGCCAGCATGGAGGCTGACGTGTGGGTCAATTTGCAGATCATCCCAGTCTCCTACGCGATAAAACACGCGACCTCTTCCGAAAAACTTAACCTAAATTTCGGATTTTTTGGCAGTTTTCTTTTTTACCTTTAGTAAGTCGAGGACAATGTCGGTCGGACTGCTTATTTGTCAGAATTAACTGTCAATGAAAAGTAAAAGGTTCGGTGCAACTTTTTCCCACACGTGTTTTTGACCTACATGGCTGCCCCCATGTCGGCTTCAATCGTGAGGCCTGGTATGACGAGGTATCGTTCAAATCTTTTTAGGGTTCAATGGTCACTTATGGTCTTTCTCAAGACTACACTAACCTGGACGATTTAATTTCACCAGCACTTGCTATTTTTCCCCCGGTTCAAACCATTTACTTTAATCAGAAAACAATAACAAAAGCAATTTGAAACAGAAGTTTCCTTTCCTAGGATGAAAGGGACTCTACCCATTCCTGTTTGTGTTGACAGAAGAAGTGTCACCTCTGGCGAGCGTGACAGTGACTCAGCCGTGTTGGCGGTGGACTATTGCCTGCAGGGCCGAGGCAGCTTTCGAGAGGACAGGGATGACGATTCAATAAGTTCAAACCATTTCAAAAAGTCTGAGGTGAATATTACCGCCAGCTCTGACACATCGAAAGAAAAGGACGACCAGCAATCAACAGGCAAACTAAATGGCTACAGCAATAAACTGGCAGAGCAACAAAATAACGCATCTGGAGTTTCGTATGGATCGAAAGAGGACACTAAGGTACAGTTAGTGACGTCTGTGACAAACAGGCATTCCATTCGAAGGAATTCTATGGAACAGATAAAACTGATGATGGATAATACATCTGAGGATAGCGAGGAGAGCGAGGAAGAACGTAGATATCGCTGGGGGTTCCATCTGGATCATCAGGACAAGTGGCCAACGTCGTTTTGGACTCAGTTTATTGTGCTTAGTCACAGGACGTTTAAACAGTCAATGCCAATCATTTTGTCAAAGTTAAATTTTGTCCAGGTGAGATTTAGTTGTGGAAGGGCGGGAAAGTGAAACTGAAATGAAAGAATATGATTAGAAAAGAAATATAAACGAAGAAAAGTAATAAATCTTAAACCGTAAATTCCTGCTTATAAGCCCTGGGCTTATACAACGTCGTAAGGGGTTATGAGTGGGCTTATAGCCGGGGGACCATATAGTTGGGGCTTATAACCGGTGTAGAAAAATGTTTGGAAACGCCTGAAACGTTTCAAGTCCTTGGACTTAAAACAAAATTTCACATGATCGGTTTATTCATCGATACACTCATTACTAATACACTGATTCATTGTGCCAATACACTAGTTGATTCTGAGAAGTCATTCAAAGGCCTCCAATTCGGACCGAGTTTTCAAGTACTCGGAATTCGTGTCAATCCTCGGCTTTGCCTCGGACTAGGACGAATTCTTCGTACTTGAAAACCCGGTCTAGTCCTCATTGTCGGCCTTTAGATATTACATAATGTTGGCAATCGGACTAGGCGAACCCTTTATGATTAATTCGGTTGGCTTGCACTCATATTTGTGTAATTTTGTTTATTTACGAGATAAGGATCTTCATCATCACATGTTAAGCCCTGGCCAAACGAATGCAACATGATGACTCATCATGAAATAAAAATAGAGTACTGCGTAGGCACTGTTGAAATCGAAGTGAAATAATCGGAAAGGTCTGAGTAATGTCGAAATGTAAAGAGTAGTTTTCTAACGTTTCGAGCGAAGGCCCTTGAAAGGCCCTTCTCAAATCCATAAAGCAAAAACAAAAGAAATACATAATTAATCAGTATTTAGAAATCGGAGGAAGATTACAGCTGAATTTTTCCAACTTTCGGCTGGATTTTCGTCTAAAATACTGGTTCGTTTGAGAAGTAATTTCAAACACTCGTTTAGTGTTCTTCCTCCGATTTCTAGATACCTCGAAACTCGTTAAAAAACTCGGCTTCGCCTCGTTTTTCAACTCGTTTCTCGGTGTCTAGAAATCGGAGGAAGAACACCAACTCGTACTTGAAATATTACTTCAAGGGCCTTCGCTCGAAACATTAGAAAACTACTCTTTACATTTCGGCATTACTCAGACCTCTCCGATTATTTCATCATGACTCATCGTCGTTCGCCATTGTTGAACTCGTTCGGCCACCATGTTGCGTGATGTTGTTTGATGTTGAACGAAGTTTGACTTCTATCAAACATTTGATGCAACATCGTTCAATATTTCTTTTGTTCTCATGTGTGAACAACAAAGTTATGCTCCTTTGGCCGCGCACTTCAACATTGTTGCACTCGCTCACACACAGCTAGTCATCTCTCAGGTAAGGGCAACGGGTAATTTGGCCTAAAATTTAGGATCATTATTCGTCCCAGATCTCTAATCACAATCCGTGTGTGCACCGTACAACGTGTTGCATTCGTTTGGCCGCATGACCAACACCATCCAACAAAGTTGAATTCAACAATGTTGAACGATGTTGTATTCGTTTGGCCACGTGTCCAACACCATCCAACAAAGTTGAATTGAACAATGTTGAACGATGTTGTATTCGTTTGGCCACGTGTCCAACACCATCCAACAAAGTTGAATTCAACAATGTTGAACGATGTTGTATTCGTTTGGCCGGGGCTTTTTATTGATATCTCCCGTTGTTTACGTTGAAATCATATTGCCATGAAAATTTTCTCTTTTTTCCCCGCTCTCTTTAGAACGTTTTATTAGCTATTATCATCGGACTAATCTGGTTTCAAATTCCGCACAAAGAAGAGACGATTCATGACAGGAGAGGCCTTGTAAGTACAGACCGGGTCGAACGGGAAACTTTTTCAGCTGATGTCGAAAAATTTCTAAAAAAATTAGTTTAATTGGCAGACACTTGAGTTTCCGAGAACACTGACTTCCTTGATGTTTGTGTGTTTTATACCACGTTTGAACGTCTGTACTCACATTTTTTGTGCTTGTTTTTTAGCTTTTTTTCTTCATAACATATTGGAGTTTTACTCCGTTGTTTCAAGCACTCCTCACATGTGAGTATGTTGGCCTGCCGAGCATTCCGATAACTTTTTACAAATAGTGAGTTAAATGGCCACCCCTAACAAAAATTTCACATGCAATTTCACATGCAATTTCACATGTGAAAATAATATTTCATACGTCAATTGTTTCAATTCCACATGTCAAATGAAAATTTCACATGTGAAATTAATTTTCGTACGTGAATGTTCCATTTCATATGTAAAATACGTGTTTCGTACACCACGATTTCACATGCGAAACTCTGAACCCGTTTATTTTACATGTGATATAGGTATTTCATATGTGAAAACGTTCCCATTTCATTGGTGAAATGAAAATTTCATACATGAAAATGTTCCGATTCCATATGTTTTTCACATGTGAAATGACTTGTGAAATTTTTGAAAGGGACTGTAGCTTCAACTGGAGTTTGGGAAGAGCAAATACAGTAAGAGTTTGTGAATAAAATGGTCTTGCAGCTCAGCAGAGTCTTGAACTGAGGAATCCAATAAAGTTGTGGGTTGGATGATCACAATGCTCGGTTGATATTGTGTTTGACTGGATCAGTTGGTTGAATGTTGAAATAAAACATCAAAGATTGTGGATTGAATTGCCTTGCAACTCAGTTGGCCGAGTGTTGGTATGGAGCACCAAAGCCTTTGGGTTGGATGGCTTCCAGCTCAGTTGGTAGAGTGTTGCACTAGACTACTAGAGGTTGTGGTTTGGATATCCTTGTAGTTCACTTGCCAAAATGTTGAATGACAGTTTCAAACGTTGTATGACCTAGACCTTACAGTTGGTAAGGTACACGACTTCTTTGGTGTTATAACAGTTACAATATCCACTGTGTTCTGCCGCTGTAAGTGCGCAAAAAATTGATAATCATGGGAAGTTCGGACCTGGTGGTCATGGATGAACAGTACGCTATACGGTAAACGTAGAAGTTACATGTGCGTGACGTTCGTCGAGCTCAAATTCTCAGAAAAAGTTGTTGCTGCTTAGACATCCTTCATGATTTGAGGCACAGTGATCGTGCACGTGTCTCTCACTACTGTGACTAGGGCTCAATTCCGGCTTCATGCAGTTATCTGATTAAAGTTACCTTGATCACATGTGAGAAGAGCGTTGTCCAATTTGACTCCCAAATATCGCAGGTTTCTTGTAGGCAATCCGGTTTCCTCCTGTACTAACACTGAACCCATGAGGGGTGGCCCTCACTGGACCTCTCGGGAGAGCAGCTTAGCTAGCTGATAGTATTATCAAATATTAATAAAGACATTTCACTTCAGTTCGGTTGACGAACGTTTGCGTGTCGTATCACTGTGGTGTGATTGCAAGCAAGAAAATGCATAGTATTAATGCTCAAAATTGATAACAACACTGACAGTGTTACTTGTGATTATTCTCTTTTCGTGTCCGTTAGTTCCGTCGGAGGAGGTTGTCATAAGAAAGGAACGTGCGGCAGGAAGCTATCGTCTTTCGGCGTATTACTTTGGGAAATTTCTTAGTGAAGTACCATTGGTAGTATGTTATCCAGTCATATTCCTCCTTATCTTCTATTGGTTATGTGGCCTGAATCCGAGTGTGGCTTTCTTGGGGCAAGCTCTGAATCTGGTTATTAACGCCATACTATCTCAGGTAACAATTAACTTAAATCAATACGGTGAATGAACTGTAATGAGTTTCTATATAGTCGTCAATAACGAAGTGATTGACACAGAATTCAAACAGGGAAACAATGCTTGCCTACTTGCTCTGTCTCACGCTTACGCGCACATTTTCACCATTCATCCCACGCTCGCTCACTTACCCAACGTACCCAACTCATTCACTCCATCTTTCCATCGCTTCCTCGCTCACTCATTCACGTTTTCACTATTTCTCACTCTTGCTTGCTTACTCTCTAACTCAATCATTCTGTCTGTCTAGTCTGTCTATCTCACCCACCCACCCACTCACGCACACACCATCCACCAACTCGAACCTATGCAGCCACCCAACCATCCACCCCCCTCAGTCTTACTTTCCAATTCGATATTTACTTCTTCTTGACCAGGCGCGAGGTCTGTGCTAGTGTAATATCGGATCGACGTTTTTAAGTACGGAACGAGACGAACGCAGTGAGTCCAAGTCTGTGCAAAATCAGGGGCGTGATATTTCACTAGTACAGACCAAATAAGCGAGATCAGGAAGTAGTATGTCATGTGGCTTTACTGAAATGCAATTCATTAGTGCAAAGGTACAAAGCGTCAAACAGTAAACACTAGGAATACTGGCGTCATATGATATAGAATTTCTGCATTAAATTCACTCTACATGGTTACGTTTCCCTTTCTGATTGTTCGTAAGACGCTTTCACTTCATATATTGTAAAGAATATCAATTTTTATTCGACATCAGCGAGGCTTTTAAATTCCCCTTTCCCTGAACGGAAAATATCCGACAATACGGGATCCCGCAAAAATCCAATCGCTTATGAACCAATCAAATTGTAGGATTTCCGCGTTCGGACCGCTCGTTGCCACAGCCATGTAATAAAATGAATGAGTCTATTAAAGGCTCAAAGTGATTGTAAATATCTCTCTGTTCTTCAGTCCATAGGTTTGGCCATTGGAGCAACTGTGATGTCATTCAATAAAGGAATTGTGGTGGCTTCTGTCTCAATGTTAGCTTGTATGTTAGTGGGTGGATTCTTTACTGAACGCGTGCCGCCTTGGTTGGAATGGATGGGAGCGTTGTCCTTTTTTTCATATTCATTTGAAAATTGTCTCATACTGGAATTTACTGGTATAAAGGATCATAGGTGAGAAGTTCTTGCTTTTTTATGAAAGAGGGGCGAGGAAAGAGAAAGTGAAAAGAATAGGGATTTCCCTAAAAGAAGTATTCTACAAGGTTTTGGAAAAACATTCAAGAAAGGGGAATAAAAAGACTAAGTAAAAAAGCAGATGGAATCTCAAATGGGGCATTTATTGGCGTACTGTCTTTCTTAACTTTTTGAAATTCAAGATCTGTTTTTATAGTATCCTTTCCTATTCCTTTCCTTTCCTATTCCTTTCCTTTCCTTTTCTTTCCTTTCTTTTCCTTGTCCAGTTTGGTCGGTTGGGCTTACCTCTCCTTCATCCTTTTCATTTCTCTCCTTCATTCCTTGCTTGATTGCTCGCTTTTTTGTCTTCCTTTCGACTCCCTTCTTTTCTTTCGTTCTTTCTTCATTCTGTCTGCCATTTATTCCCTTTCGTCCTTCGTTCCTTCCCTTCTTCCTTCCTTCGTTCCTTCGTTCCTTCGTTCCTTCGTTCCTTCCTTTCTTCCTTCCTTCCTTCCTTCCTTTCTTCCTTCCTTCCTTTCTTCCTTCCTCCCTCCCTTTGGTCCATCTTACCTAACTTCCTCTACCGTTGCTCTTTTCCTCTTTCCTTCCTTCGTTTCCGTTTTTGTCTTATTCCATCCTTCACTCTCTTCTATTCTTGTTTTCTTTCCCGTCTTTCATCCCTTTCGATGTTTGTCCTCCCTTTCCCGTTTCTTCAAATAATCCTTCCTGGGAACCACACTCTCCTTCGGCTTACTTTTACGCTAGTTAGAAGCCATTTCCTTCCATCCTAGGCTTTCCCAGATTCTAAACTTAACACCAGCTCGTCTATTTTATTCCTTAGCTGTGGCCAGCCATCCACAAATTATTATCACTCATGCCGAAATGCCACAACCATCACAGGAGAAGAGATTCTGAGTCACTTTGGTGTGCAGCGAACGTTGGGTGAAAACTTTGCAGTTCTTCTTGCGTTTATTGTCGTGTTTAGAACAATTGCGTACTGTTCATTGAGATTTCTCCACAGGCCAAAGTAATATAAGTAATAGTAACGTATAAAATACCTATGTAGATTACATAGAATAACAACATACTTTGCGTGCTCTTGTTGGGCGATTCTTCGTTTCTCTAAAAACACACAAACGCTGATGATGGGTTTTTCACGTTATGTGAATTGGCACGATTTGTATTCTTACGCGTGATTAAATTTGTTGGGTTTGAAACGTGGTAGTGCCGGATCATCATTTCCATATTTTGGTAATTTCGCACGATAGTGAATCTTCTTGGCATAATCTTGTGCTGCTCCTATTTAATTTTAATATTTGAAAAAATGTATTGTTTGTTTGACAGTTTGAACACAGTGACTTTTGCATAGTTCTCTCCAAGCTGTATTAAACTCACATCTAATAAAATCAAAACATTTCTCAACGCGGAGTGGCAAACATGACATAGAAAATGTTATATGATAATAGCCATTTCCCTTATGACGTCAGCTGTAAACAACTACCAGAACACTTTGCGGTTTTTTTCATTTTTCATGCAAACATTGAATTCCCAAAGCGAATGGAAAGACAATTGCTCCATTAACATTACAAACAAGATTTCAAAAGGCATTCTGGTAGTTGTATTGAGCAGATGAATAAAGAAATCGGCTACTTTATGTAAAACTGGAAACTAGTAAGAGATACTCATGCTCAATGGACAAGTTCTCGAAAACGTAACTTTTGAAGAATATTTCTAAGAATATTAAGGTGTAAAGAGATAATCACGCTGGTCAGGGTAAAAAACCTTAAGGTCTGTGCACACGTGCGATTTTGTGCCTTGGGATTGACATTTTGGGGTATGTATTTAACTGACGAGAGCATCGAGGACATACTGGAGCGAACCATAAGTGGATATAGTGCTGCATCAGTGAACTCAATGTCCATATCTGGAATGCTAAATCCCAGTCATTTGCTCGGGCAAAAAGTGTAGCCAAGATGGCCGCCCATGGAGGGAAGTTTTGTACGTCAGTTTCAGTCCTCTTCGTGGCCATTTACGTCAGTTCCAGCCCTTTACACGACTTTAGTTTTCAGTTTTTGTTTGGTTCGACTTCGAATACATTCACAACGATGGAAAAAGTGCACAGACGAAATATTACTGGACCAGTTTTACAAATTCGAGTGTTCAAAAGGATTCGTTATTGCTGTGTGGTCTAAGAACTGTCCTAAATTGTCTAAAGATGGTAAACTGACAGTAAAAAAAGGACGTGCACTTAGTAGTTTCCTTAAGTAACTTTTCGGGGCCGTTTTATCAGGTTTCTTGTCAACTTAGTAATTTCTTTTCGTGAAAATATATGATCTGTAACTCGGTTTGACTTTGTCGAAATATATTTGAAATTCTTAAACTCGTTTCCATCTTTTGAAGACATGTTTTGTGTGTATTTTCAATAAGGAAAATTTTTAGAAAAAGTAAAAAGTCGCGTGGGAGACTAAAACTGACGTACATTCCCGCATAGGGGACTGAAACTGACGTACAAAATTGCCCTCCATGGGCGGCCATCATGGCTTCACTTTTCATTGGCAAATTAGCGTTCCAGATATGGAAATCGAGTTCACTGTGCTGCATAGACTATCGTGGGTTTATTCCATACATTAGGATGACAATCGCAAGGCACAAAATCGCGCGTGTAAACAGACTTATACGCGATAATTGTGTCGTGTGGAGGGTCCTCGACAGTTAAGCGGACATTCTTGCTGTGATTTTTTTCATGGAAATTTGTAGAATAGGAATGCATTCAATTTTGTGAGAGAATATCTTTGCAGAAGACATAGAATTGTGTGAATAAATGTAAGCAGCGATCTCTTCAAGGATTTTATTATAAAATTAAGCGATAAATACATGTTTAAAAATTACACGACATTTCGACGATGCACTTCGTCATTTTCAAGTCAAATAAAATATTTGAATAAATCTTATTTAAAGAAGATAAAATTGCAAATTATAATGAGGATCACAATCAGGACCTGTTCAAACACTTTATTTGACTTGAAAATGACGAAGTGAATCGTCGAAACGTCGTCTAATTTTTAAACATGTATTTATCGCTTAATTTTATAATAGATAAATATAGGCAGGTTTACTTAAGTATCCTCGATTATTATATAACGAAGTGTCAAATATACAGACCCTCAGAGTATGTTACAATTGATTTTATTCTATCCATAAGCTTGTTTTTGGGTCCATAAGCAAAATTACGCATGCTGATTGGTTGCTGAACTGTCCGGTAATTTACGATCTTGAACCGGTCCAATACGATTTTCATTCCTGACTGGTAACTTTTGGCGAGAAAAACTTGATTTTAATGGAGTTTGAGAAGGATTAAGAACCTAAATTGAAAAATTTCGAACATTAAATGCGCTGGAACACCGGTACTGCTTTTGTTTAAAGCTTATTGTATAAAATTACGGGATAGTTGAACGTTTAACTGGTGGAAACAAGAAACAAAACGAAAAAGTTAGGAGATAAGGTAAATATTAACATTCGACGTCGAAAACCCGCTTAAAAATGAGAAAGAAAACCAACCAAAAAGCCATATAATAAATTCCTTGCTAAACTCGTTTGCTCTTTCCATATGGGAAAGTATTTGCCTTCTCTTTTTTCGCAAATACCTCGCTCCTTTGTCGCTCGGTCGATACGAAAACCTCAGGGAAATATTTACTAGTTTTTGACCGAGCGTGAGGTCTATACTGTCTATATTCGTGAAATATCTGACCGATGTATTTAACTACGGATCAAAATGAGTGCGAGGTTCTTGCAAAAACAGAGGTCCGATGTTTCACCAGTACAGATTGAACAAACGAGGTCAATCAATAGTTTATTATATGAGTTTTACTGAAATATAAAAGATAAGTGCAAAGGTACAGAACGTCAAATAAGAACTTGCAATTCTGTCATCATTTCATATAAAATTTCGTCACTAACTTCACTCCACATGGTTACTTTTCCTGTTCTGGTTGTTCGTAAAACGTTTTCACTTCATATGTTGTCAAAAATTTTAATTTTCATTCGACATTAACAAGGCTTCTTAAATTTTCCCTTGAAGTACGTACTGCGCTCACATACGTAGGTGTAGTAGCCGGGGGGGCTTGGAGAGCTGCGGCCCCCCACAGATTCGGGCATCATCAATTTTTTCCGGCGACATTTCCATTTTTCGGGCACAAATCTTTATCTTCTCATAACCTGGAATCTAAGAGGAAAAGCTCAGCACTTTTAGACCTAACGTATTGTCAGTTGATATTGTTTTGTTTGTATCCATTTCGCTGTCATTTTAGTATTGCGTAAAATATATAATAAACGCAGTTTTGTTGAAGGCATAGCTTGGTGGTTGGTCTATTTTGAAAATTCGGGCGACGCAGCAAATTTTCGGGCGACAGGCCGCAGCACCCTCCCCCCCCCAGTTGAAATCGGTCCCGTACGCTTACACTCACGTATGTCGTTATGCTTATGTCACTAATGAAAATCAGGCCTAAATACTGTCGGAAATAACTTCGTCTTCGATGATTTCATCACGCCTCTTGTATATATAGACCTAGTCATGTTAATGTGTTTATAGTCTGATGATGACTTACATATTTTAAGGTTTTCTACAGTTCACGTGGATAACAGAAATGGGTCACATGTCAATGAGTAACGTGCTTCCACTCCCCAATGGGGTGGAACTATTCAGGGTAATCGCCACCCTAATATTTGCACCTATGTGCCTTCCTCAAAATTGTATGAGTACAAAACTGTCCAGAGTGAAGTTTTCTTCTTGTTATATAGACTTTGCATTGCTCTTTTATTCGTAAGTCGGAGCGCTTGCCCGAGGCCACCGAAGGCAACGATGCCGGCGTGCTGGAGACTGAGTACCATTTTGCAATTCTTCCCAAGGGCGGGAGGGGTAAAGCATTGTTTCTTTGGTTGTTAGTCAGCAACAAAAATTTAAAAATGCCGTACGTGTCGGGAGGTAAGTTGACGATAAAAAATAACGTTAATTTTTCTCCATAAACATTGGTCAACGAGCTCTTCTTTTCTAATCAATGTCTTAATGTCTCACAAGGTAATCTACAGGAGAGAAGAAGTATTTGGAGGGCTTCAATCGTCCAAGATACGTTCTGGGGCATCATCAATTTCGTCGTCTTGTTGTGAGTATTGACGATTATAATTATTGCTTGTTGCTCTTAAATTTTTCAAAGTTGTGCCTGAGCACTTTGTTTATGACTTGGTTATTCTCTCTTTCTTTTCTCGCCAACGAATGGGAAGTTTTCAAACTATGTTTTCGGTGAGTTTGCTCGTGATTTTTATTTGTGAACTCTGCATGTAAAAGATGATGTTAACCGTACATTACAGTTTAAGGATCGTTATGAACGTAAAATTAAAGCTTTTGGTTGCTTTAGAACGCTACAGTGATCACGTTTTTAAATTAAGGTGTAATTTTTCGTAGCGTTGGTATTTTACTTTAAAAACTGGACAAGAGGGCATGCAATACCAAAATTGTGATGTAAATTGTATTTACGGAGGCTTCTAGGAATCACATCCTGCAAATTCAATTTAGCGACTTTTTTTTTTTTTTTCAATTTAGTGACTTCTTTTAATTCAGCAAATTAATATTCAGCTCAGCTTAATGTTCACTGTACTATGGTTATGCTCACAGGGCTTTCAGACATTTCAATATAACAATTAAATTTGGAACCAAGGACAGTGATACAATTGGTTGGGAATACTTCTGTTTCGGATTCCAAAATAAAATTAGTAAAAATAATTACAGTCACTAAATTAAATATTCAGGATGTGATACCTAGAAGCTTCCATAGTAATCATAAGCAATTTCCCCCAAGACATTTCTGAGTTCTCAGAATTTGAGAATTCATTGAACATTCCTGGAAAACATTTACTGTACTTATGAGATGAAAGAAACTATTGCATATAGTGATGAAATGAGACAAGGATAGCCATGCAAACACTATAAAAACAGATGATAAGTAAGCATTTATAAAGCTCAAGTAAACTTGTAAACATAGGATTACCAGATTGCCCATGGATTACATTGAGCTACTAGGACTGAAAAATAGAGAAAAGGTTACAAATGTGTGCCGGTTGGGTAATTGGTAATTTGGTAGACATGGCCATGTTGTAAAGATGAAAGTCATTGACTTAGACTCAAGTTGCTGAGAATTGCAACTTTTTGAAAAATGACTTGACTCAATCAGTAAACCCAAATGACTTGATTTGGCAAACCTCTGCCATAAATAACTGTAATCTCATCCTTCCTGTTGCAATTAACGTTTTTACTATGATATGCAAAATATTTAAGTTGTATCATTGTCAGTCTCTGTTTTGATTTCCAAAATTTAAACTGCCAGTTTATTTTGGTCATCAATTTGAAGATAATGTTCCACATTCTGTCCTCTTTAATTCCCTGATTACCTTTGTCTGGGACTGATGGCAACTTTATGACTTTACTCAACTTCAGTCAATCATACTGTATGCCTTAACTCAACTTGACTTAGTCAGGGTAAGCAACTTGAACAGAAACTTACATGATTCAACTTCACTTGTGACTTGACTATGGTGACTCCAGACAAAACTGGTAGACAGTACCAAAGTGCCAGTAATAGTCTCAATCATAATAATAGTAATAATAATAATGATAATAATAATAATGTGTTATTAACATGTTAATGTTAATATGTTAATGTTAACATGTTAACATTAATATGTTAATGTTAATAATAATAATAATAATAATGATAATAATGCAGCATGATAGTACAGAAATAATATAAAAGGAGATTTGATAACTTAGCAAGGATAATATATTGGAATACCTGTGGAAAATACAAACTTATGAGGGCAGAAAAATGGTATGAACACCAACCTCAAGGAGTGATTGAGTCGGAGGAGGTTAAGCTATTATGGGATTTTTACATACAGTGTGACAAGGTTATAGAGTGACGAAGGCCAGACAAAGTGATGGTAAAAAAGAAAGGATTTATCTCAAAACTGCTGGTAGACCTTATTTTGGTTCAGTACTCAAGGTGGTTTCCCTAGTTGTCTAATAATGATATCTAATTATTATTTTTCAGCCCGACATGACCAAAAGAGGAACAGCCCAAACATCAGATTACAGGTCTCGACCAGGAGGAGGGTATGTTAGCCTGGCTTGTTTTATTCTTTTGCATTTGTTGTCATTGTACAACTCTACTTAGTCAGGGTTCTGCTCAGGACCATTTGCATGCCAGGTACTTAAAGGCCCAGGTTTATACCTCCCCATAGTTGTCAGACAATCCATTCTAGTTTTGAATGAATATCATATTTCACAGAATAACCAGTGGGTAAGTGGGTGCATATCACAGTGCTAAATGTTACTGAATAATGGTCAATAATATTGTTCCAGCAAAAAAAAGTTTACTAGAGGTTTTTTATCACATATTTGATTGTTTTTGAGTGCTGGGTGGAAGGGTGGAACTTTGACGTAAGAGCTGGGTGTTACCACCTGGGGCCACCCACTGTGAGCAGAACCCTGTGAATAAAATAACAGAAAATTGTGTGAGTATCTCTGGGCTGTGATAGAAACATGTCTTGAATAATGTAATTTCCATGGGCAAAATGCTCAGTGGAAACACAAGGCACAGCTGAGTGTTTTCAGGTATATTTCCTGTTCAAACAGTATCATGAATCTTCCTATCACATTTAGTACATGAACATAAAAGCTATTGCCTATTTGTTTTATAAAATAACTAAGGTTTTTCAAGTTTTGGTGACATCCACGTCTCTGTACTCTAATACAAAATGAAAATGATAGCAGCATGTTTATGTAATCAGAGAGAAGATCAGAGCTGTGTAGGATGCATGTTACAGTATTTTATAATATACTGTAAGTTTACAACCAAAATCTTTTGTGAGCTAAATATCTCAGTTGGTTGCAAGCTGGCAACCCAAGCTTAATAAAAAGCAAGATTGAATGCCAAAGACATATTTAAATTGAAAATTGCTTGAGGGTCTGTGTGCTGTGACAGTAACACAAATGGTGTCATTTCAACTACAAAAAGGCCTGTCTATTTGGATGCCTTTGAAGAGCCAAAAGGTAACCAAACTGCTGAAACGTAAAGGAACATATTGACTTTTTGAGCAAAGGCTTTTCCACTCCAACGTAGGGCCTTTGCTCAAAACATTTGTGTATTCCTCTCATGAAGAGAAAATTTCATGAATTGACCTACACTGTTAAAGTCAACTAGAAAAGTTGACCAGAGTGTGATTCGAACTCGCATGTTTGGTTAACCGGATCGCTGCTCTACCAGTTGAGCTATCAAGTCAACTGGGAACACAATATGCTTCTTCAATCCAATTTAACTGCAGGAGAGATTCTCGTGACAGCTTAACACTCTATATCTGTGAGGATGTGAAGTGTTTTTTTTTTTTTTCTATTTCTATTTCATTACCCTGAGGATGATTCTGAAATAGAATCGAAACGCTGCACATCTTCACGGATATCAAGTGTTAAGTTGTGGCAAGAATCTTTCGTGCACTTGAAATGGGTTAAACTAGCATATTGTTCCCAGTTGACTCGATAGTTTAATTGGTGGAGCAGTGGTTTGGCTACCCAAACATGCGAGTTCCAATCCCGCTTAAGTCAACTTTTCTACTTGACTTTAGCAGTATGGATCAACTGATGAAATTTTCTCTTTATGTTACCGTGAGGATAATTCTGAAATAAATTCCTCTCATAAGTTTCAGCAGTTCCCTCATCCTTTTGGTTTTCCAGGCACATCGTTCATCACCACCGACTCAGCACTCTTTTTTTGTAAGGATGTCTAGAGTTTTTCAATCGTATTTTGGAATAATCATCATGATGACAGTTAGGGAAAACTTCATGATAAACCAGTAAGTTATCTAGCCTGAGATTCTGAGGACTGTCTTTTTTTTGTAGGCCTCCACGCCCTCCTGGAAGAAGGATTGGAAGAATAGGAGGTGGAGGTAAGAATGTTGAGGTGAAAGTAATTGAAATGTTCATTCATAGCTCAGGGCACTGGGTGAGGAAGAAAAGCGGGGAGGTCAAGGGAGAACTCAAAGTCTCTATTCATAGCCCAGGGCACTGAGTGAGGTAAAAACGTGAGGAGATCAAGCAGAGGTCAAATTCTGCATTCATAGCCCAGGTCACTAGGTGAGGTAGAAAAGGGTGGAAATCAAGGGGGGGGCAGATTCTCCATTCATAGCCCAGGTCGTTCAGTGAGGTAGAAAAGTGGAGAGATCAAGGGGGGATCAAATTTTGCGTAAAGGCAAGGACTTAGCCAGGCAGACCTTCATCAGTAATGGCAACCCAATGCAAAATTAACGGTAAGTTTAAGGTAAGTTTTTCGATGCGGTCTGGCACATTTTCGGTCAAAGCATGAAATTCAATAGCATCGTACAAAGTAAAGGAAAGAACATAATCAAATCATCATTTAATTTATTCTCGGTAATTTGTGGATTCTTTCATGGAAGTAATAAATCAATCATTCCTCCATGCACAGTTTCAAAGAACACAAATCACAATATCTTAAGAGCTGTTTGCACGAACCATTCTTCTTGCGATTTTTCTCATCCTGAAACATGCGATTGGGTAAACAACTCACCAAAGTACTGTACCGTATGTCCGTAGAGCTTTGCACAAATGATCTGCAAGTCGATCCACTCAATCGCATGTGTCAGGAGGCTAAAAATCGCAGTAAAAATTACCCGTCTAAACAGCCCTTTACAAGGCATTGATTTTTCTTGGCTACGTCCCTGGCTAAGAGCCATACAAAGTAGTAATGTATTCTTTTACCCGCTGATCTTTTTCGGTCGGCTCAGTAAACTGGGAAACGAGCTTTTGGCGCGAATTTTAAGCACCATAGCTGTGTGTGTTCTCACCACGGCAACCTAAAATGAACCTACTTTATCGAGGTACATGTAATGTTTACAACATGAGCGCCCGTGCTGTATCGAATATACAATCACGAGCCGAAGGCGAGCGATAGTATGTTCGATAAAGCACGGACACGGATGTTGTATTTATAAGTAATACCATGAAATGAGGTGTATTAGCAATTAAACCTCCCGCTCGATGAGGGTCGTTTAGTAAAACTCCTGAAGGCCCGAGGAAATTTTACTAAATGACCCGAATGGGAGTTAGCCTTCCAGATATGGAAACAAAGCTCACTGATTCATTCTGAGATTATCAAAGCGTATATGACTTAAAAAAAGCTTGACTACAAAAAAAAATTCAAACCTAAAGATTGGTTTCATGAAGAAATCGACTACGAGACAATATATTGAAAGCTTAGATAAAGACCATCTTCTATAGTGTTTCCATGAATTGTTTTTAATCGTTTATCTCGTTTGCTTCATGTGTAGGTGGTGGTCCGTCTCCACCACCAATGGCAGGAGGTGGATGAGGAAGGTAGGAGGGACAGCTAATTATAAAATAACGTGACTAGTTTGCGAGCTCTGATTGGTTTATACCCGTATTTGAATAAGAGTATCCAAACACGGAAATTTCCCGCCAAAATTGTATTGAAATTTGTTTTGCACGTTCAGTCTTACTATTTTATGGAAGAAGCGTTTGTGCGTTTGAATACTGTGATTCAAACACTTAGTATGTTGCTGAACTTTTAAGTAGCTTAAAAAAAACAAAAAACGCTTGGTTTTTTCTTTGTCACTGCGTGGAAGTGGTTTCGCTTTGTTGACCAGGATTCGATCTTCATAAACTTGGCTCTGATTGGTAATTTATTATTTTCGGGAGAATTGCTTACTTCATCATTCTGTTTATTAAGTTGACTGCTTTTCTTCTGTCGTTATTTTATAAAGGAAATGCCAAATGGATTCCCGTGTTTGGATACCGTGATCCAAACACTTGGGATTTTGCTCGACTTTCGAAAAGCTAAAAACACTCGCCTAGCGGCTCGTAATTTTGTACGTTTTCTCAAGTCTCGCAACATCCCGCATGTTTTCATCACAGTACCCAAACACGGGAATCCATTTGGTATTTCTTAAATACAAATTTGTTATTTAACGCGAGAGTAGGAGCGTAGTTAACCCATTTAGGTTGGGGATTGTCCAGCTTAATATGCCCGAATGTCGTATCCTTTCAACAATTGCCCAAATTTAATGAGAAGTGCATTAAGGCCATTTTTGGTGTGGTGTAGCCTCGTTTCTTCGACCCTAATGCGCAACTTAAATATAAACCAGCAACCAAAAAGGATTTTGACCTACCTCGACAAGCCAAAATTTGCCTGAATTACTATCTATTTTTGCCCGGATGTTCTGTTTTTTGACAATTTGTAGGGCGTATGACACTCCCCACACACACCCATAAACTATGCCGATTGATTAGGGCTTTTTTTTTACGCCCACTTCAAGATGGCGGATATTTACCGTAAGAGCCTGAGAACTATTCGAGCTCGCGTGATATTATAATTCAACATGTCCTCTCATCTAAGATTCATGTTATGGTTAGGGTTAGGATCAGGGTTGGAGTTAGCTCCAACCCCAATCCTAACCCTAACCCTCACGCTAATCCTAATCCTAACTCTCATCCAAACCCGAACCATAATCCTAACCTGAATCTCAGCCAGTTCAATGATCTTAGGTCAGAGGACATGTTGAATTATAATATAACGCGAGAGCAAATAGTTCTCAGGCTCTCACAACAAGTATCCGCCATCTTGAACTGGGCGTAAGAAAAAAAAATGCTGGATTAGGTGAGTAAAATCACCAAGTGGTAAACAAAATGATACACAAAAGGTCGCCATAAAGGGTCAAAGGCATGAGGTAGCTAAGGAGCAGCCTCTGGTACAAAACCATGGAACTCTAAAAAGACTGGAACGATACCATTAAAACTGCATTTTGCAATGCAAACTGCATTTTGAAGCCATCATGGAGACTGACATGTAGGTCAATATGCAGGTCATCCCAGTCCCCTACGCGATAAAACAAGCAAACTATTGCGAAAAACTTAACCTAAATTTCGGATTTTTTGAGTTTTCTTTTTTTATCCTTAGTAGGTAGAGGAAAATGTCGGTAGGACTGCATATTTGTCAGAATTTACTGTCAATGAAAAGTAAAAGGTTCAATACAACTTTTTCCCACGCGTGTTTTTGACCTACATGGCTGCCCCCATGTCGGCTTCATTCAATCGTGAGGCCTGGTACTACGAGGTATCGTTCCAGTCTTTTTATAGCTCAATGTACAAAATTATCAAACTTCTTATGAAAAGAGTACCCGATTATATTTTTGGGTGACCAGGCTTTACTCAGGAGATTCCTTGTGTTCAACATTACAAAGAATGATATTTTGAAAGTATTAAAGGGCCGAGAGCTTTATTAAATTTTTGAGAACAATCTAGTGATCCAGTTTCGCCATCAAAACATCTTAGCGATAACTATAGAACCAACTATTATTTCTACGAATCAAAAATAAACGTAGGCGCTAAATTTATTCGAACCATCAGGGGTGGCGCCAAGAATTCCTCGACAAGGGGGGCTTAACCACAGGGGCCAGGACCATGCCCCCATTTATAAGTCCCTTATTTGAAGGTCGAAAACATCACGTTATTTTTCGCATAAATAATCGATGCAACTGACTAGAAACAGTTTACTTTCAGATTTGACAGGCCAAGAGGAGAGTATATTATCGTTCTTGGCTATATCAATCACAAGTACTCGTAGTTTCTACAATATATATTATCATTAGCGAAAATTCCCCGACGAATCAATTTTTGCTCGGCAAGGAACTAAAGTTTCTCAGTGGGTGGTGTAGCCCCCTTTGGCGCCACCCCTGGAATAATGTGTTTTGTAAACAGTCATGTTAAGGCCTATCCACACGATAAAATTGTCGTATACAGTTCTTCACCTTGGCGTATGCAATTACGTCATAAAAGCTCAATCCCTGCTTGCTATTCGCTCGCAAATGTTGCAGTTGGTTCTGAAGACTCTTATGACTGAATCGGATACATCAAAATGAACAATCGTGTACTACAGTCTTATCGTGTAAATGGGCCCATATATGTTCATCCTGAATCTCCAGATCATTGTTCGAGTTTACGTCCGACATTAACGCAACATAAAAACTTTTCCTCCAACACCCATCATAAACGTCTCTGAAGATGGTGTCCGTAATGGAAACCCAAACGTCAGAGACAAACTTGAGCAATGGTTTGGATCAACATACAGTCTTGGCAAAAAGTCTGGAATATTACATCAAAAAGTTATAGTGTGGGGATGCATATCAGGATAGGGTAGGGGTTCAGTTTGGATCATGCCTAAAAACACAACCATCACCTCAACAGTATACTTGGATATCCTGAAGGAAACGCTAGAACCATCCATGACTGTTTTGGGCTGTGACACTTTCCAACAAGATGGCGCTCCAGTCCACGCAGCAAAAATAGTGAAAGCGTGGCTTTCGGAGAAGAATATTAAGGTCTTAGATTAGCCACGCAGCAGTCCTCAATCTTATTGAAAACTGCTGGATGATCCTTAATAAGAAAGTTGCTGACAGACATCCTGCATCCCTTGCAGACCTTGTTAAGGTTATTAAGGACGTTCTGAATGCTGTGAAAATCTAGTGAAATCAATACCCAAGAGAATACAAGCAGTCATAAAAAATAAGGGTTATCCTACAAAATACTAAGAGTTTTGGGTTTTTCGTTAAAATCGCTTTTAAGAGTTGTGTGCCACTAAAAATCAATTTTGTTTTCATAGCATTATTTTTCCTACCATTCAAAATTTGACCTTTTTGATGTAATATTCCAGACTTTTTGCCAGGACTGTATAATATAACGTCCACACTCTGGTACAAAAATTGTTTTAGTGAGTGACGACTGCCACAACAGTATGTTAGAATAAGTTGATCTTGACACAGTGTACTGATAAGTAAGCCTGATGTCAGGTTTTGTGAAACATAAACCAAAAATGTCATCTTGTTAGCTTAATCTTAAAGTTATAAACAAGACAAGACAGAGACAAAGGTGCCGGGATATGTCGACTCTATTTGAAAGTCAGTAGGTTTGACAATGACTTTCAAATAGAGTCGAAATATCCCCGCACTTTTTTCTCCTTCTTGTATTGTTTATAACTTGAATATCAAGCTAACAAGAAGACGTTTTTCGGCTTTGCATTTTCAAATTTTCGGCTGGATATGGTTTATGTCAGTCGGTTTGACAGTGGCTTTCAAGTAGAGTCGAAATATCACTGCACCTTTGTCTCTGTTTTGTCTTGTTTATAACTTGAATATGAAGCTAATAAACTGACGTTTTTCAGCTTTGCTTTTTGAAATTGTCGGCTTGTTATGGCTCTTTGTCACTTCTTCGTCCTCACCCTCTTTGATTGTCATATACATGTAGGTAAAAGCTTGTTGTTCGGTCGAACAGCAAGCGAAATTCCCAGTAAATCACAATTACGGCAACAGTAGCCTTACAGAAGAGTTGGAGGAAACCACATATACCATGGACTATTTTAAAACTGAGAAGTAATTTTGGTATGGAGAATTTAACAAGAGTTGGTACACTAGCTGCATTATTGTACAACGGTAAATTAACTGATTTGAAGGTACTCAAATACTGTACTGTGGACTGCAAACTGCCTTGTGTTTGGAGGGAATAACCTTAATATTTATTTGAACTAAATTCATTTGCATCAATGCCATCAATACATTAACGAATATTCTGCCTAAAGACTTTGTAAAGTCACAGTTCTACTGGTAGAAGTGGTATTTCGCCACATTTCTTAATTGCGCGATTCATTGATCGCTTCCAAACTGGACTCGGCATCCCATAAGGATAACTGTCGCTTGGCCTGAGAAAAACTTCAATACTTACTGAACAGAAACAGAATGAATGTGCGCATAATCCCAAATAGATTAACGAAGCACAGTTCCAATAGTAAATTGTCGAGTTCAGTTGTTACTGGACAGTGCTTATTATATTTTTGAGTTATATATTTAAGCCTCACGCACACACGACCAAGTTTTTTTTACCTTTTCTAGTTTAATTTGCTCGTAAGTGTATGAAAAAAATTGGCAAGTTTTCCTCGACAGGTCCATCAAAAGCTGGCACAACCAATTTTTGAGCAAGGGTCCTTGTCAAGGAAAGCTTTATCGTGTGTACGGGGACTTTATTCTTAAAACAATCGACAGTTTTTCTAGTTCGTCACGACTGGGTTTAGTGCAATTTTATTGATGGTATTGGCTGCAATTGGTAATTTTAACGAAGACTGCTGATGATATTATTTGGGGAAAGCCTTAAGGAGAAACCCAAAATAGTTGATGAACTGCAGTCTTTCTTGTTGTAATATGTAAAACGGAATAAACTGAACTTAATTTTGAAAAAGGTTTTGGTAGAGATTTTATGGCTTGTATTCTAATATCCTATACTTTTTAGAAGCGAATCTATAGTTGCATCAACTGCCGTTCAGCAGACTCTAACCCTAACCCTAAGCCTCAACCCTAAAGGTTAGCTGCTTGTTGGGGTTCCCCATTGAACTCCAAAAAGACTGGAACGATACCTGCAAACTGTATTTTGAAGCCATCATGGAGGCTGACATGTGCGTCAAATTGCAGGTCATCCCAATCCCCTACGCGATAAAATATGCAACCTATTGTGAAAAACTTCACCCAAATTTCGGATTTTTTTGACAGTCCTTTTTATCCAAAGTAAGTAGAGGAAAATGTCGTTAGGACTGCATATTTGTTAGAATTAACTGTCCATGAAAAATAAAAGTTCAATACAATTTTTTCATACGCGTGTTTTTGACCCATATGGCTGCCCCATGTCGGCTTCATTCAATCGTGAGGCCAGACATAACGAGGTATTGTTCCAGTCTTTTTAGAATTCAGTGGGGTTCCCTAAAGCGCACTTTAGTCCCAGGATTAATCCGGAAACGGACTGGGATCCTGAATTTACTTTTCCACCAGCAAGAGTTATTTTAAGCGAAAATTTCAACAGATTTTTGAGTTCGAAAATGTCGCAAAAAAGTAAAGGGGTTAAGCCATGATTTTTGACGATTTTTCGACCAATCTCAAACGTTTAAAATAAGCCTAAAATATGAAAGTTAAGCCGAAATAATTTAGTTTTGTACCAGTTGGAGTCATTTTAAGCTAAAATCTCAGCAGATTTTTTAGGTCGAAAATTTCACAAAAAAGTAAAGGGGTCAACCCATGGTTCTTGACGATTTTTCCATCAATCACAAACTTTCGAAGTAAGTCCAAAATATGAGTTTTTCCCAAATGATTTAGTTTGGCACAAGTTGGAGTCATGTTAAGCTAAAATTTCAACAGATTTTTTTTGATCGAAAATTTAACAAAAAAACTAAATGGGTTTACCTTTGGTTTTTGACGATTTTCCGATCAATCTCAAACTTTCGAAATCAGCTTAAACACTAAAGCTTAGTTTTGCGCAAGTTGGAGTCATGTTAGCCTAAAATTTAAACAGATTTTTCAGGCCGAAAATTTCATCAAAAAGCAAAGGAGTCAAATTGCAAAATTGCGCATGCTGATTGGTTGCTGAATTGTCCGATATTTTACGACATTCGAATGTCGTCGCGGGACCCAGCTTGGATGACTTCTTTAGTTAGATCTATGCTGAGAGCAAAGTCTAGTATCTCCTGTAATAGGGAGGAACGTCTGAGATTAATTAACAGCAGAATCTCAGAAGTAATGAGTGAAAATCGAAGGAATTCCCTTGATGTGATAAGTCGAGAATGGTGGAAAAACGTTGTTTATTCTGTATCGCAGCGTCGCAACTCGTCCCCAATTACCCTCGACCACGATTCGCTTGATCAACTGAATGACTACTTTGGCCAGTTATGTTGTGATGATAGCTTTGTGCGACCGAGTGATATTATGATAGCACAGAGTGTGGACGTGCACGAAATACCTGGAAGGGATGTTCGGAATATACTAATAAAACTCAAAAGAACAGCTACGGGACCAGACATGATACCATTCTGGGTTTGGAAGAACCATGCGGAGCTATTAACGCCATTTATCACACGAATTTGGAACCTGTCGCTTTCTACTCACTCCTGGCCAAAGTCGTGGAAGAGGGCTAATATTAATCCTTTACTTAAGGTTGACGTGCCTAAGGAGAACTCCGATTTCCGTGGTATTAACATCAAGCCGGTCATTGCCAGGGCTTTTGAGAAGGCTGTGTACCATACCTATGTTAAGAGTACTGTCGAAATAAACCTACCCTCCACTCAGTTTGCTTATAGACAGGGAGGGAACTGTACAGTCAGTACAGATGCTCTTATATTCATTCAAAATCATGTTTGTTAATATCTAGATGACAAAGATTGCAAAGCTGTGCGTTTATTCACAATGGATTTTAGCTAGGCATTTGATAGAGTTAAACATAACCGTTTATCTGCAAAGTTGAAACAGTTACCGTTGAATCCTTATATTGTGAACTGGTATCATAGTTTTTTATGTGGTAGACAACAGCGCATTTCCTTCAATAATTATTTCTTCTGCTGGAAAGAAGTTAACAAGGGAACCACACAAAGTAGTGTAAGCGGTCCCTATCTTTTTAATATTTTCCTGAATGACCTTGAAATGGAACATAACGGCAATCAAGCTCTTTTTAAATACGCGGACGATTCCACTATTGTTGCTCCTGTGTGGAAAAACTGTGATAGTTCAGCAGAATTAGCTGACGACTTTTTAGGTTGGTCGAAAGATAACCATATGTCATGCAACCCTAGTAAATGTAAGGAACTGATTTTTGTAAAGAAAAATACCAATGTAAATTATTTGCCAGTCAAGGATATACCTCAATGTAATAGTCTACTTTTGCTAGGCGTCTGGCGTCACGTTCCAGAGTGACTGTAAGTTTAGTACACATGTCAAACTTAAGTTAATGATAGTGAACTAGTACTTTCCAATATTACTTATGGCGTCTGGTTATGGAGCTTCTGAATCAGATCTTAAGATCGTTCAGCGTTTTTTTGATAGATGCTACAAACGCCGTTATATTTCTATATCAGTTAGTATTTATGAACTTTTACAGAAGCAGGATATGGGAATTTTTAATAGAACCATTGCCTCAGAAAATCATCCAGTCCTGTCAGACATTTAACACCAATGAAAAAAGAAATATCTTATAATTTACGCAACAGAAGTTGCTTCTATCCTAAAATTGACACTCAGCGTTTTAAGACTTCATTTGTGAATAGGTTAATTTTTAAATATCATATGGTATAGTTTTAAATATTAATTCAATGCAACATAGGATATGTATTTTTATTTTTTGAGAGAATAAAGCCTAAAGATTGGACCGACAGGTTACATCACTCCCGTACGCTTTTTGTTCCGGACCGGTAAGTTTAGGCGGGAAAATCTTCGAGCTGGTTTCAATGAAGTTTAAGAAGAATTAATCATCTACCATGAAAAATTCCGAATGATAAAATGTGGTGAAACATTACTGTTTTAGTTCAAAGCTAATTGTCTAAAAGCGCGGCTAATAAATGTTTAACTGGTGGAAACAAGGAGCAAGACCAACAAGAAACGAGGTACGGTAAACAAATACATGCTACGACGAAAACCCAGTTTAAAACGGGCAAGAAAAGCAACCGAAAGTCATATAGTAAATTCCTTATGAAGCTCGTTTTCTCATTTTGTACTCGAAAGTATTTGCCTTCTGTTTTTTCGTACAGACCTAGCGCCTTCGTCGCTCGCTCTGTACGAAAACCTCAGGTAAATACTGTCCCGTATGGACCTCGCTCTCGGTTAGTATTTAATATCTTTTTCGTCTTTGAAAGAATATAATGGAATGGTAGACAGTCCAGTGCCTACCGACCCTCAAGTGTCAATTGGCAGAAAGACGGTGCTGTTCTTTTGATAATTCTTTGATAATTCACAAACGTTTCGCACTGCATCAATTTCTTTTTATACGTTCGTGTGAAACACTTCATGTTGTGGTTCTAAAAGATTCATAACGGGATGAACTCAAAGGGGCCTAAGGTATACTTAATTGTTCACCAAAGTGAAGGCATGGTGGAGGTGAATAATTGCTTTTAATTCGTATTTAGGCGCGATTAATATACTTTTTATCATTAAATAACAATGAGGACTTCACAGCAGCCGAATTGTTGAGTTGGCCAATCGTTTTACTGCTTTAGCTCTCTTGGGAGTTTAACCGGTTTCATCACGTTACAGAATAAAGAACCACGTTGAATACTCGGTTTAGTCTACTTCAAAGAAAGCAGGCAAGATGGCAATTGAAGATGGCTATGCAAAGACAGATTAATGTTTGGGAGTTTTAGGCCCGGCACGTTTACTGACAAATTCAAAATGGTTGAAAAACGAAGGACGTCAAGGTAAGGGACCTATTGTCCTTCATTCACTTCGCAGTGAGCAAAATAGCAAAATTATCCAACCGATAACAAGCGCGTTTGGCACCCTTCACGTGCTTGACACAGTGCACAACTTTGGTGAAACGAGTAAATGAAAATAACCTTTTTCGTTCTGTTACAGGTTTCGTTGGTCAGTTCTCGTCCACCTCCTGCATAAAACCAGTACAAACTCTTGGACCTTGGAGAATTTCTTTGATCCCCGTCAGCAAAGTAAGTAAGTTTGTGTCATTGCACTCAGCAGAGTTCCGTTGAAGTATAATGGTACACGTATTGTTGGCATTTTACAATAGGTGTCGCCGTTTATTTCTCCCCCACTTGATAAAATTCATTAAAGCCTGTGATAAACGATATAACATCGCTTTGCACCGGTGGGCATCATGGTGGTACGTGCATTTGATGTAAAGCGGCTACACAATCCAACATTTGGTGCACCTTATCTCTCGCAAGAAAAAATGTTTGACCGAACTCAAACTTTCATCCAACGAACATTGTTAGATAAACAAGTGATGGGCAGTGTTGTTCAACGTTTGAACATTTGTCTGGGTCTTCATTCGACTTTAATTTTTATTAAACATTACATGCACATTTTGGCAAATTCATTAGTAAATTATGATTGACACCATATCTCATACCTGGCCTCGTGGCTGAAAGAAGCCAAAATGAGGGCAGTTTTGTTCAGTAGATCCAAAATACAAGTATATTCCTTCTCATGTTGGACTATCAGGCACATGGAAAAAAATTTTTTTAAACCACTGTTTTACATTGGGCAGCTAATTTTTAAAAAATATACAATCCATATATACAGGCATTGTCCTCTACTGTACTTTCTTGGGATTAAAAAGAAAACTTTCAAAGAAAAACCAAATTTTTGGTTCACCAAGTTTTCAGCAAATAACAGAGAAGGTGTAAAAAATGCTACAGGAAAGCAATTAGACAACATAGAGTAGAGGGACAAGTTGTTTCTTCACACACATGATATGACCAACTGTGTTGAAAATGCTTTTGATTTTCTAGGCATGCAATTAAATGCATGCCTGAAACTTTTTTGGCATGTGTGGAGGCAGGCATGTGTGATTGCATACCTCTCAGTGAAAGGCTTGTATGTATTCAAGGGAGAGGGGTACCTGTATCCTGTCCTGATTCAGTTAAGCAAGTAGTGTGGATTCCCTGGCACATTTTTGGCTGCAGAGCCCTTGCCAAAAATATGTTTTTGTTATCAGATATACTAACTCATTAAGGCTGGGGCTCATCTTTTTGACTACTAAAATTATCTGGTGTTAGCCAGCATACAATATTAAAGTGCCTGTTGCTCCTTCGTGGGTTAATATGGCTATTTATTGTGTGTTGTTTTATGGTGTTGCATGACTCGAAAACCAACCATTACTGCCATAGTTTCAAGATGTCACAATAATTAAGTGGCAACATGCAGTTCCCCTCAGAGTGTTTCCATGTGATAAAAGTTCTCAACTGTCATGCATGATCAAGTCTATCCAGGGCTATAGGAGCAGGTTGGGCAGGTGTTGCTGATGCGAGAGCAAAGTTTGCCATATAGCAAAAAAATTTCAAGGCATGAGACTTGTACTTTTAAGGTTACTATATAAATTACTGGTTAGTTTAACATGCTTTGATATCTAAGTGGAAGTGCAAAACTGAGAAGTGTTGAGTAGAGGTAATAATGTAAGATATGATTACATTAGTAGATGTATTAAATGTTGGTGTGTCAAATTGATTGTATCTTAAGAGATATTTCTTTTCCCTTAATTAGGAAAACCAGATATTGAATTGTTTTAGTGAACCAAGAAGTAAAGATGGACTAACATAAGGTATTGAGAACTGCTTACATTTACATTTAAAGATTTTTGAAGATGTTGATGAGACATATCTTTTCTCAGTGACCCCTTTTTCAGTTTAAGTATAAACTTTTGCTGAAAAAAATTTTATAGTTACCACTCTAGACAGTGTATCACAAATAGATTTTGATTAGATGGAATTCCTTGTTTAATGCTTTAACACCCAGGGCTTATCCATGTGACGAGTACAATTGTAAGCTAGTAGCCAGAGTAAAATATCAAAGTGTACCATTGCCCTTTAATGCATTAATGGATTATTCATATGGAAACAATTAATGTTGGAACTGAGTCACAATAAATTGAAACTTGAGTTGAACTGAGCCCCTTGGTCATCAAGTATCGAGTTAAGTGGACTGAAGTCATTCACTGAGCTGAAATTAAGTTGAGTCAATATTTAGACTTGCATCAGATAGTATCCATACTTTAGGATAAGCTAAGTCAGCTGGAGCCCTTCAGGCATGGCAACTTGATTATATCATTTTTTTTATCCAGACAGATTAAATTGTCTTTCCTTGAACAATTTTATTCAAGTTACTTGCAAGATACAGCATATTCTAGCTGATTTGAGTCTTACTGTATGGATGCAGTTTGGCAATATGGTTGCCAAGCCTTTTTTTCATGACTTCTCTTCAAATGGACCAGTTTGAGTTGTTCCATTTTGAATGATATGCATTTACCTACACTACTCACATATTGCAATAAGTGGTCATGATAAAGCTATTGATAAAACACTGAGATAAAGGTCTTGTAGAAACTGGAAATGTAATCCTATCAGTGCAAGATATGTGCATTTTATTTCGTCCTAAATTTCACATGCACAGTAATATAATACTTAATACTACATTATGTTGGAATAATAAAGGGATCAAATACTAGTGCCATATGATTTGGAGTGATCAGTTATGCATATTTAGCACCATTTACTAATGACACAACCTGTTAATTTAAGCATTCTAATACTTGGAGTTACCACCCTTTGCCTTGACTTGAAGTGGGCAAAGTTCTTTGGCATGATCTTCAGCATGCTCACATTTAAGGGGGGTGCTTCACCTCAATTTTTCATCAGTGGAAGATCAGTGCCAGATTTTAAAGCGCGAAACACAGAATCGTATAGGTTTTAAGGCTTTATTTAAAATGTTTTATTCGACCTAGGAGATAAATTACAATGATTAAAGACTTACTATATATCAATAATCCGAGTATTATTCAAATTGCCTAGGATAACTTAACATTACTTACTTCTTGCTGGGTTACCATGCTTTACAATTTTCAATTCAGGTTAGCAAAACAGACAACTTAACAGACTTTCTCTCCAAACAACAGTAACTTCCTGACTAAATCAACTTCAGTTCATATGACTCCTAATAAACTAATAAACCTAATTAATTACATAAATGTCCATCAAAACTAATCATGCATGCAAGGTTAATCATCATATATAAAGTTCCCCTGTTAACATATACCGACAATCCAATCAGTTAGGATGAAATGGTATTTCCATGGCAGCCAAAGTGAATATCACAAAAAATGACTCAGAGAGGCATAGTTTGATATTTAACCTTTTGCCTGGAAAATTATTTAAATTCATTCAATTGTAAGATATTGTGATGGGACATTTTTAGTCAGTGAAATAAAACTTCATGGACAGTGGTTTATTTGGTTTCATTACCATCCAGGCATTCAAACTGGGTAAAATATTGTTTCAACTTTTAGCTGACAGTCCATACTTTTCATAAAAGTACAGGCTGTTCATATTTTGGGGCTAAAAACTGTTAATTATCAATAGTCAAAGTCTAGTCAATTTTAATGCGAAATAAAGGTGAAGCACCCCTTTCAGAACTGCAAAAAAACTAATCCTTGTTTGAGGATTGGGGTCAGGCATGGTAAAGTTATGTTTACAGCCTCTACCATAGATTTTTCATTTAAGATCTGGGGACTGTGTAGGCTAATCAATCATTGTCGACTAACTACCAAAATAGTTCAGTGTACTTTTTCCATTGACTTTGTTGTATGTTCTGGGCCCCCGGTTTTCAAATTGTGGGTCCCGACCCAAAGTTGGGTCGCAAATGATTTTCGAGTGGGTCGCGGTGATGTGCATGGGTCGCATGGGTCGCGGGCGTGGGAACTGGGTCACCAGTCTCTATATTGGGTCGCGATCACATTTTCCCGGAAAAATGCACTGAAGGTGTGTCCACAAACATGTTTTCCGGGAAAAATTTAGTGCACCAGCCTCTGGAAGCTTATTGTGACTGTTGAGTATAGTGAATCAGTCAATATCTACACCTGATCTATACGCGAACTACCGCGAACATGGCTAGTTCTTCCAAACAACCTAGACGGTCTATCCTTCCTGTTTATTTGGATTTGTATGGTGTTATTGAATACTCAGGAGCGTGTATTTGTGTTGTGTGTCAGAAGACAATCGCAAACGAATCGATAAAACCTAACAAGTTGGAACGACACATGAATACTCATGCCAAACTTGCCAAGTTGGATAAAGACGCTCGTAAACGTGCTTTTCAAAAATGTAGTGAACAGTATCTGAAATCGGTGAAATTGCTCACGGGTTCGCTAACCGAGAAAGATAAAATTGCTATTTTCACCTATGACTGCCTTTGTATCGGCCAAAAATAAGCGGCCATTTGTTGAAGGTGAATCAGTCATCAAACCATGTTTGATAAATTTTGTCGATATTTTCGAAGATCAACCATTCGGAAAGAAACATTCGGAAAGAAACAACATTCGTTGTTGGTTGAGGTGTACAAGGTTTGGGTCGCGGGACACACGCTGAGAGCGAAAGTTGGGTCGCCATGAAAATCTCGTGAAAACTGGGGTTCTGGGCCATTGTCCTGCTGAAATAGGATTTGACATTTACACCTCCAAACTGCACAAATGATGGCCACATGTGGTACATTAAAATTCGCTGATACATATTCTGATGCAAAAAATCATTCTGTGGTAGATATGACTGACACTTATGACGGTCAAACACCCCTAAACCTGGATTTTCCCCCCACCTTGCTTAGCAGTGGGTGTCAGGCATTCAGCATTAAATTGCTCCCCTAGGCGTCTGTAAACATCTGCCTTGCCGCATTCTCTATTTATTTTAAATGGAGATTCATTCATCCAAAGGACTTTTGCCAACTTTTTTTTCAGTTCAGTTATGTGTATTTGTTGTGCTGTCTAAGTAAAGGAATTCAAGGGATAACATTTTGGAGTTTCACATTTTTATCTGTATTTTTTAATAATAGCATTATCATGTCCATTATGAACAACATTGTACGGTACCGTGCAGACGTTTTAGGTCACCCCTCAATTTGTAACTTTTTTGGTTATATCTCAGTATATTACATAACACTAATGTTACACAACATTGGAAAACTGTTTTACACAGGTGTAGCAATGGCAAAGAGAAACGTTTTAAAGTCTAGTACTTGATACTACCGCCACGAGCAGCAATTACTACTGCACAACGCCGGGATATCGATGAAACAAGGTTCTTAGTTACATTTGCGTCAATGCTGTCACCTGACACAAAAATAGCTACCTTTAATTCCTCCAAGTTCTTGCACGGTCCGGTCTCGAACTTCTTTATTACTTCCCAAAGATGCTCAATGGAGTTTAGGTCAGGGCTTGAGATGGCCATGAGCTAACTGATATCCTTTTCATCTCAAATCAGGACTTGGTCCTATTTGCTCTGTGACATGGAGCCCCATCTTGTTGGAAGATAAAGTCTCTTCCGCACAGCTTTTTCCGTCTTTCTCAAGAGTGCGACAGATCAGCCTAACTTACGCTGATGCGTCCGGTCGACCGTTAACTACCTTGAGGCTTCCAACCCCACTGGCCGCCATGCATCCCCATACCTGGATTTTCCCTCCTCCGTTCATAGCTGTGGGTACAATACAGTCTAGGTGGTACCGCTCTCCTACTCTTCTTCTAACAACTGTCCTCCTTCCTGGAATCAGCTCAAAAATTGACTCGTCGGAAAACAACATCTTCGCCCATTGTTCGGATGTCCAATCTTTCTGCTCCCAACACCACTCCAGTCTCTTCTGTTTGTAGGCCTGTGTGCGCAGAGGCTTCCTTACTGCAACACAGCCTTTCAATCCAAACTCTCGTAGCCGTCTTCTAATTGTAGTGGAGCATACCTGGGTTCCTGTGGCATCCTTTAACTTCAACTTTAACAACTTTAGGTTTGGCAAATGAATATTTCCCATGTGGTGTGGTACACGTGTGAAATATCTATTCGGAGAATACTTGGCATGCGTGATTTCTAATGAAAACAACTGCACATACCAAGAAAAACCTAGCAACGAGGATGAAATGACTGTACAGTGTGAGACTTCTATTATTTTATTCTAACTCCAGTCTATTTTACTCTGGCTAGGCCAGACGATTTTGCTCGTCAAGGGGGGTGCTCCCACAGTCAAAGTCTTTAAAATTCAAACTCAGACGTAGGGCATAAATGACAAAACCCGGAAATTGCTTTGGTTAAAATTCTATTGTTTTTACCTTTCGTTTCTTGATATCATCGAATTTAAAGGAAAGATAAATCCACAGACGAGCAAAAGTGCTCAATTGAATTCTATTCTGACAAACGCTACACGGTTTTATTCAGCAAAGTGGGACGTCTGGACATTAAAGCATTAAGCAAGAAATGTAATCTGCAAAAATAATGTCAAGGATGAAGGTCTTCTGGAGGATGTTCCACCGTAATAAAAATTTCTCGACTCTAAAGAATCCAAGTCTACACTTAAATGATTAAATAAACCTCTGAATACAACAAAAAATTCCTTTTAGGAACGGAGCACCCGAGTAACAGAATTCTTTTTCAAAATTATCTTATTTCTCAACACCTGAAATTTGAAGAATATCTTTTATAATTGAGTACAAGTTGTCGTTAACAGTAATCATCAAGCACTATAAATTGTTTTATATTACAGTATTTCATTGTCTAAGTTTTTTTCTCATTTTATTTCTTTAGGTTTTCAACTATGATTCCTGGCAAACTGGAATTTTTTCACCCAAATCAACTGTATTACTGGGAAAAACCAAGTTGAATTATTCACACAGGTGGATTTAACGTTGTGTATCAATTTAGCCTGAGATGAAATATTTTAAATTGTGTGTTGGCAAATTTTTATTACCCATCAATAGGAAACTAAACATCAAGACTAAATATTTGGATAAACAGTAACAGTTTTGAGCTAAATTAAAATATTTAGGCTGAGCCTATAACAGTATTTGGTTATGCTGTAATACCAGGCGTGAGCAATACTGTTTTATTTAGATCTAAGTTAGGAACGACCGAAAGCTTTTCACTTGTTTGGCAACATGTAATGAGGATTTTTTTTTGAGTTGTCATTCCTGAAGTCAAAAGTCTGTCGAGTCGTCCCAAGCAGTTTAAAATTTGATTATTGGGTTAAATGGCTGCGTGGTATTGTAAAAGATTAACCCCTTCACCCCTGAATTTTACAAAAAAATTATAAATCAGTAAGTCTTTTCAAAATCCTGTTGAAAGTCTATTAAAATCTGTTCATGCATCCAATTTGCATGTACGTTAAGTCGCACCTATATGCGCGGTTGCGGATTAAAGCCATTTTAACAGAACAAGTTTGTAATCAGATTAAAATAGATTTATTTGAAAATGTTGTTGCCGTAACCCATGACGATTACTGTATAACGAAAAGATAATACAGTATTTTGAAGGATCCTGCGACAACATTTGCCCAACATAATTATACAAGAGGTGAAATAATAAGATTAATTTAACATTGCATGTTTTTGCCTGATCCTTCAATTCATTTACTAAATTTTTGAAATCTGTTTTAATTTTTAACAAGTATATCTTGCAGGCTTGATGACAAGAACATGAGTGATACACTTCAAAAGAATGTCTCAGTGGGCAAACTACATGCAATTATCGTAATGTCAGTTCTTGATTTCACATAATACCCGTGAATACTTGGATTTCATTATTTTCTTACCAAAAAGTCATTGAGGCTCTGGCAATGTGGTTACAAGGCATTAGATGGCCATCGTTTCATTCAACAAGAAAAACTTGAAAAATAAGTTCAGTCAGTACATCAGTGTCTAAAAGAATATGGTTTGGTTGCTTTGACGTTTTTCAGCTTCTCAGGCAACCAATATATGAAGTCAATTCTGCTTTTCAAAGGTTCTTAATTGGTGATACAGCATGTTAGTTGCTGTATATGATAATATCCATGAAATACGGGATTTCTTCGTTTTGTCTTAAGTTCCCGGTAATTCTAATATGCGTTGTGGTTAATGTTTTGGCTGCGATTATCCAAGTATGATTGCAAAAGCATATCAATGATGAAGTGTGTTTATGGCAGAAAAGAAATCCAGTTGTAATCGTCTTTGGTTTAAGTAGCATTTTATCCAAATGATAATCATTGGTAGACCTTGATTTTACTTTGAAGTGGAATTGAACTGAGACTAAGAGCCTAATCCTTTGCAAAGGATTTACGTTAGTTTGAAATGAAAACTTGTACTGAATAGAAGCTAGATTAGGAAGTTTCTCGACTAGTCTTGGACTCGGGGAATAGACTGGGACACTTTGAAAAGGGAGGATGGCCGGGTGGACCCCACCCTAGATCTGTTCGTATACTTTAGCCAGCCCCGCAGACCGTCTAAACGTTGGCTCACCAGAGTTTAGACAGTCTGCAGCGCAGGCTAGTGTACTCGAACAGTGAAAAGTTGGTATAACTTCATGTATTAATTTGTAATACCGGTATTATAACCGTAGTTGTAAAAAGGTAGAAACTGGTCTCCGTGTCTTTGCATTTGTTCATGATCTGTAGTGATCTGCATTTTTACTAAGGTCAGGTGTTGAGTATGAAGGACGTGTCTAGTTCATTAGCCCTATGTGGAAGTTATATTCTGGCACGACAGAGAGTGATCGGTGTTACTTATGTTCACAAGAACCAAACATGTTGGGTGGAGAAATTTCTGTCGACTGAATCATCCAATATCAGGAGTAATCTTTAGTTACTTGTAAGCATAGTCGGTCGAAGAATGGTGTGGAAACTCTATTAACTTCAAAGCGTCTAGCAAAGAAATATAATGAAGCTTCGACTTACGTTGAAAGGGGCCTTACCATTCAGAAATGTTTTCTTTAATGAATATTTAACATTGAAACGGCACGGTTGAGAGACTGAACTCAAACGTCTCTGTTAGTTGATGGGTTAATTATTCCAAACATCTATTATTTTGAGCACATTAATTCTGCACAAAAGCGAACCAAAATAAGAGTTTCCAGGCCATTCTTTGAGTCACTGAAGTCCGGGCATGGACATTCCACTGCTATCACATTGGTACGTTGATACGGAAGCCAAAGTATTCCTTCAATTGTGGTAAGTACCTGAGAACTTATTACTTGCGCTTAGGCATTTTTATTTATTCGTAGGTATTAAGGCATCCTTTAGTTTGCACATTACACCTTCAGCTGTCCAGTACCAGAAAATATACAATTATTAACGCCAATTTCGAACTCGATACGAAGCTAAATTAATTTTATTGCAACACTCGTCTAAAATTTTTGCAGGAAAGTTACATCATTAGCGTAGATACGCACAGGCATTCAAAAGTGTCAATGGATGACCAATTTTACCATAAATATTTTAATTAGGCAACAGATTTGTCCGGTTTGTCGCAAGTCGGTTGAAGGTCACATGGAAACTTAACATGTACATTTCATGCAAAAACCTTGACCAGCCGACAACTTCAAAAAATATAAGAGAAAGTAAATTCCGAAAAACAAAAGATGAAAACTGTGAAATGGTGATATTTCGATTTTATTGCAAAATCATCTTTCACTTGGTCTGAAGATGATTTTGCAATAAAATCGAAATATCACCATTTCACAGTTTTCATCTTTTGTTAACTTAAATCTTAAGTTAAAAGATGGCCTTCTTTTTCGGAATTTGCTTTCTCTTATATTTCATACTGTTGACGAACTTCAGTTCACAACACTTTGTTAACCTACATTACCTTATAGGTATCTGTACTGGAAGCTTTGGTCACATAAGATTAACTTATTCGAGGTTGACGTTATTGAAAGCATATTTCTTGGTAATGAACGGCAAAATGTTTACTTCTCGCGCATCGTTTTGGCTTCGACATAGGCCCTTGGGTCCATCTCCGCTTGTACATGCCAAAAGTTAGGTGTACATTTCCGCTTGCAGTTTGGTGCCTTTGGCATCTTTCTACTAGGGCATTTGTACTTATGCATTTTATTCACTTGTGTGTAGTTACTTAGGAACTTGCCTTGGGCTTTTTACTAACGCAAAGTTACGTCTGGTATATTTCTGCTTGCATTATGGTGTCTTAGCCATCATTTTCCTTGCGCATTTTGCTTTGCTAACGTATAGACTCTTGCGGAGGATAAAATTTTCTGATTGATACATTCGATAATTAGCAAGGGAAGTAAAGTTCCCATGGGATTTATTTCCCCATGTAAAAATCGGCCAACAATCGAATGTTCAGTTAGTGTAATAAATCCCAAGTTAGTGTAATAATTCCCGTGGGATTTATTACACCAAGTCAAAGTCGGCTAATCCAATTTTTCAGTTGGTGTAATAAATCCCAGGGGAATTCCAATTCCCATGGGAATTAATGTCAAAAGTGGTTAACTCCCAATCCCCATGGGATTTATTACACCAAGTCAAAATCGGCCAAAATGAAGTTTTTCAGTTGGTGTAATAAATCCCAGGGGAATTTCAGTTCCCTAGGGAATTAAGGTAAAAAGTGAACGATTGGTTAATTCCCAACGGAATTCCAATTCCCATGGGATTTTTTACACCAAGTCAAAATCAGCCAAAATTTAATTTTTCAGTTGGTGTAATAAATCCTATGGGAATTCGAGTTCCCAAGGGAATTAAAGTCAAAAGTGAATTGTTAATTCGTAAGGGAATTCTAATTCCCATGGGATTTATTTTCCCCCGTCAAAATTCGCCAAAATGAAGTTTTTCAATTGGTATAATAAATCTCAGGGGAATTTCAATTGCCAAGGGAATTAAAGTCAAAAGTGAATAATTGGTTAATTCCCAGGGGAATTCCAATTCCCAAGGGAATTGAAGTCAAAAGTAAATGATTAATTCTCAAGGGAATTCCAATTACCAGGGGATATATTCCCCAAGTCAAATTCGGTCAAAATTCGATTTTTTAGTTGGCACAATAGATCCCACGGGAGTTCCAATTCCCTAGGCAATTAAAGTCAAAAGTAAATTATTGGTTAATTCCTAAGGGATTTATTACACAAAGTCAAAATTGGTCAAAATTCAATTTTTCAGTTGGTGAAATAAATCCCAAAGGGAATGGAAGTTAAAAGTGAAAAATTAGTTAATTCCCAGGGAATATTCAACTCACAAGGGGATTAAAGTCAGAAGTGGGTAATTGGTTCAAATTTATTGAACTTAATATTCCAATAAATTCATTCGAAATACATTCCAAATAAATACATTCGAAAGTTTGAAATTGGTCGAAAAATCGTCAAAAACCGTGGGTTAACCCCTTTAATTTTTAGTGAAATTTTTCCACCTCAAAAATGATCTCAAATATTACTGAAAAGTGCCTGAAATATGGCCAGAACTATCTTATTCGCCCTAAACGTTCTTATTTTCGCCTTATTTCGAAAGTTTGAAATTGGTCGAAAAATCGTCAAAAACCGTGGGTTAACCCCTTTACTTTTTCGTGAAATTTTTCCACCTCAAAAATGACCTCAAATATTACAGTAAAATGCCTAAAATATGGCCAGAACTATCTTATTCGCCCTAAACGTTCTTATTTTCGCCTTATTTCGAAAGTTTGAAATTGGTCGAAAAATCGTCAAAAACCGTGGGTTAACCCCTTTACTTTTTCGTGAAATTTTTCCACCTCAAAAATGACCTCAAATATTACTGTAAAATGCCTGAAATATGGCCAGAACTATCTTATTCGCCCTAAACGTTCTTATTTTCGCCTTATTTCGAAAGTTTGAAATTGGTCGAAAAATCGTCAAAAACCGTAGGTTAACCCCTTTACTTTTTTGTGAAATTTTTCCACCTCAAAAATAATCTCAAATATTACTGTAAAGTGCCTGAAATATGGCCAGAACTATCTTATTCGCCCTAAAATTTGATATTTTCGCCTTATTTCGAAAGTTTGAAATTTGTCGAAAAATCGTCAAAAACCGTGGGTTAACCCCTTTACTTTTTTGTGAAATTTTTCCACCTCAAATATGATCTCAAACATTACTATAAAGTGCCTGAAATATGGCCAGAACTATCTTATTCGCCCTAAACTTTCATATTTTCGCCTTATTTCGAAAGTTTGAAATTGGTCGAAAAATCGTCAAAAACCGTGGGTTAACCCCTTTACATTTTGGTGAAATTTTTTCACCTCAAATATGATCTCAAACATTACTATAAAGTGCCTGAAATATGGCCAGAACTATCTTATTCGCCCTAAACGTTCTTATTTTCGCCTTATTTCGAAAGTTTGAAATTGGTCGAAAAATCGTCAAAAACCGTAGGTTAACCCCTTTACTTTTTTGTGAAATTTTTCCACCTCAAAAATAATCTCAAATATTACTGTAAAGTGCCTGAAATATGGCCAGAACTATCTTATTCGCCCTAAAATTTGATATTTTCGCCTTATTTCGAAAGTTTGAAATTGGTCGAAAAATCGTCAAAAACCGTGGGTTAACCCCTTTACATTTTGGTGAAATTTTTTCACCTCAAATATGATCTCAAACATTACTATAAAGTGCCTGAAATATGGCCAGAACTATCTTATTCGCCCTAAACTTTCATATTTTCGCCTTATTTCGAAAGTTTGAAATTGGTCGAAAAATCGTCAAAAACCGTAGGTTAACCCCTTTACTTTTTTGTGAAATTTTTTCACCTTAAAAATGATCTCAAATACTACTGTAAAGTGCCTGAAATATGGCCAGAACTATCTTATTCGCCCTAAACTTTCATATTTTCGCCTTATTTCGAAAGTTTGAAATTGATCGAAAAATCGTCAAAAACCGTGGGTTAACACCTTTACATTTTGGTGAAATTTTTTCACCTCAAATATGATCTCAAACATTACTATAAAGTGCCTGAAATATGGCCAGAACTATCTTATTCGCCCTAAACTTTCATATTTTCGCCTTATTTCGAAAGTTTGAAATTGGTCGAAAAATCGTCAAAAACCGTAGGTTAACCCCTTTACTTTTTTGTGAAATTTTTTCACCTTAAAAATGATCTCAAATACTACTGTAAAGTGCCTGAAATATGGCCAGAACTATCTTATTCGCCCTAAACTTTCATATTTTCGCCTTATTTCGAAAGTTTGAAATTGATCGAAAAATCGTCAAAAACCGTGGGTTAACCCCTTTACTTTTTCGTGAAATTTTTCCAACTCAAAAATGACCTCAAATATTACTGTAAAATGCCTGAAATATGGCCAGAACTATCTTATTCGCCCTAAACGTTCTTATTTTCGCCTTATTTCGAAAGTTTGAAATTGGTCGAAAAATCGTCAAAAACCGTGGGTTAACCCCTTTACTTTTTCGTGAAATTTTTCCAACTCAAAAATGACCTCAAATATTACTGTAAAATGCCTGAAATATGGCCAGAACTATCTTATTCGCCCTAAACGTTCTTATTTTCGCCTTATTTCGAAAAATTGAAATTGGTCGAAAAATCGTCAAAAACCGTAGGTTAACCCCTTTACTTTTTTGTGAAATTTTTCCACCTCAAAAATGATCTCAAATACTACTGTAAAGTGCCTGAAATATGGCCAGAACTATCTTATTCGCCCTAAACTTTCATATTTTCGCCTTATTTCGAAAGTTTGAAATTGGTCGAAAAATCGTCAAAAACCGTGGGTTAACACCTTTACATTTTGATGAAATTTTTCCAACTCAAAAATGATCTCAAATATTACTGTAAAGTGCCTGAAATATGGCCAGAACTATCTTATTCGCCCTAAACGTTCTTATTTTCGCCTTATTTCGAAAGTTTGAAATTGGTCGAAAAATCGTCAAAAACCGTGGGTTAACCCCTTTACTTTTTCGTGAAATTTTTCCAACTCAAAAATGACCTCAAATATTACTGTAAAATGCCTGAAATATGGCCAGAACTATCTTATTCGCCCTAAACGTTCTTATTTTCGCCTTATTTCGAAAGTTTGAAATTGGTCGAAAAATCGTCAAAAACCGTAGGTTAACCCCTTTACTTTTTTGTGAAATTTTTCCACCTCAAAAATGATCTCAAATACTACTGTAAAGTGCCTGAAATATGGCCAGAACTATCTTATTCGCCCTAAACTTTCATATTTTCGCCTTATTTCGAAAGTTTGAAATTTGTCGAAAAATCGTCAAAAACCGTGGGTTAACCCCTTTACATTTTGATGAAATTTTTCCAACTCAAAAATAATCTCAAATATTACTGTAAAGTGCCTGAAATATGGCCAGAACTATCTTATTCGCCCTAAACGTTCTTATTTTCGCCTTATTTCGAAAGTTTGAAATTGGTCGAAAAATCGTCAAAAACCGTGGGTTAACCCCTTTACATTTTGGTGAAATTTTTCCATCTTAAAAATGATCTCAAATACTACTGTAAAGTGCCTGAAATATGGCCAGAACTATCTTATTCGCCCTAAACTTTCATATTTTCGCCTTATTTCGAAAGTTTGAAATTGATCGAAAAATCGTCAAAAACCGTAGGTTAACACCTTTACATTTTGGTGAAATTTTTTCACCTCAAATATGATCTCAAACATTACTATAAAGTGCCTGAAATATGGCCAGAACTATCTTATTCGCCCTAAACTTTCATATTTTCGCCTTATTTCGAAAGTTTGAAATTGGTCGAAAAATCGTCAAAAACCGTAGGTTAACCCCTTTACTTTTTTGTGAAATTTTTTCACCTTAAAAATGATCTCAAATACTACTGTAAAGTGCCTGAAATATGGCCAGAACTATCTTATTCGCCCTAAACTTTCATATTTTCGCCTTATTTCGAAAGTTTGAAATTGATCGAAAAATCGTCAAAAACCGTGGGTTAACACCTTTACATTTTGGTGAAATTTTTCCACCTCAAAAATGATCTCAAATATTACTATAAAGTGCCTGAAATATGGCCAGAACTATCTTATTCGCCCTAAACGTTCTTATTTTCGCCTTATTTCGAAAGTTTGAAATTGGTCGAAAAATCGTCAAAAACCGTGGGTTAACCCCTTTACATTTTGGTGAAATTTTTTCACCTCAAAAATGATCTCAAATACTACTGTAAAGTGCTTAAAATATGGCCAGAACTATCTTATTCCCACTAAATTTTCATATTTTCGCCTTAATTCGAAAGTTTGAAATTGGTCGAAAAATCGTCAAAAACCGTAGGTTAACCCCTTTACTTTTTCGTGAAATTTTTCCACCTTAAATATGATCTCAAACATTACTATAAAATGCCTGAAATATGGCCAGAACTATCGTATTCGCCCTAAACTTTCATATTTTCGCCTTATTTCGAAAGTTTGAAATTGGTCGAAAAATCGTCAAAAACCGTGGGTTAACCCCTTTACTTTTTCGTGAAATTTTTCCAACTCAAAAATGACCTCAAATATTACTGTAAAATGCCTGAAATATGGCCAGAACTATCTTATTCGCCCTAAACGTTCTTATTTTCGCCTTATTTCGAAAGTTTGAAATTGGTCGAAAAATCGTCAAAAACCGTGGGTTAACCCCTTTACATTTTGGTGAAATTTTTCCACCTCAAATATGATCTCAAACATTACTATAAAATGCCTGAAATATGGCCAGAACTATCTTATTCGCCCTAAACTTTCATATTTTCGCCTTATTTCGAAAGTTTGAAATTGGTCGAAAAATCGTCAAAAACCATAGGTTAACCCCTCTACTTTTTGGTGAACTTTTCTACCTTCAAATTTTAGCTCAATTGCGTTCAAAAATATCTGAAATGAGTGGAAAACGTAAGTATATGGTCTAAACTTTTTTGTTTTGAGGTTATTTCAATAGTTTTAAATTGGTCAAAAAGTTGTCAAAAACCATGGGTTAACCCCTTAAGTTTTTGGTGAACTTTTCGACCTGGAAATTTAAGCTGGCTTTTTTCCGAAAATTACTGAAATCAGTGCGAATCGTAAGTACATAGTCCAAACCTTCTTGTGTTAAGATTATTTCGATAGGGTGAAATTGGTCATAAAATCGTCAAAAACCATGGTTTAGACGGCTACAATGCATGGCTACGTTATACCGCCAATTTGGCTACATCATTTTCATGATGAAAATGACTGCCAATGATGTAGCCAAAATTTTGACATAAGTGGATTTCACGTTGTATACCAATTTTGCCGGAGATGAAATATTTTAAATCGTGTGTTGGGAAATTTTTATTCTCCATTAATAGAAAACTAAACATCAAGATTAAATATTTGGATAATCAGTAACAGTTTTTAGCTCAATTAAGATATTTACGCTGAGCCTATAACAGTATTTGGTTATGCTGTAATACCAAGCGTGAACTATACTGTTTCATTTAGATCTAGATTAGGAACTACAGAAAGCTTTTTACCTGTTTGGCAACATGTAATGAGGATTTGTTTTTTGAATTGTCATTCCTGAAGTCAAAAGTCTGTCGAGTCGTCCCAAGCAATTTAAAATTTGATTATTGGGTTAAATGGCTGCGTGGTATTGTAAAAGATTAACCCTTTCACCCTTGAATTTTACAAAAAAATTATAAATCATTAAGTCTTTTCAAAATCCTGTTGAAAGTCTATTGAAATCTGTTCATGCATCCAATTTGCATGTACGTTAAATCGCACCTATATGCGCGGTTGGTGGTTAAAGCCATTTTAACAGAACAAGTTTGTAGTCGGATTAAAATCGATTTATCTGAAAATGTTGTTGCCGTAACCCATGACGATTACTGTATAACGAAAAGATAATACAGTATTTTGAAGGATCCTGCGACAACATTTGCCCTACATAATTATACAAGAGGTGAAATAATAGATTAATTTAACATTGCATGTTTTTGTCTAATCTTTCATTTCAATTCATTTACTAAATTTTTGAAATCTGTTTTAATTTTTAACAAGTATATCTTGCAGGCTTGATGATAAGACCATGAATGATACACTTCAAAAGAATGTCTCAGTGGACAAACTACATGCAATTATCGTAATGTCAGTTCTTGAATTCACATAATACCCGTGAATACTTGGATTTCATTATTCTCTTACCAAAAACTCATCGAGGCTCCGGCAATGTGGTTACAAGGCATTAGATGGCCATCGTTTCATTCAACAAGAAAAACTTGAAAAATAAGTTCAGTCAGTACATCAGTGTCTAAAAGAATTTGGTTCGGTTGCTTTGATGTTTTTCAGTTTCTCAGGCAACCAATATATGAAGTCAATTCTGCTTTTCAAAGGTTCTTAATTGGTGATACAGCATGTCAGTTACTGCATATGATAATATCCATAAAATACGGGATTTCTTCGTTTTGTCTTAAGTTCCCGGTAATTCTAATATGAGTTGTGGTTAATGTTTTGGCTGCGATTACCCAAGTATGATTGCAAAAGCATATCAATGATGAAGTGTGTTTATGGCAGAAAAGAAATCCAGTTGTAATCGTCTTTGGTTTAAGTAGCATTTTATCCAAATGATAATCATTGGTAGACCTTGATTTTACTTTGAAGTGGAATCGAACTGAGATTAAGAGCCTAATGCTTTGGAAAAGATTTACGTTAGTTTGAGATGAAAACTTGTACTGGATAAAAACCAGATAAGGAGGAGTTTCTCGACTAGTCTTGGACTCGGGGAATAGACTGGGACACATTGATAAGGGAGGATAGCGGGGTGGATCCCACCCTAGATCTGTTCGTCTACTTTAGCCAGTCCCGCAGACCGTCTAAACCTTGGTTCACCAGAGTTTAGACAGTCTGCAGCGCAGGCTAGTTTACTCAAGCAGTAAAAAATCGGTATAACTTCATGTATTAATTTGTAATATTATAACCGTAGTTGTAAAAAGGTAGAAACTGGTCTCCGTGTCTTTTCATTTGTTCATGATCTGTAGTGATCCGCATTTTTACTGAGGTCAGGTGTTGAGTATGAAGGACGTGTCCAGCAGATTAGCCCTATGTGGAAGTTATATTCTGGCACGACAGAAAGTGATCGGTGTTACTTATGTTCACAAGTAATACTGTATTATCTTTTCGTTATACAGTAATTGTCATAGGTTACGGCAACAACATTTTCAGATAAATCGATTTTAATCCGACTACAAACTTGTTCTGTTAAAATGGCTTTAACCACCAACCGCGCATATAGGTGCGATTTAACGTACATGCAAATTGGATGCATGAACAGATTTCAATAGACTTTCAACAGGATTTTGAAAAGACTTAATGATTTATAATTTTTTTGTAAAATTCAAGGGTGAAAGGGTTAATCTTTTACAATACCACGCAGCCATTTAACCCAATAATTAAATTTTAAACTGGTTGGGACGACTCGACAGACTTTTGACTTCAGGAATGACAACTCAAAAAACAAATCATCATTACATGTTGCCAAACAGGTGAAAAGCTTTCTGTAGTTCCTAATCTAGATCTAAATGAAACAGTATAGTTCACGCTTGGTATTACAGCATAACCAAATACTGTTATAGGCTCAGTCTAAATATTTCAATTTAGCTCAAAACTGTTTCTGATTATCCAAATATTTAATCTTGATGTTTAGTTTTCTATTGATGGAGAATAAAAATTTGCCAACACACAATTCAAAATATTTCATCTCAGGTTAAGTTGGTATACAACGTGAAATCCACCTGTGTCAATAATTCAACTTGGTTTTTCCCAATAATACAGTTGATTTGGGAGAAAAAATTCCAGTTTGCCAGGAATTATAGTTGAAAATCTACAGAAATAAAATGAGAAAAAAACTTAGACAATGAAATACTGTACTATAAGACAATTTATAGTTCTTGATGATTATTGTTCACGACAATTTGTACTCAATCATAAAAGGCATTCTTCAAATTTCAAGTGTTGGGAAATAGGATAATTCTGAAAAAGAATTCTGTTACGCGGGTGCTCTGTCCCTAAAAGGAATTTTTTTTGTAGTATTCAGAGGTTTATTTAATCATTTAAGTGTCGATTTGCATTCTTTAGAGTCGAGAAATTTTTATTACAGTGAAACATCCTCAAAAAGATCTTCATCCTTGACATTATTTTTGCCAATTACGTTCCTTGCTAAACGCTCTAATGCCAGAATAAAACTCAATAGAGCACTCTTGCCTGTCTGTGGATTTATCTTTCCTTTAATTTCAATTATATCACAAAACGAAGGGTAAAAACAGTAGAATTTTAGCCAAAGCAATTTCCGATTTTTGTCATTTCAGCCCTACTTCTGAGTTTGAATTTTAAGACTTTGACTGTGGGAGCACCCCTTGACGAGCAAAATCGTCTGGCCTAGCCAGAGTAAAATCGACTGGAGTTAGAGTAAAATAATAGAAGTCTCACAATGGACAATTGTACTCAAAGGGGAATGTCTGTATTAGTAAGTGTTAAGGTGTACAAAAGGAAGATTTATTAAAGCAATTGTACAAAATTTATTCAATCTTTGCAAAAATTAAGGCCAATTCAAGAGTCTTTTGTGTACTTTAATTAGTCGCACCATACTTAATTTTTGATTAATTCTTGAAAGGAATTTTCTTGTGAGTGCGAGGCTAGTAAGGCAACTTTTTGGATGACTCTTAACTTTATTACATTGAATTGATAAAGTTCATGGGATCTGCTCTCTGCCATTCACAATTGCTATCTTCAGGGTTGTAATGACTTCAGTCATTGACTAAACTTGAGTCTGATCCAATTTTCACTTTTTGAAGGACTCAATCTAGTCACTTTTCATGGCCATCAAAAGTTCCCTATCTTTTTAAAGACACAATTTGTAACAACTGTTCACTGATACAACTGTTAGTATAATGCTGTTGTTCATAATGGACATGATAATGCTGTTGTTAAAAAATACAGATAAAAATGTGAAACTCCAAAATGTTACCCCTTGAATTCCTTTACTTAGACAGCACAAGTACACATAAGAACTGAAAAAAAAAGTTGGCAAAAGTCCTTTGGATGAATGAATCTCCATTTAAAATACTTGGAGAATGTGGTAAGACAGATATTTACAGATGCCCAGGGATGAAATTTAATGCTGAATGCCTAACACCCACCGCTAAGCATAGTGGGGAGGGGGAAATCCAAGTTTAGGGGTGGTTGACTGTTGTAAGTGTCAGTCAGATCTACCACAGAATGATTTTTTGCATCAAATTATGTATAAACAAATTTTAATGCACCACATGTGGCCATCATTTGTGCATTTAGGAGGTGTAAACATCAAATCCTATTTCAGGAGGACAATGACCCAAAACATACAACAAAGTCAATGGAAAAAGTACACTGAACTAGTTCAGTAGTTAGTTGAGAATGGTTGATTAGCCTACACAGTCTGCAGATTGTAAATGAAAAACCTATGGCAGGAGCTGTAAACATAACTTTACCATGGCTGACCCCAATCCTCAAACAAAGACTAGATTTTTGCAGTTCTGAAAGGGGTGCTTCACCTTTATTTGGCAATAAAATTGACTAGACTTTGACCATTGATAATTAACAGTTTTTAGCCTCAAGATATGAACAGCATGTACTTTTATGAAAAGTATGGACTGTCAGCTAAATGTTGAAATAATATTTTACCCAGTTTGAATGCTCTAAATGTAATAAGAGACCAAATAAATCACCATCCATGAAGTTTTATTTCACTGACTAAAAATGCCCCATCACAACATCTCACAAACAATTAAATGAATTTAAATAACAATTTTCCAGGCAAAAGGTTAAATATCAAACTATGCCTCTCTGAGTCAGTTTTTTGATATTCACTTTGGCTGCCATGGAAATACCATTTCATCCTAACTGATGAAAAATTGAGGTGAAGCACCCCCCTTAAATGTGAGCATGCTGAAGACATGCTAAAGAACTTTGCCTACTTCAAGTCAGGACAAAGTGAAGCAGTCATCAAGGCAAAGGGTGGTAACTGCAAGTATTAGAAAGCTTAAATTAACAGGTTGTGTCATTAGTAAATGGTGCTAAATATGCATAACTGATCACTCCAAATCATACAGTACTAGTATTTTATCCCTTCATTATTCTAACATAATGTAGAATCAAGTATTATATTACTGTGCATGTGAAATTTAGGACGAAATAAAATGCACATATCTTGCACTGACAGGATTACATTTCCAGTTTCTACAAGACTTTTATCTCAGTGTTTTATCAATAGCTTTATCGTGTCCACTTATTGTAATATTTGAGTAGTGCAGGTAAATGCATATCATTCCACAGATGATTAACACCAGATAATTTTAGTTGTCAAAAAGATGAGCCCCAGCCTTAATGAGTTAATATATCTGATAACAAAAACATATTTTTGGCAAGGGCTCTGCAGCCAAAAATGTGCCAGGGAATCCACACTACTTGCTTAACTGAATCAGGACAGGATACAGGTACCCCTCTCCCTTGAGTACATACAAGCCTTTCACTGAGAGGTATGCAATCACACATACCTGCCTCCACACTTGCCAAAAAAGTTTCAGGCATGCATTTAATTGCATGCCTAGAAAATCAAAAGCATTTTCAACACAGTTGGTCATATCATGTGTGTGAAGAAACAACTTGTCCCTCTACTCTATGTTGACTAATTGCTTTCCTGTAGCATTGTTTGCACCTCCTCTGTTGTTTGCTGAAAACTTGGTTAACCAAAAATTTGGTTTTTCTTTGAAAGTTTTCTTTTTAATCCCAAGAAAGTACAGTAGAGGACAATGCCTGTATATATAGATTGTATATTTTTTAAAAATTAACTGCCCATGTAAAACAGTGGTTTAAAACAATTTTTTTCCATGTGCCTGATAGTCCAACATGAGAAGGAATATATTTGTGTTTTGGATCTACTGTACATGACTGCCCTCATTTTGGCTTCTTTCAGCCATGAGGCCAGGTATAAGGAGATAAGATGTCAATCATAATTTACTAATAAATTTGCCAAAATGTGCATGTAATGTTTAATAAAAAGTATAGTCGAATGAAGACCCAGACAAATGTTCAAACGTTGAACAACACTGCCCATCACTTGTTTATCTAACAATGTTCGTTGGATGAAAGTTTGAGTTCGGTCAAACATTTTTTCTTGCAAGAGATAAGGTGCAAGAAATGTTGGATTGTGTAGCCGCTTTACATCAAATGCACGTACCACCATGATGCCCACCGGTGCAAAGCGATATTATATCGTTTATCACTGGCTTTAATGAATTTTGGCTTTAATGAAGTGGGGGAGAAATAAACGGCGACACCTGTTGTAAAATACCAACAATACGTGTATCATTATACTTCAACGGAACTCTGCTGAGTGCAATGACACAAACTTACTTACTTACTATGCTGACGGGGATCAAAGAAATTTTCCAAAGTCGAAGAGTTTGTACTGGTTTTATGCAGGCGGTGGACGAGAACTGACCAACGAAACCAGTAACAGAACGAAAAAGGTTATTTTCATTTTCTCATTTCACCAAAGCTGTGCACTATCTAAAGCACGTGCAGGGGGCCAAACGCGCTTGTTATCGGTTGGATAATTTTGCTATTTTGCTCACTGCGAAGTGAGTAAAGGACAATAGGTCCCTTACCTTGAAATCCTTCGTTTTTCAACCATTTTGAATTTATCAGTAAACGTGCCGGGCCTAAAACTCCCAAACATTAATTTGTCTTCGCATAACCACCTTGAATTGTCATCTTGCCTGGTTACTTTGAAGCAAACTAAACCAAGTTTTTAACTTGGTTCTTTCTTCTGTGAGATGGTGAAACCGGTTGAACTCCCAAGAGAGCTAAAACAGTAAAACGACTGGCCAACTCAACAGTTCGGCTGCTGTGAAGTCCTCGTTGTTATCCAATGATAAAAAGCATATTAATCGCGCCTAAATACAGATTGAAAGTACTTATTCACCTCCACCCATACCTCCACTTCGGTGAATAATTAAGTATACCTAAGGCCTCCTTGAACTCATCCCGTTATGAATCTTTTAGAACCACAACATGAAGTGTTTCACACCAACGTATAAAAAAACATTGATGCAGTGCGAAACGTTTGTGAATTATCAATATAGATAACCTTCCCCTGACACCAAAATCAGAAAACCCATTCAAAGGTTACTTCAAAACAAAAAACAGCACCGTCTTTCCGCCAATTGACACTTGAGGGTTGGTAGGCAATGGACTGTCTTTACCATTCTATTATATTCTTTCAAAGACGAAAGAGATATTAAATACTTACTAACCGAAAGCGAGGCCCATACGGGGAAGTATTTACCTGAGGTTTTCGTATAGAACAAGCGACGAAGGCGCTAGGTCTGTACGAAAAAACAGAAGGCAAATACTTTCGAGTACACAACGAAAAAATGAGCTTCATAAGGAATTTACTATCAGACTTTGGGTTGGTTTTCTTGCCCGTTTTAAACAGGGTTTCCGTCGTAGCATGTTTCTGATAACCGTACCTCGTTTCTTGTTGGTCTTGCTCCTTGTTTCCACCAGTTAAACATTTATTGGCCGTGCTTTCAGACAATTAGCTTTGAACTAAAACATTAATTCTTCTTAAACTTCATTGGAACCAGCTCGAAGAATTTCCTGCCTAAACTTACCGGTCCGGAATAAAAATTGTACGGGAGTGATGTAACCTGTCGGTCCAATCTTTAGTCTCTCCCAAGATAAAAATACATATCCTATGTTACACTGAAATATTTAAAACTATACTAAATTATATTTAACCCATCTAGGAAAGGCAACCCCTCCAGCGTTTTAAGAGCCCCATCTCCCCATTCTGTAACCCTAGGTAGGGGGGCTTGAGGGTCCTATCACTTGCCCAAGGTGAACCCTCGGACTAGTGGAAGAAGGGAGTTGTCTTACTTCTCCATTCTAGACCAGCCCCAGGCAAGATCCAGCCACTGCCCTATTATTATCATTATCATTATTATATTAGTTTTATTAGAAATTAGAAGAAGTTTCCTATTGCTAAAAAGGATGGTAGCTTTATTAACAGATTCAGAAGATTATTTACAAAACCTGTGAAAAACATGACATGGTGAAGGTTACTCGGAATTGCTAAGGAGTTAAACTAGCTGAGTAACTAAGGAGTTAAACTAGCTGAGGATTATTTCCAGTTATACTGTACTCTCAAGATGCTCAATATACTGCGGTCATCAAGTTAACTAATGTTCCAATATCTCGATGATGTGCAGAGGCCAGTTTTATGTACCCTGAATGGCCCATTCTGTGGGCAGGTCCTCATAAAAGACCAGTCACAGTTGCGCTTTGAACGACCAGACCAAAACCTTACGTGCCTAACAACAAGTTAGGCACATTCAGTAAAATTTAAGTTCATCTTCCTCAAGTCAGGACAGCTCTACTAAGCAATCAGGAATTTTACACCAGATAAGCTATCAGGGCTATGTATAACCAGTCCGTGAAGAACTCAGGTTTTGGGACACTACTGATCAAGAGTCAAATTTGGTTGTGGACATCACAAAAGTGCCCAGCAACAGGCAGTACATGTCTCCCTATAGAAAAATTTTTCATTAATTCCACAGACGGATTTGCGGGGTGCGCACCGGCCGCGTCCCCCTTTTTTGAATAGTTGTCATTAGTTTTTGAATCGTTGAGCACTGAAGTGTCAATCAGCCATTGACTGTTAATCGAATAAAAACATGCCGCTTGAGCCTGGTAAACATATAAATTTGACTTTCGCATAGAAGAGGTTTTGGTTCGCGCAGTTCATGCTTTCTTGATGATGGCAGTAGCATAAAAATTCTTCCCCTGAAACGCCACATACTGGCATGAATTTGAAAAAATATTCCGCGCCCCCCTTTCTCAAAATTCCGGATCCACCCCTGAACTCTGCACCATTTTTTTGACTGACGACTGGTATTAGCCAAGTGTCAGAATCAAGAAATTTTAACTAATTAATATATCTCTCAATCCCATATAATACAGGATATAGGATATAATTCAGTTTTTCACTTACCTGAGTCATTTAGTGTTAAAATTTTGTCAAATTTTCGAGTTAAAACAAATTTGATCGGGAGGTGAAACGCAGCCTGAGCAAAACCGGACCGGTAAGTTCTATGGCTGGACGTTTATGGTTAACAGTTTTGTTATAATTGGTCAAAAGAAATTGAAAAAACAAAAAAAGCTGAATTTTACACTCGATCAAATAAAATGGAGTGTGCGTTTGGTGTAGCGAGCCTCCAAGTCTGAGAATAATATACTTTAAGACCGAACGGGGACCATTTGGGTCTTGAAGTAGATCATTCTGACAGTCAATGATTTTCTTCGCCAAACGTACACTACAATTGACCAGTTCCGTAATGGCAGCTGTTTAAACTATTCTTTTATGACCACGTAAATAAGCCTTACGGGCCTCATTCTGGTGCTTGTAATTCAAAAGAATCTTTTCTCCAATTATCAAAGAGGTTTATAGAAATAGTTTTCTAATACCCGAAATTTAAAGCAAGTCTTTAAGATATAAATAAGTGCATATTTCAACTCAACTCAGTCCATTTACTTATTTTTATTAATATTTTTTTACTCTTGACCTATCTACGTAACATCCATAATTTTAAAATCTATTTAAGCATTGTTCTTCCAGTATCAGGCCCCGTTTTATCTTGTGAACAACAATTCCGGGTCATTTCTAATTTCTTGCTTGATACTAAAGAAATGCTTGCTGTTTAATACTTAATAAATAGTCGCCTCAGGCTCAGTGAATATTGTTGAACAATCCCCGAGACGATTATTCAATAATATTCACTGAGCCTGTGGCGAACAATTGTTTTAGTATAATTACACAGGTGATTATTGGAAAGAAAGTAGTGAACTAGAACTTTTAAAATCTCGGTAACATTTACGACGGTAGCCGCCATTTTGCTTCTGAGCCTTCACTCTTATATTCACCTGTAGGTGATAATAGAGACTTATGGCGTAATTTTCTGGCCAATCACCACGCGGGGTTTTTGATAATTACCTGTGTAATTACATTAAAGTGGCTTAAGTACTTCCAAATACCCTTAAGGCATTTACTGTCGTAACCGGCCATACCCAAATTGTGATAACTGAGAGAAACATTTAGAACAGTTCGGAGCTGGTTCTTAATAACTGCTACTTTCGCCACATAAAAATCGGTGTTGTAATAGAATCTCCAAGAAGTCAAGTCTCGAGTTCAGTCAAGACATTTAATTTTTTCGCTCACTCAACTCAATATTTAAACTTGTATTATTTTAAGTTATCAGTTATGTCAAGTGAAGTCAGTTCGAGCCCTTCCTCAGGCGCGCTCGGGCGTATTTAGTTTCGAGTATGTTTACACCAGTTGCTAAGGAAGGTTTGAACAGACAAAGATACTCAAAGAGTTTCACAGAACTCAGAAGAAACTACGACAGACTCTACGTGGCATATGTGCGTAAGGTTCCATTGTTTGATAATATGCTGCTATGACGTCATTATGATATCATCGTGGAAGCAAGGTCCGATAATTTCGTTTGTTTTCAAGTTATATTACTTTTTAATTATGACTAGAGTATGTAATTGTCATGTGAAATACACATTGAAATCGCAGACTAACGCCGTTAAAATTTGTATGCATGCTTTCTCAAAGTTGACAGCTCTGCTACAAATGACTTTCAAAAATTTAGCAAAACTCGAATAATGACGAAAATTATAGTCTTTAAGGTTTTGATGACGTTAGGCTTGTCGTCACCCAACAAAAAAATGCTTGCATATTCCAATTGTGCACTATCTTGGTTGTTCTTAAAAGCTGTTCTTAAAAGTTAGGTGCTAAAATGAACTGTCGTTAGCAAATGTTGTATGACAACGAAACACGCCCGAACACCCTTAAGCTTAACTCCTTTTTTTCATTAAGATTAAGGTTATGTCAATGCAACAATTTCGCAGAAGCGAAAGTAGCAGTCATAATCGTAAATTTATACAATGGATTATTGCAAGCGTCAACATCAGATATTTATGGCAAACGCTTTGAATTTGATGTCGACTCCTAAAGTTTCAATTCCTGCTCACAAATCAGAATTTTAAGTACCCTTTATAGCTTTAAAAATTCCTGTGTAATAAAACAATATTGGAAACTATGCAGCAGGTAGACCTAATTTTTACAGTAGAAAAATTTTAAATATGTTCTCTCTGCAGATTTTCTTAAAGCTATTTTAATACTTTGCATCAAAATTCTACGCACAAGCTAGCGAAGTTACACTGTTAAAAAGGCTGAAATTACATATAAGAAACCAAAACGGAGTCAAAACTTTGATAAACGCTTGGCCTATTAAAACATCTTTAGTCGTTTCAACTATTTCATCAGTAAAAACATGCACCTTTAATACTAAACGGAAATCCATGAGTTGAATAAAAATGGGAAGAGAACAGTTCAAACTTTTCAACGAAGAAACATTTCGATAAAAAAATACTGTACTTTTCGAAAAAAATATACTTAAAACCTTTTCGCTTACTTGCAAGCAGCACACTTCAGAAACTTGTTTTAGATTTTGGCTTCCTTTTTATGATTTTTTTTTAAACCTGAAACGTTATTTTAACCTTTCCAACAGGTACCTCCTCGTAGCTAAACATTACAGCTGTCTCTTAGAAAACCATATGTAGCTCCAGATCTTTACAAATCTGTATTCACAGGGGGACATTATGGGTCAATAAAAGACACCATGATGTAGCGGGTACCTTTGGTGGTAGGCAATCCCTCGTGTTGATGGGTCAGGCGACCAGGATGCATCAGTGCCCATCCTATTTTAGTATTTGTCACAGAACAATTGTAGCGCGTAAATCGTGCCCCGCCACCCTGTAAGAAAGAAAGGCCGAACGGGCGTATTAAACGGGTCTATCAAAGTATTAAAATTTATGTACGACTATTGCTATAGGCTACAGCCTTTGCTAAGGCCATTTGTTTATGCCATTTTGAATTTTCCGCTTTCTTGGCCAATTACAACCATTGACAAGATACCTATTTTTGTACCAGTACTGACACTAACTCTTAGCTAGATAAGTCATTCTTGTCGTATGAGAGAAATTTTGCATATTGTCAGTTCGTCAGTTTCTTCAATTGAAGTTCAAACGCTCAGAAAAAATTAATTAGCAATTTGACAATCCATTTGTTTTGGATAACTTCTGTAACTGAGTTGAGGAAACGTTCCTCCAGTAGAAAAAGTAATTAATTACGAGCAAATTCCTCGAAAAGTAAGGATTTCAAAGTTACGCATTACTTTCGAAACTACTACCTACAGTTCTGACATGGACACAGAGAAAGTCATGGGGGACTTGTTTTTCGGATAGTTTGAGAAATCTGCCTTTGTATTTATCTAACCTTAGACTATGATTTCGAAGAAAGTTACGTTTCCGTAGCATTTGTCTTTTAACGCGAGTTTTCTCCACAAAGAGATCAAAATTGTTGGACAAACAGCTTTCAGAGAGCTTTGAAGAGTGCAGGATCCCTACACTTCATGTAACAACGTACTTTAGCTAGAGTTGTTCACAAATACGTCTTGGAATTTTGATGTTAGAAAAGTCCTACATACCTCGTAGTCCACTCCAGCTCTGTTCAATGCAACGTTGATAGTGTATGTTGACGAATCATGATGAGGGCGTAGAAAATACTGTTTTGCTGGGTTATATTTCACCACGAAATTCATGATAGCACGAGCCTATTGAAAAGTACACAGCGTTTAAAATGTTGAAGGGAATCGCCACTTAAAACAACATAAAATAACGTCACTCGTTCGCGAGCTCTGATTGGTTAGTACCGGTGTTTGGATCAGAGTATCCAAACATGGAAAATTTCCCGCCAAAAGTGTTCTAAAGTTTGTTTTGCATGTTCAGTCTAATTATTTTATGAAAGAAACACGTAACGGTTTTCGTGTGTTTGAATACTGTGATTCAAATAATTGACTTTCAAACAGCTTTAAAAAACACTTGTTTTTCCTCTTTATCACTGCGTTAAAGTAGCTTCGCTTTGTTGACCAGTGTTCGATTTTCTTAAGCTTGGCTCTGATTGGTAGTTGATGATTTTCGGGAGAATTCCCTACTTCATCATTGTGTTTATTTAAGTTAACTGCTTTTCATCTGTCGTTATTTCATGAAGGAAATGCCAAATGGATTTCCGTGTTTGTATACTGTGTTCCAAACACTTGGGGTGTTGCTCGACTTTCGAAAAGCTAAAAACACTCGCCTAGCGGCTCGTGTTTCTTCACCCTTTTCTCAAGTCCCGCAACATCCCGCCTGTTCGAATCACAGTATCCGAACACGGGAATCCATTTGGTATTTCTAACAGAAAATAATAAAATAAAGTGAAACGGGATAAAGAATGAGATTTGGAGAAAACGAACGAATACATACGAAAGAACGAATAAGAAGACTTTCGACGTAAAGCCTTTAATCACTCGCTATTCTACTAGTCCCTCACTACAGCATCTGGTAATCAAGAACCCAGTCTCCCGGCACAAAACCCGGTTCAGCAAATTCATCTCAAAAAAGGTAGCCGTACCTCTGAATAATATCCAGTGAATATGTAGTTGGCTATCGGCACCACGTAATGCTTAAGATAATGCATCCACTGAGGCTCAAATCCAATCTACGAACAAAAGAATGGCATGGGATTATAGAAAATACTAGTGATTGCAATTGACATGCTGCCGAATGTTGAATGCTCTCTACAATGGATGTTCAATATAGTTGAGCACTTCAAGTGTATTATAAACGAAAAGAATAAAAGGTAAATGGACTATAGTACTTGCGAAGTGGTAGTTAATTCATGGCGGTTCGTCCTTAGTTATTGTGCCGGATCGGTCATTTGACAACCGAAGCACTACAGGCAGTAGATCAATCCAGCGATAATGAAACATCATCAGGGGGGAATTGACAGCGAAGTAAACACAAGAATAAGCTGTCATCGTGTTCTAAAATGGTGTCGATCGAGTTGTTTGACCAGTGGCGGTTTTAGAAAATTTTAGCCAGGGGGGCCAATTAGGCACGAAGTATGCGAGCGCCGAAGGCGCGAGGCGTTTTAGCTAGGGGGGTCCGAGGGCATGCCCCCCGGAAAGTTTTAAAATTCCAGAGTCTCAGAAAGGCCATTTCCCGGGTTTTGGGAGAGGTTTTTGGCAATTTTAAAGGTTGGAAAATATTATTTAAATTGCTACAGAATTAAAATTTCAACTTTGTTGCATGTACGGGGGTTTTGAACTTTGAACTCCTCTCTTGGCAACGACACTGGGGCTAATACTTAGGTTTTTTATTGACTGTGCTAGTAAAAGTAGCACTTTATGCTACTAGCACTGCTCGTTTTTAACCAAAATTATGCTAAAATTATGCTTATTTTTCAAAATTAGGCTTTTTTTTCTGAAATTGTGCTTTCACAAATGAACTTTAAAAGCTCGAAATTAAATACTTGTTTTTTTATGTAGTAAAGAAAGCAAGACATCTCATTGTTCCCAACGTTGTCTAGCTTTTAATAGATTGTTCCTTATCTCCTGAAATGTTTTAAATACAACACAAAACTGCACCGATGGCTTTCTGTCATAGTTAGTGCCCTCAAAAAGTTCCCTGCTGCATTACACTTGCTTGCAAGTAATCAAGTTAAAGAATATTCATTGAATCGAACAGAATGGTTGGGAAAAAACAAATAACAGCAGTTTTGACCTTGAGAGCGTGGACTGGATCGGAACTAAAGTTCCAGTGAACCACAGGCGCCTAGACTAAGGCCCACTAAGAGACAGAATTTAACAAGACTGAACAAAGCTTATAAATTAACTCAATATAAGCAAAATGTGACTTAATGGAGAGTTATGGGTCTAGCACTGTGCTCTGTAACTGATAAAAATATGGCAAAAATGTGCTCGTTTTCCCAAATTATGTCAAAAAATGTGCTAGCATAATCGATAAAAGCCTACTAATACTTCTATAGCCCAGTAGATACTTCCACCCAGTGAAGAACTGCTGCAAGCAGCATTGAAGGAAGCGTACATCATTTGCTACACTTGCCTAAACGAGACTTCGTTCAACGTTAAACGGGAACGTTTTCTACCTTGCAGTATGAGAAGTGAACCATTAGAAGCGAACCAGGCGGCATTAACGCAAAAATGTTGCAAATCTCTACTTGGATAACTATTTATACTGAGGAATGCTAAGCAACATGTTTGTTTGTTTGCAACTTCTGTTTAGCATGTATTGCACTAGCTATTACTTGGAGAAGCTTTACAACCATTTTGAAGCTTTACAACCAGGCCTATGGTAGATAGTAATAAGGACGTAAAACAGATCATGCCTGAAAATCTGCCTCGTTTTGATATCATCTTCCCTGCTGGATACAAAATCCAGATCCGCACAAGATTATGGTGCTACCTCGCAGGCAATACTCGCAGCAATGATGAGGAATGCACTTCCCATGTTACGAGTACATATCGGCCAAAAAACTTATACGAAGAATGGCGTAGTGATAAGCACACGACTGTTGGCCACGGTCCCGTTGCCAATCTCAACTCAACATTCCAATAAAAGCTGGGGTATAAACGTCAGTGTACGAAGTTTCGACGAGGTATTAGGAAAAGGTATACAAATCGTCATTTCCACCGTACCCATGCGTTATATATTTCGCCAAGGCCTAGAACTTCACAATGTAGAGTGGTTACCTGGTTCATGTGAATGTCGACGGTTGGGACATTCTCGTAGCCTCCAGCAAGTCGTTTATCCTGCAAAAGGCAATATTAAAACAAATTAAAGAAGTCAGAAAGGAATGAAGGTTTAAGAATTTAGGAGAGCCTGACAAGGTTAGCCCACGATAATTTTTAAAATCAGTTACGCCCTGCAAACGTCGTTATTTATCAATTGTGTTTTTAGTATAATTACCCAGGTGATTCTCGAAAATCCCGCGTGGTGATTAGCCAGAAAATTACGTCATAAATCTCAATAATCACGTACAGGTGATTATAACCAGTGAAGGTTTAGAAACAAGATGGCGGCTATCTGTGTAAATGTTACTGAGGACATTTTAAAAGTGCTAGTTGATTATTGTCTTTCAAGTAATCACCTGTGTAATAATCACCTCGACTTCGTCTCGACGATTATTCAACAATAGTCACTTCGCCTTTGGCGAATAATTGTTAAATATAAACTTATGCAAACTATTACGTCATGTTTTTTTTTGTAAAGATGGCACAATATGATTGGTTCAGAGTCTTCAAGGGGGAACTTAGTATTTGATACTGACAGCAAAGTTAATTACCGACTGCACAGTTTCTTTTTTATTTCATAAAAATTTACATTGCCTGATTCAAACGCTCAGAGATTTTGGGAGAACTGTCAAGTTGCTTTGTAAGCGGCTGACGCTCCTTCTTGGGCTCAATCAACAGTTTTAGAGTTCTCCCAAAGCCTTCCTTTGTATCTGGCTATTTGAACGCAGCACATGTAAAGGTCTTCCCGTTCGCTCAACAGAAGTTCCCCTTTAAATGGGAGTTATGGATAAAGAGATTAAAAGGAGGTTTTATCAGGATGGAAACTTGCGTCTCCTTCAAGGAAATGTCCCTTATCAGAGATGTCCCGAAGTAGAGGTTCAACGGTAAATACATATGCACGTTAATAAATTATCTATTTACTAGCAGACCAAAATGAACGTAGAAACGCAAAGAAACAAGCAAAAAGATGTGGAGATACAAGCAGACAGACATGCACACAATCGATCAACCCAACAAGCAAGTAAGAACGGAAGCTAGCAAACAAGCGGATACATGTTTAAGCCAGTTATAGTTAAAGTGTAAAGTAAGTTAGCATGTAGTTAAGAAAGTAAACCAGAAAATAAATGCAGAGGTGTACACATCATCCGACACCCGTAAAGAGTCCTCTTTACACATGCGATATTGTGGCTTGCGATTGACATCTTGGAATATGAGTTAAACTGATGAGAGCATCGAGGACAAACTGCATCCAATCACAAGCGGGTATCTTGCTGCACAGACTGTCATGGGTTTATTGCATACACCAGGATGACAATCGCAACGCATAAAATCACACGTGTAAACAGGCCTTAAGCTAGTGACCAATTTCAGAATCATCCTCAGATATTTACCTGAACAGAAATTTTTTCGTGATAACCTGACACTGCCGAAGTCGACTGAAAAATGTTGACTCGAGCGGTATTTGAACTCGCACCTCCGGGATAGCGGTCAGCCGTTCTACTTGTTGAACTATCGAGTCCACAGGGACTGGAAGCGAGTTCAAATCCCGCTCGAGCCTTCAGTCCCTGTGGACTCGATAGCTCAACAAGTAGAACGGCTGACCAGTATCCCGAAGGTGCGAGTTCAAATACCGCTCGGGTCAACATTTTTCATTTGACTTCGGCAGTGTCAGATTATCATAAAAAGTTTCTGCTAGTGACCAAGTTACCCAGCTACCGAATAAGTAAGGGACTGAACAAGCAAGATAGCAAATAACATCAAACCATTCGGTCAACTTTCAAACAAAAAACAAAGCTGAATTTCAACAACTATACAGTCACATTACCTCATGTCCACCACCAGACCACTGCCCGAAGTGTTCGCATTCCTAGAACCAAGAAAGAATGTATGGTAGTAAGCAAAAGTCAATATTCCAGAACGACCAAACAGCCACAGTTTTAAAACTATAACGAACATGGTATTGACTTAAACTACAGCTGGATAGTCATTACGACTCGGAAAATAAAGGAATGTAGTCGAGGCTTACCTGCCACAAGTGTGTAGAAAAAGTTTCCGAGAAAAGTGGTATCCAGTAAACATCGGTGCATGGCTACATGTGAACAAAAACACGCGAGACGCATAATTACACGAGAGAACAGGAGTCAAACAAAGAGAACTGTCGTCCGCAGTCCTGACATTTCTTGTCATTAAAGAGCACACTTTATTCTACAGAATAAATTTTAAAGTAATCTTTGTACAAAAAAGTGTAGTTCTGCTCATCTTCGGTAAAACTATTCTGTTCGTTTGATAAAAGGAAAGGAAAGGAAACGATAGGATTGGGCAGTACGAGGAAGGAAAGGACAGGAAAGGGTTGGGCTAGACAAGAAAGCAATAGGCAGGAAAGGATTGGGTTAAACAAGAAAGGAAAGAACAGGACTGGACAGGACACGACAGGACAGGATAGAAAAGGACAGGAAAGACAGCTGAGAAACTGGTTCAAAAACTCGACTAAACATGTGTGTCGGCCAACCTGTTGCATTTTCCACTCTGGTGTCCGGATTTTGTAATAGTCCGGATGAAGGTATTTTTCTTCCCAATCCTAGAAACAAGTTTTGAAACAAGTCATTACAGATCGTCACAAACATTGAAGACAACGCTAGAGCCATGATGGACCTTGTATGCCAGTAAGTAATAGCTTGAATGCCGATATGACATTAACAACCACAACAAAAAGATAACGACTTTAAAAAAAATAAACAGGTTTGGGATTAGCCGAAACGTACAAGGGGAAATGTTAACTTTTCGAGAGAAAGCAATCCTAACACAATATCTACCATCTCTTTGTAAGCCAAAAACTCATTGGGTAACTCACCAGTGGGTTCGTGATCATCTCGTACATGTCACTGTGCTTCCTCGTGGTAGTGAACCTGCTGGTCTCCAGCAAACGGCCGAAAGGCACTAAATTATCGACGTACATAAAAATCCCCTGAAATGAAAACAATCACGGCATGTACGTTCGGGTAAAAAAATCCAGAAGAATGAAGAAACTGTGAGTTTTTCTTGGTGTAAGGAACACAGCAAGAGATCATTATGTACCATCCACTAAAAATGTTTTGTTTTGCTGGTAAGAACAACAGTGATACTCTCAGCTACGTTCTCGTTAGCCACTCTTATCCTTACGAAATTGTTATATTATCTACGCATCTATAACAGAATAGACAACGGAAAAATGTCCATTTACTTAAAATACGTAAGCATGAGACTCTAATACTTGCACGAAAAATGTAAACACGGTTAAGTATCTTGCTAGATTTTTTTCATGTATCGTTAAAACTATTTACCTTAGATCTTAATGACGCACAGAAAGCCATGTCTGCTTCAAAAGTCTTGCTGCTGTATGGGTTTTTTAGTTGTTCCAAGACACTGATGTGAGCAAGATAAGCCGAGGATATGTACGGTACATTCCACACACCTCTGGAAAAGAAAAATTGTATATGAAAAGTTGTAAGCTGATGCTAAATCCTGTTTCGAGCTAACCTTGAGCGAATCTAGGTTAGAATGCATAGCGTAAATGTTTGTAAACGCTATACGTACGCCACACAAGATCACAAAACACACACATCACACCAGCACCAAATCACATTTACTCAACATCTGTATTACACCAGACCTAATGTACGTCATGCTATATTAACCCCCACATATTTGTACACCAATTGAGAGCCTTATCCCACAAAAGAAATTACACCTCATTACAACACCTACAAAACATCTACATCACACCACATCTACTGTACATCACACCACACCACACCCGCTGCATTCAAAACATCTATACCACATCACACCAAACCAACATCCCATACGGCTCATGATATGACACTATACTACATAACAATACCTCCTCTTGCCGTTTACTATGTCCACATAATCCCTTGAACGTGAGTAAAATCCGTCGTATCCTATATCTCCCCAGAAGTTTGACCAAAGCTTTCCATGTTTGGAAAGTTTAGGAGCAATGATGGACCTAGGTAGATGAAGAGAGTAAATTGTAGTTATAAGGGATTATGCATTTGGGTGAAGAACAATAATATTAGCGCTACTCCAAAGGAACGAACCCATGCTGGGTAAGTAGAGAAAAACGCTACTTGACCGCGGCTGGGATTCGAACCCACGACCTTCGGTTTCCTAGTCCGACGCTCTACCAACTGAGCTACAAGGCCTACAAGGAGTGTAAATTGGTATCATTGTTGGTTGCTGGTGATATCATACCCTGGTGTAACAGGAGAAGTGCACGTGTCTCTCACTACCGTGTCTAGGGATCTATTGCAGTACTCCGTGCTCTTGTCTGATTAAAGTTACGTCACATGTGAGAAGAGTGGTGCCCAGTTTGACTCTACCCCAGTCACACGTGAGAAGAGTGGTGTCCTGTTTGACTCTACCTCAGTCACATGTGAGAAGATTTTCTCCGGGTACTCCGGTTTCTTCCTTTTGCACCAGTGAGCCCATGAAAAGTTACCCATGTGGACAACACCTTACCGTAGCTACCTGACATGGTTATCCAGGACAGAATACAGGCACTTAACTGAGGATGAGCACCATTACCTAAATAAATACCGATGCTCTTGAAGTTTCAACGGTTTCATTATACCAGCGCTTTTATTTTCAACGAATTTGGTATTATTTTTGTAAGCTCTTGACCGTGGTCGACCATTACTACTTTACTCTGGCTAACGCCAGACGACTTCATTCGTCTGAGGAAGGATTTCCGTCAACAAAGGGTTAAAATTTGTCTGCTAAACTCTTTGGTGGCTCTAATCAAATTATGGTACTTTACTTTGGCTATCGCCAGACGATTTTTCTCGTCTGAGCTAGGTGTTCTCTGCCACCAATGGGTTAATTCTTTACCTGTTTTGCTCTATCAGGATTTTTAGAGTTTCTGGTTCAGTGATCACCACGTCAGCGTCCAGCACAAAGAGATACTTACATTGCTTAGAAATGCAGTACTCACTGAGGAAGACAAAAAAAAATTAAAATAAATATTGTTCAAATGTTAACCATGTTGTATGATCAAATGTAAAGACACAGACACTGAAGTTGATACACCATTTGTTAATAATTTCTTGATTTTAATTTTCCCAGTTTGTTTCCGAACGTTGTTTCTTCTATCGTTACCGCTTCCAGTGTCAAAACTGCTTTTGGCACGAGTTTTACAAAAGTAAAGCTGTTCTCAACTTGAATAACATCCCGCTAGCTCAAATCAATAAATATAAAAAAGGGAATCCAGTTCGAGAAAGAACTGTGTTGTACATTGTTTAATGAACTAGTATCGGTAATTTGTGGTGAATTTGAGAGTCCAGAGGGGGCTAACAATCTCAGAGCAGGTCGAATCACATTGAACCAAAACTTCATTAACCATCGCGGAAGCACCATTATTAACGCGATATTCAATAATTTTTTAAATACTTACACAGCATGATTCCTTGCCTTGGTCTCACTAAAGTAATCCCTCGGTGCGATATAATTGACAGATTTATAGGATTTCCCATGGGAGGAGATAAACGTTTGTATTTGGTTTTCATGAAACGGTTCCTATAAGTAGGTATCAAGGGAAAGTTAAAACTGATAGACCATGATAACATAATACAACGTAAACTGAACAATACTTTCAAGGACCGTCAAATAGTCCTGGAGCGAGAGAAAAACTCGTTTTTTTTTTTTTGGAAATAAACGTACCACGTTATGTATAAGTATATCCATCTTATCTTTTGGATAATTAAGTGCAACCAATCGTTTGAAGAATTCTGCGAAAAAGGGAGTGGGAATTTCCACAAAAATTGCCACCAAAACGTTGGGGTAGTCTTCAGGCTAAAGAAAAAAAACATCGCAAATCAAAAATGGTATTCTTGGGACATTCGAAATGAAAGTGACGAAAAAAAGTAACCGAAGAAACACAACTGAAAAATGGCGAGTGTAATGACTCATAAGTACATGCACTGTAGGGATGTCCCGATCCGATCTCAAGTATCGGTATCGGGGCCGATCAAGGCATTTTTGAACTAATCGGTATCGGATATTTTGAATAGAAACCTAATCCGATCCTGTTTCAACATTACGTCGGTGAAAATTTGATAAGAGCTATTTATTTTGACATATTTTAGTTTGTTTACTTGGTTATTTTGTTTAAAAAAAATAAAAACATCAAGGAAAAGCTTGGATGCAGGGATTTTTTTCCTTAATGCATTGCAGACCTATTCAGTTGTCAGGCATATACACTGGATTGATTTTAATAACTTTAAAGGACTTGACGTGTGCACTGTACAACTGTATTCTCTAGGAAAATAAAAGTATCGGATCGGGACTCCGTATCGGGGGCAAAAAAACTTGATCGGGACATCCCTTATGCACTGCAGTAACTCCTATCTCATTGTTGTCAAAAAGCACTCTATAGGTGGATGGTGAAATAAGGTACTTGACATTTTCTTACCTGATAATCTTTCATGCTGAATGTGTTTTCTGAACAGCTTACACAGCCATCAATTAGATTCCATCCTTTGGGAATGTAGTTGGTAATGTAGTTCAAAAACAACTAAAAACAAAATGTCTTCATTATAAATTATAGAAAAACGGCAACAAAAGCCGCTTTTGGAGTAGCAATAACCACTGTTCAAAAACTTTACAAGAGCTGTCACAATCTCACAATTAAATCAAATTACTGTACATCAATTCTTAAATCCCTACAAGCCACATTTTGCTCTTTGAGTGGCACTTGAAACCCTTTCCTTGACGAAACAGACATACTATTGCACTCGTTGTAGAACTTTTTTCTCAATTTTCTGCAAATAATTCTGTGTTTTTGTAACATTGTTCAAGAGGGGCACAGGAGAAGCAACTTTGTCAGTTACACCAAAAGTGCTCAATCATGTAAGCGGAACATTTTCTTCAATAATCAAAATAATCCTTATACTGTACAATGATTCTACAGTACCTTAGAAGGACCATTCCCATGGATTACGACAGGTTTGGTATCATATTTAGTGTTTTCTAACCATATATCTCTATCTTCTGTTTTTATTTGAACTTCCTCTAAAAAGAAAAAAATCAGTTAGCCAAGACAATCACAAACATCTGTCAAGCACAAAAACTCAGTGAATAAATTCTAAGCTTCAGGTGGCAATCTAAGACTCTGGCAGGAATAACATTTTGATAAATAACGTTCAAATCATTAACCTACAAGGACTTACACAAAGAGTAAAGATAACAGTTGTGTCCTGGTAAACAAATGAAAATACTGTACTGGGCAACCTACAGTAAGAAGTAGATATAATCTTGGGTTCCTGCTTGAGTTTTCCCCAGTAGCCAAAATAAAAATTATTAATATTGACAGAAGTCATTCCTTGGAGTCAAAGGATTAAGGTATTCATAAGAAATTACATGTAAAATCTCTGGTATGAAATCCTCTTTTGTCAGTTAATACAAAACAATCAGATGTCATTCATATGAATGAAAGGATTTACATGCAAATAGTCATCATGGTCATTTCCAATTATGTGATGGACATCAATGATTCTTAGCACACTAAGGCTACCATAGACAACACAGTTGTTCTCATTATAAACATTCAAACAAGAACACATATTTGTAACCTTCTCTCTGTCACTATAAGTCCTTGTACATCATAGGCTACAGTGCAGCATACACCATCCCACTGAAAAGTTTAAAATAACACAATAGCAAATAGCTATTGAATTCTCTATTATTTCACTGTTCAACTAGTCAGAAAATTGCCATTCCAATATGCTCTATCTTCTGCATTGAAATAAAACTTTGAAAATGAAATAAAACTTTCACTAGCAACTTTAACACACAGCAGGCAAAGTTCCCAGCCTCTAGGCAGTGCTTCTTGCTATTGATTTTATGGTCTATTTCAGGCACTCATGAACAGTTGCTACTAACAATGGCTATATTACATACATGTTTGCCACATATATACAGTACGTCTACATATGTTTGCATATTCCTGGTTCTCAAAGCCTTCCTTAGAAGGCTTTTAGAAGGATTTGTTTCTTTAATGAAAGGTATTTCCCCCTTTTTTTCACATTAATGATGATTTGCTCATAAAATTTACTCATGCTGTAAATCTAATGTAAATTTATTGTTGCACTTACACAGAAAATTGCACAGAGTTAAAAAATCAGGATTCTCCTTTCTTTGACTAGATACAATACTTCACTTTCTGACCTGGTCAACAGTTTGACATTGAAATTGACTACAGGTGTATATGGTGTGGGATAACCATGAAATATTCTTAGCTACATACATATTTTCAGAGAGACAATTATACTTTCAACTCACCTGTGGCTCCATTTAAATTCTGAAAAATTTCACTCTTGTGGTCAAGCTTTATCTGAAGTTCATTCTAGAATTTAAAGTCAGCATTATAAAAGAAATAAATAACACATTTGACATCATGAATTAAAGTAAGCTGATTAATTCTTACCTTGATGTTTTCATCCAGGTATAGCTTGGTGTAATACAGTTGATCATCATCTGTGTCCTTGATAGGAAGAGCTGTCATCAGTTTGTAAACTTGTGGAGCATAACCAATTATTCCTAGAACAGCAAAGCAGATTTAAAGTGAAAAACATTGTTAATTTTGCACAGCCAGCTTCAAAATTCTGTCAGTACAGTAGCTTAGTAAATTTGGATTGCCACCAATAATCATTTTTTCCAGGTGATTACCCACACCAGTTAAATTTATGGTCCAAAAAAAAAATTATGTCGACAGAGTAGCTGCATCGGAAGATTACCCGCACCTCAACCACACCCTTCAATGTCATTGTATCTTTGAAGATGAACTCAAAGGGGTAGCTCTAGTGAGGGCATTTTTCACCAGGCATGATGAAAAGCAAGGGGTTAATCAAAGCAAAGTGAATTGAAGGTGATCCTTAACTTTGAATGAACCAATCGAAATCAATATGCAGAGTGGTAATATATTTTAAGCCATGAGAAATTTGAATGAAAGTCCATGTGAATTCTCTCATGACGTAGCAACACACATCATGGTACGCTATACCGGGTCCAAGTCATAACGGCTTCAAAATTTATGCTATTATTCAAACTGATTGTTTTCTATCTTTGAAATGTATCAACAGTTTAAAGCTTGCTCTTTGCTGGTGATGAAAGTACTGAAAGCATAGTCAGAACAAGAAGTGAAAATTAGCTAGGCGCAATGCCTGACAGCCTGACTTGCCAATTTTCATGTAAACCCAAAATTCTGTGAAGCAAACTGATAATTACTCCAAAGGAACTAAAAATTTTCAAATCCCTTTATTATTTGGAAGACTTGCATAAGCATTTAGAATCATTAACCCGACACTATTACTGTACAACATTTGTTATGATTTAATTAGATTTTTGCCAAATGTTGATGTCAAAATAAAAATTTGTCACATTACCCGCACTGCCATATTACCCGCAGGTGATTGGCCGGAAAATGTGGAAATTCTGGTCATCTCTTTTTACCATTTTCCATCAATAACAAAGTGTTTGACAAACTAGTGAAGCGCACAAGGATGGTGAAATGCAAAGTGTGAATGAAACCAAAAGACAGGTTTCCAATAGATTTGTCGAGAGTCTGGTAGAGATTACTGTAATGAAAAGTTAAAGGATTGTGTACTGCCAAAAAGATATAAGTGGGAAACTGACATTTTTGTCACAATGTTGAACAATGTTACAGAAGGCCTCTTGAACAATGTTACAGAAGGCCTTTGGTCAGAGTTAAATATAAAAGTGAAACCAAAACTAAGCAAAGTTTTTATGTGAAGTGTAATCATCTGACAATAAAATAGCTAGGGAAAGTCATTTGCTAGTTTAACCAATGGTGAGCAAACTGACAGTAGAGGAATGTGATAGGGAACTCAGTGGAATTGCAGAACGTAGGAGGTGAAAAAAATAAACAAATGATAAATACCGGTAAGTGTACAAGCTAATGTTTTTATCTCCCATGCTAGGCAAAAACATTAACTTGCATGGAAATAGCAACATGTCATAAATGAAAAAAGAAAAACCAAATAAAGGTAAAGTTTTTATCCACCCGTAATGGGTCCTTCTTGAATCTGACACTTGACAAGCCAACAGCTACTGTATTCACTCATATACTTGATACCCCATTTGGAATTTAGGAACTCACATTTACCTCTATTCTTACTCAGGGAAAAGATTTTTAAGTACACAATATGAAGAGAAATACAAATACACCAGTAATACCAACCTCCAGAACAGAGAAATCTTTTTCCTTCCTTGACACGAGGGTATTTACTCTACAGTTTGTAAAAAAAGTATTGATTACAACTGTAATAGTCTCTTGTGTGCAATGGTAATCATGCAGGTACCGGTAACACAAAAAGCACTGGCAAAAATATTAATAACAGTTTCATGGTTACTATACTATTGTACCTCTAGGCTCTTGTCAGGCCATATAAAATCTTCAGCTGAAATCACAACTTTGGCTTTGAAAGCTAAGAATCTCTTCAGGATTTCTGTTAGCCCACCAGTAATTATCACATCATAGCTGAAAATTAGCAAAAACAAAGTGATACTACATAGTACACTGTACGATGTATTGTAAAAATGATAAAATGCAGGGATATGGACTGTAATAGATACATGAACATGTAATACACCTCAACCCAGTTATACAGTTACAAGTAGAATCAATTTATCATGGAATAAATTCTTATTTACAAGCATGCAAACACAAGTATTATTACTTGTAAACCATCCATGGCTGTTTACTGAAACTATGGATTATATAAAAAATCTCTTTCATTTCATGAACAGAAACTTTTCATGATAATCTGACACTGCCAAAGTCAACTGAAAAATGTTGACTCAAGCAGGATTTGAAGTTGCACCTTTGGGATACCAGTCTGCCACTCTACCTGTTGAGCTATCGAGTCCACAGGGATTGGAGGCGAGTTTTTGTCCAATTTAAGTGCATGAGATATGCTTATCCATGAGGATGATTCTGAACTAGCATTGAAACACTGCACATCTTCTCATGGATAAGCATTAAGTTGTTGTGAGAATATCTTGTGTACTTAAATTAGATAAGAACTTGCCTCCAATCCCTGTAGGCTCGATAGCTCAACAGGTAGAACAGCCCACTGGTATCCCAAAGGTGTGAGTTCAAATCCTGCTTGAGTCAACATTTTTCAGTTGACTTCAGCAGTGTCAGATTATCATGAAAAGTTTCTGTTCATGTATATCTCTGAGGATGATTCTGAAATAGTCTTTAATTTCAAGTTGGGTTGTTTTAAGCAGCCTGCATTGTCAGCATCAAGAAACAAGAAGTAACATAGCTGGAATAGCAAACAGTTTGTTCAAATGAAAACATACAGTATGAGTGTATTTTAGTTATACCATTACCAATTCTCCAGCCATAAAAACAAAACTCAATGCAATAGATCAAAGAAGTTTTTCTTCAATTTGCCATTTTAGAAATAAGTCAACACCTGACTCAAATTGTTTGAATGAAGAAGTTTATTTTTGGCCAGTCTGCTATAGTACAGTTTCAGTGGGTTGAAAATGTCATGTGCACATGAAATGGCTTTATAACAGATTAACCTACTACAGCACAAGGATCCACTTTAGCATTTTACTCTGGCTAACACCAAACAATATTACTTGTCACAAGGATGAACCCCGAGACATTGAAAGGCTGATCTGTTTACCTGTCGGAGAACATCACTACCAAGTTGGTCTCATTTTTCAACCATTCAATTTCTCTTCGTAACAAGTTTAATTTATGTCCTCCACCAGGGTAACGCTCCATGTCTCCACCCTTCCATTCTTCATGCATCCCAGCAACCTAGTGTGAAAAAGAGTAAAATATTGCATTAAAAAACAAGGTTAGATTTTTGGTTTTTTGCTTTGATTTTTGTGTAAAGCTGTCTAAAAATCAGCCAGCCACCCACTTATCAGCCTCTTTTGATTAAACACAACCTATTTCAAGAATATTGACTTTAAGTGTAGCATAAATGTTGAGTGTACTAGAGGGTTTGTTCCAGTCCACCTTCACATAAAATTCTAAATCATTACTGGGACTTAGACCAGGAACTCTTCATAAACACTGGTACATAGAGTAATCACCCTAGCAAAATTCTTTACGAACACCAGTATAGACAGGTAATGTGATAATCCAAGAAAAAATTCTTTGAAATTTCAAGGAAAAAAACTCCAAAAGAAATTACAGTTTTAATTGCTACTGTACTTTGACAGTAGTTCTACATCTCAAAGCAAGCTAGCATGTTTTGCCACCACTTTATTTAAACTCCATACTTGCCAAAGTTGTAAAAAGGGGAGTAAGGTGAAAGGTCATTTAAAATCACAGCAGAAATTATATATGGCAAAGAATAAAGAGAATTCTATTTACAGGTTGAAGTCAATCCAGTGCCTAATCATCCTTCAAATCACTGACCTTCTCTTCTTAAATATTTTCAGAATGCTTCCCATGCAAAACTTTCTATGGTTACCACATAGGCTACTCATAAAAAATAATATGTCTTTGGTTGAACCAGTTAAAACTTCTTGGCATGATCAAAGAGTTTCCCATGATTACTAGGTTTCTCTGAAAATTACAAGTTTGATTCTTGCCAGAAAACAATTGTCTGAGATTTGAGCTAGACTAATCTTTGAATGAACATCAGTTACACATGATGCACTTGTTAACATTACAGTATTTAATTATTTCAGTTAACTTATTACTGGATCTAAATTTCAATTATACCAGAAACTATCCAACATGAAAGTTCTGTATTCACAAAGCATGCTGATTTCTAATTATAGCATATTATAACCATAAATATATACCACACGTCAACCTTCTCTGTGGGTGAAGTACCTCTTCATCAAACCACTTAAAGAATGCAAACTTGAAAAGAACTAAGGTTGAAAGATGAACAAATCTCATTAACCCATATTTACAGTGCCTTGCAGCTCCTTTGACTGACACAGATGTCTAATCTAGATGCCTACTTCAAACCTTTGTGAAAGCTCTGACAAAATGAAATAAAAGTATTTACAATGCTATACAATTATTACCTCCAAACTATTCAGAAAATGCATTTTCTGCCTGATATGCATCCATCTACTAAAGCCAAATTCTTGTTTTATCAGTTGGATTGGAGAACTGTTATAAATCCATTTTATAATTTGTTACCTTGTCATCACTACAATAATTTGGATAATACAGTACATGTAATCATCCCACACCAACGTCTCAACAATGCATTAAACTTTGGATATATGACGATGACTGTAAAAGTTGTCTCTGTTGACCAAAAGTATATGTTCTACATTATACAGGTGAAAGTCAATTCAAAGCTATTGTGTGTATTTAACAGTTGAACTGCAAGAGACACTGAGCCCCGTCGATATAATTAAATAACTTAAAAACAATCCAATAGGTTAATTATTCTCCTGAATTTCAAGGTCAGTTGTTTATGCCCTGTCAGAAGTTTGTTTTTGAACTTTCACAACAAACCTGTTATGAATTACACGTGGATGAAGTTTACTAAATTACTAAAATCACTGATGAAAGCCCAAGACTTATGTTGGTAAAAGGGTTTTAAAGCAGCTCGTCCACCGTGAATCATAATCCCCTGAATTGACATTATTTGCAACAGTAACAGTACCTGTATTTACATACACTTCACTACAGACTAGTTAATACGTAAATACCGGCGTAATAAAATAAGAATATTTTAAAGCGACACCACGCAGAAAGGCCTTTCGATTAAGGCAATTCTAACAAATCATTTTATCAAACCATTTCTACTTGCTTGAAAATTGCTCGCGCAATTTTGAAAAATTACGATTAAAGCTTCCTCGAATTACGAATTGATAATAAACTGATAAGTTTTACAACGGTATTACAACGGAAAGACCACGAAACGTACTCGGGGTAAAACAGAAGATAGAACTTCAAGAAAAGGTTGAAAGTCTTTCTTCGGAGAAAGGAAGATACCTCGAAAATTCCATGTGCGGGATCTAATGTTGTCATGATAACGTGCGCACAATTGTCAATGGTCCTTTGTTTCTCACATTATGCATTGAATGTTCATTTGAGGCATCAGGGGAAAAAGAATGGACCATGTATTGAAGTAAATAAGCCAGAATGTCGTATGGAATTTTCAGTTACCTTCACGGGGATATCAAAAATGTTGGCAGATCTCATGAACCTTTTAAATCCATCAGTCTCATCCGTGGCTACTGTCAAAGTCACCAACTTGAGTCCTCGAGTTGCGTCGTGCTCCTCTGCAATCATAAACAAGAAAATGATGGGTTTATGGCAGTTCTTCGCGCAAAATTAATCACTGGTTAATGTAAAATGCCCAATACACAAACCTGCTAACTGTACGGGGAAAAATCCAGCTAAGATTACGAGAAAAGTCACAAGAAAACGCACCATTGCTTCTTCGCGAATTCGCCAGTAGCTTCGATAAACAGATATTGTTCCACAGTTACGCGGCGGAAGTATTTATAGAATTCGGAATTAAATCACGTGATTACTTTTAATGGTTCCTTTGTGTGGTTAATAGCATTTGCACAATGACAGTGATACATTTTTGGAGGAGGAATGAATTTCTCCAAGGAAACACCATGATTATTAGATAGTTATAAACTTGTAAGTGCCATTGGGCACGTTTGCTACGACAATAACACTTAAGTAAGAGAATATCGAGAAAAAGAAAACAAAGTGTTCCGTGGGAGGTTTTTTTTTTGTTTTAACGAAATAACGAAACTTTCACTGACGAGCTTCCTAAAGTCTGCTGTCACTAGTTTACGAGAACCTTTGATTTTTAGAGAAGACGTAAGTTGACGATGATTAAAGTCTTAACAAGCTACACTAATTTGCTTTCTCAGGACAAAATTTGCAGAACATCGATTCGTTTTCATTTTATGACAAATGTGAGCGATGGAAGAATAACGATTATTGAACGACGTTTCGATATCATCTTTACATCATTACGAAGTTCTAGTGATGAAGTTACAAGCGCGTAGATCAAGATACAGTGAACGATTTATATACGCGTAGCAGAAGTATTGTAGTAAGGAGTAATTCTGTAGGATGGTCATTTTTCAAGCTTTAGGAGCTGGGCTGTTTTTATTGAAAATTAATGGAAATGATGAACTTCCATCCATAAGCGGATAGAAAGACCCATGCGGAATTATTTTAGCAAAATTCATAAAACCGTTCTATGAATACAGTTCAAATAAAATCGAACAATCGGAGAAGGAACCATTTCACAATCTGGTGACCAGAAAGGCTGATCAACTGTGTGGCTTCAAACATTCTCGTTAATTTCAATTCTTGATGGTATAACCTCGAGAAATACGTTTTTAAGCGGTCTCAATGATTAAAATAAAGTTACAAGTTAAATACAAGATACATATTCTGGCAGCACTATAACTGTTTTGCTTTGACGATGTGAAAGGTACTTGAGTACAGAGGTACCGGTACTTTAGTTCTGAAAAACTCTTGGGATCAGGGAATGACGTCTGAAGAGTTTCGCCACGTCCCATTGTAACCCTTCTAACAGACAAGACCAGTATCAAGACTTCTGCGTTTCCGACAAACTCCTCATGTGAATCAAAGCTTCTCTGGCCTCCCTAGTTACCCAAAAATGGCACATTCTATAAACAGTGGCGTAGCCAAGGGGAAGGTTCTGGAATTTCAAACCCCTCACGTAGTTACAACGAACTTGAGTTTTCACTGATGAGTTCATGACCGTCATGAGACCATATCACAATCTGGCTTACTTTGATAATTGAACCTAAGTAAATCGAATCTAGACCCTACTTTTTGAAGTGCAGTAAAATACCAAGAGCCTGGAGCCCCCATAATTGACCTTAGTTCCATAAAATAACAGGAGTGAAGTGAAAAATGCGAAGTCGTCATAATCTATCTATCCGTGTTTTCCTGTACATTAACAATTTTGTAAATAGAAGTGAAATAGACTAACAAGTGGCTTAAGGTACGATAGCGAGTATAAATTACGTTTGACATTATGCCCACGAAACTGTCCTTATGCAATAAACTTGAGTGGAATTGTGCATATGCATATATATGGATAGATAGATAGATAGATAGAAAGATAGATAGATGGATAGATGGATAGATATATATATATAGATATATATATAGGGAGATGGTACATTTTTGTGCGTGTTGAAAATTTGTAATGGCACGATATTGAACCCTCCCCCCAGTAATATTTCCGGCTACGCGCCTGTCCACAAATATACACTAAATTTCTTTTGCATGTGAAAGTATTCAAGAGCGAAGGAAGCAGGCATTCACGCAACTGTTTCAGCAGCGTGAAAGTGAGTAAATCACGTAAAAGCAAAAGGGTGAGTAACCCTAAGAAAGCGAACGTAAGAGCAAGAATGTTAAGAAGGATGAGGCTCGAAGGAGTGCACCAGTGACTAGACGAACAAAGCGCTCAAAATAGTACGAAGAGATTTTAAACGAATGAATTGCATACTGAGGGTTAGAGTGTTCAGACAACTACAGCACTCAAAAGAGAGCAAGAGGGTTTACTAAAGTGAAGTGAGGTGCAAGAACAAGAGTGACAACACCAGTAAAACAACAGTAAGAGAGTTCACACAAATGAAACCTAAAATAGAGCACGTTATTAGTCGCTCGCACAACTAAAGCAGGTCGAAGCGTGCGAACAACAGTGGTCATGGTGTCACGCAAATAAAGTACAGGAAGTGCAAAAACACGAGTGTTCATCTGAATAAAACAGACACTAGAGCTAGAGTGTTTACCTAAATAATGCTTGCCCTTATACTAAGGTCAAGAGCAAAACGCCATTTCCACTCGTCGCGAAATCTCGCTGGCAACGAGCTGCGAGTGCGCACGTCCAATGAAGACCAACTGTGAGTTGACGTTAATGGCTGGTTCCCCTTATACATCTAGTGAATGCAGCTACCAGAATGCCTTTCTAAATCTTGTTTGTAATGTTAATCGGAGCAATTGTCTTTCCACTCGCTTTGGGAATTGAATGTTTACATGAAAATGAAAAAACCGCAAAGTGTTCTGGTACTTGTATTCAGCTAAGGTAACAAGGGGAACCGGCTATTGCACCTTTTGCTGTTCATTACCAGAAAATATACTATCGTTAACGCCAACCTCAAACTCATTAACCCAAAAATACGTGCATTTTATTCAATCGACATTCACTACCGTAGATAAGCAAATATATGCATCAAAACGCATTCCACAGCGTCAACAGACGACCATTAACACCATTCTACTCTGCATTAGGGATAATAAAATTTCAATGAGGCAAGATATTTCTCTGGCGTAACTGAAATTTTATTATCCCTAATATATAATAGAATGGTGTTAATGGTCGTCTGTAGGCGCTACAGAATGTCCTTAGATGGAAATGGTTGCGTATCTACGCTAGTGAATGTCAATTGTATAAAATGAATGTATTTTTGCGTTAATGAGTTTGAGGTTGCTGTTAATGATAGTATATTTTCTGGTAATGAACAGCAAAAGGTGTAAATGCAGGCACTCGTGGCGAGCTACGAACCAATTTTATTGCCATCATTGCAAGAAAGGATAGAGTGTTATTGAAACAGTGAAGTACGCGCGAGAACAAGTGTTCGCAAGAGTGTAACATTGACAAGAGCGAGAATGTTCACCGGAATGAACGAATGAAGTTTGAAGAATTGGGTACCTGACTTTGATTAACTTTTATAGTTATTTACCAACTACCCTACTTTATTTATTTTAATATTAAATTGTAATACATTACGTGTGGAAGTAAAGCCAATATATATAAAATACCGTAAATCCTCTCAAAAGCCCCAACTAAAATTAGCTCCCCCCGTCTAATAAGCCCCTTTTTTGGAGCAAGACATTTATGAAGCCCTTATCCCCTCTTCGCTCACGACCAATACAGTAACAACAGACAGTACACCTTTTGCTGTTCCAAGAGAAATATGTTACGTAATTGAAATTTTATTATCCCTAATGTATAGTAGAATGGTGTTGATGGTCGTCTGTTGGCGCTATAGAATGCCTTTCGAAGCTAATGTATAGTAGAATGGTGTTGATGGTCGTCTGTTGGCGCTATAGAATGCCTTTCGCAGCAAATGGTTGCGTATCTACGCTAGTGAATGTCGATTGAATAAAATGAATGTATTTTTGCGTAAATCAGTTTGAAGTTAGTGTTAATGATAGTATATTTTATGGTAATGAACAGCAAAAGGTGTAAAGATAGTAAACTCGAATTAACCAAATAGTCAGCAAAGCAAAAAACCTGACGAGTTTCCCCCACAACATTTTGTTCACCTAAAAATCAAATAACAGATGTATTTTCATGTTTCTGTCAATATCTTTATGCAGAATTTGGCAAAGAGTTTGAGACACGTTGTTCGAGAAACATTCAACTCAAATCTGTTTAAGACAGAATAACATACCGGACCAATGCCTGATTACGAGAATGACCAGGGCCATTTTTTTAATTTTTTTTTAATTTCTTAATTCATATTTTGATTCTAGACAACATTGGTCCTGCAAGATGTTGGATAGAGTTGTTCGAGAAACTTTCACTAAAATCTGATGAAGAGAGAATACCATTCCGGACCAGTGCCTGATTATGAGAATGAGTAGGGCATTCTTGTTTTTAATTTTTATTTCTTTTTTTTCTTTTCATTTTTATTTATTTATTTTTTATTCTAGGTAACAATGGTCCTGCATTGCCCTAATCCTTTTCCTGAAAGACGAAGAGGTCACGTCAAATTTTTTCCGACCATGCAACATTAGGACAGCCTTCCCCCCCTACCTGTGGGGTCCCTCCATGTCAAATGTTTTTTTCCTGGTGGTTTTACCTTCAAGTCCTTGTTTCTCTCATCCAGCAAAGATCCTGCAAGTAGACTTCAAACCTCTGAAAATATTAAATTCATCAATATCAACTAATAAGTAACAACTAACATCACGGAAACTTAAACAGTCCGATTACATTCGAACAAACTGCTTAAGGAACGGACCATTTTACTTTCGTAAAAAATTCAAAGGTTGGTAACTGCCGTAACTGATCGCAGAGAATTCTAACGTTTCGAACGAAGGCCCTTCGTCAGACAGTGAAACGCGTTCTGAATAAAAAGTTGTATTCGGAACAAGAAGCACTCTCCGAGTGACAAAGGGCCTTTGCTCAGAATTCTTTGCGATCAGTCACAGCAGTTACCATATTTTGACCGTTTTTAAGTTAACAATGTCTAACAGTATCCTATTTTTATATTATTTCATTTTTGAGCGGGTTGGGCATTTTTCAACAACTGACCTTCGGCAATATTTTTCTTTTTAATCTTCATGTTTATGAAGTTCTTCGGGTATTTGAGTACGATCTTCCCCGAATTCTTTTCACAAAGGTGCTCGTTAAATCAGTTCACATGTATATTATTGGTACTAAAACAAGTCATTAATTAATTCATTACTCCAACAACGGCAAAGATAAAAAATATTTCATTTATATACTGCATTGGTTTAGCAGAACTACAAAAACATTGTGTCATGATTCTTGTTTCTTGCTCTTGACCACTGTTCGTGTATTCTTTCTTTCCTCTGATTAATCCTTCAACTAAAATAGGCTAAACTCTTTACTGTTCAAAGGTCTCCTCCTTTTGACAAGGAAGATAGTAGAAGATCAGTCTTGGCAGAAGAGTTAATTGGGATTGCTATAATTCTTAAATAAAAGCACTTTACTTTACCTTTACCTTTATTGACTGAGTCTGAGGTGAACAATTGTTTTAGTATAACTACATAGGTGATTATTTGAAAGAAATAATTGAACTAGCACTTTTAAAATCTCCTCTGTAACATTTACAAAACTGTAGCCACCACCTTGTTTCTGAGCCTTCCCTGTTATAATCACCTGGAGGTGATTATCGAGATTTCACATAATTTTCTTGCCAATCACCATGCAGGATTTTCTGATAATCACCTGTGTAATTATACTAATGACTAACAACAGGCACCAAAGTGATGCTATTAACCTAATTACAGTTAATTGCATACCTAAAGTTATTATGTAGTACAATAATTACAACTTAAAGTTATTATGTAGTACAATAATTACAACTTATTACAAAGGCCCTGCAGATTTTATATCTAAGCAAGATCTCTGCAGTTACAGGTTATGGAAAAACCTTGGCTATTTTCCTTTAACTAATATTGTTCTTACTGATACAGTTTGCTTATGAAGACCTGTTCAGACTAGGAGCCCAGGTTACAGAACTAAAATGCATGTTTTCCAGATTAGACAGTGCCTTGAACAATTATTAGAGCTATGGAACCCTCTTCTTTCAACCATTTAAACAGCCTCTTCTACACTGTAGTTTCAAATCTTTTCAGATCCATACATGAAAAGCATGGCAAACAATGAAATGGTTTGCATATTATAAATGAGCCTCACCATCATACACATTAGTATAACAGGTGACCACTAGCACATCAGGTCATATATTTTGACGGGACCATTCCAGTGATGAATCCATAAAGAAATAATTACTCCAAGTGAATTCAAATTCTACTACCCACAACCCACTCTACATGCACAGATGTGTGGAAATTTTGAAAACCCATGTGATATGATTTATAAATATGACTTTCAATCTTTATTAGTAAAGAAATTATGGCTTTTCTACTTTTTTCATTTGCTACTTTTGGCAGGAGGGCTATGGCCAGAATGGCCCCACCCTTAACCTGCCAGCTCAGGTGCCTTGACAAAACATGGATGGTACATGGTAATCCTGAAATTAAGCTATGAACCACATATTTCTAACACTGCACAGGTATAACTTGCCTCATCTATCTCACACACTTCCCCCCCCCCACACACACACTTGAAACCATGCTTTACTGAGGCTCCACTGTCCATGTCTGCACCCAAGTAAACTGCCCTGGTACTACCTCTATCGCACTGGTGCCCCCCTACATAGATACTGGTTTGGGCAGAAGGAAAACAATGATGTGATTGTGGTAGCTTGGTAATTATGTTCTTAATACACATGCTCTCAAGCTGTTCTTTCAGAAAAATTTTCTGAGTCCCTGACAGGAATCAAACCCGTAACCTTCTGATCGCCAGCAATTAGAAGGTTACAGGTTCAATTCCTGTCAGGGACTCAGAAAGTTTTTTCTGAGAGAACAGCTTGAGAGCATGTGTATTAAGAAGGAAAACAGTTGCATTCACACTAGTGCCCATGTACACAAGCACACTGCCACCGAGTCTAGTCTGACTAGGGCTTAAATTGCACTAAAACTTTGTAGTAGCTAGTCATTAACAACTGTATCAAATTTTGCTACCTCAAAATGTCATCCATATCCCCTGCCTTATCTCTAGTATCTCTTTTTTCTCACTGAATCACATTTCTGGGCCGGAAAAACAATTTCTTTCTTAATTGTGAACATTGTTGAGGACACTGTTTGTATTTTTGTTGACTATTCTGACAATTGATGTCTGCAACATTTCCAGTAACCCTCACCATCATACTCATTAAATCTTCTTGGCTTGCATATTTCATCATCACTTCATACAACTGATTAACAAACCATCCACCACTCAACGTGTTACGAAGGGCAGCAAATCGAGGAGAAGATGCAAATGCAAAATAGATATCAGCATCATCAGGTATGACATGTGATATCTTTCTACTTTGTGATATATTTAAGTCAGTTTGTGGCTCATTGGCATTCCTTTCTTGAATAGGTAGTGGGCTGGCTTCTGCTGGACTTTCAATAACATCATAACCTACATCTGCCTTGCTTCCGCGACATGCTTGTACAAAGAAAAGTTTAGGTTTACCAGCCAGAGTTGGGCAGGACTTTGCTGTGAACCAAGCAGTTATATCTTTTATCTTTATGACTTCACCATCAGTGCCATAGATTTCACCTTCCCTTCCATGGCTCATGAAAAAAAGCACACAGCAATCATACTGGGTATGATCTTTGTGGGATAGTGTTTCAATATCCTCGGTCATTTGACATGCTGTGCGATTTCTATATACTTGAACATCAAACTGTAATCCTTTAAACAGCTCTTTCATTTTCGAAACATCCTGTTCAGAACCCTCACGATATTCTAACTTCGTTTTATTTTCAAATACAGCGTTGTTAATAATGATTGCAATGCCACTAGGGTTCTGATTCATGGGGTAACAGTCGTTGTCTCCACCAGCAGATTGTGAAATACCTATAAAAAGGGCACAGTTAAGTTGACTAGGAGGATTTAAAAAGCATTTTGCGAGGAAAGTCGTCGCCACGCCATTCATTCTTCGTTTTTTAAAAGCCCTGACAATGTGTATAAATTCAACCCTAACTCTAACCCTAACTCTAGGGTATATTCACATACTGGGGGTTTTTAAAGAAGTAAGAATAAGGTGGTGTATGGTCAACCTGATCCGTCGTAGAGTCTGGTACATAAAAGAATACTAGTATGTTGTCTTCAGTTTATAAGTTTACAATATTTTACCTGCACTTTCGTTTGGTACAGGTTTCTGGAGAATTTCTGCCAGATGCTTTTGAGAAGAATTCTGCAATCCTTGTATAAAATATTGAACTGCTTCTGGTCCTCGCCTTCCAAGGCTGTCGAGTAGAATTTCCGCTTGCCTTTTTCGAGTTCTTTCTGCTCTTATTTCATCGCGAAGATCTTCATCAATGACATCCTCCTGATAAAGGTAATTCAGGACTTGTCTCGGCTCCAAGTCTCGGAGAATAGGTTCGTAGTTCTTCTTCAGTCGTACAGTAAACACATCAGCCATTTCGTCCACTCCACTAAACAGAATCCACGTAAACGTATAAATTATCGAGACTTCTTTTTATTCCTGAACATTACGTCACTAGATATATCGCATCTGGGATTTCCCGTTGGAAATTTTCGCGACCAGGTCCAGGCCCCTATGGTCCGGATTCCCTCTGGCGAATAAAATTTACTGGTGTTAGCCAATCTTCAGGACGTATTGTTACAACGGTGGGTGAATCGTAAGAGGAACTGGCAATATTGCATAGGTCTGGAAGAGCAATTCTATGCGGAAAACGTATCGTGTAAATGTCCTTTAAAGGACGGTTCCTGCTCATTATTTGCTCACGGATAATACCCATGTGACTGAATTCTATAGGTTTAGACTAACAATCATGTGGGATACTCGCAACATGTAGACCAATGCCTTCCAGCTGTTCTAGGTGTGCTAACCCCATGGCAACCTACCCCTCAGTCGTTTTCAGGGGACACTGTTAAGGTGGATTTCCACTTGGTGCCAAATGTCTAGCACACACGACTGCTGTATTATTAAAATTAAATAGATGCTAATGCTCTTTCAGAATCATCCTCAGAGATATGCATGAACAGACACTTCTCATGATAATCTTGATTTTCATGAAAATTGGCTAATGCTGTTACTAGAGGTTTTGGAAAGATAAGCAAAGACTAAAGAAATGCATAGATTCCATTGATCAATAGTTGTCTATCCATTCAATCAATAAACTGTTACCATACCTGTTGTAATAACTTCTTTTTTCAGTTAATCTTTTATTTTACTGTGATCACTCAAAATGTTCTTTTACTTTCAACTTCTTACTATCTTCTTTTTTCGTTATTGCTCATGGATAGTCAACAAGCTAAAGACAAGCTCATGTTATTGTTTAAATCTCACCAATACATCAAGCTAATAGAAGCAAAAAGCTGTAACAACATTGTAATATTTTGTTTGTCAATAAAATTAATTTAAGAAAAAATAAAAATAAAAAATACGTCGTTATTATTCTGACATAATTCAGGTGATGCCTTTTGGCTACAAAATTTTCATCCTCATTACTCCAGGGACTACTTGGTGAAAACACTGAAGTAGACCACTGAAATTTTAAAGGAATCATGAGCAAAAAGCATGTTGTGTACCATTGAAATTGAGTGTGCACACTACAATGGAGCATCATCATAGTCCGCTTTAGCATAACATGCACTTTGTACAGCAAGGGTAAGGTGTAGAATGTAAGATTTTTTTTCACTGGACAGCCAGATATTCTGACACTTCTTTTACTAGTCAACAGGCAGTTTTCCAGTTCTTGACCGTGAACCATGTCTGGATAATACAGTCATTCAGACAATTCAATACTAAGCTGGTATTAAAATAATTCACATATTCAATAACACAACACCAGCATGAAAGATAACACATCCGGTTTTTCTTTTCAAGGATGGTTGAATGCCAGTTACTGCAACAAAACTGTTGGCATGTGTCACCCTTTATTTTGCAGAAGGGCCACCACAGGCCAAGATAATCTTGTTTGTCAAGCAATTGCCCTTGCAAAACACTTGACAAGAGACTAGAGGTTTTTGTCAGGTATAATTTTTTACTTATAATATGGCCATTTTACCAAAGACTAATGCTTTTCAGTTACTGCTCTACCAGACATCTGGCACTGCCATAGCATTCCTTACTAGTTCATGCAAACTTTATCAGTGATTGGGCTACTGGACTAGTCCACCCTAAATTTGAATTCCATGGGTGGTTCATGGACCCAAAATTTACAGTATCTTTCAGACACTGTACTGATATAACAAGTTTCTGCTATGATGTCCTAAGCTTCTTTGCCATAGACCCCACATATGTTATGGTGAGTGGCATCTTTATTTATGTTGGACATTATGAGCTAGCTAAGCCATCCTCCCCAGAGGTCCAGTAAGGGCCACCTCTCATGGGTTTAGTGTCCACCACAGGAGGCAAACCAGAGCACCCAGAGAAAACATGCAATGCTAGGCAGAGTCAAACTAGGCAACACTCTTCTCACATCTGACCAAGGTACTGTAACTTTAGTTAGAGGACTGCTCTGAGTTTGAATCAAACACTGGTCACAGTGCTGAGAGACGTGCACTACCTCTCAAGAACCCCGACTAAGCACAATGCCAAGGTACTACCCTTTGAAATGGTGCCAGTGACCAGGCACTGTGATTTGGGAAGTAGGGAAAAGGTTGCTTTCAGGTCAGTACATGTCCATGCCCAAGTTCAGTGCCAGGAATCTAGTTCAGACTAGGTCTAAATTGCACTGAAATTTCAAAACTGGATCTATTTGTCTATATTGAATGTTGATTCATGAAAATGTATGCAAAGTCTCCTGCCTTACCTCTAACATCTATTTATTCTCATCAAATTATATACTTAGCCTAAAGAACAGTTTTTTTCTCAGCTGTATACGTTGTTCTGGGCATTGTTTGACATCTTGTTCCTTGCTCACACCATTCAGTTTTGCAACACTTCCAGTAACCCTTACCATCATACTAATCAGATCTTCTTGGCTTGCGTATCTTGTCATCACTTCATACAACTGATTCACAAACCATGCACCAGTGTCCGGGTCTCGATAGGCTTCACGCTGATGAGAAGACGCAAAAGCAAAATAGATATCACTGTTGTTGGGTATGGCATGAGATATCAGTCGACTCTCTGACGCATTTGGATCAGCCAATGACTCATTAATACTTCTTTCTTGGGTAGGCAATGTGCAAGTTTCTCCTGGGTTCTCACTAACAACATAACCTGCATCATGCTCCTGTCCCCGACATGCTTGCACGAAGAAAAGTTTAGGTTTGTTAGCCAGTGTTGGGCAATACTTCACTGTGAACCAAGCAGTTATTTCTTCTGTCCTTATGGGCTTGCCATCAGTACCAAAGATTCCTTCTTCACTTCCATGGCTCATGAAAAACAGCACACAACAGTCATATTTGGTATGATCTTCGAGGGCAAGCGCTCTGACATCATTATTCATTTCAATTGCGGTACGATTTCTTTTTATTTCAACAATAAAATCCAGTCTTTCAAACAGATTTTTCATCTTCAAAACATCCTTTTCAGAACCCTTCCGATATTCTAACTTCGTCGCATCGTCAAATAAATCGTTGTTAATAATGACTGCAAGGCCACTAGGGCTTTGATTCATCGGATAACAGTTGTTGTCTCCACCATGAGTTAGTGACATACCTATCAAAAGCGCAAGATGAAGTTATAACTTAATGTACTCAAGAAGTTAAGTGTTTAAGTGTGTGAGCTTTAAACACTTCACCTGCACTTTCGTTTGGTATAGGTTTCTTGAGAATTTCTGCCAGATGCTTTTGAGAAGAATTCTGCAAGCCTTGTATAAAATATTGAACTGCTTCTGGTCCTCTTCTTCGAATGCAGTCGAGAAGAATTTCCGCTTGCCTTTTTCGAGTGTTTTTTGCACGTATTTCATCGCGAAGGTCTTCATCAATGACATCTTCTTGATAAAGATAATTCAGGACTTGTCTTGGCTCCAGGTCTCGTAGAATAGTCTCGTAATTCTTCTTCAGTCGAAGAAGAAACACATCAGCCATTTTGTCTGCTCTAGGGGATAGCATCCGCTTACCCTTACCAAATTTTGGGGCTACTTCTCTATGGTGAATAATGCATGTTTGGATATTTGACTTCTGGAATTTCCCTTTGACAATCCTTCAATCACATAAACGAGACGGAGGTGGATTCTCTTGGGACCGCATCCCTAACACTGATCTCTAAATAAGACTGGATAGAGCAACTGGGCTCAAAAAGAGAAGCCGGAAGTCAAGGAGCAGCGGCCATATTGGAAGGACCCAACCATGCCCCAAACAATATGGCGTAAATAGGAGTAGTAGCGGTTAAACGGCATTTTTCGCCAATTTCAGGCAGGTTGAGATGACTTGACAACGAAATTAAGGTTCCTAATCTTATTTTAAGTAATAAATAAGTATTCTGAATTTTTTTTTTGTTTCGTAAATGCTTTATTTTGCGAAATGCACCCGTCTGTATACTTGCTTCAAAATTCGATGAATGACTATCGAGTCTGTAAAAGACTCTTGTGTATATGCTTCTCTCTTTGTTTTTTAAGTAACCCTTATTATTTGCCGATTTTCTGTGATGTGTTTTGCCTAAGTCCTGATTCATTTGTTGCTGATAAAACCCCAGGATGTACTAACTGCAAATTTCCCGCTAATGCTGTACATGTGTTTGAACACTTGAATCGAAATATGTGCAAATCGAACTTGGCCGTTTATTCGAAGAGTTCTAACATGAAACCTCATAGTAAGGTTTTCGTGGTCGTATTTCTGCGAGATATTCTTGCATATGACTTGCCTTCATTGTCTTAAAGTTAATATGTTGATTTGGATCCTAGATTTTACTACTAATGCCAGGTCAGCGACACATTGATAAACAGCTTTCCTTGACAATCTTCGCCTTTGTACCTCAGTAGTTTAAACATCTCACTATTTCTCAGGTGATAGATGGGTTGACACATGTAACCTTTGCTTGACCACCTTAGTTGCTGTTGCTTAATGGTTAAAGATTCCCACTAATAACCATGATGATAGGGTTCATTTGACTCAAGTAGTCATAAGCTTCCCTGTTATTTAAGCTTTTCAGTTTTTGCACAGGGTATGTTTGCATGCCTGTTTTTCTGGGTATATATTTAGTTTTTCACCACAATTGACTCTACTGGTCTTCCATGGATAGGTAAACACTTACACAAATGCATGCAGTGACTGAGTAGGTTATCCAGTATTACTGTGGATTAGATTTTGGTTCTTACTGTTGCTGGAAGAGGACAAATTTAACTTTTTCTGATTTTGTACAATAAAGGTTGGCTTTTGTTTCCTTCTCAAGATAACAATAACGAATTTTGCTGTAGTAGTTTGCTATGCACTTGATAAGGGCAAAAATGTGACTTTAACCAACAGGAGAATCTACCATACAGTAGACTGAGCTCTGTGAACACTTTAAAGAAAAAACCTAACTAATTTTCGTTTGACTTGGACCCAAAAGTTCTCCCTCAACTCCAACTCACAAAGCAGCTTCAAACAACATATTTCACATTGATTCACATGAATGATGTGATTACTGTACAAGTACAACAATATTGATCAAGCTGTAACTAGAAGCCATATCAAAAACGTGAAAAACATATTAAAAAACTTCATACTAAATCACAACAAACGGCTGTGAACTCAAGTTTACTACATGCACTCGTGCAAACAAATGCATTTATTGAACCTTTATAAGAATACAAAACCCATCTTCTCTGATCAGCAACATCTAGCAGTAAATTGGGTTTGCATGGTTCATTCAGTAATTGATCCCGGCAAAAGAGTTAGTCAGAGTTTATTTTCGACAAAAGCTCATCGTCATTGATAGTGAGGAAATTGTTGAATTTGCTTGACAAATACAGTAATTTAAATAAAACCTCGAATACATACACTTGGTAAACCCGAGATCCGAAAACAAGAAAACAGAAAAAAAGAAAACGAATACAGAAACGGTAATATTTCCTCTTTATTGTTAAGTCACTGCAAAACTGCTAAAGTTACACAATGTTATCAGCCAATTTTTTCTTACTTTAGTCACATTTCTTCAAAGAGGTGGCTGGCACTGGTCTTCGCTCGGGTAAAAATCATCGAATTTCTGCTGATTTTCAGTCACTCTGGCCACGTTTAAAGTTCTCCACTATCGAAAGATACATTTTATTGCTAAAAATGTAATGGTTCACTGGTTTTCGTTGAAATCACAGCCATTAAGAGCGAAAATCATAATTTAGTAATAGTCGTATAACTACAAGTTGGTCCTTCCAATATGGCCGCCGTGGGATTATCAGCTTCACTTCCGGCTTCAATTTTCGCTGAGTGAGAGACTGGAGTTGCTCTATCCAGTCTTATTTAGAGATCAGTGATCCCTAACGCCCCTATTTACACCATGTACTTATACAAGGTCAATTTCTGCTATTTATTTGCCTACAAATGTTGCAATACTTTCAAGGCCCTTGTGACGAAATCGCATTTATCAGGACAAACGACGCTGCACAACAGTTGTACCATGTAGATCCCGACTTAGAGGCGTGTCATCCCCTTGGGTAGTACCCACACCATGTAGTCGTTTTATTCCGAGAAAAGTGTGCATAATCACAGTTTGATTAATCAAGCACGATTTTAATTTTATTTTTTACAATTAAAACTATGCTTGATTCATCAAACTATGATCATGCACACTTTTCTCGGAATTGCATTTGTTTTTGCTGAAAAAAATCAGTTTGCAGAGGATTCTAGTCATTTTATGGAGGCGCTGTTTCAGTCCTAAAAATTTTGCGGGAAAGAGATCGTCACCTAAATTGGATTGCGGGAAAACCTATCCAACGTGGAAGTTGACACCAACCCCACTTAGACGGCTGAAGTTTAATTTTTGGATGTGAATAGATCATACTTCTATAGCTTTGGATCACGGGGGGGAGCTCGCTGGAAACTTGCAAGGACCTATCCACATGATATGAATGTCATATAGAATTGTTCACCTTGGAGTATGTGATTAACTCGAATGTTGCAATCATTGAACTCTGAAAAGACTGGAACGATACCTGCAAACTGCATTTTGAAGCCATCATGGAGGCTGACATGTAGGTCAATTTGCAGGTCAACCCAATCCCCTACGCAATAAAACACGCAACCTACTGTGAAAAACATCACCCAACTTTCGGATTTTTTGACAGTTTTCTTTTTTATCCATAGTAAGTAGAGGAATGTCGGTAGGACTGCATATTTGTCAGAATTAACTGTCAATGAAAAGTAAAGGTTCAATACAACTTCTTCCCAAGCGTGTTTTTGACCTACATGGCTGCCCATGTCGGCTTCATTCAATCGTGAAGCCTGGTACTACGAGGTAGCGTTCCAGTCTTTTTAGAGTTCAGTGGTTGCAATAGATCCTGAAAACCTTTTTGACTGGATCGCATACATCAGGACGAACAATTGTATGAGGCAATAGTAATTGAGCCGTGTAGGTAACCCTTTTTTTGAAGACAGCAGTGTACCAAGAAAAGCCACGGAGAAATACTCTTACAATTCTCCTATCACAAGAGCAGTTGATCAATATTTGCTTTGTGTTCCTTGTGGATATTTCGTCTTGAAGATATCACACATAAAGTGTTATACAAGTTAATAAAAATTGAAAAGTGCTCGTCCATCGGGCTACTAAAACCTGAGATATTTTCTACTTCGTAAATGTGATAATCAAATGTTGTATTCTGAGTCAATCTTATTTAAGACCATTTCTCGTTTCTTTCATTTAATTAACAAGTATGACTTTATGATAAAAAGATCCCGGTACCGAAAAAGATGGGTAAGCAAAGTTAACCCTTTGTTTACTGCAATTACATGTGCACGTCAACTAAAAACTTTATATAAGAACGGACTTTAAAGTCCCGTAGGTAGAAAAAGGGTTAAAATAGTCCTAATCAACAACTGAGCTTGAAATAGCCTAAGTCAACTATAGAGCAAACTGAGAGCAAATAATCTAAATGTTTTAGAAAAAGCTAATTCATATTTGATGGTTTTTAAAATTTGTTACAAAGAACTGTGGCCTAAAAACTCGACTTTATTACGTTATTCATTGCTACGTGGTATCTTTTGAGCCATCGAGCGTATCCAATCAAACCAACATTTGTAGTAGACTACACGTATACCATAAGAAGCTAAAATGGCAGACATGTTATAATAAACTAAGTTGGTAAGAGCTGTCTTCTTTCCAACTTTAATATTTTTGGAAACCAATATTCCTAGCTTTCAGGAAGAAACAAAATTAACTGTACGCAGAGGATTGTGATCGAATGCACAAGTCGCCATCTTTTTCGGTACAGCAGTGAAACAGAAAATGTAATCTTGTTTTACCAAAAGTAAAACTTTACAATAACGTACTTTACAATCAAAAAGGTAACGGGTGCGAATAAACATCACCACGTCCTTGAAGTCGTTTGTTTCAAATATTTGACATGAAAAAAGAAAGCAGCTGAGAGACATTGTAGAAAAAATGAGATATATAAAAGTTATGCCAGGGCCAAACAAGGCAATCTTGTATTTACGAAGTGCATGCCGGTCCAGTTTACTTCTGGACTTGACAAACTATGCTTAATTTGGGTTTTGTTGCTTTGGGTTTGTATCTCAAGAATAGTCAGGTGTTCTCAAAACGGCCAAGAAGCTAAGCAAACAACAGTGGGTTACGAAAAACTACTCATTTTACCAACCTTTTTACTTTGCTTTACTTTTTCCCTAAGTTCTTAATTTTTACTTATTTGATTAATCACAGAAAGAATTAGGTTTTGATTTAAGTTTAGGCGGGTGTTTTTTGGGTTTAGTTTTATTTATATATATTTAGTTTAAGTTTTAATTTTGATTTTTAATTTTAACTTAAAGTAAAACAAAGTAAATGGAAAGGTAAAATAAGTGATAACCGAGGTATTCCTAGGCTTTCAGATGAAAATCATTTCCGTTTTCCTCTGCTAACTGACTTGCCCTCTTGAATCTACTTCAACCTTTTTCTTTTTCCAAATGCACAATTTTCCACGAAATTTATGCATAACTTTTTAATCCCATCTTTCCTACTCCACATATCGTAGTACATATATAAATAATATACTATACAGTATATTAAAAATTTGAAGAGACAAGTTATCCCTTTTACTAGGTCGTTTGATGTTTCTCTCAACGGAGTTGAGACAACTAGGAAGTCAGACCTAATGACAATTTCGGAAGGTGCGTAACTGAAAATTTCCCGCAGTACTAGACAGTGTTCGTATGAGACCGAAATGTACCTACGACGGCAAATATATTCGAGCGGACTCCTTTTTCCTACTCCATTCGTTACATTTAAGCTCTCTTCGATCGAAGAATAACGCAGCCTAAATACAGATGCCGTGTTTTTATGAAGAGTGTTTCGTACCGATCCGAAATCGTCCTGATCTGGACTCAATGGTGTCGGTCCAACAACCAGACCTGGTGGACCTACATGTGTCGCATGAGCATCTAGAATGAGCTCCCTGAATCAGTCTCAATAAATTGATCTGAAATCATTTTTCGATTCCGTCCCACGGTAAGGATTTGCTTGTTCCTGGTCTTAGATAAATTGCCATGGAAATTTCCTACATTTAAGATCTACTATAGCTCTCCAAGTGGCCTCTTTTCATCAGCTGCTGTGCTTGAGCGAGGATCATGATACTATTGTCGTTGAAATATAGTTATGAAATAAGTAGTTCTTCATCTGCCATCTCTGTCGTTGATCGTTAAGTACGTTGAGAACTCTGATAAACATTCAGTAGTTTGTTTCACTGTCCGAATCAAATCATTCTCTTCATCTGCACTGTGACGTTGACAGTTTCAGGAGCTGGCGTTATTTAAAATGTCCAGAAAGCACAGCTTCCACTTTGAAACTCCTGCCGAAATAAAAACAAAAAATCTGATTCTATTTATGTTCTATTCTCTTGAAAAGGTGGTAATTGACAAGAAATCAGGAAAGTACATGAAGGACAGGTTGGTAAATTGATTAGGAAACTATAGAAAATTGATTCTAGAGCTTTAAATTAGTACAAAGCCAAGGCGAAACAGTTCAAATGCAGGGCACTTTAGCTTTAGACTAAACGAGAAAGCAGACCGATGGAAATAAAAGGAAACCTCTCTCTTATGGCTTTCTGAATTAAAAAGACAACTAAAACGGTTTTCTATTCGTTTCTCATCGGTGAAAATGATGATGTCATATTATCTGTGCAGAAAAAGTCACACGGTGGCTACATGTGGGACAACAGTCAATATCTGACGCCAAAAATTTAAATTTCTTACAACTTTTCTTGGCTAACTTTCGAGCTATTCCTTCGCATGCAAGAGCGGCTACACGTGTAATTTTCATGCTCTGAAGACGCAGTTTATGTTCAGACAGTCGCATTACCAGTGCAAGAATGTAAAATCGCACGAGGCACGTTTTTGTTGGTCCGCTTTGCTAATTCGTTCAATTACTGATACATTATCAAGTTGTGCGGAAATACCAAAAGTACGAATTTCTCATTCATTAATCTACATGTATCAGCTAGCTTGTAAAACATTGTGTTCTGTCCGATAAAAAGGGTAGCCACAGTACCTCTTCTCTTTGATTTCTTGGAAACAATTCCAGGTTGTTTTTCTGCGTGTAAAACCACGAATTTTAAGTTCCCTTGAGAGCTGAAAAATATTAAATTAAAAAGAAAAAAATAACTGTTTCTATTGGGCATAATAAAGGATACTTCCAACCGATGTTCAATTTGGTAGTCTTCTTTACATGCATGTCATTTTATCCTACTGGTTGTTGTGTTTTATCTAGTGGCTAGTGAGTCTTGTCAGCTTGTTCTTTTTCTCACTCTAGCTCTGAGTTTGGTGCAGATTTTGTTCTTCTTTTTAGTCATAATTCAAGTTCTTACCTTGTTGCTTTTCGTGTGTTTACCTCCGCTTTCACTCCTGTTCTTTCAATGTCCAGGCCTTCGTTCTTTCTTTTTGCTTTGAGTGTCGAGCTTCTTTTCTCATAATTCCCACAGTCGACAGTCAATCGGGGTTTTTATTACTCTGTTCCTGATTTTTCCTTTTTTCCTCATCTAGTTTTGTGCCTGCCCCCATTTTTTTCACTAATTCATTGCCTCGTTTTTGTCATCTAAGCCTTGAGTAGCTTTTCTTCCAGCCCTTGAATTTTGTTCCAGTTCTTCCCATTTGTTCAGTAGAATTTCTCTCCTCGATTTTCTTCTTCAGTTCTCTTGGCCTATCGTTTGCTCATTCCACGTGCAGTAGTGTTTGACCCTCCATCAAACTGCTGTTTCAGTCTTTCATCTTGTCTTTCTTTTGTCCACGATTTACCTTTATCCTTGCCTTGCATGGTGAACCTCTGTCTTGACTTAATTCCGTTGTTTTTCCTTTCTTTTTTCTCCTTCCTTCACTCCTTTTCAACTTTTGCTCCGGGTCATTTCTTGCTGTTGTTCTGACTTTGTTTCTAATACCTGTTTTTGCCTTTTTGACTGCCATACAAACATGCATATACATATCTGAAATTTATTTTAATTCAGATTTACAAAGTAGCTTAATATTCTAATATTTTAGTTGGTAATACTGCCAAATAAATCTTTGTTCCCAAACTTGTTCTTACCCTTGTTTATGTTTTACGTTTTCCTTGCGTCCTGTTCCTTAACCCCTTCCACGATCCTCATTACTTATTCCAAGCTTTGTTTTTTCTCCAGTTCGTGGCCATATTTTTGCCATTTCTGAGCATTATGTTGTGACCCTTCTCCACGCTTTCGTTGCTGTACCAAGTTTTGCCCTTGAACTTGTCCTTGTAAAAATTGCACTTCTTTCAGACTTGCCCCGGATTTAGTTAAAATTATCCCCTTATGTGTTTTCATTCAAACCGTAGTATCAGCTTGTGCTTTTTCCTTCTCTCCAGTCTTCTTCCTCTGTTTTGATCATCGCTTTCGTTTTGATTTTTCCGTTCTTGTTCGCCTTCTAGTTAATTCTTTCAACTTTACTTCAGGTTTTAGTCTTGTCCATTTCCTACTTTTATTATGACCTTTCTATCTGTCTCGGTGAGACTGGATCTTTCCCCTCCTCTACACTTTCTTTTCACCCTCTTTCACTTTTTCTTCCAGCCTTTCTTTTCCCTATGGCTTTGTTCTTGCCGCTACTCTCGACTTAATTTTTACCATACACTTTATTCATTCCACTTAGCTTTTGTTTTAATCCATGCCTCGTTTTTTGCTTTTTCGTAACCTTGCTTTTTCCCTTGCTACGCCGTATTTTGCTCGGCATTTCTCTGTTTTTCCATGCTCCAGTTCTTTTTCTCGTGTTCTGTATCAAAATATTTTCTGTTGTTTTGTTTTTGATCCCCTTTAGTCGTGATGCGTTTCTCTCATTTTCGCTGTCCTAGTTCTTGCACTAGTTCTTCCCCTTGTTCAAACCGTGTTTATCACTTGTTCTTTCCTTCTTTCTTTTCCAATAGTTTTATATATCCTCGTCTATACTGTTGACCTTATGGTTAGCCTTGGTATTTGCCGTGTTCCTTCGCGTCCATTAAACCTTTTACTTCCCCTTTCTTTTAACCTTGCATCAGGATTTATTATTCTCTTATTTGGTCTTTGTTCTGGCACCGATGTCTTCCCTTAATCCAGCCTTTCTTTCCAACTACGTTCTTATCATTTCTTATACTCTAGCTCTTCCTCACGTTTCGCCTCACGTTCCGCATTTGTTTCGCCTCTTGATCCTTGACTTTTTCCATACTTTATTTTTCCTTATGGTCTCGTTCTCGACAATCCTTTCGACCTAATTTTTACCACTGCTCTTCGTTAGTTCCATCCTTGTGCCAACCGCTGTTTTTGCCTATTTTTAGACCCTTCTATTTGCGCTTTCTACGTCGCGTCAAACATTGTTACCTTTCTTCCAATATTCTTTCTTGCTCAGTACTTCTCATGCCTTTTGCTTTCCTTTTAGTCTTGATAGTATCTGTGTGTCGTTTCAATAATCTAGTACTTGCTCTAGAGCTCACCTAGCTTAAAAACCAACTTTCATTCCACGCTCTTGTCTCCCCTCTTTCCAGTTTTGCAGCATTCCCCTTGCCTTAAGTTCGTCTCGCGTTTAGTCGAAATTTCCCAGTGTTCTTTACCTTCTCCATCACCTCCTTCTTGCCACAAATTTAAACCTTGCTTCAATTATTGTTCATGTCCATTTCTTGTTCTCGACCCTTGTCCAGGCACCTGTGTTTCCTCTTATTTAAGCCTCTTTCCCCAATCTTGTTTTTACGGTCATCTTTACTTCAAAGTATTCCTAGAGTTTCAGCGTTTGTTTTGACCTCTTTTTTTACTTCAATCTTCTCAACATTTTCTACCACACGACCCTCTACTTTCCACCTGATTTTCTCATATTCTTACAGTTGATTTTCATTGGTGCCATTTTTAGTTTCATTCTAGTTTCACAACGTGTTTTTGGCCATCTTCTTCTTTCTAGCCTTTATGTGTTACCAATCCTCAAAGCTAAGTCCTCGTCAAAGTTCCCGCCCAAGCACTTGCCGTCTTCCTCTTTTTGATTTCCTTGTCTTGAAAATTATCCTCCCTTTTTCTTTCCTTAGTTCTTGCACGAGTCCTTTCGTTTGTAACTCAATGTTTCCAAGTCGTTCACTTGACTTTCGTTTGCGACTCCTTTTTCTGTACAGTTACCTATCGTGTCTTCCTTTCTCTTCCCGAGGTAATATTTCTCCGTATGAAATTATGCATCTTCTCATTTCCTAAATACATCTCTTAAATAATTGATCTCCTCGTTCTCCTATATTCCCTCATTTTCCCCAGTCTTCTTGCCCTTTCTTCAAAACTTCATGTTTTGTTCTTATGCGCTTCTTTCTCTTGTTCTTAGTTTGTTCTGGTAGCTTTGCTAATCCTTTTTCTATACATAATTTCATTCTAACGCTGGTCTTACCCGCGTTTTCTTCCAATCTGTCCTTTTCAATGGTTACCTTTTTTCTCTCGTGTTCTTTCGCAAGCCCAAAGAATCTCCTTTGCCGTCGCCAATTGTGTCTTCCTTACTTTTTTAAAATTTACACGCGTTTTTCCTCGTTTTCTGCATCCTTCTTTAACTTTATTTAACCTTACACCAGATAATATTTCTGCCCATTTCTTTGTCTTGTTCAGAGCTTTATAATGCACCTGTCTCAGCTCTTGTTCGAGCCTTAATCGTAACCTTGCCCTTCATCTTGTTTACCCTCCAATGCCTTTTCTAGGTTTGGTCCTTGTTTCACCGATGTTCTTTCATTCAATCCAACTCCTGTTCACTGTTATAGCCTTGTTTTGAAACTCTTACCACTGCTCTTTATTCGTAATATCATTAATTCTTTCTTAAGCCAATTTGCCTATTTCTGCATTTTCTTTTCGATTGAGTTCGATGCTCTTCGCACCACGAGTTACCTTTCTATAGGGTCAGTTCTTACAAAGTTTTTCTCTTTGTAGAATTTCCTATTTTATCCAGTTCCTATCCGTTAGTCTGGATATTTATTTGTCCTTATAATTTTTCTGGTTTCTCTTCTTGTTCAAACCATTGTTTAAGCCTGTGCTTTTGCCTATGCTCTCGCTTTTTTGAGTTCCCCAAACCTCTCGTTTTTTTTCTCAGCTTTCAATCTCCGATTTTGTTTAACCATACTACATGCTAATTTTGTGTTTCTCCTAATGCTCCTTGTTCAGTCCAACATTTGGTTTTGCACCAGTTTAATGACCTCTCTGTGATTTATTTGGTCTTGTTTTCGCGCTTTATACGCCTTAACATCTTGTATTCTTTCACTCCTCAGTTTTAATACCACGGTTCCTTCACTTTCGTTTGTTTTTCTGCAATCTACCTTACCCACATTTTCCTTTGAGTCTTTGAGACTTTGTCCTTGCACATGTCTTTCTCTTGTTCTAAGCTTTCTTTTGATACCTGTCTTGGTCGTGGTTCCTTACATCCTGCCATCCTACTCCTGTACATACCAGTTTTTTCCTTCTAACTTAATTTCTATTCTTACCCTTGCTTTCTTGGCTGCTGAGCACTTTGGGAAACATGAAGAATTCGCTTTGTTGTTGTCTTTTATGCCTTTCTTTCTTCATTTTCCCCGTTACGGTTTACGTGATTTTCCCAAGATTTATGCATCTTTTTTCCTCTTTATTCAATATTATGTCAGGTCATTTTCTTAATTTTCCATGTCCTCATCCTTCTATCTGTTCTCACTTCCCTGTCTCTTGTCTTTTCTCTGAAACTTTAGACTTTGTTCTTGCATATTTGTCTCTTGTTCTGAGCTTTCTACTAGCACCTGTATTAATTCTATATGAATACGCCATTTCACCCTAACCCTGTTCTTATCCGTGTTCCCTTTCTTTTTTTCTAGTTTTACGCTTTATCTCCTGTTGTGTACCTTCGAGAACTGAAAGAATTTACTTTGTCGTTGTCTTTGTGTCTTCCATGCCTTTTTTCCCCGAATGTTTGCCTGTTTCTTCTTTATTTTATGTATCCTTCTTTCCCCTTTATTCCCCTTTAATTCCTTGTGCATTTCTTCCTCTTGTTCTAAGCTTTGTTTTGATAACTGTGTTAGGCCTGGTTCCATAGATCATTTCATCCTTACCCTATTCATATCCATGTTTTCCTTCTAACTTATTTTCTATAGTTTTGCCTTTCCCGTGCACTTTCGGAAACTTAAAGAATTTGTTTTGCCGTAGTCTTTTGTTTCTTACTTTCCTTTTAACTTAACATTAACGTGATTTTCTCTGGTTTATAGATCCTTCTTTCCCCTTTATTCAACATTACGTCAGGCCATGTTCTTGCTTATTTCTTTCTCTTGTTTTGAGCTTTGCAGTGCACCAGCTTTACCCTGGTTCAATCCTTTCTTACTCCTAAAACCTTGTCCTTTATCTTGTTTCCTCCAGTTTTTTTCTTTGTTCTCCTGTGTTCTTTCATTTAATTCAACCTTTATCCTTCTGTATGATCCTATTTTGACGCCACGTTTTGAACTAAATTTTACCATTGCTCATTCTTTGTGATATCCTTTACTTTTTCTTGAGTCCCACTGCCAATTTCTCTTTTTGCTCTTCACTAGAGCCCGGGCTTTCTACACTTCCTGTTACCTTTGTTCCAGGTTTTGTTTCCATCCCAATTAGGCTGGCAATTTCTTTATCCGAATAATTTTTGAGACTTCTTCCCTTGTTTAAACAATTGCTTTAACCACTGTTTTCTCCACATATAAACCATCCTAGTTTCCTCTATAATCAACATTACATCAGGCCATGTTCTTGCCAATGCACAACGTTTTAAGATTCTTCGAGCCTTAACTTAAAGTTTACCCTGATCTAAGGTCCATTTTTGACGCTCGTTTTTGCACTAAATTTACCATAGCTCTTTTTTTGTGATATCCTTGGCTTTTCCTTGAGTTCCACGGCCTATTTCTGTCTTTGTTGTTCGCATGAGCCCAGGGTTCTCTTCACTTCCTATTACCCTTATTCCAGGTTCTATTTGTCTTTTTCTCTTTGTATAATTCCTATTTTATCCTTTTCCTTCACCATTAGTCTTGAAATTTCTTTATCCTTATAATTTTTCTGGTTTCCACACTTGTTTAAACCACTGTTTGAGCCTATGCTCTTGCCTAGCTTCTTTCCACTTTTCTCACCTTTTTCAGTTTTTGAGTTGCATGTTGTGGTTCCTCCTCTGGTCTTTGCTTTCTTTCAAACTGTTGTCTGAACCTGTGCTTCTCCGACGTTCTTTCTGTTGTTCTCTTCCTTTTGATTACTCTTAGTCTTTCGTTCCTGTTTTTCCCCAGTTTTAACCTTCTTCTTGACCTTCTTCGTTTTCATCTATCCTTATATGAAGCTTATTTCTGCCTATTTCATGCTATTTTTCTCTCTTTTGTTTACCTACAAGTGTTTTTCCCTTATTGTAGCCCTAAATTCTTAACTTTGTTCGTGTGTTTGTTTTTGTTCTACCTACTTCTATGGTTTCAAAGCTTCGTTTCACCTTATGTATTTTGTGTCTAATCATTTCTTAGTCGGCATAGCCTTGATGTACAGCTATTTTCCACCTACATATAAGTCTTTGCTAATGCTCCTCGTTTAGTTCAACATTTGGTTTTACCCGAACTTTATGCCTTGTTTACGTTTTTATTTTTTGCGTTGACTTCGCACCTTTTGTGAACTATAATTCCTTGTCTGTTTTCAATCGCCTGTTTTTACACTAAAGATGTCTCACTTTCGTTTGCTGTTCTTCAGTCTCCTTTTCCTAAGTAGACTTTTATGCCTATTGAGTTTTCTCATAGTTTCAGCCTTTTTTTCTCCTCAGTTCTTGCTCGTGTCCTTCCGCATCTACCAGCATTTTTTAACACGTGCTCTTTTGTTCCTTTTTCGATTGCTCTTTGCGTGAGCCTGGGACTCTTTACCTTTTTCCTGATTCTGTTTGTGTTCTTCTCATTGTGTAATTCTCATTTTATCCTTTCCGGATCCCATACCATTAGTTTACTATCGTTTTTTTTCAACTCCTGCTCTTCCTTTCCTTTTTGTGTTGCTTCTTCACTACTGTTGCCTTTCGTGTTTACCTATTTGATCTTTTTTATTATTATTCTGCTCATTAAAGTATTTATTTCCACATTCGCGACACATTTTCATATCCACATCCTGCTAAATATCCTTATTTTCCTATTTCTTATAAACTTCACGCTTTGTTCTTTCTCATTTCTATATCTTGTTCGGACCTTTGTTTCGACACCTTTGTTAGTCCTGGTCTCACACCATTTCATCCGACTCCTCTCCATATCCGTGTTTTCCTTCTCCAACTTATTTTCTAGATTTACTCTTCCTTTCCTGCTTTACACTTTCTGAAACCAAGAGAAGTTACTTTGACATTGCCTTTTGTGTCTTCCTGTCCTTTTTTCCCTGAAAGTTTATGTGTTTTTGCCTTGTGTTTTTGCTTGTTTTTCTTTCAAATTATTCTTCTACTCATTAAATTATTTATTTCGTCACTTCCGAAATACATAGCCAAAATTTTTCGTCTCCTCATCCTCCTAAATATCCTCATTTTCCCTTCTCTTCTCATCCTTTCTTTCATACTTCACGCTTTCTTCTTGCACATTTCTTTATCTTGTTCTGAGCTTTGTTTTGACACCTGTGTTAATCCTGGTTCCATACATCATTTCATCATACTTCTCTTCATATTCATGTTTTCTTTTCCAACATACTTTATAGATTCACTCTTCTTTTCCTGCTGTGCATTTCCGGAAAATTAAAGAACTTGCTTTGTCGTTGCCTTTGTGTCTTCCATGTCTTCTTTTTTCCTGAACGTTTATGTGTTTTTGCCTCGTTTCATGCATGTAACCTTCTTTCCCTTTTATTCAACATTACGTCAGCCCATGTTGTTGACTACTTCTTTCTCTAGTTTTAAGCACTGTAATGCACCAGCTATACCCTGGTTTAATCCTTTCTTCCTCCTACAACCTTGCCCTTCATCTTGTTTTCTCCAGTTTCTTTCTTTGTTTCTCACGTGTTTTTTCATTTAATTGAACCTTTATCCTTCTGTATGATCCAGTTTTTACGCCCCTTTTTGAACTAAATTATGTAATTCTTCTTTGTTATATTCTTGGCTTGCTCCTGAGTTCCACGGACTATTTCTGTTTTCGCTCTCCGCTTGAGCCCGGGGATCTCTTCATCTTTATAATTTTTCTGGCTTCCGCTCTAGTTCAAATCACTTTTTGAGCCTCTGTTCTTGCCTAACGTCTTTCCACTTTTCTCACCTTTCATTCACTTTCATTTAGTGGTTCATCCTCTGGTCTTTGCCTTTGTTCAAACCCTTGTCGGAGCTTGTGTTCCTCCGACGTTCTTTCTATTGTTCTCTCTCTTTTTATTCTTAGTCTTTCGTTTCTGTTTTTCCCCAGTTTTAACCTTCTTCTTGACCTTCTTCGTTTTCGTCTGTCCTTATTTCAGGCTTTGTTTCTGCTCATTCTATGCTTTTTTTTTTTCTCTCCCTTTGTTTAGCTACCGATGTTTTCCTTTATTGCAGCTTGAATTTTTAATTTTGTCCGTGTGTTTGTTTTTGTTCTACCCGTTTCTGTAATTTCAAAGCTTCGTTTCACCCCTTTTATTACGACTTTATCATCATTTCCTAGATGGCTCAGCTTTGGCGTTCAGCTTTCTTTGCACTTAATTCTTTGCTAACGCTCCTGATTCAGTCCGACATTTGGTTTAACGCCCTGTCTACATTTTCACTTTTTGCCTTGTCTACGCCTTTTCTACACCTTAACACCTTGCCTTTCTTCACTCACCCGTTTTTAAGCTAAGGGTGTCGCTCTTTCATTTGCTATACTACAGTCTCCTTTTCCTAAGTAACCTTTCTTTTCTATGCCCTTTGGCTCTGCTCATTGTTCCAGCCTTTTTCTTTCCCCAGTTCTTGCACGAGTCTTTCCATTTCTACCACCATTTTTTAACTTGTACTCTTCTGTTCCTTTTTTGATTTCTTCTTCACTACGGTTGCATTTCGTGCCTACTTTTGTTTTTTACTTCATTATTCTTCTCATTAAATTATTTATATCTCCTCATTTGCTAAATAGGTCTCCTAAATATCCTCATTCTACTCTCACTTTTTGCTCTTTCTTTCAAACTTCAAGTTTTGTTCTAACATATTTCTTTATCTTGTTCTGAGCTTTGTTCTGGTACCTGTGTTTATCATGTTCCCATACATCATTTCATTATATAAACCTGTTCCTATCCCGTGGTATATATCGTTCTAGTTTTACCCTTCCTCTCCAGTTGCGTACTTGCAGCAACTGAAAGAATTTGCTTTGTTTTTGCCTTTCGACTTCCTTGTTTCCATTTCCTGAACGTGTTTTTCCCTCGTTTTAACCATCTTCTTTCCCCTATATACAGCATTACATCAGGCCATGTTCTTGCCAATGCACAATGTTCGAGCCTTCATTCAAACTTTAATCTTCTCTACGGTCCTTTTTCGGCGCTCGTTTTTGAACTAAATTATATTATTGCTCTTTCTTCGTTATATCTTTGGTTTTTTCTTGAGTTAAGCCTTTGCTCTTCACTTGAGCCCTGGACTCTTTACACCTCTTGTTTCGTTTATTTCCTGGTCCTGTTTCTGTCGTTCTCATGGAATAATTTTCATTTTATCCTTTTATTGCTGTTAATATACCACCGTCTTTTCAGCTCGTGTTCTTCCTTTCTTTTCGTGTTGCTTTTTCACCACTCATGCCTTTCGCGTTTACTGGTCAGTTTATTTTACATTATTTTTCTAACCATTTAATCATTTATCTCCTCATTTGCAAAATACATCTCCTAAATTTTTCATCTGCTCATCTTCCTAAAATATCCTTATATTCCCCTCTCCTCTCACTCTTTCATTTTAAACTTCATGCTTTGCTTTTGCACATTGTTTTCCCTTTTTCTGACCTTTGTTTTGACACCAGTGTTAGTCCTGGTTCCATAAATCATTTCATCCTACTCCTCTTCATACCCGTGTTTTGTTTCTTTTTTTACTTGTTTTCTAGACTTACTCTTCCTTTCCTGTTGTGGATTTTCGGAAACATAAAGAATTTGCTTTGTCGTTGTCTTTTGTCTTTCCTTATTTTTTTTTTACTTCTTTGTTCTTTCCCTTTTACTCAACATTATACGTTAGGCCAAGTTCTTTCTTTTTCTGCACTTTCGCGGACTGAAAGGATTTGCTTTGTCATTGCCTTTTATGTCTTCCTTGTTTATTTTTCCTGAACGTTTACGTGTTTTTGCCATGTTTTAAGGATCCTTCTTTCCCCTTTATTCAACATTACGTCAGCCCACGTTTTTGCCAACATTTTTCTTATTTTGACCTTTGTAATGCACCGGCTTTACCCTCGTTCGATTCTTTCGTCCTCCTAACCTTAACCTTCTTCTTCTTCTCTCGAGCTTCTGTCTTTGTTTCTCCCGTGTTCTTTCATTCAATTCAACCTTTATCCTTCTCTACAGACCTATTTTGATATTCGTTTTTGAACTAAATGATGCCGTTGTTCTTTCTTTGATATATCTTTGGCTTTTTCTTCAATTTCACGGCCTATTTCGGACTTCGCTGTTCGCATACGTCCGTGATTCTTTACGCATCTTGTTACCTTTTGTCCTGGTTCTGTTTGTGTTTCACTGATTGTGTAAATCTAATTTTATCCTTTTCCTTCACCGTTAATCTACCACGGTTTTTCCCAGCTCGTGCTCGTCCCTTCCTTTTTGTGTTGCTTTTCACTACCGTTGCCTTTCGTGTTTACCTGTATGTATTTTTCAATTATTCTTCTACTTATTTAACCATTTATTTCCTGATTAGCAAAATACATCTCCTAAATTTTTCATCTGCTCATCCCTCCTAAATATCCTCATTTTCCTCTCTCTTCTCACGCTTTCTTTGAAACTTCACGCTTTGTTGTTCCACATTACTTCCCCTTGTTCTGAGCTTTTTTTCCACGCCTGTTCTAATCCTTCTTCCATACATCATTTCATTCTACTCTTCTTCATATCCGTGTTTTCTTTTCTAGCTTGTTTTCTAGATTTATTCTTCCTTTCCTGCAGTTCATTTTCAGAAACTTTATGAATTTGCTCTGTCGTTGTCTTTTGTCTTTCCTTATCTTTTATGACTACGTTTTTCTTTCCCTATTGCTCAATATTATACGTTAGGCCATGTTCTTTCTCTTTTTTCTGTGCCTTCGCAGACTGAAAAGATTTGCTTTGTTGTTGCCTTCTTGTGTTTTTTTTTCCAGAACGTTTATGTGTTTTTCCGTTGTTTTAAGCATCCCTCTTTCCTTCCTTATTCAACATTACGTCAGCCTATGTTCTTGCCTATTTCTTTCTCTTGTTTTGAGCTTTGTAACGCACCAGTTTTACTCTGGTTTGGATTCTTTCTTCCTTCAAACCTTGCCCTTCATCTTGTTCTCTCGAGCTTGCCTTTATTTTGCTCTTGTTCGTTCATTTAATTCAATCTTTATCCTTCTCTACGGACCTATTTCGACATCCCTTTTTCCACTAAGCTATGCCATTGTCCTTTCTTTGTTATATTTTGGGCTTTTCCTTCAATTTCACTGCATATTTCTGACTTCACTGTTCGCGTGAGCCCGTGACTCTTTACACTTCTAGTTACCTATTTCCTGGTTCTATTTCTGTTTTTCTCATTGCATAATTCTCATTTTATCCTTTCTGCATCCCGTATAGTTAGTCTACTACCGTTTTTCTCAACTCGTGTTCTTCCTTTCCTTTTCGTATTGCTTTCTTTCACAATTATTATCTTTCGTGTTTAACTATTTGTTTTTTCTAATTATTCTTCTAATAATTTAATCATTTATTTCTTCACATTCAAAATACATCTCCTAAATTTTTCATCGGCTCATCCTCCTAAATATCCTCATTTTCCCTCCTCCTCTCGCTCCTTTACTTTAAACTTCACGCTTTGTTCTTGCACATTCCGTTCCCTTGTTCTGAGCTTCGTTTTGACACCTTTGTTAGTCTTGGTTCCATACATCATTTCATCCTACTCCTCTTCATATCCGTGTTTTCTTTTCTAGCTTGTCTTATAGATTTACTATTTCCTTCCTGCAGTTCATTTCCAGAAACGTAAAGAATTTGCTTTGTCGTTGTATTCTGTGTATTTTCTTATTCTTTTGACTTCTTTGTTCGTTCCCTTTATTCTATACTATACGTTAGGCCACGTTCTTTCTGTTTTTCCTTTACTTTCGCGAACTGAACGAATTTGCTTTCTCGCTGCCTTTTGTGTCTTCCTTGTCTTTTTTTCCTGAAAGATTGTGTTTTTGAGTTATTTTAAATATCCTTCTTTCCTCTTTACTGGACCTTATGTCAGCCCATTTTCTTGACTATTTCTTTCTTTCTCTTGTCTTTACCTTTGTAACGCACCAGCTTTACCCTGGTTTCATCCTTTCTTCCTCCTAACCTTGCCCTTCTTCTTGTGTCAAGCTTCATTCTTTGTTTCTCCCGTGTTCTTTTATGCAATTCAACCTTTATCCTTCTCTACGGACCTATTTTAACATTCGTTTTTGAACCAAATTATGCCATTGTTCTTTCTTTGTTATATCTTTGGCTTTTTCTTCAACTTCACTGCCTATTTCTGACACAGGCGTTCGCGTGAGTCCGTGACTCCTTACCTCTCTTGTTACGTTTTTTCCTGGTTCTGTTTGTGTTTTTCTTATTGTGCAGTTTTCATTTTATCCTTTTACTGTACCGTTTGTCAACAACCGCCGTATTTTTCAAATCGTGCTCTTCCTTTCCTTTTTGTGTTGCTTTTTCACTACTTTTGATTTTTGTGTTTACCTGTTTGCTTTTTTTTCACACTACTCTTCTAATCACTTAATTATTTTATTTTCTCATTTACAAAATATATCTCCTTAATTTTTCATCTCATTCTTCTAAATATCCTCATTCCCCTCTCTTCTCTCCCTTTCCTATAAACTTCACGATTTGTTCTTTCTTATTTCTTTCCCTTGTTCTGAGCCTGTTTTCGACACCTGTTTCAATCTTGGTTCCATACATCATTTTATCCTACTTCCTGTCATACTAGTGTTTTCTTTTCTAACTTATTTCATAGATTTACTTTTCCTTTCCTGCAGTCCATTATCGGAAACTTAAAGAATTTCCTTTGTCGTTTTCTTTTGTGTTTTTCCTTATATTTTTCACTCAATACTTAGGTGATTTTTCCTTGTGTCATTTATCCTTCTTTGTGCAATATTAAACATAAGGCCGTGTTCTCTCTCTCTTTTCTGTACTTTCGCGAATTGGCTTTGCCTTTGCTTTTTGTGTCGTCCTTGTCTTATTTTTTCTGAACATTTATGTGTTTCTACGCTGCTTTAAGTATCCTTCTTTCTCCTTTTATTTAACACTACGTCAGTCCATGTTCATGCCTATTTCCTTCTCTTGTTTTGAGCTTTGTAATGCACCAGCTTTATCCTGGATTGATCCTTTCTTCTTCCTAACCTTGCCCTTCATCTTCTCTCAAGCTTCTGTTTTTGTTTGTCCCGTGTTCTTTCATTTAATACCATCTTTATCCTTCTCTACGGACCTATCTTGACATTCGTTTTTGAACTAAATTATGTTATTGCTCTTTCTTTATTATATCTTTGGCTTTTTCTTCAATTTCACTGCTTATTTCTGACTTTGGTGTTCGCGTGAGCCCTCGACTCTACTCCTCTTGTCACCTTTTTTCCTGGTTCTATTTGTTTTTCACATTGAGTAATTCTCATTTCAGCCTTTTCCTTTACCGTTAGTCTACCACTATTTCTTTCAACTTGTGCTTGTCGTTTCTATTTTGTGTTGTTTTCTGACTACCGTTGCCTTTCGTGTTTACCTGCTTGTGATTTTCAATTATTTTTCTGCTCATTAAAGTGTTTATTTCCTCATTTGCAAAATATAGCTCCTAAATTTTTCATCTCCTCATCCTCCTAAATATTCTCATTTTCCTCTTTCTTCTCACCCTTTTAAACTTCACGCTTTGTTCTTCCACAATGCTTTCCCTTGTTCAGAGCTTTTTTTCGACACCTGTTTTAATCCTCGTTCCATACATCATTTCATCCTACTCCTCTTCATACTCGTGTTTTCTTTTCTAACTTATTTTATAGATTTACTCTTCCTTTCCTGCAGTCCATTTCCAGAAACGTAACAAATTTGCTTTGTCGTTGTCTTTCGTGTCTTTCCTTATTTTTGACTTAACGTTTACGGGATTTTTCTTTGTTTTATGCATTCTTCTTTGTTCTTTTCCCGTTGTTCAAAATTATACGTAAGGCCATGTTCTCTCTTTTTTTCCTGTATTTCGCGAATTTACTTTCTCGTTGCCTCTTGTGTCTTCCTTGTCTTTTTCTTCCTGAAAGATTGTGTTTTCACCTTGTTTTAAGCATCCTTCTTGCACCTTTATTAAATATTGCGTCAGCCCATGTTCTTGCCTATTTCTATCTCTTGCTTTTAAGCTTTGTAAAGCACCAGCTTTACCCTGGTTCGATCATTTCTTCCTCCTAATCTTGCCCTTTATCTTGGTTTTTCCAGCTTCTGTTTTTGTTTCTCCAGTGTTGTTTCATTTAAATCAACCTTTATCCTTCTCTGTGGACCTATTTTGACATTCGTTTTTGAACTAAATGATGCCATTGTTCTTTCTTTGTTTTATCTTTGGCTTTTCCTTCAATTTCACTGCCTATTTCTGACTTAGCTGTTCGCATAAGTTCGTGACTCTTTACACATCTTGTTACCTTTTGTCCTAGCTCTGTTTGTGTTTTTCTCATTGGGTAATTCTAATTTTATCCGTTTTCTTTGCCGTTAGTCTACCACTGTTTCTTTCAACTCGAGCTTGTTCCTTCCTTTTTGTGCTGCTTTTTAACTGCAGTTGCCTTTTGTGTTTACCTGCTTGTTTTTTCAATTATTCTTCTGCTCAATAAAATATTTATTTTCTCACTTGCGAAATACATCTCCTAAATTTTTCATCTCCTGATCCTCCTAAATATCCTCATTTCCTCCTCTCCTCTTGCTCTTTCTTTTAAACTTTACGCTTTGTTCTTGCAGATTGCTTTCCCTATTTTCTGAACTTCGTTTTGACACCTTTGTTAGTCCTGGCTCCATACATCATTTCATCCTACTTCTCTTTATACTTGTGTTTTCTTTTATAACTTATTTTATAGATTTAGTCTTCCTTTCCTGCAGTTCATTTCGGAAAACTTAAAGAATTTGCTTTGTCGTCGTCTTTCGTCTCTTTTCCTTATTCTCTTGACTTCTTTGTTCTTTCCCCTTTATTCAATATTATACATTGGGCCATGTTCTTTCTCTTTTATCTGTACTTATGTGAACTAAAAGAATTTGCTTTTTAGTTGCTTTTTTTTGTCTTCCTTGTCTTTTTCTTTTCTTGAAAGTTTGTGTTTTTGTGTTTTTGTGTTGTTTTAAGTGTCCTTCTTTCCCCTTTATTGTTCGATCCTTTCTTCCTCCTAACATTGCCCTTCATCTTCTCTCAAGCTTGTCTTTGCTTCTCTCGTATTCGTTCATTTAATTCAACCTTTATCCTTCTCTACGGACCTATTTTAGCATTCGTTTTTGAAGTAAATTATGTCATTGTTCTTTCTTTGTTATACCTTTGGTTTTTTCTTCAATTTCACTGCCAATAAAGATCCCGGTACTCTTCACCTATTGTCACCTTTTTTCCTGGTTCTGTTTTTGTTTTTCTCATTGTATAATTCTCATTTTATCCTTTTCCTGCACGGTTAGTTTACATGTGTTCTTTTTTCAACTCCTACTCTTCCTTTCCTTTTTGTGTTGCTTCTTCACTACTGTTGCCTTTCGTGTTTAACTATTTGTTTTTTTTTGATTATTCTTCTGCTCATTAAAGTATTTATTTCCACATTTGCAACACATTTTTATATCCACATCCTATTAAATATCCTTATTTTTCTATTTCTTATAAACTTCACGCTTTGTTCTTTCTCATTTCTATATCTTGTTCAGACCTTTGTTTCAACACATGTTTTAGTCCTGGTCTCACATCATTTCATCCGACTCCTCTCCATACCCGTGTTTTCCTTTTCTAACTTATTTTCTAGATTTACTCTTCCTTTCCTGCTTTACACTTTCTGAAACCAAGAGATGTAGCTTTGACATTGCCTTTTGTGTCTTCCTTTCCTTTTTTTCCCTGAAAGTTTATGTGTTTTTGCCTTGTTTTAAGTATCCTTCTTTCTCCTTTATTTAACATTATGTCAGACCATGCTCTTGCCCATTTCTTTCTGTTGTTTTGGGCTTTGTGATGCACCTGTTTTAGCTGTTGGTCCAAGCATTTCTTAATCCTAACCTTATCCTTCATCGATAGTTTTCCCTCAAACGTTTTCTCAAGTTTCCGTATTTGTTTTTTATCGTACCATTGTTTTTTACTGACTTATTTTGAGATTTGTTTTTGAACTAAATTATATCATTGCTCCTCATATTTTATATTCTTGGCTTTTTCTTGAGTCTCACTACCTATTTCGGCCTTTGCTCTTCACTTGAGCCCGGAGCCCTCTACACTTCCTGTCACCTTTCTTCCAGGTTTTGTCCCCTACCCAGTTGGTCTTGGTTTCTTCTCTTGTTTAAACTACTTCTTAAACCTTTACTCTTGCCTAACTTATTTCCACTTTTCTCGCCTTTTTGATTTTTTGTTTTGCATTTTTCTAGCTCCTTCACTAGTCCTTCCTTTTGTTCAAATCGCTGTCTGAGCTTGTACTCCCTCCAATGCTCTTTCCATAGTTCTCATTTTTTTGATTACTTCTAACCCTTTGTTTTGATACTTTTCCAGCTTTTACTTTCTTCTTGCTCTTCTCCGTTTTTGTTCAACCTTATTCCAGGCATTGTTCCTGCCCATTTCATTCTTTTTTTTTCGCGCTTTTGTTCAGGTACCTATAGCATATGTTTTTATTTATCCCAGCCGATATCCTTAACCTTGCTCGCGTTTTTGTTTTTGTTTATACTATTTTTCTGCCTCGTTTACGCGCTTTCTAAATTCTGACATGTTTGTTCATTTCTCCGTTTTTACACTACGGTACTCGTACTTTGTTTGCCTTTCTGCAATCTGCTATTTCTTACTTTTTCTTATTCCTTTTCTGTCTTCAGATGGCTCTTGCCTTTTTCTTTCCCTATTTCTTGCACGTGTCCTTTCGCTTGTAACATAATTTTCCTCATCGTACTCTTGCCTTCCTTTTCCGAGTACCTTTCTCTCTTGCCTTACGTGTCTTCCTTTCCTTTAGTTCGTGCACCACGGTTCTTGCATGTTTGTTTGTTGTTCTATCTCTTGCCCTCTTCTTTCCCTAGTTCTTGCACGTGTCCTTCCTTTCTTGCTCTTCCGTTCCTCTTCTGATTCCTTCTTCACTACGGTTGCATTTCGTAACTACCTTTCTTTTTTTCTAAATTATCCTTTTCCTCATTAAATTATTCATCTCCTCATTTCCTAAATACATCTCCAAAAATTTTTCATCTCATCTTCCTGAATACCCTCATTTTCCCCTCTCTTTCTGCCTTTTCTTTCAAACTTCACGGTTTGTTTTTAAACATTTCTTTCAGTTGTTCTGAGCTTTGTTCTGGCACCTCTTTTAATCGTAGTTTCATGTATAATTTCATTTCTAACCCTATTCTTACCGGTATTTTCGTTCATTTTTTTTTTCTAGTTTTACTTTTATTTTCCTCTTGCGTCCTTCCAGAAGCTCAAAGAATTTGCTTTGTGATTGCCTTTTGTGTCTTCCTTGTCTTTTTTTCTTAACCTTTACTTGTCTTTCCCTCGTTCTGTGCATCGTTCTTGCCTTTTAATTCAATCTTACTCTACTCTCCATGTCGTAGCCCATTTCCTTCTTGTCTTTTTGTAATGCTCTTATTTTAACCGTTGTTATAGCCCTTCTTTGACCCATCCTTATCATGATTTTTCCTTTTTCTTTACCATCTGTCTTGAGATATCTTTATCCTTATGATTACTCCGTTTTTCCCCTGTTCAAACCATTGATTGAGCCTCTGTTCTTATACTTAACTTCTTTCCACTGTTCTCGCAGTTTTAGGTTTTTGAGTAGCATTTTCTTGGTTACTGCTCTAGCCCTTGCTTTTTTTAAAATCGCTTTCTGAGCTCTTGCTCCCTCCAAAGTTCTTTCCATTGTTCTTGCTTCTGTACTTCCGGACCTTTCGTTCTAGTTTTTCCCCAGTTTTTCCTTCTTCTGTGCAAACTTTTTGGTTCTCATTCAACCCTGTTTCAGGGTTTGTTCCTGCCCATTCCATGACTTTGTTCCTCACTTTTGTTCAGGTACCTATGTCTTCCAGCCTTTATTCCTAATCCTGTGAGTGTCTTTGTTTTTGTTCTGGCTATTTCTCAAATTTCAGTGCTTCGTTTCACCTTATTTCCTACGTTTTTTTCATGTTTTATTTGGTTTTACGTTAAACTTTTTTTACCGAACACTTGCTATTGTCCCACTTCATACGCACAGAGATCTTGTCTTTTTCCAGTTTTTACACTACGGATCTCACGATTTTGTTCGCTGCTGAACTACCGACGTTTGCTGCCTTTTTAATGTCCCTTTGTGTGATCACATTGCCTCTTTCCTTATCTTCTCTAAGCTCTTTAACGATTCCTTTTCCTAGCTAAAATCGTCATTTCTAATTGTAATTTACCCTTAAATCTTTAAATTGTTTTTCCTTCGTTGTTGCTATTTCTAGGTTCCTTTTCTTTTTTCTTAATGTTCATTGTGTAGTTTCCCTCGATTTTGGCTTCCTCCTTAATTATCCTTTCTTACACCTTTAATTCAGACTTAGCAATTTTTGCCTATTTCACTTTCTTGTTACGACCTTTGCTCTGGCACAGGTGTTTTTACTTGTTTCAGACTTTCGTCCAAACGATGTTTTAACATTAGTTTTTCTTTGAACCTTTTTCCTACTTTCCACCTATTTTCCTCCTCTGCACTTTCATTTCATTTAGCCTTTTGTTCTTTCTAAGGCACTCATTCTCGGACTTTTTTTCTTTGACATTTTTACCATTGATTTTTTCTGTTTCATCTTCAGCTTATCTCCTTGTCCTGCACTCTCTTTTTTCCCTTGTCCTTCGGTTTATTTCTGCGCATTTTCGGCTTTCTCATCTTTTCCGCCCGGTTTTGTTTTTGCCCCACTTCTTGCCCTTGTATTGGCCATCATGTTATTCCTTGCTCTTGTCTCCATCCTTTTCTTTCTGTTTTCTCACTTAATTTTATCCTAATTCTTTACAACTAATTTTGCCGGGTATTGTTGTTGCATCTATCTCAATTTAGGCATTTCTCTTGCCTCGTATTTGCCCTTTTTGTGTTTTTCTAATCGTCCTCGTTCTTGTACCAGCTTTTCCTTCGTCTCAACATTTCTTACTGGCTTTTTTCAAGTATCTGTCCATGTCTTGTTCTTACGACAGTTCTTACTTTTGATCTGGTTATGTTTAGCGATTTTTTTACCTTCGTTGTCCCTTTGATCTTTTTTTTTTCAACTTTTACTCTTTTCTTTGTATTTCACCTTTCATACATGCCATCGTCCTAGCCCCTGTCCCTACACTTGTTGTGGACTTTAATCCATCAATTGGTCTTTCTATTATTGCCTCTTTTCTATTATTTCCCGGTGGCTTTTCCTCTTTTCGGTGTTTTGTTCTAGCACTTGTTCTTGTGCTACGGCTTTAATTTCTTCCTGTTCTTGTTCAAATCTATTTTTACCTTGATTACATCCTTTGGTTCTGACCATATTCATGGCTGTGATCTTATCCTGTAGCTTGCTGTCATCCTTTTCTTTGTCCTTGTCTTCATACTTACACAAGCTGTCTTCTTTGGCTATCAAGAACTTTTCTTGGTTGCAGTATTCTTTGATTTTGCTTGCACTTTTGCCCTTCTCATACTCTCATTCTTGTCCTTGCCCTTACCCTAACTGTAGTCCTTGTTTTTTCTTTTGTTTCCGACTCTGCTTGTGCTCCAGTTTTGCCAACTTGTGCTCAAATGTTTAGAGTGGTGGTCTTGCCTTGCCTTCGCTGTTTTGCTTCCCAAGTCCTTATTTTTGCCTTTATTTCCGATTCTGCTTGTGCTCAAAATTTTTGAGTAGTTTTCTTGCCTTACCTTGGCTGTTTTGCTTCCCAAGTTCTTGTTTTTTACCTTTCAGTGCTTCCGACTCTGCTTGTGCTCCACTTTTGCCAGCTAGTGCTCAAATTTTCATTGTGGTTTTCTTGGTTTTCTTCCTATGTACTCGCCTTCGTCTCGTTCTTTTTCGTCTGCTTTTGCTCTTGGTCTTGGCCCGGTTTGACTTCGCTCTTAAACTTTTCTTGGTTCTTGACCTTGTTCTTGTTTCTTTCCTTCTTCCTTTCCTATGGTTTTGCGTCGTACTTTTTTGGCTTGTTCGTGACATAAATTAGATAACTTATTCTTGACTCACAAACTAATATAACTAATGCATTTAAATTCTTTCTTAGTCTTCATCTTGATTATTAACCGCCTCTTTGTCTTCATTAATCCCTTTATCCAGTTATTAGTTTGTCTTCTGTTAGTCATTTCCTTTACTTTCATTATAAGAACAAATTTTTCTTTCCTTCTTTGAATAAAAAGACGACAAAATTCACTCCAGCCGATCCATGCCACAAAAAATAGTTGAATTAAAACCGCAAAACAGGCGAAATAAAAAACGACGTCGACAGAGGATCAAGTGCCGCAAAGTCCGGAGCATGCGAGATAAGCGCAGTTAATATAAAATACGTACCTACTTTAACAACTACGTAACTATTAGTTAATAAAAAGTACGAAGGCAAGGGCATGCGCATAAAGGGAACTACAGTATTTACTCGAATAAGCGCCGCTCTCGAATTAGCATCGTCCCTGAATTAGGACCGCACATGATATCTGTATTACCAAAATAAGATAGCGACATTAATAGCGACGAAATTTTAGTGTGAGTTTTGTTTTTTGTTGTTCTATTTGTTTTCGCTATTAGAAATAAAAAGTAGTTATGTTTTATCCAGAATCGTTTCTTTCAATTAGTTTAATAAGCGCCACATCAAAAAGTCGTAATATTTAATATGTCGCGGCGCTTATTCGGGTAAATACGGTAGTCTTTTCACGCACTTGAGCTTTCTCCCACCCCAGTTCTTGGAAGAAAAAGGAAAACTTCCCCTTTCTCTTCCACTTATCCTTGCTTTACTTCAGTGGCGCGCAACCGATGACCCGCGAAATTCCAGATTAGTGCATGACCAGTGCAATGTGTAAACATACTTTGGCTACAGTTCATAGTATGTGTACCACAGTCGAACGCACTGAGTCAAAAAAGCAAGTTTTCTTTTTCATAGCGCTTCTGTGCTTACATTTGCAGTGAGTTGCTTCACTCATGTAAGTGAAGCCACGCTTTGATTTTGATCTTCTTATATCCGAACCTTTTTCTCTCTGAAGAGTGAGAAGGAAATAGGTCCATGATACAAGTGTTATTTACTGGAATTTTTCTTATTTTACTGATGCAACAGGTATGTATGTACAATCATGTAGTACAGATATATATGTACGTGTATATTATATTCATATTGTATATTTCACATATTTAAAGTGCATATATATATATATATATATATATATATATATATATATATATATGTAAATATATATCAACAGATATAATATGAGTGACTGATCTGTATGTGATTCACATGGCGAGCTGTAGTAAATCTCATACAGCCTGGATGTGAAATGAAAATGAAAACATTTAAATGGCCATGTTCACCAGTTATTTTGACATTTCAGTAAAATTTTAGCAGAAAATCAAAAAGAAAAGTTCTTAATTCTAATTAGTATTCTGTATGCAATTTACAGCATACTAATTAGAAGCCAAAATCTTTTGTGTTTTCTTGGTGAATTATATCACTATATCTATATATATATTTGTATCTGTCCATCTATACATGTCATACATACATACATATGTATATGTTAAAAACTACATATTTACTCTCCATGTGGCCAAAGGTTAAGGAAGGTTAAGGAAGGTTAAGCCAGATTAGCAACTTGCTTATGAACCCACCAGCAAATTTCAAAACTTTTGTTAATCTTCCTTGGTCCTAGTTAATCCTGTGTTGGAGAATTACCCTGTGCCTATGCCACATGGAGATCTAACCTTACTTGAGACTTGTACCAAGATAGTCTTGTCTCCAGTGCATGGCCTAATGGAACACCTCTGGAAATTCTTGGAGGATCCTGAACATTTTTTTCCATAACTGTATTATTCCAAGCTTTGCTGATGTATGGCATACTTCTAATCTGTAAAAATTAAAAATTGCATTAAAATCTTTCAAACATACTTCCCAAACAACTACAGGTAATTACAGTTTGAAACAAATACTATTTAATGGATACATGGACTATCTGGTAACCCCTTAGGTGAATTATTTTCAACCCTTTCATAACTAAGGTATGTCACAGTCCTTTCACAGAATATTTACAACCCTGCTTGCTTTGAATTATTTCCACCCCAACTAAATCATGCACTACTACCTTTCACTTGACTATGTACTTTGTAGCACCTCCTCCTTATTAGTTATAAACATTGCATGTTTAAATTAATTGGAACATTGCTTTGCAGGTTAATTTAATTTTGTTATTTTTAGTTTTTATGCATACCAGTTGTAGCCAACACAATCTGATAAGGAAACGACCTTGTGAATGCCCATATAAATTTATGATACACTAATGAGTTTATCTTACCACGAATATTCCTTTTACACTCCTTCATCATTCTTACTAACTCACATACTTCTGATACTAATAAATGAAATACTTAACTCTCCTAGCACAGACAGTAAAAAGTTAGTTCTCTTTTGTCTTGCAAAAGATCAGGACCCATTGAGCTTTCCTCTTGCTTGTCGACCATTTAGATCTGTCTCCTTTGTACAGCGAAGATATTAAAGTTTATCAGTTGCTAACTTGAGTTAGTATACAAGTGTCTTCAACATTAGCTCGCAGCCTTTTCATGATGCACTCAGCCTTGCACACTAAAACTTCGCCATGTACTGAATCATTTCTCAATCCTTCTTATTAACCTATTGAGGTGCTAAGGTGTACTTTACAATTAAAATTTTTATTTCAGCTAATGCCAGATGATTCTATTCACCAGACTGTGGCACGTGCCCCTTAATGGGTAACTTACTTCTGACTTGTTTACCGTTGCCAATTATGAGGCAAGGGTGCACCTTAGAATTTTATTGTTCTGGGTATCACCAGAATATTTTATTCCAATGGTGCAGTGCACTTGCCCTGCAATGAGTTAAACTATGTGTTGCTCCATTCCCTGGTATTTCTTTGCCCTAAGCAGTGAATGACTTCCCAGCATCTATGAAGCATCCTATTCCACCATCCCTTCACAGGACTCCAAGTTACCTCCTTCAAAAGGAATATTAAATTTTCATCTCTAATACCAAACCATGTGGAAACCTCCTTACATTTGACAATTAATTTGTCCTCCCTTCCAACTAAAATATTCTCTGCCACTAAAATGAGTTATCCCAGGCCAGCCCAGGGTTTTGGGGGAGCATATGGCAAAAAAACCCAGCTTCCTTCTCATTATAAAAATTACAGAAATGGTGAATGTTGAGAAAACAGATTACAGGTGACAGAAGAAAATGGATTGACTTGCATTTCATCTGTGCTATGAAAAATAACCACATGATCATAGTTTGTTCTGATGATTATCAGAGCTTGTACTGCCTCATGGCCAGCAATTCTCTGCAAATTAGTAAACTAATAATACTTATTATTATTATTATTATTATTATTATTATTATTAGTATTACTACTTATAATGTAGGGTCCTTTTTACTCCCTCTGACACTTGGACTAAATTTCCCAAATTGCCCCTGTTGGTGATCCTGGGGGCCACCAATCCATGTCCAACCCAGGATGGAAGCTAGAAAACCACTGCTAGCTGTCTTCTAATGAAAACTCTGGAACTATTTGATACCCTCCAACAGTATAATTTGTGACCCTCCAAATGAAATATAATTTGCAACACTTGCACTGGGTTAATTATGAACCTTTTCCTGTATACTATTTGCTCCTTTGTTCCACTGAACAGTTTGCTACTTTCTGACTGGACAATTTGCAACCTGCTTCCAGTGATCTGTTTGCTCCTCTTCCACAGAATCATTTGCTGCCCATTCCAATGGACTGCTTGACATTACCTTCCACCACACAATTTGTAGAGTGATTCCACTGATCTATCTCCCATCATTTCACTGGACTGTTGGCTGCCCTTCCATTGAACTATTTACTATTCTTCAATTGGATTACTTATCACCATCTTCCACTGATCTGCTTGCCATCCTTTCACTGGATTATTGCTATCCTTCCACCCTCACCCATTTAACTGTTTGCTCCCCTTTTGCAGACTTATTTGCAACCCTTGCACTCAACAGTTGGCTATCCTTACACTCTATAGTTTGTTACCCTACCATTCAACCACTTGAAAATAACCCTTCCATTGAACTATTAACTTTGCTACCCTTAAAATGGACTGATACTCTTCCAATGAATGCAGTGTTTCCCTCAGGCAACTTCAAGTTGTGGTAGTAGTAGTAGCCCACCATGCATGCCTCCTCGAAGGTTTGTGCACCTGTGTATGCCTTCATAACAGTAAACTCCTTGCAGGCTGATGTGCCCAGCTGATGACTTATAAATGATCTTCAACAGTACTTTTTCACCTATGTGGTCATTTAAGTGTCTGACAAGAAGAAAGTGTCCTGATGTGGCCAAAATCTACTTTTGTCTACCTTAGGTAGGGTGCCATTCTTAAATCCTACAGGGAAATGCTGGTATTTGCTATTCCTTTCCACTGTGTTATTTTTTTGTATCCCTGGCTTCTGCTTGGTTGTCTGTAAACACTGCCACTGAACTACTTACCATCATTCCAATGTACTGTTTGTTGCCCTTCCACTTTACTGGTTACTATTACTTTCCACTGGACTTGTTTATACCCCATTCTAATGGATCTTTGTTACCCTTTATCTGGATCGTTTGCTTCTGCACCTACTGGAGTTTGCTGTTTGCTATCACCTCCCACAGAACTGTTTTGAACTGCTATTCCATTGCACATTACCACTCCCTTGCACTGGACTATTTGCTGCCCTTCCACAGCAATATTTACTAACCTTCTATTGGACTGTTTGCTGCCCCCTCTACCACAATATCTGTTAACCCTCTTGAATTAAAATATTTTTCACTGTAATGAAATTAATGAGCTAGTTGTCTTGTACTTGACAGTTTGCAACTGCTTGCAAAAAGCCTAACTAAAATATAGTCTCCTCTCATATTAAATCATTTTCCCTCCCATTTTGCTAAGCTTTGCACTGCAGCAGAATTTTTGCTACCCCTGTTGCACTGAAAATTTATTACCCAGGTTGCTTATAAGCCACAAGCTACATGTCTTTTTACCAGACTAGTTTGTACTCCCTTTCACTTAGTTACTTTCCACACTATATTACCAAACTATGAAACATCACACTGAACAATAGTTTAGTTTGCCAATTTCCTTCCCCTGAATTAACACTTTTAATCTGGCTTGTGCCAGATGATTTTTTCAGCAGCATGAGGTGAGTGTCCCTGCACTGATATAATTTAAAACCTTCTGCTGTTCAACAGGTGACACAATTAATGGAAATACTTTTGTTTTCAAGCACTTTTCTTTTACCAACAGAAGTATGATTCACAGCAACAAATTACTTTGCAATGAACTTCTCTCATTTCAATGGACTATTTGCTATCTTCTTCCATTGAAATATTTTCCACACAAAGCTAAACTACTGGCTGCACCTTTACAAATGAAATATTTCTCCACTGTCACTTGACTATGTTCCACCTCATTGCACTGAACTTTATGTTGCCTTACTTTGTACTCAAATATTCTGTATGCCTTTTCCTAAAGTTTTGGCCCCTTGTACTAAATTATAAGCCACTCTGTTACCAAGCTGCAGAATTATGGTACCTCCCTTTGTACAACTGTTAATCCACCTCAGTTTCTACATAAAAGTTACACTCCTTCCATTCTACCATCTCTCAATGAACTATGTTTCACACCCTGTTATTTAATGTATATTATAAGCAGCCCCTTATACTTGACCATTACTTTGTTACCTGCTTTCAACAAACCACAGTTCACCTCCCATCACTGAAATTAATCATGAAAAAACAGTTGTAGATCCATATCAATGTAATTATAAAATAAAGATTAATGCACAGCCGAGGATTTTTAAATGTAAACCTATGATCAAGGACAACTTGTGAACATTTTAAAATGAATTTTTAAAATGTTTTCAAGTTGTCCTTGATCATAGATTTACATTTAAAAATCCTCAGCTAGGCATAATCAAATGTTGTTTTATAATCATGTTTTCTGCCCTGAAAATTGATAGCCATATCAATGTAATGGTACACCTGCACTGGTTGGACTTTTGATTGAGTATATGCAGTATAAAAACAAAATCAAGGTGCAACTGGAGGGGAGGGGTTGGGGTATTGTGACCCCTGCCCTTTTTGTGGGAGGTTTTGTGTGCCCTGTTAGCAACAAGTTTTTTTTTTGTCTTTTTTTCCCTTCATTCCCCAAAGGCATGTAGATCTATTGCACTCCATATTATCACAATTGCCATGACAGTTCCTTGACATGTCCCCCTGACCTTTGCCTTTTGAAATTCCTGTTGGTGTCCCTGAAAATTAACTCATGGGAGTCAAATCTAAGTCTGGTATAACATGACCCCTAATTCAATACCTCCTCAACCATCATATGGGCATTCCTGCAGGGCATAAAAGGCAAGAGCTAAAGTTTTCTATTGGGCTGCTTTCCCTAAGATCCCAATTTTGCATCCCTTGTAAATTATCTGAATGGCAATTGCCTCTGAGAAATGAAAGGGAAAAAATTAATTTGCACTTAACTGCCTTTTTTTTCCCAATACCCTTGTGTAGATAACTTTTCCACCTTCTTTTACCAACCTTTCCCTATATTAGCTCCTTGTAGTAAACGCTTTCCATCATCACATCACATTCTTCATCTTTCATTGAACTGAACATTTTTTACTCCCAAATACTACACTGTGAGCAGCTAATCGGTCTGATTCCTCCTTACAGGGAGATATTTCTACCTCTAATTACTGAACCAGTGAAAACCACTTATGTTGGAATTTGATACCCTCTTGCACTCGAATATTTGCCATCCCTTTGTATTAATTTTTTTTCCTGACCCTTCAAACGTAAATTTGTATCACCTTTAAACATCCTCTTACCTCTTTATCCGTTGCTACACCGAGCTAAGTAGTCTTTTTCAAACTACCACTTATTTACTTACAAAACTAGCTTGCTTTGCGATGCATTTGCTTTGCAAGCGTTTTAAGCTAATTACTAACTCAAAAAAGGGTAGAGTTGAGAGTTCGGGTTTCTTTATGCAGTTGGCAAAGGGTAAAGTTCATTCGTCTTTTTAAGTTCAAAAAATTGTTCGAAGGGGAAAACGCTGAACAATCAAACCAAGGACAAAACATTTTGGCAAAAGGAAGTTCATTCGTCTTTTCAAGTTCGAAGAATATTCCAAAGGGGGAAACGTAAAACAATAAAACGAAGGACGACACAGTTTGACGGGAAAGCTTTTACACGGAAAATTTTGGATAACGACTCTTTGAATTATAATAAATCTTCTATAAAAACGGCGGAATGGTAATAAAATGTTAGAATATGGTAAAAAATTTACCTTTTTGGGCGAGGAAAACGTCTCACGTCATGGCGACGGTCGCACCTTCTTGGCTGCCTATCATCGAATCGCTTCGGCCGAAAACGTATAGAAGTCAAAAAAGACAAGTTAATTGGAAAAGTTGAAAGTTCTTTGAGACATTGGCTCAAGAAGTAAGAAGAATACAAGAAAACAAGGTTTCTTAATCAGTGAGAACTGATAAACTGCTCTTCAAACCACCTTTCCCGGAGTCGGTCAGCTCTTTAATTCGCAAAAAAGACAGAGTTTGAACAAAAAAATCCAGTTTACTTACCAACTTTTCTTCTTTAGCCTTCCCCCAAACAGCGTTCACGTTGTTGTTAAAGTTTTCTGTAATTGAGACACCCATTGGGCGTCATTATTACCCGGTTAAATCTTAAATTTCTGCGAGTTCAAACAACATAAGTTCACCAAAACGTTCCTTCATCTTGACGAAGGCACACGAAGGTTCCTTCGCTTGGTTCCAAGTAATAATTAATTCCAGAGCAAATCTGATTGGTTCATCGCTAAGTTGATTGACACCTCAAAACGGGTTCTTATTGGCGAAGTATGATTTTGCATTGTTTGACAGAAAGTTAATATAATGGTAAGAGGAAGTCAGTGGTGCTGGTGAAATCGTTTCCTGTAGGGTTCCGAATGCGGAAAAAAAACTTGGTCGTCTTCCTCCAGTCCTGGAGGCAAATATTCCTGTAAGTTCATGCTGCTCCCTTCCACTGACCTAATGGCAACTCTCTTACCCCAAAATATTTTCCATACCTGCTAAGAATCTCAGCAATTGAAGTTCCAGGCGGAAATCTTAGGCGTAAGATGAACCGCCGAGCCCAGCAAAAACACGAATTAATGGCATATTTAAAAAGCTTTTATTATTTCTAACGTTTCGTTGCGTCGCGCAACATAATCGGATAATGAGTGAAATATATAAATATTTAAATACCAATTACTTAACAAAGTGCTGTTCCCCTTCCACTGGACTGTTTGCTATCTGCTTACCAAACATTACTGATAACTATGTACCACCTCTTACAATCATTTCCCACCCCCTACTAGTAAACCATGTGCTGCCTACTAGGGGCATCCAAGGAGGGGGGGTATGATGAGGCGAATTGCCTACCCCAATGGAGTGAGAAACTCTTTACCCCAACAACATATAGCAGATATTTTTCAAAAACTTGTGACCTTTCTGGATAATTCTGGCTTAAAAAATATATTTCTAGAGTATTTGAATAGTAATGTTTTTTGGCCCTTTGTTAACCCTGCTCACTAGTTAATTGGAACTCTGTTGCACTGAAATTTTTTTTTCATCCCACATTTCTTAGCTATGCACTAAAACCATTCACCTGATTTACTGAACTATTTAGGACCCCTTCCACTAAATTATTGTCACTCCTGCTACTAATTTCTTGGCCATTCCTTGGAATCAGCTATTTATTTGCAAACCTCTTGAAATGAGATGCTTTCCAGCACCCCTTTTACACTGTATTATTTGCTGCCAGGTTGTACTGATTTGTTTTCCACTGGCACATTTAAACTATGAAAAATAAATATACTTATTGTCCTGGATGTATTGCCAAGACACTGCATTCAAATATTTTCCACCTCATGTACCCCTAGTCACTATGTAGTACCTCCTTTTAAGGAATTTATCTACCCCTTACTAAACTGCCACCCCTGTTGGCTGAACCCGTTCCTGCTTCCTTGCACTAAAACGTTTTCCCCACTATCACTGAAGAATTTGCTCCTACCCTTACCACAGATTACTTTTCTATCACTATTTTAACTCTGTTACTGAACTATGAAAAACCTTCCTCTAGTATCAGAAATCCTGGTTGTCCCCTTTGCTACCCACTGTTCCCTGGTTAATTTGCAACATTAATAAATTCAAATATTTTCTGCACCTGCTCCTAAGCTACGAGCAACCCACTTGCACCTCTAGTTACTAAACCAACGTACTCCTCAAATAGAAATATTCTCCATACCTCTGATTAAATCACAGGCAACTTCTTTGGGCTGAACTATTTGCCGTCATCTTTAACTGAAATGCTTTTCACTCCTGTTACCAAACAATGGCCTATTTGTGTTGGACCATTTTTCACCTACTTTTAGTGATTTTCCTCTCTTATAACAAAACTATTTGAAAACTAGTATGGTTGTATTGGGATATCTGCTAACTCATTGTCCTGAAGCATTTTCCACTCCAAAAACTTTACAGTGCTATGTATATATATATATATATATATACATATATATATATATAAACTTATAAATTTCATGCACAAGGCAATCGTCAGGTAACTGAAATATTTCAGGTATCAAGCACTCTCCCACCAATTTGACATTTTGTGTTGGTTATATTTATATATATGTTATATTATATATATATATATATATATATAACACAAACTTAAAATACTGCTCTACTTTTCAAGTATTGAGCACTCTTAATACCCAAGCCATTTGTTAGTATATATATATATATATATATATACATACATATAAGTAAATTTCATCTTACTAAGTGTACATGTTTGTAAGCTTGGATATATATGAAAAGTTTGTTCTCAAGCTTTATCTCAGAAAATTTCTGAGTTCCCCGATGGGAATCGAACCCGTGTCTCCTGATTGCCGTCTGAGACCCTATACTCTACTGGTAAAACTACTGTACCGGCAATCGGGAGACATGGGTTCAATTCCCGTTGGGGAACTCAGAAATTTTCTGAGATAAAGCTTGAGAACAAACTTTTCATCATATATATATATATATATATATATATATATATATATATATATATATATGTACATATATAATCGCCAATTGAATGTGGTGCCCCCTCAACCAAATTACTTTTTTCCCCCCTTCATACTAATCCAAGTGCCAGTCCCTTTGACAGAACTATCTGCTACAACCTTGAACTGAAATGCTGTCCATCCATTTTATAAACTAAAAACAAAACCCCCCAAAATATTGCACTAAATTACTTGCTAACACCAATACTCCTTTAGGCTAAAATAATTTCCACAGCCTATACTGAACGAAACACCATCCCTTTGCAATGAAATACTTTGTGGTACCCTAAATTTCCCCTGACAGTTTGCAAACTACTTGAACTGAAATATCCCTTCTCCATTACTACTCATTTTGCTATCCTGTTGTATTAATGCATTTTCACTGCAAATGATGAAAAGAAGTCATCACAGTAGAAGTGAGGAACCAGAATTTTGATACTAGCAGAAAATGTTAACATCCAGACAATAGTCAATTATCTGGAACGAGATAATATTCTTGGACATACACACTCTCAATACATGACAAGCCTAAGTGATATATTCTGATGTAGTTAGCTTTTCTGGATTTTTCTTAGCAAAGGTTCAACTATAAGATTCTTTCTTATATGGTGTGAAAAAAAAATTCACATTTCAGCTGGGCGACGGAAATGTTTTCCAGCATACACTGCATTCTCACCAAGTTCTTCTTCAATCCTATGCAAAGGAAAAATTATCATGGATGGCATAAAGAAAATATATGTTATACATGACATATGATATGCAATTATGTGATAAAATTATATATACAAGGGAAAAAAATGTTATATAATAAACTATATTATAGATTAATATATATTATTAATATATATATTATGATATATTCTTATTATTAAATGGTGTACATCTGGATGCTTCAAAAGCCTTTTCAATAACTTACACTGTAACTTACCTTAAAATCTGATTGTACTTTGCCAAACGTTCGGAACGACAAGGAGCTCCAGTTTTAATCTATAATGAAAATACTCATCAATAATTTGTAAAGAAAATAAAAAAAATTGCCACCTAATTAGAAATTGGACACACAATTGCCCTGATTTACATAAGCTTTTCCTTGAATTTTTCATGTTAAAATTTCCTAGTTTGTGTTTTGTTGTTTTGTTTGTTTTTTTTAATTCAGTGCATTTACTTCTCTCAATATAATATGTAAAAGCAAATTTTAGTAACCAAGGTAAACAAGGATTTATCCAAATCATCTGAAAATTCACAACCTGGTAGACAAACATACCTTGTCAATGGGGATGTGCATAGACCAAACTGCTTGGGGGCACCCAGGGGCTATGACCAACTTTTTCAAAAGGTTTGTCAGATAGTCCTTCAAAATCAGGTTTGCTGTGGTCAACCTCTCAACTATTTAATTATGTTGTGTTGGGGATGGGGTACATATTTGTACTTAACCAAGTTTCTCATCCACTATCACAATGGTGATGCTTAAAAAAAACCTTCCGAAAAACTTTTCAATTTTAAACCTTTTCATTTCATTTCCCCCCAATAAACTTTTTCAGGTTTGGAAGCACCGACCTGTTTGGGCTTATCAAATTATTGTACGGGGTAGCATCACGCCCCCATTAAGCACACCTATTTTGTCAATATTCCGATTTTATTTAAGTTATGAAATTATTTTGTTATCAACTCATTCGTGGATCACTAGACTTCAAAAAATGCTATAAATCTAAAAAAAAAGAAAATTTCCGTCACCTGAAAGAAGCTTTTGTTCCCAATATATTAACAACAGTGAAAACTTTTAAGAAATTCCAACATGTCCTGAATTTCGTTAGTTTTTCCGTTGCAAAATAAACTCGACATGACTTCACATGATTCTGAAGTGATCGTGTGTTACCAGAACTGACATTCCTTACCTACTTAAGAGTTGCTACAATTGAACTACTTTCAATTTTTCTCACCTGGCCGGTACAAAGTCCAACAACTAAATCCGCTATGAATGTATCCTCTGTTTCTCCGCTACGATGACTGACCATCACACCCCAGCCATTCCTCTGGGCAAGCTTACAGCTGTTCCAAGAAAACAAGGTGATTAGCTTGCAATTATGATTTGTAGCTTTTACGCAAAAACACGAAAACAACGGGAACGGCCCAAACGGAAATGGCCATTTTATAGCCATGGCCATCATAAGCGGTTGTTGCCCGGAAGTTTTTGATAAATATTTTAGATGTAATAAAAGTATCTCATCATGTGTAACTAGGCAAAGTGATCTTCTGCATCTACGTAGGGTTAGAACAGAGATTGCCAAGCGAAGTTTTTATTATAATAGTCTTAACATATATAACAAATTTGTATCATAACTATTTAGAACTTTTAGTTTTATAATTTTCTAAATCATACTGTATTATACTTATATGTAGTAATCTAATGGTTGTATATTTTATATTTACGTATTTTTAACGTTTTATTGTAATTTATATCAGGGCTACTGTTGACAGCAGTGACATCTAATGGCCCTGATAGGACTACTCTGATTAATTATAGGTGTCTGTCTGTCTGTCTGTCTATCAATCTATCTATTATTCTAACCCTGATATAAATTCCTTACGCCATCAAGCGCAGGGCCAATGCGAGCCTTTCTTTCTTCACGGCCATCCCAGAATGTTTAAATTTCGCTATCAACAACGAATTGTGGACATCACAACAAGATGGGCAACGTTTCTCATCTGGCTTAACGAGCCAGCCACCTGGTCATTTTCTCAGAATGATAATGCAATTGCGTGAGTCAGACTTGCGATTCATCATAATTTATTTTTGAGTTAACATCCAAACTACCAAATTGAATTACAAATTGGAGTCTAATGAGAAAACACCGTGTTTCGAGCAAAGAAAACAATTCAGGCAGTAGCTTTAGTCGAACAGATACTTATTCTGAAGTTCGCACTACCCCAGTAATTTGCTGCCTAAGACAGCAAATTACTAGGGCAGCATCTAACTTATGGGCGAGAATCTAACTTATGATTTTCCTTTCGGTTTTCATCATAAATTTACTAACTAGTTTTAAAACAATGTTTCACGGTTTCTCGAACTTGCACTTTTAATAACAAGTATGATGTAATGACTTTGTTTCTTACACTCAAGCCACCATAAGTAATGGCATTACTTACGCTTCAATGGACTCGGTCACTGATCCAATCTGGTTCACTTTCAACAGCAGGCAGTTACATGCTTTGCTACTAATGGCAGTTTGGATACTAAGATAAGGGATGAAAATAACGTATTAATTTATATGAATTAGTCAATTACATGATCACATGTACGCATGTTAAATATCTACACCACACATCCATGTAAAAGACCTTGACCAGCTGACAACTTCAAAAAATATAAAATGAAACATATTCCGAAAAATAATGTCATCTTGAAAATTTAAAATACGAGTCAATGACAATATACGGCCATGTTACACGCCAGTCATAGTTTTCTTATTCAAATCGTGCGGTCCTCGTGTTAATCTCATTCGCTTCAAATCATTTTCACAAATTAGCCAAATTTAATTCACAAGAGAATCAAAGTTTTTCTGAGAGAATAGCTTGAGAGCGTGCACATTAAGAACGTTATAACTACCGAGCTACCATAATTACATCATTGATTAGAACTAAAATAATAGACGACATATTGAGACATGCAGACTGGCAGTACATATGTCTACCATCTATACGAACCAGTGCATAAATGTAACCTTCGCTCACCATCTGAGTCTGTGTAGCTCAATGGTTAGAGCATCTCACCGGCGATCAGACGGTTACGGGTTCGATTCCCGTCAGGGATTCAGAAAGCTTTTCTGAGAGGATAGCTTGAGAGCGTGCGCATTAAGAACGTTATGACTATTTCATTTGTCGATTCCAAGATGGTTCATTACAACTTATCTGACAGATGAAGCAGACGTGTTTTAATATAATGACAACGAGAATCCAAATGTTTTGCGCAAGGTCGTTTCATTATCAAATAATAGTTCAACTTTATTGAACGATTAGTCATGTTGATTTAAGTCACTAGTGTTTCATTTTAAGTCGTACATGTACATGGATTAAGAGTAGTTTGCTAACTTACCGTTTAACATTTGTCACTGTGAGATCGTCTCTGAAAGGAAATAAAACATCATAAAATAATGGGTAATAAAATTTAAAGACATTTTAACCCTTCAAGGCCCAGTGTCCGATATATCGGACACCGAAGAACAAAAGAGCCAGCGAGAGAACAAAGTACAAAAGAAAGAAAATTCAGGCATTAAAGAGTTAATTAAATAATTACTAAAGTAGATGGTTTGAATCCGGGAGAATCGGTACACGTTGGTGATGGTAGATTGTACAGGTTTGTGTACAGTAGCCTTGAGAAAGACTATTGGTGACTGATGTTTTTGACGGCCTCAGCAGCAGTCACCAACAGTCTTTCTCAAGACTACACCAACCTGGACGATCTACCATCACCAACATGTAAATAATTACTTGCGAAGATATGGATATATTTTAAGGGAGGGCTTCCCAATCTTATGAGAAGTGCTAAGCAATGTCTGTGACAAAGAAAAACGGTCAAAATGTATACAAAACAGAATTACGAAACTCTATCCCGGCGGGATCAAAATATTCAGACATACTAGACTGTCTATCGCAGAATCATCCTCAGAGATACATGAACAGAAATTTTTCATGGCAATCTGACACTGCCGTAGTCAACTGAAAAATGTTGGCTCGAACTGAATATGAACTCGCACCTTCGGGATACGGGTCCGCCGCTCTACCTGTTGTGCTATCGAGTTCACGGGGACTGGAGGCGAGTTCTCGTCTAACTTAAGTGCACGAGATATTCTCGCAACAATTTAGCGCTTATTCATGAGAGGTTGTGCAGTTTTTCAAATTGCAGTTTTTAAAACTTTGGATAAAAACTCGCCTCCAATCCCTGTGGACTAGATAGCTCAATAGGTAGAGCGGCGGGCAGGTATCCCGAAGGTGCGACTTCAAATCCCGCTCGAGTCAACATTTACCAGTTGACTTCGGGAGGAGTGTCAGATTATCATGAAAAATTTCTAGACTGTCTAATAAGGTACATATATATCATGATACCAACCCTACAATCTGAATAGTAACTTGACCAGTTAAGCTGGACCACGCCTGCCAATGATCTTGATCAAACGGATCCTCAATCGTGACAACTGAAAACGTTAACCAAACAACTATTCAGAGCTAAAGATTTGTCAAGTGTTTTCAAAATCCTCCGTACTAACTCAAGGGTTTGGCAAACTAACACAAACAGAAAATAGATGTTTACAGAGTACATAATAGGATGGGTTTGCAGGAAACTTTATTTGATCCTACAATGCTGTGTTTTACTAATCTTTAACAGTCAACTCTCTAACATAACAATACTTGCATGGATTCGACGATGTTTTTTCTTCACTACAACATTATATTATTACTCCATGTGTTATGTGTGCCAAACTGCACACCACAAGCCACCTCCTCAAATTAACTCATACCACATAACATCAGCTTGCACAAGAGCACACCACCTCGTATCAGACTACCTGACACTGCTTTAGGCCGCACAACCTTTAATCACCTCACACCACATTTCAACACACGGCACCACCTGACAATAAAAACCACTTCAACTCCTACCACGCGACCTCATATCACCTCATCTACTACTAGATATGGCCACACCATATCGCGCAACACCAGACCATGGCACTCCATGTGAACTATCGCAATACTATCGGAATAGCCATGTGATCGATCGCGATACTATCACAATAGTTAATATTTTCCCAATAGTCACCCCTACCAGGAAAAACCACAAGTGACTGCACCGACATGCCAAACTAACCTGGGTATTCTTGAATAAATTCTTGATAGAGTGCGATAAGCTGGTCACTAGTGATCTAAAAATTGAACGTAAATTGAAATGTTTGTCGGTGCAGGACAAAGGAACAGTAATTTTTAGCGACAGTGGGCAGGACTTGACCAGCAACCTCTATAACAGTGGAACCTGTCGTTGTTACTTCTAACTTTTTGGCTGTGTCATTTTTGAAATATGAGAAAAAGGCTTCTAGTGACGGTAAATGTTTACTTTATGGGAAATACAATAAACACGGAAGTACTAACAGCCGTAATAGAGCCACCACAACATGCAGAGTATGACTACATAGAAACATCTGCACCTAAAAATTTCCAATTACTATGTCAGACCATTGAACTCTAAAAAGACTGGAACCGATACTTGCAAACTGCATTTTGAAGCCAACATGGAGGCTGACATGTAGGTCAAATGGCAGGTCATTCCAGTCCCTTACGCGATAAAACACGCAACCTATTGCAAAAAACTTCACTCAAATTTCGGATTTTTTTGACAGTTTTCTTTTTTATCCTTAGTAAGTAGGAGAAAATGTCAGTAGGACTGCACATTTTTCAGAATTAGCTGTCAATGAAAAGTAAAGGTTCAATTTAATTTTTCCCCACGCGTGTTTTTGACCTAAATGACTGCCCCCATGTCGGCTTTATTCAATCGTGAGGCGCCTGGTACTACCAGGTATCGTTTCAGTCTTTTTAGGCTTCAATGTCTCAGAATGACGTAACTTACCCATTTACTGGGATCAGAATCTTTGTTTTTAAAATCAAGATCATATTTTCCGTCCTTGTAAAATTCTGTAAAAAAATTAGTGAATTGTATTAAAACTTATAGTAAACTAAAATGGTCACATAATTGAAAAATCAGGTTATGTCCAAGGTACATGTAAGTGAATGTATAATTATTGTCCAAATTGGGACGTTGTTTCTGTTTAGGTCATTTTATTTAGATGGTAAACATATACTAGACACCTTATTTACAAACATTTTTGGCCTATGCTGTTCATGACCTTACGATGATCAAAATAAATCAAAGATGTTTATGTAATTGTTATCCATTTTATAGTACTTCTTTTAAAAAAATATATACATATTACCGGTAATCTGGAAAATGTTATAACAAGGAACCTACCGGATGCTGCAACATCCATTCCAATCTCCACCTTGTCAGTGTAACCAGCTTTAGAAATAGCTACCTTGAGAAGTTCAAGACCTAGAGAACATCAACCAAATTCCTGTTGCTAACAATTTCACCTGCACTGATTACTATCATTAGCTGCCCTGCAGGGATACCAAAAGCCAGAATGCCTTCTTGAGTAAATGCAATTTTCTGCAGCCACTGTTCAGTGGAAGGAAACTCTTTCACCACCTTCATTTGGGGTGAACATGTTGACTTATAATGGCATGAGCTTACTTAAAATTTTTATCAGAGATTTTGGAAGTTCAGCTGACCTTCTTTGTTATCCTGGAAGTTAGGTGCAAATCCACCTTCATCCCCAACAGCAGTCGCTAAAACAGCAAAAGTACAGTGATAATTTAAACATTTAGAAATCTTAGTAGGCTGACCTTGCAAAACCACCAAGAGCCTTGCTCATTCAAAGTGCTTTTATTTCAATCCATCCATTAATCTTTTCATCCATTGATCCATCCAACCATCTGCCCATCCAACCTTCCATCAATCTTTTCATCTGTTAATCCATCTAATCTCCCATTCATCTGTCCATCCATCCAATGGTCCATTCACTCATCCATCCATCCATCCATCCACCTGTCCATCCACCTGTCCATCCAACCTTCCATTCATCCCTCTATCCATCTATTTATTTATTTATTTATAGGTGCAGTGCTTCTAAAGGAAACATGAATTCATACATTCATTTATCTATTCATTCACTTATTCTGTGACTAATTCAATCATGTATTTGCTCATTCATTTATCTAATTCATTTGTTTCATTCACTCATTCGTTACTCTACTTGTTCACTCATTTACTTGTTTAGTTGTATAAATTCATTCAGTCCATTTCATTCATTAAGGCCCAGTTCAAACATCAAACTTTTCATGAGCCGAATCTAATGTTAATGAGCAAAATCCTTTGTTCAAACTGATTTGCATTAGATTCGGCTCATGAAAAGTTCGACATTTGAACTGGGCTTAATTCCATTAGCTTTAGTGCATTCCAATAATTCATCCATTCCTTCTTTCAATTATTCAAATGCACTCAAATTAGTGATCAGCAACAAAAAACTTGTGAATCATGCAATGTTAGTAGTTAATTGCAACAGCTATTATTCCCACTATGAACAGATCCAAACCCTCAATCATCATTTCTTACCATCCAGCCCATACTTCTCCTTAATTACTTTCTTTAATGTATGATATGTTTCAGATCCAATCCTCATAGCTTCAGTAAAACTGTCAGCACCTAAAAATTGATAGAATAACAGTATCACATAAATATAGACACCTATTCAAAGAACTTTAGTCTGCATATTCAGTCCATAGTTGTTTTACTGCAGGGATAGAAAGGCTATCTTGAAAATGAAATGGTCAGTTTAACCAAAAATCACAATTCTTTGAAAAACACATTTCTTCCAAATGTTGACAACTACAGCACATTCATGTTTACCTGTTGGAAGGATCATAAACTCTTGCATGGCCAGTTTATTGCCAGCATGGCTTCCCCCATTGATAACATTGAAAGCCTTAAATAAAAGAGTTCACTCTGATTAGTGTCATCCTCTTTAAATAAAGTTATAATTATACAATTGTTGTAATGTACCACATTTAATTTGAATCACCACATTAATCATACAACAATTACCATCAATAACAGGAATAGTACTATCATAAATAGAACACCATTGACCTCATCACCAAACCAAAGACCAAGGTAAAAAAACCTGCTACATTTTGAGCACTGTCACTGTGCAAATCTGATCTGAATCCAATCCCATCTGACTGACATCAGTTTTGGATTAAACCTTATACAGTACATTCAGATGGAATCCCATTGGATTGTGCCTTTTCTCTTCTGGATCAATGTTGGACTGGAGTTATGTAGACAAGCTTTGACTAGCACTTCATTTTTCAGAAACCAAAGTGTGAAACGTTTCCCTTTAACTGACAAGTGATATTTTAAAATAAAAACAGATTGTTTTGATTCTCATTGATCAGACTGGATTTTATAAAACAAAACAGATCCCAAAAAATAACATCTTGTGAACTCAAAATTCCAGTTAGAGCAAGGCAAAAGAGTCTCATTTTTGTCTTGCTCTAACTCAAATTTTGAGTTCACAAGATGTTATTTTTTGAAATCTGTTTTGTTTTATATTTCTTCAAGTTGTCAGTTGGTTGAGATTTCTAAATTGGACTTTGTGAAGCAACTTTTGGGTTAAACTGGACTGACAGGTTGAAAGCTTCAGATTAGGTCACAATCAGGCATACGTTTGGGCAGACATTCAAATTCCATGCTACCAAATCCACCCAACATATACCTCCCACCACCAGTATAAAAACAAACAGAAAAAGTAAACATGGCAAATATTACTGTGATAATGAACAATAACATTGACCACATCCCAGTTACAGTTATGCAACCAAGTCATACAACTCGTGACTGGCAATTCAGTACATGTGATACAACCTACTTACAGGGACAGGCAAAATAACCTTGAGATTTCCTGCTAGATCAGCTATGTGGCGGTAAAGTGGCACTCCCTAAAACCAGCAAAACCAAACAGGGAATTTATTTATAGAAGAATTACAATTGGGTTTGTATTCCATCAATACAGTTCACATTTTGCTATGCACAAGTCAAATTGGAAAAGGGTTTTACTGTAGGTTGGCCACAGTGCACTTGTCAAAGGCCATAAGTTTTACAAACTGTATTCAGCATCAAAATATAATAAGTTTTGATACAATGTGATAGTTCACTTTTAATTCACAGTTTCATTACACTAGACATAAACTTTCAAATTTTGGCATTTATTTCACACTCATCATGACAGCATAATTAAGAAAGATGATTTTCTACCTTATGAGCTGCCCCAGCTTTGCACACAGCAAGTGACACTCCAAGGATTGCATTAGCTCCTAGCTTGGCTGGAAAGAAACAGAATAAAGAACTAATGAAAGGCTGAAAACCCCCAATAAAAAACAGGAATAGAATGCAAGCTGAACTAACAGCAAAAAGATAAGAACTGTACATTTGTTTTCTGTGCCATCCAGTTCTAGCATGAACTTGTCAACAGCTTCTTGGTTGGTCACATCTAAGCCCTGATAATATACATTTAGATTTATTTTAAACAAAATCTTAATAAAACTCACTAACCTCCAAGTAACAGTCAATAGTATGCATTGTTGTGGCAAGTGAATCATTATGTTACTGCAACAGATTCATGCAATACATATCTATATGTAAGCCTGGGAAGGAAGGTTTATTGGTAACTATATATGCCCATGAATATGCAAAATGTCAAGGTCATATTTTATCTTTTGCACTCAAAGACAACAGTAGCCTAAGAAGATTCTTTATCCCTGGGCTATGCAAGGTAATTCTTTGTATAAGGTAAAAAGTTAAAAGGTTGGTAACTGCTGTGACTGATCTTAAAGAATTCCAACATTTCAAGCAAAGGCTCTCTGACAAAGGGCCTTTGGTCGAAACATTAGATTTCTTTGAGATCAGTCACAGCAGTTACCACCCTTTTTACCATATTTAACACTGTCTACACAGTATTGTTTTGAATTCTTTGTATATATACTTTGAGCCACTCTGGTCCTAAAATGTATGGTAACGAATCTCAAAAGCGAGACAAATCAGCAGTATAGCATACAGCAAAAGAAACTTAGGCTGATAGTTACCACTTGAAATTTGGAAGTTCATCAAATATACCCTAGCAATTTTTTAGCAATAATTAGACGTACAAAATGGTATCATTTGGGCCCTTCAATGAACTGCTGTGAAATTATGCCAAACTTAATAAAACTACTCACAAGACAGTAATTACCATATACCAAATAATACAGTACTTCTCTAACCTTTGCCAGCAGGGCTGGTGCAATGACCTCGTTAACATTTGAAATGGCTTTACATACACCTGCAAATGCAATACACACATCACGCTGATGATAGTTCAAAGTAAGCATTGCCAAAATTGTATGTTTGACATGAAAGTGAGTTTTCAATCAAAATAATGCAAATAAAACTCACTTTAATTAAAGGTTTTGAACTCAACCTTATTTTAATCCTTGAGTGTCAAAGCCCTAATCCTTGAGTGTCAAAGCTATAAAGTCATATGGCCACATGGGCAGTGCCAGGTGGGACTACCTGGCATGAATTCTAAGTGCCTGGCACTCATGGTAATTTCATGAATTCCACCCAGCAGTTTTTGCCTAAACATAATGAAATATACTGTTTCTGTGCTGCAGTGATAATTTAATCCATCATTCATCAAGCTTGGAGATAAAAACCCATTTAGCATAAACAAGCAAAATTTGGCAAGATTCTCATCTGCTATTCCTCAGAAAGAGCTGCTGCTAAGTAGTCAGCATCTTAACTGCTGTAAAGATGAAATTTGTCCAAATTTTTGTGCAAAGGCTTACACCAAATAACATTGCTATGTGACAACCGTTTGCCTAAAGATGTGGAATATTAGAAGTACATTTAATTCAATCTTACTGAAAGTGCCAGAAATTTCCCCTTATTATTTAGACTTAGGGTGCCAATTTACAAAAATTTCCAAGCGAAAACATCATAATGAAAACATGATAAAGCATCATGATGAAAATTCAATCAGGATATTTTTATCCTGCACTCCTTTTGCTCTGGCTACATCCCTGGGCCACGTAAGTCAGAATAGAAGCACAAAGACAATACAGTACACACATTCAAGGGGTTGCATTCAGTTAATCCTTGGTGTGCATGAGCTTGGCTTTAAGCTGAATAAAATTGCCATAGTGACTGGTGAGTATGTAGTGATAGTCAAAAGGCTAAGGTAATGCAAAAAGGCAGTTCAGAAATGACTGATTCTGCAGTGAGCCTATAAAACAAACAAACAAACAAACAAGCAGCCAGTAATAAACAGAATGTATTTTCCATATACCTTTTCCCAAGTATTTGTTAGGATCTTTATCTCTCAATTCTAAAGCTTCATAAACTCCAGTGGATGCTCCTGAAGGCACAGCAGCACGAAATACTCCTTAAAAAGTATGAAAAATTAAAAAATTTAATTGACCAATGACAACTTTCAAATTATCAACTGATTATCAGGTATTTGTTTCAAAGGAAGAAAAACCATTGCAGGAATGAGAAAGCTTCCATACCATTTTCTGTTATTTTTTTTAAGTTAATGGTTCAGTTGAATTACCCAATAAGCCTTTTATTCCTGTTTCTCACCAAAATTTACCAAATGGGAATTAAAAAAGCTTGTTTGAGGAGACAGATTATTACTGGCTGTCATCTTTACAGCCATAAATAGTTTCAGTCCAGATATATATATATATATATATATATATATATGACATTGAGTAACTGCTCAAAGATGGGAGAAGATTCTCTTAAGAAGTCTCCTAATGTGAAAAAGTCTGGTTCAAACAAGGTTAGAAATTTCAAAAATGACTATGAGCAATTCTGAATCAACAAACTCAAGTATTTTCAAAACTACATGCAGCTCTTTATAGAAACAGCTACAAAACAGAATAACAGATCAATAAGTACACCTCATGTACAATGTGTTTGGCTAGTGAAGTAAGTTCCCATTAAGTTTACATTTGGGTGACATGTTTTGCTGCTCAATTAAGTTATTCCATTAGAAGATTTGAGTGGTTTAATTTGTGGGACAGAGATACATTGCCTGAAGCACTTTCTTGCACATTTCTCAAGTAACTAATTCTTAAAACTTCACCATAACTTTGTTTTAACCATAAAAATGTGTGTACGATGCATTTTTTAATCTTACTGAGAAACTGCATAATGGAATCTTTGAACAAAATTATGGAACTCAAAAAAAGTTATATTTAAATTTTTGGTTAATCTTTTACAACATTCTGATTGCCCTGTTGAATAAACATATTAAAATAATTAAAAAAGATGGATCACTAGCCTCAAAAAGGGGCTCCTGTGCATATTGTATGCAAATCAGAAGCTGTCATTAGAATTCCATGGCAACACCAAGTGGACTTCAATAGTTATAAAAATATTATATAATATTTGAAAATATTAAACAGTAAATTAAAATAAACTTTTTTATTAATTGGTTTTATAGCTGGTTAACAATCTGATTTCCTTTCAATTCAAAAACTCAAGTTGCAATAAATGCCTTTTAAGTGACCTTCTGAAAAATGAATAAAGCAAACCATATTACAAGAACTACCCTGGACTGGTACCATAAATATTTATAGGTAGTTCTGAATATCAGATCTGTAAAATCAGATTGTGTGAATTGGCTTTTGGTCTCCCTGGTATTGCTGATTTTATACATGTAAATGTAATTTGGGCAATCTATAAATAAAGGCCTTGGTTTGTTTCTGTACAGTGTCAAGATTGCTTGAATTTTCTTGCCTATTTTATAATGAACTACTCAAACTATATGTTTACAAGCTTAGAGTTAAAAAAACTTTTTTCGGCATTTTAAACAGGTACTTCTTACTTTTTGAAGTCTCTATAGACAAGGATAACATGAAGGTTAGCATACAATTCCGCAGCAAATAAAGGTTAATAAAGTAAATGATTTGAACCAGGGGGAATCAGTACATGTTGGTGATGGTACATTGTCCAGGTTGGTGATGGTACATTGTCCATGTTGGTGATGGTACATTGTCCATGTTGGTGATGGTATATTGTCCATGTTGGTGATGGTACATTGTCCATGTTGGTGATGGTACATTGTCCATGTTGGTGATGGTACATTGTCCAGGTTGGTGTAATCTTAAGAAAGACTGTAGCTGAGAGAAAGACTGTTGGTGACTGACATTTTGATGGCCTCTGTAGCAGTCACCTTCAGAGTCTGAAGATGACTACCACAAAGGCCGTCAAAGTGTCAGCCACCAAAAGTCTTTCTCAAGACTACACTAACCTGGACAATCTACTGTCACCAACACATACTAATAAAGCTTAATAGCATACAATTCTGTAAAACTTACCTTTGCTGGTTGTGAGATCAACTTCAATGGTAGGATTTCCTCGGCTATCAAAGATCTGTCTTGCATGAACTTTTGTAACAGTTGACATCTATAATAACACAGAGAAATTATAGTAGAATGTTAGACTGATAACCATCTATATGTACAAGTAAATCCATGACATTTTATTTTAATATAATCCAAGACAATTCTTCCTAACTTCTTCACACCATATTATTATACACAATAAGAAGCAAAACATCATGAAAAATACACATGTAAAGTTTTGCCTTCTTTATGCTCTAACTTATTAATAAAACACAAGCTTTATCTTTATGAAGGTTAGCTTGGTAAACATTAAATACTTGCAACTTAGCCCTGATATGTTGTGATTCAAGCACATAACTAATTTCTTGGAAAGATGAAATGTTCCCATACTTTTCAACATCAGAGACTCCCATATTTCAGTTATTCCATCTATATTGGGGTCAAATATTCAAAACTTCCCTCCCTTATTTATCTTTTTTAATATTTTTTCTGTCTAAAATAATAATGATCTAAATCAAAAACCATTTTCAGAGATATTATCACATATCCATACAAAATATTGATTGCAGTTACATCTTAAAAATTCACCACAAAAACTACCAAGAGACAACAAACAACCCCCTTCTATAAATCCTGATGCCTCTTATATTTGGGATAGTTTGAAAAATTAAAATTAAAACACTCCCCAAGATTCAATGAATCTACTTATAGGCATTTACCCATGGGATCTTTAAGAATGTTTGTGTTCTCTGTTTTTTTTTCTGCTGTAATTCCAATTAACCAGCAGTGAATCAATTGTCAAGAACACATAATTGATTATGTATATGACCCCAAAGCAGCATTTCTACTAGGATTTAAAGAGGGTACAATTCCTGACTTCCAAAGAAATCCAGTTATTTCATTACATATTGATGGGGTTCAACCAAAAATATTCAAGTGGGACCAGAGCTTGATGAAATTTTGCATGAGAAAGGGAAGGCCTGGGGATAATCAGTCTGGTGCACTTATTCTCACACTTGCACAGTACTTACATTTCTGTTTATGTCACAAAAAACGTCTTTTGTTGTGATTCGGCAAAATCAGCAGGTGAAATTCGGTGTCATTTCCTCTCTCTCTGTGATTCCAAGGTCGTTTAAAAACATAGAAGAATGCCATACGTGCCACTCGACATGCACACTTAACGCATTACCCTACCTTGTGATATGATAAAAAAGACCACAAAAATACCCTTATTTTTCCAGTAGAACCCTCGTAATGCCATCTATATTGTCAGAAGTATTTAGTTGCGGCTATTTCATTATACTGAATTAAAATGAAAGGATACACACGAGCCAATAGCTCAACTCAACACATTCCGTTGGACTTAGCAGTTCGATTACTTTATTTCACAAGTTAGTGAAGCTTATTCTCGATCAAGAGCTATCTTTTCAATAAACTGAACTTCTAAAATGTCAATGAAGCTTACCTTCAAAGAAAAAAGTATGTTTATTCCTTTACTACGAGTACAGTACCAAAAGTACAACTACATGCAAATCCAACTTCCTCCCCCAATATCTGAGCCTCCGGGTTTTAAATTTCACATGGGATATCTGGGACCTGAAGGGCGTTTCAAGGTTACCTTATCAATTAAAATGAAAAAAACATGAGTACCTGACAATCATTGTGGGAGCGAATGAGAAGCTCACGACTCAACTATTCACAAACACAACCATCGGACTTTTATTATTGATAATTTTTGCACTGTATATGATCTCCAATTTTGTTCACGCGGAATTAAAGTCTTTGCAGAAGGTATCAAAACTACTCTATCCAATATCCCTAGATATCCTTAAGGGTCCCATTTTACAAGCTAATGGCGGGAAAATGTGAAAAGTGAAGAGACAAGTTATCTTTTAGTAAATGGTTGGCTGAATGCAATACAATATAATGCAATTATATATAGTAAACATCAAGGGAAAATAAAGGCAAGAGTTCCCATTATTTTCTTCATTTTGTGTTATTTTTCTGACAAATAATTAAAATATACCCCTTTCGTTGAGCATTGAAAGTTGTCTACGTCATTTTTAAAACAGAATTTCCCATTACAAACTATCCAGTCTGGTGGCTAACTGGCTGAGCATGTTTTTAATTTCTTATAAATCAAAAAGAACTTTAAAATACTGTTCCTATAATTTTTTACTAGCAAAAATTTAAAACAAGAAACTTCTAAGGTAGAAATTGGACTTAACAAAAGAATGGAAGAACCAGAAATTCGTCCATTTGAGTCCCCTGAAAGAGAAACAATTGGTGAAGGGTCAGCAGATCTTGAAAGATTACTTCAAAAAGCAGGTGAGAAATATGCAAAAATGAGGGAAGTAAGAGAAAAGAGATCCATTGTCATAAAACAAAGCTGGAGGAAAAGAATTTGAGATAAGGGAAAGAAAGAAAAGGTAAAAAGTTCAAAGGTAGGTATCTGCGGTGGCTGATGTTGGGATCAGTCAATGCAGCTTCCAACCTTTGAGGTTTTTACCTTGATTCACACTGTCAACGCAGTATTTTATTTTTATATTAAGAAATATAAGAAATGGTGAGAGATTCGATGAGGAGGAAAGGAATAAATTAGATGTACTAGAAAGGAAGTGGTTCAGTTGGTTAGACCATTAAGTTGTGGTGTACTGTGGAGTAGGGTCACTTAAGGAGATACAGAACACATTAGGATTGCTAAAGTTGGGTAAGGTAAGGTAAGGTAAGATAGGTTAGGGGTAGGATAGAGTTGATAGTATAGGACAGGATGTAGAAGGGAGTAGAGTTAGGGTACTAGGGCTAGGATTTGGAGAGTAAAGGATGACAGACTTGATTACGGTTGCATAGGGAGAAGTAAAGGATAAGGAACAGAAAAAAGTAACAAAAAGAAGGAGTAGGACCATATCCAAGTGGGTTAAAAGGGACCTGAGGTCCCCACTGCAAATTTAAATGTGAATAAAAAAAAATTCACAAATTAGCATATTGCATGTACAGAAAACAGATTTCTTGTTATCTATTTAATTGCAATAGTACTCGACTAAGTTTCTACTAAAACCCATTAGCACACACCCCTGCCACAATAATTTATTGCCCCATCTAACCACAGGCATATGAGGAAATAAACTAAGAAAAGAAAACATAATGTTGATATAGAAGGAACAACTATAGGAAAGCAAAAGTCATAAATGTTATGAAAAACCACATGAAGGAAAAGATATAAGACAATATTATAAGCCAGAATTTACCTCAAACTGGATCCCTGCCTTTTCATGGAACTGTCGAGAAACTCGTGAGATGTCAATAAAAATCTTTGGAATTGTAATTTTTTGATAAAACATTTAAGGAAACATAGAGTTAAATTTTTTGTCCATTTTGCATCCCTGCTGCCAGGAAAAGAAGAAAACCTGTTAAGGAACAATACCAGTGGACCCCTTTAGACTGCAAGGATGTGGACTATGATTTTAAAAATTATCACTGCTTTTTGCTAATAGGTACTTCAGTTTTCTCATGTAGAAACACTGAACCTCTGGCAAGAACAGTTAGTTGAGACAGACTGATTTATCCAACATAAATAAAGGCACTTAATACACTTGCTAGCATACTTCTTTATTTCAGAGGCTGAAAACTTACAGCTGGTAAAACTCATTGAAACAGAAAGACAGAAATCTGCAGGTCAGTGAAATTTTCTGTGACAAAAACCAAGTCTTAGCATTCCAGCAACATAATAAAAATAATATCCCGTATTGCATGTTGTGGTCTGTGGAACAAAACCTCCTGACTGGGGAAAAGATGAAAAATGAATTCTAAAGATAGAAGATTGGGCTCTGCCAGGTAATGTATGCAAGATGTGTAGGGTAAAGAAAAGCTCAAAATTATGAGGATAATGGTACACAATGGCAATCAAAAAGAACTGCCCAAGCTCCATTTCTTGGGTAATGAATGGCTGTAATGTTTATGGCTTGCTGCAATGGCTTTTGCTCACTCCTCTGCCAAAATAGTCAATTTCAGAAAATATTAATGTACCTCCCATAATTATTCAGATCAGTGCTACAGTCGTTTTAAGCAGGTTTTTTTAAAGGGAAATCTAGACATATTAAAGATCCTATAGATTACTTTAAATTGTTGGTGAAACAAGAATTTCAAGCATGTTGGGTCATCATGGGTCCAAGGCCAAGGATCAGACTTGGAAATCAAGGGAAGGTACTGCTTTTATCAGAGAAGGGTTACTCACAACAGGAGGACGAGGAGGAGGGAATATCTGTGATGGATTGGCCAGCACAGTCACCCAATCTCAACCCAATTGTGGGACCAGATCAAGACTTTGGTTCAAAAGCAAAACCCAAGTAATCTCATACAACTGTGGACTTCTGTAAATACTGCTTGGGAAGTATTCTCACCTGAAAGACTTACTGATTTAATAGGCATTAGGACTAGAGGAATGTCTAATAAATATTAAACATTTTCTCTTCTGTTTGTTTTCCTGATTTTTGAGTTATATTATTTAATGCTACCATGTGCACCAATAGTGAGCAGTTCTTTTTGACTGCCAGTTTACAATCAGCTTCTGCAATTCTAGTAAAACAACATAACTAAAAATATTTGTATTTTCATTTACAATGCATTTTCTACATAATTATAAGTAGCAGCTAAGAATGACAAATCTTACACTTTCAATAAACTTTTAAGGCAGGGGGTGAACTGGGTGAGAAAAAAAAATTTCTTAAGATAGACATGACCAAGCATGTCTGCCACCACTTACGTATCACTATACCAGAATTATCAATTATTCCTACCAACCCCATAATTGTTACCCTTAAATTTTTAATATTGGATTATTTTACTTGGCAACTTCATTGAAATATATTCCAATCAGGCAGTCATTTATGTCCTAGTTTTGGTGCATTGTCCAAGTTATTCTGGAACATTTGATCGAGGCATTAACTTTTGTGTTTGATATTACAGCTTACCAAAAGCAAATAGAAGACACAGTTTCACAAACTGAAAAGTTGGAAGAATCAACACAAAATCTCAATGTAGAAGCAAAGAAACTGCACAACAAGTTCAAGCAGAATAGAGAAATTTGTGAAAGGTATTACGGTAAAATGTAAATGACTCACTTGTCATAATTTGATGAATAAATCAAATTTACACCATCAACTTGTGATAACAGCTGTTGAACAGGTGAAATTGAGATATTGCTTTTCATCATCATTTTTACTTAGTGCTTTCTTGCAATAATCAAGGGCTATGGCCAAACAAAACCACTGCACTTCTTTTGTCAGCAACCATATATTAATATATCCTATTCCATATACTCTTCAGAAAGCATGCTGTTTAGTTGAGGGCAGCAGGAGTGACAAAGCCCAGAATGAATCATATCTTCCATTAATTTAAAAGTGAGTCACTACAAAAAGACAGCCATAGAAGAATAAACTACCCTGCTTGATCCTCCTTAACCCAGTTCAAGTGTCTTCACATCACACTTGTCAACTAAATATAATTGCACTTATGGTATACAGATGTTTTCCCTATTAAACAATTGGGAGATCTGATGGTTTGCAAATGCTTGAATACTTTCTATTTCACCAGTTTAAGAAAAACAGCCTCAGTTTTAGATGAGCATGAAGAAGCTCTGCAGAAGAAGCTTGAAACCATTACCTTGCAACAACAAACACAAATGTAAGTTGATAGTACAGTCAGTCTACATGCCTCTCGTAAATCATTGGTATGTAGCATCAATGGCTGCTAGTGTCCCAGATTATGACCAATCATGCACATTTGCTAATGCTGGTAAAAAATCCTACATCAGGCTATACAGTTGATTGCTGTAAAACAGGCAAGCAATTTGTGTCCTGCATTATGGGAGAATGCTTGAAGATGTTCTGCTGATGCACAGGATTTATTCAGTCTTAAACCATTTGGCTATCAGGGCAGCACTTGGATACCAGGCAATGAATTGCAATCAATCACATTCAATGATTTTTCAGGTTACAACATGAAAAAGTAAGGGAAAAATATGAGAATATGTGGGAAAACTACTTCAAGAAGTATGAAAGCATGCCTTTAGCCATGGAGTTATCAGAGATAAAACAGACAGCTATGAACAGTGAAATGTGTGGTAAGATCATGACCAGAATGAGTGAATAATTAAATGCATGAATATATGACCATATACAAAGGAATGAATGAAAAAAGGGGATGGAAGAGCAGAAGAAGGAAGGAGGGAAACAAGGTAGAGAGCAAGGCATGGGGAGAGATAGGTAAAGGGGGAAGTAAGGTGAAAAGGGAGGGAAGGAAGAAAGGAGAGAAATGGAAGAAGGGATGACATGCAGAATAGCAAAATTCATGGGTTTCCTGTAGTTTGTATTTTTACATACTGAAATTGGTATTGTCTTTGTTATGGGCATTTCTGTCATTAAAGTAACTATAAGTTCATCACAGATCCTCTTAAGATACTGTATTCATAAAACATGCAAACATCTATCATTACATGGTACCATAATTGGAACTTGGCATACCTCTATGACAATCACAACTAAGACTCACCATATTTGTTTTTGTCTGTTGCTGTGAAAGGCTGTTATTATTGGATTTTAATAAATTCCTGTCTGATGAAAAGTGTTGAAAATTAGATATGTTGCTGTAAGTATTCAATTTGTTTGACAGATGCCAAGTTTTGAACAAATTCACCAAATCCTACATCCAAAGATTTAATATTTTCATAGTTGTACATAGTGTTTCCATCAAAGATTGACAACCTAACCAGATCACTATTTATCTACAAACATGTGTCAAGCTTTATACAGTTATCAACTCCCCACTAAAAATTACTATAGGCAGCTACTTTAACTAACAGAAATTCCTCACAACTGGACTTGATAACACTTTTTTGTAGTTAAAGACATGACTGAAAAGATCACAAAGATACAGTCAAAGATTATAGAAATGGAAGTTGAGAAAACACACATGCAAGGTTGAAAACCATTAACTAAATTTAATAAACAACAAAATTATATTCTTGCTATTAATTTTTATTTCCTGATTCCTTCAAAAGCTTCAAGAGTGGTTCTGATAGATGTTATTCATTTCTTGTTATGGTACTTGCAGAATATTTACAAGGAAGTCCTGAGTCAGCTTCAGATTGCATCATAAAGATGTATCCTTTATGCCAAAACTGATGGGGTGGAGATTGGCTTGCCCATCCAAATAACCTTGTTTTTTCCTACACCTGGAACTCATTCAGTTCGTGTGTTTCAGTGAGGCTAATAAGCTCCTTGAATACATATGGGATTGTTATATTAAGAACTTGAATTATTTAGTTAAGTACAAATAATGCTGTTAGTGTGTAATTTTCTTTAAAGGAGCACATAAGTTCTTAACTAAAGCAAAAAAAAGGGCTAGGCTGTTTTTGGATATAGAGAAATCTACAAATACTGCAAGACAGAAGTTGAGTGAGTTGAAGAACATACATGCAGAATTTTCTTCAACTGTTGTCGCCCATACTCAAACCCAAGAAAGTGAAGTTGTTCAGCAAGACACATCAAACACAACGTTGGTACAAGGTAACGAGTGTCAAGGCTATCAAGATAGTTTAGGAATAACTAAGCCCTGCCCAAAGTGGTGTCTTATACAGTAACTATTGAATCATTGGCTGTCCTTGTGTGTATTTGAATCCTTGCCTTGGAGAGCAACATGAATGTAAGTCTTCTCACCCTGAGCAGTGTCCTGTCCAGGTATAAGCTTGAGTGTTGCTGTAATGTGAGAACTGAGAAGACAGCATAGGTTTCAGTGACCAAATCCCAAAGAAAGTTTTATTCAGGTGAAAGGCTTATTTAGAAGTATGTTGTTGTTGTGTGAGCCAAAAATAAATTTATGGCACCACCAACATCTTAGTGGCCAGTCATTGAGAACAAGCTGTAATCATCAAGGAGAAATGTCAGCATGTTCCCCTAGTATTGTAACAAACTTGGCATTGGGAAGCAACACAAGTTGCTGTTATAACTATCCTCAAAGGTGTTTCCCAACCACCTGAATATCCATTGAATTGGAATGACCAATCACTGAAGACTTACAGTACTAAGCTGACAGGCTGATGTTTTTGTGGCATGAGTAATTTAGGATGTATTTTGAAACAACACAGGATGGCGGAACAAATCTTTGAGGATTGTTCTGTCAAGGTGGGAGACTACATAGCTGCAGGTTCAGCCAGCAAATGCAAGACAAGTTTCCTGGTTTGCAAAACAAGGTGAACCTCTATCAATGAGAAAACTGGTTACTGAACTTTAGTAATCTGCTCATTATATGATCTGCCTAATTGCTGTTCCTGTAGGAGATACCAGAGAAGTGATTGAACCAGAAGAGATGCCACCTAATAACCTACAGCCAATTGATAGCAGAATACCTTTAATTGAAATCCAAGCTCTGAATCACAGACAACAATCACAACATAATATATCAGAAATGTCAACAGCAGCAAGTGAAAACCAGATCACTCAAGAACCAGGGCAATCATTAACATACAGCCCAATCCCACTGCATGAACAACATCAAGAGGCTGAAGTTGATGAGGCTACCAAAATTCATCAACCTGACAGTGAACCTACAGTTGCCAATGGTGTCTGCAACAGCTTACCAGAAATGCCTACACCACTGGTTACATCTTCCCATGAACAAGAGGAGCAGATAGGTAATGATCCTGTATTATTTTAAAATACGTTTAATTGAAAAGTTCTGGAAGAAAATTAAGGTTCTTTTCCACTTGCTGACATCAGAATTCCACTCCTGTGAGTCTTGCAGAATTGGAGAGGACTTCACATGTATGCTAAACAATGAGTTTTGAAAGGGTCTTCATCAATTTGAAAGCTACAAAGTCATTCCTTACACTAAAGTCATTGTAGCATTCTTGCTATTTATCAAAATGAATCTAACCATGACTTTTTGTGAATGCATTTGTAAAGGAGCCAGTGATCCAGTAAGATGTCAAGAAGATCCCTCTGTACCCAGCAGTTCCCAGACACCCACCACACCTTCCAGTGGATGTACCACATCTGCTTGTCAATCAGAATCTGCTACACCTGTCCAAAAGTCAATAAACCGGAGTCCTCTAGATCTAAACAAACATATTAGTTTTATTAAGCATGCTACAAGGTCACCAGGAGAAGGGTTTACATATCAAAGTCGTTCGATGTATAACTTTCAGCAGGTATTAGGATGAAAGATGAAAGTAAACAAAAATCAGAAAAAGGGAAGCACGAAAATAGTAGACTAAGAGTAAGTAATGGGAAAGGGTAAGACAGGAAGAGTGAGAGAACAATGAGGTGAGAAAACAATGAAAGAGCTAAGTGCCCTTGGAGTTGAAGGAAAAGAAGAAAAAGAAAAGAAAGGGACTTAAAGGGACTGGAGGGAACAGGATGGGGGAGGAACGGAAAGGCAGAGACGATAAGGGGAGAAACGGAAAGGCAGAGACGATAAGGGGAGAAAAAGATGGGATGATGATTTGTTGAATGAAAAGGGGGGGAGGAGGAAGGGAGTGAAGTAGAGAAAGGGAGAGAAAGGAAGACTGAAGCAGTGAGGGCACTAGGTGGAGTAGGTATCCAGGTTTTGCTAATGTTGTTTTCCACTGGACCAATTTTTTTGCACGAAGCCACTTCCCATGTCTTATGGGGCAGCAGCTGAGTCAAAAGAAAAATCTATTCAATCTAAACGAAGAAATCTCAATTCAAATACCTTATTCAATCATAAAGGTGCAGGGCTCATCACTGTGACGAGCAAAATCGTCTGGCGTTAGCCAGAGTAAAATGGTCAAGTGTGTCCTTGCCCCTTAATGGATTAAAAATGTCGAATACATTTCGATCCAGTAACGGGTCAGCACCATACTTAAAAGAGATGTGAATGACAAAATATCTTAAGTATTCATAAACTTATGCGCGATGCTCACACCCCTGTTAGTATAAGTAATTGCATGGTCTCGAGAGCAATTTGGAAAAAGTACGCAAGAGTGAGTTTTTCAAAGACTGTTCAAAATAGCACGAGTCTGAAGGACGAATGCTATTCGAGGTCTTTGAACTCACAACTGCGTATTTTGTTCCAAATTGTACGAGAAATCATGCTATTACCAGTTAATAATAATAATAATTTCTTTATTTATACTGTTAAAAATCCCATCAGCAAAGCTGGTATTAACGGGAGAACAGTGAATAAAACATAAATTAACTAAATTGAATAAATAACCTAAATTAATCTATTAACATAATATATATGAAAAATGCAATACAGTGCCAGAAAAAGGTAATCCAGTACAAATTACTGTATTACCTTTTTTCTGCACTGTGTTACCTTGAAATTGCACTGCTCTGCGCAAATCAGAATCGAGAAATTTTTCCATGTTTGTTATTAGACCAGATACCGGATGGAAACATTGTTGGACATTTTTTATGAAATTATTAGTATAACTCATGTCGATCGTAAAGGATTTATTTTCTTCACGTCAAACTCTTGATTCGTGCGACAAAAATTGGCCAAGTAGGAAACAGCATTCAGCACGAATGAATAACCCAACTTAAGTTGGTATTGCTTTTAAGGTTGCTGAACCAAGTGATCAAACCAATCAGGGAAATGAGCCAGACGTCATCTATGAAGCACCGTTAAACGATCAACCTGACATTTCCTTAAACTTCTTCCAGCCGTTTACACAACAATCAGAAAATACCCGACAAAGCTTATTTCAGGTAACCATTTCATAGTATTCACGAAGAGGAAAAATTTAACCGAATTGGAATGCTTCTGACACTCTTACTTTCATCACTTTGTAGGGAAATAATCAACGATCTCCTGACAGAAATATGTTTTTGAGCTCCTCCCCGTCAATATCAGGTATACAAACAAAATTTTAATTTCATTGTGGAAAAACAAGTAAAGTTTCGAAATATAAAATTTCGCTATTTTTATATGTTCGTCGGGCAATTTAATGACTCCTTGGTAAACTTCACCAAGAATGATATAAGTAGGTTATACACCTTGACCTCGGTGTTTAAGTGATAGATCGACCTTCGGGAGTCGTCTTCAGCTTTATAGACCACTTGTACTGACTCGGGTGTTCAACAACCCATCTGGAGGACAACGTCAGAGTTCCGACATTCAAGTTATCGAAAAATTCATGTAAATTCTGTTGTTTTTAAGTATTTTCCATCAGCACGAGAATAAATGCCACTGGTCTGTATATCACTTAGACATCCCGGTTGCTTGTCTTGCTTGGCTCACGATCATGTCGGTATGCTCCGATGTACTGCGGTTCTTAAATTCACTTAGTAATCCCTATTTAGTCGTTGGTGCCCACACACTACAAATTCTTGGGGCCCACCGGGAAATGTCTCGGGGCCACGCCGCAACTGCCTCCTTTCGAGAGTCCCAGCCGACCCTACATAGACTGACCTAATCATCTTATTAGAACTGGTATGCCATACCTCTAATATTTCAGCAGCTGCAAGTTCTCAACAAAGTTTCTCCTTTGGCCTCGCTGCTACATCGCCCGGCGACAATAACTTCAACTCTTCTGGTGGACTTTTTGGCGGACAAAACAACCAACCTGTCCATGATTCCTTCAACTCTGGCTTTTCATTCTTTGGTTCGAGTAACTCTACGGAAAATAACGAAGATAATACATCTGGCGGATTTACTTTCAGCTTTGGCACTAATTCGCCCTCAAAGTCCAGTGCCAACTCTGGTTTTTGTCTGTTTTAGACTCAATTGCTACGTTACATAAAAACTGAAAGGATTCGTATCACCTAATTATTTTGAACAAAATGAAGCACATCAATTGTCATTATGACGTCTTACGTTATATCACTCTGTATTATACTTACCACGGTATATTCACATTCCTGAAACGTTGAATGTAAGTTGCTTCTATTGATTGATAAGCAGTTATTCATCCGGCTTTGGCCGAAAACCTAAATAAAGTTGTCGTTGAAAACTAAACATCCTTGCGTAACTTTTTCAAAAATAACAGTTCCAATGAAGTATATAACAATGGAACACTTAAAATTGCTCTTTTTTTTCTGTACTCTTAAACGCCGTCTACACTGCAACGTTTTGGGCTCGGCCAGGCGAATTAGCCAAGCTGAGATCTACATATACTGTACAGAGGTGTTCGGTAAGGCTAAATTTTCAGGCACGGGTACGTTATTTTAAGAAGTCCGTACCGTTTATTCTGTGAAAATCACCCGTGCCGGGCCAAAATTCTAGCCGCGCTTTCCCCGAAGCGTTAAAGGTGTGAATGGGGTTTTAATTTTCGATGGCCAGGAACTAGGTGAGAATGTTCGAAATCTGACGTTTAAGCGGCCTCAATTGCTGACCATTCCAGCAATGGAGGAAACAATAGTATTAAAAGTATGAATTTACGAATAACCTTCATAAGAAGCTTACCACGGATATTTGACGGGACTAGTTGTGCATCGGATAATGATTTTGCTATCCCGCCGAGAATATTGGATAGGCCAGATAGTCTCTAATAGTTTTTTTTCCCATTAATTTTGCAACGTTTATGGTGAAACCATAAACGTTGAGCAGCATGAAAAATTAATCCAAAACAAGGAACTTACCAGTTGAATTGACACTTGAGTGAAATTTTCACAAAGTCCAGATAACTATTCCTTTTAAAACTACCATTAAGACGGATTTCTGCCTTGGATGAGTAACTCGGCGAGGCGGTCAATCCATTATTCCAAAAGATTAATTTATTTTACAAAATAATAAAGCACAATTATTGTCTCATTCACATTACTAGTTCACAGCGTGCACGAACTGTGGGTAAATTCGAATAAATATTTAGTTTGTCACATATTTCGTAGAGTCATGCAGTATGCAAAAATACGTATACATGGGTAAATTGTTACCGCACTGCAGTACTACAGGACGATATTACTTCACTGTTTCAAAGGATTCATTAAAAACAAAAATCTTTTTTTAACATATATTAGGTCCTTTCAACCTTTTGCCGCATTAAAGGAACTGTGAGATTCAATCTTTTTTGTCAGACATTTTCTTGGATAATAAAATACGGAAAAATGTGTAAGAAATAAGTAATTACCGCACTGCAATACTTCAATACGATATTTCCTACAATTCTAAAGCATTTCATTCAAAAATTCGCGTTTTTAAATACAGAATTCCCTCACTCTTTATTCGTTTCAACACAACCTAGAGCCACACATTCGTGTTAATTCTATAATGTCCTTCGTTATCTTTATCCCTTCCCTTTTGCTTTTGATTTCTTCTTCTCTTCTATCCATTTCCTAATCTTTTCCTTTAATTCAGTAGCTATAAAAGAGCACAAAATAAATGTGTAGCACCGTTCCCATCTTTCCCTGGTTGTCCCTAATTTGTTCTCACGACTCCTTGATTTCTCTAGTTGTCCTTCAACTATCCCCCGACCGTCCCTCGATTTTACATTAAGGATGGTATTTTCAGGACCACTAGGTAGGTTAGTTTTACTGTAATTGACAGGGTTATCCATGAAACAAATGGGCACACAGGGGATAATCCGAACTTGCTCTTCTGTCGGACTGTTGCTATTTTGAATCTTTGGAAAACTCACTCGTGCGCGTTGTTTTCCAAATTGCACCCGAGATCGGGCTACCGTAGAATCTCGCTATCTCGAACTCGGTTATCTCGAATCTCGCGTGGATCTCAAACTAAAAGCAATTTCCGTTAAAACTCACAACACATTCACAGTTGTTTAATACTGTTGATCACTAACTAGGTTATTTCGAAACTCTCGTTATCTCGAACAATATGTGAGGTCTCTTGACGTTATTTGGTACGGTTTATCTCGAACTTGTTAGGATGGCAATCAACTGACAACTGGAAACGCTTTTTCAATGTGTCTGATTTGTGATTTTATATTGATATAATCAGAAAAATCTAATGTGAGAAAGCTAATGATAACATCGATAACGTTACACAAATGGACTGTTGATACGATAGCTTTTCAAACCTGCCTTTTCAATCTATTTTAGCAATTTTATCACAACAATTCATTTTTCACAACGTTAATGAATTTCTCTTGGTCCGTAGACTTGTCAAAAGCGGTCTCAGCTGATTGATATATCAAAATCTGAAATATGATACCATCCTCGTTACGTCAAATTCTCGCTATCTAGAACAATTTTTGGTTTCCCTGAAAAGTTCGAGACAGCGGGATTCCACTGTATTACTATTAAGAATATTTATCACCGAAAGTCCTCTCGAGACTCAACAGAGAGCCACTGGCAAAAAATCCAACGTCGTGGTCATTAGGAGGGAATAAAACCCACAAAGGTTCCTTCCAAATGGTCTTCATGTTGAATTTTTCGAAACTGGTCTCTATTAAGTTATCAGAGTCTTTTAGCACTTAAATACACCTTTTGCTGTTCATTACCAGAAAATATATGATCATTAACGCCCACCTCAAACTCATTAACGCAAAAACAAATTCATTTCATTCAATTGACATTCATTACCGTAGATATGCAACCATTTGCATCGAAGGGCATTCCATAGCGCCAACAGACGACCATTAACACCATTCCGCTATACATTCGGGATAATAAAAATTTCAATTACGAAAGAGAGATATGTTGCTTAATTGAAATTTTTATTATCCGTAATGTATAGTAGAATGGTGTTAATGGTCGTCTGTTGGCGCTACAGAATGCCCTTCGATGCAAATGGTTGCGTATCTACGCTAGTGAATGTCGATTGAATAAAATGAACGTACTTTTGCGTCAATGAGTTTGAGGCTGGCGTTAATGATAGCATATTTCCTGGTAATGAACGGCAAAAGGTGTAGTAGCTTTCTCAGCTGCCTTCATAAAGCCACAGTAGCTTCATACTATGTTTGATTCTTCCCCTGGCTGCTTTGGGAACTTGTTCGTTTAAAGCTCAAAAAGTGCTATTCCAGCTCTTCCTTGCCTGATAATGACCGTAAACGCTGAATATTACTTGTAATAATACTCCTTGGCTTGCTGTCTTACCTGGTTCAAGCATGTCCAGCGATAAGGCCTGTCTGTTGAAGGGGTCGGTGGAGGAGTTGAGCAAATGACGTGTGATCACGTGACGATCCATGATATTTCCACTCGTCGGAAGTAACACTGGATCAGACATTAAGGTGGCCATAAGAGGATCTAAGAAGTCGTGAAACATCACATCAGGATAACAATGCCAGGTGGAGTAAACGTAGAATAAACATGACTTTTACCGCTACCCTGATTTAACAACTTGAATAGGCTGGTCGATTCAACTTTATGCGTGATGAACCCAAAACCTCCCTCTTCATCAACAGACAAACTATCAATACTCCAGCCCAACGCACAACCACAAAGTCCTTCAACTCACAATCTTTGCACATTTTGGGCGTCTAGGAAACTCTGCGATATTACCAACCCATTCTCTAACTTGCGGCCAATTGGCCGTAGACATTCAGAAGAGTTTACTGACTACAATCAATGATATAAAAACAGCATACTGCGTAGGCAATGTCAAATAAGGTCAAAAGTTTGCAGGTTGGTATCTACCGTGACTGATCGCAAAGAATTCCAGCGTTTCGAGCAATAATGCTTTGCTCAAAACGTTGGAATTCTTTATTTACTACATCTCGATCAATAGTCTTACGAAAGACTTTTACGGAAATGTTCTCAAACTCAATAATTCATAATGCAAAAACAAAAGAAATACATAATTAATTAGTATTTAGAAATCGGAGGAAGATTACAGCTGAATTTTGCCAACTTTCGGCTGGATTTTCGCCCAAAATACTGGTTCTTTTAAGAATTAATTTCAAACACTCGTTAAGTATTCTTCCTCCGATTTCTAAATACCTCGAAACTCGTTTAAAAAGCTCGGCTTCGCCTCATTTTTAAACTCGTTTCTCTGTATTTAGAAGTCGGAGGAAGAACTCCTGCTCCGTTTTTAAACATTACTTGAAACACTTCATCGAGCTTTTTTCCCGTAAGTTAAAGTATATTGTGTTTTATCAAGTCTATTATTGACCAACTTCCTCCTAATTGTTCTAGTCTTGAGTTGTATACCCACGTACGATTGACGTCTTCCTTGGTTTGTCCGAAGCCCTGTAACTGGACTAGTTAATGAAAATGTGTGAAGTTGAAGACAACAGCAAAGTAAAAACATAAAAGCACCATTTAACCCACCTTTAAACTCGTCTGGTGCATCTTCATAATCCTCTTCTTTCTGAGCATTTTCTGCCACTTTCTTTTCAACATTGTTTCCCAATTCCTGAAACTGCGTCACCTCTAACTGCAGAAAATAAATTCAACAAATAGTCTTAAAATGCGTTTCGTCAAATCAACTTTAAATACAATTATTTTACCAAAAAAATTTGGTAGTTGGCTTTCACAAAACTTTGCATAACTATTTCCCAGCAGCGTAAGACTTTTATTACTTTACTCCGGCTAAAGCCTGACGATTTTACTCGTCTAAGGGAGAGCTCTCATCGGAAAAGAGTTAATCGTACAACGAGCAAATTTTCTATGGCAATTTTTTTGTGACAAAGATATCTGCTCGTGCATAAAGACAGCAAATGCCATGTTGAAAACTCGTTTGCCTAAGCGCCAGAAATCACTATGGACAATAGAGGCAAAACTAAACAAGCCACTGCCAGCCTCTGAGTATGCGGCAAATTTTCTGTGACGGGTCGTGCACACGAACAAATTTTCACATGTGGCTTTTTCTCTTTGCCTCATAAAAACTGGCGCGCCAGTTTTTCAGCAAATGTATTTGCCACATAAAATTCGGGTAAATTTTCTCATGTACAGGAGCAATAAAAATGGTTACTGAAAAACTTGCCACAGAAAAAGTGCTCGTGCGGACTTGGCTTAAAGAGTTTTAACCTTTTCTATTTAAACTAAAAATGGCAGCTGATCATTGAACGAAGTAAAGCCAAAGCCACTTTAATCAGACATAGACATTTTGTAGAGTGACGAAACAGGTTTATACGTAATAAATGTATTACATCTTCTCGTTTAAAATAACTTCAATATCAACAATTTTACATTTCGAGATATATGTTTTGGAAATGTGGGAGCTTGGAAATATGTTGAATGATAGGTGAACGTTTGTTAATGTCGATCCTCAGAAAACGGTTCGACCCTCGTCTGGGGCTCAGAAATCGCTTCGTGAGGATAGAGCTGGACGAACGTTCATCTATCATTCAATTTCACATTCCATTTGATTGAACACCGCATGTCGATTGACTCTCTGAGAGTGAGAGTGAGAGTGAGAGAGAGAGAAAGTAAAAAACTCAACTCAACAGACTTAACAGGTTATGTGTCCCGTATTGAATTAATGTTAATTAGATTAAAATAATTAATCTTCTCCACATTATACCCAAGTACGGGAAAAGTATTTCACCGTGGCGTTTCCGTAAAAAAGTTTACAGCGGCCGGTACCAAAAAAAAAAAAAGACAAAAAAAAATCACCAATAGAGAACTATAACAGTCACGAGCGAGGGGTGGAAATGCGTATTCCGTTTGCAATATTTCATATAATCATACCTCAGTCTTGAGGTTGGCTTTCAGTAAATATTTGCAAGCATCATCAAATAAATCTTTCTTGTAAGAACGCTTAAAAAGAACAGGAGTACTAATGTTGAATGAAGAATGGAATTGAGCAAAGGTTAGAATTACAGTGCAGCACAGCACAGTCGCCTCCTAAAAACGTATTGCATCACAGCAACACAACCACAACTTAATTACACGAAAAAACCCCAAAAAAACAAAACAAACAAAAAAACAACAAACAACCCCCCCAAAAAAAACAAAACAAATACAATAACATCAAACACCTAATCTCAACAAAGCCTTCTATAACATCACGCATAATACCACAACATAATACAGCAGTCTACCTCATCGAAAAAAACAAAAACAAAGATCTAACACATTACAACGCATCCCTACATCCACAAAACACAAAAACAAACTACACCACAGCACGACAAAACGAAAGACACCTCACACCAGCCAGAGTATATCAACTCTTCCCAACAACGCACCCTAGCCCCACACACCAAAAAGTACCTTCACACCAAAGCAACACACTCTCCTTCAACATACCACAACACACCACATTACAGCATAACGAAAGATAACCCATCCCAACCAAAGTATACACCACCCTTCTCACCAATGCAACCCGCCCCACACCAAAAAGTACCCCCACACCGAAGCAACACACTCTCCTACAACATACCACACACCACATTACAGCACAACGAAAGACAATCTATTCCAACCAAAGTATACCCTACCACACACAAAAAAGCACCTCCACACCAAGGCAACACACTCCTCCAACATACCAAAACACACCACATTACAGCATAACGAAAGACAGTCTATCCCAACCAAAGTATATTCCACCCTCCTCACCAATGCACCCCACCACACACCAAAAAGTACCCCCCAACTCCAACGCAACACTCTCCTTCCAACATACCCAAACACAGCAATGGGTGCCGGTATAGGTAGTCGAGGATAACAAGATGCGATAACTTTGGGTGAAGCAACTACCTGAAATATACGAAAAGAAACTTTTCGTATATTTCAGGTAGTTGCTTCACCCAAAGTTATCGCATCTTGTATACCAAAACACACCACATTACAGCATAACGAAAGATAACCCATCCCAACCAAAGTATACACCACCCTCCTCACCAATGCAACCCGCCCCACACCAAAAAGTACCCCCACACCGAAGCAACACACTCTCCTACAACATACCACACACCACATTACAGCACAACGAAAGACAATCTATTCCAACCAAAGTATACCCTACCACACACAAAAAAGCACCTCCACACCAAGGCAACACACTCCTCCAACATACCAAAACACACCACATTACAGCATAACGAAAGACAGTCTATCCCAACCAAAGTATATTCCACCCTCCTCACCAATGCACCCCACCACACACCAAAAAGTACCCCCCACTCCAACGCAACACTCTCCTTCCAACATACCCAAACACAGCAATGGGTGCCGGTATAGGTAGTCGAGGATAACAAGATGCGATAACTTTGGGTGAAGCAACTACCTGAAATATACGAAAAGAAACTTTTCGTATATTTCAGGTAGTTGCTTCACCCAAAGTTATCGCATCTTGTATACCAAAACACACCACATTACAGCACAGCACAGTCCAACACAATGACGAACTGCGTAACCCAACGCAGCGCAACACAAGCATATATTGCACCTTTCCCCAACGCACAAACACACAAAATGATGTAAGGAATTATATATCCTACCTCATCAGCTGCCAACGCATCCACAAACTCGGACGAATCCAAGTGAAGATAAATATCTGTGATACGATTAAGCAGCACCTTAGGGTTGAAACCAAATTTTTCGGGATTTTCGACCTGTAAATTTAAGATGCACACAGATATCTTTTCAGTGTGTAATGGCCCTGCTCTAACCTGCCCTACGCACCATCCTCACCCCCACCCAATCTTCGACTCAGCCCAACCCCACACTCACTTCCACCTCACCCTCCACGCCATGCTCCCGATTTTGGTGTCTTGAAATATTGTATTCATTTAAATAGCAGATATTATTTTCGAGTAATTTTGACGTGGAAAGTCAACTTCATATTTCCATTTAAGTTGTCATGTTAAAAGAGAATGCGCTAAAGGGCATCCTAGTATGAGAGATGAAGACGTTTGCATTTAATCATTCCTCCTTAATGTGAAACGGAAAACCTCGATATGCCAAGGTGTATTATCATTAAGTCCATCCTCCTACCTTCAAATTTCGGCACTTTGGACCACACAGTTGTTTCAGGTTATGATTCAACATTGCGGCTAATCTTTCTCGTAATTCCTTCAAGTAAAAAATAACAACGAATTGATAATTAACTATAACAAATTAATATCAATAATCGAATGAAATTCTATATGTAGACCGCTCCTCCACTAATTGAGCTACGGAGTCAACTGGGAACAGTATGCTCGTTTAAACCATTTTAAGTGCACGCTTTATATCCGTGAGGATGTGCAATGTGGCGATTCTATTTCACAATGCATCTCAGGGCAACATAAACAGAATATTTCATGATAAACAGCAATCCGGAGACCCGAAGATGCGAGTTCAATTCCCGCTAAAGTGAACTTTTTAGTTGACTTTAGCAATTAGTTGACTTTAAACAATTCGCCGGGAAACGAACACCTTAAAGTAGGTCTTTGTTTTCATAAGACGATACAAGATAAAAACAGTTTATCATGAAACGTTCTGTACACTATTTTTATTTTGTATCGTTTTATGAAAACAAAGACCTGCTTTAAAATGTTCGTTCCCCGGCGAATTGTTAAAAGGCTACGGTCGGCTAAAGCTAACGTCATAAGCGCTAAGGTCAACCTCTACCCCCATGTGGTGCTCGACCCCTGGTTTGTTGTAAGTAATACCATGACATGAGGGAAATTAGTGATTAAATGTCCCCGAAAGCCGAAGGAGGTTTGGGGAAGTTCCGAGGGCGTTAGCCCGAGGGACATTCACAAACGTCGCTCGGCTTGAGGGGACATTTAATCACTCATTTCCTTACATGTCATGGTATTAGTTTGTAATACCATGATTATCGACGAAATTCAATTAGAAATTTTCGCTCTTCGGAGGGAAAATTAGTAAAAGTATGCATGCTGATGAGGGAATTTAGGGATTAACTCTCCTCTTGAGAACAACAGAAACGGAGGTGATCATGGTATTACTCTATACAAGAAACATTCAGCAAAGACTTCTGTATATTTGCATTCTAAGAAGTACTCCTTCTTCCCTTTCTTCTACGCTAAAACTTTCTGCTCTACGGTACCGTATGCTTGGGGTAGTCTACTATCCGGGTGAATCCAATACCCGATGAAGAGGTCTCCGGCACATCCGTTGTTGTATTTTGACATTTTGCTGATCAAAACGGTTCTCATAAGGGTTCGTTGTCTTCAGTCTGATGTTTGCTTACCGCTCTTAAGAAAGGTTCACGAGCCTCTTTGGTTAGGTAATGCATCAATTGTACAGTTTCGTTGGCGAACGTTAAGTATGACTTGCACTGGCGTTCATTAGTTGCCAGTTGGCGCTGTTGAGTGGTGCGTGCTTCCTGGTTAAAAACAACAAAGATCAGCATGAGTGAGATTTAAGAAAAATCCATCTATACTAATGTGTTTAACTGGTGAATCCTGACTGCCAATCCGTCGATCTGTTGGGTTTAGGTTTGTTGGCCTGTATGCGGTCGGTCTATTGGTCAGTGTCGGTCTGTCTGCTGTCAGTTTGCTACCCTTTCTGACGGATCTGTATGCAGTTGGTCTGTTGGTGTCGGTACGTTTGTCTGAAGGTCTCCTGGTCAATCTGCCAGCCCGCCAGTCGGTTCGTCCGTCCGTCGATCAGTAAGTCTATTTGTCGGTTGGTCCGTAAGTCTGTTTTTCCGTCCGCCCAGCTCTCCCAGACCCTTTTTTCCGTTTTTCTTCGAGCTTGTACGTCTGTTTACCGCTGTACCTAAACATTTGTTTTACTGGCGCCGATTTGGTTTGGTCTGGTCAGCACTAGACAGTGAACTTAATTTCCATATCTGGAATGCTAACTGGCCAATGAAAAGTGAAGCCAAGATGGCCGCCCATGGAGGCGAATTTTGGACGTCAGTTTCAGTTCCCTACGCGGGCTTGTATGTCAGCTTTAGTCTCCCACGCGACTTTTTACATTTTCTGACAAGTTTTCTTTGAAAATACACACAAAACATGTCTTCAAAATATAGAAATAAGTTTAAGAATTTTAAATATATTTCGACAAAGTCAACCCGAGTTAAAGGTTGTATATTTTCACGAAAATAAATTACCAAACATACGATAAACCTGATAAAATGGTCTCGAGATGTTACTTGAAGAAACTAAGTGCACGTCCTTTTTTACCGTTAGTTTACCGTTTTCAGGCAATTTAGTACACTTCTTAGGCCACACGGCAATAATGAATCCTTTTAAATACTCGATTATGTAAAATTGGTGCAGTAGTATTTCGTCTGAACACTTTTTCCATGGTTGGGAATGTTTTCGAAGCCGAACCAAACAAAAACTAAAGATTAAAGTTGTGCAAAGGACTGGAACTGACGTACAAGACCGCGAAGAGGACTGAAACTGACGTCCAAAATTTCCCTCCATGGGCCGCCATCTTGGCTTCACTTTTTGCCCGAGTGAATGACTGGGAGTTAGCATTCCAGATATGTAAATTGAGTTCGCTGGCACTAGAACGTAACCACTTAGACCAGGTGACCGTGTGGAGACTGGGACTACAAAGTTAAAGACTATTTATCTGACAACTTTTTGGGAAAAGTCGTTGCGGTTTAAGTTAAAATGTCACCAGAGGTAACAAGTCAACGGTTAGGATTAGAATCCTAATCTTTACCAGAATCCTAACGCTAACCTAAACCCTAACTCTAATCCCAATCCTAACCACAACATTCAGGATAATTTTGAATCCTAGGACCACTGAAATTTCAAGATTGTCCTCGATCTTCGGAAAGGATATCTAGTAAATAAAATACTTAATTTTCCAGACTTAATTTGCCGACTCTAACAGGCTTTCCGGTGGAGTTATTTGATGAATTTCTTACTGGCCTACGTGTTCGTTGTATCAAGTCAAGCCTCTTTGTTTGTTCTGTGCTCGGGTACAGCTTACCCTGGTCAGACTCTCCCATTCGGTTTTGTTCTTCATTAGTTGTTGCGTCTCGTTGATACTCTTCAGACAATCCAACGACTCGTCCAGCAAGAAGGTGGTGTCATTGATCAGCATGTTGACGAAACGAACGAACTGGTCTGACCTAATGAAGAGCATCAAATCGGAAGTGTTCCTTCTTGGTTCCTAGCCAGGGGCGTATTTACCGGCGGGTGTAGAGGGTGTGTCCCCCACCCAAAAGTTTGTGAAACAAACCCAGAAAATTTGGGCAAAAATAGATAGTGAAATTCGCGCAAATTTGGTTTGGTGAGGTAGAACAAAATGTCTTTTCGTTATTGGTTTATATTTAGTTTCTACTTTTACTAATTTGGGAAAAATTTTTGGAAGGGTACAATATTCAGGCAAAGTGAGATGGACACCTATCAATCAAAATGGGTTAACTATGCCTCTGTTCCTAGGTACGTCACCGTAAGGACTTCCGAAAAGGGCGAAATTGAGATAATAACGCACAACCGACATTCTTTTTGCCTGGGGAAGCAATGATAGTCAGAGTACTAGAAACAAGACCTTTTTCTTAAAGTGCATATAAAACTTCTGCAGTTTTTATGTTTTTGAATAGAGGAAGCAAAAAAGCTGATAAGTTTTCTCACAATTTTTGATTTAGTACAATTGTCTTGGAGATATATCACTTTATATACGCCTACTTGCAAGAAAAAGTCGTGCATTAAAGAGGCCTGGGACTCAGGAACGTATAGATCTCACACAACAAAGAAAACAACTGCGTTTTGATCACAAAGTTATCAAAATGCTTATACTTCGTAGAATAGTTGCCATGTCAAGCTTAAACTCGGTCCCTGACACGTATGAAAGCGTATCCTCTGGTTCTGGTTCTTTTAATCTGCCTGGTTCCCAGGCAGGGTTTTCCTTCAAAATTTTCCTTTGCGAGTCCCTAGGACTCCTTTAACCAAAGGTTGTGTGCCCCAGAGGGAAAAGTAGGGGTCCCACAGTTAGTATTGTTCTAAATTCCAGGAATGAGAACAATGTAATCTTTCGGCACATAATTTATGGGACACAGTAATATGGTATATTGGCATCCAAAAATAAATAAACATATCTTTTATTCACTCAGTTTCTGTTATGTTTACTTAACTCGAAAAGGAATAAAGTACTTGAGGTAGTTCTCACTAATTCATGACGCGTCCGAGAGGACCCGTTCTCCTTGCTGTTTTGCGTCCCTTTTTCGTTTTTCAGCCACACAGTGCGTCACTGACGCGCACTTGCGCATCAGGGAAAACCCTGTTCCCAGGCCCTATAGCATTGAGAACATTCACGGTAATTTCTGTAGGGCACTTCAAAACTGAACTTGGCAATATTTAAAGAGAGCTATCTCAAACACAAATGGGCTAAATCGAAACTGTAAAACAACTTACTAGCCAGTTTTTCGTCCTCTTTACAAAGAACTAAAAACCGTGAAGGGTTTGTATGCACTTTGAATGTATTAAAAAGGCTGGCGAAATATGCGGCTAAAAAATCAACTAACATGAAGTAAACCTCGGCGGTCAAACGAGTTGTAGAGATAGATAAATTGATAAAAAGCGTGAGTAGCAACCTTTTTTAGCGACTAGAAATAGGTCTGACACTCTCTCACTGCAAATGTTAAAGAATGCCATGATTTAGCTCCATTATAGCTGAAGCCTTTTTTCAAGTTAATGGTGTTAATGGTCGTCTGTTGGCGCTATGGAATGCCCTTCGATGCAAATGGTTGCTTATCTACGTTAGTGAATGTCGATTGAATGAAATAAACATATTTTTGCGTTAATGAGTTTGAGACTGGCGTTAATGATAGTATATTTTAGAGCTTGACGATGATAGAGCTTGACAAATGATGAATGATAAATGACAGAGCTTGACGAACGTTCATCTTTCATACAAAATATCTCCAAGCTCTCACAATTCAAACTATATGCTCATCGATAACATTGTTAACATAAAGTGGCTTCCGCTCAGGTCGCACATATGTCGAATTTGCACCTTAGCTCACCATCTGAGTCTTGGTAGCTCAATGGTTACAGCGTCTCACCGGTAATCAGAAGGTTGCGGGTTCGATCCCCGTCTGGAGCTCAGAAATCGTTTTTCTGAGGATAGAACTTGACAAACGTTCATCTCTCATACAAAATATCTCCAAGCTCCCACAATTCAAATTATATACTCATATATTAGGCTATGTTTGAATGAAGCCTGACCTGCTGTGCTTCAGGATGGCATGTCTATGAACAAAACCTTTCCACAGTTCTTTCACGATTATTGAGATGTGATGACGAATGCTAAATTTGTCGAAGAACTCATTCGAAGAACCAGTCGACTCCACATCTAGTTAAAAAAAAAAGTGATTTCGATATTTGTATAGTTTCTAGTTTGATCTTAATATTAACAAAACGGCCAATTAAAGACCAACTGAGAAGAAATCTAAACAATCCATCAAACCAAAGTCAAAAAGGTAGGTGCATCTACGATTAAGGAAATTAGGTTAAACTCCAAAAAACTAACGACCCACGCTCAGATTGGTGAATTTCGTGACAAAATAACATGCTCTGGCTGGTTAATAACCATAGCTACCCGATAATTTAAAGAAATATAGTATAAAAACTAAACAGAAAAGATCCATCTTGGAACTTGATATTCAAGTAAACACAAGTTTGTGAACAAGCAAGTTTGTAATCATTTGGTTTGACAATGACCCTGCAATAGAGTCGAAATATTTCCACGATTTCTGTGTTTTTTCTTGTGTTTACTTGAATATCAAGTTCCAAGATGGATCTTTTCGGTTTAGTTTTTATACTGGTTGCTTAATATTTAAGTTGGACTGCCTTAGGGGCATGCTAATGTCGAAGATTTCCCGCCATTGTTTACTTAACTTTTTGCTGCTTGCTCGTTCCTTCGGTCTTAAAAATGAAAATTTTCCCCCCTTCTTTTTGTTTATTTTTAGATACGGTGGTCTAAACACCTGGTATGTTGCTCGATTTTCGAAAAGCTTAAACACAGACTGATTGATGATAATAATTAGTCTATTTTTTTAACTGAAATTTAGCAATGTGTGTAAATTTTAAAAATACTGTATATATGTAGTATTAGCTTGTTAAAGGTTTGTATACGTCCTAACTGGAAACCAACATTTACTGAAGTGGCTAACGTGTTTAAATAAAACTTTATCACCGTTATCATCATCATCGTCACATTTAAAAACTATTACGTATTTCTTGATTATTTGATACTCATCTCTGTATTTAAGAGTCAGAAGAAAAGGTCTCGTAATGGTTGCGATACAACTCTTCAAATGAATCCATAATTTAAGAAGACAAATTTTAAGTGAAAGTTCGCCACGTTCCCGCAAGTTCCTCCTTCAGTTTATAACTACCAATTAAACACGTGCTTCATTTTCATTAGGCTAATAAATCACTAATGCATTTGATGCTGGTGGCACAGTGGTAATGCACGTGTCTGTCACCACTATGACCAGGGTTCGATTCCGCCTCCGTGCAGTTATCTGATTAAAGTTACCTTGGTCACATGTGAGAAGAGTGTTGTCCAGTTTGACTCTACCAAGCATCGCAGGTTTTCTCCGGGTACTCCAGTTTCCTCCTGTAGTAACACTGGACCCATGAGGGGTGGTCCTTACTGGACCTCCAGGGAGAACAGCTTATGTAGCTGATAGGGTTATCCAGTATATATAAAGGTACTTTACTTTACTTTGGGAACGGCAAGTTAAATTAATATACGTAAATTTGAAACAGAAACAACTTAAGGACTTTCAAGAACGCTGCAATAAGCACCTGTGTAAAATCTCATTAAAGCGGGAGCCAATTCGTCTTGAGATGTTGGATTGTCTTTCAACATGTCAAACCAGCGACAGGGTTTTGGTTGGGACACCAATATACCAATGAAGATCACCTAGAAGTACAATTAGCAACTGGTAAAGGAAATCACGATTAAAACTCAAAGAACTTCAGTTGAAAAAATTGTGATCTCAGCAATAGATAGCCCGAAAGAACTAAAGTTGGGTGCGATTGGATAACTGCACTTTAACGAACACTAATATGACAGTGTCCCTACCACAGGCTCACTTACCCTATTAAAAACCCTAACTCTAACCACTGAACTCTAAAAAAACTGGAACAATATCTCGTTGTACTAGGCCTCACGATTGAACGAAGCCGACAAGGGGGCAGCCATGTAGGTGAAAAACACGCGTGGAAAAATAGTTGTATTGAACTTTTACTTTTCTTTGACAGTTAATTCTGACAAATATGCAGTCCTACCAATATCATCTTCTACTTACTAAGGATAAAAAAGAAAACTGTCAAAAAATCCGAAATTTAGGTTGTCTTTTGCAATAGGTTGCGTGTTCTATCGCGTAGGGGACTGGGATGGCCTGCAAATTGACATACATGTCAGCCTCCATGCTGGCTTCAAAATTTAGTTTGCAGGTATCGTCCCAGTCTTTTTAGAGTTCAATGACTTTAACAGCTATAACCCCCCAAACCTGGCTGATGTCTGTAAAATTGCAGTCTAGCCAAGGCTATTTTCGGAGAGTTAAGGAAAGATATCTGTATACCTCCTGTGACCTGGTGACCACTACATCACTCCAACCATTGAGCCATATAACTCACTGATCTCTAGAGAAGACGAGATCGAGCATCCTATTGTTCGAAAAGCCCAGAAAATTATACATTCATATATATGATATATATTATAACTCCGCGAGCTGACGCCTTCCTTGAGACGTGAAAATGGTCAGGCTTCAAGACGTTGTGTGCAGAACGACTTGAGGATACTCTAGAGAATAAAAATTATTCGTTCTCTTTGTTTTGCATGAAGAATTCTTTTGTTTATAGGAAGTCATAGTTAAAGTTGACGTCGTAGATCTTAAGGTCGCTAATAACTCATATTATATCATATATTATATATATTGTATATTATATATATATTATATATATTACATATTATATATATTATATATATATATTATATATATATATTATATATATATATATTATATATATATTATATATATATTATATATATATTATATATATATTATACAATAACTCATATATATCCACAAATATTAATCGGAGTAAGTTTTGTTTTATACTTTTTCCAATACTCGGCTGGTTGTGGTTTTTAAGCCCAACAACTCGCACTAGATACATCACAAAATACCACATCAAATTTAGCAAGAAAGAAGTAACGAGCAATACTCACCTCGATCAGTTTTGCAGTGAGATGTGGATTTGATAAATAAGAAGGCGTACAAATCATCAGGATCATTAGCATGACGACATTTTTCATAGCACTGTCTTGTAAATTATCTACCGCATGTCTAAAGTGAACGAATGTATGAAAATGAATAGCTACTCAAAACAAACACTTAAAATAACGAAAGCAAGTGCTGTGTGAATTAAAATAAAACGTCTAGGTCCGTTTAAAAGTGTTGCTATCACAGTTCTTTTGTTTAACAAAGTGTGAGAAGGAATTATACATATACAATTATGCTTATAAAATTCATTAAAAATTCATAAGGAAAAGACAAAAGAAAATCATAAGCATGTCGGATCTATACATGTGATAAAGGTACATGTGCCTTTATACGTGAAGAAGTTCAATTTTTTCGGCTTACGAAAGATAAATTTCCAAACTTTCTTCACGAATTAGCGTATTAGGAGGTTCATTTTAGAAGACATTTAAAAAACTCGCAGTTCGTGCTTTATCGGGTCTAAAACACTCGGCTATCGCCTCGTGTTTTAAGTCCCAATAAAGCACTCCTGCTCGGTTTTTAAATATTACATATACATACAGGGGACATGTATTGAAGATCCAAGGACTTATACACATAAACACCTTGCATTTACAATGAAGCACTTAGATTAATAAATCTTAGTAATCTTATTTAGTAGGGCGGTATAACCAATCTCTATACACCATATAACATATAACATTTGCCTTAATGCTAAATAGTGAGCTGAGTGTAGAAAAAAGTAGTCAAAACAAGTACGCTTTATTAGTTCATGATCACCTCGGTTTTCTTAGATGTACTGCGGTTCTTAAATTCACTTAGTAACACATACTTAGTAAATGTCCCAGGTATTATATATCCCTGGGACATTAACTACCTTTACAAAAAATTCATATGTAATTTTACATGTGAAAAAAAATATGAAATAGGAACAATTTCACAAACGAACTGCCTGATTTACATGTAACATCGCGCTGCTTAAAATTTCATGAGTGAAATATTTTTAAAGGCAACTTGCACTTCACACATGAAATGGAAGATTTACAGATAGAAATAGATAGAATAGATAGACTTTTACATGTGAAATTTTAATATCACCTATGGAATTGAAACATTTTCATAAATGAACTTCCATTTTCATATGTCAAATGTCATCTAGCTCTACAAAAACCCAGCAATAAACAGAACGATGAAATCCAAATTTATTTTTAATCATTCAAATGGGTAGCACTACACAACTTCATTCAGCACGAACCTATACTTATTCGGCGAGGCGAAGTGAATATTATATATTATGTCATTTACTAAGGCAGCCGCCATTTTTCATAAATCTCTTCACTGTCATGTTCACCCGCAGGTGATTATCTAGAAATATGACTCACTCTCTAGCCAATCATCACGCGAGATTTTCGGTAATCACCTGTACGATTACACTATTAGTACATTTGTACATCGGGTATTATATTAGAAATATATATGTGTATTTATAGGACGAGGCCTAAAACACGTTAATGTTGATGTGATCGAATAAAGTTATTGTTGTCTTTATCTTTATGATCTGGAACACAAACTAACGCTTATAAATATGAAGCTGGACGTGCATACCTTCACGGCTGGGCATCCTCACTGCTTCCTGTCAGTTTCTTACGAAAGTATTACTGAGATATTAATTTTGGAAATGTGGGAGCCTAGAAATATCCTGGATGATAGATGAACGATCGTCAAACTCTATCCTCAGAAAAACGATAACCCGCGACCTCCTGATGACCTGTGAGTATTTATTTTCCAAAATAAATATCTATTAAATAATAATATTATGATAATTATGATATTTATTAAGTTGTTTTTCTGAGGGTAGAGCTTGAGGAACGTTCAAGTATCCTTCAAGATATTTTAAAGCTTCCACATTTCGAATATAAATATCTCATTAATAATATTATTAACATATAGTGGCTTCCGCTTAGGTCGCACATATGTCAAACTTGCACCTTAGCTCACCATTTGAGTCTTGGTAACTCAACGGTTAGAGCGTCGCACCGGTCATCAGAAGGTTGCGCCGTTCGATCCCCGTCTGGGGCTCAGATATCGTTTTTCTGAGGATAGAGTTGACGAACTTTCAATTATCATTCAAGAAAGTACTAGTGTTTATTTAAGTATATTTAGCATAATTTGACAAAGATGGTTGGTAAGTTCAATACTTACATATTAAGAAAAATAAGAAACTCTGCGATGTCCTCGATATAGTATTCAGGAAGGGTGCTGAACAACTTCGGAACTTCCGAAGGTAAAGGCAAGTCGATTGGACTAAGACAACAAAACAAAAGTTCATAATCAAATAAATCAGTTTCACACATCGGGCTATCCTCAAGAAATCCCATAACCTGATAGCATCCACCACCGTCAACAGTTCCCGTCAATTTTCTTTGCGCGGCTGCACAAAACGTTTTGGGTCTCTGTGTCTGTAGAGGTATAATCTCGATTATAAATTTGATTTAATTCCTAGAAATGCATATCTGGCTACCCCATTGATTTATTAAGACCTGATACACACTGCAAGATTATCGTATACGATTGTTCTTCTGATGTATGCGATTTAGTCACAAGACTCTTCAGAACGTATTGCCCACTGACCTCTATAATATACCTGGACTGCGGGTGCTCCAAAGAAATCAACTACAGCAAGTGAAAAACGATGGCGTCATTAGAGGTCCTTTCTCTCATGACGGATACCACTGACCTCCGGGAAAGAGAACTATTACTGTATGATACCTGGACAGAAGGCTCGTTTGTGGAAGTTTGTTTACTCTTGGCCACTTTTCGTATCAATGATTTTCTCTCATTTTAAGCTTCTGGTTGTGTTTTTTTTTCTTAACTAGCTACAAGAGAACTTGTTTGGAAGCCACTTCGTAAGTTTTCTTGATAAAATTCAAGAACCCATTTCGCTATTTCGTTTTATTTTCGTGCTTAACTTTCAGTCTATAGATGTTGACTCTTCCTGGCAGTTTCTGATGAAGTAAGTGGAAATAACTGTTTCCCACCCATAAAGACGTTAGGAAAACAAGGCGTTTGTGGACAAGAACACTTCAAGCTATTCACTCGACGGAATAAAACATTGTGAGTAAAGAAAGGATTAAAAAGTGTCCATGTCGAGATTTGAGAGAAGGTCCTATGAAAAAAGTTACGAAAACAAACTTCAAGTTTGTGGTTTTCGTTTGAAAAAAACTTCCCAAATAGTGTCACGTGGTTCACGGGTGAGTAGTTCGGTAATAGACCCCGATGTGGACTTTAAAATGAGAAAAGTTGAACGTTTTGCAAAACAGAAAATAGGTAGCAAAAACGTAGCGTAAAAAATGCTTTCCCAAACAAGCCTTCGTTCCAGTAGTAATTCAGCAGAAAATCTTATGTCAGCGGTCGTCATCCTGAGTAAAAGGACCTCTAATGACGACATCATTTTTCGGGCACTTTTTGAGCAGAACCCGCAGTCCAGGTATATTATAGAGGTCAGCGGTATTGCCACATTTACGAGCCAATAGTAAGCAGGTATTGTGCTCTTGTGAGACAATTGCATCGAGTAGATGGGCCCGAGAAATATTTTTGACCATTTCGTTCCCAAAATTTTCTAAACAAATTTTAAATTATTCATTTAAATTTTAAATTACTCATTCACTCTTTCGAAAATCAATTGAAATCTGTTTAAGCATATAATTAGCGTATACTAGAATATCGAGTCAACTGGGAATAACATGCATGTTTAATTCATTTTAAAAGCACGAGTAATTCTCGCAACAACTTAACGCTAATTCGTGAGGATGTAAGGTATTTCGATTTTATTTCAGAATCATCCCCACGGAAACACGAAGAGAGAAATTTCACGGTCTTAAAATCGATTAAACGAGCATACCGTTCCTAGTTGACTCGATAGCTCAATAGCCAGTTCCACTTATTACGTCAGCTGAATACACCTACCGGAACACTTTGCGGTTTTTTCATTTTCATACAAACATTGAATGCCCAAAACGAATGGAATGACAATTGCTTCGATTAGCAATACAAATACGATTTCGAAAGGCATTCTGGTAGTTGAATTCAGTAGATGTATAAGGTGAGCCGGCCATTGGTAGAGCAGCGGTTCGAAAACCCAGAGATGCGAGTTCGAATCGCGCTCAAGTCAACTTTTCTAGCTGACTTTAGCAGTGTGGGTTGATAACGAAATTTTTGCTTATATCAAATTATGCAGTAATGTGTAACTGGGAGCTAAGGAGTGAAACATTCTTGACTAGAAATACATGAAATATTAGTAAATTACCCTTGCGTAAGATTCCTCATTAACAACACAATCCACTCTGCAGTTAAGCTATAAGATTTGAGGCAATTCTGAAGAAATTCGCTGTCCAGTAGAACCACGTCCGCGCAGGCTTTAGAATGGATTAGGTCCTGGATAAAAGGAGATCAGACATCTGAGTTGAGCAAACGGCTCGTGGAGGTTTGAATAAGACTTTTGAGGATTATGACACACGATATTCATAAACAGAATTTAACAAGTCAAATGTAAAAATTGTGCCGTTGAAATTACCCACTAAACTCTGTCAGTTAATCCCTGTCTAAACTCTGTCAGTTAATCCCTGTCGGTGGGTCAGTAATTATGAATCAGTGAACTCGATTTCCATATCTGGAATGCTAACTGGACAATGAAATGCGAAGCCAAGATGGCCGCCCATGGAGGGCAATTTTGTACGTCAGTTCTAGTACCCTACACAGTCTTTTACGTCAGTTTTAGTCTCCCACGCGGCATTTTACTCTTTCCTGAAGAAATATTTCTTCAAAAGACAGAAACGAGTTTAAGAATTTCAAATATATTTGAACAAAGTCAAATCGAGTTACAGGTTATATATTTTCACGAAAATAAATTACCAAACTATCGAGAAACCTGATAAAACGACCTCGAAAAATTACTTTAGCAAATTTCAAGTGGCCGTTCTCTTTTTACCGTTAGTTTACCATGTTTAGACAATTTAGCACACTTTTTCGGCCACACGGCATTTTTAGATCTCTTTTGAATATTCAATTATGTAAAATTGGTCCAGTAATATTTCGTCTTGAACAATTTTTCCATGGTTAGGAATGTTTTTGAAGCCGAACTCAACAAAAACTAATAACAGAAGTCGTGTAAAAGACTGACACTGACGTACAAAATTTTGTAATTTATAATTTGTAATTTAATTGCTTCACCGTCATAGTACAAAGCAGTAATTAAGTAAGTGCAATAAAATATATATAAATAAATAATATATAAACAAACATTACTAAAACTAGAGGACGGTAGGGTAACCGCAACAGCATAAGCCAATTACTGCGGGCCCAGATTTATAAAACTATTTCCCTGCATGGGCGGCCATCTTGGCTTCAATTTTTGCCCGTCCAAATGACTGGGAATTAGCTTTCCAGATATGGAAATCGAGTTCACTGGGATGAATCAGTGAACTCGATTTCCTTATCTGGAATGCTAATTCCCAGTCATTTGCTCGGACAAAAAGTGAAGCCAAGATGGCCGCCCATGGAGGGAAATCTTGTACGTCAGTTTCAGTCCTCTTCGCGGTCTTGTACGTCAGTTCCAGTCCTTTACACGACTTTAATCTTCAGTTTTTGTTTGGTTCGGCCCCGGAAGCATCCACAGCCATGGAAAAAATGTTCAGATAAACTACTACTGGATCAATTTTACATAAACGAGTATTTAACAGTATTCATTATTGCCGTGTTGTCGAACAAAAGTACTAAATTGTCTGAAGGTGGTAAACTAACGTTAAAAAGTGGATGTGCATTTAGTAGTTTCCTGAAGTAATTCTTCCAGATCCTTTTATCATGTTTTTCGTTAGTTTGGTAATTTATTTTCGTGCAAATATATAACCTGTAACTCTGTTTGACTTTTTCGAAATATATTTGAAATTGTTAAACTCATTTCTGTCTTCTGAAGACATGTTTTGTGCGTATTTTCAAAGAAAACTCTTCAGAAAATGTAAAAAGCCGCGTAGGGGACTAAAACTGACGTACAAAATTGCCCTTCTATGGGCGACCATCTTAGCTTCACATTTCATTGGCCAGTTAGCATTCCAGATATGCAAACGAGCTCACTGCCATGAATCTGCTTCTTTGAATGTGTATGTCGGTGCCAGTCTCTTCCTCCGTATCAGCGCCGATCTATCCCTCAATCTGTCTGTCTCCGTCCTTTTTTTTGTTTGTTTACTTGAAAGTTCACTTGCTCGACTGTTTGTCCATCTGTCTCTATCCACTGGTGAGTGACCGTCTACCAGTTTGGATACCTGCCTGCAATGTACCCATCTGCTTCTCTACGTCTGTGTCCCCGGCTCTGTCTGCCAGATTGCCTAGGCTAGTTTATCTATCTGTGCCAATGTCCGCCTACTTTCCATTTTGCACCAGCCTTCCCAAGCTCGTCTATCTGTCAGTTTGTGCCGATGAGCTTGTCAACTTTGCACGTACGTATTTTGAACGAGCTTAATTTAGCTCTTAGGACGTTACGTGGTTAAATAAATGATTGATTGATTGATTGATTGATTGATTGATTGATTGAAAAATGTGCCAATCTATCAGTTGTCTACGCGGGTCAGTCCTCCTCCACGTCTGTCAATGCCTGTACCTATATCTGGTGTGTATTTTAGCCGCGGCCCAGTTTTCTAGTGCGCCTGTTCATGGTCCACTTTTCCGTCAGTAAGTCCAGGTGTCTGTCTATCTGTCCGTTTGTGTGCCAATCTTTCCGTCCGTCCATCTGTCCGTTTGTGTGTCGACTTTTTGTCTGTCCACCTGTTTGTTTGCATGTCTGTCTTTTCGTTTGTCTATCCGTCCGTTTGTCCGTCAATCTTTCCGTCTGTCTATATATCCGTCCAACCGACCGTCCGTCCGACTGTCCGTCCGATAATCAGTCAGTCAGTGGACTTCTATCTCTTCGTGCCTGAATGGCATTAACGAATGTTTGTTTATGTTTCTATCTGTGTCTGGTAGCATGTGCAAGTGCTTATGTTTGAGTCTGTGACGACGTTTGCTTCTAGTCGTACCTCAGCCCGTTTGTCCATCTGTATTAATCTCTGGATAGCAGCTATTTTTACCTTTATTTTGTCTTTCCATTTCTTCTGCAACATCCTATTCCTGGCAGCCATCGGTGTATTTTTCCATTCCTTCTCGCGAGATTCCAGTTCTTCCACCATTTTGTTCATGTCACGTAGGGACCTCAGGCGCCTCGTGTACTGCTGATAGCAAGGAATGATCGACAGATGATGGCAGTGAAAGCACATGAAGTAACACTCTGTTGGAAATTTTGGTGGAGCCCATTGCGTCGTCGAATCTACAGAACAACATTTTTAAGGACTTAAACGCAGGTTTGCTCTAAGTTATGAAAATACTTAACTTGGCTGCACGCCGTTTCGAGCCAAACTTTGGGCATTCTTTTCTACCGATTACGTAACATTCTGCTGGAAATTTTGGTAAAACCCAAGGCTTCTTCGAATCTGTAGAACATTTTTGCAGCGCTTAAACACAGATAAGCACTAAGTTACAAAGTTCTTTACTAAGCCGTTGGCCGTTTGAGCCAAACTTTTGGCATTCTTTAATACAGAATACATAAGGCATCTTTGAATCCGAAGGACATTCTTGGACCTCAAACGCAGATTTACAAAAGGTTATGAAATAATTAACTAAGCTGCAGCCTATTTTGTGCAAAACTTAAGGTATTCGTCAATCGTCAATATAGAATACATAAGTAAAACAAATAATTGGCAGTGCATAATGTAAGTTGCAATATATGCCATATGCATTACGCAATACGCAATACGCAATACGCAGAAGTGTATCATGTACAATGTATATTATGAATAAAATCTAGATTGGACAAGATTTTGGCGCAGATGTAAACTTGAAATAGAATCGACTACAATATGATACTTGGTTATGTAAACCTGATATCATGTCAGCGATCATAGAGCATTTGTTAAGCCAGTCTAAAGTCATCTGCGGCAGTTTGTAGAACTCTACTTACTAAGTTCTTCCTTCCATTTCTTCACATCGTCTGACGTGGCTTTCATTCTCGTGTCTTGATCAGTATTAATGCGGCTTTTGGGATGATGAAGATAATAATGGTCAATCTGAATAAACAGAGATAGTCGAAGATATCTTCATAGGCTAAGGTTAACTACAGGATGGCAATTACTACTTCAGCAAGAAATATCAACTATTAGATGTAATTATCAATTTATTGCCGGCATTGGAGCAAATACTGGTATTAGAAACAAGGTATTTTCATTGGCTAAGGTTAACTACAGGACAGCAATCACTACTTGAGCAAGAAATATCAACTATCAGGTGTGATTATCAATTTATTGCCAGTATTAGATCAAACGTATAGCATAACACGAACATCAGCGAGATCGGCTTCATGCCTTTCCATGCAGCACGAAAAACGTCAGCACTGAAAACTTGTTTCTGAATATTTTCTCAAGCGTATATCCAACTATCCCACCCCCAGCAAAAAAAAAAGCCTCCCTAATGGCAAAATACAGATAGGGATCTCGCAATATTTAAATCAAGCTCCACTTTGACAAATCTCAGTGAAAGTATCGGCCAGACTCAACCTTTTTAATGGACTAGACATGAAACTCAAGGAAGGACAAAACCATTCCAGTTCCAATTTATAGTATATTTGCTCACTAACGCCTGAACTGTTCAACTGGCCTTTCTTATTGCTCTCTTTACTCAAAGCTTTACGCTTTCATTTCTTGTATGTTTAACTGCATCTTCACGAAATAGGTCAAATACGAGTTTGAGTGTTTTATCAGGGGTTCCAAACACCAAAAGATCATAAAAACCGAGGGTCGCAGCCTCGAGGTTTCTGTTGTTTACGAGTGCCTGGAATCCTCTGACGAAACACGATAAACGAGTGTTTGAACAAGCTTCTAAATTACAGTTGCAAACGACAATTCTCCCGTCAATATGAACTTATTTATTGACTTTGTTTCTATACAGCAAATCAATGTTAACGCAAACGATTCTGTTAACCTAAGCGAAAACAACAACCTGGTTCAAGCGGTTCTAACTGGTTTTTGCCGCCTAAAGTCAGTTACTTAACTACTTCCCAGATCACTACATCAATCGAGTATTCAATTTGATTTATTTCATGTTTGTGTTACATTGATTGGAACATTTAAACTGAGAAATGCCATCCAGATCACTAGTGGTTTTCCCACAGGTTTTCATTGGGTATCAAAATGCATGCATAGGATGTGGTATATGCTCATGAATTGGCAATGATAACTCATGAATTATTACTCAGTTTGAAAATAAGGAATCGCTGATGATAACATACCTTATCTAATTTGACCTTCTGACATAACGTTTGCAACACTACAAGGAAATTGATCATGAAGCCATCGGATGCATGTTTCTTGTCATCGCTCTACAATAAATGAAAGACAGCACAGTTGTTTAGCCTTGAAAATCACAAAGCGTGTCAGGGATGTGGTGATATGAAGCTGTGTTGTACTAAAGTGAAGGCAAGGGAAGAGAAGGAAAGTAGACTAAAATGAAGGAAGGTGATGTAAAATGAAATGAAGTGATGTAAGGTAGTGTTAAGTAAAGTAACGTAAAGATCGAGTGAAGTGAAGTAAAGTGAAGTAAAGTGAAGCGATGTGAAGCAATGTGAAGTGAAGTGAAGCGAAGCGATGTGAAGTGAAGTGAAGCGATGTGAAGTGAAGTGAAGCGACGTGAAGTGAAGTGAAGCGATGTGAAGTGAAGTGAAGCGATGTGAAGTGAAGTGAAGCGATGTGAAGTGAAGTGAAGCGATGTGAAGTGAAGTGAAGTGAAGCGATGTGAAGTGACGTGAAGTAAAGTGAAGCGAGGTAAAGCGATGTGAAGTGAATTGAAAGTAAAATGAATTGAATGTAAGATGAATTGAGAGGTGAATTGAAAGTAAGGTGAAGTGAAGTGAAAGTGAAGCGAAAACGAAATGAAGTGAAAATAAAGTGAAATGAAGTGACGAGACGTGACGAAGTAAAGTCAGGAGTAGTGAAGTGAAAAAAAGTAAAGTGGAGTGAAGAGAAGGAAAGGGTAGGGATGAGAAGCGTAGGGTACGCAAGAGTGACATAGACGAGGAAACGGCAGGGCAGGGCAGGGAAGGAACGGAAAGGGAAGGGGAAGGAAATGAAAGGAAAGAAAGCAAAGGAAAGGGAAGTAAGGGAAGGGAAGGAAAGGGAAGGAAGAGAAGGGAGGGAAAGGGAAAGAAAGGATAGGAAGGGAAAGGGAAGAAAGTACAGAGAGTGGAAGAAAAGGGAAGGGAAGGAAAGGAAGGGAATGGGAAGGAAAGGAAGGGAATGGGAAGGAAAGGAAGGGAATGGGAAGGAAAGGAAGGGAAAGGGAAGGAAAGGGAAGGAAGGGAAGACAAGAAAAGAAAAAGAAAACAAAACAAAACAAAAGAGAAGAAAAGAAAAGAAATGAAAAGTAAATCGAAGTAAAAACGCTTTTACCAGCGTTTACCTGTAAACGGGATCGTTTACGATTTCTTGATAAAACATTTGCAATGTATTCAAGGGTCTTTTCCCTGCTATCCGCTGACACTAGCAAACTGTGAGTAATGCGAAAAAGTTCACTCTACAAGACAGAAGAAGAAACAATCAGAAACTCAGCAAATCAGTTTATGGAAGAGGAGGGAAAATCTAACCCCAACTCATTAATGAATTGACCTTTCAAGAAACTGCGCACCAATTCCTACAAACAGTCAATCACCCACCCACACGTGCAAATGATGCAATCTATAACTACCACCGAACGAACCAACTCACACACCCACTAATCTACCCACCCAACTAAGCAACCAACCAAATAACTAACTAGCCACACAACCATCCATCCCATCAAGCAGCAAATAAACTACCTATCTATCCACCCACCAACCAACCAATCACCCATCTATCCCACCAACCAACCAAAAAACCCACCCACCCAACCAATCAACCACACGATCACCCAATGTACCAACCGACCAATCAACCGATCTGTCTCCACTATAGCTGTATCCTTTTGAGTTCTATATCCCACAAAGTATTCCCTGACGCGAGTAACACCATAATCGCATACCTACCCTAATATTTTGCAGGGAATGACGTAGCTGATCGTTCACCAACTTGACAGCATCTTGACTCATGTTCATGTTAGAAAAATATTTCTCGGCAATTCCAGTCTGTAATAAAATCACTTAAATATCACAAAAGCAATGATGACCAACGACCGATTTTGGGGACGTGAGGGCTAAGGGAGAATGAACTAGCGTAGCCTGATAAGCAACAGAGATTAAAACCCTAAATATGAATACATCATAACAGACGTCTGCAGAATCACCTTAAGGTCAGATCAAAGGTCTGACAAAGCTGGAACTTTGCGAGTTGGACTATTTCGCCATTATGCTACACGCGAAATGCAATTACGGAAGTGGAGATGTAAACCAATTTCGGAAGAAACACTTTGGCCTCTCTGAAAGCAAGCGTGGCAAACGCAATTCACATTTTTCGAATGACTAAATTAGGAAATGTTACGGTGAAATATTCTATTAAAAAACAAGTTTCGATGTTTCCACAAGACCAGCGATCCGATGCTTATTGAACACACGGTTCGCAGAGAGGATCTCAAGAAGGTTCCGGCCTGACAATTTCTAGATTAGTTCGTTTAACACAGGATTGTGCATACCACGCTCAGAACCGATAATTTCTAGATTGGTTCGGGCTCACACAACTAATGAAATGGGGCCTAACTCAAAACAGACTGAATATTGTTTCTAAATCTCAGAGAAAGAATACATTGAATCAAGAACTGTTGTGTCTTCTTGAGGCATATTCTACAGAAAACGCGAATAAAATAGTGGTTTGCCAATGCTTCTTCAGTTCATAAAATGCACAACGAACGACTGATGATCTAACTCAAAATAGACAGAACAAAACCCAGAACTTACACAGTCTTCCGCAAACACAGAAAGACTAAAGAATGGTCCCAGCAGAGAAAGTCTTTCCAATTCCCTCCCACTAGCTTCTGATAGCGGTTTAGGCAACCAAGAAGGAAGTCTAACCATCTAAAATACGGAAACAGTCCGGGTGTTAAGGTCAAAAAATTGCTTTGAAAGACTAAAAATACAGAACATTGTTTGCAAAACAAAGAATGCTTGTCAAGAAAGGGCAATTTTATGTTCTCAAATAATTTTCTTACCAAGTTACATATCGGTCTCACAGACGCAGTTCTTAATCTGATTTCACAAAGCCACGATAATGCCTGGAGGTGACATAGGGAGATGTATTGAGAAGTCAGAAAGATACCACGTTTCGTTACTGGCAGACGTAACTCAATATTATTCAGTTTAGATACTAGAAGACATGTAACTCACCACAAACCGTTAGCAGAGACCATCACGCAATCATCAAACTCTGTTGTCCTCATTCATTAATGTCATACACCCACACTACAGTTATCTTTACCATCACTGCCTCCATCCTCCTCCACCTCCTCCTACTCATGCAATCATAATTACGATGATAATTGTCACCATCATCCCTATCATGATTACAACCATCATCATTGCCATCAATCATCACCATGATTGTCTTTATCACAGTCATCCTCCACCATCACCATTATGATTACCATCTTCATCTTCACCATCAACACTATGGCACAATCATTATCATCATTATTTTTAGCATTGTCATCATTATTTTTAGCGTTATCAACATCACCATTATCATTATCATCTTTACCATCATCAACGCCACCATCATCCCTATCATCATCTGCATCATTTTCACCATCATTACCACCACCACCATCACCGCCACAATCACCACCATGACCATCACCACCATGACCATCACCACCATGACCATCACCACCATGACCATCACCACCATGACCATCACCACCATGACCACCATCACCATCACCAACATAACCATCACCACCATCACCATCATCATCATCATCACCACCATCACCATTATCACCACCACCACCATTATCATCACCATCACCATCACCATCATAATCATAACCATCGTAACCATAGTCACAATCACAATCAAAGTCGTCACAGATCATCAACCTTACCATTAGATATAATCATCAATATTACCACCAATTATATTATCACGTCGCAACCATTCATAATTATTTCTCATAACCGTTCCCTATTAATATGTTCTTACTTCTAAAGGGTGCTTATAACTTGTATCCAACATCGAACAATTTTTCATGCGCTCCATAAGCCCCAAAAGAACTGGGGCAAAAATCTGGAAATAAAAACAACAAAATTAATCTCACGACCAAGCCAGGATTGAAGCAGTTTACGATTGAGGTAATGACTGGGGGAACGGCAATGTCTTTAAACAATGCAATTTTAAGGCAGATACAAATACCAATGGCAAAAGTTGGGCCAAGGAGTGATCTTCAAGCTGTCGCGATGTTGTTAAAAACACTGAAAAATAATTTTGACATTTTAACCTAAACATACAGAACCATCGGAAAGTCTGATCTCTCGTGACGAGTGTTAATCAGGTAACTCATTCTCTTCTAGTAATAAAGAAAACCCAACGAGTCGATGGGAGGGTGATAATTTCGGATATACCTGCGCAAAACCATTCAATAAAAAATTAATTTTTTCAACCGAAACCCTAGTTTGGATCTCAGACTCCCGAGAATCATGTCAACAATGAGAAATGTTTCTTTTTTGAAGTTTACAAATTTACAAAAAATGTGACTGACTGGCAGGAGAGAGAAACAGAACTTTCGTCCTAATTGAGATCTAAACCCAGTACTTCAAAATAAATAGTATCCACAAAAAAAATAAAATTAACTCAACTACACTAAAAGATATTTATAATAATTAAATACATAAATAGTCGGGAGGACGATGAGGAACTATTCAGGTAGACGATAAGTAACTAACCTATCATTGTAACAACACAGATCACATAAACAACGAAAAGTTTTAAAACATTTAAAGCATCCAACGTTTTGTTGTTTAAGGCAACATCATCAGGGAATGGACATTCTGTTACGCTCGATCTTGTTAGGTAAAGTCTACTGATTAAGAAACTTAATCCGTCGCTTGATGCAAACCTGGGCTCTTTCTTTATTCTAATTCTATCATCACATCTTAATCGTTTTCCAGACTTTTTTTTTTCTCGCCACAACCTATCTACGTCATTGTCATTTATGTATATAGTAACAATAGCTTACATTTATCTGTCACTGTTTAATTTATTCATTCCCTGATGATGTTGCGTTAAGGGAGCGTTTCACCTTTATTTGGCATTAAAATGGACTAAACTTTGACCATCCATAATTAACCGTTTTAAGCCCCAAAATATTGAAAGCCTGTAATCTTTGTAAAAGTATGAACTGCCAGCTACAAGCTGAAATAATATTTTACCAAATTTAAATGCCTGGATTGTAATATGAAACCAAGTGGACCATTGTCCACGAAAAGTTTTATTTCACTGACGAAAAATTCCCACCACAATATCTAACCCACAATTGAATGAATTTAAATAAAAATTTCCCACGTAAAAGATTAAAAATCAAACTATGCCTCTATGTGTCATTTTTATGACATTCACTTTGGTTGCCATGGAAACTTCATTTCATCCTAACTGACCAAAAAATTGAGGCGAAGCGTCCCCTTGAGCAACGAAACGTTGAATCCATTAACTTTTCATTGTTTATGGTTTTACTTCGAACACTTTGCTGGGCTTTGATATTTATACTTCGAATACGGTTCCCTACTGGTTCCTCCCTCTCAACATATCACACACAAATCAGACTTGAAAGTAGCAAGTGAATTTCCCAGCAAAGTAGCTAGATGAACGAAGTCTTTAAAATCAATGTATGTCGTTGTCTGGAGTCGAACGGTTAACTCACCTTTTCGAAGGAAACTTCGTCTTCCGCCAGGTGATAGATAAACCCAGTAAGAAATTCCTCCGGTCTTTTGGCTCTGTCCTCAACCAAAAACCGCAACAATGGACTTGGTTTGAGAGGTGACCTAGAATACCAGTAAAGCGTCGGAAATATTTGGTATGATTATATGGCTGAGCTCGCCACCTGGTCTGCACGCAAAATGACGCACGTTGATTGGCTACCTAGCCGTGCAATAAGATTTTCGTACGGACCGGCTAGCTTTGGCGGGAAAATTTCCGATTACATTTGAAGACAAACCAATCAGATTCAAGTACGTTCAGTTCAATAAAAGATTTATAACAACAAAAAATGAAAAAAGAAGTCTGAACTTCTCAACGATAATTTTAAGCTGAAAACTAGACGAAAAGATGTAAAACAAATCACGACGTAATACGTAAAAACAAGCAAGTAAATCTAAACCGCTAACTCACCAACACGAAATTTCGTTAAAAGCGATGAAAAAAAGGAACCAAAAGCCATATAATAAATTTCTTGTTAACTTCGTTTGTTCGGTCTCCTCCTTCGTCGTTCGGTCTGTACAAAAACCTCAGGCAAATACTTTCCCGTATAGACCTCACACTTGGTTGATAAGTAATCATTACTATATGGCTGTGGCAACAAGCGGTCCGAATACGGAAATTCTACAATTTGATTGGTTCATAAGTGGTCGGATATTTCCCATATTTCCTGCTTAGTAAGGGAAATTTAAAAACGCATTGCTTATGTCGAATAAAAATTTAAATTTTGACAAAATATTGAGTGAAAATGTATTACTAACAACTAGAAAAAGGAGAGTAACCGCGCAGAGTGAAGTTGGTAAAGAAATTTTACTTGACATGACAACAGAATTATAAGTCTTTATTTGACGTTTTGTGCCTTCACATTTGTCAATGATATTTCAGTAAAGCCATACAATAAACTACTAATTGACCTCGCTTGTTCGGTCTGTACTAGTGAAGTGTCTGACATTTGTATTTCCACGGTCCGTATACTTAAACTAGTACAGACCTCACGCTCGGTCACTAAATAGTAAAGCTCGCAAACTGAAGGTCATTTAGAGCAATCAGATTATCGCCGTACCGACAAAGACAACCAAACACAATACGGGTTTCAGTCAGCAGACTATAAGACCAATGCTCTACCCACTGACAGAGTCAAGCCAGAAAGTATTCAAAAACCAAACTGGCTTGACATACCGGACTCGGGGTTTTGAGGGTTAACGAGTTGGGGCCATAAAAAGGCTTCTTACCTTTTCTTAGAAAATATTCCTTGGAGGACAAGCGACGCAAACCTAAAACAATACGTTCGAGCTGAGGACAGGAAGGACATCCACTTTTCATCTTGACGACGCTGAATAGGAGAAATAGGAGAAATAAGAGTAAATATGGTTAATCCGACCCAAGAACTTCACTGGGGCTCAAAATGATACAGAATTTACATTGAAATGTAGAAACACTAAAGAAAGAACGGAAATCAAAACTGCACAAAAAACTAAGAAAAAAGCTTGCATAGAATTGTAAACTCGTGAGAGCCTTGTGGACGAGCTGGAGCAAATCACGAGCAGATATCTTGCTGCAGAGACTGTCCTGGGGTTATGGCATACACCAGCCAACAATCGCGAGATACAAAATTGAACGTGCAAACACGCCTTAGGGTTCATTTACACGATTGGTCGTCCTGGCGTATATGATGTTGGTTTAAAGAGCACGGTTCCTGCTTACGATTCGCATGCTCATGTAGCAAAACGTCCAGAAGATGCTCGTGACTTAATCACATACTTCGTAAAGAATAGTCGTATACAACAATCATATCGTGTGGACAGAGCCTTTGGGATCTACACGGCGCGACTTTAATACCATTGTTCATTCTGATGTATACGATTTAGTCACCAGAGTCTTCAGGACGTACTACAACATTGAGGCGCAAATAGTTTAAGGAAGTTGTGCTCTTACGAGTCAATTACATACGTCAGGGTGCACTGTCGTATGCAACAGTAGTATCGCGTAGATGGGTTCTTAACGAAAGAATGTATTACCCGCCATTGTATGTAACCTTGAGTTATTACCATTTCACAACCTGTCTCAATTCAGTATCACCTACCTTTGGGTATTCCTTCTCGATGCTTTGGATCCTCCCAAACGACTGTATAAAATAATCCAGCAGTTTGTCTTCAAAGTCATTTTCATCTTTAACTTTATTTGCCACCGCCTCTCCTTTACCAGAAGCATTTTCATCTTCAATGCCGGGTTGAGTTTGATCTGCCAAATTGTCGAAAGTTTTTTCAAAAGAAATTCTTTCCATTATAGCTTCGTCGATGAGGTCATCCAAATCGGCACATGCTGAAGAAGGAAAAAAAAAACAAAATGGAAAGAGTGAAATAGTGCTTGATATCAAAATAATAACCTCTTATTAACCGAGAGCGCGGTCATTAAAGGAAAATATCAGACCGGGGGTCTTGACAGTACGTACACAAAAGACTCCTTTCTGATATTAAAAAAGGTTTATTATTATTATATATATATATATATATATATATTTATATGTATATAAGAGGTTTATTATATGGCTTGTTTTAAACAAGCAAAACATACTGATAAAAATATATTACATTCGTATAGCGTTACAAAGAGTTAGTCGTCGAGCGCTTTTGCAGGCAAAGAGCACAAAGAAAGATCAGTTTGGTTCAAATTCACGAAGAAAAACCAATAGACACATCAATGAAAAAAAATGCTTATAAAGTTTTTTCGTTCCGCAAGTTTTTCCTACACGCCGGCAAGTTTTGGCGGGAAAATTTCCCAGTTGCTCTGAAGACAAACAAACGAGATTCAGCTACGTTTTACCAAGGATTAACCAAAAACAAACCGCTTATGACTTGGCCAAATCCTTTCCACGATGATTTTAATCAGAAAAGTCGACGAATAAATAAAAAGAAACACGAAGTCGTTGGCAAAAACAAGCTCTAAACATTTGCTGGTGCAAACCAGATCCCGTAATGGACCGGTCCATTACGAGAAAGTAATTACCACCAGTCAGACCGTCTCAGCCAATCAGAACGCTCCATTTCACCGGAAGTAACGCCAGCTTAATTAGTATATGGCTGAGCTCACTATCCGGTCTGTACGTAAAATGAAGCACGCTGATTGGCTGCCTAGCCGTGCAATAAGTTTTTCCATCAGACCAGCTAGTTTAAGTGGGGAAATTTCTGAGTTGATTGGAAAACAAATAAACCACATTCAGGAACATTTTACAAAAGATTTACAACGAAAAATTACCAAAAAAATATAGTTAAATCTTCTCAACAATAATTTTAAGCAGAAAACTAGATAAATTGAAACAAAAATCACGAATTGGTAAAAACAAGCAAGTAAACCTAACCCGCTCACTCACAAACCTAAATGTTCGTTAAAAGCGATGATGGAAGGAACCAAAAGCCAAATAATAAATTCATTATTAACCTCATTTGTTCGGTCTGTACGGAAAAGTGTTTGCCCTCGGGTTCCTCGCTCCTTCGTCGCTCGAGCTATACAAAAACCTCAGGCAAATACTTCCTCGTACAGACCTCACACTTGGTCAATAAGTAATTTTTTTTCATTGTTAGAGGAGGCCTAGCGATGGCCTTGTACACGGCACAACTTTTGCATAGGATAGTGCGTCCTGATACATACGATTCAGTCAAAAGAGTCTTCAGGACATATTGCAACATTCGGGAACGAATAGTAAGCCGGAATTACGTCCTAAGAGATAAATGGATACGCCAGGAAGAAGTATCGCGTGCGACAATCGTATTCTGTGAATGGTCTTAACGCTACCTTTGTCGGAATTCTGGCATAATTCTTCAGCAACTTGAGGGAGAAAATGATCCTTCGCTGTCTTATTGTTTATCTAAAAACGAACGCGTAATATTGATTAGAAATTGAAAAAGGAGTATACTCCTCTCTTGTCTGGCGTTAGTCGGACTAAAACAATTCAAAAACAGAATCTGCTAGGAAGGAGTTAATATAACATATAATATAATTTAATATAATATAATATAATATAATATAATGTAATATAATGTAATATATAACATTATATCCTATCATATTGTATCATATATTATGAAAACACGCGTCCTACGCACGCTCTGATTGGACGAGCCTCATTTTCTCTGAGCACAGAGACATGGAAGAGGTCACGAAAACTCGAAAAATCCTTGGTTATTTTATAAAACAAATAGAAAATAGCTTTCATGTCTCTGTACTGTACTGTGACAGAAACATGAATGACGTCATTTCAAGCAGGAAAAATACCAGAAAACATTCGGCTACGCCTCGTGTTTTCACTGGGCATTTTTCTGGTTGAAATGACGTCATTCATGTTTCTATCACAGTACAGAGACACTCAAGCAATTTTCTATTTCTTAATTACAACATGATACAATTTAATTCAATACCATACCATACAATACTATAAAAATACAATACAATACAATGTGATGTGATATATTGTAATGTTATGTACGGTAGGATAACAGAATATAACATATTTGCTATGGCTTGCCTTGTACAACCCTTATGCCCATTTACACCAGACAATTATCTCATACAGTTATTCACTCTAATATATATGATGAACTCACTACAGCCATGAGTATGTATTGGCACATTAGCAATCGAATCAAGTGTTAGAATTGTGTCCTTGAGACAAAATTACAGTACATAGACCAGGAAGAACAGTCATACAAAACGACTGCATTGTACAAACAGGCCCATACAATTCAACCACTCATATTGTATCAATTACAGTACAACCAGTACAGGTATACTGAATGGCATAGAATGACAGTTTTACAAAATTTATTTCTGCCAGAAATTTTGTCATAATAATGTGACATTGCCAAAGTCAACTGAAAAATGTTGACTTGAGTGGGATTAGAACTTACACCTTCAGGATACCAGTCTGCCACTCTACCTGTTGAGCTAATAAGTCCACAGGGATTGAAGGGAAGTTTTTATCCAACTTAAGTGCATGAGATATTCTCACAGCAACTTAACGCTATCCATGAGAGGATGTTCATGTATCTCTGAGGATGATTCTGATTTCTACCAGATTAAATGGTTTGTATCTCCAAAACAATCTTGGTCTGTTACTTGTACTTACATCAATGTTTAAATCGAAAACTTGAGAAACTGCCACTCTAAACTGCTCGTTTGTAACAGAGAACTAAACAAGAAAGATACAAGCAGTATCAGTAAGTAGTAAAAACCACAATATCACTTTTAAAAATGTATTAACCATGGTGACTGGTTATGCTGGACAGTTCTGAGAAGAACTCTAGGAACCTTCACAGAGTAAGAATAGTAAAAGAAGAGTTTGAACCTCTGAAATATAAATATTAAAATTAAAGAAGAAGCACTACACATTGCATCAGACTGCTCTTAAGGAGCAGCATTTCAGTCTGCAAAAATGCATAGCGCTTCCTCTGTTTAGACAGTGTTTACAGTATTCAGAGGCTCAAACTCTTCTTTTACTATTCTTACTCTGCAAAAGTTTACAGAGTTTTTCTCAGAACGGTCCAGTAAAACCATTCACCATGGTTAATAGATTTTTAAAAGTGATATTTAAATTTATAACCACAACTAAATGTTTGTTTTGAAACTACAGTATCTACTGTCTAGAATCTAACATACATTAACATCGTAATAACAAACCATTGATGAAACTTAGCAACAAATCTTTAAAAAATGAGTGACAATCACACATCAATTCTTCCAGCTCAAAACACGAAGAAAAAATTTTGGATTCACAAACATTCAAAGACATTGGACAAGTTAGGCACAAAGTTTACTGCAAAGGTAAATGTTGGATGCCTTTTTTGTTGCCTGCAATGAATTTTTCTAATTTTTTGTGCATAAGCTTCCCCTTAGCTTTCTTCAGGCTCTGAATCTTTAAAAAATATGCCAAAACTCTCCTTTCCAAAGATTTCTAAATACAGGGGCAGCACCAGGAATTCCCCAACACAGGGGCTAATGTTCCTAACAGGGGGGGCCAAACCAGAAGAGCAAGGACCATGCCCCTTTTATAAGTTCCTTATTTGAAGGATGAAAACATGTTCTTTTTTGCAAGAATAAGCACAACAACTGACTGGAAACATTTAACTAATCTTTTAGATTTGGCATGAAGAGAAGAGTCTATTATCTTTCTTGGCTAAATCAAAAAGTACTCATAGTTTGTACAATACATAAATGCATTATCATCAGTGAAAATTCCCCCAATGAATTGTTCATTTTTCCCTGACAGGGGGACTGTAGCCTCCTCACCCCCCTCTGGCACATTCCTGTTTAAATGTTGAAACCAAAAGAGCTCTGACATACCCTATCATCACCATTTAGCCACACAGCTGTACACCAAAAGTCTTGTACACAAACTGTCAATTTCTAGTCTTCAAGTGCAACATTACATCAACAAAAAACAGAACAACAACATAATAAATGAAACCTACTCACCTTTTCAGTTGTTTCTGAATTTTCCTTACTCTTTTTAACCACTTTTAGTAGCTCAGGGGATGATGAGGGAGCATGAGAAGACATTCGTTTACCACACTTATCCCCAATGATCTCACCATCCCCATCTTCTTCAACTTCCATTGACTGAGATTCAAACCCACTGTCCAATGATCCCATCGAAGAGTCTGTTTTTTCAGTTATTAATGGCACACTCCCTGGTTTACAAGAAAAACATTAAAGATGTATGTAATTGTCCACATGGCTATTTCCAAGCTACCATCCCTGGTTTTTTGTTGGTTAAGTCCTAGCAAATGAGCAGCACTATTCATGTGCACAATAAAAAAAAAAAGCAAGTTTGATATTTTATGTATCTAATGGGCCTTCATACTTCAGTTGGCAACATGCTGTACTAGATTCTCAAGGTCACAGGTTTGATTCTCAGCCTAAGGCCCTTGAGTAACAGTTTTTATAACTGGTCTCAGTTGAGTCTTGAGTTGTAAGATTTGGACACTTGAAATTTATCTTCTTCAAATATAAACTCCACTCTATTTCATGAAATGTAAATGCCAAATATTTATTGAATATACCAGTCTCTTCACCGGTATAACCATTTTATAAAGTAATACAGAACTTATAGTCTAGTTCTCAGCACTGGCCTTCACAGCTCGATATGTTGGGCAATGATCTAGATTTATGGAATTGCTGGTTCAATTCTCAGAGGCATTCGGGTTACATTTTTGCAACTGGTCTCAGTTGGGTCTCAAAATATAAGATTTCGACACTTGAAAATTTCCTTCATATATAAATTCCATTTCATTTAACTGAGAGTAAATGCTAAATATTCATTTAACAGTGCTACAAGGTGGTCAACAAACAATTTGATAGGTAAACTTGGATGTCACATACTAGAAGTTGCAGTGTATCAGATGAATTAGCTATCTAGTTTCATAGAAATACAACCAAAGTAATACAGTATCTGTAACTACATGTATATTCAATACAAGTTACTGAAGGAAATGTTTATAAGGACTGTAAGATTATAATGAGTTAGCTTTATAAAACAGAAAGAATGGAAATAAAGGCCAGATTAGGTATACAAATTTGTTTCAAAGCATTAGCCAACATTACTGACTTGCGACATTAGATAAATGATCACAGAGTTCAACATTTCAGGAACTTCATCACTTGTACTATAAAATATTTCCCTTGTTGAACCAACAAATGAATGTCAGTGTGGTACAATTGTGTTCCAGCATTTCCTTGGCCTTAAAATTAACCACTTACTTGGTGGAGAAACAGCCATTAGAAAACCAGTACTTGGACTGGTACCATATGAATTCATTGTTATGGGAGATGATATTGGTGAAGGATTTCCTGGTGAGGTTGAGGTAGAAGAACTTGAATTGGATGCTTGAGGACTTAAGGACAACCGGGCAAGCCTTCGCTGGCGAATCTGCATAAATAATAATTATAGATATTCATATTGTGCTATTATATAATAAACATCTTTGAACCATGCACTTTGGTTGATTGAAAGTTGTGTTTGTATAGTTTGATGACAATATCTGCAGGTTTGTATTCACTCATACAGTGAGGCAGTTTGGGTAATAAACATAAAACTGAAAACCATCTGAAAAAACTGGAAAAAAAACTAGTAAACCATTTTTCACCTTTTATCTATAAAAAACACATGCAACTCACATGTGAGCATTTCAAGAAAGTTCCTCTTTCAGTGTATCAAGTAGCAAATCCTTGTTATCAACAATTAAGAAGTTGGTCATATACCTTGGATCCAGAAATGATATAAAATTGATCAGAATTTCACCCTAGTTCATTCCAATCCTATTGCAAAGCTATGATAGCTTTTGATGTGACAATGCTGTTCCATTTTTTCCATTATAACATACTATTAAAACATGGTTTGCTATTTAATTTCACAGTTTGTTACTGCCAGTGTGGAGATGTTGATCTTTTACCACTTTTTTTCCCCCTCATTTTTCTTGCTTTTTGCTAAAAGTACTGTTGATGAAATCAGTTTTCAGTAAACATCAGATTTTTTTCAGTTTATCAATGAATCATCTCATACTGTTCACTCATCACTAATGAGTAGCAGTATGTAAATCCAATCCAATTGTCAAATCCAAATTGGATTTTCAACCTATTCTTCAGAAGACCTTCTGGATGTTAAAGTTGCTGAGCATTAAAACATAACATAAAGTCCTTTTAAATTATTGTTCTTTATTAAGTAGTTTATATTTGTATATATACATATACACGTACACATAAATACTGTATGTATTATTGAGTGTATATACTATTGTGTTTGTATGCCTGTTTATGTCCATGCATATAATGCATATGTGTATGTACAGGAGGTAGTATATTTGGTACATGTTTCTGTACTATATCAGAGAACATTTTGCCTCTCAAAACAGAAAAACTATCACAGTTACTCACTGACAATTACTACCTAATCAACAGTAATACTTGCTTCCCAAAACACCAAAACAAACAAAGGTATTCTACAACAATGATAACTTTTTTCCTCGAGATACTCAAGAAACTAAATGAGCCTATTTAAAGTGACTAGGTTGGTTGTCGCACTGGGAAACGTACAGGTATCATTCTTCAAGAAAATATTCTTGGCACCATTTTTCAACCATTACAAAACCGGCTTCTCATGACATTTAATCGCCAGAATAGGACATCACAATCAAAAAGACAACGGTGAGTTTCCCAATTCATCGGCTACTCCTTATGATAAAAGAAGCTCTCATATTGTTTAGAATCTTTTCTTTACACTTACCTCTTCTGCTGACAATTCATTCATCTTCCTGAACCCCTAAACTGCCAGTTACAACTTCGAAATCCCACGAACACTCCACACAATGTTCATCTTAAACTGTCTTGTTAGGGCCATTTAGTTTCTCGTATGACGTCAGATGAGCCTGCGATTCTTGTGAAATGAATTCGAGTCGTCAGTCTGGGGCACACCAAGGGGCACGCCAAGGTAGGCTTTGACAGATTGTGCTCGTAAAACTAGCACATTATGCTACTAGCACTGCTCCCTTTTTGCTGAAATTGTGCCGGGAGGTGTGCCAGTTTTTTTAAATTATGCTGATAATACTAAGAAGTGCGAAGAATATATGCTACTTTATTGTTTCTTTAAATGGTACTCATGGTAACTGCAGTCGTGAAGTTGGTGTTACTTAATGTTGACATGTTAAATGAAATACAGCATGTATTCGTTTGAAGCAGTTATAACTGTTAAAATTATAACTGTAAGTAGTTCATGGAGAACCAATACTGTACTTTTTCGTACTGTTTAACAAACAACTCTGTCCTTATCGCTTGTTGTACTGTGGCATAACACTAGCTTGCAGGTAATCTACAAGGACATGATCTTGCAGCTCAGTGAAGCATGAAGAGAGCAGAGAGAATGCTCATGAGAATTACATTTTTCTCATCAGATGTTCCTTTCTTTCCATAATTATTTCCCTTCAATTAATCTCAGAGTTTGTTATCGGGTTATTTCAGCTGTTCGTGGACCACTGCCTGTTTAGGTCACATCGTTTTCATGTTATAAATCACTACCATCCCCCAAATCACTATAAGTCGCCACCTTGATTGTTAAACAAACAGCACTACAGCACTACAGCGGTACAGCCCGCTGGCAGTGGGTCAGTTCTCAGTAGAGACTGGTTACGAAACTACAAACGTTCTCATGCTGTTTAAAGCTGATTACAGTAGAACCTGTGTATAACTGCCACCCTCGGGACTTCAGAAACTGGCCGCTTAATGCAGGTGACCGCTTAATACAGGATCACTAAAAATACTCGCTGGGCGTGGTCAAATGTCAGTTTCAATAGCGTGTCATACGACACTGCATTCATGCAAACAATAAGAAAGTCAACGCTCTTTGAGGCGATCTTTACTTTCAACAAAGTTGCTAACTTGTAAATGTAGCGGTGCAATAAACGTAAAGTTATGAAAAGGTACAATCAATTGTCTTTTGCTCTACTATGCAGTATTTCTGACTTACAGTTCGCAACGACATACATCTCATTTCGTCATTTCATAGTTCTTACGATCAACGTGGAGATAAAACGGAAATTTTGCTAAAGTAGCGTTGTTGGAAATAAAATTCAAACCAACAAGCAACGAAAAAGTCACTGTAAAGGGCAAGCGCATTGAAAGTGGTGGAGGTTATGACCTGGAAATCTCGTACAAGTATACGTCTGGAAGCCATTTCTTCACAATCACACTGCTCAAGAACAAGCTATCTGAAAAAGTAATTTCAAGTAGAGCTAGAGGGAAGCAGATTCGAAACAAATTTTTTTGCATCTCGTGATTTTGTACTGCAGCTCATTGCTGACATCTGGAAAATAATTGACCATAATGAACGGTTAATTATAAGCATTAGCATTGTCATTTCTATAATGATGATGGATCGCTTCTTAATCACAATCAGACACAAGAAAATACTGCATGAAAAGACATGTGGCTTTGGGTTTCCGTTTAAGGGTGACCGCTTAATACAGGTGAAAAGAACAAAAGAAAGACAAACATGGGACTGCTTAACGGTGGCCGCGGCCGCTTAATAGAGGTGGCCGTTTAATAGAGGTAACAATTACAGCATGTGTATGGGCCAAAATTCGGGACTTTAAAAACTGGCCGCTTAATAGAGGGTGGCCGCTTAATACAGGGCCGTTATATACAGGTTCCACTGTACTAGTAAATTCGGATAAACTCTTTCAGCATAGAAAAATGAGTAATTTAATGCTTCAGAAGAAGCGGGAAATGATAATTATGCTTGCAGTGCTTTTTTTGGAAAAATCTTGAAAATTGTGCTCATAATGGTAAATTATGCCAAAAATTGTGTTAGCCCAATCTATCAAAGCCTACACCAAGGGGCGCACCGGCGGGGCAGACACGTCTCTAATCCACGTTTCGGTAGCTCTTCGTTGGTTATCAGATAGTTACGGTAGACCCTGACCTGGGTTTTTAACCCTTTAACGGACACTGTTGTAACGTGGCAACTTATTAATTTTAACGGTTAAACTATGTATCAACCTGAAGGCGAAGTTCGACCGTTGATGTACCTTTTAAACACCTTCGTCAAGGTATGTAACCGTTCGCCTCATAACACACCCACAATTCATTGTTTCAACCGAAGGGTTATAATCGTTTATCAGAAGTGCATAACTACTTATTAGAGCTTTCTTCTCAAGAGTGTGATATCCACTTATCACAGTGCTATCCTTTGAAGTGTGATTTGATTACTTATCAAACTGCTTATAGAATGCCTTCATTTCCAACGTCCAGCGTCTCTCCTGCGATAAACGGAAGGGAAGAAAAATTCGTGGGTGGAAAGCAACGCAGAGATATACCCGCTTCCATTCAGCAGGTTGCAATTTTTCTAATGACTTTGAGTCAATTCAATGTTGTTTCGATATGTATAAATACTTGAGCGAAAATGTCGAACACTATTCATCTGTCTCCTGTGCCGCGTTTTCAGCATTTGCAGAGTGCAGACTAAGAAGTATGAAGCACGAAATTCACATTTTCTGATGGGAAAAGCGCCCCACAACCAGTCCAAGGTTTTTCTTCTTTTAAATAGTTGAAAATTGAGATGTCCTGAATGAGCACCCCTTAGTTTCTTAAACCAGTGGTTCTCAGTTATTTTTTTCATTTTCTGATGCCCAGTGTCCAAGGAAATATAAACCCATCAACGCCAAGTATGTTCACACCCAACTTTTCATTAAGCGATTTTCCAAGTGTCAATCTCGAGTCTAACGCTCACATTTGAAACTTAGAACTTCTTCGTACCTTTTTAGCTCACTAGAGTCTGAATAGCATCAAACCAAGCTTGTTTAATTAGCCATTTCCAAGTTAACCTCATCCTACCTTTTGTTTGAGAATAGGAGTAAATTCAAAAGCGAAGTAAAATTTATTTTCACACGAAAAGCTTCGCACAGCTGACCAGGTAACTTGGAAACGCCTTTTACAATCATAAAACGACTTGTTTTATGATGGGGGGCGATTTACAGCTGCCGTGTCAATAATTTCACATTACAATCCACTACAATATCCCCCCAACCTCGTACCCAGGGTCTTACCTCCGCTCCCCACTGTTATCAGCAGTGAGCAAAGTAAGACCCTGGCTGATATACCCTCTGGATGTTCATCGAGGCCCCCGCAATGCACCACGGCTCCCTACGATTAAGTCATCCCTGCTGAGCCTGCACAACGAACTTCAAGAACAATCCGAGAAGTTCATCCCCATACATCCACAATTCGACAGAAAGGCACGACTCACATAAAACTTACCGGAACAGTTTATTTTCTTTAGACCTACGATTTAAAATAATAACAGACAAAAAAGTAATGCCAGAATCGTATCTCTACTCTAACTCCTAAACACAGAAGTAGACTTTCTTGCAGCCAGTAGTAGTTTCTCGCAGTTTTTTTTTATGTAAAATCAGTTTCCCCGTACAATTCACAGTTTAGAATTAACTGGCTTGAAGTCCAGCCGGGTCTTTCCAGCTTTAATCCAAATCTGCATTTCGCATAGGGCTCGGATTACCATCGCGACTCAGCGGTGGGGACGGAGAGCGTCGAGGAGATCTCCGCGGGGAGCCACGGCTCGGGGACGGCGAAGGGGAATCCCGACGCGGAGACCTGGAGACAGAACGAGGCGAGCGGGATCTTCGTGGCGAACGAGATGGACTGCGACGTGGTGAACGAGAAAACCTGGTGAAGAAAGAAATGACAATTTTGTAACGGAATCGACTGTTAACAATTAACACGGCCCTATAAAAAGCAACCCCTTGTTGGATGATCAGGTTACCGTGTCTAAAGATGTTTAAATAAATAAATAAAACAATGACAACACGCAAGCCACGAAGGTTATGATTGAGTGAGATTGTTCTTTAGCCAAGTGCTACGGAGTAATTCCGCTTTCGTTCTAACGGAGTGTTCATTTCATCGCCATGTTCGTACTCTCTGAGTCAACTAATATACGAAATAAATACGTGCTTTTGTCCTAATTTGTATCAGCAGAGAAACGGCTTTAGAGAACGAGGTTTCTTTCGAGACCGTTTTATCAGGTTTTTCGTGAGTTTGTAATTCGTTTTCGTGGAAATGTACTACCTGTTACTCGGTTCGACCTTGACGAAATATATTTGAAATTCTTAAGCATATTTCTATCTTCTGAAGAACATGTTTTGTGTGTATTTCCAAAGAAAACTCTTCAGAAAATCTAAAAAGTCGCGTGGGAGACTAAAACTGACGTACAAGCCCGCGTAGCGGACTCAAACTGACGTACGAAATTGCCCTCCATGGGCAGCCATCTTGGCTTCACTTTTCATTTGCCAGTTAGCACTCCACATATATAAATCGAGTTCACTGTGTAGGTTAAAGACACGGCGTGGGAAAAAGCTGTACTGAACCTTTATTTTTCATTGACAGTTAATTCTGACAAATATGCAGTCCTACCGACATAGTCTTTTACCTGCTAAGGATAAAATCAAAATCCGAAAGTTAGGTCAAGTTTTTTCCGCAATAGGTTGCGTGTTTTATCGCGTAGGAGGCTGGGATAACCTGCAAATTGACCTACATGTCAGCCTCCACGAAGGCTTGAAAATACAGTTTGCTGGTATCGTTTCAGTCTTTTTAGAGTTCAATGGTGTCAACTGGCCCGATGTTTTGGGCTGCGGTACTACGTTAGAAAGAAAATCAACAACAAAGTTTGTTGAATCTATGCATGCTTTTATTCCAACTTCTAAAAAGTAACTAAAAATGTATTAGTTCTTCTCTGGTTCATGAATGGTTCACGAGCTCTGTAAAGCATAACAAACGAGTTTGGCTTTAACTTTGTCTAATAAAAAACTTGCCTCCGAGGCGAACGAGAGCGGGAACGCCTTCTTCCTCCTCCACCTCTGGTGCTCTGAAGGCGAATAAAACGATGGAATTAACTCCTAATCAACTTGAACGCCCAAGAGACAGTCAAGTCATACGAATTTTTTCAGTACACAAACCACGCAGTTTAATACCTCGGACAATCTGACACGTTTTCCCATGAGTTCTGTTCCATCAAGTTTTCTGATTGCTCTTTTCATATCGTCTTCACAGGCAAATTCAACCACACTAAAAAACATACAGTTGTTGTATCTTATTTCGCTTGAATTTTAAGGCAAAATAGAGTAACGTTTGGGGTAAAATATGTATGTGTATACATATTTTATACATATTATACATACACATTTTATATACATAATACATATATATTTTCTCCTAAACTATACATACATACATACGTACATACATATTTGCATCGGGCTTCGCGCTCGTTTTATTTTATATTGTAAGTCCTCTGGGAAATTTTACATAGCAGTTGACTTGCAACTCTATTCTTCATGAAATGTGTAAAGCAGGATTTTTATAACACGAGGTTAAAATGGCGGCGACTGTAAGTGTCGTATTTAATCTGGTTAGAGTGACACACGACTTTAAGAATGAGATGAGCTGCATTTTACCTCTCCATTTTTTATGCACCTCATGTTATGCAAATCCTCCTTCACACATCTTGGCTCACCTCAACAATTCAGCCACCACGAGGTGGCCATACTGACAGAACCTCACTTTCCCAACGGCAAAACGTTTCTATAAATCGGTCAATTAGCTTGCTTTGCATAACTGACCAAGCAACATCTTATAAATTTCTACCAGTAGTTAAATAAGCATTTCCTAACAAACTTTGCACCCTCAATGTTTGAGGTTCAGGTCTCCAAAGGACAATCTTTATTGAATTAGCTGTATACATATAAAGAGGGAGAGTACAGATACATACTTATAATATTGCTGTTTGCTACTTCAGCTATCCATGAATGGATGTGTCACATGATGTCCAAAGTATCACATGATTACAACAAACTTTTGCCAAACCTTATTTAGATTGGATCTACACTGTTTTACTTTAGGCATAAGAAAGATCTCAAAAACTTACAAAACCTGCATAAAGAAATTAAAAACCAGCTTTGAATTATTCTACTTGCTTACCCCTCTCCTGCACGATCCTTGTGACATTGTGTAAAAGTCACATCCCCAGCCTGCCTCATGTAGTCTTTTAAATCCTACAATAAAAGGTTCACATTCTCAAAAGCAAAATTCAAAATTATAATGTACTATGGCAAAATTAAGTAAGGTGGAATAAATATGCTGCAACTATTAGTAAACCATTTAATGACAAATGTAATTAACTATATATAGTTTTATGTGTAGGTTGAATTTGGCAACTGTGACCTATTACTCTGAAGATGTTGCACAAATAGCAACAAAATGTTAGAATTAAACTGTAACTTCATCTTAACATGTTTATCTGTCATCATCATTGTGGCATTGCACTTTAGCATTTTGAGCAGGGCTCTAATCTTTATTCCTTGATTAATGACTATAATATTGTAAAGTTATTACTTTAGGTAACACAATTTCTTGGCAGCTTTTAAATGGTATGTTCATACATTATAAAATGCAAATTTGGTATTTTCTATTTTACAGATTTGGTATGTTTTTATTTATTGCTTGTACACTGTACATTAAATAACAATTTAATGGTGTAATCCATCAATTTGCATGGACAACAAACTTTTGTCTCAGATCAACAGGCCTGATTTACCAAGAAATTTTCATTTATGATGGCAGTTTTCCTAACTTGCACTTCTCATTAAAATATGACAAATACATTATGCACTTTGTGATATCAGATGCCTCATAATTATTATGACTTATCTTTTAATATACATTAACAATTTTAACTTGAGAATGCTTGGCCTGAACAACTTCATTCATGGTATTTACCCTTGCATTTAACTTTTCGACTTGTTGAAGTACCAGAAGTAATCACCACATATAAGAAATGTTTGTCTAAAGTTTTGAACTTGTTTAGGCAGTAGATACATTTACTTATAATTATCTTTGGTCTCTGCAAAGCTTTCCTAGGTTGCTTTAGGCTTTGAAATACAGTAACACAATGTTGCCTAAATAATTCATTTCCAAATGCTTCAGTAAACCTTACCTTTTCTTCACAATTGATAAACCAATCAACCCTACATTTGAGCACACCAGAATTGCCTAGCAAGCTACCAACACAACCAACGGTTTCTTTTCCAGCTTAACCAAAATTCTAAGCCAGTAGCATGCTGTATTTCCCAAATATGGAAAGCCCAGGGCCATGTGGATATGAATAACCAAAAAATTGCAGCCAGCATTTTTGGTTTGGGCAGAAAAGCCAAGAGAAATGAACCAGGCCATTGGTCACCAAGGTTACCAGTTCTTAACCAATTTAATCTAGAGGTGCCCAATTTAACATACTCCACACATTCCAGAAAAAATTGCTGGTGGTACATTTGCACAGAGAAGCCAAGGGAAAAGAACCAGGCCACTTGTCACCAAGGTAACCAGTTTGCGGCCAATTAAATTTAGCCTGGCCCAATTTAACCAACGCTAGCCTACCACTGTTTTCAGCTGACCAAATGAGAAGACAATCTTTCATACCACCTAAGATGTTGGTATAAAAGTAAAATTTGCTGAATGGTTGAAGCAAAATTGGGTTTTGAAGTAACCAATATTGTAGCATTAAAACCCTTAATGTACAGTTTGTTTTCATGTCAGTTGGAATAACATGACATTAAAGCTTTAATCTGCATACAAGTTGACATTTTGGATGTCAAAAACTACAATTTTGAACCATACAGAACTTTGATTATTCATCTCTTGATTTTAAGTTCTTCCAATCTGGAGCATCACAAAGTAATTTGAAACTTTTGTCCAGTCAAAAATGTTTTGTTGACTTAAGAAAACTACAAATTTGGCAATATTTTCAAATACATGAAAACTAACTAATCTGATGCAAAAATAAGATCAAGCATACAAAAAATTGAACTGAAAGAAAATAAGAAGTTTATTTTATGAAATAGATAACATTCAACTTCAATTTTGATGAGAAAAGAAAAATGAAACTTGAAAAATAATTTTTTTAAAACTGACCTGCCAGCCTGCTCTCGTCGACAAATTTTCAACAAGGACTCGCCATTCTGTGTTATATGGGGCACCATACCTGGAGTTGAAACCAAAGGTCCGTCTTTATAGAGTAAAAGACAAGGTTTATAAAATGATTTTCATGCTGAAAGTTCTGGCTGGACTAAGAACAGAAATACAACTGCAAATTTTGCTCACTTTTCACGGAATGTGAACCCACGTGATCCTCCACCTCCCCAATCTCGTCTTCCTCCACCTCCACCACCACTTCTGTAACTGCTGGGTCGGGTTGGTCTAGCATGTTCCACTGTAACTCTGTAACAAAGTAAAAAATGTGTATGGCATTTTGATATGTCCTGAACTAAATTAGTAAAATGAAGAACTGATATTTCAAGCAAAAGCCCCTCAAGGAAAATGGTTCACCATTCACAATTATTGAAAAATAGTTCATGATTTTTCCAGAATTCAAAGCTCTATTACAAAGATTATAACCACCATCCTAATAACAACTATAGACCTTTGGAAGGATTTCTTTACACACCCCAATTTAGCGGTGGTAAAAGAGGTAATGATCAGAGTTTCAAAAAGGTTGAGGACATTTCTGCATTCACATAAAACATTACGATCAGTGAAAGCTTTTCCCACACACTTAATTCAAATCAGATTCAAATCATTTTGCCACTCCATTTCAGTATTTATACTTGCTTCCTTCATCATGTTTATGTGCCCAAATAATTTAACAAAAAAAGTTTGTGTACCAGACAAATTTGATGGCATCAACATTAATTCTACAAAGAAATATGGCAAATTCCCATAACAAATATGTTCAGTAAACAATCACATCTTGCTCACAAAATTCATTACCACTCACAAAATATACCAAAGAATCATGACTGCTGCAATACACCAGCCTCATTAGAAAATTAGGATTTAATGAAAGTCGTAATTTGATTCACGAATCACAAATTGTTATTTCAAACCCTGAACATCTCATGGGGGTACTAAACTGAAACCTTACAGTTCTACTAGCCTTAGAAATAAAACTGGTTTGTTAGGAAATTAATCATGTGAAATCTGAACAGAAACAATTTTCTAAAAAGTATGTAATGTTGGTGGAAAAAAAATTGTGTGATCAGGAGTAAAAAATTTGTGGAGAACGTATATAACAGCTGTGTTTGGTACACTCCTTGCTAGAAGCAGGACACTCAATCATGATACTTGGCCATGTACCACTTGAGTGACCCTTTTCAACATTTGTACTTGTACATTGCTCATAAGATTAAAATTTAGGGAGAACTGGAACTCAGCCATATTAAGGACAACATGAAATTTGTTGAGATAAAGGTCATATGCCTAATCGGTCAAGATGTATTACATCATCTTGAAAAGATCCAATCAGTTCTCTTATTGCTATTCAGATCCTTTCAGCTGACTTGAGTTGGTTTGGATTCTACCTCGTCAGAGGCTTATTCCAAGAGCCTTCGTTAAGTAACAATCAGGTTACAACACATGCTCGGTAAAGATTGGTGACTCCACTGACCACAAAATTTACTCCTTATAATTCTGGTATGACAAATTTCCACAACTCTTTTTTCAAAAATAGTCTTAATTGAAATGTAAAATGGCATAGGGAGTGAAATCAATTTACTTGAAGCTTGGCTATTTGATTCACAGCAGTATTCTGCAATGAATACTCAAAAGTTGCACTCAAATCATTCATTAATACCCAGGAGTTACTAGACACTCAAAAATCAGTATTTGTGCCAAGTTCTGCTCCTTGCCCAGATCCTTTGGGGAAGGGGGATGTATTCTGCACCAATAATCTCGTGTTACGGGCCTTGTGACCGACTTCTCCCAAGCAATTCCTGCGCATATAGCCTGGCCATCAAGAAGTTTTCTTATGTTGAACGAAATATAAGACGTGTTCTCAGCAAGTAAAAGTTTAAAGCTCCTTCCAAATCCTTAGCCTACATTAAGGATGTCACGAACATGAATGCAGAAACTGAAACTAGAACGACCATGAAGGGAAGAGCAATAGCAAATTGTAAATCAAAGTGACTGCGTCGCAGGAGCCGACATTTTCGACTCCAAACTCGGACGACCTTCCTACTTTTACAAACAAATGAAAATAATGTCGCGTTTTACCTGTCTCCTAACAGATCCTTGTTATTTAGGTCATGAACAGCGTCGTCTGCATCTCGATAATCATCAAATTCCTTAATTTAAAATAAAACACGAATGACGACATGGCAGACTAAAGTCAACTGAAGTCGACACCTCAAGGTTGATTTACTCTTCAAAAATCCTTTGCTATGGATGAACTACGATTACAATACATTAAACAACCTTTGATACATTTTTTAGTGTTGTCAAAGAAAGGAAATACATAAAACCTAACAAACTCTCTACTAAAATTTAAAAAGCTTTTGAAGCGAATGTAATCAAACACGTTGCGGCAAGTTATTGGTCTTACTATGAACGCAAATCCATTCTTCATGTTGATCTCCCGAATTCTCCCATAGCCTTTGAAGAACCTCTCGACATCTCTTTCTCCTGCTCTGTGACTAAGGCGGCCAACGAACACTCTGGCACCTCTGTCTCGGCTCATTTTCGTGGTCTGTCTTGTATTTTAAAGATCCTTTTCTACTGCCACCCAAGCGAACTCTTTAATCTGAAACACCCACCTGCTTGATTCGTCCCGATTACCCTTGCGAGCTTTTACAAAAATATCCACCAATCACAAATCACTCAAAGTATACGATATTTTCAGCTATCATATGGCCACGATTCAGCGACTCAGGAGTGTATATCTTAGATGGTGCAAAAATATAACTTTCCACACAAAAAGATTTCTCAGTTCCCAAATACGTTTTGCCAGTGCACAAATATATTTTGCCAGAACACTATACCGGAGTATTGTTTTGAAACGCCGGAAGTGGCCTTTAAATTGAAACGAAACTTCACAATTAACCTACACTGTCAAAGTCAACTGAAAAATGTTGACTCGAGCGGGATTTGAACTCACACCTTCGGGATACCGGTCCGCCGCTCAACCTGTCGAGCTATCGAGTCCACAGGGATTGGAGGCGAGTTTTTATCCAACTTAAGTGCACGAGATATTCTCGCGACAACTTAACGCTATCCATGAGGATGGACGTGCAGTGTTTCAATTCTATTTCAGAATCATCCTCAGGGTATCATCAAACGAAATACCCTGAGGATAATTCTGAAATAGAATTGAAACACTGCACGTCCATCCTCATGGATAGCGTTAAGTTGTCGCGAGAATATCTCGTGCACTTAAATTGGATAAAAAACTCGCCTCCAATCCCTGTGGACTCGATAGCTCGACAGGCAGAGCGGCGGACCGGTATCCCAAAGGTGCGAGTTCAAATCCCGCTCGAGTCGACATTTTTCAGTGTAGGTTAATTGTAAAGTTTCGTTTCATAATACCCTAAGGATGATTCTGAAATAGGCCTTTAAATTAAACTGCAAGGTTTGGTTAAACAGTTAGTTTAGCCTAAATAAAAGAAGTTGAGTTTTGATCGTCTTTCTTACTGGCTAGTTCTTCTTTTTATGGTAAGATTAAGAGGGCCTGAGGGATCCGAACGTTATCGGCAGATCTTTACGATTGAAATTCCTAGCAATTTTTGGCTGGATTCTTATTTGAAGTTGAGCAACATTTATATTGGAAAATTAAGATGTCACAACATTACCATTATTTCCAAAAAAATGCATGTAGATTGAACTTTAGATTTATGGCTTTGCTAGTGAAAAATACAGACATTTCCCAAGACAAAGTGAAGTATTGCAAAATAAGTTTCTAGAATAATCAAATTTAACGCACGTTTAACGCTCTCTCGAATTTGGCCCTGCTCTCGTTTCAAAGCATTACGTTAAATTACGACTCAAGCAGACAACTCCTACTGATAAACGGACTTAAACGGAAGTTTATCTTCACAAGAATCGAGTGCAAAGGTTTTCCTAATTAATTTCGGCACCCCAGGTGTTTCAAGGTTTATTTTCTCGACAATATTTTGTTGCCTTGGTCAGGTTAAATGCCCCGAATATGGTCAAGCACGTGTAGTAGGGTACGTTATCAATTGAAATATCTGTTTTGACTTGTTCAGAGGAATACTTTTTTTATTTCTTACCTTTTAAAACACACGGTTTTTCTGAACGTTTCAATAAATTTGCATATGACGAGCAAGCCGGACTACTAGACAGCTGGCATGAACAATAACTAGCAATTTTAATGACATTAACCTGAAATCAAATCTCGAAACATATAATTTAGTCACCGCATATGGACGTTAAACGGTTCACTGAAAGAGGCGAAATCGACACTCCGTATTGATTTTAATGTATCCGATTCAGCCATACGAGTTTTGAGGACCAATTGCAACATTCGCGAGCGAATAGCAAGCATAGCAAGCAAGAATTATGCTTTTATGACATAATCGCATACGCCAAAGTGATGAATCGTACACGACAATAATCGTATCTTGTGGATAGGCCTTAATTTGATTTGTAAAGGTAATGTCATGGTTTCGTGTGCAATTTGGGGGGAAAAAAAACACGCCCGAGCGAGTTTTCTAAAGACTATCAAAATAGCACGAGTCCAAAGGAGAGTGAAGTGAAAATGCCAAACACCCGCTGAATATGGGTACGATGTGTGTTTTCCTCTACCCAATTAAGAACTTCTCTGTTGTTAGACATGACAGCACGACATGTGTTTTTAAGAATCGATAATTTTTCTTGCACATAGGGCGTCCATATGTCTCCTACTGGCATTCCTTCGCAAGTTAATTTATTTTTCTGCGAAAGACAACTTGGCAGATGTTTTTTTTGAAATTACGTATCCCGAACATGTCGAGTTAGTCGTTGGCCTCACGTTGCACCACTGTGAAGCTATCCCTACGTTCAGCCCGCAATTCAGCCTTCGATTCAGCTTTGCATGAAATTTGTAATGTCACATTTGATTGAAATATTCTTTCTGTGTCTCCGCCGAATTTACTTGTGCAAGAGGTATCTACATAATCCAAGTTACCATGATGTATTCTTTGTAGGTATAGGGCAACTTTTAGCAAACATGTGTCAAAATAAAAATCTTGATTTTGAGAATACTTCGTAAAAAGTCATTTTTAATATTTCTAAGTTGATTGAATGAAGATCAGTTATTACTAATGAAAGAGAAAGAATAGACCAGAAGCTTTAATGTAGTGTAGAAAAAGTTTCAATGGGCGAACCATTTAAGAAATTTTAATCAAATATGACATTTCAATTTTCAAAGCTGAAATCAGAGGCTGAATCGCGGGCTGAATGTGAGAATACCTTCACAGTGGTAAATGTTGCAATACGTCCTGACGATTCTTGCGACTAAATCGCACACATCAGGGCGAACAACCATGTACAGCAATGATGATATCGACTAGATCAGGCCTAACAAAGTTTTCCAGCGTATGTTGAAATATGACATAACATTGGTTTAAAAAATTTTATATGCATATAAACGCAAGTTACAAGATATTTACAATTAAGAACCTAAAGTTTTCAACATATTGACATGGTAATACCCTGATGACAATACGTCAAAAAGGTTAGGTTTTTAATTGTGAGTATTATCTTTTAACTTGTCTTTATATGTACATGAAAAGTATGTTCAGTCGAAATGTTTCTAGGTTCAAGTTGCCCATAACAAAGAACCGAGTTTTGTGGACTCCTCAAACCAGAAACACGTCTTGGAAATTCACCTAGTAAATTTAGCGTTTTAAAAAAGTGTCAGACAGGAGTTGATAGTCCTGAACCAATCTGAGTTTTGACAATCCAGGGCCAGAGTAACGTCCCGCTTGGGATATTTAAATCCAAATTCTACTATTTCCGTCCATATTCAAATTATTCCTTAAAAATTCCTTGAAACGCAGACTTCCAAGTTTACTCGTTGAACATAATCCAGATTTTATAACAGGTAATAGTTTTTCGCCTTACTTTTCACCCAAACGCTACATGCAGTCGGAATTTCGGAAATCAACTCTGCGTCAAACAATACGATAAATTATGAGCCCTGATCAATGGATCCGTTGCTCACTGCATGGGGGTGGCAGCTTTTACGTCTGCAGTCAAGCGCAAGTGTCCAACGATGTCCTGATGTGCACAAGGGCCCGTTATTTACACGATACGATTGTCGTATGCGATTGTTCCTTCTGGCGTACCCTATGTTGTCCCAAGGGCAAAATTCCTGCTTTTGATTCGCTCACTGATGTAGCAGTATGTTTGGATGACTCTATTGGGTTAATCGGATACATCAGAACGAAAAATCCTTTGCAACAATCGTATCGTGTAAGTGGACCCGAACATGCGATTTGTGAACGATTTCCAATGAAATTTTGTTGCGCAGCACATAGCTTTAATAGTCGTCATCCAAAATCACGCCGCGTTACATCACAATTAAGAAAAACCCATCCGAAACTACATCAATTTATGTTGAAATTTAGGATCTCAGACCATTGTTATTTATGTTAAGTACCAGGGGGCTCACTTATGCCAGCCATTTGTACCACACTTAATCCAATATTACATCCAATATGCAATACAGTTGTGCTAATTTTAGCAACAGTCTTTCATTGAAATGTTTTTGTAACCCTCATCTTATCAACCTTTCGTTCAAATGCTGAATGAAGAGGAACTGCAAAACGGAGTGGAAGTGAATAGGACTTGAACTTTACTTTAGAACTTTATCTTAAATTACCAATCACCATGGCATCAAAGTATTTAAAAAACTGTGTTTAAATTTGTTACCACGACAAAATTGCTGTTTTATAACTTGAAATTTCTAAATTTTCATGAAGTACATCTCTGAGAACTGTTGCCGTTTGGGTCTTTTTACGGTTGTTTTTGAAATCTTGAACAGATGATATTTATGCCTGCAACTCACTCCTTCTACGCAAATTATGCAGGAATGTATTGTGTATACAAGATCCATATTTACCACGTGGTGCGAGTAGTGCTTGCAATTCAAATTGCATCATCAGCGCTGTTCGGATCATTCATTACCGCACGATTAGCGTGAATAACAACGAAGACTTCCAACATGTCGACAGCCTTCAGTTTGTCCTTCGTGTCGTGCTTTTTAATGCTTTACGCACAGGGAATCGAAATAAGAAGTAGCTGTCTTCCAGGAAATAATCACAAGGCGAAGCCTGGCCCAGAAGGACCTGAATACAAAGCATGTCATATTTTTAAAGAGAACTCTTGTTGTACAGCCGATTTTACGAAACAGCTGGACGTGCCTGTTATCCAGAAGATTTACACTTTTTCGTGGACGTTATGTGGAAATTTGAGCAAGAAATGTCAGGATTTTATGGTTGGCGTCGAGTGTTTTTATCGTTGTTCGCCAAACGTCGCTCATTGGCAGGACAAGAACGAGAACCAAGCGTTCAATGACGCCCCGGTTTGTTCGCAATACTGCGATGATTGGTTCGAAGCGTGCAAAGACGATCAAACGTGTGCCAAAAACTGGGTTACAGGCATGAACTACACCAAGCAAGGGAGTAACTACTGCAAAAATTCAACTTGCAGAACATTCAAGGACCTCTTCGTGAATGGCGAAGGTCTGTGTAATAACATGTGGGACGACTCTTTCAAATACACAAAGCCAAGCGAAGGCCTCTGCCTTCATTTTAACTTCTCTGGTCCGACAAATCCGAACAATAACGTTGTTGACAGACTCTTTGGTGGTTCGCCTACGAATCAAGCGAGTTTCGTTTTGGTTTCCGTCACACTGGCTCTGACAAGATTAATCTTAGTTGCTTAGAATTTTACAACATGCGGGCGGCGTTTTACTTCAAGACTATTATTTATGTGAATGTGACTTAGTTGTAAATTTTGGTTCGCAACATCTTAATTTGCGTTAGATTCTGCACATGAAATGTTTAACCTCTCACAAGAAGACTTTAGGATCATTTTGCGCGAAGGTAAAAGTGTCGAGTTCAATCAACGCCCTCTCATCCGATATGGCTGTCCACGGATGTGTTTAATAAACATTCATATTTATGCTCAGTAATATAATGTAAGACGTCTGTGAATTGACATGCCATGGCATTACAGCAAATTGTACAATTTGATTTCACTGATAAAAATAAAGTTTTTTTGTGTGAGTTATAAGCAAACAGTTTACTTTAAACTTATGAATGACGCAGTTAGCAATAAACCATAGATAAACAGAACTACCTTCCGAGGAGAAAGCTCTACTTTTAATAATTAAAAATTCATCGATATTTCCAAACGAGTTCTCGCGCTACCGACGAGGTCAAATGTAAAGATCAGGTCGTCAATCGATGAGGTTAACCTTTCTTGTTAGGATTTTCGAAATTTATGACTTATTTGCAAAGATTAACCAGGTAAGGCCGGCTGGCATTACATAATTTCATAACATAAAGAAGAGCGTGGTCAATAGTATTACATAATTTCACAACACGTAGAAGGTTCTATGGTATGGCCTCAGTAGGTAATTCCCCCAGAGTGGGGCTTGAATTCCACCTACATATTTCGACATTTTAACATATCGTAACGGTAATGTTGGGTTCTGGAAATAGTTTATTTTTATCTCGTATTCTGGTAATATTATGCAATTTGGGGAGTTACACTCAAACCAGGAGGTTGACGTGTCCAGTGATGCACGCCAATTACATAATTGCAGCTGCTGGGCAGGCAACTAGCATTCACAGGTGATCATCCCGTGGTTGATTCAGGGGCCGTTTACACGATGGGGCTCTTGTACACAGTTGTTCGTCCTGGAGTATCTAATGTCTCAAGGGCACAATTCTGACTTTCGATTCGCGCTCACTAATGTAACAAAACGAACGAAAGACTCAAATGAGTTGATCGGATACATTAGAAGGTTCAATGAACAATCGTAGGCGAGAATCTTACTGTGTGAATGGATCCCAATATTAAGACTTAAACAACAGTTTTGAATACGGAGCACGTATAAATTAGGTCCTATATTCCAAAGAGCGCAAATCCGAAGAGCACAGTCCTGCCTAACTGTTCGTTCACGAATATTGAGAAGACTAAGAATCGTACACATCATTTTAAACAATCTTATATTAGGAGGTGTTTACATGGATCCGGGGATTGAGTTTCATTCCAGATTGTTAGTGAATTCAAACCGCGTTTACACAGGAATTGTGACTCAGGATCGAACAGCTTCCGAAATCTGAAATTTCAAGATGGCGATCAATTACTTTAGAGCCGATATGTTTTTTTGCAGCAGCGATTTACACTTGATTCCGACATGTTCAAGCATCGGAACTTTATTGTAGCCCCACTCCATTCCTTCTCCCAGCTTTTGCCTTTCAAAATCTTTGAGGTATGCTGAAAACCTTTTGGTTCTCTTGTCGACCCATTTCCATGGCTGGTTCATGGTAGACTTTACTTTCAATTTGTCATCTGTAAATGTCAAAAGAACGCACACGTTGTTCGTGCAATCCTCCAGGTCACAATTTTCATTCTAGAATGAACGTTCGCACTGCCTTTACGTGCCATCGGAATGAAATTTCAAACCCGAATGAAATTTCATTCCGGAATAAGTTAAATCTCATTCAGGATTCATATGAACGGCTATGACTTTAATCCGGAGTGAAACTCAATCTAGAATCATGTCAACAGCCCCTTATTCAAGGACCGTACAATGTTGCTCAACCTTTATAGAAATACTAGTCAGCAATTTTTCAGGAATGGATGATTTGCATTCGAATACCCCAAGACTGTAGGCAACCAGTGGCGTAGCCAGAGAATGTGATGCCCGGGCCTGGGAAGCATTCTAATTAGGGGGACCCGGGGGCATGCTCCCCCTGAAAATGTTTGAATTCTTGGGTCTCTGAAAGGCTATTTCTTGCATTATGAGGGCGCTATTCTCGTATTTTAGGCTGCGGCACCGAGCTGGATTCGAAGGCTTCAATCGTACAGATCCTCCAAATTACTTTTAAAACCACGAGATATCTCATTGATGAGAACAAATTGCGCGAATTTTTAGCGTGGGAGAAAAAAGTTGTGCAAAGAAATTCCACTTGTGGACCAAACTTAAAGGGCTGATATCAAATTATTCAAAATTTTGTCGTGTATTTTTGAGTTGAATATGCCAAATACGTTTTGGGAAATGCCCATGTTCGCAGCTGACGCCCGGGTCTGGCTACGCCACTGTAGGCAACAGTGATCGAGGAGAAAAAAGAGGGTTAAAGATGTAGAGGAAGGAAAAGGAAGACTATGATATCATCAGCCCTCGGACACAGAGACACATTTGCAACATTCAAGAAAAGGGCAATGAGGAGAGAAGTTACATAATAGTTTTAAACCTGCCAACAGGCAGAACATCAGAGAGACTCCAAGACTCGGAACATACAAAGATGCGGCGGCCACGCCGAGCGGTGACAACACTTCTAATTAGATTCTTTTCATAAAGGTCTAATGACTCTTCAGCCATGTTTATGTCGCATAAAAACAACAAATGCGAAAGGAAATTAGCAGATTTGCCGAGCTTATTCTTTCCTCGTTGTCTAATGTATTACCAAGTGTGGTCGCTTAGTTCTTGAGAACAAGAACAAGACTGGTTGCGGTGGCAGACGTTTCTCTCACGTGTACTTTCTCAAGAGTCTATAGGTCAGTGGACTTTGCTCAGTGCGTACCAAGTTTTTGTGAGAGATTGAGTGGTTTGAAACTACCAGGAACTCTTTCATATAAAATCTCATTTTCCGTTGACTTGGGGCCATGACAGTTATTCAATACAAGTTGAAACAAACAACTACTATATTACGGAAATCCTTTATTACAATTCCCAACAGCTGAATCTCTTATTTGATCTGGTGCACATGTCATAATCTCACCAGGTTTGACTTCTGAGCTTCAAACAAATCTCGGCGTCGCGATAAACTGTTAAAACATATTATCTGAAGTGCTGAAATTAATCTTCATAAACATACAGACTTTTAAGCTTAACCAAGGTAAGCCCAAATTACTCCCTGCTTTTTGAAGTACGGTAAAATACCTTGAGGCTGGAGCCCCAAAACTGACCTTAGTTCTATAAAATAACTGGTAGGAAGTGAAAAACACGAAGTCTTCATCTATCCGTGTCATCTTGTACATTAAAAATTCTCGAAATGAAAGTAAAATAGGCATACAAATGGTTTTAAAAGGCACAATCGCGAGACTAACTCTCGTTTGCCATTACGTCCAGAATACTCTGTCGTCATGTGATAAATCATGTGACAAACTAGAGAAGTAGATAAGAATGTATAGTACATTTTTCGAGTGATGAAAATTTGTTGTGGCATATGCTGCCCGACGTTGAACCTCCTCCGCGAAAAATTCCAGGCTACGTGCTTCCTCGCTAATATAGCAATAATTTCAGGTACTATAATGCTGGTTAGTCCGCTGAATAAATTGATGTAATCCTGACTATTGTCTCACTCTGATGATGTTGCGTGCTGCAACGAAACGCCAGTGTATGTTCCTTAATAAATTATTCTTAAAAGTTACTAATTTGTCATGCCTTTATTCCATGCAATATGCTAGGCACAGCTCTTTACACTTTGCTTAAAACGGGCAGTTGCAACCACGCATCACCAGCTCTCAGAAGAGTATTTAACCAGATGTAAAGCGACACGACTGTATGAAATGACATGTTAAACAACTCAAGGCAAAATTTTACCAATCAAGTATTGCAAACAATTATAAACTTGTTTGACCATCAGTCATTACAATAATATACAGCAGTTTAAATAACCGTGGGTAAACTTTGGCCAATCAGGTGAATCAGCTCTCATTCACTCATTTCACCAGGGAACAAAGTAGCTAACCAGAGATCTAATTCTGTATGTCGAACTTCGTCGCTTTTCTCGTTCCATCCTCCTAGCAAGCATTATCTTTGTGGTCCATCAACACGAAACGATTGTCGTATTGACGCCATTCAAAAATGGTTGCTAATTCAGTATTCTTTTATACACAGAGATCATATAAAACTAGAGGGTGCGCGGGGGACGAAAATTGCGGTCAAATCGAACGCTACCATGTTAAACAAACTTAACTGAGGCCCAAATTGTTCTTCTCCACGCCCTTTTCAGTCTGTCCAAGAACTTCGAGGTCGAACAATTGAAGTTCAAGAAGTTGTTTTGTGTTTGTTTCTGTATAGCAGAAAACATCTCTGGTTATTAGTTGGCTATTATATTTATTATTGCCTTGACTGTTTTACACTAACTGAAAAAAAAAAAAAAAAAAAAAAAATAAAAGACAAAAGTGAAGTGGCCTTTGACCATGACTTTGAACTTTTCATCCGGGCATATTGTTTTCCCGCCAACTTTATCCAATATGGCAGTCTTGAATTTGTCGCCTGTGGTTGAGTGACAGTTAGCTACAATGCCCCCTCTGGTGCAATATGATCTCCCTGCTTTACGTGCATTTAAATTAGTCCTAACTAGCTTCGTTCTTGCAAGAAAATTCTTTTGAAATACTAACCCAAGAACGAGGCTGGTTAGGTGAATTTAAATGTACATAAAACAACATTAAATTGGCCGCCGTTTTTGCATAGGATCTACAAAATTTATGACCATGGAGTAGGTGATAACCCATTAAAGTAGCGCGATACAGATCTATGAATGCAAATCTGACCCAAAAAATGTAAATAGTTGTTTTTGAGGAGTTTCAGACTTCTATACAGCAATTTTATCTTTTTCAGCAAAATTGTTTTGATTTCCTGTTTAACAAAGGCCTAACAAAGTTTTCCAGCGTATGTTGAAATATGACATAACATTGGTTTAAAAAATTTTATATGCATATAAACGCAAGTTACAAGATATTTACAATTAAGAACCTAAAGTTTTCAACATATTGACATGGTAATACCCTGATGACAATACGTCAAAAAGGTTAGGTTTTTAATTGTGAGTATTATCTTTTAACTTGTCTTTATATGTACATGAAAAGTATGTTCAGACGAAATGTTTCTAGGTTCAAGTTGCCCATAACAAAGAACCGAGTTTTGTGGACTCCTCAAACCAGAAACACGTCTTGGAAATTCACCTAGTAAATTTAGCGTTTTAAAAAAGTGTCAGACATGAGTTGATAGTCCTGAACCAATCTGAGTTTTGACAATCCAGGGCCAGAGTAACGTCCCGCTTGGGATATTTAAATCCAAATTCTACTATTTCCGTCCATATTCAAATTATTCCTTAAAAATTCCTTGAAACGCAGACTTCTAAGTTTATTCGTCGAACATAATCCAGATTTTATAACTGGCAATAGTTTTTCGCCTTACTTTTCACCCAAACGCTACATGCAGTCGGAATTTCGGAAATCAACTCTGCGTCAAACAATACGATAAATTATGAGCCTGATCGATGGATTCGTTGCTCGCTGCATGGGGCTGGCAGCTTTTACGTCTGCAGTCAAGCGCAAGTGTCCAACGATGTCCTGATGTGCGCAAGGGCCCGTTATTTACACGATACGATTGTCGTATGCGATTGTTCCTTCTGGCGTACCCTATGTTGTCCCAAGGGCAAAATTCCTGCTTTTGATTCGCTCACTGATGTAGCAGTATGTTTGGATGACTCTATTGGGTTAATCGGATACATCAGAACGAAAAATCTTTTGCAACAATCGTATCGTGTAAATGGACCCGAACATGCGATTTGTGAACGATTTCCAATGAAATTTTGTTGCGCAGCACATAGCTTTAATAGTCGTCATCCAAAATCACGCTGCGTTGCATCACAATTAAGAAAAACCCATCCGAAACTACATCAATTTATGTTGAAATTTAGGATCTCAGACCATTGTTATTTATGTTAAGTTCCTGGGGGCTCACTTATGCCAGCCATTTGTACCACACTTTATCCAATATTACATCCAATATGCAATACAGTTGTGCTAATTTTAGCAACAGTCTTTCATTGAAATGTTTTTGTAACCCTCATCTTATCAACCTTTCGTTCAAATGCTGAATGAAGAGGAACTGCAAAACGGAGTGGAAGTGAATAGGACTTGAACTTTATCTTAGAACTTTATCTTAGAACTTTATCTTAGATTACCAATCACCATGGTATCAACGTATTAAAAAAACTGTGTTTAAATTTGTTACCATGACAAAACGCTGTTTTATAACTTGAAATTTCTAAATTTTCATGAAGTACATATCTGAGAACTGTTGCCGTTTGGGTCGTTTTACGGTTGTTTTTGAAATCTTGAACAGATGATATTTATGCCTGTAACTCACTCCTTCTACGCAAATTATGCAGGAATGTATTGTGTATACAAGACCTATGTTTACCACGTGGTGTGGTAGTGCTTGCAATACAAATTGCATCATCAGCGCTGTTCGGATCATTCATTACCGCACGATTAGCGTGAATAACAACGAAGACTTCCAACATGTCGACAGCCTTCAGTTTGTCCTTCGTGTCGTGCTTTTTAATGCTTTACGCACAGGGAATCGAAATAAGAAGTAGCTGTCTTCCAGGAAATAATCACAAGGCGAAGCCTGGCCCAGAAGGACCTGAATACAAAGCATGTCATATTTTTAAAGAGAACTCTTGTTGTACAGCCAATTTTACGAAACAGCTGGACGTGCCTGTTATCAAGAAGATTTACACTTTTTCGTGGACGTTGTGTGGAAATTTGAGCAAGAAATGTCAGGATTTTATGGTTGGCGTCGAGTGTTTTTATCGTTGTTCGCCAAACGTCGCTCATTGGCAGGACAAGAACGACACCCAGGCGTTCAATAACGCCCCGGTTTGTTCGCAGTACTGCGACGATTGGTTCGAAGCGTGCAAAGACGATCAAACGTGTGCCAAAAACTGGGTTACAGGCATGAACTACACCAAGCAAGGGAGTAACTACTGCAAAAATTCAACTTGCAGAACATTCAAGGACCTCTTCGTGAATGGCGAAGGTCTTTGTAACAACATGTGGGACGACTCTTTCAAATACACAAGGCCAAGCGAAGGCCTCTGCCTTCATTTTAACTTCTCTGGTCCGACAAATCCGAACAACGATGTTGTTGACAAGCTCTTTGGTGTTTCGCCGATGAGTCAAGCGAGTCCGACAAATGCTACCAGCGATGCTGTTGACAAGCCCTCTGGTGGTTCGACGACGAGTCAAGCGAGTTTCGTTTTGGCTTTCGTCACACTGGCTCTGACAAGACTAATCTTAGTTGCTTAGAATATTACAATATGCGGGCGGCGTTTTACTTCAAGACTGTTATTTATGTGAATGTGACTTAGTTGTAAATTTTGGTTCGCAACATCTTAATTTGTGTTAGATTCTGCACATGAAATGTTTAGCCTTTCACAAGAAGACTTTAGGATCATTTTGCGCGAAGGTAAAGGTGTCGAGTTCAATCAACGCCCTCTCATCCGATATGGCTGTCCGCGGATGTGTTTAATCAGGGACGGCGGAGCGAAATTACGAGTGGGGGGGCTTGAGATAAAAATACAACATTTTGTATGCTTTTCTGGGAAATTGCACAACAAGTGTTTTAAAGCGTAGTTGTTTCAACATTACATTTGGAAAAAAGTGGGGGGCTACAGCCCCTGCGGCCTCCCCGGCTCCGCCGTCCCTGTTAAACACGGAGCGATCGCATAAGAAGAGGCTGAGTTTCTCAGCCTGTCAATTATGATTAAGGAAAGGTCGCATGTTATTGGTCAATTGAGTTTGGACTAATTTCCGGTGGACGAATATCACGTTCAATTGAGAATATATGAGATGAATTTGTTTGCAACGACGTTGCTGCCTGGATCGTATTTTGCGCCTGTTGGCCATTTGAACTGTTTTGACTGAGCCAACAATCCAAGAGCAATTCCATCACTTCAATATTTCCTGCCGGTTTTCCGTTGGACAGTAACTGATTCCTCATGGTGTTGATCTTTTTACGTACTTCTACCAAGCGTCCTTCCTCATCGCGCTTCACTTCCATTTTGAAGCCGTAGTAGGCCTTGCTCTCTTTAATTGCACTTTTATTTTTCTGGTAGTAGACTTTATTGCGATCATACTTGCTAAGCCCCGCAGAACGCGGAGTTGTGCTTTGCGCAGAGGTAGAAGTCCGAGCTGTTGGATGAGAGCAACCGAGCATGTTTGCCACAAATGAATTTGAAAGTGGAGCTAGCTTTTGTTCATATTTATAATATTACAAGCTTCAAGTATGCGCCAAAAAGAATACAGATGGCTATGACACATCGCGGACGTAATGAAATGTGAATCGTGCCCAAACACTGCGCGGGTAGGATGACTATAAGTGAATGAAGATGCGCAGGACGTCTCGAATGATTATAATACGACGTATAACAACCAGAAAAATCAGTAAATGTGGCATGTTCAGCCATTTATTGCTTTATATATTGTTTAGCTGTATTTTAAAAACACATTTTAAAAGTATTTCCGTAAGCTTTAGGCTCTTAGGACACGCTTGTGGAGCTCTACGCTGTCCAGTTTAGTCACGCTTCAAAGTGTCCGCCGCTTTGAAACATGCAACCGCCATACGAAGCTAGAAATGTGGGAGGAGCTTACCCTTTTATAGCGTCGCTCCGTGTTTAATAAACATTCATATTTATGCTCAGTAATATAATGTAAGACGTCTGTGAATTGACATGCCATGGCATTACAGCAAATTGTACAATTTGATTTCACTGATAAAAATAAAGTTTTTTTGTGTGAGTTATAAGCAAACAGTTTACTTTAAACTTATGAATGACGCAGTTAGCAATAAACCATAGATAAACAGAACTACCTTCCGAGGAGAAAGCTCTACTTTTAATAATTAAAAATTAATCGATATTTCCAAAGGAGTCCTCGCGCGACCGACGAGGTCAAGTGTAAAGATCAGGTCGTCAGTCGATGAGGTTAACCTTTCTTGTTAGGATTTTCGAAATTTATGACTTATTTGCAAAGATTAACCAGGTAAGGCCGGCTGGCATTACATAATTTCATAACATAAAGAAGAGCGTGGTCAATAGTATTACGTAATTTCACAACACGTAGAAAGTCCAAGCACAGTATCTGTCTTTTTCTATGGTATGGCCTCAGTAGGTAATTCCCCCAGAGTGGGGCTCGATTTCCACGTAAATATTTCGAAATTTTAACATATCGTAACGGTAATGTTGGGTTCTGGAAATAGTTCCTTTTTATCTCGTATTCTGGTAATGATATTACGCAATTTGGGGAGTTACACTCAAACCAGGAGGTCGACGTGTCCAGTGATGCACGCCAATTACATAATTGCAGCTGCTGGGCAGGCAACTAACATTCACAGGTGATCATCCCGTGGTTGATTTAGGGGCTGTTTACACGATGGGGCTCTTGTACACGGTTGTTCGTCCTGGAGTATCTAATGTCTCAAGGGCACAATTCTGACTTTCGATTCGCTCACTAATGTAACAAAACGAACGAAAGACTCAAATGAGTTGATCGGATACATTAGAATGTTCAATGAACAATCGTAGGCGAGAATCTCACTGTGTGAATGGACCCCAATATGAAGACTTAAACAACAGTTTCGAATACGGAGCACGTATAAATTAGGTCCTATATTCCAAATAGCGCAAATCCGAAGAGCACAGTCCTGGCTAACTGTTTGTTGACGAATATTGAGAAGACTAAGAATCGTACACATCATTTTAAACAATCTTATATTAGGAGGTGTTTACATGGATCCGGGGATTGAGTTTCATTCCAGATTGTTAGTGAATTCAAACCGCGTTTACACAGGAATTGTGACCCAGGATCAAACAGCTTCCGAAATCTGAAATTTCAAGATGGCGATCAATTACTTTAGAGCCAATATGTTTTTTAGCAGCAGCAATTCACACTTGATTCCGACATGTTCAAGCATCGGAACTTTATTGTAGCCCCACTCCATTCCTTCTCCCAGCTTTTGTATTTTAAAATTTTTAAGGTATGCTGAAAACCTTTTGGTTCTCTTGTCGTCCCATTTCCATGGCTGGTTCATGGTAGACTTTACTTTCAATTTGTCATCTGTAAATGTCAAAAGTACGCATACGTTGTTCGTGCAATTCTCCAGGTCACAATTTTCATTCTAGAATGAACGTTCGCACTGCCTTTACATGTCATCGGAATGAAATTTCAAACCCGAATGAAATTTCATTCAGGAATGAGAACCGGAATACGTTAAATCTCAAACGAAGAAGGAATAATAAAGCCCAGCAAAAAGCACCCAAAATAGACATATTTAAAGGTTTGTAGTATAATTCTAACGTTTCGTTGCTACACGCAACGTCCTCAGAGAATAACTAATATTACAAGGTGTAATATTATAATATTATATATAATATTATATTATAATATAATAATAATTATATTATAATATAATATTACATTGCTAATATTACACCTTGTAATATTAGTTATTCATTCTCTGAGGATGTTGCGTGTAGCAACGAAACGTTAGAATTATACTATAAACCTTTAAATATGCCTATTTTGCGTGCTTTTTGCTGGGCTTTATTATTCCTTCTTCGTTTGCGATTCCCGCCTGGTACCTCTGTCGCACGTTAAATCTCATTCAGGATTCATATGAACGGCTATGACTTCAATCCGGAGTGAAACTCAATCCGGAATCATGTCAACAACCCCTTATTCAAGGACCGTACCATGTTCATCAACCTTTATAGAAATACTAGTCAGCAATTTTTCAGAAATGGATGATTTGCATTCGAATACCCCAAGACTGTAGGCAACAGTGATCGAGGAGAAAAAAGAGGGTAAAAGATGTAGAGGAAGAAGGAAGACCATGATATCATCAGCCCTCGTAAACAGAGACACATTTGCAACATTCAAGAAAAGGGCAATGAGGAGAGAAGTTACATAATAGTTTTAGACTTACCAACAGGCAGAACATCAGAGACCCCAAGACTCGGAACATACAAAGATGCGGTGGCCACGCCGAGCGGTGACGACAGCTGCTAATGAGATTCTTTTCATAAAGGTCTAATGACTCTTCAGTCATGTTATGTCACATAAAAACCACAAATGCGAAAGGAAATTAGCGAATTTGCCGAGCTTATTCTTTCCACATTATCTAATGTATTACCAAGTGTGGTCGCTTAGTTCTTGAGAACAAGAACGAGACTGGTTGCGGTAGCAAACGTTTCTCGCACGTGTACTTTCTCAAGAGTCCATAGGTCAGTGGACTTTGCTCAGTGCGTACCAAGTTTTTGTGAGAGACTGAGTGGTTTGAAACTACCAGGAACTCTTTCATATAAAATCTCATTTTCCGTTGACCTGGGGCAATGACAGTTATTCAATACAAGTTGAAACAAACAACTACTATATTACGGAAATCCTTTATTACAATTCCCAACAGCTGAATCTCTTATTTGATCTGGTGCACATGTCATAATCTCACCAGGTTTGACTTCTGAGCTTCCAACAGTTCTCTGCGTCGCGATAAACTGTCAAAACATATTATCTGAAGTGCTGAAATTAATCTTCATAAACATCCAGACTTTTAAGCTTAACCAAGCTAAACCCAAATTACTCCCTGCTTTTTGAAGTACAGTAAAATACCTTGAGGCTGGAGCCCCAAAACTGACCTTAGTTCTATAAAATAACTGGTAGGAAGTGAAAAACACGAAGTCTTCATCTATCCGTGTCATCTTGTACATTAAAAATTCTCGAAATGAAAGTGAAATAGGCATACAAATGGTTTTAAAAGGCACAATCGCGAGACTAACTCTCGTTTGCCATTACGCCCAGAACACTCTGTCGTCATGTGATAAATCATGTGACAAACTAGAGTAGTAGATAAGAATGTATAGTACATTTTTCGAGTGATGAAAATTTGTTGTGGCATATGCTGCTCGACGTTGAACCCCCTTCGCGAAAAATTCCTGGCTACGTGCTTCCTCGCTAATGTAGCAATAATTTCAGGAAGACTCAGAAGAAAACTAGAGAAGGGGGAGGTGTTGCCGTTTTCATTAAAGACACAATCCCTTTCACGACACGTCAAGACCTTTCTAATTCAGCTCACGAATGCTTATGGATTGTATTAAGTCTAAAATGGCTACCTAGATCTATTTCAAAAATTGCAGTTGCATGCATTTATTTACCACCATCCCTAAACTCTGGAGAAGTTGGTGATTTTTATGAGTATTTCTTCTCTTGCTATGACACACTTACAGGCGAAAGCCCAAATATGTTAACTGTTGCAGCAGGTGATTTTAATCCTTTGGGTAACGGTTTTCGAGAGAAAATAATCACTAATCACTGCCAATTGAAGCAAGTCGTTAAGAAACCCACAAGAGGCACAGCAATTCTGGACCTTATATTAAATAATGCTCACTCATTTTATGAAAAACCAAAAGTCCTCCCTCCTCTCGGCAATTCAGACCATTTACATCATAGTTTGGAGACCCAAAATACAAACATCGAATAAGGGTAAAACCAAGAAAATTGTCAACCGACCTATAAAGGATTCTGGCCTTCAGCTATTCGAAAACCATATTAGTCAACAAAGTTGGACAGCAGTGTATAATTCCCCTTGCATAAATAGTAAGGTGGAAGCGTTCTTATCTGTAACGTCTGAGATGAGTGACACTGTTTTCCCGTTGAAAACTGTTAAAGTGCACGAGAATGATAAACCCTTTATATCAGGTAGAATTAAAAAAATGATTATCAAAAGGGATAGATTGTATCAACAAGGAAAAATGAACGACTTCAGAGTAATGCGTAATAAAATCGTGTCGGAGATTCGCAAAGAAAAGCATAAATTATATAGGGAAAAGATTAAACCTGCTCGAGATCACGACCCGAAAACATGGTGGAAAAATATTAAAAAGATCATTGGAATGAAGCAACAAAGCTTTGTCCTCATTGACCCTGTAACCGATGCTCCGCTAAACCCAAAAGAGACAGCTGATCAAATGAACGATTTTTTTACCAACCTCACTAGTGAGTTTCCTGATGTAAAAAGTGAATGGTCTTATATGGGAGCTGGTGATCCCTTACCGTATATTGATTTTGATAGTGTTGCAAGCAAGTTGAAAGGTCTTAAAACAAATAAAGCCGTTGGTCCTTTTGATCCCAATATGAGAATAATAAAGACGTTTGCAAACTATTTTGCAGGACCGCTGATGCATATATTTAATGAATCCTTTCGTTGCCGGGTATTCCCGGATGTTTGGAAAATTGCTAAGGTACGCGGAATACCGAAATGCAAACCCTGCTGTTCAGTGGATCTTCTAAGGCCAATTGCTCTTTCAATAACCTTATCTAAAATCCAGGAATCATATGTTGTAGATTGGATCTATGAAGACATCCGCGACGAAATTAGTCCGTTTCAGTTTGGTGGCCTACCTGGAACATCCACCATTCAAGCCTTAATTTATTTGATTCATAAATGGCGTTTGACAATGCAAACTCCTGGAAAGGTTATTAGAATTGTTTTCCTAGACTTTCGGAAAGCATTCGATTTAATCGACCACAATAAGCTTTTGGAAATGTTTACCAAAATCGGTGTACGGCCAGCTTTAGTGAGCTGGTTCGCATCTTACCTTTATGGTAGATCGCAAATGTCATCATTCCAAGATACACAATCTGAATTGAGAAGGATTAAAGGTGGAGTTCCTCAAGGAAGCAAATTAAGTCCAATCGCATTTATCTTTAAAATCAACCAACTCCCACCAGTCACCACACTTAATGATCGGGACAAGTTGAGTAATGAATCTGAGGATCAAGATACTGTAATGTTCGTTGATGATACTACATTGTCCGAAGTCATTAATGTATCTCAACATTTGTCTGGTAGCTCAATTGGCAACACACAAAGGAATGTAAACAACGTATTCCAATTTGCCAAAGATGAAAGAATGCAATTGAACACGGTAAAATGCAAGGAAATGCTAATTGACTTTCGGAAAAACAAAACTACTCTACCACTAATTCATATTGGTGATAATCAGATATCTCGAGTAAAATCGTATAAACTATTAGGTATATGGATAGACGATGACCTCAAATGGAATACCAATACCGAGTACATCACTAAAAAAGCTGCGAAGGCCTTTATTTTTTAAAGATCCTAAGGAACTACGGTGCACCAATAAGTGACCTATTAATCTTTTATTGCACTGTGATTCGGTTTGTACTCGAATATGGGGCGCAAATTTAGAGCGGAGGCCTGACACAAATGCAGAAAGAAAACATTGAACGAATTCAAAAACGAGCCCTTAGAATAATTTATCGAAGCTATGATGAATACGACTCTCTATTAAAACAGAGTAATCTATTGACATTAGAAGAACGTAGAAATAATCTATGTGCTGCTCTAATTAAAGACTTGTTAAAACCATCCTACAGGCTTTATAGTTTACTTCCGAAAAAAGTAAATGATATAAGAGAAAGAGAGACCCGGACAAATGGCGAGAAGGTGTATAACTATTTCTGTAAAACTGAACGATTTAGAAATAGCCCTGTAGTTCATGCTATCGATGTGTATAATTTTAAACTTGACAGGTAAAATTTCTTAGTGTTTTTTTTAACAATAATATGTAAAGTTTTAACTTTTATTGTAATTAATGTAATATACTTAATGTAATTTACTTAACGCTTGTAAACACGTTGTAATTTAGTTTTAACACTATTGAACGTGTATTAAATACCCATTAAAATTAAAAAACCCATTAAAAATATACGATAATCGAATCGTTTCAATATGGGCGGTTACGAACACTCTTTCATACCACTCCCATGTACTTAATCTGCTATTTGACTGGGAGGCATGATTGTAAAAACAGCTGTAACGACGTTACTGACAACAAACTCTTGTTCTGTCAACTTTCATGCCTAGCTTTCAATGATGACGAACCTTGTACTAAAGACGTAAGGGATAAGGATACAACGCTCGAAAATAATTTCTATTTTCTTAAATGTTTAAATGTCAAGCTTAAACTTCACCTAAAACACTACAGACATGACGTTCGCATTTCTAAAGCCATGCACCATTTCAAGCTGATTGACCATCTTCAATACTCCGTGCTTAAGGCTCTTAAAACCAAATTCAGCGGCTAACTTAAAACAGCTAAAACTTAGTATCTCTGATTGTACTATAATGCTGGTTAGTCCGCTGAATAAATTGATGTAATCCTGAATATTGTCTCACTCTGATGATGTTGCGTGCTGCAACGAAACGCCAGCGTATGTTCCTTAATAAATTATTCTTAAAAGTTACTAATTTGTCATGCCTTTATTTTGTGCAATATGCTAGGAACTACTCTTTACACTTCGCTTAAAACGGGCAGTTGCAACCACGCATCACCAGCTCTCAAAAAAGCATTTAACCAGATGTAAAGCGACACGACTGTATGAAATGACATGTTAAACAACCCAGGGCAAAATTTTACCAATCAAGTATTGCAAACAATTATAAACTTGTTTGACCACCAGTCATTACAATAATATACAGCAGTTTAAATAACCGTGGGTAAACTTTGGTCAATCAGGTGAATCAGCTCTCATTCACTCATTTCACCAGGGAACAAAGTAGCTAACCAGAGATCTAATTCTGTATGTCGAACTTCGTCGCTTTTCTCGTTCCATCCTCCTAGCAAGCATTATCTTTGTGGTCCATCAACACGAAACGATTGTCGTATTGACGCCATTCAAAAATGGTTGCTAATTCAGTATTCTTTTATACACAGAGATCATATAAAACTAGAGGGTGCGCGGGGGACGAAAATTGCGGTCAAATCGAACGCTACCATGTTAAACAAACTTAACTGAGGCCCAAATTGTTCTTCTCCAGGTCATTTTCAATCTGTGCAAGAACTTCGAGGTCGAACAACTGAAGTTCAAGGAGTTGTTTTGTGTTTGTTTCTGTATGGCAAAAAACATCTCTGGTTATTAGTTGGCTATTATATTTATTATTGCCTTGACTTTTTTACACTAACTGAAAAAAAAAAAAAAAAAACAAAGATAAAAGACAAAAGTGAAGTGGCCTTTGACCATGACTTTGAACTTTTCATCCGGGCATATTGTTTTCCCCCCAACTTTATCCAATATGGCGGTCTTGAATTTGTCGCCTGTGGTTGAGTGACAGCTACAATGTCCCCTCTAGTGCAATATGATCTCCCTGCTTTACGTGCATTTAAATTAGTCCTAACTAGCTTCGTTCTTGCAAGAAAATTCTTTTGAAATACTAACCCAAGAACGAGGCTGGTTAGGTCAATGTAAATGTACATAAAACAACATTAAATTGGCCGCCGTTTTTGCATAGGATCTACAAAATTTATGACCATGGAGTTGGTGATAACCCATTAAAGTAGCGCGATACAGATTTATGAATGCAAATCTGACCCAAAAATTGTAAATAGTTGTTTTTGAGGAGCTTCAGACTTCTATACAGCAATTTTATCTTTTTCAGCAAAATTGTTTCGATTTCCTGTTTAAACAAGTGTAGTTTATTTTACTTATGTAAACCTCATAGGAGGAACTCGTTTTGTTGTGACAGGAGAAGCCCAAAAGCCTGCGAACTCACTTCACAAACAACAGTTCAAATTGACGAGTACCCTTTTTCATTTTTAATTGTGTATGTGTTCGTTCTTTATCGTAGCGTTTTTTTTTTTACTCGATAGTTACTTTTCACATTATTTGTTATACTTATAATTATCAGTGCACAATTTAATACTTTTGACAAACTACATTGCATTCCAATACTGAACTGTCGAGCATTCGAAAATGAATCCCCGGCTCGGAATATTAAGAAACCAATTTTCACGTAAAAACTGTGAAGTTGTTCTCCGATGGAAAAATCTCCTAGCGATTTTTTTCACGATAACCTTCAAGATATCACGGTAATCAGTAATCATGCAAAGTTACATCTGGAAGTTCGTTTACATAAATCAGATCTTTCTAATGTGAAATTTCATTTCAAGAGATGCCATTAAACTGGCCGAGTTTGCATCGAATGAGTCGAGGACTCTTTTCACGTCAAGCCTCGATCAATGACCTTGGCTTTGACTTGTTATTTCCAAGAATATGATGTCGAAGTCCGACGGTCCAAAATATTAGAAACAACCTGGCATTTGGCTCATTCCGGTCCAATCTTACGCGCGTTTCCCTTGTTGTTAGTCTTGGTTATTTCATAACCTCACTAAGCACCTTAGAAAACTTACCATTTTCGTACCAGTCCGACTTCGGACCGTGTGAAAAGCTAAAAGGACGAAGGAACCGCCGAAATTACGAGACTAGATACAGATGTTGACTTTCTCAAAGCCCGTTTTCTGTTTTTTTGGGAGAGGAAAAAAATTTGGGAGAAAACGACTTTTCTAGGCTACTTAGCGCCATTTTTTCCGACTGTATTTTGGTCGGAGGTGTGTTGGTATTTTAACCAATCAAAAACGACAATTTCGAGATGAAAATTAGCGATAGTAAAATTATATTTGTTCAACGACGTTTCGATATCATCGTGATATTATTTTCAAGTTCTAATGGTAAATGGTTACAAGTTAGAGATTATGTCACACACTGTATTATGTCACAACTCCTACTGTATCTATAATCTCTAACATGTAAACATTTACCATTAGAACTTGAAAATGATATCAGGATGATATTGAAACGTCGTTCAATAAATATAATTTTACTATCGCTAATTTTCTAATCCAAAAATGACAAACTTTGCTTAATTCACACAAAAAGGGAACGTGACCTCGTTGACATTTCGCGCCAATTTTAGCAAAATAAATTCGATTTCCTGCCAGCGGAACAAGTCGAGTTCTCGCCGCCTCTCGCGACTTTGTATCTCAATTTCTCGCTTGGCGAGATAAGAAGTCGACTTGTGGCAAGTCTAATACTAATGTTTCGAGCGACGGCCTTCCAATGAAGCCCCTCAGCCCTCATCTTTTTCACTTTTTTCCATGTCGTTCAATATTACCACACATTTTGCTGTTTATTACCATAAAATATACTATCATTAACGCCAGCCTCAAACTCATTAACACAAAAATACATTCATTTTATTCAATCGACATTCACTAGCGTAGATATGCAACCATTTGTATCAAAGGACATTCTATAGCGCCAACAGACGACCATTGACACAATTCTACCATACACTAGGGATAATAAAATTTCAATTACGGGAAAGAAATGTCTTGCCTAATTGAAATTTTATTCTCCCTAATATATGGTAGAATGGTGTTAATGGCGCTATAGAATGTCCTTTGATGCAAATGGTTGCGTATCTACGTTAGTGAATGTAGATTGAATAAAGTGAATGTATTTTTGCGTTAATGAGTTTGAGGTTGGCGTTAATGATAGTATATTTTCTGGTAATGAACAGCAAAAGGTGTATGTTATTGTCCTGAATTCGTACCGCTTTCTTGTAATCAACTCGTTAGACAATGCCGTCTCGACGAATTTAATAGCGATCTTAAGATCTACGACGTCAACTTGAACAACAAAGTACTTTAAAATTTCGGCCTTTAAAGAAGCCACGGTTTATTGACCACCATGCTTAATACTTGTGGTTTGCTTTATGACTTCTAGAACGCTCCAGTTCTCCTAAAACGACTGTAGTGTCGGGTTGAATTCAATCTTAAGTAACAGTTTTTTTCACTCAGTGAGATGACGTCGTCCTTAAGACGTGATAATGGTCTGGGTAAGGTTGCGTGCAGAACGGCTAAGGTTTTGAGAATGTTCTGAAGAATAAAAATTATTCATTCTCTTTGTTTTGCAAGAATTCTTTTGTTTGAAGAAGGTCGTCGTTGAGGTTGACTTCGTGAATCTTGAGCTCTCTAGTTGCATTGAATGAAACTCGTCTGAATTAAATTTGTTGATTGTGGGAAGTATAAAACAGGTGTAACTGCCTGAGGATCATTCATTAACATTTTTCCTTACCGGGGCTAAAATTGACGTCCGAAAACATTAAAAGTTACTCTCACCTCCCTCTGTCACTGTGAAGTCAATTTGGAATCATGGCTGAACCCCAAATTCACCTTCCAATTATCATAAAATTTGATTTCTCTAATTTACTGTTACCTATCTTCTTCGGTGATCTGAACAAGAAGTCCCGTGAGGACAATGTTCGCTGGTAGTTCTACACACCAATCCCTACTATCTAACTCGGCCTTACTGTTCGGGCACGCCGTGTAACTGTCGGCAGGCAGTCGTAACTCGAAGGCAACTTGAGCGGTCCATCGTTTGCCTGAAGTTGTGTCCGTGAACCTACATCAGAGAAGGGCAGGGATCTCGTCATGAAAACTGAGTGAAGGTGAAATTGGCTAAAAAGAAAGTAACATAGTCGCCGGTAGTTCATGGCACTGACTGTTCGGGCTTTTTTCCAGAATTCTGTCAAAGCCAAGAAATTTCCAGAACCAAAAGAGTAAAGCTACATTTCCATTTGTACGAATACGGAAGCGATCATGATGCGAATTCGTATCCCGATTACGGACACGTTTCTTTTGTTTCCATTTTCGCGGTTTCCATTGTGATTTTTCCATCTTTTAAAGATAATTTATATGCAGCCGCATGTGAATCCGTATACGGCAATGGTAGGATCGCTAAATAATCTGATTCTTAAAATCGTGTCTACACGCCGTGTCCGCATACGTACATATGGAAACACTCCCTATATTTTAAGCCATCGCGATTTTTACCGTATCCATACCCGTATAAAATGGAAATGCAGCTTAAGGGATCTGTCAAAAGTTACGAGAGGAAATTCTGTGAATTCACTCCGACGAAAGGCTTTAGCTCGAAATGTCAGGATCTCCTCTCGTACGTTTCCGCAGTTCCCTGATTCCCCCCCCCCCTTTTAAATGTCGTTCACCTCTGCATATGCTCAGTGGTGGGGCCGGGAATTCTCGACCCGGGGTCTAATTTTCCCGACAGGGAGGCTAAACCAGAGGGGCCAGGACCACGCCTCCTTTATAATTTCCATATTAGAAAGTCGAAAACGTCATGTTATTTTTCGAAAGAACAGTCGTAAAAACTGACTTGAAAGAGGTTACTTTTAGGTTTGACATGAAGAGAAGAGTCTATTACCTTTCTTGGCTAAATCAATAACAAGTATTCATAGTTTATTCAATATATAAATGTGTTATCATCAGTGAAAAATTCCCCGACGAATTGTTAATTTTTCCCCTACAGGTGGCTGTATCCCCCTTTGCCCCCTCCTCTAGCGCCACCCTTGCGTATTCTTCACTCCACTTTTGTATCGTAATTCCCAGATTACCGGCCACAGGAAGGATGGAAAGTATGGCAAAGCTTTCTGGTGCAGATGGGTTCGAGAAAGGAAATGAATTAAAATAATCACAGTTTCTTCAGTATGTGGTTGATATTCGAAGAGTACGATCACTTCATAATAAATGGACCTCTCAACAATGTTTAGAACACAATCGTTGCGGTAGCAGGTGACAAATTCGTGAATACATGGCAAAAAATACAAGTCACCGACTCCCAGCGAAAGCCGTAACAAAAGGAAGAACTACGATTGGGCGTTATTGCTATTAACATAATTATTATCATTAATTATTATCATATTAACATAATTATTATCAACATCAATATCAAGATTTCCTCCTCCTCACTATTACCATCACGATTATCATTATCGTTGTCATCACCATCATCATCGTTATCAGCTTTATCACCACAAGTATTATCAACGTTGTCATCATCAACTTTATAATCATCATCATCATCACCATCATAGCTATCATCATCACAACGATTATAAGTATCACCACTAGTACCATCATCATTACCATTATGATCATGACCATTGTCATCCCCATCATGATCATCGTTATCACCATTATAATCATCATAATTATCATCACTACCACCATAATGGTAACGACCACCACCATCTTCGTTACTATTATCACAATCACTAATAACCATCACTACCACTACCATTATCATTAGCATTATGATCATGATCATCGTCACCATCATCATAATTACCATCATAATTATCATCACCATCACAATGGTAATGACCACCACCATCATCATCATTATCACAATGTTTATAAGCATCACCGCTAGCATCATCATCATTACCACTATGATCATGACCATTGTCATCCCCATTATAATCATCGTAATTATCATCACTACCATCATAATGGCAACAACCACCACTATCTTCGTTATCATTATCACAATCATTAATAACCATCACCATTAGTACCATCGTCATCATCATCATCATTACCATCGGTTTTTTTGCCGAGCATATACATTTGACTAAACTATGTGGCTGATTCAGTGTCGCTGTCGTTGCTTCTGTTGCTGTAACAGTAGTTTTTATGCAAAAAGAGAATGGTTGACTTACAGAAAATTCTTCTCGCCGCTCAGTGCTATTGCTCGAGCAATACTTGGTGACATAAGAATCTTCTTTTCGCCGTTTCCATTGATTACACGATTGCTTTTACGAGGCGGTAAAACAGTACCTCTGTCCAGCGTTCTTCGTATAGCGCCTACGTGGACTCCAACATAGGCGACATGAGAGCGACGGAAAATTTGGCCTGAATTGACGTTTGGAGGAAGTCTAGAAAATGTAAGCAGATGATAAGGAGTAGCGTTACATACGTTATATCAGGTTAAGTATATATAAGTTTGTGTCGAGGGAAGGTGAATTGTCCTAAACGTTCCAGTTTAAGTTATCAAAAATTTGAGTCATCTGGGATTAAATTAAGGTAAGTGACCGAAGTTAATCCAAGCGAAGCTTTCTCAGGTCGCGATACGCGAAGGTTCCAGTTAACTGGATTCCAAGTCATCGGGATTCCTGTGTATCTGTATGTACATTTTTCAAAACTCTTTCCAAGGAAAGATATATTTACCTTAGTTCAAATTTACACCAGCCCGTTGGCTGACGGTACTCTTCAGGGGGTTCACCGCTGACTGCGAGACTGGATTCGCCGCGGGCGGTGCAACAAGTTGAACAATAGCAAGTGATGGTCTTTGTGAAGTAAGGTTCTGGTAAAAAAATTTCGTAAAAGAAGCGTAAAAAGAGAAAAAAGGGAATAATGTTTACAAGGTATACGTACTGTACAGGTGTTACTGTTATAGAATATGTATATAATAGATAGGTATATAATTGATTATGAACAGCTTCGACGGATCAGATCATAATTGCACTTATGGAAATATTGATGATGAATTTAATATGGTTTTTAACAAGGATGTTCACAGATGTAATACTGGACATAAAAATAACACACGAAAGCCACGCGCTAATCGCAGATGGGATCATTGGACAGTGTTTTGTCATGCAGCTGACTACTGGAACATCATTGATCCATCTATTAGGTTAATAACTGCTTTAAATAAATTTAAAAGCGCTTTGTATAAAATGAATTTTTAGTGGTTTATATTTATTTTTTACTACTTAGTTTTTATATTAGGTATGTTTTCATTTAGTGTTTGTATCATAGTCGAATGAAGTTGTCCTTCAGTAGTATGGTAAAGATATATAAAAATTTGAATCTAATGAATCCAAGAAGCTACTGTTTTAAAAGTTTATCAAAAACAAAAAGTTAAAATTTTTAAAAAGTTTAGCTTTCGTTGTACTACAACATCATTAGAACTCTGAAACAACAAAAGCTAAACTTTTTAAAAATTTTACTTTCTTGTTTTTGATAAACTTTTAAAACAGTAGTTACTTGGCTTCACTTGATTCAAATTCTTATGTATTTGTATCATACTTCATGTAATGTTTCAAACACGAGTTGGTGTTCTTCCTCCGATTTCTAGATACCGAGATACGAGTTGAAAAACGAAGCGAAGTCGAGTTTTTTTTTTTAACGAGTTTCGAGGTATCTAGAAATCGAAGGAAGAACACTTAACGAGTGTTTGAAATTGCTTCTCAAACAAACCAGTATATTAGGCGAAAATCCAGCCGAAAGTTGGCAAAATTCAGCGGTAATCTTCTTCCAATTTCTAAATACTGATTATGTATATTTTTTTGTTTTTGCTTTATGAATTATTAATGGTTTGAGAATCTATTTTATTTGTTCGTTAATCTTGTTAGAACCCTAACGCAAAACACTGTTATTAGGGATTGGGCAACCTGTTTAAAGGTTAAATATCATTGTCATGTAAAGCGATATTCGTGATTACGTTTCTAGGAAAAGCCACAGCTTTCATAATTTGATTCTGTTGGATGACTGGTGGGTCACTCACCTGGAATACCCAACGTTACTTGAAATCTTTCGCAACATTTTCTGTAGTCACAATGTTGGCAGGATAGCTCTTGATCGAAGATTGAAGAAAGGAAAAGAAACATTATGGGCGAGGACATGAACGGATGGATGGCCGGCAACATAGCAAGAAAAGAAAAAGGAAGTTGTCTGGGAGACAGAAAGACGCAGACAGACGCAAAGGTAGAGACTTAGGTAGACGGGCGATTGTACGCAGACACACAGACAGACAGTTGGACGAACTAACAAATGGTCGGACGGACGGAGAGACCGACAGACATTTGGACAGGCAGGCACAGACAGACAGACAGACATGCGGGCGAACATTTCGACAGGTAGACAGACGAACGGATGGACGACAGACAGATAGTCGGACAGACAGGCAGTCGGACGGAGAGGCCGGTGGATACTCGGACAGGCAGACACAGACAGATGGACGGACGGAAGACAGACTGGCAGATGGACTGGAAGATAGACTAACAAGAGAAAAACAGAACGGCAGACTTGGTCAAGGTAACACCGACCGATAGAAATAGATTCAGACCAAAATTCTTTATGGTAGGGAAAAAATACCTTTCGAAAACTCACGTTTAGTGTCTTGGCCCTTTTTCACATCATGTTTTTCGTCGTCCCCAGTCTCTTCTTCATGAAGCAACTCACGGTTAGTTCGCAGTTCTGGTATTTTGTTGGAAGGTACAATGGAAACCTGCTCACAGCGGCCATAGAGGTCCAAAATGGCATATTTCATGCCAGGTATTTCATGGTCAATGAAACCTTGATCTATGCCGTTCACAATAATATGAACACGACTCTCGTCGTCACAGATCACACCAACCTTGTCGCCTTCACGTAAATCGTCAAAATTGCAGTCATAGTTCAGCTCGGTCTGTAACAAAGAACAAACTGTTACCAAGCAGTTCGTCGGTTAAATTAAGGAGTTGTGTTCTTGGTAACCTGGCATCATTCTACACTTCTTTCATTTCACTCTCTCCAATGTATCAGCATATTCAGTTATCCCTATCACTTATCTTCCGTTTTTCCTCTCTTTCTCGTCTCTCACATCATCTGTCTTCCTTCCCGATTCTACTGCATCCGATCACAAACCAAGCTGTCACATCTTACCCTACCTATGCTATCTTTCCCGTGCCTTGGTTATTTTACTCCAACCTGTCGCATTCCATCCAGTTGCACCTCATACCATCTATTCCCATCCTATGACACCCAACCCTACCCTATCTACCTAATCCTACGCCGACCAATGCTATCATATCGCATCATATACCTTCCCATCATATCCTGTCTATCCATTCCCTCCCATTTCACCCCATTCCAACGAACCCAACCCTATTCCATCCTACCCTACTCTATCCCACCCTACCCTACCCTATCCCATCCTACCCACCCTATCCCGCCATGCCCAATCTATTCCATCCTTCTCAACCTACCCCTTTTCTACTTTTACCTATCTTATTCTATCCTACCCTACCCCATCCGATCTCACCTATCCTACAAATCCCATCCCACCCTATCCCATTCCACCTTATCCTATTGTATCCCCTACCTTATCTAGAAGACTCATCTTGTCTCTTCGGAGTTCACCTAATTATGCTGAGTATAGTGTTATGTAAACCAGTCGCTTCAATCTATTTGGGCTGACGTTTGAACTTCCTACCTTCACACCATTGATATAAATCTGCGATCCGTGAACAAATGCACAGGAATTCGCACGAAGCGACACAGCCGTGGCAGAGAGGTTAAGTTTCTCCAAAGAATGCACACCAATAACGCCGACAGCAAGCGAGCCTGACCAGCTGGGGTTCAGAGAATCGACACGCACCTTAAAGAAGAAAAAGTAGGAGAACGTTCGGCAGCCCAGAAAAAATCCCCACTTAATTTAAACACATTCCGTACAACTTTCAGCATTAGGGAACACATTTGTTCAACAACGGCTGCGCTGAGTGTTTAATAATATTGACTGAGGACAGAAATTATTCACCGGATTTAACAATCGACTGCTCAGTTAAAAGCGAGCTCTTAGCCCATTAATGCCCAGTGTGCTGTATATAGGACACCTCTAGAACAAAAGGACAAATGAATGGACAAACGACAAACGGAGAGAGAACAATGAACAAAAGAAAAAAAAATTGACGTTAAAGGGTTAAAGAAACCCCTGGTAACAAAAATCTCTCTTAAGACGCATTCACAGGACACAATTATCTATCCTGGGGTATGCAATGTTTTGTCAAGAGCACAAACAATGCTTTTGATTGGCTCACTAATGTAACAATACGGCCGGTAGACTCCACTGAGTTAATTGGATACATCAGAATGAATTGGGCTCTTAGAATGTTGGAAATATTAATGAAATACATGAATGATCCAAAATAAAGCTAAGTCGTGTTTTTTAATATCGTGACGAGAGCGATCTATTTTCAACTTTGAATTTCATGGGCTTCCGCCACCTAAGACTTTAAGAGGACATAAAATTGCATTTATTGTCCCACCATTAAGAAGACAAACGTTTTCTTAGTTGCCTAACAATAGTTGCCACCTCTTGACATCATTAAATCCAAGATGGCAGGGTTTACAAAATTCACGATAGAGAATACTTGGTGCAATTTAAACATTAACCATTTCATCTTACGTCATGTTAAATGAATACCCCTATTACTTTCCGATTCCGGTGAAATCATTTTAGGCGAGTTAGTTGGTCACCCGAGTTGGGATTCAAGTTAGGATTCGACTAAGGATTCGAGTTAGGATTCCTAACAACAAAGTAACAGATTTGTTATCTAAAAATATATGAGATCGCTTCGTACCCACGTCTGGAGCTAACCCCTAACCCTAACCCTAATCTCAATTCGAATCCGAATTCGAATCTGAATTCAAATCCCAACTTTATTTCCAACTCGAATCCAAACTAGAGTTTTTGCCATCGTCGTTGTCGGCAAGGTTGTCAAGGCAAGTGACGCAGAGTGAAGTGCAGCGTTACCAATTTAGCAAAGTTTAAATTCTAAGTTAGGTAAGTGGATCTGGTGAGTGGATTGCCACATTAATGAATTGTACTATGAAAATAAGAATATTGGCAAAACCAAGTTGTGTGATTGTCTGTCATATCGTCATCGCATGTCAGGTTATTTCTGAGCAGTACTGTACCACAAACTTGTATAGCTTATCTGGTCCTTTACAAGAACAGGTTGAGCATGTTTGGTTTACACTACTAAATTCTAACTCTTGTATTTAAACCTGAAACATTTCCTTGTTGCCCAGCGGTTTTCGACTAAATACCAGCCCTTCGTTGTACGTTGCCTTCCTACGAGCTGTAGTGCACGAAGTATCCATTATTATATTAAGACCACATTTTGAATGAAAGCTTAACCTAGAAGTAAATCATTCAATTAAGATTCCATTAGTTGATTAATTAATTAATTAATCATTTCCCATCCATTATTTTATTAAGGCCACATTTTGATTGAACGCTTAACCTAGAAGTAAATCAATCAACCAACCAATAAATCCATCACCTAATGAATAAACAAACAACAATGTAAACAATATTATTAAATAAATAAATAAATCCATTAATGAAAGTATATGAATAAGTGCACCAAAGAAATGAGTTAATTACGTAAATAAAATTTTGAAAGTGTGGATTGACAATTGAAAAATGAACGGATTAAGATAGAAAAAGGAAGGGTAAAAAGAAAGAATAAGAAAGGAAAAGCTAGGAAAGAAAAAGCAAGAAAGGAAGCAAAGGAAGGTGAGGAAAAAGGAAGGAAAGAAGAAAGGAAAGAAGGAAGGATACAAGGAAGGATAAAAAGAAGGAAGGAAGGAAGGAAGGATGGAAGGAAAGAAGGATGGAAGAAAGGATGGAAGGAAAGAAGGATGGAAGGAAAGAAGGATGGAAGGAATTATAGCGTAACAAACTTACACTGGTATGGCTGATTCAGGTTTCTAACAAGAGAAGAAAACATATTTATATAATTTACAGATCCGAGGTTCTTCATATTAAGTGCGAAATAATATTTCAAATAGGAAGTTCAATTAAAGTATTGGTAGAACTTTGAGCCAGTCAAATAGAGATTGTGAGGAAAACCCTTTTGTAATCCAGGTGACTGAAGATGTGGCTAGAATACCAGAAGATATAAGTTCATCTTTAAGTATGCATCATGACAACAATGAAGAAAATTTAACCTGAGGTTGGTTAGCGACACATTCTTCATCTGAACTGACATCTCTTGCCGACAGAACTAAATAAACGAAACATTATACATCATTAAATCTATTTTAAATATTACTCACGAAATATTTATTAAATATTTTATATTATATATTTATTATAGAAATACTTGATTTTATATCATAAATACTAATTTATTATTAAGTATTCCTAAAGAAAAAAATACGATATTACTATCAACATTGTAAAAAATATAAATATATTTATACCTTTTGCTGTTCATTACCAGAACAATTACCAGTTCATTACCAGAACAAAAATACATTCGTTCTATTTAGTCGCCATTCATTAGCGTAGATACGCAACCATTTCCATCTAAAAGCATTCCATAGCGCCAACAGACGACCATTAATGCCATTCTACTATACATTAGGGATAATAAAATTTCAATTACACAAGAGAAATATCTTGCCCAATTGAAATTTTTATTATCCATAATGTACAGTAGAATGGTGTTAATGGTCGTCTGTTGGCGCTATAGAATGACCTTTGATGCAAATGGTTGCGTATCTACGCTACTGAATGTCGATTGGATAAAATGAATGTATTTTTCCGTCAATAACTTTGAGGTTGGCGTTAATGATAGTATATTTTCTGGAAATGAACAGCAAAAGGTGTATGAAATTGAAGCTGTTTTGCCCAGATTATATAGCCTGGTGCAAACACGAGGAGAGGGTTAGGAGAACTCGAAAGCTGTTGTACGCCCGAGACCGCTTTTTCAAAGAAAACAGCTCTGATTCAATTCATACTTACTACGGTTCGTCGTATTTACAATTGAGACACTCTGAGTGCTTCCATAAACATCCACAACTCCATAAACATCCTGAAAGGCAAAAAGTATTAGGAAATAAGAATTAAGGATTTTCAGAATTCCGCACGATTCGACAGGGCATCGCGAGCTACGAAAGTAGGGGTGGTGCCAGAGGGGCTACATCCCCGTCGGGGAACCTTAGCCCTCCTCTCGGGGATCCTTAGACCCATCTCGGGGAAAAATGATCAATCCATCGGGGACTTTTCACCGATGAACACATTTATGTATTGTACAAACTATGAGCATTTGTTAACGATTTAGCCAAGAAAGACAACAGACTCTTATCTTCATGTCAAATCTAAAAGTTGACTGTTTCTAGTCAGTTGTTGCGAGTATTCTTGCGAAAAATAACGTGATGTTTTCGTCCCTCGAACAACGAAATTATAAAGGGGGCGTGGTCATGGCCCTTATGGTTTAGCTGCCCTTGTTGGAGACGTTAACCCCTCCGTCGGGGAATTCCTGGCGCCACCACTGTACAAGGGGCGCCGGAATAAGAAAGGATTGCGGGTCATTTTACACCCTCATGGGTATCCGGACGTATTAGGGCCCATTTACACGATACGACTGATTACGACGATTGTTTGTCTTGGGGTATGTGACATTGTCTCAAAGGTACAATTCCTAATTTTGATTTGCTCACTAATGTTGCCATATGTCCGGAAAACTCCAGTGAGTTAATCGGATACTCTAGAACAAACAATCTTATATGACAAGCGTATCGAGTACATTGATGCGTTCGTAACAAGGGATCGAACCAACATAAACACTCTAAGCGCTTCACAGGTTTGTAAGCGGTACAGCGGAGTAAAGTTCGATTGATTGATGACGTCTTGCTGTTACGTCATCATTACATCATCGAAAACGGAAAAATCCAATAATTTTCGCAGTTTTACGATATTTACAATATTTTTTAAGTATCAGAAGAATTTTGAATGTGTTAGACTTTAATACGAAAAATCCCTTAAAATACACCAAAATTGTAATAATTTGTTCAAATTTCATTAGTGAAGTATACTGTTTCAAAGAAAGCAGCTCCGATTCAATTGAATTTACTAAATATAGCATTGTAATACCAATGGCGAAACTTAAAGCTTTTTAAGGGTTTTTGTAAAGTCGTTCTGACGTCACTTTATTACGTCACCAAAGTAAAAAAACATTGCCGACATATTCAACATTCAGAATATCGTGGTGAAATTACTTTGCTGGTTAAATGAACTGTCTTTAGCAGCTTAAATAGCGAGATGTCAAAATTAAGATGAATATTCCTGCATGTTGTAAAAATGAGCAGAAAACTTACCGCTGGAATGCTTGTCGCAGCAATTCCTTTATGTTTACTGTCAATGTAAACATGCATTGAACCATCGTAATGGCGCTGAATGCCAACACGAGATCCTTCCTGTGGGAAATAATTAAGTGTTGGTTAATGGATATGAAACAAACTCTATCCCGCGCAGAGATCTCCCTGTGTCCAGTAAAACTGTCGCACGTTAGCCACTATAAATAGCAGACCTATCCGAGCAGAAGAGAGTTAGTAGCAACGGTCCCAACTATTTCCGGTCCAGCGGTCTCCCTCATGCTTATAAAATCGTCCGGCTTCAGTTGCAATAAAATAAAAAATAACAGAAGACTTGTTCGGAGAGAAAAGGATTAATAGTCAATGGCTCAATTTTTCCCAGTCTCCCTTAAAAAAACTACGCTTTCCCCTGCGTTTAGATTATAGTATTCAAACATGGATATCTATTTTATATTTCTTAAATCCGAACATGAAAAATTTCCAGCCAGAACTTCAATGAGGGTGCTCGTTCGTTCCTAAAAGAACGCTACTCACCTATAAGTTTTTCTCCACTCTAACAACATCTCGTGTGTTTGGATCCCAGTATCCGAAAACAAAAAACCGTCTTTCTTTTAATTCTTTATTAGTACACAAGAAAATTTGGCACTTATAATTTAGTAAACTAAAGCCCCGTCATCATTCAATAGGTTGAATTCAACTTTGTTGGATGGTGTTCGACTGCATGGCCAAACGAATTCAACATGTTGTGCGGAGCAGACTCGAATTATGGAAATTAGAGATCTGGGACGGAATACTCATCCCGAATTTTAGGCCAATCCACCCGTTGTCCTTGCCTGAGAGATGACTTGCTGCGTGTGCGCGAGTGCAACAATGTTGAAGTGCGCGAGTGCAACAATGTTGAAGTGCGCGACCAAACGAGTGGAACTTTGTTGTTCACACATGAGAACAAAAGAAATGTTGAACAATGTTGCATCAAATGTTTGATAGAAATCAAACTTTGTTCAACATAATACAACATGGTGGCCAAACGAGTTCAACATGTTGCATTCAACAATATTGAACGATGTTGAATCGCGATATTGCATTGGTTTGGCCAAGGCTTAAACTTAAAAAGCACCTGTAATCTGTCCAGTGAAACGCCATATCCTCGAACTTTTACCCCGTCTTTGAAAATAAATGAACCAGACAGGAAGACGGTGTGGTTTCTTAAATCACTGATCTGTGCCGGTACTTGTGTAAGAGGAAGATGAGTCGATATCATTCCGATACTCAACGATCCGGTCCATTTTTGATCGACCTTGTCAACTCGTACCTTAAAGAAGAAAACGAAGTCCAGCATTTCAGATTAAGAAGCTGGAAGTCTCTAGACTCCATTTCAAGTGACCGAGCATAAATGCTTAATATTCCTTGAATCATCAAGATCCTCTGGTTTCTTCCTACACTAACACTGGACTCACAAGAGCTTAACTCTTTCCTGGCGGAAGCTCCCTGTTCGACGAGTAAAATCGTCTGGCGTTAACCAGGTGAAAATAACAGAAGTCTTATCCCACCAGGAGGGATTTAATTTTGATGGTTGTAACTCTTTCCCAGCGGGAGCTCCCCCTTTGACGAGTACAATCGTCTCGTGTTAGCCAGAGTAAAATAGTCTGACGTTAACCTGAGTAAAATAATAGAAGTGTTATCCCGTTGGGAAGGAGTTCACGGACCTCTTGAATGAACAGTTCAGTTGTAATGATACAATCACGTGGGTCTTTTAGTCTCTTCATACGCCAGTAGGGATCCACTCTTCCTACGGCATACCATTCGTCTTTCTTCGAACATTTGCAAACTTTAGATCTACGACGTAAATTTCGACGAAGACGTCCTTTGAAGAAGACCTTTCTTCATGCAAAATGAAGAAAATATATAATTTTTATTTCTCCAGAGAATTCTCAGCATATTCTTCATTCCGTAAATAACGTCACCTAGACCTTTTTCACGTCTTAAGGACGACGTCAGTTCGCGGAGTGAAAGAAAGCTGTTACTTAACATTGAATTCAATCAGAGACTACAGTCGTTTCAGGAGAACTGGAGCGTTTTATCAGTCATAAAACAAGCCACAAGTATCAAGTACAGTGGTCATTAAACCATGGTTCTTTAAATTAAAGGAAGTTGTCGTTCGAGTTGATGTTGTAGATCTTAAGATCGCTATTGTTACCTCAAAAACGTTCCCGTCTTGTAGCGGTTTATTACTGAATACCAGTCCCCCATTAAAACTACGGACTCGGAAAGCGGTGTGGTCATGGTTACGAAAGGCAATATTCTCCCCACCACAAGAATGAAACGAATACGATAAATCTGAAAAAGACAGAAAATGATGATATCAGTAGGATTTACACGAGATTTGCGCTTCCTTTGAGGACTATAATGTAAGGAATATAAGATAAAAGACAAGTAGAGGTTGTCAGTTATCGAGGAGTGTACTATCCAGTTGAACGCTTGAGCGTCACTGTCGTGTGAAAAGATTTGGGAACAACTAAGTTGAAGCAACAAAAGTGTCTGTACAGGTAAAAGTCTGAGTATTCCTTTGGTGTGAGAATACTTGAGGAACAACATAAGTTGAGATTACCAACCACTGAGGCGTGTCCTATCTAGGTGAAAGACTTAGAAAACAACGCAAGTTGAGGAAAACAACCTCTGAGGAGTGCCTTGTCTAGGTGAAAGTCTGAGTGTTATTGAAGGGTGAGAAGGCTTAGGGGACAGCATAAGTTGAAGTAACCAACCTCTAAGAAGTGTCTTGTCTAGGTGAAAGTCTGAGTGTTATTGAAGGGTGAGAAGGCTTAGGGAACAGCATAAATTGAAGTAACCAACCTCTTAGGAATATCTTGTCTAGGAGAAAGTCTGAGTGTTACTTTTGAGTGAGAAGACTTGGGAATAAAGTAAGTTGAGATAACTAACCTCTTAAGAATATCTTGTCTAGGAGAGAATCTGAGTGTTACTGTAGTGTGAGAAGACTTAGGAACATCATGTTGCGCGAACCAACCTCGTTCGGATGAATGACTGTTAGTTTGGTGTGAGAATACCCAAGGATGTGAAAACCAACCTCCGATGAGTGTCCTATCCACGTAAAACTCTGAGTGCTACTTTGGTGTGTGACGACTTAAGGAGCAACATACGTTGGAGAAGCCAACCTCTCAGGAGTATCCTATTTAGGAGGTAGTGTGAATATTATTGTAGTGTGAAAAGACTTCATGAGCAACGTAAGTTGAGTGAAGCAGTCGATGAGGAGTGTCCCATCCAGATGAAAGTTTGAACGGTACTCTGGTGAGGGAAGACTTAGAAAAACAACAGAAGATGAGGTAAGCGCCCTGCGAGAAGTGTCCCATCCATGTGAAAGTCTGCAGTTTACTGTAGCAGTGAGAGCAGGCTTTGTAAATAACCGAAGTCGAGGGAATAAACCTATGAGGAGTGTCTTGTTTTGGAGAAAGTCTGGGTTTTATTGTAGTGAGAGGAAACTCTGGGAAAAACTTTAGTTAAGCCAAGCAGCCTCGGCGAAGGGTCACAACCATGGAAGCCAAGCAAAACTCTGACTGTTCGCTTACCGTCAGAACACTCACGAAACACCACAAATTGAAGAACTGAATGTGGAGCAATGGAAAGCTGTGCTTACCTAACATAGACTCGTCAATAAGACTTTCAGCGGACGGTGTCCTCCTGGATGAAAAGCCAGCAGGTGCTCGGTCACCTGTAACGATGGTAACCTGAACACACTGACCATACAAGTCAACAGCAGCAAAGACACCTAAAACCGAATTACAAGATAAGTTTAGTTCAGGTCGAGGTGTGTCTAGAACGGGTTTAGTCGCCCGCGAGACGGAAAAGCGGTGACTCACAAGATAGAAGAGATTACGATGGGGGTTAATTTAACCACACTTGGGAAGAACAGGTTTTTTGTCGACTTCCAGAAGTATCTTTAATTGAGTCGGTTGTAACTCTTTCCATGGGGGAGCTCTCCCTTTGACTAGTAAAATCGTCTGGTGATAGCTGGAGTAAAAGAAAACAAGTCTTTTCCCGCTGGGAAAGACTTAAGGGGTGTTCATGATTTTCGTTCAACAGTATTGCCCCTTGTCTCTGTGAGGCGTTAGGTCCACAAGACTACAAAAGCGCAAAGTACATCTGTCAACTCGTACATAAGAAAAATTAGATTTGACATCGACCGCTAATACTACTCTCGAGATTTTGCCGAGAAACTTCTTCTTTTCATATAAGCGACTTTATTACAAAATTTTCCATTCCTTTTTTGCATCGAACCGACTTTTCCATACAAGTAATTTCTGTATAACCGGCTTAGAAAGCAAATTCGAAAAACTAAAAACACTAGCCTAGCGGCACGCGTTATTTAACGCTTTTCTCAAGTCTCGCGAATTCCCACGTGCTTGAATCACAGTAACCAAACACGGAAATCTATTTTTAGCATTTCTCATATCTACACCACAGGACTTTTTTTGTACAACCCCCCTTTTGTCCAGCGGTGTTTTTGGCCGGGCAAAATTTCTCAACTCCCCTCCAATGTTTATAATGAAGTTACTCCTTTGACTGTACCTGGGGGTACACATGTGGCAGCGGTCCCCTTATCTTCACCGTTGATGAAAACATGAAACGTCCCGTCTGACTTCCTCATTACGCCAACTCTAGTTCCCACTCCCACGCTATCCAGATCGACGCCGTAACCATTCACAATCGTATTTCCATCCTGCATCACGCTCGCACCACTCAACAACCACGTGTGATGATTCAGGTCGGTCAATGTGACGGGCAACTCCAAATCAGGCGGCGCAAGGCTCAATAGCCCGACTTCAAGTGAGCCGGACCATCGGTCGGTAATTTTCTCAATCTCGATCTCAAACAGACAGTCATCTTCCAAAGGATGTTCGCTGACCACGACCGCGTGGTTGAATTCTGTCAGCGCGTTGAGTCGAGAAGCTCCCGTTCGGTCCTCGTTTAGTGCGATCAACCTGCCGTGGGTTTCACTAAATCTTGGTTGGTTTCTATTGGATAGCGCTTGCTGGTTCTCAGTCCCTCCGGCTACTGGCTGCGTGTTTCGGGAAGTAGTTCCTTGAGCCGTCGGTTGTAAGGTCCCTGGAACAAGAAAACCGCTGTCCCAAAAGAACTCCCTGTGTTTATTGATAGTGTGCAAACACTTGGGAGTCAAGTGTTCTCAGAAATTTTTTTCAAACCGGGAGGGGGGCAAAAGAAACATGCCCGGACGTTAAGTTCAAGGTCAGAGTCAAAGGCCACTTCACTTTTGTCTCTTTTTTTTGGGGGGGGAGGGTATAAAAAAAAAGAATGGCTGTATAATTAGCTGTAACAGCAGGGGTACCAAAGTACTACTTTTCTCTCGATTTTCTCTGACGTTTTAAGCAAACAATTTGCAATAATCAGTTTCCTAGCAATATACATTTAAATACCAATTAAAACTATCTTACCATCAGCAGGAACGCTATCCACAATTGTTGCTTGAACAGCTTGGCCATACAAATCGACCACAGCGTGCAATGGTGACGGCAAGTCAGACGCCGCTGGACCCAGATCCTCACCATTGTGATAAAAATGTAAAGTTTTATCCGACTTCACACAAACGCCTAACTTATCACCAACCTGTAAAATTAAGACAGGAATTCAACTGTAAATTTAAGGCGGTTTCCATGGGTACAGAAATGGGCACGACCCAGTGAACTCAATTTCCATATCTGGAATGCTAACTCCCAGTCATTCGCACGGGCAAAAAGTGAAGCCAAGATGGCCGCCCATGGAGAGAATTTTGGACGTCAGTTCCAGTCCTCTTCGCGCACTTGTACGTTAGTTCCGGTCCTTTTCACGACTTTAATCTTCAGTTTTTGTTCGAAAACATTCCCAGCCATTGAAACAGTGCTCAGACGAAATATTACTGGGCCAGTTTTACATATTCGAGAATTTAAAAGGATTCATCATTGCCGTGTGGCCTAAGAAGTGTACTAAATTGTCTGAAGATGGTAAACTAACAGTAAAAACAGGACGAACACTTAGTAGTTTGCTAAAGTAATTTTTCGAAACTGTTTTATAAGGTGTCTCGTCAGTTTGGTAATTTATTTTCGTGAAAATATATAACCTGTGACTCGGTTTGACTTTGTCGAAATATACTTGAAATTCTTAAACTCATTTCTGTCTTTTGAAGAAATATTTTGCGGGTATGTTCAAACAAAACTCTTCGGGAAACAGTACAGGAAAGTGTAAAAATCGCGTGGGAGACTAAAACTGAAGTACAAGCCCGCGTAGGGGACTGAAACTGACGTCCAAAATTGGCCTCCATGGACGGCCATCTTGGCTTCACTTTTCATTGGCCAGTTAGCATTCCAGATACGGAAATTGAGTTCACTGGCACGACCACGATACGAACCTCTGCTCGAAAGCCTGCGTCGCAACCCGACTTTTCCTTGGATTGCAGACAAGCATTCTTTTGTTTCCATATACGAGGTTTTCGGTACGTTTTCAGTCTTTAACCTTTTCGTCACTGGACTTCTCCCCTTGACGAGTTAAATCGTCTGGCGTTAGCCAGGGCAAAATAATAGAACAGGTCTTTAGTTGGGAAAGGGTTAAAGACAGGGGAGGATCAAGGTTAAGCGATGCCCTGGGCCAATGTATCCCACGCGTTCCAGTGTGTCTCAATGAATCTGTTAACTGGATTACAAAATTACAACACAATATGAAATTTGTTGCATATCCTGTAAGTACGTTGTAGATCCTACATGACACATATACAAGTAATTATTAGTGTTAAACACAATATACAGATTGCAAGGAATGAAGCAGATTAGTGAGGCCCGGAGATGTTGTATGAAAAGAGGACAATAGTTACAGATTGCATTAAGGAAGGTGCAGGGCCTCCTCACTAGCCGACAAGCGCAGGGCCCTGGGCCATGGTCCACTTCGCCCATGGCTTAATCCGTTGTTGGTTAAAGAGAAAGCAGTGTTGTAACAACTCAACCCGAGTTCAAGTCGCGACTCGAGTCGTGTCACAAAGGTGTCGTGTCGCCAGTCGAATCGAGTCGTTTAAGTGTGTGATTGAGTTGAGTCATTTACACCTTTTGCTGTTCATTACCGGAAAATATAATATCATCAACGCCAACCTCAAACTCATTAACGCAAAAATGCATTCCTTCTATTCAGTCGACATTCATTAGGGTAGATACGCAACCATTTCTATCGAAGGGCATTCCATAGCGCCAACAGACGACCATTAACGTCATTCTACTATACACTAGGGTTAATAAAATTTCATTGAGACAAGATATTTCTCTTACGTAAAAATTTTATTATCCCTAACGTATAGTAGAATGGTGTTAATGGTCGTCTGTTGGCACTATGCAATGCCCTTTGATTCAAATGATTGCGTGTTGGTTGCGTAGTGAACGTCGATTGAATAAAATGAATGTATTTTTGCGTAAACGAGTTTGAGGTTGGCGTTAATGATGGTATATTTTCTGGTAATGAATAGCAAAATATGTAGTATATTTTTTGGTAATGAACAGCAAAAGGTGTAAATAAAGACAAGACACGGTTATGATTTTCCTTTGTATTTTCTTCGTAAATTCTTAATGAGTTTTTCAACGATTTTGAAAGGATTCAAAACGTTTTGTGCAGTGTTGTCTTCCTTTGGACAACACACTTGAGCACCGTAACACAACCGTAAAGTTCACATCGTAGACCAACCTCAACCGAATGTCACATGAACTAATCGGACCCGAGTCCGACCCGATTTCAGACCCGATTTTGACTCGGACCCTAGTCGGGCCGCGATCGTGAGTGAGCTTAACTTGTCCTCGCACCCTTTATTTATTTATTTATTTATTTATTTATTTATTTATTTATTTAAGATTATTTATGCACGGTAGCCATTCAGCACACTAAGCTGTTTTTCAATGGGCCGTGCTTTGGTCTAAAGATCTATTAAATTACAAAAAGTTGCGAAGCCTACATACTAATCAGCTTCACCCTGTAATAACTACTTTACTTACAACCTATCAATATACTAATTATATTACAAACTATCGATTATTAATAATATATATAAACATAACTAACAATTAACATCCTACAAGTGTTTAGTGTAGAGAGCTTTAGATTTGTAGAGAGCTTTAGATTTGACTTCGAGTACGACTACGAGTTTAGTCGTTTTTCGCGGCAATACACGTCATCTGTTGACGTAAACAAACTTTACTATGACGTAATCAAACTTTACGATGGAAAAGTCGTGACCGTCGTCTTATCGAGTACGAGTTTTGAGGAAACGTTCGTAGTTCTCACAACGAAGTTTACCGCGGTAAGGTAACTATTTACCGTATTTTACCGTAATAATATAAAATATATGTCTTCTTGGGTTATCTGATATTTTTGTTCTGAAACGGAAGTTCTCGAAAAGTGAAGTTACTGCCTCCAACAACGATGAATCATTCAACATTTCGCAAGAAGACGAACAACAATGGCGTGAGCTTCGTACTCGTCGCCGTTGTTTACAAACTAAAAGATAAATTAGCGACGACTACGACTGTGAGTTCCTATGGCCAGACTTCCCGCGACGCAGATCCATAGTCGTAGTCGTAGTCGTACTTGTTAGCGACGACTACGACTGCGAGTTCCTAGGGCCAGACTTCCCACGACGCAGACTCGTAGTCGTAGTCGTACTTGTCAAATCTAAAGCTCTTTAGTCAAATCTAAAGCCTGTAGTCAAATCTAAAGCTAATTCCTACCTGAAACGAGGCAAGACCTCGTCCATAAGCTTCGAGAACAGTGATCCCGTTATGTACGATGGCGCCGCCAGACAGCATCCACGTTCCTGAAGCAATATTTGTCATCGTTACTGGAAGTGGAAAACTCCCAGGCGCATGCGTCGTGACGCCTATTTCTAGTGACCCAGCCCATTTGTCATTGATTTCTTGTATCTGCACTTCCAGTATCTCTTCATTGGCCAGCGGTCGCGCACTTAACGTAACGCCATCGTTAAAATCTTCGTTGGCGCTGAAAAAGATTTTTTGAGTAAATATCACTTTACATTGGCTGTAAGATGGGAATGCTATCGTACAACTGAACAGAAACTTTTCATGATAATCTCTGAGGATCTCTCTCTCTCTCTCTCTCTCTCTCTCTCTCTCTCTCTCTCTTCTATATATATATATATATATATATATATATATCTATATATATCTGTGTGTTAATTTCTGTATATATATCTCTCATGTATATCTCTGAGGATGATTCGGAAATAGAAACTATCGTATAACGTTTGCTGACGTTTCTGCGGCTTATTGACGAAACGGTATTTGTCAGATTGATTATTTATTAACCGAGTGTGAGATCTGTAGGGATAAGTATTTGGTCTGTAGGAAAAAAACCAAGATCTGATTACCCGGGGCAAGTAAATTTTGCTCTTGGGCAAGTGAAAATAGAAGTTTGGTGGTCCCGTGGGCAAAGAGAAGAAGTCTCAGAAGTCTTGTGAGTTCGACACCTTGATATATGAAAATAATTGAAAAGTTTCAGCCAGAAACTGTTTCAAAACTTAAGACTAGCGAAACAATGAGTTCAATGAAACAAATTAAAATAAAACACTTTGTTCGTCCTCCGTCGTTCTCAGCCGCCATATTGGCCGCCGTATTGGATGTCGTACACAGCAGACGCCCGGGCAGTACTACAAGAACAAATAAACTACTATAGTTGATAAATGATAATGTATGCCGCATTCCCACAAGGCAAGTAAAATTTATGTGGGGGCAAGTGAAAACTGAAATTACTGGTCCACTGGGCAAGTGAACTTCAAACTTTTTCCCCTGCCCTGACTGCTCTAACTAACTACATTTTCCATGTGATCTTTGGCAGTGTAGGATTGACTATTTATTGACCGAGCGGGAGGTCTGTACTAGTAAAATATCTGACCGATGTTTTTAAGTACGTGTAGTATGTATAATCGGAAGCCTGGGGCTAATTTGTCTGCTGCGTGGTTGCTTGCTGTCAACGCATGTCATGTAAAACATGTTGGTTAAGAAGATTAAGAAGGATAGAAAGGAGGACTTTTGACAGTTGAGAGAAGCGCGAGGTCCTGAATCTTTGTGAAGCTTTTTCACCAGAAATAAAAGATATTCTCAACAAGCCCTAACGTCTAAACTTTTGTGTACCTACTTAGCATTGCGCGTGGCAACCTGCTACATAAGGACCGAGTCGATCGAGCGAGTTGAAGTCTGTGCAAAAAGAGGTCCGATATTTCACTAGTACAGACTGAACAAGCGAGGTCAATAAGTAGGTTATTATATGGCTTTACTGAAATATCATTGACAAGTGCAAAGGTGCAGAACGTCAAATAAAAACTTGCAATTCTGCCACAATTTCATATGAGATTTCCTCACCAATTCCACTCTGCATGGTTACTTTTCTGTTCGTAAGACATTTCCACTTCATACCTTTTCAAAAATTTTAATTTTTATTCGACACAAGCAAGGGTTTCTTAAATCTCCCCCCCCCCGTCCCTAAGCGAGCAATACGGGAAATATCCGACCGCTTATGAACCAATCTAATAGCAGGACTTCCCTATTCGGACCGCTCGCTGGCACAGCCATATAATGAAATTGAAATCTTTCTTTCCTATATTGCAGTAAAACTTTATAGTTTGGCATGGACTTACTTTGGTCTGTAGACAGTTTTCCTGTTGTTTGAGAGTTTAACACGAGAGCCACAAATAGGGTGAAAACACAGACCTTTATTCGGGGAAGAAAGGGTTTTTCGATATTAATATTCATAGTCGATGAATGACTAAATCAACGAACCGAACCGACCAAACCACACCAAATAAAACCAGCGTGGCCAGTCAGCCAGCCAGACCGAGCAAATCATCCAATAAGACAAACGACACTCAGAAGATGAACTTGCCAACGCACTACAGTAATGAATCAAGCCATCAAACAACTAACCAACCGACGAACTACCTAACTAACTAGTCAATCAACCAACCAACTAACCAACCAGCTAGTCAATCAACCAGCACAGCAACAAGCCAACCAACCAACCAATCAACTAATAAGCAAACCAACTAGCAGACCAACAAGTCTACCGACCAACTGGTCAACAAACCAACTGGCTTACCAGACAACCAACCAACCAACCAACCAACAAACAAACAAGCAAACTAACCAACCAACCAACCAACCAACCAACCAACCAACCACCTAACCGACCAACCAACCACCCACCCACCCAACCGACCAACCAACCAAACAACTAATAAGCAAACCAACTAGCAGACCAACAAGTCTACCGACCAACTGGTCAACAAACCAACTGGCTTACCAGACAGCCAACCAACCAACCAACAAACAAACAAGCAAACTAACCAACCAACCAACCAACCACCTAACCGACCAACCACCCACCCACCCACCCACCCAACCGACCAACCAACCAATCAACTAATAAGCAAACCAACTAGCAGACCAACAAGTCTACCGACCAACTGGTCAACAAACCAACTGGCTTACCAGACAGCCAACCAACCAACCAACAAACAAACAAGCAAACTAACCAACCAACCAACCAACCACCTAACCGACCAACCACCCACCCACCCACCCACCCAACCGACCAACCAACCACCCACCCACCCACCCAATCAACCAACCAAACAACCAACTAACCAACCAACTAACCACTCACCCAACCAACCACCCACCCAACCAACCAACCACCCACCCAACCAACCAACCAACCACCCACCCAACCAAACACCCACCCACCCAACCACCCAACCAACCAACCACCCAACCAACCAATCAACCAACCAACAAATCAACCACTCAACCACCCAACCAACCAACCAAGCTACCAACCAATCAACCCACTTACATACTAACCGGCCAACTAACCAACAAACCAAACCAAACTTGCCGAACCAACCAAACTAACCAACAAAGCAAGCGACCCATGCCAACCTAACGAACATTACCAAACTACCCACTTAACAACAAACTTAACAAACCACCGATAAATATGCATAGTAAAACACAACCAGGCCCAACATATCACAACCCACCATAACAAGGCATGTAAACAAGTACAAAAGAACACTAAAAATTACACCATACCAACGGCCGTAATTCAGACCTTTATGGAAGTGAGCCCGCAGTGCATTAGGTAGTACTGTAGCTGGTTATACCAACTAAGTTGAAGACAATCCACCATATGATTGTACTGTTACCAAAGGAAAAATACGCAGAGCGACACTACGATGCAATGGAGACAACACCGCGAAATGTTGTGTATCATTCGTTTTAAATGAACCTACCCGGTGAAACTACCTGAGAACTTAGCATCCTGTCACTTTGACCAGATAGTGAAGTCCGTTCCTTTCCCGCCGTAATTGTCACAGAGCACGTATTCCCATACAAATCAATGACGCCATAGACAGTAGAAGGAATTTCATAAGCAACGACACCTTTGTTATCACCATTAATAAACAGATTTAATGTTCGGTCGTTTTTCACCATGACGCCAAGACGATCACCAACCTAAAGGGAGTAGCAAAACATGCCCAGTTAAAATTGAAAATTGATTGATTGATTGATGAACTTTATTTATCGAGGGTAACACGTAACAGTTAACACTGATAAATTTGTAGCCCTCATTCTTTAAGTAATTATGTTAGATTATGAAAAGTTAAGTAATTATGGAAGATTACGTACTTGGGTGAAGAACAAGGATACATGTTATATATTGGAGTAGTGTTAATATATAAAATTGAAAAGCTCATGAAAACTGCCACTGTAATCCGCTTGCTTGTTAGATGATGTCCGAACGTTTGTTGAACACAAGTCCAGGAAATGTCCCCAATCCGCGATGAAAATGGAGCCTGCAATCTGGCTGGTAAGACGCCCTAACAATAGGGTGTGAGACCTGGGTGAACCGCGGGGATCATAAGAGACGGACGTATGTGTTGCCTAAGCAGTAGCGCAAGTATGACACGCCTGAATCGACTTGAGAAATGCTGAGCATTATCGATACACATGTGGGAGCTTGGAGTTAGCGGAGAGACAATATGCGCATGGTAGCTAATTCTCCGTAATCCCACAAGTGTGCACACGCGTAGGTATTAAATTATTAAAGATTTGAACGTTTAAACGAACGGAAAACGTTCTAGGCTCTGTCTAACAACGTAGGAATGAAACCGTGGAAATCCTCTCAACAATGTTATACAGACGGTCCCTGACTTACAATGGGGTTACGTACGGATAAACCCATCGTAAGTGGAAAATATCGTAAGTCGAAAAAAGCATTTAATACACCTAATACACCATGATGGATGCACAAAACACAACGGAGACACAGGGGTTATCCAAAAAAACGCTGACAACACAGAACACTGTAGAGTATTGGTTGTATACACTAGCGACCACGTGGCAGACTGAGAGATGCAGATCGCTGCCGCTGCCCAGCTGCCCAGCATATCGCTTGCCTGGGAAAAAAATCAAAATTCAAAACTCGGTTTCTACTGAATGCGTATCGCTATCGCACCATCGTAAAGTCGAAAAATCGTACATCGGACCATCGTGAGTCGGGGACCGTCTGTATATAAAAGGAGAAGGGCGTTGAAACTCTCTTGGGATGGCAAATTATCCACGGGGTTCGTACACGTTACAGAGGGACAAGTTCAAGGGCTTTTCAAGGACTTTCGAGGCCATGAATCAAGAAATTCAAGAACCAATGGGTTGAAAAATAAGCTTTGGAAAGAAGTAGGAAATCATAAAAAATTGAAAACCCTAGCTGGTGACTGTCATTTAAATTGATTTAAAAGCTACTTGAAGAGATAAATCTCATGAATATAGGAAACATATTTAGTTTATTTAGTTCTAGTACAGTCATGTGATCAAACTAAACATTTTCAATGATGAGTTTGTGGTAGCTTGGTAATTATGTTTTCAATACGCACGCTCTCAAGCTGTTCACTCAGAAAAACTTTCTGAGTCCCTGACGGGAATCGAACCCGTAACCTTCCGATCGCCGGAACCAGTACACAAATTTAACCTTCGCTCACCATCTGAGTCTTTGTAGCTCAATGCTTAGAGCGTCTCACCGGCGATCAGAAGGTTACGGGTTCGATTCCTGTCAGGGACTCAGAAAGTTTTTCTGAGAGAACAGCTTGAGAGCGTGCGTATTGTAAACATTTTCAGTTAAGCTATCTTGAGCTAGTACAGTCATCTGATTATCGTACCCGATTGCTGATAAATTCTTTCCGTCAAAACTCGTAAATCTTGTCAGATGTTGGACGAAAATTTCATTTATTAAATTCAAGAAATTTCAAGCACTTCTTCAGAAATCCGAGGACTTTCAAATCCCTCAATTTTCATTTTTAAATTCAAGCGCTTTCAAGGACATTCAAGGTTTGTACGAACCCTGTATTCATGAGGTTGATAAATGAACGTTCGTCAAGCTCTATCCTCAGAAAAACGATTTCTCAGCCCCAGACGGGGATCGAACCCGCAACCTTCTGATGACTTGTGAGCCGCTCTAACCATTGAGATACCAAGACTCAAATGGTGAGCTAAGGTGCAAGATCGACATATGTGCGACCTAAGCGGAGGCCACTATATGTTAATGATATTGATAAAATTTATATTTTAGAAGTGCGAGAGCTTGAAGATATCTTGAGATAAAAATTTCTAATAGAAATCTCTTTTTTAAGAACACGTTCCCGTACACGTTCTCCCTTGGGGTTTGCTTAAACTCCTTAGTCATAGACAATAGAACACTAGAACGTAAATAAAAATATGGATTTTATCATACTCTATTTTAACGTAACACGACAAACTTTATTAAAAAGTTAAAACACATATTTCCCAACTACCTTGAGTGATTCCAAGTTGGGCTTTACTACATCGTTTTTCAAAACTTTTCCATTTGTGATGATTGAGGAGCCACTCACGATCCACGTCCCGGACGTGACGTCAGTTATTGTAACGGGACGCTCGCTCCTCTCCGGAGTGAAAGTTGTCACACCTATATCAAGGTTACCTCTCCACCTCTCAATTTGCTGGTCAAGTTGAACCTTGAAAGTGTAAGTGGAAAACCCATATAAGACTGCACGCAAAACTAACCTTACAAATATATTGCACTCCATTTAACCTATTAAGGAGCAAGGACACACCTTCGCATTTACTGTGGGAAACACCAGATGATTTTATGTCTTACAGGGACAGGTCGTAAGCATTGAAACGTTAAACACCGTCTCCTTAAGTCATTAAGGGTAAAGAGTACACTTTAGTATTTTACTCTGGCAAACGCCAAATGATTTTACTTGTCACAGGGTTCGTGCACTGTATTGGTCCATCAAAATTCCATGACTTTTCCATGATTTTCCATGACAATATTTACAAAAATCCATGACCTGGAAAAGCTAGAAACAACGAAACGAGCTGAACAGGGGCTCCGTCAAACCACAGGGGTAGCTGGGACCCAGTCTCTGAATTGAAGTGCACGGCCAAGCTATGACAAATTTAGGTTGTGAGTATCGTAGATACAATTTTTGCGATATTTTTCACGTTCATTAGTGGCCCCAAGAAACTTGAAAATGTGAGTGAAGAAAATTGAGATAGAATTATTCACTGATCTAGAAGAAATCTAATTTTCCAAGACTTTCCATGACCAAGACAAATTTTTCAGGTTTTCGAGGCCTGGATTTTAAAATTTGGATTTCCCATGACTTTCCAGGTTTTCCATGACCCGTACGGACCCTGTTGTCACAAGCCATGGGCATTGAATGGTTAAACACCATCTCCTTAATCCATTATGGTGCAAGGACACATCTTCGTATTTTACTCCAGCTAACAGAAGATTTTACTTATCACAGGGATGAGCTCTGGGCATTGAAGTGTCAACAAATGAATCAGACATTTCATCTCTTATGTGAAAATGTCCCAATTCTACAGACCCTACACAAAGTTGGTTGCCAATTTATTATTCTCTCATTTGCATTTGAATTAGCTTTGACTAGACTCATTCCTTCGATGAAATTCTTTTGAATTATCAATGCAAGAACTCGACTATTTAGGCTAATTCAGATGCACATACAAGAGTATCTGACTGGCTGCCATTTTTACATGCAGTGTGTAATTGAAGCTCATATGTGTGGAATTAATTTTCATATGTGGCTATTTAAATTTGTATCTGAAGGAAGTGGTTCATATAGCAAGGTTTCATGAGTGAAATATTGGATTATGCATTTCACATGTGAATGAAGTTCCATTCTCACATTTGACCACATGAAATGAAAATTTTCCAAAATTTCAAAACACTGGAAATACTAGCAACCTGAACCATTTGTTTCACAAAACAGACTAAGCTCAACTTTAACAAGATTATAAACGTTAAGTTTACATGTATTTATTTTGGATCCTACACAGGGGGTCATGCAATTGATTCATACAACCACCTTCTTCGTACACCTGATCATGTGTAAATACGTTGGCACAAACAGTGGAGACCTTACCCAAGCTTCAACAAAAGCAGGCATGAGCCAGTAATTTAAAGAAAACCTTAAAACAACTTTTCACTCCAACAACATTCACACATTTTCCTGAGAAATATTTTATCCATTTCAGTTTTAATATCCAAAACCCTGATGTCTTTGACTTGCTGTCTTGTGAATGATCAGAATCACCTTAACCCATTAAGGGTCAAAAGTGTACTTTTGTATTTTCCATTGGCTAATGCCAGTTGATTTTGCTTGTCAAAGAGACAAGCCCTGCTCCTTAATGAGTTAAAGTACAGCATTTTGGTGCATGATCAAGCTATTGAAAGGTATGGATCAATAACTGGGTACTGTAAGTATTACAGACTAATTTAGACCACCTTAATTCTTTGGGAATACCTTGAACAAATTATCATTAATACAAATGAATGCAAGAGTATATTAAGAAAAGTAACATACCTCAAAAAGTTTATCTGGAGGGAGTGGTTCTCTTGTTAGAACTACAGCATTCTTGAATTCTGATGATGGACGTAGTCTTTCAGCAGTGAAGTTACTGTTCGAGAGCTTGACAAGGGAGCTGTGGCAAGGATGAAAAGGTGTTGCAGCAAGAGGAATCCCCTCAACACTGCAAGCATTTCCTGGAAAAGCAATGTTAGACAAAACTTTTAGAAGTTTATGACTGTAAGACTATACTAGGATCAATGAATAAAAAGACAAAACAAGGATGGATGATGGACAGGTATCAATCATCAAGTAGGTCCAGGAATGGAAGTGAGCAAGAGAATGTAGCATTTCTATATCCAAGTCTGAGTCTGGGACCCAGGTCTATGTCAGAGTTTAGTAGATGCAGTCTGGTTAATGCCACTAATGGAATAGTGTGAAATCCCCAAAAATTTTGAAAAAAACAAAATTATCAGACAAAGTCAAACTGGCAGTCTGGTAAAGTAAAACACACCGCAAAAAATTTAGCTAAATTTCTTAACCAACCCTCTCAATATATATAAGTGGAATTGCTACACCTCTTAACTGCGAGGATTAAATGTACAGATGCTTTAGTAAATCTAAAAGGCACAAGTTATCTAGTACCATCAACTTGCATGTTACCATGGAAGATTTAGATTAATGAATTTGACTCATATATAACAGGCATAAATTTGCTGCTATGAATTTGAGAATATGGGACTGAAACTAAGAATGAGCAAAGGGAATTAGCTCATATTCTCGAATGAATGAATGAATGATAGGTGCACAATCATCAGGCTCTTATCTCAGAAAAACAATTTCTGAGCCCTGGACAGGGATTGAACCCACAACCTACTGATGACTGGTCAGATGCTCTAACCATTGAGCTACTGAGGCTAAAAATGGTGAGCTGAGGTTCAAGTTTGACAGATGTACGACCTAAGCGGCAGGCACTATATATTAACAATATTATTAATGCAATATATATGATGGAAATGTGGGAGCTTGGAAATATCTTGAATAAATGATAGATGAGTGATTGTCAAGCTCTCACCTCTGAAAAACAAGTTCGTTTTTCTGAGGTAAGAGCTTGAAGATCATTCATTCATTTTTCTTAGGTAAGAGCTTGACAATTGTTCATCTATAATTTATTCAAGCTATCTCCAAGACAGCAATGTAAAAATTTCTGATAACATGGTCTATCTTTCTCTTACAGTCAGACAACCTTTCAGTTTAGAGAGGAGGCAATTTTGCAAGTGCTGGATCCATCTTACCAGAACTATGAAGTTCATCCTCCTCCAAACTATCTCCATGGCATAGCTTCACTTGTGAACATCGCCCATAGACATCAACCACCACGAACACATTTCCAGGGATACCTTTCGCCGCACAGCCCATGTCTTTCCCGTTGATAAAAAAGTGCAGCTCTCCATTCCTAAGTTTCATCACACCAACTCTGTCACCAACTGCCAGATCTTCGAGATTGCCAGCATAATTCTCGCAAGAAGATAAGCCGTCTTTTAAAACGCTCATTCCAGCAAGTACCCACGTTCCATTCTTCAAGTGTGAGACGTTCGCAGGGATTTCATCCAAAGAGCCAGGGTCATTAACTGTCACCCCCATTGCCAAGGAACCCGACCACAATGTGGTTTTTCTCTCGACTACAACCTCAAATATCGTTTGCTCCGGTAAAATACCCTTGCTGAATACTAACCCATTATTAAACTCTGTCTCTGCGTGATTTCTAGTCGCCCTGCATCCTCGGTTGCTCAAGAGAATTCCTCTTCCACAATGTTCATGAAATCCTCTCCAGGTAGCCATACTTGTTTCCTCGCAGCTTCAAGGACGTTTCGGTCAGCGGTTTCTACATGATTTGTTATTTCGACGTTGTCGAAAAATGATCAGAAATCTCTCGTACTTCTTGGAAGGAACCAACTAAAGTCTTGTTTCATAGCAACTTCTTTGGAAACGGTTTGACCATACTAGCGATGAATACAAAAATAGACGTGAGGTGTGTCTCTAAGAATGATATTCACGACAGGCAAAACACGCACTGTGACGTGTTGTGGCCATAGATATACTTGTGACCCGACTACCTATTACGTCATTCACCAAAACAACTCAGAGTTAAACACAGTGTAATTTGTCAGTCTGCGATAATTTAAAGGAGATACTTTGCCTTGGTTAAACTTGCCATGGTTTTGAAGTTCCTCCCTTTGATAACCAACTTAAGAGGACTCTGAGGAGAAAAATTTCCTTGTATTTGGTTTACGTTGAACTGATTTGCCGTTTGTTTGCAAGGGGAGAACAACATGGCGAAGCCGATGGACAAGCGGCATCGTCGAATTTTGCAACAGAATACCAAAAAGCTGGTAGATGACTTGGACCCTTTGAATATACTAGGATATCTGTATCAAGAGGAAGTCTTACTTGAAGACGACATGGATCGGGTTAGAAGCGAAGCAACAAGAAAGAGACAAGCGGAGAAATTGCTGAGTATTCTACCTAAACGGGGGGCAAAGGCATTCGATGCCTTTTGTGAAGTCTTGTATAAGTTCGGAGGACAGAGACATTTGGCGAAGATGCTGAAAGAAGACATCGAAAAATCTAACGGTAAAACGTTCGTTTTTTCCTTCCCAAATTTCTCATTCTTGCGATATTTTGGCCATTTAAAGTTGATGATTACAAAACGTCATATACCCTGGGAGATCATAGTAAATGGTGGAGGTGAACACATGCCAGTTGTGTTTTATTTCATGTATTTTGTAGATGACATTTTATAAAGCCCCGAGTTAACAAGAAAACGTTGTTGCAGAAACACCGTTTTACTGCAATGTCCGCTGAACTTGGCTAAATGGGGAAATCTTTAGTGGGAAACATTCACAAGCAGTGTATATTAGTGTACATAGCGAAATACAAGGCAACAGTATTTCTCAAAAAAAGAAATTGAGGCCAGGAAGCAAAAGATACTTCTGAATTCTTTGAGAAACTTAAGTCGGTTCCTGGCAAGCAAACTTTGCTCGCACAACATTTCCACAGGTGGGCAAATAGAAACATTTGAAGAAACATTGAAAATCCCAAATGTTTCCACAACAATTCCTTGTTTGCTCATGGTCTAAGGAAAGAGATGGTGCACATCTTTTGACATTTTTGAAATTCACAAGATTAAATTAGGCATGGCATCATCAATCTGTTTTAAGACCTTCTGGGAGAAATTTTAAAGATTATAGATTTATGCAGTGTATATATATATATATGTTGGAAATGTGGGAGCTTGGAGATATCCTGAATGATAGATGAATGTTTGTCAAGTTCTTACCTCTGAAAAAGGATTTCTAAGCCCCAAAGGAGGATCGACCAGAGTCTTGGTAGCTCAGTGGTTAGAGCATCTCACCAGTTATCAGAAGGTTGTGGGTTTGATCCCCATCTGGGGCTCAGAAATTGTTTTTCTGAGGTAAGAGCTTGATGAACATTCACCTGTCATTCATTATAGATTTACACAAAATACTTTGTATTCATTTTTTTATTTGCATGTATTCATTATTGTATGATAGAAACATGCACACTGTCAGGTAAATTCTAAAACAGATTTTGACATAAAACAAAATGTTTGCATGATGTTTGCATGTTTGTGAAAATCACTTTTTTGTATTTGAGGTGCTCTTATGGCATAATTACTGTCTTAAATTCAAACATCCTAACAAACTATTGTACACAACAATCATATTGCTTGAAAACAACCTGATAGAGTGGCTTGGCAAGAAGGGTCCAAGGGCCCATTTTAGTCAAAAACACATAAATATTGCAAGCTCTTTAATTTACTTGAGACATTTTCCCAGAATGTTTTATAACCCTATGTTCCAGGTGATTGAGGGCCTCTACCATTTTAAGGGAGATTGTGATACCCCAACATATTCTCTTTATACGTGAGCAAATCTTGTTGACCATACCCCTGAAAAGTGAGGGTTCCAGAGTCCTATTCCTCCTGTTGAACTTTCCATTAGCCTTACACCACCTCTAAATTACAAACCTCATGTGTTATTTGCTGTTCTAGGTGCTCATCCTCAAACAACAATCGATAGCCCTCCAGGATTGCAGAAAAGACTTACACCTGAACAGATTACAGTTCTTCCCACAGATGTCCGCTATCTCCCACCAAGCTTGATTAATGACGACAATGTTTACAAAATGAAGAGTAACCCTCGAGGCCTGTGCTTAATTATCAACAACACCAAATTTGACGAATATGCAGACCTGAGACAACGTGATGGTTCTGAGGCAGACTGTTTAAACCTTCAAAAGCTCTTTGTGTCTTTACGTTACACAGTCACCACACTACGAAATACAACAGCTGAAATGCTCAAAGCCCGAGTTAAAGCTTTTGCAGCAAGACCTGAACACAAACAGTTCGATTCTGTTGTAGTTTGCATCTTGAGCCATGGAGTTCCTGGAAAAATCTATGGAATTGATGGTGAACTCATTTCCATTACAGAACTGACTTCAGCATTTAATGGTCAAAATGCAAAAGATCTCATAGGGAAACCAAAATTATTCTTTATTCAAGCTTGCAGGGGTGGTGAAATTGACCGTGGTACCTGCAACGATGAAGTTGATTCAAGTGAAGTAACAGTCAGAAGAACTGCAGAAATTTTGGATGATCTGTATGAGGGTGTAGATGAAACTGATTGTAATGCTGGCCCAGGAATGGTTCCGGTTGAAGCTGATTTTCTTCTGGCCTATTCAACAGTTCCTGGCTATGTTTCATGGAGAAATTCTGAAAAAGGTTCATGGTTTGTGCAAGCATTGTGTGAGGTCTTCATGACCTACGCAGGACAAGAAGATCTAGTTAGCATGTTAGTTCGGGTCAATGGTAAAGTGGCTCACGAGTTTGAATCATATGATCGGAAGAAACAAATCCCTTCACCTGTTGTCAGACTTACAAAAAAGTTGTATTTTTTTCCATGTTGAATTTTAAGAGAATAAGTCAGCTAAATATAATTTTCTTTGAAAAGTGTATGTAGATTAGATATTGAAAATGGTGAAGGCACTTATACTTCAACAGATTTTTGATAATCAAAATAATAGGAAGAATGGCATGGAGACTGTCAAGTGATGATGTAATTTCTGCTGGACCCAAATTTCTCATAAGTCTTTCTTCCCATGTAACTTTAACTGGGAAATTGCATTCTAACTCTTTTCTGGCATGAACCAGAGGAAAATGATAAAAGGCCTGTTTGGACACTGAGGAACTGAACATCAGTTGTTTCTAATCATAAATCATAAGCCTCTAGTTTTCCTACTTTGCCCAGTTCAGAATAAAATCACATGGTGTTTATGATTACGGTGTTATTTTAACTGTGAGAATAAACTAGGGAAGTTTGATCCTAGGAATTAATAATGGGTAGATTAATTCAGAAGGCAGATTAAAACCTTATGTACATTTACAAATATTATGACGGTGATACTACACCATATGTTTTCACACAAACTGTTCAAGACAAATTATCAAATTTTAAGAATAATTGGGGTGGAACAACTGGTGTGCCAAGTACAACCAACTTTTATACATGTTTAACTCAATGCAGTTCTTGGATGTTTAGTTTATTCACTTCAAATTCTAAAAAACATGCAACTAGAAGTGGTCCGATGGAGCACATGCCCAGTGCACCTGGTACCCAGACCCTCACCAAATGGACAGAATGGCAGATAAATCAGCAACTCTACTCTGCTGTACATGCATGCACGGAGTAATAGAATCGTGTAAAAATGACATTGGCCCCTAAGTCAAAAGAGGAAATAAGTGTTCTTTGCAAGATGCTTCTAATTCTTTCAAACTTCAATTGACCAGTGCTGTGACAACATAGTTGATCACATGCACGATCTGAAATTTACCTTTTGGCTGTAGGCTAATCAAAAGAAAAATTTGCACCTGTAACTGCTAACACTGTATATCTTGAAGATTCAATAAGCCCTGTTACCCTATGTAAATGTTAAATTATGTCATACTCTGACAAATAAAGCATCCTACCACCTTAGGAAGAGCCCTGCCTAACACTTCAAAGGTAAAGTGCCTTTATTTATACTCGATAACCCTATCAGCTACCTGAGCTTTTCTCCCTAGAGGTCCAGTAAAGGCCACCCCTCATGGGTCCAGTGTTAATACAGGAGGAAACCAAAGTACCCAGAGAAAACCTGCGATGCCTGGTAGAGTCAAACTGGACAACACTCTTCTTGAATGTGACCAAGGTAACTTTAGTCAGATAACTGCACAGAGCTGGGATCAAACCCTAGTCACAGTGGTTAGAAACACCTGCACTACCACTGTGCCACCAGCACCCCCAAACCATGACATGGATTTGAGAGGTACACTTAGACTTCTAGGGGTTGACTTGGATACATAACTGAAAGGAACAAACTCAGACCTGAATTTTGACTTGGAGAAGGTGGACTTCACCACATTATCTGGAGGAGAATTTTTCATTTTGCTCATTGCTACCAAGGGAAAAGTAACGAAGAAAGTTTTTTGAGAGTATATTATGGTATGAAGGCACCTACCTCACTGGCAATGAATGTAAATGTGATAGCATCAAAATCAGAAAAATAATAGACATTACACACACATGCAAATGTGAATTATGTAATTCTGAATACAATATATTATCCGTTAAATATTATGTTGTAAGTTGTATGACAATTTTACATGCATGCATAATGCATGGAGTCAACTCTTTATACACTTGTTGGATTTGTAGTGAGATGAATTTGAGCACTAGGTCTGCCATGTGAATGACCTGATAAGTGTGAAGAATGGCAGGCTGAGCTATTTTGACCATTGATAAACCGAACACTGTTGCTGTCCTCCAGCAAGACTGCTCTTGTATCTTCGACATCATCACCCACAGCTTCTTCATAGGTTGGCAAACTCCCTCTACCTTGCCTAAGAGCCTCATTGTAGCTTGGAGGGGCACCGCTTTGTGATGGCACTTCATATTCATAATCCTCAGTACGGGTACTTGGTGGATGTTGGTGACGTTGCCTAACAAGGGTATGGCGTACAGCCTTTTTCCACGTTCGCCATAGCCAAAACCCCATAAGAAGTGTGGCAATTAACACAACAAGAAGCCACAAAGCATACAAGGCTTTCCCTTCTTTACGCCTTGGGCAATTCATTTCATCGCTTCCATCAAGACAATTGTCTATACCATCGCATACTTTGTGTCTATTAACGCATTTCCTATTAATGCAACTAAATTCGTGATGTCCACACAACCCTTGTTCAATAGCTCGGTAACTTAGCAGAAAAAACCCAGTTCTGGAAGTTTTACCAGACCTAGCTTTCACTAGCAGTCTGTTTGTCCGTGAAACGATACGAAACTGAGTCCGAAGCAGGCCACAGTTGGTGCGGATCTTCAAAGAACTTGTCGCCCAACCATCGAAAACGTCCACTTTTCCGTTTGGGCATCCATCTTGTAATTCGCTGAAGTTGAAAATAAGAAATTTCAGTTCAATGAAACCTTGTAAAACCTCAATCTTCCAGGTGCATGTGGTGTCGATTGGAAACTGTTGCGGATAGCCGTATGAAAAGATGTAGCCGGCATCGTTTGTCACGACTCCACCACATTGCGCAAAACCCGTGGTAACTGCTTCAAATTTCGCTGCAAAACGATTTCTTGAGGTCGACTCGTAGAGCAGGGATAATTCCCTTCCACTCGTCGAAAAAAATTCTGGCGATTTAAGGCGCCCGCATAGTATCAAGTCCTGGGAAGTGTTATTGAATTGGACAAGGGATATCTCTTTTACAGCGACGAAGTCTTTTCCACATTGATCTAGAAACACGGGTTCTCTCCGATCGCCCACTGTGAAGTTTGTGAAAGTAACTTTAACCCAACCAAAGGGTACTGCTATTGTAAACAAGCAACGACCCCGCGAGAACGACGGATATTTAGGGGAATGTATTTCTCCTAGGCGACCGCGAGCGAATCCCCCACAAATGGCACGATATTCTGCTTTGAATTTGTTTACCTTTCGTTTCTTAACCGAAGAGTAATACTGCACTCGTAGAACGTTTCCTGACGAGTATATGCTCTCTGGTTGATTTTTGGCACAGTAACGGCCTATGAGAGGGGAGGAAGTATTTAATCCGTCTCGGAACTCGACGAAGTCTTCAGTACAAGAACAGCAAGAAGTCTCCATGTCGAAGACGCGAATGTCAAGCTCGATTCGTGACCCAGCTGAAACTTGTATTTCCCATACGCACCGCGTTGGTGTTTGATAGTTAGCGAAGTTCTCTTCGGACATCAATATTCCTTTTTCTGCCTTTAGCCTCATAACAGAGTCGCAAGCGTTCAGTCGAACAATTTGCCAGTAGAGCGACAGGGTCAATATAAACAAATGCCACATACTCCTACGAAAGAACGTCGAGAAAAATCCAAGTAGTTGCGTTTATCCTCCCTTGGTTTTCACTTCATCTTTTCTTCCAGTGCTAAATTCACCATAACAAACGCTAAAGAAACGGTAAACATTCTTGTAGATTTCTTTTCAAACTATTAATTGCATCTTGACGTTTTTAATGAGTTTTCAAGAGGTGAACATGTCAGACCACTTCGACAATCTCCATAAAGCCTTGATCTGCCCGTCTGCCTGTCATGGTCAGGTGAACACTCTTTCACATCGTTCAAAACCAGAATAAATTAAACCCAGCATGATAAGCTATTGTTTAACACGTTGCACCATTACCAAATAATTAAAGGCTTTGGACAAAAGGGCAAAATTGTTCAAATAGTTCGGCAAACACACATTGCTATTTTCCACAAAGCAGAAACACGCGTTTCCGTGACTTAGGGGTAGATTTCATGGCCATATTTATGATAATTTATTTGTTCGTAGCACGAATCGAAGAAACACATTATCATAAACAAAAATTTCAACTCTGACAGAAACTCTTCCGTGTACGCATCCCCTCAAACTGGACCCTATCCCAAACATGTTCCGGTTTCACGCTGCGACTACGTATGTGAACCCTTTTCATAAGTGTAGGAACCAGGGGGGTGCGGGGACTGGCGCCCCCCTAATAATTTGGTGGCCAGATAAGGTTATCACTAGGTTATCAGGTTATAGGTTATCACTTAATTCGATAACATTTTAAATAACATTTTCTAACCCTTAAAATTGTCAAAAATCTCTCCCAAAATGCGAGAAATGGCCTTTCTGAAACTCTAGAATTTCAAAATATTCCGGGGAAGCACGGCCCAGGACCCCCTAGCTGCGCTCGCAACCCTGATCCCCCCAGTAGTCTATTAATTTTAGTGCCCCCCCTATAAAAAACATCTTCCTACGCCGCTGCTTTTTTAAGTTGACTGGTTTTATCCGGTTCTTTAATCGAATTTCCTCTAAACTTTTTTCCGAAATTTACATTTTAGCCAAGTACGAGAGCTCGGAGATATCTTGAGATGGTAGATAAACAATCGTCAAGCTCTTTCCTCAGAAAAACGATTTCAGGATAGAGCTTGACGATCGTTCATCTATCATCTGAAGATACCTCCAAGCTCTTACAGTTCTGAAATATACAATTCATCAAAATCATTGTTAACATAAAGTGGCTTCCGCTTAGATCGCACGTATGTCGAACTTGAACCTTAGCTCGCCATCTGAGTCTTGGTAGCTCAATGGTTAGAGCGTCTCACCGGTCATCATCTGGTTGGCGGTTTCAATCTCCGTCTGGGGCTTAGAAATAATTTTTCTGAGGACTTGACGATCGCTTATCTATCATCTCAAAAAGCTTTTTTCCATGTACATTTCTGCTGAAGATACCACTGCATAATACCGCTTATCGCGTGCCAAAGCGGAAAATGATATTTTCCTAATGTATATACGATTTATATTCAATATATGCACTGAACTCTTTAGAAAAACAATCTTTTTTTCAAATATATAAAGCTTATTTTATATATCACTTGGTTTAGATTAATAGATATGCGAGAATTTTGAAGTGTAAGACTCTTTCAAAATATACTACATATTCGAAGTATGAGACTTGGATGATTTGAACTCTAAGTCAGAATCACCCTCAGGGTATTATGAAACGATAACTTCACAATTAACCTACACTGCCGAAGTCAAATGAAAACTGGTATCCCGAAGGTGCGAGTTCAAATCCCGCTCGAGTCAACATTTTTCAGTCGACTTCGGCAGTGTAGGTTAATTGTGATGTTATCGTTTTGAACTCTAAGAGTTGTCATTTTCTTCAATAGTGGAATCCAATTGACTGAATTTGAAACCAAGTTGCTAAACCTCACTTGATTCATAAACTTTCACTTGTTTTAACGGGAAAAAAATGAACAGTTTATTGTTATTCATTTTCTTCATAAAACCTACTTTTTCAAATAGTTTAGAGGTAAGATATCTATTAGGTAACATATGTGACACCTATTTCCTGTACTTAAGGAGGGGCTTATTCAACCTCGTACCCAGGGTTTTTACTAGACACTCGCCAACTTGCTGCAAAAAAGACCCTCGTTTCGGCTAGTCACGTGTCCCCCTGAATCTGGGAGAAAGCGAAACTTTAACGTTAGGCTAGGGTGGCTATACGACTCTTTGTCGACACTTGCCGACAACTGTCATCGTGCTGCGACGTCAGTAACATGTGTGCAAAGATTAGGGGTCGTGAGCGCAATAAGTTCGAAAGAAACCATTTTCTTTTCGAGTAAAAACCCTGGTTACAAGGTTGAAGCTTGTTGAGATCACTTTGTTGACTAGAGGGGGTATGGTAACTAAATGTCACTCAACCGCCAATATCTAGAGCAAACCAGACAAAGCCAGGATAAAAAGTGCAAGGTCATGGTCAAATGCGACTCGACTTTTGTCTCTCGAATTTGTCTTTTTCTTTTTTTTAAATATATATATATATATATAAACATCATAAAAACTTTATTAAAAAAAGAAGAAAAATCCACAACTTACGTTTCGGGGACCGGCCCCTTCTTCAGCAGCTCACAGTTAAAGAATAGAGTCCTTATATACCTTATCGTTCTTCCTTAAATTTACATAAATTTCAAACTTCCATTACATTCAATCCCAGAGGAGTATAACATTTTAATTTTTCAATCCAAAAACCTTCCCTTGCTGTTGGATCCCTAACATCGGTAACATCAATTATTTTAACCGATAAATCTTTCATACCTATATGCTCATTATCAAAAAAATGTGCATACAGGTGTTCCCCACAAATTCCCCTTTGTCCCCTTTCATATCGTCTCAATGAGCTCTTATGGTTATTGAACCTTAACCTAAATGGTGTTATTGTGCTCCCCACATATTGTTTGCTACATCTCTTGCATGTTATTAAATATACCACTCTTTGAGAGTCACAATCAAAGGAATGATTGATATGAAAAGACCGCTTCTCAACATTACCCATAAAGGTCGATCCAGTTTCAACAAATTTACAAACTTTACATCTGGCCTTTCCACAGCAAAACATTCCCTTGGACCCCTCCTCCATAGGCTGCATTTTAGCCCTCACCAAAATATCCTTCAAATTCTTCGCTCTCCTAAAGCTTAACCTCGGAACAATCGGCAAAAGCTTTTTAAGTACAGGTACCGATTCAACCAAAATTTGCAATTCTCGAAGAATATTATGCACTACCTGAAGTGCAGGATGAAAGTCAAAAGTCAAAACCAATCTATCAGACCTATCTGAATTTCTCTTTCCCGTCCCTTTAAGCAAGACTTCTCGAAAAGTTTCCGTAAGGGGAAGAAGTTGCATTGAACGTTTATGCATTCCACTAAAACGTTAAGAAACTTGGCACAAAATGACGACGTTGTAAAAAGTTGTAGACGTTTCGTGTTTTTGTTGCTACTTTTTATTTTCATTGTACTGTAGTATGGCAGTATACCACGTAATAAAAGATTTTCACGTGAATAAACTTCATTGACGTAGGTATAATAATCTGAGTTTTAACGATACCGAGTTTAACTTTGGAGCGAGAGGTGTTCTTCCTATTCAAGAACTTAACTACATCCTTCCAAAACCATTTTTATTCACAAACCTAACTTATCTAGTTCGCCATTGTTGCATATTCCCCTATTTTCTATTTCAGAGCTCTCCATGGTATAAGGATCTGTTTGACATACTTCGTATGAAATATGATGGTCAATTTTTGCGTATACATGTCACTTATGATGTACTTACGACTGTCTCCATTCATAATGTTATGTACGCGTGTTATACGGTTTAGTACTATATGTTTATTACAAACAAAAGTTTAGTACCACATATATATATAAATATATATGGAGGAGGGGTCCAAGGGAATGTTTTGCTGTGGAAAGGCTAGATGTAAAGTTTGTAAATTTGTTGAAACTGGATCGATATTTACGGGTAATGTAGAGAAGCGGTCTTTTCATATCAATCATTCCTTTGATTGTGACTCTCAAGGAGTGGTATATTTAATAACATGCAAGAGATGTAGCAAACAATATGTGGGGAGCACAATAACACCATTTAGGTTAAGGTTCAATAACCATAAGAGCTCATTGAGACGATATGAAAGGGGACAAAGGGGAATTTGTGGGGAACACCTGTATGCACATTTTTTTGATAATGAGCATATAGGTATGAAAGATTTATCGGTTAAAATAATTGATGTTACCGATGTTAGGGATCCAACAGCAAGGGAAGGTTTTTGGATTGAAAAATTAAAATGTTATACTCCTCTGGGATTGAATGTAATGGAAGTTTGAAATTTATGTAAATTTAAGGAAGAACGATAAGGTATATAAGGACTCTATTCTTTAACTGTGAGCTGCTGAAGAAGGGGCCGGTCCCCGAAACGTAAGTTGTGGATTTTTCTTCTTTTTTAATAAAGTTTTTATGATGTTTATATGACGTTTAAACTTTATGTTGAGCGGGCTCGTGAAGATATTATATATATATATATATATATATAAATGTATATATATTTTACTGTAAAATAAATATTACGCTCTACGCGTGCTATTGAACGCTCTTAAACCTTACGCCTTTTGTGTGACATTTGTGTTGCATACTCTTCTTGGTATATATATATATATACATATATATATATATATATATAAAACAATTAAGGCGAAAATAATGACAACCGATTACGGACGGCGGAGCCAGGAGGCCGGAGGCTGCAACCCCTTAACTTTTTTCCAAATATAACGTTGAAACAATTACTTTTCGGAACATTAATTGTGAAATTTTCCGAGGAAACGAACAAAAGGCTGTATTAGTATCACTAGCCCCCGCCGGCACTCGAAATTTTGCTCCACCGTCCATACCTACCAATAACCAGAAAAGCAGTTTTTCTGTTATACAGTTTACGAAAAAATAACACAAAACAATTTTTCGATTCCGAAAGTTCTCAATCAGCAGGAACAGAAGGCCCTGGAGACAAACAATTTGCTTCACAATTTACTCGATATGGTAGCATTGAATTTGTCACGAAATTTTGGGACAAATACCCTTTTCTATAGTGTTAAATAGGATCTTCATGCGGAAACACCCCCCTTGGGTGTGCCAGTGACGTTCTTGTACAGTTGTACGGTTTTCCGTGGCTGCCTATGATTGGACCACCCTACAGACCAAACTTAGGCCAGTCGCTACTACTGTCACTGTTCTTAACTCTAGAGCCAAACCAAACAGTGCGATCAAAGTTAAATAAAACAATATTGAAATTTAATTAAATGCTGTGGAGTTGCATTCGAGCCAGCCAGTTAAAGAATTCCAATTTTTCCTAGATCTTTGGGAGACAGAGTTTAAAACACTAAAACAATTTAAGAACAGTATTCGCAAGTGCAAAGTTGGCATTCTCTTAGATGATAATTGTAATGGCTATTGCCTTTGTAATTCTTAATATGTAAATTTGTTTTTTTTTTTAAAGTAATATTTATTGTGAATGTAATTTTTAGTTGTGTCCCCTTATTAGTAAAGGGTCTTGCACTCTTAGCTAGATGGTTTTGACACAGAAATAAAGTTTATCATTATTATTATTATTATTATTATTATTATTTCGTTATCGCACATTGGTTTGTTGTCTTAACCAATGGTTTCTTCTTGAAGTTTGGTGGCAACAAGCCTCCTCAAATTTCAACGATCTTTCGTAGTATTCTCGCAGTGTATAATATAGCATTTTTCTGTAGTTCTACCAGCCGCGTCTTTATTCCCAACTGTTCCAACCTTTTCCGCAGCTTCTTTGGAATTGCTCCCATCGCTCCTATTACAATTGGCGTGATGTTTACTTTCATATTCCAAATTTTCTTTAATTCTCTCCGCAGATCTTGGTACTTTTCGATTTTCTCTTGTTCTTTTAATTCGATTTTACTATCATACGGTATAGCGAAGTGAGCGATCTCACAATATTTATTATCCACCACAATCATATCTGGTCGTCGAGCTCCCATGACATGGTCCATTTGTATAGAGACATCCCATAAAATCTTACATTTTTCATTTTCCGTAACTGCTTCTGGCTCGTGCTGGTACCATTTTGGTGTTACATCAATCTCAAAATTCCTGCCTAACTCCCAGCGAATCTTTTTTCCCTCCCAACCATGTCTTCTTTAATACTCTTTCTGGGCCAGTTTTGAACATTCACTTACAATATGGTTCACTGTCTCATTTGCTGTTCCACACAATCCACAATTTTCTTCTTTTTGAGTTTTATCAATTTTTGCTTTGATTTGGTTTGTTTGAAGGGCCTGCTCTTGGGCTGCCATGATGAGGCTTTCGGTTTCTCTTTCGATGTTCCCTTCCTTTAACCACGTCCACGAGTCCGTCCCTCTTACTTCTTCCGTCTGTCTATGATACTGCCCATGCAGCATTTTTTGATGCAATCCTTCTTCCCTGGTGTTTTCTTCTTCTCTTTTAACTCTTTTTCTTTTTCCAATTCTTTTCCTCATTTCCTCTTGCTGCTGCAATTAATCTTTCGCCACTATCTTGGACATATCTCTATAATCCTTGGATGGCCAACTCAATAGTATCTCCTACGCTTTGTAAACCTCTGCCTCTTTCGATATATACACTTCTCGGGATATACACTCTATCAACGTTGCTCCTGGGATGTAGCCCTTTGTGCATAGTCAGCAATTTTCGTATTCTGCGGTCCAACTCTTTCTTCTCTAGTCTTGTCCATTGTAGGAATGTGGCTGAGTATCGTAATAATGCAACTGCCCACGTGTTGATCACTTTAATCACATTCTTGCCCTTTAGCTTTGTTTCAGAACCTTCCTCACAATTCTCAGATATTCTTTCTTAACTTTTTCCTTCATCTGTTCATGCTTGATTTCATCTACTTCAAGGATTCCAAGGTATTAATAGCTGTCTTCTTCTTTTAAACTTGCTCATCGGGTAACTTTATGCCGTGTGATTTCACTATCTTACCACGTCTCACGATTAGGACTGCACACTTGTTAATTCCGATTTCTTTCCCTATGTCACTGCTAAATGCTATCGCTGTCTGTACAAGGGAATCCAATACTTTCTAGTTCTTTGCGTAGAGCTTTAAATCATCCAAAAATAGAAAGTGATTAATCTTTTCCCCGTTCTTTGCAAATTGGTATGCTGATGTTGATTTTCTTAAGATGATAGTTAGTGGTATTAGTGCCACGACGAACAGTAGAAGCAATAGTAAGTCTCTGAAAAATCCCACTATTAATCGAGACCTCTCCGAGTAATGTTGTTCCATATTCCAAGTTAACTTTCCAACTCTTCATGCTCTCTGGTAGGAATTTTCGCACTCTTTCGTCAGTCTTAAGTAAAGTCAGACATTGCAAAATCCGCGAATGTGGTTCCAAGTCAAAGGCTTTTTCTGAAGTCAATCCATGCAACAGCCAAATTCTTTTTCCTGGATTTAACCTCTCTCAAAATCATCTTGTCGATAAATAACAGACCCTCGGTTCCTTGGCACTTTCTCCTACATCCTTTCTGTTCCTCTGGTAGCTCACAACTTTCCTCCAGATTTTCATATATTTCATCTGCAAGTATACCTGTTAGAAGCTTGCATACCAAGGATAAGCACGTGATTGGTGTATAGTTGCTAGAGATGTTGCCTTTAGACTTATCCTTTTGAGTTAGCATTGTTCTACCTGTTGTCTTCCATTCAGGTACTTTGTTATTCTCTAAAAAGTTGGTCAGGTGAGTTCGACAGTCCACATGCATGCTCCTAAAATTTTTAGCCAATTTTTCAGCCTTACACTCTATCTAGGCCTTCCGCTGCCATGCGGCCTAACTACGTCTGGTAATAGAAATACAGTGTTCTGATACAAAAGTGCCCAATTTATCGTTCTTTATGTCAATAATTGGTCGGATTTTATCACTAATAAAGATTCTCATTGAGCCAGTATCAAGTAACGCGTTAACTTCTACCACTATCCACTCTACATTTACAAAAGGCTGGACAAGAATTATTTCAGAAAAAAAGATTTAAAACTATCAAAACTTGCGTCGGGATGAGCTGCGTTCCCGCCTGGACTCCTCGAGCCAGCTCTTGGTCGTTTATGTTAGTTCACTTGGTCTGAAGATGATTTTGCAATAAAATCGAAATATCACCATTTCACAGTTTTCATCTTTCGTTAACTTAAATCTTAAGTTAAAAGATGGCCTTCTTTTTCGGAATTTGCTTTCTCTTATATTTTTTGAAGTTGTCGGCTGGTCAAGGTTTTCAGTCCATGTTTAGTTTTGTCCAAACCAGCAGGAGGAGAGGGAGTCTCCTCAATACGTGGTCCTTCGAGCCAGATGTTTGATTGTGAAAGATGGCGGATGCGTTGTAATGTAAGAAAAGAGCACGAAGCGTTCATAGGACCTTCGTGAAGAAAATTTTGGCAGAGACAAAGGGCGTGAGCCATGTTACGGATGAAGGGTCTCGTCAAAGATTTTACCACCCCAAGTCGAGACCCTGACGGAACAGTTGGAACCTTCGGCGAAGTCGAATAGTGAAGATTCTTGATCTCTTAAACGAAGATGAAACGGTCGAAGACGAAGTGTTCGCTAACGAGATCGAAGAAGCTGGGAATTTGACGGTAGAGATAAAGACTGATATAAGGGTCATTGATGAAGCTTTGGAGACAAAGACTAACCCACCAGAGGATGGTTCTGCTAGCAGAGCGACCGGGAACATCTCGCCACCCGAGTCCGAAAACCATGAGGGAAACGACGACGAATCGAACGATAGTGTGACTAGCGTCAGATTGCCGAAAATTAATACACGTAAGTTTGACGAAAAAATCGAACAGTGACAGGAATTTTGGGATTGTTTTGCGAGTGCGGTAGATACGAACGACGAGCTATCAGACATCGAACTAAAGAAAGCACTAGGATTGTTATAGATTAATTACATACATGCAAGAGTCAGAGGCTATATTATTTGCTTTTTGTACTTTTAGTACTTTACTTTTTGTAGAACGTAACATACAAACGTATTTTAGGTGAATACATTCATAAATACTAGGTGAAGAGTTTTTTTACATTTGTAATATAATGAAAATGCGATGGCTTCCGTTTAGTTATTTACTTCACGATAACACCGTTAGAACTAAAAATATTGGAGGATTGGAGGGGTCAGGATCCAAATTTTGACCAGGGGCCCGCTTTGGCTCTCGACGGCGTTGCCAGATTGCTTACGAATCCGGAGAAAATTTGATCGAGTGTAGAGATTCAGGTAGCCTTAGACAATTATTTGAGACCATTGTCTTCAGGTAGCCCGGATTAGCCATTACAGTAGTTGAGACAACATTGTATACAAATTAAGTGGGTTTTTAGAGGTGAATTGTTTCGGCATGAAAACTCTCGTATTTCGTAACAATGACCAATTTCAACCATTACCAATCTTTTTGTAATAAAAACGTGAACGTATAGTTTGTGTTTTTATAGATGTTCGTAAGAAGTTCGTCAAGCTCGGATTAACCTCAAGAAAACGATTTCTGAGCCCCAGACGGCATAAGCTAAAACCTGGACTATGGAGCGACGGACAATGGACGGTGGACGATAAAAAATATATATTATTTTTATTTGGGTACATGTGTCTACTGGAATTTGGGTTAAAGGAATAATATTGAAAATGAGAGCTTGGCTCGTTAAATTAAGGAAAATGGTCTGATACAAAATTTAGAAAAATAATCGTCGAATTAAGACGAGGGGCCCAGCTTTACGACAAAGTTTTTGGCTCGAAACAACGATTGTCAGGATAAACATAAAGTGAGATGATTTCAGTGACGAGTCTGAATAATTGTCGTGCGTCGTGGGTTGCATTATGAAACTCTAGCATTAAGGAAAACCTCAATGACCATGTTTTGAAGTGCCTAATCTCACGTTTAGCCTGCCTTAACGGCAGCTTCCTAGTCTAAATAATTGTCGTGGATCGGCGGTCGTAAAATACTTTTAAAATCGGATTTTTCAGCCCTACTGTACGACTGTATTTGTTTTAGGAGACTCGAGCTTCAAGGGTAACCTTTTAGTACAATAAAATTTAAATTTTGAAGTGCCTTAATTCAAGTTCAGCCTTAACAACAGCTTCCAGGAGTTCACGAAACGACAAAACAAGCAAAGTTAAATTCTCAGAAGTAGAATATCGTTCCGTTAAGTATTTCCATGGTTTTCAGTCTATATTTACGTTAACTGCGTCAGTTTATTAAACATTGTTTGCCAAAAGTTGGCGACGTAAATGATCGCTTCGTCTTTTACAGGTGCTTGCAAAATCGATTAAATGGTGACCACATAGGTTTTAAAACAGAAGAACTCGACCACGCGTAATTTCACGAAACCATGCATGTGATTGTCAATTGTAACTAAGACAGGATCGTCAATGTCTCCTGATTCGAAACTTTCGAGCCCACTTCTCGTTTGCAATAAGGCACTTTGTCTGTCGCCGAATTACAGACATCCTAGACGAAAACGGCCTCAGGACAATACCATCAACAAGGCTGGTCCAGCGTAGGCAGCGGCGCAACAACACAACACCAAGGGAGGGATTCTTGCTCGCCACAATCTGAAACAGATAAAAATATTCTATCCTCGACGTTTCGAGCAAAGGCTGTTCGTCTGGAGTGTTCTACTAACTCTCCAGACGAAGGACCTTTGCTCGAAACGTTCAGGACAATACACTTTTATAGCGACGATTTAAACCCTGTTTACACAGTTAACATTTTGGACACGGGTGCCGCACAAGTGATTTTCATAGTGCAAACGGTGTGGACTTCTTAAAATTTGGTACCTTTGCCTGAAAATTTAGTAGTGCTAGGCACCTCTGTATATGTAGGTCTCGGCTCGGCTAACTTGCCGTGCCGTGCCGTGCCTAAAATGTTACAGAGTAAACGAGGTTTTAAAAACCCCTAAATTAAAATACCGTGAACACGCATACAACTAGCAACTGATTTATAGCGAAAGTAATTCACTGTGTTTATACTGACAATCGTTGTTACTTCGCGTGCCGAAAACGTAACCGTAAAGCTGGGTCCCCCATCTTAATTCTACGATTATTTTTCTAAATTTTGTATCAGACCATTTCCCTTAATTCAATAAGCCACACTTCTGATTTTCACCATTATCTCTTTTACCCAAATTCCAGTAGACACATGTACCCAAATAAAAATAGTTTATATTATTTATATCATTAATTTTATTTTCTAACTAATCATATTGTCCATCGTCCATCGTCCATCGTCCATCGTCCATCGTCCATCGTCCATAGTCCATAGTCCATCGTCCGTACTCAAGGTTTTAGCATTTGAACAACCGTGGGCCAAGGTTGTCTCGAAGGAAATCCATTACACAAAAGAACACTTTGTGATTAATCCAAGCATTCAAATGTTTTAAGTTGAAGTCAAAGACTCCAAAAATGTTGATCTCATTCGGGTTAACAATTCATCCTGCGTCTAAATTCCCCATTCGTGCTTTACTTTTTACAACTTGTCTAAGCAATGGTCTAAACTCACTGAAATTTACATTCCACAGACTCACAAGATCGAATTACACTGCAAATAAGTAACCGTAGAAGACCAATATCGTTCATATCGTCCTCGAGTGAAAGGCTGCGCACATCAACGAGCGACAAATCAAGTCACAGAGTAAGCTGTATAGTAACCCATCGTCAAGATGCTGATGAAACTTTTACTTTTCGTGTGTCTTCTTAAAACTGCACAATCAGGTAAACCTTAATTAATAATTATTTCAAATTACTATGAAAATGTTATTTTACTTTGGTATGCAAGGGGAGAAGAAATGGCAGAATAAGCAAAGCGTGAGGGATTTACCAGTAAAAAATAGATTCGTGGACGGAGAAAATATTTTTGATTTTATTCCAGTAATTTATCCATCAACCCTCATTCGCTCACGAAGGCAAGGTTTCTCCACTTCATCAAACATAAAGCCAATTGATCCTGCGGCAAAAAAATGGTGGTTAAACTTACGTTCCTAGTTTTTCTTCCACGTTTGTAAAGTTAGGTAAAATTTAAAACGTGTTTTCTTTCAGGATATATTTTAGAAAAAAAAGACTCGACTCAAAGTTCTAATTCGGCATGTTGGAAGAACTAGAGGAAAAATAATGAATGTTCAGGTGAACATATTGGATATACGATCACATGTGGGTCTACTTAGAGTATTACATACGTTCTCTTTCATTTGTTTAGGTAAATGGGTAAGAATTGGTCAGGGATGCGTTGGAGCAAGACAGAATCAGTATAAGGAGGTCACATTTACTGGATCATCCTGCTTTGTAGGAGCAGTGAAATTGGTTCACTATTGGGGTTATGTGGGATGTCATGCTTCTGCACATTCAAACTGGGGATGTGAAGCAGGAAGAACCGAGCTTCTCATGATCGTTACAGATTCAATGAATCAAATCCTTTATCCCTCTCCGAGACTGGTGACGTATGGAGCTCGTGGGCATAAGGAATGGTATACACTGCCAGGATACACCTCCTCATCCCGCGAGTTAGTCTTCTCTGACTTTGGTTATCCAAAATACCTCAAGAAGGGCAACAAACTGAGGGTCTGGTACGCAGAAGATCTATACGATTACACGGAGTCTGACAACCACGGAAAGACGTGCATGAATATCTATGTGTACTCACTGACGATATGATATACTGACAACGTGGTTTTCTAAGTGTATTTCAGTAAAAATGAAATTAACCCATTTGATAGTTTTCAGATGTTCAAAATACAATTGAAGTGCTGTCCTAGTCATTAAATTGTATCAAAAACATCTAATGTGTCTCGCGTCGTCTCTATTCATACGCTTGAAAGTGTCAAACCTAGCCAAAATCTAAGCTACGTTTACACTACAGCAAAAGTGTTTGGATTCACAACAAAATGTATTAGGATTCGTTGGCCGTTTACACCAGAAGTATCTGAGTAACTGCATAATCGTGTTCACGTAAACAGTGCTTCTTTGTCTAAGAATGGGCGTACACCCTCAGAAGTTTTGTTGCAAGTAACTCTGGACAACCGAAAATCTTCTTTCCATTCTTTCTTCATTACAGCCAATAAAACGAGGAAAATTTCTCACGAGTCTTAGCACTCCAAATTCAAAGTATCTATATCCTTTTCCGAAGACTTTTTATACCGGATTCGCTACTTCAGTGTAAACGGCTTATTTGAGGTTGGAGAAAGTCTCCTGATTGTCTACTAATGTAAAGAAAATTTGATCGAGTATAGAGGTAGAGGTAGTCCCAGACAACTATCAATGAGAAACCATTGTTTTCAGGTATCCAGGGTAAGCCATTTCTCGAGACAAAATTCTATTCAAACCATATAGGTTTTTAAAGAGGTGAATTGTTTCGGCATGAAAACTCTCGTATTTCGTAACAATGACCAATTTCACCCATTACCAGTCTTTCTCTTATACTGAAAATGTGAACGTATAGTTTGTGTTTTTATACATGTTCGTCGGACATTATTGAGCCCCAGACGGAGATCATTGCACATTGAATTACCGAGACTCAATAGTTCACAAAGCCCGGTGTGTAAGTCTACCATATTAGGGCCCACTTAAGCCCTGACCAAACGCTTTCAACATTTTATTCAACACCTTTCAACCAGGGGTGGATCCAGACGAGAGCAGAGGGGGGCTACACCCCCCGTCAGGGAACCTTAGCCCCTTCTGTTACATGCTCACGATCAACTTGATGGACTGCGGAGCCCACACCTGTAAAGCAAAACCCAGCTGTGAACAGACAAGAGCTAAATAAAGTGTTCGACGGGCAATCAAGCTGTGGATGTTCCTCGTACTTCTTCGAACATATCCCAGCAGGTGGTTGGCTTGGGAGCACTGTGTGGGAACATGCTTCGACCAACTTAGGTAACCTGTTGTCCAAACACCAAGGTCACGTTCACAGTTTGTACCATCTAATAGGATGTCTTGAACTTTGTAGGGATACTGTATTTTATCCCGGTTCTTTGTGATATGGAGTATTGTGCATTTGGATATGTTCAGTTGGAGTCCAGCATGTGAGGAACAGGTTTGAAAGCTCGAAAGATCGTTTTGCACGCAGACTGCGTCATCTATGGAGTTAATTTCTCAGAAGATCTTTGTGTCTGTCGGCGAAGGTTGAGTGATCTTCGAGTAGGTCACGTGGTCAAGTACATTGTTTGTGTACAATATAAACTGCAACAGTCCTACAATAGAGCCTTGACGCACTCCTGAAATAACAGGCGACGGTGTTGATGTTGCACCAAGAATGGTGATGTAGGTTTTCCAAACAAGAACAAAACCACTTGAAAATACTTCTACCAAATCCAAAATCTCGAAGTCGAAGTAAGAGACGTCTGTGACTTATTTTGTCGAACGCTTTAGACATATCAATGTAAATTACATCAATTTGCTTCCCGAGATCCAAGTGACATCCTATTTTATCAACAACTTCGATCAGCAGAGTAACACACGATTTCCCCGTGACGAAACCATGTTGGCAAGAGCTAATTTTACTGAAAACGTGGTCTTTCACCGTACTGAAAACGCAACGTTCCATTGCTTTTGAAACTAGAGGAAGTAGAGAGATTGATCAGTAGTTTTCTACATGTTCCTTGCAACCCTTTTTATAGATTAGAACTACATTGGCTAGTTTACAGTCGAAAGGGAAAACACCAGTACGAAGAGATTTGTTGAAAAGCACACAAAGTGACGGAGTTATTTGAGTAGCAGTTTCTGGATGTAAACGGGTGGGAATTTTGTCTGAACCATGAGCTTTGTTGTTGCCGAGGTTTCTCAACACTGAAATAACATTTTTGAACGATGTTGAAGTCAGGGATGGCCAATTCAACACGGGTGGCTAAACACGTTCAACTTGATGCATGAAACAATGTTGAACGATATTGAAATGAAATGTTGAAAGATTTTCGAATACGATTGTTCGTTGTGATGTAACTGATTAACTCGCCGGAGCCTTTCAAACGTATAAATAGCTAAATTGTATACGACAATTGTATCGTTTAAACGGGCACTGACACCCAGTCGTTATTAGCGGCGATACGAATTTCGGCAATATCACTTGCTTCACAAACGTGCTACTTGCGAGTAATTATCAAAAAAAATGGAATGCTGCGCAGGCAGTTCTGAGCAGAGTAGAAGAAATTTAAAGGTGGAACTCTGCCAGAAAACGAGAGAGCAAGGTACAGACGTTTCGAGCGAAAGTCTATCATCAAAGTGCACTATTTACAAGTTTCCAGGATCGAAGGAGCTACCCCGTGGACAAGTTATGATAATTCTTTTGTTTATCTTACTCTATAGCTTCAGCTCGTTGTCTGCATGTAAGCGGATTATGTTATTAAAATAAGGACCAATTTGACAAAACAAGACAAGGACTGGAACAACTTAATTGAAAAAGACAAAGCCAGGTCCAAAACTGACTTAGGTTATCCGAAATACCTCGAGAACGGTGACAAACTGAAGGTCTGCTACGAAGAAGATCTGTTTGGTTACATCGAGGCTGAAAATCATGGAAAGACATGCATGAATATCTGTGTACTCACTGACGATATAACAACGTTGTTGTATGAGTGTATTTCGGTAAAAATGAAATTAATCCATTCCATAGTTTTCAGATGTTCAAAATAGAATTGAAGTACTGTCCTAGTCATTAAATTGCATCAAAAACATCCAATGTGTCTCGCGTCGTCTCTATTCATGCGCTTGAAAGTGTCATGTAATATATAAAACACGAGCAGGAGTGCTTTATCAGGATTTAAAACACGAGCATCGGGTCAATTTTGAAGCAAGCTTAACTTTCGCTGCTTGATCAGTCACACTAGCTAGCGCGCTAGGAAAGTATTCAGTTGACAAACGTGGTTCAAGCAAGCACAATTTTAGCGCTAGTGTGACCGTGGCTTAAGCTCGATTATATTTGATTCCGCAGCCACAGATCGAATTACATTGCAAATAAATAACCGTACAAGATCAACATCTCTCATATCGTCCTCGAGTGAAAGGTAGCGTACATCGAAAACCAACCAGACAAGTTACAGAGTGAGCTGTAAGATAACCAAAAAGATAACCCATCGTCAAAATGCTGATGAAACTTTTACTTTTCGTGTGTCTTCTTAAAGCCGCAGAGTCAGGTAAACCTTAATTATTTCATATTATGTTTTTTTTTTATTTCAAATTACTATGTTATTTTACAATGGTATACAAGGGGGGAAGAAACAGCACAGTAAGCAAAGCTTCAGGGATTTAATGTAAAAATAGATTCGCAGATGGCGAAATTATTTTTGACTTAAACCTAATAATTCATCGATCAACCTTCATTCGTTCACGAATGTAAGGTTCCTCCACTTCATCAAACATAAAGCCAATTGATCTTAGCTTCGGCAAGAAAATCTTTATCAAATTTACATTCCTGGTTATTCTTCTACTTTTGTTAAGTTAGGTAAAATTTAGTACGTGTTTTCTTGCAAGATTTATTTTAGAGAAAAAAAAGACTCCACTCAACGTTCTAATTCGCCAGGTTGGACGAGCTAGAGGAAAAATAATGATGTTTCAGGCGAACATATTCGATATATGATCACAGCCTTAGAGTGTTACATACGTTCTCTTTGGTTCGTTTAGGTAAATGGATAAAAATTGGCCAGGGGTGCGTCGGTACAAAACAGCAGCAATATGTGCAGATCACATTTACTGAATCATCCTGCTTCATTGGAGCAATGAAACTGGTTCACAAATCGGGTCATGTAGCATGTTCCGGTGTTTTACGTTCAAACTGGGGATGTAGAGCAGGAACAACGCGCCTTAGTATAATCGTTACAGATGCAATGAATCAAGTCCTGTATCCCCCTCCGAGACTTGTGACACTTCATATTAATGGGGCTAGAGGGTCGTACACACTGCCAGGATACACCTCCTCATCTCCCGAGTTAGTCTTCACTGACTTAGGTTATCCAAAATACCTCAAGAACGGCGACAAACTGAGGGTCTGGTATGGAGAAGATCTGTACGATCACACCGAGTCTGACAATAGTGGACAGACATGCATGGATGTCTATGTGTACTCACTGACATTATAAAAACGTTGTTGTCTGAGTGTATTTCAGTAAAAAAGAAATGAATCCATTCCATAGTTTTCAGATGTTCAAAATAGAATTGAAGTACTGTCCTAGTCATTAAATCGCATCAAAAACGTCCAATGTGTCTCGCGTCGTCTCCTTTCCTACGCTTTTAGAGGCAAAAATGTTGGGATTCACATTAAAATGTATTAGGATTCGTTCGCCGTTTACACGAGAAATAGTATCTGGGTAACTGAATAATCGTGTTAACGCAAACAGTGCTTTTTTTTATCTAAGGATGGGCGTAAATCCTCAGAAATCGTAAATCGTGTCATCTATGGAGTTACAGTAGAAGCCCGCTAACTCGAACTGCCAACGGCAAAGAAAAATAGTTCGAATTAGCGGGGGTTCGAGTAAGCGGGGTGGGCGTTGGATTTCAAGTATCCTGTTAATAATTAATACGGTATCGTGGTTTTATGATTCACCCACACTTGCCAGTCATTGTGGTGCAGTCAGCCAAGAATATTTTAATTTTTCATCATGGATAGAGTTGAATGTGTTGTCCTGAATACTAGTATTACCATATTTTAATGCCTGCCACTTTTGAGTTGAATAACTGTTTACGATGAAATGACTATACCAGAATACATCTGCAGGTTCAGTGAATGTTTCAATCGTGTACATACGGCTTTACAAATTTCTGAAAGCCCTACAAAATAAACTGGATAAACTAGAACAGTTGTTACGGGCTACTCAGGACAAATTTGTGTGACAATCTAAGAATCATTTCATCGAATTATAATTGTGTGCGCAATATTTACCCAGGATAATAAATTCGTTATGTGGACTTTAAACTGCGTCACTCCGGAAAGATGATCTTTTCTGGGTTTGAATTACGTTTCCACACACTGTCACGTTGTTATCAGTAAAGATTTAAGATTCCGACTAGTCAAACAGCTACGTCCTGACACTTTCAAGTTTATCGACCGACGTTTCCAAAATAGAGTTCGAGTTAACGGCGTAAATTTGAACCAAGGGAGTATGAAATTAGTTCCAGTTAGAGGGGAATTCGAATTAACCAAGTTCGAGTTATGTGGTAGTAAATGATAGGGAAAATGTGATCAAATCCAGGGGAAATTGCATTTGGTTCAAGTTAGCGGAGAGTTCGAGTTAACTGAGTTCGAGTTAGCAAGGTTCTACTGTAATTTCTTTGAAGATCTTTGTGTCGTCGGCGAAGGTAGAGTGATCTTCGAGTAGGTCACGTGGTCAAGTACATTGTTTGTTTATTTTAAACTGCAGTGGTCTAGAATAGAGCCTTGACGCACTCCTGAAATAACAGGCGACGGTGTTGATGTTGCACCAAGAATGTTGACGTCGGTTTTCCAAGTAAGAACAAAACCACTTGAAAATACTGCCTCCAAATCCAAAATCCCGAAGTCGAAGTAAGAGACGCCTGTGACTTATTTTGTCGAACGCTTTAGACATATCAATGTAAATTACATCAATTTGCTTCCCGAGATCCAATTGACATCCTATTTTATCAACAACTTCGATTAGCAAATTGATCCTAGCTTTGGCAAGAAAATCTTTATCAAATCTACATTACTGGTTTTTCTTCTACTTTTCTAAAGTTAGGTAAAATTTTAGAGAGAAAAAAGACTCCACTCAACGTTCTAATTCGCCATGTTGGAGAAGCTAGAGGAAAGATAATGACGTTTCAGGTGAACATATTGGACATATGATCAGTCTTATAGTAATCCATACGTTTTCTTTGTTTCTTTTAGGTAAATGGGAAAAAATTGGTCAGGGATGCGTAGGGGCAAGTCAGCATCAGTATAAGGAGGTCACATATACTGGATCATCCTGCTTCATTGGAGCAGTGAAATTAGTTCACTACGCGGGTTATGTGGGATGTCATGGGGCTGCACGTTCAAAATGGGGATGTGACGCAGGAACAAGGGACCTTATCATGATCGTTACAGATTCAATGAATCGAATCCTTTATCCCTCTCCGAGGCTGGTGACGTTTGGTGTCCAGGGGCATAAGGGATGGTACACGCTACCAGGATACACCTCCTCATCCCCCGAGTTAGTCTTCTCTGACTTTGGTTATCCAAAATACCTCAAGAAGGGCGACAAACTGAGGGTCTGGTACGCAGAAGATCTGTACGATTACACGGAGTATAACAAACACGGATCTACGTGCATGAATATCTCTGTGTACTCACTGACGATACAACAACGTTGTTTTCTGAGTGTATTTAAGTAAAAAAGAAATGAATCCACTCGATAGTTTTCAGATGTTCAAAATAGAATTGAAGTGTTGTCCTAGTCATTAAATCGCATCAAAAACATCCAATGTGTCTCGCGTCGTCTCTATTCATGCGTTTTTAGCAGCAAAAGTGTTCGGATTCACACATTGAAATGTATTAGAATTCGTTGGCCCTTTAGACAAGAAAAAGTATCTGGGTAATTGCATAATTGTCTTAACGTAAACAGTTCTTTTTTATCTAAGAATATTATGGGCGTATATCCTCAGAAATTTTATTGCAAGTAACCCTGGACAACCGAAAACTTTCTTTCCATCCTTTGTTCATTACTGCCGATAAAGGGAGAAAAATTTCTCTGGAGTCTTAGCACTCCGGATTCGAAGTACCTATATCCTTTTTCGGATTCATATTTATCTGGATTCGTGTAGGAACCAAAGACTTTTTATACCGGATTCGCTACTTCGGTGTATACGGCTTAATTGTGTCTGAAGAAAAAGTCTCCGGAATGCCTACAAATGCCGAGGAAATTTGATCTAGTGTAGAGGAGGTAGGCTTAGGCAACAATTTATGAGAAACCATTGTCTTCAGGCAGCCAGGATTAGCCATTACAGTAGTTGAGACAAAATTCCATACAAACCAAACCAAATGGGTTTTTAGAGGTGAATTGTTTCGGCAAAGAAGGCTAGAAGAGTTTAACACATATTTATTGACTACCTTAATTTATTGATAGACTTTAAGACCTATAATTTCTTCGATTGGCACTCACTCTTACAGACTCGCCAAATTTCTTGTCCCATTGCTTCGCCCGATCTCTTCTAGTATATATGAAGTTAAGGATTCTTTTTCTTTCATCACTGAACTCTCAAGTCTTAAAACCAACCCTAAGGAAGTCATTATGGCCAGTTTCGACATCAAATCTTTATTTACCAACATCCCACTTAACGAAACCTTAAATATCAAACTCTATTTACTTTTCCGTAACCAAAATTGATTTCAAGGATTTTCCGTAATGAACTTAAGAAACTTTTAGAATTCGCTGTTAAGAACAACCATTTCCTTTTTAACAACCAACTTTACGAACAGGTTGATGGTGTTGCTATGGGTTCTCCTCTGGGACCTTTCTTCGTCAATTTTTTTTCTCTCCTTTTATGAAACTAGCTGGCTTAACAACTGTCCTTCACAATTCAGACCTATCTTCTACCGACGTTATGTTGACGACTGTTTCCTTCTATTTCGATCTTCGACTCATATTCTGCCACTTCTTAACTATCTAAACTCACAGCACGCTAATTTCAAATTTACGCACGAAACCGAGAATAACAACACCTTACTTTTCCTTGACATCAAAATTAACCGCTCTGAAACTAATTTCACTGCCAGTATCTACCGAAAATCCACTTACACCGGTTTACTAACTAACTTTAATAGTTTTATTCCGGACTGCTATAAAAAGGCCTTATCTTTTCCCTTCTATTTCGATATTTTAATTTATACTCTAGCTACTCCATCTTGTACTCTGAACTCCAGAAACTCAAACAAATTTTCATTAAAAATGAATTCCCAGCTACTCTGTTTGACAAATGTGTAAGTTCATTTTTAGATAAATCCTTTTCGTCCGCTCCCAAGATTTCTATTGTTCCTAAGTTTTTAATTTATTTTTCTCTACCGTATACTGGTTCACATGGTCTTCAAATTCGCACTCAACTCATCAAACTATTATCGTCCGCCTTTCCTCAAGTTTCATTACGCTTCGTCTTTCGCCCCTCCCGTTCGCCTTGGCTCTTTTTTTCCTGTCAAGGATAGGATCCCTGATGGCCTGAAATCGCATGTGGTGTATTTATTTACGTGTCAATGCTGTAAGGCATTGTATGTTGGCCAAACTAGCCGACAGTTACACACACGCATTTCAGATCATATGGGGATCTCACCCTTGACAGGTAACAGAAGAGTTAATCCCTCTCCCACTAGTATCCTTTCCCACCACATTGAAACTGGCCATCCCATTTCTTTTTCCGACTTCCAAATATTATCCTCGTCGCCTTCTGCTTCTGAACTACTCCTTAAAGAAAGTCTTCTAATTAATAACTTAAAACCCGTTCTTAACGGGAATATTGGTTCTATGCCTCTTTCCCTTTTCTGATATCACCTGACTGCTGTCTCCTGTCAATTTCCGTTACTGTTGTAAATATATTATCTTAATTGTCATTCGATACTGTTTGTTTAATATAAATATATCTCGTTGTAATCCCTGATCTCCACTCTGATGATGTTGCTTGTAGCGACGAAACGTCAGTCAATAAATATGTTTTAAACTCTTCTAGCCTTCTTTGTTTAAGCAATTTTTAATGTTTACATATGGCGATACTTCACACAATCTGCTGGGCATTGTTTTTTATATAGAAGTAACGAACAGTTTCTTGGGCGAAGATAGAGCTCTTGGATCTTGGCAAATTTATCCTTACCAGGTTTCTTTGTGCAAGCTGTATCGACCCATTTCGCTAAGTTGGCAGAAATATCAGTGCTGCACTCCTCAGCTTCGTTGAAAAGGTCTTCACCTGGTAAAAAGTCTGTGGAGGTGAGACATTCATTCCGGCTGGTTGGCAGATTACCCTCGCCACTAAAAGAGCGAGAGATGGGTCGAATTCAGCAGGGTCATCGTCTAATAAACTCTCTTTGTCGTCGAAGGGAGTAGCGGGGTCGGAGACCCTAACACCGTCATGTAGGTTGACCGACTCCACTAGGGCGTCCAACTTGGATACTATGTTAACGCACGGTTTAACGGAAGGCGAAACTTTATCACCACCTCTCATAAGGTTCATCATTGATACGTGACTCCTCGTCGTTCGTTGTCATTGTCTTCTATATCGACGACCTACCCTGGACACGTGAAGGAAAGACTAACGAAGGGAGGTCACCAAGGCTTTTATTACCCTTGGCATCATTTGCTTTACAATGGCTTCGAAATCGTGGCAACCTAGATCTAGTGTTGGAGAATGCATAATGAATCCCGTAGTGTGAGACATGGTATGAAGGAGAATTTTCACTCGTAGGTCATCCCTTACAGCTGGTTTCCTACCTGTAACCTTTGAGAATGTTCCATTTTTAATTCTTAGACCACAAATCGGGTCGTATACGACCCTACGTTTCTTCATCGGCTTTTCAGCTTTCAGACATTTCAAATAAACGACAAATTTTTTAATCGTAAACATGTACTGAAGATGGCATAAGTATGCCGAAACATGTTTACGATTAAAAAATTTGTCGTTTATTTGAAATGTCTGACTACTATTGTGCTATTACAAAACTACGGAAATACTTTTCAGCTTTACAATACCGACCAAATCAAGCAATCAATTTGACAAACAAATTTTAGTTTCTCTGATTGTAATATAGTCCTAGCTAGTCCTTCTGTATAATTGGTGTAATCCTACCTCTTGTCTCACTCTGATGATGTTGCGGGCTGCAACAAAACGTTACTGTTTGTTCTTTAATAAATTATTCTTAAAATTTACTAATTTGTCATGCCTTTATTCTGTGCAATATGCTGGGCACTACTCGTTATACTTTGCTTGAGATTCCCGCCTGATTCAAATACCACAATTTTAAAGAAGCGATCAATTTCAAATTTGTTTGCCATAACATTTTTAAAAAACTGTCAAACAAGAGAAGAGGAGACCCTGTCCCTGCTAAATATGTTGCGCATAAAAGAGAGTATTGTTTATGCCGTCTGTCATACTTGCTGAAGCGTTTGGGTAGAGAAAGTTTCATAAGACATACAGTAGAACCTCTCTAACTCGAACTCCCCGCTAACTCTAACCAAAAATCAATTTCCTCTTATTTTGACTCCATTTGCTCTATCATGTACTATCATATAACTCGGATTCGGTTGATTCGAACTCCTTGCTAACTCAAACCTAATTTTAAGCGAGATTGTAGAATTGGCAGAGTCTAAGATTTTAAAACAAGATTGCGAGTATTGATTTTTACAAAAAGGTGATTTAAGAAAGTGTTAATAGATGTGAGAGTTTTTGTCGGTAGAGATGTGTTCCTTGATCCTCGTGGATAAGTGACGCCGCTATATTGGCGAGACATCTCGTCACTTATCCACGAGGATCAAGGAACACATCTCTACCGACAAAAACTCTCACATCTATAAACACTTTCTTAAATCACCTTCTTGTAAAAATCAATACTCGCAATCTTGTTTTAAAATCTTAGACTCTGCCAATTCTACAATCTCGCTTAAAATAAAAGAAGCTCTACGCATAAACAAACCTAATTTTATACTCCCTTGACTCAAATTTACCCCGTTAACTCGAACTCTATTTTGAAAATATTGGTCGGTAAACCTTGTCGGAATTTTGAATCTTTACTGATAACAACGTGACAATGTATGGAAAAGTAATTCAAGTAATCCAGAGTGATTATCCAGGGTGAATAATGCGCAACGATTCTTAAAATGTCGCACAAATTAGTCGTGAGTAGCCCGTCATAACTGTTCTAGTTTATCCGGTTTATTTCGCAGGGCCTTCACAAGTCTGTATAGCCGTATGTAAAAGAACCAAACATTCCCTGAACATGTACCATGTATTCTGGAATAGTCATTTCATTATAAACAGCTATTCAACTCCATAGTGGCAGACATTGCACTATGGTGATATAAGTATTCAGGACAACACAATCAGCTCTGTCCATGAGAAAAAAATTAAAATATTCTTAACTGACTGTATCAAAATGACTCGTAATGGATGAATCATAAAATCACGATACCTTATAAATTGTTAACAGGGTACTTGAAATTCATCGCTCACCCCGATAACTCCAAGCCCCGCTAGCTCGAATTAGCATGTACCTCGCAGGTGAATATTTTTCGCGCAATCTGATTGGTTCCTCTATCTTGGAATATCCTGCACTATTCACCACAACAAGATGGCGCAACAAGCCTCAAATAAGTGCATGGCGGGTAGTTCGTGGAAAATGTTGATGGAATTCTTTTCCACACTGGTGTACCAACTTTCCAAAAAAACGCGTTCAAAATAATTTGTTGTATGCGCTAGACAGGTTGCATTGTGCCAATCAATACTGTGTTCAGTTTGCATATGATGGACAGCTATGTTCTTGGTCCTGTCCCTTGAATGTAAGCATCTCTTGTGTTCTTTTACCCGGTACGCAGATTTCGATTTGTTTTACCTGTGCAGCTGGCTTCGCACTCCGAGTAATTTATCTTCTAGATGGCTCCTCTCCTACGCTCAGCTGGTGTTGGGTTTTTTATTTTGGTCAGGACACTTCGTAAGGTTGTCATTGGTCTGTGCGCAACTTTGATGCCATATGGTCGCAGAATCTGAGATATCCTTTCAGAGGTACCTATGATGTAAGGGATCGTCTCTGTTTTTGTTGCGCCCTCCTCTGAAAGAAGGAGGTTCAATCAATACTAAACACAGTATTGACTGGGACAATGCAACCTGTCTAGCGCATACGACAAATTATTTTGAACGCTTTTTTTTTTTTGAAAGTTGGTACACCAGTGCGGAAAAGAATTCCATCAATAGTTGCCACGAACTACCCGCCATGCACTTATTCGAGACTTGTTGCGAACGAAGGACAAACCAGACGCGAGAAGAACACTACGCCAACAGTCGCACCCACGGGATGCCTACGTCAACTTGACGCCCACGCCAATTGATTTTTCAACGTTCCTGAAGATGGTTTACGAAAAGGAAGCCGAAACGTCGGATAAACAAACAGTTATAAGTGTATTTTTAAAATTTAATAAATCTGGACAAACCAACAAAGAATGAACTATATTACTAGCTACTCGAAATCTAGCTTTCCAACTTTGTTTTCATCGAAGAGTTTCGCCTACCACGAGACTATATAACCAGCCACTCTATCTCATTTCACCACGCCCAAAGATGGAAGAAATCACATCCGAAACGCTGCGCCAACAAAACTTCCCTGGTTCATGACTAGAAAAAAGTACAACTATACATGAAATTTACTTATTTCAAGTGATAGATACCATATGAGCGACCAAAGTGCATAGAATTTACGAGGCGAGCCGAATTAAATGGCCTGGTTTACCGGTTATTTCGAAATTTCACGAAATTTTAACATAGAAAATTGTAGGAAAAGTTTGTAATACTAATTAGTATTCTGAATTTGATTAACAGAATACCAATTAGAAGTGATTTTCTCTTCTGCTTTCTTTATGAATTATTAACGAGCATTTCAGATTAAAATACACAAACAGCTTTGACAGTCGAGAACGCACATCGTCAACTAAAACGCCTTAAAATGAAATTTATCAAGGTATCCGAGATTTTCTATATGGCGAGCCTGCACCAGAAGAGGTTGTTTGTTGTGATGCCATTGAAGGCAAAGATTCCTTACGGTCTAGAAACTTGGAGTGTCCCAAAGGCACACCAAGTACTCCTAAAAGAAGCTGCTCAACTTTAAACATCATTCTAATTTCAGTAATCGTTGTTCTGAATGTGGTGTGTTGTGTATTTATTGGTCTGTTTATTATGGAGAAAGCAGAAAATAGCAACAAAGTACTGAATGGATCTTCAAGTTCAGGTAAGAACTCAGCCTCCGATTTCTGCGTTGAATCAGCATGAAATGAGTCTGTGCCACTAATGCGGCCACACCACATTTTCACCATTTGTATGTACAGTAGAACCTGAGTTTTACGACACCCCTTTTTACGACCACCTGTCATATACGACCAGTTTTTCTGGCACGGACGATTTTTAGTTAAACTATACCTGCCGTGAGCGACCACCTGTCTAACGCGATCAGCGACCACTGCAAATTAAAATGCTGATCGCTCTACTCAAGTGCCGAACCTAAGAGATACAGCAGATTTAATTTGATCAATCATAATTAAGTTTCGTAAGTTAAGTTCGCCGTTTGAATCAATGCCGCTCCACAATAGCTCGAACTGTCTTGGCAAAGAGAATACAGGAAACATGAAAACCTACGCACTTACCGCTTTGATCTATTTTGATCACTTCCGTGCAGTTATACTGTTGTGAATTTCTTTCTGAACGAGTTAGGAAATCGAAGTGGTTCACGCTGGCCAATTTCTTGTCACTTAATAAGCAGATAAACTTAAGCAAATTCTAGTGTGATTCTTTGTTGAATAAAGTAATTGTCGATGAATTTTTTGTTTGCTTGTTCAATCATTATTATGCACATTTTGTTTAAATTTACGCATTTTCCGGAAGTCACACTCGCAAATATGGCTGACATCACCACCTGTCTTAAGCGACCACCTGGCATTCACGACCACCTTTACTTGGCAAAAGAAGTGGTCGTAAAATTCAGGTTCTACTGTATGTCCTTTGTCGTAAAAAAAGTTCGGGAAGGTTTTTTTTCTCCCTGGTATACCTATAATATGACGCCCAAACTTTTAGGTCGAAGATAGGCAAATTAGACTAAGTGAATGTTGCCGAAGCCACAGATTTTGTCGCAGATATTGCTGACTTTTCTTTCGAACACAAGGCAGTTGATGTCTTAAAAAAACAGTTTCTCATACCGAGGAGCAGCCTCCTGGAATAGAATACCTACTAATATTTTACGACTAATTCATGATTCAAATACATTAACAGCTGCTAACAAACTTACAGATAATTACTTCAACAAACAACTGTAATATAAATAGAAAAGTAGAATCACTATTCATCTTTTTTCTACAGAGTTAAGTATTAATAGTTTTTATTAATCGTAAATCACCACACGGCCCCCTGAAAATCCTTAACGTAATGAAAGATTACCGTGCATAATTATGTTTAAATAATAATAATAATAATAATAATAATAATAATAATAATAATAATAATGTGTTGGACATCCTAGAAGCTATTAATTACGAACTAAAAATTGAAAAAACCACCGAGAAGACAAGCACTATCGATTTAGTCACCGTCTTGAAAAAACAGAGCGAGGAACTGAAATGCGAGAACAATTAAATTCCAAAAGAGTAAACAATTTACAATTTGTTTCAGGCGATTTGAAAACTAAGTTAAAGGACTCCGGAAATGAAAATATGAGCCGATTCACAGCCATCAAGTTACCACCTGCTGAACGACCAAAGAATATTCCGATAATACGGTTGGGTAAGTTTCTTGTAAAATTAGTCGTAGTAACAATCTGTGAAATTGGACTTGGTTTATACTAACAAGGCTTATTGTTTATGAATATCGTGTTGTATTATTTTAATGTTTCATTGTTCTTCTAATTAGACATTGGGGTATGAACATTTTGTGTTGCAGAATGGGAGATTAAGAGTGACTGAGCTTGTCTGACGGAGTGAACGTCATGTCCAATTAGTTTTTTTAAGCTAAATATCAATAACGCTTTAATAAAGTCTTTCATTCATTCATACGAACCAGCTGAATATCATATGATTTTAAAACAGATAGATACAGTCTCATCGATTGCACTCTAAGTAAATTGTGAAACATGGCAAAATTTACGAAGGTTCTGCGACATTTGGTCCATCGAAAGCCGGATTTACTGTAGGGAAAAGAAAGACAAAGACATGGCAGACCAGCGCAAGAAAAAGTTACGAGCACGTGCCATCCACCAAGCCTTTGTAAGGAAAACATTGGCGGAACTTCAAAAGAGCGGTAAAAATATCGATAAGGAAGAACGGATCAGGATTGTCGACTTAAAATTCACCCTAGAAGAGCAGTACGAAGCGATCATAGCTCTAAATAGAGACATATCGGATCTTCTGTCAGACAAAGAGGTAGTCAACGAGGAAGAAGTCGTAGCGGAAATCGAAGAAGCGGACAAACTAAGAGCAGACATTAAAACCGCAACCATAACATTAGAAGAGACGTTAAAGCACAAATAAAGAGTAGAAAGAGTGACTAGTCGCGAGAATGAATCGCCGTCATCGACTTTACTTTACTTTACTTTACTTAAATTCTTCGAGGGTCATTCGTGCTAAACTTCCCAAGTTAGAAGTTGGCAAGTTCAAGGGAAGACCGGAGCAGTGGCAAGAGTTTTGGGACGGGTTTGAAAATTGATGATTGATTCCATTCATTGGAACCCGAATTTGTCAACCATTGATAAGTTCTCGTATCTGCGAGGTTTTGTAGAAGAACCAGCTAAAACAGCGATAGCGGTATTCGCTTTGACGTCGGCCAATTATGAAGCACCACTCGACCTACTTAAGCGGAGATTCGGCAGGAAGGAGAACATACAAAAAAGCGCATGCCAACAGTGCTGCCGAGAGCTGCAGCGGGCCCCGGAGTAGAGGTAGAGATGTTGGTAGCGCCCCACAGTCGAAAATTAATTTCATTAACCTCAATAACTGTCGGGCAGATTAAGCTTACAATGCTTTAATTTTCGGAATTTTTCACGAGATTTCTAATTTACCCAAAGAATATTCTCGGTAATGGACTTAACGCTTCGCCGTATGAACTTCGGAAATGAACAAAACCGTAAAAGTATTTTCAAATTTAAATTAATAGATACAGATAATTACCAAGTTCAAAATTTTATAGCTGGTTTACAAACGTTCCTTCATATCTAGTTAATCCAGTATTCCATGACAGACGAATCCTTACTGCCTATCCTCTAAAGTGTCACTTTAAGTGAAATCTCGAACAAGATGTCACATGAGTGTACACATCATGGAATATAAAATCTTATACTGATCATTTTGAGTCTGGAAGATTGAAGTGAACAAATTGGAATGCGAAAATGGTCATATTTTCTTATTTTACTTAGAAACACTGTTAGCACACGAGCAATAGGTCTTCATTCCAGTGATAAAAACAATCTGAATTCAATATAGTACTTTCTGGCCAACCGGGCCCCTTATTTCTTCCGAGCCCGGCGTCAATTTGACTTTACTACCCCACCCACTCAGCGGTACTGCATATCAACGTATTGATGAGGGTTGCTCCCGTCACAAGGGCGAGACGCGCGGTCAAACTGAGAAAACCGAGAAACGTATATGTAGCTAAATTGTATACGACAACTGTATCGTTTAAACGGGCACTGACATACACTCAGTCCTTATGAGCGGCGATACGAATTTCGGCAATATCACTTGCTTCACAAACGTGCTATTTGCGAGTTATTATAAAAAAACATAAAAAAATGGAATGCTGCGTGGCTAGTTCTGAGCATAGTACAGAAAGTTTAAAGGTGGAACTCTGTCAGAAAACGAGAGAGCTAGGTACAGAAGTTTCGAGACAAAGTCCTTCATCAAAGTGCATTATTTCAAAGTTTCCAGAATCACAGGAACTACCCCGTTGACAAGTTGTGATAATTCTTTTGTTTATCTACTCTATACCTTCAGTTCGTTGTCTGCATGTAGGCGGATTATATGTTATTAAAATAAGGACCAATTTGACAAAACAAGACAAGGACTGGAACGACTTAGCTGAAAAATACAAAGCAAGCTCCAACACTCATATCGTCTTCCAGTGAAAGGCTGCGTACATCAACAACCAGCAAAACTAGTCACACAGTGACCTACAAGATAACCCATCGTCAAAATGCTGATGAAACTTTTACTTTTCACGTGTCTTCTTAAAGCCACAGAGTCAAGCAAACCTTAATTATTTGAAATTCCTACTAAAATGTTATTTTACAATGGTATGCAAGGGGAGAAGAAACAGCACAATAAGCAAAGCTTCAGTGATTTAAAGCAAAAATAGATCCGTGGATGGCGAAACTATTTTTCACTTAAACCCAATAATTCATCGATCGACCTTCATTCGCTCACAAATGTAAGGTTCCTCCACATCATCAGACATAAAGCCAATTGATCCTAGCTTCTGCAAGAAAATCTTTATCAAATTTATATTCCTGATTTTTCTTCAACTTTTTTTAAGTTAGGTAAAATTAAATACTTATTTTCTTTCAAGATTTATTTTAGAAAAAAAAAAAAAAAGACTCCACTTAACGTTCTGATTCGCCATGTTGGAGGACGTAGAGGAAAAATAATGAAGTTTCAGGTGAACATATTGGATATATGATTACAGCCTTAGAGTGTTACATACGTTCTCTTTGATTCTTTTAGGTAAATGAGGGAAAATTGGTCAGGGATGCGCAGGGGCAAGACAGAATCAATATGCGTAGATCACATTTACTGGATCATCCTGTTTCATAGGAGCAATGAAATTGGTTCATTACCAGGGTTATGTAGGATGTCATGGGGCTGCACGTTCAAACTGGGGATGTAACGCAGGAACAACGCAGCTTATCATGATCGTTACAGATGGAATGAATCAAGCCCTTTATCCCTCTCCGAGACTGGTGACGTTTGGTATTCTGAGGCATAAGGGATGGTACACACTACCAGGATACAACTCCTCATCCTTCGAGTTAGTCTTCACTGACTTAGGTTATCCAAAATACCTCAAGAAGGGCGACAAACTGAGGGTCTGGTACGGAGAAGATCTTTACGATTACACGGAGTCTAACAACCACGGATCTACGTGCATGAATATCTATGTGTACTCAATGACGATATAACAACGTTGTTTTCTCAGTGTATTTCGGTAAAAAACAAAACAAATGAATCCATTGGATAGTTTCAGATGTTCAAAATAGAATTGAAGTGTTGTCCTAGTCATTAAATCGCATTAAAAACGTCCAATGTGTCACGCGTCGTGTCTATTCATACGCTTGAATATGTCCAACCTAGCCAAAATTTAGGCTAAGTCTACACTACAGCAAAAGTGTTCGGATTCACACTAAAATGTATTATGATTCGTTGGCCGTTTACACAAGAAAAAGTATCTGGGTAATTGAATAATCTTTTTAATGTAAACAGTGCTTTTTTATCTAAGAATGGGCGTATATCCTCAGAAATTTTGTTGCAAGTAATCCTGGACAACCGAAAACTTTCTTTCCATTCTTTGTTCATTACAGACATGAAAACGAGGAAATATTCTCTGAAGTCTCAGCCCTCCGGATTCAAAGTATCCATATCCTTTTTCAGACTCGTTTAGAAACCGAACACTTTTATCCCGGATTCGCTACTTCAGTGTAAACGGCTCATTTGAGTCCGGAGAGAAAGTCTACGGATTGCCTAAGAATCCGGAGAAAATTTCATTGAGTATAGAGGTAGAGGTAGCCTTAGACAACTATCAATGAGAAACCATTATCTTCAGGCATCCAGGGTAAGCCATTTCTCGAGACAAAATTCTATTCAAACCATATAGGTTTTTATAGAGGTGAATTGTTTCGGCATGAAAACTCTCGTATTTCGTAACAAAGATCAATTTCACCCAGTACCAGTCTTTTTCTTACAAAAATGTGAACGTATAGTTAGTGCTTTTATAAATGTTCGTTGGACATTTCTGAGCCCCAGACGGAGATGATGGCGCATTGAGCTATCGAGACTCAATAGTTCACCAAGCTTGTTGTGTAAGTCTAGTATATTAGGGCCCACTTAAGCCCTGACCAAACGCTTTCGACATTTTGTTCTACACCTTTCAACCAGGGGTGGATCCAGACGGGAGCAGAGGGAACTACACCCCCAGTCAGGGAACCTTAGCCCCTCTGTTCCACCCTAACGATCAAGTTGATGGACTGCGGAGCCCACACCTGTAAAGCAAAACCCAGCTGTGAACGGACAAGAGCTAAATAAAGTGTTCGACGGGCAATGAAGCCGTTGATGTTCCTCGTACTTCTTCGAACATATCCCAGCAGTTGGTTGGCTTGGGAGCACTGTGTGAGAACATGCTTCGACCAACTTAGGTAACCTGTTGTCCAAACACCAAGGTCACGTTCACAATTTGTGCCATCCAATAGAATGTCTTGAACTTTGTAGGGATACTGTATTTTATCCTGGTTGTTTGTGATATGGAGTATTGTGCATTTGGATATGTTCAGTTGGAGTCCAGCATGTGAGGAACAGGTTTGAAAGCTCGAAAGATCGTTTTGCACGCAGACTGCGTCATCTATGGAGTTAATTTCTTTGAAGATCTTTATGTCTTTCAGCGAAGATAGAGTGATCTTAGTAGGTCACGTGGTGAAGTACATGGTTTGTGTATAATATAAACTGCAGCGGTCCTGGAATAGAGTCTTGACGCACTCGTGAAATAACAGGCGACGGTGTTGATGTTGGACCAAGAATGGTGACGTCGGTTTTCCAACTAAGAACAAAACCACTTGAAAATACTGCCACCAAATCTAAAATCCCGAAGTCGAAGTAAGAGACACCTGTGACTTATTTTCTCGAACGTTTTAGATATATCAAAGTAAATTACATCAATTTGCTTCCAGAGATCCAATCGACATCCTATTTTATCAACAACTTCGATTAGCAGAGTAACACACGATTTCCCCGTGATAAAACCATGTTGGCAAGAGCTGATTTTTGTGAAAATGTGATTTTTCACCGTATTGAAAACGCAACGTTCCACTGCTTTTGAAACTAGAGGAAGTAGAGAGATTGGTTGGTAGGTCTCTACATGTTCCTTGCAACCCTTTTTATAGATTACAACTACATTGGCTAGTTTACAGTCGAAAGGGAAAACACCAGTACGAAGAGATTTGTTAAAAAGTACACAAAGTGGCGGAACTGTTTGAGAAGCAGTTTCTGTAAGTAAACGGGCGGAATTTTTTTCTGCACCGTTAGCTTTGTTGTAATCGAGGTTTCTCAGCACTGAAACAACATTGTTGAACCATGTTGAAGTCACTGATGGCCAAATGTATTCAACATATTCCACCGTACGTGGGATCAATAGAAATGGTGAACGGATGTTGAACAAAAATTTCAACATGTTCAAATTTATTTCAACATCGTTTCACATCATTCAACGTGGGTGGCCAAACGTGTTCGACATGTTGCATTAAACAATGTTGAACAATGTTGAAATGAATTGTTGAAAGATTTTTGAATACGATTGTTCGTTGTGATAAAACCGATTAACTCGCCGGAGTCTTTCAACCGTATACATAGCTAAATTGTATGCGACAATTGTGTCGTTTAAACGGGCATTGACACTCAGTCGTTATTAGCGGCGATACGAATTTCGGCAATATCACTTGCTTCACAAACGTGCTACTTGCGAGTAATTATAAAAAAAAATGGAATGCTGCGCAGGCAGTTCTTAGCAGAGTAGAAGAAATTTAAAGGTGGAACTCTGCCAGAAAACGAGAGAGCAAGGTACAGACGTTTCGAGCGAAAGTCCGTCATGAAAGTGCACTGTTTACAAGTTTCCAGGATCGAAGGAACTACCCCGTGGACAAGTTATGATAATTCTTTTGTTTATATACTCTATAGCTTCAGCTCGTTGTCTGCATGTAAGCGGATTATATGTTATTAAAATAAGGACCAATTTGACAAAACAAGACAAGGACTGGAACAACTTAATTGAAAAAAACAAAGCCAGGTCCAACACTGACTTAGGTTATCCGAAATACCTCGAGAACGGCGACAAACTGAGGGTCTGCTACGGAGAAGATCTGTTTGGTTACACCGAGACTGAAAATCATGGAAAGACATGCATGAATATCTGTGTACTCACTGACGATATAACAACGTTGTTGTCAGAGTGTATTTCGGTAAAAATGAAATTAATCCATTCGATAGTTTTCAGATGTTCAAAATAGAATTGAAGTACTGTCCTAGTCGTTAAATCGCATCAAAAGCATCCAATGTGTCTTGCGTCGTCTCTATTCATGCGCTTGAAAGTGTCATGTAATATATAAAACACGAGCAGGAGTGCTTTATCAGGATTTAAAACACGAGGCGGCAGCCGGGATTATTTGATTCGATAAAGCACCTACTGCGAGTTTTTTAAATGGCTTAAAAAAACTAACCCCCTAACATCTTTGATTTACGTAGAAAGCTTGAAAATTGATGTTTTCTAAGCCCCAAAAATTTGAGGAGAAAATTAAGTAAGCGCATTTTTATCACATTTTACACACGGTTATGACACGACACGGTCATGATTTTCCTTTGTATTTTTCTCATGAATTATTAGTGTATTTTTAAGATGACGTAAGCCACCACACGAGCAACAATTAACAGTTCAAACAGACTAAAACATACAAAGGGACGGAAACTCGGACACCAGACAGGTTTTTTGTTTTAAACAAAAATTTAAAACTGCACATGAACTAAAAATGACTAATTAGGAGATTGTATTGGTGACAAATACTCAAGCATAGTGGAATTGCCCAAAACTGCCTTTAGAAAAGTAATCTTTTTCAGTTCTCAGGAAGATCAAATGTGAAAATGTATATCCTTCAGCATGAGAACTCGAAAATGTCCCTCAAACTCTTTGATATACCAGACAACCATGGAATGTGCTGAAACTGACATGTAGTTCTTAATGGATAAAACAAACTGTAATAATTCTATTAATAGCTAGAATATAAGTCAGAACACTTGTAAATAATCCTCATACTGAAGGTATCGCAAGACTAGCGACAAAATGTCAGTAAAATTAAATTTCTCTTTTATTATATGTTCGTTATTATGACATTAATATTCTTAACAAGATCATGGTTTCCGCCTGCATGGTTTGCCCATTGCCAATTATAATCCTATTGTTTTTATGTTCCGTGTTTTTATTGGGCTTTGAAACTATGGGGGTGTTTTTATGGGCCCTCTTCGTAGAGCTAGCCCTTGTAAGAGGGCTGGATCTAGCGAGAATGCGTGATAGGAGGCCCAGTCCTTCTAAGTTTGTTTACATGGAGGGGGAGGGGGGCAGCCCTCCTTGGCGAGATCTCGGGTAGTCAATAGCGAGATCTCATTTAGGAGAGCTGGACTTCCTCACGTCTAAACGAAAACAAATTTTACAAGGGATTTAACATGGAGGCGAGATCTCGGCAAAAACGGCCAGTCCTACTAGGAGGGCTGACTCGCTTCCATAAAAACACCATCTAAAACTGAAAGGTTTCTGACTTGATATCAATATACAGACTTTCCAGGCTGCGTAGCAGATTTGGTTTAACATGGATTTTTCCCCCCAAACAATTAGAAAGTTACATATTGTGGAAAATCCGCCCCTGATGTTTCAGTATGTTGTCAAATCCTGATAATCCTCCCTTCCTACGGTTAATACCTTTCTAAAATACTCTTTAACTCTTTCGAGGTGGCAGCTCTCCCTTTCACAACTAAAATAGTCTGGGGTTTGCCAGAGTGAAATAATACAAGTCTTATGCCGCCGGGAAGGAGGTAAACCATGAAAAATATAAAACGCCAAAATAGAGCAACAACCTTCACTTTATCCTAACTTCGACTTAAAATTTGTACTCATCAGTAGACCTCGATGATTGTTTACCCATTTCAGATTAATCGTGAATTAGTGAAAAATTTCATGAATCACTCTCAGCATATTCCTGAAGGAAGTCCAGCCATTACAAAAGGCACACACATTGTGATTAACCCAAGCATTCAAATGTTTTCATTTTAAGTCAAAGACTCTAAAATGTTGATCTCATTCAGGTTAACAATTCATTCTGCCTCCTAATTTCCCATTTATGCTTAACCTGTCATAACTTGTTTAAGCTGTGTACTATGGTCTGGACTTGCATATATTTAGATCCCACAGCCATAGAAGATCGAATTACATTGCAAATAAATAACCGTACAAGATCAACATCTCTCATATCGTCCTAGAGTGAAAGGTAGCGTACATCGAAAACCAGCAAGACAAGTCACAGAGTGAGCTGTAAGATAATCCATCGTCAAAATGCTGATGAAACTTTTACTTTTCGTGTGTCTTTTTAAAGCAGCAGAGTCAGGTATACCTTAATTTCAAACTGTATTATTTTGTTTCAAATTACTAGGTTGTTTTACATTGGTGTGCAAGGGGAGAAGAAAAGGCAGAATAAGCAAAGCTTCAGGGATTTAATGTAAAAATAGATTCGCGGATGGCGAAATTATTTTTGACTTGAACTCAACAATTCATCGATCCACCCTCATTCGCTTACGAATTTAAGGTGGTATGGTACTCTTAACATTTCAAAAAGTCGATTTTTTTGAATTATGAAATTTAACATTATTAAACATCACTTTTTCATTCCTCGTTGCTATTTTCTTGATTTCGACAATGCAAAAGGATTAAATATTGTAAAGAAATTGCCCATCCTTTTAATTGACCCTCATCAACCGCCATAGCAACGAATTGTTATTGTCAAATTGTTATCACTGGACCGTTTCTGCAATGATTCTTAACCACCCCTGCCTCCTTATTGTAAGATTTAAATCCATTTTACTGTGTATTAACGTTAGGTGACCAGCGGTAGGCTGTGATTTTGTTGCGCATTGGATTGTTTTCTTTGCGAGAGACGTTGGTAATGGCTGTCAGTCGCAGAATTTGTGGCTGGTTCGTCAAGCATGAAATTCGGCTCCTGCATAACGGTCGCAGCTGGCCTAAAGGACATCATGTAAAGTCCGAGGATGGCCGATCTGCCAGAAACCTTTCAAAGAATCGAGAGATGCCTTTATTCGTCGAGAATTTGCTCCCGACGTGGGCGTTCTCGGCAGAGGCGCGACTGAGAGTCGTAATAGGTTTAGGGCTGTAGGTGTGTGGAAAAAAATTTTGAAAAAATTGGAGTGGCATATCTTTTAGATATGTACGTAGGACTCTCGCCTAGGATATGTTTGGCTTTGTGGTTTAGTATAAGATTATATGAAAGGGGGCAGGTGGGTGCTGTTGAAGATATACAGAATTACCCATAATGCAATAGAGGCATAACATGGCTATAGCGTGATAAGGCTATGCCATCCATGTACACAAGGGCGTGTTATACGTGATTACTGCATGCTATCATGCACACCTCCAAAATAAGCGAATCAGTGCGTTTGTTTACATGATTGGTAAAGGGCGGGACGAAGGCGGAGAAATCGGTCTTTTCCGAAATTGACTGAGATGTCGGAGCGAATTGAAAGTATAGTTGGATGAGTAATTTTGAAAAATGAAAAGCAGCTCCATTCATGCATGAGACGAGCACGGAAACATTTTCAAAATTATTATGGCATTGCCATAAGAAGCAGCACTGGAAACCTTGCTGAAATGAAAAGCAATATCCTTGCTTCTCTTTTTCATTGTGCTTCCACTGACAAGCGGCCGTTTGTCGTAGTTTGTCGGAGCCAATGTTTTTAAGCTAGGAGTGTATGATGCTGTGGCCCACTTTAACATTGGTGGGAGGGCTACTGTTGAGATTTTGGAAGGGCTGGGAATGAATCCAGGAGCATTTTGTCTTGCTGGACTTCAACAAACAGATTCCCTTCGTGTAAGCAGAGCAAACTACAAACCATCAGATGTTGTAAAAACACGCAGGAAGTTCCTCGGAGGAAAAAGGAAGAGGCAAGGAGACAAGAACCAGGAGAGAGAAGGGGAAACCTATTCAACAGGACCATTTTAACAGCTTTTTGACTTTATTTGGTCTGTAATGTATCGTTGATCTTCTTAAAAATTTGTTTGAAAACTTTAAACTCAATTTTCTCAGTTTGCTGTCTTGCTCGGTGCCAAAAACTCTCCTGCATTTAATATTTGTCAAATTGGTGTCAAATTTTCAGCATCTGTCAACAACAAATAGGTCTATGATGTGAAGCTCAACAATCACCCATATAAGAAATAGTTTTTGAAAAAAACGATCACCATATCTGTTGTATCAAACTGTATTTTGAAGCAGTTACAAATAAATTAAAATTTCACAACTTATAGCTCCTAATCATTTCTTATTTTAGGTTCATGTCATGGGTACATGTATTGAGGCTCTATTAAACTTAGTTTTGTATTTGTCTAGTCTTTACTTTAGTTCCTATAATTTTTGGCATAAGTGTCCTAAATTTCACCATAGGGGGTAGTATCTCGGTTACCATGGAAACAACATGCTCATAAGTGGCTGATTTTGCATCAGTAACTTATTTCTTATCTGTTGCACCAGAAATATGTTGAGAAAAACTCAAATTAAAAAATTTTATTTTCAAGAGTACCATACCACCTTAAGGTTTCTCCATTTCATCGAAAGTAAAGCCAATCGATCCTTCAGAAAGAAAATGTTTATCACAATTACATTCCTGGTTTTTCTTCAACTTTTGTAACGTTAGGTAAAATTAAATACTTATTTTCTTTCAAGATTTATTTTAGTGAAAAAATAATTCCATTCAACGTTCTGATTCGACATGTTGGAGGACGTAGAGGAAAAATAATGACGTTTCAGGCGAACATATTGGATATATGATCACAGCCTTAGAGTGTTACATACGTTCTCTTTGATTCGTTTAGGTAAATGGATAAAAATTGGTGATGGATGTGTCGGCACAAAACAGCAGCAATATGCGCAGATTACGTTAACTGGATCATCCTGTTTCATCGGAGCAATGAAACTGGTTCACAAATCGGGTTATGTGGCATGTCATGGACTTTTACGTTCAAACTGGGGATGTGAAGCAGGAAAAAAGGAGCTTGTTATGGTCGTTACAGATGCAATGAATCAAATCCTTTATCCCCCTCCGAGACTGGTAACCTTTCATATTCATGGGAGTAAGGGATGGTACACACTGCCAGGATACACCTCCTCATCCCCCGAGTTAGTCTTCACTGACTTTGGTTATCCAAAATACCTCAAGAAGGGCGACCAACTCAGGGTCTGGTACGGAGAAGATCTGTACGATTACACCGAGAGTGACAATAGTGGAAAGACCTGCATGGATATCTATGTGTACTCACTGACGATATGATATAACAACTTGGTTTTCTAAGTGTATTTCGGTAAAGAAAAATGAATCCATTTGATAATTTTCAGATGTTAATCATAGAATTGAAGTGCCGTCTTCGTGATTAAATCGCATCAAAAACGTCCAATGTGTTTCGCGTTGTCTCTATTCATACGCTTTTAGCAGGAAAAGTGTTCGGATTCACACTATAATGTATTAGGATTCGTCAACCGTTTACACGAGAAAAAGTATCTGGGTAATTGCATAATCGTGTTAACGTACCTAAACAGTTCTTTTTTATGTAAGAATTTTATGAGCGTAAATCGTCAGAAATTTTATTGCATGTAACCCTGGACAACGGAAAACTTAATTTCCATTCTTTCTTCATTATAGCCAATAAAACGAGAAAATTCCTCTGGAGTCTTAGCACTCCGGATTCAAAGTATCCATATCCTTTCCCGGATTCATATTTATCCGGATTCGTGTAGAAACCGAAGACTTCTATACCGGATTCGCTACTTCAGTGTAAACGGCTGATTTGAGTCTGAAGAAAAAGTCTCCGGATTGCCTACGAATGCAGAGAAAATTTGATCGAGTATAGAGATTGAGGTAGTCTTAGAAAACTATTCATAAGAAACATTTGTTTTCAGACAGCCAGGATTAGCCATTACAGTTGAGAAAACATTGTATATAAACCAAATGGGTTTTTAGAGGTCAATTGTTTCGGTATGAAAACTCTCGTATTTCGTAACGATGACCCATTTCACCCATTACCAGTCTTTTTCTTACAATGAAAATGTGAACGTATAGTTTCAGTTTTTATTGACGTTCGTTGGACATTTCTGAGCCCCAGACGGGGATCATGGCGCATTGAGCTACCAAGACTCAATAGTTCACCAAGCTCGGTGTGCAAGTCTAGCACATTAGGGCCCACTGAAGCCTGGCCAAATGTTTTGAGTATTCTGTTCAACACCTTTCAACCAGGACTGGAGCCAGAGGGAGCTACAGCCCCCCGTCAGGGAACCTTAGTCCCCCTATTGGGGAAAATTAACAACTCGTCGTGTAATTTTCACTGATAATAAGACATTTATACATTGTGCAGGGTACAACTACTTGTTATTGATTTAGCAAGAAGGATAATAGACTCTTCTCTTCATGTCAGATCTAAAAGTAAACTGTTTCTAGTCAGTTGTTACAATTATTCTTGAGAAAAATAACATGATTTCGACCTTGAAATAAAGAAATTATAAAGGGGCCGTGGTCCTGCACCCCTAGTTTAGCCCCCCTGTCGGGGAATTCCTGGCGCTATCCCTGCTTTCAACATAGTGGAAAGATGTTGAAGTCAGGGATGGCCAAACGCATTCAACACATTCCACCGCACGCAAGATCAATAGAAATGTTCAACGCATGTTGAACAAAACTTTGAACATGTTCAAATTTCTGTCAACATCATTCCACATCATTCAACATCTTTCCACATCATTCAACGTGGTTGACCAAACGCGTTCAACATGATGCATGAAACAATGTTGAACGATATTGAAATGAAATGTTGAAAGATTTTCGAAAACAACTGTACGTTGTGATGTAACCGATTAACTCGCCGGAGTCTTTCAAACGTATAAATAGCTAAATTGTATACGACAATTGTATCGTTTAAACGGGCACTGACACCCAGTCGTTATGAGCGGCGATACGACCTTGGCCAATATCACTTGCATGACAAACGTGCTATTTGCGAGTTATAAAACAAATGGAATGCTGCGTAGGCAGTTCTGAGCAGAGTAGAAGAAGTTTTAAGGTAGAACTCTGCTAGAAAACGAAAGAGCAAGGTACAGACGTTTTGAGCGAACGTTCATCATCAGAGTGCATTATTTACAAGTTTCCAGGAAAGCAGGAGCTACGCTGTGGACAAGTTATGATAATTCTTTTGTAATACTATGATGATCTCCGACTGGACATACTCGAGCCAGCTTTCCAACCAGGTGTCTCTTCAGGAGCGGCAATGGAACAGTTAGCTGACCTGTTACATACAGCTTTGCTGCAACTCAAACATTTGTAATTTGTTTCACTACCAAACGTTTGACAAAATGCGGTACTCGTCAACTCAGACATTTCCAATTGAATACCTTACATTGCTACATCGAAACAGTTGGCGCTTTCTTGGTGTATGTAGAAATGTAATAAATACAAATTGAAATATAATTTACCTGCCTCTACCTATCAACTGTATTGCTAATCTCATTTCCGTTTACGCATATACGTCTTCTGCCAGCCAAAAGATCAGAAATATAGCAGACACGTAAATTACCAGGTTACAAACGAAAATTATTCTGCAGCTAGCAAGCCAAAAGCAGAGAAATGTCCTCCACGGAAACATTTAAAGTAATTTCGTTTATCAGAGGCTATCATGCATATATGGACATCTGGGTGCCAAGCGTTGAAGATGAACATGATTTTAGGCGAGAACCAAGTAACAAAAAGGACTCTAATGCTGTGGCAGTTGTTCGCGAAAGCTTGCACAAAAAGGAAGAAAATCTTAGTCTTAGATCAGGTCAACGTGCAATACGACGTCTTGATGTCTACCGAAAAACGATACTCGCATCCGAATGAAATGAGGGAGGATTTTGAAATCATTGGACATGTTCCAAAATCAATGGCAATCTGGCTCACAAAGTTTCTTAAACGAGCGGCAAACTCCGGTAAAGCAGTGATCAAGGGCAAACGTGTGAATAGAGGTGGCGGCTATGGTTTGCAAACTCCCTGTGAATTTCATTTCACAGGAGATGCCTTTTCAATCAGTTGGCTAAAGGCAAAGCTAAAAAAGGAGGGATTTGACGCGAAGTAATAGAGCGTTTCTATGCAACGCAAACACTGACACTTTTGTTGCTAACAATGTTTGAATTTAATGACCTTTAAAGTTGAGTGAGGTGTCAAGTGACATGTGTTGAACATTATTTTTAAGTGTTAAGTAAATAAAGCAAATTATTAAGCATTAGGGCCAAGTCGCACTAGAGGACAATTTCAGATTCGCTCTGGACAAATCCGACTTAAAATCGGCCAGTGACAAAAAATTTGTCCGGAAAGCTATAGTCGCACTTGAGAACAAAATCTGTGAACAAAACATCACGCCATGCTGTGAGCGCCGCGCGATTTCCCGCGAAGCCGCCTTTACTTGCTGTTTACATCCACAAAACCGCCCACAGTTGAACTAGTAGCTTTTCCTCTTCTTTACTCCATCTGTCGTGAGCCTTCTTCTTCTCGGCTGACGAAGATGTACGGCGCAAAGAAGTTGGGGTTGATCCCGGCATTGAGCTGTTTTCGCTGGACTGAAAGGATTCTGGCAACGAGTCAGAACTCATGGTTGAAGGAGATGGGCTGGGATTTCCTCGATCATTACACATGTAAGGGCTAGGCAAACCGGGATAGATCCATCCTGGTGGATATTGTGGAAATTGTTGCATTTCGTACGGAAAATATTGGTCGCGCGCGCCGAGATTCATGTTGTTGCGAAATGAAAACGTGATTAATTTTACCGCGAAGTCTATCGCATAGAGACTCTGCTACATATCACCTGTCGAATCATTTCCGAATCAAAACACCCTCGCTTTTGTTTTCCAAGATTTGTCTCAGTTTGGCTTGCTCCAGAGGTAGTCGACGGCATCTTTGAAGTTTGTCCGTCCGCCAACAAATTTTGTCCTTTAAAATGTTCACTAAAGATTTACCAGGCGGAAATCTTAGACGTAAAATGAAGATGAGAGCCCAGCTCAAAATTCGGAGATGTAATGTCATCATTCAGGAATAGACAGAAACACACAAATAAAGTTTAATAGAAGTTCACTGACGTTTCGTTGCCGACGCGCAACATTTTCAAAGTAATTACAGATGGAAATATTAAGATATTTATAATTACAAAAGGTATCACATTATTGTAATTATAAATATCTTAATATTTCCATCTGTAATTACTTTGAAAATGTTGCGCGTCGCGTCGGCAACGAAACGTCAGTGAACTTCTATTAAACTTTATTCGTGTGTTTCTGTCTATTCCTGAATGATGACACATTACATCTCCGAATTTTGAGCTGGGCTCTCATCTTCATTTTACGTCTCAAATTTTGTCCTTTGGTGAACAAACCGGTCGCACTTGGTTTTTCATTGTGATGACAGATTTTTGACATAAGTAAACAGTTTTGTCCTCTAGTGCGACTTGGCCCTTATCAGCTCAACTTTTAGTGCGGTTCTCTTGAAAGAGTTGCGCCGAGTAAATAATGCAAGCTGGCCGTTTAATCGAGGTAATAATTTATATGAAATATCATCAGGGCCTTTTTTAAAAAATTTGCCGTGGGGGGCCATTTTCCAAAAGGGACCTTTGGCTTCATTGATAAATTTGTCCCTCTAGAAGCGTTTTTTACTTGGACTCATTCTGAATCTACAAAACGTAAACCTAGAGCACAGATTATTGTCAGTATTTGAAAGAAAGCACTCAACATATTTGTCTATAGGCATTTTTATTACTTATTTTCGTGCCACCTAGAGGGACTGGGGGGGCATTTCCCCCCCCCCCCCACTATAATAGTTAAAAAAGGCCCTGAATATCATTTGGGACAGCTCATAGGTGGCCGCGGCCGCTTAATAGAGGGATATTTTATAGTAATTGTATTACAAATATTTTGGGACTTTGATATGTGTCGAATATTTTGTAAATGCTCTGTTTGGTTGGTTGTGGAGTGGTCGGGACTATTGTTGGATTACTTGTTGTTGGACTTTGAACTTTGGTAAATTGGCGGTATCCTTGATTGTTGGCTTGTGACCTGTTGGGACTGTGGCGCGTTGTTTACGTCAAGAGAACAAAGCACAATGTGAGGTGGAGCTTCCGGGCGACGCCAAAAAGGGAAAGTCTTGTAACTTTAGAGGTTATTGTTAATCGTGGATGGAGAGATGTAATCGCCAAAAAGGAAAAGGTCTTGTAACTTTAGAGACAAGTTGTGATTAAACGTTCCACATTTATTGAAAGATACAATCCCCATTTGTGTTTGGAACCAGCCGAAGCACAACTACCTTGGTGCGCCAGGTAGAAAAGTGCAATAATATCCGGCCGTTTTAATGGAAGGCCGCTTAATGGAGGTTTGACTGTACTAGACAACCATGGAATGTGCTGAAACTGACATGTAGTTCTTAATGGATAAATAAAACTGCAATAATCCTATTAATAGTTAGCATATAAGTCAGAACACTTGTAAATAATCCTCATCCTGAAGGTATCGCAAGACTAGCGACAAAACGTCAGTAAAATTAAATTTCTCTTTTATTAATGTCTTCGTTATTATGGCATCAATGTTCTTAACAAGGTCACGCTTTCCGCCTGCATTGTTTATCCATTGCCAATAATAATCCTATTGTTTTTATGTTCCATGTTTTTATTGGGATGTGAAACTATGGGGGTGTTTTTGTGGGCTCTCTTCGTAGGGCTAGCCCTTGTAAGTGGGCTGAATTTCACCTCGGCTTTACATAGCAATCTTCAGGGCCTTCTAGCAGGGCTGGATCTAGCGAGAATGCGTTATAGGAGGCCCAGCCCTTCTAAGTTTGTTTACATGGAGGGGGAGGGCCAGCCCTCCTTGGCGAGATCTCGGGTAGTCAATAGCGAGATCTCGCTTAGGAGAGCTGGACCTCCTCACGTCTAAACGAAAACAAATTTTACAAGGGATTTAACATGGAGGCGAGATCTCGGCAAAAACGGCCAGTCCTACTAGGAGGGCTGACTCGCTTCCATAAAAACACCATCTAAAACTGAAAGGTTTCTGACTTGATATCAATATACAGACTTTCCAGGCTGCGTAGCAGATTTGGTTTAACATGGATTTTTCCCCCCAAACAATTAGAAAGTTACATATTGTGGAAAATCCGCCCCTGATGTTTCAGTATGCTGTCAAATCCTGATAATCCTCCCTTCCTACGGTTAATACCTTTCTAAAATACTCTTTAACTCTTTCGAGGTGGCAGCTCTCCCTTTGACAAGTAAAATAGTCTGGGGTTTGCCAGAGTGAAATAATACCAGTCTTATGCCGCCGGGAAGGAGATAAACCATGAAAAATATAAAACGCCAAAATAGAGCAACAACCCTCATTTTGACATGTTTGAGGAAGTTGATCGTCCAGGTTAGTGTAGTCTTGAGAAAGACTGTTGGTTGAAGTGACTGACGTTTCGACAGCCTTAGCGGCGGTCATCTTCTTTGACTCTGAAGATGACCGCCGCTAAGGCTGTCGAAACGTCAGTCACTTCAACCAACAGTCTTTCTCAAGACTACACTAACCTGGACGATCAACTTCCTCAAACATGTCACGATTCTCCCAGGTTCAAACCATTTACTTTAACCCTCATTTTATCCTAACCTCGACTTAAAATTTGTACTCATCAGTAGACCTCGATGATTGTTTACCCATTTCAGATTAATCGTGAATTAGTGAAAAATTTCATGAATCACTCTCAGCATATTCCTGAAGGAAGTCCAACCATTACAAAAGGCACACACATTGTGATTAACCCAAGTATTCAAATGTTTTCATTTTAAGTCTGCAAAGTCTCGGTATGCCGTCTATCTGAGTTTTTGTAGCTCAATTGTTAGAGCGTCTCACTGGCGATCAGAAGGTTACGGGTTCGATTCCCGTCAGGAACTCAGAAAGTTTTTCTGAAAGAACAGCTTGAGAGCGTGCGTATTAAGAATTTTCTACAAGGCTCTTAACTTTGGCCAACATTTTCCTGGCGTACGTACGATGCCCGTTTCTCGATTGCTTTTTCTTCATAATCTCCGACATATTTACTCACAAATATTTGTACTTCGTATGCTCTTCTTGAATCCCGTATCTGGCTCGAAGGACCAAGTTTCGCGGAACTTAATGCGTTTCAAGTCACGCTGTTTTCCATCACAAACGTACAACATAAAAATATTTTTCAACACAGGAAGTCCTGTCATTACAAAAGGGACACACATTGTGATTAACTCAAGCATTCATTCAAATGTTTTCAATTTAAGTCTAAGACTCTAAAATGCTGATCTCATTCAGGTTAACAATTCATCCTCCCTACAAATTTCCCATTTATGCTTAACCTGTCATAACTTGTTTAAGCTGTGTACTATGGTCTAGGCTTGCATATATTTAGATCCCACAGCCACAGAAGATCGAATTACATTGCAAATAAATAACCGTACAAGATCAACATCTCTCATATCGTCCTAGAGTGAAAGGCAACGTACATCGAAAACCAACAAGACAAGTCACAGAGTGAGCTGTAAGATAATCTATCGTCAAAATGCTGATGAAACTTTTACTTTTCGCGTGTCTTTTTAAAGCCGCAGAGTCAGGTATACCTTAATTTCAAACTGTGTTATTTTATTTCAAATTACTAGACTGTTTTACATTGGTGTGCAAGGGGAGAAGAAAAGGCAGAATAAGCAAAGCTTCAGGGATTTACTACTAAAACAGATTCGTGGATGGCGAAATTATTTTTGACTTGAACTCAATAATTCATTGATCAACCTTCATTCGCTTACGAATTTAAGGTTTCTCCATTTCATCGAAAGTAAAGCCAATCGATCCTTCAGAAAGAAAATGTTTATCACATTTACATTCCTGGTTTTTCTTCAACTTTTGTAACGTTAGGTAAAATTAAGATTTATTTTAGAGAAAAAAAAAACTCCGTTCAACGTTCTGATTCGCCATGATGGAGGAGTTAGAGAAAAATAACGAAATTTCAGGCGAACATATTGGATATATGATCACAGCCTTAGAGTGTTACATACGTTCTCTTTGATTTGTTTAGGTAAATGGATAAAAATTGGTGATGGATGCGTCGGCACAAAACAACAGCAATATGTGCAGATTACATTTATTGGATCATCCTGTTTCATTGGAGCAATGAAACTGGTTCACAAATCGGGTTTTGTAGGATGTCGCGGTGTTTTACGTTCAAACTGGGGATGTGAAGCAGGAGGAAAGAACCTTAATATGGTCGTTACAGATGCAATGAATCAAATCCTTTATCCCCCTCCGAGATATGGAGCTCGTGGGAATAAGGGATGGTACACACTGCCAGGATACACCTCCTCATCCCCCGAGTTAGTCTTCTCTGACTTTGGTTATCCAAAATACCTCAAGATGGGCGACCAACTCAGGGTCTGGTACGGAGAAGATCTGTTTGATTACACGGAGTATAACAACCGGGGAAAGACGTGCATGGATATCTATGTGTACTCACTGACGATATGATATAACAACATGGTTTTCTAAGTGTATTTTGGTAAAAAAGAAATGAATCCATTCCATAGTTTTCAGACGTTCAAAATAGAATTGAAGTGTTGTCTTAATCATTAAATCGCATCAAAAACGTCCAATGTGTCTCGCGTTGTCTCTATTCATACGCTTTTAGCAGGAAAAGTGTTCGGATTCACACTATAATGTATTAGGATTCGTTAGCCGTTTGCACGAGAAAAAGTATCTGGGTAATTGCATAATCGTGTTAACGTACCTAAACAGTTCTTTTTTATGTAAGAATTTTATGAGCGTAAATCGTTAGAAATTTTATTGCATGTAACCCTGGACAACGGAAAACTTAATTTCCATTCTTTCTTCATTACAGCCAATAAAACGAGAAAATTCCTCTGGAGTCTTAGCACTCCGGATTCAAAGTATCCATATCCTTTCCCGGATTCATATTTATCCGGATTCGTGTAGAAACCGAAGACTTCTATACCGGATTCGCTACTTCAGTGTAAACGGCTGATTTGAGTCTGAAGAAAAAGTCTCCGGATTGCCTACGAATGTAGAGAAAATTTGATCGAGTATAGAGATTGAGGTAGTCTTAGAAAACTATTCATAAGAAACATTTGTTTTCAGACAGCCAGGATTAGCCATTACAGTTGAGAAAACATTGTATATAAACCAAATGGGTTTTTAGAGGTCAATTGTTTCGGTATGAAAACTCTCGTATTTCGTAACGATGACCCATTTCACCCATTACCAGTCTTTTTCTTACACTGAAAATGTGAACGTATAGTTTGAGTTTTTATTGACGTTCGTTGGACATTTCTGAGCCCCAGACGGGGATCATGGCGCATTGAGCTACCAAGACTCAATAGTTCACCAAGCTCGGTGGGCAAGTCTAGCACATTAGGGCCCACTGAAGCCTGGCCAAACGTTTTGAATATTCTGTTCAACACCTTTGAACCAGGACTGGAGCCAGAGGGAGCTACAGCCCCCCGTCGGGGAACCTAAGTGTCGAATTATTTGTAAATGCTCTGTTTGGTTGGTTGTGGAGTGGTCGGGACTATTGTTGGATTACTTGTTGTTAGACTTTGAACTTTGGTAAATTGGCGGTATCCTTGATTGTTGGCTTGTGATCTGTTGGGACTGTGGCGCGTTGTATACGTCAAGAGAACAAAGCACAATGTGAGGTGGAGCTTCCGGGCGACGCCAAAAAAAGGAAAGTCTTGTAACTTTAGAGGTTATTGTTAATCGTGGATGGAGAGATGTAATCGCAAGAAAAAGAAAAAGTCTTGTAACTTTAGAGACAAGTTGTGATTAAACATTCCACATTTATTGAAAGATACGGTCCCCATTTGTGTTTGGAACCAGCCGAAGCACAACTACCTTGGTGCGCCAGGTAGAAAAGTGCAATACTTAGTCCCCCTATTGGGGAAGAACTAACAACTCGTCGGGTAATTTTCACTGATAAGACATTTATACATTGTGTAGGGTACAACTACTTGTTATTGATTTAACAAGATGGATAATAGACTCTTCTCTTCATGTCAGATCTAAAAGTAAACTGTTTCTAGTCAGTTGTTACAATTATTCTTGAGAAAAATAACATGATGATTTCGACCTTGAAATAAAGAAATTATAAAGGGGCCGTGGTCCTGCACTCTTACTTTAGCCTCCCCGTGTCGGGGAATTCCTGGCGCTATCCCTGCTTTCAACATAGTGGAAAGATGTTGAAGTCAGGGATGGCCAAACGCATTCAACACAATCCACCGTACGCAAGATCAATAGAAATGTTCAACGCATGTTGAACAAAACTTTGAACATGTTCAAATTTCTTTCAACATCTTTCCACATCATTCAACACGCGTTCAACATGATGCATGAAAGGAAATGTTGAAAGATTTTCGAAAACAACTGTACGTTGTGATGTAACTCATTAAGTAGGCGGAGTCTTTCAAACTTATATATAGCTGAATTGTACACGACAATTGTATCGTTTAAACGGGCACTGAAACTCAGTCGTTATGAGCGGCGATATGAATTTCGGCAATATCACTTGCTTCACAAACGTGCTACTTGCGAGTAATTATCAAAAAAAATGGAATGCTGCGCAGGCAGTTCTGAGCAGAGTAGAAGAAATTTAAAGGTGGAACTCTGCCAGAAAACGAGAGAGCAAGGTACAGACGTTTTGAGCGAAAGTCCATCATCAGAGTGCATTATTTACAAGTTTCCAGGATAGCAGGAGGTACCCTGTGGACAAGTTACGATAATTCTTTTGTAATACTAACGTGATCTCCGACTGTAATGTTCTCAAGGGCAGATTTCATCTCTAAATTCCCTCATCAGCATGCATACTTTTACTAATTTTCCCTCAAAAGAGGGAAAATTTCTAGTTTTTCCTCATTAACATGCACGAGCTAACATCAAATAATGCTTTTAATTTTAAACATTGAACAACTCATTTGATGCAAGTACTGGTACCAGCCATAAACAATACTAACATCCCAAAAAGAACTTCGAACAATACCAAGTAAATTTCGTCGGTCATCATGGTATATGAGTGATCAAATGTCCCCTTAAGCCTGGGGAGGTTTATGAGAGTCCCCCGGGCTAACGCCCTCTGCACTTCCACAAACCTCCCTCGGCTCTCGGGGACATTTGATCACTAATTTCCCTCATGTCATGGTATTACTTATAATTAATCTACTCTATACCTTCAGCTCGTTGTCTGCACGTAGGCGGATTATATGTTATTAAAATAAGGACCGATTTGGCCAAACAAGACAAAGATTGGACCAATTTAATTGAAAAAACAAAGCTAGGCGCAATTCAGCAAAAGAAGGCAAAGACCTTTTTTTTTTTCAAATGAAGACTGCGACGAACTTGGAACTAGAACCGACTTCACAAAACAAAGCTATAGACAATTTCAAAATGAACTCAACTATAAACTTATGAAACAAGTAAGGATAGAAGACTTAGTTTGTTTGCCATCTCGTCGATGATCGGATCTGCTTTCATGTAACGTCACAATGAACGGATGGTGGAAAGAACGTATGAGGATGGTGAGGGGGACATTGGGGGATTGCTGAGAGAGATGCTGAGTCGGTAGGGGAACTGATTAAGTGATCCCTAAGAGAGCGGAAAGAAGGGGCTGTGCCCCGAAACATTTAATGTGCTACAAAATAACGTGAGTCCTACGCACGCTCTGATTGGAAGAGCCTCATTATCTCTCAGAGTATGGGGACAAGGCTGACGTCATTTTCAATTTGTATTAGAGTACAGAGACATGCATGACGTCACGAAAACTTAAAAATCCTCGGTTATTTTATAAAATATCTAGAAAATAGCCTTCGTGTCTCTGTACTGTGATAGAAACCTGAATGACGTCATTTCAACGGGGAAAAATACCAGAATACACTCGGTTACGCCTCATGTTTTCACAAGGCATTTTCCCGTTGAAATTACGTCATTCATGAAAATATAGACGAAGCGCGGTCAGGTAAAGGCACATTGAAATAAATAGACGTTCTCTGACCAGAAAGACATTTAATTTGACGAGCTTTCGGCCATTAGACTGTGGTCTTCGACAGGTACGAAAAGAATGAGATTAGCAGTATTTATATGTTATCATGCGGAAGATTACATCACTAGTTTAAAATAGTTGTGATATATAAGAATTGTAATTAGCAGCGGTAATATTTTTTATAACACGTTAGTGATTTGCTATATTAAGTAATTTGATCACATGTTTGTTTGTAAATTTACCGTGTCACATATCAGTGGTGAGTTGCGATAGTGAAACCGTCAGTGGTGAATAAAAAGGAACGTAAGTCGATTGTTGTGCAAGTTATTGAACTTTAGCGGAGAATTCATCCAGGAAACGTATTCTACCACGTTTTCGACATTTATTAGGGTAGCGTATTGTTTCGTTAATGGTTTCGCGTTGTTTTCTGAGTCTTTGGTAGCTGCGGTGTGCTAGGATTCTAATGTTTTTCGAATTCTGCACTTACCTTTGCCAATGATTTTTCTTTTATCAAAGTTAATCTTGTGGTCGTATTTCCGTGCGTGGTTCGCGATATTGAAAAATGACTAGACACGAGTTATCATGAAGGCTGACAAAGGAAATTGTTTCGTCGTGATGGATCGAAATGAGTACGACAACAAAATGAGATTACTCAATGATAAAAAAACCTACGAAAAAGTTACCAAGCAACCTTTCAAAAAGATCGAACGAGAATTAAACGGAAGTCTTCTAAACCTCAAAAACCAAGGCAAACTAGAAGAAAAAACCTATCGAAAGCTCCATTCCACCGACGGTTTACCACCAGCCATAAGAGGATCGGTGAAACATTACAAACAATACAGTCCATTGAGACCTATAGTCACTTTCATCGGCTCAGCACTCTACAACACATCAAAGTTCCTAGCGCACATAATTTCCCCAACACAAAACAACAACGGTTTCACAGTTCAGAATTCCATATAGTTTACTAAAGAAATCAATGATATCGCCATCGCTGATGATGAAGTCATGGTATCGCTTGATGTCATTTCATTATTTACAGCGATTCCGGTTCAGAAAGCATTTGACTACATCCGAAAGAAACTTGAAGGAGACAACACCTTGAGTTCGAGAACGAATATTGACATTGACGATATAATTTCACTTTTAAGTTACATCCTCTCCAGCAACTATTTTATTTTTGAAGGAAATACCTATAAACAAATACATGGATGCGCCATGGGAAGTCCCGTCAGCCCAATTGTTGCAAACATCTACATGGAAAGCATAGAAGAAATGGCCATCAACCAAACTCCTGTCCTTCCCAAAGTATGGAAACGCTTTGTTGATGATAGCTTTTCAATCATCAACAAGAATGCCGTATCAACATTTCACGACGCACTGAACTCCATCGATCCAAACATACAATTCACATTGGAATACGAAAACAACGACAAACTTGCATTTCTCGATACTATCATTTCAAGACGAAACGGAAAACTTTGTGATGACGTTTACAGAAAACCGACACATACAGAGAGAGATACCTTGATTACAACTCACACCATGACCGAAAACACAAAGCCACTACTGCTAGGACATTAATTCACAGAGCTTTGACTTTACCAAACAGCGAAGAAGGAAAAACTAATGAATTAAAACATGTAACTGATGCTCTACATACAAACGGATACCCTATGACGACTATCAACAACGTTATTAATAACATACGATCAACCTCTACCACACCGTCACCTGAAGAACTGGTAGGCATGTTCTTCAGATAGGTCAATCCACCTGAGACAACGAAACAATTAAGCTACGCGACCTTACCATATGTTAAAGGTATAACCGAAAGCTTAACTAGAACTTTACGCAAATACATCACTGTAACAACTAAACCTCTATGAACACTACAACAACACTTCCCATCACCCAAACACAGAGTTGAAACAGATAAACAAACTAATGTGGTGTACAAGATCCACTGCGCAGACTGTTCGTGGTCTTACATAGGCGAGACAGGAAGATCCTTCGGAACCCGAAAAAAGGAACATGTTAGAAATGTTGCCAATTACACCAGCAGTTCAAATATCGCGAACCACGCATGGAAATACAACCACAAGATTAACTTTGATAAAAGAAAAATCATTGACAAAGTCAAAAATGATGTTTAAAATATTGAACAACATGGGTCCGAAATGCCTCTCAAACCTCTTTACCTTTAGAAGCGATGTTTCAGATTATGACCTACGTGATACGTCGCTTAAACTTTCTTTACCAAAACCGCGTACAAACAGCATGAAAAAAAGCTTTTTGTTTGACGGAGCTAAACTATGGAATAGTTTACCTGAGCAAATAAGAAGGTGCACTTCTTTCAAGAGGTTTGAAACTAAAATCGCTGCTCACAGTATCGCCTACAGCACTTAACATTTAATTCTGTAAATATACTTTTAATTCTGAATCTATCTTTTCATTACCAAGTCCTAGCTTCCATTGTAAATACCTTAGCTATTAGCGTAGACCTTAACTAACGAATCTCTTGTAATTTGTACACATTTTTTTTTTTTTTTTTTTTTTTAATTTTCTCACGCCCTTCGTGGAAACCAGCATATGTTGTCGAGGCTAGCGTGAATAAATAAAGTTATCATCATCATCATCACTGCAGAATTCGAAAAACACTAGAATCCTGGCACACCGCAGCTACCAAAGACGCAGAAAAGAACGCGAAACCATTAACGAAACAATACGCTACCCATATAAAAAATATTACCCCTGCTAATTACAATTCTTATTTATCACAACTATTTTTAACTAATGATGTAATCTTCCGCATGATAACCAGTGGCGGACACTTCAGGAAATATTGGGGGGGCGAGTGCCGAAGGCACGAGCCTCCTAGGGGGGTCTGGGGGTATGTTCATCCAGAAAATTAGAAATTTAGAATACTGTTTCTTGTTTGTTTTTAAACAATGCCATTTTGTTCTGTTATATTGATTGTTCGTTGTTGTCGTTGTGTTTCCATTTTTCAAAATGAAAGCTTCAGCTGAAATTATTAGGGGGGCGATCGCCCCCCCTCGCCCCCCCTAGTGTCCGCCACTGATGATAACATATAAATACTGCTAATCTCATTCTTTTTGTATCTGTCGAAGACCAGTCTAGTGGCCGAAAGCTCGTCAAATTAAATCTGTTTCTGGTCAGAGAACGTCTTTATTTATTTCGACATCATTTATGTTTATATCACAGCAGAGACTCTCAAGCAATTTTCTTTTTGTTAAAGACAACATGTGATGTTAAACTTTTTCTAGAGCTGCTCTTGATTTTATTCATATGAAACATTAACAAGTCTTTTAATGATGTTTATGTTAAATCCTTATGAATCATATATCTACGGTAGATAACAACATTAGTTACAAAGAAGGTAGACGCACTATCGCGTCGCGGGTCCCTTGAGCTCAGCGACTAGGCGATCAGCGACCAAGCGACAAGTGGCTAGATACACTATCAAAATTGCTAGCGATAAAGCGAGTAAATTAAACAACACAACTGTTTTCCACTAGGCAAATTTTATTGCGTGAAGCAACTTTTTCTTTAGCCACGTAGGCTCTCGACTGTAACTAATGAGAAACCTATTCAATGTACAAAAAGAAATGTCGATTCACGCGATCAAAAATTTGCCTGGTGGAAAACAGCTTTAACGCAATCTTTTCCCCATCCAATGAACTTCTTTTTCTCATTCTTACACTCCTTTCGTGACATATAAAGCACGGCGTACAATCCGTGTTTATCAAAACCTCCTCGAACGACGCTAGTTTGAAAATTTTCCCTAGCGACTCAGCAATTTTGTGTGATTCAGCGATTTCAATGACTGAGCGACAAGCCTTGGTAAGCGCACAAATGTATCGTTAAGCTTCAGCAATACGGCGACAGCGATAGTGTCTCTGCCTTTAGCTAAACTCGCAAGAAGTAAACATAGACCTCCATGCACGTGAAACCATGGTTATCTGACTCGTGGTAATCAAACAAATCACCTCCGTACCACACCTTCAGCTTTTCGCCCTTCTTCAAATAGTATGGATTGCAAAAATCAGAAAGAACCAGCTCTGGAGATTTGACGGTGTATCCCGGCAATTCGTACCAACCCCCCACGCCTCGTTTAACTCGTGGGGCAGGATAAATGACCCTGTCTTCAGAGTCCGTTAGAATCATGTTTATGTAATGCGACTTTTCCGGGTGATTGCATCCCCAGTTTGAAGCTTTCCATGGACTTTTATCATCACATCCCACTTGACCGCCTTTGTGGACGAGTTTTACTGCCCCAATGAAGCCAGAGGATCCTTTGTAGGATACTTCATTAAATTGATTGTCCTTTGCTCCGACACATATCCTCGTACTTGAAGAATTACCCAGTCTCTTCCAGTTATCTAAAACACGTAGGTGATAATCATTGAGGCGAATGTTAAGGTACCTTTACAAGAGCGATTTTGCACGTTGCCATTGTCATCCTGGTGTACGTAATAAACTCAGGACTGTCTATGCAACAGGATATCCGCTTATGATTGGCTGTAGTTTGTTCTCCAAACACACGTCAGTTAAACACATACTCCAAGATGTCAATCGCAAAGCACAAAACCTCACGTGTAAAAGCCCTTAACGAAAAATGTGCACGTCGAAGCCACTGACCAATGGACGTCTGAGCTCATGGTACGGGTTATTATCAACGACCAATCCAAATGCTGTAAAATGTTCTCCGGAACGGCCCGTTTTACGGAACGATGTGATGTTCATGGAACGAAGCAACCCGGTCTCCCCCCTAAATTCACTATAATAGCTAATTGTTAATCCACGGCAAATTGAGTTATAGTAAATTTAAGACTGCAGTTAGGATTTGGGTTAGAATTAAGGTCCAGCTTAGGGTTAGGAATTGGGTTACGTTTAGGATTAGCGTTAGGTTTAGGATGAGGGTTCGGAATAGGTTTAGGTTTAAAGTTAGGATTAGGGTTCGGATTAGGTTTAGGTTTCGGATTAGGGTTAGCCCTAGTCCCAATCAAAACCTTAACCCTAACTCTAATCCGAACCGTTGACCTGTCACACCCCCCAGTGACAATTGAACCAAATACTATACGAATTTGACACAACGTACATACAAAGTCATACAACTTCATTGAGTTCAGTCGAGTGAAGTTATAAAGTAGTCATTAGTTCCACGTAGGCATTGGCCACAGTACAATCGTCTTGCGTATGCCAAAGTAAAATGACAAAAATCGGGTCAAGACCGAAGAGTAAACTCAATATCTTGTAAATTCAATATATGAGTTATAAGACAAGTTAACGGCCCTATGAAAATCAGTTTCATTATTTAAAAATAAGTCTCAAAGCAAAAGTAAAAAAAAAAGTCTCAAAAAAAAAAAAGTCTCAAAGCATATGAAAATATGCTTAAATAAATGGCGGAACCCATCAATCGTTCATTGAGTCATTTGGAGTTAGCAAGTCGAGTGGAGTCAATAGGGACTTTAAGATCTACGACGTCAACTTGAACGACCTTAAAATTTCCGCATTTGAAGAAACCACGGGTAATTGACCACCGTGCTTGATACTTGTGGCTTGTTTTATGACACATGAAGCTCTCCAGTCTTCCTAAAACGACTGTAGGCACGGGTTGAATTCAATCTTAAGTAACAGCTTTTTTGGCACTCCGCGAGCTGACGTCGTCCTTAAGAACGTGAAAGTTGTGTGAGAGACGTTTTTTGCAGAACGACGTCGGTATTGAGAATGTCCTGGAGAATAAAAATTATTCATTCTCTTTGTTTAGCACAAAAGAATTCTTTTCTTTAGAAGGACGTCATTGTTGAAGTTGACGTCGTAGATCTTCAAGTCCCTAATTTTCACAAAGGACGTAAGTAGACTTGAGTACTGTAACCAAAAATTGTGACTCGAGTCGTTACAACGCTCGCCCTTAACATCCCTTTCAAACGCGAACCTAATTTCTGTTACTAGTTTAATACAGTATTGCTTAGGTATTGTTCTGTTGAACTTTAATCCTGCTCTTGCCCTGAATTTGAAGTGCACGTCTCTCAACTTCGGCAATTTTTCATTTCTTAATGTTAATTCGAGAACAAAACTGGCGGTCTTACCGTTATTACTGCAGCTTTCGTCTTTCTCGATAGCATAAAGAGCGATGAATACGCAACACAGCATGCTCAGAATTACAATGACTAAAACCAGAAAGGTATCTAGTGTGGAGCAACTTTTAAGACAATCTGGTCTGTTTGAAGTAAAAGCAAAACTGCAAGATGATGAAGGTTCATCTTGACTAACAACAGCATTCATATTAATTTGCTGAGCCTTTGGTAGCGTCATATCACGTCACTGAAAATCTTTGGTCCTCTGTTATATTGCTTAAAAGAAGTGGTTGATATAAACTGCTCGCTGTTAAAGCTGGTATCTGTTTATTTGATAAGTAATTTTGGCTAACTACATGTGACTACTAACTACGCATGTTCTACAGTCATATGACACGAATCTTGATCAGAATTGATCCTATAAAACCAGATATAAAATTTGCGTGGCATCCACAGGATGTGTTTTTGAAGTTCCCCAGACAAAGCGTACGAAAGGAAGAATGAGATTTCAGAACATGAACTTTGCTAAATGTGCAGACGATGAGCAAGTCCAATTCGTAGATGGAATTCAAAAAACTTTGTCTCTCCTGCTCAAGAATTCATGTCTCTCAACGTAGCTTTGGTAAACATTAAAGGAGTTTTAAAACTTTCAGTTCATTCATAACAACCTAATTAAAAACGACCCATGTGTCCAAAAATTATTTAACATAAACTATATGATATAATGACTTAGAATGTCATTATTTACAAACAATAAATAAAGAAGGCTTAGTTTATATCAAACCATGAGTTGTTCGTCATGAAATGATTTGATGTAATGTAGGTAAGCAGTTAACTTTATATCAAACCATGAGTTGCCACTTTAGTCATCGTTTGATATAATACAAAGACCGCAATTTCATTATATGAAACCATGAGCCGCTGTGTAATTCATGATTTCATATAAACAAAAGTTACGATTTATCGTTATATCAAACCATATTTCATTTCATTCATGATTTCATATAATGGCTAACAATGAAGACGACCTAGCGGGAGCTATATCGAGAGCCTTGGCCGGAGCTGTGAGCTGTGTACTGTCGAGCCACAGATCCGTTACGCCAACAACTACGTCAACGAGCTCAGTCGCAGACGCAGATCAGGTGAGTAAATAATATGACTGTAAAACTTAAGATGAATAAACTAAGTTTGACGAATTACTGCCACAAACATGTTTTACTGTCCATTCGAGCAAAATAAAAGGAAAAGGTTGCGCACACGATATTTTGCACCAAGTGGAAATCCACCTTTAGTCGGGATCGGTTTTGGAAGAGCTCTTGCAATTAATATTAATGAATTCTACCTGCATGCAGCTGCTCAACAGCATGAGGCAACAGCAGGTTTAAGGATTGTTTAATATGGCAAAAGAGTGGTTTTAACTTAAACATAGGAGTAACTTTCTTTTAGAAACATCTGGTCTGTAATTTGTTGCTAAAATAGCAGAACTGCGTGATGAGGAAGACGCACTTTGGGCGGCTACGGTATTCGAACAAATTTATCCAGTCGCCTGTGCCGCATCATCTAGTTCATCAAATAACATGATTTTAAAGAAGCGATCAATTTCAAATTTGTTTGCTATAACATTTTTAAAAAACTGTCAAACAAGAGAAGAGGAGACCCTGTCCCTGCTAAATATGTCGCGCATAAAAGAGAATATTGTTTATGCCGTCTGTCATACTTGCTGAAGCGTTTGGGTAGAGAAAGTTTGATAAGACATACAATAGAACCTCTCTAACACGAACCCTCCGCTAATTCGAACCAAAAATCAACTTCCCTTTGATTAGACCCCCTTTACCCTATCATTTACTATCATATAACTCGAATTTGGATAATTCGAACCCCTTGCAAACTCAAACCTAATTTTATACTCCCTTGACTCAAATTTATCCCGTTAACTCGAACTCTATTTTGAAAACATCGGTCGGTAAACCTGAAAGTGTCAGGGCTTGGCCGTTTGACTTGTCGCGATCTTGAATCTTTACTGATAACGTGACAATGTATGGAAAAGTAATTCAAGCCCAGGAAAGACCTTCTATCCAGAGTGATTATCCATGGTGAATATTGAGCAACGATTCTTAAAATGTCCCACAAACTAGTCGCAAGTAGCCCGTTATAACTATTCTAGTTATCCAGTTTATTTCGCAGGGCCTTCGCAAGTCTGTACAGACTATAAAAGCCGCATGTAAAAGAGCCAAACCTTCCCTGAACATGTACATGTATTCTGGAATAGTCATTTCATTATAAACAGTTATTCAACTCCGTAGTGGCAGACATTGCACTATGGTAATATCAGTATTCAGGACAACACAATCAGCTCTGTCCATGAGAAAAAAATTAAAATATTCTTAACTGACTGTATCAAATTGACTCGTAATAGTGGATGAATCATAAAATCACCATACCTTATAAATTGTTAACAGGATACTTGAAATTAATTTTTAGTTCGTAATTAATAGCTTCTAGAATGTCCAAAGCATCAACTGCCTTGTGTTCGAAAGAAATGCCAGCAATATCTGCGACAAAATCTATGGCTTCGGCGACATTGACTAAGTCTAATTTGCCTATCTTTGACCTAAAAGTTTGAGTGTGATGATATTACGGTATGCCAAGGAGAAAAAAAACCTTTACGAAGTTTTTTTTTACGACAAAGAGCATACATACAAATGGTGAAAATGTGGTGTGGCCGCCTTGGTGGCGCAGACTAGCTCATTTGATGCTGATTCAACGCAGAAATCGGAGGCGGAGTTCTTACCTGAACTTGAAGATCCATTCCGTACTTTGTTGCTATTTTCTGCTTCCTCCGTAATAAACAGACCAATAAATACACAACACATCACACTCAGAACAACGATTACAGAAATTAGAAAGGTGTTTAAAGTTGAGTAGCTTCTTTTAGAAATATTTGGTGCGTCTGTGGGGCTCCCCGAGTTTATAAACCGTGACAAATCTCTGTCGTCAATGACTTCACAATAAGTAACCTCTTCTGGTGTATGCGTCGCCATATAGGAAATCTCGGATACCTTGATAAATTTCTTGAAAAGGCGTTTTAGTTGGCGATGTGGGCTCTCGACTGTCAAAGCTAGCACTGTTTGTGTATTTTAATCTAAAATACTGGTTAATTCTAATTAGTATGCTGGAAATCGAATTCAGAATACTAATTAGGATTACGAACTTTTCCTACTATAACATAAACAAGAACCAAGTAAGCTAGATCGGTAACCATCATTCATGACATTTTCGAGAGGACCAGACTTCCCAGGTTCAAGACTAGCAAAACGTAGAACTATGCATGAAATTTACTTATTTCAAGTGATAGATACCATATGAGCGACCGAAGTGCATAGAATTTACAAGGCAAGCCGAACTAAATGCCCTTGTTTACCGGTTATTTCGAAATTTCATGAAATTTTAACATAGAAAATCGAAGGAAAAGTTCGTAATCCTAATTAGTATTCTGAATTCGATTTACAGCATACTAATTAGAAGCCAGTTTCTTTTGTGCTTTCTTTTTGAATTATTAACCAGTATTTTAGATTAAAATACACAAACAGTGCTAGCTTTGACAGTCGAGAGCCCATATCGCCAACTAAAACGCCTTTTCAAGAAATTTATCAAGGTATCCGAGATTTCCTATATGGCGACGCAGGATGCCCACGTTAACTTGACGCTCACGCCAATTGACTTTTCAACGTTCCTGAAGATGGTTTCCGAGTACGGAGCCGAAACGTCGGACAAACAAACAGTTATAAGTGTATTTTTAAAGTTTAATAAATCTGAATGAACAAACCAAGAATGAACAATTGCAGCTTTCCCGGATTCAAACCATTCAATCAATAGCTGTAAGATATTTTGTTTGTTATGAAACACACATTCCATCATCTTGGTGGTCTGCAATTTATACCATTATGAACTTATGGAATTTATCGAACGTCAACGTAGTCTATTGTGAAAATAGCTGCTAAATTATAGCTAGACGATCGTATCACGAAAGTTGTTATCTTATTTTTGTGACTAGCACCATAATTGGTCCTCTCGAAAATGTCACGAATGATGGTTACTGATCTAGCTTAAAATGTTTTTGTTTATGTTATCGAATGTAAGGTCAAGGTACAAGTTGGTATTGTTAAATCCTTGCTCTGGTTTGTATTAGTCCAGCTTATATTGATTGGATACTTTGCTGAATTTCAGATATGATGTAATTCCTGTTCAGATCAGATATGAGCTCGAAATACGATGTGAAACTGTGAGATAACATAACTGAGATAAGAACTAGTACATTCTGATTTTACTATTATAATTTTACAAAGAACTGTATATATTTAGTATCGAAAAATCTTTTTCAAACATCCTTGTTAATTATGCTATATTCCAAACAACGCCTTCACCTGGCAGAGTGAAAGACTTGGTCAGAATGTATCTGATTGGTCAACTTCTACTGTCAGTCACTGTAAACCAAAATTGCCCACCAAAAAGCATAAAATGAGATGCTCCTTTCCCAGCAGCAACGAGCAGAAAAGAAAGAACCAACGAAGAGAGCCAACACGAGCAGGCAAAAGAAAGCAGACAAAACAGAGCTGAAAAGCAAGTAGAAGAGAACTCAGACTCAAAAGAACTACTCGCTGGAGTGAACAGTTATTGAACATTTATAAATCATTAGTTATTGTACGTTGTCTTGTGATCCAATAAAGATCCAGCACCTCGCCAAAGTGTGACTCTACTGAGCTAACAACACCTAATTTAACATGTTGATGTGATTCTGATTTATACTTTAGTGCATAAATTCTTTCACCAGTCGGGTGGTTAAGTACGGTTCATGGTCTAAAATCCTTTTATCGTTCCAGTTAAAAGTGTGGTTATGTTCTCAGCAACGGTCTGCAATTTTATATTGTTTAGTAAGTCCGTTTCGTACTACTCGCTCATATTCCTTTGTCTTGTGTTCAAGAGAGCGTTTCGTTCCTCCAATGTACGTAGCTTTGCAGTTATTGCATTTCAACTCATGACTTTGACTTGAAACTTAGACATGTAAAGTTGTTATCTTATTTTTGTGACTAGCACCATAATTGGTCCTCTCGAAAATGTCACGAATGATGGTTACTGATCTAGCTTAAAAGGTTTTTGTTTGTGTTATCGAATGTAAGGTCAAAGTACAAGCTGGTATTGTTAAATCCTTGCTCTGGTTTGTATTAGTCCAGCTTATATTGATTGGATACTTTGCTGAATTTCAGATATGATGTAATTCCTGTTCAGATCAGATATGAGCTCGAAATACGACGTGAAACTGTGAGATAACATAACTGAGATAAGAACTAGTACATTCTGATTTTACTATTATAATTTTACAAAGAACTGTATATATTTAGTACCGAAAAATCTTTTTCAAACATCCTTGTTAATTATGCTATATTCCAAACAACGCCAGGTAGAGTAAAAGACTTGGTCAGAATGCATCTGATTGGTCAACGATCCTACGTAGGATCAATAGAAATGTTGAACGCGTGTTAAACAAAAGTTTGAACAAGTTCAAATTTCTTTCAACATCGTTCCACATTATTCAACATGGGTGGCCAAACGCGTGCAACATGATGCATGAAACAACGTTGAACGATGTTGAAATGAACTGTTGAAAGATTTTCGAATTCAACTGTTCGTTGTGATGTAACTGATTAACTTGCCGGAGTCTTTCAAACGTAAATATAGCTAAATTGTATAATATCAATTGTATCGTTTAAACGGGCCCCACATGCACTCAGTCGTTATCAGCGGCGATACGAATTTTGGCAATATCAATTGCTGCACAAACTTTCTATTTGCGACTTATTATAAAAAAAAAAAATTTAAAAAAATGGAATGCTGCCTAGAAAGTTCTGAGCAGAGTAGAGGAAGTTTAAAGGTGGAACTCTGCCAGAAAACGAGAGAACGAGATAGAGGCGTTTCGAGCGAAAGTCCATCATCATAGTGAGTTATTTACAAGTTTCCAGAATCGCAGGAGCTACCCTGTAGACAAGTTATGATAATTCTTTTGTTCTTCTACTCTATACCTTCAGCTCGTTGTCTGTATCTAGGAGGATTATATGTTATTAAAATAAGGACCGATTTGGCCAAACAAGACAAAGATTGGACCAATTTAATTGAAGAAACAAAGCTAGGTCCAATTCAGCAAAAGAAGACAAAGACTATTTGTTTTTCAAGTGAAGACTGCGACGAACTTCGCAAAGCAAGACCCGACTTCACGAAACAAAGCAATAGACAATTTAAAAACCATCTCAACTATAAACTTACGAAACCAGTAAGGATAGAAGATTTAGTTTGTTTATCACCTCGTCTATGATCGGATGATTTGTCGATCCTCTGGTAGTAGTTGATATAAACTGCTCGCTGTTAAAGCTGGTATCTGTTTATTTGATAAGTAATTTTGGCTAACTACATGCGGCTACTAACTACGCATGTTCTACAGTCATATGACACGAATCTTGATCAGAATCGATCCTATAAAACCAGATATAAAATTTGCGTGGCATCCACAGGATGTATTTTTGAAGTTTCTCGGACAAAGCGTACGAAAGGAAGAATGAGATTTCAGAACATGAACTTTCGTAAATGCCCAGACGATGAGCAAGTCCAATTCGTAGATGGAATTCAAAAAACTTTGTCTCTCCTGCTCAAGAATTCATGTCTCTCAACGTAGCTTTGGTAAACATTAAAGGAACATAACAACCTAATTAAAAACGACCCATGTGTCCAAAAATTATTTAACATAAACTATATGATATAATGACTTAGAATGTCATTATTTACAAACAATAAATAAAGAAGGCTTAGTTTATATCAAACCATGAGTTGTTCGTCATGAAATGATTTGATGCAATGTAGGTAAGCAGTTAACTTTATATCAAACCATGAGTTGCCACTTTAGTCATCGTTTGATATAATACAAAGACCGCAATTTCATTATATGAAACCATGAGCCGCTGTGTAATTCATGATTTCATATGAACAAGTCACGATTTATCATAATATCAAACCATGATATCTCATTTCATTCATGATTTCATATAATGGCTAACAATGAAGACGACCTAGCGGGAGCTATATCGAGAGCCTCGGCCGGAGCTGTGAGTTGTGTACTGTCGAGCCACAGATCCATTACGCCAACAGCTACGTCAACGAATTCAGTCGCAGACGGAGATCAGGTGAGTAAATAATATGACTGTAAAACTTAAGATGAATAAACTAAGTTTGACGAGTTACTGTCACAAACATGTTTTACTGTCCATTCGAGCAAAATAAAAGGAAAATGTCGCGCACACGATATTTTGCACCAAGTGGAAATCCACCTTTAGCCGAGATCGGTTTTGGAAGAGCTCTTGTAATTAATATTAATGAATTCTACCTGCATGCAGCTGGTCAACAGCATGAGGCAACAGCAGGTTTAAGGATTGTTTAACATGACAAAAGAGTGGTTTTAACATAAACAAAGGAGTAACTTTCTTTTAGAAACATCTGGTCTATAATTTGTTGCTAAAATAGCAGAACTGCGTGATGAGGAAGACGCACATGGGGCAGCTACGGTATTCAAACAAATTTGTCCAGCCGTCTGTGCCGCATTACAGCAACATTAAAAAGCTTTGACTCGCTGGTAAATTGCTTAAAAGGAGTTTTAGTGAGGCTACGTTTACACTACAGCAAAAGTCTTCGGATTCAAATAAAAAATATATTCGGATTCGTTGGCCGTTTATACGGGAAAAAGTATCTCGATTAGTTGCTTGCTCGTGTTAACACAATCAGTCCTTCTTATCTAAGAATGGCAGCAGACCTTCACAAACTTTATTGGAATGAATCTTGGACAACCGAAAAATTTATTTCCATTCTTTTAATTTCAATATTGTTGAAATGGGAAAACAATTGATTTCCAGCAGAAATTGGAAACGTCGACCTTTACAACGTTTGAAGAGATTCTCAAAGGACTTGGCCGCCCTCGACTTATCAGGACTTTATTTACTGATATTAATCGACCTCATATTTCAGTCATTTAGTGCATGGTTGCAAAGGTTTGTTCCTTCCTTTCAGTGGTGGCGTCAGGAATTCCCCGACGCAGGGGCTAACGTCCAGACGGGGGGGCTAAATCGAAGGGGCCTGGACCACGTTTCTTTTATGATTTCCTTATTTGAAGGTCGAAATCATCATGTTATTTTTCGCAAGAATAATCCCAACAACTGACTAGAAACAGTTTGTTTTTGGATTTGAAATGAAGAAGAGTCCAATATCTTTCTTGGTTAAACCAATAACAAGGATTCATAGTTAGCACAATATATGTGTTATTCCCCCGACTAATTGTTAATTTTTCCCCGACAGGGGGGCTAAGGTCCCCTGACAGGGAGTCTGTAGCCCCCCTGACGCCACCCCTGCTTCCTTTCACATCTTGGTGAGCTAGACACGAATGAAATACTAGTAAGCAATAATGATTACTTATTAACATAGTTTGAGGTCTGTTCGGGAAAGTATTTGCCTGAGGTTTTCGTACAGACCTCGCTCCTTCGTCGTTCGGTCTGTACGAAGAAAACCGAGGGCAAATACCTTCCCGTACAGACCGAACAAACGAGGTTAATGAGGAATTTATTATATGGCTTTTGGCTCCTTTCTTCATCGTTTTTAACGAAAGTTTGTGTTCTTGAATTATTGGCTTAGGTTTACTTGCTTGTTTTTACCTGTTACTTCGTGGTTTTATGCATCAATTCATCTAGTTTTCTGCTTAAAATTATCGTTGAGAACATTTAACTTCTTTTTTCGTAGTTTGTTTTCATAAATCTTATGTAAAACGTACCGGAATTCTGATTGTTTTTCTTCAAATCAACTTGGAAATTTTCCCGCCAAAACTAGCCGATCTGTACAAAAAACTTATTGCACGGCTAGGCAGCCAATCAGCGTGCGTCATTTTACGTACAGACCGGATAGCGAGCACAGCCATATAATAATAATCCTTGTTTACATCGCTAATAAATTTCGGGCTAGGCGCTTGATTATAGTTAACCATGGCTTGATGAATCTTTGGATTCATATAGTCTCGAAAACTATATCCGGTTTCATGTAAGCCAGATTAAATCTTTGACAACCTTTTTCAGTTAGAATCTCCGCGCCCCACATGGAAGATTCAAGATAATCATTTAGTTTATCAAAGCACAATACCTTCAACTGGCAAAATTATTCAGGAAAGACTATGTGACGCCGGCCTATGGAACAAACAATCCCAGCAGGGCAAATAGTAAACAAATTTGACGAATATTTGGTACGAAGCAATCGAAAAGCGATCGAGGCGTTCAACTTAACAGTGCACAACGGCTAGAAAATTGGCCTAACTTCGGCCTTGTGGTGCGAAAAGACTGAGGTCTCATTGAACGGTTACAGCTCAGTATTCATCTAATAATGAGTCTCCAACAAATAACATGTCTGACTTGCTAAAGCTTGCCAAGTTTTTCCACAGATGACGAAATGTTTTCTACTTTATCACATTAACTCTTCGATAAATCTTCATTTGCTCACGACTGTAAGGTTCGCTTCCTCATAGGATATAGAGCAAATTGATTCATTTGCAAGAAAATGTTGGTTAAGTTTAAGCTCTTGGTTTCTCTTCTACATTTAGTAAAATCAGGTAAAATCTAACTTGCATTTTCTTTAATGTCATATTTCGGAGATAAAAAATGCACTCACTCAACGCTCTAACTTATCATGTAGGACGGGATGGAAAAAAAATGACGTTTCAGGTGAACATATTGCATGGACATATGATCATATGAGCGTCGATCGGTCTATTTTTGCGCACCCGTACCGTAAAAAGCTTGTCCAACTTTACATTATCTTTTAGCTGCTTTGAATGGAACACGCGTCCTTTCTGGTTTGTTTAGGTAACTGGTCAAATGTTGGTTGGGGGTGCATCGGAGCAAAATAGAATCAGTATAAGGAGATCACATCTGCTGGATCATCCTGCTTTATAGGAGCAATAAAGCTGGTTCACACCTGGGGTTATGTAGGATGTAAGGATACTGCACGTTCAAAATGGGGATGTGATTCAGGGTTAATCAAGTTTGGCATGATCATCACAGATTCCATGAACCAAATCCTTTATCCCCCTCCGAGAGTGGTGAACACAAATTTTGATGGGGAGCAGGGATGGTACACACTGCCAGGATACACCTCCTCATCCCGCGAGCTGGTCTTCTCTCACTTTGGTTATCCAAAATACCTCAAGAAGGGCGACCAACTGAGGGTCTGGTACGGAGAAGATCTGTACGATTACACGGAGTCTGACAACCACCGATCTACCTGCATGAATATCTATGTATATTCACTGACGATATAACAACGTTGAAGTCTTGACGCATTTGATTGTTTTCACATGTGAAAATGGGAGTTCCAGTGCCCTCCTGGTAATAAAAGTCGTATCAAAAACATACTGTGTGTCTCACGTCGTCTTTATTTATACGCTTGCAAGCTATAAACCTGGCCCGAATTCAGACAGCAAGATTTACAAAAAGCCATTGTTTTCAGACAGCCGAGATTAGCCCTCTGCTGTGATCAAAATTCTATACAAACCAAATGAGCGTTTAAAAACAAGACATGCTTTGGCATGAAAACATTCGTCTTTCGTGATGTCAAATTTGATGTCAAATCGGGATTTTTCCGATCCCAACGGAATATTGGTCGGGATTCGGGATTTTCAAGCAAAATCGGGATAATTTCGACGAAATCAGGATGGTTGGACAGTCTGATAAGTAATAAAAAGCGCATGAATCTAACACGAGTAAATTTCTTATGCAATGTAACACGTGAGGGGAGGCGTGGCACCATAGCCCCCTCTCTAAATACGCTAGTGCATGAACGTTGTACACAGTATACCCGTGGGAGCTTGGTGTTTTTTGACATGATATGTGGAAGTTGGTGAACTGATATCGCTGAACAATTTCAATGACGTACATGATTTTTCAGGAAGTAATTATGTAACGTGACGCCATTTTTATGCCATTGATTTTCATGTCAAATCGTAATATTTCAAGAAGAAAGCGAGGTATGGACAAGTGGAAAATACCAATCCTTATAACTTCTATATGGCGATGGAAATTTTCGACTCTTATCTTTTCAACCCTTTCTTTACCACAGTTAGATATCCATGTCAAATAAATCCTTTATAGAAGGACCGACTTCAAAGTGCCCTAGGTAAACAAAGGGTTTTAAAGATACAGCGGGGACCAGTTGCTAAAATGCAACACCAGGTCCTCCGGCTGGGAATGGGACACATCACTCTGCGAATCTTATGTAGCGCAGTGCTCTGCCAAATGAGCTACGAAGGCCCTAGTCGAGAATGTAAATGAGTTGCTTCTTACGCGAGCTCTGATCGGTCGGTAGCTGTGTTTCTATAAAAGTTTATAAAATAACACGCGTCCTACGCACGCTCTGATTGGTCGAGCCTCATTCTCTCTCAAAGAACACAAACATGGCTCACGTCATTTTCATTTTGTATTGGAGTACAGAGACATAGATGATGTCACCAAAACTCGAAAAACCCTTGGTTATTTTATAGAACAAATAGAAAATAGCTTTCGTGTTTCTGTACTGTGATAGAAACATGAATGACTGCATTTCAACCGGAAAATTATCTGAAAACACTCGGCTACGCCTCGTGCTTCCACTAGGTATTTTTCCGGTTGAAATGACGTCATGTTTCTATCACAGCAGAGAGACACTCAAGCAATTTTCTATTTGTTAAATATAAACACGGAAATCTTCCCGCACCTTTGTAAATCTAATTATTTTACAACAGAAATATAAAATGGATTCCCATGTTTATATACTGTGATATGAACACTTGGGATGTTGCGAGACTTTTCAAAACCTTTTGTTACTCTTTTCCCAAGTCTCACGGCATACCGCATTTGTATCACAGTATATAAACAAGAAAACCCATTTTATATTTTGTTATAAAAATGAATGCCTGGCAAAAGATTTTAAATAAGCCCATAAAAACGCACACACTGGGATACATTTATACAAAACATTTGTTTCTAACGTTCCGGTGCTAATTGTGCAGCTGACAGAGTGAGACAATAGACAGGATTACATCAATTATACAGCGGATTAACTAAGATTATATGACAAGTAGAGAGAATAAAATAAAAAGTGACAAGCAAGGTAAAGAAGGGAGGACCTAGGACACATTGCGAAAATAAAGAGATCAATAAAATGAAATAAGATGAAATAGATGTATGTCAGTTAGAACAGGGATAGAGGAATAGAACTAAGATTTGTGTTTAATGAACGATTAAGTTTGCGAATATGTAGGCTTTCCTTCACAAGAAGTTCAGAACTAGAGGAACATGAAGAAAGAATACGGAAGTTGATTCTTAAAACAAACAGTTCTCCTTAACTGTAAATCCTGTAACCAGTTGTCTCCTTGCCATGTAGATATATACAGAGTTACACGACAAAGGCAACTAAACCATAAAATAGTGACCCACGAAGCCAACATCAAGATAGCGAAGCCGTTAAGATGAATAATAATAAAGGCTTTCGCGTAAAAGTTCAGAGTTTGAGAAAGACGAAGTCAGGCTCTCAAAGACATATAAAGTGGGTAATACTTTTCGTGCATTGCCAAGAAACCTAACGGCTTGCATGTTATACTCCTAGAGAAATCGTCATACAGCTAGTTCCTGCGTTTGGTAAAAAATTTAATGCTCCACTTCACATACTTTTCGATGCTGAAAAGATTGTTTAGAGAGTTTTAAACACGCGATAAGTCAAAAACCTGCATTGTAATATTTGACTTAAAACTAATCTAGGTTAGGGTTAGTGTTAGGTCGTTAAGGTGAAAGTCAGAACCAGGGTTTAGTTTAGGACGGATATCCATCTATCAATAAAATCGTTAAAAAAGTTCCCAATTCATGACATCATATCAGTCTTGAGAAGAGGGAAATAACCTGTTCCTTCAGGGTGTTAACCTTTGTGTGACAGATGTCAGTTCACGAAGGTTTATAAATCGCACCAAAGTGGTGTGGTTTCAGTGAACGAAACATTCAACATACAGATAACATCCTGTCGACGAAGATTAAGACAACCAAGAAGAAACCTGTCAACGACGTAAAACATCGAACAAACTAAGGCTGACAAAAATATGCAAAGTGGAATATTCTCAGTTTTGTGTCTGGTGGCGATGATGTCTTGTTTCATAGCAGGCCATCGGGGATCGGCCGGTAGACAAGGGCCAGGTGCACCAAATGGTGCGCTGCCATACTGCCCTGTGGACAAGAATATCATCTCATATTTGAAAAAAATAACAAGCCACATAAGGCCAACCACACGTGGAAAATACAAAGAATCGAGAGTTCCAAGAGCAACGCCAACGGTGAGTAAATTCACTTGACCACAAAACTAGTGACCGTAATGGCGTACAACGCTCTATGAGTAGTGCTAATTGGCATTTCCACGATATCGAGATGGTAAATGCGACCCACAATATGCTGAGCTGTATGAACATGCAACAATCCCAAGGCTTGAATTAATAGGAAAATCTTACATGCACAGTATGCACCTAATTTTTTTAACTATCTGCACCTCCAATTATTTATGTGCACAGAAACGTACTAAAAAATTCTCGAAACACAATTTCCCTTCTTTTCTATAATGATTTGGTTTACTTGAAGTTTTCCAGTTAGGCTTCTCAGAACGCAGGCTCACTTGATGATTATGGCGAAAAGACGGGCGTAAGATTGGACAGTGGATTGGAATGATTGAATTATCAGCTAAATAATATTGATATGCCATTTGCTACAAACTACCAATATGTCCCATGTCCACTCGTTACTCTGAAGCTAGGGTAATGAGGTTGATTATGAAGTGCAGCCCATGCAGTTACTTTGTGAAAATTTCTACGTGCACGCATTGCATGTGAGAGACAAACGTTACGTGCACATCTCGAATTTTACGTGTATTCGTGCACGAGTGCATGCGGTATTTCGAGCCTTGAGTCCTGCGTACCTCTTCATTCAAATAACTAGTACGGAATCTTTTTAAATATATTTAGATCCACACAACGTCACACAAAAGTAAGATATCTTATATTAATAGAGTTAAAGTAGTCAGTGATGACAGGTGGACACATCTGGTAAACTATTTACTGCTGACCAATTGTGATCTCTTGATTGAGCCGTGTGAGAGCTTCATTGAAGCAAAAAATTCTAATCCAGATTTTTAACTGAAATATGAATTTGTCTGAGAAGCTATGATCTTGGATAAAATTGTTGACACTCTTTCTATTCTATGCACGTTTCCCATGTCAAGAACACTTCAGGCTGCCCTCTTTTCAACGTCATTTTGGAGGCCAAGTACAATATATGCTCGAGAGAACTCGACATTTTTTAAAGGAGAGTGGAGAAGTATTTCCGAATATTGGTGCTGACATACAAAAAAAAATTTTCACTCTAGTTTAACAGCCTGTCACATCACTATCTCAGGTTTTATATCAACAACAATAGCAATCAACAACCGACAAATGAGGACGATCACTGGACGGCTCACGGTGTCTTAATTCCATACGTAATCAAGTTTTCCCTTCAGTACCCTGAACAGCAAAGTCTCGTTACATTATCTGAACACATTTTGTCTAAGAATGCCTAGTAAAGCTCGAATGAGTCTATCATCCTCCATTTAAACCCCTCGGTGTTGATTGAGAAACAACTTGGCATCGCTTCAATCTTTTCAACACACTTCTTGATGTTTGGACATATCGAACGAAACACTCGTCCCCGCTATTGATCAATTACGTCCAACCCATATCTATTTTTCAAATGATGGCTTGCCAAGCTCTTAAAATGGCGACGAATAAGTGCAACTTTTGCGGTTTGAGGTTGATACCTAACGGTATAACTAATGAAAGTGGTTCAAGTCTTAAAAGGGGTGTAAGCACATCGTTGAACTATCTGGTGCTATGCCAAGCGTCTTCTTGACCGGTTCACTGCTCTACTGTTATTCCAATAATTTTAATTTCGTTACTGCCAGAGTATGTTATTCATCTTACGAAATACTTCCAGCTGCCAAATGGTCCAAGGATACCAACCTCTCAAATTCACAATGTTTGAATTTGAGTCTATGGAATACTGGACTGGATTCCATTGCCACGATCCTGATTTCGATTTCCACCAAAGACCCAAGGTTTCTTTTCAGGAACAAGTCTTAATCGGGTCTTAAGCCCCTCACGTTCGGTCGAACGCACGTAAGGTTTTCCAGAACATGTTTTTCCTCAGTAATGTCTATTTGTTCGTGTGTAATGCAAAAATTGGCAATTCATTCCTTTTCAAGTACCTTTGTTCAAAACCTCGCTTAACCAGCTTTCGAGCATGCGCTCTTGACCAAGGAGGGACAATTTCAGGAAATTGAACAATACAGTTTTAGAATCATCTTCAGAGATATAGATGAACAGAAATTTTTCATGATAATCTGACACTGCTGAAGTCAACTGAAAAATGTTTTTCGAGTCAACAATTTCGGCAGTGTCAGACCATCATGGAAATTTCTGTTCATGCATCTCTCAGGATGATTCTGAAATAGAATTGAAACACTGCACGTCCTCTCATAAGTCCGATAAAGCACGTACTGCGAGTTTTTTGAACGGCATAAAAAAACAAACCCTGTATAATTCGCTAATTCGCGAAGAAAGTTAAAAAATCAATATTTCCTAACCCGCGAAAATTGGAGGGGAAAAGAAAGCGTGTTTTTATCACATTTCTCACACTCATTAGTAACTCATAAAGCAAAAATAAAAGAAATACATAATTAATCAGTATTTAGAAATCGGAGGAAGATTGCAGCTGAATTTTTCCAACTTTCGACCGGATTTTCGCCTAAAATACTGGTTTGTTTGAGAAGTAATTTCAAACACTCGTTTAGTGTTCTTCCTCCGATTTCTAGATACCTCGAAACTTGTTAAAAAAAAAACTCGGCTTCGCCTCGTTTTTCAACTCGGTATCTAGAAATCGGAGGAAGAACACCAACTCGTACTTGAAATATTACATAAAGACACGATACGGTTATGATTTTCTTTTGTATTTTCTTCATGAATACTTAACGAGTTTTTTAAAAACTCTTTCACGCAGTGGTTTTCGTGTAACATCAAATTATAGCAACCAGGGTTCTTCACCTAAACTCAGTATAAATCTTGAGGACATCGTGTGGTACATTTAAGCCATTCTAAGAACCCATGGTATACAGCACCCAATTCCTAAAAAACCTTGAAAATATATAACGAATGAACATATAGCCACAACTATGCCAAGTAGTGTCACCATAATCACTAGACCGTCACTGATTATGATTCGAATAAAGATGAATGATTACAAATACTCAGATACGAAATGACCCATGATTATTTAAACTCAACACTAGCTTTACTGGAGGGCTGCAGGGCAAATAAAATTTAAGGACTTTTCATGAACATGGGCAGGGTTTTAGATGTTTTAAGGACTTTGAGTACGTAAATTTAAGAAGAGAAAATTTAAGGACTTTCATGGTTTATGAGGGATTGTAGGAACCCTGAACAACAGAACAAACGAAAGAACAAAGGAATAAAAACAAGACGGACAAAAAAAAAACAAAAGAAAAAATGCGCATGAAAATGCACGATAACTCACGACATATGGCATGTATGCGACAATCGTAGCCTGTAAATCAGACATTAACATCAAGACATTCGTATTTTGCATTTAAATCCGAGTTAAAACAAGATGCCTTTCATTTCTTTCTTCTAGATTCGCTTTCCGGGCGAGTGTAAACACGCGGCTACGATTGTTGGTACAGAGCCAAAAATTGTTTCACCGATCTTCTTTTGCTGTAAGGACATTTGCATGAAGGAATTCAATGAGTGTATTAAGAAAAACCAGCGGCATGCACATTGGTGGTGTCCCAGCAACGCTCATCACTGCATCTCTAACTGTATTTGGAAGGAAACAGGACAATCCCGCAGCAAAGGTGGAAGAGCCAACCCGGGTCAAGAAGGTAGCCGAAGCAAACCAGGACCCAAGCAAGGAAGATGTCCAAGAAACACAGTTAAAAAAATTGGAAAACATTTCTGCATTCAAAGATCATGTATTCCATTATTTTATCTCTAACTCTTTCAGACATTTCGAGCAAAGTGTAAGGGGTACTGACAAATTCGTAACTTTTAAAGATAGTTTATTAAGGAACAGAGACTAACGTTTCGTTGCAGCACGCAACATCATTAGAGTGCATTAGCGTAGCCAAGGGGTGGCAGTTGCCCCCCCCCCCCACTTTTCGTCCTTGCTAGGTTTGTCGGTACATCCAGTATGTTTGTCGGTACATTACGCCTGTCTGTCGCGGATTCAGTTCGCGTTTCAATTATCAAATTAAAATCTTGTTAAATAAGATCCGGCGAAAGTTAAATACGGGAAAGATGTTCAATACAAAATGTTGGTAAGGAATTCTGTTTTGTTTTCTTTTAACCGGCAAAAATGACAGATCCAGTCAACCCGCAGGACAAAATGGTTGTGGTAGGGATAATGGCTAAAAAAGAAGATATGTTGGTATTTATCATAGCTCACATGATGTGCGCACTTTTGCGTTAAATCAATTTCGAAATTTAATACCGTTATACCAGAGCTGGCAAAGTAGAAATCATTTATTCCTTTATCGAATTTCGGATTTTCCTACCCTCGGTTTGAGTAACTTTGATTTTTTCTTAATGTTTGTCGGTACATTGCTAACATCTTGTCGGTACATGAGGATGGATGTGTAGTGTTTCAATTCTATTTCAGAATCATCCTCAGGGTATTATGAAATGATAACTTCACAATTAACCTACACTACTGAAGTCAACTGTTTGACTCGATAGCTCAACAGGTAGAGCGGCGGACCGGTATCCCGAAGGTGCGAGTTCAAATCCCGCTCGAGTCAACATTTTTCAGTTGACTTCAGTAGTGTAGGTTAATTGTGAAATTATCATTGTCGGTACATTTGTCCAAAATTTTCCCTGCCTCCCCACTTTCAAATTCCTGGCTGCGTGAGTGGTACAACATCATCTTGACACGTCAGATCAATAAAATGTTTTATATCTCAGTCTGTACGTTATTATGGACTTATTTAAAATCTCTTGCAGGACAACCATTTTTATAACGAGATTATGTTTTCTGCCTGCTTACTCGATTGCCACATTTTATAATACTGTACTTAAATAATCCATTACCGGAAATCTCTTCCTGCACGGCTTGTTTTGCGTGAAGATGTTTCTAAGTACAAAATTGCCATATATTCGCGTCGAGACCGAGGGAGTTACTTGCTCATACGAGGCGAGATTTCAAAAGAACTGTTTGTAGTGGCGAACAAATGGCGAAGCAACTATCACCGAAATTTTGGCAAACAAAGTCATAGTAAATACAACAGAGGCTGGAGTGGACAGGGTAGAAATGCGTGGAAATTCAGGTGAGTCAGCGCACCCCGAAGTTGCCAATAAATAACAGGATATTTTAAACCGGATATCGAAAACTCGATTTCCACAAAAACGTCCCTTCCACGGAGCTAATTTTTTCTACGGAGAATGTTCCAATCTACGGAGAAATTAACTTCTGTAGAGAGATGGTTTCAATGTACAGAAGTACACCTCATTCCAAAGAGAAATTAAACGAAAGATGCCAGTCACAGCTTGCTTCCATGATGTACAAATGTGTGTATAATAAAGTGCCCGTTTACCTAAGTGATATGCTTTCTACAACCAGCTCAGTGCACAATCACAATTTGAGAAACTCGACTCACGCCTTATTCGTACCTAGAGCAAATAACGAGACTGGGAAAAAAAGCTTCTCTTTCAGGGGTGCAATGCTTTGGAATTCACTCCCTACAGCATGTCAGGTTGCGAGAAATTATGTAAGATTTCTCCACTCACTGCCATAATACTGTGCATATTTTAGTTTTAAATTTTTAATATTGTGTAGGCGTAATGTAAACTCATAATTTAGTACTTAGTTTTGTAAATAGTTAAAATTAATTTATTCTAGCACGGCTCTCTGGAAGAGCATACATGTATGAAGAGACATACGTGGATAAATAAAGATTTTAGAATTAGAATTAGAATTAGAAACTACCGTTTAACGAAGAAATCTAAGCAGCCGTTCACACTAAGATCGATCTAACTTGCATCGATCTGAGTTCCATCTCAGCGTGAAGGCGTTCACACTTGAAATGGACTCGTTTGGATCGACCGCAGTTCGCATTCAAGCGTTCACACTAGGATCGCTTTTCAGTTAGATCGACCTGAGATCGATCTAACTAGGTAGTATGAACGGGCCCTTATACTGTGCAGCGATGGCCCCGATGGGCCACCGTATGTTTGTATATCGTGACTTGTTTCGTAATCTCTTACACAAAGGGAGTCTTCATAGGTGGTTATTGTCTACCAGGGAATAATCAGAAGATCAGGCCTGGCTCTGAAGGACCCGAATACAAAGCATGTCATAATTTTAAAGAAAACTCTAGCTGCACATCCAATTTTACCAACCAGCTCGAAGTGCCTGTTTTCCAGAAGATGTACAATTATTCGTGGACGTTGTGTGGAAATTTGAGCAAGAAATGTCAGCATTTTATGGTTGGCGTCGAGTGTTTTTATCGTTGCTCACCGTACGTCGCTCATTGGCAGGACAAGAATGAACAAAAAAGCGTTTAAAGTAAAAAGCGTCTAAAGTTAAAAGTGTTTATGTTGTTGTAGAGCTATTTGGAGACCCACCAGGTTCGCCGAGGCGACAAGCGAGCTTCGCTTTGGTTCTCGTCACACTGGCTGTAACAAGACTAACCTTAGTTAAGTAGTATTTGAAAATTTGCAGACTGTGTTTTCTCCAAAACTATCATTTTTTTAGAGTGTAACGTAGTGAGCGGTATTTATTGTTCCGCACCATCAACATCTGTAAGATTCTCGACACTGTATGTTCAACCTCTCAACAGGAGCATTGAATCATTTAAAGCGAAGGTCTTGGACTAAAGTTTCTCGTTTAACCAAGGCAGTGCCAGCTAATTCTTACGTTCTTTCATCCGAATTGCTTTTCCACGAATGAGACTCGTTGATCATGATTACAAATAGCTTTATATAACATATGATATGTGCAAAGGCGCCTTCATACAACATACAAATGTTTGCCAACAAAGGTTTTCTACCCCAAGTTTGCCATTTGAACACTGCAACAACAATAGTAATCTTAAAAATGCCATCATGAGCAGCCATATCGTTTGACTATAGCACAGCGACAACAATCTAACCTTTACTGTTTCTCGGGCTCTTCGGCTATCGTTTTTTGCTTCTTGGTCTTCTTTGATTTCTTGTTTGCTCGTTCGATCATATGTGCATCATTTAATTTTTGGTTCCTCTCTTTCATATGTTGCCACTGATTAGAAGGACAAACATTACAGTTACATGGACAAGAACATTTATATCATTACGCTAGCTACCTCTAGCTTTTCTTTAATATTTCCACCCTCCTCCTAGTCATCAGATATCTTACGGGAAAAGCAAGAAAATTTTCAGGGAATGAATTTTTTTCCCCCAGCTAAAGTTCTATGCAGGCTTTTTTACGCCTAGTTTATAAGCAGTGCCGTGCCGAGCCACGATAACGTATTTTATTAGCTTGGCTCTATACAGTATGGGTTTATATAGCCGTGCCACGTGTCATGCTGCATTCTGTATAGTACGGTAAATGTAAGAACGCCAAACCTGTATTCCGCAGCAGGCAGAGTAGCGCATGTATCGGCCCGGCATAAGTCACTTCATCTCGCTTTATAAGTTGAATTGAAGCCTTGCCCACATGGGCTGCACAGCTTGGTACAGCACAGCTTGTAGACCAGATCTTGGCCGTCTACGTTCTGTTGGATTTTAATCAGTTTTTTTTTTTACCCTATATCACCAAGTTTATTTGCGCAAATGTTTTTGGCCGATTAACTGCGGGCAGGATTTTTTAGTTGGAAACTCTTCCCTTACAGAATTTACTGTCTGGGAATTGTTGAGCCTCCCAACTAAGATTTCTGATCATTCACCCCTGACTAGGAATCAAAATAAGCAAAGAACTAAGCAGTAATAACTGTGAATAACGAACTTTATTTTCAATATCAAATAGTAAGTTCTCCTTATTAGTTTGCTAACCAATCAGAGCTTCCCATTCGCGCCAAGAACAAATTCTAGCGTCTGTAAACCAATTAGAACACCTCATGCGCGCCAAGAACAAATTTTGGCGTCAGTAAACAGATCAGAGCTTCTCATTCGCACCAAGAACGAATTATGGCATGTAGCAGCGCTGTGATGTAATAACCGTGTTTCCATAGCCTGACATAAGCACGGTAGCTGACCAATCACTGTGTGCCTAATAGGGAACTTATTTTACGAATGTAAATTAACTGGTATTGTGAAGAAATGTTTAACACTTTAGCAAGCTCAGTCAAGTCATGAATGAATTCAAAATGTTGAGAGAGCACTGAGAAAGCTTAGGAAATGGTTGAAGTGATAGCCAAATGAAAATCTAACTCATTGAGTGCTGACTATTGTGACTAAATAGACAGAAAATTCGCTAGAACAAAAGCTGACAGACCTACCAGAGCAGAACTTCTTCTACTTAGCAAAACAACATCATCTGAATTGATTATTGATCTTTTACCGTGCCTGAAATAAATGCACAAAATCACTTCACGTGAACGGGGAACGGATTCAACATATTTGGATTGTTTTTTCCATTTAAGTAATATGTTCTTGGAACTTGCTGTTTCCTGTAATTATATTTATCAATATTTGTGATATAATAACCAGGTACTTACTTGGCAAAAAGTTCTAAATCTGTGGCAAATATATCTAAGATAAAAAGTAAAATGAATTTGAATGTATGTTCAGTTTCTCCACTGAGATTCATTCCTAATCTCTTTAATCAGTGAAAATGAAAATGAAAACTTCCCAAGGGTACTGAGCCTCAGACAATCAGTACATTCTGACCAAAGTTATGACTACAGCAGTTCAAGAAAAATTATATTTTAAGCAGAGTGGTCAGCAAATTGCACATTGCATTGACCAAGGATTTACCAGGCGGGAATCGTAGTCGTAGGATGAATATTAATGCCCAGCTCAAAATTCGAATGTGAATAGCCATAACAGGATAAAACACGACAAATAACAAAACATGTTAGTTTAAACAAGCTTTACTGACGTCTCGTTGCTAACGCGCAACTAAACGTCAAACGTCAGTAAAGCTTGTTTAAACTAACATGTTTTGTTATTTGTCGTGTTTTATCCTGTTATGGCTAATCACATTCGAATTTTGAGCTGGGCATTAATGCACATTGCACTGTTAATCTGAATCCTGCCAGAGATCTGCTGTCAGTATTGACTGATTTGCACCCTGAGTGACTAAGAGCTGGACCGGACACTAACACTTACCTGCTTTCCATTGGAAAGTAAATTTACTTCTTGGAAAGTACAAAATCAAAAAGGAACCAAACTACCGACCCGATCTGGCAAGTAAATTTTGCACTAAACTGGAAAGTAAATCTTATGGTTAAAAAGGTTTAAATGAAAAAAGGGGACAAAAAATAAGGCACCACCCGAAAATGATATTCAGTCGTCGAAAATTACTGAAGTCCGAAGGTAATGAGACGTGGGGAAAATTTTTTTTATTATTAATTTATCATGGTTAGCACTTAGCAGGTCTGCCCTTGTTTTGGGAAATAAGATTTTGAAATGGAAAGTAAAATTTGAAACTTACTTTCCAAAGTGGAAAGTGTTGTAAAAAGTTAACGACAAGCCCTGTAAGAAGGACTTTATTCATTTCATTCTTGTTGAATATTTTGTAAATATTCTATTTGGTTGAATGTAGGGTAATCAGGACTATTGTTGGATTACCTTGTGGTTAGACTTTGAACTTTGGACTAACCACAATGTGAGGTGGAGCTTCCGGGCAACACCAGAAAACGAAGTCTTGTAACTTTAGAAGGGAATTGACAATCGTAGAGGTAGTGATGTAATTGGTATAAGAAAGGGTCTTGTAACTTTGAGACGAGTTGTGAATAAACATTCCACAATTTATTGAAAGATACAGTCCCGTTTGTGTTTTGGAACCAGCCGAAGCACAACTACCTTGGTGTGTAGGGTAGAAAAGTGCAATAATTCTGGCTTAAACCAGAGAACATTATACAAGAGTGGGATGTTCAAGCCCAGTACCCTTGTCAGAGTGGAAAAATCAAAAACACAAAAACAGTATATAGGAAAGGGTGGATTCAAAACTGAAGTTGACAGGAAGCAATACAGACCAACAGCTTTAACACTTTAAAATTTTTACAACACACCATTTTAACACCTGAAGGCCAAATTTTTAGCATGGGAAGGCATTGCCCCTTTGGCCTCTGTTTTGATCAGTCCATGTAATAAATCTCAATGTATTTTAAGCTAGGTCAGGTGTCCTTAAAGTTCATAAAAATAAGATTGCAAATTCTCCTGAGCAAGGTAACTCAATCTTTCTAGTCAAATGGCTAAACTTATTTTTGAGGCAATATTTATAAGACATGGAGCAAAATAACAGTTCTGGAGCTATCATTGTAATCAAGACCACCTTGGCAAGTCTGTAATCTATTTTACAAACTAGTTTATAAGATCACAGAACAAAAATTTGTAGGGTGGTTGGCTGGAAGCCATTCTTCTCTAACTTGACAGTAACATGGAAAAGCTCAAGTCACCTAATCTGTTATCTTGCACAGTATGGTGGACTGATGCATCAATGACGATAACACAGCTAGCAAGGGTGGTGCCAGAGGGGGGCAGAAGGGGTTACAGCTCCCCCGTCTGGGAACCTTAGCCCACCTGTTGGGAAAAGATTAACAATCTGTCGGGGAATTTTCACTGATGAACATATTTATATATTGTACAAACTATGAGCAGTTGTTACTGACTTAACCAACAAAGATAATAAACTCTTATCTTCTTGTCAAATCTAAAAGTAAACTGTTTCTAGTCAGTTGTTGTGATTATTCCTGCAAAAAACAATTTAATGTGATATTTTTGACCTACAAACAAAGAAATTATAAAGGGGGTGTGGCCATGGCCCCAAAAGATTTAGCCTCCCTGTTGGGAACATTAGCCCCTGTGTCAGAGAATTCCTGGTACCACCACTGAAAGCTAGGGCTTATCCTACAGGTTATTTTATGTGAAGGAAATAAAGGTTCCTTCCATGGTCCAATCAAGTTTGGGAAACCTCAGAACTGACCTGGAAACTCCCCCTTTGGGCATGTGTTCCCTCTGCTTTTTCTTGTTATTTTAAAGCTTCACTGGTATCTCTGTAACTCATTGGAAACATGGGAAGTGTTTCCTCATGTGACCTACAGGTTGCTTTCAATAATATCACTGGACAAAAATATTTTACCATCTCAATTTACCTATCCCAATAGTACATATAATAAGGACATGTCAACTATAATAACTAATGAAAATTCCAGAGTTACATGAACTCATGTTACATATTTCTGATCTCATGATTGAAGGCTAAAGATTTTGTGATGAAACTTCCTATGGTTTAAAATTGTCTGGGTAGCATGTACACAGACCCCAGTTATGGAAGGATTCAATTCAGCCCTGAACTGAAGACTGATGGTTACTTTTCTGACATGGCTAGCCTGCCTATTCAGAATCATACTGAATATCCTCTCTGTCTTAATAAATTAAGCACCAGATGGCTTTTTAATATCATCAATCTTATAGCAAATATGACATCAATTTCATGATGGGCTGCCAGGTTGGCTTTGCTTATCATCTGCTGTCAGCCAAGTTTACACTAGTTAAATATCACTGATTGCCCAGACTTCAAAAATTAACCAAAACTTTAGTTTTAAAGGTACACACCCAACATTTAGTTGACTACAACATTTTACTGGTTCCTTTCAGTTACAGTATTTTAGAAGTGCTGGCAGTTTGTTTTCTGAACGACATGTGAGCCGTGACGTCTTACGAAAACAAATTACAGTCTGTAGACAGAACATCGAGCATGTTTTGTAAATTTAAAACGGAGTAAATAGTCCTCAAATGGTGAGTCTGGGTCCCCCCATGCACCCTTTCAATGCTGCACTGTTGTAGATGCAGGCCGGTCCAAGATTGACTTCACACGAGTGACTTCAATTCAAATTCGTCTTTATAATTTATACCTACCAATTTGTTTGTAAGTTGTTTCGGTCAAAGCAGCCACAAATTGCTTGGAATAGCATAAGTCCGTTTCCTCTCCTATGAAGATATAAATTACTAGTTAACCAATACATTGACGCCTGTGTATATCACCGAAAAAATAAGTCATTCATCACTCCAAGTTAATTCGAGCCATTGACGGAAACAAACTCACCAACTTCTTCGCATATTTTCCCGACGGTGTAATGTAGTGCAGCTTTTAAACGCTAAAATAAAACACAAAGATTAAGCAAGATAACTCATTGCTTATGAAAATTCAAAAAACTTCATTTAACCTGTTTGTACTCCAAGATTTCATATTCCTCTTCCTCGTCCAAGTTGGCAGCCATGTTTTCAAGCTTTCCCGCCTTCTCGACTTTTGTAATTACTTGAAAGCATATTTCAGAATCTGATTTCCGAGAAAGAACTTAAGGTGGCTAAATACATTTCTGCAATCCTTTAATAACTTTCATTCATGTCCTTTATTTCTGTTTTTGTTCTCGCATTTGTTCTTTTGTGGGGGGGTTTAGACCAAATACGGGGTGTTACAGAAAACCCCAACCCCGTTCTTTAAAACCTCCCTTCAGTCTTGACCAGTCAATAGGCAGCTCTTAAAACATTCGGCGGGGTAATTTTTTTTCGGGAAATCATTTTTCTTTTTTGAAAAATTTGGCTTTACAGAATTTCTTTGAAATCCTCCATTGGGTTTCCCAACTTCGTTGCCCAGAACTGCAACCTCAAATATCGGCAAATGGTACTGGGGGCGAGGTTTGGTTTGTTCAAAATATGATCAACAGAACGCCTCTGTCAGGTAGTTAAATAATCTCTGGACTATTTCCACTGTTTGTAGTCCGTTAACTCCAGTTGGAGTTAGCTCACCGGTCATACTCCTGAACATGCAATTATAAGTTAAGTAGGTATTAGGTAAGAGCTTGAAAACTGATACCATATTTCTACAAGATGCGATAACTTTGGGTGAAGCAACTACCTGAAATATACGAAAAGAAACTTCGACGTTTCGAGCGAAGGCCCTTCGTCGGGAAGTTAGTAGCGGAAACGTCGAAGTTTCTTTTCGTATATTTCAGGTAGTTGCTTCACCCAAAGTTATCGCATCTTGTTATCCTCGACTACCTACACTGGCACCCATTGCTCAACATATTTCTACAAGTTTACTGTACACAAAGAATTAAAGCTAGAGGTACAAGCCACCATCTTTGGGTCGGTTTATTTATTCTCATTTGAGATATCTAAAAACATACGCTGATAATACGTCACCAATCACATGACTAGATCGAAAGGAAACATGGGAATGTGTAAGAGAGTACGTTTAGATAGTCAAGTCCAGAATAAAATAGTTTTAATACAACATTTTTTATTGGTTGCCTTAATTTCTCGATGAGAGCACAGAAATGTCAAGTGACCAAGCAGCAATTGTATACAACAGATTCGCTAATTAACTCTGTCTTCGGAATTCGAGTAGTAACAGCCATTTAAACTATTGCCGTTTAACTCAAACGAATTCCTCCAAGTCAATTTCCAACGCTGCGCAAGGGTTATTCAATTCAAACTTGCTGAGCACTGCGGGATGCAAAACACCCATTATTCCAATCGACTTTCCAGAGACCATTACTTCAGCACAGCGGCCTGGGAAGAAAGCTGGATCTGCGTAAACAAACAAATGATAGCACGTCAATATGAGGGACAGAAACTACTGCATGTTGGGAAGGAAGTTCCAAGCGGTAATACATAAAAAATTTACCTAACCTCAAGAAAACTATACCAACCTCGTCCTGAGAATATACTTTGATACCTAAGTCCAGCACTCTACCAACTGAGCTATAAGACCATTCAATCAACAGCCGTTGATTTCCGACTCGAGTAGCCCACAAAATGTTGCGAAGTTACCTAGCCTAACAAGTTTTAGTGCTCAACTCTATCACCTCACGAGCTGAAATCTTAAACCAAAATCTTTCATACTTATACCAAACACTCTGCCAACTGCGCTACAAAGCCACAGGGCCCAAAATTTTGTGAACCTGAAGTTCAACGTTCCAATAAAGTCCCATAAATTACAAGCTACAAGATCTTTCAGGCAAGATCTTCGATACACTAGTCAAACACTCCATTACTAAGCGACAAGGCGCCAACCAAAGTTTTACCAACTAAGCTAAGTCGAGGCAAAGAATGGCATGGGGCAGTCATATGGCATTTAGGGTTATTGCAACATGTTGCATGTTTGGAGAAGAAAAGGATGAGCCCAAGTTTTACCTTCAGACGCCTTAATGAAATAACCTGGGTCGCTTCCTGACTTGTCCTTCGCTGGTTTAACTTCTAAGAGCTGCATAACACGATCCAAAAGACCGTGTACAACCTTCGATATGAGAAGATTATGTTACGGCAAAGTTAAGATGACTTCAACAGCAATTTGCTATCTAGAACGTTCCGGAGGATTTCGCAAACCAAGGTCCAAAAAGCTAAGTTTGAATTTTAGTCGGCTGTCTCTGAAGACACGGCCAAAGTCTTGTCTCCCCCTTTTACGTTAAGCTGGCGATTCACAAGATTTAATTCAGTGATTCCAATTTTACATTGATGTAACTTAACTTCGTCAATAAGTAATATACGGTACCGTTACTTTGGTATTCGTTCAAAAAACAAACAAACAAACAAACAAAAAGACTAAAACACAAAAGATACAACAACAACAACAACAACAACAACAACAACAACCACTACAATTATTTCAGTGGACAGCCCTTTTCAGTTATGTCAAAACTGTCGCCATAGACCTGGTTGCGTGTTTCCAAATCCGTGTTCAATGATGACATCTGTATAGTCATACAGTACTGATGACGACGAATTTACAGGTTCTTCCAGTTAACACACATGAAACCACAAAAATAACAAAAAAATACAAAGCTGAAACACCCAAAATAACTATCTAGAGCTTATCTCCTAGGGTGCTCATTTATCAGTGATGTTTAAAAATTTTAGCCAAGAACACAAGCATGTAGGAGTTAGGAAAACGAATTCAAAAGTAACACACGAACGTAATAACGGAAAAAAAGGATACGTGTACTAACAACGCAGTGTTATCAAACACACCTTTTGCTGTTCAGTACCAGAAAATATACTATCATTAACGCCAGCCTCAAATTCACTAACGCAAAAAATACATTCATTTTATTCAATCGACATTCATTAGCGTAGATACACAACCATTTGCATCGAAGGGCATTTTATAGCGCCAACAGACGACCATTAACACCATTCTACTATACATTAGAGTTAATAAAATTTCAATTCGACAAGATATTTCTCTTGAGTAATTGAAATTTTATCCCTAATGTATAGTAGAATGGTGTTAATGGTCGTCTGTTGGCGCTATAGAATGCCTTTTGATGCAAACGGTTGCGTATCTACGCTAGTGAATGTCGATTGAACAAAATGAATGTATCTTTGCGTTAATGAGTTTGAGGTGGGCGTTAATGATTGTATATATTCTGCTAATGAACAGCAAAAGGTGTAATATACATTTAACACTAATAAGCTGCGATACAGGGATACACTGGAGTTTTAGTTTTCCTTGAACAAATATTTACCTCAAATCCAGGAGTTTTGTTGTAGTTTACCGCACAGAATCGTCGGTGATTTCTTGCGCCTACATCTTGGTTATGAGTATAGGATGATAAATATCAAGATTTTGATAGCCAGATTAGCTTATACTTTGTCTTACAAAGGAAAGAAAAATAGAAGCTGGAATACTCACCTTTTTCATCATCCTTTACGACTATATCTGAAATTTCAAATAATTTTAATGGTAAGGGCATCTTCCTATTGGCACTGACGGTCTTCAGCACACCTGGCAACAAAGTTGTTCGTACGACCTAAGCAGATGAATATTTAATACATAAAAATAAGAACAGGAACAGGATCAGCAGCAGCGAGGGCAAGGACGATAGGAAGACGAGGATTCGGATTCAGGCGAGGCCAAGGACGGTGGGAACAGGAAGGAAAAGGGCGAGGGTCAGGGATGGAAGAGAGTACGAGAGGGTGGGAAACATTAATGCGACGGCGAGAGTAAGGCCGAAGACATCGGAGAAGGCGTAAGGGAAAGCGGAAGGAGACGGCAAGGGAAATGTCGGAGGCGGAGGTAGGGTGGGGACGAAGGTGAGAACGAGTGTGGGGGAAGGAAAACGCGGCAGCAAGCGTGAGGAAGACGACGAGAACGAGGAAACGGATATAGGCGAAGAGGCAATGGGAGAGAGATGAAAATGTGGGCGAGGGCTTAAGCGTAGGAGAGTGCAAGGGCGAGGGTGGGAGCAAGGAATGAAGGATGAACAGCCGTAAAGAAGGACAATTAGTTGTACCTGGAATTCCAGTGTTTTGGGATTGGCTATTTGGACAGCTTTCGTTGATTCAAAAGACCGATTTAGTTTGTCAGATATGTCTTCTCTGGAGCACTAGAAGGAAAAAAGATCAGTTCTGAAGGACCGGAATAAGGCAGGGACACAAGATTTGGATGATTTAGACGGAAATAAAATATTTGGTGGAGAAAAATATTAGGATCGAAAAGAATTAGAAACAGAGAGGGCACGGAAAAGCAGCGACGAAGATAGCGATGGAGTCAGAGTAAGGCAAAGAGAATGAGGCAAAGAAGAAGTGGACGGAGAAGAAAATGAAGAGTGTAACTGTGAAAGAACATGGGATGGAGTAGATTTTGGATAAAGAAAACGAGACAGAGGGTCGGGGATAGAGCCAAGAACTGATAAAGAGGTAAGAACGTGAAACGAAACGAGCACGGGATTGAAGAAGCAGGCGGGGGCGGAAACAGAGGCAGAGATGCGGCCTGGGAACGAAACGAGTACGGGAGACGGCAAATGGGAGATGAAGCGATCCGCGAAGGACACGAGAAATTGATGAAGACCAAGACGGAGTGACGAACGATGAAGGAGATGAAGCGGATGCAGGGACAAAGTTGAACGAGAATGGGGTGGGTGGCGGTAATGGGATAGGAGTAAAGATGGAGATAGACAGAGGTAGGGATAGTGACTGAGGAAAACACATATAAGAGAAGGGCATAGGGAAAGACACAAAAGCGGGATTAAAACAAGAGCGTTTGAAGAAGGTAGGCACGTAGAGAACAAGAAGACAAAGCATGGACTTACGAGCGCAAATGTTAACGCCTCAGTATATCCAGCTTGTGTTATTTCTGTTTTTAACAGATCGCTCAATTTGTTCAAGGGAAACTAATAAAAGTAAAAGTTGAGATTTTCCAGTCAACACAAGCTTGATAGCCGAAGAAACATATCGCGTCATGATCATTTAAGTTGGAGATTTATCTACCTGGTTCGCTATCGTCATTGCTTTTGGTATCGTTTCTTCAATATTATTGTAGCCATATGCTATTGCCACATCCTCCATAATGTCGCACGCATGGATCACATGTTCTTTTGGTTAAGAATGATAACGAATGGGTCTCGACAGAAGTGAGATTATTTTCAATGCATGTCGTTCTTGGCAAATCACGATGCATGCGACTTGAACTTACCTTGACACGACGTGGCCGTTCAGTAACAGACAAAAGGGTTATCAGTCATAAGCATGGAAAATTGTGTCTTTCTCCATAAACGGTGCATCCGTGAAGGATAACCCTAGATGAATCCCTGCGAAGAACGGTTTACGTGTAAAAGATAGGGTTACCTATGAATTCTGGTCTCCTTCTGCATTAAGGTTGAACCCCAAGGGGATAATCCTCACTGGACCTCCAGGAAGATCGGTTTAGATCGATCAAGGATATCAGCTCGTGTTGGCGGAACTTCTACTCGAATGGATGTCCCGTCTTCGGAAGCTTCACTGGCCAGACACATTCTCGTTAAGAGATTCGCGATTCTTTCAGCGCTTTCACTACAAAACAACAATTTCTTGTTACAGAAGTTTGAGGTGTGTTCGGGAGAAGCATTACGCTGGCTTTCAATTTATACAGAACGACGAAAGTCTTTTCTACATATCTCTTTTTAACAGAGTTTCAGGATCGTACTGTAAGTTAAGGTACCGGATTTTTCCCCGTCGATTTATGATTGTGGTGTGCTTTTGTCTTTGTTCTACGGAATAAGTATAACGTTAAACTTTTAAACAAGGATTCCAAATTGTCACCTTATATTTTTTTTTGAGACATTTTGCTAACGAAACAATGTATCAAACCGAAGATGGCAATTTAGATTACGATCTGGATTACGCATATTTTTCTTACCTCAAAGGTAAGGTAAGGTAAGGTAAAGGATATGAAAGAAAGCCAAGGGAGGAGAAGGAGAGTAGAGAGAAGGAAGGGAAGGGAAGGGAAGCAAGAAGAAGCAAAGAGAAGGGAACGGATGGGAAGGCAAGGGAAGCGAAGGGAAGAGAAGAAAAGGGAAGAGAAGGGAAGGGAATGGAAGGAAAGAGAAGTGAAGAGAAGGGAAGAGAAGGGAAGAGAAGGGAAGAGAAGGGAAGAGAAGGGAAGAGAAGGGAAGGGAAGGCGAGGGAAGGAGAGGGAAGAGGAGGGAAGAGGAGGGAAGAGGAGGGCAGGGAAGGGCAGGGAAGGAAAGGAAGGGGGAAAGATAGGATGTGAAGTGCAATGGGAAAGGAAAGGTTCCAGAGCATAGAACAGGGCAGAGCGGAGCAGCCTACAACAGAGTAGATCTGTGCACATCTCATTTGAATAGTGTAAGTTATTACAGCGAAATTCTGCCTTCTCCATAGTCGATCAGGGCCCCTTCATTACTTGTTACTCTGTCGTTGCTGTTCACTATTGTTATTGAGAAAGAATCAAATCCATCTCAGGGACAGTCAACGACAGGTTTTACTTGTATGTATTTTAACGGATTTACTTGTCTTTGTGACCTGTTTCAATGTACTTCCGCATCGTTTACTGTTTTTAAAAATAGGGAGCGACAAAAAAAAAGACCGTACGGAAATCAAGCTTAAGAACTTACTTTATTCCCACTTTAAGATTAGTTTGCTCAACAGAAAGTACTTCATGTCTGTAACTCAGCTTCTATATTAAATCAAAGAGAAAAAAAAAGCAAATGACTGGTTACTTTATCCCATTGCCTCTCAATCTACTTTCCCAAATCTGGCAAAATGAAAAACAAATTCCTGAAAATAATTCCGTTTCAGGGGAAGATGGAGGAATCCTTATTTCAATAACATACACCAAAGCTAATTATTTTATGAACTTGTACTATTCATTTTAGCAACGAATCCAGCTGCTTAAATTCAATTTTTGGAGGCCCAAAATGTAGGAGAGTATCTTTGCAAAGATAGAATTTCAGAATATTCATAGCGAGCCTTCTCCTAAGATCTCATTGAGACTCAGACCTGTGGGCTTCCCTCAATCTCCAGTTTGAAATTTTAGGTGGGCAGCCAAGAAATTTTCGGAGAACTTGTATTTTGGTCATTCAAATATTTTACTCACCGGATACGTGACGATAGTTTCATCTGGTTGGACCACTTCAACTGGTTCTACACTACAAAACGACAGAATCCGTGGTGAAAAAAAAAATTAAAAACGTTTTCCAGCATCACACAGCTGAAAAAAAACCCCAGCTAGGAACCTGAGTGATCACAAGAACCAACTTTACTCACAAGAATTTCTTTTTACAGTAAACACTGAACATTGTGACGATGGTATCCAAGACAATTTGGGCCTAGAAGGGATACAATTACGACTTGTTACCGTTCGCACATACATCGATGTATAAATGTCAGTATCCCTGTGTCAAAGCCCGTGTCTGTGTAGATGCATACTTATGTACACGTAATTAAGCAGAAGCATATACACATACAAATACATATATGAACATATACTGAACATATAAATGTACATGTAAATATACACTTACACATACATATACATATACATACACATAGTGATATACATATGTACATACATATATATATACATACATATACATATACATACATATACATATACATGCATATGCACATATACATATACATATACGTGTACACTACTGAACAACACTATTCAACGTATCGGTAGTAACAAATTTTCGTTTATGTCCCAACGTACGGTCACATCGAAATCCAATTTGACCTAGAACATCTTCAGTACAGACTTCCTGATAATCAGAATGCAAAACTGATCAGCTAAGTTTACAAGATTTTATTCCAATCGTCATTCACTTTAATTCCCTTTCCTCATTATTTTCCCTTTTCTAGCTCTAACCAAAAACTCCACGTTTTTCTCATTTAATTACTTTGTGCAGATCGGTAGCAGTGGATTCGATAAATATATTCTTCGTTTCCAAAGTAATCTTGGAGTGTTCGCCTTGTAAAGAAAATAATACTGTCAATCAGTAATGCAGAATATCTAAATTTTCCACTGAAACTGAAAGGCGATACAAAGGCCCTGTAACACGCTGCAACCTTCTACGAAATCTATAAGTGGGGTTTTTCCTAGCTACTATAACAAGGTGACAAAATTTTATGAAAGGCAAGTGCGATTTTTGACACAGCACTAACAACTATGTTCAAACAACTGAGGATATTGAAGACACGTCCTTGTACAGAAACAAATCTTTCTTTAAAACCTAAAGCAGACAACGATAGCTGGGGGGGGGGTTAAACTTCCCTAATGTACAAATTAAATTTCAGGTATTTATCCATTTGCAAAATGGGGTAAATAATTGTCATACACTCCCCCAACCATAAAGGTATCGCTACATCGCTGCTCACAAAATCGCCACAAAAATTTGCGGCCTAAATAGCAGCACCAGTGACGGCAGTCGCAAAGATTGCAGTAAATCCCTGTCAGCGACAAAAGTTGTAGCAAAATCGCAGTGGAGACTGCGGGAAAAGTTACTATTGTAAACGGGTATTTAGACTTAAAAACTTTTTTATAATTTCAACAATGTCGACTGGTGATATTGATCAAACTCACCGTTTATAATTGGCGGCATTGAGAGAACAATGCCGTTACTGTCATATATAATAGGATATAACGGTTTATCCTCTATAATATGAAGATAATGCTTCAGCTTGTTATCATTCTGAAACAGATAAAAAATTATAGGATATTTCCATGTTGCGCATCAAAGAAGAAGCACGAGTTACGAGGGTTTTGAAGTTTAGCCAGAAAATTTTCTCTTCCTTGTTTATTTTGCCATGAAAAAGAAATACCTTGTACAGTTCCATTAGCTCAACCGCGGTGAACTCTTTTTCCTACAAGAACGACAAGATGTCAGAACTCAGAACGTTATCTCGAGTAAATCCGTATGTATCCAGAGCACTTGATAAATGATTAAACGGTTGGCAAACGTTTGACCTCCACCTCAACTCATACATCAATTAGAGAGGGTCACTTAGTAAGTAAAGCTTAACTCTACCGTATCCGGAAGCTGAGTCACTGAATGAGGCACTGTAAATCTCAACCATTGGCAGTCTAGTTCAATTCCGTTATCAACGGTGCAACATGCCCGAATGACCAACATCATTCGGTACTACGCCCCCACACTTCACCAACTGACATACAAAGTGATATAACCAACAAACTTAGGTCATGAAGCCGGATTCTGTCCACGGTGGGCGGCCCTGGACGGTAGTGCCCGGCACGCAGAAGTGCCGCCCGGCATTCACACCATAGCAGACCCTTCCGCCCGGCGCTCGAAAAGTATCAAATATGGGACAAGACTACCTCTAGTTATACAATTTTTTTTTACTTAACTTTTTTACTTAATACTTTAAGCAATATTATTGACCATCATTCGGTAAAATTTAGAACCATAATGTGCACACTATTAGCTACCGGTGACTCGGTGAGATATAATATCCACTTATTTTAAACCAAAATTTCAAAAGCTGTCTGGAGGGTATAACCCAGGGCCGAACTTTGCAATACAGATACTTATTTCACCTTAATTTTTACTAAAAAATAACCCGGAGATTTTCCCACCAAAACTTATCAATCAAAACAAGACAGGATAAGATAAGACAAAAAGAATTTATTCGCTCCCACTTTGTAAATTGTATACATTAAATTAGTCGATATTGAATAATGCGGGTCCTGGCTACCCGTAATAACCATCTGGGCTGGAAAAACCGGGCAGCGAGTTAGTGATTATGATTTTAATATGGCTTTAGCTGTATGTAACGTGTGTGAGGAGTGCCATGGTATATAAAAGTGAAACGTGGGCCATGACGGCAGAGCAGAGTGGGAGATTGGAACGTACTGAGATGAGGATGGTGAGATAGATGTGAGGTGTATCACTGAGGGATAGAGTGCCAAGTGCAGAGCTGAGGGAAAGAATAGGGATTGAGTCAGTGTCTGACGTGAAACGGAATAGGTTAAGATGGTAGGGACATGTGCTGCGGAAGGATGATGATGATTGGGTGAAAAAGATCATGTCGCTAGAGGTGGAAGGTAAGAGAGGACGGGGAAGGCCGAGGATGATATGGAGCCAGGTGGTGGAAAAAGACATGAGAGAGTGCGGGTTGAAAAGGGAAGATGCGAAGGAGAGGGAAAAGTGGAGGAGGCTGCTGTGTAGAGCCGCCGGCCAACCCCTGCGTAAGCAGGGAAACGGCCGCAAAACGACTGTTGTTTTTTGTTTTTTCTTTCTTTGCTATCAAATATCTTTTCGTAAGTAATAGACCTTTATTCAATGACATGTATAACACACACAAACATCATAAATCATAGTTAGAATCACAGATCATACCAGAAGTTTTGAGCGGTAGTATTTTTCAATAAAGTTACTTCTAACTTAGAACTAAAAAGCGTGTTCCACAGCAGGGAAATGCGCAACCGCTTTTTACTCATGAACCTAAAAGCAATTTCAACCATATCATAAATCATAATCTTACCTCAATTATACGAGAAATCTTAGATAAATGTAATCATAACTTCATACCTTATTAAGGGGTTTAAACTTGATATCCTGAGGAGGTCTTGCATCATAAAGGAAAGGTCCTTTGATGGTATCCAAGTCGTGTGTTCCAATGGCAACCAGCGACCTTTTCCGACAGATGTTCTGATGGAGTTTATCTTGTAACTCGATGAAACTATTGTAGCTTTCCTGGGAGTCAAGGAAACATACAGTTTATGAACGTCAACCCCACGTAAATTCATCTGAGTTAGCTCAAAGCTTTTATTCCCAGCTTCACTAATGATTTGTTTCTTTGACTCTTGAAGAGTCTATGGTTTTTATTTTACGCAAAATAGACTGACGTTTGTGCGACCTTTTACTCAGACATCAGGTTTTCTTTCTATACATTTCGGCAATACACCAACTTTACTTCTACAATCATATTATTAATTAAACCAACGCGTGAAATTTTGAAAGTGGATGCTATTTTATCTAACTTCTAACCTTTCATTGAAATTTTCGTTATACTTGCCTTTAATTTTTTCTCAAATTTTTTGTCTTAATTCTATGAAAATTATTCACGTGAAAACACCGAAATTTTCCCAACAAGGAAATGTTAATTGAAGTTTTACCTGTGTTAATGTGACATCTCGCAGGATTGCAGCTACACAATGAGGCCGGACTTGGGCAGTCTGTGTCAATAATAAAATAAATATCCGGTCTCAACATTCAAGATGGTGTGTAAAGATTTCAAAAGCAAGATTACCAAATCTTAAAGATTTACAAAGGCTCTGTTTGAATGGAGGAGGAAAGCTGACCCTCCGAATGGGGTAACCTTTCTCAGAAAGCCAAAAGATACCTCTGTTTGCATGATGTCGAGTGACTCTTCTTGGAGGAGCAGCTTCACTAGTAAGGTCACCCAACCTTTGCGTGGTCATTAACCATAAATTAAGCAACAAAATGGGGGTATCGTTTGATGTAGAATTCGACGATTTTCGGTTGTAGGATGTTGAAGTTGACAGCCACAGCATCCACTACAACCGCCACATTTTCGTCCTTGTAACAGATATCATTTTCTTTGTGTGTTTCTAAATTCGCTGATTGTGCAGAGTGGTTTGATGCTGAGGTAGCTCTCCACTCATTCATTACACAAACGAAGTTTGGTAGTCTCAATGAACACTTTGAGTAGATAAACCGATCTTCATAATGACTTGTGATGAGCATCTTTTACCCTGGCAAAAGGTCTTCACAGCATAGGTGGCATCAGATGGGGGGCAGAGGGGGCCACAGCCCCCCTGTCAGGGGAAAATTTTCAATTTGTTGGGAATCTTCACTAATATTAACATATGATGCAAACTATGAGTACTTGTTACTGATTTAGCCAAGAGAGATAATAATGTCAAATCTAAAAGAAACTTTTTCTAGTCAGTTGTATTGATTATTCTTGTGAAAAATAACATGATGTTTTCAACCTTCAAATAGGGAAATTATAAAGGGGGTGGTCCTGCACCCTGATTTAGCCCCCCCTGTCAGAGACATTAGCCCCTGCATTGGGGAATTCCTGGCACCACCCCTGGTTAAGGTCACAGGAAACATCAGTATCTATTATCTTTAGATTCAGCAGTTCCCTCACCCTGTCAGCTTTTCACACCTTGTTCAACACTCCTTCTGCAGCACCTTACTCTTACCTGCTTTGATATTGTTAACTTCTGTAGTGGACCATTGGGTTTTGAGAGATGATACCTTGGAGCTTTTATTCTGGGTGAAATACAGAGATCAAAAGAATTGATCCAAATGGAAATGATACCAGCAGTAAGATAGAAAAGCTGCTAAATTCATTGTCATGTAAACAAAAAAAATTTTAACATAGCCAGGTCAAGAATTAGACGAGATTTGATGCTAAATTGGCTTGAAAAGTTTTCAGCATAGTTCACAAAGTTACTGTTCAAGACCCAACACTTTGACACTCTGGTCTAGTGTCTTCATCAGGGGCAATTGCTCCAAGAAAGAGATCCCAGTTTATCCTCACAGAACTGCTAATAATGTTATATAATTATTTATAATATGCAAATAGACATCCAGTAATAGACCAACCATCATTGCGATTCAGAGGGGCATGGATAATATTGGTTTACCATGTCTGACAAATCCATTGAGTCATGATGGCAGAGGTCTTTTACCTGATGGATGCTGTAGCATGTTACTTGATTCTTTTTGACAGTATATTACTAATAAGATGAATAAGCCATAACAGATTTCAACATTTCTAATCATAATTAAGTAAAACTTAATTGTTTAACTTAATTTGCATGTCTACCCCACTATATATATCCTGTTTTTGAACACCATCAAATGTTCAGTTATATATTTTTAATCTAACCTGATAATCCTGTCAGGATGAAGTCAAAATGTTGAGATTATTTATCACTTGTTCATCTTATTAAATGTTTTCACCAGAGACAGTAAGTTTATTAACAAAAATGAAAATTCCATCACATGCAATAAATCGAGACTGTTGTTATGGCTTCTTTATTCATTCTATGATCTTGAAATGATCAGTGAATGAGACACATGTCAGCATTACAATATTTTGTAAGTGTAGACTTGCTCTGTACTACCTTGTCCAGTACCTACTTTTGAAGAAACACCAGCAAGCTTCTGGATAATCCTTCAATACAAAGCAAATCATACCTAAAAAAATCAACAGGAGACGATTATTCTGAGCAATTTGTCCATTACAAGTGGGTGATATAGTATATCTAATAAAAATGATTTATCTCTCAATAAGATTTCTGAATAATTATGTCACAACATTAAGTTTTTCAAGTGCCATTTTTTTTTGGAACTGATGACAATACCTGTTGGCTGGGACATCAATTTTGTATATCACTTTATCTGAAGCACTATCAGCTTTGTCCTTCCCTTGTTCTTTGCTGATCATTGCTTTCTCTGATGTCTGATGTAAAAAACAAGACAATGTACATATAACCATATGTAATATTTACCACTTTATGAATGAGAGCACATTTTAAGGTGGGATATCTTGGGTTTTGCTGGAAACCCCAGTTTTCCTCCCTTGTATCTAAAGTCTAGATGATTTTGCTTCCCTTGATCAAGTCATTCATGAACATATCATTGAATCAAAGAAAAATATGAATTGAGAGTCATGTCTTTTTTATCTAATGGATTTGCTCTTTGAAGAATTTAAAAGACACTGCCATTGGAGATGCACACCATCATTTCAAACATCTACAACAATTGTACATTAACGTAAGCTTCTAAACTATGGATAATGATAATTACAAACTAATAGACAACGATATGGAAAACGTGTTACTTAATACAACACAAGCCTTCTAGGCTTCTGTAGCGTAAGTACATGTGGAGACACTAGATAATGTTGTGTAATATTGAATACTATAAATAGTTATTAAACAACAATTGATGGACATACAGATGATAATTTAACATATAAAGTAATTTAAGATCACAATACCACTTCATCAAGCTCTATTCCAAATTCAAAGCAAAGTTCATCAAACTCTTCATCAGCTACAACAGATTTAATACAATACAAATAATTATTCAAATGAGTTAAAGAAGGAAAACTTTACAACAGTATACATGATCACCATCTACAATTATGATACCATGGTCAGAAGATAGGCTATATTAAGTGTATCAAGGTCAGTGATTATCCAGATGGGATACTATCTATCATAAGAAAAAGACTAAAATGGTTGAGTTGTATGGATTATGTATATTGATTGTGTATGCCAGCACCAAGTATGCACAGTAGTAGGGCTATATGAATATATATATATATATATATATATATAGTGGCATGTCATGAGATGTAGGCCTACTTCTATGGCCAGTTTATCCATTTCCCTCATTTAACCACGGTACTAGAAACACAGTTGGACATTTCAGGGGTAAGAGCATAAAGGCCAATTAGGTAAGGGCATTATGGCTTCAATTGGCTGCAAAAGCAAGCCTGATTTTCAGGCATGACACCAATTGGCCAATGTTAAATTCAAGCCCTAGGAACAAGTATCATAAGTTTCGACACCCAAGTTAATAGGAATTGCAGTCAAACCACCCCTGAACATGAGACAAGCCCTAAGCCTAACACTAACCTTACTCTAACCCCCAACCTTTACCCTAATCTCTAAACCTTACCTTAACCCCTATAACCATACTCCTAACCCCTAATCATAACCATAACCCCTAACCCTAACCCCTAATCCTAATCCTTTCTTGGGGCATTATGCCTTATGTTTCTGGGGAAGTTATCCCTTAGTCTGGGGGGTCATGTCCAAGGCATTTTGCCTTGGGAGCGCTTTGAGCTTTTGACCAGTTACTGTTAATAGCACAGTAAAGGTAACAATAATAATAATAATAATATGATAGAGTTGGACAATATATTCATTGGAAAATATGCCATCACTATGGAAAATAAGTGTCCAGAAACTGGTATGAGCACCACCCTGACCCTGTCACAGAAATAGGAAATACAACTATCCTATGGGATTTCAACATACAGACAGACAGGACTATCAAAGCAAATAGACCAGACATAGTGGTGAAAGACAAAAATGGTAAACTTTGCTTATTGATAGATATGGCCGTACCAGCTGACTGCAACGTATCTACCACAATATACAAAAAACTCTCGAAATACAAAGACTTAGAAATAGAGATCCAAAAAATGTGGGGTATGAATGTGACCATGATTCCGGTAGTGATAGGCACACTTGGTGTGATAAACAAAGGCACTGAAGAATTCACAAATAGAATACCTGGACAACCATGCCTAAGAGAAATTCAAAAAATTGTGTTGACAAGCAGTGCCCACATTCTTCGAAGGACTCTGTCTATGTAATCAATAACCGCATGTCTGGCTGATGTTTTTAGATGTAAACATACAAATTCAATCAATATCTTTTCTTTTCTTTTTTTTTTTTTAACGGGTCTTTTAACTGCTGGATGAAATCCAACATGGCAACTGTCTCCAGCCTTAGGTCTCTGGGTGAGATCCGGTTGGATGATATGTAAACACAGACATCAAAGGAAATAAAAATAACAACAATAATAACGAGGTAGATAAGCTTTTGGGATGAATTACCCACCATATAAACGAAATTGAATAGCTACTCTTGTAACTCGTCTCGTGAACATGCTTTATTCGATCATTCTTATTCTGGCTGAAGTATTCATAACTGTCCAATTTTCTTCATTATACGTGAAAATACTTACTATATTCCTTGCCAAGAGCCTTAAATAGCTGATCACGTTCGACTTGTACAGTAGGCATGGTTGGTAAAATTGTTGAAACAGCGTAAAAATCAGAAAAAATAAAAATAATGTGGTTCGCACTGGATCCTTGTTTTTTGATATCGATTACTCGACGTAAATCGAAACCAACAAAAATTTCCCACTGACCCACAAATAGCTGGCTCAATTGATTAGGAAGCGGTCCATAGAATTAGGTGCTGTCTACATGATTCCGGATCGAGTTTCATTCACGATTGAAGTCATACCGGTTCTATTAAAATCCCTTTGACTGTTTACATGAATCCTGAATGAGATTTCACTCATTACGCATTGAGTTCATACCAGTTCTCGTTCCGGAATGAAATCTTATTCGGGTTTGAAATTTCATTCCGTTCTCACGTAAAGGCACTGTAAGCTTTCATTCCAGAATGAAAGATGTGACCAGGAGGACTGCAACGAGCAGTGCATGTATGCGTGCTTTAAACATATACAGACGACAATATAGACGACAGTATACAGACGACAGTATCTCTGTGAACGAACGATGGAATTGGGACAACGAAAAAAACCGAAAGGTTTTCAGCAGACGTCAAAGCTTTTAAATGGCTAAACCTGGGAGAAGGAATAGAATAGGTCTCTGATTAGCTTTTGATTCCAGAACATGTTGGAATCAAGTGTAAATCCCTGAATGAGCATACTGGCTCGAATATTATCAATTACCACCGTGAAATTTCAGATTTCACGCTCTGTTCGATCTGGGGATACAATTCGTATGTAAACACGGTTTGAATTCCGGAATGAAACTCAATTCGGATTCATGTAAACACTCCCTTATTCTATGAAGTGGACTAACGGAGTCTGATTCAAGAGTAAAAATCTAAATTCGAAGCTTGTCTATCGACATTCAAGCGTTCAACGTTCAACCATTATCAAGCAAGAAATAGGCTTGTCACTTATCATGTTTACTTTTTGAGAGAAACACCACGTTGTTGAAACAAGAGTGGCATTAGTATTCCGTGGAAAAGAACACGAAAGAATTGAAATTTGTCATCGACAGACTGAATTTTGAGCTACACAGAGGCAATTCCATGCTACGTACGAGCTAAAAGTGAGTTAAATTGTAAAATAAATCATTCAGATTCTTTGAATTAGGTTTCGAATACCTTTTCCAGGTCACAACCTTGCAAAATGGCTTACTTTCGCTGAAAAATAGTTCGCTTATCTTACTGTTCCCTTCCTTTGAAATTTATCGAAAGCACAAGATTTGATTATGACAAAGTAAAGCATTTGTGACAAAAAGCTTGTCGAAAATGTGACGTAAAACAAAGTCTTAGAACATAGAAAATACAGTGAAATGAAGAAATTGAGAAAAAAGGCTTGTGGGAAATGTGACATGAACAAATTCTTGGAAAATGTGACCTAGAAGAGAATCATAACATATATGGCTACAGAAAACACAAGATGTGAAAGACAGTGAAATAAAGTATCTGAGACATCAGGCCTGTGCAAAATGCGAAGAAATTCATAAGATATATGGCTACAAAAAAATTAGAATGTGAAGATGGTGAAAATAAATGAAATATTTGAGATAAAAGCATTGTGAAAAATGTGACTTAAAACAAAGTATTGGAACACATACAAGACAATGAAATGAAGTATTTGAGACATAAGGCCTGTGGAAAATGTGACATAGAAGAAGTTCTTACCGTAACATATATGGCCACAGAAAACACAGGATGTGGAAGATGGTGAATGAAGTATTTGAGAAAGCCTTGTGGAAAATGTGATGTGAACAAATTTTTGGAACATGTATTACAAGACAATGAAATAGAGATGAGATGCGAGGACACTGAAAATTACTTATTGTAGATGTTTAGAATCAAGTAACAAAACATATTGTGCATGTCTAGTATCAAGCAATGAAATTAATGCTCATTTGTTTATGTATTTTTTAATATTGTCTTTTTGCATTTAGCATATTAATTATCTGTGTATTTCCTTTCGCATTATGAATGCATCATATTTTTCAAGCATTTAGCTGTTACATAATACATGTATGTATCGCAAAAATATATTTGCTGAGCGGGAGGTAGAATTACCTATTTGTTGCTGTATATATTCAAAATCCATCGCTCACTCTAACCAGTATAACCATAGCCATCGGCACCACTGCATTGTCAATACTTTTATTTCCATCACACCATCTCTGTCCTTTTGTAACAGTGCAGTCTGCCTTACCCAATTTCGGCACCACCCACACCATCAATACGTTTGTGGGTTTGCAATCCCGCATCTACTATTTCAAGAGGGTCGAGGTCGCCTGATTTATTAGTGCAAGAGGGATTTGATGGCATGCGCTGAACCAGGGTGCTTCGATAAATATAGAAGCGTCTTGCACTGAATTCTGGGTGAAACTCAGTTGTGATATAGTGATCGCAATTGATAGCGTCAGGGAACAGGGAACAGATATCTTCTTTGGCATCAACATTGCGCTGCTGCAGTTAGGCTGAAACTGGCTAATACCAAGTTAAAACGTGTCTCGGCTACCGAACTGACACGCCTCATATCACCAGACCCAAATGGTTTCATGGCTCGCCATAGTGCAGTTAGAGAGTATGCAATTATCCTGATAATTAATCGCAAGCGAGAAACAAGGCAGGGATCTTAATCTTTGGACAAATATTAATACCTAGCATAAAACACCGAACAAAGCCATTGAATAAGATAAAGTATCAATGCAGCAAGTGTCAACGCTGTGGCGCATTGCATGTGGGCCAAACAGCTCGCCATTTACATACACGAGTCTCAGGTCATTTGGGAGTCTCTGCAATTACTCGTAAAAAACATGCAACTTCTAGTCCATCCAGTATTTAAGCGCATATTTCCGAAACTGGCCATACTGCATCTCTTTACGACTTTAAAATTCTTTATTCTTGTTCTTCGCTTTGCGAACTTAAGAGAAGGCCACTTAATTTCCAAAATTAAACCCTCTAACTGGCAATCTCAGCTCCATTCCTTTGTTTTTGTTTTGAACTTTCACTTCTTTAATTCCGCTTCTACATAGCTTGTAATTTGATGCTTTCATTCATTTACAGTGGAACCCCGTTAATACGACCACCGTTGGGCCGAACGGAGTGAGATTGCAATTAGCATAACGCTAAAACCACAAAATAATCCACAAATAAATTTTATTAACTGAACACAGCTCAACAAAATTAACCAAATGAGATGAATAACCTTGATAATAAGCCCCTATATTAGTTATTTAAATTTCTTTAGGTTTAAAAAAATCTGTAAGCTTCCGTTGGTTTTTCCGACACTCAAGCCAATCGGTTTGAGCTTGGCAGATTACTCTGGCGAGCTCCTTTGCCATTTTTGAAATTCCTTTCTGTTCGAAAAGTAAAACAGAAGCTAAAGTTATTGGAACAGGTGTCAATCGGGGCGGGGGATATGGAATGGAGATTCCATGCATTTACAAATTTATGGGGCCGGAAAAGAACATTGACTTGCTTATATGCTTGTTGCTGAAGCGTGGGCGTGTAGGTGTGGAAACGATGGAACAATAGATTCGTTTCCACACCTACACGCCCACGCTTCGGTAACAAGGATATGAGCGGCCCGCATTTCGAGATCTGCCTTTTCCGCCTGAAGATTCCCCACGGATGAAACAGACTGTTGCGGCTTTGAGGTAAGCGAAATACTATTACTATTACTATTTGCTCTACCTATATGGTATTGAGCACTCTTTTGCATTTCGTAAACCAACACTTTCTTCGTATATATATATATAGACAAATAGATAGATAGATAGATAGATAGATAGATAGATAGATAGATAGATAGATAGATATAGATATAGGTATAGATATAGATAAAGATATATAGATATAGATCGATATGTATGGATATATATGGATGTATATATTTGTATCGATAGATTAGTACATAGAAAGATGGAATGATAGATCGATAGAGTGGCAGGCAGGCAGGAAGGTAGGTATATGTATACATGTGTTTGTGTATTCACATTAAAAAGTACACTTGTTTTTTTTTTGGGGGGGGAGGAGAAGGGACGAACAGGTTATGTACCACTCCTGTGGCTGGAGGTCTACTGGCCGGCTTAAAAAGTCCAAGTGTGCTTGGAGTAGTACCAGAGAAGTCGATACCTTCACGTGGTTCCCCCCGTTCTTACTAAAATTGACTACGAAAAGCGGATCGGTGGCGCTATAACTACCAGCCCCCCTAGCGGCGTGTTAAATCATGGTTAAATATGAATAGCAACGGTATGAACGGTAATCATGATGGATGACTTCGTCAGACAACTGTACATTCGACTTCATCTTTGTGAAGGGAGTGCTGTAATGAGAGTAGCCATTTAGGGTAATTTATGGGTGTGTCGGCCATTAGCTAGAGCATCTGACTTAACTTCACCGTTTTCGCTCATGTTGCCATGGTGAAGTGTTTTTTGGTTAAGGTCCCGCAGCTCTTAGTCCAAACCTAAATAAACTGCAATTGAATTCTCTACACTTACGTCCTGTTTATCAAGTTTCGAACTTCGAGAACAGTGACGTAGGAACAAATTTGATATTAGGGGGCTGAAGTCAGCATATAATATATATAAATCATCAACAGACCACTCGACATAGTTTTTTCTTATCCTTAATATGTATACATCTATGCCCTCAAATTACTGTTATTTGTTTACGATTGATAAGTCCCCTTTCCACTGACGCCACTGTGCTCTAGTCACAATCTCCCCCGTCATATTTAATCGAAACAATTTTGTCAAATCCTGGCTACAGTCACAAAAAAATTGTTTAAGAAAAACTGTAGGACGAGATGATAAAGAAATGGCAAAATATCTATATAGTTTTTAGTTTCTTCTCCCCCGTCGGAGTCTTGGAAACAGACAAACGAAGGCAAACGTTTTCCAAACAGCAACTGCCTGACTTGCATCTCACCCTCTCGCAAATACTGGTCAGTCTCTTCGTCCCTGAAGGAAGTAATTTGCTGTTGATGTTCGTGTCTGTGATTGCCACCGAGCTTTGAATGTTTGGTGTCAAAGTATTGGGTGTAAAGGGACCCCGACAATTGCACACACACTCATAGGCCTTGTTAGTACAGAGAAATTGAAGTTCTAAATTCCTTTCTGACAGACAAGTGGTAAAACCAGGAAATGAGCAAGTATTACAGCATTCGTGAACCTCCGATTGGAAGAAGATCGCCCCGTTTTCGTCTTCCAGAATGGCAGCAAAAAGACAATCCACTGGAAATGTGGTTGTCTAAATAAATAAAGAAAACGTTAATAGTATTAAGTTTAACTCTTGGTGACTCCCAAGGGTAACTTTTAGGGGACTGGCAACTAAATATTACTTGACACGCAAGCGCAGATTGTAATCCTGCCGAATTGCTACTTTTTCGCGTTGAATTCTAAAAAGACTGGAACTATACCATGTAATAAAAACACGCTTACTTTTCTCCTCAAATTTCAAGATGACGAAATCTGCAGCAGATAAACAACAAAGGACCCGATTCTTACCCAAAATGACTTGTTCAGTTTTCTATTTCATGTCCAAAAAAAAAAAAGTTTCGCCGTCGTATCTGTTCTTTGTGTAAATGGTGCGATGTTATTGCTTTAGCGTCTCGTAAGGAAAATTTAGGATTGTATAGAGAAAATAAAGCTGAATACCAGTTGCCTGTTTCCTTTTTTATGTTATGAGGGGAACCGAAACACTTCGTCTGGGTTTGCACGGCCTGATACAAACAAGCATGGTGAGAATTCGGGAGACCTTTGAAACGCCAGTGTGGACCGTGTCGGTCGCGGGCTCACACAGTAGCTTTTGAGCTCTCCCAAACTCCTCCTCGCTTTTGTATCAGGCCCCCTCCACACGTAATACTGTGCATTTTCCTACAAAAACGCATCCTTTTTTTTTTTTTATCTATTTTAGCCTTCCTTCCACACGTAAACGTTGAGCAGGTGAAGTCGTTTTCACCGAAAACGGAGACTTTCGAAAACGCTTCTTTTTCGTGCTTCTTTTGAAAACGGTGTTGGACTCAGTTCTCTAACATGAAGACCACTATCAAGCTCAGTGATTCTGATTGGCCAGACATGATTTAATTAACACTCCCGCTGTTTTCAACGTTGTCGTGTGGACAGGCGAATACGACACAAAAACGCTCGTGTGGACGCAATAATTTTGACGGATTTTCAGCTAATGAAAACGCATAAATTTGAAAACGTATACGCATGGATGTATCTTCAGATTATGCAAAAGCAGCCAAAATTAACAGTTTCTATTTTTTAAAGAAAATTATGCTATAGGTAAAATACCTTTTTCTTTAATGGATCAAAACCTAAAATTTCTGTAACTCAGATAATCTTACTCGGAACTATATTCCTTATTTAAATAATTCATAGATTTTCGATATTTTATGCAGTACAAACAATTGGTGTAAATTATCTAGATTAAACAAAAATGGGAGTACAAGGTACTGACGTTTCAAAGTTCTTTAAGCTGTTCAAAACGCAGTTCCGTTCTCTCGTCTTTTTAATACAGTATTTTTTCCGTGAATATGGTAAACAAATCGGATAGATCAGAGATTCAGTGAACCTCCTCTAAGACGGACATCTCTGAGACCGCTCTTACAGTCCGTCTTTGAGGGAGATGACGTAATCTGATGATCTGACTCCGGCATCAGTATTAGCGAGTTTAAAGCCTGGCACACACGAGCGACATGAGCATAAGGACAAGATAAATACGAAAACAAAGCATGATATCTTCTCTGGGACTTGCGAAGACAAAACAACAACGATTTTTCTTTGTTTAGTCTTTTGTTCGGCTCTTGGCTTATGCTTGGACAATGATCTTATGCTTACGCTCATGACGATCCTTTTGTCGCCGGCTTGATTTCATTCCTTTGTTTTGTCTTTTGTTTTGTCCTTATGTTTATGTTTGTGCTCGCGTGTGAACCAGGCTTAAAGCCTGGTTCACACGTGAGGAATGAAGTCAAGCCTGTGACATTAGGATCGTCATAAGCATAAGCATAAGATCATAGTCCAAGCATAAGCCAAGAAGCGAACAAAACACGAAAGAAAGAAAAATTCTTGTTTTATCTTCCCAAGTCCCAGAGGAGATATCATGCATTGTTTTCGTATTGATCTTGTCCTCATGCTTATGTCGTTTGTGTGAACAAGGTTTAAGCAAACACTACGGCAACGTCTTCGGGAACGTTGTTGTATGAACTGAAATTTTCAAAGGAATGAATAATTCGAAGTCCCAAATGTATTTCCAACGCCGTCCTACTTCAACATGGTACATCGTCGAGAACATTTCTTCGGTTTCACGGCTACGATGGTGCACAATGCGTGGAGCGAAAACTTTTCAATCGTTAAAACGTTAACAAACTGACCAGAGCTGTCGAGAAGAGTTTCAGTGGTGTAAAAATGGCGTTCACAATCCATTACAACATCAGTGGAATGTTATTTTATTCAAATGCTTTGTTAAATCCCGTCACTGTACCAACTTGCTTGAACTTCCTATTAAAGCGATTAAACCTCGTTCACTCAGCGCTCGTCTTTCAGCCACGAGAGGAAGGTACTGACGTTTCGAACCAAACCATTCAATGTATGTCAGGTAGTTTACTATACGACTTAGAATTTGTTAATTTTTCGAACACAAGTCGTCTTCCTTATTGTGACATATCCAAACTTCGTCATCCGAATCTCTATATCAGGCCACTATCTGTCCTCTGTGGGAGGTATTTTGAACCTTTTCCCACCTGAATAGTGTCGGCTGTCCGTTCTCCGTCTTAGAGAGGTGTCCTTCAAGAGGTAGTTCACTGTATAATTCATCGTATCTTAATAATACATATCGATCTATAGTATAAATATATTACGAGGCTAATGAATTAAAGAATTACATAAGTAAATATGAACGCTTCTTGACAATAAACGTTTTGACTTCTTTGACTAAACCACTCTACTATTCCTGCAAGTTTAAATTCACTAAAAGTATCCAAATGAAGTGAGCTTTCATAAAAATCCCCGGCCCAACAGAACAATCAAAAAAGCCGCCACTGATGCTCACTTGAGTCCTAGACCACGTGGTCATCACGTGGTTCGTGTGATCTTCGTGACTTAATTGTAGTTGCACTTCACTCAACAGTACTAACTTTAAATTTTCTCTGATCAATTTAAGTAAGAAAACTACCTGCCGTCGTTGGAATCATCAAGCTACTTTTGATTGAGTCTCTGCAGATGGAAAAGGATTGACTTATCGAGCGAGTCAGATATAAACTCAAGCCATTACCATAAAACAAAAATACAATATTGACATCCCTGGCAATTTCATATTTTAAATTCTTGTTTCATATTGTCAAAAGATTTTGATGGCTTTCATATTTTAATGTTGTTGATATTGTTTTGATGGTAATATTTTTAAGTTGTTTTTTTAATCTTCGTTATTATATCCGTTTATACTTAATTTAATTATTTTTATTGTCTATAAATATATTAACCTCTGCCAGAAACCCGATATTACTGGTGATTGCTTTGGTGAATCACGCATCCCCATGTAAGATTACTCATGAAAAGTAAGATTCCTTTTTTCAAGCTTAACGTGAACATCCATGATCATGAATTTATTCCTCTCAGTATTCGCTTGTACTCCAACCTTGGACAAATATAAAGGAAATTCTGAAGATGGTAAGGAAATATTAAGCAAAGGTAAACGACTGTCTGATGGGTCTGTTTTGACAGGCACTGTCATTTGTTGCTTAGTTGCCAAGTTCACTGAACACTCAAAAAATTCCGTGAGAGCTCATCGAAGCTGTTAGTCAGGAACATCTAAGATTTTTTAGCATATTTTTAATCGATCTCTGAACATTAAAACTTCATCCTGAACAACCAAACAAAAATCTTTGGTGTTGCAAAGAGGAACCACATAAAAATCAAAAACGAACTGCTGGCGTGGATCAGCTGAAAACACACTATCATTTGTCGCTTGGTTACGGCTAGATAAATGGAGATAACGAAGCTACTTTCCAAAAGGAAATACGTCAGACACTATAGTACTGTATAACTTACCTTTAAAGTTTCCGTTTAGTTTATGTCTGATATAACATACAGTTCTCCTGAAAACGAATCTTCAAAACTTGGTATATTTTTCTTTGTTTTTTATAAATTCTGCTAACTTGATTCTTAGTTTTGCATTGCACATCTTTCATGCTCATAATTCTGCAACATTTGATAAAATGGTCGACCATAGTACAGAGCATACAACTAAAGATGTCACATACGTTACTTGCTAATGCTATTGGCAGCAATGTCTCGAGGAGTTGTTAGGTAACAGCATGTTTTCTCGTGCAATTTGGCAAATACTTGTCCGACTGAGTTTTTCAGAATGTCAAAAAACCAAGACTCCAAAAACGAATGCTATTTGAAAACTTGGAAACAACTCACGATTACAACTTAATAACATGCATGTAATAAGTTGTCGTCGGCCAGGCAATACATACCCGTAAGGGCTTTTCCACTGGGAGGCTTTGGGTTGAGTTTCCTCGGAAAGAGTTTAGGCATATTGCTGTACGCGTGCTGCACTTTGAAGTTCTTCGGGTCGACATGGTATGACATAGGATGATTATGTAATGTTTTAGGTCCGATAAAGCACGTACTGCGAGATTTTCAAACAGCTTAAAAAACCAACCTCTTAATACGCTAATTTGCGTGGAAAGTTCGAAAATTATTGTTTTCTAAGCCGAGAAAATTGGAGGAGAAAAGTAAGCATGTTGTTATCCCATACAGAAACGACGCGATAATGATTTGCCTTTGTATTTTCTTCATGAATTCTTCATGCATTTTTTATGAAATATATAACCTAAGAGACTATGAAAATCACTTATCTTTTTTATGAATTTCAAAAAATTTCAGGGAACTTTTCCACAATTTGAAAAACATAAGGCAAATAGGCCGGGAAATTTGTGGACCCGAGCCTACGGTCCTATGGTCCAGCTACACTGAATATTAAGAAAATGATCAACATGGAAGATTAACGACTTAGAACTCTCATAGACACTTGATAGTTTCGAACTTATTTTCGACTATTCCTTCCCACTGACTACTATACAGTACATCTGAGAAACATGGGCAAAAAATTTACTCCAAAAAACTTGAAATATTTTACTTTCTTAATTTGGGAATTATAAGATAACGAACCTGTAAAATGGCGGAATGGGGAAATTCATTACCTATAAAAATGATCGTCGTGTTTATTTTTAGCCTAAAATACTATTCTTGGTTGTATATAATTATCATTCGGATCCAGTTAGTCAAATATTTTGTGAAAAGTTATAATGAAAAGATTTTAACCCTTTCATGTATACCGCTCTGTCGAAACAACAAATTATAACAAAAGATATAATGAAACGACAGAGCAAAAAAAAAAAAAACACAGACAAACAAAAGAAAACAAAGGAAAAAATAATAAAAAATCATTTATGAAAGAGTTAATGACTATTATTGACAAAACTACAGTAGAAAAAGAACTGAAATATGGCAAAAATAGCTACGTGATAAGAAAAACGTCACGATCTGTCACAATACCAGATAAAAATAGACCTGTAACCAGCTGCATTTACAGACATAGTAAGTGAAGATGTTACTCTGGTTGGAATCAATAAAAATATTTAATAAATTTTTCCTAACGTTTGGGCTAAACCACCAGCCTAAGCCTCTGCTCTTTCGTGTTTTTTACATGGATTTATCAAAATATTGACGCCTGAGAAATTTCAGAAAATATTCACTTCAGAACGAATAACTTAGGAATCAATTTAGCTGTACTTAAGGAGATGGTGAGAAAAAGTTTTTTGTTTGTCTGCTTCAACAGTTAAGTACCATGTCCAAGTTGCTCGCCACTTTAAAATCACTAGGAATAGGTAAGTATGTTAATGGAGACGTTTTTGTGAAGGACAGAACTCCGGAAGCTTTTACACTTTTGGATGTGTTTCAAAAGATATCAATCATGGCAGTCAACTGGGTTTTTTTTAATATTCAGTCGCGAAATTCTGAATTTAATCCAAAGGTTGTCAGCGATCCATAGCCACGGATATATGAACTCCAAAAACACAAGCAGAAGGCTAAAAACACCCCGGAATACTCTGGTTATTATCAAAAGGAATAGCTGAACAACATAACAATGTACTTGTTTATCTAAACTGGGTTTCTTTCGCTGACTGAGGAGTCCCTATATAATCTTGCGTTTAAAATAACCACACGTTGAATAAAGAGTCCTCCGCTGAAAGACATGCGATAGGTTTTGTATTGAGTGACGTGCCGGCTCTGAATTGTATGAGGGATCTATGCTCTCCCATCCGCATAACTGGATGGTTTCGCCAATAAAGCGTTTTCCGGAGGAGCATATTTCGTAAACTACACGTAATTGGTGAGCGTACCCATCTGATGATTTGTATTGGTAATACTGAATTCCTGGAAAAGCAGTACGATTTTGGAAAAGTTGTGACAGCTAAGCTTAAGGCTTTACTTTTTTCTCTCATGATAACTTTTTTCTATTTACACGGAAAAGTCGGTACATTAAATTTCTTGACTAATACAATAATAATAATAATAATAATAATAATAATAATAATAATAATAATAACAACAATATATTTAAACACAATAAATTTACTGTGGAAACTGATGTGCTTAAATAATCTAGATCCTCCTTGTAGTTTAAACCAACTATTTACATAAAAGGTTATATCAACAGTTCCGATAAATTTAAATCTAAAATATTTTAAAATAATGTATTACTAAAATTTCAAACCCCCTTAACCCTTTCCTGTCCAGGAGGTCTTCCCTTGACGAGTAAAATCGTCTGGCGTTAGCCACAGTTAAATACCAAAGCCCAATATAGACCTGAAAGCGTTGAAACTAAGCCTTTTGTATCATTGTCAAGAGAGTTTCAAAGAGCTGCTGCCTGATAAGAGATTGACTTTTTGACATAATCTAATTTGGGGTTTGGTAGCACAAATGTCATTTTCCTTCGATAAAATATATCCATGATAACTCTGGGAAAATAGAGCTTCTGTACACGCTAGAGCTAGCTTGACTATAGTAGCAACTATGCGCTAAGTTGGGTAGACGCTTATTGTACAGACTAGTTAAGGAATTTCATTTAACCTAATGAGAGCTTCTGCGTTAAGTGTATACCAGTTCATGTTATGTGCGATTTTAGCTGCCAGGTTTTGTCGTATTATCTATTTCTGAATAAAATATTACAACATCGGATCACGAGATGTGGCAAGGTACTCAAGGAAATAGCGTTTTCAGTAATTCCGTTCAATAGCGAAATGCCGTTAATAACGATAAACTTACCGATCGCTTTTTGGCCGTCGGATGTAATCTCCGTTCAATAACCTTCCTAAGAGAGTCGAGTTCATTATTCGGAGGACATCGTTTTAACGGCGCTTTGGTAGTAGGAGTTAGCACAAGGCCTTTAACAACCTCATGAAGAAGAACTAATTGAATTGTAAGAAGAGTAAACTTTGTAGCCATGACTGAAATGAGCCACTTGTGAAATGTGATGTCTCAGTGGGGATACTTTTATACCGCACATGGAGGGCGGAGCCGTACTTGAAAAACAACTTGTTTTTTTTTTAAATATTAATATAAACATGACGTTATGAAGATGAATTTAATGACTCTCACCATTTCTCATTCTCACTTCTCTCGATACGCCTCTAATTCAGCCTCAGTTTGATTATTGTGATGAAGTTTAGACTAACATTTCTAAAGAATTGTCAGATAAAATTAAAAAAACCCTACAAAATCGAGCTGGTAGAATTATAACAAGTAGTGACTACAGTGTATGTTCCTCTGAACTCTTGAGACAATTAAATTGGGAGAAACTCTCGATTAGGCGCTATAAACATGAAGCTATCATAATATTCCAAGTATTAAATGGTCTACATATTTATTTGAGTGGTTTACGCAAACAAAAGATGTCCACTCTCATAGTTTAAGGAATCATGATGCAAACCAGTCGCTTCCTCAGCCAAAATCGGAGTATATGAAAAAAAGCTTCATGTTCACAAGAGCACAGCTATGGAACTCCCTGCAAGTGGTGTCAAATTATCGTCGACCTTGAAAACGTTTAAAAAGAATTCAGAAAGTGTCGTTTTCACCTTCGACAACAAAATTGATTAATATGATATAACATGGCTTATATGTAAAGCAATTTTATTTTTTTATAGTGAAATTTAAAATTGATGTAACTACCGTGATTAAATAAATGTGAATCAATCAATCAATCAATCAATCAATCAATCTCCTTCAATCTGTCCCTCTGTCTGTCGGTGTTTGTCTCTCTCTGCACCTCCCTACACTTCTCGTGATTGGTGATTACACACAGTTTTGAGCTGAGACGGCAATACACTACACTCTCCAGGGGGTAAGCCAATTTTTTGACCGACACAACATCCCTTTGAAAATATATCAAGTTTGTGGAGAAAATTAAAATTATCAGTATTTTGAAACATCCAGTTTCCATGATTTCAAATCATCATAACATGAAAAAAGCTTATTTCATTTTTCATTCAAAATAGACAAATTGGCGAACGTTTGTTTACACCAGTTGCTACCCATGAGGTAATTCACTCGGTAATTTTTGTCCTGCTTTCGCTGACACTCAATGGGACAAAGATGGGCTAAGTGAATGAGCTCATGATATGAACTGGGTGGCAACAAGCATAAACAAAACTTTGGCGATCTCCTCCACGTATCGTCTATAAATAAGCAATAGGAAACAGATAGCATTCTTTTCCTTTCATGATAAACCGAGAGTGGGGAAATGGGTGGGTGCAAAGGTTTTCTGAGAAAAAAGCTGGATGTAGAGGGGCATTTTCCGCAGATAAGATCTGCACGGGATGCGACTGGGCTAAATTTCCTGTACTCGCAAGCCGAACCAGACTTAATTCCAGTGTAAAGAATTTTTTAAGTGTTAAAACAACGTATTTGAATGAAGAAGTCTCTCCCTTCCCCCTTCTCTGTCTCTGTCTCTCTTATGTACTCAAATTGTAAATATAATAATATTACTTATGTATAAATATTTATTCTAAGCAGTTGTCGGCTCGGGTGAAAACCAATTGTAATATAAATGTGATTCCGAGTTTAAACCTTTATTCTCTCCATCTCTCTCTCTCTCTCTCTCTCTCTCTCTCTTCGCTTTCGTGCTTTCTCGTATTAATTTTAAGTTGTACTTCCTGGGCACCGCCGTAGTTAATGAAAACAATATGTTGTTTGATACTTATTATAACTTTAATAACATTAGTATAACTTTTATTCCGTCAATCTTTCTTGTTTATTCTGTATTTCTAGGGCGCAGCTCACTTAAGTAAAAACAGTTTCAGATTTATAAATATCAATCAGACGATATAAAAATAAATCCACTATTCCCCTCCTCTTTCTATCAGCTTACTAATTCGTTCTGTATCTCAATACCTCATTCGTTCTGTCTGTCTATATGTCATTCTTTCTGTCTGTTTATATTTCGTTTTGCCTGTACGTTTTTTATACATCTTGTGATTGACGGTTACAATTTTAGGGGAGAAAATCCTGTTTGTAGTATGCTATTCTTCACTTGTACTGTTCCTCACTTGTACTAGCTGAAGAAAATGAGAGTAACCTAAATTTCCTTTCCCTCCTGGAACATTCCTTTGGAAAGTTATGATATGGCTTTTTTGGCTCTTTCAGAGTCTTATTTTAGATCTGGTATATTAGTATTAACCGTCCGTTTTGATCTTTGGCTGTTTATAAGTTATTGTCTTGAGAAATTACAGCAAACAATCCCAAAATCTTGCCCTTTGTCTAACTCCGAGGAAATTTTAGCAACAATGAAAATTTCGCAATGTTGGGATTAAGCGCAATATTTGGCAATATATAATTTTCGTAATTTTCCACAATTTTTTGAAACCTAGTCACTCAACTTTTACGATATCACCAAAATGATGAAAGATTCCAAACCATGGAAACACGTGTTGAAAAGAAAGAATCCCGAACCACCTGCGCTTCAGGAAATAACATTGGCATTAACCTTCAAGGACCCGAGCGGAAGAAGAGAAATCATGATTCAGGTTGGGTGTTACTGAAGGTGCTTGCTTGCTACACACGCAAAATAGCACGCCTTATTCCAGGCCTTGTATCAGATTTGTCATATTATATTCTCCCAGAACTATTGCTTCATGGCATCCGTTCAGAAAAATTGCAACAGTTTTGTAGACAACATACATGTATCAGTTTGTCATATAAAACTGCCGTAATTTTTTGGTTTGTTACTGCTGGATAAGTTTCACATGATAGACTGACCAATGTAAGTCCTCCACAGCGCCGTTGCAGTCTGTAAGAACAGATGAGAGGATGCTATAGTTCTGAGAGAACATGCTGACATATGTCTGCATTTATTCAAAAGGTACTGACTAACAAACCAAGTCATATTTCAACACAAATCTAGCATCATATCTGTAGCTGAACAATGTTACCGTATGCTGCGTGTGTATCAGCCTTGGTGCACCCTATAGCCATCATGCTTTCATTAGGAATCGCTTGAATCCAAATTGACCTGATATTGGAACTGATCGATATAGGGAAAGCATTTTTGCGTTGGAATTTTCGTTCGTGATCTCCCGTGATACTATCAACTGTGTTGATGTTTTATTTTGGTTTTGTTACGAAGTCATAACCTAGCAAGAGTTTTCTGTTTTTCAACAAAAATTGTACATCGTCTTGACCCCGATGCAGAAGGATCTTGTCCACGAGCTTCAATCAGCGTCGAAGCTTTTCGTGGATTTTGATTTCATCTTTCAAACATCGGATGTGATTATGGCTGACGTTTGTTACAGGATTGCAATGTTGTTAAGAAACAGAAGGAATCAAGAAAAACCATTCTTAATAAGTGCTCTCATCAAAGGAAATTTTGTTCTGACTTATCTCAGGCCACATGGTTGGCAACAAAATGTAATGACAGTATTTCCGTCGCCAATATAAAGCACCTCATCACAGGACATCTTCGTTACGACTCAATTTTCTCAGTTTAGAAGAGCAATATTTCACGACATTTAGCATTAAAAATTTAATAATTTTGTGAAACCAAGTCTTAATTTTCACGATTTTACCCAACGAATCAAAGATTTCCTGAGAGGAAAGTTGGTTAAAAGCAAAGGAAACTAACCAGCACTGTTTATTAAAAATAGTACTGGCATTTTCCCCTGAAATCACGAAAGTAATCAAATGAAGAAAGAAAGTTGAAGTTTGGTTTTACAAAGACCTTTGTATCAATCATTCCCAAAAGGGATTTCCCTTCTTCCAGAGGCTATTGCTCTCTAAAACGTCAAAATTTTTTGAAAAAGGGTTTTGTTGCTAAATATGCTCCAAATATAATTTTAAAAAAGTCATTAATAACTCACGAAAAAAACGCAAAAGATTTTGGCTCCAAATTAGTATTCTGTAAATCGCATACAGAATACTAATTAGAATTATGATTAGAATTATGAAGTTTTCATTTCGATTTTCTACGTTAAAATTTACCGAAACTTCAAAATAACGGGTTCACATGGCCATTTAAATGTATTCGTATTTGAAGAAAGTCACAATATTCGCGTCCAATCTGTATGCGATGTACTACGGCTCGCCTTGTACATCGCATACAGATCGGTCGCTCATAATGTATCTATTACTCAAGAGTCAAAGAAACGTTGATGCTGTTTCGAGACTTTTTTTTTCTATTGTTCGATGCATGGTAGTTACACTGTTGAGTCACTTAAGAATAGTTATTGCTTAATAGATTTCAACAGCTAGTTAAATTAAGATTATTATTATCTTCTTATTCTCACAGTGCCCATAAATATTCACTGGTAAATGACTTTAATATAAATTATATATCAAGACAAGTCTCTTGCCCTTAGGTATTTAAAACTTTTCGAATTATTCCCTTCGTTCCTAATAAAGTTACTTTCTGCAAGAGGATTGTACTGCAATTAATATCAATCTGTTCCAGCCATTTTCTTTGATTCATTGCAATTGTTCCCAGGGCTCCAATTATCACCGGTATTATCGTTACTTCTCTGAGATTCCACAATCGTTTTAGTTCTCGTCTCAAATCTTGATACACGCCAATCTTCTCCTTCTCTTTCTTCACAATCCTTCACCACCTAGATTCATTCACTACAACTATTTCTGGTTTATTATGATCTAGCTTGTTGTCCGTTTGTACCGGAAAGTCCCGTTATAACTTGACTTCATCTATTTCAATCACTTTCTCAGGTGTATGCTTATACCATAATTCCTCGAAGGGAATACCCACCTTCTTGCATAATTTCCAGTGTACCACTTTTGTTATTTGATCATGTTTCCATTTTTCGTAGTATCTTTGAGCCAACATTTGGCACTCGGTCGTTATATGCGCGACAGTTTCCTCTGCACCTACCACAAATCCTGCAGCTATTTGCCACGTAATCCTTACTCAATTGGTTGCGATTGCCTGCTCTGGTGCTGCAAATATTGTGCTCTCTGTTTCTTCAATCCCGCATAGTGAAGTCACTCCTAATTTTTCTCTTTATCTATTATTATTATTATTATTATTAACGCTGAATGGTACGAACTAAGTGAATTTTTCAAAAAATCAATATTTGAGAAGTATGCCTTATGGAATTAAAGTCAAGTAAGTCCTAATCCTGGTCGTTTCTTGAACTTATTTTTTCTTTAATGTTCACTGTAATTCCACTGCTTCCCTCTGCCTTAAAATTTTATCTTCGTCCATGATATTTAGTAATTCCTCAGCATTACGTGCAATGCTATATTGAGTGTTCAGACTTTTACTCGAGTTGACCTTGAGTGTTCTTGGTTATTTTTCACCTTGATTGGTTCGCAAATTCTAAGAAATATATTTAGCTATCCGAAACGAAACCGTTAGCTCTTGGATTGGGAAATCTCTGACCCACTCTTGCTTGAATGAAACTGGTAAGACGAAGTTCTAAAACTCATTGAAGCAATGAATTACAATACCTCTTTACCTGTTTCTTGTGGTTTGAGTTCAAAGTCTGGTTTCAAAGGAAGTTTTCTCCTTCAATAAAGAAATTCAATCCGGCCACGTGACCAGCAGCCACATGACCCATCGCTCTACACGAACACAATTTTTTAAAATCAAAACGTAAGTATTCTACTAGAAATATCCCTCTGGATGCGTCTTCTAGTTATAGGGTCACCATTTGATGCCAACTATTGATGCCAACTATATACAGTAATTACAATATGTGTTATTACTGTTGATACTGAAAACTTCTTGAACAAGCTATAGTGTAAGTAAGCTGGACCTACGTTGTGTAGACGTAGCCAGTAAAGAACGACCTGGTAATCCACTGAAAGTTACCCAACATATCGTGTTCCAAAACTTAAAAAAATATTGTAAAACAAGAAACTTAACAACATTGTAAAACAAAACTATTGCATTAATTATACGAAAGCGGCAGTGTTATGGGAAATTTTTGATTGAGATGATTCTTTTTATGGATGGTTCGAAAATTCAGAACAGTTTCTTGAAAGTTGTAGAATGCAAACGTTGCAGTCGAAAAAGTAAATAAACCCCACATGAACATCCATTTGTCACGTAATGTTTCATTCTCATCGAAAGATACAGTATCTTTATCGAAGTCTCTCTCTAGAAATGTCCAAGTTACGTCACCGATACCACAATACACCCTTGTCAACTTGGCATGGCCTCAGCTTTATTATTTTGAATTTCATTCAGTTTTATTCTTTGTTCCGAGCTATTGTCTTGAACACATTTCAAGAAAATGAACTATGCGTGGAATACAATTTGTACATAAAAATAAAAACAAAAGTAGTTTGATTCGTCTATTCCTGTGTTTATTTGAGAAAAGTTAACACTAACGACGCTGAGATTCGGCATTTTTCATTCGGCATTGGAAACGACGGCACACCCAGGATGGGGTGAGGGACTACTAGAAATGTTTAATCAACTTCCACTTGGAGGCTTTGGTAGCATGCTTCCTCCAGGAATATTTTACTTTTGAGAGCCTTTCCAAGGCCAATTTCGGCATTAAGCAGACTGTCCAACCAAAGGACCTCGCCAAATCGGTATTTGAGAAGGGGAGTATGAAGGGATGCTCCCTCGGAAAATTTTGAAACCTTGATGTCTTGAAACCCAATTTCTAGCGATCTCGGACGATAATTTCTCGGAAAAATGCTTGGTAAATTGATTGTCATTTTGCGCTTGTTTGTTTAATTTAAAAATGCTACTGTAATGAAAGACAAAGCATCGTAATTCCTCAGACTAAAACATTGATCGAGACGAAGTTCGAGAAATCACGTATTACTGACATACTAAAAGGCTACCAGTCTAATTTCTGTTCTGTTCATTTCCTGCACCTGTTTGTCATTGGCGCCATCTTTAACCGGGTCTCCAAAGGATATCGGCACTATTAGAATTTGACGAAAATATCTTCCTAGGCTTGTTGCTCCTTGAAGCAGATGTCAAAATCGGGATTTTTACAATCCCGACAAATTATCGGTTGGGGATTCGGGATTTTCGTTCAAAATCAGGATAATCCCGGCGAAATCGGGATGGTTGGACAATCTGATTAAGACTTGACAGTCTTTATACACAACACACTAGTAAGGTGACTTAGAAATTATAGCATTTCACGGATGTCTGTCAGAGGTATCGGACCATCTACGCTATTTCCTTTTAATTTTACGTTACAATTTTAATTTTTTTTCGTGGACGGAAATAGACATCTTTATGTAGCTGGTAAGGGGGGGGTTTAAGCCCCCTGAGCCCCCTTCCTGTGGGTGCGTGGAATTCGGTTACTTAATAAAAAAATAAATTATAGATGAATGAATACAGAAAATTCGTAATTAACAGTGAGCGGGCTCTGTTGGGCATGACCACAAACAACTTGCACCGTGGGCTCACAACAAAGCAAACCAAAAAGCGCGCGAAAATCGGCTATCCCAGAAAGTCTATTTTAAACTGGCTTGCGTTTGAGAAAGGATACAAAGGTATCTGATATTCTGGGAAGTTGAGGTCTTATAGCTTCCAAGAGTTTTTAGCTGAAGGGCAGAGAGAGGAAATTTCCAGTTGAATTATTGCAATTTTATGTGAAGTGAGTAGAACAAGAGAGACTGACTAAAGGCTGGCAGTTAAATGTCGGATTGTAAAGTGAAACTCAGATGATATGGCCGTTGTAACTTGCGTAAGTACTTAAAATTATAATTTATATTCAAATTATATTTATTTTTCTTGATCCCATTATCGTACGAGAATTTAAGGAAATACGGGATAAATGCTATCTTTAAAACTTTCATCTTGAGCACACAAATAATTTACATAAGAGCAATGAAACCAAGGTCTCGTGGTTAACATTTCGACAGTCTTACCATAACATCATGCAAGCAATGAAAACGTTGAACGAGTTACATTACATTAGCTGAGAACGATAATATTAGGCACTCAAAGTGTGAGTTTACTGGTGTATTTAGAGGCTGGTGGACATGGTGCCAATACTCCTCCCTGGCATACTGTGTTACATGAGGAACTTAGGAATATGTTGAATTGATACTCCGATTATTACTTTTTAAAATGAATTTTTTTTTTGAGTGAGACAGGAATTGACCCACTTCACCATAGCATTAATTAACTAGCAGTTTAGCCTTTATGGTTGGATGTTGCTCTTTGTGGTTGGACATTTATTTGCCTCCCCCCCCCTCCCTCAAGAAAAATACTGGCTATGCCACTGCAAGTCTTTGGGTTATTACATATGTTGTACTTTCTTTATACCTTTCTAATTATCTGCCCTGTTTGTAAATGACGAAAACAGCCTTTAATGGTCAAGTAGTATTTTAGACTCAGAAAAAGATAAGAAAAATGAAAAGATTAAATGATGTCTTCCCACAATGACTTTTCACCTCTATCAAAGTAAAAATAATCCTTGTGTCAGTAAAGTAAACTTTGGGTCAGGGTTCTGCAACCTTTTTCACTGCAAAGTACTACCAAGTAAAATGTTCATAATTCCCAGAACTTACTTATAATTTCTATTAGTTTGGGAGATGGTATTTTGTCAACAGTTCACCAGAACCAATAACCATGATGCTTTCTCATTGTCTTGATCAGCAGAATAGGAGGGATTGTGATAATTTTTGACAAGGGGGGCTAAGCTACCCCAACTCTTTAATCAACTCGTTTAAGAGACAAGGGCACCTTTAGTATTTTACTCCGGCTTACACTGGAGAATTTTACTCTTCAAAATAACAAGTCATGACCTTGATTGAGTAAAAGTCCACTGCTAATGACTTGCTTGTTACCTTGCTTGCCAAGTCTTTATTAATAAAATAAAAGTATGGAAATGCTACTTTTAGTATTTCTCAATTTTTAACTCCATGAAATTTTGGTGAGGACAGGAGAATGCATATTCTTCCTCTATGATTTTTTAGGCCTTTCTTTATCATGACATGAACACAAATGATGTCATTTCAACCAGAGCAAGGCATTGCTCTGAGGCATAGCCAAGTGTTTTCAGGTAATTTTTTTATGGTTCATTGAGGTCATTTTGTCGTGCTTAGTTCTCGCTCAATTTTTGCTGAAAAAATACTGTGACAAGTGACTCACTTGAGCAAGGCAAACTTTGATAGTTTGTTTTGCTAATGGACATGCCATGTCACATTCATTCTTGCTCAATTTTTGTTGGTAAAAGAGCAGAACATATGTCTTGTTTGACTTAGAAAAATTAGTACTTCATCTGGCTCCCGGTGTTACGCTTATTCTTGCTCAATCCTTGCACAGTTTTTGCTGGTGAAACAGTGTGACAAATTTTTCTTTGGAGAGAGGCGAATTTTCATCTACTTGTCTTGCTGGTTGAGGCCATATTTTCACCAGTATATGGGCAATATAAATGTCTCGTGCTCATTGAACAGCGAGACAAAATAGAAGTCTCGTTTTGTCTTGCTTCAATATTACCATGAAAAACAGTTTCTGACCTGATTCTGACTGGATTCTTGCCCCGTCAGGCCATGAATTTTTGTACAGGAACTGGCATGATTTTTTTTATCACAGTTTTAAAGACATGAAAACTATCTCCTCTTTGTTTTATGAAATAAGGTTTTTTTAGTTTTCTAGACATCATCCATGTCCCGATCTGTATTTTAAATTTAGAATGAAAATGATATCAGACCTGTTTCTATGCTCTGAGGGTTATTGATGCTAATTATTAAATCAAAGTGTGCATAGGATGTTGGTTATTTCATAAAAGATGCTCAAAGCTTAGAAAATGTTGAGACATTAACACAAATTAGAGATAAGATTACAGTACTGCATTTATTGCCAAAACTCATTCAACGTAACCTGTAATTTATTCTCTGGAACACTGAAAGTGCAAATGTGCATGTGTTTTATCACTGTAGTTGATACATGTAAAAACATTTAAAAATCATATAATTCCATATAATTTTTAAGTTATATCTTACGAAGTGGAATGCACAGCTTCTTAATACATTTTTTTCCTTTTACAACATCTATCTTTGTGCACTGAAACTTTTTGACTTTTTTATTCCCTGGAGTTACTTTTCCAAGTGCAGTAATTTTATGAATACCAATTGTCACTTTAGGTTGAACAATACCAACACCAGTACCTTGATCAATTGGGTTATTTGGGTCGTTCTTTTTCACACAATTCACGATGCAATGTATTCCACCAGTAGGGCAAAGCCAATAAGGTGATGGATTGGTTTGCGCACATGTTTTAAATTCTGGATCTTTGCATTTCACGCAACACTCATAAATTGGTATCATGAACTGATAGCTTCCTTGGTACTTAATGATGCTGGCATACCTGCACTCATAAGGCCAGGAAACCTGGAAAACAGTAATGACATTAGGGCTTGGTTCCATGGAGGTAGAGTCACTTTTCTACAAGGGTCACCGTAGCAGGAGGGTTAACTCAGAGGATATTTATATGTACTCAGGTAATAGGACTGCCCTACCCTCCGAGACAACTTTATTGACTGTTTATATCAAAAAAATACCATAATCATTGTGTTGGGATTTACACTAAAGTGCAAAAATGGTAAATCACATACTAAAACCTGTGACAATGTTGTTATCTATCTTCTTGAATGTTATGGTCATTATTTTCAACGACTAAACCATAACCTAGACATATACACAAAGAGGCAAACTGAACAGGATGCTCTTGCTGGACAGGTTGCCATAAAGTAAAATCCATTCGTGATACTAAACTAATTGTGTATACTTGACTTCATACATGACTTGGGTGGCTGAGTCAAGTCATTCACATAGTTGAAACTAGTCTTGACCTGAAGGGTTGTTATACTGTCTCACAAAGAGGGTGACCCTACTTTAATAAGAGTAACAGTATTAACTGAGGCAAGCGAAGACCTCTGCCTATGAACACTTGTGGAAGAGTTGAAAAAATATTATTGTGAAAGTATCTTGTCCAGGGTAGCATGGGGGCAAGGTAACCCTGTTACTGGAGTCCATGTAAATGGCCCCTCAGTCTATTGTCTTTATTCATTTCGTTTACACTAGTACTATGGTGAGCCTACCAGCTTGCTAAGGTAACCCAGGTAGCAGTGCTATCTTTTTGTTTACTTAAACAAGGCTTGAATTAATAGGAAAATCTTACATGCACAGCATGCAGCTAATTTTTTTAACTACCTGCACCGCCAATTATTTTTGTGCACAGACATGTTCAAAAAAATTCTCAAAACAGAATTTCACTTCTTTTCCATAATGATTGGGTTTACTTGAAGTTTTCTAGTGAGACTCCTCAGAACGTAGGCTCACTTGATGATTATGGCAAAAGGACAGGCGTAAGATTGGACAGTGGATTAAGAATCGTTCATGATTGAATTATCAGCTAAATAATATTGATATGCTATTTGCTACAAACTACTACAATGTCCCATGTCCAATCGTTACTCTGAAGCTAAGGTAATGATGCTGATTATGAAGTGCAGCCCATGCAGTCACTGTGTGAAAATTTCTACGTGCACGCAGTGCATGTAAGTGACAAAAGTTACATGCACATCTCGAATTTTACGTGCATTCGTGCACGTGTGCATGCGGTATTTCGAGCCTTGTTAAGCCATGCAAATGCATTGGGTGAGGTAACCCTCCGAGACTGATCATGTTTCAGTGTAAGAGTACACAAAATGTAATCTGATCTATTGTCGGCAATGGCTTCGCTGGCATACAACCCAGGTGAAATCTTTCAAAGATATTAGCCAAACAATGATTTAATGAATGAAGAGAGAACTATTTCAGTGTCAAACCATCCTCGCAGTCAATGAGTTTAGAAACAAACAAACAAAATGACATCTGCGAGAAGGATGAAACCTTAGTGACCACCCACAGGTAGGGTCACCCAAATAGTGAACCTGCCCCTGTTGGACAGGTCACGCTACATCATGTAAAGGAGTTATTGGAGGCACCAGTTTCCATTTTAAAACTCGTATTGTCACCCACTGCTACTATATGTATGCAGTAAGTTAAATAAACTACAAACCTATGATTGCCAAATTAGATCACTGCTGAATTACACGTTATATTTCCTTAGAACCTTTAGAACGTCACAAACTCGACTTCAAACAACATTCAGGTTGACGTTTTGGCACTTGTATTAGGAGTACAACCAAAACAGAAGGACTAAATAGTATTTAGTCCAAGAGGGACTCCAACGACGTCTTCGTTCATCATACAACGTCACTTGAAGGTTTTATTTTTACGTATTGAGAACGACCTTGCGTCGTGGAGCGGTGAAAGCTTCTAGCTGAACGGGGGTTTAAAAACGACTCACAAGCCGGAGTTGGAATTCACAGGGTAGGAGTTGGGGGTGATCGAAGGCTAGAAACTAGTGCACGGTAGTGGTAGGGGATCTCATCTGGAAGCGCGCTGCCTCTAAAAATATGAAATCTAGCAGTGTGACTTATAAGTTCAGAAGAGAACCATCGGAGCCCAATTGACTGGAGTTCTGAGCACCCGTGGCCAAAATAGGCGTTGGAAATACGACTAAAAGCTGGTTCACAATGCTCGTAAGGTGTTGTAAAGAGTCGCAAGAATTGCACGCTTTAAGTCGTACGACTGCTCGCGACAACCCGCACCTCATGGTTCAAAATGATTGCAAGAGTTGATATGATCGAGTTGCAAGATAAAAGTTGTGCAACTGCTTGCGATAGTGGTGCACAATGACGTTGCAGTTGCGAGTAGATGATTCAAAGTTTGAGGGACAAAAATCTCGCTAGATTTAGCGCGTTTCAGTAGCTTTTTACGCTTCTTGGGAGAAAATTTTTTTGGCACCTATTTGTCTGTTGCCGTATAAACATGGTCGCATTCAATTCTAAACGACGACTACTAAACTATTTGTTTAGGATATCCAGTGCGTCGTAGAGCGACGTACAACAAAGGGCACATTGCAATCTTTCGTCGCAAGAAGTCGCAAACGGTTGTAACGAGTTGCAATCGCATCGCAAAAGTTTGACCAAGCCAAACTCTTGCGACTGTGACTGCAACTATTGAGCGACTGCTGCGACAGCCGCAGCTCCATGGTGCACAATCGTATCTAATCGTACGACCGTTGTATCGCAAGCTGTCGTGCAACCATTGTAAACCGGGCTAAAGAAACGTCACCTGCGAACCGCGACGGCTTGTTTTGAAACCCCTGCTGAAACCAAGTGGTTCACGCCATTGAAAAGTATCGCTGTAAGAACTTTCAAGACTTTTAGAAGCTAAAATCAACAAAACACTTCAGGCATCTAATAAATTATCAGTGATGCGTGGTTCCAGTTCAATGCTAAAATTTACTTTTTTCTCGCCGTCGTCGGCCAGTTGTCGTCGCAGGCCAAAAAATAAATAGCTGGTTAGGGCCCGTTGAGATTAGGAAATAAACGAAGTATAAAACAAATGGACTGGATACTTGCGAAGTTACAGACGCCCAGCTTTCGCTGTTTTTCGGTTATTACAATGGCGGAGTTCGAAAGCTGCCTCTGTCCAAGGAAAAACTTTGCTCAAATCTTCATAACCCTGGCGAGCTTTCAATGGTCGTGACACCCCCAATATTCCGTCGATTCGCTTCAAACTTTGCGGAATCACTATTTACTAAGCTCAACATGCCCTGTCCATTATTTTTCAGGCTTTCGATGAAAATTTAAAATTCGCGATGGGGGTGTTAGAAGCTCATTGGATATTCTGTGCATTTGTATTTACATTCAAAACACGCATCAACCCTTGCACGTGTCTAACATGGTAGGATTTGTAACAATTATTTGCAGAGTTTTTCTAATAGGAGTACCGTTTATGCGTATTTCAGCTATTACGAATGTGACGACAAGCTCGTCTAAAATATCGTCCTGTATTTTGTCAAGCCTAAAACGTATGAGGTTTAAAACTTACCCCTCGTTTGGTTCGGCGTGTCGAAGTGCCATGGCCTCCCTTGCTCAGAATAGCTTTGACGTCTTCTTTTGGTTTACATAAAGGCAATCTTTTCGACGGATGTTTTGGGAAATGAGGTAAAGGTTTTTTAACTGGGAGTCGTCTCCAAATACCCTCCACATTAAAACAGCTAAATACCACAACCAAGCCTAGTAGGAAGAGTAGCTTTGCGCTTGGCATCTTTAAAGGTGGTTAGGCTTCGAGAATCTGTGGACCTTTCAGTGTATTAATTCGACTTACGTTTCACTTGGTGATCTTAACGAATTCTCTCTGGCGTATCGAGATTTGAAAGACTATATAACAACGGTATCCGTCACCGTCACTTTAAATCTTTTTAACGGATTTCCGTTGAATGCAATTGGGAGTGGAGAAAATCGTAAATGTTAAGTGGACCGTTAAATCAATCCATCGCCGTCGTGAAATAAACAGGGTATTAAGATTCTAACAATTCATTAAGATGGTAATCAGGATGTATATACGATGAGTTTATGGGTGTTTGTATTTTCCACAAGAGTTAAATTATTCAACCTAAGTCGAAGTCCGCTGCTCAAATGTTAAATTCTTCAATATTGTTGCCCAGCGTGAAACTCTAATTTAGGTAATGTTATTGAGATACGAGCTTAGAAGTTATGACATACGACACGCAAAGGTTCGTGTAGCCAAATCCTCCGAATATCAAACGTTGATCCAAGCGAGTGACATATTCAGGCTGCTGCTTGGGCCGCACTTATGTTTATCAGTCGTATCAGCTCTAGTTTGAAACCTTTGCTCTCCATCTGAGACTTGGAAGGTCAGCCTCTGGAGCGGTTCATGGAGCACGAGAAGGTTATTGGAAGGTTTATTAAGCTCTTTCCCAGCAGGAAGTCTCCCTTTGACACGTAAAATCGTGCGGCCTTAGCCAAATCGTCTGGCCTTAGCCAAATCATGTGGCGTTAGCCAAATCGAGTGGCGTTAGCAAGCATGCAACAAATTTGGGGTGCTGGTAGCACAATGATAGTGCACGTGTCTCTCAACACTGTGACTATGGTTCGCTTCCGCCTTTGTGCAGTGATCTGATTAAAGTTACGTTGGTCACATGTGAGAAGAGTGTTGTGCAGTTTGACTCTACCAAGCATCGCAGGTTTTCTCTGGGTGCTCCGGTTTCTTCCTGTAGTAACACGTACTGAACCCCATGAGGGGGGACCTTACTGGACCTCTAGGTAGAACAGCTTCAGTAGCTGATAGGGTTATCCATTAAAAGTAAAGACACTCAATAGTATATAAAAGAAGCATGCTGCATAGGCAGTGTATGAACGACAAGTAAAAAGCCAAGAGAGAGAAGGAACTGCCAAGACATTAGATAGGAAATTCTGGCTACATTTACACTCGACCAAATTTCTCCGGATTCATAGACATTCCGGAGACTTTTCATTCGGATTCAAAGTAGCCGTTTACATTTGAGTCACGAATCCGGTACAGAAGGTCTTCGGATTGTTCACGAATCCGGATAGGATCGAATCCGGAAAAGAATCTGGATACTTTGAATCCGGACAGCTAAGACTCTGGAGAAATCTTTCTCGTTTTTCTGAATGACAGCCAAAGTAGCCAGTGGTGGAACAATTTTTTATTACAGGCTGTAATCAACAAAAAATAGAAATTTTTCGTTTGTCCGGCGTTACTTTCAATAAAATTTGTGAAGGTCTGCTGCCATTCTTAGATAAGGAAGCACAGATTGCTTTAATGCGAGCATGCAATTAATCCAGATAATTTTTTTCCTGTGTAAACGGTCAACGAATCCAAATACAATTTTTGTGTGAATCCGAGCACTTTTTGATTTCGAAGACTTTTGCTGTAGTGTAAACGTAGCTTCTAAAGGTTGGTTTCCATATAATCGCTCACGATCGCTGTTGATCGCTAGCGATCGTGAACGATTGATGGCGATCTTATGGAAACATTTTCCAGCGATCACTCACGATCGCTGGGATAGAAAATGTTCTATCTTAGCGATCGTGAGCGACCCACAACGATCATTCGGTTGAACGATTTCAGCAACCCGGCGATCGTCAGCGATTATATGGAAACTAAGCTTAAGGCCTTGTTCAAACGTCGAACTTTTCATGCACAGCCGTACCTTGGTGGTAATTCGCTTGGGGCAAATTCTTTTCAAGACGCGCCCCTCGGCCTTCTCTAACTCCCCAAGCTCCTTATACTATACAACTAAACGAGGTGCTTCTGCAGAAACAACTGTTTATATTGCTTTTTCTTTTTTACTATTCAAAATGTAATTGAAAGTTTAAGACAAGCGCTTCTGAACTTTCTCAGCTGCCAAGTGGTCAATTATTAGCAATGAGAAGTCGAAACATTGATTCAACATTTTGCTGAGCTTTGCAAAACATTTTTGAATCTAATTAAAAAAAGACCAAAATGGCGAACTTTTGCTTCTAAGAATGTCGCCTAATGAATTTGCGGTAAATTTGCTAGCAAATATACTGTAAAATCAGGTATCTGGAAGAAGCCTAGGAACGAGGGGGGTGGAAGGGACTTTAAGAGTTGATTAGAGAGCGTTATGCTGTTTTTGGGGTTGTGTTTAGGTTTTGGGTTAGGTTAGGGACAGATTGAACAACTTACTTTGGTTCAGTTCATTATCAATTGATTCGTTCTCAGTATCCACTCGAAACCATATTTAAACGTATACTTTCTAGCGATCACTATAAATTTACGACCGGGGACAAGCGCCCCAGTACCTCCTTCCTTGATACGGCACAATTTTCGTGTGTCCAATCTAATGTTAATGAACAAAATCCTTTATTCAAACTGATTCGCGTTTGATTCGCTGATGATGTTGCAAGACGCAACGAAACTTTAAAATTAAACATGTTTTAAAACTCATTTGACTTTATGGCTGTTTTACGCAATTTCCGGCTGCTGGGCTTTAATTTTGTTGTTGAACTGGGCCTACCAAGACTTTGCTTGCAACGTCAGTGTATGAACAGAAATTTTTTCATGATAATCTGACACTGCCGAAGTCAGTTGAAAAATGTTGACTCGAGCGCTCGAATCAACATTTTTCAACTGACTTCGGCAGTGTCAGAATAAATTTTTTTTCATCAGATTATCATGAATTTTTCATCAATCTCAGATTATCATGAAAAAAATTTTCTGTTCATGTATACATCACGATTCAGTATCTCTCCTAAGTTAATTTTTGTAGTTTCCTTGCTCTTTTGGCTTTGTAAACGTCGTAAAATCATTCAGAAATGATCCTTCCGGGAAAGAGTTATTCGAGCAAAGTTTATACATCGTTCTTTTATTCGCATTTGCTCTGATAAAGGCCCAGAACCCGGTTGTTTAAAGGTCAGGACACACAAGGCGTCAAGTCCCAGATACATGTTGCAGTGACATGCCCCAGGGAGAAATCCCACCGCGTGCACTAAATAAAAACTTTGTATCCGGGACAAAATTTTATCCCCGAGACTTGTTGCATGAATTCAAATTGATTTGGATTCCTGGAACAAGTCACAGGGACAAAAGTATGTCCCCGTGACATGTCCCTTCGTGTGAACAGTTCGTATGACGAGTTTCAGCGACAAAATCCCAGGACAGCCAATCTCAGAGCGTCACTTAATTCCCAACAATACCTCAACTTACTTCCCCTTCCACCCATGGGTAATCACTAATCAAAACAAGTCAATGAATTAAAACAAGTCCCCACGACAGGTCTTCACCTATGTCGGACAAAAGCGACACGTCCCTGCGATATGTCTCCACGACTTCACACCTCGTGTCTCCCAACCTAAAAAGGCATTATTGGCTTAATTCCAGGATTAGCGAAAACTTTTGGACAAGTCCACTTTCCGATTATACTGCTGAAAAATTTGAAATTTTCCTTCACGAATTTCGGGTGTATACAAAAAAGGTTTTAAGCTGTGAAATCCGAACTAGATTTCAAAACCAAAATAAACCAAACCAAAGCCAACAGATTAACTGGTAATCTCGGATTAACGCTGATCATCCTTTGAACAACAACCCCCCCCGGGTCAACAGGTACAAAGTTCAGCCGTGGCTTACGTGGCGTGTTGTGATGTTAAGAAATAAATGATTTTAAGAATAAGAACCGCGATACATAAAAAAACCCCCGAGGTGATCGTGAACTAAAGAAAGTTAACAACAAGGGAACCGCGCAAGGAATGGGTTGGGTGCGAGCACAGATCGAAGATGATAATCGCTTAAGGTGCAGGTGCGGCTCAACAAGCATCAGAGTTCACTTGCACCACAAGCCGTCAGACTTACGGTAGTCCGCTCAAAGGCAGCGCGAGCGGGGAGGGTAAGGGGGTATTTACCCCCCAAAATTTTAGCAACAAGTGCCTTTTTTATCATACGTTTAATCCTAGAGATTTAAAAGCATGAGTAAAATGTCTGGGCACAAGGTATAGTATGGTGTGCCCTTTCAGAAGACAGCCTGAAACTGGAACACAGCTAGCGTCAAGAATGTAAATGTGTCAACATTGTATTAGCCGGATATGATGATGATGATGATGATAGACTTTATTTTGACACGCTTGCCTCGTCAACTGAAAGTTGATTTCCACGAGAGGCGTGTATAGAATTAAAAAAATACAAGCATAAAATTAGATAGAAACTATTTACAGGACTGTTACAAAAAGTAGCAAAGTTCAAAATCAGTTAGTCTAAATATTAAATATTAAATATTAAATATTAAATTAATTGAACTAGTTAATTACAAAGATGCAAGATATATAATTTTATATGTCGATGCACGTCGCGATTTTCGTTTGAAATGAAGTGAGAGATCTACACTCTCTAATTTCTTTGGGAATGGAGTTCCAAATTATTCCTCCATCATAGATAAAACTTTTCTTCATACTATTAGTGCGTGGTTTTGGCAGGCAAACAGTACTTGAAGTTTCCCGAAGGTCATATTTTGTTACTTCACTTCTAAATTTGAAGAGGTTCGCGAGCGAAGTGGGAGCCATGCCATTTAAGATTTTGTACATCATTATAGCCTTAGCTCTTTTCCTAGTAGTTTTAAGTGGTTCCCAGCCTAGCTCGTTCAATACAATGGAGTGATCAGCATCGTTACTGGTATTTGTGATTATTCTTGCTGCTCTGTTTTGAAGTTTCTGAAGTCGGTTTGAATGTGTTTCATTAAATACGTCCCATACTTCACAACAATATTGAAAGTATGGGGACACAAGGGAATTATAAATTGAAAGAAGTGTTTTTTTATCTGCAAAATTTTTCAATCGCCGAAGAGCTGAAATTCCTGCTGATATCTTTTTACAAATGACATCAGTGTTACTGTTCCAAGACAAATGTTGATCTAATAATACCCCTAAACTTTTGCTTTCTTGAACTTGCTTGATTTCTTTGTCATCAACTTTTAAATTAATTGTACGGTCAGAAATCCTGCCTACCATTGGTTTTGAGCCAATAACAATAAATTCAGTCTTAGATAAATTTAAGCTAAGTTTATTGTTAATTAGCCACTCCTTGAGATTTTTTAAGTCTGAATTTACTGCAGTTTCAAGCTCATCTATTGACTGCGATGAAGCTGTTATATTGGTGTCGTCAGCAAATAACCTTGGTTTTGTGCTTTCTAAGCAATGTGGTAAATCATTGATGTATAAGAGAAAGAACAGTGGCCCTAAAATAGACCCTTGTGGAATGCCACATCTAATTATTTTCTCTGATGATACAGTGCCCCTAAATTGGCACTTCTGATTTCGATTTGTGAGATACGATTTAAGTAGAGACAGTGCTTGACCCTTGATCCCATAGAGCTCTAACTTTTTTATTAGTATTTCATGATCCACAGTGTCAAATGCTTTTTTCAGATCTATGAACACTACCATGTTGAACATTTTCTTATCTATATTTATGTACCAGTCGTTAGTACAATCAATTAATGCTGCAGTCGTGGAATGATATCTCCGAAAACCAAACTGTTGATCACTTAAAATCCCAAAATTTGTTAAATACTCATGAAGTTGCTGAAAAAGGATTCTTTCCAAGATTTTACTAATAACTGGTAGAACTGAAATAGGTCTGTAATTTTCAGCCAGCTTCCGTTGCCCTGCTTTGAATAAAGGTATTACTTTAGCCATTTTCCATTCATCAGGGAAGACAGATAAAGTAATACATTGATTGAAAATATGAGTTAATGAATCAGAAATGATTGGTGCAGCTATTTTCAGAATTTTACTTGAAATTTTATCAATACCTGTGGCCTTATTGCTTGAAAGTTTAGTCAAGAGCTTGTATACAGTGGACACAGTAGTAGGCTGGAATGTTGCAAATTGAGATTTGATGTTGTTTGGTATATACTCTTCAAATTTATAATTTGATGACTCAATCTTATTTGCTAATTGTGGACCAATCTTTGAAAAATAATTGTTAAAGCCCTCAGCAATGTCTTCAATGTTTGTTAAGATTTCACCATCAACATGAAGTTCATTTACTGTAGTTTGTTGTTTATGCCTTCCCAGTAAACCATTTATTGTTTTCCAAGCTTCCTTTGGATTATTTTTTTGGTTGGTAAGTTTAGTGGAATAATAAAGTTTTTTTGCATTTCTTAATTCAACATTCACTTTATTTCTTATTTGCCTATAATGACACCAATCAATCTCAAGGTTAGATAGGATAGCCTTCCTTTTTAATTTGTCCCTTTCAAACATGAGGTTTTTTATTTCACCAGTTATCCAAGGTACCTGTTTTGATTTAACTCTTTTATTTTGAATTGGTGCATTTTTATCTAGGACTTCTAGGAACAATTCCTTCCAAACTACCCACATAGAATTTGGGTCTGTAGGAAGGAAATATACATACTCCCAATGCTGATTCTGCAGTTCCCTGATAAATTTTTGTTCATCAAAATGTCTCATATTTCTAACTTCAATGACATTCTCATGTTGTTTAGAAACTGAAATTTTTCTGATTGCATAGATAAGACTATGGTCGCTGATACCTGTGTGTACAACACCAGAATCAGATATTTTCTCAGGAGTATTGTTTATATGGTTATTCTCAGGTTTTCACTATTTTCTTCTCTACGGAACCCCTGATGAAACAGTCAAACTCGTATTTGAACTAGTACTTATTAAATAAATCTCTGCGAAACATTCAAAGAATTAATTATTGCATTGTCTCTTACCACTTATAGAGCTTCCTAACCCCCCACCGGGGTGTGTGCACTACAATAATAGTATGTATATATATATATACATACTATTATTATAATACTATATATATACATACGTGATAATAATATATGTGAAATACGTGAAATAAATCATTGTGATAACGATTATTATAGTAATTGAGACTATATATAAATATATATATATACATATATATATATATACATATATAGTCTATTAAGTTATAGCTTTGAGCAACTGTCGTTACACTGTGTTTCACGCTTACGCGATCATCAGACGACTCTTGATCGCGTAAGCGTGAAACACAGTGTAACGACAGTTGCTCAAAGCTATAACTTAATAGACTATCAAAGCTCTACACCTTTGTATTGAGCACTCTTCTCTTCAGAGACCAAACAGCTACATCTACATCTATATACATATATATATATATATATACATATATATATACATATATATATATACATATATATATACATATATATATATACATATATATATACATATATATATATATGTAATATAAATATTCCCATAATACATGTATATGAATAAAATTGCTTTCAAGAAGCTCGAAATGTCACGGTAATCCATTTTTGTCATTTGTTATTATTACTTGAGTAAGAACTTTAAATGTTTGTGAAATGAAATTTTAATATTTATGATCAGTTAAAAATTACGATGAATTGACAGCTGGATCTGTAGTGTAATATATTCACAAGGATTACTGATTATATATATATATATATATATATATATATATGGCACAGAGTCAACAGGTCACAAGGTTTACGGGACGTTTGTTTATTCTAAGAAAAGAAATATCTTAAAGACTAAGTTAGAGTTAAAATTTAATGCAAGATCTTTGAGTACAAGAAGATTTTCCGGTTTTTATAGTTTTTGTTGCGCATTTTCCTTGCTTGGGTGGTATTTTTTTTCCTAGCTTTTTAGATTTTTTTCCTTTCTTTTTAATTTTTTTCCCTGGCTTTCCAGATTTTGGCTGCAGTCCAGGTCTTGTGGCTTGTTGTCCTGACCCATTACAAATACACTTGGAGATGCAGCGGAGGGCATTGCTGGGACATCGCCACATTGCATCCGATGGGTTTTGCGAAACACAAGGGTTGAATTCCCCACTGCACTTATTACAACAGTCATAGATTGGTAAGTCAAAGATCGACCCACTAAAATCCAAAGCCGCGTGTCTGCAGTCGTAAGGAAAGTTTATCTAGAGGATGAAAGCATAAGACATCTTGTTTTAATTTATTTCTAAACCGCATCATCCCACTAAATTAATATTTTTTTATGCAAACCTTCACAATATCGTTCATTCTCTATGACACTTAAGCAAATAATTTGCTGTGCGTTAATTTTTTGTACTCGAAATATGATTCACATCTACTATAAAGATGCTAATGTATTCCGAGGTTGAAAGCCTGCCTTCCCCGACTCCACAGTTCCGACGCCGGAGCTACACAACAAAATCATCTCGCGTTAAGAATACAATCGGATACCAACTCCATTATTCGAATTCCGAAGAACAACTTGGTGAGACATCAACACTAGATGGGCGAAATAAAGTAAAGTAAAGTAAAGTAATATGTCTTTATTTATACTAGATAACCCTATCAGTTAGCTAAGCTGTTATCCGTAGTAGTCCAGTATTGTCCACCCTTCGTAGGTCCAGTGTTACCACAGGAGGAAGCCGGAGTACCTGGAGAAAACCTGCGATGCTTGGTAGAGTCAAACTGGACAACACTCTTCTCACATATGACCAAGGTAACTTTGATCAGATAACTGCACGGAGCCGGAATCGAACCCTAGTCACAGTGGTGAAAGACGTATGAGCTACCACTGTGCCACCAGCACCCTTATCTACAGGGCAATACGGTAGCTTAGCTGGCGCACCTGTTGGTCCAACAGCGCCTGGCCTACCGGATGGTCCCTGATCGTCTGCTTTGAAACTAGGCATCATCACCTGGTTGAGAACTACATGGATTCCACCCTGCATCTTTTTTATCTCTTCGTTTCTTCAACTTTTCAAGGCCTCGACCTTTTGTTTTTTCTTGATTGTTTCTTATTCTCTGTGCGGTGAAATTGGAATGTTTCATTCACTGAAACCATCCCACATTGCTGCGACTTATATCCTTGTAAACTGACTTCCGTTACACTAAGGCTAATATTGATGTTTGCGATGCTTGGTAAGGTCACACCGGACAATACTCTTCTCACATGTGACAAAGGTAACTTTGATCAGATCATTCTACGGAGCTGGAATCGCACCCTAATTGTAGTGGTGAGAGACACGCGCACTACCACTGTGGCACGAACACCCCCGCATGTTGGCCTCTAAACGTCAGGCGATTTCTGTCGATTTCCTCCCTCTTCAGGAGAGGTCATTAAACTCTGAAAAGACTGCAACGATACCTCGTAGTACCAGGCCTCATGGTTGAATGAAGCCGACATGGGGGGAGTCATGTAGGTCAAAAACACGCGTGGGAAAATGTTGTATTGAACCTTTACTTTTCATTGACAGTTAATTCTGACAAATATGTAGTCCTACCGACATTGTCCTCTACCTACTTAGGATGAAAAAGAAAACTGTCAAAAACCCCGATATTTAGGCCAAGTTTTTTGCAATAGCTTGCGTTGACCTACATGTCAGCCTCCACGTTGGCTTTAAAATACAGTTTGCAGGTACCGCTCCAGTCTTTTTAGAGTTCAACGGGAGAGGTGCGTCATCATTTTCCCAAGAATTTCGAAGGATGAATAACGTACGCTTTTTCACCAGTTGTTTATGTTTATCGATCAGTAAATTTTGTGCACACCGTAAATGATCGATTAAGCGCCGCTAACCGAATAAGCGCCGCACCTTTACCGAAAATAATTTAATAAGCGCCGCACCTTTACCGAAAATAGTTTAATAAGCGCCGCTCTCGAATTAGCGCCGCGGCGCCAATTTGAAGATTTATAAATAAACGCTGCACCGAGATATAACATGATTGAGAAAGGAGATCACGACCAATTCGAGAGTTCTAAAGTTTTAATGTAGGATATCTCTTACAATTGGGTTCGTATAATAATTCTAGGTGTATAAATTTCTCCTCCTTCTTGCTCAACTCTGAGTCTAACACCTGTGCATGTCGTCGATTTACGGTGTATCCTGTAAACTTTGCGGGAACCACCAGCCCAACCTCGCGCTTTCTCTTCCCCGTAACTTCAGCTAAGACGCTATTTGATTCGTCCGCCTTCAGAAAATAATCAGTTAGACTTGAAAGTTCTATAGGGACGTGTCCGACAATAATACGTGCCTTCTTTATTCTCTATATATAACATATTACACTAAATGTTTTACCTGTCTTTGAAATAAGCGCCGCTCTCAAACAAACGCCGTATCTTTATCTGGAAAAATGCAAATAAGCGCCGCGGCGCTTAATCGATCATTTACGGTAACGACAACTGATAATTTTCAAACTGCGTTATATACAAGTTTAAGGATTAAAAAATGTTTCGAAATGATGCAAAAAAACTTAACATAGGGTTCACAACTAAAAGGAGGTTTTCCTCAATGCGAATTTAAATTACTACTTCCGCTGTGTCAAGTATTTTATATGCAGTGGTAACCGTTTTTTAACCCTTTAGCGCCCAGTCGTACATATGTGTATCGATAGATAGATGGATAGATAACTTTATTTAAACACGTTAACCTCGTCAAGTTAAGCTGATTTCCACGAAGGACGTGTACAACAATAGAAATGTAATGGGTATACTAAATATAGTAAGAGAAATCTATTTACAAATGTATAAGATATAGTAAATATAAGATATAGTAAAAGTAGTAACGGAAATCTTTTTACAGAATGTGTGGTTTCATATTTTATTATCAATAAAGTAAGTAGCGATCTTACTTTCAAAGCACGAGAGGGACTTGCTCTCCCTAATTTCTTTTGGTAAAGAGTTCCATATGTATGCCCCGTCAAACATGAAACTTCTTTTCATGTTATTGGTACGTGGCTGTGATAGATTTTTAAAAGAATTTTGAATTCATTGAATAATTTAAAATTTCCTTAACAAAAATCTGGGATGTAAAGGGTTGATTGTAGCCGTTATAGTAACTCTTATTATGATCACACCAAGTACCTCGTCCCCAGTTCCCGATAGGTTGTCACTGAGGCCCCTCTGAATTATGGTCTATAAACTGAAAAGGTCACGTAGGTAGAGTAAAACTAAACTAACTTAGCTCTATATGACGTGAGCCAAAAAGCCTTTGGCAGTCGCTCGACTAAAGGTTTGAGACAAGTCGAAGCTCTGAAAGAAATGCGTTCTGAAGCGCTGAAAGTCCTGAAATTGTCACTCTCTTGTCAAGTGCTCGTGCATAAAAGCTGTCTCGGCCAACTTTTGAACAAGGGTACTTGAAATGGAAGAGCATGTCAATTTTTGCCGCTCACAAACAGAACTCGCCGAGGAAGAACATGTCAATTAAAATATGATCATGTGCAAGGAGCAATTAAAGCCTGTCGCAAAAAAGAAGCTCGGGGTTTGGGGTGGAAATCGAAATAACGATCATGGCATGACTATCAAGTCCGTCATTCTATCGACCGCGCTTCAAATGAATTATTAGTTCAGTAGGGGGGGAAACTAGAGGGGGTTGGGGGTGTCTCGACTTCACACCAGGCAGTGGTAGTGCATGTGTCTCTCACCACTGTGACTAGGGTTCGATTTCGGCTCCGTGCAGTTACCTGATTGAAGTTGCCTTTGTCATATGTGAGAAGAATGTAGTCTAATTTGACTCTACCAAGCACCACAGGTTTTCTCCGGGTAGTCCTGTTTTCTCCTGTAGTTACACCAGACCCATCAGGGGTGGGCCTTACTGGACCTCTAGGGGGAACAGCTCAGGTAGCTGATAGGGTTATCCAGTGTAAATAAAAGTACTTTACCTTTGTGCCAGGTCTTATGCGTGCCCTATTAGCGATAAGTTTTCACCCTCATTCATAAATCACCCCAATGGTACCTTGATAATACCATCCGACCCCTGCCGTTCGAAACTCTTGGTTGCATCTCTGTAGTTAGTTATTGCGCGAATTTAAGTATTCAAACATTGCGAATTTGAGAGATCGGTCCTTAAGACCAAATGGCAGCTGGAAGTATTTTCTAAGCTGAATAATAGTCTTGAATAATAAAGTAAAGTGGGTGTGGTCGTGGTCAAGAGTATTCTTGGCACAACACTGGACAATTCAAGAGCCCACTTACATTTCCGTAATGAATTCAGCTACTCACAATAGTTTTTCCGTTAAGCATCAACTTCAAACTGCAAAAGGTTTACTCGTTCATCGCCATTAGTGTAGCTGAGCAAGCCATCATCTCCAAAGTACGCGCACGTTTAACGTAATTGATCAACTTAAAGGAGGAATATTTCAGGGGTGGCCCCAGTAATTCCCCGACGCATGCAGAGGCTAACGTCTCTGACGGGGGGGGCTAAACCAAAGGGACCATGGCCACGCCCTTTTATAATTTCCTTATTTGAAGGTCGAAAATATCAGTTTATTTTTCACAAGAATAATCGCAACAGCTGACTAGAAACAGTTTACTTTTAGATATGACACGAAGAAAAGAGTCCATTATCTTTCTTGGCCAAATCAATAACAAGTACTCACAATTTGTACACTTTAGTATATAGATGTGTCATCAGTGAAAATTCCCCGACGAATTGTTAATTTTTCTCCGACAGGGGGCCTAAGGTTCACCGACAGGGGAGCTGTAGTCCCGGTCTGGCGCCATCCCTGAAGTATTCATCCGATGTCCAAACATGAAAAACTGGGTCGGAAAAAAAATGAAGCTATGCGGAGTTGTCAGGATGATGAACTCGTACAAGTGTTTAATTCGCAATCTTGGACAAAATCTGTTGAGATAAGCCAGAATGTCATGCCTTCATTAAGTCAACAGCCTTGTTGGTAAGTGATTCCCCGCTCCGTCTTGAACAATGTCGAGTTTTTGCCAGCTTTTGTTGCTCTTGGTCGCCAAAACAACGCTGAAAAGCGGACAGCCTGAAGAACTCATGGCGGGAGGAATTTTTGTGGAACGGAAAGTTTCTCAACAGTTTTGTCCAAGATGGCAGCTTCTCAAACAAATAAGTAATCTAAGCAAACTTCAGGTTCATTCAAGAGTTCATAGGATCGCCGTAAACAATTTACGAGATATTTCCACCAGGAATCACTGCCTGACTACTTTAGTTCTATTTAAAAATCAGTTCATCGTCATCCGTCTCTAGCGACAGATTGTATCAGCACAAATTGATTTCGATTGTATGACAACATCCTGCACCGACGGGCTCTTACGTTAGATTTTATTGAAAAATGGCATGGCTTGTTTCATACCAGTTAATGATTCCATCATATTACAATGTATTCTACAGAGGTGTTGTTTACTGCAACTGCTGTTACAGACTGTAACAGTTCGGTAGACGACATAAATATATCAGTTTGTCATATCAAACTTCCCAGACCTGCCAAATCTCACGGTTTCGCTGTGAATCACGCGATTTTTTACCTTTTCTCACGGTCTCACGACAAGTACTCTGTATCTCACGATTTTTTCTTCTTTTTAAAGATGCTGAAAAATCCACTGATCTTTCATCCAAAATGCTGTCGCTTGTTACCCAGGTTTCATCATATTCAACTATTAACAACATCTCGACGCCTTGCTTCGTTTCCTTGTAATCTTTGCACGTTCACACATTGGCAGCTGATGCCAACACGGTACATTTTTAAATTTTGAAGTAGAAACTCCCGTGGAGGATTCGTTAGTCGGTTCAGTGTATTTAATAATCCGAAACGTCACACGACCAAAACTAACCCGGTTCAAGAATAGATAAACTTCGAACAACTAAAAGCTCCAGATTTTCCTTTCTCAGGGGTTGGCAGATCTGAACTTGCTGATACAGCACTGGCAAACCAATAAGACTGCTGCAGTGTGAGATAAATGTAATACTCGAGGTCTTGAGAAGTTTAAAGGTTCGATCCCCGTCTGGGGCTCAGAAATCGTTTTTCTGAGGTTTTAAGCTTGGCGAACGTCCAGACATCGTCAATTAACGGCGCAGTTTGTTGGTTTGTCCCTGTTTTACCCGTATCTTAAGTCGATTTGTCGGTACTGTATCAGTTTGATATGACAAATCGATAGACTTGTAAGTTGTCTACTGAACTGCTGCAGTGTGTAAGGAAAGATGCGATAGGGGAACAGTGTGAGAGGAAAATGCTATCATATGTTGGTGCCAGCCTTACAGCTATGAAACAAGCCATGCCATATTTCAACATAATCTAACATCAGGTTGTGGGATGTAGTAAGCTTGTCGCAGTTGAGCAGGAGGACACAAGCTTCCGGGGGTAGTGATGCCTATGAGAAGTGCACTCGAAGGTAGTAATTGAGTCAATCTTAACAGTGAATGACTTGTATGTTAAAAGAATGGGGCACTTCGACAATAAAAATGTGCGCTGTTAAAAGTTAGGCGGGCACTTAACTGGATGCCGCCCCTGTCTCATATCGCAGCAACGCATTAGTGAAAGAGATGGACTATTCTGACATTTGAAGGTATGAAAGTGCACTTGAAGGGACCAAAAACAACGCATTCTTGGTCTGTTCCTATTCTTGTTTTGTGGTTACGCTATTTTTAACAACCTGAAGTGATCCAAGTAAACAAAAATAAATTATGTCATTAATCTAACACTCTACCAACTGAGCTATCGAGTCAACTGGGAACAATATACTGTACTTCTTTAATTCAATTTGATTGACTGGGTAAAATATGAAGTATTGTTTGTGCATAAACACTATATGTTTAAGATTTGAACGTGAACTATCAGTTCTACAAGTAATAAACATATTTGGTTTACTCATATAATTCTACTTATCGTAATCGCTTTTGCCAGTTTGAACGGATTGACTCAAAAGTCGCTGTCATTAGAGTATTTCCTAGATTCCAGCCACTGTCGCTCAAAATACTCGACTATTTACTTTTCTCTACGGCAAAGCTTATCTGGACGTTGGTCATCTTCTGGGAGTAAGAATTTTAAGAAGTTGTCTCCGGTAATATTTGTGTTACATCGCCCAAGTTATTGGACATCGTCAGCCAGTATTGATGATGAAATTTCTAGTGATGTCGTGAGTTCACAGGTCAAAAAGTGGCAATATCAATAATTTAAGTCGTGTACCAGAACTATTAACGAGATATTTCTCCCACGAAACAAAGCTGAATCCGAAGGTTAAGATCTTGCAGAATCTAATATAAGGATTAAGAATCCAAATGTGAAAGTTTAATGATTGAATTTCGTCAGACTAATTGACTTTACACATTACTGACAACGAATTCACATTGCTTGGGTGGATGATATCTGTCAATACCGTGTCAAATCAATAGGTGAGACGATGTCTTTGAAATACTGACGAGATATCTTTTTTTAATCCAGAATCTTTGATTTTACATGATGTTAGTTATCGGATTGTGTTTTATATTTTTCTTAGAATTGTCAGCTGGTCATGGTTTCTGGAACTTTATACTCACAATGCAACACTTCAAAGATTTAATTTTCAGAAGGTGTATTCGAGTACAACCTGTACATGTCTACGTGGGCAGTTTGAATTACATCTAGCGACCAACAGAGTTGAACATTAAAACGCTGGATGTATATTTCAAATTACGCTATACTGATTCCTGAAATTAAGAGATGTGCAAAGTTGTTACATAAATTCACCAGCTCGGCATATTCTGGGTAAAGATGGCATTTTCCGTTTCGATATCATGGAAATGCCAAATGTTTCTAACTGATTATTTTACTCTACTATTCATACTAGTTCTGTAATCAATTGATTTTACTCACCGCTGCTCTGGGAACTCTCAGTCGTTTGGGTATTCCGCGACCCTTTCGCCTTCTACGGTTTTTTATCCTTTCCAAATACTCTTTGATTTTCTTGTCTACCTTGCAATATGGTGGCTTACGCTTTGGCGCAGTCTTTGATTCAACTAGCCCTCTCCTACCGGCCGATCCTGGCTGATCTGCTATAAAACAAGACATCATCACCACCAGAAACAAAACTGTGAGAATTCCACACTGCATCTGTTTTTCGCCTTTGTTTGTTCAAAGTTTCAGGGCGTTGACGACGTTAGGTTTGCTGTTGGCTGTGTGAATGTTCGTAGACGAGGTGTTCTTCTCTACACGGTGAATCTTTGACGTTAGGTTTATAGTGAACTGTTTTAGTCTTCTTGACTGTTTGAATCTTCGTAGTTTGTAGACAGTTTTAATCAACGTCTTCTCCCCGCGGTGGATCTTCCATTCACTGACACACCTCCAGTTTCCTGGCTTTTAAATCTTTCTCAATCGACTTCCGTTACGTAAGTGTTAATATTTAAAGAAATAGGTTACTTCTCTAGTCACAGCAACAACATGATGTCACGAATAAGGAAATATCCAACGATCTCATTGATGTACGGTTATCCAAAATCCTAAACCAAGCTTAACGGCCTTACACTTACCTTAATCCAAGATCAGTTTAGAGTGAAACATCAGAATGAAGATTTTTGACGTATTGTCAGTCTTAAACTCGTACAATAATCATTTCCGTATCGTAAGCATTAAATTCTTATCATAAAATATAGGAACTAGCACTACGGTGATTCCTCTTGGACTGCATGACATAATTGTCGTTCGGTTTCTTGGAAATGCATAGAATATTATCCACTTCCTTCGTCGTCAAAATCCTTACTTCTTCCCTTTCGACGTGAAAGCCTTTATTGTTATTCATCTTAACTCTGTCTCGATTTTGATATTGGCTCCGTGTATAATTATTATTTGTTTTTGTAGCCTCTTACGTGCATGTAATGGCCTTTCCCAGTCGACAATATCAAAGTAGAAAATACGATAAAAATTCCGATTAAGAACATCTTGCCTGAAACTCCAGCTTCATGACAAAACACAAGAGGAGATAAATAGTGGAGTTGTTATTTCTAGTCTATTAGAAAATCATTCGCAAACCTGTATATAAGCAAGTTAGGAGCTTGTTATGTACACAACTAAGGATGACAAGGTCAACTGGCAGCAAGTTCAGAAAGAGGGTCTACAAAATTAATAACTTAAGGAAATATTTTCAGAATCATCCTCAGAGATACTGGAACAGAAATTTTTCATGATAATCTGACACTGCCGAAGTGCTCTCCTGGATAAGCGTTAAGTTGTCGCCAGAATATCTCGTGCACGTAAGTTGGATAAAAACTCGCCTCCAATCCCTGTGGGCTCGACAGCTTAACAGCTAGAGCGGCGAACCGGTATCACGAAGGTGCGAGTTCAAATTCTGCTTGAGTCGACATTTTTTTTAGTTGACTTTGGCAGTGTCAAATTATCATAAAAAATTCCTGTGAAGAAAATATTATCAGTTCTGTTGTCGCTTTGAGTATTTGTAAGGTGCCTTTCTTCGGAATTTTCTTTGTATTTTATTTGTGGGTAACAATTATGAATGCACGTGTGGTATTTACGTAAATATATTTATGATAAAAAGGTTCTCTAGACTTTGGATTGTTTATTCTCTTTCTCTTGCTCTGACCAAAGTAGAAAAACAAGCCCTGAAAGACTTAAAAAGGGACGTCAACATTGTCATACTCCAGTGACGTGTCAACATAGTTATGAACAGGACCGAACACATCAAACTGATCAAAGCCACCTCACATCTCCAAGACACGAACAACTACCTTTTCGTTAGACACCGATAACACACCAAAACCACAACAGCGCGAATCAGCAGCAAACTAAAAGCCCAAAGGGTCGTGGGAAGCTAGACAAATACACCTACAACCGAATCAGACGGAACGATCGCCAGCGTGTTAGATCGATCTGAGTGTGAACACTTGAATGCGAACTGAGAGCGATCTAAACGAGTCCACTTCTGAAGGTAGTCTGATATCGATCTCAGATCGATCCAGGCAAGTCCACTTGTATTGTGAACGCGAAAGCGAGACAAATACATATATATGTATATGAATATGTATATGTATATGTATATGTATATGTGTATATATATTTATATGTATATGCGTATGTGTATGTATAAGTATGTATATGTATACACATATGTATATGAATATGTATTCATATACTTATACATATGTAAATGTATATGGATATAATTGGTTACAATAAAGTCGAAATCTCACAGTAAGTCACCTTTGTCATACGGTAATATTACTTGACTACGTAAAAATTACAACAATCATGAAAAGAACCATAAATATATATGGCAAGGAGACATTTAGTTACAAGGTTTACGGCTGAACGAAGTCTGTTTTGTTGAAGAGTAAATGTCTGAGGAGTAAAATAGAGTTATAATGGAATACATGATCTTTGAATGCAAGATTTTCCATTTATTGTAATTGTTTTTTTTCGGCATCTTCCTTGCTTGAGTCCTGGTCTGCCTGTTGGATCTGGTTTGCCTGGTAGGCCTGGTTTGCCTGGTTGGCCTGGTCTGCCTGGTGGACCTGGTGTGCCCAGTTTATCTATGTTGGGCTGTACATTTCTTGACCCTGGTTGTCCTGGTCGGTTGCAAATGCACCTGGAGATACAGCGGAGAGCGTTGCTGGGACACCGCCACATTACATCAGCCTGGTTTTGCGAAACACAGTTGTTGAATTCTGCCCTGCAAGTCTCATTACAGCAAAGTGAAGATCGGTATCTCAAATTGCGGCACGCTGTAATCCAGTGCCACGTGTCTGCAGTCGTTAGGAAAAGGAATCTGGAAGAAAGAGACGGAAGGTGTCTTATTGTAAGCCACGTCTAAACTGCAGGATGTTTTACTCTTAGGCCTGATCTGCTCACTACGATTGTCGCGTACGTTGATGTATGTGATTCAATCATCAGAGTCTTCAGGTTGTATTCCAACGTTGGAGAGCCAATGACCGGTTCTCCTTATACATCTGCTGAATACAACTACCAGAATGCCTTTCGAAATCTTGTTTGTAATGTTAATCGGAGCTATTGTTTTTCCATTCACGTTGCGAACACAATGTTTTGATGAAAATGCAAAAACCGCAAAGTATTGTGGTAGTTGTATTCAGGTGACGTAACAAAGTGCTGTTTACACTTGCGATTTTGTACCTTGCGATTGGCATCTTGGAGTATGTGTTCAACCGAAGAGTTCGACAAACCGCTGCCCTTATAGGGTTATGATTAAGCCTCGTTTACACCAGTGAACTCAATTTCCATATCTGGAATGTTAACTGCCAGTCATTCGCTCGGGCAAAAGTGAAGCCAAGATGGCCGCCCATGGAGGGAAATTTTTGAAGTCAGTTTCAGTCCTCTTCGCGGCCTTGTACGTCAGTTCCAGTCCTTAGCACGATTTTAGTTTTTGTTTGGTTCGGCTTCGAAAACACTCCCAACCATGGAAAAAGTGTTTAGACGAAATACTGCTAGACCAATTTGACATAATCGATTATTTAAAAGGATTCATTATTACCGTGTGGTCTAAGAGGTGTACTAAATTGTCTGAAGATGGTAAAATAACGGTAAAAAAAGGTCTTGCACTTAGTAGTTTCTCCAAGAAACTTTTCGAGACCGTTTTATCAGGTTTGTCGTATGTTTGGCAATTTATTTTCGTGAAAATATATAACCTGTAACTCGATTTGACTTTGTCGAAATATATTTAAAATTCTTAAACTTATTTCTATATTTTGAAGACATGAATTGTGTGTATTTCCAAAGAAAACTCGTCAGAAAATGTAAAAAGTCGCGTGGGAGACTAAAAGTGACGTACAAGCCCGCGTAGGGGACTGAAACTGACGTCCAAAATTGGCCTCCATGGGCGGATATGTTGGCTTCACTTTTCATTGGCCAGTTAGCATTCCAGATATGGAAATTGAGTTCGCTGGTTTACACTTGTGATTTTGTACCTTGCGATTGGCATCTTGGAGTATGTGTTCAACCGAAGAGTTCGACAAACCGAGGGTTAGGGTTATAGGGTTAAGCCTCGTTTACACCTGTGGCTTTATGCCTCGCGATTGGCATCTTGGAGTATGCGTTCAAGCGACAAGCACATCGAAGACAAACTGCGGCGAATCGTAAGCGGATATCTTGCTGCTTAGACTGTACTGAGTTTATTAGATACACCAGGATGACAATCGCAACATACAAAATCGCTGATAAACAGTTGAGCTCGACAATCCTATCATGTAAATAGTATACGGACTAAGGAGATCTTGACTCCCAACAGTTTTCGCATCTGCGCCCGCCATCATACTTTCATTGGACAGTTGTGTTATTCTTCTACCAGTTTTGACTGGTTTAATTAGACGTAAACAGGCATTTCTTTAAAAACTTTTAAAAAGGGGGGGGAGATATATGCTACCATCGCCGGGGATTACTAACCCTAACCTTAATCTTTTCCCGAGTTTCTCCTGGAAAGATATTCATCTATTTAAGCACATTTTCAAAATTGATGCTATTCGCCTTTTCGGGGATGAGACTGTGTTGGCTGAATAAGTCACCATATTGAAGTGAAATTCAGTTACTCTATATGACGTGAACCAACTAACCTTTGGCATCCGCTTCTCCAAGGGCAACAGGTCGAACCTCAAAAAACGTACTTCCCGTAGTATTTAGAAATTTTCATGATAATCTGACATTGCCGAAGTCGAATGAAACATGTTGACTCGAGCGGGATTTGAATTCGCACCTTCGGGATACCGGTTCGCCGCTCTACCTGTTGAGCTATCGAGTCCACAGGGATTGGAGGCGAGTTTTTATCCAACTTGAGTGCACGAGATATTCTCGGGACAACTTAACGCTTATCCATGAGAGGATGAACAGAAATTTTCAACCTAATCTGACACTGCCGAAATCGAATCAAAAAACATTTTTTAGTTGACTTCAGCAGTGTCAGATTATCATGAAAAATTTCTGTTCATGTATATGTCTGAAGATGGTTCTGAAACTGTAGTTTTTAATTTGCTGAAATTGTCTTTCCCTGGTCAAGAGCGCATGCTCAAAAGCTGGCCAAGCGAGGTTTTGAACAAAGGCACTTGAAAAGGAATGACTTGCCAATTTTTGCATTACACACGAACAAATAAAACTTATTGAGGAAAAACATGTTCTGGAAAACCGTAGGTGAGGGGCTTAAAACCCGATTAAGACTTGTTCCTGAAAAGAAACCTTGATTCTTTAGTGGAAATCGAAATCACGGTCGTGACAATGGAATTCAGTCCAGTATTCCATCGACTGAGCGTCCAAGGAATTATTATTTAAAGCGCGAATCTAAATCTTCAGTCATTGTGAATTTGAGGGGTTGGTGTCCTTGGACCATTTGGCAGCTGGAAGTATTTCGTAAGATGAATAACATACTCTGGCAGTAACGAAATTAAAATTATTGGAATAACACTAGAGTAGTGAACAGGTCAAGAAGACGCTTGGCATAGCACCATATAGTTCAATGGTGTACTTACATTCCTTTTAAGACTTGAACCACTTTCATTAGTTATACCGTTAGGGGTCAACTTCAAACCGCAAAAGTTGCACTTATTCGTCGCCATTTTAAGAGCTTGGCAAGCCGTCATGTCAAAAATAGATATGGGTTGGACGCAATTGATCAAGAGCAGGGAGGAGTGTTTCGTTCGATATGTCCTAACATCAAGGAGTGTGTTGAAATGATTGAAGCGATGCCAAGTTTCTCAATCAACATCGAGGTGTTTAAATGGAGGATGATAGACTCATTTTAGCTTTACTCGTTACTCTTAAACAAAATGTGTTCAGATAATGTAACGAGACTTTGCTGTTCAGGGTACTGAAGAGAAAACTTGGTTAAGTATGAGATTAAGACACCGTGAGCCGTCCAGTGTTCGTTCTCATTTGTCGAAGATTGATTGCTATTGTTGTTGGTATAAAACCTGAGATAGTGATGTGACAGACCGTTAAACTAGAATGCAATTTTTTCTTGGTGTCAGCACCAATATTCGCAAATACTTCCCCACTCTCCCTTTAAAAAATGTCGAGTTCTCTCGAGCATATATTGCACTTGGCTTCCAAAATGACGTTGAAAATAGGGTAGCCTGAAGTGTTCTTGACATGGGAAACGTGCATAGAATGGAAAGGGTCTCAACAACTTTGTCCGAGATTATAACTTCTCAGACAAATTCATATATCAGTTAAAAATCTGGATTTGAACTTTTTACTACAATGACGTTCCCACACGGCTTAATGAAGAGATTATAATTGGTCAACAGTAAATAATTTACCAGATGTGTACACCTGTCATCACTGACTACTTTAACTCTATTAATATAAGATATCTTACTTTTGTGTGACGTTGTGTGGATCTGAATATCTTTTTAAAAAGATTCCGTACTGATTACTTGAATTAAGTGGTACACGAGACTGTTACATGTTCATACAGCTCAGCATATTGTGGGTCGCATTTACCATCTCGATATCATGGAAATGCCAATTAGCGCTGCTCACGGAGCGTTGTACTCCATCACGGTCGCTAGTTTTGTGGTCAAGTGAATTTACTCACCGTTAACGTTGCTCTTGGAACTCTCGATTGGTTGGATTTTCCACGTGTCGTTGGCCCTATATGGCTTGTTATTCTTTTCAAAATTGAAATTATATTCTTGTCCACAGGACAATATGGCAGCGCACCCTTTGGTGCACCTGGCCCTTGTCTACCGGCCGATCCCCGATGGTCTGCTATGAAACAAGACATCATAGCCACCAGATAGAAAACTGAGATTATTCCACTTTGCATATTTTTGTCAGCCTTAGTTTGTTCGATGTTTCACGTCGTTGACAGGTTTCTTCTTGGTTGTCTTAATCTTCGTCGACAGGATGTTATCTGTATGTTGAATGTTTCGCTCACTGAAACCACACCATTTTGGTGCGATTTATAAACCTTCGTGAACTGACATCTGTCACACAAAGGTTAACACCCTGAAGGAACAGGTTATTTCCCTCTTCTCAAGACTGATATGATGTCATGAATAGGGAATTTTTTAACGATTTTTTTGATGGATGGATACCCGTCCTAAACTAAATCGTGGTTCTGACCTTCACCTTAACGACCTAACACTAATCCTAACCTAGATTAGTTTTATTTCAAACATTTAAATGCAAGTTTTTGACTTATCGCGTGTTTAAAACTGTCTAAACAATCTTTTCGGCATCAAAAAGTATGAGAAGTGGAGCATTAAATTTTTACCAAATGCAGGAACTAGCACTATGGCGATTTCTCTAGGAGTCACACGCAAGCCGTTAGGTTTCTTGGAAATGCACGAAATTATTACCCTCCTTCTATGTCTTTGGGATGCTGACTTCGTATTTTTCAAACTCTGAACTTTTACGCGAAGGCCTTTATTATTATTCATCTTAACGGAGTCTCGATCTTGATGTTCGCTTTGTGTATCGCTATTTTATTCTTTAGTTCCCTTTATCGTGTAACTCTGTATATATCTACATGGCAAGGAGACAACTGGTTACAGGATTTACAGTTAAGGAGAACTGTTTGTTTTAAGAATCAACTTCCGTATTCTTTCTTCATATTCCTCTAGTTCTGAACTTCTTGTGAAGGAAAGCCTACATATTCGCAAACTTAATCGTTCATTAAACACAAATCTTAGTTCTATTCCTCTATCCCTGTTCTAACTGACATACATCTATTTCATCTTATTTCATTTTATTGATCTCTTTATTTTCGCAATGTGTCCTAGGTCCTCCCTTCTTTACCTTGCTTGTCACTTTTTATTTTATTCTCTCTGATTGTAATATAACCGTAGTTAGTCCGCTGTATAATTGATGTATCCTGCCTATTGTCTCACTCTGATGACACTTCACCTGAAATATCTGAAAGAGTTAGAGCTAAAATAATTTAATACCTGATCTTTGAATGCAGGAAGGTTTTCCATTTTCTTTAACTATGTTTGTTGGGCATCTTCCTTGCTTGGGTGCTGGTTGGCCTGGGCTCCCTTTTTGACCGGGTTTGGCTTGTTTACCTTTGCCGCAGGATTGTCCTGTTTCCTTCCAAATACAGTTAGAGATGCAGTGATGAACGTTGCTGGGACACCGCCAATCTGCATACGGCGGGTTTTTCTTAACACACTTGTTGAATTCCTTCATGCAAACGTCCTTACAGCAATAGAAGATCTGTACAACAATTTGCGGCGGCTGTGTACTAAAAGTCATAGCCCGTTGTACACAGTTCCCGGAAAGGGAATCTAGAAAAAGAAAATGAAAGACATCTTGTTTTAACTTGGGTTTAAACGCAAAGTACGAATGTCTTGATCTTAATGTCTGGTCTACACGCTACGATTGTCGCATACTTTTGTGCCTTTATGCCATACATCGTACGTTATCGTGCATTTTCGTGCGCATTTTTTCTTTTTCTTTTTTGTCCGCTTTTTGCTTTTATTCCTTTGTTCTTTCGTTTGTTCTCTTGTTCAGGGTTCGTACGATTCCTCATAAAGCGTGGAAGTTCTTAAATTTTCTCTACTTAAATTTATATACTCAAAGTTCTTAAAACATCTAAAATCCTGCCCATCTTCATGAAAAGTCCTGAATTTTATTTGCCCTGCTGCCTTTCAATAAAGCTGGTGTTGAGATCTAATAATCATGGGTTATTTCGTATCCGAGTATTTGTAACCATTCATCTTTATTCGAATCATAATCAGTGATGGTCTACTGATTATCGTGACACTACTTGGTATAGTTATGGCTATATGTTCATTTTATATATTCTTAAGCGTTTTTTTTTGGAATTGGGTGCCATATAACATGGGTTCTTAAAATGGCTTAAATGTACCATACGATATCCTAGAGATTTATACCGAGTTATTGTGAAGAAACCTGGTTGCTATGCGTGAAAGGGTTTTTAAAAAACTCATTGAGTATTCATGAGGAAAATACAAAAGAAAATCATAACCGTATCGTGTCTTTACATGTGAAAAAAAACACGCTTACTTTTCTCTTCCAATTTTCGCGGGTTAGAAGACATTGATTTTCAAACTTTCTTTGCGAATTAGCGTATTTAAAAGGGTTTGTTTTTTAAGCCGTTCAAAAAACTCGAGGTACGTGCTTTATCGGACCTAAAACACTCGACTATCGCATCGTGTTTCATTTCCGATAAAGCACTCCTGCTCGTTTTTTAAACATTACATTAGTTCGGGAAAATACTTCCCATGTCAGGAGCGTGGGAAGCAAGTTGAAGGTGAAGAGGATTTACGAGCCTCCAAGGGCACATTTTCCTAACGGGAGGGAACCATCAGATGCTATAAAAAGCGAATAGTGTTAATATTACACGGATGATTATTTCAAAGAAAGTCGTGAACGAACTGTTTTAAAAAGTCCTCGGTAACATTTACGAAGGTAGCCGACATCTTTCTTCTGAGCCTTCATTGTTATATTCGGCAGTTGGTGAATATGAAGAATCATGACGTAATTTTCGGACCAATCACAACTCGGTATTTTTGATAATCATCTGTGTAATTCTACTAATTCACTGTATATGAATGATATTCTGTGAATGATTTTTCGCTATCGAGAAAATGGCATTGAGATTGAATTGAAACACTGCATATCCTCTCATGGATAAGCGTTAAGTTGTCGCGAGCATATCTCGTGCACTTAAATTGGATAAAACTCGCCTCCAATCCCTGTGGACTCAATAATTCAACAGGTAGAGCGGCGGACCGATATCCCGAAGGTGCGAGTTCAAATCCTGCTCGAGTGAACATTTTTCAGTTGACTTTGTCAGTGTCAGATTATCATGAAAAGTTCCTGTTCGTGTATATCTCTGAGGATGATTCTGAAATAAAAGGGTATTTCCCAATTAAAAATTCGCGCTTTTAAGAAGTTTGGGGTCACGTGTCTCCGTTACCCCGGTTTTGTATCATGGCAACGTAAGATTTAAAGAGACTGACGGTTCTGTTATGTGATAATAAAGGAGCTGAACAAGAGGCATACTTGGCCTGATTCCATTCTTGTTTTGCAGTTACGCTATTTTCAGCTTTCCTCAGTAATCCTAAGCAGCAGAAATAAATTGTCGAATTATCGAGAAAATAGATGATGCGCAGTCAGGATTATGCATAATGAATTAAATAGAAAGATGTTCTCTGACCAGAAGTAGTTTTATTCAAAGAGCTTTCTTTTTCCAATCTGCAGACTGAATAACGAAAGCTCGTTGATTGAAACTACTTAAGTTCAGAGAACGTCTTTCTATTTAATTAAAATACACTGTGCTACCTGTTGATATAACTATTAGTTGAAATATTAAGTATCGATAGGCTATAGGTATCACATTCTTAAGATTGGAACGTGAACTTTCAGTTTTACTGCGTTAAAATATTCGCTGTATTAATTGATGCTGCCTAACGTAATAGCAATTATACGTTTGTACGAAATAACCAATATTTCGCTATCAGTAAAATATTTAAAAATTAAATGTTCGTTATGTCAGTAGGCCACTAAGTTCGTGAAAACTTGGTAGCCATTGTTCAAAAGATACAGCTACTTATTCAACAACTACACACGTATGCCCCTAGAGCAAAACCTCACAAGGACGTCGGACATCTTTGGGAAATCAAAGTTTTTGATTTAAAAATTTAAACGACGACAATTACAATCATCTACTGATTTGACAAGTCAAATCTCGTTATTTCAAGAATTTACGTGCCGCGTACCTCAAATATCAAAGACGTCTTTACTCTCTGTATGCAAAATTTAAGATTCAATTTTCAAACTTTTAATGCACGACAATCTGCATAAGTTGTGGCCAGCTGTTTGCACATTTATCCAAGATAGACCGCTTGATAGGATATATTGTTTTCATTGTCTGTCTATATATGTACATATATATCATTTGTTGAGTTGCCTAATGATTGTGTAGTAACGTGAAACTCCGAGTAGCAACAACAAACTTCTTCACTTCACTTTTAAACATTATAGTGCGCTCTACCTGCAAGGTATCGAGCATTCTGTTTTCCATTGCGGATGCTTTACTCATTATTATTCCATATATATGTGTGCGTGTGTGTGTGTGTGTTTGTGTGTGTGCGTGTTAGATATTTTCCTTTTCTGTTGATATTTTGTGACGCTGAATGGAATTTAAACAAGATTCCGTTATCGTTTAGATTAACTGTCGGTTGGAGCTCTCCGTTTGACGAGTAAAATCACCTGCCGTTAGCCAGAGTAAAATGACAGAAGTCTTATCCCGCTGGGAAAGAGTTAAGGGATGCACAGAACTGCTGAACATATTAACCAGTTCAACATATTGTGAGTAATGGTTGCATTTACACTCTCGACGTCATGGTAATACGAAGGGCTTCTGACAGACTGTTTTACTCCATTAACTCTTTCCCTGCAAGATGAGGCTTCTATTATTTTACTCTGGCTAATGCCAGACAATTTTACTCACCAAAGGGAAGAGCTTTCACCAGGAAAGAGTTTTTACTCACAGTTGGCGCTGCTCTGAGCACTCTAGATCGTTTGCCTCTCGTAGGGGTCTTTCCTCTTCTACTGCTCTTCATTGCTTCCAGGGCGATACAGTAGCTTAGCTGGCGCACCCTTTGGTCCAACAGCGCCTGGCCTACCGGATGGTCCCTGACAGTCTACTATGAAACAAGGCATCATCACCAGGAAAAGAACTGGATGAATTCCACGCTGCATCTCTTTTCCCTCTTCGTTTGTTGAACTTTTTTAGGGCCTCGAACTTCGGTTTCTTCTTGACTGTTTCTTGTTCTCTGTGCGGTTAAATGAGAATGTTTCATTCACTGAAACCACACCACATTGCTTCGGTTTATATCTTTGTAAACTGAATTCCGTTACACGAGAGGTAATACTTAAAGAAACAGGTTCTTTTCTTAACATAGGGATGCACAATCTGGGACCGCGAGAGTCGTTTATGCGTCCCGCGGAGACTTGCAAGTTGAACAATTAATATTTTCTATACTGAAAATTAGAAACTTGTAACGGTTATAAAGGTTAGAATCGAACTTTTCCAAGAACGACTTTTGCCCCTTAATTAGCTTAACTAAGAGCGAGAGGCTTTATTAAGGTTATCAGGTTATAAAAACAGCATCTGTTCAATAGAACAATCGACCTTATGGAGGGAAATGGAAGGCGATAGCAAGAACTGGTGGGCCGCCAACAATTCTAAGCCAGAAATTTGGTCCACAGAACCAGAAAGTTTGCGCACCTCTGCCCTACCATGAAAATGATACGATGTCATGAATAGGGAAGTATTTAACGATCCTATCATTATCCTAATCCTAAACCAAACTCTGCTCCTAACTTCGACCGTAACGGACCAACATTAACCCTAACCCGTGATCAGGTATTAGGATGAAGATTTGAAACGTACTGTCAGTTTAAGACTTTGCGGAATAATCTTTTCGATATCGAAAAGTATGTGAAGTGGAGCATATTAAATTCTTGCGAAACACAGGAAGTAGCACTGCTGTGATTTCCCTTGCCGTTAAGTTTCTGGGAAATGAACATAGAACGTTTCTGACGGAAAATTATCGACATTCTATGACCTTAAAGTCGTTACTTGTTCCTCTTGAAATTGTGAGCTATTTGGTCAAAGTCATTATTGTTATTGATCTTGGTCCCGTCACGGGGCTGATATTGGTTCCGTGTATCACTGTTTTCTATTTTAGTAGTCTCTAGGGCGTGACTATTTTTAGATATTTTGTATGTAACATGTATGCATATCTGTGGTGTCTGGTCAGTACGAAATAATTACTGCACGGCTAAGCATTTTTCTGGTTGAAATGACGTCATTCATGTTTCTATCACAGTGCAGAGACACCCAAGCAATTTTCTATTTGTTAAAAAGAGGTGAAATTGTCTCAACGTGTCGACACAAGACCAAATTCAAGGTCATGGGTTTTCACCGTCAAAGGAAGAAAAACAACATTCCAATGGCACGACATCATATGTCACATCTATGATTGCAGTCCAACCATTATCGCTGAGTTGCCTGATGATTACATGGACGCGTGAAACTCTGAGTAGCGACAGACGACATTTTAACTCTACTATACTGCTCTTCTCTTTAAGTATCGAGCACTCTCTACCCTTCAACCAATAGCTCGTTTGCTGTTTTGGTATATATATATATATATATATATAGTCTATTTAGTTATAGCTTTGAGCAAATGTCGTTACACGGTGTTTCACGCTTACGCGATCATCAGACGACTCCTCATCAGACGACTCCTCCATCAGACAGAGTCGTCTGATGATCGCGTAAGCGTGAAACACCGTGTAACGACAGTTGCTCAAAGCTATAACTAAATAGACTATTAAAGCTCTACACCTTTGTATTGAGCACTCTTCTCTTCAGAGACCAAACAGCTACATTTATATATATATATATGCTATTAGGGCGATCAGTTGAAAACATAATGTTGAACTATAAATTTTGAATCTTCATGTCTGCCCTACATAAAAGGTACTTAAGAAAGAATCAAACGAATCCTCGTTGAAGCCGGGATAAAAACAGCATTTAAGCCTGTGAAGACATTGTCAAATGTTTTTCAATGACCTAAAGAAAGACCCTCAGAAAACCAGATTAAAGGCATCGTGTACAAATTTAAATGTAAATCCTGTCTATTTACATATATTGGTGAGACAAAAAGGTCGTGGAACTCCAGATGGTTAGAACGTAAACCAGGGGTGAGAAAGAGAAACGAATCAGCAATAAAAGATCATGCAGAGAAAACAGGACACGATATAACCTCAACAGACGTTGAAGTTTTGGAGAGAGGTGTGACAAACTACCATAAACGTATTTTTCTTGAAGCTTTACATTCTGTGTTAAATGAGGACTCGGTTAATGAACATGCAGAGTTACCACGCCCATATTTACCATTATTAAGATCCCTCGGGACACAGAAACCAGATAAATAGCCCAACTTGACTTGCCGAAATTGTAAATAACTGTGATGAAGGTCGCAGTTAGCGCCCGAAAATTCAGTCTTTTAGTCTTTTTAAAGTTTTAATAATGTTTTAAGATTTTAGATCAGATTCAAAATTTATAGTTCAACATATATATATATATATAACTTATCACAAACTTCATTGTCCAAAGTTTTAAAACCATTTATAACTGCCAAGATAAAACTTTTAAAAACCTTTATTTTAACGTTTCGGGGCACTGCCCCTTTGTCAAGAATAAGAACTACAAGGTAGAAGATGCTCCTTATATACATAGCATTACTTAATAATTAAAAAATCCGTTAAAAAATACTCAAAAGAAGTCCCTAAGGTTCAAACCTTTAGGTACAAAAGAATCCAATTTATATGTCCAAAAACCTTCCCTTTTAGTTGAGTCTGATACATCCGTCCTATCAATAATTTTTACTAACATATCTTTAATTCCCTCATGACCCCCCTCATAAAAATGAGCATACAAATGTTCTCCCGGTATACCCCTTTGGCCATTACCATACCTTTTAACATTACTTGTATGGTTATTAAACCTCCTCCTGAAAGATGTTATTGTACTGCCCACATAAATCTTTGAACACTTTTTACATATTATAAGGTAAATCACTTCTACCGAATCGCAATCGAACAAATAATTAATATAAAATGTACGACCATTTCTACATAATGTAGAACCTTCCTCCACCAAATTGCAAATTTGGCAGCGTGATTTATGGTAAATTTGTGGTAAATCACGCTGCCAAATGTTACCGATGTTAGGGATCTTCCAGACCTATATGCTCATCTTCAAGAAAATGTGCATGCTGGTGTTCCCCACAAATTCCCCTTTGTCCCCTTTCATATTGTTTCAAAGAACTCTTATGGTTATTGAACCTTAACCTGAATGGTGGTGTTGTGCTCCCCACATATTGTTTACTACATCTTTTGCATGTTATTAAGTATACCACTCCTTGAGAGTCACAATCAAAGGAATGATTGATATGGAAAGACCGCTTCTCTACATTACCCATAAATATCGATCCAGTTTCAACAAATTTACAAACTTTACATCTGGCCTTTCCACAGCAAAACATTCCCTTGGATCCCTCCTCCATTTATATATATATATATATATATCTGTGTGTGTGTGTGTGTGTGTGAGTGTGAGTGTGGTACTAAACTTTTGTTTATAATATACATATAGTACTAAAACGTATAACTCGCGCACATAACATTATGAATGCAGACATTCATAAGTACATCATAAGTGCCATGTATACGCAAAAATTGACGATCATATTCCATACGAAGTATGTCAAACAGATCCTTATACCATGGAGAGCTCTGAAATAGAAAATACAGGAATATGCAACAATGGCGACCTAGATAAGTTAAGTTTGTGAATAAAAATGGTTTTGGAAGGATGTAGTTAAGTTCTTGAATAGGAAGAGCACCTCTCGCTCCAAAGTTAAAATCGGTATCGTTAAAACTCAGATTATTATGCCTACGTCAATGAAGTTTGTTCACGTGAAAATCTTTTATTACGTGGTATACTGCCATACTACAGTACAATGAAAATAAAAAGTAGCAACAAAAACACGAAACGTCTACAACATTTTACAACGTCATTTTGTGCCAAGTTTCTTAACGTTTTAGTGGAATGCATAAACGTTCAATGCAACTTCTTCCCCTTACGGAAACTTTTCTCTCACATTTTGGGTTCAAGACACGACTGCCTTTTCGATATCCGTGTGGTCTCAGATGAGACTTTCTCGTGCCAATGGAGGCATTGGGGTCGTGTTTCTTCACGCAATTGCATACGCAGTGAAATCCTTCCGAAAGACAACGCCAGAGAGGGCGCTTTCGATACACACAAAAGGTAAAGGCCGGAAATTTGCATTTGCCACAGCAAGTTTGTATTGGCGTGATAAACATGTCTTGTCCTCGGTACTTTATGACACTCAGATGGTTACATTCATAAGGCCAGGATATCTAGAGGGTAGATATTTAAAACTAATCAGTTTTTATATTTAGTAAAGATTCCAGCTGCCTGCCTGTCAGTTGTGTGCATGACTGTATCACGTCATAATTGGTATGTATAATAACACAAAACAGGTGATTACAGAGAATCCTGCGAGGTGATTGGTCCAAAATTGCGTTATATTTTTCTATAATCACCTATGGGTGAATATAAGAGGGAAAACATTAGCACAGAAGGGTGGATACATTTGTAAGTTTTTCAAACAACTTGTTCGGTATTTTCTTGCACATAATCGCCTGAATAATACAGTGTCCCCAAAAAAATGTATCCACACTTTGAATGATTATAACTCACTCAAAATTTCTTTCGAATGCCACGCATTCGTGAGCAACTTGGAGATGAGAAGTTTTATTTCCAGCAAGATGGAGAACCTCCCCACTACCATCGTGATGTGAGAGGCTATCTTACAAAAATCTGCCGAACAGATGGATTGGGCAAAGAGGTAACATTGAATTCCCCCCACGTTCACCAGACCTCACACCTTTAGACATTTTTTTATGGGGATACGTCAAAGATAAGGTTTATAGCACAAAACCTGCAACAATCAATGAGTTGAGAGCCGCAACTGAAAGAGAATGCGCCCAAATACCAAATGAAATGATCATGATTCGTAATGTTTGCAATTCCATCTGTCCGCGTTATCAGCAGTGCCTGGACCAGAACGGTCATCAGTTCGAACACCTGCGATAACTCAAAAAATTCTACATTTGTCTTCTTTAACTTGGGTTACAAAACTTAGGTATATCTTGATAAACATTGTATTTGTAATCATTCAAAGTGTGTATAGATTTTTTGGGACACCCTGTATATAGAATAATTATTCGCCTTAAGCTCAGTGAACGTTGTTTATCAACGATTTATGGTGATTGTGCCTGTTAATAACTCACTTAGCCTTTAGCGAATAATTAGATATTGTTATCTAACAAATTAAAGGATTATACCTGTGGCGCTGTCAAAGATTCCCCTAAGCAGGAGATAAAGTTCCGGAGGAATAGGAGGGCTGCGCCTCGGCAAATTTCAAAATTTTAGACTCGTTACGTCATTTTTGACTTTCGGGTGAAAAACGTAAGTGTTTTCACGCTCTGTAGTTGAAAAAGCCACACCAGAAATCTTTTTTTTCCATAAATGGTTTCTATAAATGACAGACCGCTAGTCTTTGTCCACTGGTGAGGGTTAGGCTAGTCCGTTATGAGGCTACAAGCCTCTGCTCCAAGGCACCACCCCTTAACTACGATAACCCTTGGAACCTGTATTTGGAAGAATAAAGGCGTGAAGACGCGGTGAAATATTGTACGCCACCTTGTAGCAAGTACATTTAAACATAGATAAGGATGAGTTTTCAATACTGTGGGAACTTCAGGGTACTAGTTTAGGCGTCCTCACCAGCGAACAAACGTTTGCAAACGTGAGCGGCAAATTCCGAAAAGTTTTCAAACTCGTGTTTCAATACGTCAAACTTCCACCAACACAAAGATATCGTCACTGTAAAAACAACAGTTTACTTGAATTTCTACCCATAATCTGCTGCTGTTCGGGATTCTTGGCTTGTTGTATCAAAGAAAGTTCCCATAGACAAAGATTAAGGGGACACCGTTTTTTATTGTTGACGTATAAATACCACGTGAAGCGAACGCTAGATTTGATTGGTTTATAGTATAGAACACTTGTTTGACAAACGGTCAGACGTCAAAGGGGCGTTTGCCGACACGAAAGAGTTGTTGAGAAAGTTGGAAATATTGAAGACTAGTTATATTCCTCGCCAACAGTTTGCTAACTGTTGGCATGACGTCACACACACCCAAGCTTGCTTTTTTCAACCCGAATTGGAAACTTTTTTCTCGTGTAAAAGCGCGTTGAGGGTACGCATTAAAAAAACTGCAAGAGTGTAGTTTAGCGGATGCACCTGGATGCTGACCAGTATTGCTGGCTCAACAATCAAGTAATGTGAGATTTGGCGGGAAAATTTTCAGACTCAACGCAAGGAAAAACGGGTTTATTTAAAATGTTATAACGACATGTACTTAGGGTTAGGGTTTGGAATAGGGTTAGTATTGGTTATAGAGTTCCTTTATCTTTTATGAATTGAATGATATGTTCGTAGACTAAAGGCAGGCCATTTCACGTTTAATTGTGGTCACGTCTGCATTTAAATTTCCCGAGGAAAATTCATATTTGTTGTTGAGGCGACTGCAAAGGTCAGTGGCCAGGTGCGTCCACTAAACTGCACTTGTACCAAAAAAACATAAGTTCAGAATACGCTAAAGGTTAGGTTTTAACTAACCTACAGCTAATTGCTTATGTATGCAGGAAGGTAATTTCTCCTTTGTCTAAAGTACCTATATTTATACTAGATAACCCTATCAGCTACGTGAGCTGTTCTCCCTGGAGGTCCAGTGAGGGCCACCCCTCATGGGTCCAGTGTTACTACAGGAGGAAACTGGAGCACCCGGAGAAAAGCTGTGGTGCTTGGCAGAGTCAAACTGGACAACACTCTTCTCACATGTGATAAAGGTAACTTTAATCAGATAACTGCACGGAGCCGGAATCGAATCGTAGTCACAGTGGTGAGATACGTGCACTACCAGTGTGCCACCAGCACCCCCGAGTCTAGTAAATCTTCCGTGTCGATAAGATAAATGAACTAGATTAAGAAGTCAGAAACCCTTCGTAAAAAGCCAAAAGGGTGAAACAACTGCCAAAACATACGAGAAGATACTGACGTTACGAGCGAAAGCCTTACTGTGGAGTGAAACGTTTCACCCTGACAAAGGACTTTTCCTCAAAACGTCAATATATCCTGTCGTTAATGAAATAATCGGAAAGGTCTGAGTAGTGCTGAAATGTGAAGAGTAGTTTTCTAACGTTTCGAGCGAAGCAGAGATCGAAAAAAACACGGAATATATATATATATATATATATATAGATAGATAGATAGATAGATAGGTGAAAATGGTCATGTGACAACAAATGGCCAATCAGAATGGAAAAACAAAAACAAGTGTAAATGAGATAGTGGCTCGTCACTCGCCTAAAATAACACCGATCAGCAAACCAGGTGGGTATGTCAAAAACAATGTGGGTGAGTGAAAGCTAAACACAAAAGAGCTGAGTAGCTATTGTTAACGCTCACCCGTGCAAAGCAAAAACATTGGCCACACAGGGATTAAGCAAAAGAAAAACGTTCATTGAGTCCGTGAGGGTGAATGGTTCCAAAATTAAAGATGCGACACTTTACCTATCTTTTGCGACTATTGTTACCGCCAGAAATTTGGGAGATGGTACAAACTTTCATGTCCGAAAGAGAATGATTGACACTATTAAAAAGGTGGGATGAAAATAATGGGTAACTGTGTGAGTCGGTAGGCTTGTAAGAAACAGACGTCGTGAGCGCATTACCATTAATCGACACTAAAATATCAAGGAACGGCACGCTGGCTTCAATGATTTCCCATTTGAATTTGAGCGCCGGATGGTAGTCATTAACATAGTTAATGAAACGCTCTAAATCCACACGTGAGCATGATGCTGTTCCTAAGCAGTCATCAATGTAACGGCCGAAAAAATCAGGGAGAGAACCAGTATATCGCTCAAAGATTTGTTTTTCTACATAACCAACAAATAGATTGGCGTAACTTGGGCCCATTTTGGTGCCCATAGCTACACCACTTATCTGTTGGTAATTTTCACCATCAAATGAAAAATTATTGAAGGTGAGGACAAGCTCTGCCAAGCGAATTAATGTGGTGGTCGATGGTTCTAAAAGAGTGCGTTGGTTAAGAAAAAACTTCAAAAAATTTGTAGAGCATGTTTGGTGTCTTTGATATAAGAAGGCAACTTCTTAACCAAAGGAGCCATAACACGATCTAAAAAACTGGATATCAGTTCTGTAGGGCAACTGCAAAAGGAAACTATCGGCCTGCCGGGGTTATTAGGTTTATGAATTTTAGGTAAAAAATACATAACTGGCTTTCTGGAAGGATTAACTATAACGTTAGAAGCAGATGTGGGTAATTCACCGGCCTTAAACAAATCGTTAATAGTGGTTTTGACGGTTTTTTGGTGGGTAGGCGTAAAATCGCAATTTAATTTGGTGTAAAAAGAGGTGTCGCTAAGCTGCCGGAGAGCTTCTTCTCGATACAAATCAGCTCTCCAAACGACAACGGTGCAACCTTTGCCCGCAGGTTAGATAACAACGTCATTCCGACTTCGCAACCATTTCAAGGCCAGAAGTTCATCCTTGCTGAGGTTGGAAGGCCTTTTGGGCCGCAAATGGTTTAATTGGTCAATTTCGTGGCGACACTGTCGAACGAAAAGATCGAGGGCCGAAAATTGGCCTTCAGGAGGAGACCAAGAAGATTTTTTAGGATTAATGGCCTCAAAAACATCTTTATTATAGACGGAGGACTGATTGTTATGGAAATGCGCTTTCAAACGTAAGCGACGGAAAAAAGCTTCGGTATCTTCTTTGACTGAAAAGAAATCGATGGGACCGGAGTTGGAACAGATCTCTCAGGGTCAGACAATATCATTCGCCGATATCATTCGCCGCAATTTTCATGTTCTAAAGAATGATCCTGAAACATCTTCCATTTCCTCCGACAACCCTTTAGTCTCTTTCCGACGTAATAAAAACATTCGGGATAGTTTAGTCCATAGCGCCCTTAGACAAAATCTTTCGGCGCCAGCGGGTACTTTTCCTTGTTCTCGGAACCGCTGCAACACGTGTTCTTTTCTCAACGCCTCTACATGCAATTCGGGGCCTAAATCTAATTTTGTTAATCGACATTGTTTCACATGTATCTCCTCCAACCTCACTGAATTTCGTGCAGTAGATGTGGTCTGCCCTACGTTGGAGAAACAAGAAAACGCTTATCCGACAGATTTGCCGAACATCTTAACCCGACATTTTAATAGTGCCAATCATTCTCTTTCGGACATGAAACTTTGTGCTATCTCCCAAATTTCTGGCGGTAACAATAGTCGCAAAAGATAGGAAAAACGTCTCATCTTTAAAATTGGAACCATTCACCCTCACGGACTCAATGAACGTTTTTCTTTTACTTAGTCCCTGAGTGGCCAATGCTTTTGCTTTGCACGGGTGAGCGTTAACAATGGGTACTCAGCTCTTTTGTGTTTAGCTTTCACTCACCCACATTGTTTTTGACACACGCACCTGGTTTGCTGATCGGTGTTATTTTAGGCGAGTGACGAGCCACTATCTCATTTACACTTGTTTTTGTTTTTCCATTGTGATTGGCCATTTGTTGTCACATGACCATTTTCATCTACATATATTCCGTGTTTTTCGATCTCCCAATGTTTTCTCTCCGACGAAAGGCCTTCGCTCGAAACGTTAGAAAACTACACTTCACATTTCGGCACTACCCAGACCTTTCCGATCATTTCACTAAGATTTCAACAGTGCCCACCCAGCACTCTATTTTATTTTATGCTGTCGTTAGTTTTGGCAGTTCTCACACCCTCCTGGCTTTTTACACGACGGTCAACACTGTCCACGTAATATTCTACTTTTATATCATTGTTGAAAGAAACCCTTTGTTTGGTACTAAATTTCTCCCATGAATATAATGATGGAAAATCTCAAGACAAAGGACTCTCTCTTTGAGGGACAAGCTGTGTATTTTTAAGTTTATTTATACCGGATAGCCCTATCAACTACCTAAGCTGTCCTCCCTAGAGGTCCAGTAACGGCCACCCCCTCATGGGGTTCAGTGTTACTATAGGAGGAAACCGGAGTACCCGGAGACAACCTGTGATGCTTGGTAGAGTTAAACTGGACAATACTCTTCTCACATGTGATAAAGGTAACTTTGATCAGATAACTCTATGGAGATGAAATCGCACCCTAGTCGCAGTGCTCAGAGACATGCGCACTGCCACTGTGCCACGAACACCCCCGCGGGTTGGTCTCTAAACTTCAGGTGATTTCTGTCGATTTCCTCCCTCTTCGGGAGAGGTACGTCATTTTTCCAATAAATACATACACACTCACACACATACACACACATACATATATATACATATATATGTCTCTCTGTGTGTGTTTATGTTTAGATATCTTCTTTTTCTGTTGACATTTTGTGACGCTGAATGGATTTTTAACAAGATTCCATTGTCGTTTAGATTAACTCTTTCTTGGTGGGAGTTCTCCGTTTGACGAGTAAAATTACCTGGCGTTAGCCAGAGTAAAATGACAGAAGTCTTATCCCGCTGGGAAAGAGTTAAGAGATGCACAGAACTGCTGATCATATTAACCAGTTTAACATATTCTGAGTAATGATTGCATTTACATTCTCGATTTCATGGTAATACCAAGTGCTTTTGACAGACTGTTTTACCCCGTTAACTCTTTCCCGGCGACATAAGACTTCTATTATTTTACTCTGGCTAACGTCAGACCATTTTACTCGCCAAAAGGAGAGCTCCTGTCGTAAAAGAGTTAATTCACACCAATTAAATTTATAGCCAAACGATCTTACTCACAGTTGACGCTGCTCTCTGCACTCTAGATCGTTTGCCTCTCGTAAGGGTCTTTCCTCTTGTACTGCTTTTCATTGCTTTCAAATTCGAAGTGATTTCCTTACGTACAGGGCAATACGGTAGCTTAGCTGGCGCACCCTTTGGTCCAACAGCGCCTGGCCTACCGGGTGGTCCCTGATCGTCTGCTATGAAACAAGGCATCATCACCAGGAAGAGAACTGCATGAATTCCACGCTGCATCTTTTTTCCTCTTCGTTTATTCAAATTTTCAGGGCCTTGACCTTCGGTTCCTTCTTGATTATTTCTTGTTCTCTGTGCAGTGAAATGGGAATGTTTCATTCACTGAAACCACACCACATTGCTTCGGTTTATATCTTCGTAAATTGACTTCCTTTACAGGAGAGGTAATACTTAAAGAAACAGGTTCTTTCCCTAAGACAAGGGTGCGCAACTTATTGGTCGCAGGCCACATGCGGCCTGGGAGAGTCGGTTATTCGGCCCGCAGAGACTTGGAAGTTGAATGATAAATACTTTCTAAACTGAAAATTAGAAACTTGTACCGGTTATAAAGGTTAGAATCGAACTTATCCAAGAACGACTTTTGCCCCTTAATTAGCTTAACTAGAGGCTATATTAAGGTTATCAGGTTATAAAAACAGCATCTTTGCAATAGAACAATCGACCTTATGGAGGGAAATGGAAAGCGATAGCAAGAACTGGTAGCCCGCCAACTATTCTAAGCCAGAAATTTGGCTCATATAACCAGAAAGGTTGCGCACCTCTGCCCTAATATCAAAATGATACAATGTCATGAATAGGGAAGTATTTAACGATCCCATTATTATCCTAATCCTGAACCAAACCTTGCTTCTAACTTCGATCGTAACAGACCAGCATTAACCCTAACCCATGATCAGGTATTAGGATGAAGATTTGAAACGTACTGTCAGTTTAAGATTTTGCGGAATAATCTTTTCGATATCGAAAAGTATGTGAAGTGGAGCATATTAAATTCTTGCGAAACACAGGAAGTAGCACTGCTGTGATTTCCCTTGCCGTTAAGTTACTTGGAAATGAACATAAAACGTTTCTGACAGAAAATTATCGACATTCTATGACTTTAAAGTCGTTACTTGTTCCTCTTGAAATTGTGAGCTATTTGGTTGAAGTCGTTATTGTTATTAATCTTGGTCCCGTCACGGGGCTGATATTGGTTCCGTGCATCATTATTTTCTACTTTAGTAGCCTCTAGTGCGTGACTTAATTTTTGGATATTTTGTATGTAATATGTATGAATATCTGTGGTATTTGGTCACTACGAAAAACTTATTGCACGGCTAGGCAGTCAATCAGCGTGCGTCATTTTGCGTAGTGGTACAGATCGGATAGCGAGCTCGGCTATATAATGTATTTGGTTTCTTTTTTGGAAAAAATTTTTTAAAACATAAAAAAACATAAAAGTTTAAAATCAGTCATTCGGATCCAAGCTTTGTCATGGTACGTCACCTTTAAATTAGGATGGATTTATTATAAATCCATCCCTGTATACAGGAAGAGAGCCGTCTTGACTTTTTGAGATCTTTCTTAGTATATGTGTGTGTATATATGATTGAAAACTTGATGTTAGTAGATTAATCTAGGGAAAAGTGGGGCAAGGGCGTGGTTAGAATTAGTAGACAGGATACCTATGTGGGAAAGGGAAAGGAAAGGCCAACTGAATGGGAATATATTAATTTTTTGGCAAAATATGTAGAATAAATGTTTTGAATAGGGTTAGGATTAGGGTTTAGATGAGAGTTAGGCTTTTACTATTTACTTCTGTGAATTTGCTATTCGCAGTGGGTGTTTCAGTTATGATTGATCGACTCTTATGTACCTTGGGTAATCCGTAAAAATCGTTCATTCGGTAATCAAAATCTGTGAGGTAGCGTATTTCTCCTTCGGTCAATTTTGTTTCGTGCAGTTGTGTGAGGTTTTTAATTTTTTGTATGACCTTGTCATCAATGTTCTCTGTGAACGGAAAATAGATCTCTTCATTCTTTCGCATTTTTGTAATCTTTTCCGATAAGTATTTTTTGTCCATAATTACAACTGCTCCCCATTTATCAGCTTGTTTTATTATATAGATCCGACACGCTTATGACTTTCTTTTGTATTTTCCTCATGAATTTTTAACATATATATATATGTGATAAAGATACATGTGCCTTTATATGTCAAGAAGAAGTTCGAGGTGAATTTCATAAGACATTTAAGAAACTCGCAGCAGGAGTGCTTTATCGGGATTTAAAACACGAGGCGATAGCCGAGTGTTTTAGACCCAATAAAGCACGAACTGCGAGTTTTTTAAATTTCTTCTAAAATGAACCTCCTAATACGCTAATTCGTGAAGAAAGTTTGGAAATTTATCTTTCGTAAGTCGGAAAAATTGAACTTCTTCACGTATAAAGGCACATGTGTCTTTATCAAATATATTGATCCGACACGCTTATGATTTTCTTTTGTCTTTTCCTCATTAATTAATAATGAATTTTATGTATGTACACAACATCAGTTTTCAATAACTTAATTAAACTTAATTAAAAACTTAACTGAATTAAACTTAATTAAAAACTAACTTAATTCAAAAACTTAATTAAAAATCTTTAAAACAATATTTCGGGGAACAGTCCCTTCTTCAGATGAACTTAATATGAACAACGGGAGCCTTTATATATCTTTGCAGAAGTCATTTGCATAAATTACAAGTCTCTCTCATTAAGCCCGAAAGGGACAAAACTATTAATTTTTTCTGCCCAAAAGCTTTCTCTCATTCGCTGTAAGCTTTAGACGACCAAGAAATATTAAGTATTTTTTGGTTAAGGCTAAATTAGAATCAGAGATTCAATCCGACAAGGGAATGTTTGGTTGTGGAAAGGTTAGGTGTAAGGTTTGTAAATTTGTTAAAACGGGTTGTATTTTTGAAAGTACGGTTGAAAAGAAATCTTCCCATATCAACCATTCTTTTGATTACGATTCAAATGGGGTGGATTATTTGATCACATATAAGAGGTGTGCCAAACAGCATGTAGAAAGTACGATAACGGAATTTAGAAAGAGATTTAATAAGCAAAAGAGCTCGATGAATCGATATGGTAAGGGACAGAGGGGTATTATATGCACATTTTTTTTGAAGAAGGTCATTTGGGATTACAGGATTTGGAAGTTCAAATAATATGTTTTATTATGTTTTAATTATATTATTTTAATTATATGTTTTAAAGATTTTTAATTAAAGTCAACAAGATTTTGAAAATTGATGTTGTGTATGGGTTGACTATTTGAAGTGGTAGTTCTTGACGTTTATATATATATATATATATATATATATATACAAAGATAGATAGGTGCACGAGGCGACAGACGAGTGTTTTAGATCCCATAAAACAGGTACTGCGAGTTTTTTAGATGACTTCAAAAACGAACCTCTACATACGCTAATTTGCACAGAAAGTTTGAAATTTAATGTTTTCTAAGTTGGAAAAATTTGAAGAGATACGCAAGCGCGTTTTTATTACGTTTAAAGACACGACGGGAAGATGTTACTTGGAAATAAAACGGAAAAGTTATACAGTTGTGGTCGGCCTCTTTCTCTCAAGTTAACTCAACTATAACGAGACCGAAAATCATCCTATTTCGTGTATGATAGGAGAGTCCCAACTTATTGTTGTCCTGGCATCAACGTTTTCCTTCAAGTTTTGTTTTTATTTCGATCCGTTTTGTTTAGTCTTGTTCAGTTTTGTTTATATGAATTTTATGGAGGTAAGGATCGTGTATATGTAGCTATCGGAACTGGATTCCAACGTTTACTTAGTAATTTCTCTCTGCATATACCAAATTGCACGTTAGAACATATTTTTGGAACGGAGCTCTTTACTTCGAAATTATCCGTTACTTTAAGATTTCGATCAAACATGACAAACTTGATCTTCGTTTCACAAGCACTTTAAATCTAAAAGATTCCAGCATAGTTCATTTGACACTATCGTAGCCAACGTATGCCATAAAGATTATAGAATAATACTTTCTTTCATCTGATTATTTTATAGTTCCCGGAAAATTTACCCCAAAAAGATTGCCACTTTTTGTTCAACAAAAAATTTTACCACCAGATCGATGATGTTACTTTGAGCTCATCACTGTCGACTCTGTCAATACAATTCTCTCGCATGGACAGGTACGCTTAAACAAATGCCATTGAAGAATTTAAGCCAACTTTTCGCAGACCTCACATCTATAATTCTCTTATTTTATTCAGATCCCGTAATTATAGTGAACCTTTTCTTGTGTATCTAAATTCAAAACACCGTAACAATCGATTTACATGTGAAATGAATAAACGTCTATCATTCCTCTGATAAAGTTTCGTGAGAAATGACGAAACGCTAGCTGTATTGACTCTTATTGTTTTACTTTGGCTACCGCCAGACGAGTTTTCTCATCAAGGGGAGAGCTCCCGCTGTGAAAGAATTGGAGAATTTACTTTTTCACTTACGAGTCATAATGCATTCATTATACCTGCCTTAAAACTTATCAGTTGGGCAACGATTTTCATTACTAGATCGCAAAATATACAACTGAAAACACGAAATGAATTCCAGACTGTCCAACATCCCGATTTCGCTTGAAAATCCCGAATTCCGACCGATATGCCGTCGGAATAGGAAAAATCTCGATTTTGACATCTGCTTGAAAAAGCAACAAAGATAGGAAGATATTTTGTCAACCTCTAATAGTGCAGATGTCCATTGGAGCCCTGGTTAAAAAATGGCACCAGTGGTAAATAAATGGACGAAATGAACAGGACGTAAATTAGACTGGTTGCCTTTTAAGAAGTCAGTAATATCCGATTTCTCGAACTTCGTCTCGATGAATATGTCTCAGTCTGAGAAATTACGATACTTTGTCTTTCACTGCATCAGCATTTTTTATTAAAAAAACAAGCAAAAAAAGACGATCGATTTACCAAGCATTTTTGAAGGAAATTATCGTCTGCGATTGCTAGAAATGGTGTTTCAAGACTTCAAGATTTCAAAATTTTCTGGAAGAGCATGTCCCCAGACCCCACTTGTGAAATCCCGATCAGACGAAGTTCTTGGGTAGGACATTCTGGAATTCGTAACGGAGGGGAGATTTATTGAAGGTGACATCGCTAAATACATCAGCAATTCGGGCGACCGGACATGATCATGCAAAATAGCACTGAGTTAGCGTTGGAGGTAGAAACATTTATTCATTACACTTACCTCAAGTCAGCAAAACAACTAATGGTTTCAGCCTTTCAGTTATCCAAGGAGCCTGATATAACGTTTGTGCTCCCGAAATTGCGAGTACTCAACTAACGGACGCTGAAGAGCAGGTTGGGTTTTTTTGTTCCGGTAATCTGTCAACTGGTATAGTTGACACTTTCATTTCATAAATCGTAAATCCAACAGGTTTTCAAAAGAACTCAGACTTGATGAGAACTACTGAATAACTTAAATTATATGTAATATTTAAAATAATATCAGTGGTGTCTTTAGCTGGTTTAAAACAGGACGCGACAGCCGTGTATTTGAGATGCGATTAAGGAGATGATCGACTGTCAGAATCTTACATTTTAAGTAGATTCAACCAGAAACAGTGGCGAAAATGGATCCGCAGGATCCCGGGGCGAGAATCCAACCCACGATCCTGCGAACCTGATGGGGCGTTTAAGGCCTATCCACACGATACGATTGTCGTTTACGATTCTTTGCTTTGGCGTATGCGATTATGTGATAAAAGCACAATTCCTGCTTCCTATTCGCTCGCGAATGTTACAATTGGCCCTGAAGACTTGTTATAAATATGATGACCCAGCAAATGGTTTTAAGTAAAGACATTGATGAGAACGTGTTTGGACCTCATATTTTCAAACCATCCTGAACGAATCAGAGTTCACCGTAAGAAAATATGTTTACATCGAAACACCTACAGCTACTCAACACAATAAACGTAATTACATCAGGTATCGTAAAATGAGAAATTTTAATGAAGAACAGTTAAAGCATCTCGGAAGCAAGTCCTTTGGAACACCATCTTTACTTTTGATGATTTAGATGACATGGTGGAATCTTGGGAATCACTTTTTAATCAAGTACTCGATTCTCAGTGTCCATGGAGTGAGAAGCGTGCTTCTCGTGCCACTTAGCCTCCCTGGATGAACGTTTGCGTCCTTAAACAAATACACATCAGGGATTCGTGTTTAAAAACTGCGAGGTTAAAGAACACGCTAGAAGCATGGGAAAGGTTTCGAAAGGAAAGGAACGAGGTAGTTATAGTATGTTAAGAGATGCTGAGCGGTTGTATCAATGAAGCATTGAACAATACGGAAAATAACACTAGAGTTATTTGGAAGAATAACTCTAAGAATAACGTTTTTTGAGAATAGCTGTTTCTGTGATTGCTCCTTCCATAGCGCGATTAATCAATCACTCATTTCAGGTCAGTGTTTTTCCAAGTCGTTGGAAGACTGCAAAGGTAACTCCATTACACAAGGGAGGGGACCTTGACGATGTATCCAACTATCGTCCCATCTCTGTTTTACCTGTATTATCTAAGGTAATTGAACGGCATATCGATAATGCTCTGTATAATTGCCTGATTGATAATCAACTGATTTATCATCGCCAATCCGGATTTCGAAAAGACCATAGTACTGAGACTGCCCTGATACGGATTATTGATGAACTGTTGTTTAACCTTGATGATAACAAAGTTGGTGGCTTAGTCTTTGTGGATTATTGTAAGGCATTTGACATGGTTGATCATGCTATTCTACTATAAGTTGAATGCTTATGGTGTTACTGGATTGTCGCTGGAGTGGCTTAAGTCCTATCTATTGGAGCGGCGTCAATTGGTGTCATTGGCTGGGACGAAGTCTGATATAACAACTGTCAGGCGCGGAGTTCCTCAAGGCAGTATCTTAGGCCCTTTGCTGTTTATTGTTTTCATAAACGACTTGCCGCTACATATCAGTTTATCTACGATCGATTTGTATGTGGACGATACAACAATCACTTCGTTCGTAGATTATGGAAATATGTCATTCCTGCAGGGCTCATTGAATAAGGCTATATGAGAAGTGGTCTGCTGGGCGTCGGCTAACAAGTTACCATAAAATGAAAACAAGACCAAGGTTTTGATTATTACAAGAAAGCGTTTGTCCTGTAAGATAGATTATGCACCTGAAGTTTCTGTCGGCAGCACTAAGTTAACCAATGTTTCTTGTACAAAATTATTAGGGTTAGAAATTGATAATGAGTTATCTTTTTCACGGCATGTAGATAATGTATGCAAAGAACTGTCCCAACGTATTGGAATTTTAAGGAAGATTAGGAGTATACTGCCACTCAAGTAAAGAATAATATACTATAGCTGTATAATAAAGTCTGTACTTGGTTATGTAAATGTTATTTGGACTACGTGTAACAAAGACAATCTTGGTAGGGTACTAAAGCTACACTAACAGTCAAAAAGAACTGCTCAAGGCTCCATTTCTTGGATAATGAAGGGTTGCAACAATGGCTTTTGCTCACTCCTATGCGAAAACAGTGAATTTCAGATCATTTTAACGTATCTCCCGCAATTTTTGATAGAGCTTCAGTCATTTTAAGGTATTTTTTATGGGAAAGTCAAGATATATTCCTGGCTCCCCAGGAGATTACTGTTAATTGTTGGTAAAACAAGAATTTCAACTAACATGCAAAATCATGGGTCTAAGGCCAAGGATCAGCCTTGAAAATGGAGGCAAGGTTACTCACAACGGTAGACTGCTGATCAAGTGGGCTGTAGCCAGAGAATTGTCAGCAATATTTTGAAGAAGCCGAGACTTACTGGAAGTGTAAAAGATTTGAAGATCCCTGGACGAAAAAAAGGAAACTTACGAAGAGAGAGGACATAATCATGATGAGAAAAGCAAGTCCAATCGCTCTAAGACTGCACTGGAAAATTAAGGAGAGATGCAGATTGAACATGGTGAGAGTGTCTCTTCTTCAACTATCGAAAAAAGACTAAAAGAGGCTGGTCCTAACGGCTGCAAACCAAGTTACTATCTGCATCACCAGTGAGCAGTTCTTTTTGACCGCCATTGTACAAGGATATCTTTACGATTCTTACGTCTACGATATGCTGGAATAATAGTATTAGGTTTAAAAAGATTTTTGAGCCCGGAAGATGCGTTTAAAATATGTACATCTTTTTTAATAACAGTTCTAATATTAGGGAGTTTGGAATTATAATCCAAAACTAACGGATAACATTTTTTCTTGTTTTTGCTTACTTGTGTAAGTAAATGTTCTCTGGGAATACTTAGAGCTTTGCCAAATTGATCAGAAACTAATGAACTATTATATCCCTGATCCACTAAATATTTTTTATATTTCTCACTTCTTTTATTGAGAAATGCAGAGGTCGAACAATGCCTACGAAGCCGCAATGCTGCTCCGTTGGGGATTGCTTCGATGCGATGTCTAGGGTGAGGACTCTTAGGAGGAAGGTATAAACATGGCTATCAGTTGGCTTAGAATACATAATACTGACATCAGTTTCAATAAAACCATCAACCAAGTGCATAGTGATATCCAACATATGTAACCGCTTATCAGAGTACACCACACACTCAAATTTGATGTTGGGGTATGAGTGCTTTATTGCCGAGAAAGGAATGGCATATCCTAGAATTAGGCGTCCCTTTATTCATTTTTAACGAATAAATTATGCTGCGTTAAACTTCTTAAAGAATTTATCATAAAAAATCGATTTTGTCAAATTTTCGAAATTCAGAAAATCTCAGTATAAGTATTACTGCCCAGCACAAGACTTTAAAATGGAATCCAATCAGTGGTAAGAAATACAAAACTTTATTAAAACATGATTTACTAACATTTCGTTGCAGCACGCAACATCTTCAGAGTGGATAAATTTACATTGTGGCAAGTACATATTTACATGTGAATAATTACTTTCTAAATGGACCAATCAGGTAAAAGAGAACAGAAACAGAAGCGGCGGACCTGTATCACGAAGGTGCGAGTTCAAATTCTGCTTCAGTCGACATTTTTTTTTAGCTGACTTTGGCAGTGTCAAATTACCATAAAAAGTTCCTGTGAAGGAAATATTGTCAGTTCTGTTGTCGCTTTGAGTTTTTGTAAGGTGCCTTTCTTCGGAATTTTCTTTGTCTTTTATTTGTAGGTAAGAATTATGAATGCACGTGTGGTATTTACGTAAATATGTTTATGATAAAAGGGTTCTCTAGACTTTGGATTGTTTATTCTCTCTCTTGGTCTGACCAAAGTAGAAAAACAAGCCCTGAAAGACTTAAAAAGGGACGTCAACATTGTCATACTCCAGTGACGCCTCACCATAGTTATGAACAGGACCGAACACATCAAACTGATCAAAGCCACCTCACATCTCCAAGACACGAACAACTACCTTTTCTTTAGACACCGATAACACACCAAAACCACAACAGCGCGAATCAGTAGCAAAGTAAAAGCCCAAAGGGTCGTGGGAAGCTATACAAATACACCTACAACCGAATCAGACGGAAAGATCGCCAGCGTGTCAGATCGATCTGAGATCGATTTAAGTCAAAAGCAATCTGAGTGTGAACACTTGAATGCGAACTGAGAGCGATCTAAACGAGTCCACTTCTGAAGGTGGTCTGATATCGATCTCAGATCTATCCAGGCAAGTCCACTTGTAGTGTGAACACGAAAACGAGACAAATACATGTACATGTATATGTATATGTATATGTATATATATATATATATATATATATGTATATGGATATGTGTATGTATATGTGTATGTGTATGTATATGTGTATGTAAATATATATGTATGTATATGTATACACATATGTATATGAATATGTATTCATATACTTTTACATATGTAAATATATATGGATATAATTGGTTACAATGAAGTCGAAATTTCACAGTAAGTCACCTTTGTCATACGGTAATATTACTTGACTACGTAAAAATTACAACAATCATTAAAAAAAACATAAATATATATGGCAAGGAGACATTTAGTTACAAGGTTTACGGCTGAAGGAAGTCTGTTTTGCCCAAGAGAAAATGTCTGAGGAGTAAAATGGAGTTATAATGGAATACATGATCTTTGAATGCAAGATTTCCCATTTATTGCAATTGTTTTTGTTGGGCATCTTCCTTGCTTGGAACCTGGTCTGCCTGTTGGACCTGGTCTGCCCAGTTTATCTATGTTGGCTTGTACATTTCTTGACCCTGGTTGTCCTGGTCGGTTGCAAATGCACCTGGAGATACAGCGGAGAGCGTTGCTGGGACACCGCCACATTGCATCAGCCTGGTTTTGCGAAACACAGTTGTTGAATTCTGCCCTACAAGTCTCATTACAGCAAGTGAAGATCTGCAACTCAAATTGCGGCACGCTGTAATCCAGTGCCGCAAGTCTGCAATCGTTAGGAAAAGGAATCTGGAAGAAAGAGACGGAAGGTGTCTTATTGTAAGCCACGTCTAAACTGCAGGATGTTTTACTCTTAGGCCTGATCTGCTCACTACGATTGTCGCATACGTTGATGTATGTGATTCAATCATCAGAGTCTTCAGGTTGTATTCCAACGTTGGAGAGCCAATGACCGGTTCTCCTTATACATCTGCTGAATACAACTACCAGAATGCCTTTCGAAATCTTGTTTGTAATGTTAATCGGAGCAATTGTTTTTCCATTCACGTTGGGAACTCAATGTTTACATGAAAATGCAAAAACCGCAAAGTATTCTGGTAGTTGTATTCAGCTGATGTAACAAAGGACTGTTTACACTTGCGATTTTGTACCTTGCGATTGACATCTTGGAGTATGTGTTCAACCGAAGAGTTAGACAAAAAGCTGCCCTTATAGGGTTAGGATTAAGCCTCGTTTACACCAGTGAACTCAATTTCCATATCTGGAATGTTAACTGCCAGTCATTCGCTCGGGCAAAAGTGAAGCCAAGATGGCCGCCCATGGAGGGAAATTTTGGAAGTCAGTTTCAGTCCTCTTCGCGGTCTTGTACGTCAGTTCCAGTCCTTAGCACGATTTTAATCTTTAGTTTTTGTTTGGTTCGGCTTCGAAAAACCTCCCAGCCATGGAAAAAGTGTTTAGTCGAAATACTACTCGAACAATTTGACATAATCAAGTATTTAAAAGGATTCATTATTGCCGTGTGGCCTAAGAAGTGTACTAAATTGTCTGAAGATGGTAAACTAACGGTAGAAAAAGGACTTGCACTTAGTAGTTTCTTCAAGTAACTTTTCGAGACCGTTTTATTAGGTTTCTCGTATGTTTGGTAATTTATTTTCGTAAAAATATATAACCTGTAACTCGATTTGACTTTGTCGAAATATATATAAAATTCTTAAACTTAATTCTATATTTTGAAGACATGAATTGTGTGTATTTCCAAAGAAAACTCGTCAGAAAATGTAAAAAGTCGCGTGGGAGACTAAAAGTGACGTACAAGCCCGCGTATGGGACTGAAACTGACGTCCAAAATTGGCCTCCATAGGCGGCCATGTTGGCTTCACTTTTCATCGGCCAGTTAGCATTGCAGATATGGAAATTGAGTTCACTGGTTTACACTTGTGATTTTGTACCCTGCGATTGGCATCTTGGAGTATGTGTTCAACCGAAGAGTTCGACAAACCGAGGGTTAGGGTTATAGGGTTAAGCCTCGTTTACACCTGTGACTTTATGCCTCGCGATTGGCATCTTCGAGTATGCGTTCAAGCGACAAGCGCATCGAAGACAAACTGCGGCGAATCGTAAGCGGATATCTTGCTGCTTAGACTGTATTCAGTTTATTAGATACACCAGGATGACAATCGCAACATACAAAATCGCTGATAAACAGTTGAGCTCGACAATCCTATCATGTGAATAGTATACGGACTAAGGAGATCTTAGTCGTAGGATAAATATTAATGCCCAGCTCAAAATTCGAATGTGAATAGCCATAACAGGATAAAACACGATAAATAACAAAACATGTTAGTTTCCGCTTGCCTTATTTTAATTAGTCTTCTCTCCTTCCGCTCTTCCTCTTCTACTTTTCTCACACCTTTTCTCCTCTCATTGGCTAATTAATTTTCACACCTTGTAAATATCGTATTTATAACCTTACCTTATCCATCATCTATGTTACTTTGAAAATGTTGCGCGTTAGCAACGAAACGTCAGTAAAGCTTGTCTAAACTAACATGTTTTGTTATTTATCGTGTTTTATCCTGTTATGGCTATTCACATCCGAATTTTGAGCTGGGCATTAATATTTATCCTACGACTACGATTCCCGCCTGGTAAATCCTTGGTCAATATTTTAAGGAGATCTTGACTCCCAACAGTTTTCGCATCTGCGCCCGCGATCATGCTTTCATTGGTCAGTTGTTTTATTCTTCTACCAGTTTTGACAGGTTTAATTAGACGTAAACAGGCATTTCTTTAAAAACTTTTAAAAAGGGGGGAGACATATGCTACCATCGCCGGGGATTATTCAACCCTAATCCTAACTCTAATCCTAATCTTTTCCCAAGATTCTCCTGGAAAGATATTCATCTATTTAAGCACATTTTCAAAATTGATGCTATTCGCCTTTTCGGGGATGAGACTGTGTTGGCTGAATAAGTCATATTAAAGTGAAATTAAGTTATTCTATATGACGTGAACCAACTAGCTTTTGGCATCCGCTTCTCCAAGGGCAACAGGTCGAACCTCAAAACAACGTACTTCCTGTAGTTTAGAAATTTTCATGATAATCTGACCTGCAGAAGTCGAATGAAGCATGTTGACTCGAGCGGGATTTGAACTTCGCACCGAAATCGACTCGAAAAACATTTTTTTAGTTGACTTCAGCAGTGTCAGATTATCATGAAAAATTTCTGTTCATGTCTATGTCTCAAGATGGTTCTGAAACTGTAGTTTTTAATTTGCTGAAATTGTCCCTCCGTGGTCAAGCGAGGTTTTCAACAAAGGCACTTGAAAAGGAATGACTTGCCAATTTTTGCATTACACACGAACAAATAAAAGTTATCGAGGAAAAACATGTTCTGGAAAACCGTACGTGAGGGGCTGAAAACCCGATTAAGACTTGTTCCTGAAAAGAAACCTTGATTCTTTAGTGGAAATCGAAATCACAGTCGTGGCAATGGAATTCAGTCCAGTATTCCATCGACTGAGCGTCCAAGGAATTATTATTTAAAGCGAGGATTTAAATCTTCAGTCATTGTGAATTTGAGAGGTTGGTGTCCTTGGACCATTTGGCAGCTGGAAGTATTTCGTAAGATGAATAACATACTCTGGCAGTAACGAAATTAAAATTATTGGAATAACACTAGAGTAGTGAACCGGTCAAGAAGACGCTTGGCATAGCACCAGATAGTTCAATGGTGTACTTACATTCCTTTTAAGACTTCAACCACTTTCATTAGTCATACCGTTAGGGGTCAACGTCAAACCGCAAAAGTTGCACTTATTCGTCGCCATTTTAAGAGCTTGGCAAGCCGTCATTTCAAAAATAGATATGGGTTGGACGCAATTGATCAAGAGCGGGGACGAGTGTTTCGTTCGATATGTCCAAACATCAAGGAGTGTGTTGAAAAAATTGAAGCGATGCCAAGTTGTTTCCCAATCAACACCGAGGTATTTAAATGGAGGATGACAGACTCATTTGAGCTTTACACGGCATTAGGCAAAATGTGTTCAGATAATGTAACGAGACTTTGCTGTTCAGGATATTGAAGGGAAAACTTGATTACGTATGAGATTAAGACACCGTGACCCCTCCAGTGATCGTTCTCATTTGTCGGAGGTTGATTGCTATTGTTGTTGGTATAAAACCTGAGATAGTGATGTGACAGACCGTTAAACTAGAATGACATTTTTTCTTGGTGTCAGCACCAATATTCGCAAATACTTCATCACTCTCCCTTTAAAAAATGTCGAGTTCTCTCGAGAATATATTGCACTTGACCTCCAAAATGACGTTGAAAAGAGGGCAGCCTGAAGTGTTCTTGGCATGGGAAACGTGCTTAGAATGGAACAGGTCTCAACAACTTTGTCCGAGATTATAACTTCTCAGACAAATTCATATTTCAGTTAAAAATCTGGATTAGAACTTTTTGCTCCATTGAAGTTCTCACACGGCTCAATGAAGAGATTATAATTGATCAACAGTAAATAATTTACCAGATGTGTCCACCTGTCATCACTGACTACTTTAACTCTATTAATATAAGATATCTTACTTTTGTGTGACGTTGTGTGGATCTGAATATCTTTTTAAAAAGATTCCGTACTGGTTAGTTGAATTAAGTGGTACACAAGACTGTTACATGTTCATACAGCTCAGCATATTGTGGGTGGAATTTACCATCTCGATATCATGGAAATGCCAATTAACGCTACTAACATAGCGTTGTACTCCATCACGGTCACTAGTTTTGTGGTCAGCAGAATTTAGTCACCGTTGGCGTTGCTCCTGGACCTCTCGATTGGTTGGATTTTGCACGTGTGGTTGGCCTTATATGGCTTGTTATTCTTTTCAAATACGAGATGATATTTTTGTCTACAGGACAGTAAGGCAGTGTACCCTTTGGTGCACCTGGCCCTTGTCTACCGGCCGATCTCCGATGGTCTGCTATGAAACAAGACATCATCGCCACCAGATAGAAAACTGAGAATATTCCACTACGCATATTTTTGTCAGCCTTAGTTTGTTCGATGTTTCACGTCGTTCACAGGTTTCTTTTTGGCTGTCTTAATCTTCGTCGACAGGATGTTATCTGTATGTCGAATGTTTCGTTCACTGAAACCACACCACTTTGGTGCGATTTATAAACCTTCGTGAACTGACATCTGTCACACAAAGATTAATACCCTGAAGGAACAGGTTATTTCCCTCTTCTCAAGACTGATATGATGTCATAAATAGGGAATTTTTTTAACGATTTTATTGATGGATGGATACCCGTCCTAAACTAAATCGTGGTTCTGACCTTCACCTTAACGACCTAACACTAATCCTAACCTAGATTAGTTTTATTTCAAACATTACAATGCAGGTTTTTGACTTATCGCGTGTTTAAAACTGTCTAAACAATCTTTTCGGCATCGAAAAGTATGTGAAGTGGGGGATTAAATTTTTACCAAACGCAAGAACTAGCACTATGGTGATTTCTCTAGGAGTCACACGCAAGCCGTTGGGTTTCTTGGAAAAGCACGAAACTCTAAACTTTTACGTGAAGGCCTTTATTCTTATTCATCTTAACGTTGTCTCGATCTTGATGATGGCTTCGTGTATCACTATTTTATGGTTTAGTTGCCTTTACCGTGTAACTATATATATATCTACATGGCAAGGAGACAACTGGTTACAGGATTTACAGTGAAGGAGAACTGTTTGTTTTAAGAATCAACTTCCGTATTCTTTCTTCATGTTCCTCTAATTCTGAACTTCTTGTGAAGGAAAGCCTACATATTCGCAAACTTAATCGTTCATTAAACACAAATCTTAGTTCTATTCCTCTATCCCTGTTCTAACTGACATACATCTATTTCATCCTATTTCATTTTATTTATCTCTCTATTTTCGCAATGTGTCTTAACTCCTCCCTTCTTTACCTTGCTTGTCACTTTTTATTTTATTCTCTCTGATTGTAATATAATCCTAGTTAGTCCGCTGTATAATTGATGAATCCTGTCTATTGTCTCACTCTGATGACACCTCACCTAAAATTTCTGAAAGAGTTAGAGCTAAAATAATGGAATACATGATCTTTGAATGCAGGAAGGTTTTCCATTTTCTTTAACTATATTTGTTGGGCATCTTCCTTGCTTGGGTCCTGGTTGGCCTGGGCTGCCTTTTTGACCCGGTTTGGCTTGTCCACCTTTGCCGCAGGATTGTCCTGTTTCCTTCCAAATACAGTTACAGATGCAGTGATGAGCGTTGCTGGGACACCGCCAATCTGGATACGGCGCGTTTTTCTTAACACACTCGTTGAATTCCTTCATGCAAACGTCGTTACAGCAATGGAAGATCGCTACAACAATTACCGGCGGCTGTGTACTAAATGTTGTAGCCGCGTGTACACAGTTGCCCGGAAATAGAATCTAGAAGAAAGAAATGAAAGGCATCTTGTTTTAACTTGGGTTTAAACTTAAAATACGAATGTCTTGATCTTAATGTCCGGTCTACACGCTACGATTGTCACATACTTTTGTGCCTTTATGCCATATATCGTACGTTATCGTGCATTTTCGTGCGCATATTTCTTTTCCTTTTTATCCGCTTTTTGCTTTTATTCCTTTGTTCTTTCGTTTGTTCTCTTGTTCAGGGTTCGTACGATTCCTCATAAAGCGTGGAAGTTCTTAAATTTTCTCTTCTTAAATTTATTTACTCAAAGTTCTTAAAACATCTAAAATCCTGCCCATGTTCATGAAAGGTCCTGAATTTTATTTGCTCTGCTGCCTTTCAATAAAGCTGGTGTTGAGTTCAAATAATCATGGGTTATTTCGTATCCGAGTATTTGTAATCATTCATCCTTATTCGAATTATAATCAGTGATGGTGTAGTGATTATCGTGACACTCCTTGGCATAATTGTGGCTATATGTTCATTTGTTATATATTCTGAAGGGTTTTTTTTTTTTTGGAATTGGGTGCCACATACCATGGGTTCTTAAAATGGCTTTAATGTACCACACGATGTCCTAAAGATTTATACTGAGTTAAGGTGAAGAACCCTGGTAGCTATAATTTGATGTTACACGAAAACCTATGCGTGAAAGGGTTTTTAAAAAACTCATTAAGTATTCATGAGAAAAATGCAAACTAAAATCATAACCGTATCGTGTCTTTATATGTGAAAAAAAAACACGCTTACTTTTCTCCTCTAATTTTCGCGGGTTAGAAAACATTGACTTTCAAACTTTCTTTGCGAATTAGCGTATTATAAGGGGTTTGTTTTTTAAGCCGTTCAAAAAACTCGCAGTTCGTGCTTTATCGGACCCAAAACACTCGACTATCGCATCGTGTTTTATATCCGGTAAAGCACTCCTGGTCGTTTTTTAAACAGTACATCACAGTTCGGGAAAATACTTCCCATGTTAGGAGCGTGGGAAGCAATTTCAAGGCGAAGAGGATTTACGAGCTTCCGAGAGCACATTTCCATACGGGGAGGGAACCATCAGATGCTATAAAAAGCGAATAGTGTTAAAATTACACAGATGATTATTTCAAAGAAAGTCGTGAACGAACTGTTTTAAAAAGTCTTCGGTAACATTTACGAAGGTAACCGACATCTTTCTTCTGAGCCTTCATTGTTATATTCGCCAGTTGGTGAATATGAAGAATCATGACGTAATTTTCGGACCAATCACAACTCGGTATTTTTGATAATCATCTGTGTAATTATACTGACTGTATATGGATGATCATCTGCGAATGATTTTTTACTATCGAGAAAATGGCATTGAAATTGAATTGAAACGCTGCATATCGTCTCATGGATAAGCGTTAAGTTGTCGCGAGCATATCTCGTGCACTTAAATTGGATAAAACTCGCCTCCAATCCCTATGGACTCGATAGTTCAACAGGTAGAGCGGCGGACCGATATCCCGAAGGTGCGAGTTCAAATCCTGCTCGAGTGAACATTTTTCAGTTGACTTTGTCAGTGTCAGATTATCATGAAAAGTTTCTATTCGTGCATATCTCTGAGGATGATTCTGAAATAAAAGGGTATTTCCCCAATAAAAATGCGCGCTTTTAAGAAGTTTGGGGTCACGTGTCTCCGTTACCCCGGCCTTGTATCATGGCAACGTAAGATTTAAAGAGACTGACGGTTCTGTTATATGATAATAAAGGAGCTGAACAAGAGGCATACTTGGCCTGTTTCCATTCTTGTTTTGCGGTTACGCTATTTTTAGCTTTCCGCGGTAATCCTAAGCAGCAGAAATAAATTGTCGAATTATCGAGAAAATAGATGATGCGCAGTCAGGATTATGCATAATGAATTAAATAGAAAGATGTTCTCTGACCAGAAGTAGTTTTATTCAAAGAACTTTCTCTTCCCAATCTGCAGACTGAATAACGAAAGCTCGTTGATTGAAACTACTTAAGTTCAGAGAACGTCTTTCTATTTAATTAAAATACACTGTGCTACCTGTTGATATAACTATTAGTTGAAATATTAAGTATCGATAGCCTCTAAGTATCACATTCTTAAGATTGGAACGTGAACTTTCAGTTTTACTGCGTTAAAATATTCGCTGTATTAATTGATGCTGCCTAACGTAATAGCATTTATACGTTTGTACGAAATAACCGATATTTCGCTATCAGTAAAAGATTTATAAATTAAATGTTCGTTATGTCAGTAGGCAACTAAGTTCGTGAAAACTTGGTAGCCATTGTTCAAAAGATACAGCTACTTATTCAACAACTGCACACGTATGCCCCTATAGCAAAACCTCACAAGGACGTCGGACATCTTTGGGAAATCAAAGTTTTTGGAAGTTACCTTCTAAATATCTGTGTTATACCACAAGAATTAGTCAATAGCCAGCTATGGACCTGTTCACTCAAGATATCTTTATTGAAAAATGGCGAAGACAATAATAATCATCTACTGATTTGACAAGTCAAAATCTCGTTATTTCAACAATTTACGTGCAGTGTACCTCAAATATCAAAGACGTCTTTACTCTCTGCATGCAAAACTTAAAATTCAATTTTCAACCTTTTAATGCACGACAATCTGCATAAGTTGTGGTCGGCTGTTTGCACATTTATCCAAGATAGACCGCTTAATAGGATATACTGTTTTTATTGTCTGTCTATATATGTACATATATATCATTTGTTGAGTTGCCTAATGATTGTGTAATAACGTGAAACTCCGAGTAGCAACAACAAACTTCTTCACTTCACTTTTAAACTTTATAGTGCGCTCTACCTGCAAGGTATCGAGCATTCTGTTTTCCATTGCGGATGCTTTACTCATTATTATTCCATATATATGTGTGCGTGTGTGTGTGTTTGTGTGTGTGTGTTAGATATTTTCCTTTTCTGTTGATATTTTGTGACGCTGAATGGAATTTAAACAAGATTCCATTGTCGTTTAGATTAACTGTCGGTGGGAGCTCTCCGTTTGACGAGTAAAATTACCTGCCGTTAGCCAGAGTAAAATGACAGAAGTCTTATCCCGCAGGGAAAGAGTTAAGGGATGCACAGAACTGCTGAACATATTAACCAGTTCAACATATTCTGAATAATGGTTGCATTTACACTCTCGACGTCATGGTAATACGAAGGGCTTCTGACAGACTGTTTTACTCCATTAACTCTTTCCCTGCGAGATAAGGCTTCTATTATTTTACTCTGGCTAACGCCAGACGATTTTACTCACCAAAGGGAGAGCTTTCACCAGGAAAGAGTTTTTACTCACAATTGATTTTACTCACAGTTGGCGCTGCTCTCTGCACTCTAGATCGTTTGCCTGTCGTAGAGGTCTTTCCTTTTGTACTGTTTTTCATTCTTTCCAAATTCAAAGTGATCTCCTTATCTACAGGGCAATACGGTAGCTTAGCTGGCGCACCCTTTGGTCCAACAGCGCCTCTCCTACCGGATGGTCCCTGACCGTCTACTATGAAACAAGGCATTATCAGGAAAAGAACTGCATGAATTCCACGCTGCATCTCTTTTCTTCGTTTGTTGAACTTTTTTAGGGCCTTGAACTTCGGTTTCTTCTTGACTGTTTCTTGTTCTCTGTGCGGTTAAATGGGAATGTTTCATTCACTGAAACCACACCACATTGCTTCGGTTTATATCTTTGTAAACTGACTTCCGTTACACGAGAGGCAATACTTAAAAAAACAAGTTTGTTTTCTAAAGTATGTGAAGTGGAGCATATTAAATTGTTGCGAAACACAGGAAGTAGCACTGCTGTGATTTTCCTTGCCGTTAAGTTTCTCGGAAATGAACATAGAACGTTTCTGACGGAAAATCATCGACATTCTATGACTTTAAAGTCGTTACTTGTTCCTCTTGAAATTGTGAGCTATTTGGTTAAAGTCATTATTGTTATTGATCTTGGTCCCGTCACGGGGCTGATATTGGTTTCGTGTCACTGTTTTCTATTTTAGTAGCCTCTAGTGCGTGAGTTTATTTTTAGATATTTTGTATGTAATATGTATGCATATATGTGGTATCTGGTCAGTACGAAATAGTTATTGCACGGCTAGGTAGTCCATCAGCGTGCGTCATTTTGCGTAGTGGTACAGATCGGATAGCGAGCTCGGCTTCATGATGTATATAGGTGTGTTTATATATATAAATATAGATATCGCTCTATGGCCTCTTAGTTCATATTGAATAATAATATTTAATCAGGAAGCTTTTTCATAATAAATGATTTTCAAAAAGGACCTGAATTAATATATTACAAAACACATACAAATTTAAGTATATAAAATTGAAAAAGAAATAAAAATAAATAGAAGCTAAAAACTAAGAGTGCTGTAAAATATTCAGCATCTTAAATTTAAAAAGTTTAATATTTGTCGTAGTTCTAATATCTATATCGAGACTGTTCCAGTTGTCCACTGCTTGATAGCACATTCTCTGCTTACCCCAATTACGTGTAACATGGGGTAATCTCACCTTATCTTTATTTCTCGTGTTGTAACCATGCACGTCTCCTACTGTTAATAAATCCATAGAGTGATGTGTGTAACCATTTACACATTTATATATAAATAGAGTGCTCAATATGACAATATTGAGCACTCTACAGGATGAGTCATGCCGCCAGCAAATTTGCGCACGCTCACTAGTCTCTATTTAGAGCACTCTGGCATGGCTTAGATGTACCACAAGTGTGGGACATTTGAGTTGCCTACAGTTATATATATATATATATATATATATAACTACAGTTAACTCAAAATGTCATCTTGTCGCTACTATTAGGAAACTGAGCGATAATGATTCGACTGCAATCTTAGATGTGACATATCGCGTCATGTCTATGGAATGTTGTTTTTCTTCCTTCGGCTGTGAAAACCCGTGGACCTGAATTTGGTCTTGTGTCGGCACGTTGAGACAATTTCACCTCTTTTGTTCAATAATAATTCTTTGTCGGCTTTTATTAGTTGTACGTTCTCATCTAAACATAAATAGGATTTTACCGCCCCACTTTGGTACGCCGAAGCACGACTTAAAATGGCCCAACCCACCGTAAAATTACGGTTGCTGCGTTTAAGTCTCCAAATGTGTTTAGATAGTTCTGTTTCGTTCTTGTATTCCTCATTGTTGAAAGATTTCAGGTGGTTTCTGTATCGCTGCTTAAAACCGTTCGCTGTCATACTGATATAAATCTTTTTTCCTCCGTAATCATCAGCCGAAACTTCCGCTTTATACACTACGTTGGTCTCTAAGCAGTTTTCTTGCAGTGGAAAAAATGTGGAATCGTTCTTGTTCCTACAGTCGCACGTTCTCACTTCCTCGCTGTTAGGCTGCCTTTTCTTACGAAGGATGCGCACATTGTGTTGGTTAATGGTTCCTTTGATTCTCCCCATACGTTTGGTATGACAGCGAACAGTTTCAAGCAGCGATACAGAAACCACCGGAAATCTTTCAGCAACGAGGAATACAAGAACGAAACAGAACTATCTAAACACATTTGGAGACTTAAACGCAGCAACCGTAAATTTACGGTTTGTTGAGCCATTTTAAGTCGTGCTTCGGCGTATCAAAGTGGGGCAGAAAAGTTCATTTTATGTTTAGAAGAGAAGCTACAACTCATAGAAGGTGACAAAGAATTATTATTGAACATTGTAAAATAACAAACATCCTACGCACGCTCTGATTGGACGAGCCTCATTTTCTCTCAGAGTATAGAGACAAGATTGATGTCATTTTCATTTTTTACTAGAGTACAGAGGTATGAATGACGTCACGAAAGTTCTAGAAAACCTTGGTTATTTTATAAAACAAATAGAAAATAGCTTTCGCGTTTCTGTACGGTGATGGAAACATGAATGACGCCATTTCAACCAGAAAAATACCAGAAAACACTCGGTTACGCCTCGTGTTTTCACTAGGCTTTTTTCTGGTTGAAATGACGTCATTCATGTTTCTATCACAGTACAGAGATACCCAAGTAATTTTCTATTTGTTAAAAAGAGGTGAAATTGTCTCAATGTGTCGACACAAGACCAAATTTAGGGTCATGTGTTTTCACCTTAGAAGGAAGAAAAACAACATTCCAATGGCACGATATCATATGTCACATCTATGATTGTAGTCGAACCATTATCACTCAGTTACCTGATGAGTGCATGGACGCGTGAGACTCTGAGTAGCGACAGACGACATTTTAACTCTACTATACTGCTCTACTCTTTAAGTATCGAGCACTCTGTACCCTTCAACCAATAGCTCGTTTCCTGTTTTGGTATATATATATAAAATCATCAAGAGCCCGCTCAACATAAAGGTTAAAAATCATATAATCATCATACAAACTTTATTTAGAAAAAGAAGAAACAACTACGTTTCGGGGACTGGCCTCTTCTTCAGCAGCTCACAGTTAAAGAATAGAGTCCTCATATACCTTATCTTTCTTCCTTAAATTTACATAAATTTCAAACCTCCATTACATTTAATCCCAGAGGATTATAACATTTCAATTTTTCAATCCAAAAACCTTCCCTTGCTGTAGGATCCCTAACATCGGTAACATCAAATATTTTGACAGATAAATCTTCCGGACCTATATGCTCATCTTCAAGAAAATGTGCATACAGGTGTTCGCCACAAATTCCCCTTTGTCCCCTTTCATATCGTCTCAGAGAACTCTTATGGTTATTGAACCTTAACCTGAATGGTGGTGTTGTGCTGCCCACATATTGTTTACTACATCTTTTACATTTTATTAAGTATACCACTACTTGAGAGTCACAATCAAAGGAATGATTGATATGGAAAGACCGCTTCTCTAAATTACCCATAAATATCGATCCAGTTTCAACAAATTTACAAACTTTACATCTGGCCTTTCCACAGCAAAATATTCCCTTGGACCCTTCCTCTATATATATATGTATATATATATATGTATATATATATGTGTATATATATATATGTATATATATATATATGGTACTAAACTTCTGTTTATAATATACATATAGTACTAAAACGTATAACACGCGCACATAACATTGTGAATGCAGACATTCATAAGTACATCATAAGTGACATGTATACGCAAAAATTGACCATCATATTGCATACGAAGTATGTCAAACAGATCCTTATACCATGGAGAGCTCTGAAATAGAAAATACAGGAATATGCAACAATGGCGACCTAGATAAGTTAAGTTTGTGAATAAAAATGGTTTTGCAAGGATGTAGTTAAGTTCTTGAATAGGAAGAGCACCTCTCGCTCCAAAGTTAAACTCGGCATCGTTAAAACTCAAATTATTATACCTACGTCAATGAACTTTATTCACGTGAAAATCTTTTATTACGTGGTATACTGCCATACTACAGTACAATGAAAATAAAAAGTAGCAACAAAAACACCAAACGTCTACAACATTTTACGTCGTCATTTTGTGCCAAGTTTCTTAACGTTTTAGTGGAATGCATAAACGTTCAATGCAACTTCTCCTTACGGAAACTTTTCTCTCACATTTTGGGTTCAAGACACGACTGCATTTTCGATATCCGTGTGGTCTCAGATAAGACTTTCTCGTGCCAATGGAGGCATTGGGGTCGTGATTCTTCATGCAATTGCATACGCAGAGTAATCCTTCCGAAATACAACGCCAGCGAGGGTGTTTCAGAAACAGACAAAAGGTAAAGTCCGGAAATTTGCATTTATTACAGCAAGTATGTCTTGGTGTGAATACCGCATCTTTTCCTTGGTACTTATCATACTCAGATTGTCACATTTATAAGGCCAGGATATCTAAAGGGTAGATATTTTATAATTAATCAATTTTTACATTTAGTAAAGATTCCAGGTGCCTGCCTGCCAGCTGTGTGCATGACTGTATCACGTCATAACTGTTAAGTATATTAACACAAAACAGGTGATTACAGAGAATCTTGCGAGGTGATTGATCCAAAATTGCGTTATATTTTTCTGTAATCACCTATAGGTGAGTATAAGAGGGAAAACATTAGCACAGAAGGGTTGATACATTTGTAAATTTTTGATACAACTTGTTCGGTATTGTCTTGCACATAATCGCCTGAATAATACAGAGGGTCCGCCAAAAAACGTATACACACTTTGAATGATTATAACTCACTCAAACTTTCTTTCGAATGCCACGCATTCGTGAGCAACTTCGAGATGAGGAGTTTTATTTCCGGCAAGATGGAGCACCTCCCCACTACCATCGTGATATGAGAGCCTAACTTACGGAAATCTGCCGAACAGATGGATTGGGTGAAGATATAGCATTGAATTTCCCCCACGTTCACCAGACCTCACACCTCCAGACTTTTTTTTTATGGGGATACGTCAAAGATAAGGTTTGTAGCACAAAACCTGCAATAATCAATGAGTTAAGAGCCGCAACTGAAAGAGAATGCACCCAAATACCAAATGAAATGATCATGATTCGTAATGTTTGCAATTCCATCTCTCCGCGTTATCAACAGTACCTGGACCAGAACGGTCATCAGTTAGAACACCTGCGATAACTCAAAAAATTCCACACTTGTCTTCTTTCACTTGGGTTACAAAACTTAGGTATATCTTAATAAACATTGTATTTATAATCATTCAAAGTGTGTATAGATTTTTTGGGAGACCCTGTATATAGAATAATTATTCGCCTTAAGCTCAGTGAACGTTGTTTATCAACGATATATGTTGACTGTGCCTGTTAATAATTCACTTAACCTTCAGCGAATAATTAGATACTGTTATCTAACAAATTAAAGGATTATACCTGTGGCGCTGTCAAAGATTCCCCTATGCAGGAGCTAAGGTTCCGGAGGAATTGGAGGCCTGCGCCTCGGCAAATTTCAAAATTTTAGACTCGTTACGTCATTTTTGACTTTCGGGTGAAAAACTTAAGTGTTTTCACACTCTGTAGTTGAAAAAGCCACACCAGAAATCTTTTTTCCCATAAATGATTTCATAAATGACAGACTGCTAGTCTTTGTCCACTGGTGAGGGTTAGGCTAGTCCGTCATGAGGCTACAACCCTCTACTCGAAGACACCACCCCTTAACTACGATAACCCTTGGAACCTGTATTTGGAAGAATAAAGGCGTGAAGACGCGGTGAAATATTGTACGCCACCTTGTAACAAATACATTTAAACATAGATAAGGATGAGTTTTCAATACTGTGGGCAACTTCAGGGTAACAGTTGAGGCGTCGAAAAGTTTTCAAACTAGTGTTGCAATACGTCAAACTTCCACCAACACAAAGATGTCGTCACTGTAAAAACAACAGTTTACTTGAATTTCTACCCATAATCTGCTGCTGTTGGGGATTCTTGGTCTGTTGTATCAAAGAAAACTCCCATAGACAAAGATTATTGTGAGAATCATTAATAGACTGAAATGTGGCTAAATATTGATGTTAAGGTGACACCGTTTTTTATTGTTGACGTATAAATAACATAACATAACAACTTTATTAATGTGTCAATGTATTTAGTTTTCACAACTAATTGGGGACACTAAAAATAAATACCAGGTGAAGCGCGCGCCAGATTTGATTGGTTTATAGTATAGAACACTTGCTTGACAAACGGTCAGACGTCAAAGGGACGTTTGCCGACACGAAAGAGTTGTTTAGAAAGTTGGAGATATTGAGTCACTGAAGGAGTTTGCAAATACGAACTTGAAATTTGATGGTGAGTGGAGTTTCCCTGGAGGAGACAAGAAAGTTTTTAGATATGCCGATGGGCTCACGACTATCTCTTGGCGAAAGAGTAAAAAAGCATTGACAATTGAGGGTAAGGAGATTAACAGACTAAAACTTAAACTGTGTTCGTTGGTCTGCGAAAGTGTCTTTGAAGGTGAACATGCCTTGACTGAAGCTGTGAACCATAATGAGAATCTCTCTTGCTCGTGCAGATGTAATGAACTATTGGTCGATGTCGAAGGTGCTAAACTGGATGTGACTATTGCTGAGCGGGAGATTAGGCATAACACTAATTCTATTCAGAATATTGAGAACGGCCTTAAAAAAATACGCCAAAAAATTGACCAGATGAAGAAGGAATCCCTTGAAATTCATCAACAGTATACCATGTTAATTTCATCATCATTTGAATATTCAAATGCTGAAGATAAGGAAAGCCCAAGGGAAAAGAATTGACAACATGATAACTCAAAGTCTACAAAAGATGTCACCATTAATGAAAGAATTATCTCCAAGTCACTCCATCGTAGGGAGAACCTCGATCCTAGTATTAACACATCCGTTCCAAACTCAGTTGCAGATCAGTTAAATGAATATAGAGAAAAACATCGACAAGGCTTAGGCGGGCTGACGCACTTTGGATAGAACCAAAGCGAACACGTCATTCGGCAATGTTATTAGTCAACGAAACCCAAAATTATGAAATACCGATTCATATAAACCGTTATGAATCTCTACCAGATGAAGTGCCCCGTGTATGGCCAGCTTTTGACCAGGGAGTACATGACGAATGCACCAGCTCACAATATACGTTCAAAAGTCAGATCGCCAGCTATAGAGCAGCACATCAGCTTAAGCATAAAAAAACTACAAAAACGAATAAGAAACGAAATATCGAGCAGTCTCGACAGCGTGAGTAACCAAGTACTAACGAAAGAAGAGTTCTACTGCTCGGCGACTCGATGATTAAACATATCCAACACACGAAAATTGAAAGAGCATTTCGTGGGAAAGCAACTTGTCAAGTTTATAGTGGAGCAACCTTGAAAGACATACAAAATAAGATTAAAGGAAGATACAATTGTCAAGGATACAGCGCGATGGTGATACACGTTGGTACGAATGACCTAGCAAAAGATCATGCTGTAACCGTTTCTAAAAGGTTAGAAGGATTCATTCAAGACGCACAGCAATACATAAATACGATTGCCATCTCTGGTGTCATTCAGAGGGAAGATGGTAGAGTACCCGAGGGGAGAATTTCCCTTTAAAATGATCACACTAAAGAATTGTGCAGAAAACGGAATGTTCGTTACATCGATAACAACAACATTCATGGATCATACTTGAATGGGTCCAAACTACACCTGAACAGAGCTGGAGACAAAGCCCTTGGTAAAATTTTTTGTTCCTATCTGAGATCAATACGTCAAGGTACTAACACCCACCATCCTTATGGTGGCGAGCAAAATTTTTTCTTCAAGAGACATACAAACCATGCCCTGCTTCAAACTCTAGATATACAACGAGAGCAAGCCTAGAGCTGGAGAAGATATCTCGAGTATGTACACCATGTAACAACGATGAATTAGCTGAAGAAGATATGATAGGGAACGCTTCTTATGAGACTATCTGCGAACTCAGTTCTAGTAATAACTTGAATAGTGACATTAAAGGTAACATTAGTAGAATGAATAGCAATCTGACGGAAGAGTTCAAATTAATTCATGGCACCTCATCCACAGGTATGAACACCCAGTTTATAAATCATGACAGGGAGTCCACTAATAATTATTCAGATAGTAGCTCGGTGACTAAGAACACGTTAAATAGCTTAAGGGGATTTAAACTTGCTCATCTTAATATCGCCTCCTTGCCTAAACATTTCGACGAATTTAAATTTCTTATCACTGATAATCCAGTCGACGTATTTAGCATAAATGAAACCAGACTAGATTATACAATAGACAAAGACGAAATCAATATTCCTGGATATCAATTATTTAGGAAAGACAAATCAAGAAATGGGGGTGGTGTAGCCCTTTACGTAAGAAATGTGCTTAATGTGGTTAACAAAATGCATTTGGTGTCGGATGAGCTTGAAGCTGTATGTATTGAAATTGTAAAACCAAAATCAAAACCTGTACAAATTGTCTCAATTTACCAACCCCCGAATTCTGGATCCGAATTTATGAACAACCTTGAAGGTTTTCTAAATGATTTAAATAATGAAAACAAAGACAATTCTCACCGGAGATTTAAATTGTGATTTATTATCAAATGCTAGTCATGCTCATACAAACAGATTAATCGAAATTTTAAATTTCTATCAACTTGAGCAAATGATCACTGATCCTACAAGTGGAACAAATTGCTCTGAGTTTTTAATTGATATCCTGGAAACAAATAGGCCAGAAAAACTATTAACTTCTGGAGTGTTAAATATTGGGATCAGTGATCATAGTCTCGTCTTTGGATGTTTTAAAATTGCGGTCCCGAAGACAGATCCAAAGCTGATTGAAAGCAGAAATTTTAAAAACTACCGAGAAGATCTATTTAGAAGAGATCTTTTTGATGCTCTGAACAAATATGACTGGCAATCCGACGATCCTAATAAATTATGGGATATTTTTAAGTGAATCTTTACTTTGATCTCCGAGATGCACGCTCCTTTGAAAATGCGCAAGGTGAGAAGCGAATATGCTCCGTTGATGACTTCAAATATAAAATGGGAGATGAACCATCGTGACTATTTAAAAAAGAAGGGTTGTTGCCTCTAAATGCGACAACCAATATACAACGTATAAGAAACAAAGAAATCGTGTCAATAACTTCATTAGATCTGCAAAAAAGAAATTCTGTACGCAAACTATTGACCGAAATAAAAATAATCCAATAGAAATGTGGAAGAATATTAACATGATTCTTGGGCGTCGTGGTCGCTGCTCAAAAACTACTTTAATATCTTCAATCAGAGTCGACAATACCACATTTACACAGGAGGATCAAATCGCGGAAACTTTAAACACATATTTAAGTAACATAGGTGAGAATAAAGTAAATGGTTTGAACCTGGGAGAATCGTGACATGTTTGAGGAAGTTGATTGTCCAGGTTAGTGTAGTCTTGAGAAAGACTGTTGGTTGAAGTGACTGACGTTTCGACAGCCTTAGCGGCGGTCGTCTTATATAGGTCATCTTATATATCTTATATAGCCACTTATATAGGTGAGACTAGCAGAAACTTAAATATACGACTCACAGAACACAAACGTGCGACAAAAAACGGAGACAAAACCAACCACATTGCCGAACACCACCGACAAACCAAACACAACATTGACTGGGAATCGGCAAAATGCATTACGTACAGCACCAACTACAAACAGCGACTCACACTAGAAAACTGGTATACGAACTTAGAACAAAATCCATTAAACCGATCACAACAATTACCGGGACCTTACAAACGACTAATTCAAAAAGTCAAACATGCGAGCAGCCAATAGACTTACACTTCGACAAACTATTAATGCCTACACAACCACACCCATTGCTTCTCACCAACTATCACACCTCCATGACTAATACGACCGCCCACTTATCACGCACGAGCCAGATACAAATACAGGCGAACCTGACATTTACTTTCCTTTTGACTCTGAAGATGACCGCGCTAAGGCTGTCGAAACGTCAGTCACTTCAACCAACAGTCTTTCTCAAGACTACACTAACCTGGACGATCAACTTCCTCAAACATGCCATAGGTGAGAATCTTTCTTCTAATCTAGATGAAACTGATAGAGGATTTTCTGATTATATCATACCAGTCCAGAACGAGTTTTTTCAACTGTCACTGAAAATCTTGTCTCAAAAGTTATTAATGAAATGAAACCAAGTAAGGGTGCAGGTCTCGATAAAACACCTGCAAGATGGCTGAAAGATTCTTCGGTCGTTATAGTTCCTTACTTAACCAATATTTTCAATCTATCTCTATGTCGGGGTGTCTTTCCTGATGATTGGAAACAGGCCCGAATCTCCCAAATCTTTAAATCTGGAGATAAAGAAGATTGTAGCAACTATCGACCGATATCTGTTTTGTCAGTCGTTTCTAAATTATTTGAGAAGCTGGTGTATGAGCAACTCGACACATATCTAACCCAAAATAACGTTCTTACACGTTGCCAGTCTGGATTTCGTAGAGGCCACTCCACTGCCACATCTTTACTGAATACAAACGATACTTGGTTGGTTAGTATTGATCGTGGTCTTATAAATGGTGTTATGTTTCTTGATTTAAAAAAGGCATTTGATACCGTAGACCACAGTATACTAATAAAAAAATTGGAGTTATATGGAGTTAGAGGTGTCGCATTACAATGGTTCATCTGGTATCTGAGTAATCGTGGTCAAGTTTGTAAGGTCGGTAAAACCCTGTCTTCTATGGAAAATGTAAAAACTGATGTTCCGCAAGGGTCAAATCTCGGTCCTTTGTTAATTCTAATTTATATAAATGATCTACCTAACTGCCTAAGCAATTCCACCCCTAGTTTATTTGCTGATGATACTACTTTTGCTGTAACTGGCACTTCCTCCCAAGAAATAACGTGCATTCCTGGCTGCTAGCAAGCAGATTATCATTGAATGTTAGCAAAACCAAATATATGATTATTGGGTCTAAGCAAAGAATATCACACATTGAAACCGACCCTTGTGTTTCCATTAACAATCAAGTTATCAATCGTGTAGGCAACACCAAAACACTAGGTGTATTCATTGATAAGAATATATCATGGAAAACGCATGCTGAACATGTTTGCCAAAAAGTCTCCAAAGGAATAGGTGTTTTACGGAGAGTAAAGGATGTAATTAGTAAAGAATGTTTGGAAAGGTTATATAAGAATTTAGTGCTACCTCATTTGGATTATTGTTCCCTCGTATGGGACAGCTGTGCCAACCACTTAAAAACACGGTTGCAAAAACTTCAGAACAAAGCAGCTCGTGTAATCACGGGAGACAGTTACTACTCATCAGCTACTAACACCTTGAAGAAATTGGGATGGAGCACGCTTCAATGCACAAGGGATGAACAGTTGTTGTCACTAAATAACAAGTGCATGAGTGGAAACTACCAATTAAGTCACTTATTTCATGTGTTAAATCGGTACTGTTATGATTTGAGAAGTAATAACACTAAATTGTATTTACCCAAACCGAACACAAATGCCATGAAAAGAACTCTTGGGTATCGAGGTGCCATGGTCTGGAATTCTTTCTCTTAAAACAATTAATTACACATCTTCTTTTAATAGTCAAGATCTCTAACTTTTACCATTTTTATTCTTGTACGTAGTGTTTTAGCTATAGATATTCCATTTTAATTGTAAATATATTCTCTTAATTATTAACGTATTTTACAACACGGCCCAATGAAGAGCAACCCCTTGTTGGATGATCAGGTTACCGTGTCTAAAGATGTTTAAATAAATAAATAAATATACTACAGGAAGAAACTGGAGCACCCGGAGAAAACCTGTGGTGCTTGGCAGAGTCAAACTGGACAACACTCTTCTCACATGTGCTAAAGGTCACCTTAATCAGATTACTGCATGGAGCCAGAATCGAATCCTGGTCACAGTGGTGCACTACCACTGTGCCCCCAGCACCCCCGAGTCTAGTAAATCTTCCGTGTCGATAAGATAAATGAACTAGATTAAGAAGTCAGAAACCCTTCGTAAAAAGCCAAAAGGATGAAACAACTGCAAAAACATACGAGAAGATACTGACGTTACGAGCGAAAGCCTTACTGTGGAGTGAAACGTTTCACCCTGACTAAAGACCTTTGCTCAAAACGTCAGTATATGCTGTCGTTAGTGAAATGATCGGAAAGGTCCGAGTAGTGCTGAAATGTGAAGAGTAGTTTTCTAACGTTTCGAGCGAAGGCCCTTCGTCAGAGAGAAAATGTTGGAGGATTGAAAAACACGGAATATATATAGGTGAAAATGGTCATGTGACAACAAATGGCCAATCAGAATGGGAAAACAAAAACAAGTGTAAATGAGATAGTGGCTCGTCATTCGCCTAAAATAACACCGATCAGCAAACCAGGTGGGTGTGTCAAAAACAATGTGGGTGAGTGAAAGCTAAACCCAAAAGAACTAAGTAGCTATTATTAACGCTCACCCGTGCAAAGCAAAAACATTGGCCACAGAGGGATTAAGTAAAAGAAAAACGTTCATTGAGTCCGTGAGGGTGAATGGTTTCAATTTGAAAGATGAGACGTTTTTCCTGTCTTTTGCGACTATTGTTACCACCAGAAATTTGGGAGATGGCACAAAGTTTCATGTCCGAAAGAAAATGATTGGCACTACTAAAATGTCGGGTTAAGATGTTCGGCAAGTCTGTCTGATAAGCGTCTTCCCGTTTCTCCAACGTAGTACAGACCACATCTACTGCACGAAATGCAGTAAGTGAGGTTGGAGGAGATACATGTGAAACAATGTCGAATAACAAAATTAGATTTAGGCCCCGAAATGCATGACATAGTCAACTGGCGGGCAAGTTCAGAGAGAGGGTCCACAAAATTAATAACTTAAGGAAATATTTTCAGAATCATACTCATAGATACAGGAACAGAAATTTTTCATGATAATCTGACACTGCCGAAGTGCTCTCCTGGATAAGCGTTAAGTTGTCGCCAGAATATCTCGTGCACGTACGTTGGATAAAAACTCGCCTCCAGTCCCTGTGGGCTCGACAGCTCAACAGCTAGAGCGGCGGACCGGTACCATGAATTTGCGAGTTCAAATTCTGCTTGAGTCGACATTTTTTTTTAGTTGACTTTGGCAGTGTCAAATTATCATAAGCAATTCCTGTGAAGGAAATGTTGTCAGTTCTGTTGTCGCTTTGGGTTTTTGTAAGTTGCCTTTCTTCGGAATTTTCTTTGTATTTTATTTGTGGGTAACAATTATGAATGCACGTGTGGTATTTACGTAAATATGTTTATGATAAAAGGGTTCTCTAGACTTTGGATTGTTTATTCGCTTTCTCTTGGTCTGACCAAAGTAGAAAAACAAACCCTGAAAGACTTAAAAAGGGACGTCAACATTGTCATACTCCAGTGACGCGTCACCATAGTTATGAACAGGACCGAACACATCAAACTGATCAAAGCCACCTCACATCTCCAAGACACGAACAACTACCTTCTCTTTAGACACCGATCACACACCAAAACCACAACAGCGCGAATCAGTAGCAAACTAAAAGCCCAAAGGGTCGTGGGAAGCTAGACAAATACACCTACAACCGAATCAGACAGAACGATCGCCAGCGTGTTAGATCGATCTGAGATCGATTTAAGTCAAAAGCGATCTGAGTGTGAACACTTGAATGCGAACTGAGAGCGATCTAAGCGAGTCCACTTCTGAAGGTGGTCTGATATCGATCTCAGATCTATCCAGGCAAGTCCACTTGTAGTGTAAACGCGAAAGCGAGACAAATACATGCATATGTATATGTATATGTATATGTATATGTGTATGTATATGTGTATGTATATGTATGCATATGTATACACACATGTATATGAATATGTATTCATATACTTGTACATATGAAAATATATATGGATATAATTGGTTACAATAAAGTCGAAATCTCACAGTAAGTCACCTTTGTCATACGGTAATATTGCTTGACTACGTAAAAATTACAACAATCATTAAAAAAAACATAAATATATATGGCAAGGAGACATTTAGTTACAAGGTTTACGGCTGAAGGAAGTCAGTTTTGCCGAAGAGGAAATGTCTGAGGAGTAAAATAGAGTTATAATGGAATACATGATCTTTGAATGCAAGATTTTCCATTTATTCTAATTGTTTTTGTTGGGCATCTTCCTTGCTTGGAACCTGGTCTGCCTGTTGGACCTGGTCTGCCCAGTTTATCTATGTTGGCTTGTACATTTCTTGACCCTGGTTGTCCTGGTCGGTTGCAAATGCACCTGGAGATACAGCGGAGAGCGTTGCTGGGACACCGCAACATTGCATTAGCCTGGTTTTGCGAAACACAGTTGTTGAATTCTGCCCTGCAAGTCTCATTACAGCAAGTGAAGATCGGTATCTCAAATTGCGGCACGCTGTAATCCAGTGCCGCGTGTCTGCAATCGTTAGGAAAAGGAATCTGGAAGAAAGAGACGGAAGGTGTCTTATTGTAAGGCACGTCTAAACTGCAGGATGTTTTACTCTTAGGCCTGATCTGCTCACTACGATTGTCGCGTTCGTTGATGTATGTGATTCAATCATCAGAGTCTTCAGGTTGTATTCCAACGTTGGAGAGCCAATGACCGGTTCCCCTTATACATCTGCTGAATACAACTACCAGAATGCCTTTCGAAATCTAGTTTGTAATGTTAATCGGAGCTATTGTTTTTCCATTCACGTTGGGAACTCAATGTTTACATGAAAATGCAAAAACCGCAAAGTATTGTGGTAGTTGTATTCAGGTGACGTAACAAAGGGCTGTTTACACTTGCGATTTTGTACCTTGCGATTTGTATCTTGGAGTATGTGTTCAACCGAAGAGTTCGACAAACCGTTGACCTTATAGGGTTAGGATTAAGCCTCGTTTACACCAGTGAACTCAATTTCTATATCTGGAATACGAACTCCCAGTCATTCGCTCGGGTAAGCCAAGATGGCCGCCCATTGAGGGAAATTTTGGAAGTCAGTTTCAGTCCTCTTCGCGGCCTTGTACGTCAGTTCCAGTTCTTTGCACGATTTTAATCTTTAGTTTTTGTTTGGTTCGGCTTCGAAAACACCCCCAACCATGGAAAAAGTGTTTATACGAAATACTACTGGACCAATTTGACATAATCGAGTATTTAAAAGGATTCATTATTGCCGTGTGGCCTAAGAAGTGTACTAAATTGTCTGAAGATGGTAAACTTACGGGAAAAAAAGGACTTGCACTTAGTAGTTTCCCCAAGAAACTTTTCGAGACCGTTTTATCAGGTTTGTCGTATGTTTGGCAATTTATTTTCGTGAAAATATATAACCTGTAACTCGGTTTGACTTTTAGGATAAAAATGAGAGCCCAGCTCAAAATTTTAAGGTGAAGAACCATGATCGCAACAAGGCAAGACAAGTTAAAACATTTTGAAAATAAGTTGGATTCTAACGTTTCGTTGCAACGTGCAACATCTTCAACGTGTAATATTACAAGGTTATCAGTGTCTATATAAGTCTATTTACATGCGAGAATGAATAATTAATTAGCGCCCAACCAATCACAAAAGGTGACAAGTTTGGTTTGACTTTGTCGAAATATATTTAAAGTTCTTAAACTTACTTCTATATTTTGAAGACATGAATTGTGTGTATTTCCAAAGAAAACTCGACAGAAAGTGTAAAAAGTGGCGAAAAACTGACGTACAACCCGCGTAGGGGACTGAAACTGACGTCCAAAATTGGCCACCTTGGGCGGCCATCTTGATTTCACTTTTCATTGGCCAGTTAGCATTGCAGATATGGAAATTGAGTTCGCTGGTTTACACTTGTGATTTCGTACCTTGCGATTGGCATCTTGAAGTATGTGTTCAACCGAAGAGTTCGACAAACCGCTGACCTTATAGGGAAAGGGTTAAACCTCGTTTAGACATGTGACTTTATGCCTCGCGATTGGCATCTTGGAGTATGCGTTCAACCGACAAGAGCATCGAAGACAAACTGCGGCGAATCATAAGCGGATATCTTGCTGCTTAGACTGTACTGAGTTTATTAGATACACCAGGATGACAATCGCAACGTACAAAATCGCCGATAAACAGTTGAGCTCGACAATCCTATCATGTAAATAGTGTACGGACTAAGGAGATCTTGATTCCCAACAGTTTTCGCATCTGCGCCCGCGATCATGCGGTCAGTTGTGTTATTCTTCTACTAGTTTTGACTGGTTTAATTAGACGTAAACAGGCATTTCTTTGAAAACTTTTAAAAAAGGGGGAGATATATGCTACTATCGCCGGGGATTATTTAATCCTAATCCTAATCCTAACCCTAATCCTAATCATTTCCCGAGTTTCTCCTGGAAAGATATTCATCTATTTAAGCACATTTTCAAAATTGATGCTATTCGCCTTTTCGGGGATGAGACTGTGTTGGCTGAATAAGTCACCATATTGAAGTGAAATTCAGTTACTCTATATGACGTGAACCAACTAACCTTTGGCATCCGCTTCTCCAAGGGCAACAGGTCGAACCTCAAAAAACGTACTTCCTGTAGTGTTTAGAAATTTTCATGATAATCTGATACTGCCGAAGTCGAATGACACATGTTGACTCGAGCGGGATTTGAACTCGCACCTTCGGGATACCTGTTCGCCGCTCTACCTGTTGAGCTATCGAGTCCACAGGGATTGGAGGCGAGTTTTTATCCAACTTGAGTGCACGAGATATTCTCGGGACAACTAAACGTTTACCCATGAGAGGATGAACAGAAATTTTCAACCTAATCTGACACTGCCGAAATTGACTTGAAAAATATTTTTCAGTTGACTTCAGCAGTGTCAGATTATCATGAAAAATTTACTGTTCATGTATATGTCTCAAGATGGTTCTGAAACTGTAGTTTTTAATTACCTGAAATTGTCCCTCCCTGGTCAAGAGCGCATGTTCGAAAGCTGACCAAGCGAGGTTTTCAACAAAGGCACTTGAAAAGGAATGACTTGCCAATTTTTGCGTAACACACGAACAAATAAAATTTATTGAGGAAAAACACATTCTGGTAAACCGTAGGTGAGGGGCTTAAAACCCGATTAAGACTTGTTCCTTAAAAGAAACCTTGATTCTTTAGTGGAAATCGAAATCACGGTCGTGGCAATGGAATCCAGTCCAGTATTCCATCGACTAAGCGTCGAAGGAATTATTATTTAAAGCGCGAATTTAAATCTTCAGTCATTGTGAATTTGAGAGGTTGGTGTCCTTGGACCATTTGGCAGCTGGAAGTATTTCGTAAGATGAATAACATACTCTGGCAGTAACCAAATTAAAATTAGAATAACACTAGAGCAGTGAACCGGTCAAGAAGACGCTTGGCATAGCACCAGATAGTTCAATGGTGTGCTTACATTCCTTTTAAGACTTGAACCACTTTCATTACTTATTCCGTTAGGGATCAACTTCAAACTGCAAAAGTTGCACTTATTCGTCGCCATTTTAAGAGCTTGGCAAGCCATCATTTCAAAAATAGATATGGGTTGGACGTAATTGAACAAGAGCGGGGAGAAGTGTTTCGTTCGATATGTCCAAACATCAAGAAGTGTGTTGAAAAAGTTGGAGCGATGATAAGTTAATTCTCAATCAACATCGAGGTGTTTAAATGGAGGATGATAGACTCATTTGAGCTTTACTCGGTATTCTTAGACAAAATGTGTTCAGATAATGTAACGAGACTTTGCTGTTCAGGGTACTGAACGGAAAACTTGGTTACGTATAATATTAGGACACCGTGAGCCGTCCAGTGATCGTTCTCATTTGTCGGAGGTTAATTGCTATTGTTGTTAGTATAAAACCTGAGATAGTGATGTGACAGACCGTTAAACTAGAATGACATTTTTTCTTGGTGTCAGCACCAATATTCGCAAATACTTCCCCACTCTCCCATTTAAAAATGTCGAGTTCTCTCGAGCATATATTGTACTTGACCTCCAAAATGACGTTGAAAAGAGGGCAGCCTGAAATGTTCTTGACATGGGAAACGTGCATAGAATGGAAAGGGTCTCAACAATTTTGTCCGAAATTATAGCTTCTCAGACAAATTCATATTTCAGTTAAAAATATGGATTAGAACTTTTTGCTCCAATAAAGTTCCCACACGGCTCAATGATGAGATTATAATTGGTCAGCAATAAATAATTTACCAGATATGTCCACCTGTCATCACTGACTACTTTAACTCTATTGATATAAGATATCTTACTTTTGTGTGACGTTGTGTGAATCTGAATATCTTTAAAAAGATTCCGCACTGGTTACTTGAATTAAATGGTACACGAGACTGTTACATGTTCATACAGCTCAGCATATTGTGGGTGGAATTTACCATCTCGATATCATGGAAATGCCAATTAGCGCTACTCACGGAGCGTTGTACTCCATTATGGTTGCTAGTTTTGTGGTCAACAGAACTTACTCACCGTTTGCGTTGCTCTTGGAACTCTCGATTCTTTGGATGTTCCACGTGTCGTTGGCCCTATATGGCTTGTTATTCTTTTCAAAAATGAGATGATATTCTTGTCCACAGGACAATATGGCAGCGCACGCTTTGGTCGACCTGGCCCTTGTCTACCGGCGGATCCCCGATGGTCTGCTATGAAACAAGACATCATAGCCACCAGATACAAAACTGAGAATATTCCACTTTGCATATTTTTGTCAGCCTTAGTTTGTTCGATGTTTCACGTCGTTGACAGGTTTCTTCTTGGTTGTCTTAATCTTCGTCGACAGGATGTTATCTGTATGTTGAATGTTTCGTTCACTGAAACCACACCACTTTAGTGCGATTTATAAACCTTCGTGAACTGACATCTGTCACACAAAGGTTAATATTCTGAAAGAACAGGTTATTTCCCTCTTCTCAAGACTGATATGATGTCATAAATAGGGAATTTTTTTAACGATTTTATTGAAGGATGGATACGCGTCCTAAACTAAATCCTGGTTCTGACCATCACCATAAAGACCTAACACTAATCCTAACCTAGATTAGTTTTATTTCAAACATTTAAATGTAGGTTTTTGACTTATCGCGTGTTTAAAACTCTCTAAACAATATTTTCGGCATCGAAAAGTATGTGAAGTGGATCATTAAGTTTTTACCAAATGCAGGAACTAGCACTATGGTGATTTCTCTAGGAGTCACACGCAAGCCGTTAGGTTTCTTGGAAATGAACGAAATTATTACCCACCTTCTATGTCTTTGAGAGCCTGACTTCGTCTTTTTCAAACTCTGAACTTTTGCGCGAAGGCCTTTATTATTATTCATCTTAACGGCGTCTCGATGTTGATGTTTGCTTCGTGTATCACTATTTCATGGTTTAGTTGCCTTTACCGTGTAACCATGTATATATCTACATGGCAAGGAGACAACTGGTTACAGGATTTACAGTTAAGGAGATCTGTTTGTTTTAAGAATCAACTTCCGTATTCTTTCTTCATGTTCCTCTAGTTCTGAACTTCTTGTGAAGGAAAACCTACATATTCGCAAACTTAATCGTTCATTAAACACAAATCTTAGTTCTATTCCTCTATCCCTGTTCTAACTGACATACATCTATTTCATCTTATTTCATTTTATTGATCTCTTTATTTTCGCAATGTGTCTTAACTCCTCCCTTCTTTACCTTGCTTGTCACTTTTTATTTTATTCTCTCTGATTGTAATATAATCGTAGTTAGTCCGCTGTATAATTGATGTATCCTGCCTATTGTCTCACTCTGATGACACTTCACCTGAAATATCTGAAAGAGTTAGAGCTAAAATAATTTAATACATGATCTTTGAATGCAGGAAGGTTTTTCATTTTCTTTAACTAAGTTTATTGGGTATCTTCCTTGCTTGGGTCCTGGTTGGCCTGGGCTGCCTTTTTGACCCGATTTGGCTTGTCCACCTTTGCCGCAAGATTGTCCTGTTTCCTTCCAAATACAGTTAGAGATGCAGTGATGAGCGTTGCTGGGACACCGCCAATCTGGATACGGCGCGTTTTTCTTAACACACTTTTTGAATTCTTTCATGCAAACGTCCTTACAGCAATATAAGATCTGTACAACAATTTGCGGCGGCTGGGTACTAAAAGTCATAGCCGCTTGTACACAGTCGCCCGGAAAGGGAATCTAGAAAAAAGAAATGAAAGACATCTTGTTTTAACTTGGGTTTAAACGCAAAATACGAATGTCTTGATCTTAATGTCCGGTCTACACGCTACGATTGTCGCATACTTTTGTGCCTTTATGCCATATATCGTACGTTATCGTGCATTTTCGTGCGTATTTTTTCTTTTCCTTCATTGTTCGTACGATTCCTCATAAAGCGTGGAAGTTCTTAAATTTTCTCTTCTTAAATATAAGTACTCAAAGTTCTTAAAACATCTAAAATCCTGTCCATGTTCATGAAAAGTCCTGAATTTTATTTGCCCTGCTGCCTTTCAATAAAGCTGGTGTTGAGTTCAAATAATCTTGGTTATTTCGTATCCGAGTATTTGTAATCATTCATCCTTATTCGAATCATAATCAGTGATGGTCTAGTGATTATCGTGGCATTCCATGGCATAGTTGTGGCTATATGTTCACTTATTATATATTCTGAAGGGTTTTTTTTTGAATTGGGTGCCATATACCATGGGTTCTTAAAATGGCTTAAATGTACCACACGATGTCCTAAAGATTTATACTGAGTTAAGGTGAAGAACCCTGGTTGCTATAATTTGATGTTACACGAAAACCTATGCGTGAAAGGGTTTTTAAAAAACTCATTAAGTATTGATGAGGGAAATACAAAAGAAAATCATAACCGTATCGTGTCTTTATATGTGAAAAAAAAAACAGACTTACTTTTCTCCTCCAACTTTCGCGGGTTAGAAAACATTGATTTTCAAACTTTCTTTGCGAATTAGCGTATTAGAAAGGGTTTGTTTTTTAAGCCGTTGAAAAAACTCGTGGTACGTGCTTTATAGAACCCAAAACACTCGACTATCGCATCGTGTTTTATATCCGGTAAAGCAATCCTGCTCGTTTTTTAAACATTACATCACAGTTTGGGAAAATACTTCCCATGTCAGGAGTGTGGGAAGCAAGTTCAAGGTGAAGAGGATCTACGAGCCTCCGAGAGCACATTTCCATACGGGAAGGGAACCATCAGATGCTATAAAAAGCGAATAGTGTTAATATTACACAGGTGATTATTTCAAAGAAAGTCGTGAACGAACTGTTTTAAAAAGTCTTCGGTAACATTTACGAAGGTAGCCGAAGTCTTTCTTCTGAGCTTTCATTGTTATATTCGCCAGTTGGTGAATTTGAAGAATCATGACGTAATTTTCGGACCAATCACAACTCGTATTTTTGATAATCATCTGTGAATTTGTACTAATTGACTGTATATGAATGATCTTCTGTGAATGAATTTTTGCTATCGAGAAAATGGCATTGAAATTGAATTGAAACACCGCATATCCTCTCATAGATAAGCGTTATGTTGTCGCGAGCATATCTCGCGCACTTAAATTGGATAAAACTCGCCTCCAATCCCTGTAAACTCGATAGTTCAACAGGTAGAGCGGCGGACCGATATCTCGAAGGTGCGAGTTTCACTGCTTGAGTGACATTTTTTAGTTGACTTTGTCAGTGTCAGATTATCATGAAAAGTTTCTGTTCGTGTATATCTCTGAGGATGATTCTGAAATAAAAGGGTGTTTCGCCAATAAAAATGCGCGCTTTTAAAAAGTTTGGGGTCACGTGTCTCCGTTACCCCGGCCTCGTATCATGGCAACGTAAGATCTAAAGAGACTGACGGTTCTGTTGTGTGATAATAAAGGAGCTGAACAAGAGGCATACTTGGCCTGTTTCCATTCTTGTTTTGCGGTTACGCTATTTTGAGCTTTCCGCGGTAATCCTAAGCAGCAGAAATAAATTATCGAATTATCGAGAAAATAGATGATGCGCAGTCAGGATTATGCATAATGAATTAAATAGAAAGATGTTCTCTGACCAGAAGTAGTTTTATTCAAAGAGCTTTCTCTTCCCAATCTGCAAACTGAATAACGAAAGCTCGTTGATTGAAACTACTTCAGTTCAGAGAACGTCTTTCTATTTAATTAAAATACACTGTGCTACCTGTTGATATAACTATTAGTTGAAATATTAAGTATCGATAGGCTATAGGTATCACATTCTTAAGATTGGAACGTGAACTTTCAGTTTCACTGCGTTAAAATATTCGCTGTATTAATTGAAGCTGCCTAACGTAATAGCATTTATACGTTTGTACGAAATAACCGATATTTCGCTATTAGTAAAATATTTAAAAATTAAATGTTCGTTATGTCAGTAGGCCACTAACGTCGTGAAAACTTGGTAGCCATTGTTCAAAAGATACAGCTACTTTTTTAACAGCTGCACACGTATGCCCTTCGAGCAAAACCTCACAAGGACGTCGGACATCTTTGGGAAATCAAAGGTTTTGGAAGTTACCTTCTAAATATCTGTGTAATACCACAAGAATTAGTCAATAGTCAGCTACCGACCTGTTCACTCAAGATATCTTTAGGCAAAAATGGCGACGACAATAATAATCATCTACTGATTTGACAAGTCAAAATCTCGTTATTTCAACAATTTACGTGCAGTGTACCTCAAATATCAAAGACGTCTTTAGTCTCTGTATGCAAAACTTAAGGTTCAATTTTCAAACTTTTAATGCACGTCAATCTGTATAAGCTGTGGTCGGCTGTTTGCACATTTATCCAAGATAGACCGCTTGATAGGATATACTGTTTTTATTGTCTGTCTATATATGTACATATATATCATTTGTTCAGTTGCCTGATGATTGTGTAGTAACGTGAAACACCGAGAAGCAAAACCAAACTTCTTAACTTCACTTTTAAACTTTATAGTGCGCTCTACCTACTAGGTATCGAGCATTCTGTTTTCCATTGCGGACGCTTTACTCATTATTATTTCATGTATATGTGTGCGTGTGTGTGTGTGTTTGTGTGGTAGCGTGTTAGATATTTTCCTTTTCTGTCGATATTTTGTGACGCTGAATGGAATTTAAACGAGATTCCATTATCGTTTAAATTAACTGTCGGTGGGAGTCCTCCGTTTGACGAGTAAAATTACCTGGCGTTAGTCAGAGTAAAATGACAGAAGTCTTATCCCACTGGGAAAGAGTTAAGGGATGCACAGAACTGCTGAACATATTAACCAGTTCAACATATTGTGAGTAATGGTTGCATTTACACTCTCGACGTCATGGTAATACGAAGGGCTTCTGACAGACTGTTTTACTCCATTAACTCTTTCCCTGCAAGATGAGGCTTCTATTATTTTACTCTGGCTAATGCCAGACGATTTTACTCACCAAAGGGAGAGCTTTCACCAGGAAAGAGTTTTTACTCAAAGTTGATTTTACTTGCAGTTGGCGTTGCTCTCTGCACTCTAGATCGTTTGCCTCTCGTAGGGGTCTTTCCTCTTGTACTGCTTTTCATTGCTTTCAAATTCGAGGTTATTTTCTTATATACAGGGCAATACGGTAGGTTAGCTGGCGCACCCTTTGGTCCAACAGCGCCTTTCCTACCGGATGGTCCCTGACCGTCTACTATGAAACAAGGCATCATCACCAGGAAAAGAACTGCATGAATTCCACGCTGCATCTCTTTTCCCTCTTCGTTTGTTCAACTTTTCAGGGCCTTGAACTTCGGTTTCTTTTTGACTGTTTCTTGTTCTCTGTGCGGTGAAATGGGAATGTTTCATTCACTGAAACCACACCACATTGCTTCGGTTTATATCTTTGTAAACTGACTTCCGTTACACGAGAGGTAATACTTAAAGAAACAGGTTCTTTCCCTAACATAGGGATGCACAGTCTGCGACCGCGAGAGTCGTTTATGCGTCCCACGGAGACTTGCAAGTTGAACAATTAATATTTTCTATACTGAAAATTAGAAACTTGTAACGGTTATAAAGGTTGGAATCGAACTTTTCCAAGAACGACTTTTGCCCCTTAATTAGCTTAACTAAGAGCTAGAGGCTTTATTAAGGTTATCAGGTTATAAAAACAGCATCTGTTCAATAGAACAATCGACCTTATGGAGGGAAATGGAAGGCGATAGCAAGAACTGGTGGGCCGCCAATGTCATGAAAATCATCAATGTCATGATTAGGGAAGTATTTAACGATCCTATTATTATCCTAATCCTAAACCAAACCCTGTTAAGTTTCTCTGAAATGAACAAAGAAGGTTTCTGACCGAAATATATCGACATTCTATGACTTTAAAGTCGTTACTTGTTCCTCTTAAAATTGTGAGCTATTTGGTAAAGTCATTATTGTTATTGATCTTGGTCCCGTCACGGGGCTGATATTGGTTCCGTGTATCACTGTTTTCTATTTTAGTAGCCTCTAGTGAGTGTCTTTATTTTTAGGTATTTTGTATGTAATATGTGTGCATATATGTGGTATCTGGTCATTACGAAATAATTATTGCACGGCTAGGCAGTCCATCTGCGTGCGTCATTTTGCGTAGTGGTACAGATCGGATAGCGAGATGGGCTTCATAATATATATATGTGTGTGTATATGTTTGTATGTATGTATATATATATATATAAAGATAGATGTAGATGTACCACAAACGTGGAACTTTTAAGTTGCCTATATAATGTAGGCTTCTCCATCCTGCCTGTCAACACTGCACTGATAAGACCCCATAGGCCGAAACGGTTCCGTCTGCAGTTAAATATATATATATATATATATATATATGAAATAATCATAAAAAACTCATTTAAAATTGTATTTCATCTCTAACGTTTCGGGGAAAGCCCTTTTTCCAAGGTCGTAATACAGAAGTCAGTACCGTATTTATTCTGATAAACGCCTCCTATCCAATACACGCCTCTCTCTAATAAACGTCCCCATAATTTGCGAAAAATTGAATTAAACGCCCCTCTCTAATAAACGCCTCTCCCTAATAAACGCCCCTTTGAGAATGTAAGACACCATAGTTAAATATTTTAATATTTAAAACATTTAATGTCATTTACATTAAGTTTTTATATAATAAGGTTGTTTGTAGGTCATTGACTGTTCGTATTCGAATTCAAAATGAGTATATGTATCTTTGATACGCGTCAGATCTTCATGGTGAATCCTCGCACAAACTTTTGACTTGGTTCTGGCTTCAAAGATACCTGGTACGACTAGACCTACCTCTCGTTTTCTTTTACCACAAACTCTACTTCGACGATGTTTCCTTGCAGTGCGTTAAGAAATGTTGCGACCAATCTTGAAAGTTCTATACAACGCACGTTGTTGGCGCAATCAGATGATTTGCTACCGGTATATTTATATACACCAACTGCATTTGAGTCATACTCTAACGCTTCAGCCCGGTTATCTTTTTCACAACGTGAGATTTCGCCTAGTACTGGAGTCCACGTTTCTTTGTACACATGATGTACTCTTATTGCAGTTTTGAATTTGATCTGAAAGCACATTTCGTAATGACAAGAGCAAACAGTTCGTACCATGCTTTGAATGAAGACAACTGATGCTGTAACTGGAGAACAGAGTGTTTTCACTATACTATGCAGGGTGTAACTTAATAGTTTTGGCACTGTCATGTTTTTACGCGTTTTTGGCATGCGAGTTCTAGATTGAAACGCTAACGTATTGCCATCGGGCTAGAAATCTAACATGAATCAAGATACTTCGGCAGCAACCTCCCACAAGGGGAAATTAAAACTAAGTTACTCGATGTCCTTTAAAAAGGAAGCAATTGCTTTCGCGGAAACGAGAAATAATGGTATCGCCGAAAAAAATTCAATGTTGATGTCAAACGAATACGCGAGTGGCGTCAAAAAAAAGCGGATATCATTGAAACTTGCGCAAAGGTAAAGGGGCAAGGGAAGCAAAGACTAAGTGATGGTGGACGAAAGATTACAGACGAAGGACTAGAAGAACTCCTGTTGGAATGGATCCATGGACGCCGATCCAGCGGTTTAAGAGTATCGCGCAAAAGCTAAGTCTTTGCACGACGAAACATGCGACGAAAAAGATCAAGATCTCTTTGTTGCCAGCAATGAATGGCTCCGAAAATTTATGCGCAGAAATGAATTGTCGTTGAGAAGGAAAACCACAACTGCTTAGGAAGATCCTATCAGCCTTATTGACAAGTTAATTTCATATGTTTTGCACGTGCGTCGATTTTCAAAAATGTTTAAGTATGAATCATTTATTTATTTATTTATTTATTTAATCTTATTCAATCTTATTTATACACGGTAACTAATCAACCAATAATAAAATATATTTACAGGGAAAAATGTTCAGTTGTTTTTCATTAGGCCGTGTTGCACACATAAGAAGTTAAAAAGAGAAAATAAGAAATAAGGATATTTACATCAGAACTTTTAAATGGTAATACTAAAAATAAAAACCAAACTATTTACAATTAGAAATACTAAAATTCAAAGCTATTTACAATTAAAAATACTAAATTTCAAAGCTCATAAATTTTGTCCTCTAATGATTGGGCATTCCAGATCACAGCGGCTCTATACTTAAAGCTTTTTTTCATGGTGTTAGTATTTGGTTTAGGTAACAAAAGCATGTTATCATTACTTCTTAGGTCATAACAATCCCGCCTTGCTATTGAAAATAGGTGACTTAGATTTTCTAAGTATGATCTGCCCGAAATTATCTTTTGTACAAAGGACAACATTTGTTCGTCCTTTCGCGACTGTAAATCTTTCCACCCAAGTTTTAGTCGTGTGCTTGTTGCTGACATATCATGTCTGTGACCACTTATTATTCGACCAGCTTTATTTTGAAGCTTTTGTAAGAGGTCTTTTAAACTATTTGAACAATTATCCCAAACCAAAGAACAGTAATCAAAATGTGGTAACCCTAACGTTTTATACAACCGTTCTAGGCTTTCATTACTGATGACATTTTTAACTCGTCTCATCATTCCTATTGCTCTCGAAATATTTTTACATGTGGCTTCAATATGATTTTTCCAGGTGATATTTTCGTCGATCAAATTACCCAATGTTTTGTCCCTTTTACACGTGAGATTTTTTGAGAACCAATTGAAATTTCGGGATCCGTTGATATATGAGTTAGCCTATACCTGGAGCCAATTAACATGTACTCCGTTTTATTGACATTCAAAGACAATCTATTTGCAAGCAACCACTGATGTAAGTTATCCAACTCATTATTTAATTTACGTTCGATATCTTCCACAGACGGTCCAGATGTCGTTACATTGGTATCGTCTGCAAACAGAGCAGGGATAGAATTGCTTAAACAGTTTGGTAAGTCATCTACATAAAGTATAAATAATGGACCCAGATTAGATCACTGTGGCACACCGATCTTTATATATTTTTTCGAAGAAGTTCTCGTTCCAATTTTACATACTTGTATACGGTCACTCAGGTATGAAATGAACCAACGCAGACTATTTCCATTAATACCATATAACTCTAATTTCTTTATTAAGATCTCGTGGTCTACAGTATCAAAGGCCTTCTTTAAGTCGTGAAAAATTACCCCATTTATTAGACCTTGGTCCATATTGACCAGCCAAGTGTTGGTTGTGTTTAATAAAGATGTGCTAGTCGAGTTACCTTTTCTAAAACCCGACTGGAAAGGAGTTAAAAGTTCGTTGTTTTCTAAATAGGAGTATACTTGTTTATAAACCAATTTTTCGAATAATTTAGAAACAACGGATAGTATCGAAATTGGCCTATAATTATCGCATTCATCCTTTTCTCCCGACTTATAAATCGGTGAAACACGTGCATTTTTTCAGTCATTTGGAAAAATACCGTAGTTTAACGATAAGTTAAAAATTGTAGTTAAGAAAGGTACAGTAACATTAGCTGAATCCTTCAACAACTTTACTGAAATATTATCTGGCCCGGCTGCTTTTTTAGATTTTATTCCATTAATAGTATATAAAACAGTTTTGCAGGTTATATAACTGAAATTAAACTCACATTCAGCAGGTGTTATATAGTCTAAATATTGAGCGTTGGTCTTATCCAACTTTTTTGAGAGGCTAGGATCAATCTCAGTAAAATACTCGTTTAAGGATTCAGCAATGTCCTTTTCGTTTGTCACAATGTTAGTTGTATTATTTTGTGTAATTGAGGAAATTGTAGTAGTTTTAGAACTTCAGCCTTTGCGCCCAATAATTAAATTAATGTTTTTCCACATTTCTCTCGAATTTCCTTTAAGTCAATGCTTTTAAGACGAAATTTCTTTTTCGCATTTTTAATCAGGCAATTTACTCGATTACATTGCTTTTTATATAAATTGTGTAATGATTCAGATTTTGATGCTACTGCTCTCTATTTTAAATAATCACGATGGTTCATTTCCTGAATTAAACTATGAGTAATCCGAGGAACATATTCTCTACGAACTTTGCGAAATCTTATCGGAGCATAAATTTCTGATACTAAAATAAAAACTTCTTTAAAATTTTCCCAAAGGTAGTTGGGGTCTTGAGAACTCCAACTCTGTTTATTCAACATATTCTGGAGATCTTGGTTAAAAAGATCTTGATTATAATGTTTAAAAGTTCTACTTTCAATAAATTTAGGATTTTATTTAGGGACGGCTATTTTAAAGCAAGCATAGACCAAACTATGATCGCTGATCCCAATGTGTAAAACACCTGAATTCAATAATTTGTAAGGTCTGTTTGTGGCAGTAATATCCAGTAAGCTAGCATAACTACTGGTTACACGAGTAGGATCAGTGATTACTAGCTCAAGTTGAAAAAGATTTAAAGTCTAAATAAATCTGTTGGAATGAGGTTGTAAAATACTCAGAGAAAGATCACAATTAAAATCCCCTGTAACAATGAACTCTTTATCGTCCTTGTCTAGTTTTAGTAAATAGGTTTCAAAAAGGTCCATAAAGTCAGATCCTGAATTAGGGGGTCGATATACCGTTGTAACAATAAAAGGTTTAGATTTAGGTTTAGTTATTTTAACGCAAACGGCTTCCAAATTGAAGGGAACATCTCTCGCTCTGTCAATTACATTAAACACATCTCTAATGTAAAGGCATACACCACCGCCAGTTCTGGATCTGTCTTTTCTGAATAAAGCACACCCAGGGATGTTTATTTCATTATTACAAATTGTAGCATCTAATCTTGTTTTATTAATGCTAAGTATATTCACCGGCTTTTTTACCATTAATGTTTTCAGTTCGTCAAGATGTTTTGGAACTGATGTCACGTTTAGGTGTGCTAATTTGAACCCTTTTAGTCTATTTAATGTACAATTTATTGGTGTATTTACTTGTTGTGACTCTATTAATTCCGGTGTGTCACAGTTAGTCAATCTGGAAAAGGGAAAGCTGTGACCTGGAGTTTTGCCTAGGTTAAAAACTATCTAAATGCTTAATAATGTTTTTTGCTAACACAGAAGTTCCTTTCTTGCCTAAGTGAATACCAGAACCATTTAAGGTATTTACGGTTATATTATCATTGTTAATATAATGGGCACTAGATTCTTTACAGAATTTTTCTATCATGATATTAACTTTGGAAACCATACCTTCTCTATCGTCTCGCCTCTTAATCAAAGAGGAGATGGAGATATTTGATTCAGGGCATAGTTTCATTGCCTTGCGAGTAAGTGACTTAATTCCAGTACAAACTTCGCTTGCAGATTTCCCTTTGATATCATTTGTTCCAACATGGATAATTATGTTTTCCGGTGATTTTGAGAGTGGTGAAACTATATAGTGGTGCATATCATCTGATGTGGTTCCACGGAAACATTTTACATTGACTCTTTGTTTCGTTGATTTACTTAATAAGTCACTCCTAAGATCTTTGATAAGAGAGTCGCCCAATACCAATGTTTCTTGTGTACTTCTGGATGAACCATCAACTCGCCGAGCGTTTTTTGTAGCGTATTTTGCAGCGTTTTTTGTAGCGTATTTTGAGCGTATTTTGCAGTTTGAACAGCTTTAGATTTTTTATGCAAATCAAGATTTTTGTTTTCTCCATGACGCTCTTTGTAAAAAGGAGATTTTCTTTCCGAAGAAGTAGGTTTGTCACCAGGGGTTTTTGTAGTTACGTCTCCCTCGGGATCACTTAATTGATTGAAGCTGTTTGATGTTAGTAATGGTGGTGGTGTTGAATTTTTGCCAGTGTTTTCCGTTTTCTTTGGCTTTTGCCATGTCGTTGAGGATTTGTTTTCTAACAGAGTTGAGAATGCTGTCGATAAATCTTGCTTGAGTATCTGGATTGCAGTCCTCAAAGAGTCTCGTTCCTTGATGACATCATCTAGATACTGGTTGTCTTCCTTTCTTTTCTTTTGCAAAGTAGCAGCAGATTTGTTACGGCTGAATGATTCTCTTCGTTTTTTTCTATAGCTATTCAGTTGACTCTGAAATGACAACTCTGAAGATGTCGGAACTTGATACGAAGGACGTTGCCGGACTTTAGTTTTTTCGTCAGTATTAGATCTGTCTTGGCTTTTTTCTAGTCGGGACGAGCTTTGACTGTCTGTCAATTTTGATTGAAGGCATTCAACTTGCTTGCGAAGGAGGTTATTTTCCCTTTTCAAGGACTCGCACTGACACGGTTTTTGATCTAGTGCATTAATCTTTGCCCATACCAAAGCCAGTTCAAACTTAACTTCGGCCACATCAATCGAAAGCTTTCTGCAATCATTACATACAATATTATCTTCTTTATCGGAAGTTTCAGGCAGGTTCTGCACTTGTATGTTCGCTTCGGGCAAGGTCGGCACATGTGTGTTCAATTCGTCACTCTCATCTCGAGACTCAACTTCGGAGTTCAGTTCGATGTCGTTCGCGGTCTTTGCCACTGATAACAATTCAGTTTTAATTCTTTTTACGTGATCTCCGACTCCGTTGATATTCAAGGATTTCCTGTCACTATACCATTGGATTGAGATCTCTTTCGTTTGAATCAGCTTACATTTGCCTCCAGGCGACGACCATTTACCTTGGAGGTTAAGATTCTTGCTTAAAAATTCTTTAAGAGACTCAAACTCACCAAACCACTTTATCCTGTCTTTGCTTGCACAAAGCAAATGTTGTGTGAGTTCATTCGAACTGTTACATGAAACTACATTAACACCTGAGAACTCATTCGATCCTCCTGCCATAGTTTGCTGTGTCTCATTGCATAATTGCCATGGACGAGACATCGGTGTGGGACGACATGGTGTCAAACACAACAGTTGACGATGTTGGTGCAAAATCTGTATCACTGAAAACCACTGGTCACGAAAAAGTTATGCTTTCTGTATGTTTGACGGCCATAGCTGATGGGACTAAACTCAAGCCGATGATCGTCTTTCGAGGGGCTAAACGGGAAACAAAAGCTCTTGCAGAAGAGTTTAAGAATCGTTGCGTTGTGGCTAGCTCAAAAAACGCCTGGATGAATGAAGAACCCACGTTACTCTAGGTGCAACAAGTCTTAGGAGCTTTTTCATTCAACAAACGTTTATTGCCGTGGGATTCGTTTGAGTGTTACATAATGGATAGGGTCAAGGAAGCCTCGAGACAAATCAATGTTGACCAAGTCGTAATTCCTGGTGGATGTACGAAGTATATTCAAGCACCCGATGTATGTTGGAATAAACCTTTCAAGGCAAAGGTTACAGAAATGTATGATGAGTGGATGAGCGAGGGTGTTCATCAATTTACATCAGGTGGAAATACGAAGCCGCCAACAAGAAGAACCATTATCCAATGGGTTCTTGAAGCGTGGTCGCAGTTGTCCACTGAAATGGTTTCAAAATCCTTCAAAACATGTGCGCTTAACCTTCCTGTTGACGGATCTCAGGATAGCTGTATTCATTGCTTTAAGAGAGATCAGCCATTTGCAGCTGGTGCGACGCAGCTTTAATTGCAGCTTTCGGTCTTGACGGAATGAGAACGGCCAGACCCTTTTAAAGACATCTCACAATCTGACATTAAAGATACTGTAGATGAAAATTATACAGTAGACAACCAGGGAGAAGACGATGACATAATTGACATTGTGTAAACATTTCGTTGTTGTGTGACGTAAAAATTTTGGTTTAATTCTCATATTACAATGACTGTTTATATTTAAAAACGCGATCTATTTTGCCGCATTTCGCGTTTGAACAGCATATGTTTGAAATTTGTGCATATTGATTTCTGTATGAGAGTGATGCATTTGTTATCTGTACGAAATTAAATTTTTTTATGATATAAAGAGTCGTTCTCTGACCTGGAATTATTTTATTTTCGAGCTTTCGACTGTCTGGCTACAGTCTTCAACGGGAAGAATAAAGAGTAATAAGATGGTGTGTTCTATTTATACAAGTGATGAGTCGGAATGACGTAATGGGTAAAGCGGTGGAATTACAATAAGAATGGTTCGGTTACAAAGGTTATAGGTTAGAAAGAGGTTTAATAATCACAAGAGTTCGTTAGTAAGATGTGGAAAGGGTCAGAGGGGAAGAGCTGGGGAGCATTTATACGCTCATTTTTTACAGCAGGGTCATCAGGGATTGGAGGATATTAGAATAATGATTATTGATAAAACGGATGTAAGTAAGCCTGAGGAGAGGGAGGGGTTTTTGGTAAATAAATTGAATACGTTCATTCCAGATGGACTCAATCTTAGGGATTCTACTTAATTATGGACTTTATATTTGTTTTTAATATTTAAGTGGATTACCGTATTTATTCTATTAAACGCCCTGGGCGTTTATTTAAAAAAACACTTTCAGAAGGAGGCGTCTATTAGAGAGAGGCGTTTGTTAGAGAGGGGCGTTTAATTAAAAAAATTTATTTAAAGATAGAGGATGCGCGGTCAGGTTTAAACATGATATAAAGAGTCCTTCTCTGACCTGGAATTATTATATTTTTGAGCTTTCGACTGTCTGGCTGCAATCTTCAACGGGAAGAATAAAGAGTAATAAGATGGTGTGTTCTATTTATACAAGTGATGAGTGGGAATGACGTAATGGGTAAAGCGGTGGAATTACAATAAGAATGGTTCGGATACAAAGGTTATAGGGAACTATTTCCGTAAAAGGATCGAGTATTGTCCTGGGAATGCGCGGGAGTTATTGTCGGTTTGGTTGGTTGGGTCAGTGTGCCAGGATTCTAGTGTTTTCCGAATTCTATAGTGTCCTTTGTCGATAATAGAGGTGTTCTTAAAGTCTATGTTGTGGTCGTGTTTCCAGGCGTGGTTTGCTAGGTTTGACCCTCGTGCAAAATTCATTATGTTTCTCTCGTGTGTTTTTTTCTTCGTGTTATGAACGATCTCCCAGTTTTCCCAATGTAGCTCCAGTTACAGTCAGCACAAGGTATTTTGTAAACAACATTCGTTTGCTCTTCAGCAGGTGGTCTGAATTTCGGGGGAGGGAATAGTTGTTGCAACGTTTTGAGAGGCTTGTTGGCAACTCGGATGTCATGTGTGCGTAATGTCCTGGTGATATTTTCTGTGAGTCCTTTAATGTAAGGGAGGACAGAGTAACTTGTTATTTTTTCACGTGGTTCCACCATTTTGAAGAACATTCCAACTAATTCTTGAGGTTCTGGTGCCACCATGGTTGAGTTTTCAGACTTTTTAATGGTATCTTGAATTAGTCTCTTCGGATATCAGTTGCTCGTTAGTGCGTTTGTTACATAGTTTACTTCGTTAGTAACTCCTTCTTCAGTGTGTCGGCAGTGTGGTGGCTCGGTGGATTAGGGTGTTTATGATAGACTGTTTGTGGGTCTTGAGGTGGTGGGAATGAAGTCCAGGTATCGATCGGTGTGGGTAGGTTTCCTGTATGCATCAATCTTGATTTGGTCATTTTGTCGTGTGACTAAGGTGTTGAGGAAGGGTAGTTGATTGTGCTTTTCATGTTCTACTGTAAAGTTGATGTCAGGGTCAATTGAGTTGAGGTTGTCACGGAAGGAGGCCACAGCATTGGAATTGATGATGCAGAAACCATCGTCTACGTAGCGTTTCCAAACTTTCGGTTTGACTTCGGCGATGTTGATTGCCTCTTCTTCGATCTCTTCCATACATAAATTTGCGACGACGGGACTGACGGGGCTTCCCATAGCACAGCCATGCAACTGTCTGTTAGTGTCTCCATTGTAGATGAAGTAGTTGTTGGAAAGAGTGAATTCCAACAGTGAAATGATGTCATCCACAGTCAAATTCGTTCGTAGGGGTAACGTAGGGTCGCGTTGGAGTTTACTCTTGATGTACGTGCACGCCTTGGTCATGGGGATGGCGGTGAAGAGAGAGATTACGTCAATTGATACCATCACGTCATCTTTGCCGATGGAGAGATTGGCCATTTCTTTGGAAAATTGGGATGAATTCTTCAGTGAGAAGCCATTTTTGTTTTGTAGTGGTGATAAAATCTCGGTTAAGAATCTGGAAGTGTTATATAGGGTAGAGTTTGTACAGGTAACGATGGGTCTCAGTGGGTTGACTTCTTTGCGGTGTTTGACGGAGCCTCTGATGGTGGGTGGTGCGCCATCTGTGGAGCATAGTCTTCGGTAGGTCGTCTCGTCGAGTTTATCGTGGTTCTTCAAGTCAAGGAGTTTATTGTTTAGTTGGCATTCTATCTTTTTGAAGTGCGGTCTCGTGGTTTTTTCATAGGTTTTTTTCATCGTTTAAGATCGTTTCCATCTTGCTTTCGTAGTCGTTTCTGTCCATTACAACAAAGTAGTTCCCTTTGTCGGCTTTCAGTACTAATCTGCTGTGGTCTTTCTTCAGGGTGTTCAGGGCGTATTTTTCTTATTTCGATATGTTTTTGTGTGTTGGCGGTCGCGCTCTATCCAAGGCGGATGCTACGTTTGTGCGAACTCGTTCTTTGCTTTCGTCGGGGAGATTTATAATGGCGGCTTCTACTTCTGCAACAATTCTCTTGTAGGGGAGTGTGGATGGTGTAATGGCAAATTTCGGGCCTTTTCCAAGTAATGATCATTCTGCTTTCGACAGTTCCTTTTTGGATAGATTTATTACCCAGTTGTTTTTGTTGGTGTGGTTTGGTTCGTGTTAACTGCGAAGATTGTCCAGTTTTTTGCCATGTCGGTCAGTGATCGTGCGGTGGACTGAGGAGGCGCAGTTTCGGAGGAATTTGTGGAGGGCAGCAAAGGTGGTACTGTCGATGAGGGCAGCTAAATCCTTCTTCATGTCGTCGATATGCTTTCTCGTTTCATTGATGTTGCTGTGGCAGATGGAAATTCTAGCTTTCAGGCAGTGGTTACTGGCACGCTCAATGATACGTTTAAAGGTTGGTTGACGTCCTGGTGGTTTGAATCTCAGTGACTTAGGGAACCATTGATTTTCGAGTGCTTGGTGAGAGAAGTGTTGGTGACGATGATGTGCTTCCAATTTGAAGGTAGATTTTTCTAAGCGTCTTGCTAGCATGAGGGCATTCTGCCCGGCCTTTTGGCGGATGTATTTAAAGGTAGAGAATGCGCGGTCAGGTTTATACATGATATAAAGAGTCGTTCTCTGACCTGGAATTATTATATTTTCGAGCTTTCGACTGTCAGGCTACAGTCTTCAACTGGAAGAATAAAGAGTAATAAGATGGTGTGTTCTATTTATACAAGTAATGAGCGGGAATGACGTAATGGGTAAAGCGGTGAATTCGGAAAACACTAGAATCCTGGCACACTGACCCAACCAACCAAACCGACAATAACTCCCGCGCATTCCCAGGACAATACTCGATCCTTTTACGGAAATAGTTCCCTATAACCTTTGTATCCGAACCATTCTTATTGTAATTCCACCGCTTTACCCATTACGTCATTCCCACTCATCACTTGTATAAATAGAACACACCATCTTATTACTCTTTATTCTTCCCGTTGAAGATTGCAGCCAGACAGTCGAAAGCTCAAAAATATAATAATTCCAGGTCAGAGAAGGACTCTTTTTATCATGTTTAAACCTGACCGCGCATCCTCTATCTTTAAATAAATTTTTTTAATTAAACGCCCCTCTCTAACAAACGCCTCTCTCTAATAGACGCCTCCTTCTGAAAGTGTTTTTTTAAATAAACGCCCAGGGCGTTTAATAGAATAAATACGGTAATCCACTTAAATATTAAAAACAAATATAAAGTCCATAATTAAGTAGAATCCCTAAGATTGAGTCCATCTGGAATGAACGTATTCAATTTATTTACCAAAAACCTCTCCCTCTCCTCAGGCTTACTTACATCCGTTTTATCAATAATCATTATTCTAATATCCTCTAATCCCTGATGACCCTGCTGTAAAAAATGAGCGTATAAATGCTCCCCAGCTCTTCCCCTCTGACCCTTTCCATATCTTACTAACGAACTCTTGTGATTATTAAACCTCTTTCTAAACGATGTGATTGTGCTTCCAACATACAGTTTCATACACTTTTTACATTCAATCAAGTAAACTACTCCCTTGGAGTCACAATCAAAATCGTAATTGACATAATATTGCCGATTTCCAGAACTATCCTTAAAACTTCTTCCTTCTCTAACATATTTACAAATCTGACTACGAACTTTAGAACATTTTCTCATCCCTTTACCCGAATAACTGTACAGCCAATCTTACTTCTAACCAATTCATCCTTCAAATTTTTTGGCCTCCGAAAACTTACCAATGGTGCTTCTCCAAAGATACGCTTCATGCCATCCGAAGCCTGCAAGATTGGAAGCAATTCACGAACCTTTTTACCTATTCCCGATAGTACTGGATAAAAATCAAAGACTAAAATAACTCGACCATCCAAATTTTTTCTTACCTTTGTAGCTTGATCATATACATATATATATATATATATATGTATAAACATATATATATTCAAGTAGAAGAGTTAACTTAAAATGTCATCTTGTCACTACTCAGGGTTTCACGCGTCCATGCAATCATTAGGCAACTGAGCGATAATGGTTCGACTGCAATCTTAGATGTGACATATGACGTCATGTCTATGGAATGTTGTTTTTCTTCCTTCGGCTGTGAAAACCCGTGGACCTGAATTTGGTCTTGTGTCGGCACGTTGAGACAATTTCACCTCTTTTGTTCAATAATAATTCTTTGTCTGCTTTTATTAGTTATAGGTTCTCATCTAAACATAAATAGCATTTTGCTGGCCCCCTTTGGTGCGCCGAAGCACGACTTAAAATGGCCCAACTCACCGTAAAATTACGGTTGCTGCGTTTAAGTCTCCAAGTGCGTTTAGATAGTTCTGTTTCGTTCTAGTATTCCTCATTGTTGAAAGATTTCTGGCAGCAAGTTGAGAGAGAGGGCCTACAGAATTAATAACCTAAGGAAATATTTTCAGAATCATACTCATAGATACAGGAACAGAAATTTTTCATGATAATCTGACACTGCCGAAGTGCTCTCCTGGATAAGTGTTAAGTTGTCGCCAGAATATCTCGTGCACGTACGTTGGATAAAAACTCGCCTCCAATCCCTGTGGGCTCGACAGCTTAACAGCTAGAGTGGCGAACCGGTATCACGAAGGTGCGAGTTCAAATTCTGCTTGAGTCGACATTTTTTTTTAGTTGACTTTGGCAGTGTCAAATTATCATAAGCAATTCCTGTGAAGGAAATATTTTCAGTTCTGTTGTCGCTTTGAGTTTTTGTAAGGTGCGTTTCTTCGAAATTTTCTTTGTATTTTATTTGTGGGTAACAATTATGAATGCACGTGCGGTATTTACGTAAATATGTTTATGACAAAAGGGTTCTCTAGACTTTGGATTGTTTATTCTCTCTCTTGGTCTGACCAAAGTAGAAAAACAAGCCCTGAAAGACTTAAAAAGGGACGTCAACATTGTCATACTCCAGTGACGCGTCACCATAGTTATGAACAGGATCGAACACATCAAACTGATCAAAGCCACCTCACATCTCCAAGACACGAATAACTACCTTTTCTTTAGACACCGATAACACACCGAAACCACAGCAGCGCGAAAAAGTAGCAAACTAAAAGCCCAAAGGGTCGTGGGAAGCTAGACAAATACACCTACAACCGAATCAGACGGAACGATCGCCAGCGTGTTAGATCGATCTGAGTGTGAACACTTGAATGCGAACTGAGAGCGATCTAAACGAGTCCACTTCTGAAGGTAGTCTGATATCGATCTCAGATCGATCCAGGCAAGTCCACTTGTATTGTGAACGCGACGTATATGTGTATGCATATGCATATGTGTATGTGTATGTATATGTGTATGTGTATGTGTATATATATGTATGTATATGTATATGTATATGTATGTATATGTATACACATATGTATATGAATATGTATTCATATACCTATACATATGTAAATATATATATAGATACAATTGGTTACATTAAAGTCGAAATCTCACAGTAAGTCACCTTTGTCATACGGTAATATTACTTGACTACGTAAAAGTTACAACAATCATGAAAAGAACCATAAATATATATGGCAAGGAGATATTTCGTTACGAGGTTTACGGCTGAAGGAAGTCTGTTTTGCCCAAGAGAAAATGTCTGAGGAGTAAAATAGAGTTATAATGGAATACATGATCTTTCAATGCAAGTTGTTCCATTTATTGTAATTGTTTTTGTTGGACATCTTCCTTGCTTGGATCCTGGTTTGCCTTTTGGACCTGGTTTGTCTGGTTGGCCTTTTTGGCCTTTTTGGCCTGGTGGTCCTGGTGGTCCTGGTGGTCCTGGTGGTCCTGGTGGTCCTGGTGGTCCTGGTGGTCCTGGTCGGTTGCAAATGCACCTGGAGATACAGCGGAGAGCGTTGCTGGGACACCGCCACATTGCATCAGTCTGGTTTTGCGAAACACAGTTGTTGAATTTTGCCCTGCAAGTCTCATTACAGCAAGCGAAGATCGGTATCTCAAATTGCGACCTGCTGTAATCTAGTGCCACGTGTCTGCAATCGTTAGGAAAAGGAATCTGGAAGAAAGAGACGGAAGGTGTCTTATTGCACGCCACGTCTAAACTGCAGGATGTTTTGTTCTTAGCCCTAATCTGCTCACTACGATTGTCGCGTACGTTGATGTATGTGATTCAATCATCAGAGTCTTCAGGTTGTATTCCAACGTTGGAGAGCCAATGACCGGTTCCCCTTATACATCTGCTGAATACAACTACCAGAATGCCTTTCGAAATCTAGTTTGTAATGTTAATCGGAGCTATTGTTTTTCCATTCACGTTGGGAACTCAATGTTTAGATGAAAATGCAAAAACTGCAAAGTATTGTGGTAGTTGTATTCAGGTGACGTAACAAAGGGCTGTTTACACTTGCGATTTTGTACCTTGCGATTGGCATCTTGGAGTATGTGTTCAACCGAAGAGTTCGACAAACCGTTGACCTTATAGGGTTAGGATTAAGCCTCGTTTACACCAGTGAAGTCAATTTCTATATCTGGAATACGAACTCCCAGTCATTCGCTCGGGCAAGCCAAGATGGCCGCCCATGGAGGGAAATTTTAGAAGTCAGTTTCAGTCCTCTTCGCGGCCTTGTACTTCAGTTCCAGTCCTTTGCACGATTTTAATCTTTAGTTTTGGTTTGGTTCGGCTTCGAAAAAACCCCCAACCATGGAAAAAGTGTTTATACGAAATACTACTGGACCAATTTGACATAATCGAGTATTTAAAACGATTCATTATTGCCCTGTAGGTTAAGAAGTGTACTAAATTGTCTGAAGATGGTAAACTTACGGTAAGAAAAGGACTTGCACTTCGTAGTTTCTCCAAGAAACTTTTCGAGACCGTTTTATCAGGTTTTTCGTATGTTTGGCAATTTATTTTCGTGAAAATATATAACCTGTAAGTCGGTTTGACTTTGTCGAAATATATTTAAAATTCTTAAACTTACTTCTATATTTTGAAGACATGAATTGTGTGTATTTCCAAAGAAAACTCGACAGAAAGTGTAAAAAGTGGCGAAAAACTGACGTACAAGCCCGCGTAGGGGACTGAAACTGACGTCCAAAATTGGCCTCCATGGGCGGCCATCTTGATTTCACTTTTCATTGGCCAGTTAGCATTGCAGATATGGAAATTGAGTTCGCTGGTTTACACTTGTGATTTCGTACCTTGCGATTGGCATCTTGAAGTATGTGTTCAACCAAAGAGTTCGACAAACCGCTGACCTTATAGGGAAAGGGTTAAACCTCGTTTAGACCTGTGAATTTATGCCTCGCGATTGGCATCTTGGAGTATGCGTTCAACCGACAAGAGCATCGAAGACAAACTGCGGCGAATCATAAGCGGATATCTTCCTTCTTAGACTGTACTGAGTTTATTAGATACACCAGGATGACAATCGCAACGTACAAAATCGCCGATAAACAGTTGAGCTCGACAATCCTATCATGTAAATAGTGTACGGACTAAGGAGATCTTGATTCCCAACAGTTTTCGCATCTGCGCCCGCGATCATGCTTTCATTGGTCAGTTTTGACTGGTTTAATTAGACGTAAACAGGCACTTCTTTGAAAACTTTTAAAAAAAGGGGGAGATATATGCTACCATCGCCGGGGATTATTTAACCCTAATCCTAATTCTAACCCTAATCCTAATCATTTCCCGAGTTTCTCCTGGAAAGATATTCATCTATTTAAGTACATTTTCAAAATTGATGCTATTCGCCTTTTCGGGGATGAGATTGTGTTGGCTGAATAAGTCACCATATTGAAGTGAAATTCAGTTACTCTATATGACGTGAACCAACTAATATTTGGCATCCGCTTCTCCAAGGGCAACAGGTCGAACCTGAAAAAAAGTATTTCCGCTCTACCTGTTGAGCTATCGAGTCCACAGGGATTGGAGACGAGTTTTTATCCAACTTGAGTGCACGAGATATTCTGGCGACAACTTAACGGTTATTCATGAGAGGATGAACAGAAATTTTCAACCTAATCTGACACTGCCGAAATTGACTTGAAAAATATTTTTCAGTTGACTTCAGCAGTGTCAGATTATCATGAAAAATTTCTGTTGATGTATATGTTGGAAGATGGTTCTAAAACTGTAGTTTTTAATTACCTGAAATTGTCCCTCCCTGGTCAAGAGCGCATGTTCGAAAGCTGGCCAAGCGAGGTTTTGAACAAAGGCACTTGAAAAGCAATGACTTGCCAATTTTTGCATTACACACGAACAAATAAAACTTATTGAGGAAAAACATGTTCTGGAAAACCGTACGTGAGGGGCTTAAAACCTGATTAAGACTTGTTCCTTAAAAGAAACCTTGATTCTTTAGTGGAAATCGAAATCACGTTCGTGGCAATGGAATCCAGTCCAGTATTCCATCGACTAAGCGTCGAAGGAATTATTATTTAAAGCGCGAATTTAAATCTTCAGTCATTGTGAATTTGAGAGGTTGGTGTCCTTGGACCATTTGGCAGCTGGAAGTATTTCGTAAGATGAATAACATACTCTGGCAGTAACCAAATTAAAATTAGAATAACACTAGAGCAGTGAACCGGTCAAGAAGACGCTTGGCATAGCACCAGATAGTTCAATGGTGTACTTACATTCCTTTTAAGACTTGAACCACTTTCATTACTTATTCCGTTACGGATCAACTTCAAACCGCAAAAGTTGCACTTATTCGTCGCCATTTTAAGAGCTTGGCAAGCCGTCATTTCAAAAATAGATATGGGTTGGACGTAATTGAACAAGAGCGGGGAGAAGTGTTTCGTTCGATATGTCCAAACATCAAGAAGTGTGTTGAAAAAGTTGGAGCGATGATAAGTTGTTTCTCAATCAACATCGAGGTGTTTTAATGGAGGATGATAGACTCATTTGAGCTTTACTCGGTATTCTTAGACAAAATGTGTTCAGATAATGTAACGAGACTTTGCTGTTCAGGATGCTGAAGGGAAAACTTGGTAACGTATGAGATTAAGACACCGTGAGCCGTCCAGTGATCGTTCTCATTTGTCGGAGGTTGATTGCTGTTGTTGTTGATATAAAACCTGAGATAGTGATGTGACAGACCGTTAAACTAGAATGACATTTTTTGTTGGTGGCAGCACCAATATTCGCAAATACTTCCCCACTCTCCTTTAAAAAATGTCGAGTTCTCTCGAGCATATATTGCACTTGACCTCCAAAATGACATTGAAAAGAGGGCAGCCTGAAGTGTTCTTGACATGGGAAACGTGCTTAGAATGGAAAGGGTCTCAACAACTTTGTCCAAGATTATAACTTCTCAGACAAATTCATATTACAGTTAAAAATCTGGATTAGAACTTTTTGATCCAATAAAGTTCCCACACGGCTCAATGAAGAGATTATAATTGGTCAGCAGTAAATAATTTACCAGATGTGTCCACCTGTCATCACTGACTACTTTAACTCTATTAATATAAGATATCTTAGTTTTGTGTGACGTTGTGTGAATCTGAATATCTTTTTAAAAAGATTCCGTACTGGTTACTTGAATTAAGAAGTACGCACGACTGTTACATATTCATACAGCTCAGCATATTGTGGGTGGAATTTACCATCTCGATATCATGGAAATGCCAATTAGCGCTACTCATGGAGCGTTGTACGCCATTATGGTCGCTAGTTTTGTGGTCAAGTGAATTTACTCACCGTTTGCGTTGCTCTTCGAACTCTCGATTCTTTGGATTTTCCATGTGTCGTTGGCCCTATAGGGCTTTTTATTCTTTTCAAAAATGAGGTGATATTCTTGTCCACTGGACAATAGGGCAGCGCACCCTTTGGTGCAGCTGACCCTTGTCTACCGGCGGATCCCCGATGGTCTGCTATGAAACAAGACATCATCGCCACCAGATACAAAACTGAGAATATTCCACTTTGCATATTTTTGTCAGCCTTAGTTAGTTCGATGTTTTTCCGTCGTTGACAGGTTTCTTCTTGGTTGTCTTAATCTTCGTCGACAGGATGTTATCTGTATGTTGAATGTTTCGTCCACTGAAACCACACCACTTTGGTGCAATTTATAAACCTTTGTGAACTGACATCTGTCACACAAAGGTTAACACCCTGAAAGAACAGGTTATTTTCCTCTTCTCAAGACTGATATGATGTCATGAATAGGGAATTTTTAACGATTTTATTGGAGGATACCCGTCCTAAACTAAATCCTGGTTCTGACCTTCACCTTAAAGACTTAACACTAATCCTAACCTAGATTAGTTTTATTTCAAACATTTAAATGCAGGTTTTTGACTTATCGCGTGTTTAAAACTCTCTAAACAATCTTTTCGGCATCGAAAAGTATGTGAAGTGGAGCATTAAATTTTACCAAACGCAGGAACTAACAGTATGGTGATTTCTCTAGGAGTCACACGCTAGCCGTTAGGTTTGTTGGAAATGCACGAAATTATTACCCACCTTCTATGTCTTTGAGACCCTGACTTCGTCTTTTTCAAACTCTGAACTTTTACGCGAAGGCCTTTATTATTATTCATTTTAACGGCGTCTCGATCTTGATGTTGGCTTCGTGTACCACTATATTATGCTTTAGTCGCCTTCACCGTGTAACTCTGTATATATTTACATGGCAAGGAGACAACTGGTAACAGGATTTACAGTGAAGGAGAACTGTTTGTTTTAAGAATCAACTTCCGCATTCTTTCTTCATGTTCCTTTAGTTCTGAACTTCTTGTGAAGGAAAGCCTACATATTCGCAAACTTAATCGTTCATTGAACACAAATCTTAATTTAATTCCTCTATCCATGTTCTAACTGACATACATCTATTTCATCTTATTTCATTTTGTTGATCTCTTTATTTTCCCAATGTATCTTAGCTCCTCCCTTCTTTACCTTCCTTGCCACTTTCTATTTTATTCTTTCTCACTGTAATAAAATCCTAGTTAGTCCGCTGTATAACTGATGTATCCTGCCTATTGTCTCACTCTGATGACACTTCACCTGAAATATCTGAAAGAGTTAGAGCTAAAATAATTTAATACATGATCTTTGAATGCAGGAAGGTTTTCCATTTTCTTTAACTATGTTTGTTGGGCATCTTCCTTGCTTGGGTCCTGGTTGGCCTGGGCTGCCTTTTTGACCCGGTTTGGCTTGTTCTCCTTTGATGCAAGATTGTCCTGTTTCCTTCCAAACACAGTTAGAGATGCAGTGATGAGCGTTGCTGGGACATCGCCAATCTGTATACGGCGGGTTTTTCTTAACACACTTGTTCAATTCCCTCATGGAAACGTCCTTACAGCAATAGAAGATCTATACAATAATTTGCGGCAGCTGTGTACTAAAAGTCATACCGCTTGTGTACATTTGCCCGGAAAGGGAATCTAGAAAAAAGAAATGAAAGGCATCTTGTTTTAACATGGGTTTAAACGCAAAATACGAATGTCTTGATCTTAATGTCCGGTCTACACGCTACGATTGTCGCATACTTTTGTGCCTTTATGCCATATATCGTACGTTATCGTGCATTTTCGTGCGCATTTTTTCTTTTCCTTCATTGTTCGTACGATGCCTCATAAAGCGTGGAAGTTCTTAAATTTTCTCTACTTAAATTTAAGTACTCAAAGTTCTTAAAACATCTAAAATCCTGCCCATGTTCATGAAAAGACCTGAATTTTATTTGTGAAGATTTTATTTGTGAACGAGTGAACATTTTTCAGTTGACTTTGTCAGTGTCAGATTATCATGAGAAGTTCCTGTTCGTGTATGTCTGTGAGGACGATTCTGAAATAAAAGAGCATTTCCCCCCAAAAAATGCTCGCTCTTAAGGAGTTTGGGGTCACGTGTCTCCGTTACCCCGACCTCGTATCATGGCAACGTAAGATTAAAGGACACTGAAGGTTCTGTTATGTGATAGTAAAGGAGCTGAACAAGAGGCATACTTGGCTTGTTTCCATTCTTGTTTTGCGGTTACGCTATTTTTAGCTTTCCGCGGTAATCCTAAGCAGCAGAAATAAATTGTCGAATTATCGAGAAAATAGATGATGCGCAGTCAGGATTATGCATAATGAATTAAATAGAAAGATGTTCTCTGACCAGAAGTAGTTTTATTCAAAGAGCTTCCTCTTCCCAATCTGCAGACTGAATAACGAAAGCTCGTTGATTGAAACTACTTCAGTTCAGAGAACGTCTTTCTATTTAATTAAAATACACTGTGTTACCTGTTCAAATAACTATTAGTTGAAATATTAAGTATCGATAGCCTCTAAGTATCACATTCCTAAGATTGGAACGTGAACTTTCAGTTTCAGTGCGTTAAATTATTCGCTGTATTAATTGATGCTGCCTAACGTAATAGCATTTATACTTTTCTACGAAATAACCGATATTTCGCTATCAGTAAAATATTTAAAAATTAAATGTTCGTTATGTCAGTAGGCCACTAACGTCGTGAAAACTTGGTAGCCATTGTTCAAAAGATACAGTTACTTTTTCAACAACTGCACACGTATGCCCTTAGAGCAAAATCTTCAAGGACGTCGGACATCTTTGGGAAATCAAAGTTTTTGGAAGTTACCTTCTTAATATCTGTGTAATACCACAAGAATTAGTCAATAGTCAACTATGGACCTGTTCACTCAAGATATCTTTAGGCAAAAATGGCGACGACAATAATAATCATCTACTGATTTGACAAGTCAAAATCTCGTTATTTCAACAATTTACGTGCAGTATACCTCAAATATCAAAGACGTCTTTAGTCTCTGTATGCAAAACTTAAGGTTCAATTTTCAAACTTTTAATGCACGTCAATCTGTATAAGCTGTGGTCGGCTGTTTGCACATTTATCCAAGATAGACCGCTTGATAGGATATACTGTTTTTATTGTCTGTCTATATATGTACATATATATCATTTGTTCAGTTGCCTGATAATTGTGTAGTAACGTGAAACACCGAGAAGCAACAACAAACTTCTTCACTTCACTTTTAAACTTTATAGTGCGCTCTACCTACTAGGTATCGAGCATTCTGTTTTCCATTGCGGACGCTTTACTCATTATTTCATATATATGTGTGCGTGTGTGTGAGTGTGTGTGTGTGTGTGTGTGTGTGTTAGATATTTTCCTTTTCTGTTGATATTTTGTGACGCTGAATGGAATTTAAACGAGATTCCATTGTCGTTTAGATTAACTGTCGTGGGAGCTCTCCGTTTGACGAGTAAAATCACCTGGCGTTAGCCAGAGTAAAATGACAGAAGTCTTATCCCGCTGGGAAAGAGTTAAGGGATGCACAGAACTGCTGAACATATTAACCAGTTCAACATATTGTGAGTAATGGTTTCATTTACACTCTCGACGTCATGGTAATACGAAGGGCTTCTGACAGACTGTTTTACTCCATTAACTCTTTCCCTTCGAGATAAGGCTTCTATTATTTTACTCTGGCTAACGCCGGACGATTTTACTCACCAAAGGGAGAGCTTTCACCAGGAAAGAGTTTTTTCTCAGAGTTGATTTTACTCACAGTTGGCGCTGCTCTCTGCATTCTAGATCGTTTGCCTCTCGTAGGGGTCTTTCCTCTTCTTCTGCTTTTCATTGCTTGCAAATTCGAAGTGATTTCCTTATCTACAGGGCAATACGGTAGGTTAGCTGGCGCACCCTTTGGTCCAACAGCGCCTGGCCTACCGGATGGTCCCTGACCGTCTACTATGAAACAAGGCATCATCACCAGGAAAAGAACTGCATGAATTCCACGCTGCATCTCTTTTCCCTCTTCGTTTGCTCAACTTTTCAGGGCCTTGAACTTCGGTTTCTTCTTGACTGTTTGTTCTTCTCTGTGCGGTGAAATGGGAATGTTTCATTCACTGAAACCACACCACATTCCTTTGGTTTATATCTTTGTAAACTGACTTCCGTTACACGAGATGTAATACTTAAAGAAACAGGTTCCTTTCCCTAACATAGGAATGCACAATCTGCGACCG